>CP124708.1:58120000-63120000 GCA_031232105.1 Capsicum rhomboideum
TCTTTGGTCTAGTAAAATGCCGAGGACAAGCCGAGGTAGAGATAAAGGAAGGCAGGTAGTTAGGCTTACCTAGAAGGATCAAGTAGACTCCCACCTGACCAAGACAGTCAAGGTTGAGCGGACATTGAACTTGCATCGCGGGCCTCCTCTACTTTTCCAGCTTCAAAAGAGCCGAGTAGGAGAGAACTATCTTTGGAACTGCCCGTTAATACTATTGAGCAGGATTTAATGAGTGCAGTACAGATATTAACCCGTGTAGTTACTGCACAAGCTCGAAGACAAGATCTTGCGCAGCAGAAGGAGGAACAGAGGAAGAAGAAAAGGATGCAAGAATTGGAAGGAGGATTGTCAAAGAAAGTGAAACCCACGGGACAGTTCATGGCGTCCCAAGGAGGATTTGGGCCTCAGAGTTCTCACAGACTGTCTAGGCCATCATTTCCTCATTCTACAGTAATTGCTTCCCCCTACTCTAAGGGTTTAGAAGTAACTAGATTGGGCAAAGAAGTGAGACTTAGGATTTCCAGACAGTGGGATATCAAGCACACAGAGATGTGAACCAACTAGGGTATTTTCGTCATCTGTGCCAGCGCTGCAGAAAATTTCATGCAGGTGAATGCCGGGTTAGAATGAATGTTTGCTATCATTGTGGAGTGCCAGGGCACAAGGTAAGAGGGTGTCCACGAAGGAACACGGGTGGCATGGCCCGACCTACAGGACTAACCATTGCACCGATATCATTGGTGCCTCCTCTAGGTAGAGGTGCACAACCAGCAGATCGTGGCAGATATGTTAGAGGGGTAGCTAGTTCAAGTGGAACTCAGGACCGTACCTATGTCGTAGCGGGTCGGCAGGACTCGGAGGCTTTTCTTGATATAGTGACAGGTACATTATCTATATTTTTCAAATAATATATTTGCATTGGTTGACCCAGGTTCTACATTGTCATACGTTCTTCCATATGTTTTTTTTGTAAAAAAAAGAATTACTAGGTAAGCCGTCTGAAGTATCTACACTAGTGGTGAACCTATGATAGCTAAAAGAGTATATCATAATTGTATAGTAATCGGTTGTGGTTATTGTAATGCCCCGATTCCCAACAAGGCATGATTGGCACCCGAAGCCGATAAGGCCCGAGAGAACCAAGCTATGCTTCTATACATTCAGATGCACGACATAGGAAACATCACTATCACATAAGAACATGAACCATTAGTATTGGAAATCATGGAAATTGGGAATCATGGCATATATATATACACATTTGAGAAACTTAGCCGTTGAGGCCATCAAAACAAGACTTCACGAGTCACCTTATATACACATACCCATGTACGTCTACAAAAGCCTCTAACAGATCCATTGACCAATACAAACCAAAAGTCGGGACAAGTCCCCTCTTTATACAACATGTACATCACCAAAACATATATACACTCTGACTCGGAGAAGCCCCGAATTAGCAGGAGCTCACCAAAGAACCGCTAACACTGGCAATCTACTGGGGAGGCCTACTGGTACATGCGCCTGCAGCAAGTAAGGTAAATTCCCCAAGAGGGGTCAGTACGAAATAAGTACTGAGTATGCAAGGCTCAGATGAAACTGTACAATACATGAATATTTCAATGAACTCAAAACATATGAATATTCAATGTGAGTAAGTCACCATTTTGCATTTTGGGAAACCATGTGAATTGCTTTCATTACTTTCTTTGCTTTCTTTATCTCAATGCTTACTTGTCAATACATCTGTCAAAATGTACCCGGGCCCCTACTGATCAGTAGGTCTTTACGTATCATATCGTCATGTTGGGATCGGGTCGAGCTAGGCTTATGTCCCTAGACCTGCCACCCATAAATCAATGCGTCAGGATCGAGTCGAGCTAGGCTTATGCCCCTAGACTTGCCACCCATAAATCAATGCATCGGGATCGAGTCGAGCTAGGCTTATGCCCCTAGACTTGCCCCTCATACTTGATCATTGACCACATTTGCATTACTTTATTCATTACTTTGAGATTGATACTAGGATAGTCATAACGTCACTTTGAACTTTGGAACATAACATTGTTGGAACCTTTGAATCATTAACCAATGGGTGAGAGACATGTGAATAACTTGGAAACATAACATTATTAGAATCATAACACCATGGGAACTAGTGGAAAATAATCTATGAACAAGAGACATAAGTATAATCCCTATTGAAACATTAGAACATAACCTTGTTTGAGCTTTTGGGACATTAACCATGATTATGAGACATGAGACTCTCCAATGATCCATGAGTAAGAAATATATGACAATTACTATTGATAAACGGATATAGGATACCTTAGCACATTTCGGGATAGGACTAGTGAAATAGCATTGTGGATACTATTTGCCGCAGAAAGATACGGACAGAGAAACCTTACATACCTTGTACTCTCAATACGGATATACAATCCTAGCTGTGCATACAATAGTCCCGCTCCTTATTTATGTTTCACTCTACAACACAAATACATAACAGGATTCACATTAACCAACAACTACTTTACAAATGCATATACATCAATGGGGTACATGTTTGCCTTGAAACATGTCATTTCCCCTTGACAAAACCATTGATAAAATTATTATGCCAAAAATCCCCCAATATTCCCAACATTGACCAATACATGATAATCAATACATTTCACCACAACACTTCTCCTTTACACTTTCTTATCCACACCACATCACAAATAATCCATCAATTCACCCTAATACACTTCATAGCACAAATCGGCCAAAATTCCACAATTTGTACTTATAGAAAAATAACAAGTTCCATAATAAAATAACACCATACACGTTCATATTTTATCCATACCATGATCTTTCATCAAAGGCACAAGCCATAATTCAAGTTCAAACCACCAAGATAGCACATCTTCCATCAAAAGCAAAAATACACTATTCACCACCTTGCCAACATAACTAGCATAATATACATAATCTCCCATGCATATAATATGTTAATCCATGAGAATAAATACTTACCAAGGCTTGGAATAGGATGATCTTTCTCTAAGATGAACTTGAGTTCTTTAGGGTTTGAGAGAAATGTTGAGAAAATATCTTAAAAGGCATGGGAATTCCAATATGAAGAAAATCTGATTTTTGGACCTATTTATAGTCCTTGGGTCATCCTTAGCCATTTCTTGGCATTTAATTCCATATTTGACTAAGTGAAGAGAAGATTGGGTCATATGACCCATGTCTTTTGTCCCATTTTTAGGCTTTTATTGAGCTCAAATCACTTAACCCAATAAAATCAATAATTTTATCATCTTATACATATTACAATAATATTCCCACTCTTGCTATTCATATCCGTAGCCTCAATCCCAAAAACAAGTGATTCTAGCCACGTTTGGCTTATTTTGACCTTAAGGGCAAAACTGTCATTTTGACCCCAAATTCGTTCTCGAGTAATTTTATCATACCAAAATAATATGTCATTCATTTCATGTATATACTCGGGGTTGTAGAAGAAACATGGCAAAAATCGGCTCGGTACGTCTCCAGATACCCTCGGGACTTAGAAATTTCCAACTTTCGAAAAAGTGGAAAAACCAAGGTGGAACGCTCTTGGGCGTTCCAACTTACTTCCCCTGGACTAAAAATTTTAGCCCATAGTGGTGTGTCATGGTCCCAAACACTCCCCTCCTTAAAATTTTTCAAAATATTTCATTTTTCGACTTTTCTTCGTGGGTTCTGTTAGATACTTCAAGTCCTATCCTTTAACTTACTTCTTAACCTTAATACACTTTGTTTTGAGGTCCTATTAGCCTCATTTGAACCCCACAAATGCACCATGAAAATTTAAAAACACCTTCTATGCATGTTTAATCACATAACAAGAGCCAAATTCAATTATCTCACTAATAGCATTACCAAATGCATACTTATAGCTCTCGATACCTACGTACATATTATTTAATGTCTTCAAGTAGGGTTGGGAACGTACGGGGTGTTACAACTATGATACACTGGTTGAGCCTACTGTACTGGGAAATGGTAAACTTTGAGGTCATTATGGGTATGGGTTGGTTGGCTTCTTGTTATGCCACGGCGAATTGCCGAGCTAAGGAGTTACATTTTCATGTTTCCATAAAAGAATGTTCTTGCATAGAAGGGTAATGTGGGAACACCGAAGTAAACTTCATTACCTATAGTAAGGTAAATAAAATGATATCCAAGGGGTATCTTTGTCACCTAGTAAGAGTACGGGATACCGATGTGATGGAACAAACACTTCGATCGATAAATGAATTTCTGGATGTATTTCTTGAAATGGAAAGTAGAGCTTGATAGTGATGTAATTCCAGGCATTCTGCCTATCTCTCTTCCTCCGTATAGAATGGCTCCAGTAGAATTACAGAAGATGTAGGAGCAATTAAAGGACTGGTTGGACAAGAGGTTTACAAGGCCTAGTATATTCCTTTGGGGTGCATCGGTATTAACTGTACAAAATAAAAATGGCACATTGAGAACGTGTACTAATTATCGACAACTGAAGAGAGTGACAATTAAGAATAAATTTTCCTTCCCGGAACTTATAAGATAATGAATCAATTACAGGATGCCAAAGATTTCTCAAAGACTGACTTGAGAGCGAGGTATTATCAAGTAGCGGTTAAACAAAAAGGTACACCCAAGCCAGCTTGCCGAACCCGGGATGGTCACTATGTCTTCTTAGTTATGTCAAATGGGCTAATGAATGCACTAGTAAGACTTATGAGTTGGATGAGCAGAACATTTAAACCAGTCATAAATGTATTCGTGACGGTCGTTATAGATGATATATGAGTTTCTTCAAAATCACAAGCGAACCCTGCTAATCACGTACGATAGGTGTTACAAATCCTTCGTATCATAAGTGGGATACAAAGTTCTCTAAGCATGAATTTTGGTTAATGACATATTTTTTTTAGGTCACATTGTGTCAGATGAACGAATACAGGTTGATACACAGAAAATTGAAGCGGTGAAGAATTGGCCAAGGCCTACGACACCCACCGAGAGTCGTAGTTTTCTCGGATTGACAAGATATCATAGGATTTGTAGAAGGATTTCCTCTCCCTCTATACCTTTCATGAAATGAACATACAAGGTAATTAAGTTTCAACGGAAGGATGCATATGAGAGTAGTTTTCAAGAGTTGAAAAAAAATATATAAGTTAACCTCTGCACCTGTATTGGTTTATGGTGTGTACTGATGCGGCATGGTAATGTGATAGCATCTGCTTCACGACAATTATGTCCATATGAAGACCATTATCTAATACATGATTTTGAGCAAGCAATCGTGATGGTTGTTTTCAAAAGTGTATGGCGCCATTCGTTCATATTGACATCTATACCGATCATCGGAGTTTGTGATATATTTATATCCTTAATCAACAAGACCTAAATTTGAGATAGCAAAAATGGTGGAACCTATTCACAGCCTATGATATTGGTATCCTATCTGGGTAACACCAATGTAGATTGTGCATATCGGGTATAGACGAGTTAACGAAAGGAATAATGCCAGAGGGACACCGTTCAAGGTATTGTTCAGAAGTAGCCAAAATGTACCATGGTTTAGCAGAGATGCCTTAGTAAGGTTAAATGAAAAGCCCATTTTAGAATGTGTAGCTCAATGTCCAAGCGGTCAGTGATTAACGATATGGCATCAAAAATCTGTATGTTTATGCAATGTATCACCCTACCAATTTGGAGGTGGAACATGAATAACATGGATTTAATCACAGGGTTGCCTCGTACACTGCGAAGATTGATTCCATATAGGTAAGAGTTGGCAGGATTACCAAGTCTACGTATGTCCTACCAGTTAGGACCACCGATACATTTGAACATTATGCAATACAAAGATAGTATGATTACATAGGATCCCACTCAATCTTATATTAAACATGAGCGTTCACTTTATTGCACAGTGTTGAAAGTCTTTTCAGCAAAGCATGGGTACACAAGTGGATGTACGTACGGCTGTCATCCTCAGATGGATGGACAAACAGAACGGATTATATGAACAATTGAAGATATGCCATGAGTGTGTACATTGGACTTTAAAGGTGGTTGGGATGAACATCTATCGTTTATTAAAATTGCTTACAATAAAAGTATCAAAAAGCACCTTATGAAACTTTATATGAAAGGAAATGTAGATCACCAATTGAATGGGTTACAGCTGATGAAATTTGCCTTATTTAGGTCAGATCTTGTTCATCAAGCTATCGAGAAAGTGAAGGTGATATAATAATAGCTACAAATGACCCAGAGCCGATACAACTCATATGCCGATATTAGAAGACGGGAATTCAAATGTACCATAAGTGATTAGGTAGTTTTGACAGTGTCACCAATGAAAGAAAAAAAAAGGGGATAGTGAGATTTGGAAAGAAAGAGAAATTGTCCAAGACTTGGGTAATTTGTGTATCTAGCAGCACTAGCCCCAGAACTCTTCCCAGTTCATTCAGTATTTCTTAATTCGATGCTTTGAAAGTGAATAGGATACTATCCCGTATTATTCCTAGTGGAGATCTATAAGTTACGTAGGATCTGACACATGAAAAGGTACTTCTTTTTACCTACTGTTGTTCTAGACCGATAAGTGAAGGAATTAAGATGTACAGAAGTACCCTCGTAAAGGCACTATTGGAGAAATTAGCATGTAGAAGAAATCACAAGGGACACCGAAGAATTAATGAAGTCTAAAGTACTCAAAATTGTTGCACATGGAAGAAAAAGTCCAAGATTTTGAATGGGAGTCATAATAAGTAAGTCTTTACAAGTACTACGTGTGGATGTGATAATGTGAAGGATTCACCTTGATTTAAGATTGTTATGGTGGAACAATGTCACCAACATTCGAGGACGAATGTTTCTAAGGGGGGAGAGTGTAACACCCCGTACCTACCAAAACCTACTTGATGACGTTGAACAATGGTTACTTAAGTGTCGAGAGTCAAAAGTATGTATTTTGTAAGGTTATTGATGAGATAATTGATATTGGGCCTAGTACATGGGATTAGACCTTTGTAGGAGGTGTAACACCCCGTATGTTGTCGAACCTATATGAATACGTTTACGTTTATGGAATTAGTAAAACATGAGAGACTTGATAAATTATCCATTAATTTGTTGGGCATTAAATGAGTCATGACCCATTGGGCTTAAATGAGGCCCAAAATCACATGGAAGACTTGGCCCAATGGGGAAAAATGAGCCAATATTCCATTTGACTAATTAACTAAGGCATTTAATGACAAGGGATGGATAAGAGTGACTTGATGGACCTATATATATGAGAAAATTATATTTTTATTTCATTTCAACACCCATGCCTTTTCTAGAATTCTCTCAACATTTCCTTATTCAACACAAACCCTAGACCTTCATCCCTTGGACCAAGATCATCATCTTGAAAGACTTGGTAAGTGTATATTATTATGGATAAATATATTTTATGCATGTAATATGATTTATATCATGTTGGTTATGTTGGTGAAGTGTGAGAAGTTCACTATGTGTAAAACAATTTGTGTTTGCCTTATCGGTGAAGGTTTTTGCCTTGTAAACTTGAAAATGGACTTATGGTATTGAAGGAAGTGAACTTGATGGGTTTAATATAGCCTTATCTTGTTTTATTCTTGTGCATGATGGTTAGAATTGTTATTGCAAAATTGTGCATGAATTTGGTGGTGTATTGAAGGAAAAGTGTGGTTTTGGTGATGTTCATGTGTGTTGTAAAACCATGGCTGATTTTTGGCATCTAATATGATCTAAAATATGTTAATAGGAGTTTAGTTATGATCATGGACCATTTATTGCATAAAAAGACCCAAAAGAGACCCTTTTTGGCCGAAATGGGCACCCGCCCTTGCAGACAAAGCACCTGCGGGCGCAGGTACCAATGCAGGTGCCTCTGGCTACTGCCAAAGGTCACTTACGGGTGCAGGTGGCTTAGCAGGTCGGTCCAGAACTCCGAATTGCTTGTTTTTGCATCCTGTTGGCCCCCCGAAACCCCTATACCCTTCATAGATGCAATTATCAACTTATGGTACCTTTTAAATGACTATAAAGGAGTATCCCGGAGGTATTTTGAATGTTATAAAATATGGATTGATGTTAAAGTGTTATTGTGAAAGCTATCGAGTGACTTGACGGAGAAAAGGTAACGTAGTGTTAATGAGGAAGTGTAAAGGGTAAACTTGGTGTAAAATGTTATTGGTTTATGATGTCTTGGTCAATGTGTGAAATGTGATGATGTTTTTGTCATGGTAATTAAGTGTATTGTATTGTAAAGGAATAAATGACACTATATAGCAGTCACATAACTCATTGTCATCTTGTACACTTGTAAGGTAACTAGTTGTTAACGTGAGCTCCGTTATGAACTTGTGTTGTAGAGTGACACGTAAGGAAGGAACTGGATAGTTGTATTCACATCTAGGACGGTATATTCATATTGACATCATAAGGTATGTAAGGTTCCTATTTCCATATCCTTCTGCAGCATATAGTATTCACCTTGTTATGGTTATTACTCATTTCCCAAATGTTCTAAGGTATCTCATTTCAGGTTGTTATCTATTGTTAAGTCACATATTCCACATTCTTTAGTCGTTGTTGCTCATGTGTTACATAATTGTGGACAGGATCCCAAATCCCAATATGTTATGTTCCAAAACTCGTAATAAGGTTATGACTGCAAATATGTCAATCTCTCACAAACTAAAGTATCAATCTCTCATAAGCGAATGTATTAATTTCTCATGAGTGAGCATATCAATCTCTCACAAGTAAAGGTACCAATCTCATAAAAGTTAAAAAATAAAGTATGGCTTTATGAGTGTATCCATGGGGTGGAAGAACACACCTTCATGATGACGATCCCAATATTATGAGTGTATCCATAGGGTGAAATAAACACCTTCATGATGATATCCATGGGGTGAAGGAAACACCTTCATGATGACTATCCCAACATTATAGGTGTATCCATGGGGTGAAATGAACACCTTCACGATGATATTATTTTTCCACTGATCAGGTTGGGGCCCGGGCATTGTAAGAATGAAAGGATGAGTTGTGAATGAAGAGATGAATGATGAAGGAACGATTGAGCATAAAGATAAAAGAAGTAATCCATTTAATATACTTATTTCCATACATTTAGAGTGATGACTCATCCATGTTAGTTCTTTTATTTTTTTTTATTCCATTGAAGTATTGATGTATCATATAGTTTCTTATGGCCTTACATACTCAGTACATCATTCGTACTGACCCCTTTGGGGAATTTACCTTACTTGTTGCAGGCACAGGTACTAGTAGACCTCCGCAGTAGGCTACAAGAAATCCGCAGAGTATTGGTGAGCTCCAGTTGGTTTTGGGGCTTTCCAAAACGTCTATGTACATTTATTTTGGTAATGTATATGTGTATAGAGCGGGGTCTTGTCCCGACTCTAGGATAGTTATGGTTACGCATCTGTAGAGGCTTTGTAGATGTTTTGGGGATAGACAAAGGAAATGTAAGGAACATATGTTTTCTCTTGATGGCCCCGACGGCCAAGTTTCATGTATATATATATATATATATATATATCACATTTTCTATGATTTCTTTTATTAGCATTTTATGTCCTTATGTGGTGGTGATGTTTCTACTGGCATGCATATGAATAGACAGGAGTAAAGATTGGTTCTCTCGGGCCTTATCGGCTTCGGATGCCAATCACGCCTCAATGGGATTTGGGGCGTGACAGAGGGTAAAGAAGTTCTCTTGACTAGTGTTCTACAAAGTGTTCCCATTTATGTATTGTCATCTTTATTCCTACTATTTGTGTTATCAAAGAATTGCATATGATATTTATTAAATTCTTTTGGAGTAATAAGGAGTCGGGGATGAGTAAACACTGGTCAACATGGAATAAGGTTTATCTCCCTAAACAAAAAGGTGGATTAGGCTTTAGATCTATGTTTGATGGTTCCAAGGCTTTGTATGCTAAATTGTGGTGGAGATTTAGGTCACGAAACATCCTGTGGCCATATTATTTATGGAATAAGTATAATAAAAAGCAGAAACCCTCCCTTGTACAGTAGAATGGTGGATCACAAGTATGGAAATTTATGATGGAGATTGGAGAAAAAGTTGAACAATTTCTTTAGTGGGAGCCTAAGGGGCATATCAAATATCTTGTATGATAACTGGACCAATCTTGACCCTCTATTTTGACACCCTAATGAGGTTCAGACTTGTTATAACATGCAAGATATACGGGAATTTTTATATGTAGAAGGATGGGATTTAGACAAGAGGCTAGATATAGTCCCTAATTATATAGTGGAGCACATCAAAGATAACTTGCGCAGTGTTCAGCTAACAAACTCATGTGACTAGCCTTAATGGACAAAAACTAGCACTGTTTATTTCAATGTTAAAAGTTTGTGGGCACTGTTGAGACAAAAGGAAGATGTTAATGAAGACCTCAAGAAGATTTTGTGTACAGGATTGCATTTTAATATCTCTTTCCTTTCCTAGAGAGTTTGGCAAGGTAAAGTTGTTGTAGCTCACATGCTGAATACATGGAACTCAAATATTTCTTTAGATTGTAATTGTTGTGCTAATCCTTAGAGAGAATCTATTGAACACCTTTTCCTAAAGGGAGAAATTGTAGATAGAATTTGACATCATTATTTAGCTGCTTCTGTTATAACTCACAAGATTCACGTGAAATCGTCCATTAGGAGGTAGTGGGATACTTATGGTAATTCTAGGATTAGAGTGACTTTCAAGGTGGTCCCTATGATTATTCTCTGCTTTTTATGGAAAAAGAGAAATACTATTTTACTTGGAGGATATTTTTCTTCATTAAACATTATCAGAGAAGTTGATAACACTCTAAGGAATTTTATTATTGTCAAATTCAGGATTAACTGGGATAATAAAAGTAGTCCTGAGATGGTTACTACCTTAGAAAGGTATAGACCCTCTTATAACATCAGAGTAGTGAGATGGATTCCTCCCAGGTCTAATTGGATTAAGTGCAACACTAATGGTGCCTCTAAAGGTCGCCCAGGACCTAGCTCTGTAGCCTTTTGTTAGAGAAATTCTTTGGGGCAATTTGTGATGCCCAAAGGAATTAAATTGTCAGATTTTATTAATCTTGTGGCTTAATCAGGGGCTAGTAGGGAGGGAATAATGTATTGTCATAAGCAAGGATTAAACCATATCATTGTTCAAGCAGATTCCATGAATATAGGTCAGATCTTGGAAGGAAGAGGGAGGCCCCCTAGGTGTGCAATGATGGAAGTTAACCTCATTAATAGGTAAAGAAGTACTTTGTCAGTAAGAGCACAACATTCCCTTCGAAAAGGAGATACTCTTGATGATTTTTTTGCTAACCTTATTTTTTGTTTTTGCAGATGCTTTTATTATTCATCGGTATCAAGACATTCCAAGTTTGGGTAGAAAGATTTTATAATTAGACAATTTTTTGTCTTCACATATTAAAAGACAAAGTTCAAATACAATCTGAAATTATACAACAAGTTCTAAACAACTAATTGCAAGTAATGTTGTAATTGTGGCATAGGTAAAACTAACACACAAGTTTTAACTCAAATACTAAAGTTTGAAGTATTTCTAATGATTTTTGTATCCGCACCTATGAAATATTGAGGCATCCATCTATACATAATGAAAACTTTAGTATTGATTGAGACTGGGTAGTGTATCCTTTGTGCTTCTACCAGTTTTTGACCTGCTACAGGTATATCAAGGATAGTTAGTTGAGGAATTTGTACTTCTAATTACCCACATTTGTAGATCTGATTGTGGTATCAATCTCTTATGAGATTCAACCCACCCATCGATAGAGATGAAGGTTAGAACTATGAATTTATTAGACAATGGAGCTGCTTACCTTTGAGAAATGGACGAAGAGGTGGATTAGGAGATGACTAGTATACCAAAATGATGCCAATATATAGTAGATCTTGAATTTGTAGAGGTTTAGATGAATCAAATTTCCTGTAACAAGATTGAACCAAAAGATTTGTGTTGTTTATACTTTAATTAAAAGATTTGATAGCTCATAGTTATTGATCTAAAGATAATGGAAAGAACAAAATACGTAGCTTTTTTGAAGATCTTGGTAACAGTAACTTCGAGGAAAGCTTCTCATAGCGAAGAGTATAGTTATATTGATATCATAGCAACAACCAAAACAATCAGAGAATAAAGCTTCATCATGAAAAATGAGCGAAAGGGGAAGATGAAACATTGATTCTTGATGCTTCCATAGAGAGATATTTTTATTTCCTAATTTGATTGTACTAATATATGATAATCCTACTGTCTTATTTGTTTTTTGTTGTTTAGACTGGGTTACTTTTAGGCCCGATCTAGTAAATAGTTTATTTTCTTATAAAAGGGCCTTTAGCCCATCCTTTTAATTAAAAAAATAAAAATCTTGGTTTTTCAACTTCAAAATTTATAGGGGGGGGGGGGGGGGATTCTGTAAAATTAAAGTTTGATAAATTGGTGACTTGAAAGTTGATTTCAACTCCATTTTCTATGAAATTTTAGATTTGAACTTCTTAAGTTATTTGGTAACATGATTTTTTAAATAAAATTCTAGTTTTTCCCTTGTAAGCTTGGGGTTGACTTTTTGAACACGGATTCCAAGTATAGCAATATTGGTGTCCTTAGTTCTGTATTCTTATGTAGATTTCATATTTGAATAGATTGGGCTTGTTCAGAGGTGATTCGAAAGAGAAAAGCTTTGATTTGATTCTCCAGGCTTCTTTAAGACTAGTGAAGACTTTTCCTTGACACTTTATTGATATGTTATGTGGAAGTTCTATGTAAAAGGAAGTAATGGGAATATTGGGGTCGCGTATAGATGAGATAATGAATGCCTATATGGGTACCGGTGTATTTGTGAAGGAAATAAAATCAATTAATTTATTGTTTTGACTGGGTTTCAGTAATCTGTAATTGTTATCCTATATTTGCCAGTAGTTAAGTTGTTGGTGACTTGTTTCGCTAATTTCCATGAAGGTAGAGTGGTTTTTATTGCATGTTGTTAGTGGATGTACTATGATATGAGAAATTATTTCTAATAGTCCTGGTTTGTATCAATACTTGAAAGTTTTGTTTTGAAAGTTGTTAGAGCTATGTGTTTATGTTTTATTCTACCACTAGGCAATTTGCCCGCGCTTTGCGCGGTCATGAATACTTCAATAATCTTATGAATAATCCTTTACTAATATTTTAATATTAAAAGTAACAAAAAGATAGGTTCTTACAAAAAAATAATAATAAGAATATTCCAATATGAATTAGAATATTTATCATTATCACATAACTCAAGAACCTCTAATGAGTGAATTTCTGAAGAAATAATCAACCATCAACTCTATATTTTTACAAAAAAAAGTATTGAACATTCAACCTTATCATGTACACTATATTCATTATCAAAAACTTCACGACGTAAAGATTTTCTAAAATCATCATTGTTAATACCAATGTTTAATTTAAATAAGTTGAATTGTTAATAAATATGCAAATAAAATTTACTTTAAGTTTAAGTAAATGATAATTTTGATTGAAATTTTCCAAGAAAAAACTTTTCCAATTGTCTTCACCCTTCCAAGGTCATTGAAATCCTCATATTAGTTGTTTTTCTGTTAAAGAAACACAAACGGGAAAATAGTGTAACACCCCATACATTTCTGACCCTACTTGATTGTATTAATTTGTATGGAATTATTTAAACATGAGAATGTTGGTGTATTACACCTTAACGTGTGGGCTAAGTTAATTTTTGTGATTTGGGCCCCAAATGAGGCCCAAAATGAAGTAAAAGACATGGCCCAAATGGGGCAAGTGACCCATTCTTGTGTTGACCAATCAAACATGCATTTAATGCCCAAGGATTTGGATAAGGATGACTTGAGGGACCATATAAGTCAAGTAAAATAAGATTTTTATTTTTCAAAACACACATGCCATTTTCTAGAATATTCAAGACCTTTCTCTTTACTCACAAACCCTAAGGCATCACTCCTTTGGACAAGATCACTTCTTTGTAAGTGTTTACTCTTATGGTTAAATATAATATTATATGCTTAAGATGTTGTATAAATCATGTTGGTTATGTTGCCAAAGTGTTGGACAGTTCACTACGTGTAAAACAATGTACTTTTGCTTAATCGGTGAAGGGTTTTGCCTACTAGACTTGACAGTGGGCTTGTGATCTTGAAGGAAGTGGGTTTGATCGATTAAATATCAACATGTATGATGTGGTTATGCTCTTAACTTGCTTGGTTTGTGTGTATAACTTGTGGGATTGTTGTTATGAAATTGGTCATGAAATTAGTGGCGTATTGATAGGAAAATGTGGGTTTGGTGGTGTTCATGTGTGTTGTGAAACCATGACTGTTTGTGGGCATCCAAGTGACCAAAAATATGTAAATAAAAGCTTACTTATGGCCTTGTACCATTTATTACACAAAAGGACCCAAAAGAGACCCTTTTTGGCCGATTTTGGCATCCGCCCTGGCAGACGAAAGCACCTGCAGGTGACTTCGCAGGTGACTCTGGACCTGCCAAAGGTCACCTGCGGCCGCACCTCAACCACCTGAGGGTGCAGGTGGCTTCACAGGTGTAACACCTCATACCTTCCCAACCCTACTTTACGACATTGAACAATGATTATGTAGGTGTCGAGAGCCATACGAGTGTATTTTTAATGCTAAGGATGAGAAAAATTGGATTTGGCCTCTAATATGGGATTAAACCTTTGTGGAAGTGTTTTGTGATTTTCATGGGACAGTTGTGGGGTTCAAAACGAGGTTAATAGGACCTCTAAACAAAGGATATTAAGGTTAAGAAGTAAGTTAAAGGATAGGACTTGAAGTATCTAACCGAACCCGCGAAGAAAAGTCGAAAAATGAATTTTGTCAAAAAATTAAGGCAGGGGCGCATTTGGGACTGTTCTACGCCACTCTGGGCTAAAATTTTTAGCCCATAGGCAGTAAGTTGGCGCGCCCAGGGGCGTGCCACCTTGGGTTTTCCACTTTTTCGAAAGTTGGAAATTTCTAAGTCCCAAGGGTATCCGGGGATGTACCGAGCCGATTTTTGTCACGTCTCTTCTAAAACATATATGAAATGAGTAAAATATTATATTGGCATGATAAAATTACTCGAGAACGAATTTGGGGTCAAAATGACGATTTTGCCCTTAAGGTCAAAATAGGCCATACGTGGCTAGAATCGCTTGTTCTTGGGATTGAGGCTACGGATATGAATAAAATGAGTGATAATATTGTTGTAACACTTATGAGATGACTTGAATACTAGAAATTATTGATTTTACTGGGTTAAGTGAATTGGGCCCAAAAAGGGCCCAAAAATGAAAAGAATGCATGGCCCAAAATGGGTCAAATGACCCATTCTTTCAAGACCTTATAGAACAAGCATTTAATGCTTTAGAAGTTGCTAAGTATGGACATAAATTCTTATAAAAGGGACCAAAAATCTGATTTTTTGGTCATTTGGAAGCTCATGCCTTTTGGTCTATTTTTTTCAACATATTTTCTCTTAAACCCTAGAAGCTCAAAGGCAACTATTGAAGCAAGATCATCCTATTCCAAGACTTGGTAAGTATTTATTCTCATGGATTAACATATTATATGCATGGTAGATTATGTATACCTTATATTTTGTTGGGAAGATGGTGAATGGTGTATTGTTGCTTTTGGTGGAAGATGTACCATCTTTGTGAATTGAAGGTGAAAAAGAGACTTGATGTCTTAATGAAAGAGCATGGTATGGATAAAATATGAACATGTATGGTGTTATTTTGTTGTTAAACATGTTATGTTCATATAAGTGTAAATTATGGGATTTTGGCCGATTTGTTGTTGTGAGGTGTATTGAAGGAAATTGATGGCATAATTATGATGTTGTGATGATGGAGAGTGGGAAGTGTGAACTTGGCATGACATGCTATTGATTATCATGTGTTGGTCAATGTTGGGAATATTGTGGGATTTTTGGAATAATACTTTCATGAATGGTTGTGTCAAGCGGGACATGGCATGTTTAAAGGCAAACATGAGAATTTTACTTATTATATACATTAAGTAGTTGGTGGTTAATGTTGGCTCCGTCGTGTATTTGTGTTGTAGAGTGGAACATAAGGAAGGAGAGGAACTATTGTATGCACATTTAAGATTGTGTGTTGGTTTTGAGAATACAAGGTATGTAAGGTTACTTTGTTCGTATCTTTTTGCGGTACGTCGTATTCACATTGGCATTATGCTAGTCCTATCCTGAAATGTGCTAAGGTATTCTATATCCGTTTAGAAATGGTTATTATTACATATTCCCTACTCATTGATCACTTGGGAATTGTATGTCTCATATTCGTTAGTCAATGTTCCAAAAGCCCAAAAAGGTTATGTTCCAAAGTGCCAATAGTGGCTACACACATACTTATTGTTCATTGACTTGTGTCTAATGATTTCAAAAATGTTATCTATTGTTGAGTCCTATACTCTCATTCATGAGTTATTGTGGTTCATGGGTTACATAATTATGGACATGTTCCAAAAGTCTCAATCATGTTGTGTTCTTGAGTTTCCAAGAATGTTGTGGCTATGTACATACGTTAATCTCTCATCACTGATTATATCACTCTCTCATAAGAGGATGAATCAATTCCTCACAAGTATCAATCAATCAAAAGTAAGAATAAAGTAATATACATTTGTTGTTGGTTATGATTTATGGGTGGCAAGTCTAGGGGCATAAGCCTAGCTCGACTCGATCCCGATGTGTTGATTTATGGGTGGCAAGTCTAAGGGCATAAGCCTAGCTCAAATCGATCCCGCTGTGTTGATTTATGGGTGGCAAGTCTAGGGGCATAAGCCTAGCTCAACTCGATCCCGATGTGTTGATTTATGGGTGGCAAGTCTAGGGGCATAAGCCTAGCTCGACTCGATCCCGACGCATTGATTTATGGGTGGCAGGTCTAGGGGCATAAGCCTAGCTCGACCCGATCCCAACATCACATGATGTGATGTTAAGACCCACTGATCAGTCGAGGCCCGGGTACGTTATGATATGAGCAATGACGAATAAATCATAAAGAGAAGAACTTAATTTATGTAAGCTACACTGTTCCACATATGCAATCGATGAGTTGTTCATGTTGCCTATCCTATTACATTTTGATTCTATTGATGTATTTATGACAAGTTTCATATGGCATTACATACTCAGTACATTCTCCGTACTGACCCCTCTCGGGGGATTTACCTTACTTGCTGCAGGCGCAGGTACTAGTAGGCCTCCACTATTGGTTGCGGATCTTTTGTCGACTTTTGGTGAGCTCCAGTTGTTTCGGGGCTTCCTTAGTTGCTATGTACATTCATTTTGGTATTGTATATGCATATAGAGCGGGGTGTAGTCCCGACTCTAGGATTGTCATAGTCATGTATCTGTAGAGGCTTTGTAGACTTATGTGGGAACAAAATGTAAGATATGTATGCTCATTTTGGTTTGTTGGCCCCAACGGCCAAGTTGATATATATATATATATATATGGCATATGTTTCCATATCTGTTTCCATATCCATGATTTTTGCATAGTTGCATGGGGTTTCATACGGTCCATATGAGGAGATGCATGCAAGTGTTCATAAGCAAAGATTGGTTCTCTCGGGCCATGTCGGCTTCGGGTGCCAGTCCGGCCCGAATGGGATTTCGGGTCGTGACAAAAGGTTGACATGCTTGCCGAGGAAGGAGCGAGTAGATCACCACCTGACTCAGCTAGTCAAGGTGGTGCTGATATCGAATTTGCATCACGGGTTTCTCCTACTTTTCTAGCTCCTGAAGAGCTGGGAAAGAGAGTAGTATCTTCGGGACTGCCCGACAATACCATTGAGCAGGACTTGATGAGTGCGGTGCAAATATTAACCCGTGTAGTTTCTGTACAAGCTCAAAGACAAGCTCTTATGCAGCAGAAGGGGGGACAGAGGCAGAGAGAGAGGATGAAAGAAGTGGAAGAAAGATCGCCAAAAAAGGCTAAACCCATGGGACAAAACATGACGTCCCAAGGAGGATTTGGGCATAGGACTTTTTACAAACCACTTAGGCCATCATTTCCCCATACCACCACAATTACTCCTTCTTTATTCCAAGGGTTTCGAAGCAACCCGTTTGGGCAAGGAGGTGAGATTCAGAGTTTACGTACAGTGGGGTACCAAGCACAAGATAGTATGAACCGCCCGAGGTTTCATCGTCGGTTTTACCAGCGCTGCGGGAGGTTTCATGCAGGTGAATGTCGGTTTGGACAGAATGTTTGCTATTATTGCGGCATGCCAGGACATGTGGCAAAGGGGTGTCCCCAAAGGAACACAGGTGGCATGGCACGACCCACGGGACCAACCTTCGCATCGACATCATATGTGCCTCCTCTAGGTAGAGGTGCACAAGATGCTGGTCATGCCAAGGGTGCTAGAGGAGAAGCTAGTTCTAGTAACATCCAGGGCAGTACCTACGCCGTGGTGGATCGGCAGAAATTTGAGGCTTGTCCTGATGATGCAGCAGGTATATGCTCTGTTTTTATTTCTTAACGTATTTACATTGATTGATTTGGGGATTTACCCTATCCTATGTTATTCCATTGATTGTTGAAAAAAAAAAAGAAGAAGAAACTTTGTGAAAAGATAGTAGAAGGTTTAGTTCATCCATTTGAAACAACTCTACACCAAAAGGGGAAATTATTGTGGCTAAAAGAAATGCGTCATGATTATGTGGTAACGACGTGGGGTATAATACATTGGCTAATCTTATGAATTGCAAACGGTGAATGTTCATGTGATCATGGGAATGGATTAGTTGGTTTCTTGTTATACCACGGTGACTTGCTAAGGTATATTTTCACAATCCATACGAACATGTTCCTGAGTGGAAGAGTAATATGGGGGCACCAAGGAAACATTTTACTGTCTATTGTAAAGTGACGAAATTGATAGCCAAGGGGTATGTATGCCAGTTAATCCCAGAGTGAGCGATTGATGCGAAACCACCAAGTCCTCAATAGGTTCCGGTGGTCAAATGACTCTCTTGATATCATGCCTGACAAATTTCCAGGCTTACCCCCGAAACAGGAAGTAGAGCTTAATATTGATGTGATTTTAGACCCTCCGCTTATCTCTCTTCTTCTATATATACCATGGCCCCAGTAACGCTATAGGAATGAAACAGAACAATTAAGAGAGCGCATCTATGTGCATGTGGACAAAAAAAAAAAAAAATTGAAATGGGACTTGAGAACGTGCATTGACTATTAGTAGTTGTGTAAAGTACCGAGTAAGAACAAATATCCCCTCCTAAGAATTGACGATTGGTTGATCAGTTACAGGGTGCCAAGTGTGTTGTTCCTTTTTATCAAAAGGATTGTATTCACTCGTTCTTGCACCAAATGTCTCGAAAACAAAAGTAACTTGGGCTCGGGTTATCACCAAGTCACAGTTAGAAACAAAGATATACCCAAGATAGACTTGCGACCACGTTCTGACTGTAATGGTTCTTAAGTTGTGTCATTGGGACTAACAAATGTACCAGCTGCTGTTCTGGAGTGGATGAATAGGGTGTGCAAACTATTGTTCGATGTATTTGTAACCGTGTTTATGGATGATATTTTGGTTTAATCAAGATCACAAGAGGACCATGTCAATTATGTACGGTTGGATAAAATCCATAGCGTTTTAGGGTCACATTGTATAGGATGACAGAATGAAGGTCGATACGCTAAAGATAGAACCAGTGACAAACAAAAATTGGCTAAGGCCTGCGATGCTTACAAAGATTCTTTGTTTCTTTGGGTTGGTTGGTGATCGAGGAGAATGACTAAAGGAGTTTATTATATCCCTGGACCCTTACCAGCGCTAATATACAAAGAAACTCAGTGTCAGCGGAGTGATGCATATGAGACAAGTTTCAAAGAGTTAGAAGGTAAATTGGCTTCTACACCAGTTTTCTATTTCTCGAAGGCACAAAGGTTCTGCAATGTATTGTGATGCTTCCAGGGTTGACCTGGGATGTGTGTTAATGCAGCATGATAGGATAGCAGCGTATGCCTCACGACAGTTGTGGCCATATGAGAGGAACTATATCACACATGATCTTGAGGTAACAGGTATGGTAGTTATTTGACAGATATGAGGTATGAACTATGACACTACTACTTAGGGTTCATATTAAGATATGACTACTTAGGTACCGAGCCGATTTTTGTCACGTCTCTTCTAAAACATATATGAAATGAGTAAAATATTATATTGGCATGATAAAATTACTCGAGAACGAATTTGGGGTCAAAATGATGATTTTGCCCTTAAGGTCAAAATAGGCCATACGTGGCTAGAATCGCTTGTTCTTGGGATTGAGGCTACGGATATGAATAAAATGAGTGATAATATTGTTGTAACACTTATGAGATGACTTGAATACTAGAAATTATTGATTTTACTGGGTTAAGTGAATTGGGCCCAAAAAGGGCCCAAAAATGAAAAGAATGCATGGCCCAAAATGGGTCAAATGACCCATTCTTTCAAGACCTTATAGAACAAGCATTTAATGCTTTAGAAGTTGCTAAGTATGGACATAAATTCTTATAAAAGGGACCAAAAATCTGATTTTTTGGTCATTTGGAAGCTCATGCCTTTTGGTCTATTTTTTTCAACATATTTTCTCTTAAACCCTAGAAGCTCAAAGGCAACTATTGAAGCAAGATCATCCTATTCCAAGACTTGGTAAGTATTTATTCTCATGGATTAACATATTATATGCATGGTAGATTATGTATACCATTATAGTTTGTTGGGAAGATGGTGAATGGTGTATTGTTGCTTTTGGTGGAAGATGTACCATCTTTGTGAATTGAAGGTGAAAAAGAGACTTGATGTCTTAATGAAAGAGCATGGTATGGATAAAATATGAACATGTATGGTGTTATTTTGTTGTTAAACATGTTATGTTCATATAAGTGTAAATTATGGGATTTTGGCCGATTTGTTGTTGTGAGGTGTATTGAAGGAAATTGATGGCATAATTATGATGTTGTGATGATGGAGAGTGGGAAGTGTGAACTTGGCATGACATGCTATTGATTATCATGTGTTGGTCAATGTTGGGAATATTATGGGATTTTTGGAATAATACTTTCATGAATGGTTGTGTCAAGCGGGACATGGCATGTTTAAAGGCAAACATGAGAATTTTACTTATTATATACATTAAGTAGTTGGTGGTTAATGTTGGCTCCGTCGTGTATTTGTGTTGTAGAGTGGAACATAAGGAAGGAGAGGAACTATTGTATGCACATTTAAGATTGTGTGTTGGTTTTGAGAATACAAGGTATGTAAGGTTACTTTGTTCGTATCTTTTTGCGGTACGTCGTATTCACATTGCCATTATGCTAGTCCTATCCCGAAATGTGCTAAGGTATTCTATATCCGTTTAGAAATGGTTATTATTACATATTCCCTACTCATTGATCACTTGGGAATTGTATGTCTCATATTCGTTAGTCAATGTTCCAAAAGCCCAAAAAGGTTATGTTCCAAAGTGCCAATAGTGGCTACACACATACTTATTGTTCATTGACTTGTGTCTAATGATTTAAAAAATGTTATCTATTGTTGAGTCCTATACTCCTCATTCATGAGTTATTGTGGTTCATGGGTTACATAATTATGGACATGTTCGAAAAGTCTCAATCATGTTGTGTTCTTGAGTTTCCAAGAATGTTATGGCTATGTACATACGTTAATCTCTCATCACTGATTATATCACTCTCTCATAAGAGGATGAATCAATTACTCACAAGTATCAATCAATCAAAAGTAAGAATAAAGTAATATACATTTCTTGTTGGTTATGATTTATGGGTGGCAAGTCTAAGGGCATAAGCCTAGCTCGACTCGATCCCGATGTGTTGATTTATGGGTGGCAAGTCTAAGGGCATAAGCCTAGCTCGACTCGATCCCGCTGTATTGATTTATGGGTGGCAAGTCTAGGGGCATAAGCCTAGCTCGACTCGATCCCGATGTGTTGATTTATGGGTGGCAAGTCTAGGGGCATAAGCCTAGCTCGACTCGATCCCGATGGGTGGCAGGTCTAGGGGCATAAGCCTAGCTTGACCCGATCCCAACATCACATGATGTGATGTTAAGACCCACTGATCAGTCGGGGCCTGGGTACGTTATGATATGAGCAATGACGAATAAATCATAAAGAGAAGAACTTAATTTATGTAAGCTACACTGTTCCACATATGCAATCGATGAGTTGTTCATGTTGCCTATCCTATTAAATTTTTATTCTATTGATGTATTTATGACAAGTTTCATATGGCCTTACATACTTAGTACATTCTCCGTACTGACCCCTCTCGGGGGATTTACCTTACTTGCTGCAGGCGCAGGTACTAGTAGGCCTCCACTGTAGGTTGCGAATCATTTGTCGACTTTTTGTGAGCTCCAGTTGTTTCGGGGCTTCCTTAGTTGCTATGTACATTCATTTTGGTATTGTATATGCGTATAAAGCGGGGTGTGGTCCCGACTCTAGGACTGTCATAGTCATGTATCTGTAGAGGCTTTGTAGACTTATGTGGGAACAGAATGTAAGATATGTATGCTCATTTTGGTTTGTTGGCCCCAACGGCCAAGTTGATATATATATATATATATATATGGCATATGTTTCCATATCCGTTTCCATATCCATGACTTTTGCATAGTTGCATGGGGTTTCATACGGTCCATATGAGGAGATGCATGCAAGTGTTCATAAGCAAAGATTGGCTCTCTCGGGCCATGTCGGCTTCGGGTGCCAGTCCGTCCCGAATGGGATTTCGGGTCATGACAAAAGGTCAGCCCAGAGTCTCGTTTTGTATGTTTTTGCCTCTCTTTGATCCCCGAAGACCCCTATACCCTTTTTAGATGTAATTATCAACTTATGATACCTTTTAAATGACTTTAAGGGGTTGTTTGGAGGCATGACAGATTATGCCACTTATGGATTATGGTTAATGAAAGGTATTGAGGTAACTTGATGGATTAATTGTGACGTAGTATTAATGAGGAAGTGTAAAGGATAAACTTGGTGTGAAATACTATTGGTTCATAATGTTTTGGTCAATGTGTGAAATGTTATGATGTTGTTGTTATGGTAATGCAGTGGATTGTATTGTAAAGGAAGAAATGATGCTATATAGCAGTCATCTAACTCATTGTCATCTTATGCACTTGTAAGATAGTTGATTGTTAACGTAAGATCCGTTATGAACTTGTGATGTAGAGTAACACGTAAGGAAGGAGCTGGATTATTGTGTTCACATATAGAATTGTGTATTCATATTGAGAACATAAGGTATGTAAGGTTACTCTTACCGTATCATTCTGCAGCACATATTGTTCACATTGTCATTATATTTGTTCCATTCCGAAATGTTCTAAGGCATTTCATTTCAGGCTGTCATGTATTGTTATTCACATGTTCTTTATTCGTGCATTAATTGTTATTTATAAGTCTCTTAATCATGGACCGATGTTTCAAAGCTCCAATAACATTGCGACTATCAACATATCAATCTCTTAAAAGTAAGAAACAAAGTAATACATATTTATTAGTTTCAAGAGTACGGGTGGTAGATCTAGATGCATAAGCCTAGTTCTAGCCGATCCCAAATTTGTCGGATCAGGGGGCAGTCCTAGACGCATAAACCTAGCTCGGTCCAATCCTGATGGGTGGTAGCTCTAGAGGTGATAACCTAGCTCGAGCCGAACCTAATATATTGGTTTATGGGTGGCAGCTCTAGAGGGAATAACCTAGCTCGAGCCGAGCCCAATATCTTGATTTAAGGGTGGTAGCTCTAGAGGCAAAAGCTCGAGACAATCCCAACATAACGTTCTGTTATGTTAAGACCCACTGATCAGTTGGGGCCCAGGTGCGATATGAGATAAGTGATGATGAATAAACATTAGAAGCAAAAGAAAATAATGAATGTAAGGTACATGGTTCCACATATGCAGAACGATGGTTTATCCATATTGACTATTCTCTTATATTTGATTTCATTGGAATATTTATGTGTCTTACAGTTTCATATGGCCTTATATACTCAGTACATTCTTCGTACTGACCTCCCTTGGGGGGGATTACCTTACTTGTTGCAGGCACAGGTGCTAGTAGACCTCCTCAGTAGGCTACGAGAAATTAGTAGAATATTGGTAAGCTCCAGTTATTTTGGCGCTTTCCAAGATGTATATATACATTTAATTTGGTATTGTATATGTGTATACAACGGGGTCTTGTCCCGACTCTAGGTTGGTTATGGTTATGCATCTGTAGAGGCTTTGTAGATGTTGTGGGACAGATGAAGAAAATGTAAGGAACGTATGTTTTTTCTTGATGGCCCTAACGACCAAGTTTCATAGTTATCATGAATTTTCCATGACTTTCGCTATTGTCATCTTATATCTATTTATGGTGGTAATGTTTATTGATTAACATGCGCAGGAGTGTATGAGAATGAAGATTGGTTCTCTCGAGCCTTAACGGCTTCGGGTGCCAGTCCGCCTCGTTGGAATTCGGGGCGTGACAAAAGTGGTATCAGAGCAGGTCATCCTAAGGGTGTGTACAAAGTCATGTCTGAGTAGAGTCTTGCTTATGGATGTGTTGTGCACCACATTTATATGTAGGAGGCTACAGGACATTTAGGAGTTGTTTCTTTTCTTTACTTCTAGATCATGCAATAGAGCCAAATGTTATAGGTGGAATTATATCTGACCATTGAAGTTGGTTTTCTTTGTTATAGTAAATGTCGATGACAAGAAGTGGTAGAGGCAAGGATAAGCAGGTAGATATGCTTGCCAGTGAAGGACTGAGTAAATCACCACCTGACCAAGCTAGTCAAGGTGGAGTTGACACTGAATTTGCATCACGGGCTTTTTCCACTTTTCCAACTCTAGAAGAGCCAAGAAAGAGAGAAGTATCTTTGGAACTACCCGTTAATACTATTGAGCAGAATTTAATGAGTGCGGTGCAAATATTGACCCGTGTAGTTGCTGCACAAGCTCGAAGACAAGCTCTTGTGCAGCAAAAGAAGGAACAGAGGCAGAGGAGGAGGATGCAAGAATTGGAAGGAGGATCATCAAAAAGAGCTAAACCCATGGGACAGGTCATGGATTCCCAAGGAGGATTTGGGTCTCAAATTTTTCACAAACCGCCTAGGACATCATTTTCCCATTCCACAGCAAATGCTCCCCCTCTATTCCAAGGGTTTAGAAGCAACCAGTTTGGGAAAGAAAGTGAGACTCAGGATTTATGGACAGTAAGGTGTCAATGACAAAGGAGTATGCACCACTCGAGTTTTTTTTGTTAGCTGTACCAGCGTTGTGAGAAGTATCATTTAGGTGAATGCCGATTGGGAACAAATGTTTGCTTTTGGTGTGGCGTGCCAGTGTACATGGTGAGAGAGTGCACACAAAAAGGCATGGGTGGTATGACACGGCCTACGGTATCAGCCGTTGCATTATCATCGTCAGATGTACAACCTGCTGGTCATGGCAGAGGGGCTAGAGGAGCAACTTGTTCTATTGAAATTCCAGACCGTACCTATGCCGTGGCGGATCGGCAGACATTTGAGGCTATTCCTGATAAAGTGACAGGTATATTATCTGTCTTTTCACATAATGTATTTGCATTGATTGATCCGTGTTTTATCCTATCATATGTTACTCTATTGATTGTTGAAAAAAAATTGTGAAGGGACACTAGAATTTTTAGTTAACCCATTTGAGGTATCTACACCAAAAGGGGAATCTATTGTAGCTAAAAGAGTGTATCGTAATTGTGTGATAACTGTGTGTTGCCATGATACATTGGCTAATCTTATTGAATTGGAAATGGTGGATATTGACGTCATAATGGGTATGGATTGGTTAGATTTTTGTTATGCCACGGTAGATTGCCGGGCTAAGAAGGTACATTTTCATGTTCCACAAGAAAATGTTCTTGAATGGAAGGGTAATGTGGGGACACTGGGAGGAAAATTTATTTCCTATATTAAAGCAAAAGAAAAAAAATGATAGCCAAGGGGTATATATGTAATTTAGTCCGAGGGCAAGAGACTGATGTGAAACCACCAATTCCTCAATCAGTTCCGGTGGTTAATGAATTCGTCGATGTGTTTTCTAATATTGAGGTGATTCCAAGCATTTCTTCTATCTCTATTCCTCCGTATAAAATGGCTCCAGCAGAGCTACAAAAATTAAAAAGAACAAGTCAAAGATTTGGTGGACAAGGGATACATAAGATCTAGTATGCCCTTTGGGGTGCATCAGTGTGAATATGAAAAAAAAAAATGAATGAAATGGCACATTGAGAATGTGTATTGACTATTGGCGACTGCATAAGGTAAACGATCAAGAGCAAATATCCCCTCCCTAGAATTGACGATCTAGTTAACCAATCACAGGGTGGTAAATATTTTCAAAGATTGACTTGGGATCGGGATATCACCAGGTAAGGGTTGGGAAAAAAAAATATATAACTGAGACAATTTTCCAAACACGGTACGGTTACTATGAATTTCTAGTTATGCCATTTAGGCTAATCAATACACCAGCAGTTGTTAGGGATTTGATGAATAGGGTGTTTAAACCATTCCTGGATGTGTTCGTGACGGTATTTATAAATGATATTCTGGTTTATTCCAAATCACAAGAGGACCACGCGAATCACTTACGGCAAGTGTTACAGATTCTCTGGGATCGTAAGTTGTATGCCAAGTTCTCTAAATGTGAATTTTGGTTAAAATCTGTAGCATTCTTGGGTCACATTGTGTCAGATGAAAGAATTCGAGTTGATATTCAAAAGATTGAAGAGGTGAAAAATTTGCCAAGACCTACGACACCTACAATGATTCATAGTTTTCTTGGATGGGCAAGTTATTACAGGAGATTTGTGGAAGGGTTTTCTTCTATTGCTTCACCATTAACGAAGCTAACACACAAGGCAAGTAAGTTTCAATGGAATGATGCATGTGAGAAAAGTTTCCAAGAGATGAAAGATAAATTAACTTCCACACAAGTTTTAGTACTTCCCGAAGGCACAGAAGGTTACGCAGTATATTGTGATGCTTCTGGGGTTGGCCTCAGATGTGTACTGATGCAACACGGTAATGTAATAGCGTATGCCTCACGACAGTTGCGTCCACATGAGAGAAATTATCCCACATACGATCTTGAGTTAGCAGTCGTGATATTTGCTTTAAAGATATGGTGCCACTATTTGTATGGGGTTCACGTTGATTTATACTGATCATAAAAGTTTGTAGTAGTATATTCTTTTAAGCAGAAGGACCAAAACTAGGAACTAAATTTGAGGCAGCGAAAGCGGCTGGAACTCGTACAGACTACGACACTGAAGGTGGATGAAATTACTAAAAGATTATGATAGTAATATCTTATACCATTCGGGAAAAGCAAACGTGGTAACCAATGCATTAAGTTGCAAAGTAATCAGAAGCACTAGAAGCCAGTTGACGGAAAAGTAAGGTATAGTCAAGGATCTACATCAATTAGACAGCTTGGGGGTTCATCTTCTTGGAACTCTAGATGAAAGAATTATAGTGTAAAATGCGGTAGAGTCTTCATTAGTAGATGAAGTAAAGGAAAACCAGTATGTGAATCGTATTTTTATTGCAGCTGACAATGAATGACAACAAGGTTTGATGAAGGCATTTGATTTTACGCAAGAGAGAGAGTACTTCAATGCCCAGGGTAGATTTTGTGTACCGGATATAGATGAGTTAAGGAAATGAATTATGATGGAAGAACATCATTCACGGTACCCTATTCATCCGGGAGCAATCAAAATGTACCATGATTTAAAAGAGATGTATTGGTAAGGTTTCATGAAAAGAACGTTGCAAAAGTTGTAACTCAATGTCAAAACTGTGAACAAGTAAAAGTGGAGCATCAGAAACCTAGAGGTTATATGCAATGTATAAATCTTCCAGCTTGAAAAGAGGGATATGATTAACATGGGTTTTATCATAAGTTTGCCTCATACATTTCGAAACTTTGAATCCATGTGGATGATAGTTGACAGACTTACCAAGTAGCACACTTTTTACCTGTCAAGACCACTTGTACAGCTGGAAATTATGCAAGGTTGTATGTTAAAGAGATAGTACGATTACATGGGATTCCAATTTCCATTATATCAGACAGATAGACAAACAGAACGTACCATCCAAACACGTGGAGATATGTTACGAGCTTGCACATTGAACTTTAAAAGTAGTTGGGATGGTCATTTACCTCTTATGGAATTTGCCTACAATAATAGATATCATTGATACCAAGTATCAAACTTACACCTTATGAAGCTTATATGGGAGAAAATGTAGATTACCAAGTGGATGGTTTGAAGCAGGTGAGAATGCTTTACTCGGGCCAAATATTGTTCATCAAGATATAGAGAAAGTCAAGGTGATACAATTGCGGCTACAAACAGCCCAAAGTTGACACAAGTCATATGCCGATAGTAGAAGAAGGGAACTAGAATTGGCCATAGGTGATTGGGTAGTTTTGACAGTTTCACCAATGAAAGGGGTAATGAGAGTTGGAAATAAATGAAAGTTGGCCCTATATAACATGCCATATGAGATTACCCGAAGATTTGGGTAAGTTGCATATAAATTAGCACTACCCCAAGAACTCCTCACAGTTCATTCATTATTTTATGTTTCAATGCTTCAAAAATGCATGGGAGAGAGGTACAAGTTATGGAGGATATCACATATGAAGAGGTACCTACTACTATTCTTGATCGATAAGTGAAAGTATTAAGAAATAAAGAAGTAGTTTCCATAAAGGTACTAGTGGAGAAATGATGAAGTCAAAGTACCCATATTTGTTTCAAATGGTAGAGAAAGTTCAAGATGCAGGACCGGAGAAATAACACGTACGTATTTATAAGCATTAGGTATATGTATATGATAACATGAAGAATGATCCTAGACTTGCATTTGTTTAAATTGAATGATGTCACTAACATTCGAGGATGAATGTTTCTAAGGGGGGAAGAATGTAACACCCCATACATTTTCGACCCTACTTGATTGTCTTAATCTATATGGAATTATTTAAACATGAGAATGTTGGTGTATTACACCTTAAGGGGTGGGCTAAGTTAATTTTTGTGATTTGCGCCCCAAATGAGGCCCAAAATGAAGTAAAAGACATGGCCTAAATGGGGCAAGTGACCCATTCTTGTGTTGACCAATCAAACATGCATTTAATGCCCAAGGATTTGGCTAAGGATGACTTGAGGGACCATATAAGGCAATGAAAATAATATTTTTATTTATCAAAACACACATGCCATTTTCTAGAATATTCAAGACCTTTCTCTTTACTCACAAACCCTAAGGCATCACTCCTTTGGACAAGATCACTTCTTTGTAAGTGTTTAATATTATGGTTAAATATAATATTATATTCTTAAGATGGTGTATAAATCATTTTGGTTATGTTGGGAAGGTGTTGGACAGTTTACTATGTGTAAAATAATGTACTTTTGCTTAATCGGTGAAGGGTTTTGCCTACTAGACTTGACAGTGGGCTTGTGATATTGAAGGAAGTGGGTTTGATGGACTAAATATCAACATGTATGATGTTTTTATATTCTTAACTTTCTTTTTTTATGTGTATAAATTGTGGGATTGTTGTTATGAAATTGGTCATGAAATTAGTGGCGTATTGAAAGGAAAATGTGAGTTTGGTGGTGTTCATGTGTGTTATGAAACCATGACTGTTTGTGGGCATCCAAGTGACCAAAAATATGTAAATAAAAGCTTACTTATGTCCTTGGACCATTTATTACACAAAAGGACCCAAAAGAGACCTTTTTTGGCCGATTTGGGCATCCGCCCTTGCAGACGAAGGCCCCTGCGGGCGCAAGTTACTTCGTAGGTGATTCTGTACACTGCCAAGGGTCACCTACAGCTGTACCTCAACCACCTGTGGGCGCAGGTGGCTTCACAGGTCAGCCCAGAGTCTCGTTTTGTATGTTTTTGCCTCTCTTTAATCCCCGAAGACCCCTATACCCTTTTTGGATGTAATTATCAACTTATGATACCTTTTAAATGACTTTAAGGGGTCATTTGGAGGCATGATGGATTATTCCACTTATGTATTATGGTTAATGAAAGGTATTGAGGTAACTTGATGGATTAATTGTGACGTAGTCATAATGAGGAAGTATAAAGGATAAACTTGGTGTGAAATTCTATTGGTTCATGATGTTTTGGTCAATGTGTGAAATGTTATGATGTTGTTGTTATGGTAATGCAGTGGATTGTATTGTAAAGGATGAAATGAAGCTATATAGCAGTCATGTAACTCATTGTCATCTTATGCATTTGTAAGATAGTTGATTGTTACCGTAAGCTCCGTTATGAACTTGTGATGTAGAGTAACACGTAAGGAAGGAGCTGGATTATTGTGTTCACATATAGAAATGTGTATTCATATTGAGTACATAAGGTATGTAAGGTTACTCTTACTGTATCATTCTGCAGCATATATTGTTCACATTTTCATTATATTTGTTCCATTCCAAAATGTTCTAAGGCATTTCATTTCAGGCTGTCATATATTGTTATTCACATGTTCTTTATTCGTGGATTAGTTGTTATTCATAAGTCTCTTAATCATGGACCGATGTTCCAAAGCTCCAATAACATTGTAACTATCAACATATCAATCTCTTAAAATTATGAAACAAAGTAATACATATTTGTTGGTTGCGAGAGTACGGGTGGTAGCTCTAGAGGCATAAGCCTAGCTCGAGCCGATCCTAAATTTGTGGGATCAGGGGGCAGTCCTAGAGGCATAAGCCTAACTCGGGCCAATCCTGATAGGTGGTAGCTCTAGAGGTAATAACCTAGCTCGAGCCAAACCTGATATATTTGTTTATGGGTGGCAGCTCTAGAGGGAATAACCTAGCTCGAGTCGAGCCCAATATCTTGATTTAAAGGTGGTAGCTCTAGAGGCATAAGCCTAGCTCGAGCCGATCCAAACATAACATTATGTTATGTTAAAAACCACTAATCAGTTGGGACCCGGGTACGATATGAGATAAGTGATGATGAATAAACCTTAGAAGTAAAAGAAAATAATGAATGTAAGGTACATGGTTCCACATATGTAGAACGATAGTTTATCCATATTGACTATTTTCTTATATTTGATTTCATTGGAATATTTATGTGTCTTACAGTTTCATATGGCCTTACATACTCATTACATTCTTCGTACTGACCTCCCTTTGGGGGGCTTACCTTACTTGCTGCAGGCACAGGTGCTAGTAGACCTCCTCAGTAGGCTACAAGAAATTCGCAGAATATTGGTGAGCTCCAGTTGGTTTGGGGCTTTTCTAGATGTATATATACATTTAATTTGGTATTATATATGTGTATAGAGTGGGGTCTTGTACCGACTCTAGGTTGGTTATGGTTATACATCTGTAGAGGCTTTGTAGATGTTGTGGGACAGATGAAGAAAATGTAAGGAACGTATGTTTTGTCTTGATGGCCCCAACGGCCAAGTTTCATAGTTATCATGTATTTTCCTTGACTTCCGCTATTGGCATCTTATATCTATTTGTGGTGGTGATGTTTATTGAGTAATATGCGCAGGAGTGTATGAGAATGAAGATTGGTTCTCTCGGGCCTTAACGTCTTCGGGTGCCAGTCCGCGGAATTCGGGGCGTGACAAATAGAGAAGAGAATAAAAATACAGAGGCATTTACAAAGAAAAAGAAGACAACTAAATCATTGCATTGACTATAAATAGTGAAATCTGTCCCAATTTTTTTCAAAAGATCATCAAAAGTTTCAACAAAGAAATTACACTTGAATAGTTAAAATACTAATGAAGGTTAAATGTAGAATGAAAATAGGAAAAGAAAGGAAGGTGAGCAGATAACCAGCCCACCTACAAATTGTCATTGTCTCTTGACCATGTGTACCCTATATCAAGGTTCCCCGTATGCTACGAAGTTAAGACAACAACTTTTCCTACCATTGAACAATCATAATCACCTTGCGGAAATATCACCCGTTAATCCAGAAAAAAGAAAAGCCCAGAGTCTTTTCTTTAATTATTTCCAATATAATATAGTTTTCTCTTTTATTGTCATGCAATTGGCTACAACAAACAATTGCAATAATATACCAACTTGCAGATCGTGATTCTGTAAGGAAGCCAGTGATTAAGATTAGCAATGATACCCAAATTATATCATTTTGAGCTGCTTGAAAAAGGGCTACTATGTCGTAAATTTCAGTGCAGAGCTTAGTCTAAGCTGCTATATGATGTTGCTGGTATGCCAACAGACAGTTCTACTAGTTTCGGATGCAACAACAACAACAACAACAACATACACAATGTATTCCCACAAAGTGGGGTCTGTGGAGGGTAAAGTGTACACAGTCCATACCACTACCTCGGATGAAGTAGAGAGGCTATTTTCGATACACCCCCGTCTCAGGACAAAGACTTAATGCAGAACGATGCACCCATACTTCTACAAGTGATGCTGAAAACTCCAAGAAGCTGTTCGTTGTTGCCACTGAAAGGTATCTCAGAAAACTAAAAGTGATCCTATGTTAGAAGGCACCAAAGTAAACTCCAAATTAGCGTAAATTTGCACAAAACTACATCTACAAACTCAGGGAAATCAAGAACCTCAAAGAGATGTTCAACATAATATTCAAAGAAAGTAAAGAAATTACATGTAAAAGCACCTCTAAAAGTAGCACTACTGTGAGAATTAAGTAAACAGGGACATATTTATCTAAATACGAAATCATAAATTAAGGAAAATATAGATAATTTGAGTAATATACCCACTTTTAAGTTGAAGGCTAATATGCAAGCTTATAAATAGTACTTTTAAGTTATAGGATTTTGTATAGAATATCAAAACATGAATTCTTGGAAATGAGTTACCATAACTATTTGCACAATGAAGATACCTATATATTATATGTTTATATGTGCAATACACCAGGACACATCATAATCTAATAGCTTTGCATAATGCATAAGACTCATGGCAGTTGAGGTCCTAATTACCTTTCACATTTTTAAAATAAAATTAACCAAAATATCTCTAAGAAATAATTAGTATTTGAAGAGATTTCCATGAATAAAGCATAGCATTGTCCAAAGTAATATAAAGGGTAGCCAGATTCACAAAGCATCTCACATTAGTATAAACTGGGGAAGGGTCACACCCCAAGTAGTGTGATGTAATAGCCTAGCCTAATGCAAGCAATAAGGGCTACTTCCACAGCTCTAATCCATGACCTATATATAAGACGAAGAAAACTTTATTGTTTCTCCAACACTCCCCTTCTAAGTTCTAAGTAACAATTATACAAAATAGCATATGTTAGGGGCCATTTGGTATGCGTGATGTGATAAAATAATTCCAAGATAAGATAATACCTCATCAAACCAAACATGGAATTTAGGTAACCCCAAATTTTATTCCTGGAATTATTATTCTTTTCTAATATACCAAACAACTCGCAAGAGTGTTTCTTGATGTGTGCTCCTAATATTTGAAAAAGAGATGTAGTAGTAAGAACATTAAGGGGAGGCATTACCAACATATTTTTATTGGAAAAAGCATAAGAAGATGTTGTTTCCCCACAAATCTTACGTCTTTTATCAAATACCTACAATAGAAGAAAAATTCGAACAAAACCATAACATATTCTAGCAAGGTCAGCATTCTAAGTTCATGAATCACAAAACCATGTATGCCATTATATACCATAAATAAACTCTCCAACTCACTTGGCCGCTTACAATCATGTTTGTCCTCTAAACATCACAAAGAAATAGTCACAAAGTCATTCAGCCTTAAAATACCATAAATAGTTTTCAATATGAACAATTTACAAAAGCAAATATCAAATAAAAAAAAATAGAAAGTAGTATACATTAAGATCTGAAGTCTTAAAAAATTAACAACAACGGAAAAAGATAAAAGATTAGTAAATAACAACCATGTTGACTCCGTGGAACTTAACATTATCAAAGTATCCTCTCAAAGCAAGTTCTCGAAAATCATGGTAAGTTTTTGGCACATACATGTGATACATTTACTCCAATAATTCAAATTTATTTTTTACCTCATTAGCACAATACCAAACTATATAAATAACAAAAAGCCATAGAATATATATGTCACGCCCCGAATCAGATCGAGACATGATTGGCACCCGTAGCCGATAAGGCCCGAGAGAACCAACCTTTGCCTATGTTCAATCATTCATATGCATCTCATAATTATAACCACCATTGCATAAGAACATGAAAGACGAATAAAGGAAAACATGGGACATATTTATACATACATATGAAACTTGGCCGTTGTGGCCATCCAGTCAAAACAACATATGTCTTTTACACTGATACACCCACATCCGTCTACAAAAGCCTCTAACAAGAGCATTGACCAAAATGAACCATAAGTCGGGACAAGTCCCCGCTTTACACATTATGTACAATACCAAAACATGTATATACTCTGACTCGGAGAAGCCCCGAATGAGCTGGAGCTCACCAAAGAACCGCTAACACTGGCAATCTACTGAGGAGGCCTACTGGGACCTGCGCCTGCAGCAAGTAAGGTAAATTCCCCAAGAGGGGTTAGTACGAAATAAGTACTGAGTATGCAAGGCTCAGATGAAACTGTACAATACATGAATATTTCAATGAACTCAAAACATATGAATAATCAATGTGCATAAGTCACCATTTGGTATTTTGGGAAACCATGTGGATTGCTTTCATTACTTTATTTGCTTTCTTTATCTCAATGCTCAATGATAACAATGTACCCGGGCCCCTACTGATCAGTGGGTCTTTTCATATCATAACATCATATTGGGATCGAGTCGAGCTAGGCTTATGCCCCTAGACTTGCCACCCATAAATCAATACATCGGGATCCAGTCGAGCTAGGCTTACGCCCCTAGACTTGCCACCCATACTTCATCATTGATCACATTTGCATTACTTTGATCTTTACTTTGAGATTGATACTTGGATAGTCATAACATTACTTTGGAACTTTGGAACATAACATTATTGGAAACTTTGAATCATTAACCAATGAGTGAGAGACATGTGAATAAGCATCGTGAGAAATATAACATTACTAGCACCATGATACCATTGGAACCATAGGACAATAATCCATGAACAAGAGACACAAGTATAGGCACTATTGGAATATTGGAACGTAATTTTATTTGAGCTTTCGGAACATTAACCATGAATATGAGATGTGAGATTCACAAATGATCCATGAGTAGAAAATATATAACAATGACTAGTGATATACGGATATCGGATACCTTAGCACATTTCGGGATAGGACTAGTGACATGTCAATGTGAACACTATTTGCCGCAGAAAGATACAGACAAAGTAACCTTACATACCTTGGATTCGCAATACGAATATACAACCTTCTATGCGTAGACAACAATAATCCCTCTCCTTCTTTATGTGTCACTCTACAACATAAATACATAACGAAATTCACATTAACCACCAATTACGTTACAAATGTATACAATGTCCATGAGTTACATGTTTGCCTTTAAACATGTCATTTCCCCTCGACAAAACCATGGATCATACTATTATTCCAAAATTCCATAATATTCCCAACATTGACCAATACATGATAATTGATACATTTCACCACAATACTTCTCCTTTACACTTTCTTATCCATAACACATCACAAATAATCCATCAAAGTACCTTAATACAACTCATAACACATATTGACCAAAATCCCATAATTTCAACTTTTAGACAAGAACAAGTTTAATACCAAAAATAACACCATACATGCTCATATTTTGTCCATACCATGCTTTTTCATCAAACGCACAAGGCCTAATTCAAGTTCAAATTACCAAGATGACACATCCTTCACCAAAGGCAAAATACACTATTCATCACCTTGCCAACACCACTAGCATAATATATATAATCTTCCATGCATATAATATGTTAATTCATGTGAATAGATACTTACCAAGGCTTGGAATATGTTAATCTTGTCCAAGGAGTCCAAAGGAAGATGTTGCTTTAGGGTTTGAAGTTTAAAGAAATATGTGAGAAAATATCACAAAGGCATGAGAGTTTTTGGACAATAAAATCTGATATTGGGGCCTTTATATAGACCCCAATTCATCCTTAGCCACACTTGGCATTACATGATATGTTTAATTGGTCAATTATTGGAAGAATGGATCACTTTGCCTTGGGCCCATGTAGTTTTATTCCACTTTGGGCCTCAAATTAGGCACAATACACATATCCATGTAACCCCTCAAATTTCATGTATTAATCACCATATATCTCATGTTTACATAATTCCATAACGTCACGACATTATTCTCTTACGAGATTCTCATTCGTCGCCTCGATCGCAAAAATTGGAATTCTAGTCGCCCTTGGCTTCATTGGACATTTTGGATCACTATTCACATTTCATGATTTGATCATGTAGGAGTATGTAGGATTATATTGAAGTGTTTGAATCTTTAACAATGCTCAAATAACCCCAAAGAACCATTAGAAACCATCTAGAAATCGTCGTAGAATTGCGTTACGAAACGACTCCGGAAGGGCACATCTTTTGTGCCTTGCGCCACACCCCTGAAACAGGGTAGTGGCACAAGTTTTCAGACTCCTATGAACTTCTTGGCTTCAGGTGGCTTGCGCCACACCCCTGAAACAGGGTAGTGGCGCAAGGTTCAGCACTTTGCTGAAATTTCCGGCCACTTATCCAATGTTTACGTATCGTCCAATCCCTTATCAAAACACTACAAAATACTTACTTAGTGATCTTAAACCTCAAGTAAACATGACTTAAAGTGACTAAATGAGGTTAGAAAATGTGCGGGGCCTCACCCAAATACATTACGAATTCACAAAACACCCCTACGAAGGTCTAATCGCACATGTTAAGTCCGATATCAAATGTTTCACCAATCACACTATAAAACACATATTCATGGCATCTTAACACCTATGTAGATATGACCCCAAGGTGTCAAGTGAGGTTATAAAAGTACGGGGTGTTACAATATAACTTAAGTATAAATACACAAATGGAGTTTCAAGAGTGAGCGTTATAGGCCCTTGTTCATTGCCACATCTCTATAAGCCCTCTCCAAGAAAGCTTAAATTAGAGCAAGTTCTTGCAACATGCTTGTAATACATCTACTTTAAAATCCCAAATTTCCTTCTCTCCCTCATTGCTCAAAAATCCCAAATGCACAATTGCAAAAGAAATTAAAAGAATATAGCACTTTAAGCGTAAATGAATCACTGAAAATTTCAAGAGTGACCTTTGTAGCCCTCATGCTGTATTCTTCCACATCTCTGGTACAAATAAAAAATTTGAACACAAGAGGAAATAGGAAATTATTCAATGTGATAACAGTGAATATGCGAAGTCTCAACAAAATAATTAAAAGAATTAAAAAGAGTAGTAAGATTCAGAAAACACAAATCTGTGAGATTAGCCTTGATCATTTTTGTTGAAAAAAAGGAACATAGTCATAGAGATTGAGTGGTTAAACCTGAAAAGAGGAACTCAACCTGAGAATTAGCCTATAACTGATTCAAATAAACAAATCGTTTGAACATCAAAGTTGTAAGCAGTAAATCTGAAAAATTAACTAAATAATTCCAACAACACATACCAACTGGAAAACAACGAACTGCAACGTAAAGATAGCCCAAAAATGAAGTTTTACTATCAAGATTAGGAGTATTTGTTTCAATTGAGCGAGATTTTCTGGAATTAGGAAGATAGGTTATCGGGAATGATGGGTCTTTTCTGGTGGCGGTTAATGGGGAATTGAAAAAGTAACTCTTGGAGCCTAATAGTAAAAACCAAACCACGTTTTTAAATCCTTTTTCTCTGCAGTTTGTTTAGTAGTATGAAGGAGAAATTGCAGGGGGGAAATATATATAAATAAATCCTAAAATTGGAATGTGCCAATGCAACAAAAGTATAATAAAGTGATTGGAAAATCAAAAGTTGCATACCTGATGTGTTTGAAAAACCACTAATGCAATATCTTCAAGGCAAACCCTGATCCATTAATTGTAAATTTCAATATATAAACATATACTAAAAGACAGATACAAGTAAGTTTATTAACGAAGTCTCAATTCTATAGGTTGTCGTACATACCTGTAAATGTTGCATTATTCTTGTAGCAGCTTAATGTAGATGCGATAGGGGTAAATGGGAGTATGTTAGGCCAATTTATTGAAGGAAGAATACAGTGTGATTGAAACTTAGAGAACAGAGAAAAGGAATAACGCTTGGATTGGGAACGAAGGAAAAATAGTAGAAAAAACTGAAGGAGAAAATCAAAGAACAAAGAAAAAAGTTTACTTGGTAAGTTAAGTAGGGTGAAGAAGAAGAAAAGGACGAAGAGAAAGAGCACTTAGCGTCAAAGAAGTAATATACCTTTCCACGAAGCGTCTATTAAAAGAAGAGTTTTTTGTATTTTACCAAGTGACTATTGGATTTTTTTGTTAAAAAGTGACCTTTTTTATAATTTAAAAATTAAGAAAAAAATAAGAAATAAATGATGGTTTTACATAATACCTTTTTCTTGGTTGTTTATATTTATATTTAGATTTAAAACTCTTATATTTCTTAAATCGTTTTTTATATCTATATTTGTTAGGTTGTTTACATCCAAACTGTGGTGCTGTTTTTTGTGTACAACACGCCATATTTTTATTTAATGTTTTGTCTAATTTTTGTTTATCTTTATAAGCATCACATTGTCCTATAAACAATGTTTGTAAATATTTTATTCTTGCTCCTAGGGTATCTGTTAAGCTTGCTGCTTCCCAATCTGCTGTTATTTTTGTACTAAAAGGTTCTGGTAATTTTGTAAAATATGATTTCCTAACTTCTATCGCTTCTTCATGTGAGTAGATTCCTTTATAATAATATTCTCTAAAAGCACATGTATATTGGTCTGTGTAACACATATTACATATAGATAATTATTCATTAATTGTCTATTTAAATTTTTATCCTTTTCTTGTTCTGCTAATTCAGTGGTCATACTTCCAAATTCATTCCTTATTCCATATTCATATTTATCTAGTATTGCTATATTAGATGTTGTGACTACTCCATCTTTATTTTTATTATTTCTTAGGGTTGTCCTACTACCTTCTGTTATGTTATGTAACCATAATTTTGCTGATCCTACTAATGTTCTTTCTATGTATCCTGGTGTATCTGCTACTGATATTTTATTATCAACTAATTGTTTTGCAATGTGTCCTATCCATAATTGTATTGTTTTATTAGTATCTATTACACAATCTAGATCTAAAAATTGAGATTGTTCTGGGATTTTATTAGGTGTCCATTTTGTAGTTAGTCTACTATTCCATATTGCTTCATATCTATTATCATCTGTTACTGTGAAATAAGTTGGTCCTGTTGTTCTTGGATTTTTATATCTTCTTTTGTCATGTGATGTTTTACTGGTACTAGCTTCATTTTTTATAGTGCTTATATTTGGTTGAGTATTTGTTGTATTTATATTTAATTCTGTGTTTGTAATTTGATCCATAATTTCTGTATAAGTTTCACTAATTTCTTGGTTTTCTTCTTCGGATTGTTCATCCTCTTCTATAATGTTTATATTGTCTATACGTAAAGTTGTAAATTCACTTGCTAAATCTGGGTTAGTTTCTTCAATTTGTATTTTTTCCTTAATCTTTTCTAATTTTTCTGCTAACTGTTTTTCTTTTTCTTTTTTCCTATACATTTTTTGGCGTTCTTCTCTCTCCTTGACTTTCTTTGCGTATATTTGTTTAAGTAAGGCTAATTCTTTTTCTAATTCTTTTATTCTTGTAGATGGTTCAAAATCTAATTGCGGGATACTTGGAGTTATTTCTTGGGATGATTCTTGTTGTGTTTCCTCTTTTACTTGTTTGAGTTTTAATTGTTCTATTTCCTTTTTCGCTTCCATACGTATTTTTTCAACTTCTAATTTTTTATCTATTTCACTATTTTCTTTTTGTAATCGTACCATTTCTGTTAGACTATCTTCTAGTTTAGCTGAGTTTTGGTCTGGCATTAGACGTAGTTTAGTTCCTATTTTCCTATATCTGCGTCCTAAATTTGAATGTACTATGATTATTTGTAGACCTTCTGTTCCTATAAATGTTTTTTCTTCTACTGGATATTCCTCTTTATTCATATGCGTATTTATGCTCTAAAACATTTAATTGTAATTCTAATTCGTTTATCGTTTGTCTTTGTGCTATTATTGATTTGTTAGTTACTCCTGCGAATATATTATAGTTTAATCTATCTTTTCTATAATTAATTTCTTCTCTTATATCTATGATTTGTCTAAGTAATTCTGCTTTCCTTAATATTCTTGGTATATTGGGATTTTTATAAACTGGGTTACTTGATTCAGGTTTATCCATTTATGGTTTGTTTTAGTGCTATATTTATTTTGTCTAGTGCTATAACTAATTTAGTCATGGCATTATTTAAGTTATTTATTTCCTTAGTTATATGTGTAATTCCTTTGAGTTTTTGTCTTCTCTGAATATTTTTTCTATATTTTTTCTGAATCTTTTTTGTCAAATTATATATTTTTATTGGTTTTGTCATGTTAGTATTTATTTTCTTGTTGCTTTCTAAGTTGTTTAATATATTTATATTCCTTATAGGAGATTATATCTATTAGTGCCGGTATTCTAGTATATTCATATTCTTTATATAATTCTTTTAATTCTTTTCTGAGTTTCTGTATTTTATTGTCTATGTGTATTTGTTTAGTAAGTCTTATATACCTAGGGTCATCCGAAGTTAATTCTTCGCCATATTCTAATGGTATACTAAGTATTTTATTTTTATTTTTATTCCTATGTTCTGATTTATTACTAAATATTTTGTCCTTGTTGTTGTTTTCATTACTGTGGTCTATTAATTTTTTCTCTCTGTGCTCTGATACCAATAATGGGGGGAGGTCCCTTCTTGTTCCTTCTTGTCTTTGTTTAGTCATTGTCGTCTGAATGCGGATTCATAGTCTAATTAGTCTTAATATTTGATTAATATCTTCTACTATTAGATCTAAATAAGCACTATTCTGGGTTTGTATATATTTGTCTAGGTTATATTGTATTAAAGTTTCTCTTTCTCTTAATTCATTTATAGTTTTTTGCCAATTTTCTAAGTGTTCTTGATTCATTATTTAATTAAAATCTAAATAACCCTCTGAGTCTATGTCATCGTATATGTTATTATTTTTATAATCTTCATCTTCATCTGTGTTGGCTATTAATATACTATCTAGCAATGCTTCTTTCATTAAGTCTATAATTTCATGGGTAAATAGTAAGTTATATATTTTTTGTATAGAATCTTTGTCTAAGTTCCTTAGTATATATAAAAGTAATATTTTATAATTTTCATCTTCATTTATTAAATATCTAGGTGTTTTGTCTTGATAATTTTCTATGTTTCTACTAGATGAGGCCATATTTTTCATTCTATGTGTGGTCAAATCATATTCCTTTTAACCTCTAATCCTATTATTATCTTTATCATCTAGTAATCCAGTATGTTTAATTATTCTTTGTGTCACTACTATGGGTTTCAGCTTCAATCAGTTACCCTAACAATGCCTCAACAATGGTCTACTACCCCCTTGACGGCATTCCTAGCCTTTTTCGATTTCGACCTTTAGGATGGCTTAGTCTGGGCTTCCCTAACTCTCAGCTTACCTAACCATAGCAAACTTACTCGAATAATTTAACATAATCAAACTACTATATGATAAACAGTAATAATAATCTAGAGATTAGCAGGAATATAAGATTTAGTTACACATAATTAAATATGAGTGTACCGTAGTTATTATCTCCTCTGTGGTATGTGATACTGAAGTCTGTATATTGGATTCTTCCATAGCTAGTTGAAAACGATTAGATTTCTGAAAAGATTTTTATTTATAGTAGGGAGTCTCAACACATGAGAGGTGATTAGGTTTCGATTGCTCGATGCCTTCTCCTTCTCTTTGCTTTTCTATTTATATACATAAGAGGCTTTGCCTCAAAACGCGTAAATGTGCAGTAACTATCCTATGCACTTTACGACTTTCTAAAAAGAAAACGCGTAAAATAAAGTAGTGCCTGTCTATCCTATCTTTCTAAGAAAACGCGTAATTTACATTATTACTAAACGACAAAATAAAAAAGAAAACGTGTAAAGATCATTATGCTCTTATCCTAAAACACGGAAAGAATCTAAAAAGTAAGGTAATTACATAGCTGCTTTTCTTATCTTGTCGGTAGGTGATGTTTGACTAGATGGTCATCCTGCTCCGCTTGTTTATTCTAGTTGAACATCTGGTATATTGACAGTAGTTCCTCCATTACATTGTGAGCATTGGTGATCTGCATATTTTGGTCCAATGTATTGACAATATCTGGATAATAGATGTGTTGAAATAAATCCTTTCTTTAGTGCTCTTGTAGTGGGTGTATCTTCTGGTTTCAACAAGGAAATGATCCATTGTCTTACTTCTTCCATGTCTGCTTGTCGTAGTTCTCTTGAGTTGGCATAAATCATAACTTGGTTTCTACAGTAGTAACTCCAAATAGCATGTCCGTTTGTATAATTATTAGCTAGTTCTTGGAGAATAACTTGTAATCCGATAAGTCTTTTATTTGCATAAAATTGCGGTATTTCTGCTTCAGGTATTTCTTCTTGTGGTTCTATCTCTTCTGGTAGTATCATGTCTCTAGTTAGTCCAATTTTGACTACTTGAATATTCGGTTTTATTTCGTCAAATAATATCTCAGCTGGTGCTGTATAGAATCTTATGTAGAAAAATGTTCCTCCGGTAATTCGTTTATAGGTAGAGAATACGTTGTATATTTTATGTATTTTCTGAATTTCATGTCCATCCTTGGTGTATACGGTAGCTAATAGTCCATAATCATAACATGTCTTGATTAGGTTTGCACTTGTATCTGGTTGGGCTACGAGTTTGTTGTAACCTTGTAACTTTTGGGTTATATAGTCTTTTTCTGGGTCGGTGGTAGTGGTTGACCTTGGATTTAGATTTAAATATGTTTGGATTTTGTGGAGATTGTGAATATATGTCCTTGAGAGGTGATTATATATATCTTTATTATGGCTTAAACTGGATGCATAGCTGGATGTTTGTGGACTGGGATTATTTGTGGACTGGAATTTTTGGATAAATGGTTTTGAGAATTGGCTGTTTAGATTGATATTTTGCTTTTTCGTAGGTTGGCTGGTTGAGCTGGTTGCTCCTGTACTAGCTTTGCCTGTAGCTGCATTAACAAACTTGTTATGAGTTTTATGGAGTTTCTCAACGTCTCCTTCTAGTTCTGGCTTTTTACCGTCTGCCTGTGGACGTAGTTCAGCATCTTTTGAGTCATGCGGCTGACTATTGGTAGCTTTAGCTTTCAGATTTACTTCATTAAGCTTTAGCTTGTTCATTTCTAGCTCAATACTTTCCACTTTGGAACAAAGTGTAGTAATGGCTTTTAGCATAGCTTCCATTGTACTATCTTTTTCTGGTTCGGTCTGAGTTGCCTTGTCTTGATAGGTAGTCTGCAACAGTATTTTCGTTAGTAATAACTACTTCAATTGTAAAAGTGAAATTCTGTATATTCAATACAAGTCTTCGTATTTCTTTTGTCGTAACTGAGTCTTGTATTTTTCTTGTTAACCACCATTTTACTTGGGTATTATCTGTTCTTACAATAAATTTGTTATACACAATATATGGTTCGAATGACAGTAAACATTTATATAACGCAAATAGTTCTTTTCAATTTATTTCCCATTTGATTTGTGGTTCCGTGTAAGATCCTGAATAGTATCTACAATGATGTTCGATAGTTTCATTTAGATATTTATATTTTAATACTCCTCCATAACTATGGTCACTTGAGTCTGTTTCTACTATATATATAAATTGTTTTGTTGTATCTGGAAAATATAATTTAGGTAATTGCTTGCAAAGTTCTTTTATTTTTTGTATATGTGTTTTATCGGTATTATCAAAGTGGTATTCCACATCCTTTTTTAATTTCTTTTGTAATGGTTTTAAATGTTCGGCTAGTTTTGGTATATATTCTCTTACTTGGTTTACTAATCCTAAAAAAGATTGTAATTTCTTTTTCGTATCTAATAATTCTTCTGATTCAATTATCTTTTGTACTATATGTGTTTGCATCTATATTCCATCTCTATCTATTTGTATTCCTAAAAATTCTATTTGGTTTTTCATTATTTCTGCTTTGCTTTTACTTAGGCTTATTCCTGTAGCTTCTATGATATTGATAAATTTGTTTAATAATTGTATATGAGCTTCTTCTGTTCTAGAGTATAATAGTATATCATCTATCTAAACTACACAATTTTCTAGTTGTGAAAAATATGTATCCATGAAATGTTGATATCTTCCTGGTGCATTTTTATATCCAAAAGGTAGTACGTTCCATTCATAAAATCCTTGTGGTACTGTAAATGTTGTTAATTTTTTTGATTCATCTTCTAGCTTTAGGTGATAAAATCCTGATTTACAATCAAATTTACTAAAGTAATTATATCCTTGGATTTGTCTTATTTTTAATATTTTATTTGATATTGGGTAGTTGTATGTTTTAGTTTTGGCATTTAAATTGCGATAATCTATAACCATCCTACTTTTCCCTCTTTTTTGTTCACTGTGTTTATTTACAATAAATGCAGGGCTAGTATGTTTACTATTACTTTCTTGTATATAGTTGTTATTGAGTAATTCAGTGATATGCATAGTAAAATCGTTTAAATCATTATAGTTATATTTTAGTGGTTTCTGAGTAATTATACTATTTGGATCAATTAACTCTATTGTAACTGTTGTTTTGTGTTTATACCATCCTTTAAGGGGATTTTCACTATATAGTAATTCTAGTTTTTGGTGTATTGGTTCTAATATATTTATGGAAAAAGTTATTATTTCTACATGTTTTTCTACATTGGGGCTATTTTCTAATTTTTGTACTATATTTTCATTTCCTTTAATCCATGGAGTTGGTTTTCTAGGTTTATTTTGTACTCTTTTAGCTGCTACTTTGTGGCTACAGGGTGTTGTAAACCACCAATATTTTTTAGTTAATATATGAGGATATAGTTTATCTATGAAAGGCATTCCTATTATCATATCTCTAGTTGTAAGTTCATAATTGTACATTGTTTGTATAGTTAGTATCTTATCCCATATCTGTATTTTTACATTTTTTGCTATATAGGTAATCATACTTCCTTCATCATTAAATCCTGTTAATACTGTTGGATCTTTTGGTTTTTCCCATTTTGTTTCTGGTAAACAGTTATATCTACAAAGATTAGCTTCTGAGCCTGTATCTATCATTGGTGTATAATATCTACTATTGTATCCTTCTACTATAATTTTTGCTAAAACATATACTTTTGTCATTAGACTATAGTTCTAGGAATTATAACATCTTTCTTTTGGTACTTAATTATGAGTTGCTTATCTTCTATTTTATAAGGTTTAACCTGTTCTAACCAATTTAATCCTAAAATAATATTTGTATTTATCTGTGTTATTATAAATTGTATGCTGATAGGTATTCCTCCTATAATTAATTCTTGTGTTGTTATTTCTTTTGTTTGTCTTAATTCTTTAGGTAAGTCTAGGCATCCTTGTTCTTGTACCGTAATATCATTTTCTAATATTAATTCTCTAGTAATATAATTGTCTTGTTCTCCTGTATTTATGAGTATTAGATATTTTCTTTGTCCTAATACTCCTGTTATATAATAATGGTATGGTTGTATTTCCATGGGTCTTTCATATTCTAATTTTCTTGATGTACTCATTCTAGATGATGTTGTTGGGGTATCCATTAGTCTTTTTGATGTTCCTATTCGTTCATTTACAATTTCTAACTCTTGATCTATATCTAGTTCATCATAACTATACTCATTATTATCAATTGCTGTTACTATATTGTCAAATGGTGTTTCTATTTTTCTTTTATCGATTTTGCTAATTGCTTTTACCATATGTTTTGTTGTTAGAATATATAGATTTTTACATCTTGCTGTAAATATTTTGCTTCCTGGTGTTAGTTCTATTCCTGATAATTTCCAATATAATACTAACGATTTGTCAATATTTTTATCTTTTATTGCTACTGAATAGTTTGGATTTACTATAAATTTAAATTTTTGATATATTAAGTTCCCTTTAACTGCACTGATTATGCTTTTCTCTATAGGAAATTTTATTCTATCATCTGCTAAGTAAAGTTCTATAGGTGTGTTTATTCCTTCTCTAAAACATGCTCGTATTAATATTTCTATTGCTCCTAAATATACGTGGGTTATTTCATTTTTAGTTTTTAAGGCTTGTATTTCTTTATTTAGCTCTTTTTTATTAATTATGGGTACCATTGCTCTTCCTTTTGCATATTTACAATCTACTTTATGTTCTTTTTGACTTATAACATAATATTCTTCTCTGGGTTTTCTAAACCAATTTTTTACAATAGGTACATCTAAAACATTATCTATTTTGAGTGATATTTCTTGTTTTGTTATTTGATTAAATATATTTGCATCAAATATTACTTTCTGGCTTGAGGTTTCTTCATCTAGATGTTTTTCTTTGTCTATTATTCCAGTTTCAGTCATAGTCATCTTCTTCTATATCTGTATCTTTATTGTCTAAATCACTTATATCTTCTTCAAGATCTGTTATGTTGTCTAATTCATCTAATTCATATATACTATCTTCACTTTCCATATCATAATCGATATATGGTAATTCTGTGTACTTATCATCTTTTATCTGTATTTCTGTTATTTGTTTTTTCTTTATGTCTTTAGGTATTTTACAATCTTTAGTTATATGTCCTCACTTTCCACAATTATAACATGTACATTCAGATAATTTTTTCTTTGGTTTGTATGGTCTTTTCTTTTTATAGTTTTTTACATAATACCTTTTTCTTGGTTGTTTATATTTATATTTAGATTTAAAACTCTTATATAACGCTTGGACTGGGAACGAAGGAAAAATAGTAGAAAAAACTGAAGGAGAAAATCAAAGAACAAAGAAAAAAGTTTACTTGGTAAGTTAAGTAGGGTGAAGAAGAGGAAAAGGACGAAGATAAAGAGCACTTAGCGTCAAAGAAGTAATATACCTTTCCACGAAGCGTCTATTAAAAGAAGAGTTTTTTGTATTTTACCAAGTGACTATTGGATTTTTTTGTTAAAAAGTGACCTTTTTTATAATTTAAAAATTAAGAAAAAAATAAAAAATAAATGATGGTTTAAGAGAGTGCCACGTAGGCGGGGCTATGTCCCTCTTTTATAAATATATAGATGTTCCCCCATTATATATATAAGCATGGTTCTATCAGATATATCTCCTTGTCCATCAAACGGATCAAGAGGTTGAGATTTATTATAGCATCAAGATATTTTGAAATACTCGTAGATTCGAATAGACCTGATATTGATTATTTACTCTATTGCCTAAGTGGTAGATTCGGAGAGTGTAAATGGACTTAGCGGGTCCATCATGGGTCCTAGCTGCCTATACATCAGTGGATGGTGTATACTGGTAGGACAGACATGTATTGTATTCATCATTATCATATCCCTTATTGGTTGACATAATATGCATCATATTCATCATATCTATTTGATTGATTGTTTTGGTGTAGTGAGTATATATTGAACTATGGTAGTGATTTTTTTATTTGATGTGGGTTGTTACTATTATTGACTTGAATCTTTGTGTCTACCTGATTTAGTAATGATGAATTATACTCTAGCTATTGTTGTATACATACATTTTTAGACTAGGGTAGCTTTATTGAGTGCAGGTTAATTTGTTGTCTTAGATGGTTGGCATGTTGGTTTCATTATCGCATTGAATTAGAGTCGGTAGACTAAACTACTGAGTGCAAGTGGTTATGCACTCACCCTTACTATTTTTCTGCACCTTACATGTAGGTACCAAACCAACGGTCCCTAGGCATTGATTATGATCTTTTTGTGATAGCATTTTGGAGATTTGAAGTAGTTGTTGTTGATCTCATAGACTGTTGAAATTCCTCTATCTTATCTTTATGCCTTTTTCTATATTTTGAGACACTTGAGACTTTACATTTTACTCTGTCTTTAGAGGGTTGTACTTTTGACTGTTAGACTTAGGTTATCTTTGTTTTGGCTGTATCACTCTATCTTTCAACATTGAGATTTTTCAAGTTTTATTCTTTTTTTACTTCGCTTCTTATTATTGGGTTTACATCTTGGGTTTGATTTGATGCTTACTAAACATTATGGGTATGATAGGTGCCATCATGATCCAGGTTTTGAGTCATTATAAGTTAGTAATAGAGCCCCAGGTTCATTGGTCTCACAATTACAAGCTGAGCCTAGTAGAGTCCCATGGAATAGTGTGAAGACATCCGTAAACTATCTTTGAGAGTATATAGGACTTTAGTAAAATTCCTTTTCTTATTTCTTATCATACAAATGATTCTTTTTGTTTAAATACTGAGATTCTTATCTTGTTCTCTCACAGATTGTGAGGACTTGTGCATCTTTGAATGGAGGTCATGAGCTTTTTCCAGAACCTGTATTGGTTGTTCGTGTTGTGTCATGCGAATGGGATAGCGGACATAGTAAGGGTCATGGTAGTGGTCATGATAGAGGTCATGGTAGGGTTAGAGCTCAGGCAGCTGCTCATATTTATGTTAGGATGGAGTACCTTCAATTTCAGTATGAAGCAAATAATATTTAGATTCCGATTGAGGAGGTGGGCTAAGAGCAGGCTCCACCTAGTTTTGTTATTGCCCTAGGGCTTCAGGACACTTTGGTCGAATATTGGGTATTTTAGAGGGTTTGGCCTAGTGTGGCAGATTGACAGGTGCTCCTAATGGTTTTCAAACTAAAGTTGAGGCCCAAACACTATATCAACAACCTTTTTCTAATCTACCAGGGTCCAACAGTTCAGCCACTGCCCAAGTATGATAGTATGCCATTACCAAGAGTACGAGCTACTATTAGGGTTAGGGCTTCTATGTCAGACAAAGAGTAGTATAGGTTTGAGAGATTTAGAAAGATTGATCGACAATAGTTTTAGGGTGGCTAGAGTAAGGATGCATAATAGTTTTTGGTTAGCTTCCATGAGAGACTTTAAAGCATGGGGTTAGTTAAGATCCTGCCAAGCACTAGTGGCACTCATATATTGATTCTAGGCAAGCAGGTTCTCCTATGATAAATTGGGCTATGGTTGCATAGGATTTACTTAACAGATTCATTCCCCATAGCTTGAGAAAAGAGCGCAGTCACCATTTTGAGAAATTATTATTGATGGTTATTTCAGTAACTGAGTATGAGACTTGATTTTATACTCTATCTCATCATGCCATGTTGATCTTACCAAATGAGACGGAGAGGATCCAGAGATTTATTAGACGTTTGACCCTTTGGATCAAGGAGGCAGTTTTTTCTACAACCCAGTCTGGGCTATGTTTTTGAAGGTGGTTGAGGTAGCTAAGGAATTTGAGCTTATGTATTTCAAGGAGTATGGGAATCTGAAGAACAAAAGTTCCCATACTTTAGGATGGTTCAATGGCACATCATTTGGAGGTAGGGGTTCTTTTAGGTGAGACTTTTGCCCACAACATGGTATGCCAGTTCTTGCGACTATAGAGGTGTCCGAGGGATGACATTTTAGCCGGGGTTCTTATGATTTAGGATAGTTTATCAGAGAGGTTTTGTAGCCACAAAGTTCATTCAGATCATTCAAGGTATTCTAGTCATTAGGGTTTATCTCAACAGGTCCCATTCTATTTTAGTTATTTAACATGTGGTTATCCAGGACACTATAAGATAGATTGCCTATAATATGGCTACAGGGGTCCATAATAGGTTCATGAGTCTCAAGCTAGGATTATAGGACCACCACCTAGGGGTCAGGGTGGACCTTAGAGAGGTAGAAGTGCACCATCAACTGGCCTAAGAGGTGGTAATAGAGTGGTTTAGGTAGGAGGTGAGAGCGTATAGTGTTATACTTTTCTGAATAGGCCAAAGGTGGAGTCATCGGCTGGAGTTATCACAAGTATCACCTTACTATGCTATCGATGTACATCAGTGTTATTTGATCCTAGTTCTACATTCTCCTATGTTTTCGCTTACTTTGCATTGGGTTTTGATATGATATGTGACTCTTTTAATATTTTTATTTGTATTTCTACCTAGTAGGTGATTGTTTAGTAGGGAATTGGGTGTAGTTATCATGTGTCATCACGTTGCTGCAATATGATGCCTATGTAGATCTGAGTATTCCTTACATGGTTGATTTTAACATGATTTTATGTATGGATTAGCTCAACTTATATCATGTGTCTTGGATTATCATTCCAACATAGTTACCTTGGTCATGCCAGATGTCCTGAGATAGGAGTGGAGGGGTGCCTAGAGTTTATGTCCTATGAGGATGATTTCCTTCTTCAAGACTTAGCAATTGGTACAAAAGGGGTGCATTTTATTATTTGGAAAATTTTAAAAATACTAGTAGTGAGACTCATTCTTTGGATACAATGAGGGTGGTTAGAATGTTTGTAGATATGTTACCTACCAAACTTCCAGGTGTTCCTCCTGATCGTGATATCAACTTTGACATTGATTCAGAGACAAACACTAAGCCTATTTCTATCCCTCCCTACATGGGCATTGACCGTGATATCAAATTTGGTCATGCTGGATGAGCATTAGGATTTGTTGATTAAGGGGTTCATCAAGCCTTGTATTTTACCTTGGGGGTGCTCAGTGCTGTTCGTAAAACAGAAAGATGGGTCTATGTGCATGTGAATCAACTATCATCAGTTGAATAAAGTGACTATCAAGAATAAGTATCCTACACCACTCATTGGTGACTTATTTTATTAACTTCAGAGTGCTTTAGTGAATTTGAATATTTATTTGAGATCGGGGTAGCATTAATTAAAGATTAGAGCTTCAGACATTCCTATGACAACCTTTAGGACCCATTATTTCCACTATGAGTTCTTGGTTATGTCATTTGGTTTGATCAATGCCCTGACAACATTTATGGAGTTAATGAATGGAGTGTTTTGGCGGTATCTCAATTCTTTTTTGATTAAATTAGTTGTATTCAATAAGATTTTGATGATTGACAAAACTATGGATCATATGAATGAAACAGATTTCTACTACATGTTCTACTCAGGTAGTGTAAAATATGGACGATGAGTAGGTCAAATAAGAGAGGTCCCAAATAGCGAAGGCTTTGAAGATGTGCATGGATCTTCTTCAAGAAAAGACTTTAACTTGCAAAAGGTTGCCTTATATAGGGGAATCCTATATGGAAAAAAATCTCAAGTAAGGTTGGTGAACGAAGTCCAATAAGGAATGGGATTCCTTGGAATAAAATAATCTTGCTAAGAGGATGAGAAGACTCAAAGATATAAGTACACAATGATCTCCCCAAGGCCAATCATGCAATTACATTAAGAGCAAAGGCAGAACAAAATCAAGTAGAGGGAGTTCATATCTGAGAGTTTTGACTGGAGATCCAAATGCAGCCAACATAAAGAACTAGATCACGGGAACCTGTTCTATAGGATTATGCTTTACAGTTCTTGAGTCTAGTTTTAAATATTGTTTTATATTAAGTTGTAATTTACTACTTTTCTAGCCCAAAGTATCCTACGACAAATGATGATGAGAATAAGAATATTCCCAAGCCCAAATCTAAGTACATGAAGCTGACTACACGATGATTGGAAAGAATGCTAAGCCTAGTGTTTTCTTGTATGTGAACTTGGACCTGATGAGTTCAACCATATCTCATGTTGTACTATAGCTAAACAAATTTGGGATCTATAATTGAACATGAAAGAACCACTCAAGTAAATAATTTCAGAATTTCCATGCTATTCACTGAATATGAAACTTTTAAGATGAAAAGTTGTAAGACACTTTAGGACCTGTTCACTATATTCATAACTATTGCGAATGTGTTGGTATCCTTAGGAAAGGTACACATTACTGAGGAACTTGTTGACAAATTGCTTAGGAGTCTTCCTAAGACACATGAAATCAAGGTCACTGCTATTAGGGAGGTAAAAGATCTGACAAGAACAACCTTAGATGAGTTGGTAGGAAATTTGAAGACCTAAGAGATAAAAGTAGATGCCTTCAAAAAGTGAGAGGGAAGCAATGACAAAAAACTGGCCCTCAAGGCAGTTCAGAGTGATGAGTCTGATTTTGATGATGAAGATATAGCCTTGATCATCAAAAACTTTAAGAAGTTCTTCAAGAAAGAGGGATGCTTTGGGAAAAATCCATATGAAGGAAAGGGACAAAGTATGGAAATAGGACAAATTAGTGGCTAATTCAAGTGCAAGAAGACCGACCACTAAATCAAAGACTATCTGTTGCGGGACTTAGAGTGGTAGAATGAAGTGGATAAAAAAGAACAAAAAAAGGGTAATTATCTGATAAAAGAAAGAAAAAAGAAATCGATAAGGATATGTTAGCTACTTGGGGGATAGGTTCCGAAGAATCAGAAGAAGAAGATATAGAAGACATTGCTTTGATGGCCCTGTAGGATTTAGAGTCAGACTCAAAATCAGACATGAATATAAAGATTTACATCTTCTTAATTTAAAAAATAAGCTGGAACTTTTTCTAAGTAAAATTTAACCTCCCTTTTAATAACTCTCACAAATAATCTTCATGATTTGATGGAGAAGAGAGAACAGTTGTTGGCATACTTAACCAGTATGAAGTATGAGTACATTGATCTTAAAAACATCAAAATCAAATCAAAAAAGGAAAAACAAGACTCAGAGGAATAGGTCCAACAACTTGATTCAACCGCTCTATCTCTAATATTTGAAATTTTAGAATGTATTGTCACTGGTAAGGGGAAAACCAAAATTGATGATAATCAAATCAGATTTGAATAGAGTATTAGGAAACTCAATAATGAATTGTACCTAGAAAGAAAAAAATATAGAAGAATGAATCCTTAACTGGCTAGGACTAAGTATGAGCGTGAAAGGGAAAATAGATGGACTCAGTCCTCAATGATTGTAACTTGACTTAGTTGTATGATTCAAAATTCTAAAGCTAGTTTAGAGGTTTCAAAAGAAGAGCCAAAGAACTTTAATCTCTGCACACACTGTGGTAACATTGGTCACACAAGGATAGTTTGAAAAACAATCCTGTTCAAAGAACTAAAATGTATTGTGAAATTAGACTAAAAGATATCTCATTCATACTTTTGTTGAAAGGAAAGGATCCAAGCTAGTCTGGGTTTGTAAATCTAACCTCTAAATTTTGTAGGTAAAAGGTAGCAAAAGCAAGAAAAACTGGTGTATGGATAGTGCTTGCTCAAAGCATTTGACTAGAGACAAGAAGAAGTTTTTCTTACTTGAAGAATAAAAAGGTGGAATTGTGGCCTTTTGTGATCGAAAGAAAGGTCAAATTAGAGGAGTTGGAAAAATAAAGAAGACAGAAGAACAATCAATTAAGAAAGTTTACCATGTTGTAGGGCGGAACCATAACGTACTAATGATATCATAACTTTATGATAAAGAAAACAAGTAAATTTTTACTCTTCAGGTGTGGAAATGATAAGCCTAAAAATTGTGGAAACTATTTTGACTTGACAAAGATACACGTATGTTTGCGCTGATGATATCTCAAGTATTCCTGCTGAAGGTCTTGTATATCTAAGTGTTATGGTTTGTGATCCCTTACTGTGGCACAAAGGACTAGGGTATGCCAGCCATGGTCAGATGAATAAACTTATCTCCAAAGACTTTGTAGTAAGGTTCACTAAGACTAAGTTCAAAGATTATGAAGTTTGTGTAAAATGTGCCCAAGATAAAAAGTTAAAGACTCAAATCGAAATAGGTAATCACATCGACCAGATCCTTAGAACTACTCCATATGGACTTGTGTTGTCTCATAAGGGTGAGAAATAAGGGTGGCAAGAGGTATATACTTGTACTAGTTAGGGATTATACAAGGTTCACTTGGACAGTTTTCCTTGCCTCTATAAAAGATACATTTGAAGTATTTTGCACTTTCGTAAGAAAATTGGAAAAGAAACTTAATAATCTACTAGCAACAATTGGATCTGACCCTGGGACAAAGTTTGAAAATGAAAATTTTGTTGAATATTATCCTCTCATGGTGTTGATCACAACTTCTCTACACCTAGGGCCCCTGAGTAAAATGAAGTGGTTGAAATAAAAAATAGGACTCTGTAGGATATGGCTAGGACTATGATGTTGGCTAGTAATATATCTAGTAAATTTTGGGTAGAATCCATTAACACATCCTTTTACATCATAAATAGATGCATGTATGGACCTCTACTCGAAAAAACACCCTATGAATAACTAAAAGGTTGAAAACCTAACATCTCTCATCCAAGAACCTTTGGATACAAGTGCTATATTCATATTAAGGAAAAGGTCTTGTTAGGTAAACTTGATACTAGAAGTAATGAGGGAACTTTTCTAGGATATTCTTCACATAGTAAAGCTAATAGGGTGTTAAGTAAAAGAACTATATGTGGTGAACCAAGTGTGCATCTAATATTTGATAAGAGTAGCATTATGGCTAACCATAGTCTACAGGATGATGATGATGAGCTACCAACAATTTTTATTCAATAACACAGAAACATGTAGGAGAAACAGGTCCTATCCCTATAGGTGTTTAAATTTACAAAATGATACAGTCAAAGGAAATAGAATCAGTTGATCAAACTGATGCAACTATTGACCAAACATCTCATATGGATGATCAATTTAAGGAAATACAAGGCTTAGTTCTTAGAGGAAACAAGTATCAAAATCACATCCAATTGAAAATATCCTCACTGATCTAAGATCTAGAATAACCCCCAGATCTAGATTTATGAATTCATGTGCTTTTAATGTTTTCCTATCTATGATTGGGCCCAAGAAAGTTAATGAAGCTTTGCAAGATGTAGATTGGATAATTGCCATGAAGGAGGAGCTCAATCAATTTAGAAGAAGTAATGTCTGGTATTTGGAACCTAGGCAATTAGGAAGGACCATTATTGGCACCAAATGGTTGTTTAGAAATAGGATTAATGAGCAAGTAATAGTTACAAGGAACAAGCAAGATTAGTAGTTCAAGGTTAAAACCAAGAAAAAAGCATAGAATATGATGAGCCATTTGCTCATGTAGCAAGATAGGAGACAATCAGGCTTCTCATAGCCTTTTCTACACACATGGAGTTAACACTATTCCAAATAGATGTCAAGAATGCCTCCTAAATGGGCTACTGAAGGAAGAGGTCTTTGTCAAACATCCTCCATACATTGAAAGCATTAACTACCCTCACCATGTATACAAGCTTGATAAAGACTTTTATGGACTCAAGCAAGCACATAGGACATGATACGGTAGGTTGTCAAAGTTTCTCTTGAGTCATGGATACATAAGAGGTAAAACTGATAATACCATGATTCTTAAAGTGAATGCTAGTTCTTGTGTCTTCTTTCATGCTAATTCATTTTGTTCTTTTCTTGTTTACATTTCGTTGTTAATTTCTTAATTCAAGTTTGTTAGTTTTAATTGAGTCATTTGACCTTCTAGTGAATAAAGATCCACTCTAGCCAAGATCGTTAATTGACACTTTGTGAACCACCGTATTTAAGATAACTTCAACATTAGCCAAGCCAATTTGTGAGGAAATCAAAGCTGTGAAAACTTGAGTAATTATGAGGTTTTATTTTGCTAACTCTAACATTATTTATTGTTTTTGTTAACTCTCTTGTGAGTATGTACAATGGTGACGCAAATGAAACACAGACTCCCATTGGAGGTGTTACCATAAACTCATTATTAGAGGTCCTAAATGGTGTCACTCAAATGTTGGACGTGATGCAAGGGGGTATGTTATATATGAATAATAGAATGATAAATATGGCGGGAGGGGCATATTAGCTATTCAACTTCTACACCCCAAGCCAATTTCCAAGTGTCCTCGAGCCGAAATGCCCAAAACACTTCACTTACTATTACACTCAAAACATTTCACCAAATGTGTAATCCAACTTTAATTTACAAGGAAATGTTCCTATTCCTCAAACCAATACCACCTAAGCTCCATGAAATTCCTTTCAACCACGTCAAGTCCAATTTTACCAAGACCCTCTAAACCATGATCCACCCAACCCAAGACTATAGATGCTTAGAGAAATGAAAAAAAAATTGAGTTTAACAAGCCTATTGATATGATTTTAAGTATGATTCTCAAGAGATAGGCCATGGGAACATGGTGGATATCAAGTATGGGGAGGAAGACATGATCCAATTTCTTAAGGGAGAATAAATTAAGAAAACCAAAATCAAGGTATGGGCCAAAGAGATGATTATACGAATCAAGGTTGAGGTAGAGGCCAAGGAGAATATTATGGGAACCAAGGAAGATATGAGGGACATATTATTGGTCTCAACTCAATAAAGGTCACTCTTCCTATTTTCAAATGGGGTAGTGATCTCGAGGGTTATCTTAATTGGGAATGACAATGTTATAGGATCTTCCAAAATAATGATTTGATCGAGGTCAAGAAGGCTACATATACCATTGCACAATTTGAAGGGTCTATTTTGACTTTGTGGGAATCTACAAGGAGGTTTCAAAGGGCTTATGATGATGGAAATATTTCCACATGTATCATATTTAAGAGATTCATGAGACTCAGGTACGTGCTAGAATGATAAAAGCAAGAAGAACTTGCTAGGTTATATGGTTTGAGGCAAGGGTACAAAAGTGTGGAGGAATACTAGAATGAGTTCCAAAACATGCTTCTGAGGGTTTAGTACGTAGAGAATAAAAATCATACATAGATTCGTTTCAAGGGTGGATTAAAAATGGTGATTTCCTCTAGGATGGCAACACATAAGTTTGATCATATGGATGATGTCTTAGATGTGGCTATCAAAGTTGAGTTGAATATCAAAGAGGAAAGATCATACAAGATTAAAGGATATTTATCTTTGAATTCTTAGGGAAAGAACAAAGAAAGAGCTCAATTTTGCTTAACATGGAACAAAAACAAAGACTTTAAGAAGCCTTTTGAAAAGAAGCCATTTGAAAAGAATAATCCAAATGATGCACCGAAAGAAGGAGGCAACAAAATCTTAACCATTGGGACTAAAGGTTTTAAATGTTACAAATGTCGAGGATAGGGTCATAAAATAAGTTATTGTCCTAACTAGAGAATGATTGTTCTTCGGGAATGAGGGCCTCATAATGAAAATGAAGAGGAGTGAGAGGAGGAATATGAAGAGGAATTTTAATAAGATGATGACTTTAGGATGATGAGGAGGGGGAACAAGATATTTATGAGGGGGATATCATCTTTTTGAATACTTTGAAGAAAAGTGTTCTGATAGACGAGGCTTTGCCTCAAGAAGGGGAGCTTACCTTGACAAATTATGTGGTGAGGCGAGTTATAATTTGTAAAGCCATGTATGATCCAAGACAAAGTTCCAAACATCTCATCAAGGAAAATATTTGTTCCTTGATTATATATAGTGGGAGTTGTGCCAATATGTCTAGTACCAATATTTTTAGTACCACTTTGGTAAAATTCTTGAAAATTCCCATAGCCAAGCATGACATAGAATATAAGATCCAATGGCTAAGTCAGTGTGGAAAATTAAAAGTGCATCATCAAGTGTTGATTAAGTTCAAAATTTGGAATTATAAAGATGAGATACTATGTGATGTGGTTCCTATGAAAGCTTGTCATATCTTACTCAAAAGGCCTTGGAGATATGACCATTCAACCAAGAATGATGGGAGGATCAATAGGTATTCACTTGTGAAGGATGGGCAAAAATATGTTCTTCTTCTCATGCCTATATAACAATAGGATGTAGCACAAAAGAAAGGTATACGGTCAGTACTTCAAATGTACTGAGCATGTGATATAAGCTAAAATCATGTAGAAATATTTAAATCATACTTTCTAACTGAAATACGATTCACTAAGCAAGATGTAGAAATAGTATAAGAATCTAAAATAATACAATTCAAAAAATATGAACACAAATCATTTTATAATGCATAATTCCAAAATGTACGACATAGATCTTTTTTGTAAGGTGAGCTAAAACTTATCTAAACTTTAAATCTTTAAAATCATAAATATTTAATGCAAGTGAAAACTATTTCTGGTCTCTTAACCGACATAAACCATGTGAGCATCATAGAGTCCAACATCTAATCCATGTTGGGGAGAGCTGATATATACCTTTCCATCAGTATATAACCTATCTATATAATATGGATCCACTAACTAAGCCCATTAGACTAAAGGTTTCAACCTCAACTGGCGAAAGACCACGTAGTTTTGGGACATGGGTTATTCGTAACTCGTATCGGCTTGGTGCTAAATTAATATTACTATTTTCTTATAGTAAATGAACTGTCTTCCTAAAAATAAAGCATGACACTAGTTCAAAATTACTGTTTTACTGAAGGTCTAAGATACTGGAACTAGTCATGCTAAATTAATTGTATTTTTGGATCATGTATTCAAAACATGCAAAATTATCGTAAGGTAGGTTGAAATCCGTTAAATTACGATAAATCCATTCTCAAATCTTTGGAATAGAAAACACTTGTAAAATTCAAGCATAATCATTATATCAAGAACAATAATTATTAAATAACATAATGAATTTTAATTTAAGGGAAATTTGCATAATTGGATATGAAACCCTAAATCTTGAGATTATAAAAATATAACTAAAAATTAGAAAATTTGGTCATGAGGGTGAAAGGAAACCCTCATTTGAACCCGACACACCTTTTTGCACCGAGAAATTTGGTCTAAGGTCTTGAATCTAAAAGCTTGAACTTGAACCCTAGGTTTTTACTTGAAAGAGACTTGTTCTAACTTCTTTCTGACTTGGGGGTATTTATGTGTAGGTAATGAGAATAATGGGATTAATTCACCAAATATCCTATTTAAAAGACACTAAAATGACATAGTATAGGCTAAGGAAAAAAGGAAAAGACTGATTTGCCCTTAAAAAAATTATTCGAGAATTTTCTGTCGCAATGGTCCATGATTGACTCAATGACTCATAGGTAAGTCCATTAGTCATGGTCTGAATTATGGTTCCTGGGACCACCTTGAACCTTTTCTGCACTTTGTTTCCACCAATCTCATTACAAGTCGTGAACTCATTCCAAGGTTCATACTGTGGCTTGTGATTTGAGGAAAAACGACAATTTGTAGATGGGGTTCCATGATTCAAAAATATGACACATGGTTCACTCCGTGGGTTCTGGTATGGCTTGTGTGAACCTGGGAGTTTAATATTTCTTGGCATTCATTCCATCAGTCATCTCACGACTCATGAACTGATACCACGAGTTATGGTCTGACTTGTGGTACACTAGAACTAATATTTTTGGTCTAGTTTTCTGTGCTAAGTATGAATCAAAGCATAGTAAAGTATGGGTTGTTAAAATATCTCTCCCTTGGGATCGTTAATCCTCTAATGAAGTCTAAGGTTGAACTGAAAAGAAAGGAACTTACTTGTACTCTCTGACTATTTACGTAAATTGAATATCTAGCATTATTACTAGTTTAAACTAAGAGTAGAGACTCGAATTAAACTCATAAAGAATGAATGCATACTTAGGAATCGCAATTAACCGAAGAGGATATTACACTAAAAAGAATACTAGAAAATGAAGATCATTACCTCATGTTTCCTCAGTGCTATGAGGGAGAAAAGGAATGAGTAAGAATAAATTGTGATCCCAACAAGGCCCTAACTCCTAGAGGTCAAACTCTTTGCCACAAACGTCTAGGCTTTGTTTAACATCTCACTTATCCCTGCTATTATTAAACTACTCCCACCAAAATCAACGGAAACATCACCATACTTAAAACACTCAACACTGACCCTCAATAGATTCCTCAATTTAATTCATAGGGTCAACTTCCACCACTACCTTAGTCTCTTACATGCTTAACAAAACTAGTTCACTATCTAACCATACCTAGCACTAACAAATCATAATCCCATGAAAACAAACATACTAACTACCTTAGATCCATAATACCTCCTTCTATAATCTAAATCCCATCCTTACCTAATAGACTTAGCCTCAATATTTCTCTATCACCTAAGGGTTGCATATACCACACTCATTTTTAGTTTTTAAGGCTTGTATTTCTTTATTTAGCTCTTTTTTATTAATTATGGGTACCATTGCTCTTCCTTTTGCATATTTACAATCTACTGTATGTTCTTTTTGACTTATAACATAATATTCTTCTCTGGGTTTTCTAAACCAATTTTTTACAATAGGTACATCTAAAACATTATCTATTTTGAGTGATATTTCTTGTTTTGTTATTTGATTAAATATATTTGCATCAAATATTACTTTCTGGCTTGAGGTTTCTTCATCTAGATGTTTTTCTTTGTCTATTATTCCAGTTTCAGTCATAGTCATCTTCTTCTATATCTGTATCTTTATTGTCTAAATCACTTATATCTTCTTCAAGATCTGTTATGTTGTCTAATTCATCTAATTCATATATACTATCTTCACTTTCCATATCATAATCGATATATGGTAATTCTGTGTACTTATCATCTTTTATCTGTATTTCTGTTATTTGTTTTTTCTTTATGTCTTTAGGTATTTTACAATCTTTAGCTATATGTCCTAACTTTCCACAATTATAACATGTACATTCAGATAATTTTTTCTTTGGTTTGTATGGTCTTTTCTTTTTATAGTTTTTTACATAATACCTTTTTCTTGGTTGTTTATATTTATATTTAGATTTAAAACTCTTATATTTCTTAAATCGTTTTTTATATCTATATTTGTTAGGTTGTTTACATCCAAACTGTGGTGCTGTTTTTTGTGTACAACACGCCATATTTTTATTTAATGTTTTGTCTAATTTTTGTTTATCTTTATAAGCATCACATTGTCCTATAAACCATGTTTGTAAATATTTTATTCTTGCTCCTAGGGTATCTGTTAAGCTTGCTGCTTCCCAATCTGCTGTTATTTTTGTACTAAAAGGTTCTGGTAATTTTGTAAAATATGATTTCCTAACTTCTATCGCTTCTTCATGTGAGTAGATTCCTTTATAATAATATTCTCTAAAAGCACATGTATATTGGTCTGTGTAACACATATTACATATAGATAATTTATTCATTAATTGTCTATTTAAATTTTTATCCTTTTCTTGTTCTGCTAATTCAGTGGTCATACTTCCAAATTCATTCCTTATTCCATATTCATATTTATCTAGTATTGCTATATTAGATGTTGTGACTACTCCATCTTTATTTTTATTATTTCTTAGGGTTGTCCTACTATCTTCTGTTATGTTATGTAACCATAATTTTGCTGATCCTACTAATGTTCTTTCTATGTATCCTGGTGTATCTGCTACTGATATTTTATTATCAACTAATTGTTTTGCAATGTGTCCTATCCATAATTGTATTGTTTTATTAGTATCTATTACACAATCTAGATCTAAAAATTGAGATTGTTCTGGGATTTTATTAGGTGTCCATTTTGTATTTAGTCTACTATTCCATATTGCTTCATATCTATTATCATCTGTTACTGTGAAATAAGTTGGTCCTGTTGTTCTTGGATTATTATATCTTCTTTTGTCATGTGATGTTCTACTGGTACTAGCTTCATTTTTTATAGTGCTTATATTTGGTTGAGTATTTGTTGTATTTATATTTAATTCTGTGTTTGTAATTTGATCCATAATTTCTGTATAAGTTTCACTAATTTCTTGGTTTTCTTCTTCGGATTGTTCATCCTCTTCTATAATGTTTATATTGTCTATACGTAAAGTTGTAAATTCACTTGCTAAATCTGGGTTAGTTTCTTCAATTTGTATTTTTTCCTTAATCTTTTCTAATTCTTCTGCTAACTGTTTTTCTTTTTCTTTTTCCCTATACATTTTTTGGCGTTCTTCTCTCTCCTTGACTTTCTTTGCGTATATTTGTTTAAGTAAGGCTAATTCTTTTTCTAATTCTTTTATTCTTGTAGATGGTTCAAAATCTAATTGCGGGATACTTGGAGTTATTTCTTGGGATGATTCTTGTTGTGTTTCCTCTTTTGCTTGTTTGAGTTTTAATTGTTCTATTTCCTTTTTCGCTTCCATACGTATTTTTTCAACTTCTAATTTTTTATCTATTTCACTATTTTCTTTTTGTAATCGTACCATTTCTGTTAGACTATCTTCTAGTTTAGCTGAGTTTTGGTCTGGCATTAGCTGTAGTTTAGTTCCTATTTTCCTATATCTGCGTCCTAAATTTGAATGTACTATGATTATTTGTAGACCTTATGTTCCTAGAAATGTTTTTTCTTCTACTGGATATTCCTCTTTATTCATATGCGTATTTATGCTCTAAAACATTTAATTGTAATTCTAATTCGTTTATCGTTTGTCTTTGTGCTATTATTGATTTGTTAGTTACTCCTGCGAATATATTATAGTTTAATCTATCTTTTCTATAATTAATTTCTTCTCTTATATCTATGATTTGTCTAAGTAATTCTGCTTTCCTTAATATTCTTGGTATATTGGGATTTTTATAAACTAGGTTACTTGATTCAGGTTTATCCATTTATGGTTTGTTTTAGTGCTATATTTATTTTGTCTAGTGCCAGCAATCCCGATCAAGTGCGGTGCTATCAGGGACTAACAGGCTAAACAGGCCAACCGAGTATAGTCGGGGTGACTCAATCATGTCACAAGCCTAACAGTGCATACTAGGGCTTGACTAAGCTCAAAGATGTCGAAGTTCTGACAAGTCGACAAAAAGGGTAACGGGCCCCACTACCGGGTCCCGAAAACCAATTCTAGTTATACCAGTCTAAGTCAGGGCTTAGTCTCTCCAAGCCTGGACTAAGGTCCAACAATAACATTCCCCAACCAGCAACATCAACAACAATACTATCCAACCCCAAATAGGTCATCTATGGTGTACTACGAGGATAACGGGCCCGGAATGTGTCCTAATAGCTCTATTTGACCTAGAAGGCCTAAATCACAGCAACCCACCACAAATTCTATAATACCAGCCCACAACACCAGCACAATAGCATACATATATCTCACATAAGCCCAATCTAAGTGTAAAGGAAGGAAAACCTAGCCTACCTGGATGTCGGCGCAAGCCTGCCAAGAGAACCAGCTATACAGGAGCCTTCCCCTTTCGAGAGGTCTCTGACTACTGCCAAGCTACCAAAATAATAAACTAAATGTCAAAATAATAATATTGATACCCATATTGCATTAGTTCAGAAAATGTCCGAACAGTCCACGTGGGGCCCACTTACAGAATCGCAAAACCAAAATCGTCGCAGCGTCCCAAATCACCCCATGACCAATAGTCACAACTAGCACCGCTAAATTTGAGCTTCAAATATGGCTCAAACATCAATGTCAATCCCAACAATACCACCGTAAATGAAAACTACCATTAAAATAAGAAAACATACAGTAGAAACAACGAGAACGCTTCTACGAAACTCATAGTGTACCACAATCCGAGGCCGGAATCCAATCGAAACACCCAATAGTCAATAACCAAAATCATCTTACATGAATCAGTAGCCATACTCAAACCAAAACTCATAATATCCAGTAACCAGAATAGAATCAAATGTCATATCATATCAGATAAATGGGGAACATGCTAGTCCTAGGCCGAAGCCGAAATATCGGTAAAGGAGCCAACCCATTATCTGCTACAGGGTAAGTCCTTGGGTCCTCCTAGGTCCATAGTCTACTATCATGCAATATCTAAGTCAGTCCGGGTATCTAGAGTAGCTTATGGAAAGGGGGGTTCCAATTCCAAGCCAAGCCCAGCAATCCCGATCAAGTGCGGTGCTATCAAGGACTAAAAGGCTAAATAGGCCAACCGGGTATCGTTGGGGTGACTCAATCCTGTCACAATCCTAACAGTGCATACTAGGTCTTAACTAACCTCAAATATGTCAAAGTTCTGACAAGTCGACAAAAAGGGTAATGGGGCCCACTACCAGTCCTAAAAACCAAGTCTAGTTATACCTGTCTAAGTCTGGGATAAGCCTAGACTAAGGTCTAATAATAACATTCCCCAACCAGAAACAACAACAACAATACTATCCGACCCCAAATAGGTCATCTGTAGTGTACTACGAGGATAACGGGCTCGAAATGTGTTCGAATAGCCCTATCCGGCCTAGAAAGCCTAAATCACAGCAACCCACCATCAAGTCTATAATAAAAGCCCACAATAGCATACATATATCACACATAAGCCCAATCTAAGTTTAAAGGAAGGTAAACCTAGCCTACCTGGACGCCGGCGCAAATCTGCCAAGAGAACCAACTATACAGGATCCTTCCCCTTCCGAGAGGCCTCTGACTACTGCCAAGCTATAAAAATAATAAAATACACGTCAAAACATGGATATTGATACCCATATTGCATTAGTTCGAAAAATGTCCGAACAGTCCACGTGGGGCCTGCTTGCGGAATCGCAAAACCAAAATCGTCACAGCATCCCAAATCACCCCGTGAAAAATAGTAACAACTAGCACCGCTCATTTCGAGCTCAAAATATTTATCAAACATCAATACCATTCCCAACAATACCACAATAAATGAAAACTACCATAAAAATAAGAAAACGTATCGCAGAAACGACGAGAACGCGTCTACGAATCAAAATCTAACCACCCTAAACCTCAAATCTCACTATAAATGCTCAATTATGAGCTTATAATGATCACAAAAAGGTGTAAATATAGAGAAGAAGAAATGTGGCAGACTATACTATTGAATGAAACTTTTACTTTTGCTTAAGGAAAATGTAATGTAAAGGTTATATATGTGCTGGTGTAGGTGCATGACACCTTTTAGTGACCCCCTTGATGACTACCTTCCTCTACCTCCACGTGAAAGTGGAGGTGGCAATACCCCCACCCCCTCCTTAATTATCTATCCACTATCTTCGGGTATTGCACAAGTCCGTGGTAAAATAAATATAATATGTTAAATCTACCATAATTAATAGAAAATGATTTTGAATAAAATCTCTATAAAATAATAATATCATTTTAACATATTTAGATTTACTATCTCCACTTAAAATATTAATAAATTATAAAACTATTATAAAGTAGTATAGATATATCATAACTAAAGGATTTTATAAATTTCAAAGACATTTTCGAAAGGTAATTGACTATATCATTTTATCCAGTTCTAATTTAATTTAAATGTTTCAGAACGTGCTTGATATAAATAATATTCTCAAACGAACTGCCCAAAAATTGAACTGTCAGTCCCAGCAAGTCATAAATAACTTGGGGTAGTTATAGAAAAGCTCTAAATGCCAAGAACGCACGAAAAAAAGGGAAAATGACCGGGAAGGTCATTACAACATCCACTAATAAAAGTCTTTCGTCCGCGAAAGTCAATAGTAAGTACATACCTGAAGATGTGAACAACTAGGGATACTGGGCTCACATATCACTTTTAAGCTCCCAACTAGCCTCCTCGACTGGACGGTGAAGCCATTGTACCTTAACCACTGGAATGTCCCGGGAGCGTAACCGTCTGACATCTCTGGCTAAAATGGACACACGCTTCTCCACAAATGTTAGTTTCTCGTCTAACTGAACCGAGTCCCACTGAAGCACATGCGACTCATCTGGAATGTACTGTCGCAGTATTGAAACATGAAACACTGGGTGTATAGCTGAAAATGTCAGAGGTAAAGTGTCACGCCCCGAATCCCATCGGGACGGATTGGCACTTGTAGCCGACAAGGCCCGAGAGAACTAAGCTTTGTCTCTATTCAATCATATGCATACCATAAGAAACCCATAATCACATAATGGCTTTAGATACCAAAAATGGAATTCTTGGAACATGATATATACATATACATATGCGAAACTTGGCCGTTGAGGCCACCAAGTCAAGAACGACATATCCCTTTTACTTTTATACACCCACATCCATCTACAAAAGCCTCTAACAAATGTATTGAACAAAATGAACTAAAAGTCGGGACAAGTCCCCGCTTTATACAACATGTACAACACTAAAACATATGTAAAACTGTGACTCGGAGAAGCCCCGAACTAACTGTAGCTCACCAAAGATCTGCAACACTGGCAACCTACTGTGGAGGCCTACTAGTACCTGTGCCTGCAGCAAGTAAGGTAAATTCCCCAAGAGGGGTCAGTACGAAGAATGTACTAAGTATGTAAGGCCATATGAAACTTGTAAGATATGAAAATATGTTAAGAACTCAAGTTCAAATGCATAACCAATATAGATAAATAACAATGTAGATGAGTCACTATTCTGTACTGTGGAAACCATGTATTTTGCTTTCATTACTTTCTTTGTATCTTTGCTTCCATGATTATTCATCTTTGCCTTTGACCTGTGATACCCGGGCCCCGACTGAACAGTGGGTTTTAAACATAACATAGCATTATGTTGGGATCGGCTCGAGCTAGGCTTATGCCCCTAGAGCTTCCACCCTATGAATCAATGTATATATCGGGATCGGCTCGAGCTAGGTTAGTACCTCTAGAGTTTCCACCCATACAACATTTTAGGTTCAGCTCGAGCTAGGTTATTACCCCTAGAGCATCCCCCTGTCAGGATCGGTCTGAGCTAGGCTTATGCCCCTAGGACTGCCCCCTGATCCAACAACCTCGGGATAGGCTTGAGCTAGGCATTTTACCCCCAAAGCTGCCACCCATACTTGATCATTGACCACATATGCATTACTTTGTTTATTACTTTGAGATTGATACCATGATAGTCACAACTTTACTTGAAGCTTTGGATCATTAACCAATGAGTGAGGGACATGTGAATAAACATTGTTGGAAACATAGCCTTATTGGAAACATAACACCATTGGAACCATTAGACAATAATCAATGAACAAGATACATGAGTATAACCACTATTGGATCTTTGGAACATAACATTGTTGAGCTTTTGGAACATTATTCATGAATATGAGACATGATCTTCACAATTGATCAATGAGTAGGAAATATATGATAATGACCATTGATAACCGGATATAGAATACCTTAGCACATTTCGGGATAGGACAAGCGTAATGTCAATGTGAATACTATTTGCCGCAGAAAGATACAGACAGAGTAACCTTACATACCTTGTATTCTCAATACGAATATACAATCCTAGAGGTGCATACAATAGTCCCTCTCCTTCTTTATGTGTCACTCTATAACACAAATATATAACGGGATTCACATTAACCATCAACTACTTTACAAATGCATATAACATCAATGAGTTATATGTTTGCCTTTAAACATGCCATTTCCCCTTGACAAAACCATTGATGAAATTATGATTCCAAAAATCCCCCAATATTCCATACATTGACCAATACATGATAATCAATACATTTCACCACAATACTTCTCCTGTACCCTTTCTTATCCACACCACATCACAAATAATCCATCAATTTACCTTAATACACCTCATAGCACATATCGGCCAAAATCCCACAATTTACACTTTTAGAAAAATAACAAGTTTAATAACAAAATCACACCATACATTTTCATATTTTATCCATACCATGCTCTTCCATCAAAGTCATAATTCAAGCTTGAATCTCATGGATCACAAATCTTATATAAAAACACAAAGTACCATGTCCACCATTTCCAAGCATAACCAACATGATATACATAATCTCCCATGCATATAATATGTTAAACTATAATAACAAACACTTACCCAAGCTTGAAAAGTGATGATCTTCTCCAAAAGTTGACTTAGGGTTTTGAGAGCTAAAGGGATTCTCTTGAAATTTTCTAGGAAAAACATAGAAATACATGTGTGTTTGTAATGGATAAAAAATCAGTTTTTTACCCCTTTATATAGGCCCTCAATTTCCATACTTAGCCACTCTTATGGAATTTAATGTTGGGTCCCTTGGTCAAGTGAAAGAATGGGTCAAATTGTGTTTTTGGGCCTTGTCTTTTATTCCATTTTGGGCCCTAATTTTGGACCCAATTGCACATGTAGCTTAGCCCATCAACTTTCATGTATAATTCACCATATATCTCATGTTTAAATAATTCCATAATGTCACGACAATATTCTCTTACGAGATTCTCATTCGTAGTCTCAATCGCAAAAATAGGAATTCTAGTCGCCCATGGCTTCATTGAACATTTTGGATAACTATTTATGTTTCATGATTTGATCATGTAGGAGTATGTAGGACTGTATTGAAGTATTTGAAGCTTTAACAATGCTCAACAAACTCCAAAGAACCAAAAGAAACCATATAAGAATCGACGTAGAATTGCTTTGCGAAACGAGCCCAGAAAGGCACATTTTTTGTGCCTTGCGCCACTGCTGCAAAGCAAGGCAATGGCGCAAGAAATGAACCCCCTCTGAATCAGGTGTCTTGCGCCACACCCCCTGAAATAGGGAGTGGTGCAAGTTTCAACACTTGCTGAATTTTTCGGCCACTTCTTCAATACTTGCATATCATCCAATACCTTATCAAAACACTACAAAATACTTACTTAGTGATCTTAATCATCAAGTAAACATGACTCCAAGTCACCAAATGAGGTTGGAATGTGTACGGGGTATTACACAAATGCTCCACGAAATCACAAAACACCTCCTACGAAGGTCTAATCGCACATATTAGGTCCGATATCAAATGTTTCACCAATGACACTATAAAACACATACCCATGGAATCTCAACACCTAGGTAGATATGACCCCAAGGTATCAAATGAGGTTAGAAAACTATGGGGTGTTACATAAAGCTAGTACATAAGCCACCTCTCTAACTGTCCGCAGAATCTCAAAGGGTCCAATATATCTGGGGCCAAGTTTGCCCCTCCTACCAAACCGCATCACGCCTTTCATGGGCGATACTGGTAAGAAGACCCTATTACCAACTCTGAATTTCAACGGACGACATCTACGGTCTGTATAACTCCTCTGTCTACCCTGGGTTGTCCGCAGCCTGTCCTGAATCACCCGAACTCGGTCCAAAGATTCTCATAGCAAATCTGTGCCACGAGGATTGACCTCTGATGTATCGAACCATCCAACTGGACACCGACACCGTATACCATACAAAGCCTCAAACGGGACCATTTGAATGCTAGAATGAAAGCTATTATTATACGCGAACTCTGCTAAAGGCAAGAACTGATCCCACTAACCCCCAAAGTCTAACACACAAGCGCGAAGCATATCCTCAAATACCTGAATCGTCCGCTCTGACTACCCGCTGGTCGGAGGATGAAATGCAGTGCTGAGGTCCACCTGGGTACCCAACTCTTCCTGGAAAGTCTGCCAGAAGCTGGAGGTAAACTGAGACCCTCGATCTGAGATAATAGATATTGGCACTCCATGTAGGTGAACCACATTCTGAATATATACACGAGCTAATCTCTCAGCACTATAGGAGACTCGAACAGGGATAAAGTGCGCGGACTTAGTCAACTGATCCATGAAGACCCAAATACTATCAAAACCACGGGAGGTGTGAGGAAATCAAATAATGAAATCCATAGTGACCCACTCCCATTTCTAATCGGGAATGGGCAACTGCAGAAGTAATCCACCAGGTATTTGGTGCTCGGCCATTACCTACTGAAAACAAAGGCATAGAGCTACAAACCCTGCTATATCTCTCCACATACCACTCCACCAATAGTGCTGCCTCAGATCTCGATACATCTTAGCTGTCCCAGGGTGAATAGAATATCTAGAACTATGCACCTCGTGCAGAATCAACTGAATCAAATCTCCAACCCTCAAAACACAAATACGAACGTAAAACCTAAGAACACCATCAGAACCTAAGGTAGCTCTCTCAGACTCACCCCTCAATACCTAATCTCGAATGCTATGGAGACCACTATCCTCAAATTGAAGACTCTGAATCTGCTCCAGCAAAGTAGATCTCACACCAACACAAGCGATAACCCTCCCGGGGTTAGTAATATCCAAATGCACCACCGAGTTAGCTAAGGACTGAATTTCCAAAGCCAACGGCCGCTGAGAGACTAGTATGAAGGCTAAGCTACCCATACTCACTGACTTCCGACTCAAGGCGTCCGCTACCTCATTTGCCTTGCCTGGATGATAGAGAATAGAGATATCATAGTCCTTCAGCAACTCAATCCACCAGCGCTGCCTCAAATTAAGATCCGTCTAAGTCATAATATGCTGAAGACTTCAGTGGTCTTTAAATATCTCACAATAAACACCGTAGAGATAATGCCTCCAAATCCACAGTGCAAACACAACCACTGCTAACTCCAAATCATGAGGGGGATAGTTACGCTCGTGTACCTTCAACTTCCTCGATGCATAAGTAATAACATAAAACCGCTGCATCAGAACACATCCTAAACCAATACCAGACGCATCATAATACACGATGAAACCCTCGCCCACAACTGGAAGAGTCAACATAGAGGCATAAGTAAGTCTATCCTTGAGCTTCATAAAGATCGCCTCACAATCCTCAGACCACTGAAATGGAACCTCCTTCCTGGTTAGTCTGGTCATAGTAGATGCAATATATGAGAAGCACTCGACAAATCACTTATAGTACCCTGCCAACCCAACAAAACTGCAAACTTCAGCAAGCGACGTGAGCCTAGCCCAACCTCGAATAGCCCCGATCTTTGCTGGGTCTACCATGATACCATGTCTAGATACAACATGCCCCAAGAAAGCTACAGACTCAAGTCAAAACTCATACTTTGAGAACTTGGCGTAAAGCCGATGATCTCTCAAAGTGTGGAGCATAATCCTCAAATGTTGTTCGTGCTCCTCACTGCTCTTTGAATAAACCAAGATGTCGTCAATAAACACAATCACAAAAGAGTCCAAGTATGGCCTGAATACACGATTCATCAAATCCATGGAAGCTGCTGGGGCATTAGTCAACCTAAAAGACATCACTAGGAACTTATAATGGTCGTACCGAGTCTTGAAGGCTGACTTTGGGATGTCCTCAGCCCTAACTCTCAACTGATGATATCCATATCTCAAGTCTATCTTCAAGAATACCACTGCACCCTAAAGTTGATCAAACAAATTATGGATACGAGGAACAGGACACTTATTCTTTACTGTCACCTTATTTAATTGTCTATAGTCGATACACATACGCATGGAGCCATCCTTCTTCTTTACAAATAGAACTGTAGCACCCCACGGTGATACACTCGGCCTGATAAAACCCTTCCCTAGAAGGTCTTGGAGCTGACTACTCAACTCCCTTAATTCAGCAGGAGCCATAGGATACGGAGCCATAGAAATAGGTCGGGTGCCTAGCTCGAGGTCAATAATGAACTCTATATCACGCTCAGGAGGAAGGCCAGGTAGGTCAGTCCAGAATACATCAGGAAACTCATGAACAACAGGGATGGAGTCAATCAATGGACTCTCAATACTAGCATCCCGAACATAAGCAACGAATGAATCACATCACCTCGACATCAATCTACGAACTTGAATATATGAAACAATCCCCATTGGTGTGCGGCTAATAAAACCCTGCCACACTACCGAGGGTACACCAGGCATGGCTAAGGTAACGGTCTTGGCAAAGCAATCCAAGAGTGCATGATAAAAAGACAACCGGTCCATGCCTAGAATCACATCAAAGTCTACCATGGCCATACAATAAAATCAACCTGAGTCTCAAGCTCCTGAATAGACACCAAATAAGATCTATATACCCGATCTACTACTAAGGAATCACCAACGGAGGTAGATACACGTAAGGGTATAGATAATAACTTAGAACATAAACCCAACCGTAGTGCATAATAAGTAGATACATAAGAAAACGTGGATCCAGGATCAAATAATGCAGAAGCTAGCTGGTGGCATACGAAAATCATACCTGTAATCACCGCATCTGAAGCCTCAGCCTCTGGCTTAGCCGGCAAGACATACAACTGACACTGGCTACCACTAGTCTGAGCACCAACCTGACTACCAGTCTGATCACCCTACGCTCTACCTCGGGAACCCTGGGGACCACCCCAATGACCTTGTACACCACCTCTGCCTACTGGCGGTATAGATCTAATAGGCTGTGCCATCTGAACTGAAGGCTCAATCGCCCTGCGCTGAGGACACTCACGCGCGAAATGACCGACAACCCTAGAAGTATAACATGTTCTTGGCTCCCTGCTCAGCCTAGAAGATCCGGCTGATCTGGTATGACCACCCCTATTCGATGAACTGGCCTGACCACGTCCCTGAGGCTGATACCAAAACAACTATAGGCGGGCTGACCCCTATCAAAAATCTGCAAGGCTAACTGTACGGGCCTACTAGGCTGACCTTGTCGCTGAAAAGACTGATGCTGCTGCTGTGGGTACCTACCCTGAAACTCACGACCTATGAACTGTGAAATGTTGCGACTGCCGCTATAACTACCCTGGAATCGGGGTATCTTATCGCTGCCCCCTTGGGAATCGCGATCCATCTCCTCTATCGAATATACATGCTTAACTATCTCAGCAAATGATTTCCCCGAAGTCACTAAACTCTGTGTGGCCCTGCGGAGTATTAATCGCAACCCTCTGACAAAGCATCTAATCCTCCCATACTCATCATGCAAGATCATAGTAGCATGTCTGGCAAAATCATGGAATCTCGCCTCATACTCAGCTACTGTCATAAACCCTTATCTCAACTTGGAAAACTCATCTTGAAGACGCTCACGCATGCTAAGGGGCATATACTTCCCCACTAATACCTCAAAAAATTGTGCCCAAGTAATGGGTGGAGATCCAGCTGGCCTGGAATCAAGATAACCTCTCCACCATCTCTTCACGATTGTATCAAACTGATAAACAATAAAATCTACCCCGCCAGACTCCACTAATCCCAAATTTCTCAGCTTCTCCTCGCAGCTGGATAAGAACTCATAAGCGTCTTCTCCTGGTGTACCCGCAAACCTGTGTGTTTCTCGACAGACATAACGTGCTGGACTGCTACCGGTACAAGCGAAACCTCAACTCTGGGTGCTGCAGCTGCAGGCTGCGCACCAATACCAACTCCATGTACTGTTGGCTGGGTTACCTCGGCTGACGGTCCTCCAACTAATCCCAGCAACTGCACCAAAGTATCTCGGAGCACTGAAGCATTAATAAATCCAGGTGGAGCCTGGGCTGCTTCCTGGCCCACCAGCTGCTGTGGCGGCGGAACATCTGGAGCTATAACGGGATCAGGTGACTGATCCCTAGCATGATCTCAGCCAAGGGATGCTACTCTGCCCTGCCTCTGACCTATAGGTCGACCTCGGCCCCTAACTTGAGCCCTCGCTGCAGGCTCGGGGTTTCGACCCTCGGCACTCATACCACGCATCCTAGCCATCTGTGTAAAGAGTGAATCAAATAAAGATTAGAAACCAACATAGACTCGACGCACAGACATGAGTCAAGAAAATGAGAGACTCCCCTAAGAATGCTCCGTAGCCTCCCGAAGATAGGATACAGGCATCCCCGTACTGATTCGTAGGACTCTACCACATATTAGCTCATGTATCAACGCTACCCATAGAACCTAGGCTCTGATACCAAGATGTAATGACCCAATATTTAAGTCATGATGAAGCCTACCGTAACCCACCAATAGGTAAGCCAAACCCTAGCCTGGAGCGACAAGCGATGGGCTAACGGGCGGAATCTCAAAAAGTAGAGATGAAGTAGAAGTAACCATACTTATAAACATGCTATAAATATAAAAACAGAATCCAAATATATATACATGCCAAGACTGAGAAGGAAGAGGACAGTATATAAAGTCAAGAACCCCTCCCAAGACCTGGTGAGGTAGGTATAAGAGCCACAACTAGACATACCCAAAACACAAGAAAGAAACCAAATATATATGACAAGTACAACAGTCTCAAGAGCAAAAGACTATACAGTAGAAGATGGAGTAAAATTTTCCTCAGACGTCAGTAAGCTCACCCTGCTCCGAGTCAGTGTTGAGAAGAGAGTCACGTAAAAACCATCGACCAGTGCCCAGATCTGCATTTGGAAAAAAGATACAGAAGTGCAGTATGAGTACCGAGGCAATAGGTACTTAGTAGGCATCATTGGCCGACTGAGCTCAATATAATATAAGCAAGCATTCCTATTATCATATCTCTAGTTGTAAATTCATAATTGTACATTGTTTGTATAGTTAGTATCTTATCCCATATCTGTATTTTTACATTTTTTGCTATATAGGTAATCATACTTCCTTCATCATTAAATCATGTTAATACTGTTGGATCTTTTGGTTTTTCCCATTTTGTTTCTGGTAAACAGTTATATCTACAAAGATTAGCTTCTGAGCCTGTATCTATCATTGGTGTATAATATCTACTATTGTATCCTTCTACTATAATTTTTGCTAAAACATATACTTTTGTCATTAGACTATAGTTCTAGGAATTATAACATCTTTCTTTTGGTACTTAATTATGAGTGTCTTATCTTCTATTTTATAAGGTTTAACCTGTTCTAACCAATTTAATCCTAAAATAATATTTGTATTTATCTGTGTTATTATAAATTGTATGCTGATAGGTATTCCTCCTATAATTAATTCTTGTGTTGTTATTTCTTTTGTTTGTCTTAATTCTTTAGGTAAGTCTAGGCATCCTTGTTCTTGTACCGTAATATCATTTTCTAATATTAATTCTCTGGTAACATAATTGTCTTGTTCTCCTGTATTTATGAGTATTAGATATTTTCTTTGTCCTAATACTCTTGTTATATAATAATGGTATGGTTGTATTTCCATGGGTCTTTCATATTCTAATTTTCTTGATGTACTCATTCTAGATGATGTTGTTGGGGTATCCATTAGTCTTTTTGATGTTCCTATTCGTTCATTTACAATTTCTAACTCTTGATCTATATCTAGTTCATCATAACTATACTCATTATTATCAATTGGTGTTACTATATTGTCAAATGGTGTTTCTATTTTTATTTTATCAATTTTGCTAACTGCTTTTACCATATGTTTTGTTGTTAGAATATATAGATTTTTACATCTTGCTGTAAATATTTTGCTTCCTGGTGTTAGTTCTATTCCTGATAATTTCCAATATAATACTAACGATTTGTCAATATTTTTATCTTTTATTGCTACTGAATAGTTTGGATTTACTATAAATTTAAATTTTTGATATATTAAGTTCCCTTTAACTGCACTGATTATGCTTTTCTCTATAGGAAATTTTATTCTATCATCTGCTAAGTAATGTTCTATAGGTGTGTTTATTCCTTCTCTAAAACATGCTCGTATTAATATTTCTATTGCTCCTAAATGTACGTGGGTTATTTCATTTTTAGTTTTTAAGGCTTGTATTTCTTTATTTAGCTCTTTTTTATTAATTATGGGTACCATTGCTCTTCCTTTTGCATATTTACAATCTACTGTATGTTCTTTTTGACTTATAACATAATATTTTTCTCTGGGTTTTCTAAACCAATTTTTTGCAATAGGTACATCTAAAACATTATCTATTTTGAGTGATATTTCTTGTTTTGTTATTTGATTAAATATATTTGCATCAAATATTACTTTCTGGCTTGAGGTTTCTTCATCTAGATGTTTTTCTTTGTCTATTATTCCAGTTTCAGTCATAGTCATCTTCTTCTATATCTGTATCTTTATTGTCTAAATCACGTATATCTTCTTCAAGATCTGTTATGTTGTCTAATTCATCTAATTCATATATACTATCTTCACTTTCCATATCATAATTGATATATGGTAATTCTGTGTACTTATCATCTTTTATCTGTATTTCTGTTATTTGTTTTTTCTTTATGTCTTTAGGTATTTTACAATCTTTAGCTATATGTCCTAACTTTCCACAATTATAACATGTACATTCAGATAATTTTTTCTTTGGTTTGTATGGTCTTTTCTTTTTATAGTTTTTTACATAATACCTTTTTCTTGGTTGTTTATATTTATATTTAGATTTACTACAAGTCACAGATGACGTGTAGTAACTATAGGAAAGTTCAAAACAAAGAAAATGCACAAAAATAAAGAAAATGAACTGGAGGATCATTTCAACATCTACTACTAAAATGACTTTATACTTCTTAGGAGGCATATTTTGGGCGACATCAAATTTTGGCGCCGTTGCCAGGGAATACGGTTACGTAGTTGAATATTACTGGTTGGAGTTGATTGGTTGTGTTTTTACATACTTTTGAGGGCATACGCCGGTGTATGCCAAATACTAGGATTCAAGGCAATCCCCTGTTTCCACTTGATCTTGAAATCGAAAGGTCTCTGAGAGCTAATCGGAGAATGGTGAATAGTGAAGAAGTTCAGAATCCTGTACCTACTGGAGACATTCATAACAAGCTAATTCATCTGATTGGTCAAGAAACAGCGGATCAAACTACTGCTTGATTGACACGAGAAGAGTATGCTATACAAGCTGCTCTTAGACAAGCAGAGAGAGATAATCGAGCTATGCAGGAAGTAGCACAGCGTCTGGCTGATGCTGAAGAGCGACAAAGATGACTAAGAGAACAACTAAGACCATATGTGCCTGTTTATGATGATCCTGAAGAAGAAGATGTGGCCTACTTTGAGCCAATAGAGACTAGTGCCATCATTCCACCAGAGTTACCTCCGGGCACTAAGTTTGACATTACTAGTGCCATGATCCATCTGCTAAACTTGAAGGATATGTTCGCAGGTATTTTTACTGATGATCCAAACATGCACGTAATGAATTTTGTGGGGGTCTGCACGTCGTACAATCTGCCTAGAGTTAACCAAGAGGCTATTCAGTTGAGGTTGTTTCCATTCTCCCTTACAGAAGAAGCTACTTTGTGGTTGGATGAATTGCCACGAGGTTCCATCACTACTTGGCAAGAATTGAGAAATCAATTTTTGTAAAGATTTTTCCCACCTTCCAAGTTACTGCAGTTGAAAGATGAGATTTATAATTTTAGACAACTTCATTCTGAAGCACTCTATGAGACATGGCTGAGGTTCAAAAAAAGCTGCAGAATGTGCCAAATCACAGGATGAGTGGTAGGAATTTACTTGAAATCTTCTACAGGGCTTTGAATGTCAACACAAAAGCGGTAGCATATACTATCACTGGTGGAGCATTCATTAGTCTGAGATGGGAACAAGCTTCGGAGATATTAGATCGGGTCACTAAGACCAACCGAGGATGGCATACTTGGGAGGCACATACGCCGGCTGGCACATATGCTATTGGAGATTCAACAAATCAAAGGGCTTTGGATGAATCTGTGGCTCAAGAGGTCGCTCAGTTGAGGACAAAAATTGGTCTTCTGGCTAAACAGATAGCGGCCAGAGATGCAGAAAAGGTGCATGCTGTAGGTGCACAAAGTAAATTGGCTAAACATGATGATAGTGAGTCTAATGAAGAGACGAAGTACCTAGATCGAGAAGTGGCGGGTTTCCGAGCCAAGGGCCAAGGGTCTAATCAAGACTTTGGGAACTCAAGGCAAGGGAATCAAGGTCGGAACTATTATGGAGACAACTACAACAAATGGGGATACAGAGATCAAGAACGAGACCGTGATGGTGATTAGTGGTGGAAAGAGGATTATAGAGAGAAGAATGACCTTTATGTACCACCAGGAAGACGTGATGAGGAGTCTGGAAATTCAAGGATGGAGGCCCTTCTTAATAAACTAGTCAAAGAAGCAGAAAGACAGGAAAATTGCTTGAAGAAAATTAGGACTGACATTTCGGGAATAAGTCAGAAAGTGGAGTCTCATTCAACTGCCATTAAATTGTTGGAGCAACAATTCGGGAAGATTTTATTGGCACCGGATAATTCAAAGGGTGACACGGTTCCAAATCATCATGATGATAGCGATAATACAAAATCTGATAAGAAGAAGGAAAAAGAGGTACCACAAGTGCTCAAAACTATCCCACGACCTCCTCCTCCCTATCCTAAAAGATTGAAGAAGAAGGTTGAGGAAGGAAAATATTAGAAGTTCATCACAATGTTGAAGGAGCCGTCAGTAAACATCCCTCTTATAGAGGCATTAGAGCAGATGCCAGGTTATGCAAAGTTCATGAAAGACTTGGCGAAAAACAAGAGAACTGTCAGTTTTGAGCCAATAGATAAAATACATCACTGTAGTGCAATTGCTTCACGTTCCTTAGTTAAAAAGAAGGAGGATCCAGGAGCTTTCACAATTCCTTGTACTATCGGGTCATACGACTTTGCTAAAGCACTATGTGATTTGGGTGCTAGCATCAACCTAATGCCATTAGCCATTTTCAAGCAGTTCGGGTTGGGAGCACCAAAACCACCCTCTATGAGACTCCTCATGGCTGATAGGACTGTGAAAAAACCGGTGGGCATTCTGTATGATGTTTTGGTAAAGGTTGCGTCTTTCATCTTTCTGGATGATTTTGTGATTCTTGACTGTGAAGTTGACTTTGAGGTTCCCATCATATTGGGAAGACCATTCCTTGCAACTGGTAGTGCATTGGTTGATATGAAAATAGGGCAGCTGAAATTTAGATTGAATGATGAACAGGTTACTTTCAATGTCTGTCATTCAACGAAGAAGCCAAGAGATAAGCGGGTGATTTCAGTGATAGATGCGGTTGATGATAGTGAGGTTGTTGTGTCTCTTGAAGAAAGGTTGGGAGTAGAACCTCTGGCCGCCATGATCATGCATTTTGATGACAATGGTATTGAAGACTATGATGAGATGGTGGGTGCACTAGCTGGTAAAGGAGTATACACTTATGCTCCAAAGAAACTGGATCTCGATTTGAATAATAGGGTAACCCCACCATCTCGTCCGTCTATTGAGGAGCCTCCAGTGTTAGAGCTTAAGGATCTTTCGGCCCACCTTTGCTACACATTCTTGGGAGCCAACAATACCTTGCCAGTGATTATTTCTGCTAAATTGGTAGATTGGCAAGTAGAGGCTTTGGTTTCAGTATTGAGAAGATTTGAGAGGGCCATTGGTTGGTCCATTGCTGATATCATAGGTATTCCACCTGACATTTGCACTCATAAGATCCATCTTGTTCCTGAGTGTATTCCTAGCACTGAGCACCAGCGTCTTCTGAACCCACCAATGCAAGAGGTTGTGAAGAAAGAGATCATCAAGTGGTTAGATGCAGGAGTGGTTTACCCTATTGCTGATAGCAAGTGGGTGAGCCCAGTTCAGTGTGTACCTAAAAAGGGAGGAATCACTGTGGTTTCAAATGACAAAAATGAGTTGATTCCAATGAGGCCGGTGACTGGATGGAGAATTTGCATGGATTATCGAAAGCTGAATGCTTGGACTGAAAAAGATCATTTTCCTATGCCCTTCATGGACCAAACCATCTTGCTGGTAGAGGATGGTATTGTTTTCTTGATGGCTATTCGGGGTATAATCAAATTTTTATTTCCCCCGAAGACCAAGAGAAGACCACTTTCACTTTTCCATACGGGACATTCGCATTCAAGAGGATGCCTTTCGGTTTGTGTAATGCACCATCCACCTTCCAACACTGCATGATGTCTATTTTCTCCGACATGGTGGAAGACACTATTGAGGTTTTTATGGATGATTTTTCTGTTGTGGGAGACTCATTTTATGGTTGTTTGGCTCATCTTGCTAATATGCTAAAAAGATGTGAGGAGTGCAACTTAGTTCTGAATTGGGAAAAATATCACTTTATGGTCAATGAGGGTTTCGTATTGGGGCATCAGATTTCAAAGAATGGCATTGAGGTGGATAAGGTAAAGATTGAAGTAATTGAGAAGCTACCCCCACCTATCTCTGTAAAAGGTATTCGAAGTTTCTTAGGTCATGCTGGTTTTTATAGAAGATTCATCAAGGATTTCTCCAAGATTGCACATCCCTTATGTAAACCTTTGGATAAAGAGGTAAAGTTCGTGTTTGATGAAGCATGTCTAAAAACCTTCGAGTGTCTTACGGAGAAGTTGGTTTCAGCCCCTATTATTGTGTCACCAGATTGGACTAAGCCTTTTGAGGTTATGTGCGATGCTAGCGGAGTAGCTTTGGGTGCAGTCCTTGGCCAAAGACGTGAGAAGATTTTACATCCAATTTATTATGCTAGCAAAGCGCTTAATCCAGCTCAAAAGAATTATACTGTGACTGAGCAGGAATTGTTGGTTGTAGTATTCACTTTTAAGAAATTCATATCTTACTTGATAGGTACGAAGGTGATTGTGCATACAAACCATGCAGCTCTTCGATATCTTATGTCAAAAAAAGATGCTAAGCCAAGACTGATTCGGTGGGTACTTCTGTTGCAAGAATTTGACTTTGAAGTCAAAGATCGTAAGGGGACCGAAAATCAAGTTGCTGACCATCCATCATGCCTTGAGGAGGAAGCCATGCTTAAATTGAAGGATGATCTTGAGATTGATGATACTTTTCCAGATAAGCAAGTACTGGCAGCATCCCAAGACTTAATCCCTTGGTTTGCTGATTTTGCCAACTTTTTGGCAAGTGATCTAGTTCCGGGAGATATGTCGTATACGCAGAGAAGGAAATTCATGCATGAGGTAAGAAAATTCTTTTGGGATGAGCTGTATTTGTTCAGGGTGTGTGCTGATGGCATAATTTGAAGATGTGTCCCAGAGGTCGAGATGATGAGTATTTTGGAAGCATGTCACTCATCTCCAGTTGGGGGTCATCATGGAGGTGCGCGGACTGCCCATAAAATCTTTCAATGTGGGTACTACTGGCCCAGTATTTACAAAGATGTTCATGATTATGCTTGCACTTGTGACCAATGTCAAAGGCAAGGGAATATTTCACGCAGAAACGAACTTCCCATGACAACTATACTTGAGCTTGAATTGTTCGATGTGTGGGGAGTTGACTTTATTGGTTCTTTTGTGAGCTCGCATGTAATGAAATACATCTTGGTAGCCATTGACTACGTTTCTAAGTGGGTGGAGGCAATTGCGCTTCCTAATAACGAAGGGAGAAGTGTCACAACATTCTTGAAAAAAGAACATATTCTCACTATTCGGGACACCCTGAGTTATTATTAGTGATGGAGGATCCCACTTTTGCAACCGTCTGTTCAAGGCCCTGCTTGAAAAATATGGTGTTAAACATAAGGTAGCAACACCTTGCCATCCTCAGACAAGCGGGTTGGTTGAGGTGTCAAATCGTGAGATCAAGTCTATTTTGGCAAAAACAGTTAATGCCAATAGGACTAATTGGGCTCGAAGATTGGATGATGCTTTATGGTCATATCGAACTACTTTCAAAACACCAATGGGTGCATCACCATATCAGTTGGTTTTTGGAAAATCTTGCCATTTGCCCGTTGAACTAAAACATAAGGCTTTGTGGGCATTGAAAAGGTTGGGCCCTAATTTTGACCCTGGTCATGCTCAATTTTTAAGCATGTGTTCCTTGTCCTACTGGAAGATAATTACGGATTCAATTTTCAGATTCCGTAAATGGACCCAACGAATTTGTTTTTGACCCAATTTTTTGCCTATTGTTATTCACAATATGGGTATTTTGTTTCTCATGTTTACATGTAGATCGTCATTTTGATAGCATGGCAAAAGATTGAGGCTTCTAGGAAGGGTAAAGCTATGATTTAGTGTTTATGAGCATATTGTTCGGCCTCCAACTAGGTTACGACTTACCTACTCTTAGACTTGGCTCATGTAAGGTATATGCATGATGATTTGCTAATTGTTTATGAGACATGTGGTTTTATATATTTTACTTAGGTATTTATGATTCTACTCATTTACTTAGTAGTCTTAAAGTAGAATTTCACAGGTAATAATTAGGGCCTGTTTGGAAAGCCTCCCTGAGAAATGGATTTGGTGTAATTACACAATTTAGTATGTTTGGTTGGCCATGTAATTGAGTGTAATTGACATGGGGTGTTGGCCAGGTAATTGAGTGTAATTGACATGGGGTAATTACACTCTCCAATTCACAAGTGGAGCTGTGAATTGCTAGTAATTACATGTTGTAATTACAAGCTTATTACTTTTTAATTTCTTCTTCTTATTTTTTTTCTATTTTTTATTCTAATTGATTTTTAATTTCTATTACTTTACATTATTTTTATTTTTATTTTTAATATATATATTTTTTATTTTATATTATTTATATTTCATTTGGTTATCATTTTTAACTTCTTGCGGTTCCATGCAATTGCTCGTTTATTTTTTCATTTTGTATAATTTCGTTTTTATTCTTATTTTTAAATTAAAGATGAATTTATTGTTTTATGAGGTTATAGACTTACATTCTCCTTTTCTTTTGAATCATATTTCTATATGTTATATTGAAATTTGACATAGAGTATTATGTTAAGCTTTTTTGTTTTGAATTTTGAACTTAGGCTATATTTCCAGTACCAATATTCTTGTTTTACTAGTATTAACTTAATATTTCACATTATAAGCCATTCATTTTTTAGTTTGAATTGATACATTATCTTTTTGTCAAATATTTAATAATTTTATGACATTATATTTATAATATTAATGTTTTTTGTTAAACAAGCATTTTATGATGTTCTTAAAAATGATGAACTTTTAGTTTTTATGATTTATTAAATTAAAATATACTAATTTGAAAAATATAAATCAATTATTTTTTCATAAAATTAGTTAAGAATATATGTTTATTAATTAATATATTTTCAAAAAACATAATATATATCATAAATATTTAGTTTAATTCTTGTGTTGTTATATACCAAAACTAGCCGAACATTTAAAACCATTACAAAAGAAATTAAAAAAGGATGTGGAATACCACTTTGATAATACCGATAAAACACATATACAAAAAATAAAAGAACTTTGCAAGCAATTACCTATATTATATTTTCCAGATACAACAAAACAATTTATATATATAGTAGAAACAGACTCAAGTGACCATAGTTATGGAGGAGTATTAAAATATAAATATCTAAATGAAACTATCGAACATCATTGTAGATACTATTCAGGATCTTACACGGAACCACAAATCAAATGGGAAATAAATCAAAAAGAACTATTTGCGTTATATAAATGTTTACTGTCATTCGAACCATATATTGTGTATAACAAATTTATTGTAAGAGCAGATAATACCCAAGTAAAATGGTGGTTAACAAGAAAAATACAAGACTCAGTTACGACAAAAGAAATACGAAGACTTGTATTGAATATACAGAATTTCACTTTTACAATTGAAGTAGTTAGTACTAACAAAAATACTGTTGCAGACTACCTATCAAGACAAGGCAACTCAGACCGAACCAGAAAAAGATAGTACAATGGAAGCTATGCTAAAAGCCATTACTACACTTTGTTCCAAAGTGGAAAGTATTGAGCTAGAAATGAACAAGCTAAAGCTTAATGAAGTAAATCTGAAAGCTAAAGCTACCAATAGTCAGCCGCATGACTCAAAAGATGCTGAACTACGTCCACAGGCAGACGGTAAAAAGCCAGAACTAGAAGGAGACGTTGAGAAACTCCATAAAACTCATAACAAGTTTGTTAATGCAGCTACAGGCAAAGCTAGTACAGGAACAACCAGCTCAACCAGCCAACCTACGAAAAAGCAAAATATCAATCTAAACAGCCAATTCTCAAAACCATTTATCCAAAAATTCCAATCCACAAATAATCCCAGTCCACAAACATCCAGCTATGCATCTAGTTTAAGCCATAATAAAGATATATATAATCACCTCTCAAGGACATATATTCACAATCTCCACAAAATCCAAACATATTTAAATCTAAATCCAAGGTCAACCACTACCACCGACCCAGAAAAAGACTATATAACCCAAAAGTTACAAGGTTACAACAAACTCGTAGCCCAACCAGATACAAGTGCAAACCTAATCAAGACATATTATGATTATGGACTATTAGCTACCGTATACACCAAGGATGGACATGAAATTCAGAAAATACCAGAAATATACAACGCATTCTCTACCTATAAACGAATTACCGGAGGAACATTTTTCTACATAAGATTCTATACAGCACCAGCTGAGATATTATTTGACGAAATAAAACCGAATATTCAAGTAGTCAAAATTGGACTAACTAGAGACATGATACTACCAGAAGAGATAGAACCACAAGAAGAAATACCTGAAGCAGAAATACCGCAATTTTATGCAAATAAAAGACTTATCGGATTACAAGTTATTCTCCAAGAACTAGCTAATAATTATACAAACGGACATGCTATTTGGAGTTACTACTGTAGAAACCAAGTTATGATTTATGCCAACTCAAGAGAACTACGACAAGCAGACATGGAAGAAGTAAGACAATGGATCATTTCCTTGTTGAAACCAGAAGATACACCCAAGCTATCAAAATGATGATCTATTTGTTAAGATGAGAAAATAGATACATATATAGAAATTTATGTTTTGGGCCAGAAATTGGTTCAAAAGTATGACTGTTGGGGCCTAATAATGAAAATACAACGAAATCCTGCAACTATCTTCCTCCAAGGGAAAGGAGCCCATGTGCAGAAGTTGGGTGAATCCAGACCTCAATTGGGCTCCAAAGCGTACTTTAATAGAGGAAAATCAAGGATTCCAAGTCCAAATTACACATTTAAAGATGGAATTATAGGGAGAATAAGTAATAGAACAAAATTGTGAACGGAAAGAGCTAACAACGAGATGAATTCGTCAAAAAATTCAATTTCTCTTCTATATACAATCTCCAACACTTAAAAAATAAATTAATGAAGTGTTTGGGGAAAGAGGGATAAATATTAAGTGATCTCTACTTAAGTAGAGGTTTCACTGCATAAGCGGCTTCGCTTACGCAATAAACCTTCCACTTAGGTTGAAGCCACTTCAGAACCCGAGCCTTCACTAAAGTAGGGGATTATCTGCATAAGCTGACTTGATTTAGCTAGTAAGGCTCCATTTAAGCTAATGGCAATGACATCAGCATCCTCTACATAAATAGCCTGCCTTCTGCACAAGTGGCTCCACTGGTGCGAGCCAAGTCTGGCTTAGGTAGATGCACCAGAGTACAACTGCATCAGCAGCTTGGCCAAGAGTTCCAAGTCCAAAATAGTCCCTCGAGATTCATTCAGAGTCCCATGAACGCAAAAAAAATATGCTATGCTATAGAAATGACATTCCAAACACAACAAAATTGACAAAATTCCCAGTGGAGGTAGTTTAGAAAAAATGTGGGCCTAAGCCCATTTTATTTTTAACTAAAATCCATTTAAAAGCCCAAAATGAGTCCAAAAGCATAGGAACCCAAATCAAAGGTCTTGTTAGCCTAAAATCCATGTTTTAGAGCTAACGAAACTTTCACAATTCTCATTTGAGGGCATTTACTAGATGTTTTGACCAGAGTAAAATTTCTTAACTTCAAAAGCTCCAAAACAGGAAATTGACTTAAAACTCAAATGAACTGTCGTGGAACCGAACCACCTATCCCAGCAAGTCACAGATGACGTGTAGTAACTATAGGAAAGTTCAAAACAAAGAAAATGCACAAAAATAAAGAAAATGAACTGGAGGATCATTTCAACATCTACTACTAAAATGACTTTTATCCTCAAATGTCTATGGATAAGAAGTACCTAAAGGATCAAATAAGTGAGGATATTGGGTCTACATGCTCTCCTCAATCTCCCAGTTAGCATTCTAAACTTGATGATGCTTCAACAAGACATTAAAAATATAAATCTCTCTAGACCTCAACCGTCTAACATCCTTGGCTAAAATAGCAATCAGCTCTTTGTCAAAGGACAAATGGTCATTTAGCTAGCATCAATTCATGAAAAAAATATGAATACCAAAATATTTTTGGGGTAAATCTTACTAATACACCATATCACCTACCTACTATAGAATCTCGAATAAATCGATATACCTGGGGCTGAGCTTGACCCTCTTCCCAAACCTCATCATGCACTTCATGGGAGACACTAAAAAAACCTGATTCATAATTCATACTCTAAGGCTCAAAGCCTACGGTCAACATAACTTTTCTACCTGCTCTGAGCATCTCGTAACCTGTCTTTAATAATCGAAACCCATCAGAAGAATCACACAACAGATCAGTATCCCACAGCCTAACCTCTGAAGCATCAAACCACCCAACCAAATATCTACACCGCGTTCCATACACCTCAAATAGAGTAATCAAGATACTTGAATGGTAGTTGTCATTTAATGAAAGCTCTTCCAAGGCTAGAAACTGGTCCTAATGACCTCTGAAATCATTAACACAGGCCCATAACATGTCTTCTAAAACCTGAATAGTCCACTCAAAATGGCCATCAACATGAGGGTGAAATGATATGATAAGCTTAATTCAGGTATAGAACTCATTATAAAAGATCTTCAAAAGTTAGAGGTAAATTTGGTACCTCTATCAAAAATAATTATCAGCGGCACCCCATGGAAATGAACTATCTCTTTAATATAAATCTGGGCAAACCTCTTTAAATTGTAGGACATCGAAACAAGTAGAAAGTGGGAAGACTTAGTTAATCAATCAAGGATGACCCAAATAGAATCAAAACAACAACAAGTACACGTTAACCCAATATAAAGTGCATGGTGATCCATTCCCATTTCCATACGAGAATGGGAAACCTCTGAGTCAATCCACCATATCTCTAGTTCTCAAACTTTACCTACTAACAGTTCAAGCACCAAGATAAAAATCCGCTATGTCTCTCTTTATCCCACACCACTAGTAATGATGCCCCATGTCTATGTACGTTATAGCTAACCTTGGATGAATAGAATATCCAAAATAATGGGTCTCTCTCAATCTCAACTGAATTAGCTCACTAACAATCGAAACCCATATACGACCCTTAAATCTTAAGACACCCTCCAGATAAAAGGTCTCCTATTTGGCCTCACCTTTCAACACTCGATCTCAACTTACCTCTAACCTACTATCGTTAAATAGCCACTCCTAAATCTACTCCAAAAATATAGATCCAGCCTCAACAAAAGAAAGACTCTCTCGAGATAAAAAAGTCAAGTCAAACAAAACTATTAGCTAAGGAATGGATGTCCAATGCCAAAGGTTGCTCAAATTATGCAAGAAAAGCTAAACATCCCATATTTACCACCATCCAAATCAAGGAATCCTTTGCCATATTTGTCTTGCCAAGATGGTACAAAATAGAAATATCATAGTTCTTCAGCAACTCTTGCCACCTGTGTTGTCTCAAATTAAGTTCCTTTTGACTAAGAATGCACTATAGGCTACAATGGTTGGTGACTATGTCACGCCTCAAATCCCATTGGGGCGGACTTGCACCCGAAGCCATTAAGGCCCGAGAGAACCAACCCATGACCTCGAACATTCATGTGCATGTCACTAAATAAACAACACTATGTCACTTATAGACACAAGATATCAATGACAGAAATCATGGAAAGACATTCAAATAGATATGAAACTTGGCCATTTGGGCCACCATGTCAAAAAGGTAAGGCATTCCTTCGTTTGACATTACAACGTCTACAAAGCCTCTAACAGATACATAACTATGCCTATAGTCAGGATAAGTCCCCGCTTTATACAACTGTTATACAATACCAAAACAAGTGTGTACAAATGACTCAAAAAGCCCCAAGTCAATTGGAGCTCACCAACAGTCCGCTGATGACCCATATCCTACTGAGAAGGTCTACTAACTCCTGTGCCTGCAGCAAGTAAGGTAATTCCCCCAAGGGACGTCAGTACAAAAGAATGTACTGAGTATGTAAGGCCATAAATAACTGCATGGAACATAAGAATTTCAATGAAATCAAATGCAAGTGAATGGACAATATTGGTAAACCACCGTACTGTATATGTGGAAACATGTACATTGCCTTCATTACTTTATTTTTACATTCATATCAATATCAATCATCAATCATATAATGCCCGGGACCAACTGATCAGTGGTAAATAACATTGGGATCATCTCTAGCTAGGCTTATGTCCCTTTGAGTTGCCACCCATAAATCAATAAAAAAGGTTTGCCTCTAGCAAGGATTACGCCCCTTTGAGCTGCCCCCTGTGTCCAATAATCATTCAGGATCGTCTCGAGCTAGGCTTTCGCCCCATTGCGCTACCACCCGTACTCAAGAAAATATGCATTACTTCAATTCTTTTGTTATGAGATTGATACGTTGGTGGTTATAATATTATTGGAACTTTGGAACAATAATCAATGAATAAGAGACACGTGAATAACAATTTATAACAAACCTAAATGAGATACTTTAGAACATTTTTGGAGTGGAAACAAGTTCGGTAACAATGAGAACAATAGGTGCGGCCAAAGGATACGGAAAAGAGTAACCTTACATACCTTATCTCCTCACCACGTGAATACAACAATGTTTAAGCTCCTTCCTTATGTATTTCTCTACAACACAAGTACATAATGGAGCTAACATTAACAACTAATTACACTACAAGTTCACAAGACGACAATTAGTTACTTAACGGGAAGTAAAACCCGTCCAACATTCCAAACACATGTTACATCATTCCACCTTCCTTCCTACTGCCATATAAATTCATTCCACCCTCCGACAATATAATTTACTGGCTCACAACACCAACAATACCAAAACAGTCCACACATCAATATAGACGTTACAAATCGATAGGATTTCATACCAAGTTCATACTTCACAATTTTACCTTAATGGAACTCCACATAATTATTCCATCAAGTCACATAATTACCTTCCAAAACAATATCCAAAAACAGTCCACACAGTTTCAGATTTCACTTTAACATAACAAGAAAGTATTCTCTTTTCACTACGCCAAACGTTCTATATACAAACACGTATAAACATTTCCATCAAGCCATACACAAGGGGAAAGAATTAGGGACATAAACACACATTAATATACTCAAATTTAATCCATATAATTCAATTCATTCAAGACATTAAGTCCCTTTTCAAGTTTAAACCACAAAAAGGCAAATCCTTTAGCCGAAAGCACCGGCGGACTGCCACTTACAAAGTGGACTGCCCTATGCTTTTTAAACATAACCAACATATTTCCCACCATATATCATGAATGTATTACATTAATATACAAGGGTAAACACTTACCAAGGCTTTAAAATAGATGATCTTGTCCAAAGTGGTTGCTTAGGGTTTGAGAGAAAAGGAAATATCTTTAGGAAAATTCTAGAAATGTCAAGTGTGTTGTGGTGAATAAAATATGATTTTTTCTAAGTGTAATGTGTGGAAATGAGCTGATTTTTCAGCTTAAATACTCCCTTTTCCACCATCTCATTATGGCTAAGTTTAGCCAATTTATTGGCTAAGTTTAGCCAATTTATTGGCTAAGAGACACCAAATTATTGGTGTGTTGACTTGGTCCATTTTAAATGGATCATTACCCATTTGGGCTCATGTCTTTCTTGCTTAATTTTTGGGCCTCAATCAATCCCATTAGCACAATATTAATTTTGCCCACCATATTTAGTGGGTAATTCACCAACCATCTTAAGGTTAAATAATTCCACAAATATTAAGGTAATCAAATAAGTTTGAAAAAATGTACGGGGTGTTGCAGACTATCTCTTACTACACACCATACAAGTAATGCTTCGAAATCTTAAGCGCCAATACTACTACCGCAAACTCTAAGTTATAGGTGGGATAGTTGCACTTGTGGAAATTCAGCTGCCAAGAAGCATATGCGATCACTTTGCCATGCTTCATCAGAATACACCCCAAATCAATCCTAGAAGCATCACAATAAACTATAAATCCTTATCTCTAAACTGGAAGTGTCAGAATTGGAGCTGAAGTGAGTAAGGACTTGAGCTTTAAAAAGCTTACCTTACATTGGTCAGACCACTAGAACAACATCCTTCCTAGAAGAAAACCACTCTACAAACTATCTATAATACCCAGCTAACCCTATAAAACTACGAACATTAGTAGGATAAGTGGGCATACTCCAATTATCTCATGTTTAAATAATTCCATCAATGTCACAACAATATTCAACTCACGAGATTCATGTTCATAGCCTCAATCTCAAAAATGAGAATTTCTAGCCACTCATGGCTTAGTTGAACATAATTTGATAAAACACTTGGGATGAAAAATTAATCCCAACTCGGATTCAAAAATTGCTCAAGAGTAGCCCTACTACGATGGAATAATGATACCATAACCCAAGAGTCCTCTTTATAGACTAATAATCGTAGAAGAAATCGGGCAAAAAGCACCTCGGCACGCTCCCGGGCGCCCTAGAGACTTAGAAAAATTTCAGAACTGGAAAGGTGGCCAGGAAGGGCCTGGCACGCCCCTGGTCGCACCCCTTGCTACCTGTGACAAACAAAATTCGGCCAGAAGCGGCCTGACACGCCACCTGCAGCGCCCCATACTAAATTTTTGATTTCGACTTTTCTTTGCGGATTTGGTTGGATCTTTCAAGTCCCAACCTTTTGCTTGCCTCTTATATTTAAGATCCTTTGCTTAGATGTCCCTTAAACCTCACTTTTCACCCCACAAATTCTCCACAAAGTCATAAACATCTACTACAAAGGTCTAATCACATTTACTAGCACAATATCAAATGTTCCATCAATAACAATGCAAAATACGTACTTATTGCTATCGAACCTAGGGTAAACATGGTTCAAGGTTTGAAAGTAGGGTCGGGAAGGTACGGGGTGTTATATTTTAAGGCACGTATGGCCTTTCGGTTGAGTGCTGCACCAGGACCTAATATGATTGGCGTGACCTAGGAGGTAGCCGCATTGAGAGAGGAGGTTCAGGCATTGGCATCGAGTAGCACTCCTATTATACCACCTATGCCTTCCCAGGCCTCCGTGCGACTAGCATTTGAGGTAGATTTATTCTCTAACGATGAGCCTCCGATAGATAGAGGCAAGAGACCCCGGAGTCCGGAGGATCGGGGTGATAGTGATGCTGAGTATGAGAGTGATCTGCGGAGGGCGGTTAAAGCCTCCCGGGTGGAGTACCATGCGAGCCAGATTGAGGTGGAGCAGAGGGCACATGGTGCATCTTCTAGTAAGGCTGTCCCTCCATCGGATGCACCTACTACTGAGCAGGTTGATGATCCTACTATGGGTGGGCCCACTTACAACGCCTAGGGTGCTACAGGTATGTCTTAAATCCCATGTATGTTATTGATATTGGTGCATTGAGGGCAGTGCACCATATTTAGTTGGTGGTGGGGGTGTACCACCACTTGGGGTTTTTTGTTACCGTGTTTCATTTCCCCCGAGTGTGCTATCATAGTAGAACTATCATGTTTAGGATGTTATTTATAATGTTTATTTGGTTCTTGCTAAATTAGGAGAAAAATAAGGGAACTGTAGTGCAGTCCAGTTTTTTTTAAAAAAATTATGCTTTTTGAAGATTAAGGATACCCCTCCTGAAAAATGTTGTTATTTTTGAAGTATGTGTTTGTAGCATGTTGTGTGACAGCTGTTGGATCTTGTTATGGCACTAGGATTATAGACAAATAACTGTAGCTAGCATTACATGAATCGGATAGGTAGTATCTGATAATACAACCCTGTGCTCTATGTGTGTGAGGTCACTACTTAGTTAACTGTGTGTGAGCGATCCAAAACTTGCCCGGTTAGTCTTGCCTAGATTAGAGGATAGAGGATTAGGAAAGGATCATAGGCCATTTTTGAAAAAGTCTACTTTTAGCCTAAATGCCAAACCAAACGAATATGTATCCCTTGATCCCGACTTTGAGCCTTAATTGACCTATTTCCTTCATTAGCCTAGTCACCTTCCCATTTTAATTACAATGAACCTGTCTTGGCCCTGGTCCCTCTTTGGACATTGTGTACCTCAACGCGGGCTAATCGCCTAAGTTGAGGGTAGCTATTATAGGGGTGCGTAGATTGAGAAGGGTATGAAGAAGAGGTGAATAAAAGAAAAAGGAAAAACAGGTTTGGGTGTGAAAGGAAAAAAAATATTAAAGTGAAAAGAAGAAAAATTGCAAAGAAAAAGAGAAAATGTTGTTTTGAAAGTTAGAAAAATCACACCCAAAAGATGAAAATAAAAAGAAGGAGAATAAGGGAGAATAAAAATGAGAAAGGTTGAAAGTTGGAGCAAAAAACATAGTGTAGTGTCAAGGAGGGTTAAGTCACCATACCCATATGTACCATACCCGTCACTAAGCCTACATTACAAGCCGAGTAAAGTCCTATAGTGATCCTAGTCCAACTGTCTGAAAACTAAGGCACAGAAAATAAGGGCAAGCATATGGTATTTCATTCACACTGTTTTAACTTCTTTGTGAGAGTGAGTGTTTTGACCTTGTCCCTACTTTGATATTCATTACTATACTTTGAGTGGATGGGATTTTTTGATTGAGAGAGCACATGGGTTGCATTATTAGCTGCTAGTTGTTTGAAAAATGTCGTTTGCAAATATGCGTAGTTGTTTGTGCATAATCTGGTGCCATAACTTGATCCCTTCTGTGTCATGATACTCTGCTTCTTGTATACACACTTTAGTTTTGATTTGCAAATAGGAGGGGTCGGAAAGGTTTTGTGCCAAAGGTAATAAGTCGACTGCCAGAGGTCTCTTAGGTTTCTCTTAATCAAGCATCGTATATGTGTGTTTTTGTTTTGTTCGCCTGAGGACATGCAAATGTTCTAAGTTGAGGGTGTTGATGCTCCATGGTCACATGGCACATTCGATGCTTAAAACAAGGAAAATATGCAATAACTTGGGTGTATTTTGTTGGTATGATGTGGTTTCTATCCTACTTTGCAGGAAAACAGGTTTTTAAAGGCAAGATGATCAAAAAGGAAGAATCAAGCCCGAGAACGAAGTGTCGGAGGAAGAAAGAACAAGAACCTGCACCAGAGATGGACCCACGACACAAGTCACGTGACGTGAGTGGCTGGCGTAAGTCCACTCCAGATATTCAGGAGAAAGTCTGATTTCCACGCCAGCAGTCACGTGGCATGACTGTCAGTCACGTGGCGTGGAAGAGTGTCGTAACTCAACTTTTGAAGACGTCTGATTGAGCCTGATTCCCACGACACCAACCTACGTGGCGTGACTTGTTTCCACGACACCAAGTCACGATACCGTGGAAGTTGCCAACTCTGTTCTCCTATATTGTATTGGATAGGATTAGTTTTGTATCTATAAATACCCCTGTATAGTCCTAGGTGCGATAGTTAGTCATTACATTGTTTTGAGAGCTATTTCATACTATTTTTGAGAGGCCTCTGACTGTTGCCAAGCTAACAAAAATAATAAAATACATTTCAAAACATGACTATTGATTACCATATTGCATTAGTTCAAAAAATGTCCGAACAGTCCACGTGGGGCCCGCTTGCGGAATCACAAAACCAAAATCATCACAACATCCCAAATCACCCCATAAAAAATAGTAACAACTAGCACCGCTCAGTTCAAGCTCAAAATATTGCTCAAACATCAATACCTTTCCCAACAATACCACCATAAATGAAAACTACCGTAAAAATAAGAAAACATACCGTAGAAACGACGAGAACGCATCTACGAATCAAAATCTAACCACCCTAAACCTCAAATCTCACTATAAATGCTCAATTATAAGCTTATAATGATCACAAAAAGGTGTAAATATAGAGAAGAAGAAATGTGGCAGCCTATACTATTGAATGAAACTTTTATTTTTGCTTAAGGAAAATGTAATGTAAAGGTTATATATGTGCTGGTGTAGGTGCATGACACCTTTTAGTGACCACCTTGATGACTACCTTCCTCTACCTCCACGTGAAAGTGGAGATGGAAATACCCCCACCCCCTCCTTAATTATTTATCCACTATCTTCGGGTAATGCACAGGTCCGTGGTAAAATAAATATAATATGTTAAATATACCATAATTAATAGAAAATGATTTTGAATAAAATCTCTATAAAATAATAATATTATTTTAACATATTTAGATTTACTATCTCCACTTAAAATATTAATAAATTATAAAACTATTATAAAGTAGTATAGATATATCATAACTAAAGAATTTTATAAATTTCAAAGACATTTTCGAAAGGTAATTGACTATATCATGTTATCAAGTTCTAATTTAATTTAAATGTTTCGGAACGTGCTTGATATAAATAATATTCTCAAACAAACTGTCCGAAAATCGAACTGTCAGTCCCAGCAAGTCATAAATAACTTGGGGAGTTATAGAAAAGCTCTAAACCCCGAGAAAGCACGAAAAGGAGGGAAAATGACCGGGAAGGTCATTACAATTGTGCTAATACATTATTCCTGATACCTATTAAAAAGAATTAAGCAGCATAATGGATTAGTTGTTAGGCATGTGTCTTAACTTTAATTCACATTGATAAACTAGATTAATTCAATTTTATAACTGATGATTAACTTCATGCAGTTTACTTAGATTATTCACCATTGGAGATCAAATTGTATAAAAACTAAACCGTATTATAATTCTAGCATTGTCCTTTCCTGTGGCTTTACTAGTAGTTGGATTAACATAAAGTTATAACAATGAATGATTAACTAGCAGATTGCTAGTGATAAGTTGTTAATCCAATTAAATGATAAATTATCAACAAGAACACACAAAATTATGCTAATAGGAGGAGTGAAAATGGTTTGTTGAAGTTTTGTAGTGGATTTGTCTTCTAAAGAGAAACAATAGTTCTTTGACATAGTTCATTGTATGGTATTCTTCAGATTTTGACTTCCATTCCATTCTCTACTATCTGTAAAGAATGATGCTATTCTTTTTTTAAACTGAAAGAGTGATGTTATTCTCCATACTTTACTTCTTTTGTTTTTGCGAAACTGATGATTTTTTATTAGTTGAAGAAGAGCATATCTATCTATCTATATATCTATATATTTATCTAGAAGATCAGTTTCAAAAATAAATATATTTATCAAGAAGCTATAAGAGTAACTTTCTTCATATTTTCTAGTATAAGTATTTTGTTGGTTGAATTACTAACTTAGGACATAAGAGTATACTTAATTTTCATTTTTTACAAAGGAATATAATTTAGATTGAATAGCTTTCCTTTACATTCTTATACATGAATTTAGGAATACAATTTATATTGAATAGCTTGCGTACATGTTCCGGTCTTTGCCTAGTCACGATATGTGAAAACAGGTAAAGAATTAGTTGCAAATTTACTATTTGGGAACTTTATTAAGTCTGAATTAAAAATTATGTCTGCGTTTTGTATTAGTTTTCATGGACTTAATTATAGTGTACGGTTATGCATATGTTTTGAAGGTGAAGACACTGCCTAAACAAAATCTAAAAATCTAGGGTAGGAAACACTTTATAAAACTAAAACATAAGCTTGCTTTGGTGATGAAGATAAAGTTTGATTTAAAATATCTATGAGTTAGTAATACAGGTACATGTATGTTGTTATCGAACGCGCCGAAGAGATGTTTGAAGTTAGTATTATTTCTGTATATTTTTTTGCATAGCGCATCTTCGTTATATGTACTTGAAATAATTTAATTTTTTTTATGGTTGCTTGTAGATTAGTGCTGCGGAATTAAGGAAGATACTATTATAGCTTGGTCAGGTATACCTTATCAGTTGAATTTGCAAATTATAGTGAAATAATATCGTATTTAGCTTCTTCTTTTTTCTTGTTGTATTATTCTTAATAGGAAAGTATAGTAATCTATCTCAGTGTTAGTAAGAATCAAGACTAAGTGATGAAGCTGAGTTACATATCAGTGAGTATACCAGACTCCGAATTCCAAGAAAATTCAAGAGAAAAAATGCATCTGTAAGTGTTTTTCTTCTATTTCCTGCTAAAGGTACTTTCTATCACATATTATAATTTAGAAATTAGCTTGTGTGAATCATAGATAGACTTGGATTTGACTTGGGTAGAAAATGTGAACTATTTTGAATTATTCTAACTAATAACTGTTTCATAATTGTCTAAAAAATGGTGATTAGCTCTTTGCGTATTCCTTGATCAGGTGAAGGGTTAAGTTCTCAACTACTCCAAATTTTAATTATCTTTATAGTTAACACTACAAATGCTTATGGTTGCTATATTTTGAACCTTGCGTACAATAAATTTGACGTACAACATAAGGTTCATGTTGTCATTGATAAATTTGTTGAATGAGGATTACAATCTCTTGCGGTAGCATATAAGATAGTGTATATTCATATCTATCTTAGTTAGATGGTCCTTACTTTCTTGCGTTCATTGAATTCTGTGTTATCTTTTTCTGAACTGGATGCCCATAACATTTTCAAGAAGTTCCTGAAGGAAGAAAGAAATCTCAAGGAGGCCTTTGGGAATTTATTTTTCTCATGCCTCTTTTTGATCCATTAAGGCATGATAGTGAAGAGACAATAAGAAGGGCCTTAAATCTTGGAGTGAATGCTAAAATGATCACTGGTGCGTATGCCATTGTAATATTTTTTCATCTATTTTAATTGAATTACTTTATTTGATCAACTTGACATTGTATTCTACCATGGTGATTCATTTGACTAATTCTTTTTGATAGTATAGTGTTCCATGCCAAATAATAATAAGGCTACTACCTACAAAATCCCTTAAACTTGGCATGTTTTATTAAATAGCCCCATTAAACACTTCTATTTGATAAAATTGTCTTGTGAATCAATAATAATGAGAAACACTCTTCCTATCCTTTTTTCCCACTAAAAAAGTTACTATATGGTGTATATATGCATCTCCCGGATAATATCTGTTCAAATTTTACGGTGCAAAATTATCAATATTGTTGGTTTTGTAGTTTGATAGCCAAGCTAAACCTTTTTCTTATCTTCTCCTTATTTCATTGTTTTGAGCATTATTTAATTGTGATGGAAATTTGTGGATCCACTCATTGAACAAGGAAAAAGACTATGGATGAATCAAGGAGACCTTTTTCCTCAACATTCTTCTAAATACATAATTGGATTAGTTTACAATTACTGTGAGACTTGATTACTTGGAGTAGCAAGATAGACAAATAAACACATACACATATACACACACACACACACACACACACACACACACATATATATTTGTTTTAACAAGAAGAAGATCCAGATTTTTCAAATATTGTCCATCGCAGTGTGCATCAGGCTAGCTACTTTCACTAATGAATTCAGACATTGTTAACAAAAGGAAATTTTCATTTGAATTGAAATCATAAATGCGGAGGATGTTGGTCCAGTTACTCAATTTTGACAATTGAGGTTCAAGCTTGAAAATTAGTGTATGATAATTATTGAACCATTTTACATATTTTTGGTTTGGTGAATATCAGATAAAATAATGTTAATGATTCTTTTCTCCTTTTAGGTAGATAAAATAATGTTAATGATTCTATTCTCTTTTTAGGTTTTCTTCATTCTGTTATTATGTTTTTTGTGTGTATTTTGATGGGTTAAATGTTATATAAATGCTTGACTTATTTATTTTTTACTCCAGCAATTGAGAATTAGATAAGGAGGTAGAAGTGCAGTACAACAACAATGTACCCGATGAAATCCCAAAGTGGGGTCTTGGGAGGTTGGAGTGTACACAACCTTACCTCTAATCTATATGAATAGAGAGAATATATTTAATCAACCCTCGACTCAAGTAAAGTACATCAAACAAGTAGGAAACCAAAGTGTAGTACATGAAAAAAAGCAAATTACTATGTTCAAGAATGAATCAACTTATAAGCAGCTCCAAAGGAAATATCAGATTGTCGTTTAGGAGTATAGTACAATTCACTGATATGTAATGTAATTTTTTTCTTGAGACTAATCAGTCTGATATGTTGAGGCCTAAAAGAACAATAACAAAAATTATTTGACAGTGTACATTGTTACGGTTTATCATTACCTAGTGTTTGAAATAACTGTGACTACAAGATATATCCCAAATGTAACATTTTAACTATAATTTTTTCTAGAAAAAATATTTAAAAAATGTACTTTATAACTCAATTAAACTTCTCACGCTTTAAAAGTGTTTCCATATGGCGGGCATGTATATAGGCATAGGCTACACTTTATAAGTGTTGCTAATAAAGTAACAAAGGCCACACTTTCAAAGTATAGCTTCAGGAAGTGAAAGTGCTGCTATATGTGGTACTGCAAACCATGGTCTTTGTTATCTATAGACAATGATTTTGAAGTGTAGCTGCTAAGGCAACACTTGAAATGCGTGGACTAAAGACAAAGGTTACACCTCTTTAGCCCACCCCTACAAAAGTGTGGTCTAAAATCAAAGAGTGTTCCCTTTGATTAAAGGCCACACTTTTTGGTAGTTTAGGCCACACTTTTTAAGGGTGGTTGAAGGCCTAAAATAGTGTAGTGTGGCATATAAGTTAGCTTTGCCTCAAATATTTTTAGGTATTCATCATGTTTTTCATGTTCAATGCTTTTGTGTTATATTCCAGATGAGTCTCACGTGCTCGGGTGGGGTTTGATTCAGTTGGATGAATGTTTGATTTTCAAAGAGGAACCAATTGATATTTTAGCTAGGGATGTCATACATTTGAGTTCTAAATAGATTTCGATTGTCAAGGTTCAACGGAGGCACCATTTCTAAAGAAGGCTACCTGGGAAACTGAGCAGAACATGCAGGACCAGTATCCTTACTTATTTAAGACTCCAGGTACTTTTTGTCTCTTACCTTTCGAGGATGAAATCCATTTTAGTAATGGATGTTGTAATGATGCTCTAGGTTATTTTTTGATTTTCTGGCATTTTCAATATTTCAAGCTTTCCTATACTTGTCCCATGTCATTTATGACCTACTAGAATCGATGGTTTAGATCCAGAGCAATTTTTTTGGGTTTTAAGCCAATTTACCTGTCTTTGATCTTCTGAAGTTGATAACTTTGACTTTGTCCAAAAATTCTAGTAAACAACCTTGGATGAGAATTTTGACAGTTCTATTAGCTCTGAAACGTGGATTGAAAATCTTGCCATTTTCCCGTTGAACTAGAACATAAGGCTTTGTGGGCATTGAAAAGGTTGAATTTAGACTGGAGTGAAGCGGCTCAATTGAGACTTGAGCAGATGAATGAGATGGATGAATTTCATCTCTGGGCATATGAAAGTTCAGCATTATATAAAGATAAGATGAAATTGTATCATGATCATCGAATTGAGAACCGAGAGTTTCACCCGGACGATTTGGTGCTATTGTATAATTCCAAACTTCGCTTGTTTGCTGGCAAATTAAAGTCCAAATGGTCCGGCCCATTCACAGTAGTTAGGGTATTCTCACATGGTGCTATTGAGTTAAAAGGAGTAGATAATGTTCTATTCAAAGTCAATGGACAGCGTGTTAAGCATTATGTGGGAGTTACGGAAGAGATAAAGACAGTTGAGGAACTTGAGCTTGCTGAAGTCTAAGTAGTCAAGCTAGCCATATCGTGCTGCGACGTTAAATCAGGCGCTTCATGGTAGGCAACCCATGGTCTAGTTTGTGAAATCTGAGTATCCGAGTTAGCCGTGTCGTGCCGCAACATTAAATCAAACGTTGATTGGGAGGCAACCCAAGATTTTGTAGTGTGGAGATCTGAGCTTGGAGGAACAATTAGTAACGTCAAAAAATTTTCCTGCATTGGTTCAGTACAATAAGGAAAAATCATATCACTATTCACAATACGTGAGTCCACTCACGGCACGTGGATGGTACCGTGAAAATCAGAGACAATTGTCAGCTTTTAGGAACTAACCTACGCCAGGACCCATGAGGCGTGAGTCCAACCCACGTCACGTGGGTCGAATCATGGAAATCAGACAAAAAGTTTCAGCCTCAGGACCTCATCCATGCCATGAATCACGTGACGTGAGTCAAACCCACATCACGTGGGTTGTGTCGTGACAGTTAAAACCTGCAGATGCCCCGAATCCAACCTGACGCAGTCCCATTTTTCCAAAATAAAATTGGGTTTCTCCTTCTATACCCTATATAAATCCGAACCCATTCCTTAAATCACCACTTTAAATTCATCTAATTAAAACCCTAATTTCCATTCCTTCTCTACTCCATCAACCAAAAATCCGACCCTCCCATCACAAAATATCAAAAATTCGACCTTCCCATCATATAATATCAAAAATCCAAACCCTATTACCCCCAAATTTCAAAAACCCGACCCCTTAACCCAAATCCAATCCAAACCCGACCATTACACTCAAAAATCCGACCCAAAACCGTTACCATGCCTCCCAAGTCAAACCCCAAAAATGACCATCTTGATTCCTCATCCCAGATTCGCACAAAAATCCAGATTTACCAACCCGTCTGCGTGATGAACCGACTAAGTTTGATAGAAGTAGGTCCATGGAGGAGTTTGATGTGATCCATGATGATACTGCTTTGGTACCTCGGACTAGGAGGTTACAGATGCTGGCTCGAGCTGCTGCGCAGGCAGTCCGTCAGCCTGCCCCACCCCCTATCGAGCCGGTTATTTCGGATGAGTCCTATGAGTCCTCCCCCAGTCTGAAGACGGGGAGGATGCTTCTGTGTCAGGATCTGCATATGATGCTACGGGTCAGGGTACATCAGCGGCGGAGGCTACAACTTCTATTACTGATTCTAGTGCCCAGAGTGCTCCGACTCCCGTGCAGAGTATGGAGGTTCAGCATTGGTGTGTGCAGGGCATGCGTGCCTTTTATGATAGAGATGTTGAGTTGACAGAGAGGGGTGTGTATAGGAGGAGCATTGTGGAGGAGCCACGATATCGGGTAGAGGAGTTTAGGTGATAAAATCCTGATTTACAATCAAATTTACTAAAGTAATTATATCCTTGGATTTGTCTTATTTTTAATATTTTATTTGGTATTGGGTAGTTGTATGTTTTAGTTTTGGCATTTAAATTGCGATAATCTATAACCATCCTACTTTTCCCTCTTTTTTGTTCACTGTGTTTATTTACAATAAATACAGGGCTAGTATGTTTACTATTACTTTCTTGTATATAGTTGTTATTGAGTAATTCAGTGATATGCATAGTAAAATCGTTTAAATCATTATAGTTATATTTTAGTGGTTTCTGAGTAATTATACTATTTGGATCAATTAACTCTTTTGTAACTGTTGTTTTGTGTTTATCCCATCCTTTAAGGGGATTTTCACTATATAGTAATTCTAGTTTTTGGTGTATTGGTTCTAATATATTTATGGAAAAAGTTATTATTTCTACATGTTTTTCTACATTGGGGCTATTTTCTAATTTTTGTACTATATTTTCATTTCCTTTAATCCATTGAGTTGGTTTTCTAGGTTTATTTTGTACTCTTTTAGCTGTTACTTTGTGGTTACAGGGTGTTGTAAACCACCAATATTTTTTAGTTAATATATGAGGATATAGTTTATCTATGAAAGGCATTCCTATTATCATATCTCTAGTTGTAAATTCATAATTGTACATTGTTTGTATAGTTAGTATCTTATCCCATATCTGTATTTTTACATTTTTTGCTATATAGGTAATCATACTTCCTTCATCATTAAATCCTGTTAATACTGTTGGATCTTTTGGTTTTTCCCATTTTGTTTCTGGTAAACAGTTATATCTACAAAGATTAGCTTCTGAGCCTGTATCTATCATTGGTGTATAATATCTACTATTGTATCCTTGTACTATAATTTTTACTAAAACATATACTTTTGTCATTAGACTATAGTTCTAGGAATTATAACATCTTTCTTTTGGTACTTAATTATGAGTTGCTTATCTTCTATTTTATAAGGTTTAACCTGTTCTAACCAATTTAATCCTAAAACAATATTTGTATTTATATGTGTTATTATAAATTGTATGCTGATAGGTATTCCTCCTATAATTAATTCTTGAGTTGTTATTTCTTTTGTTTGTCTTAATTCTTTAGGTAAGTCTAGGCATCCTTGTTCTTGTACCGTAATATCATTTTCTAATATTAATTCTCTGGTAATATAATTGTCTTGTTCTCCTGTATTTATGAGTATTAGATATTTTCTTTGTCCTAATACTCCTGTTATATAATAATGGTATGGTTGTATTTCCATGGGTCTTTCATATTCTAATTTTCTTGATGTACTCATTCTAGATGATGTTGTTGGGGTGTCCATTAGTCTTTTTGATGTTCCTATTCGTTCATTTACAATTTCTAACTCTTGATCTATATCTAGTTCATCATAACTATACTCATTATTATCAATTGCTGTTACTATATTGTCAAATGGTGTTTCTATTTTTATTTTATCGATTTTGCTAACTGCTTTTACCATATGTTTTGTTGTTAGAATATATAGATTTTTACATCTTGCTGTAAATATTTTGCTTCCTGGTGTTAGTTCTATTCCTGATAATTTCCAATATAATACTAACGATTTGTCAATATTTTTATCTTTTATTATACACAATATATGGTTCGAATGGCAGTAAACATTTATATAACGCAAATAGTTCTTTTCGATTTATTTCCCATTTGATTTGTGGTTCCGTGTAAGATCCTGAATAGTATCTACAATGATGTTCGATAGTTTCATTTAGATATTTATATTTTAATACTCCTCCATAACTATGGTCACTTGAGTCTGTTTCTACTATATATATAAATTGTTTTGTTGTATCTAGAAAATATAATTTAGGTAATTGCTTGCAAAGTTCTTTTATTTTTTGTATATGTGTTTTATCGGTATTATCAAAGTGGTATTCCACATCCTTTTTTAATTTCTTTTGTAATGGTTTTAAATGTTCGGCTAGTTTTGGTATATATTCTCTTACTTGGTTTACTAATCCTAAAAAAGATTGTAATTTCTTTTTCGTATCTAATAATTCTTCTGATTCAATTATCTTTTGTACTATATGTGTTTGCATCTTTATTCCATCTCTATCTATTTGTATTCCTAAAAATTCTATTTGGTTTTTCATTATTTCTGCTTTGCTTTTACTTAGGCTTATTCCTGTAGCTTCTATGATATTGATAAATTTGTTTAATAATTGTATGAGCTTCTTCTGTTCTAGAGTATAATAGTATATCATCTATGTAAACTACACAATTTTCTAGTTGTGAAAAATATGTATCCATGAAATGTTGATATCTTCCTGGTGCATTTTTATATCCAAAAGGTAGTACGTTCCATTCATAAAATCCTTGTGGTACTGTAAATGCTGTTAATTTTTTCGATTCATCTTCTAGCTTTAGGTGATAAAATCCTGATTTACAATCAAATTTACTAAAGTAATTATATCCTTGGATTTGTCTTATTTTTAATATTTTATTTGGTATTGGGTAGTTGTATGTTTTAGTTTTGGCATTTAAATTGCGATAATCTATAACCATCCTACTTTTCCCTCTTTTTTGTTCACTGTGTTTATTTACAATAAATGCAGGGCTAGTATGTTTACTATTACTTTCTTGTATATAGTTGTTATTGAGTAATTCAGCAATATGCATAGTAAAATCGTTTAAATCATTATAGTTATATTTTAGTGGTTTCTGAGTAATTATACTATTTGGATCAATTAACTCTATTGTAACTGTTGTTTTGTGTTTATCCCATCCTTTAAGGGGATTTTCACTATATAGTAATTCTAGTTTTTGGTGTATTGGTTCTAATATATTTATGGAAAAAGTTATTATTTCTACATGTTTTTCTACATTGGGGCTATTTTCTAATTTTTGTACTATATTTTCATTTCCGGGGAGGTCCCTTCTTGTTCCTTCTTGTCTTTGTTTAGTCATTGTCGTCTAAATGCGGATTCATAGTAATTATCCCTTTGTCTAATTAGCCTTAATATTTGATTAATATCTTCTACTATTAGATCTAAATAAGCACTATTCTGGGTTTGTATATATTTGTCTAGGTTATATTGTATTAAAGTTTCTCTTTCTCTTAATTCATTTATAGTTTTTTGCCAATTTTCTAAGTGTTCTTGATTCATTATTTAATTAAAATCTAAATAACCCTCTGAGTCTATGTCATCGTATATGTCATTATTTTTATAATCTTCATCTTCATCCGTGTTGGCTATTAATATACTATCTAGCAATGCTTCTTTCATTAAGTCTATAATTTCATGGGTAAATAGTAAGTTATATATTTTTTGTATAGAATCTTTGTCTAAGTTCCTTAGTATATATAAAAGTAATATTTTATAATTTTCATCTTCATTTATTAAATATCTAGGTGTTTTGTCTTGATAATTTTCTATGTTTCTACTAGATGAGGCCATATTTTTCATTCTATGTGTGGTCAAATCTTCTCTGGGTTTTCTAAACCAATTTTTTACAATAGGTACATCTAAAACATTATCTATTTTGAGTGATATTTCTTGTTTTGTTATTTGATTAAATATATTTGCATCAAATATTACTTTCTGGCTTGAGGTTTCTTCATCTAGATGTTTTTCTTTGTCTATTATTCCAGTTTCAGTCATAGTCATCTTCTTCTATATCTGTATCTTTATTGTCTAAATCACTTATATCTTCTTCAAGATCTGTTATGTTGTCTAATTCATCTAATTCATATATACTATCTTCACTTTCCATATCATAATCGATATATGGTAATTCTGTGTACTTATCATCTTTTATCTGTATTTCTGTTATTTGTTTTTTCTTTATGTCTTTAGGTATTTTACAATCTTTAGCTATATGTCCTAACTTTCCACAATTATAACATGTACATTCAGATAATTTTTTCTTTGGTTTGTATGGTCTTTTCTTTTTATAGTTTTTTACATAATACCTCTTTATTGGTTGTTTATATTTATATTTAGATTTAAAACTCTTATATTTCTTAAATCGTTTTTTATATCTATATTTGTTAGGTTGTTTACATCCAAACTGTGGTGCTGTTTTTTGTGTACAACACGCCATATTTTTATTTAATGTTTTGTCTAATTTTTGTTTATCTTTATAAGCATCACATTGTCCTATAAACCATGTTTGTAAATATTTTATTCTTGCTCCTAGGGTATCTGTTAAGCTTGCTGCTTCCCAATCTGCTGTTATTTTTGTACTAAAAGGTTCTGGTAATTTTGTAAAATATGATTTCCTAACTTCTATCGCTTCTTCATGTGAGTAGATTCCTTTATAATAATATTCTCTAAAAGCACATGTATATTGGTCTGTGTAACACATATTACATATAGATAATTTATTCATTAATTGTCTATTTAAATTTTTATCCTTTTCTTGTTCTGCTAATTCAGTGGTCATACTTCCAAATTCATTCCTTATTCCATATTCATATTTATCTAGTATTGCTATATTAGATGTTGTGACTACTCCATCTTTATTTTTATTATTTCTTAGGGTTGTCCTACTATCTTCTGTTATGTTATGTAACCATAATTTTGCTAATCTTACTAATGTTCTTTCTATGTATCCTGGTGTATCTGCTACTGATATTTTATTATCAACTAATTGTTTTGCAATGTGTCCTATCCATAATTGTATTGTTTTATTAGTATCTATTACACAATCTAGATCTAAAAATTGAGATTGTTCTGGGATTTTATTAGGTGTCCATTTTGTAGTTAGTCTACTATTCCATATTGCTTCATATCTATTATCATCTGTTACTGTGAAATAAGTTGGTCCTGTTGTTCTTGGATTATTATATCTTCTTTTGTCATGTGATGTTCTACTGGTACTAGCTTCATTTTTTATAGTGCTTATATTTGGTTGAGTATTTGTTGTATTTATATTTAATTCTGTGTTTGTAATTTGATCCATAATTTCTGTATAAGTTTCACTAATTTCTTGGTTTTCTTCTTCGGATTGTTCATCCTCTTCTATAATGTTTATATTGTCTATACGTAAAGTTGTAAATTCACTTGCTAAATCTGGGTTAGTTTCTTCAATTTGTATTTTTTCCTTAATCTTTTCTAATTCTTCTGCTAACTGTTTTTCTTTTTCTTTTTCCCTATGCATTTTTTGGCGTTCTTCTCTCTCCTTGACTTTCTTTGCATATATTTGTTTAAGTAAGGCTAATTCTTTTTCTAATTCTTTTATTCTTGTAGATGGTTCAAAATCTAATTGCGGGATACTTGGAGTTATTTCTTGGGATGATTCTTGTTGTGTTTCCTCTTATCCTAAAACACGGAAAGAATCTAAAAAGTAAAGTAATTACATAGCTGCTTTTCTTATCTTGTCGGTAGGTGATGTTTGACTAGATGGTCATCCTGCTCCGCTTGTTTATTCTAGTTGAACATCTGGTATATTGACAATAGTTCCTCCATTACATTGTGAGCATTGGTGATCTGCATATTTTGGTCCAATGTATTGACAATATCTGGATAATAGATGTGTTGAAATAAATCCTTTCTTTAGTGCTCTTGTAGTGGGTGTATCTTCTGGTTTCAACAAGGAAATGATCCATTGTCTTACTTCTTCCATGTCTGCTTGTTGTAGTTCTCTTGAGTTGACATAAATCATAACTTGGTTTCTACAGTAGTAACTCCAAATAGCATGTCCGTTTGTATAATTATTAGCTAGTTCTTGGAGAATAACTTGTAATCCGATAAGTCTTTTATTTGCATAAAATTGCGGTATTTCTGCTTCAGGTATTTCTTCTTGTGGTTCTATCTCTTCTGGTAGTATCATGTCTCCAGTTAGTCCAATTTTGACTACTTGAATATTCGGTTTTATTTTGTCAAATAATATCTCAGCTGGTGCTGTATAGAATCTTATGTAGAAAAATGTTCCTCTGGTAATTCGTTTATAGGTAGAGAATGCGTTGTATATTTCTGGTATTTTCTGAATTTCATGTCCATCCTTGGTGTATACGGTAGCTAATAGTCCATAATCATAACATGTCTTGATTAGGTTTGCACTTGTATCTGGTTGGGCTACGAGTTTGTTGTAACCTTGTAACTTTTGGGTTATATAGTCTTTTTCTGGGTCGGTGGTAGTGGTTGACCTTGGATTTAGATTTAAATATGTTTGGATTTTGTGGAGATTGTGAATATATGTCCTTGAGAGGTGATTATATATATCTTTATTATGGCTTAAACTGGATGCATAGCTGGATGTTTGTGGACTGGGATTATTTGTGGATTGGAATTTTTGGATAAATGGTTTTGAGAATTGGCTGTTTAGATTGATATTTTGCTTTTTCGTAGGTTGGCTGGTTGAGCTGGTTTCTCCTGTACTAGCTTTGCCTGTAGCTGCATTAACAAGCTTGTTATGAGTTTTATGGAGTTTCTCAACGTCTCCTTCTAGTTCTGGCTTTTTACCGTCTGCCTGTGGACGTAGTTCAGCATCTTTTGAGTCATGCGGCTGACTATTGGTAGCTTTAGCTTTCAGATTTATTTCATTAAGCTTTAGCTTGTTCATTTCTAGCTCAATACTTTCCACTTTGGAACAAAGTGTAGTAATGGCTTTTAGCATAGCTTCCATTGTACTATCTTTTTCTGGTTCAGTCTGAGTTGCCTTGTCTTGATAGGTAGTCTGCAACAGTATTTTTGTTAGTACTAACTACTTCAATTGTAAAAGTGAAATTCTGTATATTCAATACAAGTCTTCGTATTTCTTTTGTCGTAACTGAGTCTTGTATTTTTCTTGTTAACCACCATTTTACTTGGGTATTATCTGTTCTTACAATAAATTTGTTATACACAATATATGGTTCGAATGACAGTAAACATTTATATAACGCAAATAGTTCTTTTCGATTTATTTCCCATTTGATTTGTGGTTCCGTGTAAGATCCTGAATAGTATCTACAATGATGTTCGATAGTTTCATTTAGATATTTATATTTTAATACTCCTCCATAACTATGAACAAAGCAAGAAATATCACTCAAAATAGATAATGTTTTAGATGTACCTATTGTAAAAAATTGGTTTAGAAAACCCAGAGAAGAATATTATGTTATAAGTCAAAAAGAACATACAGTAGATTGTAAATATGCAAAAGGAAGAGCAATGGTACCCATAATTAATAAAAAAGAGCTAAATAAAGAAATACAAGCCTTAAAAACTAAAAATGAAATAACCCACGTACATTTAGGAGCAATAGAAATATTAATACGAGCATGTTTTAGAGAAGGAATAAACACACCTATAGAACTTTACTTAGCAGATGATAGAATAAAATTTCCTATAGAGAAAAGCATAATCAGTGCAGTTAAAGGGAACTTAATATATCAAAAATTTAAATTTATAGTAAATCCAAACTATTCAGTAGCAATAAAACATAAAAATATTGACAAATCGTTAGTATTATATTGGAAATTATCAGGAATAGAACTAACACCAGGAAGCAAAATATTTACAGCAAGATGTAAAAATCTATATATTCTAACAACAAAACATATGGTAAAAGCAGTTAGCAAAATCGATAAAATAAAAATAGAAACACCATTTGACAATATAGTAACAGCAATTGATAATAATGAGTATAGTTATGATGAACTAGATATAGATCAAGAGTTAGAAATTGTAAATGAACGAATAGGAACATCAAAAAGACTAATGGATACCCCAACAACATCATCTAGAATGAGTACATCAAGAAAATTAGAATATGAAAGACCCATGGAAATACAACCATACCATTATTATATAACAGGAGTATTAGGACAAAGAAAATATCTAATACTCATAAATACAGGAGAACAAGACAATTATATTACCAGAGAATTAATATTAGAAAATGATATTACGGTACAAGAACAAGGATGCCTAGACTTACCTAAAGAATTAAGACAAACAAAAGAAACAATTTTGTCAATCCTCTCTGATAAAAAGAGAAACCCTTTTAAGATTTGGGAAAAGATAAATTCATTTAAGATTTGGAAAAAGAGAAACCCTTTTAAGAGTTGGCAAAGACCAATAATTCATTCTTTGACCAAATCTTAAAAGGGTTTTAGTAGCTTCTACTTGCATGCATGCTTAGAAATAAGAAGAAAACCAGAACAAAATGGTCTACTGGATAAGAAACTGATGATCAAAGATGAAAAAAATTAGAAGATGACAGACTAGAGAACTTGCGGAGGAAGAAGCAAAGCTTACCTGAGCTTACCGGTGAACTGGAAATAGAAATCTTAGGAGAAAAGAGAAGAGAGTGATGTTCCTTGGCAGTATTTTTTTATGGCCAATCGGCCGGAGGTGGCCGAAGATGGGAAACCAGTGGCGGCAGATGTGGAGAAGACAGAAAGAGTGACAAGATGAATGAGAGAAGTGAAAATATTTGTGTTTAGATTTTAGAATATAGTAATTGTTTTTACAATTTCGGGGAGATTTTTACTTAAATGGAGGGAAATAATTATTTGAGCCCATATTTTTTTAAAGATTTTTAGAGCACACTTGTTAATTTTGGTCTTTAAAATTGTAAAAATACGACACTTAAAATTGTAGCCATATATATAAAAAAGTGTTGCTAAATATTTTATGTTTTAACTACACTAATAAACCGCAGTCTATAATTTTAAAGAGCACACTTTAAAAATGTTGTCAAAGATTTCTGTGGACAAAAGCTAAATACTAAGGCTTCGCTTTCAAAGTGTAGTCGAAAATAATTTAGGCCACACTTTTTAAGCGTTGTTCAGATTTAGTGTGGCCTTAGGCAAAAAATATTGTAGTACATCCCCTACTCGCTGCAGAATCTCGAATTGACAAATATACCTAGGGCTAAGCTTGCTCCTCTTTCTGAACCTTATAATGTCATTCAAGGGGAGATATACGTAGGAACAATAGAACACCAACCCCAAACTCTAAAGCTCAAAGCATATGATTAGTTTAACTCTTTTGCCTACTCTAAGCTACCCGTAGCCTATCCTAAACCACCCGATCTCTGTCCAACAAATAATGCAATAGATCAATGCCCCATGGCCTAACATCAAAGGTATCAAACCACCCGACAAGAGATCTACACCACCTACCATACAATGCCTCTAATAGAGCCATCTGTATACTTAAATAATAGTTGTTATTATATTCAAATTCTGCCTAGGTGAGAAACTTGTCCCACTGACCTCTAAAATCGAAAAGACATACCCGAAACATGTCTTACAAAACCTGAATAGTCCACTTAGAATGACCATCAGTCTAGGGATAAAGATTTATTCTAAAGTCGATCTGGTACCCAACTTCTCCTAGAAATCCCTAATAAAGTTAGAGGTGAACTGGGTACCTCTATTTGAAATAACAGACACTAGAACCTCGTGTAGACGAAGTATCTCTCAAAGATAGATTTAGGACAACTTCTTAGCATTGTAGGATAAAGTTAACCCAAGTACCCAACTCATCATGAAAATCCCTCCAAAAGTTAGTGGTAAACTAGGTACCTCTATCAGAAATAATTGACACTGGCACCACGTGAAGACAAACTATCTCTCAAACATACATCTAGGCCAATCTCTCGACACTGTAGGAAGACTGAATGAGTAGGAAGTGAGAAGACTTGGACAACCGATCAATGATGATCCAAATGCTAACAAAACCCCAAAAAGTGTGCAATAAACCAATCACTATGTCCATGGTAATCTGTTCCTATCTGTACTTAGGAATAGGTTGCCTTTAAATCAAACCACAAGGTCTCAAGTGCTCGAACTTCACATGCTGACACTTCAAGGATCGAGATACATAGTCCACTATATCCATCTTCATTTTGCACCACCAATAATATTGTCTCAAATATCTCTACATCTTAGTTGCCCCTGGGTGAATGGAATATCTGGAATAGTGAGCCTCTTATAATATTAACTAAATCAAATCACCAACTGTTGGAATACAAATATAGTCCTCAAACATCAAAGCACCCTCAGAATCTAAGGTGGCCTTCATGGCCTTACCCTTTAACACCTTATCTTAGATCCAACACAGATGACTATCTTCAAACTGTCACTTCTGAATTTATTGTAATAAAGTAAACTGAGCCTCAACACAAGTAAGAATCATCTTGAAGTTAGAAATATCAAGTTGAACCAACATATTAGCTAAGGACTATATATCCCAAGGCCAACACTCTAATGCTACCAGAAATGTAAAAATCCACATCCTCACCACCTTATAGTTCCAGGCATCTGCTACCACATTTGGCTTACTTGGATGGTACAAAAAGGAAATATTAGAATCCTTAAGTAAATCTATCCACCTTTGCTACTACCTCGAACTTAGATTATTTTATCTAAGAATGTACTATAGGATATGGTCGGTGAATATCTTATAATGAAAACCATATAAGTAATTCATCTAAATCTTAAGCGTGAAAACTATCACCGACTAACTCTAAGTCATGGGTGGGATAGTTTCACTCATGCAACTTCTGTTGTTTGGAAGCATATCCTATCACTTGGCTAATTTGTATCAAAACATAATACAAACCAACATCAGAAGCATCAAAATACACAATAACTCCCTGGCTCTCAACTGGAAGTGTCAAAATCATATTGGAAATGAGTAAAGAGTTGAGTTTTAAAAAGATCTCCTCGCACTCATCAGATCACTAAAATGGGACATCCTTCCTAGTCAATTTGGTTAGTGTCATTGCAATATAAGAAAACCCCTTGAAGAACCATCTGTAGTAACCTGCTAATCTAATAAAACTGTGAACCTCGACCGAAGAAATAAGCCAACTAAATCACAAACTACCTCAATCTTTATTGGTTTATCCATAATCCCATCCTTAGACACTACACGCCCTAGGATTGCTACAAACTCAAACCAAAACTCACACTTTGAGAATTTGGTAGTGTTGTTGATCCCTCAAAGTCGGGAGCATAATCCTAAAATGTTGCTCATGCTCCTTCCTACTCCTTGAGTTAATGAGGATGTCATCAATAAACATACTTGTGGCGCACTAGACACCTGTAGTCGACTAATCAGCTAGGGTAAAAAAGAGAACCCCTCCAAGCTCCTCAGCTCCACTGGTCTTGGCTATGTCCATGGCACTAATGTTATGTTGCCACTGTTAGCAGCCGGAGCACTCAAAGATGTCATCACGGGGACAATCTATGGTGCCCCATCCACTGTCAATCACATCAGCAACAGCAATAATTTTAACACTAGTATGTGGGACTTTAATCCTCTCCAAAACTTGCATATTGGAGGTCCTCTCAAGCTTTGAAGTTGCAGTCATTGTGTTACCCTTATCCTTCCTCTTTCTTTCTTTTTTATCCTTTTTCTACCTCATACTTTTATCCATCCTCTTTCTCTTTTTACGAGGCTACAAGTCATCCCTTGTCCCTTCTATATTAGTACCCTCACCCCAACTGTTGAGGCTTGGGTATAGAAACTAGGCACCTGTGAATCCACATCTATAACCAAGTCGGTAAAAGATGGGATCAGTGGAGGTAGAGGTGGCACAACCTAAAATAGCCGCTCGATGAGCTTCTTAACTACAATTTTAAACTCGGCCAACTCTTTCGTGATCGTGTTAAAATTTGGAACCTGAACATTCTGCAATCTTTGCGCTATCCAAGCCTCAAAACTATCAACTCTTTCGTGATCGTGTTAAAATTTGGAACCTGAACATTCTGCAATCTTTGCGCTATCCAAGCCTCAAAACTATCAAAATGGGTCTGCATACCCCATACTGTTGCCCTAATCTCATCAAACACGTAGGGATTCACCCCTACATCCAACTTTTTGATCCGCATATCATAAAAGGCCTACGTCCTTGTTATATGTTATAGAAAAGTGGTGGGTACCAATGTATACCCTACTAGAACTGGCTAAATTACACCTGTGGATGCTCTAGGCTACTTAGTAAAGGAGGAGGTTGTACTAGCCTTAGAATTTGGAATCTTAGTAGTGGGGGCACCCTCTCTAGATCCTATGCAGGAAAATCTGGTAACGGACCCCGAGCACGAGCTACTGGATTCATCAAGTCCTTAAACAATAAAATATCAGTAGTCTTGGTCAACCGAATAAATTAATCAACTACTAGAATAGTAGTACATTTGATTTATAACACAATAATGTTACCAAACTTGGGAAAGTAAGATAGGTGTGGTATAGTAATGCTTTTTCTCGGATCTCATTAGCAATGATCCACAGAATATTTAGATCCAATTCTGCCTAAAATCATCCACCATCCCAGCTTTGTCAGCACTTAAGGTGTTTTCATTGCTGGTGGATGAAATACGGTTCCTGACGATGGACCACTATGCCTTGGCGGTGAAACTGGGGGTATTTTAGTAAATAGCTCACCCATTCATCCAAACTGCTTTATCATTAGATTCCACAATATGGTCTGCCAACCACTTATAGTGCATCAACTTTTCTTCATTGTTTAATGTTTTCACTTTATTCAACTCGTACATCTGGTAACCATATTCCAGAGTCTCCTCAGCTGGCTAAAACTCATCACCAAACAAGATCTTTGAGATAGCTTTCACTGATATGTCAATCTCCTTTTCCCAGACTATTACTGACTCTAGTCTTAACAGCTTTCTCATATCCTTATCCTTCTTAGAAGGAGTAATGTTCTCAATTGTAGCTGCATAGTTTGTATAGAACTCCCTCACCATCTCAAACCTGTAATTACCCACTTTCTTAGTCGTCGTTTTGTCCAACCATACATGCAAGTGTACATGGTTTTGGAAGTAATAATGTGGCTATTGTGATTCAAATATCAATCCCACAGGGACTTGGTGTTTAGCAGACGATCCAATTCAAGTATTACTATCAAAGTTAAACAAGTGCAATTTTTAACCAAAACAACTTTTATTTTTTGTATTATAAACTGAGTAATAGAAATAACAATGGTATGAAATTTGGATTGTAAACAATGGTATGAAATTTGGATTGTAAACAATATATAGAGAGTTCCAGGGTTGACTGATCTACTTCATATTCATTTATAACTACGGTTTCTAGCCGGTGTTGGTGTTTATTGTGATTATTGATCTACGAGGTTGAGAGTATAACACAGGATGGTAACCCTCTAATTATTCTACCCAAATTAGTATCACAACTACATCGTTGAGCATGGATGTGAGTCTCTAATTCGAATGCACTAAGTTATCTTTCAGTTTTATTAACCAAGTGGGGCGTTTAGGATATCTCTATCCTAACCACAAATAATCCTTTATCAATTAGTATTTAAGCAATTAAAGATATGATCCATACTTCTTACATTCTTCATTCCATCCCTCCACTCCTATGGTTAATTTGTTTTGAGGTTTAGATGTATCCTAAAGTTCATGACTCTTTAGAATAGTAGAGCAAGAATGAAAGAACAATCACATGACATGATAAACATACAAACCAAACTAATAAACCTTAATTAAGCAATCATATTTTTAGCCTCAACCCTAGAAAGAGGCTGTTTATCCACTCATAGGTTTACAAAGAATCACAATAGATGAGTTTATAAGTAATACTACAAGAAAGAAAAGTAAAAGGGCAAAGAACCCTAGTTTGTGCTCCTTGATGACTTGTGTTCTCTCCAAATCGTGTGTGATGCCCCAAAAGTAACTTGTAATTGTGGCTAAGTGATATTTATATAGTCATATAGGTCTTCCATAATATGCCCATACAAAATATAAGCATTGACCACTTTGCCCTCAACTTAAACCAAGTGAAAAATCAAGTTTAGCCTTTTTGATAGAGGGTTGCATCGCATGGCCTATAGCATGGCCAAGGGGGGTACAGAGCATGGATATAGCAAAGACAAAACAGTATCCCCCTTCTGTAAGGGGTTCATCGAATTTCCATCACCCATGCTCTGAGGGGTACGGCGCAAGGGTTCTCCCAAATGTGAGATTTTGTCCAATCTTGGTTCTATGCTTCTCGTCTCCTCGTTCCTTATTTACATACTCCTTGTGGTTTGTTTGTAGGATTAATTTAGATTATATAGCTACTCAAATGGTATCCTACATCAAATCATAACAAACATTAGTCCATACAACACAATAAAGCTCATTGAAGTACACTAGATCAAGCATAGCATAGGCTAGCCAAACTAGTTTTCTCGTCTAATCTCTATTTGATTATTTTAGCTCTTGATTGATTAAAATACACCTTAAACACTCCAACCATACAAATTATCACACAAATACACAAATAACACTTTATACTTCATTAATCACACCATCTTATCCTTTAAACTAAGCTAAATGCGCATAGATAATGACACTTAGGTGTGTAAATATGCCTAAGATCACCACCCCACACTTAACACCTTGTTCATCCTCGAACAACTCTTTACACTACTCACAATCAAGGAAGACTCTAACATCACTACTTGAATTGAGTCACTTAAGCTAGAACTATAACAACTACACAAATAGCAAGTTCTACATTAGGCACTTCATAATACAATTGAAACACATGAATACTACTTCAAGACTTCCTAGCCTCAAGGATTGACTCTACCGACTTGGAAAACTCATGTACATTACCCAACAAAGATATAATATAAGTCACCTATCCATCATTAAACATGTTCCCTCACCATAAGAGATTCACCCATATTCACTTACAATTATGCAATTTATCACAACAACGGGTGTAAGAATGAAATTCTGCTCACTATCACCAAGAATTCACATGTTTCATAAGATGAACCATAAGCTTGACCTTAATGTAGTACTCCACTTATCTAAGAATATCAAAGCTCAAGATCAAGTAGGACTTTATGGGTTGTAATGTAGGCTAAGGGACGGGTAGGAACTATTTTGGTCAAGAATAGTTACTAACTTTACCAAGTGCTTTAATACTTCACACTTTCCATTAAGCTCATCTTCAACCAACCTATTTTTCACCTCTTTTATTTTCCCCAACTCTCTTATGTTTTGCCCCTCTTTAAGTTAGCTTACACATGTTTTATAGGTAGTTTTTAATTATCTTTTTCAAAACACTTTAACTTTTTTTACTTTACTCCCAATCAACGACATATTAAACTTTTCAACACCAATAACTACAACTTTGGGGATTCAACTTCAATCTTTCTCTTCAATTTTCACTCCTTCACTACTTTTATTTTTCAATGCAAGCGCTTAGGAGTTTTGGATCAAGTTATGGTCTATTAAAAGAAAAGGAGTAAGCTATATATGAGGTTACCAAGGAATAGGCTAAAAAATTAATGGGGCTAACTAAGATCATGCATAAAGGGTAGATAAAGCAGGTGTAAACATGGCTATCACAAAATTGCCTATATAATCTCCTAAACTCAACATTCTTTATTTCTCTTTGCAAACACATCGGGCAAGTTCTAGACATCAATATGCAAACATGGACTATAACATAAACCTCACACACACTTGGCACATGTTTAACACAAGAAGGATCTTAGGTGTCTTACAATCATTCAATTTTCACATCATACCGTAGAATTCAACACAACTTGCAACATGTAATCTTATGTAGCACCTAGTTAGAGCATCTCTATTTAATATAAATGACAAAAATTATATAACTACTCCTCGAAATAAAAAAATATACTGGGTTCAAAGGGCTCTCAATGGAAAAATAACCGAAAAGAAAAACCGAGGGGTGGGTGAAGTGTGCTTCTAGTAAATGGACAGAACAATAAAAATTAAAAATAAACAAAGATAAAATCTTTTTGTATTTTTTATAAGATTTGCTCTAAAACCTGTAAATAAATCAAAATAGAAATCCTATAGCTCATTTCACCCTAAACAAATCGAAAGATTCCCTCCCCACACTTGAGATAATACTATGTCCCCAAACCATATATCAAATTAAGAACATGGGATAGAAATACTCCCTGAGACTCTAGCACTAGCTAGAAGCATGTCATTTTCTCAGATGATACAATATAAACCTGCTCTAAACCATTCACTAGAAGCCAAGCATGAGAACTACAAGAACTCAAAAAGATGTTCATGAAGCGGGAGCTATTTGATGACATCCTACTACCATCAAAAGGGTGTTACCTATTCGTGATTACATCTACAAAGGATCAAGGAGCCTTGGAGATATCGAAGAATTGCGAAAAGGACCAAAACGAATCATTTTTGGTGTCTGTAAGCTAGGCTACGGCCGCAGGTGAGTCAGGTGCGCCAGAAACCCAAAAAAGTGGCATCAGTGCCTGACCTGCGTGGGAAGGTGGCCTTAAATGGATAGAAGGCTATGTTTTAAATGGGAAATGGGTTAGTTTTGGGCTCAAGTTTGCAATAATTGACCCATAGGTATAAGTACCCAAACCATGCTTTATTTTTCTTAGTTTGCTTTGAATATTGAAGAACTAATATCTTTTGAGAGTGTTGGTGAGCATTTGTTGATATTTTGCTTAGGAACGTGGGGTTACGAGGGCGATCGTTTTCCACTTGGCCACCATAGTAATTCGGTGTTAGTTGGTTAATGTAATTCAGTGTTAGTTGGTTAATGTAATTAGGGGTTCTATGGCTTGAAATACTCTATTGTTCTTAATTTCATTTCTTTCTTGTGTCTAATTTATTATCTATCCGTCTTTATTTTTTGTTTCTTAGTTAATCTTTAGTTTTCCATAGTTTTCAGTTATTATTTGGTATCAGAGCTTGGATTAGGGTTGTTTCCATAATCCTTAGTCTTTGGATTGATATTTTTAAAAAAAAGAGTTATTAGTCAAAAAATATATTTTTATTCTTTTTGAGTCGTTTTGAAGTTTCTATACTAGATCTTGTTGTATCTAGTCTATTTGAGTCGGAATCTTGTGTTTGAACTTTGGTTTGAGTTGATTTGAAGAAAAACCCTTTTGTTGAGCTTGTGTTCTTGAGTTTGAAGAGAAATTGGATATGGGTTTTTAGATATTGTTGATTTGGTGCGGATTTGAGAGATGAAATTCTTAGGAAAGTGTTCTCCACGTCAAAGGGAACCTAAATCTAAAGTTTCGTGGGTTCCGAGTCAAAATGAATTAGTTGGAAACTTTGAAGTTCTTGGTATTCTTGTGAATCTTCAAATCTTCAAGAAAATGAATCCTAAAAAGGTGTTGGTTGATCTTGGAAAGGAAAGAAAGAGGCAAAAAAGTTGTTTGTACAAAATGATATCAAAAAAGGAAAAGAGAATATTCCAAGAAAGAGAGTCAAAGAGGGCCCACGAAAGGAGATTTTTGGAATTTCAAGTGAGCTGCCAGGCCCTCACCTGCGCCTGACCTGAGCATGTAGGCAAGTCACTTGCGCCTGTAGGAGACCAACGCAGGCCAGGGCGGATTCACTATTGTCATTTGCGCCCAGTCCACCTACTTGGGCAGGTTCCATCTACTCCCACACGAGCACAAACGCAGGTCAAGCCTTCCAAACACAATTTTTGCTCAGGTTCCATTATCTTAGCTTCATTTCTTGATTCCTAATTTCAATTCTGGATTCCTAAACTAATTAATAACTAGTAATTCATCTACTTAGTTGGTTGATTAGTTCTTGAGTTCGATTTCTTTCTTAGTCATACTTTTTTTTGTGCTTTTCTAGTTTTCTTTTCGTCGTTAATTCTTGATTCAAGTCCTTAAGCATTTCTTTTTAGTCTTTCAAACAAGAATCCTACCTGATCAAGAGTAATAAACGACACTTCGTCTACCACCCGGAGTATAAGCTATCCTTAAACTTTTGCGGATCCAAGTGTACCGGAGTATAAGCTATCCTTCAACATTTGTGGATCCAAGTGTGAGGCATACAAATGTGTGTAGAGTTGTGAGGTTATTTATTTAATGCTAACTTATTAGTTGCTTGTGTTAAGTGTATTTAATAGGTAAAATGGCTCGGGAAGGTGAAACACCACCATCCATGGATGTCAATCCCTCGAATATAATCTTGGCCTCAATTGATTCGTTGGGTCGTAGATTGGAATCCATGAAAGGTCATATAGACGTGCTCCAAGGAAGTGTGTCCACCATGGGTAGAAAGATAGTGAACATGGAAGGTCGTCTAAACTCCACCTAATCTATTCTCCAAAACTACCATGCCTCATCTAGTGGACACACTCAAGATGCATTCGCTACTATCTCCCTGGAACCACTCCACCAAATGCTCAATCCACAAAGAGAAACATAAGACCTCACCATCCAAAACACTATCTATCCACATAATAGAAACCCCGTCCATCCAAAACAACCCCAATTCAACCAAGTAAACTAAGAAAGACCACAAGGCCAAATACCCCACAACAAAGTTCTACCCCAAGCACCACCAAACCAAAATCCACCACCTCAGGCTCTACTAAACCAAAGTCCCCCACTAAATCAACCCATCCATATTGAGGAAGTCGAAGAATATGACCCACAAGTCGAGTTTGAAGGGTTTGATAAAGAGGCCATGCATGTGGAATATTGGACGAATAGACCATTGCCTCAATAAGGATTCCGAGGTCGAGAAGGAAGATTTGGTTCAGCCCCTTATGAAAGGGGAAACTTGGGAAATCGACCCTAAGTTAAAGGTCCATGGAACTATAATAATAATCAAGGTAGAAATGGAGGCCGATATAATGGGATCAATTGAATCAAGACTAGCCTTCCATCTTTCAAAGGAGAGAGTGTTCCCAAAGCTTATATCACATAAGAGTCATCTTGTGAAATAATCTTTCAAGTCAATGATATCATCGATGCCAAGAAGATTTTCTATGTAATTGCATAATTCGAAGGATTTGCTATCACATGGTGGGAATATGCCACGATATTTGAAAATGTCTTAAATGAGAGACAACTACCACCATGGGATACATTAAAGGCTCTCATGAGGAGGAAATTTGTGCCGGAAATATATAGACATGAGTTACTTTCCAAGTTTTACAACCTAAGGCAAGGGAACAAGTGTGTCTTAGCCTACTTTGATGAGTTTTAACAAATAATATTGAAGCTTGAGTATCAAAAAAATATGGAGCACGCCATCATCCGTTTCAAAGTTGGCCTGAATAAGGAGATTTCCTCAGCCATGACTTGCCATAGGTTTGATACCATGGAAAAAATCTTTCAAATGGCCTTAGAAGTTGAGAGAGACATCAAGGAGGGGACATCTCCCAAACCCAAAGGGTACTCATCTACTAATCCATGGAGTAAGAGAAGAAAGATAGACCAACATTCTTCAGGATGGAACAAGAATAAAGACATCAACAAGTATTATAACAAGAAGCCTGTTGAGAAGACTACTCCAAAGTACCCACAAAGGAATGAAGGTAACAAGTATCCAACCCTAATTCTAAAGGTTCTTAATGTTTTAAATGCCAAGGTTGGGGACACAAGGTAAATAAGTGTCCTCATCGGAGGAATATGATCCTTTGAGAAGGAAGTATATATTACCTTAGAGAAGAGGTGGGACAAAAAAAGGATAATAAAGGAGAAGCCCAACAAGGAGAGGGGTTAGAAGAAGATGAGAAAATAGAGGAAGGAAATAAGGATGCTTGGCCTCAAGATGGAGAGTTTGAGGTTCCAAACTTTATGGTAAGATAAGTGATGATTAGTAAGGCCTTAGATGACCCTAGTCAAAGGGAAAATCTATTCCATACATAATGTCTTATCAAAGAAAATATATGCTCATTGGTTATTGATAGTATGAGTTGTGCTAATATAGCTAGTGCCACCATGGTTAATATTTTGAAGTTAACCACAACCAACCATGCCCTACCATACAAGTTCCAATGGTTAAATGAGTATGGAGAATTGAAAGTGACTACACAAGTTGTGATCCGGTTCATGATTGGGAATTACTATGATGAAATAATATGTTATGTCATTCCCATGTAAAATCATCATATTTTTCTTGGAAGACCATGGAAATACGATTGTTTAACCAAACATGAAGGAAGAAATAATTAGTATTCTCTTGAGTTGAATGGTTGAAAGTTTACCCTTCACCCTCTTTCACCATCATAAGTGAGCGAATTACATCAAAGAATGAGAGAGCTAATGGAGAAGGGTAGTAAAGAAGTGGAGGAGGAACCTCGTGAAGATGAGAGTGATGAAGCAAAAGAGATGAGGAAGTTGAAGTGGATGGCCCAAATGGTGAAGTTGGCTAGAAAGAAAGACTTTTTTGAGGAGACTAATGATGAGGAGCCCATAATCCTTTTAGCCCATGCTTTGCATGAAATCCATTATACTTCTCCTATCCCTCATTCTATTTCTTTTGTTTTGTAGGAATTCAAAGATGTGTTTCCAAAGGAGCTACCAAAAGGGTTACCCCCACTTGGGAATTGAGCATCAAATAGAATTCGTGTTGGGCTCATAATGGTGTAATAGATTTGCTTATCTAAGCAACCCAATGGACACCAAAGAGTTTCAAAGGCAAGTTGACGAACTTCTCAACAAAGGATACATAAAGGAAAGTATGAGTCCATGTATGGTTTTGGTATTATTGGTACCAAAGGAAGATAGGATTTGGCGCATGTGTGTCGATTACCTGGCTGTCAACAAGATAATGGTAAGGTATCGCCACCCTATCCCTAAATTAGAGGATATACTAGATGAATTGAATGGTTCTTGTGTGTTTTCAAAGATTGATCTTAGGAGTAGGTACCATCAAATCTGGATGAGTCCTGGTGATGAATGGAAAACTACTTTTAAGACAAAGTTTGGTTTCTATGAATGGATGGTTATGCCATTTGGACTCATCAATGCTCCTAGTACCTTTATACAGTTAATGAACCTTGTTATCAAAATTGTTTATAGGGAAATTTGTTGTGGTATACTTTGATGATATTCTAGTTTATAGAAAGTCCATAGATGACCATGCTAAGCATTTGAGATGTGTTTTTGATGTGCTTAGAAAGGAGCAATTGGTTGCTAATTTTGAGAAATGCTCCTTTTGTGTTGATGAGTTGTCTTTATGGGATTTATTGTAAGGGTGTTGAAGTGGATAAATCCAAGATAGACACTATAATAAATTGGCCAACTACACAATCCATTGGTGATATGATAAGTTTTCATGAATTGGCTAGTTTTTATAGAAGTTTTGTCAAAGGGTTTAGCACCATAGCTGCCCCATTGACCAAGGCCATCCAAAAGGATAAACCCTTTATGTGAGGTGACGAGCAAGCAAAGGCATTTGAAACTTTGAAAACAATGCTTAGCTCTGCCTCTTTGTTGCAATTGCCCGACTTTTGAAAAATGTTTGCAATGTGATGCTAGCAACGTAGGCATTGCAGCCATCTTAATCCAAGACCAAAATCCCATTGCATACTTTAGTGAAAATCTCAACGGATCAACCTTGAACTACTTTACGTATGATCTTGAGTTGTATGCCTTGATTATAGCTTTGAATAATTAGTAATACTACCTGTGGCCTAAGGAATTTGAGTTTCGGACCGACCATGAATCTTTGAAACACTTTAGGGACCAACACAAATTGAACAAATGGCATGCCAAGTGGATTGAATTCTTAGAAACCTTTCCTTATGTGATCCAATACAAAAAGAGGAAGGAGAACGTTGTGGACGATGCCTTATCCCAAAAACATGTGTTACTTAGTACTTTGTCTTCTAAATTGATTAGATTTGAATGCTTGAATACATTGTATCCTGAGGACCCAAAGTTTTCTCAAATCTTCAATGAATGTGAGGAATGGGAAAGGGAAAAATGGCCTAGGGATAGAACTTCTATACCGTACTCTAAATTTGATGGATTCCTATTCAAAGAAAAGACGTTATGTGTGCCCTATAGCTCTTAGAGAGAGTTGTTTGTGAGAGAGGCACACGATGGTGGTATGATGGGTCACTTTGGAATTGACAAAACCCTTGGAATCCTATAGGGACAATTCTATTGGCCTAAAATACGTCATGATGTCGTACGAATTTGTGGTCAATGTATTGATTGTAGAAGTGTAAAGTCATGCCTTCTACCTCAAGGATTATATACCCCATTTCCCAACCCCCTACATCCATGGCTTGACATATCTATGGATTTTGTATTTGGTTTGCTAGGACAAAGATGGAAAGACATAGTAATTTTATTGTGGTTGATCTGTTTTTAAAAATGGCTCATTTTATTTCGTGTCACTAGTGTGATGATGCCTTGAATGTGGCATATTTGTTTATATAACATGTTGTCAAGATACACGAAATTCTCCAGACCATTGTTAGTGACAGGGACTCTAAGTTCCTTAATCACTTTTGGAGGTCATTTTGGGGTAAGCTTGGCACCAAATTGTTCTTCTCAGTGTCTTGCCACCCACAAATCGATTGTCAAACCGAGGTTGTGAATAGGACCATGGGTTCTATACTAAGTACCACGGTCAATGGAGAAATAGCCTCCTGTGAGGATCACTTACCCTCAGTCGAATTTCTTTACAATCGTGTTATTTAATCGAATATTGGTATGACTCCCTTTGAATGTGTCTATGGTTTTAACCCCCTAACCACTTTGGATCTCACTCCTTTGTATAGTGATATTGAGATTAGTTTAGATGGGAGAAAAAGGGCGAAATCAATGAAGAAGATACATTAGCAGGTGAGATTTCACCTTGAGAAGAAGAATCAAGCAATAGCCAAAAGAGTGAACAAAGGAAGGAGAAGGTTTGTACTTGAAACGGGTGATTGGGTATGGGTAAACCTCTGGAAAGATTGATTTCCCACCAAAAGGAAGGCTAAGTTTATTCCTAGAGGTGATGGCCCATTGCAAGTGCTTGAGCATATAAATGATAATACTTACAAAATTGACCTCCCACCGGAGTATCAAGTGCACAACACATTCAACATGTGTGATCTCTCACCTTTTGACATGATACTGGATAAGAATTTGAGAACAAATTCTTCTCAAGATGGAGAGGATGATACAATCCAAACCCACTATAAACCATTCACTAGAAGCCAAACACAAGAGCTACAAGCACTCCAAGGGATGTTCATAAAGCGGGAGATACTTGGCGACATTCTAGTACCATCTAAAGGGTGTTACAAGTTGGTGATTGCATCCACAAAGAATCAAGAAGCCTTGGAGGGGTCAAAACATTACGTAAAGGAGTAAAATGACTCACTTTTGGAGTCTGTGAGCTCACCTTTGGCTGCAGGTGAATAAGGTTCGCCAGCAGGTGGCCAAGAAAGTCCAAAATAGTGGCATCTACTCCTGACCTGCATGGGCAGGTGAGGTGGCCTTAAACGACTAGAAGGCTATGTTTTAAAAGGGATATGGATCAATTTTTGGCCCAAGTTTGTAATAATTGACCCATGGGTATAAATACAAAAACCATGCTTTATTTTCCTTAGTTTTGCTTTGAATATTGAAGAACTAATCTCTTTTAAGTGTGTTGGTGAGCATTTATTGATGTTTTGGTTAGGAACGTGTTGTTACGAGGGCGGTCGTCTCCCTTTGGTCACCATAGTAATTAGGTGTTAGTTTGTTAATATAATTAGGGATTCTAGGGTTTGAAATACTCTATTTTTCTTAATTTCATTTCCTTCTAGTGTATAATTTTTCATTTATCTACCTTTATTTTTAATTTCTTAGTTAATCTTTAGTTTTTCGTAGTTTTCGATTATCATCATATTTCCTTTATGAGGGCCAATGGACCCCACACTTATGCTTTCATCGTGCTCCTTCACTTAGATTTTGGGTACTCAGACTTCCCTAATCTGCAAAATAAAAAAACAAAAAGAAACAAAGGTGACACTATATAAAAATAACTAACTCTATTATAGCATGGGTTGCCTTCCAAGTAGCGGTGGATTTAATATCGCAGCACGACTCATGTCACAACTATCATCCACAATCTCACAATATCTAATTACCTATCAACCATAACATTCTTCTCTTCTTTACTCTACCAATAATATCATCAACATTTGCCCTTTTACTAATTTTCTCACCTCGTGTTGGATCACATTCAAGTTTTTCAAACTAGGGCTTACTGACTAAATTAGGCAATTCTATGACAGAGTCTGAAGCGCTAATTGGAATATTGTACTTCTCCACCCCACACTTACCCCTTTCAATAATAGTAATTATGCTTAGATGCCCATAATATAAGGGTGTGTTTAGTGCTTTGTACACTGTGAAGACCACATTATCATCATTTAGTCTCATCTTGAGCATGCCCTCTCTAACATCGATCAACACTCTTAGGTAGCCAAAAATGGATGTACCAATATGATTGGTACCCTGTCATGTGCCTCATAATCATGAACACTAAAGTCAGTAGTAATAATGAACTTACCAACCTTAATGAGAACATCCTTAATAATTCTTTTGGGGACAACTCTAGTTTTGTCCACCATCTGTAGTACAACTGATGAAGGCCTTAACTTCCCTAAAACCAAAGTTTTAAACACAAAAAGGGGCATTAATTTGATGCTTTCCCCTAAATCACTCAAAGCTTAAGCAATATCACTTTCACCAATTTTTATGGGGAGGGTGAAACTCACTGGGTCCTTGAGCTTTTGGTGCATCTTGCTCATAACCACAGAATTTCACTCTTTTATAAGTTCTACAGTCTCAATAACACCAATCCTCCTTTTTTTTTTCCATCACATCTTTCAAGTACTTAGCATACTTGGGCATTCCCTGTAAAACATCTAACAAAGGAAGGTAAATGTGACGTTCTCTAAATGTGCCAAAGAACTTATAAAAACAAGCATCCTCTTTGTCTTTCTTAAGCTTTTGAGGGAATGGTGGGGGTGGTTTTTTTAGAGATTGCTCAATCGGATTTTTATTCGGGTACTCAGACTTACCCTTTTTGTCAGCTTCTTTTGATTTTACTTGCTTTTTCATTTTATTAGTTGTGATCAACTCTGCTTGCACATCATAATTTTTCTTTAGAGGTGCATCAATCAAATCTCTACCACTACATAATGTAATTGCCTAACTTGCTTTGGATTTTACTCTGTGTCACTAGGCAAACTCCCTTGAGGTTTTGAGTTTTGTGCCTGATCTAACTAACCCAGCTGCAACTATAAATTATTTTGAGCCAATTGCTGATTTTTAATCTTTGTAGCTATTTGTTCTTGGTTGGACAGAATCTTTTTCAAAGTCTCTTCTATATTGCTGGCCTGAGTGTTTTGTGAATACCTTGATGCTACTGAAACTGTTGAGGTTGAACCTGGTTATTGCCCAAAGAGTAGTTGGGTTAACTCTTCCAGTTACGATTGTAGGCATTACCATAATTCTTATTCCCTTTTTGTTCATTGGCCACAAAATTTACTGACTTTGGATTTGCTTCACATAAGTCTGCAGAGTGACCACTATTACCATAAATTTCACATCACGTCTGAACTTGCTGAACTGCATTAACCTTGGCCTAAGGTTGATCCATACTTAACCTGTTGAATTGAGTCATCATCTAGTTCCTATATAGCCAATGCTGTGATATTATCTACCTAGATCATACCTGTAGGCTTCTTCATAATACTTTTGGATACATTACCCTGCCATTCTGGATTACCTTGTGCAATACAGTTGAACAGAGTGTACAGTTCATCATATGTCTTCTCCAAAGCTTGACCTTTTTCCACTAAGTCTAGAAAAACATTTGTGTTATGGTTAAGAATTTCAACAAAATTATGAGCTAATACCTCATTTGTCTGTTGGTGATGTGGGCAATCACCGAGAAGAAACTTGAATCTCACCCATACATGATCGAGAATTTTGTATGGAATCTCAGTTGATCATTAGCCTAAAAGGCTCATTTAGTGGATCCACATATAGATCGAGAGGTTCTATACCCTAGAAAGGTACGAGGCCGCTATGCCAATTGGGTTAGACATTGGACATTTTTAAATCAACTGATGTATGTTGGTTATAAAAAACTCCTGCCTAAAAGCTTTACTCAATTTTGATAGCTTACTTGATATGATCATGATATAGTTTAATATAGCATGATTTTAATATGCACCCATTTTAGATATGATTTCAGAATTTATGATTTCAAATATGCGTTATCTTTCAGAAATACTCATTTATATTCTTTGACTGCATTTTCTCTCAGTTGATAGTTATATATATTTGAAAGACTCATTCTAGTCCATCTCACAACTTATGATATAGATTTGACTTAAACTATTTAGTTTTATTCCTACTTACTCAGTACCTTCCCAGTACTGATTACATACTTCTTATGCTAATATTTTTCTAATGATATAGATATGAATGATCATTTTCAGTCTCGTTGCTAGAAAGTTGCGATTCATAATTCAGAAGTTGATGAGTCCACTTAATTTGGAGACATAGCTTAGTCATTCTATCCTTATTTCTAACTTAGTTTCTACGTAGTTGGGGGCCTTGTCCTGGGAAATTGTTTTACACAATTTAGTGGGTTTTTGACATTAGTATTTAGTTGTAATAGACTTATCTTTGAATTCTATTTCAATATAATATTAGGTTACAACTTCTGCTTCAGTTTCCCATATTATGCATATATATGATATGACTAGGGTTAGCTTGGGATAACATGTGGCTTTAAACACCCTGTCTCATCCAGGGTGTCGACTCGAGTTGTGATAGTATGTAAGATAGATAATGGGTAGAACAACCCATCCCTACCCAACTTTATTAGATTTTTCAAAATATTAGCTTTAACCATTCTTGCCCTACCCTCCCCCGCTTGAGTATTACCCTACCCTTCCCAATTAAAACCTTTCCTTGCCCTACCCCATTACCATGCCTACTTGAAAGAGAATATTGGAGCACTTTACTGAGAAATTATTAACCCTTTCTTCAATTCCTTGCTTTATAGTGACTAATTTTTGGTGTAGTGGTTAAATTTATACTTGGATATTGTAGTTAGAGATAATGCATTATCTATGTTTTGAATTAGGGTTCTTATTTCATCTTAAGCTTTTGTATTAATTAAATACGTGCTAATATATGAATTGGGTGTTTGCTTATCAAATTAATCTTGTGTTTTAATTGATTTTTCAAAGGGAGTGATCAACCCTAGGACTTGCCTATTAACATGATTAAGTTGTAGAGAGTTAATTGAGGTTGAAAAAAGTTAATTAGCATGATTAGGGGTGTAAAACCCATCTAATGGAATTGAACTAGAGATAAGAAAATTCCTAGTGTATCCTATAATTGGATTATCCTTATTTGATACTTAGCTAGGGTTTGAGAGAATCTAGTTAAGAAACATTTGCTTTTGGTCGAAAAACGTTAGAGGATACTTGAGATTCCAAGGCTAAGTGCCTAACCCATTTGATTATTGTTACTATACTTGTTTTTTTATATAGAAATGGGAAAGTCCTCTTAAGGCTAAGTGGTTAACCCTTGAATAAATACAATGGATCATTGATAGAATTGATTTCCTATTTCCATATCCTTCTTTCTCCTTGCTTGTGAATGACATTGATCACTTTGACCATTTTTATTATTGTTAATATATTTGTTTATTTTTATATAGAAAACCCTCCAAAAAAATATTTGTATCAATTATTTGGATTCAAGTGAGTGGCTTTGATTCCTTATTTTCTCAATCGTCGCTTATATTATTCCCGGAGGGATAAACCCTGACTCTTTAGTTGGGTTAATATATTACTAGTGACTACGTACACTTTCTAGTTATTTTAGGGGTGTAATTGAGCATTATCAGCCACCTCAGCCTGAACACCCAGAATGTGAACCCCGCAAAGACTGACCGGAGCTCTGACCACTATACCTGGACTGACTACCACCATTGAGTTAAAATGTAGCTTCCATGGGCCTACTAGGCTGAATATACTGTTATTGCTGCCTAATATGACCATACTACACCTCTAAGTTGAAGTATAAAATGGTCATTTTCAATTATTGAACCGTACAAGGTTGGGATCTAATCCCACAGGAAATAAGGTGTGAAATAAGTTTAATGTTGTTAATCCACAAATAGCCAGTTATTTCCATAAGAAAAGATGTTTTAAGATATAACATTTTTTCAGTGTTAACTGTAGACAAGTAATCAACATAATGTTTAGAGAAGTAATTCAATAAAGAGAGATGACTAGGTTTATTTTTCCCATGATTTCATAATGGCAATGGGTCATTGTCGATAGTATTTCCTTTTGGTGTTACGCTTGCAAAGCTATCGTTAAATTTATTTCATCTAAGTGTTTCTAAACCAACTTAGATAATTAACACTCAAATACTTTTGAACTAAGACTGATTATAATAAGAATTACTATAATCGCCTCAAGTTAATCAACCTTACTACAACATTAACCACCATACGAGGATTGGAAGCCTCGAATCCTTGTTACCAAACCTTTTCCCAGCCTTAACCTCTTTTATCAAGAATGTTTATACCTTAGGCAAGTTTTAATGTTATGCAACCATTAGAAAACAAACAAAATGAAGGAATAAACCTTACTCGCAAAAACACCTATAAAAACTACACCATTTTTTACCCTAAATGTGTTAATTCACCATGGTTCCCACAATCCTAGTTGTGGGGTTTTGCTACTCATAGATTTACAATCAGCAATAGTCATATTAATCATAATAGAAGGAAGTACTTGTGAGAATGAAATCAATAAGTATTGGAATTGAATTGGAAGAGTTCAAGAATTTTCCTAAAAGCACAAGTACAAAGAGTAATTTTGTTTTATTCTAAAAACGAGGTTGACTGAAATAAGACCTAAAAGTAGAGTAACATTAGTTTTCTTGTCTAAAATGAGGCTAACTAAAATAATTCCTAAATGTAGGCATTTATATTCTCGGAAATTTTAAATCCTAATTAAACTAGGAAAATTTCCACATCGCATCCCATAGTTATCTCCACAGTTTATCATCTGAGTGATGGTTCGTTGGGTGAACCATCGTCTAGTTCCATTGAATGTCATTAAATTATTATTTGTACCATGACTGAGTTGATAGTTTATCTAGTAAATGATGGTTCATCAAAATGTCTATCGACTTGCTCAAATTTAGCATTACCCATTGGTTCAGCTCAGCGACATAGACGACGGCCCTTTGGAGGGTCAACGATTTGTCCCCTAGTCCGTAGAGTGGACCACATTCCTTCATCACCCTCCTTTCACCAAATTCCAACAATTTAGTCTCTTTGGCTCAATTTCCTGCATAAATAACAAAAATGTGATCAAATCCAACAATGGGTTACTTAAAAAATTGCAATAATTCATGGTCAAAAGCATCAAATGTGCAATCAAATATCGACACATCAACACCCCAACTTAGAATTCTTGCTTGTGCTAAAGCAACTAAAATAAGACTTAATCTAAATAGCTAGGCATCGGACTATCAGAAAATCTATAGTAGTTCCATTTAGCATTAACCATCCGAGAATGCAAAATTAGGTACCTCTCCATTATTTCAAACCAATGTGCAAACATTCAAGACTAAACAAGCTAACATTCTAGAATCAAAGACATCATGTTATTAGTAGACAATTTAATAATAAACTAGTATCACATGAGATATCAAGCAAAAATTTATAAATATCACACCATGCCTTCATATAAAGAAGGTCCATCATACAAGATAATGATTAAACTTAGACTATAGCACAAACTTTCACACTCTTAAAGAACTTCAAATGCTGCTAGAATGATACCATAAGCTTGCCCTTATTTTCAATACTTATCTTTATTCGAAAACTAGGCTACGATCATAATAGAGCTTTTCTAGGGTTTTATTGTAGTCTTTTGGATGGGTAAGGTGCATATGGAATAATGACTAAACCCTCTATGAACACTACACATCTAAATTTTATTTAGCCCCACCTTTTATTGTCCCACTTTATTTCTTCTTCCCTCTACTGCGTGTGGTTTATTCTTTACAACTACTGCCTCTTTTTGCTACTCATTATTCATTTTTCTCATTTTTTTTCATATACACACCACACCCACCTTTTCACTAAATTACTTACAAAACCTTTTTACTCTTACTCTTGACTTGTTCTCCCAATCATTTACCACCCAAACTTAGAAATGTTTCCAATATTTTAAATCCTAGTGCTCAAGGAGGGAAATGGTATCAAATAAGGGTTTACTTGAATAAGGAAGGGTATCAGGTCCATTGGCTAGTCAAGAAAAAGTCTCACAACTCAAATTTAGGGAACTTTGGATAATACACTCATTAGGTAGTCCTTTTTTCTTCCAATTAAGGTTTTATAATAACGACCTATGATCCTTTCCTGAACTAGCTTTTCCTCAAATAGTTTTAGAAATACCAATTGGGTAAGTTCAAGATTAAAACAACATCGAAAAATCCAACGAGTACCTCACACACACATGGAAAAATGGGTTCTATCATTAAGTTCTAGATTAACCACCATCACAGAAGCCAACGAGTACCTCACATACATATGGCAAAAAGGTTTCTATCATCAACTATCATTCAATCAAATAGTGCACTAGTCTAACTACACAAATGATCACTAACAATACAAAGATAATGTCAAAATCTGACCTATACAGGTTAACAGCAAAGAAATAATACACTAAGCTTAGTTTTAGAGGGTTACCATTTTACAAATTCAAGCACAACTATTTGTTACAATATGACCACCAAAATCTCCCTAATTTTCCTCAATTGATTTTATAGACTCAACAAAAACATACTTATTACCATAACACAAAACATCCTAATCTTGACTTGTCAATTCAACATAAATAAAACACCTACGGGAAAAGAAGCGTGATAAGAAAAAAACTTTAGAGACACATACTACAGCATAGTAGCCCCACACCTATTAGAAAAACATGCATTTTTTTTAATGCATATAGATACAAAGCCATGGATATGGGAACTTACCTGTGGTGCTATAGGCATTGTCTGCTGGTATGTGGGCTACAAATACAACCCCATGCTCTTCAGCAGTTGTGGTATGTGAAGCAGGATATGGTGGAGGAATCTAGCAGTGGAAATGATTGAAGCCAAAGACTCTACCCTAGCATAATCTGCTCTAGTCTATTCAGCATACTCATGTACCACATTCGAGAAGGCTCCACCAGCTTGAGACCTCATAAACTCCTCTAACTTATGATGGTCCTCTTTTGAAGGCCTCTAAACTTCCTTCATTGCACTTTCCTCTTTGTTTTACAACCTCTTTGCAAACTTTTTATCACTATCATTATTTTCACAAGCTCTCTTTCCAGCCTCCTTTGCAGTACAACCAACAAATAAAGTTATGGCTTATCTTTTACTGACTCCTCTTGCACCTATGTAGGAATTAATGGGTATACCTGGGTAGGTCATGAGTAAAACTCAGTAATCTCAGTGCAGGACTCCGCAAACTTACTCATATCAAGAACATTAATGACATTTAATCTCTCATTCAGCCATGTTTCCATGTCATCAATTTGACTATGTAGGGTCGATTAAGGATCAAGTGCGGCAGAAATGACATTGTCTACAAATAGGCCTAGATGTAATGCAAACAATTCTATATAGCATTTTGATCTCTCCACCCTCTTTACCCACTTCATAATGTTTGGGGGTATAAATTCATAAGCTGAGGTCTAGGCTACAGTGGAAGCCGTGTAAGTAGAATTAGTGCCCAAGGTGGCAGCAGTAATAGATGTGGAAGGTGTGGAGGTAGTAATTAGAGTTATTGTCGAAGCTAAATAAATATCGATGGTTGCTCGATATATCTCTGTAGTGATAGTAGCCTCCCCCTCAATGGTGGTATAAATAGTGACCTCGGTCTAACTATTAGACCCAAACACTTGAGGTACTATCTTGTGAGCCTGAAGCTCATGTTTTATCTCATCTCTCAACTTCATTATTTCTTAAAAGTTATGATCATGTTATCTATCCCTCTTAGTAAAAGAACTTTGGCCTCTTTGAACACAAATGGGTTATAAGGCATGGAAATGGTAATGAAGTGGTAGGTCTTTGTGCCACTGTAATTATGAAAAAATTCAACTTGTAGGCGGACATTAGGATGACCACCAAAATTTATCTCTCATCATTCAACACATTGTTTCCTTATGTAGGTACCAAGCGGAGCTGCACTAGTACCCACCAATACATTACAATGAAACTCAATGATGCTTTCATTATCTTTGCTTTTGCATTATTTAACCACAATGGCTCATTTTTAGGTAGTACTTTAATAAAGTTTAATTACACCCAAGAAAAGGATGTACGCGGTCATTAGCAATATATTTTACCCAACAATAGAGTCAGTGTTTATCCCACGAGGAACAATGTGACTAGAAATTGAAAAAGTATGGAATAAAAAAAACTAACTAAAATCCAAACAAAAGATGCAGGTTTTTTGGGGATTTTTGAATATAAAAAGTGAAACACAGATAGAACAACTTATAATATGAACAAATTGATCAATGAATTTCACAAATAATGAGAAATAAGTGAAATGATACTGAGGAATCAATTCTATCCACGGTTCAAAGTATGTAAATCAAATACTCATCATTAATGATGGGTTAGCAAGTTAGCCTTGGAACCTCAAGTATCCGCCATGTCTTTCGATCGACGAACTAATATTTCTTGGCTAAATTCCATCGATTATTAGCCAAATGTCAACACAAATAGTTTCAATCTATGGCGACACAAGGATTTTACTATGTCTAGTAACAAAACCCATTATATGGGTCATTCAATCCAAAACTCACTAAATTAACCTTTACCAAAGATAAGTGGTAGTTTTTCTACTTGTATGTATCTCTTTTCTTATGGTTTTGTGTTGTTAATTAATAATATCGGTCTAATTATCCTTTGAATGGTGATCATTTTAGGTACTTTGGGTTTACAAAGATTTTTAATGAAAAAAATCATAAAAATAAAATAAAGGGGCTTAGAATGATATATGGATAAAAAATTGGTCATGCAAATGGACAAAATAGTGAACTAAAAGACCCTGAAACCTCACCAGTACAGCTGACCATCGCACGCAGGTGCCCACCTGCACTGGCATGTGTGCCAGTAGGTAACTAGTGCGGTGACATTTTTGTAATTATCTGAAATAAGAATTATAAGCTATAAAAGGGATTTTTCAGATCTGAAACATCATCCTTTGCATATTTCACAACCTTGGAGGCTAGGGTTTTTGACCCAACACCCTTGTATTGAAGATTTGGAAGCAGTGTATATTGTTATATCCTTACTCATTTATTCATTCATTTGCTTGGTATTGAATATTTGGGTATATTAAGATTCATATTTGAGTATTTGAAGTTAGAAATAATGCAATTCTTATGCTTTGTATTTGGATTTTTATTTTATCTCAAGCTTTTGTAATAATTGATTATTCTTTGGTTTATGAATGGGTTTTGCTTGTCTAAATTAATTTGATGTTTTATCAATTTCTACTCTAGTTGAGCTCAAAAGAGCGAATTAGAGTGGGACTTGATCATCTACTTTGATTAATGCTTGAAAAAACTAATTGAGGTTGGAAAAAGAATGATAGATACCCCAACAACATCATCTAGAATGAGCACATCTAGAAGATTAGTATATATATTAACAAAAATAATAGTAGAAGGATATAACAGTAGATATTATACACCGATGGGGTGCTGTTTTTTGTGTACAACAAGCTTTCATATTTTTATCTAATACTTTATCTAGTTTTCTTCTATCTGTGTAGGTATCACACAATCCTATAAACCATGTTTGTAAATATTTTATTCTTGCTCCTAAAGTATCTGTTCATCTGGTATATTGACAGTAGTTCCTCCATTGCACTGTGAGCATTGGTGATCTGCATATTTTGGTCCTACGTATTGACAATATCTTGTTAATAGATGTGTTGAAATAAATCCTTTTTTCAGTGCTCTTGTAGTAGGTGTATCTTCTGGTTTTAACAAGGAAAACAGCTATGTAATTATTTTACTTTTTAGAATTTCCACAATTCTATGCAAATAAAAGACTTATTGGTTTACAAGTTATTCTCCAAGAACTAGCAAATAATTATACAAATGGACATGCTATATGGAGCTACTACTACAGAAACCAAGTTATGATTTATGCCAACTTAAGAGAACTACGACAAGCAGACATGGAAGAAGTCCGACAATGGATAATTTCCTTGTTAAAACCAGAAGATACACCTACTACAAGAGCACTGAAAAAAGATTTATTTCAACACATTTATTAACAAGATATTGTCAATACATAGGACCAAAATATGCAGATCACCAATGCTCACAGTGCAATGGAGGAACTACTGTCAATATACCAGATGTTCAACTAGGATAAACAAGTGGAGCAGAATGACCAGCTAGTCAAACACCACCTACCGACAAGCTAAGGAAAATAGCTATGTAATTATTTTACTTTTTAGATTCTTTCCGTGTTTTAGGATAAGAGCATAATGCTCTTTACACGTTTTTTCTTTTCTTTTTTGTCGTCTAGTAATAATTAAAGATAGGATAGACAGCCACTACTTTATTTTACGCGTTTTCTTTATAAAGTCGTAAAGTGCACAGTGATTAGCACTGCACACTTACGCGTTTTGTATGTATATAAATAGAAGCAAAAAGAAGAAGAAGGTATCGAGCAATCGAAACCTAAAACCTCTCATGTGCTGAGAACTCACTAAATAAAATATCTTCCAGTAATCTACAGCTTTTTTCAAACTATGGAGGATTCCAACATACAAACTTCAATATCATATACAACAGAGGAAATAACAACTACGGTACACTCTTATTTAATTATGTGTAACTAAATCTTATATTCCTGCTAATCTCTAGATTATTATTAATGTTTATCATGCAGCAGTTTGATTATGTTATATTATTCAAGTAAGTTTGCTATGGTTAGGTAAGCTAAGAGTTAGGTAAGCCCAGACTAAGCCATCCTAGAGGTCGAAACCGGAAAAGGCTAGGAATGCCGAGAATAGGGTAGCAGACCAGAGTTGAGGCATTGTTAGGGTAACTGATCAAAGCTGAAACCCATAGTAATGACACAAAGAATAATTAAACATACTGAATTGCTTAGTGATAAATATAATAATAAGATTAGAGGTTAAAGGGAATATGATTTGAACACACATGAATGACAAATATGGCAACATCTAGTAAAAACATCTCATCACCTGATAGAAACATAGAAAATGACCAGGATAAAACACCTAAGTATTTACTCAATGAGGATAACAATTACAAAATATTACTACTATATATACTAAGGACTTTAGATAAAGATTCAGTACAAAAAATATATAACTTACTATTTACCTATGAACTTGTAGACTAAATGAAAGAAGCATTACCAGATAGTCTATTAATAGTAAACACTGATGAAGATACAGATTATAAAACTAATAATATATACGATGATATAGATTCAGAAGGACATTTAGATTTCAACTAAAATAATGAACCAAGAACATTTAGAAAATTGGCAACGAACTATAAATGAATTAAGAGAAAGAGAAACTTTAATACAATATAACCTAGATAAATATATACAAACTCAAGAAGAAGCTTATCTAGATTTAATAGTACAAGATATTAACCAAATATTAAGATTAATTAGACAAAGAGACATTTATTATACTTCCGCATTTCAAACATGAATAAACAAAACAAAGCTCAAAGGGACCCCCTCCCATTGGTATCAGAGCATAGGAACAAAATTAAAAAATCTGAACATAATACTAAAATAATTCACCCCGATATAAAAACCAAAAGCAATAACAGTAAGAAAACCCAATTGATAAAACAAACAAATAAAATGAAAGGACTTGACTATGGAAAAGAATTAACTTTTGATGACCCCAGATATATAAGACTTAATAAACAAATAAACATAGATAATAAAATACAGAAACTCAGAAAAGAATTAACAAAATTTTATGAAGAATATGAATATACTAGAATGCCGGTACTAATAGATATGATCTCATACACAGAATTCAAGTATATTAAACAACTTAAAAAACAACAAGAATACAGTTATGACAAATAAGTCACCAAATATAAAAATGATTAAAACAATAAAAATAAACCATTTAACAAATAGGATTCAGAAAAAATACAGAAGGAATATCCAAAGAAAACAAAAACTTAAAGAAATTACACAAATAATTAAGGAAATAAATAACTTAAATAAATCCATGACTAAATTAGTAATAGCACTAGACAAAATAACTATATCAATAAAACAAACCATAAATGGATAAGCCTGAACCAAGTAACCCAGTATATAAATATCCAGACACACCAAGAATAATAAGAAAGGCAGAATTACTTAGAAAAATCATAGATATACGAGATGAAATTGAATACCGAAAAAACAAATTAAATTATAATATATTTGCAGGAGTAACTAAAAAATCAATAGATGCACAAAAACAAACTTTAAGTGAATTAGAATTACAATTAGACATTTTAGAACATAAATACGCAAATGAATAAAGAAGAATATCCAGTAGAAGAAAAAATATTTACAGGAACAGAAGGTATACAAATAATTATAGTACATTCAACTTTAGGATGAAGATATAGAAAAATAGGAAAAAAATTACATTTAATGCCGGATAACAATTCAGCTAAGCTAGAAGATAGCCTAACAGAAATGGTACGATTACAAAAAGAAAATAGTGAAATAGATCAAAAATTAGAAGTTGAAAAAATACGTATGGAAGCAAAAAAGGAAATAGAACAATTAAAACTTAAACAAGTAAAAGAGGAAACACAACAAGAACTACCTCAAGAAATAAATCCAAGTATTCCACAAATAGATTTTGAACCATCTACAAAGATAAAAGAATTAGAAAAAGAATTAGCCTTACTTAAACAAATATATGCAAAGAAAGTTAAAGAAAGAGAAGAACGTCAAAAATTATTCAAAATAAAACAATTAGAAAAAGAAAAACAATTAGTTGAAGAATTAAAAAAACTAAAAGAAAAAATACAAATGGAAGAAACTAACCCAGATGTTACAGAAGAATTTACAACCCTAAGCATAGACAACATAGACAATATAGATGAAGAACAATCTGAAAATCAAGAAATAAGTGAAACATACACAGAAATCATGGATCAAATTACAAACACTAATTTAGAAATAAATACAACAAATGCTAAACCAAATATAAATACCATAAAAAATGAAGCTAGTACCAGTAGAACATCACATGACAAAAGAAGATATAATAATCCAAGAACAACAGGACCAACTTATTACACAGTAACAGACGATAATAGATATGAAGCAATATGGAATAGTAGACTAAATACAAAATGGATGCCTAACAAAGTACCAGAACAATCCCAATTTTTAGATTTAGATTGTGTAATAGATACAAATAAAACAATACAGTTATGGATAGGACACATTGCAAAACAACTAGTTGATAATAAGATATCTGTAGCAGATACACCAGGATATATAGAAAGAACATTAGTAGGAACAGTAAAATTATGGCTACACAATATAACAGAAGAAAGTAGAACAACTCTAAGAAGTAATAAAGATAAAAATGGCACAGTTACAACATCAAATATAGCAATCTTAGACAAATATGAATATGGAATACGAAATGAATTTGGAAGTATGACTACCGAAATAGCAGAACAGGAAAAGGACAAAAATCTAAATAGACAATTAATGAATAAATTAACAATATGTAATATGTGTTACACAGACCAATATACATGTGCTTTCAAAGAATATTACTACAAAGGAATATATACTCATGAAGAAGCAATAGAAGTTAGAAAAACATATTTTACAAAATTACCTGAACCATTTAGTACAAAAATAATAGCTGATTGGGAAGCAGCAAGTTTAACAGATACTTTAGGAGCAAGAATAAAATATTTACAAACATGGTTTATAGGATTGTGTGATACCTACAGAGATAGAAGAAAACTAGATAAAGTATTAGATAAAAATATGAAAGCTTGTTGTACACAAAAAACAGCACCCCAGTTTGGATGTAAACAATCCAAATATAAATATAAAAAACGATTTAAGAAATATAAGAGTTTTAAATCAAAGTATAAATACAAACAACCAAGGAAAAGATATTATGTAAAAAACTATAAAAAGAAAAGACCATACAAACCTAAGAAAAAACTATCTGAATGTGAATGTTACAATTGTGGAAAACTAGGACATTTAGCTAAAGATTGTAAACTACCTAAAAATATAAAGAAAAAACAAATAACAGAAATAAGAATAAAAGATGACAAATACACTGAACTACCATATATAGATTACGATATGGAAAGTGAAGATAGTATATATGAAATAAGTGAAATAAATGAAATAGATAATATAACAGATCTTGATGAGGATATAACAATAGAACAAATAAATAACGAAGATACAGACATTGAAGAATATATAAATGACTGAAACAGGAGTAATTGAAAAAGATGACTACCAAACTGAAGAAACTTCAAACCAGAAAGTAATATTTGATACAACTATATTTAACCAAATCAAAAAACAAGAAATATCACTTAAAATAGATAATGTTTTAGAAGTACCTATAATAAAAAATTGGTTCAGAAAACCAAAAGAAGAGTATTATGTTATAAGCCAAAAAGAACATACAATAGATTGTAAATATGCAAAAGGAAGAGCAATGGTACCAATTATTAATAAAAAAGACCTTAATAAAGAAATACAAGCTTTAAAAACTAAAAATGAACTAACTCATGTACACCTAGGAGCAATAGAAATATTACTAAAAGCATGTTTTAGAGAAGGAATAGATACACCAATAGAATTATACTTAGCAGATGATAGAATCAAATTTCCTATAGAAAAAAGCATAATTAGTGCAGTAAAAGGAAACTTAATATATCAAAAATTTAAATTTACAGTAAACCCAAATTACTCAGTAGCAATAAAAGATAAGAATATTGACAAATCATTGGTATTATATTGGAAAATGTCAGGAATAGAACTAACACCAGGAAGTAAAATATTTACAGCAAGATGTAAAAATTTATATATATTAACAACCCAACATACGGTAAAAGCAGTTAGCAAAATAGATAAAATAAAAATAGAAACACCCTTTGACAATATATTAACAGTAATTGACAATAACGATTATAGTTATGAAGAATTAGATATAAACCAAGAATTAGACATTGTAAATGAAAGAATAGGAAAAGCAAAAAGAATGATAGATACCCCAACAACATCATCTAGAATGAGCACATCTAGAAGATTAGAATATGATATACCTATGGAAATACAACCATACCATTATTATATAACAGGAATGCTAGGCCAAAGAAAATATCTAATATTAATAGATACGGGAGAACAAGAAAACTACATTACGAGAGAATTAATAATAGAAACTGATATTAAACTACACGAACACGAATGTCTAGATTTACCTAAATAACTTAGGCAAACAAAAGAAACAACAACACAAGAATTAATTATAGGAGGAATACCTATTAGTATACCCTTTATGATAACAAAAATAAATACAAATATTATTTTATTATAGGAAATAGATAATACTTTTGGTTTTCTGAACCAATTTTTTATTATAGGTACTTCTAAAACATTATCTATTTTAAGTGATATTTCTTGTTTTTTGATTTGGTTAAATATAGTTGTATCAAATATTACTTTCTGGTTTGAAGTTTCTTCAGTTTGGTAGTCATCTTTTTCAATTACTCCTGTTTCAGTCATTTATATATTCTTCAATGTCTGTTTCTTCGTTATTTATTTGTTCTATTGTTATATCCTCATCAAGATCTGTTATATTATCTATTTCATTTATTTCACTTATTTCATATATACTATCTTCACTTTCCATATCGTAATCTATATATGGTAGTTCAGTGTATTTGTCATCTTTTATTCTTATTTCTGTTATTTGTTTTTTCTTTATATTTTTAGGTAGTTTACAATCTTTAGCTAAATATCCTAGTTTTCCACAATTGTAACATTCACATTCAGATAGTTTTTTCTTAGGTTTGTATGGTCTTTTCTTTTTATAGTTTTTTACATAATATATTTTCCTTGGTTGTTTGTATTTACTTTGATTTAAAACTCTTATATTTCTTAAATCGTTTTTTATATTTATATTTGGATTGTTTACATCTAAACTGGGGTGGGTGCTCTTTTTCTAATTGTTTTATTTTGAATAATTTTTGACGTTCTTCTCTTTCTTTAACTTTCTTTGCATATATTTGTTTAATAATGCTAGTTTTTGTTGTATTGGTTGTAAGGTATTTATAGAAAAATTTATTATTTCTATTTGGGTTTCTGTATTAGGATTATTTTCCAGTTTTTGGATTATATTTTTGTTTCCTTTAATCCATGGGGTTGATTTTCTAGGTTTGTTTTGTACTCTTTTAGCTGCTACTTTGTGGTTACAAGGTGTTGTAAACCAACAATGTGTTTTGGTTAATATATGAGGGTATAGGTTGTCTATAAAAGGCATTCCTAAGATCATATCTCTTGTTGTAAATTCATAATGATACATTGTTTTTATGTTTAATATTTTGTCCCATATTTGAATTTGTACATTTCGTGCTATATGAGTTACCATGCTTCCTTCATTATTAAATCCTGTAAATATTGTGGTTTTTTTTATTTTTTCCCATTTTGTTTCTGGTAAACAATTATATCTACAAAGATTAGCTTCGGTTAATATATGAGGGTATAGGTTGTCTATAAAAGGCATTCCTAAGATCATATCTCTTGTTGTAAATTCATAATGATACATTGTTTTTATGTTTAATATTTTGTCCCATATTTGAATTTGTACATTTCGTGATATATGAGTTACCATGCTTCCTTCATTATTAAATCCTGTAAATACTGTGTTTTTTTTTATTTTTTCCCATTTTGTTTCTGGTAAACAATTATATCTACAAAGATTAGCTTCTGATCCTGTGTCTATCATCGGTGTATAATATCTACTGTTATATCCTTCTACTATTATTTTTGTTAATATATATACTTTTGTCATATTTCTACTATGGTTCGTGAAATTATGATAGGCTTTCTTTCATAATGAATTATCAATTATTTATCTTCTATCTTATAGGGTTTAACTTGTTCTAACCAATTTAATCCTAAAATAATATTTGTATTTATTTTTGTTATCGTAAAGGGTATACTAATAGGTATTCCTCCTATAATTAATTCTTGTGTTGTTGTTTCTTTTGTTTGCCTAAGTTCTTTAGGTAAATCTAGACATTCGTGTTCGTGTAGTTTAATATCAGTTTCTGGTTGTCACTATATAGTAATGCTAGTTTTTGTTGTATTGGTTGTAAGGTATTTATAGAAAAAGTTATTATTTCTATTTGGGTTTCTAATTGAGGTTGGAAAATATTAATTTAGCGTTATTTGGGGTTAATGACCCATCTTATAGAATTTGTTTCTATACATAGTCAAATCCTAGTGTAGCCATAGATTGGAACTATTTTGTTGGCACTTTACTAGTGTTTGAAAGAATCTCTCCAAGAAATATCCGTCAATTGGTGGGAAAATGTGGCGGATATTTGAGGTTTCAAGGCTAATTTGCTAAATCCCTGATCAAATTGTAAGTAGTTAATTAATAATAATGAATAGTTGATAGAATTGATTACCCATGTGATTTTCCTTGTTTTCGACAGTTGTGTAAGTCATTGATCAACTTACTCATATTTTAAATTGGTTCTATCCTTGTTTCATTTTTATATATCAAAACCCTCCAAAACACTTGTATCTTTGTTTGGATTTTAGCAAGTTACTTTTATTCCTTGCTTTCTAGATCGCTAGTCACATTGTTCCCTGTGGATTCGACCCCAACTCTTGTTGGGTAAACTATATTGCTAGAGACCGCGTACACTCATTTCTAGGGTGTATTTGAGAGTTTAAAAAAATGACTCCGTTGCCGGGGAATAATTTGGCGTATTGAGTTAGTTTGGAATTTTAGATTACTTGCTTAGATTTGAACTTGTGAATGTGTTCATGATTTTCTTTTATTTCTTGTGCTAGGTAGCTTTTTGTTTTTGTTATACTTGTTACTATGGCATCATGGAATGAAATTGAGTTTGGTGGTTGCCGAATCTTAACTTGATGATCCATGTCCTTATTGTGATGGACCTCACTTTTGGAAAGATTATAGAAATGATCGAGAGAGAGAGAGAGAGAGAGAGAGAGAGAGAGAGAGATGTGCATACTCTTGATCCTATAGGGAGTATGATTGTTACTTTTGTGGTGGTCGAGATAGACATTGGAGTGATTGTCCCAATTATTGTGCCCCCTCCCAGAGTTATGCAAATGAAAATGCTAGTTGTTCTTTTGAGTTTGATAGGTATCATGATGTGGCAAAGAAATAAGAATATGCTAGACACAAAAGTGTTGAAGAAATTCTTCAAACTCCATTGGACCGGGGAACTACTGTGGGTGATACTAGAGTTGCAAGAAAATTCCAAAATTGAAGAAGTGATACTAGAGTAGCAAGAAAAAGTCAAGAAAATACTTTGTGAAAACTCTAGTTCATTTCAGAGTGATAAGGTTAAGAAAGATGCAAGTTTGGGAATGGAGAGGCTTAAATCTCATTCAAACCATTTTTTGATGTTGTGCTTGGTAGATGTCATGGAAATCAGAATAACCGGGCAAATGAAGAACTTTGGAGATGAGGGACAAAGTCCCTACATATTGAAGTTTTTCATCCCAAGAGGGAAAAATGATGTACCTCACTTGAAGGCCAAGAAGTGTAAAATGTGAAGTTTAACAAGTGGTTGATTGATCTTTTAACCAATACCCAATGAGCCTAAATGAAGTTTTGATTTAAAGGTGGGTAAAAGGTTCAAGTCTTCAAAATGATGAGATAGAGTTTGTCTTGTTGCTTCCTTATATTTTCCTGTTGCTTCCTTATATTTACCTCACTTGCCTTAACGAGATGTTAATTTAATGTTGACCAATGATTCAAATTCTCAAAATGGAGACATAAATGGTAAGGTTGCTTGCGTTATGCCATGATGTTAAATCAAGCTCTTGATTGGAGGAACCCCATCGTTCTAAAAAAATTTAAAATTACTTTTACAAATTTTAGTTTTTAGAATAGCTTAGGATTTTATTTTTGACTAATCCTCAAAATTTTAGAGTTTTTGGAAGTGATTTGAACAGGTTTGGATGCAAAAATTAGATGGGAATGAAATAGGAGCCCAGTCTGAGGAGGCTCCTAGTATTCCAATTGATACACTACTACAGGCCACTCTTATGTCGATCCTCGAGCCTAGTTCACTCCAGGGAGCCCACTGCCTCTTTCTCTACTTTATTTTACTAGTATTGGGGACAATGCAACATCTTTTAGTTGGGGGTGGGATGGATTAGTTTTCATTTGGGTCTGTACAATTGATATATTTTGATACATTTGTGCCCTTGTCGGGATTTATTATCTTTTTTGCGTGCCCTTTCCAGGCATTATTGGAGATTATTCTGCCCTTGTTGGGCTTTTATTTATGGTATGAAAATCGTGTGACCATGTCGGGCTTGAACCTAATTGTAATTTTGTTTGGTTAGTCATGTCTCTTGTTTTCATTTTTAGATTAGTTTCTTTATCGTGTTAGCTTTTTGTTGTTTTTTATGTGATAGTTGCTTTAGGCAACCTTTTCCCAATGCTAGATCAAGTAGTCACATTCTTAAGGGAAAATAGTAGTGTTTGGATATTGGTGTTGGTTTTGCAGAGGAAGTTTGAGTACCCGTAGTCAAGATAGATTGGGATCGTGAGTGTTTCAATCATGAAGTCTGAGCAGCCATTGAATTATTTCCCTTGTTGTAGTCAAAACGTGGGATTATGGCTTGTTTGGTACTAATAGAGTTCGTCTTGCATTGTGAAATATTGAAATGAGCACACACCTCTGAAAATTGTGTGAAAACAAGTACATGGAAATGAATGTTTTTTGTGACAACAGTTTGACTCTTTTTGTAACTCTGTACTCATTAGGTCGTGATAATATGGAAAATGACTTGTGTTCTTGTTTAGGAAGTGAAATCGATCCTTCTAGAATAGTTTGCATGCAGTGTGGGGTGAGTTTTGTGGAATAATTCTTGTGCTTACCTATGTCATCTAGAACTTTCCCCGTTTGTCTTTCAATGCTATTCTTGATTGTGTTTGGATGGAGAAATCTTCTTAGGCCTTCTTTGTGATTTTTTAAAACCTCTTTAGCCTTAAAATCCTACCTGTGCATAAATGTTATCACTAGTTACCCCATTAGAGCTAATAACCTTCCTTTGGCGACCATATTACAAGCCTTGAACCTTTTGAAAATTTCCCTCTCTTGAACCCTTCCCTTCTTGAACTTAAAATTGTCAACTTAAGGCTAAAAGCCTAAGTTAGGGGTGTAGTGAAATTTGGAAGAAGTGATCATGCACCATGATTTTGTAAGTGAGTGCCTTAAGAGGAAAAAAATGATAGAATAAAACGACAGAGAGATAGAAGAGAAAAGAAAATAAGAAAAGAAAAGGAAAAGAGAAAGTTGTCAATAAGGCGGTAAACTATAATGAAAAGGATAGGCACTTGTTGTATGAAAATAAAGAGGCAAATGATCAAAGATTTAATTATATTTTGTTTTGTAGAGTCCAACGAGGGTGGAGCCTCTTTTTTCCTAAATGGTTATCCTACCCTTTCCCAAGCCTACATTACAAGCTAGAAAAAGTCTTTTGGGATCTCCAACCGATACTTTTGAGTTGGTGGCGATTGAAAATAAGGGCAAGCCTATGGTATGATACTTGTTAGCATTGGAAATTCTTTGTTGAGTACGAGTGTTTGTGCATTTGTCCCTTATAGAAGTGTTGTAAATATTGTGCATTTTGGGACTTTCTTTCTTGTGAGGGCATGTAAACTAAGAGAGATTGGTGAATTTGATAAATTCCAAAAATAATTCAAGGGAGAATGTTTGGTTAAGTAGTGGTTTTGAGTCACTTCTTGAGAATTGGTTGGTGTTACTTAATAATTCTTAAAGCGCCATTAGGCTCTGGAAAGTGCGTTTGAAATTGAGGGTGTTTCTTGGGTAAGACTCACCTGCCTGTTGACTAATTGTTAGTACCAACCAAAGCCATAATCATGGTGCCTAATTGAAAAATATGATGTGAAAGTGTTGATGTTGGTTTTTGAGATTAAATTGATAGCCTCATTAAGTTTTGATTTTATGTTGCTTGAGGACAAGCAAAGTCTTTAAGTTGGGGGTATTGATAAGTGGCGGTTTTGCCACTTATTTATATCTCTTTTCTTATGATTTTGTGTCGTTAATTCATAATATTAGGCTAATTATCCTTTGAATTGTGATCATCTTTGGTACTTTGGGTTTACAAAGAGTTTTGATGAAAAGAAGTGCAAAAATGAATGAAAAAGGCTTAGAATGATGCATGGATCAAAAATTGGTCACCTGCCCATGCAGATATGGCTGCAGATGGCCAAAACAGTAAATTCAAAGTGGTTGAAACCTCACCTGTGCAGCTGACCTGCACACGCAAGTGCCCACTTGTGCTGGCATATGCGCCTGCAGGTGACCAGCACGGTGGCCTTTTCATAATTATATGAAACACTATTTTTGAGCTATAAAAGTGATTTTTCAGATTTGAAACATCATCTTTGACATATTTCTCAACCTTGGAGGCTAGGGTTTTTAACCCAACACCCTTGGATTGAAGATTTGGAAGCTTTGTATTGTTAAATTCTTACCCCTTTCTTCAGTCCATTGTTTTGTATTGAATATTTGGGTGTAGTTAGATTCATATTTGATTATTTGTAGTTAGAAATAATGCAATACTTATGTGTTGATTTGAATTTTGATTTTACCTCACGATTTTGTATTAATTGATTATTCTTTGGTTTATGAATAGGTTTTTCTTGTCTAAATTAATCTAGTGTTTTATCAATTTCTTCTCTAGTTGAGCTCAAAAGAGGGGATTAGAGTAGGACTTGCCCATCTACTTCGATTAATGCTTGAAAGAGATAATTGAGGTTGCAAAGGATTAATTTAGCGCGATTTGGGGGAAATGACCCATCGTATGAAATTTGTTGTTAGACATAGTCAAATACTAGTGTAGCGATAGATTAAAACTATTCGTGTTGGCACTTGCTAGTGTTTGAAAGAATCTAGCCAAGATATATCCATCAATCGATTGAAAAAATGGCGGATACTTGAGGTTCCAATGCTAATTTGCTAAGCCTGCGATTAAATTATTAGTAGTTAATTGAACACGATGAATCATTGATAGAATTTATTTCTCGTGTCATTTTCCTTGTTTCCAATTATTGTGAAAGCCATTGTTCATCTTGTTTATATTTTAAATTGGTTCTATCCTTGTTAAACTTTTATATATTAAAAAAACCCAAACACTTGTATCGTTGTGTTGATTTTAGCAAGTGACTTTTGTTCCTTACTTTCTCGATTGCTAGTCACATTATTCCATGTGGATTAAACTCTGACACTTGTTGGGTAAAATATATTGCTAGCGAACACTTATTTCTAGGGTGTATTTGAGCGTTATCACCCAACCTTAATTAACTCTTTCAAGTATTAATTGAAGTAGATGGGCATTTCCCACGCTAATCTCCTGTTTCAAGCTCAACTAAACTAGGAATCGATAAAGCATGAGATTAATTTAAACAAGCAAAACCCATTCATAATTCAAGAGCACTCAACTAATATAAAAGCATGAGATAAAATCAAAACCCAAATTCAAAACATAAACATTACATTATGTCTAACAAGAATATTAAAGTATGAATTTATCTACACCAAAATATTCAATTCAAAGCAAGGAAATGAAGAAAGGATAAAGAAATTTTCACTACAAAGCTTCCAAATCTTCACTCCATGGGAGTTTGGTCAAGAACCCTAGTCTCCTAGGTTGAGAGATATGCCAAATATGTGCTTGGAATGGGTTGGATTCAGTTTTACGCGATTTGGGATCGAACAGTGTGTAATTCTAGCTTTTCCCTTGAAATTTACCCTGATAACCGCTAAAGCACTCAATTAGCTGCTAAAGCGATAATGTTGACTTTGAGTGGGCTACTAAAGCGGTCAACAGGGCCGCTAAAGTGGCATTGACCTAAGCTGACCAGACCACTAAAGCGATCACATTGGTCGCTAAAGCGGCTTTCACTTGGTTGACTGGACCGCTAAAGCTGGCAAAAGGGATTCTAAAGTGGCTTTGACTTGGGTTTGACCGGTCGGCTAAAGCGCACCTCAGGCTGCTTTATCTATACCTGAGGGAATTTTCTGAGATTTGTTTTCGGCTCCCTCTTTTCAGGTCTTTTTCTTCTCATTTCCACTTCTCTCCGTCAAAACTCTTTGTAAACCCAACGTACTAGAGGTGATCATAATTCAGTGGTTAATTAGCCTCATATTATGAATTAACGACACAAAATCATAAGAAAAGAGATACAAATTAGTGGCAAAACCTCCACTTCTCAGCACCCCTAACTTAAACACTTTACTTTTCCTCAAGTAACACAAAATAAAAACTTAATGAGGCTATCAATTTAAGCTCAAAAACCAACATCAACACTTTCACACCATATTTTTCAATTCGGCACCATGATTATGACTTTTGTTGGTACTAACAATTAGTGAACAAGCATGTGAGTCTTACCCAAGAAACATCCTCAATTTCAAACACACTTTCCAGAGCACAATGCAGTTTCAAGAATTATCATGTAACAACAACCAATTCTCAAAAATTGACTCAAAATAACTAGTCAACCAACATGCTCCCTTGACTCATTTTTAGAATTTATCAATGTCACCAATCTATTCTAGTTCACATGCCCTCACAAGAAAGAAAGTCCCAAAATATAAAATATTTACAACACTTGTACAAGGGGAAAATGCACAAATACTCACACTCAACAAAAAATTTCCAATGCAAACAAGTACCATACCATCGTCTTACCTGTCACGCCCCAAATCCCATTACGGCGGACTGGCACCCGAAGCCGATATGGACCGAGAGAACCAATCTTTGCTTATGAACATTCGTATGCATATCATCGTATGAATCTTGTTATACCTCATGCAACTATGCGGAAGTCATGGACATGGAAACATATATGTAACACCCCGTACCTTCATAACCCTACTTGACGACATTACATAATGTTTACTTAGGTGTCGAGAGCTATAAGCATGTATGTAGTAATGTTAATGATGAGAAAATTGAAATTTGGCCTCGTACATGTGATTAGACTTCATAGGAGGTGTTTTGTGATTTTAGTGGAGAATTTGTGGGGTTCAAAATAAGGTTAAGAGGACCTCCAAACAAAGGATATTAAGGGTAAGAAGTAAGTTAAATAATAGGACTTGAAGTATCTAACCAAATCCGCAACGAAAAGTCAAAAAACAGAAATTTTTTGAAAAACTAAGGTTGGAGCGCGCCAGAGGGTGTGACACGCCGCTCTAGGATAAAATTTTTAGACCAGAGGTAGAAAGCTGGCGCTCCCAAGGGCGTGCCAAGCTGGTTTTGCCACTTTTTCAAAAGTTGGAAATTTTCTAAGTCCCAAGGGTACCCGGGGACGTACCGAGCCGATTTTTGCCACGTTTCTTATACAAACACGAGTATATACATGGAATGAATGAAATATTATATTTGTATGATAAAATTACTTGAGAACAAATTTGGCATCAAAATGACAGTTTTACCCTTATGGTTAAAATGGGCCCTACGTGGCTAGAATCGCTTGTTTTTGGAATTGAGGCTACGGATATGAATAGTGTGAGTGGGGATATTATTGAAAAATGTATGAGATGATTTAAACACGAGAAATTATTGATTTTATTGGGTTAAGTGAATTGGGCTCAATAAAAGGCCCAAAGTGAGAAGAAAACATGGGCCAAAATGGGTCAAAAGACCCATTCTTGCCTTGACCTTCTAGAACACCACATTTAATGGATAAGGATGGAATTAAAGGCTTATAAAAGGGAACAACAAATCATATTTTATTCATTGGAACCTCTCATGCTTTCTAGATATTTCTCATCTATTTTTCTCTCAAACCCTAAGAACTCAAAGCCCACTTTTGGAGCAAGATCATCATTTTTCAAGCTTGGGTAAGTGATTATTGTTATGGATTAATATATTATATGCATAGGAGAGTATTCAAATCATGTTGGTTATGCTTGGAAGTGTTGAACATGGTGTCTTGTGTTTTTGGTAAAAGATTTGTGATCCATGGGATTTAAGCTTGAAATATGACTTGTGACTTTGATGAAAGAGCATGGTATGGATAAAATATGAACATGTATGGTGTGATTTTTTTATTAAACTTGTTATTTTTCTATAAGTGTAAATTATGGGATTTTGGCCGATATGTGCTATGAAGTGTATTAAGGTTAATTGATGGATTAATTGTGATATGGTGTGGATGAGAAAGTGTAAAGGAGAGGTGTTGTGGTGAAATGTTAATGATTATCATGTATTGGTCAATGTATGTAATATTGTGGGATTATTGGTATGATAATTTCATCAATGGTATTGTCAAGGGGGAAATGACATTTTAAAGGCAAAAATGTAACTCATTGACGTTATATGCATTTGTAAGGTAGTTGGTGATTAATGCCAATTCCGTTATGTATTTGTGTTGTAGAGTGAAACATAAAGAAGAAGAGGGACTATTGTATATGCATCTAAGATTATATATTCGTATTGAGAATACAAGGTATGTAAGGTTACTCTGTCCGTATCTTTCTGCGGCAAATAGTATTCACATTGACATGACGTTTGTCCCATCCCTAAATGTGCTAAGGTATCCTATATCTGATCATCAATGGTCATTATCACATAGTTCCTATTCATTGATCAATTGTGAACCACGTGTCTCATATTCATGGTTAATGTTCCAAAATCTCAATAAGGTTATGTTCCAATGTTCCAATAGTGATTATACTCATGTCTCTTGTTCATTGATTATTGTCCAATGGTTTCAATGGTATTATGTTTCCAATAAGTCTATGCTTCCAACACTGTTTATTTACATGTCTCTTACTCATTGGTTAATGATCCAAAGCTTTATATAAATTTATGAATATCATTGTATCAATCTCAAAGTAATGAATAAAGTAATGCAAATATATGTTCAATGATAAAGTATGTGTGGTAGCTTTGGGGGCAAATGCCTAGCTCAAGCCGATCCCGAGATTTGTTGGATCAGGGGGCAGTCCTAGAGGCATACGCCTAGCTCGGACCGATCCTGATAGGGGAAAGCTCTAGGGGTAATAACCTAGCTCGAGCCGAACCTAAAATGTTGGTTTATGGGTGGCAACTCTAGAGGTAATAACTTAGCTCGAGCCGATCCTGATATATATAAATTCATGAGTGGCAGCTCTAGGGGCATAAGACTAGCTCGAGCCGATCCCAACATAACGATAAGTTATGTTAAAACCCACTGTTCAGTCAGGGCTCGGGTATCACAGGTTACCGGCAAAGATGAATAATAATAGAAGCAAAGATACAAAGAAAGTAATGAAAGTAATATACATGGTTTCCAAAGTTCAGTATAGTGCCTTATCCATATTGCTCATTCATTTGTATTTGAGTTCATTGACATATTTTACATATCATACAAGTTCCATATGGCCTTACATACTCAGTATATTCTTCGTACTGACCCCTCTTGGGGGATTTACCTTACTTGCTGCTGGCGCAGGTACTAGTAGGCCTCCACAGTAGGTTGCCAGTTGTTGCGGATCATTGGTGAGCTCCAGTTAGTTTGGGGCTTCTCCGAGTCACATTTGTACATATGTTTTGGTGTTGTACATGTTGTATAAAGTGGGGACTTGTCCCAACTTTTAATTCGTTTTGGTCAATGCATCTGATAAAAGCTTTTGTAGACGTTTGTGGGTGTATGGATGTAAGATGGTTTATGTCATTTTGACTTAGCGGCCTCGACGGTCAAGTTACACATATGTATATGCATATATGTCCCATGTTCCATGTTTTTCCGTAATTCGCCTTTCGTGTTCTTACGTAACGGTGGTGTTGCCTATGAAATGCATATGAATGAATAGAAGCAAAGCTTGGTTCTCTCGGTCCATGTCGGCTACGGGTGCCAATCCATCCCGATGGGATTCGGGGCGTGACAATATGCCATATATATATTTTTATACAACTTGGCCGTTGGGGACATCAAGTCAAAATGGACATTCATCTCTACATTCATATAACCACATATGTCTACAAAAGCCTCTAACAGATGCATCAACAAGACTAACTTAAAGTCGGGACAAGTCCCCAATTTATACAACATTTACAACATCAAAACAAATATACAACTGTGACTCGAAAATCCCCGAAGCAACTGGAGCTTACCAAAGATCTGCAAATATCCGGTAATCTACTGCGGAGGTCTACTAGCACCTATGCCTGCAACAAGTAAAGTAAGTCCCCCGAGAGGGGTCAGTACGAAGAATGTACCGAGTATGTAAGGCCATATGAAACTGTATAATGCATAAGTACTTCCAAGAAATTAAGCGTAAGAGAATAATAAATATGGATAGATCTCCGTTCTAAATATGTGGAACCATGTTCATTACTTCTATTATTTTCATTACTTGATCATCCATTCTTATAATCATCATTCTCATAATAACTCCCATATTTATATATTCATGCAAGGGATATGCTCTCATTTCTTTTACAACTATTTCATTACTGTTCATCCAATTAGTTCGTGGTTCATAATACCTTATGGATCATCATCTTATAAATAAGTATATAATACCGGGCCTCCACCATTGGTGGGCTATAATAAATAAATATATAATACCGGGCCTCCACCTTTAGTGGGCTAAAATAAATAAATATATAATACCAGGCCTCCACCTTTAGTGGGCTATAATAAATAAGTATATAATACCGAGCCTCCACCTTTAGTGGGCTATAATAAATAAATATATAATATCGGGCCTCCGCTTTTAGTGGGCTAAAATAAATAAATATATAATACCGGGCCTCCACTTTTAGTGGGCTATAATAAATAAGTATATAATACCGGGCCTCCACCTTTGGTGGGCTATAATATATATATATATATAATATCGTACCTCCACCTTTGGTGGGCTATAATAACTAACATAGCATAATATTGGGATTGTTCCATCTGAACTTATACCCTTTAGATTGTGATCCATACTCAATGAAACATAAAGTAACCATGCGTGCATTACTTCTTTACAATCTTATTTCCTTTACAACGTTATGAGAGTGATACATTGATGATTGAAACATTATTGGGAACGAGTATATACATTACTTCATTCCGTACTTTCATAATATTGATACCCTTACTTGTGAGAGAGATTAATACATTCACTTATGAGAGATTGATACTTTTACTTGTTGCAACGTTATTAAAACGTGGAACATAACATTATTGAGACTTTGGAACCATGTCCATAATTATGTAACTCATGTACAAAAATGACTAATGAATGAGGGATATGTGACTTAAGAATGAATAGGTTCTCCTTACGTCGTCACTTTCCTTGAAAAAGTTTCTTTTAGTAGTTACAACCTTATGAGAGCTTAGGAATTTCAGTCCATGGATAAGAGACATATGAATGCCAATCGGTCAATGAATAGGAAACATGTGGATAGCAATATATATCAAACCTGAATGAGATACCTTAGCATATTTCAGAATAGGACAAGTATAATGTCAACATGAATATTATGTGCTGCAGAAGGATACGGACAGAGTAACCTTACACACCTTATGTCCTCAATATGAACACATAATCCAATATGTGAATACAACAGTTCCGCTCCTTCCTTAAGTTTCACTCTATATCACAAGTACATAACGAAACCAACATTAACCACAAGCTACATTCCAAGTGTATAAGACGACCATGAGTTACATGAGTCCCCTATAACATTATTTCACCCTTTACAATACCATTCATGGCCTTTTCATGACAATAATGCCATAACATTCTATACATTGACCAAGACATCACAAACCAATAACTTTCACACCAAGTTCCTCCTTTACATGTTCTCATTAACACCACATCACAATGAAGCCATCAAATCACTCCAATACATTTTATAACCAAAATAACCAAAATTCCACAATTTTCTCATATAGAAAAATAACAAGTTATGGACATAAATACACCATACATGTTGAGATATTATCCATACCATTCACTTTCATCAAAGAATCAAGTCCCTTTTTCAAGTTTAACTCATTAGAATGCACATCTTTTAGCAAAAAGCCAAAGTGCACTTTTCAACACCTTGACAACATAACCACCATGATATACATAATATATCATGCCCATAATATGTTAAAGTACAAGAATAATCACTTACCCAAGCTTGGAAGATGATGATATTGTCCAAAGAGTGCCTTAGGGTTTGAAGAGCCAAAGAGAAATATCTTGTGGAAATATTGTTGAAATGTATAGAATGGCATATGCCCCTTTGAGATTAAAAATATGATTTTTGGTCACCTTATATAACCTCTTAAATTCATCCTTAGCCATTTGTTTCAACAATTGACAAGTCAAAGCAAGAATGGGTCATTTGACCCATTGGGCCTTTCATGTTTTGCTCATTTTGGGTCTCAATTTAGGACCAATAACTCATATCATCTTAACCCACCAAATGTAATGTATCATCCTCCATATACCTCATGTTCAAATGATTCTATAATTGTCTCGATAACATTCACTTACGAGATTCCCATTTGTAGCTTCAATCGTAAAAATAGAAATTCTAGCCGTTCCTAGCTTATGTGAACAAAATTTGTTAAAATACTTTTGATGAGGCATTAACCCTAATTCGGAGGCTAAACGCGTTTAAAAATAGTCTTACTATGATGGAGTAATGATACCATGACTTATAGGTCTTATACGCCTCATAATAGTCGAAGAAAAATTTTGGCGAAAAACACCCCAACACGCCGCTTGGCGCGCCCCAGAGCGGCCTGGCACGCCCCTGGGCGCGCCCCACCTAATTTTTTAATTTTTTTTTTCTTTGACTTTTCTTTGCGGATTTGGTTAGATAATTCAAGTTCAACTCTTTATCTTACCTCTTAGCATTAAAACCCTTTGTGTGGAAGTCATTCAAGCTTCACTTATCATTCCCAAAATGTTTCAGAAAGTCTCAAACTCTTCCTACAAAAGTCTAATCACATCGACTAGTACGATATCATTTGTTTCATCCAAAACCAATGCAACACTCATACTTAGTGCTTACGAAGTTAAGGTTTATAACTACATCCCGAGTCACCAATCCATCTAGTTAGGGTTGGGAATGTACGGGGTGTTACATTACCCTTATTTTGAATCGCCACTTACTCAAAAGCATTAGTTGGAGATCCCATTTTCTACATTATAATGTAGGTTTGGGGAAGGGTAGGATAAGCATTTAGTAAAAAAGTACCTACACCCTCCTTGAACTCTTCAAAACACAATACAATCCAAAATTTGATCATTTGCCTATTCATTTCCATGCAACACAAGTGCCTTTCTTTTTCCATTCTTATCCATCCACTTATTGACAACTTTCTCTTTTTGTTGTCTTTTCTCATTTTTTTTTCTCGTCTCTTTTCTTTTTCTCTTTTTTGTATCTTTTCTTTTTATTCAATAATTGATTTGTTCTTAAGAAACTCATTTATAAAACCTTACAAAACAACGGCGTAAGATCACCTCTTTCAAGTTCCACCACCGCTAACTTAGTGTTTTAGCCTCAAGTTGAAATTTTTAAGTTCAAGAAGGGTAGGTTTCAAGAGAGGGAAAATTTTAAAAAGGTTAAAGGATAGTAATGTTGTTGCCAAAGAAAGGTTAATAGGCTCAAATGGGGTAACTAGTGATAGAATATGTGAACAGATGGGTTTTAAGGCTACCGAGGTTTTCAAAATTAAAAAAGAAGGCCTAGGATCATTTCTCTAGCCAAACACCATCAAGACTAGCATTGAAAGACCAATCGGGCAAGTTCTAGATAACACAAGTAAGCACAAGAATTATTGAACAAAAACTCACCACACACGACATTCAAACTATTCTAGAAGGATCATTTTCCTTTCCTACTAAAAGACAAAAGGAGCTATGCTTTATAATGCAAACTAACACCACCTAATGGGCTAAGAGTCACAAAAAGAGTCAAAGTGTTGTCACAAAAATCATTCACTTCCATGCACTTGCTTTTCACAAAATTTTTCAGAGAGATATGCTAGTTTTTAACATTTCACAATGAAAGACTAACTTTATTAGTACCAAACAAGCCACAATCTTACATTTTGACTCTAAAAAAGGCAATAGTGCCAGCCATGGCTACTCAGACTTCACCAAAGCACATGGTTACTCATACTTTACCATAACAACAATCATAACTCTAATTCACAGTGGCTATGGGTACTCAAACCTCCCCTTCCCAACTAACACCAACACCCAAAAATAACGATTTTCCCTTTTGAATGTAGTCACTCAATCTATCATTGGGAAAAGATCGCTTAAAAGCAACTATCAGAATAAATACTACAAAAAGCTAACATGGTAAAGAAACTATTAAAAAATGAAAACAAAATAAGTTACTGATCCAATAATATCAAAATTACACTCAAGCCCGACAAGGGCGCACAAAATCCATATAAGAAAGAAAAGCCCGGCAAGGGCACACAATAACATCAAGCCCGATGAGGGCACAAATGTATAAAAATAAAACAAGTATCAAGATAACACAAAATACGAATCAAAGCCCGACAAGGGCATAAGTATCAATATCAAAACATGCCACCCTCAGCTAAAATATGTGGTATTATCCCCAATGCAAGCAAAATAAAGTAAAGGGGGAGGTAGTAGGATCCCTGAAACTGTATCAAACACTCCCGTCACTCTCGATCTCATCATCATCAGCAACACCCTCAGCATAAGCATCATCATCATCATCATACCACTGTGTGGGAACATCATCATCCATCTCTAGCTTAGATAAGGGAAATAGATCCTTAGGCTTTAGGACTATCCACAACCCTTTCACACCTTTCCATATCCGTGTGAAAAATTTGTCTATCTTCTTCTCTCTCTTCTTCATCTTAGAATGGGACTCCCATAACTCTCTATGTGACTTGGCTAGCTCGGGGTATGCCTACTCCAATCTAGAAAGATGGGCCCCTTGCCTCTTTTGATCTTCCAAAAACTTATCAAAGTACTTCTTTGGAACAAATGTAGTAGGCCACTCAGATTTCTCACTTAGACCTGTAGGAACTCGAGGCACTAAATCTTAGACCATTCTTACCTCATCAATTAATATCTCAAATGGTCCTATGGCCAATGGCCTGCAAGAATCAGTCTCAACCTGAATTGACTTCCCTAAATCAATCTTTCTCTTCTTGATTTTTGTGATAGTACCTTCACAATACTTCTTCAATGGATAAATCAGTGCCTTTAGTTCTACGTAATTATCTCTTAGGTTCTTATCAACCCTAGCCCTCTTACACAATTCAGTATTTAATAAAGGAAACATCAGTGTGGGGCTATCTTGTAACTTGAATTCCTAGAGCTCATGGATGATAAAATGACCAACATTAACCAAAATGTTGTCTAGAATACAAGTAACCTTCTAGTCCCTCGTCACTAGGATGTTAGTCAAATTAGCACAAGGAGAGACTCAGCTACAAATTAATGAGATTCAATTCCTTAATTTGGTCTTGAACTCTTTGGAAGTAATCCCTGCTTATGAGGTAGACCAAGGCACATTTTTACTTGGACAAAGCATAGACAACAACCCATTAACAGAGCACAAGCTTTTGTAATAAACTCTGAAGGGTTAGAATTTGGCAACTCATAGAAACTTTTGATCTCTTTGGCTCTAAAATGAATAGTATTTCCTCAAAATTTTATCATCGGGGTAGCTAGCTTTACGGCCTTGTGATTTACATAAAATTCACTTACCCATTGGTTGTTTCCTTTGTAAGGTTCTGGAGCGAAACAAATCCACCTTGTTGTCACCAACCTTTGATAAAAGTTGGGGAGAGTCTTGGGGACCCAATAAAGTGCAATCCCCCTCTCGGGGAAAAAGTTCTTCCTAGACAAGTTAGAGTAGAAGGTGGTCCGACACCTAAGAGAGAGAAATCGATTATGATCATACTCTTCTCCAACCTTCGCTTAATTAATCAACCCGTAATTTAGCTACATTCTTGGCTTTTTTGGAAAACCTAAAAATATTACACAAGCATAAATGCACAAGAAGAATAGCATCCAAACCAATGCAATGTGAGTGATGAGGCCAAAGAAATTATTTAAGGATCAATTTGGGTCTCAAACATCAATTTTCAATTTTCAGAACCTACAAAAATTTGGCTGCAGGTATTGCTAAAGCACCCATGGAGTACTAAAGTTATGTAGCGGAAATTGCTTTAGCGCCAAGGGTCGTTTAAGCGAACATCACTTTTGCACCCAGAGGTCTCTTTAGCGGTCCTCACTTTAGCAATAGAAGAGCCGTTTAAGCGGACCCTTCGTACCCAAAAAACCCAACACCAATTTTTCAACCATTTTTTTGCACCAAACACCAACAAACATAGTAGCTCAACAAAATATGAAATACAATCTAATCTCATAAAAAAATCCAATCAACAGCCCACAAAATTCTAGCACACCAACAGTCAAACACTTAGTAGACAACATAAATTTTCAAACATTTTACTCAATAACTGGATACTCAAGACTTCCCCATGGCTCAACCACTAAGATTCTCATCCCTTTTCATGTTCTACAAAGATCTACGCACAATTTTAGCACAAAGAATCAAAATCTGTACCTAAACTTTCTCCTAAAATATTGAAACACAAGGGAGAATAGGAAAACATAAAGTACAAGCCTAAGAATGAAAGATCTAGAGAAATACACCTTGATTTGTGCAAGAAAAATCAAGAATTTTGAAAGCCAATAAAGGAGTAGAAGTTGTTTGATCCTTTTTGAGAAGAGAATGAGTGAAATCACTTCGCACCTATTACCTTTTACTTAGAGGAATTTGGAACGCCAACTTTTGCTTTAGCGGACACTTGACACCTTTTTGACCATCCACTTTAGCAAACAAAGGGCCATTTTAGCAGCCTTAATTCTCTTTCGACTATCGCTTAAGAAGACCGAGGGCCTCTTTAGTGGGTATCACTTTAGCGGTTCTGTGACTGCTTTAGCGGTATCTGAGGCTTCTCATACCTAGGCTAATTTTTTTAATTTTGGTGATAGGCCCTTCCACTTTTGCGATAAGCTACTGAGTTTTGCAATTTGAACATCCCAAAAAAGTGTTCAAACTCCTATTTTCAAGGTAGTACAACCCCCGACTGTATCCCAACTCAAAAGTTGCATCCAAACTTATTCAAATCACTTCCAAAACTCTAAAAAATATTGGATTAGTCAAAAATAAAATCCTAATCTATTCTAAAAGTTATAATTTCAAAGGTAAATGCAAAATTTTTAGGAACGATGGGATGCCTTCCATCAAAGCTTGATTTAACATCGCAGCACGATGCAAGCAACCTTACCATTTATCTCTCCACTTGAGGATGTGAATCTTTGGCCGAACCTAGCATCAAATTTTTTTTTGAAACTCCTGGGATAAATTTAAGGATCAAATGAGACCAACTCTATCTTGCCATTTTGAAGACTTAAATCTTTTACAAAAATTCACAACAAAATTTCATTTAGGTTCATTGGGCGTTAGTGAGAAGATCAAGTGGCTAGTTGTTAGACACCGTACCTTGCACTTTTTGGACTTCAAGTGAGGGATGTTATTTTTCCCTCTTGGTATAACAAACTCCAACCTATAGGGACTTTGTCCCTCTTCTCCAAAATTCTCCATTTTCCTGATTATTTTGATTTTTATCATATCCACCAAGCACAATGTCGAAAAATTATTGGAATGAGGTTTGAGCCTCTCCATTTCCAAATTTTCATCTTTCTTCACATTCTTACCCCAAAATAAACAAGAGTCTCCATAAAGGATTTGATTTTCTTTATCTTGCAACTATAGAATTATCTCATCAATTTTGGCATCTTTCATTATTTTTGGCCCGGTTGGTTGGCAAATCAACATGAATTCTTCAACATCAATCCCACCTATATTTTCATTAGAAACAATCACATCACAATTATTCATGACCTTTTGTCATTGAACAACACATGCCTCAATGTTTTTATTCAACTCGGTTTCCAATTTTTGGGTGGACATTTTAATTTGAATCCATACTTGACATCACTTGACATGCTCCTTGACGGATTCATCCATCGAAAAATTCTATCAAGATGACCCTCATGGGATTCAAGTTGTTGAGCTTGATTCAATAGCGACTTCTGACTCATAATTTCTTCTTTGTCGAGTTTTTCTCATTTTGGGACTCAATCACAGCTTGCAAAAATTCACCCATGGAAAAATCTATGTTTTGGACAACTTCATCATCACCATGTTGGATAAGGTCCCACAATTTAGCCAAGATTTTCCCACATTTTTCATTCTTCTCCATTGTACCTATCACTATCTCCTCTATTTGTTTTCTTGGAAAATTTGAGATTTCTTCATCATAATTTTGCTCTTCTTCTTCAATTTGAGCCTCTTCTTTACTTTGAGAATTTTCATTTGAGTCATCACACATTTTTGGCTTAACTACAAGGCTTGAATTCTCTTCTTCAACAACCTTATTTTGAGGATCAGGCAAATTCATGGCATTTGAGAGAATGACATCTTCACAAGTTTTTTTTTTTTTTTCACATTCCTCTCAAAATGCCGCCATGGATTGGTGTAAGAAATGCATATCCTCGCACATTTTAGTCACCCAGTAAAAGATTGTTTAAAGCATTGCTTCAATACCTCTTTGTCTGGCACGTTGCTCTTCCTTTGCCACATCTTAAGGCCTATCAAACTTACAAGAACAACTTGTATTTTCATTAGCATAACAAGGGGAGATGAAACAATAATTGGGACAATCACTCTAATGTCCATCTCGACCAATACACAAGTAGTAATCATACTCCCTATGTGATCGAGATGGTGCTCACACCTCTCTCCCGAGAGCATTTCTACAATCTTGCCAAAAGTGGGGTCCTCCACATCAAGAAAACGGATCATCAAAATAAGATTTGCAACCATCAAACTTATTTTCATTCCATGATGCCATATTAACAACCATAACAAAACAAAAATATATATGACACAAGAAACAAAAGAAAATCACAAACACATATTCATAAGTTCGAATCAAAGCAACTAAGCTAAAATTCCAAACTAACTTAATACGCCAAATTGTTCCCAGACAATGACGTCATTTTTGATAACTCTCAATTACACCCAAGAAAAGGATCCACACGGTCGTCAGCAATATATTTTACCCAACAATAGAGTTGGGGTTGATCCCACGAGGAATCATGTGACTAGCAATTGAGAAAGTACTGAATAAAAGAACTCAGTAAAATTTAAATAAAAAATACAGGTTTTTTTGGTGATTTTCAAATATAAAAAGTGACACACAGATAGAACAAATTATAATATGAACTAGTTGATCAATGGCTTTCACAAATAATGAGAAACAAGGGAAATTTTACCGAGGAATCAATTCTATTGATGATTCAAAGTATTTAAATCAAATACTCATCATTAACGACGAGTTAACAAGCTAGCCTTGGAACCTCAAGTATCTGCCAAGTCTTTCGATCAATTGAAAAATATTTCTTAGCAAACTTCCATCGAATATTAGCCAAGTATCAATATGAATAGTTCCAATACATGGCTACACTATGATTTGACTATGTTTAGTAACAAAACCTATTAGATAGGTCATTCAATCCAAATAGCACTAAATTAACCTTTCCCAACCTCAAATAGCTCTTTTAAGAATTAATCGAAGTAGATGGGGAATTGTCACTCTAATCTCCTCTTTCAAGCTCTACTAAAGTAGGAATCAATAAAGCATGAGATTAATTTAAACAAGCAAAACCCATTCATAAATCAAGAGCACTCAACTAATATAAAAGCATGAGATAAAATCAAAACCCAATTTAAAACATAAACATTGCATTGTGTATGACAATAATATTAAACTATAAATTTATCTATACCAAAATATTCAATACCAAGCAAGGAAATAAAGAAAGGATTAAGAAATATTCACTACAAATCTTCAAAATCATCACTCCAATGGTGTTGGATCAAGAACCCTAACCTCCCAGTTTGAGAGATATGCCATGATATGCTTAGAATGGCTTGAATTTAATTTTATGGGATTTGGGGTCAAAAAGTGTGTAATTCTATCTTTTCCCTTGATATCTACCCCAATGACCACTAAAGCACTCAATTAGCTGTTAAAGCGATAATGCTGACTTTGACTGGGCTGCTAAAGCGGTCAAGAAGCCCGCTAAAGCGGCATTCACATGAGCCGAACAGACTACTACAATGGTCACATTGGCTGCTAAAGCGGCCTTGACTTAGGTTTTACTAGTCCCCTAAAGTGCACCTCAAGCCACTTTAGCGGTACCTGAGGGCAGTTTCTAAGATTTGCTCCCCGCTCCCTCTTTTCAACTCTTTTTCTTCTAATTGCCACTTCTTTCCATCAAACTCCTTATCAACCAAAAATAACTAAAATAAACACCATTTAAAGGAAAATTTGCATCATATTATAGGTTAACAACATAAAATCATAAGAATTTTTTTTAAAATAAGTGGAAAAATTGCCACTTATCAAACTTGTGCCAATCATTTACACTGATTAAACTTGTTGCTAATTCTATGATTATAATTTAGGGTTCTATCTGGTGCCAAGTAAGAGGGCCCATATAGAACCCTATTCATGGTCCGATCAAAAATATCAATTGTTACCCCTCATACTTGTATATTATTAAGAGTTGGTATGTCTGTTGGTTTCTTCCCCTTTTTTGTAGTTATTATTAATTGTAGTTGCGTAGTTGGCATAGATTTCACAAACAATTTTGGGTTAATAGCACCCCAATGCTAGACTCATCCACTCCAAGTGATAATTGTTTAACCAACATTCAATATTGGGGTTCTCATCTGGCTCTAATAAAATAAACCTAACTTTCATAGAAATGTTCCTCTTTATGCTTCCTTTTCCCACAGTTGAGAGGCCCTATTGAAAGTACTTCTTTGAACCTTTCACCTTGTATCTAAGGCTATCTCTAAAATCTAGATTTTTCCTTTTGAGTATAGTGCCCCTCATGGGATCAGGAGTTTCTTTCGGGCTCTCGGTGGCATCAATGCTTCTCACATCATCCGAATCTGAGCTTGAGCCTTCTATACTTGACTCCCTCTCCAAAGAATCTACTCCCTCATCAGATTGTGGAGTAGTAGATTATTGTCTAGTATGGTATATTGGTGCTTCCTCGACCTCCTCAACTTCATGCTCAGATTCAGAAAGGTCATCATGGAGTTGGCAGATTGAAACGACCCTTTTGGGCCTTTTGCAAGTACCACCTCTTGTTGGTTGTAACTTTGGATTTATAAGTACTTGGCTAGGAGTATCATCAGTACATGAATTAATATACAAAAGCATGAAACAAAACAAAAACTTTATATATATATATTCACGCACACACACAATAAAACATCAAGTACATGACAAACCGTGAGGTGAAGCATCATCAAGACGATGGCTCATTTAGGGAACCATTGTCTTAAAATAGTGTACTTCAAGAAGGCGTATAGATGCACTTGATGGTTCATTGAGTAGATAATTCTTTGTGTATCCAACATTGGCCTATTCTAGTGAATACTCAAAATTATCCAATAAATGATGGGTGAGCTGATGATCCATGGACCATCCGATGGTCTATAGATTCACCCATCGCATTGAGATAGTGTTGCCCGTTATCAATGATGCTCAAATGGTTGAAATATTCATCCCATAGTTAAGCTTATGGATTCAACTGAGGCATAAATCTCATTGTGCAATGAAACATTAACAATTATTCACCACAAAGAAGGGTTACTCAGACATTACCCTTGTGTTTAACATAAATATATTTTCTAGAGATGGTTGGCAAAACAAAATTCATTAGAACTTTGTTTCAATAACTTTAAAATTGTAATTCCCTCTGAATCAATGAGTAAACTTTACTCACAAGAATTGTCTTCATCAAAAACAACATAATATGCATATGATAAGACCCAATCAAAGTTGAAACAATTTTTTAACTTCAAACCCATATCCACAAACAATATAATTCTTACCCTTAAGACATAGTTTATCAAAAAGTAAAAGATTATCTTGATTACCTTTTCAAAGAACTATAAAAAAGGATAATTTTACTGAATTTTTGCACTTGTAATTGCCACTCTTTTAGGAATAATATGGTGATTTTTTATTCTTATGGTAATGGAGATAATAAAGGAAGTTATATGGGTTAAGAGAAGAGATATGGTTGTAGAAGTAGAGAAGGTTTAGAATGCGAGTGTGAGAAGTGGGATGGGATAAAGGCTTAAAACTTTTAATTCGGATCTTAAATTAGCATCAATTAGGGTTGAATCAAATAGGGTCAGATCGGGTCTTAAAGGCAATGGATAGTGCATCGAGTCAGGTCACCTAAAAATAATAAGAAAACTTACCTAGGACCCCAATTTAAAATAATATGAATCATCACTTGTTCGATGGTCCATAATTCCAAGAAGATAGACTGAGACACAGTCTATTACATTAACCATCTTACCTTTCTAGCTAGTAGCTAAACATTTGTGTTAGAAGTTACAGTTGTTTCCACAGAGTATCCAGTTTCCAATGATTCGTTTCATCAGTCGTGGTTCCTTTCCAATGAATGTAGTTTGCATTTCCCAATTTCAATGAGTGCCACCACAGATCGTACGGTGTTGCACAATCTATCTTGGTGTCCGTGGTGCACAATTTAGCTACAACATTTATTTTCATTTCTTCTTTATTGGAACCCGCATCTGCATACTTCAACACACATCAAGTTCATCCAAAACATAAAATAAATGAAAAATAAAATTTGACATACAACATCCTAGGTTCCTCCCAAGTAGCGCCTGATTTAATGTTGTGGCATGACTCAAATTCCTTGAATACGAAGATTTCATCAAGGTACACCACTTCTACTAACTTTACCTTATCCGACACTCTTAAGTAATGCCTAATACATTACCGATTAACTTTGAACCGCTCCCCTTTTGATTTTTGATCTCAATAGCTCTAGAAGGGAACATTTATGTCACTTTGAAAGGTCCAAACAATTTATACTAAAGCTTGCCTAGAAACAAGCAAAGTCTTGAGTTAAACAACAACACCGTATCAACTAATGCGAATTCTTCCTTCTTATCATCCGAGCATAGTATAACATTTTTTTCTCTTTATAGAGGGTTGCTCTCTCATATGCCCTAAGCCAAAACTCATCCATCTCATTTATCTGATCAAGAATCAAATTTGAGGAGCTACTCCTACTCAAATTAAGTTTCTTAAAAGCCCATAAAGCGTTATGCCTAAGATCAATGGGCAAGTGACATGCTTTTGCAAACTCCAGCTGGTAAGGAGACATTTCGATTGGTGTTTTGAATGAGGTCTGGTTTTCCCATAGGGCATCATCAAGATATTGATAACAGTCTATTTTATTGTAATTTGCCATCTTTGCAAGAGTAGTATTTATCTCTTGGTTTAATACCTCAACTTGGACATTGGTTTGAGGTTGATAGAGGTAGCCACGTTATGCTGATTTACTTCATACTTCACTAATAATGCACTGAACACTTTATTATATAAGTGAAAACCCCCATCAGTAATTATTTTCTATAGAGTATTGAACCTTCAGAAGATGTTCTTTCAAGAACGCAGCCAAACTCTTACCTTCATTATCAAGAAGTACCATAGCTTTAACCCATTTTGACACATAATGAACTACAACCAACATATACTTCTGCCTGTAGGAACTCACAAAAAGGGATATGGAGTCTATACCCCAAACATCAAACAACTCTACCTCAAGGACTGGAGTTATAGGCAAATCTTACATTCGAGATGTAGATCCTAGTCTTTGGCATTGGTCACATGCCTTTAAATAATCATGAGCATCTTGGTGAATTATGGGCTAGTAATATCAATACAACAAGACAATCTGTGATGTACCTATACCACCATGATGATCTTCAATAGGGGATGAGTGGCATGCCTCAATTATGCTTAACACCTCTAATTTTGGAGCACACTTTCTAATAAAATTGTTAGCATAGAGGCAGAATATTATGGCTCATCCCAAAAGTAAATATTTACTATTAAAATCCATTAAGATATAGACTGATTATAGTAAGCATTATGATATCTCATCGAATCGGTCAATCTAACTACAACATTAACCATTAGACGAGGGTTAGACGCCTCAAATCATTGTTACTAATTCCTTTTCCTAGCCTTAACTTCTTTTATCAAGCAATTTTAGACCTTAAACATGTTCTAATTTTTGCAACCATTAGGAAACTAACAATAGAAAGGAATTAATCATACTCGCAACAACACCAATCAAAAATACACTATTCTTTTACCCTAAATATGTCAATTCATCATGGTACCTGCAATACTAGTTGTGGGGTTTAGCTACTCATATTATTATCATCAATAACAATCATATGAATCATAATAAAATTAGTACTTATGAGAATGAAATCAATACGAACTAGAATTGTGCTGTAAGACTTTAATAATTTGCCACAAAGCACAAAGAACAATGAGTAACGCTTGTTTTCTTCTAAAAAATGAGGTTGACTGAAATAAGACCGAACAGTAGGTGGTTATATCCTAAGGAAATTTCAAATTCTAATTAAACTACGAAAATGACTACTTTGCATCCCACAGTTGCCTCCATAGTCCGTCATCTAAGTGACAGTTCATTGGGTGAACCATCGTCTAGTTTAAGTGAATGTCATTAAACTATTTTTATACCACCTCTGAGTCAAGAGTTTGTTAAGTAGATGTCAGTTTGTCAAGTAGATGACAGTTCGTCAAATGATCCATCGACCTGTTGACACATAGCATCACTCACAAGTTCATCTCCATGGCATAGATGTTGGCCTGTTGAAGGGTCGATGGTTTGTCCCATGGTACATAGAGTGGACCATGACCCATCATCACTTTTTTCACCAGATTCTAACACTTTTATCTCATTGGCTCATTTTTCTGCAGATGTACCACAAACATGATGAAATCCAACAAGGGCTAGTTAAAAACATTCAATAATTAATGGTCAAAAGCATCAAATGTGTTATAAAATGCCGACACATCACTGAACTCTAGTAGAGGAACCGTTACCTCTAAAATAAGAACCACTGAAACTTCCCTGGCGGTAGGGCCTCTTATCGTTACCATCGTGGGCCTCATAATGTATGTCTTATATAATATAAGTATGGTTAATAACCTATAAGAAGGAATGAGCCAATGATACCATCTACTCTATAGCTATGTGAAGCTTTAGTCTCAACCCTCTAATAAGGTGGCGCACCCTCTCGTGCTTAGTAGTTAAAATCATAGCGGCGTGTCTAGATAGCTCATGAAACCTTGACTCATGCTCAATTACAATCATAGAACCCTACTGTAAATCTGTAAACTCATCCGTTAATTGCTCCTGCAAGCTATGAGGCATATACTTCCCTAAGAAAACCTTGGAGGACTGTGCCCAAGTCATAGAATAAGACCCAGTTGGTTTGAACTAGACATACTCCCTCCACCACTACCTCGCTAACCTATATAGCTAAAATGTAGTATAATCCACTCCATGAGACTCCACTAAACAAGGGTGGTGCAACTTTTCCTTACGATGCATAATAAACTCATGCTCATCCTCTTTTATAGCACCTGAAAACCTCATAGAATCCAATCTAATTAACAAAACTAATATCGCCTACTCCTTTGTAGTCATGGCTGGTCAGGATACCATAGGTTGAGCAAACATCGACACTGGTAGCACCTCAACATGGGGAGATACAGTGGAAGGCTGTGCTTTTTTACTCTAAATACCCTGAGTTGATGTTTTTGGCATATCTCCTAAAATACTCAACAAGCATACCTGAGAATTCTTTAATATCAATATAGCCATAAATCCTGGTGGAGTTTGAGCTAGTCCTTGAACCACTGGTACCTAAGGTGGTATATCTTTTGGAACTGGCTAAGGATCTATAACAAGCCCTAGCTCAATAACTAGCTCTGTTGACTACACTTTAGCCTAGTCCAAAGTAGGTGTGACAACTCAAGCCTAGCCTTAACGTCGAGGTCAACCTCTACCTCTACCCCTATCTAGAGCCCTAGTCGGCACATGGGCCTCACCCTTAATCAGCATAGCCCTCTCCCTAACCATCTGTGAAAAAGTGAAATAGGTAGGATTTTGGGAACGTATAGGATACAAACATTATCGTACTGCTCTGCCGGACTCTACTAGACATTTTGTTCTTATACCAACAAAACTGAAGAATCCCATCTTTGATACCAAACTATCACTACCCAAAATCTAAGGTCATTTTGGCACCTATTATACCCCACTAGTGGGTATGCCAAACCCATATCCTAGAATAATAGGTAAAAGGATTATAAGAGAAAGAGAAACACACAAGATATAAAGGCTAAATAAAGGAACTAAACACATGAAATAAGATCTATAGATATATACATAGGGAGAGAAGGAATAGAATATACCAAATACCCCAAGTCTTGGTATCAATTAGTGCAAGAGCCACTATATATACAAGGAGTACTATATAGATACAATATATATACAAAATTGTCTATGAATATACAAAGTGAATACTAGTCAAAAATATAGAGGGAGATGTATCGACTCCGGTTGCCAAGAGCTCACGCTAAATCTCTAAATCCAAAAGTACCGCATGAGAAATACGTCAGCTGTGATAACTTATACTAAGATATGCATTAAGGAAAAAGATGTACAAGTATATTATAACTAACAAAACAGGCATTTCCCTATAAGCATCATAGGCCGAATGAGCTAAGATAATATATAAATATAAAATAATGTTAATATAGGCTAAGGTTTAGTATAGAAATGTTAGAGAGAGGATAATAGGCCAAATCTAGATGAATAAGAGAAATATAAGTAAGCTACCTCAAAAGGCATAATAATAATCTATTTGTAAGTTAATCAGGCCCCCATAAGCCGAGAAGGTACAAACAACAGGCAATATAACCCAACCAACCCCCATAAGTACAATGGATACAAGCAACAAACAATACTAACTACAAGTAATTTGTAAGAATAAATGTGTAAAAATGGATGCCACAAAATGCAATTTGAAATGAATTCCATCTCCAACAATATTGTATACTCATCTTCCAGCATCTATGGCTAGTAAAAGTGGAAAACCCTTACAATTTTACATGCACCAACCCAACTTTAGATCAGAAAACCAGTAGAAAAGATAGAGTTTTAGACCAGCACGACTCAATGTAAGGGTCATACAGTGAGACCACGAGTGATAAGATTGACTCATGCTATGTTTTCCCTTAACAATAAGGTTCCCCAGTACCTACAAGCTATTGTATGATCCATACATTCATTGTATGAGTCATACTATACACTCATGGTACCCTCTATCAGAGAGTTGTCAAACTCATCTCAGGGAGCATAACTCTGTTGTTTGAGTTGTAAAATAATGGTGCAAGTCATATGATGTCTAGTACTGATCAAGACCTTAGAGATGAAAAATTCCCTCAGGAACAAAGACTCACTCCGTATGAATTGTGGGATCATGGTATGAGTCGAACAATGACTTGTGAGGCCCCAATCTGGAACCCATTCACTTTGGTCCAAAACACTATAAGTCAAATCCATGACTCATAGTATCAAAGTACATGTAATACTATTTACCCATAGTCCTTGATTTAGAAACACACCAAAAGGGCCCTAAGAACCACTAGTCTACATATGGCTATATGTTCATGGTATAAGTCATACTATAACTCATGAGATCAGTTTTTCCAGAAATTTTAAAATAGTTACTCAGGGGTATTTCACCCTTTGCCACTCTTTTAACTCCTAAACTTTATCATTTTAGCCTTATTAGAGAGAGGTTAAAGGATTCTTAGTTGAGTAATCTCTCATTCTCAAAAATTACACTTAGAAAATTAGAAAGTAGAAACGATTCAAGGCTCTTAAAATCTAGGTCTTGACTTATAATTTAGTATGATTTTCATAGAATTAAGTACGATTGGCATATTATGACCCCATGATCCTAGAATTTAGTAAATATAGCATGACTAGTCTTAGATATTCAAAAATATCAGTAAACAAAATTCAAACTAGTTCATGCTTATTTTTAGACAGTATATTAATTATGAGTTAATAGTATATGATTTTGAGAGTAGTATTCAACACCAATCGAACATATGTCCCAGATCAGCTAAGTCCAAGAACTACATGCCACTGTAGGTCTATTTCACCCAAATAGGCCCAGTTAGTGTATCTGCATCAGTCATGGATTTATACACTACGTATATTTCACCCTCCCAACAAGGTGGATACATTGGACTCCAGATTGGCTCCTATGGTTTATGTCAGTTAAGAGAACCTCCCATAGAAATAGCCTTATATGATTTTTTATATGGCCCATAGTTTAAGTTAAATTGAGTTATTTCATGATTTAAAAACTATGCTACATATTACAGTTTATGATTTTACATTAGGGTCATTGCACTACAGTTCAATTTGTCACTCACTTTTTACGTATTACACTTGCATTACTTTTAAAGTATACTCAATATATTTATTGCATTGCATATCTCAAATGATTAGTACATTAAGAGTACTGATCTTATTTTTTTCTTTTGCACTACATCCTAATATGATATATGTTCTGGTGCCTAGTCTTAGCCACACAGTTAGGTCTACTCCAGAGCAAGGTTCAATGACTACTTGGTGACTCCTCAGTATTCGAGGACATGGTTTATTTCATTATATTTTGTCAAGACTTCTTTTTAGTTTTCAATTTGTTTTGAGATTTAGCTGGAGATCTTGTCGTAGCAGCCTCACTTTGTTAATAGAGGCTTTAAGACATAGTTGATTTAGTAGTATGTTTGATGTTTTTAAACGCTCATTTATTTTAGTAAGATATTCAGTTGATTTCACAGTTGCCCATTTCAGTATATTTATGCTTTTGCATAGTATTTATAGCATATACCTCAATAGTATGCTAGTTCCAAGGGTTATCTAGGTCACTTGTGGTTCTAAACACCATATCCCATCCTGGATACATACTTGGGTCATGTCAAATTTGGTATCAGAGTCTTGGGTATCAAAAACTACGTTAATTAGAATCTTTTTAATAGGTGTGAAATGTGTCATACTTATAAGGGAGAGGCTACAAGATATTTTACTAAAGACATCCCTTTTTTCATGTTCATTATTGTGTGATAGATTTAACTCTATATAATCCTTTCTAATTAATGCTCTACATGTTTTTGGATAATGCCTCTACACTGAAACAACATATGGGGAAATATTTAGAATATAAATCTACCTTCCCCATTGGTTAATGATATCACTAATGTAGAGTTTTAGACTATAATACAAATGTTGGCATAGGTCATGACTACTCAAGTGAATTAGCAGGCAGTTGCCCTTGCAAATCTGAATGGAAATCCAGCCACTGCCAAGATTTTTATTTTTTTAAGAATGAATTATCTTGAGATTCTTGGTTTGAATGTGGAGGAGGATCCCAAAACATTATTAATGTGGTGAATAAAATACTTCAAGTTATGTAGGTCAATGGGCTAAAGATTGTTGAACTAGCCTCATACCAGTTTAAGGAAATGGCTCATTTGTGGTAAATCCAGTGGAAGGACAGTCGTGGAAGAAATGCGGCTCTTATAATTCAGGATGATTTTACTGATGCTTTTCTAGATTATTTGTTTCTATGAGAGTTGAGACAGGTAAAATCTAAAGAATTCATGATGTTGCGACATGGATCGATGTCTATTAAAGAGTATGGTCTTAAGTTCGCCTAGTTATCTTGGTATGCTCAAGAGATGGTGGGAATTACAAAGACCAAGATAAGTACATTAGTGTTTGGGGTTTCAGACATGGTAAAAATAAATACTGAGCAACTATATTGATTAGAGATATGGATATCTCTAGGTTAATGACTCATGCTCAGTAGATTAAGGAAGAGAAGTTGAAAGATAGATAGATAGATAGATAGATAGATAGATAGATAGATAGATAGATAGATAGAGAGAATAAGAGGGCTAGAATAGGTAATCTTAAGTAGTCAGCAGAGGTCTAGTAGTGAGAACCGATCCTTTTTCTAGCACAAATTAGCAGCGCCAACACCTTCATCAGCTAGTACTTCATCTTTAACAACCTGACCCTGGTATGATCAGAAGAGTAGGGCATATAGCTATATTTGTAATGTAGTGTTGCAAAGGGAAATTCTTATCCCACTTGCAATAAGTATGGTAAGATCCACCCAGGAGAGTTGCTTTACGACAAAGAAAGATGCTTTGAGTGTTGTCAAATTGGTCACAAGATGATAAGTTTACCATCTTCCAAGTGTAGAAATGGTGAAAATTAGGCTAAGTCTACTTCTTCTGTGGTTCTAGAAGGTCACCCAGTTCAGTAGGGTGCCTATTCTAGTGCAGGCAGTGGTCTGTGCCAGAACCGCTTTTATGCACTTTCATATTTCCAGGATCAAGAGAGTTCCTAAGATGTCAATAGTATGTTATAAGTATTTTCTCATGATGTGTATGATTTTTTTATAGGGGTATACTTTGTCCTTTATAACCACATATGTTGCCTTTACATTTGGAGTCAATCCTGAACAACTCCTAGAACCCATTTTTGTTTTCAATTTAGTTGGTGAATGAGTCATAGCTAGACGGGTGTACAGGAATTGCCCATTTTTAGTTCTGCATTCGGTCACCATTGATGATCTAGTAGAGTTAGATATGACATTCTTTGATGTCATTCTTGGCATAGATTGGTTACACTCTTGTAATGCGTCAGTTGACTATAAAACCAGGGTCATAAAATTCCAGTTTCAAGATAATCCCATCTTAGAGTATAAGGGTAGACCTATAGTTCCTAAGGTTGTTTCATCTCTTACCTTAAGGCTAGCAAGATGATTTATAAAGATTGTATTTACTATTTATTTCAGGTAAAGGATTCGAAGTCCAAGACCCAATCACTTTAGTAAGTCCTAGAGGTTAGGGAATTTTCTAAGGTGTTTCTCGAGGATCTATTTGGAGTTCCTCCTAAATGGGAGATCAACTTTGGGATAGACATTCTTCTAAATGCGCGGCCCATATTTATTTCTCCCTACAAAATGGCTTTAGTTGAGATTAAAAAATTGAAAAAGCAGCTTAAATACCTCTTAGATAAAGGATTCATTTGACCCAGTATTTCCCCATGAAGTGATCCAGTTCTTTTCAGGTACAACAAAGATGATTCTCACAAAATGTGTATCAACTATTTTCAGTTGAACTAAGTCTCAATCAAGAATAAGTATTCGACCCCCAGGATTGATGTCTTGTTTTACCAACTATAGGGTGCCAATTATTTCTATATGATTGATCTCAGATCTAATTATCATAAACTAACAGTTAGGGAGTGTGACATTTTGAAGACAACGTTCAAAACTCGGTATGGTCACTATGAATTTGTAGTTATGTCATTTGTACTAATGAATGCTCCTGTAGCATTTATGGACTTGATAAATAGGGTATTAAAATAGTACTAGGATATGCTTGTCATTGTCTTTATAGATGACATCCTTATCTGCTCCCGGAGTGAGGAGGAGAATGTATATCAATTGGGATTTGAGTTGAAAATTCTCAAGGAACATCAATTGTTTACTAAGTTCTGCAAGTGTGAATTTTGATTGAAGTCAGATGTATTTCTTGGGCATGTCGTGGCTAGTGAGAAGAGCTTTCAGGAGTTAAAGTCTCTACTCACTTTTTCTCCAGTTTGACCTCTGCCAGAGGGTTCAGATAGTCTTGTAGTGTATTGTGATACTTATAGAGATGGGCTTGGGTGTGTGTTGATGTAGCATGGTAAGGTCATTACTTATGCTTCCACATATCTTAACGTTCATGAGAAGAACTACCCAACTCAAGCACTTGAGTAGGAAGGTGTGGTATTTTCCTTGATTATTTAGACATCTTATTTGTATGGTGTTCATGTGTATATGGTCACATATCATAAGAGCCTTCAGTATTTATTTAATCATAAGTATTTGAATATTTGACAAAGGAGATGGCTTGAGCTTCTTAAAGATTACAACATGAATGTGCTTTACGATCTGGGTCAGGCCAATAAAGTGGTTGATTCTCTTAGCAGGTTGTCCATGGATAGTGTGCTTATGTTGTGGAACAAAGGAAAGATTTGGCTAAGGGTTCTCATAGGCTTGCTTGATTGGGGATTTGTCATGCAAACTCAACAGATGGTGGTTTTATCATTCAGAATGCTTTGGAGTCTTCTCTTATAGTGGAAGTTAAGGCAAAGCTATATGATGACCCTATTATGCTTAAGTTGAATAAAGTTGTCCATCTATGAAAGTGGAGGTTTTCTCTTGAGGGGATGATGTTCTTTATTATTAGGGTCCCTTATTTGTTTTGAATTTTGGTTATTGAGACATCGAATGTTGATAGAAGCTCACAATTCTTGGTATTCTATTCATCCAAGTTCCACTAACATATTCCATGATTTACAAGAAGTCTATTGGTGGAATGGCATGAATAGGGATATCGTAGATTTTATGGATAAGTGTCCTAATTGCAAGTAGGTTAATGTAGAGAATCAGATACAATGAGTTATGAGTCAAGAAATTAGCATTCCTACTTTGACGTGGGAGATGATTAGTATGGACTTTATCATAGTTTTACCTCACATGCGACGAAAACATGATTCAATTTGAGTATTAGTAGACAAGATGACTAAGCCTGCTCACTTATTTCCTATCAAGACTACAGATTCAATAAAGGACTAAGACAGACTTTACCTTTATGAGTACTCAGTTCATATCTCAGTTCTGAAAGACATTCAAGAAGGGTCTTGGTACCCGAGTAGCTCTCTGTACAACATTTCACCCACAGACAGATGGTCATACAGAGTGGATCATTCAGAGGTAATTGGGATGATCATTTACCTCTTATAAAGTTTGCTTTTAATAAGAGTTTCCATTTTAGCATCCAAATGGCTCCTTGTGAAGACTTTATGAGCAGAGTTATAGATCTTATATTGGTTGGTTCGAAGTAGATGAAGCTACTTTGATAGGGACAGATTCGATTCATGAGGCTATGGATAAATTATAGCTGGTTAGAGAGAGGTTGAAAAATGCTTAGAGTCATCAGAAATCTTGTGCAACTGTAAGGAGAAGAGAGCTTGAGTTTGCTATTTATGATTGGGTGTTCTTTAAGTTTTGCCCATGAAAGGGGTGATAATGTTTGGTAAGGAGGGTAAGCTTAGTCCCAGGTAGGGGTGTCAAATGGTCGGGTTAGGCTAAAATTTAAGATATTAAAATGGGTTGAATTACAAATTGGGATGGTTTATGACAAACCCAAATTTACCTTGGGTTCAAATGGGATGGGCCGAAATGGGCTAAAAATTGGGTTGGATTTTGAACCGCCCAATTTGATCCACTTAATCTAAAGTTATTAACATATTGATATGTACCTCTTGTAACCACAATTTGAATTTCAACTTTTAAAAAATAAAATGGAAAGTCTTAATTTTGAACAGAAAAGTCAACAAATATTATACCGATGAAATAAAATATACTATGTTGTGTTCTGTATGGAGTAAAAAAGTTTTTCATGAAAAATATTATCCATGAAAAAGTATTAAAAAAATATAAAAAAATTAATCCTTTTTAGGGGGCAGGGGAAGAGGGTGCAGGGGTAAGGGTGGGGAGTAAGAGGGTGGGGATGGAGGGAGGTGTGTTTTGGGTGAGAAAAAATACTAAAAATAAAAAATAGAAAACTAAATATTTATTTTTTGGAAGGGGGTGCAAGGGTGCCATGGGGGTAGGAGGGTGGGGTGGGTAGGGTTTGGGGTAAGAAAAGAATTTTAAAAAAAGTTTGATAAATAATGATAAAAATTAATTAGTTTTTTTTCTGGGGGGAGGAGGTAGGGGTTGTGGGTGGAAAGAATAAAAAATTATAAAAATTTAGCATTGGGGATTTTTGGTGGTGGATAGGTTGGTCGGGGGTGGGTGCGGGATTTGGTGGGGTGGATGATTTTGATTTTTTAGTCTGGTAGGAGATTGTCACTTGTTTTCTCCTCTTTCATTGAGGAAATCATTTTTCTTATTAAATGGTTTAAACTGGAGATTGAATTGGGCTCAGTTGAACATCTTTTTAATATAGGTTGGAGCATAATAGGTTCAGATTGAACCCAATTATGAATTATCTTGAGCCCAACCCATAAATATTGGGTTGGGTTGGGCGGGTTAACTTAATTTGTGCTTACTTTGACACCCTTAGTCCATGGTATGTTTGTCCTTAAAACATTTTGAGGCATATTGGCAATGTGGCATATAAGCTATAGTTGTCTGCGGAGTTAGCATCAGTGCATCCAGTTTTCCATGTTTCATTGTTGAAGAAGTGCATTAGTGATCCAGCTTAGGTTGTGCCATTAGAGAGTATTGGTGTGAAAGATAGTTTTTCCTATGAAGAGGTTCCAATTGAGATACTTAACCGGTAGGTGCGTAATTTGAGGAATAAAGACGTTGAATTAGTTAAGGTATTGTTGAAAAATCAATTAGTTAAGGGAGAAATTGGGGAAGTAGAAACATACATGATGCCAAGTACCCTAATATTTTCTCTACTAGTACAGAGTCAGCTTGAGGTAATAGTTTAACTCCTATCATTGTCGTTTAGTTTCATGTCCTTATAAGTCATTCACGAATCCTCAATATGCATGCATGTTCTATGAGTTTCAGTTGACTTTTTACCCTCTATCAAATCAGTTATCATATTAGTATTCCATATTCATAAATTCAATTTCATGTCAATAGTTCTTTCTCTTCTCATTTCATCTTAGTTCTAGTGTTCATTCAAGGACGAATGATCTGAAGGAGGAGATCCAGATTTAGATTAGAAAACTAGCAAAAAAGCCAAAGTTCCTGAGCAGCACAACTCACTATATGAGTCATACAATGAGACTGACTCATGGTATGCTATCCCTTAGACATTAAGGTTCCCTGGTACCCATGAGCCATGGTACGATCTATACATTCATTGTACGAGTCGTATTGTTCACTAATGATACCCTTTATCCGAGAGTTTTCAAACTCATCTCAAGTACAAAGAATTCTTTGAATGAGTCGTGGGATGATGGTACGAGTTTTATGATGACTCATACGAATCAAGACCTGAGAGTTGACAAATTTCCTCAGGAATCAAGACTCACTCACTATGAGTCATGGGATCAAGGTACGACTTGTATCACGATAGGTGAGGCCCCAATCCAGAACCCATTCACTTTTGTCCCAGACACCTAGAATTATAGTCACTCATAGTATCAAGGTAAGGATCATACTGATACCTTATACTCTCCAATTCATAAATAGACCAAAAAGCCCTAGGAACCCCGAGTCTATGTACGACTTGTATGTTCATGGTACTATTTATACTATGACTTGCGAGGTCCTCTTTCCAGAAATCTTGAAATGGTTTCTCAGGGGTATTTTCGCACATTACCACTCTTTTAACACCTAAAATCCATCCTTTTAGCCTTATTATAGGGAGGTTAAAGGGTCCTTAGTTTATTGATCCCCCATTCTAAAAACTTACACTGAGAAAATCAGAAACAATAAGTTATTCAAGTCTCTCAAAAACCTAAGTCCAGAGTTCTCCTTTTAGCTTCATATTTCCAAGTTCTTGCCCTATCTTTCTTCATTCTAGGTATGTAGGATCTTAATGAGGGTTTCCTAACACCCTCATGCCCAAAGTTTTAAATATCAGATATAGTTTCATGAATTATGATTTAGGGTTTTTACTTCCAATGTTTTGAATATTGATGACTTTAGTTTCAACATGTTTCCCATGATCTTATATCTTTATAAATACTTTTGTTCATGATTTTTCAAGAATGTTGATTAGTTAAAAGCTTCACATATGATTTAGTATGATATTCACATAATTGAGTATGATTTAGTACAAATTGGCATGTTATGAACACATGATTCTAGAATTCAGTAAATATAGTATAATTAGTCCCATAAATTCAGAAATATCAGTAAGCAGTATTCAAACTAGTTAATGTTTTTTTTAAGACAGTAAAGTAATTATGAGCAAATAGTATATGATTTTAGGAGTAGTATTTAGCACTGAGTGGACACGAGTCCAACATCATCCAAGTCCTAGAACTACAAGCCACCATAGGTCTATTTCACCCTAATGTGCTTAGTTAGTGGATCCATATTAGTCATGGCTTTATACCCTAGTCAAGGTATATTGCGCCCTCCCAACGGGGTGGATACATTAGAGTTCATGTTAGCTTACATTATTTATGTCGGTTAAGATAACCTCCCACAAAAACAACCTTATATGATTTTGTACATGACCCACAATTTCGGTTAAATTGAGTCAATTAAGGATTTAATAACTATGCTACATATTCCAATTTATGATTTTAGTTTAGGGTCAGTGCACTATAGTTCAATTATTCGTTCAGTTCTTATGTATTACACTTGCATTAGCTTTAAAGAATATTCAGTATATTTATAGCATTGCATAGCTCACATGCTCAGTACGTTTAGAGTACTTACAGTATACTTTTCTTTTGTGCTATACCCTATTATGATACAAGTTTTGGTGCACAGCCTTAACCACGCAGTTAGATCCACTCATGTGCTAGATTCAGGGACAACTTGGTGATTTCTCATCATTTGAGCATATGGTTTATTTCATTAGATTCAGTCCTGACTTCTTTTTAGTTTTTAGTTTGTTTTGAGGGTTAGCTGGGGATCTTGTTCCAGCAGCTCACTCAATTAGTAGAGGCTTTCGGACATAATTGATTTAGTAGTTAGTTTGATGTTTCTAAACACTCTTTTCTTTCAGTAAGATATTAAGTTTATCGCATAGTTGCCCTTTTTGGTAAATTTATGCTTCCACACGGTATTTAAAACATTTACTTTAGTAGTGTGCTAGTCCCAAGGGTTAGCCTGCAGAACTTATGGTTTTAAGCACCGCGACTCATTAAGGTTGTAGACTCGGGTCGTGAAAAAAGGAAGGACCCATGGGGGTCTTGCAATATCCGTATATCTTGCCTGGAATAGAACTAGAAATTCTAAATAATATTAAGTGGTGTCAAGTGCCCGAAATCAAACTAGGGATAAAATAATCCATTTTAACTTTTTAAAGTCCAAAATGCAGTAAGATGTTTCTCAAGTCCCATTTTAAATAAAAATAGTATTTTTAGGCCAAGCAGACAATATACCATGAATATGAAAAAATAACAAGCATAATAAGCGGAATAAATCAACAATCAATAAATACTAAACTCACCAACAAGTACCACAGTAAACTAGGACTATCTCGCTAAAGAAAGGATACAATCCTAGAGTAAACTACCATATAGAAATGATATTATAACTAACAATCCACGAGTAACCGAGCCTAAGGGAAGCAACAACCCAAACTTATACTAAGGCTTCCAACAACAATCATAAAACTACCAAGCAATCCTAGAATAAGCCCAGGAGAGAAAAAAAAACCTAAACTAAGTGTTGTAGGTGAAATTCTACTTTAAGTCTACTAATTACATGAGTAGAATCATATATACCTAAGCAAGCTATATCCCAAACACAATGCCCACCAACAATTAGAAAATCATATATATATATACCTTAAATGAGCCAAGTCTAAGAGTAGGTAAGTCGTAATCAACTTGGAGACTGAACAATGTGCTCTCAAACACTAAACTAGAGGTTTTCCCTTTAGAGATTCCTCCAGATGCTACCAAACTCCAAAATAAGAATCTACACATCAACATAATAAAAATAATACCCATATTGCTAATTAACACTCAGGGCTAAAAATCAAGCCAAAAACTAACCCATAGAGCCCACTTATGGAATTTAGAAATTGAACCCATAATAATGCTCCTCATAGGGAAAGGAACACAAGTTCACAAATTGAGCATGATCATGGTCCAATTGGGGCCCAAAATAGCCTGCAAATCCAAAGAGAAATAAAGAATTTAACTAGGAATTAGAAGGGGAATTAATGGAGAAAGATAGTAGAAGACGATCAAGAGGGGTTGAAATAAAAGACCATAGCTCAAAAAGATGCTTCCCAACAATTTTTCTAATCTCCAAGGTCCAAAAATGGTGAAAAAATACTTTAGAAAATGTTTTAAAAATGACAAGGAGAAGGGAGTATATAATCTACTACCACTTGTTAAGTGGTGGCTTGGCTACAAAAGTGCTAGTCTCTTAAGTAAAGGTCACTCTATATGCATACCTATGCAAAAGAGAATGTTAGCCTGCTTAGGAGGCTCCACAAAAGAGGAAGATGCCCCACTTAAGAAAAAATAGATGACATCAGCTACTTTCAAAAAATTGGCTCTTAAGCAGTTTTCATAAAAGCAGTCACCATATTGCAAATGCAGTTGCACCAGGTATTGTACACTAAAAACTTTGCCATGTTTGGGGATTCTCTAAATGGGTCCTCAGGATTCATTTTCAACACTAAATGAAATATAAAATTTTATCAAAACGTCTTGTGGGACTCAATAAAATCGATGAAATTCCCATCGGTCATTTCAACAAAAAGCAGGTCACACACCCAATCTTTCATTTCTAACTAAAACCAAAAGTCTCGATAACCTAAAAACCACATTCCAGAGCTAACAGAACTATCAAAATTTTCATATGAGGTTGTTTACCAGAAGTTTGACAAAAGTCAATGTTCTCAACTCTATAAGTCAAAAATAGGTAAATTGTCTTGAAACCCCTAACAAACTGTCCAAAAACCAAGCCACTGATCCCAACAGGTCATAAATGACCTGAGGCAACTATTGGAAATCTTGAAATTGTAGAAATGCATGAAAATCAAGAAAATGACCTAGAGGGCCATTACACTTTTTTGTTATGTAGGTATGTTGCAGGTTGACTTTATGTTTCTTAATTGGAGTGGCAAGTACTCATCATCAATATATACTTCTCATTTTTAAGTAGAAGTTATGTTTCTTATTGTATCCTTTCATTCTTGTTAGAAGCTCTTGTATATGGTTGGACTAGGTCCTTGGGAGTTGGTTTTTATTTGTTAATTTAATGCTTGTAAAGATTTACTGAAATCATCTTTTGATTTGATATTTAAAGTGACTTGCTTATTACATGAACATTGTCTTTTAGAATTTTTGAATAATGAATGATTGGGTGATAAAAGATTCTCTTATCTAGTTAGTATAGAGTAGCTACATGCATGACCTCATAAATTTTGTCATAATAATTGGTTTCAGAGCACTAAGTTACCGGTCTTACAAGTACAAGAGTAATGTCAGGTATAGTCTTATGGATTACTATGTAGATGTTCACATTAAATTATGGGGAAGCTATTAGGCACCTAGGAGTTGTTCCCTTTCTTCTTTCCTATCATGCTATCTCACTTTGTTTTCTACATTGGTTGATTCTAATTGGAATCTTGACAAATTCAAATTGGAACCTAGTTGATTTTAGTTGGTATCTTAAGGAGTTCGCAATTGGAATCTGGACAATTCCAATTGGTATCTCGTGATATGAGTAACGATTTCTATGATGGTTTGTATGAATTAGGGTGAAACTATTTGGTTATTTGTTGTATGGTGAGTCGATAGTATAAATTGGCTTGCATTGAGGTTATGATAATTATGGTGCATTGATATAATACTAATGCACTTGTTGTTGAAGAAGTAATGGAGAAGAATGGCTCGAGTTTAACTACCCTGACAGAATTTCCCTAACAATTAAGGTATCTCAAGATGAGTAGCCATAGACGAAAAGCGTGTATGATAGTGTTGTTTTTTGGGAGAATTTGAACCAAGAGTTTGTTCATATTTATGTTGTGTTACATTAGGGGGTAGAAACTCGGTTTTTCCCTAAGCTACTAGTTTAGGGTAGCTGCAGTAGTGGGATGTTCGCTCTAGCGAGACTGCTGTAGTGGTTAATTACCTAATGTAGTGGGGCTAGACCTATTTTTCAAGGTCATCATGGAATACCCCATTATACTTTAGCCCATTCTCTAGTCCTCATTTTGATGAAATCACTTTCCAACACAATTCAGGGGCAAATTTTAATACAAAATATAATATTCATAAAGGTGTTGGCCTACAAACAAGGCCATTGTTTCCAAAGATGCCACCAATAGCACTGTAAATCACAAAATAGTTAAAATTATTCAAAAATATGAGAAGGTAAATAAAAGGTCTAACAAATGTCCTGTAATAGAAAAAACCAAAAGAATTTGAAAACATAGGAATATGGGGAGGGGGATACATATGACGTGGCCTAACTGGTTGCCCCAGCATCTTCGGAGCTTGAGTCATTTGAACCATCTTCCTCTAAGTTGCGAACGAATAAAAAATCCTAGGCATCGCCCACCTCCACCTTGTGAACCTTCTCCTTTAGGACAAAGGTCTTCATGATGACCTTTATCCCCTTCTCTATATGAACCAACAAGCAGTCCCTAGAGCACGCTTTTTTTTTTCACCGCTTCCAAATATGCCTGGAGCTCTACATGGGCCCAGGCTAAGTTATCAAAGGCATACTGAAGATCAAAAAGCCCACAACACGGGATGATGTGGACTCCCAGTGAGGCACTAACATTTTCTGCATTATGTCATATAATGTGTTAGCATTTAACAACATATTTGATATTTTTAACCATGAGTTTATGCAAGTTCTTATGTAGTTTTTATTAGATTTGATTGTGTTTGTGTTAAATGTGCAGAAAAGTATGTCAAGGGGGAAATGTGTTTAAATTTGCTAAAAATAAAGACATGACGAGTTGTTGAATATCCCATGATCCATGGGATGAACCATAGGGTGGAGTTATAAGAGAAGATATATTGGTAGAAGAGGATGCTGAGTCGTTATCTACTCAATAGGCCATTGTACCAGACATGGAATAGAAATAGTGAGTAGGCCAAGTACATAATCAGATGATAAGTCCTTTGATGGGCCATCATTTGCCTGATGAATCTCCACTCAAGCAGTGAATTCTAGTTAGAGAATGACTAACAACTTGAGCTCGGCGACGTATGACCCAATGATCCATTAACTATGCCACAATCCATTAGATCTACCATAGGACACGATGCGTCCAAGTTTTCCCCATCCATTTAGGATTTGAATTTCATACTAACTATAAATACTTTCTATTAGGATTTACTTCGGAAACTTCTCGTTTTGATAAGAAAAACAAGTGATGCTACTATTGTTCATTTGGTTCTTGCTATTTCTTGATTTCAAGCAATACAATTTTGATTTCTATTTAATTCATTCTTGTAAGTAATTACTTTAACAATGAATTTTGTTGCTGGTTTTGTTTACATGGTTATGAGTAGCTAAACCCCATAACTAGGATTGTGGGAACCATGTCGAAATAACACATTTAAAGTGTAGTTTTGGTTGGCGTTATTGCGAGTGTTACTTATTTCTTCATCTTAATCGTATTCTAATGGTTGTATACATTAGGAATTTCCTAAAGTCTAAACTTTCTTGATAAAAGAGGTTTGGGCTAGGTAATTCATTGACTCCACTCGAGCTTAAGCTTGAGCATATCATATGAACAATCAATAATTAAGAGAATAAAGCATAGGAAGAACAACTACGACTGGATTTTGAGGCTGCAACTAGGGCTAATAATGAGAATAAAGAAAATGTTGCAGCTGTAGTCGATGCGCGACAAAGGAAAAGGCCTAAGGGCAAGGGACAAAAACCAGTCCTTTTATATGATATTGATGATGAGGATGATGCTCGTTTGCATGGAGTGGTGCCGTTGGTGACATAGTCCCTCCTGCACTAGCTACTAGAGCTAAATTTTACATTACAAGAACCATCATATAGTTGTTGAATTTGGAGGGCTTGTTTGGAGGTGCTGCTGAAGATGATCCAAATATCTATTTGATAAACTATTTGGGAATCTTCAACTCTTACAATCTGTAAGATGTTAGCCAAAGTGCTATCTAATTGTGGGGTTGTTCCCCCATTCATTATCAGGAAAAGCAACCGTTTGGTTAACTGAGCTTCCAGATCATTCAATCACTAATTAGAGGGAGCTAAAAGAGGCTTTTCTGGAAAGTTTTTTTCCCCACTAAAGAATGCTGCAATTGAGGGACGTGATAAAAATATCAGGCAGCTACCTAGAGAATTTTTGTATAAAGCATAGTTGTGGTTCAATAAAAAATCTGAAACAATATACCAACCACAAGTTAGCAGATGGCAATCTTATAGAGATATTTTATAGGTCCCTGAATTTTTTGGCCAAGCTAATCGATAACATTATCTCTATAGGGTCTTTCATGTCACATACATATGCTGACATGGTGGCTAAGCTGAATAGAGGTACTATGACCAATAGGGTTTGGCATACTAGGGTCTCTATGGCCTCAAGTGGTACTTATTCTAAGGGCACATAAGTTGAGCAGCTGAAGAAAAGAAGCACGAGATTAGGATATGATGCATATGAAAAAACAAATAGACCTACTTCCAGAGGACTTGATGGTAGGAAGTTTTGAAAAGGTGGACACAGTGGGTTCACAAGGTAAAACGGTTAAACATGACAAGTTTGATAACAACTATGAGGAAGAGGCAAACTATCTTAACAACCATATGGGGTGTTTTCAAACCAATTCCTAAGTCTAACAAAGACTCTTGGTTCCAAGGTCAAGGAAACCAAGATCATAACTCTAATAATTATGACTTGACTAGACATAGAGAAAGAGATTAGGGTGACTGGAGGAATAGAGATGGTTACAAGAATGATAAGAGTGGTTTATATATGCCTTCTAAAGCTCGTAAACAAACAGGTAATGCTTCAGGAAATTCTAAGATGCAGGACATATTAGCCAAAGTGTTGAGCAAAATAGAATCTACAGACTCTAGGATTAAAGAAATGAACGGTGACATCTTTAATATTAGTCAGTTGGTGGACTCTCATTCTACTTCCATCAAGCAACTTGAATATCAAATGGTCAAATGTCTGCAGCTCTAAATCGGTGGAAAAATGGCACATTACCTAGTGACATAATATAAAATCTTATGAATGATGGTCAATGCATGGTAGTGACTACTAGTAGTGAGAAGGTGTTTTTAGAAGTTATATCTACTGTGGATTAGTAGATTGATGAGACAATCACTTATTCAAGGGTTGTAGATAGGGAAGATATTGAAAAGTAGAGTAACAACTAGTTCTAAAAAATTAGTTTTTGTTGGTGATGATTGCAGAGATGCTAAAGAAGCTCCAATTGATATAAGGGAGATTAGTGGTGATAAAAGAAATGAAAACAAGGTCATAAAGCACTTGATTCCGATTCCTAGACCTCTACCCCCATTCCCTCATTGTCTGAAAATGAAGATAGAAGATGATAAATCCGTAAATTCATCTCCATGCAGAAATAATTATTGAATATTCCATTATTGGAGGGATTTGAGAAAATTCCTGGGAATGCCAAGTTTATGAAATATTTGGTTATAAAGAAGAGGACTGCCAACTTGGAGTAGGCCGACAACTTACATCATTATAGTGCAATTGCTTCACAATCATTAGCGTAGAAAAAGAAAGATCCTGGTGATTTCACTATTCCATGCACTATTTGAGCATTTAATTTTGCCAAGTTATTATGTGACCTTGGTACGAGTATCAAATTTATGCCACTTACAATCTATAAGCAGTTGGGCTTACGAGCCCATATAGGTATGATAATGTAGCTAATAATGGTTGATTGCTCCGTTACGAGACCAATGGGTGTATTATGTGATGTGCTGTTAAAGGGGGAAAATGTTATTTTTCCTATTGACTTTGTCATCTTAGACTGTGAAGTCAATTTTGATGTTCCCATAATCTTGGGATGAACTTTATTGGCTATGGGTAGAGTTTTGTTTATATGGTGAGCGGTGAGAAGAAATTTTTATTGAATAATGAAGAGGTTGTGTTCAAAGTGTGTAGGTCAATGAAGTAGCCAAGACACATGAGTATCTTCTCTATTATTGATATTATTAATGATGAGGTGCTTAAGGTAACTATTAAGGAGAGGTTTGTTGTTAAAACTCTACCTGTGGTTATTATGAATTTTGATGCTGATGATATTGAGGATTATGTTAAGATGGTGAAAGCATTAGCTGGGATGGAGTCTTACTCGTATGCCTATAAGAAGTTTGACCTTGATCTATAGAATAGAGCATCCCTACCAGCTAAACCTTTCATTGAAGAACCACTAATATTGGAGCTTAAAGTTCTTCCCGATCGTCTTCAGTATGTGTTCATAAGAGCAAATAACACATTAACCATCATTGTTATTACCGACTTAGTTGAATGGAAAGTTGATGCTCTAGTGTCAGTATTGAAATGCATCAAAAAGTAAATTGGTTGGACCATTGTTGACATTATTGAGATCACTCCGAGAATATATACACACAAAATCAAGTTTGAAAAGGATTACATTCCGAGCATTGAACACCAATGCATGCTATAGTTAATAATACAAAAGGTGATAGAGAAGGAAGATTATTAAGTGGCTCGATGTAGGTGTAGTGTATCCAATTTTAGATATCACATGGGTGAGCCCAGTGCATTATGTACAAAAAAAAGGGAGGAATAACCATGCTACCAAATCAGATGAATGAGTTGATTTTGCTTAAGCCAGTCATATGATTTCACATAGGGATGGATTACAGGAAGCCGAACACATGCACACTTAGGGACCATTTTCCAATGTTGTTTATGGACTAGGTATTGGACAAGTTGTTTAATTATAAGGTGTGGTCTGGAGGTAGAGATGACAAGCATACGTGAAACGTGCCTCTCATACCTTGTTGATGGTTATCAAAGTAGTGAACGTATGGCACATAAAATCATGCAGTGTGGCTATTACCAGCCCACCATTCACTAGGATTCTCAAAACTTTGTGAAGGCATATCACCAATGCCAAATACATAGAGCTATATCATGAAGGAAGGAGTTACCTATGACTCCAATCCTTGAAGTAGAATCGTTTAACGTTTGGGGAATAGAATCCATGGACCCTTTTATGAGTTCGTATGGTCAAATCTATAGATTGATAGCAGTTTATTATGTGTCAAAATAGGTGGAAGTCATAGCACTTCTTGATATTGAAGGTAATAATGTGACTGTGTTCCTGAAAAGGAATATCCTCATGGTTTGGTACTCCTTGAGCAATAATCAATGATGAGGGTTCAAACTTATATAATAAAGTGTTTAGTGCATTGATAATTAAGTATGGAGTAACGTAACATAAAGTGGCTACCCCTTAAATCCTAAGACCAGCTGATAAGTTGAGGTGTCAAACTGTTAGATTAAAATAATTCTTGACAAGACTTAATGCCAAAAGGACTGGTCTGAGAAGCTGGATGATGCCCTATGGGCATATCAGACTATGTTCAAAACACCTATTGGTATGTCTACTTACTAATTTTTTTATGCATAGCATGTCATTTAACAATAGAGCTTGAGTACAAGGATTTGTGGGCACTCATGAAGATAAATCTCAGTTGGAGTGATGCCTCTAACTTGAGGCTGGAGCAGATCAATAAGATGGATGAATTTTTGATTAGGACGTTTGAGAGAGCAGCCCTCTATAAAGAGAAAATGAAGTTATACTATGATCGGAGGATTAAGAATAGGGAATTTAGTCTATATGATTTGGTATTGTTGTTTAACTTGAGACTTCATTTGTTTTGGGCAAGCTCAGATCCAAATAGGTTGGTCCCTTCACAGTGACTTAAGTATTTTCTTTTGGGGCTATAGATCTTGAAAACCAGAAAGGAGTGGTTTGAATTGAATGGACAATGTGTCAAGCACAATTTTGGAGCACCTGATTAGGTAAATTTTTTAGAAGTTGTTAACCTTGTTAAGGTATGAGTAATCAAGGTACTCACATCGTTCAACAACGTTAAATCAAGCGTTGCTTGGAAGGCAATGCAAGAGTGTTGTATGTATAATATTAGCTTAAAATTGCTTTGTGTGTTAGATGTGTTTACTATTTGTTGAAGTGTACAGGTATAGGTATCAATGAGATGGAAATAATCTAAAGGTTTGAAATAAAATAGTGCAACTATGGATCCCTCGATGGATCGTGAAACAATAGACGATCTGTGGCTTGAACTGTTAGATTGGTTAAGGGTCAACCTGACTTACTGGAAAAAAAAATCATGATTGATGGAATAAACCGTAGAGAAATCAACAAACCATGGTACCAACTGATATTTTCTAACCAAGAAAATGGTCTACTAGTCCATTTTGATGGTCAATCTATTGATTCATACAACAAATAACGGGTCGTCACTTTGATCATCGGAGGCAATAAGCATAAAAGCTCATAAACTATGGTCCATGAGTTGAATGACAAACCATCGTACATATGAAGGTCCATATTATTTTGACTATGGTCCCATGTAAGTTTTAAATATTAAATTAACCTGACTTAGTCAATGCCTAAATACCCTTTCAACCCAATCTGACCTGGCCTGCTGCAACCCTAATGGATTCTAATTAAAGGACCAAATTTAAAGTTTTCAAAACTTTCTCTCTTCCCACTTCTCACCCATATTTATTTCCCATATAATACTCCATTTCCATAACTACTCATTATCCCGACATAAGTTAATCTACACATCTATTGTCATTGTCATCTTCAGCCCTCTCCCCAAATTTTCAAGATCTCAAGTTTATTTTCAACTATTTCTCCTCTTCTTCATAGTTCTCTACAAAGGTAACAATCTATACCTCTATTTTTGGGGTAAACGACATCATAAGGGAAGGTATTTCGGTTCCCCTATTTAAATTTTACCCATTAATAGGATCCATAGGTTGAAACTGGAACAATTTCTCATCTAGAAAAAAGATTTAAAATTTGGGAAGAATTTTTTAATAGCCTTTGTATTTCGTCTAGATTATGTTTGTCTTGGTTTTTTTTTGTTGTGAGTTTTGATTGGTAGTAATTGTTACTCACTGAGTTGGAGGGCATCACGAATTTTGAATTCCAGAGATGAAATTCTCATTAAAATTGTTTTGCCCACCAACTCTAAATGATGGCATGCCATGAAACACGAGGGTGAAGACTAAGTAAGCCTTATTTGTATGAGTAAAAATCCATGTCAATAGATGCACATGGCTTTAATTATGTTTCATCACATAATTAGATTTAAACCTCACTCCAGTCCATAACATTAATTGTGGTTCCACATAAGGGAACGTTTTATTGTAACCTATCACAAGATGGAGTACAATGGGATGCCTATGCTAATCAAGATCAAGGTCAAGGCCTTGAAGAATATTATGGTTATCAACATCAAGGAGGAGTCCAAATAGGTTACTATAACAACCAAAGAGATGGTGACCAAGGAAACTATCATGGGGACCAAGGTGGAAATGGAGGATGATATTTGGGAATCAACTCTATTAAGACCAAAGGGGAATGTGATCCCAATGCTTATTTAAGTTCAGAGTCTCTTTGTGATAAAATCTTCTTAGTCAACTACCATTGAGGAAACTCATTTTTATTATTTCTTTAATAACTTTTTTTCTTAAAGAAAAAATTTCCCAATAATATTGTTCAACTTAGGAAAATTGGAATACACTCCATAGCAAACATACCCTAAATGAATGCTCTAGTTTAAGCTTTCTTGGATTTCCTTTCTTTCTTTAACTATCCAGCTAGTTTGGTTGTTTGCTTAGTTAGTTAATTAGTTGTTTATTTTAATACTATCACACCTAAAATCTCACCGAGATGGATAGGAACCCTATGCCCTAAAGATCTGAGAGAACCAACTTATTGTCACGCCCCGAATCCCATCGGGACGAATTGGCACTCGTAGCCGACAAGGCCCGAGAGAACCAAGCTTTGTCTCTATTGAATCATATGTATGCCATAAGAAACCCATAATCACATAATAGCTATAGACACCAACAATGGAATTCATGGAACATGATAAATATATACATATGCGAAACTTGGCCGTTGAGGCCACCAAGTCAAGTACGACATATCCCTTTTTCATTCATACACCCACATCCGTCTACAAAAGCCTCTAACAAAAGCATTGACCAAAATGAACTAAAGTTCGGGACAAGTTCCCGCTTTATACAACATGTACAACATCAAAACATATGTACACTGCGGCTTGGAGAAGGCCCGAACTAACTGGAGCTCACCAATGAACCGCAAACAACTGGCAAGCTACTGAGGAGGCCTACTAGTACCTGCGCCTGCAGCAAGTAAAGTAAATTCCCCAAGAGGGGTCAATACGAAGAATGTACTGAGTATGTAAGGACATATGAAACTTGTAAGATATGAAAATATGTCAAGAACTCAAGTTCAAATGCATAGCCAATATAGATAAGTCACAATGTAGACGAGTCACAATTCTGTACTGTGGAAACCATGCATATTACATTCATTCTTTCTCTTGCCTTTACTTTAATTTACATATATGTTGTCTGGGCCCTCATCATGCAGGTGTTCTTTTCACCCCATGGATAACATATCATCGTCATGCAGGTATTCTTTTCACCCCATGGACAAGATCATATCGTCATGCGGGTGTCCTTTGCACCCCATGGATAAAGTAACATCATCAGGCGGGTGTTCTCGCACCTCATGGATAGAATAACATCATCATGCGAGTGTTTTCACCCCATGGATAACACCCATGAACACAACCAATATGCTTTACTTTATTCTTACTTTGAGATTGATACAATGATAGTCATAACTTACTTGAAGTTTTGGATCATTAACCAATGAGGGAGAGACATGAGAATAAATATTGTGAGAAACATAGCATTATTAGCACCATAACACTGTTGGAACCATTGGACAATAATCCATGAACAAGAGACATGAGTATAATCACTATTGGAATATTGGAATTGAGCTTTTGGAACATTAACCATGAATATGAGACATATGATTCACAATTGATCAATGAGTATGAAGCATGTGATATTGACAATTGGTAACCGCATATAGGATACCTTAGCACATTTCGGGATAGGACAAGTGTAACGTCAATGTGAATGTTATTTGCCGCAGAAGGATACAGACAAAGTAACCTTACATACCTTGTATTCGCAATACGAATATACAATCTTAGAGGTGCATACAATAGTCCCGCTGCTTCTTTATGTGTCACTCTACATCACAAATATATAATAGGATTCACATTAACCATCAACTACTTTACAAATGCGTATAATATCAATGAGTTACATGTTTACCTTTAAACATGCCATTTCCCCTTGACAAACCCATTGATGAAATTATTATTCCAAAAATCCCCCAATATTCCATACATTGACCAATACATGATAATCAACACATTTCACCACAACACTTCTCCTTTACACTTTCTTTTCCACACCACATCACAAATAATCCATGGAATGAATTTCCCTTTCGTACCAAATCTTTTCAACTCTTTCATGGGTGACACTTTCAAGTAAACTAAGTCACTAACCATGAACTAAAGCTCCCTTCTTCTCATATTTGCATAGGAGTTTTGACAACTTTGAGTTGTTTTCATCCTTTCACTAATCAGTTGAACTTTTCCTATAGCCTCATGGACTAAATCAGGACCTATCAAAGTAGCTTCACCAGCATCAAACCATCAAATCGGATATCTACACCTCTTACCATAAAGCGCGTCAAATAGGGCCATATAAATAGTAAAGTGATAACTATTATTATACGCAAACTCAATCAAAGGCAAGTGATCATACCAACTACCCTTGAAATCAATCACACAGACTATTAATATGTTTTGTAAAGTTTGAATGGTCCTCTCTATGGGTGGGTGTTTCCTTGGTTAGCCTCAGTTTTTGAATTTCCATTTGGTTATTTGGTTTTTTGTTTGGAGAAAATGACAATCTAAACCAAACCGAAATAAATTTGGTTCAATTCAGTTTTTGCAAATTTGGTTCAATTTATTTCGATTTTGTTTTTCTGTTTGAAGATCAAAATATTGGGCCTTTGAAATTGGATAATTTTCTTAGAAAAATGGCTTTCCAAACCTTATTTTCATTATCCTTCAATGTGATTTACATTACCTTGGAAAATTCACAAATGTGATTCATATTTCCAAATGTGATTTACATTTCAGTAGCTAACTTGGGCACCATCACAAATTCACAATTCATAATTCACATTGCCATCCAATACAACAGTGGATCCACCACTAAACAACAATTTTGAATTGATGATGAGTAGATGACGATGATGACTAGATGAAAATGACTAGACGTTGATGATGACTAGACAACGATGACTAAACGATGATGACATTGACTACTGACTGAAGTGAGATAGAGAGGGACACAGCGTAAGAGACTGAAGTGAGTCAGAGGGGAAAAGGAAGAGAGTGTGAGAGTTAGAAAGTGTCTGAGTGTGAGAGACTGATTAGGGTATATATATACACGATCGATTAGGGTTGGTGGGAAATGGGAATTGGGTTGGGTACTTAGGTGTATAATATATGTATAGTAACATAGTAATATTCCATGTATGAAAATTTTGGTTTTTCGGTTTAACCAAATTTGTTTTTTGAAAAACAAAAAACCTAACCTACTAACTGAAATTTTAAATTTTTAAATCGAAACCAATCAATGAAAAACCAAAACCAAAATATTTTAAATTTGTTTTTGTTTTTTTTGTTTTTGGGGTTGAACCAAAATATGCCTAGTCCTAGTCTGCTCAGCCTGACCATCTATCTGTGGGTGAAAAGTTGAACTGAGTTGAACTTTAGTACCAAGACCCTTCAGAAATGACTTCCAAAGATGAGAAGTAAACTGAGTACCCCTATCTAAGATGATAGTCAAACGGACTCCATGCATTTTCACTAATTCCCTAAGGTAAAGTCTAGCATAATTCTTGGCTGAATCTAAAGTTTTAACTGGTAGGAAATGAGCTTACTTAGTCATCCGATCCACTATAACCCAAATTAAATCACGTTGTTCGCGAGTACGATGCAACACTGTGATGAAATCCATGTTCACCAATTTCTACTTCCAAGAAGAAATATCGATATTCTGAATCATACCACCAGGTCTCTAGTGCTCAACCTTAACCTACTGGCAATTGGGACATCTAGCCACAAATTTTGCAATGTCCTTCTTCATGCCATTCCATTAATAGATTTCCTATAGATCACGCTACATCTTGGTGACTCCTAGGTGAATAACATCCACTGTCTCAAGTCATCCACATATGGAACACAACATCTTCCATGACGATAAAGAGCACCTTGTCCACCTTGGATAAAAACCTCCACTTTCTGAATTTGAACATCTTCTTTCAACTAAAGCAAAATAGGATCACTATCTTGCTTTTCCTACACTTTGGATACTAAGAAGGATTTCGCACCATTCTGAACCATGACACCACTTTGGCTAAATCAACCAACAAAACTCCCAACCTAGCAAGCCTGTGAACCTCGCGAACTAACTCCTTCATCTCATCCTATACATGAGCAACACTCCCCATAGATAACCTGCTAAGAGTGTCATCCATCACATTGGCCTTACCCAGATAGTACAAGACACTCATATCTTAGTACGTTAACAACTCTAGCCATCTGCTCTGATGAAGATTTAGATCATTCTGATTGAACACACACTGAAAAATTTTCTAATTCATAAAGATTATGCCTCCAAATATTTAAGGCAAAGCCAACAGTTGCCAACTCTTGATCGTGAGTTGGGTAATTATTCTCATGAGGCTTGAGTTATAGGCATACGTTATAACCTTAACATACTGCATCAACACACAATCGAGGCCAAATTCTGAAGCATCCAAATAAACTGCTAACCCATCTAAACCCTACAGCAGAGTCAAAAGTAAAGCGGAGGTGAATCGAGTCTTCAACTCCCAAAAACTTTTCTTACAAGTATCAAACCACTAAAATTTGACTTTCTTCTGAGTCAATCTAGACATAGGAGAAGAAATAGAAGAAAACCCTTCAAAAAACCATCTGTAGTAAACCTAAGAAACTCCGGATATCTTATTGAGAGATAAGCCTAGGCCAGTCTTTTAAGGAACAACCTAAATGCCCTCACTAGAAATAATATGACCAAGGAATGCTAGTTATTTAAACCAAAATTTGCAGTTGCTGAACTTAGAGAATAACAGGCAATCTTTGAGAGTCTGAAAGACAATCTTAAAATGGTCTGCATATTCATCTTCACTCCAAGAATAAATGAAGATGTCATGTATGAAGACAATGATGAACATTTCCAAGTACTTCTTAAACACCCTTTTCATCAAGTCCATAAAAGCCGCAAGAGCATTTATTAATCCAAAAGACATAACAACAAATTTGATGTGACCACACCGTGTTTTGAAGGTCGTCTTTGGAATGTCACGTTCTCTGACACTAAGCTGATGATAGCCAAATCTGAGGTCTATCTAAGAAAAGCAACTGACAGCCTGAAGCTAGTTGAACATTTCATCAATCTTAGGAACATGATACTTATTCTTGATTGTGACTTTGTTCAGTTGATGGTAATCAATGCACATTTGGAGAAAACCATCTGTCTTACACATAAAAAGGACTGGAGCACCCCATGGAGAGTTGATGGGCCCAATAAAATCTTTATCAAGAATATATTTTAACTGTTCTTTCAACTCCTTAAGCTCGGCTGGAGCCATTCTATAAGGTGGAATTTAAATAAGTTGGGTACTTGGAAGGAGATCTATGTCGAAGTCGATTTCCCATTCAGGAAGAACTCCGAGTAAATCTTATGGAAAAACTTCTAGAAATAACCACTGGAACTGACTGAAGAGTTGGGGTCTTAGAGTTTGAATACTTAACCCAAATAAAATAATAGATGCACCTTTTGTAAATCATTTTTTGGGCCTTAAGCTAAGAGACAAATCGAGCTATTATCGAAGATACTACCCTTCAACTCTAAGACTAGCTCATTTGGAAACTGAAACTGGATCACTCTGTTCCAACAATCAACTGAGGCATAACAAGAATGCAGCCAATCTATTCCATGAATAACACCAAAATTAGTCATATCTAACTCTACAAGATCAATTAGGATGATTTTCTTAGAAGCTGTGGTAGGGAAATTTTTGTATACCCATCTAGCTATGACTGAATTAACAATTGGAGTAGAGACTAAGAAAGGTTCTGAGAGGATATTTGGACTGACATAAATGTCTACTTCTATATAAGATGTCACAAATAAAATTGTGGCTCTGGGATCTAACAAGGCATAAACAATAATATGAAAGACCTGTAATATACCAATGATTACATTAGGGGAACCCTCTTTATCCTTTCGAGTCTAAAGTGTATAAAATTTATTCTGACGTTGACTGCCACAACACAAAATTAGGCACCCTGCTGAGTCGGGCAACCTGCTGGAGCTGCTGAAGAGTTAAACAAATTCTGTTGTGAGTATCCCTTCACCTCTATAAGGTCTTTGGGCACTCCCTTAATCTGTGGCCTAACTTACCACACCCAAAAAAATTACCACTGCCGACCATACATACAACTTGGTGGTTTTTGCCACACTTCTTGCTAATCGGATGAGCACATCCACTCGTTACACTGCCCTGGGACTTAGAGCTCGGTACCCTATCCCAATGATCCTATCTGAACTTGGGCACTGGGGTACTAGAAAAATATGGGGATTTATATGAAGACTTTTGATGGAACTGATAATGATTACCATCATTTGACCTCTACTGAGAAAAGTTAAAATTGCCTGTTTTGGCCCTATTATTCTCCCTTTCATTCTCATTCATCATTTCCTCCACAATCTATTAGGCATGAGTCATCAACCTAGTGATGTCCATTTTTTTTACCAACATAGCAGTACTACAATCTCTAACCATATCTTTGGAAACACCCGATATGAACTTGCTCATACAGTTGGAATCAACCACCATCGCTGGAACATATTTAGAAAGCTAAGTAAACTTGAGAGAATACTCTCTTACACTCATGTTGCACTACTTTAAGTTAATAAACTCCTAAATCATCGCTTCCCTTAAATCAAGTAGGAAGAACCTATCAAGAAATAGAGCTATAGACTCATCCTAATCTACCAAACCTGAATCCACACCTCTATCTTCCTTCCACTTCTTACACCAAGTATGAGCGACTCTATTCAACTGATAAGAAGTTAAATCTGTATTATTGACTTGAGTGATACCCATGATTTGAGTGACCTTTTGAATGTCATCAAGGAACTCTTCCGCATCCTTCTTAGCCTTCGAGCCATGAAACTTAGGAAGATTCATTTGTGTGAAATTCCAAAATCTAGCTACTATAGTACAACCATTTTAGGTGACCTGTGCAATAGCCTGCTGGTTTACCTGGGTAGTAATTGCCTAAACTAGCACCTAAAAATCATCCTTGAAATTAGTATATGAGACTTGTTTGTTTAGAGGGTCTACTTGAGATGGTGGTGCTTGTTGCTTCCCATTCATGTTACTATTTCCATTTCTGTTTCGCCTTCTAATAGCTCTTCTAGGAGGCATTTTCTATAAATGCATGGAGCACTACTTAGAAAGAGGTTAAATAAAGTTCACACTATATCGCATGATATGAATTTTAAAGAAGTTAAACTTTTTCTAAAATATTTCATAGCCCCTCATTCATAAGTGTGGCGCGCTTCACACCCATGAATAAGACTATACTTTACGTAGCTTCTAGACACCCTAGAACACTTTAAACCTTTCTCTGATACCAAGTTTGTCATGATCTGAGAATACCCCTTGTCGTAATATAGTCCTTAGAGTCACAAGTTACACCAAGCTAACCAATAGCCTGGCATGACACTATGAAAATGGAAATAAGCTAGGAATCACTAAGTAGAAGCTAACAATCTGAATGATATAGAAATAATATCCAAAATAACTCAATACTGATGTCAAAACCATAAGATGACAACATAGTCTATATGTCTGTCTAAAAGACTTTAAATAATATGCGTTGCTAGGAAAACCCCATAGCTAACTCTAACTATATGAAACAATAGACTGAATAAGAAAGTAATCATAAATCTTATCCTCAAAAGATGAGGACTCAGCAAACTCTGCTGCTGAGGTGATACAAGATCATACTAGCTACAAGTTGGATGATAAACATATGAACCTATATTATAAGACCATATAGTGCCAAAGAAAGTATGCGGTCATTAGTTTGAATGTACTGAGCATGTGAGAAATGCACTACACTAAATAATTAAATATGAGAGGATAAACTGAACATGGAACTGAGGAATGTAATTGATGCAATTACCAAGTAAATAAACATGTAACTAAACAATAATATGCTAAATAAACTGAGTCAAGGTAATGCAATATCCGAATCTTAACTGTAGGAGCTACTGTTAACAAACATACCCCATCTAAGCTAAATGAGGCCTAGCTCGAAGGGTGCTCTTTTCCTTGCCAAGGATACGAACACTGACTGACATGGATCCACTAAACTATTGTCCATAAGGACTAAGGTATCAAGCCTGGTCTAACAAGTGAACCTTTAGAATTTACGGTAGCGCCGTAGCTCTAGGACTTAGGGATTTCAACTAAATGTCTCAACCTAACTGATGAGTAAAACTTCATACCTATGTCCTCTCGGTACTAAGTACTACTCCTAATTGAATTATACTGATAATTGATAAGCTCATTTATATTGAAGTCTAAGACTACAATATATACACTTTACCTAAAAGAATCCTAAACACATATGAAATTGAAGGACTGAACATTCAACTATTAATGCAGGAGAACCTAAGTAATCAGGTGTTCTTAACTCGCCATCTCTGAAGAATACAACTATTCATGACAATTTCCATAATATGAAAAGGATATAAAACTACATAGCACAAGTCTAAAATCATGAATTTAGCAAGATATTGAGAAATCATAAATTATAAATATGTAAAGGTACTGAATTTTTTTGGAAAATATGGGTACAAGGTTCATCCTGAAGAGGAACTGAAATACCAAGGAATTCATACTTTTTATGAATTAAACTGTGGAATTTGGTTTTACTTAGGGACTCAATGGGTGAAAATGAACCGATTGATAAAATACCACATACCTGAAAGTGAAAACCTTGGATTTGAAGCTTGAAGATTGATGAACCCTAGTTTTCTTGCTTTGGAGAGGAAGAAATTGCCTGTTTCTTTGAATTTTTTCCCTAAGTGTCAATTGATTTTGATGGAATGAGGGATTTAGGGTAGATTAGGCTTAATATTCCGCCTTGGAATAGCCAAAATGATGGATTTTTGGTGTTAAAAGAGTGAGAAAAGACGAAACAGCCCTTGAAAACTTTTAACAGTGCAAGAGGGTCCAGTCTGGCGGTTCAGGTGACGAACCGTCAAACCCTTAATGAATCATCACTCTAAACTATCAAAACATAACAAAATTTTGGTCTTACTGGTTAAACTAGATGGTTTACCTTAACGGACCATCACAATGGTGACAGTTCATCACACCGAGTTGTCATACTCTAGTAGACAGACACCTTTTGGTAAATTGAGCATAACTTTCTACTCTAATATTGGATTGACTAACGATTCAGGCATTGGAAGGAAGACTCAAAGACCATTCATTTGGTGGACTTAAGCTACAAAAATATTTATATGTTTGGAGTTATTCTTATTTATATTTTACCCTAGTATGATCTTATACAAGAATTTGATCAGTAAGAGAGCTTTTAACTTAACTATGCGCTAGGAGTTACCTATGGCCTTAATTCATGTCTAAATCATTTCTCATACTGCCAAATCACTATGTTTGGTTCTAAATGTACTTGAAAATTACTTCTGATCTTAGCTTGAATTTATGGGGTGTTACAGATTCTTATAAGATCCAAACAACTTTGGTTTTATTACACCGTCTAGACAACATATAAAGTGGAGTGGGTAGTAAGCTTACACAATATTCAATTCGGTGGTGTATAACTTCACCCTTCTTCTATTTTCAAAAGAAACTACGCACACCTTTACCTAAAATCAACTAGGCAGTCCCCATCATAGTCACATAAAACAGTCCCTAAGACAAACCCAAATATCCTTTATCATAGCAACCAACTATCAAACTCAACATCCCTTGAGTTTATAATAACAACACACACATAATTCTTTACCCGATCTCATACTTAAGGAGGGAAAAAATGGAGCAGTCACCTTACCTCAATTTATGTAACTTGTTCTTTTAATTTGAACTCTTCCGAAACTTAAACTTCCCATTACACTTAAACCAAAAAAAGAAAATAAAGGCCTCTTAATAACCATGATAAGTGAGCAGTTAACTTGTGGAAACATTCTTCCCAATTCTTATACGTAAGCATGAATAACATGTTTTCCTAGTCATCCATGGGAGACCTAAGCTAAAACCATAGGTGTTTTCACTTACCCTGGCCTGCAAAGGTGGGGGTTTCTTTAAGAACCCTAGGAGGAATTTTAAGGCTATTGTTTTAAGCCTTGAATAAAAGGGAGAAAACTGGAGTTAAAACCTGAAATTTATGTGTTAAAATCAAAAAATAGACCAACTAATATTGGTTTTATATGGAGCCTTTTTTACCCTTAAATAGACTCTCTAGAACCTAGCTCTATTTTTAGCCACAAATTTGTCAAGTTAGTGATGTACCTACTTGGTTATATCAAGCAGCTCAAAGTGTCAAGGTAGGTGAAGCACCTACTTGCTTTGTTCTAAGTTGGGCTTAACTACATTAGGCCCTGGCAGATTTTGGGTGTTGAGCTCCTTTTTCTTTTTTTCTTCTTTTAGTTTGTTGGGGCCTCAAATGAGTCCTTTAATAAAGGCCAAAATTTGACCCATTAGCCTTGTCCCCTTTAACTAGATCCATATAGCTCAAGTAAGTGATGCACCTACTAGCTTAATTAAATCAAGTAAGTAGCTCACTATTTTATTCCATTTTCTAAATCTTAATCCCCCTAATTTAATACTTTTATACACTTGGCCACTTTGAACCTTAAGCTCAAATACCACTTTGTTGTCTCGCATTTAAATACTTTAGTCGACATTAACTTGATTGTGTCACATTAAAATGTACGGGCAGTATCCTTCAAACCTATTTACATCATCAATACTTGCATAGGAAATGTAGTTTATTACCTATACAAAAAAGCAATATCAAGTGCTATATAAGTAGAAAAAGTACACACAACATACGGAGTGTTAAAAATACTGGGGTATGTCCCATGCCAGTGTGGGCTCAACATCAATTATGTTTTGAGTATTTTAATATTGAGTAAATACGTAAAACTTAATACAAATTAGAAGCTATATTGCAAGTATATACAATAAGTTTCGAAACATAAATATACTAAAATTGGGGGAACCTAATCATTCTAAAATTAGGATGATATGGTCATTACATTTGCTAAGAAGCAAAGTTTTACATGATAATAATGTACATTTTATTTAGATAATAACAAAATCTGATGCATTGTGTTGATGGTCAGATGAGGTGCAGTCTTTGGCCATGAGGTTGGGGCCTGTTACATAAGGTAAAAAAGGTGAGAAATTAATATTCACAAATGTTATAATTGAATCAGAGTTACTTGAAATGATTTATTATTAAAATGAATGGTTTCTAACTATTCCTATAGACACTTTTAACACACGGGCGTAGATTTGAGTATTGTTTACCTGGGAATAGAACATGAAGCTACATGGAATATGTAAGTAAAGCTAAATCCAATATTCACTAGCAAGAAGATAATTAGGCAAATTTTAAGTAAAGGTATTCTTAGATCAATCTATCATCTACCATAGCCGGTGTAGGGAGAATTTTAGAGCAAAAAATTAAATATATCTCTACTGAACACCTAAGGTGTAGTACCCCCGAAGTTAATGCATGTTTGTAGTGGTTTTTTTTATGTGTTTGGGGTCATTAAATAAGGCCATTTGACCCTTAAGAAGGTTGAAAACATACAGGGTGAGTTTTGGGTTGAAAAATACGTCATTAACCAAAACAGAAGGTTGTGCACTGCACACGGGGACCTCAACTTAAGGCCTCACATCACGGAGCACCTCCCTTTAGTCCACTGGTTGTCTTGTTCACCTAAATCAATTTTCAAGGTTTTTCAAGCTCCGTAATGTGAGACCTTAAGTTGCTTTAGGCCTTAAATTCAAGAAATTTTCTCAGAGAATCCATAAGTCTCAGGTATGTGGGGATTGAAGAAGGACTTCCTTTTATCCTTGTGTCCCTAATTTAAGTTTCTAAAATATGGATTTCCCTAATTCAAATTCTAGGTTTTATACCCACTTTATAATTTTGGATTCATTCTACTATTTTCCTGCTTCCCATGGTTATTATTGCTTTGAATTTTTATGATTTCATAGTTTATGAGTTTTAAACACAAACTTTAGCTATATAATATGAATTTACCTATATTTTCATATATTAGGATTTTCTACAAGATTTTAGCATGATTTAACTTATTTGACATGATTCTACCTTATGGTCTCAGACTTAGCATGAATATCAAGAAATTGTATATGTTGACATGAAATAGAAAAAGAAGCATAATTCATTTTCAGTGTTATAAACTAGTACATGCTTACTTTATGATATTTTTTAACAATATGAGAAATATGAAATATTTTGGGAGTAGTATTTAGCACTGAGGGAATACGAGTTAAGATAAAACCTAAATTTCCAAATTACATGCCATAGTAGGTTAAGGAAGGGGTCCTTGACAGTTGAGACTGTCTCTCTTTGCTCAAAATAGGCTCATGAATGAATTCATGCCAAATCATGGTTCTCTACCCTTGAAAATGTATTGAACACCCTCCTAACAGGGATTATAAGTAGGACTCCATATTTTCTCAAGCGGGGCATGTCTGTTAAGAGAATCTCTTTTTGTTAAACAGTTTTAGAAGTATAAGTGGCACACTAGATGTTCAGTTATGATTCCATATACTTTACATCCATGTTTTACTACTTCAATTTTGTTAAAGGAAAGAAAATGAGTCATTATATACATTTCATGCATATGTTTTACCCTCCACATAATTTACCTTAGTGTTATATACTTCATGCATTACTCACATACTTTGTACATTTAAAGAACTGGCCACATACTCTTTTATATTGCATCCTATTATGATGTAGGTTCTAGTGTTTGCCCTAAGACTCCTGATTAATGGTAATTGTCAGTGCCTACTCCCATTCAGTTGGTGTGTCATCATGTTTCGAGAACTTTAGTTATGTTTTTTATTTACAGTAGTTTAGTTTTATGTTCAGTTCAGACTTTCATGATTTCAGGCTAGCTTGATAACGCTCAAATACACCCCAGAATAGAATGTAAGCGATCGTTAGAAGTATAATTACCCAACTTGAAGTCGGGGTCAAATCCATGAGGAATGAATGCGATAGCTTTCACCTCTAAGTGTTAGAAGCAACTAGTTCAAACACGCGATTCTATGAAAATAATACATAAAAGTAAATGGGGGGGTGGGGGGTGGGGTTATTATCTGTTAATTTGTAACTATTTAGATTTTTGTAACTTAGGACACACAAGTTCAAGAGTAGAGAAGAGGAGTTAAGACCAAGGGTATTACGAGACTTGGGGTTATGCCATCGTAAGAGTGAAATTATGTATGGGTAAATTGAGCATTTGACTACATTTAGCTAAGGGCCTTGGGTAGGTTAGATCACAGGTGCTTGGTGTTGATTTGTCAACCAAACACCAAGGTTTCACAATTGGGTTCTTTCGAACATCTCAAAAGTGCAGATTACAAGACCAATCCAATACCTCAATTAACACCCTTATGTCTAAGAGATGCTATTAAATGACATACATCAAGTTATTGTTCACACCCATTCCTCACCCTTGTCCCCTTTGTCAAGGATGGCAAGAGCTCTAAAATTAATTACAGTTTGCAACCCCTAATTTGAATGAAAGCATGGAATGGGATTAAAACCCATGGCAATTATCTAAACATAAATCAAATAAACAAAACCCATACAATTATCACATCTTATTCAAGCATAACCCCAAGTATAGAATTTAGCTACTCATAAAAAAAGAGAGAAGAAAATCACCCAAATTCTCTTCCAAAACTTCCATTGAATCCAAATGTATTCACGAATTTGATCCAAAAATGCAAGAATATAACTTGTTTCTCCTTAGGTTTCACTCTCCTTTACTATATCTTTACAAAAATGCCCCAAAAGATTCTTTTCAGAGCTGGAGAAATTACATTTTATAGCTAAAATTGCATCCCTAAAAATTACGGTAGTGCCACTGCACTAGCCATCTGCTGGCGCAGGTTCCAGCGCAGATGGCTGACCTGCACACGTTGGAGGCTAGCGTAAATGACACTGACTTGCGCTGCTCAGCTCCTCAGTCATCCACCTGCGTGCGCATCTCCTGACCTGCGTGCGTAGGTGGCTGTTAGTCTCCCCGGGTGTTACATCAAACATCCTTTCTTCACTTTTCGAATTCCCATTGACTCGCATGGTTAGCTCGGGCTCGAATTCATCCATTACCTGCATACAAGAGCCATATAACATGAAAATTTATATCGAATCAATGCGAATTTCAAGATAATCCAAGCTCAAATGTATTAAGAATCGGGTAAAATGTCAACTTATCAACTCCCCTAAACGTAAACTATTGCTTGTCCTCAAGTAATCAAGAACACCTAAGGTGAAAAGAAAAGAATACTCTTAACCATGAACAACCACAAGGGACATCACTATACCATTAAGCCTATAAAGTTCAATCGGTTCCTCCAGTCATGACAAACAAGTGAATCATGCTTTCTTTTTCACAAGTCAATCCTCATCAACCAAGAAACAAATTCCTCAAACAAATAATTTTCTGGTTGGGCTGATTCTCAAGGTGTGACACAAGATTTTTCAGAGTTTGTCTCATCTCCAAATTGCAAATTGTCTTGCTCATTTTCCCAAATTGAAGGTAGGACATCACTCTCTGTTTAAAGTTATCCATGCCTCTCAGTTGCAAAAGTTTTCTCCACCCCCACAAGGTAATGTGATTCAATAGGGAGGTAAGGAAAGAAAGAACTTTATCTCACTCTCACAAAGAAATTCAAGTACCACACGTAGAACCATAGCTTTCCCTTTGTGTCATTCGCCACTAATGGGGACCAACAAGGTTTTTGTAACACCCCGTACATTTCTGAGTCTAGTTGCCAATCGTAACATTTTTGGAAAAATGAAAACATGAGAGAATTGACGATTTTTTTTTATTGAATTATGGGTATTTAAAAGCCTAATACAATTGGGCCCTTAATTGAAGCACAACTTTCATAAGAAGACATGGCTCAATGTGGGACTTTGATCCATTCTTCCAAAAGTTGGTCCAATTGACTAATTAACCCTTGCATTAAATGACTAAGGAGAAGATAAGGGAGACATGAGGGACTATATATATAGAGAAAAAGTCAGATTTTTATTCCCTTAAACTCTCATAACATTCTAGGATTTTCCACAAAACTCCCTTTTGCTCTCAAGAACCCCAAGTCCTTCTATTGGCCAAAATCATCCATTGGTAAGTCTTGGTAAGTGTTTATTATGATGGATTAATATATTTTATGCATGTTAGATGGTGTATATTGTGTTGGTTATGTTGGTGGAATATTGGGAAGTTCACAATAAGTGAAGTGTTCATGTTTGCTAAATTGAAGGGTGGTTTGTCTTGTAAACATGACTTTGGACTTGTGGTGTTGAGGAGAGTGAACTTGGTGGAGTGAATATGTAACACCCCGTACCTTCCCAACCCTACTTGACGACATTGAACAAGGTTTACTTAGGTGTCGAGTATGTATTTGGTAATGTTAATAATTGATATTGGGCATCGTACATGTGCTTAGCGAGTGTTTTGTGATTTTCGTGGAGCAGTTGTGGGGTTCAAAACTATAACACCCCATACGTGTCTACGTGTAGCTGACGATCGAAACATTTAGGGAAACATGCAAACATGAGAAAAGGGATGAATTATACATTAAATTGTGGGCATGAACAAGTCTTGCATCATTGGGCCCAAAAGATGAAGCACAAAAATTGACAAGAAGACATGGGCCAATATGACATTTTGACCCATTCTTGCAATATTGGTCCATTTGACCAAATCAACACCTCATTAAATGCTAAGGAAAAGATAAGGGAGACTTTAGGGTCTATATAAGCAAAGGAAATCAGATTTTTATTCATTTGGACTCTCATGTTTTGTTTAGAATTATCTCAACATTTCCTTGTTCAACACAAACCCTAGACCTTTTGTCTCTTGGACCAAGATCATCATCTTGCACACTTTGGTAAGTGTTTATGTTTATGATTTAATATATATTGTGCAAGAGAGGGTGCTTATCTCATGTTGGTTATGTTGGTGATGTATTGAGAATTCACTATGTGTGTATGTGACATGTTTGCTAAGATGGTTTTGCCTTGTAACTTTGCACATGGGCTTGTGATCTTTAAGGAAATAAACTTGATGGATTCAATATTGTTATGTGAGATGTAATTATAGTCTTCACTTGTTTGGTCATGGTGTATAATGTTTGGAAAGGCTATTGTGAAATTGGTTATGGTTTTGGTGACATATTGACTGTAAAATGTTATTTTGGTGATGTTCTTGCGTGTTGTGAAACCATGGCTGGTAGTTGGCATGTTAGAGGATTATAAATATGTTAAAATGAGGTTGATTATGATCATGGACCATTCATGGCATGAAAAGACCCAAAAAAATGACGTTTCGGACCAAAACGGGCATCCGCCCCCGCAGACGAGGGCATCTGCGGACGCAGATGCCAACGTAGAAGGCCCTAGAATTTTCTAGAGGCCATCTGCGCGTGTATTTCGCCACCTGCGCACGTAGGTGGCAGCGCAGATCACTCCAGATTGTTGATTTGTTTGTTTTCGTACCCCGTTGATCCCCGATACCCTTTTGGGATGTAATTATCACATTGTGATGACGTTTTAATGACTTTAAAGTATTGTATGGAGGTATGTTGGACTATATGAAGTATGGAAGGTTGTTCATATGTTGGTATAAAGGAGTAAATATGACGGAATGATAAAGAGAAAAGCGTAAGGGTGCGTGTGGTGTGAAATACTATCGATGTATGATTTCTTGGTTAATGTATGTACCGTTATCGTGTTGGGAATATGAAAATGTATTGGATTGTATTGTAAGGGGTGACATGAGAGTTCATTGACGTCTTATACGCCTATATGATAACTAGTTGCTAATGTAAGTTCCGGTATGAACTTGTATTGTAGACTAAGACGTAAAGAAAGAGTTGGACCATAGTCACACATACATCGACTTGTGTATTCATACGTGGAAGTGCAGTTATGTAAGGTTATTCTGTCTGTATCTTTCTGTGGCGAATAGTATTCACATTGACATTTCACTAGTCCTATCCCGAAATGTGCTAAGGTATTCCATATCCGGTTATCTATGGTCATTGTCATATATTTCCTACTCATTGGTGACTCTCATGTCTCATATTCATGAGTAATAGTCCAAAAGCTCAAATAAGGTTATGTTTTAATGTTCCAATAGTGATTCTACTTATATCTCTTGTTCATTGATTATTGCCCAGTGGTTCCAATAGTGTTATGTTCCCACGAATTGCTCATTGGTTATTGTTCCAAAACTTCCAACAATGTTATGGCTACAAAAGTAGCAATCTCTCATAAGCCAAGGGTATCCTATATTCGAGTATCAATTCTGGTTCCTCACATGTTCTTTATGTATTGATCAATTGTCATTCACATGTCTCATATGCATTGATTAATGTTCCAAAAATGCCATGGTTCCAACAATGGTATGTTCCAAAGCTCAAAGTGATGTTCAACTATCATTGTATCAATCTCATTGGTATCAATCTCAAAGTAAAGATCAAAGTAATGCAAATGTGGTTAATGATTGATTTATGGGTGGCAAGTCTAGGGGCATAAGCCTAGGTCGACTCGATCCCGATGTATTGATTTATAGGTGGCAAGTATAGGGGCATAAGCCTAGCTCAACTCGATCCCGAGAGTGGCAAGTCTAGGGGCATAAGCCTAGCTCGACTCGATCCCAACATGACGATAAGTCATGAAAGACCCACTGATCAGTTGGGGCCCGGGTACAGTATAGCACAGACAAAGATAAATAAGTATAGAAGTAAGAAGCAATGAACGTAATAAACGTAATGAATGCAATGAACGCAATGAACCTAATCGACATGTTTCCAAATGCAATGGTTTATTGACTTGAATATTATTAACCCCAATGAAGTCTCTATGTTCTACACAGTTTCTATGGCCTTGCATGCTCAGTACATTCTTCGTACTGACCCCTTTGGGGGACTTACTTTACTTGATGCAGGCACAGGTGTTCGTAGACCCTCACCGTAGTCTACGCTATATAAGCAGATCATTGGTGAGCTCCAGTTGTTTTGGGGCTTCCTAAGTCACTATGTACATTTGTTTGGTGTTGTTTTGATACTATATGTATAAATAGAGCGGGGGCTTGTACCGACTCTAAGATTGGTTTTGGTTATGCATCCGTAGAGGCTTTGTAGATGTTGTGGAAAACGTGAAGGGTAAGGTAAGGAACATATGTTTTGTCATGATGGCCCCAACGGCCAAGTTTCATACGTAATATCTATATATATTTTCATGAATTCCGCTATTGATACTTTATATACATTTAAGGTGGTGTTGTATATTGAGTAGCATACATATGCATGTACATCAGCACAGATTGGTTCTCTCGGGCCTTAACGGCTCCGGGTACCAGTCCGGCCCGAATGGGATTCGGGTCGTGACAAAAGTGGTATCAGAGCGGGTCGTTCTAAGGGTGTCTACAAAGCCGTGTCTGACTAGAGTCTTACTTATCGATGTGTTGCGCGCCACATTTATAAGTAGGAGGCTATGGGACATTTAGGAGTTGTTTCTTTTCTTCATTCTAGATCGTGCAATATAGAGCCAAGGTTGGAAGTGGAATCAGTGGTTTTCTTTTATTTTACAAAGAGGTTGTACGCGGAATCATAACTGACCATAGGAATTGTTTTCTTGTGTGTTTGATTAGAAATGCCAATGGCAAGAGAAGGTTGGGGAAACGGAAAGGAGATAGACAGGATTGCTGGAGAAGGAACCAGTAGAACACCACCTGAGCAAGTTGATCAAGGTGGGGCTGGAAATGAGTTGGTATAACGAGGTCCTCTTACTCTTTCACTTCCAGAGGAATTGTCCAATAATGCTATTGTGCAAGATTTAATGAGTGCGGTGCACATACTGACCCGTGTAGTTGTTGCACAAACTCAAATATGAGTGTTGGAGCAACAAATGGTGGAACAAAAGAGACGGACACAAGACTTTGAAGAAGGGCCGTCAAAAAGGGCTAGATCCAAGGGGCAGTTTATGGCGTCCCGAGGAGGATTTGGGCCTCAGATTTTGAATAGACCGCCTAGACCATTATTTCTTCCTTCTATAGCGAATGCTCTACCTCGATCACAAGGGGTTAGAGGCAACCAGTTTGGGCGAAGAAGTGAAGTGGGGTATCAAGCACAAGCAAGTATAAGCCAATCAAAATCTCCCCGTCAGCTGTGTCAGCGCTGCAGAAGGTATCATTTGGGTGAATGTCGGTTGGGGACAAATCTTTGCTTTATGAGAGAGTGTCCACAAAGGAGCACGAGTGGTATGGCACGACTTATGAGACCAACTATCGCATTGCAATTATCGATGCCTCCTCCAGGTAGAGGTTCGATAGGAGCAACTAGTTCCAGTGGGACCCAAGACCATATGTATACCTTAGCGGATCCACGGAATGTGGAGTCTTCTCCTGATGCAGGTAAAGGTACATTATTAGTATTTTTACATAAGGTAAATGTATTGATTGATTCGGGTTTTACCCTATCATATGTTATGTTATTGATGTTTGACCAATGCGAAGGAACACCAGAATTGCTAGTTACGCCATTTGAAGTCTTTACACCCGTGGGTGCATACATTTGAATAAAAGTATGTTCTTGAATAGAAGGGTACTGTTGGAGCACCGAAAGGTGAAGTTATTTCCTATCCTCGAAAATGAGACCCAAAGGGGTACATATGGCACGTGGTACTAGTGAAATCACCAACTGTTCAATCAGTTTTGGTGGGAATGCATTCCTCGAGGTATGAGGTGATTAGTATGCATCATCATTTTATTCAGCCCCGGTAGGGTTACGGGAATGACATGAGGGAAAATAAATAAATAAATAAGAACATGGCATATTGAGAAAGTGTGGGTACTATTGGCAACTGGATAAGATGACAATTAAGAATGACTATTTCCCCTAGAGTTAACGATTTGTTTGATCAGTTACGGGGTAAATGATGATGAATGATGATGAATACTGATGAAATGAAAAGAAATATACCCAAGACAGTATTACAAACATGGTATGATTATTATGCAATTCTTAGTATGTCAATTGGGCTAGATAATGCACCGGTAGTTTTATGGATTAATGAATAGGGCGTTCAGGACACGTTTAAATGTGTGTGTGACCATGTTTGGTGATGGTATTCAAAAATCACAAGAGGACCATGCGATTCATATTGTAAGAAGTGTTATAGACTTTTCTAAATATGAAGTTTGATTTGAATCCCTACCGTTCTTGAGTCACAATGTATAGGATGAAGAAATGAAAGTGGCTACGCGAAAGATATCGATGGTGCACAGTTGGCTAAGTCCTACGATGCTTACAGAGATCCATTATTTTCGTAGGTTGGTCGATTATGCTATGAGAATTGTTGAAGGGTTTTCTTCTATCCCTACACCCGTAACAAAGCCTATACACAAGGCATGATGCATGTGAGAAAAGTGTCCAACAATAAAAGCATAAGAATGTTATGAAATGTATGGTAATGCTTTCGGGGTTGGCCTCGGATGTATATTGCTGTAGCAAGGTAATAGCATATGTCTCATGACGGTTGCGAACATATGAGAACACAAATTATTACTAAACACGGATTCATGTTGATATATATAGTGAAGCCGAAAGACTTAAATCTGAGGTAGCGAAGGTGGCTTGATTAGGACATTTTACGAAATCGATATCAACGAAGCAATATGGGGTTTTGTTTTCTTGTGTCCCCAGATTACAGATAGTGTAAAATGCGACAAAAAAAAAAAAATTTGTATTGGTAGCCGAGAGGAGAAACAGTATGCAAATTCTTACAACACAGTGCGACAAAGGTACTTGAGCAATCACAAGGGGGAGTACTGTAACAAAATGCATCATGGTGTAGCAGAGATGTGTTGGTACGAATATATAAGATGTCCAAGCGATCACTGATGAACAGGATAGCATCAGAAGGCTGTATGTTTTCTGCAATAGAGTACCCTCCCAGTAGTGGAACATGAATAACTTGGAATTAATCACAGGGTTACCCCGTACACTGCAAAAGTTGATTCCAGATAGGTGACACCGATACAGCTGAACATTATACAAAGTTGTAGGTTACAGAGATAGTACGATTACATGGGATTCCACTCACTATTATATCTTACAAGAGAGCTTACTTTATTGCACAGTGTGGTAAGTCTTTCCAGTAAAGCATGAGTACACAGGTGTATGTAAGTACGACTTGTCATCCTCAGATGGATGGACAAACAGAACACATTAAATGAACATGTGAAGATATGGCACGAGTTTGTACATTGGACGTTAAAGGTAGTGGGGCTGAATATCGATCGCATCCATTGGATGGGTTACAACTGATGCAATTTTGCTTTGCCCGGGTCAGAGTTTATTCATCCAGCTATAGAGAAAGTAAAGGTGATAGAATAGCAGCTACAAATGGCCCAAAGTCGATACAACTCATATGTCGATATTAGAAGAAGGGAATTAAAATGTGCCATAGGTGATTAGGTATTTTTGACAGTGTGACCAATGAAAAGGAAAGAAATAATGAGAATCGAAAAGAAAGGGAAAGTGTCCAAAGATTTGGGCAAATTGCGTATCTGTTAACACTAGTCCAAGAACTCTTCACAGCTCATTCAGTATTTCATATTCGCTACTTTGATAGTGTATAGGAGGTTATCTCGTATTGCTCCCAGTAGAGGTATCCAAGTCACGGAAGATCTCACATGTGAAGAGATACTGCTTACTATTCCAGATCGATAAGTGAAAGGATAAGAAAGAAAGAAGCTAAAGGCAATATTGGAGAAATAAGCACGGAGAAGAAATCACAAGGGAATCCAAAGAAATACTGAAATCTAAGGTACTCATACTTGTTACACGGAAGAAAACGTTCAAGATACGGAAGTGGAGTCATAATAAGTAAGTCTTTCCAAGTGTTACATGTGTAGATGATGATGTGAAGAAGTCACCTCGATTTAAGTGAGACAATGAGACAATGTTATTAACAATTCGAGGACGAATGTTTCTAAGGGGGGAAGAATGTAACACCCCATACCTTCCCAACCCTACTTGACGACATTGAACAAAGTTTACTTAGGTGTCGAGTATGTATTTGGTAATGTTAATAATTGATATTGGGCATCGTACATGTGCTTATTGAGTGTTTTGTGATTTTCGTGGAGCAGTTGTGGGGTTCAAAAATATAACACCCTGTACGTGTCTACGTGTAGCTGACGACCGAAACATTTAGGGAAACATGCAAACATGAGAAAAGGGATGAATTATGCATTAAATTGTGGGCATGAACAAGTCTTGCATCATTGGTCCCAAAAGATGAAGCCCAAAAATTGACAAGAAGACATGGGCCAATATGACATTTTTACCCATTCTTGCAATATTGGTCCATTTGACCAAATCAACACCTCATTAAATGCTAAGTAAAATATAAGGGAGACTTTAGGGTCTATATAAGCAAAGGAAATCAGATTTTTATTCATTTGGACTCTCATGTTTTGTTTAGAATTATCTCAACATTTCCTTGTTCAACACAAACCCTAGACCTTTGTCTCTTGGACCAAGATCATCATCTTGCACACTTTGGTAAGTGTTTATGTTTATGATTTAATATATATTGTGCAGGAGAGGGTGCTTATCTCATGTTGGTTATGTTGGTGATGTATTGAGAATTCACTATGTGTGTATGTAACATGTTTGCTAAGATGGTTTTGCCTTGTAACTTTGCACATGGGCTTGTGATCTTGAAGGAAATAAACTTGATGGATTCAATATTGTTATGTGAGATGTAATTATAGTCTTCGCTTGTTTTTTCATGGTGTATAATGTTTGGAAAGGCTATTGTGAAATTGGTTATGGTTTTGGTGACATATTGACCGTAAAATGTTGTTTTGGTGATGTTCTTGCGTGTTGTGAAACCATGGATGGTAGTTGGCATGTTAGAGGATTATAAATATGTTAAAATGAGGTTGATTATGATCATGGACCATTCATGGCATGAAAAGACCCAAAAAAAATGACGTTTCGGACCAAAATGGGCATCCGCCTCCGCAGACGAGGGCATCTGCGGACGCAGATGCCAACGCATAAGGCCCTGGAATTTTCCAGAGGCCATCTGTGCGTGAATCTTACCACCTGCGCACGCAGGTGGCAGCGCAGATCACTCTAGATTGTTGATTTGTTTGTTTTTGTACCCCGTTAATCCCCGAAAGCCCCGATACCCTTTTGGGATGTAATTATCACATTGTGATGACGTTTTAATGACTTTAAAGTATTGTATGGAGGTATGTTGGACTATATGAAGTATGGAAGGATGTTCATATGTTGGTATAAAGGAGTAAATGTGACGGAATGATAAAGAGAAAAGCGTAAGGGTGCGTGTGGTGTGAAATACTATCGATGTATGATTTCTTGGTTAATGTATGTACCGTTATGGTGTTGGGAATATGAAAATGTATTGGATTGTATTGTAAGGGGTGACATGAGAGTTCATTGACGTCTTGTACGCCTATATGATAACTAGTTGCTAATGTAAGTTCCGGTATGAACTTATATTGTAGACTAAGACGTAAAGAAGGAGTTGGACCATAGTCACACATACATCGACTTGTGTATTCATACGTGGAAGTGCAGTTATGTAAGGTTATTCTGTTCGTATCTCTCTGCGGTGAATAGTATTCACATTGACATTTCACTAGTCCTATCCCAAAATGTGCTAAGGTATTCCATATCCGGTTATCTATGGTCATTGTCATATATTTCCTACTCATTGGTGACTCTCATGTCTCATATTCATGAGTAATAGTCCAAAAGATCAAATAAGGTTATGTTTTAATGTTCCAATAGTGATTCTACTTATATCTCTTGTTCATTGATTATTGCCCAGTGGTTCCAATAGTGTTATGTTCCCACGAATTGCTCATTGGTTATTGTTCCAAAACTTCCAACAATGTTATGGCTACAAAAGTAGCAATCTCTCATAAGCCAAGGGTATCCTATATTCGGGTATCAATTCTGGTTCCTCACATGTTCTTTATGTATTGATCAATTGTCATTCACATGTCTCATATGCATTGATTAATGTTCCAAAAATGCCATGGTTCCAACAATGGTATGTTCCAAAGCTCAAAGTGATGTTCAACTATCATTGTATCAATCTCATTGGTATCAATCTCAAAGTAAAGATCAAAGTAATGCAAATGTGGTTAATGATTTATTTATGGGTGGCAAGTCTAGGGGCATAAGCCTAGGTCGACTCGATCCCGATGTATTGATTTATGGGTGGAAAGTCTAGGGGCATAAGCCTAGCTCGACTCGATCCCGAGGGTGGAAAGTCTAGGGGCATAAGCCTAGCTCGACTCGATCCCAACATGACGATAAGTCTTGAAAGACCCACTGATCAGTTGGGGCCCGGGTACAGTATAGCACAGACAAAGATAAATAAGTATAGAAGTAAGAAGCAATGAACGTAATGAACGTAATGAATGCAATGAACGCAATGAACCTAATCGACATGTTTCCAAATGAAATGGTTTATTGACTTGAATATTATTAACCCCAATGAAGTCTCTTTGTCTGCACAGTTTCTATGGCCTTGCATGCTCAGTACATTCTTCGTACTGACCCCTTTGGGGGACTTACTTTACTTGATGCAGGCACAGGTGTTCGTAGACCCTCACCGTAGTCTACGCTATATCAGCAGATCATTGGTGAGCTCCAGTTATTTCGGGGCTTCCTAAGTCACTATGTACATTTGTTTGGTGTTGTTTTGATACTATATGTATAAATAGAGCGGGGGCTTGTCCCGACTCTAAGATTGGTTATGGTTATGCATCCGTAGAGGCTTTGTAGATGTTGTGGAAAACGTGAAGGGTAAGGTAAGGAACATATGTTTTGTCATGATGGCCCCAACGACCAAGTTTCATACGTAGTATCTATATATATTTTCATGAATTCCGCTATTGATACTTTATATTCATTTAAGGTGGTGTTGTATATTGAGTAGCATACATATGCGTGTACATGAGCACAAATTGGTTCTCTCGGGCCTCAACGGCTCCGGGTGCCAGTCCGGCCTGAATGGGATTCGGGTCGTGACAGAATATTGACATGTGAGATGTGATTATGGTCTTACCTTGTTTGATGTTTGTGCATAACATTTGTAATGGTTCTTGGGAAATCGATTGTGGTTTTGGTGTCGTATTGGCCGTGAAATGTGGTTTTGAGTGACGTTATGTGTGTTGTGAGGCTATGGCTGATTGTTGATGTTTAATATGATAAATAATATGTTCAAATATGTTTGATTGTGATCATGTACCATTCATGGCATTAAAAGACCCAAAAACAAAAAAGTCATTTCGGACCAAAACGGGCATCCGCCCCAGCAGACGAGGCATCTGCGGACGCAGATGCCAACGCTGAAGGACCTGGAATTTTCCATAAAGCCATATGCATGCGCACCTTGCCACCTACATGCACAGGTGGCAGCGCATGTCACCTCCAGAATTCGTTTTGTGTGTTTCCGTCACTAGTTGATCCCCGAAAGCCCCGATACCCTTTTGGGATGTAATTATCAACTTGTAATGTCATTTTAATGACTTTAAAGTGTCGTATGGAGGTGTGTTGGACTATGTTAAGTATGTATGGTTGTTTATATGTTGTTATGAAGGAATAATTATGACGGAATGATAAAGGGAAAGACGTAAAGGGTAAGTATGGTGTGAAATGCTTTCGGTGAATGATCTTTTGGTCAATGTGGGTGATGTAATGGTGTTGTTGATATGTAAATGCATTGGATTGTATGGTGAGGGAGTGACATGACATTATATTGTATCCACAAAATTCATTGTCGTCTTGTACGCCCATATAGTGGCTAATTGCTAACATAAGTTCTGTTATTAACTTGTATTGTAGAGTAAGACGTAAGGAAGAAGCGGGACTATTGTGTTCATACATAGGCTTGCATATTCATACTTGGAAGTAAAGGTATGTAAGGTTACTTTGTCCGTATCTTTCTGCGGCAAATAGTGTCCATATTGACATGTCACTAGTCCTATCCCGAAATGTGCTTAGGTATCCGATATCCGTTTATCAAGAGTCATTGTCATATATTTCCTACTCATGGATCATTTGTCTCCTATTTGGTTAATGGTCCGAAAGCTCAAACAAGGCTATGTTCCAATGTTCTAATAGTGATTATACTTATGCCTCTTGTTCATAGATTGTTGTCCAATGGTTCCCATGGTGTTATGATTTTAATAATGTTATGTTCCCAAGTTATTCACATGATTCTCACTCATTGGTTAATGATCCAAAGCTTCCAACAATGTTATGTTCCAAAGTTCCAAAGTGATGTTATGACTATCAAAGTATCAATCTCAAAGTAATGAACAAAGTAATGCATATGTGGTCAATGATCAAGTACGGGTGGCAGGTCTAGGGGCGTAAGCCTAGCTCGAATCGATCCCGAGATATGGATTTATGGGTCGCAGGTCTAGGGGCATAAGCCTAGCTCGACCCGATCCTGATGCATTGATGTATGGGTGTCAAGTCTAGTGGCATAAGCCTAGCTCGACTCGATCCCAACACGATGACATGATATGAAAAGACCCACTGATCAGTCGGGGCCCGGGTACATGGTGGCATATGTAATGACAAGTGAGCATTGAATGTAAAGAAAGTAACAAAAGTAATGAAAGCAATCCACATGGTTTCCAAAATGCAACATGGTGACTTATTTACATTGATTAGTCATTTGTATTTGAGTTCATTGAGATATTCATGTGTTGTACAGTTTCATATGAGTCTTGCATACTCAGTACTTATTTCGTACTGACCCCTATCGGGGAATTTACCTTACTTGTTGCAGGTGCAGGTACCAGTAGGCCTCCCTAGTAGATTTCCACTGTTAGCAGTTCTTTGGTGAGCTCCAGCTCATTTGGGGCTTCTCCGAGTCAGAGTGTATATATGTTTTGGTATTGTACATATTGTGTAAAGCGGGGACTTGTCCCGACTTATGGTTCATTTTGGTCAATGCTCTTGTTAGAGGCTTTTGTAGACAGATGTGGGTGAATCAATGTAAAAGACATATGTTGTTTGACTAGATAGCCTCAACGTCCAAGTTTCTTATGTATGTATAAATATGTCCCATGTTTTCCTTTATTCGTCTTTCATGTTCTTCCGCAATGGTGGTTGTGATTATGATATGCATATGATTGAACATAGGCAAAGGTTGGTTCTCTCAGGCCTTATCGGCTACGGGTGCCAATCATGTCTCGATGGGATTCGGGGCGTGACAGTTTTAAGTCACCAAGGACTTGTGGGCAATGACGAAGGTTCGGTTGAGAGAAAGGGTTTATGGATCAAGTGACTAGAAGATTTCCCTAAACACAATCGCATTATCATTTCTTAGGCCCACTTTGTTCAAGATCTCCACCTTATTCGTCTTTTCTTGCGTTGTCTTTGCTTTTCTTCTCTTTTTTTTTCTTTTTCTTTTTTATATATATATAGCCCTCCAACCGAAATTCCCTCTTCATTTGTTTTTGGGGACCTTTCATTTATTCATTAGTAACTCATGCCTCTCTTTTCTTTCTACAAACTTTTCTCTTCATTTTATTTCTTTATTCATTTGTTTATGCAACAACCAAGCATACACCTCCCTTTAAAATCTCATACATCTCCTTTTTCTCCAACTTAACTTTTAACTCCATCTCAACCATTTTCACATTCATGCTTCTCCGAGCTCAGGCCTTTGCCTATATTGGTTCACATTAAAACCATGTGATGTGTCTACAGAGATTGAGTGATAGGCAAGAAAAAGAGTTGTCAAAGACAAAAAGGGGGTATCATAGTGTGGTCATATCCAAGAAGAAAGTGGTGAAAGTCTCAAATGGGTTCACTAGGGATAAATGTCAAGGTGGGAATTTAGGTCAAATGGTGGACAAGATGGCCTCAGGTCATTCTCTAAACCAAGTTAGGTCCCAAATTTCGCCTTGAATACATGCGGGGCAAGTTCTAGACTATCATGTGTGTACAAGAATTAATCAAAAACCTCACCACACTAGGCACTTTTTCCTTAAAATAGAAAGCTAGTCTTTCCCCCAAACTTGAGCAAATGAACTTGACAACCTACTCTAAGTCAAAGACTTATGAAGAATGAGCCAGAAACTGAATTAATAGGTCACACACAAGAGGAGGCTTGGAATCACTTTGCTCTTTTTTCTTTTCTAAAACAAAATCATTTTATTAAATCATTTTTGTTTGCCACGACAATTTTGGAGAGACCTTTGAACTTCTTCAACTACTAAACAACCCTAAATTAGGACTAGCATGCAAAAAGAGCCTGACAAGGGCACTATCCAAATCACTACTCACAAAAATGGGGCAATATTCAAATCAACAAAATTGGCCCGGCAAAGGCACTATCTGAATCAACAAAAATTGGCCCGGAAAGGGCAATATCCGAGTCACAACTCATAACAAGATGGAATCCAAATAGAATCATAAATTAATATTACATACCATAAAGTAAAATGAATGAATTTACCCACCCCCCACCAAAGAGTATTGCATTGTCCCCAATGCAATCAATATAGAACAAGAAGGAAGGAAGTGAAAGACAAAACTCCCTGAGGCGCACTAGGCGCTCAGATCTGTATCATGTGAAGGTTGTACTGATGCTGTAGCTGTAACAGTAGGAGCCTCCTCAGACTGAGCTCCTATATGAACATCTTAACAAGGCCGAGAACTAGGGCCAGCACCAACTGTCTGTGCCTGGAGTTCCTCAATGGACTTCCTTTTGGCCAATTCCACCGGCTGATCCTCAGAGAACCCCGTGCCGAACTCGATCCCTGTCTCTTCCCCCACTGGAGAATACCCGAACAAGTCTGCAAATGGAAGGATGGGGCCAGTCTCCGCCTGTGGGATAGTGAACTGGGTATCATCAAAAGAGATGGAAGGCTGCATCGACTGCATCTCCTCACGCAGACTCGCAAGATCTGTCCTGAGAGTAGTAACTGCCTCACTATCCCCCCGGGCCTCAACCGTGGATAATCTCCAATCATAGTCTACCATCTGAGCACGTAAAGGCCCAAGGCTCCGCTCAATAGCCACCTGAATGAAATGAGGAATGTCGGCCACCAAGCGGGAGATAGAGCTGTCATTTGCCAAAGTCATGGCTACCACCTTAGCAAATGTCAACGTGGAAGATCGAGGAGGCTGTGCCGGCTATGTAGTGTGTGAGGGAGGCGGTGCCTGAGGGAGATCACTATCTAGAGTGTTGTCACCATGGATAGAAGGAACCTCGGATGCATGAGAAGTCATAGGTGAGGTACTAGCAAGGGGTACCTCTCATGGATGAACCGGTACTCTCACCCAACTTTCTCTTTAGGCTCACCGGATTGTCATCATCTTGGCTTGTTCGAACATCAATGACACCCAAACACTTAATTTTTTTATCAATCCTTGGGAAGAGAGGAACCTTGTGGACTACACATAATGCCGATATAAGAGCGGGGAAAAGTAGTTAAGTGCCCATTTGCTTTGATCGGAGTCGTATCACCTCAGCAATAATCTCTCCTGGATTTATATCCAACCCCTCCATGATGCATCCCACAAGTATAACTCATTCAATAGTGACATCTTGATCATTTTTGGAAGGAAGCAACCGATTTCCCACAAAGCCGAGCCAATGCTTGGCTTGAATAGAAAGATCCCGTCGTTTGATTTGTCCAATCCCATTTGCCCATAGCAAAAGACCTTTAGCAATTATTTTGGAAAGCCATGGAAAATGAGCACGTCCCTCTAGCACTCGCCTCTTGCTCTCGACCCCAGGTGCACGGTCGCTCCCAAAATATAACTTGTTTATTGCGGAGGCTGAGCAAGGCACCTCTACTCTCCTAAGAAGCACACTACGTAGGCAAGGTTGCTCGGCCACCGGCAATTTATACTTGTGTTGACTGTGTCGGATAGCGTATGAAGCATAGATATCCCTGACAAGATCAGCATAATAAGCCTCGGGTGGAGACCTAGGATTTATGTCTGTGAATATCTCTCAAGCATATTTGTTGACCTGTCTGACAATGTCTGGGAAGTGATCATGGATGCCCTGCAAACTAAACACCTTTTCGGGGTTGAAACCCCGAATGTGCACCCAGTCAGTGTAAAGATCATGCATATCGTTGCTGGAAAATCTGATGGTATCAATATCCTTGGCCAATCCCCTTGAGATATCAAGTGTACTTTGTACATTGGGGATTGGAGGATGTTCTTGTTGTGTCGGAGGTGTTCTCGTTGAGGTAGTAGAAATGGCCTTGCCTTTGTCCTTGTGATGTGCTTTCTTTGCTCCTCGTGGCATTGATTTCCTTGGAGACATCCCCTAAAGAGAACAAAAAGAAACAAACCACACAAACTGAAAAAAGGTAAAACATGTTTTGGGGGTTTTATGTTATATAAAAAAAATAAAATGAAAACTAAGTTAACTAATGTGAATGCAAGGCGAAAAGCTTTAAGAAAGCACATGGGAGTATATTTGGACCAATATATCCCAAACACCATGCCTTACATCTCAAAATGCACAATTCATCATGACCTTAATGAGAACAAAAACGACGGTTACCCTTAAGAATGGTGTCACCTAATCTATCATAGGGCAAACCATGCATTTTTGTTATGAACAAGTATGCTTACTAACTCATATTCCCAACAAGAATCACCAATTATGCCCCTTGAAGTGGAGAAATATATTAAGAATCATGGTCTTTGAAAACTCATGTAATTCACACATCGGCACTACAATATTATAACACATCATTTAGGGATAGAATAAAGCTCAAGAGAAGTTCAAGGAACCATGTGTAGGTCTCTTAACTCATGCACAAGAGAAAATACAAAGAAATGCTCATGTTGGAATATAATCAAACACATGGTGGGCATGAATTTTTGGGTACTCAAGACTTCCACAATAATATATGAAGCATCACCCCTAACTCAAACAAGCCACAAAAACATCTATACTATACCATAGGAAGTCCATATGAATCAATCGTTCACAAAAATCTAGCACAAACCATGAGGCACCATTTGTGGCTAACATTTTCTTAGAAAAATTAAACCAAGCAAACTTACCAAACTTAAAAGAAGAGGTGGAGTAATGAAGACTCTTGAAATGAAAGAGGTAATGTGTGTGATCCTCTTTGAAAGTGAATGCGAGATGAAGACAAGAGCAACTTTGAATTTAAAGAAACAGAAGAGCCGATGGTTATTTTGTGAGGGAGAGTTGGTCTTTTAAAGTTGGAAGGAATTGGGTTGTGGGTATGGGTCATGATTTAAAAAAGAGAATGGATCAACCCGGGTCGGATCGACCCAAACATTTTAAAAAAATTCAGAGGGTCAACCCCCACTTGCTCCCCACCATGCACACGCATGTAGGGAGATGCGCACGAAGGGGTGCTTCCTTACCTGGGCAATTTACCTGGGCGTGTTGGAGCAAATCTATATCTACCTGCGGAGGGTCACCTACGCACACATGATGGGACCTGCGCACACAGGTGAGGAAACTGGCTCGAAGGAGGCACAAGGCAGAGCCTCCTGCGTTACTAGCCTGCGCACGCATGTGCCTAGGCTGCGCACGCAGGTGGCTCCTTGCCCCTAGGCAGAATGTTGCCTTTCACCTGCTAGCCTCATGCGTCCCAATATGCATGGTCATATGGGAATGTGCTCTAGCAGGTGATTAATTTAGCTCAAAACAGTGTATCCAAGCTCCCACACGTAGCATTATTCACCTGCAATCACCAAAACAACTAAGAATTAGCAATCAAACAAACTTGAAATGACTATAAGTAACCTTGGGTTGCCTACCAAGAAGTGCCTTGGTTATCGTCGTGGCTCGACGTTGTTTCTCATCATCAAGCATCCTTAAAACGGAGCAACTCAACCTTAGCCGCTCCAGGTCCGCCCTCATAAAAATGTTTTAATCGTTGACCATTCACCATGAACCTCCTTTGCTCATGGTCCTCGAGCTCAATAGCACCACTATGAAAGACATTAACTACGACAAAAGGGCCATACCACTTGGATTTTAGCTTCCCCGCAAAGAGTTTTAACCTCGAATTGAAGAGTAGCACTTTATCACCTGCATGGAACTCTCTTTTTAAGATCTTGGCATCATGCCATTTCTCTATTTTCTCCTTGTATAATGCTGAGATCTCATATGCCTTAAGTTGGAACTCATCCAACTCATGCAGTTGATCTATTCTTGATTTCGAGGCATCCACCCAATCCATGTTCAATTTCTGCAAGGCCCACAAAGCTTTGTGCTCTAATTCAACCGACAGATGACAAGCTTTCCCAAACACTAACTGATAGGGCGACATGCCAATAGGAGTCTTGAATGGTGTCCTATATGCCCACAGAGCATCATCAAGTTGCCTTGCCCAATTTGTACGCCCTACATTTACGGTTTTCTCAAAGATAGATTTGATCTCCCGATTAGAGACCTCAACTTGGCCACTCGTTTGAGGATTATACGGAGTTGCCACCTTATGACGCACCCCATATTTTTCAAGCAAAGATTCAAATAACTGATTGCAAAAATATGACCCTCCGTCACTAATGATAGCTCGAGGAGTTCCAAACCTGGTGAAAATGCATTTTTTCGGAAGAGAGTTACACTCTTACCTTCATTGGTTGGTAAGGCAATGGCTTCGACCCACTTGTACAAGTAGTCAACGGCCACCAAGATATACTTGTCACCATATGAACTCACAAATGGACCCATAAAATCAAGGCCCCATACATCGAATAGCTCCACCTCAAGATTGGGTCTTAAAGGAATTTCATGCCTTCTCGAGATACCACCATACTTTTGACATTGAATGCAAGACTTACTAATTCGTGAGCATCACGGTGAATGGTAGCCCAATAATATCCACACTGAAGGACTTTCGCTATGGTTCTCACACCACCATAGTGGCCACCAAAAGGAGAAGAATGGAATGCTCCAAGAATGGATCTTATCTCCTCGTCCATGACACATCGCCGTATGATTCCATCTGCACATTCCCTAAAAAGATAGGTCTCATCCCAAAAGTACCGTTTCACATCATGGAGGAATCTTTTCCTTTGATAGTAACTCAGCTCATCAGGAAGGAGTCCACTCACTATATAGTTTGTAAAATCGGCATACCATGGTAGCGTGCTCTCTTTCAAACTCATGACAAATTCGTCCGGGAATGTATCATCAAGATCAACATCTCCCCAAATGTTCTCATTTATCTCAAGACGTGACAGATGGTCGGCTACTTGGTTTTCATACCCTTTTCGATCCTTCACTTCAAAATCAAACTCCTGAAGTAGTAGAATCCATCTTATCAATCGGGGTTTTGCTTCTTTCTTCACCATCAAATACCAGAGAGAGGCATGATCAGTGTGCACAATGACTTTTGTGCCTAACAAATAAGCACGAAATTTCTCAAACCCATACACCACGGCTAGCAATTCTTGTTTTGTAACGGTGTAGTTCTTTTGAGCATCATTTAATGACTTGCTAGCAAAGTAGATGGGATGAAAAAGTTACTCTTTTCGTTGTCCAAGCACAGCTCCTAATGCCCGTCCACTAGCATCACACATGAGTTCAAATGGTTGTGACCAATTTGGGGTCACGATAATCGGGGCTGAGACAAGCTTCTCTTTAAGGCAATTGAATGCCTTCAAGCACTCTTCATTAAATTCAAAAGTTACCTCCTTCTCAAGGATTTTGCACATCGGATGGGCAATTTTAGAGAAATCTTTAATGAACCTCCTATAAAAACCAGCATAGCCAAGGAAACTCCGGACCCTTTTGACAGATATTGGAGGTGGTAGCTTAGCAATGACTTCCCCCTTGGTTTGATTAACTTGGATTCCTCGGCCTGATATTTTGTGTCCAAGAACAATTCCCTCCTTAACCATAAAGTGTCACTTCTCCCAATTCAACACAAGATTATTCGCCATACATCTTTCAAGCACATTCTCCAAGTGTTCAAGGCAATTTTCAAATGTATCACCAACCACTGAAAAATCATCCATAAACACCTCCATAGAACTCTCTACCATGTCAGAAAAGATAGAAAGCATGCACCGTTGAAAAGTGGCCGGTGCATTGCATAGCCCAAAGGGCATGCGCCTGAAGGCAAAAGTTCCATAGGGACAAGTGAAAGTAGTTTTTTATTGGTCTTTGGGATCTATGGAGATTTGATTATAGCCTGAATATCCATCGAGGAAGCAATACCACCCTCTACCAGCCAATCTATCAAGCATTTGATCCATGAAGGGCATGGGGAAGTGATCCTTCTCAGTCCAAGAATTTAACCTTCTATAATCAATACACACTCTCCAACCCGTGACCGGACGGACGAGTATATGATCATTATTTTTGTTTGGGACTACCGTGATACCACCTTTTTTTGGAACACATTGTATTGGCCTCACCCAAGTGCTATTCGAGATAGGATAAACTACATCCGCGTCAAGACACTTGATGATTTCCTTCTTCACAACTTCTTGCATTGGATGATTTAGTCTTCTTTGATGTTCTACACTTGCTATAAACTCGGGCTCAAGCTTGATCTTGTGAGTGCATATGCCGAGTGGAATTCTAATGATATCCTCTATAGTCCATCCAAGTGCCCGAATATACCGACTCACCACCGATTTCAACACCTCAATTTGCCTCGATGACAAATCACTTGCAATAATAATGGGTAGAGTCTCCCCTTCTCCAAAAACACATACCGGAGATGAGGTGGCAATGGATTGAGCTCGATTTGTGGTGGATCCTCAATTGAAGGCTTCGCGGGAGGAGTTTCTCGATTTTTCAAGTCAAGATCCAACTTAGAAGGATTTTTTGGGTAAAACCCAAAACCTTTCAATGATGCAACTTCTTCTTCATATCTTTCATTCCCTTCGCTTTCAAGATTCCACAAGACTCCCACCAAAGGTTCTCTAACAAATTCAGCCTCCATAGTGCTAGCCACAACATCATCCACCACATCGATTATAGAGACAACTTGTAAATCCATAGGTTGTTTCATGGACTTGCAAACATTGAATGACACCTCTTCGTTGTTTACTCGGAATTTCATTCACCGCATTCAACATCAACTAAAGCTCTACCGGTATCCAAAAATGGTCTACCAAGAATAATGGGGACTTCATGATCAATTTCACAATCCAAGATCACAAAATCAGCCGGAAAAATGAAACGATCCACCTTCATAAGCTCATTACACAACACACCCATAGGTCTTTTTATAGAGAGTTCGGCCATCAATAGCCGCATTGTCATTAGTGTCGGGGATCCCAAACCCAACTTCCAAAATACATCTAATGGCATCAAATTAATACTTTCTCCAAGATCGCATAAGGCTTTCCCAAATTGATACACCCCAATAGTACATAGGATAGTGAATGCCCCCGTATCATCTTTCTTCACAACCATCGTACTAGATATTATAGCACTACAGTTATGAGTAACTTCAATTGTTTCGAAGTCCATGGTTCTCTTCTTTGTTACCAATTCTATCATAAACTTAGCATACCCGGGCATCTCTTGTAGGGCTTCCAACAATGGTATATTTATCGAAAGGTTGCTAAATTTAGAAAGGAATTTCTTGAACTTCGAATCATCTTCTTTATTCTTAGACCTTTGTGGGAATGGAGGGGGAATTTTAACTTGTGGCTTACAGACAACCGAGTTTTCATTCGGTTTTGCATTACCATGATTAACCACTTGTGGGCTTACCTCCTTCGGTTCCACCTTTTCCGACCCGTCAACACCTTGCTATTGTGACATTTGAGTTTTCTCTTTTGAATTATCAAGCCGAGTTCTTGATTTTCTCACTTGGCTCCCAACACCCTTATCACAAGGGTTGTCATCAAGATTTTCAACATTATTTCCAAGGGTTCTCCCATTTCTAGTAACAATGTCCATGACGTGAGCGTCATTTTTGGGATTCACCACCGTGTCACTAGGGAGTCCTCCTCTTTGTCTTGCATTTATTTTGGAGGAGATTTGACCCATTTGGGTTTCAAGTTGCTTTATTGAAGCCGAATGTGAGGTGACAGTTTGGTTGAGATGCGGCAAATCCCCTTTCATTTCCCTCAACATATTATCGCTTCCCTCAACTCCCAAGAGGATACGAGCAAGCACATCTTCATTCTTATATTTCTCCGGATCAACCGAGGTTGCTTCTTTACCCTTGGACCTATCATGTGGAGGAATATACCTATCATAATCCTGATTCACATCTCGCCAATCACGGTCCCTATCTTTATCCCTCCAATCTTGGTCTCTATCACGATCTCTATCACGATCTTTCCAATCACGATCTTTATCCATCCAACCTTGATTCCCGCCCTTTTTTTGATAGGTGGGGCGAGAATCCCCCGCTTGATTTGACATAAATCGGATTTCTTCATCAAGAGTCTCCGCTTCATCATTATCGTAGCTCTTAACATCCTTGGAGGCGACGGTGTTGACCGCCTTTGGTGTTGACCCATTACATGCTTAGTGAGGAGTTCTAGTTGTGTCATCATCTTAGCCATACTCTCGTCTCTCTCCTCATATTTCTTTCTTTGTTCGTGGCTTACTAAAGATGCGGAGGGAGCCCCCACGGCCACCTCGGAATCTCTTGTATGCCAACTCCGACTTTGTTTGTTAACTTGGTCCAATATTGTAACACCATAAGTTTGTTTCACCAAAGACCCCCCGCTACATTATCCGCAACCGTTTTGTTCAATTGATCTAATGCTTGATAAAATATTTGGAGGATCATCTTATCTGGAACCTCATGAGTCGGGCATTGCATCAATTTTGTGTTAAACCTTTGCCAAGCCTCATGTAACGGTTCACCATTCAATTGATGGAAGTTGATAATCTCATCTCTCAATTGTAACATCTGGGATGGTGGGAAGAACCGATCCAAGAATGCTTCCGTCAATTGCGACCATGTAGTGATTGAACCCGCGGGCAATTGTCTCAACCACAATGCAGCCTCGCCCGTTAATGAGAAGGGAAAGAGTCTCAATCGGATGGATTCTTGTGATATGTGGGCGATTTCAAACGGCATGCACACCTCAATGAAATTTGTCATGTGAAGATTTGCATCTTCATGGACTTGACCCCCAAATAACCCCTTCATTTGAAGGAGGTGAAGCATTACACTAGTAACATGGAACACTCCATTGCCATCCGCGGGTGGGATGCGGATGGCACTAGCTCCCCCGGCATCTCCCAGATGATCTTCAAAATGTACGTCAAATGAAGCGGCTTGGCTACCATGTTGACTTATTGAATCGTGAAGACTTTGGTTGTCACCTATGAAGAACAAAAACAACAAATAAAGTAAACTTACACCACGGTAAACACAAGTAACTTAAAACACTAAAAGAAATGAACGCTACATTTCATTACCCGACAATGACGCCATTTTTGATAACGCTCAAATACACCCCAGAATAGAATGTAAGTGATCTTTAGCAGTATAATTACCCAACTTGGAGTCGGGGTCGAATCCACGAGGAATGAATGCGATAGCTTTCACCTCTAAGTGTTAGAAGCAACTAGTGCTAACACGCGATGCTATGGAAATAATACATAAAAGTAAATGGGGGGGTTATTATCTGTTAATTTGTAACTATTTAGATTTTTGTAACTTAGGACACACAAGTTCAAGAGTAGAGAAGAGGAGCTAAGACCAAGGGTATTACGAGACTTGGGGTTATGCCATCGTAAGAGTGAAATTGTGTATGGGTAAATTGAGCATTTGACTACATTTAGCTAAGGGCCTTGGGTAGGTTAGATCACAGGTGCTTGGTGTTGATTTGTCAACCAAACACCAAGGTTTCACAATTGGGTTCTTTCGAACACCTCAAAAGTGCAGATTATAAGACCAATCCGATACCTCAATTAACACCCTTATGTCTAAGAGATGCTATTAAATGACATACATCAAGTTATTGTTCACACCCATTCCTCACCCTTGTCCCCTTTGTCAAGGATGAGAAGAGCTCTAAAATTAATTAGAGTTTGCAACCCCTAATTTGAATGAAAGCATGGAATGGGAATAAAACCCATGGCAATTATCCAAACATAAATCAAATAAACAAAACCCATACAATTATCACATCTTATTCAAGCATAACCCCAAGTAGAGAATTTAGCTACTCATAAAATGTGAGAGAAGAAAATCACCCAAATTCTCTTCCCAAACTTCCATTGAATCCAAATGTATTCACGAATTTGATCCAAAAATGCAAGAATATAACTTGTTTCTCCTTAGGGTTTCACTCTTCTTTACTCTATCTTTACAAAAATTCCCAAAAAGATTCTTTTCAGAGCTGTAGAAATTATATTTTATAGCTAAAATCGCGTCCCTAAAAATTACGGAAGTGCCACTGCACTAGCCATCTGCTGGCGCAGGTTCCAGCGCAGATGGCTGACCTGCGCGCGTAGGAGGATAGCGCAGATGACACTGCCTTGCATTGCTCAGCTCCTTAGTCAGCCACCTGCGTGTCCATCTCCTGACCTACGTGCGCAGGTGGCTGTTAGTATCCCCGGGTGTTACATCAAGCATCATTTCTTCACTTTTTGAACTCTCATTGACTCGCATGGTTAGCTCGAGCTCGAATTCATCCATTACCTGCATACAAGAGCCATATAACATGAGAATTTATATCGAATCAATGCGAATTTCAATATAATCCAAGCTCAAATGTATTAAGAATCGGGTAAAATGTCAACTTATCACTAGGTTTTTTTTACAGTGGATCTTCAATATGTTTAGGGGCTTGTCTAGATTTAGTAGATGTTTCAGTTCATTAGTATTTTCAAAATTTTCAATTAGTTTTGATAGTATTGGGATTTGTTTAATCTATTTCATTTTAGACTTACGCAATTATAGCTTCCTCTCATGATTTTAAAATTCCAGATGCTAGATTCCATGAGTTAGATTTAGGCTACTTATAGTCCTATACACCATGTCATATCCAGGGTGTACTCTCAGGCCGTGACAAACTCAAAATTAGAGCCTAAGATTTAGGTCATCCTAGAGTGTCTGACAAGTTATTTTACGTAGAGTCTTATTCATGGGTGTGAAGAGTGCCACTCTTTTGAGGAAGAGGCTATGAGATGTTATTAGTAACTATCCCTTCATTCATGATTTTTATCGTGCTATAGAATTTAACTTTATCTCCATTCTAACTCATACTTTTCAAATGATATAAAATGTCTTCTCGCAGAGCTAATGTTCACAGAAATAGAAACCAGCCAGCCCCACTAGCACCCATGAATTCTTTGAATGAACATGTTACCCATGCCTAATTTTGGGATGCCTTTCAAGTGTTGGCCTAATCCATGACTGCTCAGGTCAATCATTAGGTCATTGCCTCAATTTAGCAAAATGGAAACTTAGTTGTTGTTAAGGTCCGAGACCTAATGAGGATGAATCCACCCCACTTTTTTGGTTCGAAGGTGGATGACAATCCATAACACTTCATTTATGAGACTCAAAAGGTTACCTAGGTTATGCATATCACTGGGTAGAAAGTGTGGAGTTGAAAGAGCAGCTCCAGCTCTCTTGGACAAAGGTTTCATTAGGCCCAATGTTTCTCCATAGGGTGCTTTAGTTATATTCATGCAAAAGAAGGATGGTACTCTTCGAATGTGTATAGATTATAGCTAGTTGAACAAAGTTACCATCAAGAATAAATATCCTATCCCCAGAATTACTGACCTATTCGGTCATCTTTAAGGTGCTCGTTGTTTTTCAAAAATTGACCTCAAATCAGGATATCATCAGCTTAAAGTCAGGGAGTGTGACATCCCAAAGACTGCTTTTAGAACTTGATATGGTCACTATGAGTTTGTGGTTATGTATTTTGGACTAACAAATTCTCATGCAGCTTTTATGGATTTGATAATTGGGGTCTTCAAGTAGTATTTTAGATTTTTTGTTCATTGTCTTTATTGATGACATTCTTTTTTATTCTCAAAGTGAGGAGGAGCATGCATACCATTTGAGGATAATATTGCAAGCTCTCAAGGATAGTCAGTTGTTTGCTAAGTTCAGCAAATGTGAATTTTTGTTAAGGTCTGTTGCCTTTCTAGGTCACGTGATTTCTAGTGAAGGTGTTCATGTAGACCCTCAGAAAATAGATGCCCTGAAGCATTGGCCTAGGCCCATTATTATATGAGGTTTTATTGAGGGATTCTCTTTGATTGTTACACCTTTGACCTGGTTGACACAGAAAAAGGTAAGATTCCAATGGTCATACCTGTGTGAGAAAATATTTTAGGACTTGAAGGACAGGTTGACTTTAGCACTGGTATTAGCTTTGCTAAAATGATTATATGGGTTTGTAATTTATCGTGATTCCTCTAGGGTAAGACTTGGATGTGTTTTGATGCAAAATAGGAAAGTGATAGCATATGCCTTCCCACAACTCAAGGATTTAAAGAAGAATTTTCCAACTCATGACTTGGAGTTGGCAACAGTAGTCGTCGCTTTGAAAATTTGGAGACATTATTTACATGGAGTGCATATATATGTTTTCACCAACCATAAAAGTCTCTAATATTTGTTCAGTCAGAAAGAGTTAAATCTTCATCACAGAAGATGGCTAGAGTTACTTAAAGACTGACATAAATTTGCTTTACCACCTGGATAAAGCAAATATAGTTACAGATTCTCTTAGTATATTGTCTATGGGTAGAGTAGCCCATGTTGCATATGAGAAAAAAAAGTTAGCTAAAGATGTGCATAGATTAGCAAAATTACAGGTTCAGTTGCTTGAAACAAATGGTAGTGGTATGATAATACATAATGGTTCAGAATCATCTCTAGTGGCGGAGGTAAAGGAAAAACAGCATAATGATCCTCTATTGAGTGAGTTAATAGATGCAGTCTATCAGCAGAAGGTGGAGGTTTTCTCCCAAGGGGGATGTTGTGCACTTTGCTATCAGGGTCATTTATGTGTTCCCAATGGTGATAGGTTGAGAGATTGGATGTTATCTGAAGCCCACAATTCTAAGTATTCTATCTATCCATTTTCCACAAAGATGTACCATGACCCACGGTAAGTCTATTGGTGGAATGGTATAAAGAGGGACATAGTCGATTTTGTGGCTAAGTGACACAACTGTCAGCAAGTTAAAGTTGAGCATCAAAAACCGAGAGGTACACTTCAAGATATTAGCATACCCATTTGGAAGTAGGAGGTTATCAATATGTATTTTATTTTGGGGCTTCCTCACACCAGGCATCAGGATGATTTGATTTGGATCATTGTAGATTGAATGACTAAGTCAGCTCACTTTTTGCCAGTTAAAACCTCAAATACCACTAAGGATGATGCCAAATTATATATCTGTGAGGTAGTCAAACTTTATAGGGTTCCTTTATCCATTATCTCAATTCGAGGTACTCAGTTCACCTCTCAGTTATGGAAGTCATTTTAGAAGGGTCTTGGTACAAAAGTGAACCTTAGTACTGCATTCCATCCCCAGACAAGTGTTAAGGCCGAGTGTATGATCCATACTCAAGAGGACATGTCGATAGCGTGTGTGATTGATTTCAAATGGAATTGGATGATCACTTTTCTCTAATTGAGTTTACACATAATAATTGTTATCGCTCTAGTACCAAAATGGTATCATTTGAGGCTTTATATGTGCATAGATCCAGGTCTCCTATTTGGTGGTTTGAGGTTGGAGAAATTTTAGTTCATTCAGGAGAGATTGAAAATATCTCAGAGCGGTCAGAAGTCATATGCAAATAGATTATTGGATGTTCTTGATATTTTTGCCTATGAAAGGGGTGATGAGGTTTGGAAAGAAAGGAAAACTTATTCCCTTATATATTGGCCCTTACCTAATTTTGAGGTACATTGGAAATGTTTCCTATAAGTTAGATCTTCCAGTGGAGTTATTCGTAGTGTACCAAGTCTTTCATATATCCATGTAAAATAAATATATTGGTGATCCAGCATTGGTCATACCAATGGAGAGTATTGATGTGAAGTATAGCTTATCCTATAAGGAAATTTTGATGGAGATCCTTGATCGTCAGGTTCGAAGGTTAAAGAATGAAGAAATTACTTTAGTAAAGGTATTATAGAGGAACAGGTCAGTTAAGGGAGAAACTTGGGAAGTAGAAGCAGACATTATAAGCAGATACCCTCATTGGTTCACTCTTAGCACCGAGACAGTATGAGGTATATATCTTTCTCCTTTTATTATTCCCTCAGTTTTTTGTTCTTATTCAGTTTCATGAAATCCCATGTATACATATATGCTAAATATGGAGTAGTTGAGTAGTAACTTCCTATATAAGTAAATTTTGATCATGCTATATGAATAGTTCTAAATTCAACTTCATGATCCTTACTCTAGCCCATTAAGTTTAGTCTAAGTCAGTAGTCAAGGATGAAGGATCTCAAGGGGGAGATATTGTAACACCCCAGAAGTTCATGCATGCTAATAGTGGTTTTTCTATGTTTTAAAGGTCATAAAATAAGGCCATTTGACCCTTAAGAAGGTTGGAAAACATTTGGGGTAAGATTTGTATTGGAAAAGGATGTCATGGACAAACAATAGAAGGTAGGCGTCGTACATAGGGTCCTTAGATTTGGGCTTCGCATCGTAGAGAACCTCTCAGTTGGCCACTAGTTGGCCTGTGTACTGGGAGGCATGGTGTACAACTTCTCCTACATGTTGGGAAGCACAGCGCACAGCCTCCTCCTGCGTGCTGCGGTGTATGTCGCTCCCATCACTCTCAGGCATGAAGTTTCTCCTTTTTTAAAAAAATATTGAGGGTAAATTCATCTTTATACCCATATATAACCTCCCCAAATACATTTTAATCCCAAAAGTAATACATAACACTTATAAAATAATTTTGAAGATCTCATTCTCCTAAGGTTCCAAAGAACAACTAGAAAGGGTTCAAAATTCAAGCTAGAAAGGTCAAAGTTCAAGAAATATCTCAAGGGAACCATAAGTATCAGGTATGTGGCGATTCAACAAGGACTTCCTTCCATACTTGTGACCATAATTTCTGTTTCTAAATCATAGATTTCTCAAAAACAAATTCTAGGGTTTATACCCACTTTATGATTTTGGCTTCATTCTACTATTTTCATGTTTCTCATGGTTATTATTGCTTTCAAATTGTATGATTTCCTAGTTTATGAGTTTCAAGAAAGAACTTTAGCTATCATTTAATGAATTTACCTATATTTCCATAGATCAACATGTTCTACATGATTTAAATTAGTTGCCATAATTTGACCTTATGGTTTAAGACTTAGCACGAATATCAAGAAATTGTATATGTTGACATGAAATAGAACTAGAAGCGTAATTGGTTTTCAGACTGATAAACTAGTTTATGCTTACTTCATGATAATTTCCAAAAGTATGAGCAATATGATATATTTTAGGAGTATTATTTAGAACCAAGGGAATGGGTTTTAGATAAATCCAAATTCCCAAACAACGTGCCATCATGGGTTATGGAGGGGGTCCTCGTTAGTTGAGACTATCTCGCTTCGTCCAAAATGGTCTCATGAGTAAATTCACATCAAATTATGGCTCTCTACCCCTATCAAGGTCTTAAATACATCCCAACTAGGGTTATAAGTTGGGCTCCATATCTGCTCAAATAAGGCATGTCAGTAAAACGAATCTCTCACAGCTAAACAATTTTAGAAGCATAAGTGTTTATGGCTCACTAGCTGTTCAGTTATGATTCATTACCCTTCACATGATATGTTTTACCCTCCATATGATTTAGCTCATTTTACATACTTCATTCATTCCTTGCATACTCAGTATATACCATAGTACTGACCATATACTCTTTTGTGATACATCCTTTCATGAGGTAGGTTTTGGTGTTCACCTACAGACTTATGATTAGCGGTGATTGTCAGTGCCTACTCCCATGTGAGTCTTCACATTTCGAAGACTTTGGCTATGTTTTCTATTTTCAGATGTTTAGTTTTATGTTCAGTTCAGACTTTCATGAATTCCTGCCAATTGGGGGTTTGACCCAGCAGCTCTTTAGTGTGCTTATAGGCTTGTCTAGACTAAGCAGATGTTTCAGTTTATTAGTAGTTGTCATGACCCAAATCCCATTCGGGCCGGACTGGCACCCGGAGCCGATAAGGCCCGAGAGAACCAATCTTTGCTCATGGACTCTCGTATGCATACTCGCGTATGAATATCATTTTATCTCATGTATTTATGTGGAAGACATGAATATGGAAACATATGCCATAAATATATACCAAACTTGGCCATTGGACCCATTACGTCAAAATGAACGTACATCTTTTACTTTCATGATACCCCATATATGTCTACAAAGCCTCTAATAAATACATGACCATGTCTATACAATAGGTACAAAATGCCAAAACCTAATGAACACATGTGACTTGGGAAGCCCCAAAGCAATTGGAGCTCACCAACAATCTGCGGATATCTCGTCACCTACTGCGGAGATCTACTAACACCTGGGCCTGCAACATGTAAGGTAAGTCCCCTAAGAGGGGTCAGTACGAAGAAAGTACTGAGTATGTAAGGCCATATGAAACTATAGTAATACATAAGTACTTTCAAGAAATTAAGCGTACGAGAATAATCAATGTGAATAGACCTCCAACCTGAATGTGTGGAACCATGTTCATTACCTCTATATTGATATACTCATGCAAGGGATATACTCTCATCTCTTTTACTACAATCTTTATTACTATTCCCTCAACTAGTTAGTGATTCATAATACCTTATGGATCATCTCCTTCTAAGTACGTATATAATACCGGGCCTCCACCTTTAGTGGGATATAATGTATATGTATATAGTACCGGGCCTCCATCTTGGTGGGATATATAGTATCGGGCCTCCACCTTTGATGGGATATAATAAATGAATATATAGTACCGGGCCTCCATCTTGGTGGGATATATATAGTACCGGGCCTCCACCTTTGATGTGATATAATATATATATATATATGTATAATACCGGACCTCCACCTTTGGTGGGCTATAATAAATAACATAGCATAGTATTGAGATTGTTCTATCTTGAACTTACACCCTTTAGATTGTGATCCATACTAAATGTAACATATAGTAACCATACGTACATTACTTCTCTACAAATCTTATACCCTTCCCATAATTATGAGAGTAACACATTAAAGATAATGACATTAATTGAAGCACACTCTTACATACACATCTTACTTCACTCCTTTACCTCATGAGATTGACATCTTCACTTATGATTATACTAACTTGCACATCACCCCTCTTATTATTCTTATGAGATTGGTATTTCTACTTGGGAAAGATTAACACATCCACTTATGAGAGATTGATACTTTAAGGATCATGCTAATATTGGAAACACACCTCTATACCTTACTTCACTTCCTTACTCTCAAGAGAGTGATACGCTCACTTGTGAGGAATAGACATATTAGTTCGCACTTTATCTCCTTCACTACTCTTATGAGATTGGTACTAAAATATTCATAATAATATTGGACTTCGGAAAAAGACATTATTGGAGAATGCTTTTCAAGAATAAATAGCTTCTGTTTACATCTTACACTCCTTGAGATAACTATTCTAGAATCACAAAGCTGTGACTCCGTTGGAACATACTAATATTGTCATGACCCAAATCCCATTCGGGCCGGACTGGCACCCGGAGCCGATAAGGCCCGAGAGAACCAATCTTTGCTCATTTACTCTCATATGCATACTCGCGTATGAATATCATTTCATCTCATGTAATTATGTGGAAGAAAAAGAAACGTGTGGATAACAACATATATCAAATCCGAATGAGATACCTTAGCATATTTCGGGATAGGAAAAGTGAAATGTCATGATGAACATTATGTCATGAAGAAAGATACGGACAGAGTAACCTTACATACCTTATCTTCCCAATTTAAGTACACAATCCAATATGTGAGCACAACAATTTTGCTCCTTCTTTACGTTTCACTCTACATCACAAGTACATAATGGAACCAACATTAACCACCAACTACCTTACAAAGGCATATGACAACAATAAGTTACATGTTTATCTTTAAAATGGAATTTCCTTCTCTACAATGCCATTTACGGCATCAACATTCCAACAATGTCCCATTCATGCCATGCATTGACCACAAGCTACATTTCAAGTCTATAAGACAACCATAAGTTACATGAGTTCCCTATTCACCCTTTACATTGCCATTCATGGCCCTTTTCATGCGAACAATACCATAACATTTTATACATTGACCACAACATCACATACCAATAGCATTTCACCACAAGGTTTCTCTTCTACACTTTCTCATAAGCACCATATCACAATTATTCCATTAACTTGCTTCAATACACCTCACAACAAAAAATCGGCCAAAATCCCATAATTTACACTTATAGAGAAATAACAAGTTTAGGACCATAATAACACCATATATGTTGATATTTTATCCATACCATGCTTTTTCATCAAAACTACAAGTCATAATTCAAGTCACAATCCCATGGATATCACATCTTTTACCAAAAACACAAAACACTATGTTCAACACTTCCAAGCATAACCAACATGATTTACATACTCTTCCATGCATATAATATATTAATCCATAATAATAATCACTTACCTAGGCTTGGAAGATGATGATATTGCTCCAAAGATGGCTTAGGGTTTGAAGAGCCACAAAGAGTTCTCTAGAATTCTCAAGAAAAAGATAGAAAAGCATGTGTGTTGTTGTGTATTAAAAATATGATTTTGGCCCCCTTTTATAGACCTTTAATTCCATCCTTATCCACTCTTCTCAATCATTGCCAAGTTAAGGCAAGAATGGGTCATTTGACCCATTTTTGGCCCATGACTTTTGCCTTATTTTTGGGCCTCTTTTGAGCCCAATTCACTTGATCCAACAAAATCAATATTTCTCATATTTAATTCATTTCATACGCGTTACAAAAATATTCCCACTCACGGGATTTATATTTGTAGCCTCAATCCCAAAAACAAGCGATTCTAGCCACGTATGACCCATTTTGACCAAAAGGGTAAAATCGTCATTTTGACGCCAAATTCGTTCTCGAGTAATTTTATCATACCAATATAATATTTCACTCATTTCATTTATATTCTCATGTTTGTATAAGAAACGTGGCAAAAATCGGCTCAATACGTCCCCGGACACCCTTGGGGCTTAAGAAAAATTTCAACTTTGAAAAGTGGCCGAAACCAGCGTGGCACGCTCTTGGGAATGCCATCTTTCTGCCTATGGACTAAAAATTTTGGCCCAGAGCTGCGTGGCACGCCCCTGGGCGCTCCCCACCCTTAAAATATATATATATATATATATATATATCTTTTGTTATTTTTTTTTATTTTTTTTTACTTATTGCTCTCAAAACTAAGGTAAACTTGTACGGGGTGTTACATTCTACCCCCCTTAGAAACATTCATCCTCGAATGTTAGTAACACTATCTCATCGTAATAACCTAAGCCAAAGTGGATCCTTCAATTATCATATACACATAGAGTACTTGTAAAGACTTACTTATTATGACTCCAATTCCATATCCTGAATTTTGCTTTCGTGTCCAAAACTTACGATTAATTTAGATTTCATTATTTCTCTAGTCTCCCTTGTGACTTCTTCCACGTGTTTGTTTCTCCTATTGTGCTTTTACGGATGCTCCTTCTTTACTTCTTATTACTTTCGCTTATCGAACTAGAATAGTAAGCCATACTTCTTGACATATGAGGCGTAACTGGTGGATTTCCACTGGGAGCAACACGGGATAATCTCCTATATACTTTCAAAGCATCGCATAGGAGATGCTAATTGAACTATATTTGGGATACTTTAAAGTCATATACGACTTGACCACATCTTCAAACCATCTTAGAAGGTACGCTATATAGAACTAACTTCTCATGCTTAAATAGTACGGTTTGCTTATTCCTCTGTCTGAAGACGAAAACCATGCTTACATTCACTTGGGTTCCCAAAAAATTTCTACAACTATTTTAACTTGGTAAGATGATCAATTATTACCCATATGGCATCACATCTATTTCTAACTAAAAAGAATCTCTACATAGCCTATAACCTTCAGATTCCAAACACTTTACTTTTACTTGTTATCACTTCGATTACTGAAGTATAAAATTGCATCGATTACTGAAGTATAAATTTTGCAATATTTTTTTTCTTCATGTAATCCTGTCAATAAGTCACTTCCAAATCATGGTACATATTGATTATTCCCTACTAAATAGCATATCGTGAATGATGTGCTTTACCATAATGCATTTCTTTTGCACATATATATATCCGATACGTAAAATCTTCTTGACACTTCAATCCGTTGCCTATAATTAATGCACACTTTCTATGTGTCATCCCTCGTCGATACAATTTACACTGGGACACCCTACGGGTGTAGACTAGTATCTTTCACATTAGTAGCTTTAACTTTGGTATCCTTCACTCTGGCTAACGACATATGTACCCTTCCATTCAAGAAAATTCTTTGTGGAAAGTGAAATGTAATTTCTTTACTCGGCAATCTATTGTGGCCTAACAAAAAGCTAACCAAATCATACCCATGGTAACATTAAGATCTATCATGTCCATCTCAGTAAGATTAGTCAATGTAACGTGTTCACAACATTTACTATACAATTGTGACATACTGGTGTGGACACCCCAACTGACTTGACTATTAACTCTAGTGTTCCTTCAAATTTTCCCGCAGGCAATAGAGTAACATATGATAGTGTAGAACCCAAATCGATTGATTCATATTCATTAGGTAAACATATAGATAACGTACCTGTCACTATATCAAGGAGAGCCTCTGAATTCTGCTGATCCCGTAGATCGTGTTATACTATCCGTGGCCCTCTGTGGGCACTCTCTCTTCATGTGTCCTGGCTTTTTACACCAAAAGCAAACGTCCATCTCAAACCAGCATTCACCTGAATGAAACTTGCCACAGCGCTGGCACAATTGACGAGAAGATCCCACTGTCTGCGAACCCCATATTCCACTACTCTGCCCAACCTGACTACCTCTAGATCCTCGAAATGGAGGTGGAGTACCCGTTGTAGGGTAAGAAAATAATGGTCTAGGTGGTCTTGGGAAAACACGAGGCCTAAATCCTCCTTGGCATGCCATGAACTGTCCCATGGGTCGAGCCCGCTTTGACGTCCCTGCCTCAGATTCTTGTATCCTTCCCCTTTTCCTTTGATCCTCCATCTTTTGCGCGAAAGCTTGTATTCTGGCTATATCCATGTCTTTATTTAATGCAACAATAGTACAGTCTCTTACCAAGTAGGGCTCCAATCTGTCTACATACCGATGAACTCTATCGGCCATAGTTGCTACCATGTGAGGAGCGTATCTAGCCAACGAATTAAATCGAAGACTGTACTCCCTGATGCTCATATTTCCTTAACGAAGATTTAAAAACTGATCCGCACGAGCCTCGCGGACCTCATATGGGAGGTAATGATCAAGGAATGCCACCTTGAATTCCTCCCACCTAGCTGAATTTGCACCGATACCTCTGGATCATTTCCAATCTTAGTACCATAATATAGCCTCTCCTTTCAGTCTATATGCTGCAAGCTCTACTGTTTCTACACCAGTCACATGCATAACATCTAGAGCCCTTTGGATTTGATCTATAATGTCTTGCGGATCTTCATTAAGATCGGACCCAGTAAATGTGGGAGGATCCAATTTCAGGAAATCCTATGTCCGCCGACTAGCTATCCTAGCCACATCATCATCACTTGTCACTGGACCAACTCGTCCTTGACTCTGGGCAACAACTATCTGAGTTAACATTTGCACCGCATTTTTCAAATCCTGTAACTCCTGCCTAGTAACATTAGCAGGCGGTTCTGGGGATACTTCCCTCCTTTGTTTCCTCCCTGGAGAAGGGGGGGAGAAGGTGCCCGTGATGTAACCGCAGTTTCAACCCCTTATTAACTAGCTGGGTTAGGTGGGAAGTTACTAATTCCTTCTCCCGCTTGTATATATACCTGCTTATCTTTGCCCATACCTGGTCTTGTAATCGGCATTTTACTATATCAAAGAAAACCAATTTCAATGGTCAGATGTAATCCCACCTATGGCAATAACTCTATTGCACGATCTAGAATGAAGAAATGAAACAACTCCTAAATGTACCGTAGCCTCCAACTTATAAATGTGGTGCGCAACACATCCATAAGCAAGACTCTACTCAGACACGGCTTTGTAGCCACCCTTAGAACGACCTGCTCTGATACGACTTTTGTCACAACCCAAATCCCATTCGGGACGGACTGGCACCCGGAGCCGATAAGGCCCGAGAGAACTAATATTTGCTCATGGACTCTCATATGCATACTCGCGTATGAATATCAGTTTATCTCATGTAATTATGCGGAAGACAAGAATATGGAAACATATGCCATAAATATATACCAAACTTGGCCATTAGAGCCATTACGTCAAAATGAACGTACATCTTTTACTTTCATGATACCCCACATATGTCTACAAAGCCTCTAATAGATACATGACCATGTATATACAATAGGTACAAAATGCCAAAACCTAATGAACATATGTGACTTGGGAAACCCGAAGCAACTGGAGCTCACCAACAATCTGCGGATATCTCATCACCTACTGCGGAGATCTACTAACACTTGAGCCTCCAGCATGTAAGGTAAGTCCCCCGAGAGGGGTCAGTACGAAGAAAGTACTGAGTATGTAAGGCCATATGAAACTATAATAATACATAAGTACTTTCAAGAAATTAAGCGTACGAGAATAATCAATGTGAATAGACCTCCAACCTGAATGTGTGGAACCATGTTCATTACCTCTATATTGATATACTCATGCAAGGGATATACTCTCATCTCTTTTACTACATTCTATATTATTATTCCCTCAACTAGTTAGTGATTCATAATACCTTATGGATCATCTCCTTCTAAGTACGTATATAATACTGGGCCTCCACCTTAAGTGGGATATAATGTATATGTATATAGTACCGGGCCTCCATCTTGGTGGGACATATAGTACTGGGCCTCCACCTTTGATGGGATATAATAAATGAATATATAGTACCGGGCCTCCATCTTGGTGGGATATATATAGTACCGGGCCTCCACCTTTGATGGGATATAATATATATATATATAGTATAATACCGGACCTCCACCTTTGGTGGGCTATAATAAATAACATAGCATAGTATTGAGATTGTTCTATCTTGAACTTACACCCTTTAGATTGTGATCCATACTAAATGTAACATATAGTAACCATACGTACATTACTTCTCTACAAATCTTATACCCTTCCCATAATTATGAGAGTAACACATTAAAGATAATGATATTAATTGAAGCACACTCTTATATACACATCTTACTTCACTCCTTTACCTCATGAGATTGACATCTTCACTTATGATTATACTAACTTGCACATCACCCCTCTTATTGTTCTTATGAGATTGGTATTTCTACTTGGGAAAGATTAACACATCCACTTATGAGAGATTGATACTTTAAGTATCATGCTAATATTAGAAACACACCTCTATACCTTACTTCACTTCCTTACTCTCAAGAGAGTGATTCGCTCACTTGTGAGGAATAGATATATTAGTTCGCACTTTATCTCCTTCACTACTCTTATGAGATTGGTACTAAAATATTCATAATAATATTGGACTTCAGAACAACACATGATTGGAGAATGTTTTTCAAGAATTAATAGCTTTTCTTTACATCTTACCCTCCTTGAGATAAATATTCCAGAATCACAATGTTATGACTTCGTTGGAACATACTATTATTGTCACGACCTAAATCCCATTCAGGCCGGACTGGCACCCGGAGCCGATAAGGCCCGAGAGAACCAATCTTTGCTCATGGACTCTCATATGCATATTCACGTATGAATATCATTTCATCTCATGTAATTATGCGGAAGACATGAATATGGAAACATATGCCATAAATATATACCAAACTTGGCCGTTGGAGCCATTACGTCAAAATGAACGTACATCTTTTACTTTCATGATACCCCACATATGTCTACAAAGCCTCTAATAGATACATGACCATGTCTATGCAATATTTACAAAATGCCAAAACCTAATGAACACATGTGACTTGGGAAGCCCTGAAGCAACTGGAGCTCATAAACAATCTGCGAATATTTCGTCACCTACTGCAGAGATCTACTAACACCTGGGCCTGCAGCATGTAAGGTAAGTCCCCGCGAGGGGTCAGTACAAACAAAGTACTGAGTATGTAAGGCCATAATAAATAGCATCATACATGATAATGTCAATAGAATAAAATATGAGAGAATAGTCAATGTGTATAAACCATCGTTTTATATAATATCTTTTATAACTACTCCCCTACAAGGGGAATTACCTTCACTCAAAATACTTGCCTCCAATAGATTCTTCTATACCCAAGAGACTCTTTCTTGATTCTATGTTCATTACCACTATATTGATATACTCATGCAAGGGATATACTCTCATCTCTTTTACAACTATCTTTATTATTATTCACTCAACTAGTTAGTGATTCATAATACCTTATGGATCATCTCCTTATAAGTAAGTATATAATACTGGGCCTCCACCTTTAGTGGGATATAATGTATATGTATATAGTACCGGGCCTCCATCTTGGTGGGATATATAGTACCGGGCCTCCACCTTTGATGGGATATAATAAATGAGTATATAGTGCCGGGCCTCCATCTTGGTAGGATATATATTGTACCGGGCTTCCACCTTTGATGGGATATAATAAATGCATATATAGTACCGGGCCTCCATCTTGGTGGGATATATATAGTACCGGGCCTCCACCTTTGATGGGATATAATAAATGCATATATAGCACCGGGCCTCCATCTTGGTGGGATAGATATAGTACCGGGCCTCCACCTTTGATGGGGATATAATAAATGTATAACATGGCATAGTATTGAGATTGTTCTATCTTGAACTTACACCCTTTAGATTGTGATCCATACTCAATGTAACACATAGTAACCATACGTACATTACTTCTCTACAAATCTTATACCCTTTACATAGTTATGAGAGTAACACACTAAATATCATGACACTAATTGAATCACACTCTTATATACACATCTTACTTTACTCCTGTACCTCATGAGATTGACACGCTCACTTATGAGGAATAGATATATTAATTCGCACTTACCTCCTTCACTACTCTTATGAGATTGGTACAAAGATATTCCTAATAATATTGGACTTTGGAACATGACATGATTGGAGAATGCTTTTAAAGAATAACTAGGTCCTCTTTACATCTTACCCTCTTTGAGATAATTATTCTAGAATCACAATGTTATGACTCCGTTGGAACATACTATTATGAGAACTTTGGACCCATGTCCATGATTAGGTAACTCATGAACAACACGACTAATGAATGAGGAATACATGACTTAGGAATGAATAGGTTCTCCTTACGTCGTCACTTTCCTTGTAATAGTTTCTTTTAGTTGTTACAACAACATTATGAGAGCTTAGGCATTTCAGTCCATGGATAAGAGACGTATGAATACCAATCGGTCAATGAATAAGAAACGTATGGATAGCAATATACTTCAAACCTGAATGAGATACCTTAGCATATTTTGGAATAGGACAAAATATGAACTTTATGTGCTGCAGAAAAATACGGACAGAGTAACCTTACATACCTTATCTTCCCAATGTAAGTACACAATCCAATATGTGAGCACAACAATTCCGCTCCTTCTTTACGTTTCACTCTACATCACAAGTACATAATGGAACCAAGATTAACCACCAACTACCTTATAAAGGCATATGACAACAATGAGTTACATGTTTATCTTTAAAATGGAATTTCCTTCTCTACAATACCATTTATGGCATTAACATACCAACAATGTCCCATTCATGCCATACATTGACCACAAGCTACATTTCAAGTGTATAAGACAACCATAAGCTACATGAGTTCCCTATTCACCCTTTACAATACCATTCATGGCCCTTTTCATGCCAACAATACCATAACATTTTATACATTGACCACAACATCACATATCAATAGCAGTTCACCACAAGGTTTCTCCTCTACACTTCCTCATAAGCGCCAAATCACAATTATTCCATTAACTTTCTTCAATACACCTCACAACAAAAAATCGGCCAAAATCCCATAATTTACACTTATAGAGAAATAACAAGTTTAGGACCATAATAACACCATACATGTTGATATTTTATCCATACCATGCTTTTTCATCAAAACTACAAGTCATAATTCAAGTCACAATCCCATGGATATCACATCTTTTACCAAAAACACAAAACACTATGTTCAACACTTCCAAGCATAACCAACATGAGTTACATACTCTTCCATGCATATAATATATTAATACATAATAATAATCACTTACCTAGGCCTGGAAGATGATGATCTTGCTCCAAAGATGGCTTAGGGTTTGAAGAGCCACAAAGAGTTCTCTAGAATTCTCAAGAAAAAGATAGAAAAGCATGTGTGTTGTTGTTTATTAAAAATATGATTTTTGGCCCCCTTTTATATACCTTTAATTCCATCCTTAGCCACTCTTCTCAATCATTGACAATTCAAGGCAAGAATGGGTCATTTGACCCATTTTTGGCCCATGACTTTTGCCTTATTTTTGGGCCTCTTTTGAGCCCAATTAACTTGATCCAACAAAATCCATAATTTATCATGTTTAATTCATTTCATAAGCGTTACAACAATATTCCCACTCACGGGATTTATATTTGTAGCCTCAATCCCAAAAATAAGCGATTCTAGCCACGTATGACCCATTTTGACCAAAAGGGTAAAATCGTCATTTTGATGCCAAATTCGTTCTCGAGTAATTTTATCATACCAATATAATATTTCACTTATTTCATGTATATTCTCATGGTTGTAGAAGAATCGTGGCAAAAATCGGCTCTATACGTCCCCGGGCACCCTTGGGACTTATGAAAAATTCCAAATTTGAAAAGTGGCCAAAACCAGCGTGGCACGCTGCCTGGCGCGCCCCCTTGCTGCCTATTCTAAAATTTTTAGCCCAGAGCGGCGTGGAACGCCTCTAGGCGTGCCCCACCCTTAAATTTATTTTTATTCTCTTTTTTTTATTTTTTTTTACTTATTGCTCTCAAAACTAAGGTAAACATGTACGGGGTGTTACATTTTTCCCCCCTTAGAAACATTCGTCCTCGAATGTTAGTAACATTGTATCATCGTAATAACTTAAGACGAAGTGGATCCTTCAATTATCATATACACATAGAGTACTTGTAAAGACTTACTTGTTATGACTCCAATTCCATATCCTGCACTTTGCTTTCGTGTCCAAAACTTACGTTTACTTTAGATTTCATTATTTCTCTGGTCTCCCTTGTGACTTCTTCCACGTGTTCGTTTCTCCTATTGTGCTTTTACGGACGCTCCTTCTTTACTTCTTATTACTTTCGCTTATCAAACTAGAATAGTAAGCCGTACTTCTTCACATATGAGATTTTTCCATAACTGGTGGATTTCCACTGGGAGCAACACGGGATAATCTCCTATATACTTTCAAAGCATTGCATAGGAGATGCTAAATGAACTATATTTGGGATACTCTAAAGCATATACGACTTGACCACATCTTCAAACCATCTAAGAAGGTACGCTATATAGAACTAACTTTTCATGCTTAAATAGTACGGTTTGCTTGTTCCTCTGTCTGAAGACGAAAACCATGCTTACATTCACTTGGGTTATCAAAAACATTTCTACAACTGTTTTAACTTGGTAAGCCGATCAATTATTACCCATATGGCATCACATCTATTTCTAACTAAAAAGAATCTCTACATATCCAATAACCTTCAGATTCCAAACACTTTACTTTTACTTGTTATCACTTCGATTACTAAAGTATAAATTTCGCAATATTCTTTTCATGTAATCTCATCAATAAGTCGCTTCCAATTCATGGTACATATTGATTACTCCCTACTAAATAGGATATCGTGAATGATGTGCTCTTATCATAATGCATTTCTTTGGCTCATATATATATCCTTGAATTACTCCCAACTAGATGGATGTGCACCAATACTTCTGGATCGTTTCCAATCTTCGTACCATAATATAGCCTCTCCTTTCAGTCTATATACTGCAAGCTCTACTATTTCTACATCAGTCACATGCATAACATCTAAAGCCCTTTGGATTTGATCTATAAAGTCTTGCGGATCTTCATTAATATCGGACCCGGTAAATATGGGAGGATCCAATTTTAGGAAATCCTGTGTTCGCCGACTAGCTATCCTAGCCGCACCATCATCACTTGTCACTGGACCAACTAGTCCTTGACTCTGGGGGTGGGGATTTACTAATTCCTTCTCCCGCTTGCATATCTACCTGCTTATCTTTGCCCATACCTTGTCTTGTAATCGACATTTTACTATATCAAAGAAAACCAATTTCAATGGTCAGATGTAATCCCACCTATGACAATGGCTCTATTGCACGATCTAGAATGAAGAAATGAAACAACTCTTCAATGTCCCGTAGCCTCCTACTTATAAATGTGGCGTGCAACACATACAAAAGCAAGACTCTACTCAGACACGGCTTTATAGACACCCTTAGAACGACCTGCTATGATACGACTTTTGTCACGACCCAAATCCCATTCAGGCCGGACTGGCACCCGGAGCCGATAAGGCCCGAGAGAACCAATCTTTGCTTACGTACTCTCATATGAATACTCGCGTATGAATATCATTTCATCTCATGTAATTATGAGTAAGACATGAATATGGAAACATATGCCATAAATATATACCAAACTTGGCCGTTGGAGCCATTACGTCAAAATGAACGTACATCTTTTACTTTCATGATACCCCACATATGTATACAAAGCCTCTAATAAATGCATGACTATGTCTATGCAATATTTACAAAATGCAAAAACCTAATGAACACATATGACTTGGGAAGCCCCGAAGCAACTGGAGCTCACCAACAATCTGCGAATATCTCGTCACCTACTGCGGAGATCTACTAACACTTGGGCCTGCAGCATGTAAGGTAAGTCCCCTGAGAGGGGTCAGTACGAAGAAAGTACTGAGTATGTAAGGCCATAATAAATAGCACCATACATGAGAATATCAATTGAATAAAATATGAGAGAATAGTCAATGTGTATAAGCCATCGTTTTATATAATATCTTTTATAACTACTCTCCTACAAGGGAAATTACCTTCACTCAACAGACTTGCCTCCAATAGATTCTTCTATACCCAAGAGACTCTTTCTTGCTTCTATGTTCATTACCACTATATTGATATACTCATGCAAGGGATATACTCTCATATCTTTTACTACTATCTTTATTATTATTCACTCAACTAGTAAGTGATTCATAATACCTTATGGATCATCTCCTTATAAGTAAGTATATAATACCGGGCCTCCACCTTTAGAGGGATATAATGTATATGTATCTAGTACCGGGCCTCCACCTTTGATGGGATATAATAAATGAGTATATAGTGCCAGGCCTCCATCTTGGTGGGATATATATTGTACCGGGCCTCCACCTTTGATGGGATATAATGAATGCATATATAGTACCGGGCCTCCATCTTGGTGGGATATATATAGTACCGGGCCTCCACCTTTGATAGGATATAATAAATGCATATACAGTACCAGGCCTCCATCTTGGTGGGATATATATAGTATCGGGCCTCCACCTTTGATGGGATATAATAAATGTATAACATGGCATAGTATTGAGATTGTTCTATCTTGAACTTACACCCTTTAGATTGTGATCCATACTCAATGTAACACATAGTAACCATACGTACATTACTTCTCTACAAATCTTATACCCTTTACATAGTTATGAGAGTAAAAAACTAAAGATTATGACACTAATTGAAGCACACTCTTACATACACATCTTACTTCACTTCTGTACCTCATGAGATTGACACGCTCACTTATGAGGAATAGATATATTAATTCGTACTTACCTCTTTCACTACTCTTATGAGATTGGTACAAAGATATTCATAATAATATTGGACTTCGAAACATGACATGATTGGAGAATGCTTTTCAAGAATAACTAGGTCCTCTTTACATCTTACCCTCTGTGAGATAATTATTCTGGAATCACAATGTATGACTCCGTTGGAACATACTATTATGAGTACTTTGGACCCATGTCCATGATTAGGTAACTCATGAACAACACGATTAATGAATGAGGGATACGTGACTTAGGAATGAATAGGTTCTCCTTACGTCGTCACTTTTCTTGTAATAATTTCTTTTAGTAGTTACAACAACATTATGAGAGCTTAGGCATTTCAGTCCGTGGATAAGAGACGTATGAATACCAATCGGTCAATGAATAAGAAACGTATGGATAGCAATATACATCAAACCTGAATGAGATACCTTAGCATATTTTGGAATAGGACAAAATATGAACTTTATGTGCTGCAGAAAGATACGGACAGAGTAACCTTACATACCTTATCTTCCCAATGTAAGTACACAATCTAATGTGTGAGCACAACAATTCCGCTCCTTCTTTACATTTCACTCTACATCACAAGTACATAATGGAACCAAGATTAACCACCAACTACCTTACAAAGGCATATGACAACAATGAGTTACATGTTTATCTTTAAAATGGAATTTCCTTCTCTACAATACCATTTACGGCATTAACATACCAACAATGTCCCATTCATGCCATACATTGACCACAAGTTACATTTTCAAGTGTATAAGACAACCATAAGTTACATGAGTTCCCTATTCACCCTTTACAATACCATTCATGGCCCTTTTCATGCCAATAATACCATAACATTTTATACATTGACCATAACATCACATACCAATAGCATTTCACCACAAGGTTTCTCCTCTACACTTCCTCATAAGCACCATATCATAATTATTCCATTAACTTGCTTCACTACACCTCACAACAATAAATCGGCCAAAATCCCATAATTTACACTTATAGAGAAATAACAAGTTTAGGACCATAATAACACCATACATGTTGATATTTTATCCATACCATGCTTTTTCATCAAAACTACAAGTCATAATTCAAGTCACAATCCCATGGATATCACATCTTTTACCAAAAACACAAAACACCATGTTCAACACTTCCAAGCATAACCAACATGAGTTACATACTCTTCCATGCATATAATATATTAATACATAATAATAATCACTTACCTAGTCTTGGAATATGATGATATTGCTCCAAAGAAGGCTTAGGGTTTGAAGAGCCACAAAGAGTTCTCTAGAATTCTCAAGAAAAAGATAGAAAAACATGTGTGTTGTTGTGTATTAAAAATCTGATTTTTGGCCCCCTTTTATAGACCTTTAATTCCATCCTTAGCCACTCTTCTCAATCATTGACAAGTCAAGGCAAGAATGGGTCATTTGACCCATTTTTGGCCCATGACTTTTGCCTTATTTTTGGGCCTCTTTTGAGCCCAATTCACTTGATCCAACAAAATCCATAATTTCTCATGTTTAATTCATTTCATATGTGTTACAACAATATTACCACTCATGGGATTTATATTTGTAGCCTCAATCCCAAAAACAAGCGATTCTAGCCACGTATGACCCATTTTGACCAAAAGGATAAAATCGTCATTTTGACGCCAAATTCGTTCTCGAGTAATTTTATTATACCAATATAATATTTTACTCATTTCATGTATATTCTCATGGTTGTATAAGAATCGTGGAAAAAATCGGCTCAATACGTCCCCGGGCACCCTTGGGACTTAAGAAAAATTCCAACTTTGAAAAGTGGCTAAAACCAGCGTGGCACGCTCTTGGGCGCGCCAGCTTGCTGCCTCTGGACTAAAAATTTTAGCCCAGAGCGGCGTGGCATGCCCCTGGGCGCATCCCACCCTTAAAATTTTTTATTTTATTATTATTTTTTTTTACTTATTGCTCTCAAAACTAAGGCAAACATGTACGGGGTGGTACAGTATTTTCAAATTTTTTTAAGTTAATATTGATAGTATTGGAATTTGTTTTATCTATTTCATTTCAGGCTAACGCAATTATAGCTTCCGCTCATGATTTTAAAATACACAGAATATGAACTTAGCGTTATGCCAGATGCCAAGGGTTAGCTTTGGTTTGCTTATTGTCCTAAGCACTGTGTCACGTCCTGTGTGTACTCTCGTGGTGTGACATAAGGATAAGGGATAAACAAATAGCATCAAACAACTGAGCAACTTACAAACTTTTTAAGTATCAAATATGAAACAACTAATGCAAGACTAGATAGTAGATATAAGTAAAATATGGTATCATAGATGTGCATCTATAGGAGTACACCATGTTCTGATTTTCTAGAAAAGCCTAAAAATCTTGTAAGTAAATCTAGTCTAGTTAGAAAAATCAAATAGAGCAATCCTGTTCTAGAATAATTAGGTCTTCTTCCATTGGAAATTATTGAGGTTTCCCCAACACAAAACCCAAAAAGGAAAAGATAATAGCCAAAATAAAAAATAAAGAGACCTACCAGGAAAAACAACATATATTATATTTCAAAATAGCTGCCTATTCAAATTCTTCTTCAATATTTTACAAAAAGTAAAAAACATGGGTAAAAGAGGAAATACCTAACAAATGATAAGTGAACTTTAATGGTAATTGCAGCAACATCATGTACTTTGACAGCCATTCAGCAGTAGCAAAAGTGCAAACCCAAATTCTTGATTTTTTTTTTCCTCAACTTTCCTGAATTAGCCGAGTAATTTACTAAATAAACTTTGAAACGAGCTAAAGGAATTGATGTTCATCTTACACAATCCAATCTGTTACTTATTAAAATATTATAGAATCTAAATTAATGCATAACATCTACAATTCTGTATCTCATTTTCCTGTTCCATCCTTATTAATGTTATTACCAAAAAAACTAATTTATTTTTTCCACAACTCTTTTGGTTTTAGTTTTATTGTCATTGTCACTACTACAAGGGATTAACATTGTCTAGACTTACTCTCTTTCTTTCCCCTTATCCTGGATCAATTTACAAAGTTTATCTAATATATGAGTTATTCTGTGATACTTAGTTAAACTGCTTGACTGGAAAGAGGAACACATAACAGAACCTGAAATCGCATCACCAAGGGAATCTTTTACTTCAGAAGTAGTGTGGTATAAAATTGACCATCTAATGTAACCAAGTTGATGTTAAACCTCCTTAACGTCACTATCAAAGTAATGAACTTCACACTTCTTAGTCCAAAAATTGTAATAATAAATTATTATTTGTTGTTTTCTACTTTGGTTAATAAGTTTTCTATATTTGTTTATCTTTTCACTTCAAATTTGTGGGTCCAACAAAGATCCAAAACTAAGCTTTCTTATACCTATTTGGTATGCATATACTTTCAAAAAAGGGAAAAGTATATCCTACAGATATATGTTGATTATAATCTAGTAATTTTTTCCTTGTAGTCACAACAATCACTCTCAAACTAAATTGAAGTTGACTGCTTGTTGTTATCTTTTCAGAAAATTTTCACTATACTGAATCGGTCTTCCTCCTCAATATTAATCAAAATTCATTAGAGAAAGACCTTACTGAACTCTACCCACAGGGATATGGAAGGAGTTCACAACATATTCTTCTTGTGTTGTTTTCATTAATTCATAATGAAAAAACTGAAATATGCATTTCTCATCATTTATTCAAAGATTATGGGAGAGGAGGGGAAGGAATTTCTACAGTCTATGGAAACAAATTAGAACAAATTAAATGTACTAGAAAAAACAATAATCTCTTCACAGTTTCTTTCCCGCATCATTGTTCATATAGAAGAAAGATTATTTGGACTGAAATAAACAAAATTAATTTTATAAGAGAAACATTACCTGCTAATTAGAATATATACAACCACATGAACACAGAGCCAGCACACAAAACTGCAATTATAAAGAAGGAAAAATTGATCAAAAAAAACTAAAGTTACCTAAAATCTAACATAACCCAAGCTAAATAATTTTTTTTTTGTTCTTTCTGAATTCTAACAATTCACAGAAACCTCGATTAAACTCCAAAAGGTTGAATTGCAGAACATCACAAATTTTAAGAGAATGAAAAAAATACTATTTTCTCCAAAACACTCCAACACCTTAGTCTCTTTACAAGCCGATGAGGGTACTGATTAATCCATTAAAATATTTATCTTCTTAATCCCACAAAATAATTTGAACACACATTTTAAAAATAAATACAATTTTCCCTTTATCTATAAATCTAAGGTTGTAATTGTAAAGGAAGTTTGTAAAATCAAAACCTTATTTTACACACTCACAAAAGAGAAGAGTTAAATAAATAAAAAGTTTAGATTTGGAAAGTAATTATACCATATTCATTTAATTTTTTCAGACATAGAAAAGATGAGATACATACTAGTAGATGGTCTATCTAAAAGGTCCTATGGTGCTACTCACACTCTGAATGTAAGAAACTTAAGCTAAACCAATATGGAACTGACTCCGCTCCAGTACCTTTTCCTCTAGTCCCTTCAATACCCCTTTTAATCGGTGACACATGTGTCTTCTCCCCTCCAGTCCCTCTAGTTCTCTTTTTGATTGGTGACACATGTCAATTAATAAAATAAATGATCCAGATTTCTTCTTTGAATAATCAGTGTATCATACAGAACTAAACTCATTTCTGTTCTTCTTTGAGGGATCTTCGAGTCCCTCTTTCTCTCGTTCTGAACATTGTTAATTAATGCACGCTTCACTTTAATTTCCATTCTCCTGAACTCCATCTAGAATCAACAACTTATGTTTAATCATCAGCTGCTGCAATGGATTATGAATATTAAAAACCAATATTAACATATCAAAAATATAAAAATATTGAGCTATGTTTATTTAGAGCTAGTTTTAAGGATTACACTAAAAGAAGTGAATTAGAAATTAAGAATGTTCCATCATTCTTTCAGTATTGGGAATGATATAATTTTTTCATCAAGATTTTTTGGGTGAGATCTGCAAGTAGAAGGAGAAAGAAAAATTGGTTTGTTTCTCTAGAGGGGGATTTAGGGGTACATTTGGAAAAATAAATCTGAATCATTTATTTTATTAATTGACATATGTCACCAATAAAAATAGAAACTATAGGGAAGGTGTTAGAACCCTAAACTTCATGGTTAGGGCGGTTCGAGCATGGATAAAGATTTACATGATAAACATAGCCATGACCCATTGACTTTGATTAAGATCAAGTTTACTTGAAACTAGTCTATGGGCATCAACATTTTGGTAGGGCATGGTCAGACCTTGGCAGAGGTGTTGCTAAGGAATACAAGGCAAGGTGCAACTAAGGCATGACAAGGACTGCCAAGACTAGGATGTGGCATGGTCATGGCTATTAACTGAGCAAGACAGATGATTAATGTCACACCCCAAATCCCATTGAGGCGGACTGGCACCCGAAGCCGACATGGCCCGAGAGAACCAATCTTTGCTCGGTCATGTACATTCGTATGCCTCTACTCGCATGAATCTTATTAGATCTCATGCAACTATGCGGAAGTCATGAACATGGAAACATATGACATATATATATTCATAAAACTTAGCCGTTGGGGCCATCAAGTCAAAATGGACATTCATCTCTTACATTCACATACCCACATAAGTCTACAAAAGCCTCTAACAGATGCATCTACAAGACCAACTTAAAGTCGGGGCAAGTCCCCGCTTTATCTTTACAACATCAGAAACAATATACAACTATGACTCGAAAAGTCCCGAACCAATTGGGGCTCACCAAAGATCCGCAAATATTGTCAACCTACTGTGGAGGTTTACTAGTGCCTGCACCTGCAACATGTAAGATAAGTCCCCCGAGGGGGTCAGTACGAAGAATGTACTGAGTATGTAATGCTCATAAGAACTGTATCATACATAATAAAAACAACAACAATGGAGTCAATATAAGAGAAATAGTCAATGGGAATAAATTCTCTGTCTGTAGGTGAGGAACCATGTATATATTTCTTCTATTCAAGAGGTTCTTTATATGCAAGAGATTCTTTCTTGCTATTGATGGGTTAATAATATAACATACATCCACTCTATTGGTGGGTTAACATACATCCACTCTATTGGTGGGTTAACATACATCCACTCTATTGGTGGGTTAATAACATACATCCACTCTATTGGTGGGTTAACATACATCCACTCTATTGGTGGGTTAATAACATACATCCACTCTATTGAAGGGTTAATAATGTATACACACCCTTCTTCATGTCTTACTTGGAAGAGATTGATGCTTTTATTAGTGTGAGATTGATACATTGAGGATCATGATAGTATTGGAAACACACATAAACGCCTTACTTCATTTCTTTACTTTCAAGAGATTAATATGCTCACTTGTAGGGAATAGATATATTAGCTCGCACTTTACCTCCTTCACTATTCTTATGAGATTGGTACTTTGATAATCATAATATTATTGGACTTTGGAACATGACATGATTAGAAAATGCTATTCATTCAAGAATAAATAGATTCTCTTTACATTTTACTCTCCTTGAGATAGTTCTTTTAAAAATTACAACGTCATGACAGCTTTGGAACTTCAGTCAATGAACAAGAGATAAGTGAATCATAATTCATTTAAGAATAGGACACATGTGAATAACAATATATGTCAACCTGAATTGATATACTCCAAAACCCCTCGTAATAGAACAAGCCCAATGTCAATGTGAACAATATCCTTCATAAGGATACGGAAAGAGTAACCTTCACTTACAAGTATGAATACACAAGCCTATATATGAACACAATAGTACAGCTCCTTCCTTATGTTTCACTCTACAACACAAATACATAGCGGAGTTTACATTAACCACCAACTACCTTACAAATATGCATATGACGTCAATGAATTACATGTTTGCCTTTAAAATTGTCATTTTCCCCTTGACAATACCATTGAAGAAATTATCATACCAATAATCCCACAATATTCCCAACATTGAACAAAATATCATAAACCATTAGCATGTCACACCAAGTTCATACTTTCCATTCCTTATCACCACAACATCACAATTATTCCACCAATTCACTTCAATACACCTCACAACAACAAATCGGCCAAAATCCCATAATTTACACTTATAGAAAAATAACAAGTTTAGGATCATAATCACACCATACATGTTGATATTTCATCCATACCATGTTATTTCATCAAAACCACAAGTCATCTTTTAAGTTTAAATTCCATAAATGGCACATCTTTTAAAAAACCCAAAGTGCCATGTTCAACACTTCCAAGCATAACCAACATGATCTACATAATCTCCCAGGAATATAATATATTAATCCATAAGAATAAAAACTTACCCAAGCTTGAAAAATGATGATTTTGTCCCAAAGATGACTTAGGGTTTGAAGAGCCAAAAGGAGCTCTCTTAAGAATTCTAGAAAAGCTTAGAAAAGCATGTGTATGTGTAATGAATAAAATCAGATTTTTGGACCTTTATATAAGCCCTCAATTCATACTTAGGCACTCTTTATAACATTAATTATTATGTCTAGAAGGTCAATGGAAGAATGGGTCATTTGACCCCTTTTGGCCCATGTCTTTTGCCTCATTTTGGGCCTTTTATTGAGCCCAATTCACTTAACCCAATAAAATCAATAATTTCTCATGTTTAAATAATTTCATACATGTTATGATAATATTCCAACTAACGAGACTCACATTCGTAGCCTCATTCCCAAAAACAAGTGATTCTAGCCACGTATGGCTTATTTTGACCGAAAGGGTAAAAACGTCATTTGGATGCCAAATTCGTCCACGAATAATTTTACCCAAATTGGAATACCAATATAATACTTCAATAATTCCATGTATATGCTCGTGCTTGTATAATAAATGTGGCAAAAAGTGACCCGGTACATCCCCGGGTACCCTTGGAACTTAGAAAAATTTCCAACTTTTGAAAGGTGCGCACAAGAAGCCTGACATACCCTTGGGCGCTCCACCTTGCTACCTGTGCCCAAAAAATTTGGGCAATTAGTGTCCTGGCACGCCCTCTGGCGCTCCTGGCCCAAATATTTTTGCAAATTTTCGTTCTTCGACTTTTCTTTGCGGATTTGGTTAGATACTTCAAGTTCTATTCTTTAACTTACTTCTTACCTTTAATATACTTTGTTTGGAGGTCCTCAAAGCCTCATTTTTTTAACCCCACAAATGTTCCAGGAAGTCAAAAAACACCTCCTACGAAAGTCTAATCACATGTACGAGGGCCAATATCAATTATCTCATCAATAACATTACAAAATACATACTTATGGTTCTCGAAACCTAGGTAAACATTGTTCAATATAGTCAAGTAGGGTCGGGAAAGTACGGGGTGTTACAATTAAGGAAAATAGGCACCAATGGAAGGATTTGGATTCTAAAGGAGGCATTTGGTGCAAGGTTTGAAGGTTGCATGTACGTGCCTCACATGCATTGACTGTTGGAAAATTTCCTCAGTTGTAACCATTTTTGATTTGTCAGCAACATTGGATGAAATTATAATTTAAAATTCATATTTGAATTTCAATTGGCCGAGCAGTTGAGGTTCTCAACTATTTTTAGGATAGGGCATATTCCTGACATGTGTCTGCCATGTGACTGAATTGTGGCCAATATATAATCACAACCATGCAGTCAAAGGCCAGAGGTGGTTGTATTGTCTAATTTGTAAGGCTATTTTTTTGTACTTCTTTGTGGCATGAGTTTGAATAAAAAGTTGGAATTATTTTTTTGTATATGTTTGTATTAAATTTTGTGAGGCTAGGCAAACTAAGTATTGAGAGAAAAATTGAAGGGCTGAAGCCATAGGTTTGTGGCTACGAATAACATCGAACCAAAAAAACATAACCCTATAACAATTGATATTAGAGCATTTTATTGTAACAAATAGAATAATGGCTGGAAAAAGTTACTACAAAGAGTTACATAAAGGTATTGTAAGGACAAAGGCATACTTGTTCTGACAGATAGTATAGAGAATCTGGTTAATATCTTGACTCAAATTCATGGCATCAACACAAAACTGGCAAGTTATTATGCTGATGTTGATAGGAAATTGGCTAGTCTTGTTCCTTTTACCTAGACTATGGGTACATTAATTAAGGGCATGTTGAAGGAAAATAAAGATCTTAAGGTGGAGGTGGTGGTCCTATGCCAAGATGTTACAAGTTCATCCTATGGCGGCAAAGAACATGCCAAAATTAAGATCCCAGAACCAAAGTACTTTGATAGTGTTCATGATGCTATGGTACTGGAAATTGTTTTGTGGGAGGTGGAGCATTATTTTTCAACTGCTCAACTGCCCGAGACTGACAAGTTTGCTGTAATAGTCCATAGTTTCAGGAACAAAGCAGTGATGTGGTGGCATACATAGAATGCTAGTGAAAAAAGTTCTAGTAGACTCAAGTGTTACACGTGAGAGGAACTAAGGGATGCATTTCTTTAAGAATTTCTTCTGATCATTTTATCTTGGATTTCTAGGGATAGACTAAAGTGTTTAAAGCAAATTGGTTGCATTTAGGACAATGTGAAAGAATTTTCATCCTTGGTGCTTGATATTCATAACATGTATGATAAAGATAAGATGCACAACTTTATTTCTACAATACAGGACTGGGCACAGAATGAACTGCATTGGCAGAAAGTTCAAGATTTTCCAAGTTCCATTTATAGCGGTAGATGCTTTGATAGATTTTTGTTCAATCAGTGTTGTTCCTGACCTATTTCTTCTAAGAGTAAGAAAGAAAAGGGCAGAGACTGGAAGAAGGATAATCATTAGCAAGAAGTAAATAAAAAAGGCAAGGGAAATTTAGATGCCACTACGTCTAATCAAAGAAACCAGGCTGGTGAAAAAGTTTGTTGAACTTGTCAAAAACTAGGGCATCAGTCCAGTAACTATATAATGCAAGGAGAAATTAATACTTTTCTTGTTGAAGAGGAGAAATAGGGCCAAGTACAAAAATTACTGCCTATGTGAATGCCCTATGATTGTTGAATACATTGCCTAGTGTAGATACGGTGGAAATGGAGAAAGATGAGTCGCTGGAATGGTTGCCTAAATCAATACTACCAAATTAGTTGATGATATATCAGATGACTACAGTACTTTGATGTATATTGACATGATTATTGGGGACAGAAGTGTGATAACAATGGTTGATACCAGCACTACTCATACTTTTATTGCCTCAAAAATCATGAAAGAGTATGGATTGAAGGTGACTGATTATGTAACATGGATGAAGGCTGTAAATTTTGCAGCACTGCTACGCTATGGCATGACACTAGATGCCCCACTAACTATAAGACATTAGAGTGGAATGCACAACTTAAAAATGGTGTTGCTTGATGACTTAAATATTCTTCTTAAGATTAATTTTATGAGGAATTTTAAGGTTTATCTGATTTCTCATTTGGATGGCTTAGTGTTCATGGGGTAGAATAACCCTGGATTTGTCAAAGGTATTCATCACTTTGATAAGGGAAATAAGAAGAACGCTTAAATTTCTATAATGTTATTGCCACGGCCTTTGAAGATGATTTGAAGAATGGTAATACTATATATCTTGCTGCCTTGGTTGAAGTGAAACCAAATTTATGATTCAAGTTCTATATAGTGTTGCTAAGTTTCTGGCAGAATTCAAAGATGTGATGCCACCAGAACTACCTAAAGAGTTGCCTCCACAAAGGGAAACCCATCAAAGGATTGAGCTGATTCCTTAATTCGTGCAAATAATATGCTTTCCGTAACACATGTCTCCATTTGAGTTTGCAGAATTCAGGAATCAATTATCTAAATTGCTTGATGCAGGATTGATACAACCTTTGAAGGCTCCATATGGTGCCTGAATTCTATTATAAAAGATGTAGGATGGGACTATGCGAATGTGTATTGACTATTGTGCAGTAAATAAAGTAAATATGAAGAATAAGTATCCGGTACCACAGGTTCAAGACATGATGGATAGGATGTCTAAGGCTAGTTTTTGCCACTTAATAAATAATGTTCTTTATAAGTATCTCTATGACTTTGTTGTTGTTTACTTAGATGTTAATATCATTTATAGTAGAACACTAGAAAATTATTTGTTGTATTTGAGAAAGGTTCTGCAACGACTTAGAGATTATTAACCATATGGAAAGTGCCACTTAGTTAGTGAAAATTAGGTGCGGATGGATTCTAAGAAAGTGCATGCACCAAATAGGGTAAATGAATTGATATCATTTTAGGCTTGTCAAACTACTATTGGAAGTTCATTGTGGGTTATTCAAATAAGGCTACCCCATTGACTAACTTTGTTGAAAAAACTGTAAAGCGGTTTTGGTCAGAATCAAGTGACAAAGCTTTGAAGTCTTTAAAGAAGGTCATTGCTTCTAAACCAGTATTATGGTTACTTAATTTTGATTTACCATTTGAATTTTACACTGATGTTTCTAATTATGCAATCGATGGTTTCCTACCGCAATAAGATCATATGGTAGCATTTGATAGCAAAATATTTAATCATGCAGAGCAAAGTTATTCTGCTCATGAAAAAAAAATTGGTGGTAGTCCTCTATTATCTTCAAAATTAGCGGTTTTATTTGATGGGAACACAATTTATTGTAAATTGAACAATTTAGCTAATACATACTTCAAAACTCAATAGAAATTGAGTCCAAAACAAGCCCGATGGCACGAGATCCTTGTAAAATATGTCTTCATTTAGATACACAAACAAGGCAAGCAAAATCAAGTTGTGGATGCATTGAGTCGAAATGAGGTATTTGTTGCACTTTATGTGCTCATTAGACTTAAATCTAATTTTTTATATAATATTAAGTTTAGTGCTGCCTTTGATTCATTACATGTAAAATTGATGGACCAAGTGAAATAGAAGACTATTAGATAATATTGGATCGAGGATGATTTGCTATATTTTAAAGGGGGAGAATCATTGTAGCTGAAGGTAATGAGTTGCGTTGAAAACTATTAAAATAAACACTTGATATTGTCTATGCTAGTCATCCAGGTGTTGAAAGGATGATGACATTGTTGTCTCGAAATTATTTCTAACCAAAAATGAAATATGACATTGAAGCCTATGAGATGTTTTGTCTTGTGTGTCAACTTAATAAGACTAAAAGAAAGAAGGAATTTGGGTTGCTGCAACCTTTTCTTGATGGGGAATGTCCATGGGCTTCTATTTCTCCATTAGCAAGTTTCTAAAAGTTTATGGCAAAGCATCAATCATGGTTATGGTTGATATATTTTCAATGTATGTTGTTTTTATTGGTGCTCATACTCTTTGTTATTTAGAGATAGCTGCTAGTTTGTTGTGAAAAGCTATGGGGTTCTAATTGATTTTGTGAGTGATCCATACACTCGGTTCACAGGCCATTTTTGGACTGCATCGTTCAAGATGATGGGTACTGAACTTAAAGTCTCAACTATGAATCATCCACAAACAAATGGGAAGATCGAAAGTGTCAATCATTTGCTTTAAGAGTATTTGAGGCACTATGTGACTGCAAGTAAGAGGAACTCGGTGGAATTATTAGATTGTGCATAATTTTTATATAATCTCCACAGGTTGTCAGCAACTGAAAAGAGTCCTTTTGAATTAGTGTTAGGCATGTAACCTAACACGCCTTTGGAAGTTGCTAAGTCTAATTAGAGGCCAGGTGTCCTACTACCTACAGATATGCATGAGACAAGCAAGAGATGTTAGATAAAGAGTAAGACTTTGAGGAAGGTAGCAAAATGAATGAAGAAGTATGCTGACAAACATCAGTGTGCTTTAGAATTCTAGGTTGGTGACAAAGTGTCATTAAAGCTTACTCCCAAAATACAAAAGAATATAAGTAGCAACATGATTCAATGTGGGTTTATATCAAAGTATGATGGGCCTTTTGAAGTGATTGAACGGGTCAATAAAGTAGATTACCAATTGAATCTGCCAGAAAGGCTAAAGATCTATCCTACTTTCCATGTGAGCTTTTTGAAGCCATTTCATGAAGATATTGAAGATACGTGGGCATCAACACGTGCTCCTTCTGTTGTGCAGAAGTAATATAAAGAGCAGATTGAAAGGATTTTTGATAACCAGACTTTGGGACAAAGAAAGAAGAATGGGCCAATATAATTCTAGGTTCAATGGGAGGGTTAACAAGTATGTGATGCTACATGGGAAAAAAGACTATCATTATGGAAGTTTAAAGACAAAGTCAAAGCTTACTGACATTTTTCCTCATCAAAGATGAAGAGATTATCTAGTAGGGAAAGTTTGTTAGACTCTAAACTTTATGGTTCAGGTGGCTCGGGCATGGCTAAGAAGTTACATGGTGAACCTATCCATGACCCAATGTCTTCGGTTAAGATCAAGTTTATTTGAGGCCAGTGTCGGCATAGGCATGGTACGTGTCGACAGGGCATGGCAAGACTTTGGAAGTTGTCTGGATAAGGTATGCAATGCAAAGGCATGGCAAAGGCGTGACAAGGCCTAGAAAGATAAGGCAAGGCAGGACTATGATATTGCAAGGTCGTGGCTAAGTCAAATTCATAGGCTATGAGCTGAGCAAGGCATATGGCTAAGGAAACTGGGCACCAATGGAAAGTAGTATGATGTAGTACCTACACCCAAGGCAGTCATGTGGGAAATCACCAAATTAGGTAGTAAAGAGGGCATTTGGCACCAAATTTAAAGGTTATGTGTGTGCACCTCACACATGCATCGACGGTTAGGTGGTTTCCTCAGTTGTAACAATTTTTGCTTTGTCAGCAGCATTGGATGAACATGTAATTTGAAATTTCTATTTGAATTTGAATTGGCCTAGCAGTTAAGGTTGTCAACTATTTTCAAGATAGGGCATGTGCCTAAAATGTGACTGGACTATGGCCTATATATAGGCACAGGTAGGTAATCACAGGTTAGAGTGGGCTATGTTGGCTAATTTGTAAGCTTATTTTTGTGTGCTTCTTTATGGCACGAGTTTGAATACAAACTTGGGAAGAAATGCCTATATATATTTGTGTCTTTAATTTCGTGAGTCTAGGTAAAATAAGTGTTGAGGGAAAAACATAAGGGTTGAAGCCATAGGTGTGTGGCTGTCGAGTGGTGTCAAACGAGAAAAAGTTGACCCCATTACAAAATGGACCTAGAGGGGAACCGGTCCCAATCAATATGTTTCAAGGCATATTTAGATGACCAAAATATCCTTACCTTTAAATTTTATGACATGAAGCACACAAGTTGCAACCACTTCGTCTACATTATAGGGAAAAAAATGGGAAAATAATACAACATTAATTTTTAAAACATAACTTCTATAAGTTCATAATATTTTCATTTAACAAATCTTTTCATTTAGATTTTTCTTTTTTCCTTTACATTTTAAGACTTCAACTTCTATATGATATTGAAATTTTGTATCATCAAATTCATTAAAAGATAAATTTTATAAGTTAATAAAAAGAAAGATAAATTACAATTCTTAAAGTAAGACGTGCAAAACAAGATCAAAATTAAACCTTAAATAGATTAACATAAATTAATAATGGTTTTTTCTTGTTGGATTATTAATGTTGTATGAGGTAAAATGAGACTAACGAAAGTGTGACATGCAGGTCGCGTAAGTAGAAAGCTGCTTGACATGGTCACCCTTGGGACCACATAAAGATAAGTTATAAAGAGGAACACTCTCTCATTCTAACCCCAAGAGCACAAGGTCGCTGGCCATAATAACGGGGCACTAAAGGACAAGCATGGACCAATTGTCAGAATGTTCAGGTAAATTGATAATCCTTGGCAAACCTCTGTCGGATAGGAAATAGCATGTTGACACTCCCAACAGCTTTGGGGCATAACGGGGTACCTACGTTGTGATTCAGATTTTCTCTTTACCTTTAGCTTGTTAAGTTATTTAGCTGTCCTAAGGTTATTTACTTGATTTTTTGTAAAATTTCATCACTAACATGAATCTAAGTTGTAGCGTGTTCTCATGACCCACCTAAAAATTTCACTATCCCTAATTGGTGGTAAATAGTTTGGCGTCCACCATGGGGCTAGAGCAACTATGTGGGTGTTAGATTATTCTTTCTGCTCGTGTTTCTTCATATTTTGCTCTTCTTGATAACAGGTCATGGATGGTGATGGTGATCATGTGGAGGATCATGCCCTTCAGGAGATGCCAGGGACTCAGAAAATCGATTCTGCAGGGTCTGGTGAATGACTTAGCCCTATAGACAAAGACTCACCTCTTTTTATGAACATAATGAACGTGAATATGCTGAGAAGGAAAAAAGGACCCACTTGTCAAGAGGATGATGAGGCATGGGTAAATGATATAAAAGGGCTATAGGGACTCTTGTGGGAATTCTCTGCATCCCAAAAGGAGTTGATAACTCGCATGGAGGCTCAAGATAGGAAGATAGATGAACTTTACAGGATCATGACTCAGGTCATGCTAGGAATTTCGAAGGTAAATGAGAGAGATGACCCAAATAAATAGCAGTATGAAAACATGATGGAAGAAGTGATGACTACAGATAATGAGCCTAGGCCCAAAAGTGTTGCTAGAACTATTGAGGAAGAATATAAAAACACAGTACTCAGAGCCCCGATCTCGAATGAACTGTGTACTAGGGGAACTACCTGTGATAAGAGGGCTCAATTCCAGGAGTTACACCAATGTGACATACACGACTAGTGTGGTAACGAGGCTTATCCCAAAGAGGTTTAAGATGTCGTACATCCTAAAGTATGATGGGAATTCATACCCAGAAAACTTGTTATTCTTTACTACGGTAGTGAACAATAATAATTTTTATAAGGAAGAGGCTAAGTTAGTCATGGTAAAAAGGTTTAGTGAGACACTTTTTAGAGGGGATTCGGTGAGGTACTCACTCTTGTCAGAGAATTCAATTGACTTGTTAAGTATGGTGGCAACAACATCATTAGGGCTCATGCTAGGGCCAAAAAAGTGCAGCCCCATCAAGGGGATATCTTCAAAATAAAGCATGGAGATACTGAGCTGCTGTAGGAGTTTGATGCTAGGATATAGAAAAATAAGATGCAGTTGCCAATTGTTCTGGATAACTGGGTGTCGGAGGCCTCCACCAAAGATTTGAATGTGGATAGCACGGTCGCTTCTTTCAAGCTCAAGGAGAGTTTGATCAAGTTTGAAGCAACAACATGGGAAAACTTGCACAATCGGTACGAATCAAAGATCTGTATTAAGGAAAATTATTGGGGAGTTATTAGGAAGACCTTATGGATGTAAAATGAACCAAATCCCCCAAAGAGCCTTTGGTATTTAGGAGATATATCTGTACTAAAACCCCTATGATGGAATGACTAAAACGCTTCGGCCTAAGCAAGATATTTCCCCTACTTAGTGGATACAAAAGCCAGCAATAACAATGGTAAAGAGTCTCAAGCCTAGATCCAATCCCAACATAGGAGAGGGGCTCAAAGAGAATCTGTATAGAAAGAGCTGCAATTTTGAGAGGCAATGAAACACGTGATGTATGTCATCAACAAAGTGGCCCTTCTTCCTTATTACTATTTTAACTTCACACTTGAGCAGCTGGTCTCGATGATTTGAGATTTCAAAGGAGAAAAATTCCCAAAGCCTATCTAGTCTATCCCAGATGCGAGGGAAAAAACTCCTCATGCAAGTTCCATGGGACTCATGGACAAGACACTAGGGAATACCGTCACCTCTGGGAGGCATTCGTCAAATAACTGAAGATGTAGACCTTAAAGATTTCTTCAGCTAGAAAGATAAAAACAACTATAAAAAAGTCCCTAAAGGCATTAGGGACCCCAGAATAAAAGGGCTCCCTAGAAAATGGTAAATTAAGCTGCAACACCCAAGAGACTTGAATGTTTTTTTCTATATTATTTTCCTTAAGCAAATTAGTGTCTTTGATTTTATCCTTTGGGCTCTCTATAGAGCAAGTATGCAACAGGAGACATACGAACGCCGCTCTTGGATTATGGATGAGGGTACAAAAAATTGAAGGCCCAGAAGGACAGGCTACACTATTTTTTTTCCTTCGTCCAATTTTTATCCCAAAAAGACTTTTTTGCTAAGGTTTTTAATGAGGTGGTAGTAGGGACTTTCGAGTGAAAATTATGATGAAAATCTCTTTGTAATGCCCAGCAGCCTATAAAATTATTTAATGAGATAAAGGAGTTTTTCTAAAAAAAATTAATGCATGTGTGTGTTATCAAAGGGTTTGATACATCATGGTTACAAGAGCGGATCCTCGAGTTGGATTATGAATCACTACAAATAAGTAGGGCCCCATGGACCAGGGATCCTTGATGCTCTGTAAAATCAAAGGAGAACATAGTACCCTTGGCCTTAACTGCTTGCTTCAATAGATCTGTAGAAATGAAATTCGAAAATCTTTCATGCCAAATGGCAACTTCCCCAACCCTGAGAGTAAGGATGGGCCAACTACTTTGAGGTCTATGCCAAGGAACTGGCAAATAAATATAAAATAGTTTAATCAATAAATAAACTTGGGACTCAATTCAACACATAAAATAACCATAGCAACCGCGTGAACTGATCATCCAACCATGAAGGATCTGAGAGAATGTCACCACATGCTCTGTCTGGACTCTCGAATGAGAGACAAGTTTGATGTTTAACCATGTGAAGTGATATTTAATTTTTTCCCGTAAATAGTTTGTAGGTTGAAGTCGACCATAAAAAGAGTATTCACTATATTGATATACGCTAAAGTACCTCAAGGACGTCCAGACATTAACGCCAAGCGAACTAAAGGTTACAGGGATCCCTCCTTTATATAATAAGGTACAACAAATCCCAATTTGTTAAGAGTCTTGTTTGGACCAACTCATTTCGATAACCTGAGAGGCATGCTGAAAGAAAACTAGTTAGCATTTGCCTTCGATCATCAGTTAAATTGACTCTGTACTTACTAGCTCGACCATAAATTCCATGCAGGCATACTAATTTATGGGCCACGCTTAAGGTGTGACCCTCCAGGGACACTAATGATAAAGGTAGTTGTAACACCCCGTGCATTTCCAAACTTATGCGACAACCTTAACAGTGAAGGAAGTATTTAAACTAGAAATAGTAGGTGAATCATCTACTAAAATTCTTGGGTTGAATTAATCCCATACTAATGGTCTCAAATGAGGCCCAAAAATTAGCAAGAAAGACATGGCCCAAAAAAGGAAATGATCCATTCTAAAAGTTGACCAAGTAAACACCTCATCTATTGACCAAAAGTTTGGCTAAGGATGACCATTAAGGGAGGTGATTTGAAGGGACTATATAAGGTCAAAAATCAGATTTTATTCACCGTAACACACTTGCAAATTCTAGATTTTTCCAAGAGATATTTCTCTCCTCTTTCAAACCCTAAGCAACCGCTCGCTTTGGACAAGATCCTCCACTTGCAAGCTTTGGTAAGTATTTAATCTTATGGTTTAATATATTATATGCATAATAGGTTTTGTAAATCAGGTTGGTTATGTTAACAAAGTGTTGAGCAGTCCACTATATGTAAAATAGTCCACTATTGCTTAATCGGCAAAGGACTTGCCTTCTACGTGGTTCAAACTTGAAAGGGGACTTGAGTTTTTGAAGGAGGTGAATTTTATGGATTAAATTTCAGCATATTAGGATATGGTTATGTCCCTAACTTGCTTTCTCTTTGTGTATGACTTGTGGAATTGTTGTTATGAAATTGTGCATGGAACCGGTGGTGTATTGAAAGGAAATATAGTTTTGTGGTGTTCATGTGCATTTTGAAACCATAATTGTTCGTTGGCATCAAATATAACCTAAAATATTAAAAGAGAAGCTTACTTATGGCCATGGACCATTTATTACAAAGATGGACCCAAAAGTGAACCATAGCAGTCGAACCGGGCATTCGCCCTCGTGGATGAGGCACCTGCGGGTGCAGGTTGCACCGCAGGTGGCTTTGGACAGGGCTAGGAGGGTACCTGCGGCCGTACCACATCACCTATGGGCGCATGTTTCTCCGTAGGTCCTTACAGAACCTCATTTAGCTTGTTTTTATTTTTCTTTGACCATCCAAGGCCCCTCTACCCTTCTTGGATGAAATTGTCAACTTATGGTACCCTTTGGATGGCTCTAAGGGGGTAGTCTAGAGGAATTTTGAATTGTATCAATTGTGGATTATTTTTAATGTGTTGTTGTGAAAGGTATTTGGGTGACTTAATGGAGTAAATGTGACGTTATGTTAAGGAGGAAGTGTAAAGTATATACATGGTATGAAATTCCATTGGTTTGTGATAGTTAGGTTGATGTGTGGAATATTTTGGTGTTGTTGGTATGGTGATGCAGTAACTTGTATTGTAGGAGGGTAAAATGATGTTATATGGCATTCACGTATCTCATTATCATCTTGTACACTTGTGATGTATTTAGTTGTTAATGTAAGCTCCGTTATGTACTTGTGTTATAGAGTAACACATAAGGAAGGAGCTGAATTGTTGTATTCTCATATTGGGAAGATAAGGTATGTAAGGTTACTCTTTTTCGTATCCTTTGGCAGCACCTATTGTTCACATCGTTACCGCACTTGTCTCCATTTTGAAATGTTTCAAAGTATCTCATTTTAGGTTTGTTAGCAATTGTTATTCACGTTTCTCTTACTCATTGACTGATGTTCCAAAGCTCCAATAATGTTACAACCAGCAAAGTATCAATCTCACAAAAGTAAAGAAATGAAGTAATGCATAGTTGTTTGAGTACGGGTGGTAGCTTTGGGGGCGAAAGCCTAGCTCAAGCCGATGCTTTGGGGGTGAAATCCTAGCTCGAGTAGAACCTGATAGGGGGTAGCTCTGGTGGTGAAAACCTAGCTCGAGCCAAACATGATATATTGATTTATGGGTGGTAGCTCTGGAGGCATAAGCCTAGATCGAGCCGATCCCAATGTTATTTCCCACTAATCAGTTGGGCCGGGCATTATATGATTTATGTTGATATTGATATGAATGTAAAACCAAAGAAAGTAATGAAGGCAATGTATATGGTTCCACACATACAGAACGGTAGTTTATCAATATTGACTATTCACTTGTATTTGATTCCATTGGAGTTCTTATATTTCATGCAGTTGCTTATAGCCTTACATACTCAGTACATTTTTTTGTACTGACATCCCTTGGGGGACTTACCTTACTTGCTGCAGGCACAGGAGCTAGTAGACCTTTACAGTAGGACACGGGTCATCTACAGACTATTAGTGAGCTCCAGGTTGATTTGGGGCTTTTTGAGTCACATGTATACATTTGTTTTGGTACTGTGTATAAAGCGGGGACTTGTCCCGATTTTATGCATGGTTATGTATCTATTAGAGGCTTTGTAGATGTTGTAAGACAAACGAATGAAGGTATAACCATTTTGACGAAGTGGCCCTAACGGACAAGTTTCACATCTATTTGAATGTTTTTCCATGACTTCCGTCTTTTATATCTTGTATCTATATGTAGCAGAATGTTGTTCATTTGGTGACATACATATGAATGTACTCGATCATAGGTTGGTTCTCTCGGGCTTGAACGGCTTCTGGTGCCAATCCGCCCCAATGGGATTTGAGGCGTGACAAAAGTGGGATAAAAGTGGGTCATCCTAGGGTGTCTACAAAGCCGTGTCTGAGTAGAGTCTTGCTTATGGATTTGTTGTGCACCACATTTATAAGTAGGAGGCTATGGGAAATTCAGGAGTTGTTTCTTTTCTTCATTTCCTAGATCGTGTAATAGAGCCAAAGTTGTAGGTGGAATCATATCTGACCATTGAAATTGTTTTTCTTTGGTTATAGTAAATTGTTGATTACAAGACGAGGTAGGACCAAAGGTAAGAAGGTAGACATGCTTACCTGAGAAGGAACTAGTAAATTACCACTTGACCAAGCTAGTCAAGGTGGGGCTGAAACTGAGTTTGCATCGAGGGCATCTTCTCCTCTCCCATTTCCAGGGGCTACAAAGGAGAGGAGTATCCCTAGAACTACCTGTTAATGCTACTGAGCAGGATCTAAGGAATACAGTGCAAATGTTGACTCGTATAGCTTTTGTAAAAAATCAAGGACAAGTTGGTTAAACGACAAGTAATGACAGTGCAGCCAGGGCAGCTAGTCGGCGAACACAGGATTTTCTGAAATTAGATCCTCCCATATTCACCGGGTCAGATCTTAATGAAGGCCCACAAGACTTTATGGACCAAATTCAAAGGGCTTTAGATGTTATGCATGTGTCAGGTATAGAAACAGTTGAGTTTGCTGAGTATAGATTAAAAGGAGAGGCTATATTGTGGTACAAAGATTGGAAACGATCTAGGGGTATTGGTGCACTTCCAGCTAGTTGGGAAGAATTCAAAGTGGCATTCCTTGATCAATACCTTCCATATGTGATCCAAGAGGCTCGTGGAGACCAATTCTTAAACCTTCGTCAAGGGAATATGAGTGTCAGAGAATACAGTCTTCGATTTAACTCTTTGGCCAGGTATGCTCCTAATGTGGTAGCTATTATGGACGACAGAGTTCATTGGTATGTGGATAGACTGGATACATATTTGGTTAGGGATTGTACTATTGCTGCATTGAATAGAGATATGGATATAGCCAGGATATAAGCTTTTGCACAGAAGATGGAGGAACAGAGGCAAAGGAGAAGGGCGCAAGAATTTGAAAGGGGGTCGTCAAAGAGGGCTAAACCTATGGGATAGTTCATAGTGTCCCAAGGAGAATTTAGGCCTCGAGTTTTTAATAGACCGATGAGACCATCATTTTCTTATCCTACAATAGGTACTCCATCCCAATTCCAAGGTTTAGAGGCAGTCACGTTGGGCAAAGTAGTGGGATTTAAGGTTCACAGAAAGCGAGGTATTGAGAAAAAGGAAGTATGAGCCAATCGATGTTTTCTCGTCAGCCGTGTCAACACTGCGGGAAGTTTCATATAGGTGAATGCCGATTTTGAATGAATGTTTGCTTTTGGTGTTGTATGTCGGGGCATGTGATGAGAGAATGCCCACGAAGGGGCACGGGTAGTATGGCGCGACCTACTGGGTCATCTGCTACATCATCATCATCGGGTGTACAGCCTACTGGTCGTGGTAGAGGTGCTAGAGGAGCAGCCTGTTCTAGTGGAGTCCAGAACTGTACCTTTGCCTTAGTGGATCGTCAGAATTTAGAGGCTTCTCCTGATGTGGTTACAGGTACATTATTCGTGTTTTCACATAATGTATATGCATTGATTGATCCGGTCTCCACACTATCATATGTTACTCCGTTGGTTGCTGGAAAATTCAAAAGAACACCAGAATTATTAGTTAAGCCATTTGAAGTATCTACACCCGTTGGTGAGTCTATTATAGTTAAGAGAGTCTATCGTAATTGTATAGTAACTGTCTGTGATCATGACACATTGGTTGATCTTATTGAGCTGGAAAGGGTAGATTTTGATGTTATAATGGGTATGGACTGGTTGGCTTTTTGTTATGCCACGGTAGATTGCCAAGCTAAAAAGGTATATTTCCATTTCCCATAAAAGACCGTCCTTGAATGGAGGGGTAATGTTGGAGCACTGAGAGGTAAATTTATTTCCTATATTAAGGCAAGGAAAATGATATCCAAAAGGTACATATGTCACTTAGTAAGAGTGAAAGATACCGATATGAAGCCACCAACTCTTCAATCGGTTTCACTGGTAAATGAATTCCTTGATGTGTTTCCTGAAGATCTTCCAGGTTTGCCTCCAGAAAGGGAAATAGAGTTTGGTATCGATGTGATTCCAGGCACTCAGCCTATCTCTATTCCTCTGTATAGAATGACCCCAACATAGTTACGGTAATTGAAGGAGCAATTAAAAGACTTACTGGATAAGGGATTCATAAGGTCTAGTATGTCCCCTTGGGGTGCACCAATGTTATTTGTACGAAAGAAAGATGGCACATTGAGAATGTGTATTGATTATCGACAACTGAATAAGGTAACAATCAAGAATAAATATCCCTTCCCTAGAATTGATGATTTGTTTGACCAATTACAGGGTGCCAAATGCTTCTTAAAGATTGACCTGAGATTGGGTTATCATCAGGTAAGGGTTAGAGAAAAAGATAGACCCAAGACAGCTTTCCGAACACGGTTTGGTCATTATGAATTTTTAGTTATGTCATTTGGGCTAGCAAATGCACCAGCAGTTTTTATGGATTTGATGAATAGGGTGCTCATGCCATTCTTAGATGTGTTCGTGACAGTGTTTATAGATGATATTTTGGTTTATTTAAGATCACACGAGGACCATACTAATCACTTACGGCAGGTGTTACAGATTCTTCGCGATCATAAGTTATATGCAAAGTTCTCTAAATGTGAATTTTGGTTAAAATCTGTGGCATTCTTGGGTCATATTGTGTCGGATGAAGGAATAAGGGTTGATACTCAAACGATAGAAGATGTGAAGAATTGGCCAAGGCCTACGACACCCACAGAGATTCGTAGTTTTCTCGGGTTGGCAGGTTATTATAGAAGATTTGTTGAAGGGTTTTCTTCCATTTCAGTACCTTTAACAAAGCTAACACACAAGGCAACCAAATTTCAGTGGAATGATGCATGTGAGAAGAGTTTCCAAGATCTGAAGCACAAGTTGACTTCTGCACCTATATTGGTACTTCCAGAAGGCACAGAAGGGTATGCGGTATATTGTGATACTTTAGGAGTTGGTCTAGGATGTGTATTGATGCAACACAGTAATGTAATAGCTTATGCCTTAAGACAGTTGCAACCACATGAGAGAAATTATCCAACACATGATCTTGAGCTAGCAGCTGTGATATTTGCTTTAAAGATATGGAGCCACTACTTGTATAGGGTTCATGTTGACATATATATTGATCATAAGAGTTTGCAATATATCTTTAAGCAGAAGGACTTAAATCTGAGGTAGTGGAGGTGGCTTGAACTATTAAAAGATTATGACATCGATATCTTACATCATCCAGGGAAAGCAAATGTGGTAGCCGATGTGTTAAGCCGCAAAACACTAGAAAGCACTAATGTCCAGCTTACGGAGAAGCAAGGCATATTCAAGGATCTACATCACCTATCCAGCTTGAGAGTTTGCCTTCTTGAATCTCCAGACAAAGGGGTTATTGTGAAAAATGCGGCAGAATCTTCATTAGTAGCTGAGGTGAAAGAGAAATAGTATGCGAATCCTATTTTATTGCAGCTAAAAGAGACTGTACAATAAGGTTTGACGAAGGTATTTGATCTTACGCAAGAGGGAGTGCTTCAGTGCCAAAGTAGATTGTGTGTACCGGATGTAGATGAGCTAAAGAGATGAATTATGACAGAGGCACATAACTCATGGTATTCTATTCATTCGGGAGCCACCAAAATGTATCATGATTTGAAAGAAATGTATTGGGGGGGAAACATGAAGAAGAACATTGCAGAATTTGTAGCCCAATGTCCAAATTGTTAACAATTCAAAGTAGAGCATCAGAAGCCTGGAGGTTATATGCAATGTATAAATCTTCTAGTCTGGAAGTGGAAAATGATTAATATGGATACATCACCGGTTTGCCTCGTACACTGCAGAAATTTGATTCCATATGGGTAGTAGTTGACAGGCTTACCAAGACAGTGCATTTTCTACCGGTCAAGACCACCTATACAGCTGAAGAGTATGCACGGTTGTATGTTAAAGAGATAGTTCGACTACACGAAATTCCAATCTCTATTATATCAGACAGGGGAGCTCAATTTACTGCACACTTTTGGAAATCTTTTCAGAAGAGGTTGGGAACCCAAGTGAATTTAAGTATGGCTTTTCATGCTCAGACAGATGGACAAGCAGAACGTACTATCCAAACATTTGAAGATATGCTACGAGCTTGTACATTGGATTTTAAAGGCAGTTGGGATGATCATCTACCTCTTATTGAATTTACCTACAATAATAACTATCATTCAAGTATCAAAATGGCGCCTTACAAAGCTTTATATGGAAGAAAGTGTAGATCACCAATTGGATGGTTTGAAGTAGGTGAAACTGCCTTATTTAGGCCATATCTTGTTCATCAAGCTATGGATAAAGTTAAGGTGATACAACAATGGCTACAGACGGCCCAAAGTCGACACAATTCATATACCGATGTTAGAAGAAAGGGGATAGAATTTGCTGTAGGTTATTGGGTATTCTTGAAAGTGTCACCAATGAAAGGGGTAATGAGATTTGGAAAGAAAGGAAAGTTGAGTCCATGTTATATAGGGCCATATAAGATTACTTGAAGATTTGGTCAAGTTGAGTATGAATTAGCACTAACCCAAGAACTCTCCACAGTTCATCCAGTGTTTAATGTTTCAATGCTTCGAAAGTGCATAGGAGATCCATCTCGCATTGCTCCCACTGAAGATGTACAAGTTACGGAGGATCTCACCTATGAAGAAATGCCTATTGCTATTCTGGATCGACAAGTAAAGAGGTTAAGAAATAAAGAAGTAGCTTTCGTTAAACTGCTTTGGAAAAATCAACAAGTAGAAGAAGCTACATGGGAAGCTGAGTAAATGATGAAGTTTAAGTACCCGCATTTATATAAAACTGAATCGAAATATCAGGATACGAAATTGGGGCAATAACAAGTAAGTATCTATAAGCATTATGTATATGAGATAACATGAAAAATGGACTTAAACTTGAACTTTATTAAATTGGATATTATTACTAACATTCGAGGATGAATGTTTTTAAAGGGGGGAGGATGTAACACCCCGTGCATTTCCGAACTTATGCGACTACTTTAATAGTGATAGAAGTATTTAAACTAGAAATAGTAGGTGAATCATCTACTAAAATTCTTGGGTTGAATTAATCCCATGCTAATAGGCTTAAATGAGGCCCAAAAATTAAGCAAGAAAGACATGGCACAAGAAAGGAAATGATCCATTCCAAAAGTTGACCAAGTAAACACCTCATCTATTGACCAAAAGTTTGGCTAAGGATGACCATTAAGGGAGGTGATTTGAAGGCACTATATATGTAACACCTCGTACCTTCCCAACCCTACTTTACGACATTGAACAATGATTAATTAGGTGTAGAGAGCCGTACGTGTGTATTTTTTAATGCTAAGGATGAGAAAAATAGAATTTGGCCTCGTATATGGGATTAAACCTTTGTGGAAGTGTTTGTGATTTTCATGGGATGGTTGTTGTGTTCAAAACAAGGTTAATAGGACCTCTAAACAAAGGATATTAAGGTTAAGAAGTGAGTTAAAGAATAGGACTTGAAGTATCTAACCAAACCCGCGAAGAGAAGTCGAAAAATGCAATTTTTGAAAAATTTTAAGGAGGGGCGCGTTTGGGACCATTCCACGCCACTCTGGGCTAAAATTTTTAGCCCATAGGCAGTAATTTGGCATGCCCAGGGGCGTTCCACCTTGGGTTTTCCACTTTTTCGAAAGTTGGAAATTTCTAGGTCCCAAGGGTATCCGGGGATGTACCGAGCCGATTTTTGCCACATCTCTTCTACAACATATATGAAATGAGTAAAATATTATATTGGCATGATAAAATTACTCGAGAACGAATTTGGGGTCAAAATGACAATTTTACCCTTTTGGGCAAAATAGGCCATACGTGGCTAGAATCGTTTGTTCTTGGGATCGAGGCTACGGATATGAATAAAATGAGTGGGAATATTGTTCTAACATGTATGAGATGACGTGAACACGAGAAATTATTGATTTTACTGGGTTATGTGAATTGGGCCCAAAAAGGACCCAAAAATGAAAAGAATGCATGGCCCAAAATGGGTCAAATGACCCATTCTTTCAAGACCTTCTAGACCAAGAATTTAATTCTTTAGAAGTGTCTAAGGATGGAAATAAATGCTTATAAAAGGGACCAAAAATCTGATTTTTGTGGTCATTTGGAAGCTCATGCCTTTTGGTCTATTTTTCAACATATTTTCTCTTAAACCCTAGAAGCTCAAAGGCAACTCTTGAAGCAAGATCATCCTATTTCAAGACTTGGTAAGTATTTATTATCATGGATTAACATATTATATGCATGTTAGATTATGTATATCATGATAGTTATGTTGTCAAGGTGGTGAATGGTGTATTATTGCTTTTGGTGGAAGATGTGTCATCTTTGTGAATTGAAGGTGAAAAAAGAGACTTGATGTCTTAATGAAAGAGAATGGTATGGATAAAATATAAACATGTATGGTGTTATTTTGTTGTTAACCATGTTATTTTCATATAAGTGTAAATTATGGGAATTTGGCTGATTTGTTGTTGTGAGGTGTATTGAAGGAAATTGATGGAATACTTATGATGTTGTGATAATGGAGAGTGGAAAGTGTGAACTTGGCATGACATGCCATTGGTTATCATGTGTTGGTCAATGTTGGGAATATTGTGGCATTTTTGGAATAATACTTTCATGAATGGTTGTGTCAAGCGGGACATGGCATGTTTAAAGGTAAACATAAGAATTATATTTATTATATGCATTATAAAGTAGTTGGTGGTTAATGTTGGCTCCGTTGTGTATTTGTGTTGTAGAGTGAAACATAAGGAAGGAGTGGAACTATTGTATGCGCATTTAAGATTGTGTGTTGGTATTGAGAATACAACGTATGTAAGGTTACTTTGTTCGTATCTTTTTGCGGTACGTCGCATTCACTTTGGCATTATGCTAGTCCTATCCCGAAATGTGCTAAGGTATCTTATATCCGGATATCAATGGTCATTATCCTATATTTCCTGCTCATTGAGCATTTGTGAATCTCATGTCTCATAAGTCATGGTTAATGTTCCACAAGCCCAAAAAGGATATGTTCCAAAGTGCCAATAGTGGCTATACACATACCTATTGTTCATTGACTTGTGTCTAATGATTTCAATCATGTTATCTATTGTTGAGTCACATATTCCTCATTCATGAGTTATTGTTGTTCATGGGTTACATAATTATGGACATGTTCCAAAAGTCCCTATAATGTTGTGTTCTTGAGTTTCCAAGAATGTTGTGGCTATGTACATACGTTAATCTCTCATCACTGATTGTATCACTCTCTCATAAGAGGATGAATCAATTCCTCACAAGTATCAATCTATCAAAAGTAAGAATAAAGTAATACACATTTGTTGTTGGTTATGATTTATGGGTGGCAAGTCTAGGGGCATAAGCCTAGCTCGACTCGATCCCGATGTGTTGATTTATGGGTGGCAAGTCTAGGGGCATAAGCCTAGCTCGACTCGATCTCGATGTGTTGATTTATGGGTGGCAAGTCTAGGGGCATAAGCCTAGCTCGACTCGATCCCGATGTATTTATTTATGGGTGGCAGGTCTAGGGGCATAAGCCTAGCTCGACCCGATCCCAACATCACATGATGTGATGTTAAGACCCACTGATCAGTCGGGGCCCGGGTACGTTATGATATGAGCAATGAGGAATAAATCATAAAGAGAAGAACTTAATTTATGTAAGCTACACTGTTCCACATATGCAATCGATGAGTTGTTCATGTTGCCTATCCTATTACATGTTGATTCTATTGATGTATTTATGACAAGTTCATATGGCCTTACATACTCAGTACATTCTCCGTATTGACCCCTCTCGGGGGATTTACCTTACTTGCTGCAGGCGCAGGTACTAGTAGGCCTCCACTGTAGGTTGCGGATCTTTGACCGACTTTTGGTGAGCTCTAGTAGGTTCGGGGCTTCCTTAGTTTCTATGTACATTCATTTTGGTATTGTATATGCGTATAGAGCGGGGTGTTGTCCCGACTCTAGGATTTTCATAGTCATGTATCTGTAGAGGCTTTGTAGACTTATGTGGGAACAGAATGTAAGATATGTATGCTCATTTTGGTTTGTTGGTCCCAACGGCCAAGTTGATATATAGATATGGCATATGTTTCCATATCCATGACTTTTGCATAGTTGCATGGGGTTTCATAAGGTCCATATGAGGAGATGCATGTGAGTGTTCATAAGCAAAGATTGGTTCTCTCGGGCCATGTCGGCTTCGGGTGCCAATCACGCCTCGGTTGGACTCGGGGTGTGACAATATAAGTTTAAAAATCAGATTTTATTCACCACAACACACTTACAAATTCTAGATTTTTCAAAGAGATATTTCTCTCCTCTTTCAAACCCTAAGCAACCACTCCCTTTGGACAAGATCTTACGCTTGCAAGATTTGGTAAGTGTTTACTCTTATGGTTTAATATATTATATGCATAAGAGGGTGTGTAAATCATTTTGATTATGTTAACAAAGTGTTGAGCAATCCACTATATGTAAAACAGTTCACTTTTGCTTAATCGGTGAAGGACTTGCCTTCTATATGGTTCAAAATTGAAAGGGGACTTGAGGTTTTGAAGGAGGTGAATTTTATGGATTAAATGTCAACATATTAGGATATGGTTATGTCCCTAACTTGCTTTCTCCGCAGGTCCTTATAGAACCTTGTTTAGCTTGTTTTTGTTTTTCTTTGACCCTCCAAGGACCCTCTACCCTTCTTGGATGCAATCGTCAACTTATGGTACCCTTTGGATGGCTCTAAGGGGGTAGTCCAGAGGTATTTTGAATTGTATCAATTGTGGATTATTTTTAATGTGTTGTTGTGAAAGGTATTTGGGTGACTTGATGGAGTAAATGTGACGTTATGTTAAGGAGGAAGTGAAAAGTATAAACTTGGTATGAAATTCCATCGGTTTGTGATAGCTAGGTTGATGTGTGGAATGTTTTGGTGTTGTTGGTATGGTGATGCAGTAACTTGTATTGTAGGAGGGTAAAAAGACGTTATATGGCAGTCACGTATCTCATTATCATCTTGTACACTTGTGATGTATTTAGTTGTTAATGTAAGCTTCGTTATGTACTTGTGTTGTAGAGTAACACGTAAGGAAGGAGCTGAATTGTTGTATTCTCATATTGGGAAGATAAGGTATGTAAGGTTACTCTTTTCCGTATCCTTTGGCAGCACCTATTGTTCACATCGTTACCACACTTGTCTCCATTTTGAAATGTTTCAAAGTATCTCATTTTAGGTTTGTTAGAAATTGTTATTCACGTGTCTCTTACTCATTGACAGATGTTCCAAAGCTCCAATAATGTTACAACCACCAATGTATCAATCTCACAAAAGTAAAGAAATGAAGTAATGCATAGTTGTTTGAGTATGGGTGGTAGCTTTGGGTCGGAAGCCTAGCTCAAGCCGATCCCGAGATTATTGGATCAGGGGGTAGCTTTGGGGGCAAAATCCTAGATCGAGCCAAACCTGACAGGGGGCAGCTCTGGGGGTGAAAACCTAGCTCGAGCCGAACCTAATATATTGATTTATGGGAGGTAGCTCTGGGGGCATAAGCCTAGCTCGAGCTGATCCCAATTTTATTTCCCACTGATAAGTTGGCCTCGGGTATTATATGATTGATGTTAATATTGATATGAACGTAAAAACAAAGAAAGTAATGAAGGCAATGTATATGGTTCCACACATACAGAACGGTGGTTTATAAATATTGGCTATTCACTTGTATTTGATTCCATTAGAGTTCTTATATTTCATGCAGTTGCTTATAGCCTTATACACTCAGTACATATTTTTGTACTGACGTCCCTTGGTGGACTTACCTTACTTGTTGCAGGCACAAGAGCTATTAGACCTTTACAATAGGACACGGGTCATCTATAGACTATTGGTGAGCTCCAGGTTGATTCGGGGCTTTCCGAGTCACATGTATACATTTGTTTTGGTACTGTGTAACAGTTTTATAAAGCGGGAACTTCTCCCGACTTTAGGCATGGTTATGTATCTATTAGAGGCTTTGTAGATGTTGTAAGACAAACGAAGGAAGGTATGACCATTTTGACGAAGTGGCCCTAATGGCCAAGTTTCACATCTATTTGAATGTTTTTCCATGACTTCCGTCTTTGATATCTTGTATCTATATGTAGCAGAATGTTGTTCATTTGGTGCTATGAATATGAATGTACTCCATCATAGGTTGGTTCTCTCGGGCTTTAACGTCTTTGGGCGCCATTCCACCCTAATGGAATTTGAGGCGTGACAGTAGTCACCGCCACATCGCATAAAAACCATCTATGAGGAAAAACATACTAAAATATGCCACAGAGTTTATAGTTTTTTAGTTTATTAACTAAAAAATGAATACAGTACAATGCTTTTGTACAAGAATGTGACAACTTTACTCGTTTAAATAAAAAGAAATACATAAAAGGCATCAAGGTCATACATCAGAATCATTACACAGATTCCTACTAGTCTAAATGAAATAAGGGATTACTAGGGTTGCTACTACAATGCCTTGAATAGGACAATCGTAGGGGTTGTTCATAACCCACTATGAAGCAAGCAAACTAGATTTGGACTACAGGCTAGGTTTGGACTACAGGATCTCTAACTCACAACTAAATAGTCCTGGCTTTGAATAGTTATCGGCCACCACCTGAATTGGGGATGATGTTCCCCTATCCCAAGGTAGTCAAATCCTAGTGAATTCAATTACCTCTAACTAATAAACCCCCTCAAAATTGCCCTAAGGGTACAGAGGCAAACCTTAACTCATAAAAAGATATTTCCATGACCCGAGTCTATGCCCTAGACGTGACATTATTCTTAGAGTCCCAAGTGACCCCAACCTAACTCACTGCATGACATAACACTATACAATTTGAATATCAATAACACTAAGTGTAAGCTAAACTGAATTTAATTATTGAATTTGAAATAGTCTAAATAAAATAAGTTCGAATAAAATACCAATACTCAATTAAGATGAAATATCTTACTCTATGTCTGAAAACCCTATAGTACTAAAGAGTTGCCTGGATAAGTCCCCAACTAACTCTAAAAGCAGAAAACTAAAAATAATATTGAAAGAAAACAATCATGAATCGCATTCTCACATGAAAAGGACTCACCACATATACCTACTGAGGTAGTACTGGAACATACTAACCGCGATGCTGAGACTGAGTACCCAAACCTATATCATAAGATGATACATCATAAAAGAAAGTATGTTATCAATACTTTGAATATACTGAGCAAGTAAGATGTGCAACTATAAAATAAATTTAGCACGTTTAAAAAAATGATAAACGGTATTGAATGCATGCTAAGTGCAAAACTGAATAACATGCTGAACTATAGTGCAATAACCCAAAATATGAATACTTAAATACTAAGGTAAAATCTGATATCAATAACAATATGGATGGTATCTGAAAATAAGGGTCATGCACAAGTACTGGACTGAGTATCTAGGAGAGTGTATTAATCAACATAAACAATGTGAGCTAACATGGAGTCCGATGTATATACCTCATTGAGAGGACCAAATATACCTTGCCAGGGTATAAAGGTCTGACTGGCGTGATCACTAAACTTATGCCCAAACTTGAAGGACTAAATAAACCTATATTGGCATGTATTTCTGGGACTTTGGATGAAATTTGGCCGTAGTACAACTCGGTTTGAAGTACTACTCCCAAACTGATAATATACTGATAGCTCATTAAAAATGATGTTCTGTAAAATGGGTCAGAGCCTGATTTATTTGGAGGCATTCTTAAAGTTTGTATAATCAAAACTAATCATGCTTATTCATCCTAAAACTTTAATAGTCTGAAACAAGCTTTGAAAACATAACTAAAATATGTGAAATTTACTTGAAATCATGCTGGAGTTTAATTCATATAAAATAGTATTATGATGTATGTAAAATCATGGAAAAAATGTCGTAACTGCATAGGGATCGTAGAAAGACTGAAATGTTAAGGGAAAACCATAATTTGGGTATGAACCCTAAATCATAAATCACGGAGAAACTTAAATTATAAATATATTTTGGGACACAAGGGTAAAAGGATACCCATTGCTAAAATCCCACATACATGGAGTCTAAGATTTCATGCTAAGAACATGAGAATTCTGACTTGGAAATGAACCCTAGCTTTTGGGACTTCAAAGAGTTTAATCGCCTTTTTATTTTGTATGATCTATTTTGGGAGAAGTGAAGGGGAATAATCAACTAAGGGTATTTCAACATCTCCCTAATAGTTCTAAAAAATATGTAGTTTTGTCTTAGGAAATAAGGAAATGTCAAAAATATCCTCTTTAAAACGTAACTAAAATTATTGGTTCAGTCGTTATGGGTCTGGGTATGAGTCATACCTTTAACCTATGAGTCATCCTCTATCTCGTGATTCTAGTGTTGGATTTTTGGCTTGGGGCATAATTTCAACCTTACGTCTCATGGGGTCTACCTACAAGTTCTGAAAAGGACTCGTGGCCTTTAAAGGAAGAATGTTGTCCCTCTAACTCCTCCCCAGTACTACTTTAAGACTCATACAGACAGACCACGACTCATGGTTTCAAGTCATTTCCACTGGGAAATAATTATATCTTTTCATGACTTTTTGTTATATTGCACAAGATGGGTCACCCCATGGCTCATCTTGGCTGACCATCACTCATGGTTTGAGTCGTGATTATTGGAAACTAGGCTAATTGATTGCTGCTTACCAAGGTCAGCTCATGACTCATGGATTCACTGTATAGCTTTTATAGTGAGTCGTTAAAAGGTAAATTTATTGATTCCCAACTGCTTTTCTAGGCTAAGCCTGAGATATAATCTTAGGGACTTTTGGAGTTTTATAATTTCTCCCCCTTGGAAATATTCATCCTCGAATAAAGACTAACTAGGATGAAAGGGTAGGGATAGAGTTGTAATCCCAAGAAAAAAGTTCTAAAAGCTAAAGTACTATCATGATAACATATTTCTGACTAAAACATAACTGAGATGAATTCATAAGACATGCATAGTTACTAAGAGCATAAGAACAACTGTTGGGATATGAGACTAGTAAGATTGAGAAAACTGTCACCTCAAGCTGATATTAAACTAGAAGGAAAGAGGTGAGGGTAATTGGTCATTATATCTGCTTTTACTTCCAAAGTACCTCGCTCAACTGGCTGATTTCTCCAAAGAACTTTCACCGAAGCAATTTTCTTATTTCTCAACTTACGAACCTGGCAATCAAGAATCCCAATTGGGACCTTTTTGTAAGAGAGACTATCTTTCATGTCCACACTCCTTTAGGGCATAACCACTCTAGATCATCAATGCACTTATGCGAACTCTATGGGTAAATCTAACTCATAGGCCATATTACTAATGTACCTCAGAATCCTATAAGTACCAATATATCAAGGACTAAACTTTCTCTTCTTACCAAATCTCATCCCCTCATTCATGGGTGAAATTTTTAGATAAACCTAATCATTAACTGCAAACTCAAGTTTTGTTCTTCTCATAACTATATATGATTTCTGATGACTCTGAGTTGTTTTCAGCCTTCCCCTAATTAGCTGAATTTTCTACATAGCCTCATGAATTGAATCAGGACCTATCAAGGTAGCTTCACCAACATCAAACCATCAAATAGAATACGTACACCTCCTAACATAAAGCGCCTCAAATGGAGCCATCTGAATACAGGAGTAACATCTGTTATTATAAGAAAACTCAATAAGAAGTAAGTGATCATCTCAATTACCTTTAAAGTTGATCACATAAGCTCTTAACATATCCTCTAAGTTTTGATTTGTACACTCTTCCTGACCATCTATTTGTGGGTGGAAAGCTATGCTGAGATGATATTGGGTACAAGACCCTTCTGAAAGAATTTCCAAAACTGCAAAGTGAAGTAAGTACCCTTATCTGAGATGATGGATAAGGGAACTCTATGCAACCTAACCAACTCTCGAATATAAAGTCTAGAATAATCATCGGTTGAATCTGTAATATTAACCGGTAGGAAATGTATTTACTTTGTCATTCGGTCTACAACAACCTATATTAAATAAAGTTGTCGGCGTGTATGAGGTAACCCTGCGATGAAGTCCATATTTATCTCTTCCCAATTCTAAGTAGGAATTCTAATATTCTGATTCATACGTCCCGATCTCTGGAGCTCAACCATAATATGCTAGCAATTTAGACTCTTAGCCATAAACTCTATGATATCCCTCTTCATGCCCTTCCATTTATAGACTTCCCATAGATCATGGTACATCTTTGTTGCACCAAGTTTAATAGAATACCAAGAACTATGAGATTTTGTCAGCATTCTCTGTCTTAAATCATCAATATCTAGAACACACAAGTGACACTGATAATAAAGCACACCATCTCCCTTTTGGTAGAAAACCTCTAATTTTTTATTGTGCACTGCTTTCTTCAACTTAAGAAAAATAAGATCACTATACTTCTTTGTCTTTTCCTCCATCAATAATGAATATTCTGAACCATGACTCCACTTTCCGATGAATCAACAAGATGGACTCCTAATCGAGCAAGTCTATGAACATCACAAACTAAATCCTTCTTTTCATCCTCCACATAAGCAACACTACCTATAGAAAGTCTACTAAGAGTGTTGGCCACTACATTGGCCTTAACAGGATTGTACAAAGCACTCATGTCATAATACTTCAACAACTCTAGCCATCTCCTCTAATAAATATTTAGATCCTTCTGACTGAACGCGTACTGAAGGTTTTTGTGATCCATAAACACATCCATATGAACTCCAGAAAGGTAGTGCCTCCAAATCTTTAAGGCAAAAACTACAGCTGCCAACTTAAGATCTTTAGTTGGGTAACTCTTCTCATGAACTTTGAGTTTTCTAGAAGCATAAGTTATGACCTTACCGTGCTATATAAACACACACCTAAGGCCAACTCTAGAAGCATCACAATAAACAACAAACCCATATGGACCCTCTAGTAGAGTTAAAACTAGAGTAGAAGTTAGTCGAGTCCTTAACTCCTGAAAACTATTCTTGTAAGCATTAAACCACTAAAACTTAACCTTTTTATGAGTCAATCTAGAAATAAGAGAATCAATAAATGAGAAACCTTCAACAAATCATCAGTAGTAACTGGCTAACCCAAAGAAACTCCTAATATTTTAAGGAGAGATAGGTCTAGGCCAGTTTTTAACTGCTTCAGTCTTTTAAGAATCAACTTGGATGCCCTTACTGGAAATGATATGACCAATGAATGCTACTGATTTCAACTAGAATTCACACTTTCTGAACTTAGAAAATAGCAGGCTATCTTTAAGAGTTTGCACAATAATCCTCAAATAGTCTGCATTTTTATCTTTACTATGAGAATAAATGAGGATGCCATTTATGAAGCCAATGAAGAACATATCCAAATATCGTTTGAACACATTGTTCATTAAGTCCATAAACCTATAGGATCATTTGTTAGCCTTAAAGAAATAACAACGAATTCATAGTGACCATACTGAGTTCTGAAGGCCATTTTTAGAATGTCACATTTTCTGACTCTAAGATGATGATAGCCAGATCTGAGGTATATTTTTAAGAAGAAACTAGAAAACTGAAACTGGTCAAAAAAGTCATCAATCCTAAGAATATGATACTTATTCGTGATTGTACCTTTGTTTAACTGACGGTAATTAATGCACATTATGAGGGAACCGTCTTTCTTATGCACGTAGAGAATTGGAGCACCCTATGGAAAGATGTTGAGTCTGATGAAACCTTTGTCTAAAAGTTTTCTAAACTAATTTTTCAATTCCTTAAGCTCAACTAGAGAAATTATGTATAGAGGGATTGAGATATGCTTAGTATCTAGAAGAAGGTCTATCACAAAGTCAATCTTCTACTCCGGAGGGACTCCGGCCAGATCCTTGATAAATACTTCTAGATACTCATTTACAATTAGAACTGACTGAAGGGTTGGAGTTTCAAATTTAGAATCCTTAACCCTAACTAAATGATAAATACAATCCTTAGATATCATATTTATGGCCTTAAGGTATGAGACAAAATGACCTATAGCCACTAAGTAAATATCCTTCCATATAAAGATTGGTTTGTTAATAAACTAAAACTTAATGACTGTGGTTCTACAGTTGGCTGAGGCATAATGAGAGTGTAACCAATCTATGCGAAGAATGAACTCAACGTTAGTCATGTCTAACTCTATTAGATTACTGTGGTGATTTTCTAGAACACTGATACAGGGAAATTTTAGTATACCCACTTGGATATAACTGATTCATCGACTGGAGTAGAGATAGAGAAGGGTTCTAAAAGAGTTTTAGTACAGACATCAAAATTTACTGTAATATAAGGAGTCACAAAAGAAAGTGTGGCTCTTAGATCTAGTAATACATACACATATATGTGAAAGACTTGTACTATACCATTAACTATATCTGGTGAGATCTTCTAATCCTGACAGGATGAAAAAGAATAGACAAAGTTCTGGTGATGCCCACCGCCTGCACTAGTATAAGCACCCTGCTAAGTTGGGCGACCTGAAAGGAATACTAAAGAAGTAGACTTAGCCCGATTACCCCTGTCTACACATCCAGCGGAGGGGCCATTCTTCAACTTGTGTACAGTCTAAAAACATCCAAAACAACCCTCTTTTCAGTCTAGGCAATCATTTGGATGGTTCTTACCACAGTTAGTACATGCTAGAAAAGTGCGGCTACCTGTAACACTGCCCGAAAAGTTAGATCTCGATGCCCTATTCCTCTGATCATAACAAGGTCTAGGGTATGGAGCACTAGCTAAAGAAGGTGTTGGAGATAAATATCTCTGCTAAAACTGAGAGTGATTACCACCACCCAAACTCTACTGAGAGTAATCAAAGTTACTTGTTCTTACCCTCTTGTTATCCCTCTCTTTCTTCATTATCTTTTCTTTCTGTATCTATTGGGCATGAGTTATAAGCTTGGAGATATTCATTTCTCTAATAAGCATAGCGTTCCTGGACTACTTAACTACTGATTCTGAAACTCTACAAACAAACATGATTATTATAGCCCTCGGCTTAGCACTATCTCTAGAGCATAGTTGGAGAGTTGGTAAATTTCAAAAAATATTCCTTTATGGATATGTTATACTACTTGAGGTTGATGAACTCCTCAACCTTAGCTTCCTTAATTCACAGGCAAACAAAATATCTATAAAAGCATTCAGAAACTCATCCCAATCAACTAGGTATGCATCCTCACATAAGCTATATTTCTACTACGTAAACCATAGTTGAGCCACACCTTTCAACTGATAGGAGGTCAAGTATGCACTATCAACTGGTGTAATACCCATCATCCAAGTAATTTTTTTAACATTATCTATAAAGTCATGAAGATCCTCAGCCATCTTTGAATCTTAAAACTATGGGGGGGGGGGTTCATATGTGTGAAGTCTTGGACTCTAATAGTTATCATATTCCCATTTGGGTTTGTAGGTGAAACCACTTGTTGATTGAACTAGTTTTTCATAGCATGAGAAAGTATCTATAAAGAAACCCAGAATTCTCCATGACACTTGTTCATTCAAGGGATCTATTGGTGGTGGTGGAGCTAGCTGGTTTCTGATCCTTCTTTCATTGGCTCTTCTAGGAGGCATATTCTGTAAATGTGTAAAGAACAAATTAGAAGGGATGTGTAAAGAACAAATTAGAAGGGTACATAGCATTATAATCTATCGTAATATATGAACATGAAAGAAGTGAGGTTTTTCTAAAAAATTTCACAGACTCATCTTCATAAGTGTGTCGCGCTTCACACTGATGGAAGAGACTCTATGTAACGTAACTTTTAGACACCCTAGGACACCTTACACTTGATGCTCTAATACCATGTTTGTCAGAAACCTAGTCTTCCCCTGGATGTAACATGGTGCTTAGAGTCATAAGTGACCCCAAGCTAACCCATGGCATGGCATAACACTAAATAATTTGAATATCAATAGGACTTAGAGGAAGCTAAACTGAATTCAATTATTGAATATGAAATAGTCTTAATAAAATAGGTCTGAATAAAGTACTGGCACTGAATTTAGCTAAAATATCTGACTCTATGTTTGAAAAGCCTCTACTACTAACGAGCTTCTGGGACAAGTCCACAGCTAACTTTAAATACTAAAAACTAAAAATAATACTAAAAAAATAATCATAAACTCTCATCCTCAGATGATGAGAACTCACCACTAATAGATGTTGAGGTGGTATTGGATTGCACTAACCATGATATTGATTCTGAGCTCTTGAAACTATATCATAAGATGATACAGTGCAAAGAAAGTATGAGATCGTTACTTTTGATGTACTGAGCATGTAAGATATGTAACTATAAAATAAACTGAACATGCTGAAAATACTGATAAAATGTACTGAATGCAAGCTGAGTGTAACAGTGAATAACATGTTGAACTCTAGTCCAATAAACCAAAACATGTATACAAAAATACTAAGGTAAAATTTGATAGCAACAAGAATATGGATAGTATCTGAAAATATGGGTCATGCACAAGTACTGAACTGAGTTTGTTGGAGATTTTATTAATCGACATAAACCACGTGAGCTAATATGGAATCTGATGAATACACCCCATTGAGAAAACCCAATATACCTTGCTAGGGTATAAAGGTATGACTAGTGTAGTGACTAAACTGGTGCCCAAATTGGGAGGGTAAAATATAGCTATGATGTCACATAGTTCTGGGACTTTAGGTGAAATCGGGCCCTAGTCCAACTGGGTGCTAAGTACTACTCACAAACTGATAATATACTGATAGCTCATTAAAACTTATGTTCTGAAAACTGGGTTAGAACCTAATTAATCTGAAACTATTCTTGAAGTCTGTATATTAAAAACTAATCATGCTTATTCATTCTAAAACTTTAAGTATAAAATATGCTTTGAAAACGTAACTAAAACATGTGAACTTTACGTGAAATAATTTTAGTATTCAATTCATATAAGATAGTATAATGTTGTATGTAAAATCATAGAAAACATGTCATAACTACATAGGGATCATGAGAAGACTTAAATTTAAGGGAAAACCATAATTTGGGTATGAACCCTAAATCATAAATCTTGAAGAAACTGAAATTATAAAGTTATTTTGGCACACAAGGGTCATTACTGAAATCCCACATAATTGGAGTCAGAGATTTCGTTCTAAGAACTTGAGAATTCTTACTTAGAGAATGAACCCTAGCTTTTGGGACTTGAGAGAGTTTAATCGCCTCTTTTTTTTTCTATGATGTTTTGGTATAAGTGAAGTGGAATAATCAACTAAGGGATTTAAATATCCCCCTAATAGGTCTCAAAACTAAGTATTATAGTCTTAGAAAATAAGGAAAATACAAAAATAGCTATTTTAAAATGTAACTGAAATTTCCAGTTTAGTCGTTATAAGTCTACGTATGAGTCGTACCTTAAAACTATGAGTGATCCTCTGACTTATGGTTCCTAGGCTGGATTTCTGGCTTAAGGCATGATTTCAACCCCACGACTCATGGGATCTACCTATGAGTCATGACAAGGACTCGTGGCCCCTAAATGAAGAATGTCGTCCCTCTTTTCCTTATCAATACGAGTTATCGTACTAATAGACCACGACTCATGGCTTCAAGTCATGACCACTGGGAGAAAACAATATATTTTTAGGAATTTTGGTAATATTGCTCAGGACGTGTCACCCCACGGCTCGTCCTTGCTGACCAAGACTCGTGGTCTAAGTCGTGACCATTGGAAACTAGGCTGACTGTTGAATTCTTATAATTAGTCAGCCCATGACTCATATACTCACTGTAAGGCTTGTACAGTAAGTCATTTTGAGGTAAATCTGTTGGTTTCTAACTTATTTTCTAAGCTAAGTCTGAGATATAATCTTAGGTACTTTTGGGGTGTTACAAATGTACACGAGTTGAATCTACACAACTTTCCAGACCTACCACCTCTATAGCCACCAAACTCAGAAATGAAGCACAATAATCCCATAGGGCAAGGCTACCATCTCATGGAAGTTAAGGAGCGGAGAGGAGCAGAAAGTTGTTCCAGACCCCTCTTTCCCTTGACCTCAGCCACATTTTTTACCTTACCATCATCAGCAACCTCAATGGGACAACCTATGGTCGAACTTTGAGATCAAAGATAAGGATAAGGCTAAATTCAGTTCAAAGTCTGAACATCGAATGAAAAAAGTGAAAGTTTATGAAGAATATATCCGTGTTTTCCTCCTACATCATCTCCTCTTTCAAAATTAAAGAAGAAAGACATTGAATGGGATAACATATTGGGCTTGGAAGCCTTCTACTTATAGCACAAAGCCTAATCAATCCGTGGAAATTAAAGGGTCACATTTATGTCACGGCTCAAGTCTACACCCTAGACGAGACACGGTACTTAGTGTTGACACCTAATTTTTGTCCTCCATATTTTGAATTAATTTTGAGCTTATTTAATTTAAATAATTTTGAAATAATTATTTTGTAAAGATAAAAGATTTTTAAAATTAATTTGGAGCTAACTTTGTGATTTTTAGGTGAGATAAATATATTATATATTTAATTATATAGAATTATATAAATTTCACTTAAGAAAACATTTTGGAAATTGTTTCGAATGAAAATCATGTTTAAAAAGAAAGTGCTCTGTTTCTTTCATCAATCAATTTAAAAAAATTAGAAACTAATGGTATAATTAGTTTCTTGATTTTTCATAGTTAATATTTCTTAACAAAATAATTATTTCTAGGGAAAAAACCTCAAGTAGCCAAGCCCAAAGTATTTATTACATTTAGTAGCCCTAAAAAGAAGTTTATAAAAAATATCCATAAAATAGTGTGGTCATATTAGATTTATGTTTACCCTCTAAAAACTCTTAAAAGACAACAGTACGGGAGTCACCATTCAACATGCCCAAACCGATGATTTTCGGACAATAAAAAATCTTTATCATTTCAAACAAAAGTAAATTTTTGTCATTACTTCCTTCTACAGTGTATAATCGGTGTATATCAGGTGTGTAGACATGATAAACTAAGGATAGACATATTACATGTTGTTTATACATTATGTAAATTGTGTGTAGTCCCCTATAACTAATATATATGGACTATACATTGATTCTACATTCATTATATACGCCATCTAGCATCATGATCACTATCAGCCACCATCCTTTCCCTTTAGAAATCACCAACATTTTATCCATTTCAAATTCTCAAGAAAGTGTCGACAACCCCCCATGGAAAAATTTGAAAAAAAAAAGGAGAAAGAAACACGCATATGAGAGAAAAAGAGTGTCAATGATCTGGTATGTGGACTAATCTAATGATTTGGGGGTGACTTAAAGAAAAACATTTCATCCTTGTTGGCTGCAATGGGGACTTTATTGGAGATGGTGAAGAGGGAGAAGGAGGAGGAAGTGTTCTGCAAATTAAAAATGAGTGTTAGGTTTGGGCTAATAAAAGTAATAGAAATGGTCAGGTTGGCTATTATTTGTAACTTAATAAAAAGTAGGGCTATTTTTAAAAATGAACATAAATGGGCTGGTACTTCAGTTATTTTTTCTTATTTCTATAGTTTAAATTTAAGAGCACAGTTTATTAATTAAGAAAATTAATTTGTCTCATTCCGATTTTATGATTTTGTCAAATCCATAAAATTGTTGTGCCAAAGAACGTGGTTCTTTGAATTAGTTCATTGGACCACTTTTGGTCCCATTCTTTGCCCAAAGGTTCCTCATCCAATCCGGCCCAATAACTCACACGCTCTAAATTAATCTCTCTAGGTATGGCAATGGGGCATGGCGGGGCGAGGGCAGGGAAAAGCCACATACTATTTCTTTATTGTTACCCTGCCCCTCCACGCATAGCTAATTTTTTGTTTTTACCGCGCCCCGCATAATTTCCTTTTAAAAAAATAATTTGCATTTTGGGTTAATTTTTATTTATTTTTGTAGGTTTTGGTTTTGTTTTTTTTATTGGATTAATGGGTTAATTTAAGTTTTGGGGGCTAGATTTGATACTCTGTTTTTAGATGTTCATATTTTCATTGTGACTTCAATACACAAAGGATTTAACATAAGTTTTAAGAGTATGCTAAATCCTTTGGGTTTTCCAGTTAGTTTGTAATCTTGGTATCATTCTTGTATTTGTAGGATTTTATAAACTAATGTTGCAATTTAATTTAATTTGTGTTTTTTAGATTTTGTTTTGTTTAAACCCTCAACCCACCCCACATATTTAGTACCCAGGTTCATCTTAGTTTAATTTTTCACCTGCTGACAGATGGTAAGGCAAAGCGGACCATTCAGACTTTAGAGGATACATTGGGAGCTTGCATTATATATTTCAAAGGAAGTTGATATGATTACATGCATTTGATTGTGTTTGCCTATAATAACAGTTATCACTCCAGTATTCAAATGGATCCATTTAAGGTGCATTATGGTGGGAGGCATAGATCTCCTATTAGTTAGTTGAAGGTTGGTGAAGCTATATTAATAGGGCCTGATTAAGTCCATGAGGATATGGAGAAGGATCAGTTGATTACAGAAAGGCTGAAGATAGCTTAAAGTTGTCAGAAATTCTAAGTAGATGTGAGGAGAAGAGAGCTTGAGTACATGGTTGATGATTTAGTTTGCTTGAAAGTTTCATCCATGAAATAAGGAAGGGATTTGGCAAAAAGAGGAAACTCAGTCCCTAATATGTTGGTCCTCATACAATTTTGAGGCTCATTGGTAATTTAGCCTATGAGTTATACTTGCCTATAGATTTAGCATCAGTGCATCCAGTTTTTCATTTGTCTTTGTTGAATAAATGCATTGGTGATCCAGCTTCAGTTGTGCTTTTAGAGAGTGTGGGCATAAAAGGCAATCTCTCTTATGAAGAGGTTCCAATTGAGATTCTTGACCATCAGGTTTATAAGTTGAGGGACAAGAAAGTATCTTAAAGGAAAGTCCTTTGGAAGAATAAACTAGTTGAGGGTGCTACTTGGGAACCAGAAGCAGACATGATGACCAAGTATCCTTATCTTTTCCCTATGAACTCAGTACTAGTTTGAGGTATAGTTTCCTCTTTAGCATTCCTCTCAGCTTCTTGTTTCTCAGTTGCCTTCATGTATTAGTTGCATACATATTTCATGAATTCAATTCAATCATGTTTTAGTCAAAAAATGATTGTTATGTTAGTAATTAACTTTTAAAACTTAGTTTGGGATTGCAACTCTTTCGCTATCTTTTAAGCCTTGTTAGTCTTCATTTGAGGATGAATGTTCCCAAGGACAAGATATTATAACACCCTATAAGTTCCTAAGACTTTATTTCAGACTTAGCACAGAAAACCAAATAGGAATAAGATAATTTTCCCATAGTACTACTCAAGCAATGAGTCATCGTCAGTGCTAATGACTCGTTGGGTAAGCCATTCTGAGGGGTTTGCCAAAAGTCTTGATGATTGAAATTTCCCCAGTGGTAACGACTCCAGGGGACGAGTTGTAACTAGTCACGATGAGTCATTATGACACTCGTATTGCGTGAAATTTATCCCAAGTTCTGAAGGATAAAAATCCATCCCAGGTTCTATGACTCATAACAATGAGTCATAGTAAGACCCCACGATTCATTATCTATATCCATTCTGTAACACCTCATACCTTCCCAACCCTACTTGACGACATTGAACAATGATTATGTAGGTGTCGAGAGCCATACGTGTGTATTTTGTAATGCTAAGGATGAGAAAAATTGAATTTGGCCTCTTATATGGGATTAAACCTTTGTGGAAGTGTTTTGTGATTTTCATGGGACAGTTGTGGGGTTCAAAACGAGGTTAATAGGACCTATAAACAAAGTATATTAAGGTTAAGAAGTGAGTGAAAGAATAGGACTTGAAGCATCTAACCGAACCCGCGAAGAAAAGTCGAAAAATGCAATTTTTGAAAAATTTGAAGGAGGGGAGCGTTTTGGACCATGCCACGCCGCTCTGGGCTAAAATTTTCAGCCCATAGGCAGTGGGTTGGCGTGACCAGGGGCGTGCCACCTTGGGTTTTCCACTTTTTCGAAAGTTGGAAATTTCTAAGTCCCAAGGGTATCCGGGGACGTACCGAGCTGATTTTTGATACATTTCTTATAAAACCAAGAGTATATACATGAAATTAATTACATATTACATTAGTATGATAAAATTACTCGAGAACGAATTTGGGGTCAAAATGACAGTTTTGCCCCTAAGGTCAAAATAAGCCAAACGTGGCTAGAATCACTTATTTTTGGGATTGAGGCTACGGATATGAATATTATGAGTGGGAATATTATTGTAATACGTATAAGATGAGAAATTATTGATTTTATTGGGTTAAGTGATTTGGGCTCAATAAAAGCCCAAAATGGGATAAAAGACATGGGTCACATGACCCAATCTTCTATTGACTTGGTCAATTGAAGCATTAAATATCAAGAAAGGCTAAGGATGACCCAAGTACTATATAAAGGACCACAAAATCAGATTTTATTCATTTAAACTCTCATGTTCTTTGAGATATTTTCTCAAACCTTCTACAATATTCTCTCAAGAACCCTAAAGACTCAAAGGCAATTTTGGAGCAAAATCATCCCTTTGCAAGTTTGGGTAAGTGAATATTATTATGGATTAATATATTATATGCATGAAAGAGTATGTAAATCATGTTGGTTGTGCTTGGAAATGTTGGATATGGTACTTTGTGCTTTTGTATAAGATTTGTGATCCATGGGATTTGAACTTGAATTAGGACTTGTGCCTTTGATGAAAGATCATGGTATGGATAAAATATGAACGTCTATGGTGTTATTTTTGTTGTTAAACTTGTTCTTGTCTATAAGTGTAAATTGTGGGAATTTGGCCGGTATGTGCTATGAAGTGTATTAAGGTGAATTGATGGCATAAGTATGATGTGGTGATAATAGAGAGTGGAAAGTGTGAACTTGGCATGACATGCTATTGGTTATCATGTGTTGGTCAATATTGGGAATATTGTGGGATTTTTGGAATAATACTTTCATGAATGGTGGTGTCAAGTGGGACATGGCATGTTTAAAGGCAAACATGAGAATGTTACTTATTATATGCATTAAGTAGTTGGTGGTTAATGTTGGCTCCGTTGTGTATATTTGTTGTAGAGTGGAACATAAGGAAGGAACGGAACGATTGTATACGCATTTAAGATTGTGTGTTGGTATTGAGAATACAAGGTATGTAAGGTTACTTTGTTCGTATATTTTTGCGGTACGTCGTATTCACATTGACACGTCACTAGTCCTATCCCGAAATGTGCTAAGGTATTCAATATCCGGTTATCAATTGTCATATATTTCCTACTCATTGATCATTTTTGAATCTCATGTCTCATAAGTCATGGTCAATGTTCCAAAAGCCCAAAAAGGTTATGTTCCAAAGTGCCAATAGTGGCTATACACATACCTCTTGTTCATTGACTTGTGTTTAATTATTTCAATAATGTTATCTATTGTTGAGTCCTATACTCCTCATTCATGAGTTATTGTTGTTAATGAGTTACATAATTATGGACATGTTCCAAAAGTCCCAATCATGTTGTGTTCTTGAGCTTCCAAGAATATTGTGGCTATGTACATACGTTAATCTCTCATCATTGATTGTATCACTCTCTCATAAGAGGATGAATCAATTCCTCACAAGTATCAATCAATCAAAAGTAAGAGTAAAGTAATGCACATTTGTTGTTGGTTATGATTTATGGGTGGCAAGTCTAGGGGCATAAGCCTAGCTCGACTCGATCCCGATGTCTTGATTTATGGGTGGCAAGTCTAGGGGAATAAGCCTAGCTCGACTCCATCCCGATGTGTTGATTTATGGGTGGCAAGTCTAGGGGCATAAGCCTAGCTCGACTCGATCCCGATGTATTTATTTATGGGTGGCAGGTCTAGGGGCATAAGCCTAGCTCGACCCGATCCCAACATCACATGATGTGATGTTAAGACCCACTGATCAGTCGGGGCCCGGGTACGTTATGATATGAGAAATGAGGAATAAATCATAAAGAGAAGAACTTAATTTACGTAAGCTACACTGTTCCACATATGCAAATCGATGAGTTGTTCATGTTGCCTATCCTATTACATTTTGATTCTATTGATGTATTTATAACAAGTTTCTTATGGCCTTACATACTCAGTACATTCTCCATACTGACCCCTCTCGGGGGATTTACCTTACTTGCTGCAGGCGCAGGTACTAGTAGGCCTCCACTGTAGGTTGAGGATCTTTTGCCGACTTTTGGTGAGCTCCAGTTGGTTCGGGGCTTCCTTAGTTGCTATGTACATTCATTTTGGTATTATATATGCGTATAGAGCGGGGTGTGGTCCCGACTCTAGGATTTTCATAGTCATGTATCTGTAGAGGCTTTGTAGACTTATGTGGGAACAGAATGTAAGATATGTATGCTCATTTTGGTTTGTTGGCCCCAACGGCCAAGTTGATATATATATATATATGGCATATGTTTCCATATCTGTTTCCCTATCCATGACTTTTGCATAGTTGCATAGGGTTTCATAAGGTCTATATGAGGATATGCATGCAAGTGTTCATAAGCAAAGATTGGTTCTCTCGGGCCATGTTGGCTTCGGGTGCCAGTCCGGCCCGAATGGGATTTTGGGTCGTGACACATTCTAAGAAAGTCCTAAAATTTAACATTTGGGTCCAGTCCCAATGAGTTAACGTAACAACTCATTATCAGTGACGATGAGTAATTGTGTCCAATCGTTCCCAGACCCAGCAAAGTTTCTCGATCACAATAAATTTGATGATGAGTCATTTCCAGACACGGTGAATCGACCTGACAACCCATGGCAATTTGTACAACAAAAATAGTTACATTTTAGTAGGAGTATTTTCATACTTTACCTAATTCCTAGACCTAAACTACGTCATTTTAAGGTTTATGAGGCTAAGGTTAAAGGTACTTGGATCAGGGGATAGTCCTAGAGGTATAAGCCTAACTCGGGCCAAACCTGACAGGGGGTAGCTCTAGAGGTAAGAACCTAGCTTGAGCCGAACCTGATATATTTGCTTACGGGTGGCATCTCTAGGGGTAAGAATCCAGCTCGAGCCGAACCTGACATATTGATTTATGGGTGGCATCTCTAGAGGCATAAGCCTAGCTCGGGCCGATCCCAACATAACTTTATGTTATGTTAAGACTCACTGATCAGTTGGGGCACGGGTACGATATGACACAAGTGATGATGAATGAACATAGAAGCAAAGAAGCGAAGAAAGTAATGAAAGTAATATACATGGTTCCACATATATAGCTAGATGATTTATCCATATTGACTAATCTCTTATATCTGATTCCATTGATATTCTTGCTTATGATGCAGTTTCTTATAGCCTTACATACTTAGTACATTCTTCGTACTGACGTCCCTTGGGGGACTTACCTTACTTGTTGCAGGCACAGGTACTAGTAGACCTCCACAGTAGGTTGCGGATCATTTGCCGATCATTGGTGAGCTCCAGTTGGTTCGGGGCTTTTCGAGTCACATGTGTATATTTGTTTTGGTATTGTAAAGTTGTATAAAGTGAGGACTTGTCCCGACTGTAGGTTGGTTATGTACATATAGTTGTAGAGGCTTTGTAGACATATGTGGAAAGATAAATCAAAGAGATGTATGTCCATTTTGACTTGATGGCCCTAACGGCCAAGTTTCATATATAATATGTTTTCCATGACTTTCGCCATTGGTATTTTATAGTTACATGAGGTAGAATGATATTCCTACAGAGACATGCATATGAATGTACATGAGCAAAGATTGGTTCTCTCGAGCCTCAATGGCTTCGGGTGCCAGTCCGCTTCGTTGGAATTCGAGGCGCGACAAAAGTGGTATCAGAGCAGGTCATTCTAAGGGTGTCTACAAAGCCGTGTCTGAGTAGAGTCTTGCTTATGGATGTGTTGTGCACCACATTTATAAGTAGGAGGCTATGGGACATTTAGGAGTTGTTTCTTTTCTTCATTTCTAGATCGTGCAATAGAGTCAATGTTGTAAGTGGAATCGTATCTGACCATTGGAATTGGTTTTCTTGTTTATAGTAAAATGCCGATGAAAAGAAGAGGTAGAGGCAAAGGTAAGTAGGTAGATATGTGTTGCGACCCAGCTATACACGCAAGTGTATGTGATCGTGCAAGTAATAAAGTGGCTCCTTTTAAAGAGCCGGATATCGAACCCAAGGGACTTTCATCAACAGAAATCACTCTGGACGTCAAACTATAATTGAAAACTAGTGTTGCGAAAACGACAAGTGATTGGGTGCTAAAAATTAAATGATTGCGAACTAAGGACGCCTAACTTCGCTACCGTAACTTTGGTTTCCGCAAATATGCTTTAAAAATCAATAAAAAGTGAATTCCCAGGGCTAAGGCTCCCTGAACATCATCTCTTGAGTGTAATTGTTGTTGGTTTAAGCATTTTCGAGGAGTTTATCATGGTTATTGATCCCAAGGTTAATTTTACAACTATATTCGTCTCCAAATTATAATTGCCTTCTAGAACTTAAAAACCTACCTACATCTGCGAGTGGTGATAAGCTTTACCAATTCTAGAGCTCTTAAGCTTTCTTCTTGTAATTGACCAAGTGTGGGTGGGTAGGTACCTCTCGGTCCTAACCACGAGTCAATCCCTTAGAATTACGTCTCCGAGACAGACCACACTTCACATATCCAAGTTCTATCTATCCTTTTGTCTCTCGAGCTTACTTCAAGACAAGAAATATATTCCAATGGTGATCAAACATCAAAATAATGAATTTTAGAATATATGAATAACCACTTTAACATAAACTCCAGCAAAAACCAAAACAATTAGTCCAAGAGGTTCATGTTCTTGGCCTTAACCCCAAGAATGAGGGATTTTAGCCACTCATAATGTTTATCAACAACCAAAAGTAAATAAATACCATAAAAGTACTTAAAAACTGAAAAGAAGAGGATTTGAACCTAATTAAGATGCCCAAAAACGCCCAAAATATTCTAGGGAGGATGGAATGTGATATAATAACTCAAAAAACCCTTTTTATAGACCCAAGTCGAGGCAAAAATCGGCTAAAACGCGGCCCAGCACGCCATTGGGCACGCCTTGTACTTAGGCAGATTTTTGCCTCAGCAAGCAGGGTGCTCCCAGGCGGCGTGGCACGCTGCCTGGCGCGCCTGGGCACTGCCTGGACTGGTGACAATTTTGCCAAAAGCGGCCTGGCACGCTGCCTAGCGTGCTAGGCCCCTTTTTTTGTAATTTTCTGGCTTCCGTCGACTTCTCTTCGCGGATTTGGATGGATTCTTTAAGATCAACTCTTTGGCTTGTCTCTCATCTTCAATCTTCTTCGCTCGTAGCTCCTCCGAGCCTCACTTTCCATGCCAAACATGCTCCAGAAATCGCAATTTCCACCTACAAGAGTCTAATCATATTGGTTAGCACACTATCCCATTTTTCATCAAAAATATATGAAATCAACAAATATTGTTCTCAAAACTAAGGTGATCATGGGTTAAAGTCGCTACTAAGGCATATAAATACGCCTCAGATCACCACCCCACACTTAAACCTTTGTTTGTCCTCGAACAATTACTCACACTTGACTCAGGGCAACTTTTAAGCAATAGACACAAAATGAACATTCTTGCACAGCTTACACAACCACATATCAACTTATGCACCACATACTAGGATATTACTCAATTACATAACAGGTTGAAACAACCTACCCTCACAAAACAACTTACTAGTTGCAAATTTATGCGTGATACATTATTAATGGATTACCAACTTCACTAACCATGTGCCCTCACAACAAGAGAATCACCCCTCAATCCCACAACGTAATTACTAAACAGGTGTATGAATGAAAGTCACTCACTCTCAGAAAGAGTTCACATGCAACACAAAGATGAACCATAGGCTTGCCCTTAGTGTAATACTCCACTAATGTTAAGATGTTAAAGCTTAAGATCAAGTAGGACTTTGTAGGGGTTGTAATGTAGGCACAAGGACGGGTAGGAACTATTTGGTCAAAAATAGTGACTATCTTTCCTAAGCACTTTATTACACTACAAATTGTATTTAGAGCACCTTCAACCAACCTATATTCCACTACTTTTCTCTTCCCAACTTTTCTTTGTTTTGCCCCATAACTTTAAACTAGCTTCCGCACATTGGATAAGGAATACTGTTATTACCCATTGATTCCAAAAACAATTTTCTCTTTTTTTTTTTTTTTTTTTTTATGTTATATTCCCCACCAACATGCACAAACTTTTTCACACATCTATAAGAGATATGCTTGAGGCTTTAACATAACTCTTTCCTTCTTCCCAACTCCTGTACTCCTTTACCTCTTAATTTTCGTAATTAAAGCGCTTAGGAGATATTGGATCAAATTCTGGTTCACTGAAAGAAGAGGATTGAGCTACATGTAAAGCTAACAAGGAAAAGGCTAAAGGCTCAACGGGGCTAACAAGGATTATGCACAGAGGGTAGGTAAAGTAGGTCTAAAATATGGCTATCAAAGAAATGCCTATATCATCTCCTAAACTTAACATCTCTTATTTCGCTTTGCACACACCCCGGGCAAGTTCTAGACATCATTATGCACATGGAATATCATAACAAAACCTTACTCACACATGGCACATGTTCAGCTCAGCAGGTTCACCATAAAACCTCTGAAATCATGCATAAATTCAATATTAAGCAACTTAGCAAGTCAACTAAGTGAGAATTAGGCGTCTCAACACTTGCTATTATATATCCGGGCATGTTTCATACGTGTAAGAACAATTGTATAGCAAGCAAGAACACCCGACACGACACTACATGACTAATTTGCTCTTAAGACGGTCGTCATCCATCCATCATAGAGCAAATCCCTTAGTCCTCTGACTAAGGCGACTTATCAGTAATAAATCCCAAAAACAACACAAAATAACATCAAAAATCCAGCATTTAACATATACATATTTTTATTTTTATTTTGTACGGTTCAAAGGGACTCTCCTTAGTAAAAGAACCGAAAACAAACTCTAAGGAACCCAAAATAAAAGCATACTGCAGCACACATATACATACATACAATGGAAGTCCATCACACCCCACCCCACACTTAAAAGATTAGCACTGTCCCCAATGCTACCAAAATACACAAAGCAAGAGTAGGATGTAAGGAGCTCCCTGGTCAATCGAGGTAGTCATCGTCCTCCGGCCCACGGACCTCTAACGGTGGATCGTCCGCCTCAGCCTCCTCATCCTCAGAACCACTCTGGAGGTCATCTTCATCTGTGGGGACATCATCATCCACAGGCTCCACAAAGTCAGGACCAATCCGCAGTAAGGCCATAGCATGCTCATTTAAAGGATAATCCCTCTCCACCTGGCCCAGCTCATCCGCTGTGGAAGGCCTACCTCCAGTCCTATGTCGCAGCATTTCCAACCCATACATGCGGGCTAAAATCCCATCATCCCGAGCATGACGCTCTGCTAATGTCAAAGTGGGGCCGAGTGAATCCGGCGCCTTAGTTTGGGTGACATCCACAGGGGTCGTCGTCAAAGGAGGAGGATAGTCAAAATTTTCTTCAGGCACTTCAAATGCTCGCATTAATTTGGTCAATAGTCCGCCGAAAGCATATCGAAGACCTCCATGGAGGCGAGCTCGCCGCATTGCTGACAACAACACAGAGCCTACATTGATCTCTATACCAGTCATGAGAGCATATACCAGACAGACACGATCTCTCGTAACTTCAGTCATGTGGCTCCCCGGAATTAAGCAACAGCACACAATCTTGAGCCAAATTCGAGCCTCTTTGTTGAGATGGGTAAAGGGTAGACTCTTGTGATACCCTCGTTGGTGATGGCGGAGCCACCTCACAGTTGAACGTGGGCCGCACAGAGTGTGTCTAATTTCAGCATATGGAGGCCTAGCATTTAGCTTGAGTATGTCTTGGGGATTAGCCCGAGTGGGGACCCCCAATAATCCATTCAAGCTCAAGGAGTCAAGTATCACATCCGAACCTCTGTTGAAAACAAAGCCCATCCCAAGTTGCTCAATCTGAGCCAAAACTCTTGGGTAAACCCGAGCCAGGCTTGCCCTATAAATACACTCATCGGAAAAATATTTAGCTTCCGGGTGGCTTTTGTACCAACTTTTCCCTGCACTGGAAACTGCATTTAGCCCGTACTTCCGCTTTTGCCCTTTTGGTACTGGGGGAGCTGCGGGCACCTTATTACCTGACCGACGTCTCTTGTGAGAGCTAGAGGCTCCTACATTAGAATCAGACATAGTACCTGTAGCAGAGATCCACAAACCAGTCAATAAACCTTGTAAAAATAGCTAACCAACTTGATGTGCGGTGACATTGAGGGCCACCCCACATCTAGTCGCTTGGCACCAATTCTAAATAATTATGGGCGGAGGGTACTCAGACTTTCCCTTATCACTTAATGCCCCAAATCCAAGTACAATCATGTATAAAGGCACATTCCTACACAAGATTAACAGTCTCATAACTAGCATTAGAATGACATACTCGTGGTACTCAAGAATTCCAACGAAAGTCATACATATTCAACACATATGAGTTTAATTTAGTGATTGCCACCACCAAGTTGCTCCAATGTTACCAATGAAGATACACCCACTTCCAATCTTTTCCCTAGAATAAGATTAGCAATCACAAGATCACAGTCGTAGTAAGGCCACCCCATAAACCCAAACCATATGATAATAAGCAAGTCAATACACCAAGAAATCTAGACAGCCCACACGAAATCCCAGAAGACTTCAAACTCACATCATCCTCTTAGCAACTAGAGAGAGAAAGTTAAGAGAACATACCTTGATATCTGTTAATGGAGACTTGGACACAATTCCAAGAGGAGAAGGCTAGACTTTGAGTTATTTGTGGCACAAGTAGAGAAAAGAAGAGAGAATTTTTGGAATGCCTAGGGGAGAAATTCGGGTGTGTGTGTGGGGAGTTTAGAAAGATGGGGAAAAGTGATGAAAATTAGGGATTTGAAAGAAAAGGGTGGGGGTGGGTCGGCTATGACTAAAAAAACTAAACCAATTTTAAAGGGGGTAGCGGCGTGGCACGCTGCCTAGCGCGCTACCCCACTGCCTTGGTAACAAAAATATTGTGCACAGGCGGCGTGGCACGCTGTCCAGCGAGCCTGTGCACTGCCTGCGCGAGTCAATTTTTTGGGGCAGGCGGCGTGGGACGCTGCCTAGCGCGCCTGCCCTCTGCCAATGTTAATTATTTTTTTCTCAATTTTACCCTGGCACGCCAAGTAGCGCGTGGGACACTTTACCTCATACCTGGGCGATATTTCACATGTTTGTCATGACCTTGGGGCTATTATAGGTCCCAAAACTCCAAACTCCGCCCAAAAACATGTCTTACCTGCTCGGCACTTCCAAATAATCGTATGTCCGCCAATTTTTACCTTTTGTTTGTGGGTTTCCATGTCGAAATGCTCCTTGTCTCTGCATAAACACAAGATACTAGAACTAAATTAGAAAAAAAAAAAAAAAAAAAAACTGATCCAAAATTTAAAGGGGATGTATTGCTTCCCATCAAGCGCCTTAGTTTTGGTCGGGGCACGACTCTTCTTTTTGAACTTTTACTTTATAAGGTCTAACTATTACAACAGATTCATGGGTTGCCTCCCATGTAGCGCCTGGTTTAATGTCGCGGCTCGACCAATTATCAGTGCCTAGTTATCAGCAAGGCGAAGCATGTCCTCCGTCTGCTTTTCTTCCTTACCGAAATAATGCTTCAATCTCTGGCCATTTACCATAAACCTTGTACCATCCGCCTTGTTCAAAAGTTCCACCGCACCATGAGGTGTCGTGCGACTTACCTCAAAGGGCCCACTCCACTTGGATCTTAGCTTGCCCGGAAACAACCTAAGTCTTGAGTTAAACAAGAGTACCAACTGGCCTGTCTCAAAAGTACGGGGAAGAATATGCTTGTCATGTCATCGCTTCGTTTTCTCCTTATAGATCTTAGCATTTTCATATGCATGAGCACGAAATTCTTCCAACTCATGGAGTTGTAACAACCTCTTATCACCTGCCAACCCCGGATCTAGATTCAACTTCTTTACTGCCCAATATGCTCGATGCTCGAGCTCAACTGGGAGGTGACAAGCTTTCCCAAAGACCAAATGATAGGGAGAAGTCCCTATAGGAGTCTTATACGCCGTTCGATAGGCCCAAAGAGCATCATCCAGCTTAAGTGACCAGTCTTTCCTCTGAGTATTCACCGTCTTCTGCAAGATTTGCTTTATCTCCCGATTAGACACTTCCACTTGACCACTTGTTTGGGGATGATATGCTGTTGAGACCTTGTGTTTCACTCCATACTTTGCCAATACATTTTTCACCAAATAATTAATGAAGTGTGATCCTCCATCGCTAATGATAGCTCTTGGAGTTCTGAACCTCGTGAAGATGTGCTTTTGCAGAAACTTTACCACAACTTTGGAGTCGTTAGTAGGAAGAGCTGCGGCCTCTACCCATTTGGATACATAATCCACTGTAACGAGTATGTATAAATTTCCATTCGACTGTGGAAAAGGGCCCATGAAATCAATCCCCCATACATCAAAAATTTCTACTTCTAGGATGTTGTTAAGAGGCATCTCATGTCTCTTGGCAATTGTCCCCATACGTTGACATTGATCACAATTCTTCACAAAGGCATGAGCATCTTTAAATATCGAAGGCCAGAAGAATCCTGATTGCAATATTTTTCGGGCTGTTCGTTCACCACCATGATGTCCACCATAAGGTGATGCGTGGCATCTCTCTAACACTTGCTTAACTTCCGCGTCTGGAATGCATCTTCGTACTATTTGATCAGGCCCTTGCTTGAATAAATACGGCTCATTCCATATATAAAAGCGTGCCTCATATGCCAGTTTCTTCCTCTGTTGAGAACTAGAATCAGGAGGAAATAATCCACTTACCAATAGGTTCACAATGTCTGCATACCATGGCAACTCCTCAACCTCTAATACCAACAACTGCTCGTCTGGAAATTCCTCACAAATATGCCCATCGTCCTCTATATGTGTCGAGCTCTCAAGTCTAGAAAGATGGTCAGCAATTTGATTTTCTGTCCCCTTTCTATCTTTAACCTCTAAGTCAAACTCCTGTAGCAATAAGATCCATCTAATCAAGCGCGGCTTAGCATCCTTTTTGTTGAATAAATATCGTATTGCTGCATGATAAGTATATACAATGACGCTTGTGCCGACCAAATACAATCTGAACTTATCAAATGCATATACCAAAGCTAACATCTCCTTTTCAGTAACCGTGTAATTAATCTGGGCTGCATCTAGAGTCTTGCTTGCATAATAAATAGAGTGAAATACCTTATTCTTTCGTTGACCTAGAACCGCACCTACTGCCACATCACTTGCGTCACACATGAGCTCAAATGGCAGAGCCCAGTCAGGAGCAATAAGAATAGGTGCCTCTATTAACTTCTTTTTCAAAACCTCGAATGCCTTTACACATGATTCACAAAATACAAACTTCACATCTTTCTCCAATAGTGCACACATGGGACGTGCAATTTTGGAAAAATCTTGAATAAACCTTCTGTAAAATCCTGCATGACCCAAAAAACTTCGTACCCCCTTGACCGATACCGGTGGAGGGAGTTTTTCAATAGCTTCGATCTTTGCCCTATCAACTTCCAGCCCTTGCCTCAACACTTTATGCTCGAGAACTATACCTTCTGTCACCAGGAAATGGCACTTCTCCCAATTGAGAACAAGATTAGTTTCTTCACACCGAGCAAGGACTTTATCTAGGTTTTGCAAACATACCTCGAAAGAGTTACCAAAGACTGAGAAATCATCCATAAAAATCTCTACAAACTCCTCCACCATGTCGTAGAAAATAGCCATCATGCACCGCTGAAAGGTGGCCGGTGCATTACATAATCCAAATGGCATACGCTTGAAAGCATATGTGCCGTAAGGACATGTGAATGTAGTTTTCTCTTGATCTTGGGGATCTATAGCAATTTGATTGTATCCGGAATACCCATCAAGAAAGCAATAATACTCCTGCCCAGCCAAACGATCTAGCATCTGATCAATAAAAGGGATTGGATAATGGTCCTTCCTTGTAGCATCATTAAGTTTTCGGTAATCCATGCAAATACGCCATCCAGTTACAGTTCTTGAAGGAATCAGTTCATTTTTGCCATTTGTGATCACCGTCATACCACCCTTTTTTGGAACATATTGTACTGGGCTCACCCACGTACTATCAGAGATAGGGTAAACAATTCCAGAATCAAGCCACTTAATTACCTCCTTCCTTACTACTTCTTTTATTACCGGATTTAAGCGTCGTTGGTGTTGCACACTCGGCTTGTGCCCTTCTTCCATGTAAATTTTATGCATGCATAAACCCGGATTAATCCCATGGATGTCAGACATCTGCCACCAATAGCCTTCTTTCTTCGTTTTAGAATCAACAATGCTGCATCAACTTGTTCTTGTGACAAATCTGCTGCCAGAATAATAGGAAGAGTCTTGTTTTCACCTAGGTAAGCATATTTAAGATGCGGTGGAAGTTTTTTCAATTCAAGCTTCGGTGCTTCCTCGATTGAGGGCTTAGTTGTAGGACCGAGAGGATGATTTAATGGTTCCCATCTACCTTCTTTCGCATAGATGCCCATAAGATCGAGAATTTGCACCATCTCACTAGCTTCTGCATCGCCAAACACATCTTGCCCCATCAAAACTTTTTCCAACGGATCTGTAGCCAAAGTGTAGATGCTTTCAACCGCCGAATCTATAGCTGTGATAGCCGACAAGTTCTCATAAATCTCTGGTAGCTTCAAAGCCCTATACACATCAAAGACTTCAACCTTATCATGAGCTCGCATAGTAAGTTTCCCGGCAGCTACATCAATGATTGCCCCTCCAGTGGCCAGAAACGGACGCCCCAAAATAAATGGGACTTCCGGATCAGGCTCAAAGTTCAGTACCACAAAATCAACCGGAAAGATCAACGAACCTACTTGAACCAGAACATCCTCAACAATGCCATCGGGTCTAGTCACAGATCGGTCTGCAAGCTGCAGAATAATAGTGGTAGGCTTAGGACGACCCAAACCCAACTCCTTGAAAATCGAAGTAGGCATCAGATTTATACTGGCCCCCAAATCACACAATCCACGAGCGCAAACTCGATCTCCCAGAGTAATCTTCACAGTAAAACTACTAGGATCCTTCAGCTTAGTAGGTAACCGGTTTTGAATGCGAGAACTAACCTCCTCAGTCAATACAACTGTGGCGTACTCCGTCAATCTACTCTTGTTTACGACAATATCTTTCACGAACTTGGCATACTTTGGAATACCCTGCAAAATATCCACAAGAGGCAAATTAATGTGCACTTGTTTAAGTAGTTCAATGAACTTACCAAAGCACTCATCCTCCTTCTTCTTTTTGAATTTCTGAGAAAAGGGAGGAGGCAACTTCACACTATGTATCACTTTATCATCTTTGGGGCTTGTGGTACGCTCCACTTGTTCATCTTCAATCACCACTACTTTTGGCTCCAATTCTTTCGCTGGTGCAACTGTACCCTCCAACTGCTTACCACTACGGGTAACTATAGCATTCACCTGCTTGGGATTTGGCTCAGTATCACCTGGAAGACCTCCTTGGGGCCTTATATTCTGTGCATTAGCTAACTGGCCAATCTGTTTCTCCAAATTCTGAGTAGCCAAATGGTTGTTCCTCACATCTGCTGCTAGCTTAGCTTGCTCAGCCATAATCTGTTTTAACATATCCTCCATGCTCATATCTCCAGTCTTAGTGCCCCCTTGATTACCTTGACCTTGCTGATTGTTGTACTGAGGTGCATATCCTTGAGGCCTGTATTGATTTTGATTTCCTCCCCACGAGAAGTTTGGATGGTTTTTCCACCCAGCATTATAAGTGTTACCGTAGTTCTGAGCGCCACCTCCCCTTTGGGCATTACCAACAAAATTTACTGAATCCGGATTAGCACTACACGATTCGCTGGTATGATCACCATTTCCACATACACTACACATCACAGCAACAGGTTGCTGGACTGCATTCACAGGAGCTGGTTGTTGCCCCAAATTCAAACTACTAAAGTGATTGTTCATCATGTTCTGCATAGCTAAAATTTGGGCAGATAATGCTGTGACTGCATCCACATCTAGTTTCCCAGCAATCTTCTTTGCAGAATTCCTTGAATTATCACTATGCCAGTCTGGATTTCCCTGCGAAATATGATTCAACAGAGCATATAATTCATCATACGTCTTCTCTAAAGCCTGTCCACCTGCAGCTGAATCAAGTAGAATTTTAGTGTTGGGGTCGAGAGCCTCTATAAACGTATGTACCAACACTTCATTAGCTTGGTGGTGGTGAGGACAATCCCTCAACATGGATTTGAATCTGTTCCACGCTTGGTACAAATTCTCATCATCTCTCTGTCTGAAACTTAGTATCTCACTCCTTAGCTTTGCTGTCTTTCCAGACAGAAATAACCTTATTAAGAATTTCCGAGCAAGATCATCCCAAGTAGTGATAGAATTAGCCGGCTCTGCATCTAAACACCTTCTTGCTTCCACCAACAGAGAAAAGGGAAACAAAGTAAGTCTCACATAATCTGAAGACATACCCGCAGGAATATATGTGTCACTGATCTCTAGAAAATTCTAAATATGTCTCTGCGGGTCTTCATGAGCAAGACCAGTAAACTGTCCACTTGAGTGCAAGAGTTGCACCATGTTCTGTTTAAGCTCAAATCTACCTCCAGCTGCCGGTTTGAGAATACTGGAGGTCACATTAGTGGCGAGTGGGATTGCCACATCGCGGACTGTTCTAGCTCCCATCACTTTTGGTTCACGTCTCTCTGCACCTGGTTCTTCAATTCTCACGGGATTACCCTGTATTCCTTCGCCAGCCAGTTTGACTTGTGGGATTGGGTAATCTGCAGCCTGTCTCCTCAATCTATTGAAATATCTTTCAGGTTCAGACTGTGGGGCTACCAAATCCTTGTTCCTTGCCAGTGTTCCGATGAAGTAAGCCTGCAAAATAGAACAGCTAAGATCAAGTTGTCAACACGTAGCTGAAAATTAAAGTACAAGCGTCAAAAATTGAAATCTATCTATTTGAAAGTCCCCGGCAATGGCGCCAAAAACTTGTTGCGACCCAGCTATACACGCAAGTGTACGTGATCGTGCAAGTAATAAAGTGGCTCCTTTTAAAGAGCCGGATATCGAACCCAAGGGACTTTCATCAACAGAAATCACTCTGGACGTCAAACTATAATTGAAAACTAGTGTTGCGAAAACGACAAGTGATTGGGTGCTAAAAATTAAATGATTGCGAACTAAGGACGCCTAACTTCACTACCGTAACTTTGGTTTCCGCAAATATGCTTTAAAAATCAATAAAAAGTGAATTCCCAGGGCTAAGGCTCCCTGAACATCATCTCTTGAGTGTAATTGTTGTTGGTTTAAGCATTTTTGAGGAGTTCATCATGGTTATTGATCCCAAGGTTAATTTTACAACTATATTCGTCTCCAAATTATAATTGCCTTCTAGAACTTAAAAACCTACCTACATCTGCGAGTGGTGATAAGCTTTACCAATTCTAGAGCTCTTAAGCTTTCTTCTTGTAATTGACCAAGTGTGGGTGGGTAGGTACCTCTCGGTCCTAACCACGAGTCAATCCCTTAGAATTACGTCTCCGAGACAGACCACACTTCACATATCCAAGTTCTATCTATCCGTTTCTCTCTCGAGCTTACTTCAAGACAAGAAATATATTCCAATGGTGATCAAACATCAAAATAATGAATTTTAGAATATATGAATAACCACTTTAACATAAACTCCAGCAAAAACCAATACAATTAGTCCAAGAGGTTCATGTTCTTGGCCTTAACCCCAAGAATGAGGGATTTTAGCCACTCATAATGTTTATCAACAACCAAAAGTAAATAAATACCATAAAAGTACTTAAAAACTGAAAAGAAGAGGATTTGAACCTAATTAAGATGCCCAAAAATGCCCAAAATATTCTAGGGAGGATGGAATGTGATATAATAACTCAAAAAACCCTTTTTATAGACCCAAGTCGAGGCAAAAATCGGCTAAAACGCGGCCCGGCACGCCATTGGGCGCGCCTTGTACTTAGGAAGATTTTTGCCTCAGCAAGCAGGGTGCTCCCAGGCGGCGTCGCACGCTGCCTGGCGCGCCTGGGCACTGCCTGTACTGGTGACAATTTTGCCAAAAGCGGCCTGGCACGCTGCCTAGCGCGCCAGGCCCCTTTTTTTATAATTTTCTGACTTCCGTCGACTTTTCTTCGCGGATTTGGATGGATTCTTTAAGATCAACTCTTTGGCTTGTCTCTCATCTTCAATCTTCTTCGCTCGTAGCTCCTCCGAGCCTCACTTTCCATGCCAAACATGCTCCAGAAATCGCAATTTCCACCTATAAGAGTCTAATCATATTGGTTAGCACACTATCCCATTTTTCATCAAAAATATATGAAATCAACAAATATTGTTCTCAAAACTAAGGTGATCATGGGTTTAAGTCTCTACTAAGGCATATAAATACGCCTCAGATCAATATGCTTTCCGATGAAGGAATGAGTAAATCACCACCTGACCAAGCTAGTTAAGGTAGAGCTAACACAGAAATTGTATTGCGGTCTTCTTCTACTTTTCCAGCTCTGGAAGAGCCAAGAGGTAGAGAAGTACCCGCAGAACCGCCAATGAATGCCACTGACCAGGATTTAAGAAATGCAGTGCATATGTTGACTCAGATAGTTGCTGCACAAAGTCAAGGACGAGCTGGTCCAACCACAAATAAGGATGATGCGACTAGAGTGGAGAGTCACTGGACACAGGACTTTCTGAAATTAGACCCTCTTATATTCACTGGGTCAGATCCGAAAGCAGATCCATAGGACTTCGTGATTCAAATCTAGAGGGCTCTAGATGTTATGCATGTGACTGGTGTTGAAACAGTTGAATTTGTGGCCTATAGATTGAAAGGTGAAGCTATATTGTGGTATGAAGACTGGAAAAGATCGAAGGGTATTGATGAACTTCCAGCTGGTTGGGAAGAATTTAAAATGGCATTCCTTGATAATTACCTCCCATATGAGATCTGGGAGGCATGTACAGACCAGTTCTTAAATCTACGTCAAGGGAATATGAGTGTTAGAGAATATAGTCTTCAGTTTAATTCCTTGGCTCGATATGCTCCGAATGTAGTGACCACAATGACAGACAGAGTCCATCGATATGTGGACAGATTAGAGCCATATTTGGTAAGGGACTGCACCATTTCTTCCTTCAACAAAGATATGGACATAGCCAGAATACAGGCCTTCGGACAGAAAATGGAGGATGAGAGACAGAAAAGAAGGGTACATGAATCTGAAAGAGGACAGTCCAAAAGAGCTAGACCTATGGGACAGTCTATGACGTCCCAAGGAGAATTTAGGCCTCGGGTGTTTCCTAGACTGCCTAGACCATCATTCTCTTATTCCATAGCAAGCACTCACTCTCAATTCTGAGGGTTTTAAAGCAGTCAATCTGGGCGGAGTAGTGGAATTCATGGATCACAGGCAGCGGGATTTTCTCCTCAGCAGTGTCAGCACTGCGGGCGTACTCTTTCAGGTACATGCCGATTAGGGATGAATTCTTGCTTTTGGTGTGGTATGTCGGGGTACATGATGAAAGAGTGTCCCTAGAGGAGCATGAGTGGTATAGTACGACCTACGGGATCAGCCGTTGTGTCATCATCATTGGTTCTTTCTTTAGGCCGAGGTGTGCAATCTGTTGGTCATGTTAGAGGTGCCATAGGAGGATCTAGTACTAGTGGAGTCCAGAACCGTATGTATGCTCTAGTGGACCAACAGAATTTAGAGGCTTCTCCTGACGTAGTCACAGTTACATTATCCATATTTTTGCATAGTGTATATGCATTGATTGATTCGGGTTCTACATTATCATATGTTACTCCATTGATTGCTGTAAAATTTAAAAGAACGCCGAAATTATTAATTAAGTCATTTGAAGTATCTACACCAGTTGGTGAGTCCATTGTTGCAAAAAGAATATATCGTAATTGTGTGGTAACTGTGTGTGGTCATGATACATTGGCCAATCTTATTGAGTTAAACATGGTGGATTTGATGTTATAATGGAAATGGATTGGTTGGCTTCTTGTTATGCCACGGTAGATTGCCGGACTAAGAAGGTACATTTTCATTTTCCACAAGAAGATGTTCTTGAATAGAAGGGTAATATGGGGGCACCGAGGGGAAAATTTATTTCCTATCTTAAAGAAAAGAAAATGATAGCCAAGGGGTATATATGTCATTTAGTTCGAGTGCAAGATACTGATGTGAAACCACCAATTCCTCATTTGGTTCCGATGGTTAATGAATTCCTCGATGTATTTCCTGATGATCTTCCAGGCTTACCCCCAGAACGGGAAGTAGAGTTTGGTATTGATGTGATACCAGGTACTCAGCCTATCTCTATTCCTCCGTATAGAATGGCTCTAGCAGAATTACAAGAATTGAAGGAGCAATTAAAAGATTTGCTAGACAAGGGGTTTATACGGCCTAGTATGTCCCCATGGGGTGCACCAGTATTATTTGTACGGATGAAAGATGGCACATTGAGAATGTTCATTGACTATCGGCAATTGAATAAGGTAATGATCAAGAACAAATATCCCCTCCCCAAAATTGATGATTTGTTTGATTAGTTACAGGGTGCCAAGTGTTTTTCAAAGATTAAATTGAGATCGGGTTATCATCAAATCGGAGTAAGAGAAAAAGACATACCCAAGACAGCTTTTTGAACACGGTATGGTCACTATGAATTCTTAGTTATGTCATTTGGACTAACAAATGCACCAGCTATTTTTATGGATTTGATGAATAGGGTGTTCAAACCATTTTTGGATGTATTTGTGACCGTGTTCATAGATGATATTCTGGTTTATTCAAGATCACAAGAGGACCATGCCAATCACTTACGGCAGGTGTTACAGATTCTCCGGGATCGTAAGTTGTATGTCATGTTCTCTAAATGTAAATTTTGGTTAAACTCTGTAGCATTCTTGGGTCACATTATGTCAGATGAAGGCATCAGGGTGGATACACAAAAGATCGAAGCGGTGAAAAATTTGTCACGCCCCGAATCCCAACGAGGCGTGATTGGCACCCGAAGCCGATATGGCTTGAGAGAACCAACCTTTACTCATGAACATTCGTATGCATGTCCTCGTGTAAATCTCATTATTTCTCATGCAACTATGCGGAAGTCATGGACATCGAAACATATGTCATAGCTATATATGTAAAACTTAGCCGTTTGAGCCATCAAGTCAAAACGACATGTACCTTCACATTTATACACCCACATCCGTCTACAAAAGCCTCTAACAAATGCATTGACCAAAATGAACTAAAAGTCAGGACAAGTCCCCGCTTTATACAACATGTACAACACCAAAACATATGAACAACTGTGACTCGGAGAAGCCCCGAACTAACTGGAGCTCACCAATGATCCGCACACAACTGCAAACTACTGGGGAGGCCTACTAGTACCTGCGCCTGCAGCAAGTAAGGTAAATTCCCCAAGAGGGGTCAGTACGAAGAAAGTACTGAGTATGTAAGGCCATATGAAACTTGTGTGGTAAGTAAATATGTCAATGAACTCAAATACAATAAATGATCAATATGGATAAGTCACTTTACTGAACTTTGGAAACCATGTACATTATGTTCTTTCTTTCTCTTGTCTTTACTTTACTTTACTTTTACATCACTCATATACTGTCTGGGCCCTCATCATGCAGGTGTTCTTTTCACCCCATGGATAAAAGCATATCATTATGCAGGTATTCTTTTCACCTCATGGATAAGATCATATCATCATGCGGGTGTTCTTGCACCCCATGGATAAATGAACATCATCACGTGGGTGTTTGCACCCCATGGATAAACTGACATCATCATGCGGGTATTTGTACCCCATGGATAACACCCATGAACACAATCAATATGCATTACTTTATTCTTACTTCATTTCTTTACTTTTGAGATTGATACCTTTACTTGTGAGAGATTGATACTTTTGCTTATGAGAGATCGGTACAAGCACTTGTGAGAGATTGATACTTTTGATAGTCATAACTTTACTTGAAGCTTTGGATCAATAATCAATGAGTGAGATACATATGAATAACTTGGCAATATAACATTCTTGGAAATGTAACACTATTGGAACCATTGATCCGTAATCAATGAACAAGAGACATGAGTATAAGCACTATTGAAACTTTGGAACACAACCTTATTGACTTTTGGAATATTAGTCCATGAACGTGAGACATGTGATTCACATCCAATTAATAAGTAGGAAACATATGATATCAACCATTGGAAACCGGAAATAAGATACCTTAGCACATTTCGGAATAGGACTAGTGTAATGTCAATGTGAATACTATTTACCGCAGAAAGATATGGACAGAGTAACCTTACATACCTTGTACTCTCAATAAGGATATACAATCTTAGATGTGCAAACAATAGTCCCACTCCTTCTTTATGTTTCACTCTACAACACAAATACATAACGGGATTCACATTAACCATCATCTACTTTACAAATGCATAAAACATCAATGAGTTACATGTTTGCCTTTAAACATGCCATTTCCCCTTGACAAAACCATGGATGAAATTATTATTCCAAAAATCCCCCAATATTCCATACATTGACCAATACATGAAAATCAATACATTTCATCACAACACTTCTCCTTTACACTTTCTTATCCATATCACATCACAAATAATCCATCAAATTACCTTAATACACCTCATAGCACATATCGGCCAAAATCCCACAATTTACACTTTTAGAAAAATAACAAGTTTAATAACAAAATCACACCATACATGTTCATATTTTATCCATACCATGCTCTTTCATTAAGACATCAAGTCTCTTTTCAAATTCCAATCACAAAGATGGCATATCTTTCACCAAAAGCACAAATACAGTATTCACCACCTTGCCAACATAACTATCATGATATACATAATATTCCATGAATATAATATTTTAATCCATGAGAATAAATACTTACCAAGTCTTGGAATAGGATGATCTTGTCCAAAGAGTCCCAAGGAATTATTTGCTTTAGGGTTTGGAACTAGAGAAATGTTTGAGAAAATATCTTAAAAGGCATGAGAGTGTTATATGAAATAAATCTGATTTTGGGGCCTTTATATAGACCCCAAGTCATACTTATCCATTCCTTGGCATTAAATGTGGTCAAAGTGGAAGAATGGATCATTTTACCCTTTGGGCCATGTCTTTTATTCCCTTTTGGGCCCTAATTTTGGGACCAATTGCACATGTACCTTAGCCCATCACCTTTCATGTATAATTCACCATATATCTCATGTTTAAATAATTTCATAATGTCACGATAATATTCTCTTACGAGATTCTCATTCGTAGTCTCAATCGCCAAAATAGGAATTCTAGTCGCCCATGGCTTCATTGAACATCTTGGATAACTATTTATATTTCATGATTTGATCATGTAGGAGTATGTAGGAGTGTATTGAGGTATTTGAATCTTTAACAACACTCAAAGAACTCCCAAGAACCAAAAGAAACCATCTAAGAATCGACGTAGAATTGCATTGCGAAAAGAGCCCGGGAAGGCAAAATCTTTGTGCCTTGTGCCACTGCTGTAAAGCAAGGCAGTGGCGCAAGAAATGCACCCTCTCTGAATCAATGGCTTGAGCCACACCCCCTGAAATAGGGAGTGGCGCAAGTTTCAGCACCTTGCTGAATTTTTCGGCCACTACTTCAATACTTGCATATCGTCCAATACCTTATCAAAACACTACAAAATACTTACTTAGTGATCTTAATCATCAAGTAAACATGACTCCAAGTCACAAAATGAGGTTAGAATGTGTATGGGGTATTACACAAATGCTCCATGAAATCACAAAACACCTCCTACAAAGGTCTAATTGCATGTACGTGGCCAAATTTTAATTTTCTCGTCATTAGCATTACCAAATACATACTTATATCTCTCAACACCTAAGCAAAAATTATTCAACATCATCAAGTAGGGTTTGGGAAGTACGGGGTGTTACAAAATTGGCCAAGTCCTACGATGCCTACAAAAATTCATAGTTTTTTGGGATTGGCCGGTTATTATAGAAGGTTTGTTGAAGGGTTTTCTTCCATTGTTGCACCTTTAACGAAGCTTACACACAAGGCAGTCAAATTTCAGTGGAATGATGCATGTGAGAAAAGTTTCCAAGAGCTGAAAGATAAATTGACTTGTACACTGGTATTGGTACTTTCGAAAGGCACCGAAGGGTATGCAGTTTATTGTGATGCGTCCGGAGTGGGCCTAGGATGTGTATTGATGCAGCACGGTAATTGATGTGTCATGGATACATGGCACTTTTGATGCTTAAAAAAAGGAAAATATGCAATAACTTGGGTGTGTTTTATTGGTATGATATAATTTCTGTCCTAATTTGCAGGAAAACAGGCTTTAAAGGCAAAAGGAGCAAAAGAGGAAGAATCAAGCTCGAGAATGAAGTGTCGAACAAAGAAAGAACAAGAGGTTGCAGAAGAGAGCCACTCACGCCACAAGTTACGTGACATGGAACCAACTCACGCCACGTGAGTGGCTATCGTGACTCAATATCAGAGTGAAGAAACAGGGCCTGATTTCCATGGCAGGGGTCACGTGGCATGACTGACACCCACGTGACGTGGAAGCCTGTCGTGATCCAACTTCTGAAGACCACAAGTTGAGCCTGATTCCCATGACATCAACCTACGTGGCGTGACTTGGTTCCACGACACCAAGTCACGATACCGTGAAAGTTGCCGACTCTATTCTCCTATTTGGTTTTGGATAGGACTAGTTTTGTATCTATAAATACCCCTATGTAGTCCTAAGTGCGAGAGTTGGACAATTTACTACTGTGAGAGTTATTTCATACTATTTCAGACATATATTTGGTTTTGTATTCACAAACCCTAATTGGAAGTTTTATTGATAGTTGAAATTTCAGTTTTCTTTCATTCTTGTGAGATCATAATTATGCTTTCATCTTTGAATTATTCTTGTGTTCTTATAATTATGAGCAGCTAAACCCATCAACTAGGGTTGTGTGAACCATGAGGAATTAACAATCGGTTTTCTTTGTACTGCTGTGTATGCATGTATTGTTGTTTTCTTCGTTATGATTGCTTTTCTAACGGTTGCAAACGTTAGAAACTCGCCTGTATTCTAGACTTGTTCAAGAGAGAGGTAGAGATTGGAAAAAGGAGATAACAACAGAGATTTGAAGCTATCAACCTTCATCTAATAACTGGAGCCTTAGCGGGAAAGGTTATCTGAAATCCAGGACAAGGGTTAGTAGTGCGACACTCGGAGTCCGAGAGGAGAAGAGTGAAATTCATCTAATGAAGGTCGAGAGATAGTTAGATGAACCTAACTTGTTAGATTTTGCATGCAGCACAGCGGGACAATATTGTTAAGCACAAATAACCGGTGGAGTTAAGGAATCATTGGGGATCACAGTCCTAGTGAATTTCTCTTATTGTTTACAAACTCAATACAACCAGCATTCGTCAGTGTTACTATTCACTAGCAAAACCCCCCAGTTTTATTTACTTTCAAACTATTCCATCTGGTAGTCTACTCACACTTCGACCTATTCCCTGTGGGATCGACCCCAACCTAGTTGGGTTCTATATTTGATTCAGAGACCGCATTGTACTTTTTTGGAGGTATACTTTGGGCGATATCTGGCACCATTGTCGGGGAATACGGTTACAAAGTCAAACATTACTGGTTGGAGTTGATTGGGTGTGTTTTAACATACTCTCGAGGGCATACACCGGTGTATGCCAAATACTAGGAGTCAAGGCAATCCCCTGATTCCACTTGATCTTGAAATCGAAAGGACTTTAAGAGCTAATCGGAGAATGGTGAATACTGAAAGAGTCTAGAATCCCGCAGCTGCGGGAGACATTCACAACCAGCCACTTCATCCGGCTGGTCAGGAAACAGCGAAACAAACTACTACTCGATTGACACGAGAAGAGCATATTAGACAAGCTGCTCTTAGACAAGCAGAAAGAGATAATCGAGCTATGCAAGAAGCAGCACAGTGTCTGGCTGATGCTGAAGAGCGACAAAGACGATTAAGAGAACAACCGAGACAATATGTGCCTGTTTATGATGATCTTAAAGATGAATATGTGGCCTATTTTAAGCCAATCGAGAACGGTGTCATTGCTCCACCTGAGTTACCTCCGAGCACTGAGTTTGATATTACTAGTGCCATGATCCATCTGCTGAACTTGAAGGGCGTGATTGCGGGTCTTCCTACTGATGATCCAAACATGCATGTAATGAATTTTGTGGGGGTCTGCACGTCATACAATCTTCCTGGGGTTGAACAAGAGGCGATACGGTTGAGGTTATTCCCATTCTCTCTTACAGGAGAAGCCATGTTGTGGTTGGCTGAGCTGCCACGAGGGTCTATCACTACTTGGCAGGAATTGAGAAATCAATTCTTGGAAATATTTTTCCCACCGTCCAAGATACTGCAGTTGAAAGATGAGATCTACAATTTCAGACAACTTCATTCGGAAGCACTATATGAAACTTGGCTGAGGTTTAAAAAGAAACTGCAGATGGTGCCAAATCATAGGATGAGTGGCAGGAACTTACTTGAAATCTTCTACAGAGCTTTGAATTCAACACAAAGGCGGTAGCAGATACTATCACTGGTGGACCATTCATGAGTTTGAGATGGGACCAAGCTTCTGAGATATTAGATCGTGTCACTAAGACCAACCGAGGATGGCATACTCGGGAGGCAGATACGCCAGCTGGAACATATGCTATTGGAGCTTCAGCAGCTCAAAGGGCTTTGGATGAATCTGTGGCTCAAGAGGTCGCTCAGTTGAGGACAGAAATTGGTCTTCTGGCTAAACAGATAGTGGGCAGAGATGCGGAGAAAGTGCATGTTGTTGGTGCACAAAGTAAATTGGCTAGACATGATGATAGTGAGTCTGATGAAGAGGCGAAGTATCTAGATCGCAAAGTGGCGGGTTTCCGAGCCAAGGGCCAAGGGTCTAATCAAGACTCTTGGAACTCAAGGCAAGGGAAACAAGGTCAGAACTATTATGGTGACAGCTACAACAAATTGGGATACAGAGATCGAGAACAAGACCGTAATGGTGATTGGAGGCAGAAAGATGATAATCGAGAAAAGAATGACATATATGTACCACCTGGAAGGCGTGATGAGGAGTCTGGAAATTCAAGGATGGAGTCACTCCTCAATAAATTGGTCAAAGGTGCGGAAAGTCAGGAAAATTGCTTGAAAGAGATTAGGACTGATATTTTGGGCATAAGTCAGAAAGTGGAGTCCCATTAAACTGCCATTAAACAGTTGGAGCAATAGTTGGAGCAACAGTTTGAGCAGATTTCATTGGCACTGAATCAACGTCAGCCAGGCACCCTTCCAAGTAATACCGTCCAGAATCTTAAAAATGATAGTCATTGCCTCCCAATCACTACTAGAAGCGGGAAGTGCACGACAGATCCACCTATGCCTGCCGACAGTAGTGTGCCTAATGATCCAGCAGTTATCGATGTTAAAGCTGAGTTAGAGTCGATAATGAAAAGGGTGACATGGTTCCAAATCAGCATGATGATAGAGACAATGCAAAATCTGAGATGAGGAAGGAGAAAGAGGTACCAAAGGTTCTCAAAACTATCCCATGACTTCCTCCTCCCTATCCTCAAAGGTTGAAGAAGAAGTCGGAGGAAGGAAAGTATTAGAAGTTCATCACCATGTTGAAGGAGCTGTCAGTTAACATCCCTCTTCTAGAGATATTGGAGCAGATGCCAGGTTATGCCAAGTTCATGAAAGACTTGGTGACAAAGAAGAGAACGGTTAGTTTTGAGCTAGCATATAACATTCATCATTGTAGTGCAGTTTCTTCCCAGTCCTTAGTTGAAAAGAAGAAGTGTCCAGGGGCTTTCACAATTCCATGTACTATTGGGTCCTACGACTTTGCTAAAGCACTGTGCGATTTGGGTGCTAGCATCAACCTAATGCCATCAGTCGTGTTCAAGCAATTGGGGTTGGGAGCACCAAAACCAACCTCCATGAGACTTCTCATGGCTGATAGAACTGTGAAAAAATCGGTTGGCATTCTGTACGATGTTTTGGTGAAGGTTGCTTCTTTCATATTTTCGGCTAATTTTATGATTATCGATTGTGAAGTTGACTTTGGGGTTCCCATCATGACCATTCCTTGCCACGGGTCGTGCATTGGTTGATATGGAATCGGGCAGCTGAAATTTAGATTGAATGATGAACAGGTTACTTTTAATGTCTATCGGTCTATGAAGCAGCCAAGAGATAAGCGAGTGATTTCAGTGATAGATATTGTTGATGATAGTGAGGTTGTTGTGTCCATTGAAGAAAGGTTGGGAGTAGAGCCTCTGGCTGCTGTGATCATGAATTTTGAAGATGATGGTTTAGAAGACTATGATGAGATAGTGGGTGCACTAGCTGGTAAAGGAGCCTACACTTATGCGCCCAAGAAACTGGATCTTGATTTGAAGAATAGGGTGACTCCACCAGCTAGTCCATCTATTGAAGAGCCTCCAGTGTTAGAGCTTAAGGCTCTTCTGGCCCACCTTCGCTACACTTTCTTGGGAGCCAACAATACCTTGCAAGTGATTATTTTTGCTAAGCTGATGGATTGGCAAGTAGAGGCTTTGGTTTCAGTTTTGAGAAGATTTAAGAGGGTCATTGGTTGGTCCATTGTTGATATCATAGGTATTCCACCCAGCATTTTCACTCATAAGATCCAGCTTGTTCCTTAGTGCATACCTAACATTGAGTACCAGTGTCGTCTGAACCCACCTATGCAGGAGGTTGTGAAGAAAGAAATTATCAAGTGGTTGGATGCAGGAGTGGTTTACCCCATTGCGGATAGCAAGTGGGTGAGCCCGATTCAGTGTGTGCCGAAAAAGGAAGGAATCACTATGGTTTCTAATGACAAAAATGAGTTGATTCCAATGAGGCCGGTGACTGGATGGAGAGTTTGCATGGACTATCAAAAGCTGAATTTGTGGACTGAAAAGGATCATTTCTCTATGCCCTTCATGGACCAGATGTTAGACCGTCTTGCTGGTAGAGGATGGTATTGTTTTCTTGATGGCTATTCGGGGTATAATCAGATTCTTATTGCCTCCAAAGACCAAGAGAAGACCACTTTCACTTGTCCATATGGTACGTTCGCATTCAAGAGGATGCCTTTCGATTTGTGTAATGCACCGGCCACCTTCCAACGTTGTATGATGTCTATTTTCTCCGACATGGTGGAAGACACAATCGAGGTTTTTATGGATGATTTCTCTGTTGTGGGTGACTCGTTTAAGGGTTGTTTGACACACCTTGCTAATGTGCTAGAAAGATGCGAGGAGTGCAACCTAGTGCTGAATTGGGAAAAATGTAACTTTATTGTCAATGAAGGTATTGTATTGGGGCATCAGATTTCGAAGAACGGCATTGAGGTAGATAAGGAAAAAATCGAAGTAATTGAGAAGCTGCCCCCACCTATCTCTGTGAAAAGTATTCGAAGTTTCTTAGGTCATGCTGGTTTTTATAGAAGATTCATCAAGGATTTATCCAAGATTGCTCATCCCTTGTGCAAACTTTTAGAGAAAGAGGTGAAATTTGTGTTTGATGAAGCATGTCTTAAAGCATTTGAATGTCTTAAGGAGAAGTTGGTGTCAGCCCCGATTATTGTGTCACCTGATTGGAATTAGCCTTTTGAGGTTTTGTGCGATGCTAGTGGAGTGGCTTTGGGTGCAGTCCTTGGCCATAGACGTGAGAAGATATTGCACCCAATTTACTATGCTAGCAAAGTGCTTGATCCAACTCAAAAGAACTACACTGTGACTAAGTAGGAGTTATTGGTCGTAGTATTCGCTTTCGAGAAATTCAAATCTTACTTGATTGGTACGAAGGTCATTGTGCATACAGATCATGCAGCGCTTCGGTATCTTATGTCAAAAAAGGATGCTAAGCCAAGACTGATTCGGTGGGTACTTCTGTTGCAAGAATTTGACTTTAAAGTCAAGGATCGTAAGGGGACCGAAAATCAAGTGGTTGACCATCTTTCATGCCTTGAGGAGGAGGCCATGCTTAAATTGAAGGATGAGCTTGAGATTGATGATACTTTTCTGGATGAGCAAGTACTGGCAGCATCCCAAGACTTAATCCCTTGGTTTGCTGATTTTGCCAACTTTTTGGCAAGTGATCTAGTTCCAGAGGATATGACATATCAGCAGAGAAAGAGATTCATGCATGAGGTAAGAAAGTTCTTCTGGGATGAACCATATTTGTTTAGGGTGTGTGCTGATGGCATAATTCGAAGATGTGTCCCAGAGTCCAAAATGATAAGTATTCTGGAGGCGTGTCACTCATCTCTAGTTGGGGGTCATCATGGAGGTGCACGGACTTCCCATACAATCTTGCAATGTGGGTACTACTGGCCCAGTATTTACAAAGATACTCATGACTATGCCCGCACTTGTGACCGATGTCAAAGGCAAGGTAATATTTCATGCAGACACGAACTTCCTATGACAACTATACTTGAGCTTGAATTGTTTGATGTGTGGGGAGTTGACTTTATGGGTCAGTTTGTGAGCTCGCATGGAATGAAATACATCTTGGTAGCCATTGACTACGTGTATAAGTGGGTGGAGGCAATAGCGCTTCCTAATAACGAAGGGAGAAGTGTCATAGCTTTCTTGAAAAAGAACATATTCTCACGTTTTGGGACACCCCGAGTTATTATTAGTGATGGAGGATCCACTTTTACAACCGTCTGTTCAAATCCCTGCTTGAAAAATATGGTGTCAAACATAAGGTGGAAACACCTTACCATCCTCAGACAAGCGAGCAGGTAGAGGTGTCAAATCGCGAGATTAAGTCCATTCTGGCAAAAATAGTTAATGCAAATAGGACTGATTGGGCTCGACGACTGGATGATGCATTATGGGCATATCGAACGGCCTTCAAAACACCAATTGGTACATCACCATATCAGTTGGTATTTGGGAAGTCTTGCCATTTGCCCGTTGAACTAGAACACAAAGCTTTGTGGGCATTGAAAATGGTGAATTTGAACTGGAGTGAAGCAGCCCAATTGCGACTTGAGTAGATGAATGAGATGGATGAATTTCATCTCCGGGCTTATGAAAGCTCAGCATTTTATAAAGAGAAGATGAAATTGTACCATGATCGTCGGATTGAGAACCGCGAATTTCACCCGGGCGACTCGGTTTTATTGTATAATTCTAAGTTTTGCCTATTTGCTGGAAAACTAAAATCTAAATGGTCTGGCCCATTCACTGTTGTTCGGGTATTCTCACATGGTGCTATTGAGCTAAAAGGAGCAGATAATGTCCTATTCAAAGTCAATGGACAGTGTGTTAAGCATTATGTAGGAGTTCCGGAAGAGATACGGACGATTGAAGAACTTGAACTTGACGAAGTCTGAGTAGTCAAGTTAGCCATGTCGTGCCGCAACTTTAAATCAGGCGCTTCATGGGAGGCAACCCATGGGCTAGTTGGTGAAGTCTGAGTATCCAAGTTAGCCATGTCGTGCCGCGACATTAAATCAGGCGCTGTTTGGGAGGCAACCCAAGAATTTGTTGTTTGGAGATCGGATTATTGAGGAACAGTTAGCTAAAAATCACAGAATTCACCTGAAGGGGTGAAATTTCATCCACAACATAACTCACGTCACATGAAGGTGATCCACGCCACATGGCTAGTATCGTTAAAATCAGAGTTCACAGGTCAGTCTCAGAACCCCACCCACGACATCAGTCACGCCACGTAGGTCACACCCACGTGACGTGGACTGTGTCGTGAAACATAAAAGTTTTAGAAATCAAAATCCGACCCGAACCAAGCCCATTTTTCCAAAATAAATCTGGATCTTCTCTTCTTTACCCGATATATACCCGAAAAAATTTCTTCTTTCCCCACTTTCAAATTCTTCAACTTAAAACCATAATATTCTAATTTTCTCTTATTCCCAACATCAAAATCCAAATCCCCACCTTCTCCAACATTTAAATTCGAAAACCCCTTCCTAAAAACTCACCAAATCCGAACCCTAGACTCCCAAAAGCTCAAAAAAAAATCCGACCCCCATTCAAAAATTCGAACCCCATTACCAAATAAGTCCGAAAATCTAAATCCAACATACCAAACCCGACCTAAATCCGACCCAAATACCCACAATTTGATCAAAAATCCGATACATGCCTACCAAATCCAACCCCAAGAGTGACCACCTTGATGCCTCATCCCGAATTTGGACCAAAAATCTGGATTTACCGACCCATCTGCGGGATGAACCAACTGAGTCTGAGCCAAGCGGTTCTGTGGAGAAATTTGACATTAGCCATGACGATACTACTTTAGTTCCTCAGGCTACGAGGTTACAGACATGAACCCGAGCGGCTGCCCGGGTAGCACGTCAGCTGACCCCACCACCTGTTGAGCCAAGTATTTCAACTGAGTCTTCTGAGTCCGCCCCCCAGTCTGAAGAGAGGGAGGATGGTTCTGCTTAGGCTCTGCTAATGATGCTATGGGTCAGGGTACTTCTGCGGCGGAGGCTACGACTTCTGTTTCAGGTTCTGGTGCCCAGAGTGCTCCGACTCCCGCGCAGAGTACTGAGATTCAGCGTTGGTGTGTGCAGGGCATGCGTGTCTTCTATGATAGAGATGCTGAATTGACTGAGAGGGGGGTGTAGGAGAAGCATTATGGAGGAGCCACGGTACTAGGTGGATGAGTTGAGGACCTTGACTGATATATGGCCTGTTTTTGAGAGATACGGTCTGGGGTGGATGGCGCAGCCTTCTGGTCGATATAGCTCGGAGTTAGTCCGAGAGTTTTATGCCTCGTACACTGCGTCAGTGGATTTGGGCACTCCTATTGGGCAGAAATTTATAGTGCAGCCATTTTTGACCCATGTCATGGTTCGTGGTACCCGTGTGGATATTTCAGAGCAGAGCATTCACCGCTTCTTATTTGGGGTTGACCGTCCACTTCCTGCGACAACTGTTGAATATGACCATAGGATGGACACTGTCAGAGATAGGGTTAAGATGAGAGATACGGAGCAGAAATTGGATTTTGTTAAATGGATTACAGGGTACATAGCCGAAGATGGTGTGGTGGCTAGTTGGGTGACTGGAAAGCTGGACATCAAAAAGTCAACTCTTTATTTCGCTGGTAAATTCTGGTGGTCTGTGGTTTGGCATTGATGTGCCATGGTTATATGGCACTTTCGATGCTTAAAACAAGGAAAATATGCAATAACTTGGGTGTGTTTTGTTGGTATGATGTGGTTTCTGTCCTAATTTGCAGGAAAACAGGTTTTAAAGGCAAAATGAGCAAAAGAGGAAGAATCAAGCCCGAGAATGAAATGTTGGAAGAAGAAAGAACAAGAGGTTACAAAAGAGGAGTAGTCACATCACAAGTCACGTGGCGTGGAAGACACTCACGCCACGTGAGTGGCTATCGTGACTCAAGTCCAGAAACTAAAAACTCAGCCTGATTTCCACGGCAGGGGTCACGTGGCGTGACTGACACCCACGTGACGTGGAAGCCTGCCGTGATCCAACTTCTGAATACCACAAGTTGAGCCTAATTCCCATGACATCAACCCACGTGGTGTGACTTGGTTCCACGACACCAAGTCACGATACCGTGGAAGTTGCCGACTCTGTTCTCCTATTTGGTTTTTGATAAGACTAGTTTTGTATCTATAAATACTCCTATGAAGTCCTAAGTGAGAGAGTTGGAGAATTTACTACTTTGAGAGTTATTTCTTACTGTTTCAAACATATATTTGGTTTTGTATTCATAAACCCTAATTTGAGTTTTATTGATAGTTCAAATTTCGGTTTTTCTTCATTCTTGTGAGAAACTTTGTACTGCTGTGTATGCATGTATTATTGTTTCCTTCGCAGTGATCGCTTTTCTAATGGTTGCAAATGTTATAAACTCTCCTGTATTCTAGACCTACTCGAGAGAGGTAGAGATTGGGTGTAACACCCCGTACCTTTCTAACCCTACTTGACGACATTAAATAATGTTTACGTAAGTATCGAGAGCTATAAGTATGTATTTGGTAATACTATTGATGAGATAATTGAATTTGGCCCTCGTAAATGTGATTAAACCTTTATAGGAAGTGTTTTTGTGATTTCGTGGAACATTTGTGGGGTTCAAAACGAGGCTAAGAAGACCCTTAAACAAAGTATATTAAGGTTAAGAAGCAAGTTAAATAATAGGACTTGAAGTATCTAACCAAACCCGCGAAGAAAAGTCGAAAAATGAAATTTTCAAAAAAAACAAGTATGGGGCGCGTTTGGGACCGTTCCACGCCGCTCTGGACTAAAAATTTTAGTCCAGAGGCAGCAAGTTGGCGCGCCCAAGGGCGTGCCACCTTGGGTTTTCCACTTTTTCGAAAGTTGGAAATTTCTAAGTCCCAAGGGTATCCGGGGACGTACCGAGTCAATTTTTGCCACGTTTATTCTCCAACCACGAGTATATACATGAAATGAATGACATATTATCTTGGTATGATAAAATTACTCGAGAACGAATTTGGGGTCAAAATGACAGTTTTGCCCTTAAGGTCAAAATGAACCAAACGTGGCTAGAATCACTTGGTTTTTGGATTGAGGCTACGGATATGAATAGCATGAGTGGGAATATTATTGTAATACGTATAAGATGAAAAAATATTGATTTTATTGGGTTAAGTGATTTGGGCTCAATAAAAGCCCAAAATGGAACAAAAGACATGGGTCACATGACCCAATCTTCTATTGACTTAGTCAAAAATGACATTAAATGACAAGAATGGCTAAGGATGACCCAAGGACTATAAATAGGTCCAAAAATCAGATTTTCTTCATTTGGAATTCTCATGCCTTTTAAGATATTTTCTCAACATTTCTCTTGTTCCAAAACCCTAAAGCAAATACTTCCTTTGGACTCTTTGGTAAAGATCATCCTATTCCAAGCCTTGGTAAGTATTTATTATCATGTATTACCATATTATATGCAAGGGATATTATGTATATTATGCTAGTTGTGTTGGAAAGGTGGTGAATAGTGTATTTTTGCTTTTGTTGAAAGATGTGCTATCTTGGTGATTTGAACTTGAATTAAGTCTTGTGCCTTTGATGAAAGAGCATGGTATGGACAAAATATGAACATGTATGGTGTTATTTTTGGTATTAAACTTGTTATTGTCTATAAGTGGAAATGGTGGGATTTTGGCCGATATGTGTTATGAGTTGTATTAAGGTAAGTTGATGGATTATTTGTGATGTGGTATGGATAAGAAAGTGTAAAGGAGAAGTGTTGTGGTAAAATGTATCAATTATCATGTATTGGTCAATGTTGGGAATATTATGGAATTTTTGGAATAATAGTTTTATCAATGGTTTTGTCAAGGGGAAATGGCATGTTTAAAGACAAACATGTAATTCATTGACATTGTATGCATTTGTAACATATTTGGTGGTTAATGTGAGTTCCGTTATATATATTTGTGTTGTAGAGTGACACATAAAGAAGGATCGGGACTATTGTATGCACCTCTAGGATTATATATTCGTATTGCAAATCCAAGGTATGTAAGGTTATTTTGTCCGTATCTTTTTGCGGCAAATAGTATCCATATTGACATGTCACTAGTCCTATCCCGAAATGTGCTAAGGTATTCCATATCCGGTTATCAATTGTCATATATTTCCTACTCATTGATCATTGGTAAATCTCATGTCTCATATTCATGGTTAATGTTCCAAAAGTTCAAACAAGGTTATGTTCCAATAGTGATTATACTTATGTCTCTTGTTCATAGATTATTGTCCAATAGTTCCCATGGTGTTATGATTCCAATAATGTTATATTGCCAAGTTATTCACATGTTTCTCATTCATTGGTTAATGATCCAATGCTTCCAACAATGTTATGTTCCAAAGTTCAAAGTGATGTTATGATTATCCTAGTATCAATCTCAAAGTAATGAATAAAGTAATGCAAATGTGGTCAATGATCAAGTATGGGTGGCAAGTCTAGGGGCATAAGCCTAGCTCGACTCGATCCCGATGTATTGATTTATGGGTGGAAAGTCTAGGGGCACAAGCCTAGCTCGACTCGATCCCGATGCATTGATTTATGGGTGGCAGGTCTAGGGGTATAAGCCTAGCTCGACCCGATCCCAACATGATGATATGTTATGTAAAGACCCACTGATCAGTAGGGTCCCGGGTACATTGTGACACATGTATTGACAGATAAGCATTGAGATAAAGAAAGCAAAGAAAGTAATAAAAGCAATTCACATGGTTTCCCAAAATGCAAAATGGTGACTTATTCACATTGATTATTCATATGTTTTGGGTTCATTGAAATATTCATGTATTATACAGTTTCATCTGAGCCTTGCATACTCAGTACTTATTTCGTACTGACCCCTCTCGAGGAATTTACTTTACTTGCTGCAGGCGCAGGTACTAGTAGTCCTCCCCAGTAGATTGCCAGTGTTAACAGTTCTTTGGTGAGCTCCAGCTAATTCGGGGCTTCTCCGAGTCAGAGTGTATATATGTTTTGGTGATGTACATGTTGTATAAAGCGGGGACTTGTCCCAACTTTTGGTTTGTATTGGTCAATGCATCTGTTAGAGGCTTTTGTAGACATACATGGGTATATGTATATAAGGTGACTCATGACGTCTTATTTTGATGGCCTCAATGGCCAAGCTCCATATGTATATATATATGTCCCATGGTTTCCGTTATTCATATTTCATGTTTATACGTAATGGTGGTTATGATTATGAGATGCATATGATTGAACATAGGCAAAGGTTGGTTCTCTCGGGCCTTATCGGCTACGGGTGACAATCATGTCTCGATGGGATTCGGGGCGTGACAAAAGTGGTATCAGAGCAGGTCGTTCTAAGGGTGTCTACAAAGCTGTGTCTGAGTAGAGTCTTACTTATCAATGTGTTGTGCACCACATTTATAAGTAGGAGGCTACGGGACATTTAGGATGTTGTTTCTTTTCTTCATTCTAGATCGTGCAATAGAGCCAATGTTGTAAGTTGAATCGTGTCTGACCATAGTAATTATTTCTCTTTGATATAGTAACAATGCCGAACACTAGAAGAGGAAGTGGTAAAGGGAAGCAGGTTGATGTGCCTGCTGGAGAAGGAATGAGCAGATTACCACCTGACCAAGCTAGTCAAGGTAGAGCGAATGCTAAAATATCATCGCGGTCTTCATCTACCTTTCCTGTTCCGGAAGAGCCAATTGGTAGAGAAGTACCCGCAGAACCATCGATGAATGCCACAAATCAAGATCTTAGAAATGATGTACATATGTTGACACAGTTAGTGGCGGCACAAAGCCAGGGACGAGCTGGTGCAATGACACATGATGATGATGCGGCTAGAATGGCAAGTCGCAGGACACAGGATTTCGTAAAACTTGACCCTCCTATATTCACTGGGTCAGATCCAAAAGTAGATCCACAGGACTTTGTGGATCAAATTCAGAGGGCCTAGGAAGTTATGCACGTGACAGGGGTCGAAACAGTTGAACTTGCTTCGTATAGGCTGAAATCAAAGGCGATATTATGGTACAAGGATTGGAAGAAATCCCGTGATATTGGTGCAAATCCACCTACATGGGAAGAGTTTAAAGTGGCTTTCCTCGATCATTATCTTCCTTATGAGATCCGGGAGGCACGTGCGGATCAGTTCCTAAATCTACGACAGGGGAATCTGAGCATCAGGGAATACTGTTTGCAATTTAATTCCTTGGCTAGATATGCGCCAAATGTGGTGGCTACGATGACAGACAGGGTCCATAGATATGTGGACAGACTAGAGCCATATTTGGTACGGGATTACACTATTGCTGCCTTGAACAAAGACATGGATATAGCAAGAATTCAGGCATTCGCTTAGAAAATGGAAGACCAACGACAGAGGAGAAGGGTACATGAATTTGACAGGGGACAGTCCAAAAGGGATAGACCTATGGGACCACCTATGATGTCCCAAGGAGGATCTAGGCCCCGTATGTTTCCTAGACCACCTAGACCATCGTTTTCTCATTCCATGGCAGGAGCTTATTCTCAGTTTCGAGGGTCTAGGAGTGGTCCATCGGGGCAGAGTAGCGGAGTTCATGGGTCACAGGCAACAGGTTTTCCCCGTCAGCAGTGTCCGTACTGCGGGCGTATGCACACAGGTACATGTCGGTCAGGGACAAATGTCTGCTTTTGGTGTGGTATTCCGGGGCATATAGCGAGAAATTGTCCACAGCGGAGTATGGGTGGTATAGCACGACCAGCTGGGTCGGCTGTTGCATTATCAGCATTGGTTCCTTCACTTGGCCGAGGGGTGCAGCCTATTGGCCATGGTAGAGGTACCAGAGGAGTAGCCAGTACTAGCGGGGTCCAGAATCGCACTTATGCTTTGGTGGACCGCCAGAATTCAAAAGCTTCCCCTGATGTTGTCACAGGTACATTATCCATATTCTCACATAATGTATATGCATTGATTGACCCAGGTTCGACATTTTCCTGTGTTACCCCATTGATTGCTGCAAAATTAGCAAAGGCACCAGAATTATTACTTAAATCAATTGAAGTATCTACACCAGTTGGCGAATATATTATTACAAAGAGAGTGTATCGTAACTGTGTGGTAACTGTGTGTGGTCATGATACATTGGCCAATCTCATTGAATTAGTTATGGTGGATTTTGATGTGATCATGGGCATGGATTGGTTAGCCTCTTGTTATGCTACGGTATATTGCCGGGCCAAGAAGGTACAATTTTATTTTCAGCAAGAAAATGTTCTTGAATGGCAGGGTAATGTAAAGGCACCACGATGGAGATTTATTTCCTATTTGAAAGCCAGAAATATGATTGCTAAAGGTTATATATGTCATCTAGTACGGGTGAAAGATACCGAAGCGGAACCACTAACTCCGCAGTTGGTCCCAGTGGTCAATGAATTTCTAGATGTATTCCCAGAGGATCTTCCAGGTTTACCCCCAGAACGGGAAGTAGAATTTGGCATTGATGTGATTCCAGGCACTCAGCCTATCTCTATTCCCCCATATAGAATGGCTCCAGTAGAGTTACGTGAATTGAAGGAGCAATTGAAAGATTTGCTGGACAAGGGCTTCATTAGGCCTAGTATGTCCCCATGGGGTGCACCGGTATTATTTGTGCGAAAGAAAGATGGAACCTTGAGAATGTGCATCGACTATCGACAATTGAATAAGGTAACGATCAAGAACAAATATCCCCTCCCTCACATTGATGATTTGTTTGATCAGTTACAGGGGTCCCAGGTGTTTTTCAAAGATCGACTTGAGGTCGGGTTACCATCAAGTCAGAGTTAGAGAAGAAGATGTACCCAAGACAGCTTTTTGAACACGGTATGGCCATTATGAATTCTTAGTTATGTCATTTGGGCTAACAAATGCTCCAGCTGTGTTCATGGATTTGATGAATAGGGTGTTTAAGCCATTTCTGGACGTGTTCGTCACGGTATTTATAGATGACATCCTAGTTTATTCAAGATCACCGGAGGACCATGCTAATCACTTGGGAAAAGTACTACAGATTCTCCGTGAGCGGAAGTTGTATGCCAAATTCTCTAAGTGCGAGTTTTGTTTGAAATCAGTTGCATTCTTGGGTCACATTATATCAGATGAAGGCATACAGGTTAATAAACAAAAGATTGAAGCAGTGAAAAAATTGGCCAAGACATACGACACCCACAGAAATTCATAGTTTTCTTGGACTGGCAGGGTATTACAGAAGGTTTGTGGAGGGTTTTTCCTCTATTGCAGCACCGTTAACAAAGCTTACACATAAGGTGGTAAAATTTCAGTGGAATGACGCATGTGAGAAAAGCTTCCAAAAGTTGAAAGATAAATTTACCTCCACACCAGTTTTAGTGCTTCCCGAAGGTACCGAAGGTACCGAAGGTACCGAAGGTTATGTAGTATACTATGATGCGTTCGGGGTTGGCCTCGGATGTGTGTTGATACAACACGGTAATGTAATAGCATATGCCTCACGACAGTTGCGGCCACACGAGAAAAACTATCCCACACATGATCTTGAATTGGCAGCGATAGTTTTTGCTTTAAAGATATGGCGTCATTATTTATATGGGGTTCATGTTGACATCTATACGGATCACAAAAGCTTGCAATAGCTTTTTAAGCAGAAGGAACTCAATTTGAGGCAACGAAGGTGGTTGGAGCTTTTAAAAGATTATGATATAGATATTTTTTATCACCCAAGCAAAGCAAATGTAGTAGCTAATGCATTTAACCGTAAGGCAGAAGAAAGCACTAGTGGTCAGTTGAATGAAAAGCGTGAGATAATCAAAGATTTGAATCAATTAGCCAGCCTGGGAGTTCGCCTTATTGAATCCTCAGATGATAGAGTTATTGTGCAGAATGCAGCAGAATCCTTCTTAATAACTGAAGTAAAAGAGAAGCAGTTTGCAGATTCTATGTTATTGCAGCTAAAGGAAAATATACAGCAGGATTTAACAAAGGTATTTGATCTTACATAGGAAGGGGTACTTCAATGTCAAGGGAGATTATGTGTACCGGATGTAGATGAGCTGAGGACACGAATTATGACAGAGGCGCATCATTCGCGCTATTCTATTCATCCGGGTGCTACTAAAATGTACCATGAATTGAAAGAAGTGTATTGGTGGGGAAACATGAAAAAGAACATTGCAAAGTTTGTCTCTCAATGCCCGAATTGTCAACAAGTATAAGTAGAGCATCAGAAACCGGGAGGTTACATGCAATGTATCAATCTTCCAGTTTGGAAATGGGATATGATTAATATGGATTTCATTACGGGTTTGCCTCGTACATTGCAGAAGTTTGATTCTATATGGGTTATAGTGGACAGACTTACCAAGTCAGCGCATTTTCTATGGGTCAAGACGACCTATACAACTGAGGATTATGCGAAGTTGTATGTGAAAGAGATAGTACGATTGCATGGTATTCCACTTTCCATTATATCAGACAGAGGAGCACAGTTCACAGCGCACTTTTGGAGGTCTTTCCAGCAGAGTTTGGGTACACGGGTGAATTTGAGTACGACTTTCCATCCTCAGACTGATGGACAGGCAGAACGTACTATTCAGATACTTGAAGATATGCTACAAGCTTGTACGTTAGATTTTCAAGGCAGTTGGGATGACCATTTTCCTCTTATTGAATTTGCGTATAACAATAGCTATCATTCAAGTATTAAATGGTACCTTATGAGGCTTTGTACGGAAGGAAATGTAGATCACCATTAGGATGGTTTGAAGCAGGTGAAACTGCTTTACTTGGGCCAGATATTGTTCATCAGGCTATGGAAAAGGTTAAAGTGATCCAACAGCGGTTACAAACCGCTCAAAGTCGTCACAATTCATATGCCGATGTTAGAAGAAGAGGTCTTGAATTCGCCATAGGTGATTGGGTGTTTTTAAAGGTGTCACCGATGAAAGGGGTAATGCGGTTCGGAAAGAAAGGGAATTTGAGTCCGCATTACATAGGCCCATATGAAGTTATTAGAATATTTGGGCAAGTTGCTTATGAATTAGCACTACATCAAGAACTTTCTTCAGTCCACCCCATATTTCATGTTTTGATGCTTCAAAAATGCATAAGAGATCTATCTCGTATTGTTCCAATTGAAGATGTCCAAGTTATGGAGGATCTTACTTATGAAGAGGTACCCGTTGTAATTCTAGATCGACAAGTAAAGAGATTGAGGAATAAAGACATAGTTTCCGTAAAGGTATTATGGCAAAATCAACAAGTAGAGAAAATCACATAGACAGCGAAAGAGATGATGAAATCCAAATATCCCCATCTATTTCAACAGGGACAAGAAGTTCAAAGTGCGGAAGTGGGGCAATAACAAGTAAGTCTCCATGATCGTTAAGTGTTTATGTATATGCATGCTAATGTAGAGATGCAATTGTTGTAATTGAAATGCTATTGTTAACATTCGAGGACGAATGTTCCTAAGGGGGGAAGAATGTAACACCCAGTACCTTCCTAACCCTACTTGACGACATTAAATAATGTTTACATAAGTATCGAGAGCTATAAGTATGTATTTGGTAATGCTATTGATGAGATAATTAAATTTGGCCCTCGTAAATGTGATTAAACCTTCATAGGAAGTGTTTTTGTGATTTCGTGGAACATTTGTGGGGTTCAAAACGAGGCTAAGAAGACCCTTAAACAAAGTATATTAAGGTTAAGAAGCAAGTTAAAGAATAGGACTTGAAGTATCTAACCAAACCCGCGAGGTAAAGTCGAAAAACAAAAATTTTGAAAAAACTAAGCATGGTGCGCGTTTGGGAACTTGCCATGCCGCTCTGGACTAAAAATTTTAGTCCAGAGGCATCAAGTTGGCGCGCCCAAGGGTGTGCCACCTAGGATTTTCCACTTTTTCGAAAGTTGGAAATTTCTAAGTCCCAGGGGTATTCGGGGACGTACTGAGTCGATTTTTGTCACGTTTATTCCCCAACCATGAGTATATACATGAAATTAATGACATATTATCTTGGTATGATAAAATTACTCGAGAACGAATTTGGGGTTAAAATGACAATTTTGCCCTTAAGGTCAAAATGAGCCAAACGTGGCTAGAATCACTTGGTTTTTGGATTGAGGATACAGATATGAATAGCATGAGTGGGAATATTATTGTAATACATATAAGACGAGAAATTATTGATTTTATTGGGTTAAGGGATTTGGGCTCAATAAAAGCCCAAAATGGAACAAAAGACATGGGTCACATGACCCAATCTTCTATCTTAGTCAAAAATGACATTAAATGCCAAGAATGGCTAAGGATGACCCAAGGACTATAAATAGGTCCAAAAATCAGATTTTCTTCATTTGGAATTCTCATGCCTTTTAAGATATTTTCTCAACATTTCTCTTGTTCCAAAACCCTAAAGCAAATAGTTCCTTTGGACTCTTTGGTAAAGATCATCCTATTCCAAGCCTTGGTAAGTATTTATTCTCATGTATTACCATATTATATGCGTGGGAGATTATGTATATTATGCTAGTTGTATTGGAAAGGTGGTGAATAGTGTATTTTTGCTTTTGGTGAAAGATGTGCTATGTTGGTGATTTGAACTTGAATTAAGCCTTGTGCCTTTGATGAAAGAGAATGGTATGGACAAAATATGAACATTTATGGTGTTATTTTTGGTATTAAACTTGTTATTGTCTATAAGTGGAAATGGTGGGATTTTGGCCGATATGTGTTATGAGTTGTATTAAGGTAAGTTGATGGATTATTTGTGATGTGGTATGGATAAGAAAGTGTAAAGGAGAAGTGTTGTGGTGAAATGTATCAATTATCATGTATTGGTCAATGTTGGGAATATTATGGAATTTTTGGAATAATAGTTTTATCAATGGTTTTGTCAAGGGGAAATGGCATGTTTAAAGGCAAATATGTAATTCATTGACATTGTATGCATTTGTAACGTATTTGGTGGTTAATGTGAGTTCCGTTATATATATTTGTGTTGTAGAGTGACATATAAAGAAGGAGCGGGACTATTGTATGCACCTCTAAGATTATATATTCGTATTGCAAATCCAAGGTATGTAAGGTTATTTTGTCTGTATCTTTCTGCGGCAAATAGTATCCATATTGACATGTCACTAGTCCTATCCCGAAATTTGCTAAGGTATTCCATATTCGGTTATCAATTGTCATATATTTCCTACTCATTGATCATTGGTAAATCTCATGTCTCATATTCATGGTTAATGTTCCAAAAGTTCAAACAAGGTTATGTTCCAATAGTGATTATACTTTTGTCTCTTGTTCATAGATTATTGTACAATAGTTCCCATGGTGTTATGATTCCAATAATGTTATGTTGCCAAGTTATTCACATGTTTCTCACTCATTGGTTAATTATTCAAAGCTTCCAATAATGTTATGTTCCAAAGTTCAAAGTGATGTTACGACTATCCTAGTATCAATCTCAAAGTAATGAATAAAGTAATGCAAATGTGGTCAATGATCAAGTATGGGTGGCAAGTCTAGGGGCATAAGCCTAGCTCGACTCGATCCCGATGTATTAATTTATGGGTGGAAAGTCTAGGGGCATAAGCCTAGCTCGACTCGATCCCGATGCATTGATTTATGGGTGGCAGGTCTAGGGGCATAAGCCTAGCTCGACCCGATCCCTATGCATTGATTTATGGGTGGCAGGTCTAGGGGCATAAGCCTAGCTCGACCCGATCCCAACATGATGATATGTTATGTAAAGACCCACTGATCAGTAGGGGCCCGGGTACATTGTAACACATGTTTTGACAGATAAGCATTGAGATAAAAAAAGCAATGAAAGTAATGAAAGCAATTCACATTGTTTCCCAAAATGCAAAATGGTGACTTATTCACATTGATTATTCATATGTTTTGGGTTCATTGAAATATTCATGTATTGTACAGTTTCATCTGAGCCTTACATACTCAGTACTTATTTCGTACTGACCCCTCTCGGGGAATTTACCTTACTTACTGCAGGCGCAGGTACCAGTAGTCCTCCCCAGTAGATTGCCAGTGTTAACGGTTCTTTGGTGAGCTCTAGCTAATTCGGGGCTTCTCCAAGTCAGAGTGTATATATGTTTTGGTGATGTACATATTGTATAAAGCGGGGACTTGTCTCGACTTTTGGTTTGTATTGGTCAATGCATCTGTTAGAGGCTTTTGTAGACGTACGTGGGTATATGTATATAAGATGACTCATGAAGTTTTGTTTTGATGGCCTCAATGGCCAAGCTCCATATGTATATATATATGTCCCATGGTTTTCGTTATTCGTCTTTCATGTTCTTTCGTAATAGTGGTTATGATTATGAGATGCATATGATTGAACATAGGCAAAGGTTGGTTCTCTCGGGCCTTATCGGCTACGGGTGCCAATCATGTCTCGATGGGATTATGGGCGTGACATTGGGAAAAGTAGATAACAACAGAGATTTGAAGCTATCAACCTTCATCAAATAATCGGAGCCTTAGCGGGAAAGGTTATCTGAAATCCAGGACAAGGGTTAGTAGTGCGACACTCGGAGTCCGAGAGGAGAAGAGTGAAATTCGTCTAATGAAGGTTGAGAGACAGTTAGATGAACCTAACTTGTTAGATTTTGTATGCAGCGCAGCGGGGCAATCTTGTTAAGCACAAGTAACCAGTGGAGTTAAGGAATTATTGGGGATCACAGTCCTAGTGAATTTCTCTTATTGATGACAAACTCAATACAACCAGCATTCATTATTGTTACTATTCACTAGCAAAACCCCCCAGATTTACTTACGTTCCAATTACTCCATCTGGTAGTCTACTACTTTGACCTATTCCCTGTGGGATCGACCCCAACCTAGTTGGATTCTATATTTGATTCAGAGATCGCATTGCACTTTCTCGAAGGTATACTTTGGGCGACATCAAATTTTTGCGCCGTTGCCGGGGAGTACGATTACAAAGTTGAACATTACTGGTTGGAGTTGATTGGGTGTGTTCTTACATACTTTTTAGGTCATACGACGGTGTATGCCAAATACCAGGAGTCAAGGCAATCCCCTGATTCCACTTGATCTTGAAATCGAAAGGACTTTAAGAGCTAATCGGAGAATGGTGAATACTGAAGGAGTCCAGAACCCCGCAGCTGCGGGAGACATTCAAAACCAGCCAATTCATCCGGCTGGGCAGGAAACAGCGGAACAAACTACTGCTCGATTGACACGAGAAGGGCATGCTAGACAAGCTGCTCTTAGACAGGCAGAAAGAGATAATCGAGCTATGCAGAAAGCAGCACAGTGTCTGACTGATGCTGAAGAGCGACAGAGACGACTGAGAGAACAATCGAGACCACATGTACCTGTTTGTGATGATCCTGAAGATGAATATGTGGCCTATTTTGAGCCAATCAAGAACGGTGCCATTGTTCCACCTGAGTTACCTCCGGGAACTAAGTTTGACATCACTAGTGCCATGATCCATCTGCTGAACTTGAAGGGCGTATTTGCGGGTCTTCTTACTGATGATCTAAACATGAATGTAATGAATTTTGTGGGGGTCTAAACTTCATACAATCTGCCTGGGGTTGACCAAGAGGCGATATAGTTGAGGTTGTTCCCATTCTATTTTACAGGAGAAGCCACGTTGTGGTTGGCTGAGCTGCCTCGAGGTTCTATCACTACTTGGAAGGAATTGAGAAATCAATTCTTGGAAAGATTTTTCCCACCGTCCAAGATACTGCAGTTGAAAGAACAGATCTACAATTTTAGACAGCTTCACTTGGAAGCACTCTATGAGACTTGACTGAGATTTAAAAAGAAGCTGCAGATGGTGCCAAATAATAGGATGAGCAGCAGGAACTTACTTGAAATCTTCTACAGAGCTTTGAATGTCAACACAAAAGCAGTAGCAGATACTATCACTGGTTGAGCATTCACGAGTTTGAGATATGACCAAGCTTCTGAGATATTAGATTGTGTCACTAAGACCAACCGAGGATGGCATACTCGGGAGGCAGATACGCCGGCTGGAACATATGCTATTGGAGCTTCAGTAGCTCAAAGGGCATTGGATGAATCTGTGGCGCAAGAGGTCGCTCAGTTGAGGACAGAAATTGGTCTTCTGGCTAAACAGATAGTGGGCAGAGATACGGAGAAAGTGCATGTTGTTGGTGCACAAAGTAAATTGGCTAGACATGATGATAGTGAGTCATATGAAGTGGTGAAATATCTAGATCGTGAAGTGGTGGGTTTTTGAGCCAAGGGCCAGGGGTCTAATCAAGACTCTTGGAACTCAAGGCAAGGGAATCAAGGTTGGAACTATTATGGAGACAGCTACAACAAATCAGGATACAGAGATCGAGAACAGGATCGAGATGGTGATTGGAGGCAGAAGGATGATAATCGAGAAAAGAATAACATATATGTACCACCTGGAAGGCGTGATGAGGAGTCTGGAAATTCAAGAATGGAGGCACTCCTAAGTAAATTGGTCAAAGGAGCTGAAAGTCAGGAGAATTGCTTGAAAGAGATTAGGACTGACATTTTGGGCATAATTCAGAAAGTGGAGTCTCATTCGACTGCCATTAAATAGTTGGAGCAACAGTTTGGGCAAATTTCATTGGCACTGAATCAACGTCAGCCAGGCACCCTTCCAAGTAATACCGTCCAGAATCCTAAAAAAGATAGTCATTGCCTCGCCATCACTACTAGAAGTGGGAAGTGCACGACAGATCCACATATGTCTGCCGACAATAGTGTGCCTAATGATCCAGTGGTTATCGATGTTGAAGTTGAGTTAGAGTCGGATAATGCAAAGGGTAACATGGTTCCAAATCAGCATGATGATAGCGACAATGCAAAATCTGAGAAGAGGAAGGAGAAAGAAGTACCAAACGTGCTCAAAACTATCCCACGACCTCCTTCTCCCTATCCTCAAAGGTTGAAGAAGAAGGCGGAGGAAGGAAAGTATTATAATTTTATCACCATGTTGAAGGAGCTGTCAGTTAACATCCCTCTTGTAGAGGCATTGGAGCTGATGCCAGGTTATGCCAAGTTCATGAAAGACTTGGTGACAAAGAAGAGAACGGTCAGTTTTGAGCCCGCAGATAACATTCATCATTGTAGTGCAGTTTCTTCCCGGTCCTTAGTTGAAAAGAAAGAGGATCCAGGAGCTTTCACAATTCCGTGTACTATTGGGTCCTACGACTTTGCTAAAGCACTGTGCGATTTGGGTGCTAGCATCAACCTAATGCCATTAGCCATTTTCAAGCAATTGGGGCTGGGAGAACCTAAACCAACTTCCATGAGACTTCTCATGGCTGATAGAACTGTGAAAAAGCCAGTTGGCATTCTGTACGATGTTTTGGTGAAGGTTGCCTCTTTCATATTTCTGGCTGATTTTGTGATTCTCGATTGTGAAGTTGACTTTGAGGTTCCCATCATACTGGGGAGACCATTCCTTACCCCGGGTCGCTCATTGGTTGATATGGAAATTGGGCAGCTGAAATTTAGATTGAATGATAAACAGGTTACTTTCAATGTCTGTCGGTCTATGAAGTTGCCAAGAGATAAGCGAGTGATTTCAGTGATAGATGCTATTGATAATAGTGAGGTTGCTTTGTCCATTGAAGAAAGGTTGGGAGTAGAGCCTCTGGCTGCCGTGATCATAAATTTTGAAGATGATAGTATATTAGACTATGATGGGATGGTGGGTACACTAGCTGGTAAAGGAGCGTACACTTATGCGCCCAAGAAATTGGATCTTGATTTGAAGAATAGGGTGACTCCACCAGCTCGTCCATCTATTGAAGAGCCTCCAGTGTTAGAGCTTAAGGCTCATCCTGCCCACCTTCGCTACACTTTCTTGGGAGCCAACAATACCTTGCCAGTGTTATTTCTGCTAAGTTGATGGATTGGAAAGTAGAGGCTTTGGTTTCAGTGTTGAAAAGATTTATGAGGGCCATTGGTTGGTCCATTGTTGATATCATAGGTATTCCACCCAGCATTTGCACTCATAAGATCCAGCTTGTTCCTGAGTGCATCCCTAGCATTGAGCACCAGCGTCGTCTGAACCACCTATGCAGGAGGTTGTGAAGAAAGAGATTATCAAGTGGTTGGATGCAGGGGTGGTTTACCCCATTGCGGATAGCAAATGGGTGAGCCCAGTTCAGTGTGTGCTGAAAAAGGGAGGAATTACTGTGGTTCCTAATGACAAAAATGAGTTGATTCTAATGAGACCGGTGACTGGATAGATAGTTTACATGGACTATCGGAAGCTGAATTCGTGGATAGAAAAGGATCATTTCCCTATGCCCTTCATGGACCAGATGTTAGATCGTCTTGCTGGTAGAGAATGGTATTATTTTCTTGATGGGTACTCGGGGTATAATCAGATTTTTATTGCCCCCAAAGACCAAGAGAAGACCATTTTCACTTGTCCATATAGGATGTTCGCATTCAAGAGGATGTCTTTCGGTTTGTGTAATGCACCGGCCACCTTCCAACGATGCATGATGTCCATTTTCTCCGACATTATGGAAGACACAATCGAAGTTTTTATGGATGATTTCTCTGTTGTGGGTGACTCATTCGAGGGTTGTTTATCACACCTTACTAATGTGCTACAAAGATGTGAGGAGTGAAACCTAGTGCTGAATTGGGAAAAATGTCACTTTATGGTCAATGAAGATATTGTATTGGGGCATTATATTTCGAAGAATGAAATTCAGGTGGATAAGCCAAAAATCGAAGTAATTGAGAAGCTGCCCCCACCTATCTCTGTAAAAGGTATTCGAAGTTTTCTAAGTCATGCTGGTTTTTATAGAAGATTTATCAAGGACTTCTCCAAGATTGCTCACCCCTTGTGCAAACTTTTAGAGAAAGAGGTAAAGTTTGCGTTTTATGACGCATGTCTTAAAGCGTTTGAGTGTCTTAAGGAGAAGTTGGTGTCAGCCCCGATTATTGTGTCACTGGATTGGACTAAGCCTTTTGAGGTTATGTGCGATGCTAGTGGAGTGGATTTGGGTGCAGTCCTTGGCCAAAGACGTGAGAAAATATTACATCCGATCTACTACGCTAGCAAAGTGCTTAACCTAGCTCAAAAGAATTACACTGTAACTGAGCAAGAGTTGTTGGCCGTAGTATTCGCTTTTGAGAAATTCAAATCTTACTTGATTGGTACGAAGGTGGTTGTGCATACAGATCATGCAACTCTTCGGTATCTTATGTCGAAGTAGGATGCTAAGCCAAGACTGATTCAGTGGGTACTTCTGTTTCAAGAATTTGACTTTGAAGTCAAGGATCGTAAAGGGACCGAAAATCAAGTGGCTGACTATCTTTCACGCCTTGAGGAGAAGGCCATGCTTAAATTGAAGGATGAGCTTGAGATTGATGATACTTTTTAGGATGAGCAAGTACTGGCAGCATCCCAAGACTTAATCCCTTGGTTTACTGATTTTGCCAACTTTTTGGCAAGTGATCTAGTTTTGGAGGATATGACATATCAGCAGAGAAAGAGATTCATGCATGAGGTAAGAAAGTTCTTCTGGGATGAGTCGTATTTGTTTAGGGTGTGTGCTGATGGCATAATTCGAAGATGTGTCCCAAAGTCCGAAATGATAAGTATTCTGGAGGCGTGTCACTCATCTCTAGTTGGGGGTCATCATGGAGGTGCACGGACTTCCCATACAATCTTGCAATGTGGGTACTACTGGCCCAGTATTTATAAAGATGCTCGTGACTATGCTCGCGCTTGTGACCGATGTCAAAGGCAAGGTAATATTTCACGCAGACAAGAACTTCCCATGACAACCATACTTGAGCTTGAATTGTTCGATGTGTAGGGAGTTGACTTTATGGGTCCTTTTGTGAGATCGCATGGAATGAAGTACATCTTGGTGGCTGTAGACTTTGTGTCTAAGTGGGTGAAGGAAATTACGCTTCCTAATAACGAAGGGAGAAGTGTCACAGCATTCTTGAAAAAGAACATATTCTCACATTTCGGGACACCCCGAGTTATTATTAGTGACGGAGGATCCCACTTTTGCAACCGTCTGTTCAAAGCCCTGCTTGAAAAATATGGTGTCAAACATAAGGTGGCAACACCTTACCATCCTCAGACAAGCGAGCAGGTTGAGGTATCAAATCATGAGATTAAGTCCATTCTGGCAAAAACAGTCAATGCAAATAGGACTGATTGGGCTCGACAACTGGATGATACGTTATGGGCATATCGGACAGCTTTCAAAACACCAATTGGTGCATCCCCATATCAATTGGTGTTTGGGAAGTCTTGCCATTTTCCCGTTGAACTAGAACATAATGCCTTGTGGGCGTTGAAAAGGGTGAATTTAGACTGGAATGAAGCGGTCCAATTGCGACTTGAACAGATGAATGAGATGGATGAATTTCGTCTCCGGGCTTATGAAAGTTCAGCATTGTATAAAGAGAAGATGAAATTGTACCATGATCGTCGGATTAAGAACCACGAATTTCACCCAGGCGACTCGATTTTATTGTATAATTCTAAGCTTCGCATGTTTACTGGAAAGCTAAAATCCAAATGGTCTGGCCCATTCACTATCGTTCGGGTATTCTCACATAGTGCTATTAAGTTAAAAGGAGCAGATGATGCCCTATTCAAAGTCAATGGACATAGTGTTAAGCATTATGTAGGAGTTCCGGAAGGTATAACGACGATTGAAGAACTCGAACTTGATAAAGTCTGAGTAGTCAAGTTAGCCATGTCGTGCCGCGACATTAAATCAGGAGCTTCATGGGAGGCAACCCATGGTCTAGTTGGGGAAGTCAGATTATCCAAGTTAGCCATTTCTTGCCGCGACATTAAATCAAGCTCTGATTGGGAGGCAACCCAAGATTTTGTTATGTGGAGATCGAATTATTGAGGAACAGTTAGCTGAAAATCACAGAATTTACCTGAATGAGTGAATATCATCCACGACATGAACCACGTCACGTTGGGGTAATATACGTCACGTGGTTGGTGTTGTCATTCCATGACGTGGATGGGATCCACGCCACGTGAGTGGTGTCGTGAAAATCAGAACCTCAGGCTAGTCTCAAAACATCAGTCATGACAGACCTCAAGTCACGTAGGTCACACCCACGTGAAGTGAGTCGTGTCGTGAAATATAAAAAAAATAAAATTCAGATATCTGAATCCGACCCGACCCAACCCAAGCCCATTTTTTCCAAAATAAACTCGGATCTTGTCTTCCTTACCCGATATATACCTGAACCATGTCTCTTCTTTCCCCACTTTCAAATTCTTAAATTACAACCCTAAAATTCCAATTCCCTCTTCTTCTCCCTACTAAATTCGAATCCCCTCCTTCTAAAACTCACAAAATTCGAACCCTTCCCCCAATAAACTCACAAAATCCGACCCCCATTACCAAACCCATTTGAAAATCCGAACCCCAAATCCGAAAATCCAAATCCAACATACAAAATCCGACCCAAATCCCACCTAAATACCCAAAAATTAGATCCAAACCCATTGCCATGCCTCCAAAATCCAACCCCAAGAGTGACAACCTTGATGCCTCATCCCGAATTCAGACCAAAAATCTGGATTTACCAACCCGTCTGCGGGATGTACCCACTGCGTCGGAACAAAGTGGTTCTGTGGAGGAGTTTGATGTTAGCATGGACGATACTGCTTTGATTCCTCAGGCTACGAGGTTACAGACACGCACTCGAGCGACTGCCCGGGCAGCACGTCAGCCGACCCCACCACCTGTTGAGCCAGTAATTCTGGCTGAGTCTTCTGAGTCTGCCCCCCCCCCCCCCCCGTCTGAAGAGGGGGAGGATGGTTCTGCTTCAGGCTCGACTGATGATGCTACGGGTCAGAGTACTTCTGCAGCGGAGGCTACGGCTTCTGTTTCAGGTTCTGGTGCCCAGAGTGCTCTGACTCCCGCGTAGAGTACTGAGATTCAGCATTGGTGTGTGCAGGGCATGCGTGCCTTTTATGATAGAGATGCTGAATTGACTGAAAGAGGGGTGTGTCGGAGGAGCATAATGGAGGAGCCACGGTATCGGGTGGATGAGTTGAGGACTTTGACTGATATATGGCCTATTTTTGAGAGATATAGGTTAGGTTGGATGGTGCAGCCTTCTGGTCGATATAGCTCAGAGTCAGTCTGAGAGTTTTATGCCTCGTATGATGCGTCAGTGGATTTGGGCACTCCTGTTGGGCAGAAATTTATATTGCAGCCATTTTTTACCCATGTCATGGTTCGTGGTACCCGTGTGGATATTTCAGAGCAGACCATTCACCACTTCTTATTTGGGGCTGACCGTCCACTTCCTGCATCGACTGCTGAATATGATCATAGGATGGACACTGTTAGAGATAGGGTGAAGATGAGGGATGCGGAGAAAAAGTTGAATTTGCTTAAATGGATTGCCGGGTACTTAGCCGAAGATGGTGTGGCGGCTAGTTGGGTAACTGGGAAGCTGGACATCAAAAAGTCCACGCTTCATTTTGCTGGTAAGTTCTGGTGGTCTGTGGTTCGGCGTCGGTTGGGTCCAACCAATACTGAAAATTCACTCACGTTGGAGAGGGCAGTAGTGGTATCCAGCATCTTAGCTGGTTATGAGATTTCTTTTGCTAGATACATAGTCCGGGAGATTCACGAGCGAGCGTTCAGAGATCACACGAGTATCCCCTTTCCATGCTTGATCCAGGGGTTGTGTGATAGGGCAGGGGTGGCCAGGATGCCTGCACTAGACCATTATATCGAGTTGACTCGTATTGCGGACATTGCGCTGATGCAGCAAAAGGGTTCACACCCCATGCTTCCACGAGAGCCACAGCCGTCTGAGTCGGCAGGTGTAGCCCTGGATGAGCCGAGTAGTGCCCCGTTGCCTGTTCCTTCACCGGTTAGGGTACCTGTACAGACTGAGGGCACTGGCCCTGTTGATGAGGGAGTACCCAGTACTAGTGCCCCTCCGACTACTGCTGGGATGGTTTCAGTATCACGAGATTTTCTGCAGCAGCTGGTTGACAGGCAGACGGAGATGTTTGAGCACCAGGCTCACACTCAGACTCAGATGGCTAAGTTGGTATCCCAACTTAAGCCTTGGGTTCGATCTACAGTAGGGGCTGCGGAGACTAGGGTGGAGGCTCGAATGAATGCAGCTATGGACCAGTTTATGCGGGGCTTGCATGGGCTGATTGACAGTTTTGAGGCAAGTATGGCCTCCCGATTGAGTGTTGCACCGAGCCCTGATATGGACGGCTTAACCCAGGAGATTGCTGCGTTAAGAGAGGAGGTTAGGGCACTGGCATCGAGTAGCACTCCCATTATACCACATATGCCTACCCCAACCTCCGTGAGACCAACCTTTGAGGTTGATTTGTTTGCTGATGAGGAGCCTCCGATGGATAGAGAAAAGAGACCCCACAGTCCGACAAATGGGGGGGTGAGTGATGCTGAGTACGAGAGTGATCTGAGGAGGGCGGTTAAAGCCTCCCGGGTAGAGTACCACGTGAACCAGATTGAAGCAGAGCAGAGGGAGCGTGGTGCATCTGCCAGTCAAACTATCCCCCCACCGGATGAGACTACTGCACAGTCTGATGATCCCGCTGCTGGCGGGCCCACTTTCGGCGCTTAAAGCGCCACAAGTATGTCTTCACTCCCTTGTTTTTGATTTGATATCGGTGCATTGAGGGCATTGCACCATGTTTAGTTGGGGGTGGGGGTGTACCACCACTTGGGGGGTTTTGTTGCCGTGTTTCTTTTCCCCCGAGTATGCTATCATAGTAGAACCGGCATGTTTAGGCTGTTATTGATGATCTTTTTATGTTTCTTGCTATATTAGGAGAAAAATGGGGAACTTTAGTTCAGTCCAGTTTTGAAAGATTTGTTTTATGTGTTTTGACTGCTAAGGATACCCCTCCTGAATTTTATTTTATTTTTTAAATTGTGTGAATGGCATGCTTTGTGTGTGACTGATGTTGGATATTGTTATGGAAATAGAATTATAGGCAAATAACTGTAGCTAGCATTGCATGAACAGATAGATAGTAGTTGGTAATACAACCCTGTGCTATGTGTGTGTGAGGTCACTACTTAGTTAGCTGTGTGTGTGCGATCCAGAACTTGCCCGGTTTGTCTTGCCTAAGTTAAAGGATAGGGATTAGGAAAGGATCATAGGCCGTTTTTGAATAAAGTCCACTTTTAGCCTAAATGCCAAACCAAAGGAAGAAGTATCCCTTGATCCCAACTTTGAGCCATAATTTTCCTATTTCTTTCATTTAGCCTATTCACCTTCCCATTTTAATTACAATGAACCTGTCTTGGCCCTGGTCCCTCCTTGGACACTATGTACCTCAACTCAGGAAAATCGCCTAAGTTGAGGGTGGCTATTATAGGGGTGCGTAGATTGAGTTGGGTATGAAGAAGGGTTAATAAAAGAAAAAGAGAAAACAAATTTGGGTGTGAAAAAGAAAAAAAAAAGAGAAAAGAAAAAGAAAAAAATATATATGTGTTTAAAAGTTTGAGAAGAAAAATCACACCCAAAATCTGAAAATAAAAGAAGGGAGAATAAAAAAAATGGAAAAAGGTTGGAAGTTGGAGCCAAAAAGTGTGTAGTGTCAAGGAGGGTTGAGTCACTATACCCATATGCACCATACCCGTCCCTAAGCCTACATTACAAGCCGAGTAAAGTCCTATAGTGATCCTAGTCCTACTGTCTGAAAATGAAAGCGTAGAAAATAAGGGCAAGCCTATGGTATTTAATGCACACTGTCTTAACTTCTTTATGAGCGTGAGTGTTTTGACCTCGTCCCTATGTTGATATCCATTAGTATACTGAGAGTGCATGGGACTTCTTTGATTGTGAGGGCACATGGGTTGCATAATTAGCTGCTAGTTGTTCGAGACATGCCAAATTACATATCAGCTTAGTTATTTGTGCGTAAATTGGTGCCATCAGTTGATCCCTGCTGTGTCATGATCCTACGTTGCTTACATACACACTTTGGTTTTACTTTGAAAATAGGAGGGGTCGAAAAGATTTTATGTCAAAAGCAACAAGCAGACTGCCATAGGTCCCTTAGGTTTCTCTTAGTTAAGCATTGTGTTTGCGTATTTTTATTTTGTTCGCCTGAGGAAACGCAAACGTTCTAAACGTTCTAAGTTAAGGGTGTTGATGTGTCATGGTTATATGGCACTTTCGATGCTTAAAACAAGGAAAATATGCAATAACATGGGTATGTTTTGTTGGTATGATGTGGTTTCTGTCCTAATTTGCAGGAAAACAGGTTTTAAAGGCAAAATGAGCAAAAAAGGAAGAATCAAGCCCGAGAACGATGTATAGGAAGAAGAAAGAACAAGAGGCTGCAAAAGAGGAGTAGTCATGCCACAAGTCACGTGGCGTGGAAGCCACTCACGCCACGTGAGTGGCTATCGTGACTCAAGTCCAAAAACTGAAAACTCAGCCTGATTTACATGGTAAGGGTCACGTGGCATGACTGACACCCACGTGACGTGGAAGGCTGCCGTGATCCAACTTCTGAAGACCACAAGTTGAGCCTGATTCCCACGACATCAACCCACGTGGCGTGACTTGGTTCCAGACACCAAGTCACGATACCGTGGAAGTTGCCAACTCTATTCTCCTATTTGGTTTTGGATAGGACTAGTTTTGTATCTATAAATACTCCTATGTAGTCCTAAGTGCGAGAGTTGGACAATTTACTACTTTGAGAGTTATTTCATACTGTTTCAGACATATATTTGGTTTTGTATTCACAAACCCTAATTGGGAGTTTTATTGATAGTTGAAATTTTGATTTTTCTTCATTCTTGTGAGATCATAATTATGTTTTCATCTTTGGATTATTCTTGTGTTCTTACAATTATGAGTAGCTAAACCCATCAACTAGGGTTGTGTGAACCATGAGGAATTAACGAAACCGGTTAAGTGCAAAGCAACGTTGTACTGTTATGTATGCATGTATTGTTGTTTCCTTTGCTGTGATTGCTTTTCTAACGATTGCAAACATTAAAAACTCGCCTGTATTCTAGACTTGCTCGAGAGAGAGGTAGAGATTGGGAAAAGGAGATAACAACAGAGATTTGAAGCTATCAACCTTCATCTAATAATCGAAGCCTTAGCGGGAAAGGTTATCTGAAATCCAGGACAAGGGTTAGAAGTGCGACACTCGAAGTCCGAGAGGAGAAGAGTGAAATTCATCTAATGAAGGTCGAGAGACAGTTAGATGAGCCTAAATTGTTAGATTTTGCATGCAGCGCAGCGGGGAAATCTTGTTAAGCACAATTAACCGGTAGAGTTAAGGAATTATTGGGGATCACAGTCCTAGTGAATTTCTCTTATTGATTACAAACTCAATACAACCAGCATTCGTTATTATTACTATTCACTAGCAAAACCCCCCAGTTTTACTTACGTTCCAATTACTCCATCCGGTAGTCTACTCATACTTTGACCTATTCCCTGTGGGATCGACCCCAACCTAGTTGGGTTCTATATTTGATTCAGCGACCGCATTGTACTTTCTCGGAGGTATACTTTGGGAGACATCAAGCATAGGTTGGGTCTAACCAATGCTGACAACTCACTCACGTTGGAGCGGGTTGTAGTAGTTGCCAGCAACTTAGCTGGTTATGAGATCCCTTTTGAGAGATACATAGTCTGGGAGATCAACGAGAGGGCTTTCAGAGATCAAACGAGAATCCCCTTTCCATGCTTGATCCAGGGACTGTGTGATAGGGCAAGGGTGGCTAGGTTACCTGCCGTGGACCATTATATCGAGGTGACCCGCATTACAGACATTGGGTTGATGCAGCAGAGGGGTTCACACCCCATTCTTCCACGAGGGTCACAGCCGTCTGAGTCATCGGGTACAGGTCTAGATTAGCTGAGTAGTGCACCTTTACCTATTCCTGTACCAGTTCGGGTACCTATACAGACTGAGGGCGTTGGCCCTATTGATGAGGGGGTACCCAGTACTAGTGCCCCTCCGACTCCTGCTGGGATGGTTTCAGTATCACGAGACTTTCTGCAGTAGCTGATTGACAGGCAGACGGAGATGTTTGAGTGTCAGGCTCACACTGAGACTCAGATGGCTAAGTTAGTATCCCAGCTTAAGCCTTGGGTTCCATCTACAGTAGAGGCTGCGGAGACTAGGGTGGAGGCTCGGATGAATGCAGCTATGGACCAATTTATGCGGGGCTTACATGAGAGGATTGATAGTTTTGAGGCACGTATGGCCTCCCGATTGAGTGCTGCACCGAGCCCTAATATGGCCGGCTTGACCCAGGTGGTAGCTACGTTGAGAGAGGAGGTTCGGGCACTGGCATCGAGTAGCACTCCCATTATACAACCTATGCCTGTCTCGACCTCCGTGCGACCAGCATTTGAGGTTGACTTATTTGCTGATGAGGAGCCTCCGATGGATAGAGGAAAGAGACCCTGCAGTCCGACGGATGGGGGTGTGAGTGATGCTGAGTACGATAGTGATTTGAGGAGGGCTGTTAAAGCCTCCCGGGTAGAGTGCCATGCGAGCCAGATTGAGGTAGAGCAGAGGGCACGTGGTGTATATGCTAGTCAGGCTATCCCCCCACCAGATGCGACTACTACACAGTCTGATGATCTCGCTACTGGCGGTCCCACTTTTGACGCTTAGAGCGCCACAGGTATGTCTTCACTCCCTTGTATTTGATTTGATATCGGTACATTGAGGGCATTGCACCATGTTTAGTTTGGAGTGGGGGTGTACCACCACTTGGGGGTTTTTGTTGCCGTGTTTCTTTTCCCCCGAGTGTGCTATCATAGTAGAACCGGCATGTTTAGGATGTTATTGATGATGTTTTTATGTTTCTTGCTAAATTAGGAGAAAAATGAGGGAACTGTAGTGCAGTCCAGTTTTGAAAGATTTTTATGTGTTTTGACTGTCAAGGATACCCCTCCTGAAATTTTGGTTTTTGAATTGTGTGAATAGCATGCTTGTGTGTGATAGTTGTTGGATCTTGTTATGGAACTAGAATTATAGGCAAATAACCGTAGCTAGCATTGCATGAACGGATAGGTAGTAGTTGGTAATACAACCCTGTGCTATGTGTGTGTGAGTTCACTACTTAGTTAGCTGTGTGTGTACGATCCAGAACTTGCCCGGTTGGTCTTGCCTAAGTTAAAGTATAGGGATTAAGAAAGGATCATAGGTCGTTGTTGAATAAAGTCCACTTTTAGCCTAAATGCCAAACCAAAGGAAGAAGTTTCCCTTGATCTCGACTTTGAGCCATAATTTTCCTATTTCCTTCATTAGCCTATTCACCTTCCCATTTTAATCACAATGAACCTGTCTTGGCCCTGGTCCCTCCTTGGACACTGTGTACCTCAACTCAGAAAAATCGTCTAAGTTGAGGGTGGTTATTATAGGGGTGCGTAGATTGAGTTGGGTATGAAGAAGGGTTAATAAAAGAAAAAGAGAAACAGATTTGGTGTGAAGAAGAAAAGAAAAGAAAAAAAAAATGTATATGAGTTTAAAGTTTGAGAAGAAAAATCACACCCAAAATCTGAAAATAAAAGAATGGAGAATAAGGGAGAATAAAAATGAAAAAGGTTGGAAAGTGGAGCCAAAAATAGTGTAGTGTCAAGGAGGGTTGAGTCACTATACCCATATGCACCATACCCGTCCCTAAGCCTACATTACAAGCCGAGTAAAGTCCTATAGTGATCCTAGTCCGACTGTCCAAAAACGAAGGCGTAGAAAATAAGGGCAAGCCTATGGTATTTAATGCACACTGTCTTAAATTCTTTGTGAGCGTGAGTGTTTTGACCTCGTCCCTATGTTGATATTCATTAGAATACTAAGAGTGAATGGGAATTCTTTGATTGTGAGAGCACATGGGTTGCATAATTAGCTACTAGTTGTTCGAGACATGCCAAATTGCATATCAGTTTAGTTTTTTTGTACATAATTTGGTGTCATCACTTGATCCCTTCTGTGTCATGATCCTATGCTGCTTACATACACACTTTGGTTTCGCTTTGAAAATAGGAGGGGTCAAAAAGGTTTTGTGTCAAAAGCAACAAGTTGACTGACATAGGTCCCTTAGGTTTCTCTTAGTTAAGCATTGTGTTTGTGTATTTTTATTTTTCTTCGCCTGAGGACATGCAAACATTCTAAGTTGAGGGTGTTGATGTGTCATGGTTACATGGCACTGTTGATGCTTAAAACAAGGAAAATATGCAATAACTTGGGTGTGTTTTGTTGGTATGATGTGGTTTCTGTCCTAATTTACAGGAAAACAGGATTTAAAGGCAAAATGAGCAAAAGAGGAAGAATCAAGCCTGAGAACAAAGTGTTGAACGAAGAAAGAACAACAGGCTGTAGAAGAGAGCCACTCACGCCACAAGTTACATGGCGTGGAAGCCACTTACGCCACGTGAGTGGCTATCGTGACTCAACATCAGAGTGAAGAAACAGGGCCTGATTTCCATGGCAGGGGTCACGTGGCGTGACTGACAGCCACATGACGTGGAAGCCTACCGTGATTCAACTTCTGAAGACCACAAGTTGAGCCTGATTCCCACGACATCAACCTACGTGGCGTGACCTGGTTCCACGACACCAAGTCACGATACCGTGGAAGTTGCTGACTCTATTCTCCTATTTGGTTTTGGATAGGACTAGTTTTGTATCTATAAATACCCCTATGTAGTCCTAAGTGCGAGAGTTGGACAATTTACTACTGTGAGAGTTATTTCATACTGTTTCAGACATATATTTGCTTTTGTATTCACAAACCCTAATTGGGAGTTTTATTGATAGTTGAAATTTCGATTTTCTTTCATTCTTGTGAGATCATAATTATGCTTTCATCTTTGAATTATTCTTGTGTTCTTACAATTATGAGTAGCTAAACCCATCAACTAGGGTTGTGTGAACCATGAGGAATTAACAAAACCGGTTAAGTGCCAAACAACTTTGTACTGCTGTGTATGCATGTATTGTTGTTTCCTTCGTTATGAATGCTTTTCTAACGATTGCAAACGTTAGAAACTCGCCTGTATTCTGGACTTACTCGAGAGAGAGGTAGAGATTGGGAAAAGGAGATAACAACAGAGATTTGAAGCTATCAACCTTCATCTAATAACCAGAGACTTAGCGGGAAAGGTTATCTGAAATCCAGGACAAGGGTTAGTAGTGCGACACTCAGAGTCCGAGAGGAGAAGAGTGAAATTCGTCTAATGAAGGTCGAGAGACAGTTAGATGAACCTAACTTGTTAGATTTTGCATGCAGCGCAGCAAGGCAATATTGTTAAGCACAAATAACCGGTGGAGTTAAGGAATTATTGGGGATCACAGTCCTAGTGAATTTCTCTTATTGATTACAAACTCAATACAACCAGCATTCGTTATTATTACTATTCACTAGCAAAACCCCCCAGTTTTACTTACGTTCCAATTACTCCATCCGGTAGTCTACTCATACTTTGACCTATTCCCTGTGGGATCGACCCCAACCTAGTTGGGTTCTATATTTGATTCAACGACCGTATTGTACTTTTTTGGAGGTATACTTTGGGCGACATCAGTAATGTAATAGTATATGCCTCAGGACTGTTACGGCCACACGAGAGGAACTATCCTACACATGATCTTGAGTTAGCAGCTGTGGTATTTGCTTTAAAGATATGGCGTCATTATTTGTATGGAGTTCATGTTGACATCTACACTGATCACAAAAGTTTACAATATATCTTTAAGCAGAAGGATTTAAATCTGAGGCAGCGGAGATGGCTTGAGCTATTAAAAGACTATGATATTGATATCCTATATCATCCAGGAAAAGCAAATGTGGTATCTGATGCATTGAGTCGTAAAGCAATAGGAATCACGAAGGGCCAGTTAACGAAAAAATAAGATATAGTTAAGGATCTACATCAATTAGCCAGCTTGGGAGTACGTCTTCTTGAATCTCCGGATGAAGGGGTTACTGTACAAAATGCAGCGAAATCTTCCTTAATAGCTGAGGTAAAGGAGAAACAGTATGCGGATCCTATTTTATTGCAGCTGAGAGAGAATGTGCGGCAAGAGTTGACAAAGGCATTTGCTCTTATGCAAGAAGGGTAAGTTCAATGCCAAGGTAGATTATGTGTACCGGATGTAGATGAGCTAAGGAAGTAAATTATGACAGAGGCACATCATTCACGGTATGTTATTCATTCGGGATCTACCAAAATGTATCATGATTTGAAAGATATGTAGTAGTAGGGAAATATGAAAAAGAACATTGCAGAATTTGTAGCTCAATGTCCAAATTGTCAACAAGTCAAAGTGGAGCATCAGAAACCTAGAGGTTATATGCAATGTATCAATCTTCCAGTCTGGAAATGGGATATGATTAACATGGATTTCATCACAGGTTTGCCTCGTACACTGCAAAAGTTTGATTCCATATGGCTAATAGTTGACAGGCTTACCAAGTCAGCGCATTTCCTACCAGTCAAGACCACCGATACAACTGAAGATTATGCAAGGTTGTATGTCAAAGAGACAGTGCGATTACATGGGATTCCAATCTCCATCATATCATACAGGGGAGCTCAATTTACCGCACATTTTTGGAAGTCTTTTCAGAAGAGCTTGGGTACACAAGTGAATTTGAGTACGGCTTTTCATCCCCAGACAGATGGACAAGCAAAACGTACTATCCAAACCCTTGAAGATATGCTACGAGCTTTCACATTAGACTTTAAAGGTTTTTGGGATGATCATCTTCCTCTTATTGAATTTGCCTACAACAATAGTTATCATTCAAGTATCGGGATGGCACCTTATGAAGATTTATATGGAAGGAAGTATAGATCACCAATTGGATGGTTTGAAGCCGGTGAAACTGTTTTACTTGGGCCAGATCTTGTTCACCAAGCCATGGAGAAAGTTAAAGTAATCCAACAGAGGCTACAAACGGCCCAAAGTTGACACAAATCATATGCTGATGTTAGAACAAGAGGGCTCGAATTTGCCATTGGTGATTGGGTATTCTTGAAGGTGTCACCGATGAAAGGGGTAATGCAATTTGGGAAAAAAGGAAAGTTGAGTCCACGCTATATAGGTCCATATGAAAGTATCATAAGATTTGAGCAAGTTGCGTATGAATTGGCACTACCCCAAGAACTCTCCACAGTGCATTCGGTGTTTCATGTTTCGATGCTTCGAAAGTGCATAAGGGATCCGTATCGTATTGCTCCCGTTGAAATGTACAAGTTACGAAGAATCTCACTTATGAAGAGATACCTATTGCTATTCTAGATCGACAAGTAAAGAGGTTGAGGAATAAGGACATAGCTTCCATAAAGGTACTTTGGAGAAATCAACAAGTAGAGGAGATCACATGGGAAGCCGAGGAAATGATGAAGTCCAAGTACCCTCATCTATTTCAAATGGAAAAGAAAGTTCAAGCTGCGATATCGGAGCAATAACAAGTAAGTATATATGAGCATTATGTGTATATGTATATTTATGCTAATATAGAGATGCATTTGTTGTACATGAGACGATGTTATTAAAATTCGAGGACAAATGTTTCTAAGGGGGGGAGAATGTAACACCCCGTACCTTTAAGACCCTACTTTCCAACCTTGAACCATGTTTACCCTAGGTTCGAGAGCAATAAGTACGTATTTTGTATTGTTATTGATGGAACATTTGATATTGTGCTAGTAAGTGTGATTAGACCTTTGTAGGAGGTGTTGTGAATTTGTGGAGCATTTGTGGGGTGAAAAGTGAGGTTTAAGGGACATCCAAATAAAGGATCTTAAAGATAAGAGGCAAGCAAAAGGTTGGAACTTGAATAATCCAACCACATCCGCAAAAAAAAAAAAGTCGAAATCAAAAATTAAGCATGGGGCGCGCCAGGTGGCGTGCCGGGCCGCTTTTGGCCGAAATATTTTTGGCAAGGTCAGAAAGGGGCCGCGCCCAGGGGCGTTCCAGGCCGCTCCTGACCACCTTTTCCAGAGCTGAAATTTTTCTAAGTCCCTAGAGCGTCCGGGAGCGTGCCGGGGTGCTTTTTGCCAAATTTCTTTGACGATTATTAGTCTATAAAGAGGACTCTTGGGTTATGGTATCTTTATTCCATCGTAGTAGGACTACTCTTGAGCGAGTTTGGCATCTGATTTGGGGTTAATTCTTCGTCATAAGTATTTTATCAAATTATGTTCAATTAATCCATGAGTGGCTAGAATTTCATTTTTTTGTGATTGAGGCTATGAACGTGAATCTTGCGAGTTGAATATTATCTTGACATTATGGAATTATTTAAGCATGATATTTTTGGGTATTACACATTAAATTAGTTGGTCTAAATGAGTCATGTGTTAATGGGCTCAATTTGAGGCCCAAAATGACGCAAAAGACAAGGCCCAAAGTGGGCAAATGACCCATTCTTCCATGTTGACCAAGTAAACATGGCATTTAATGCCAAGAGTTGGATAAGGATGACTTTAGGGGATATATAAGGTGTAAAAAATCATATTTCTATTTCCACAAAGCACACATGCCATTCTAGACATTTCCACAAGATATTTCTTTAAGCTCTCAAACCCTAAACCATCTCTTTGGATAAGATCACTCATTTGCAAGCTTGGGTAAGTGTTTATTCTTGTGATTTAATATATTATATGCATGAGAGATGGTGTATATAATGATGGTTATGTATAAAAGTGTGAGTAGTGCACTTTTGCTTTTTGCTAAGTGATGTGTCATCTATGTGATTTAAACTTGAAAAGAGATTTGTGGTTTTGATGAAAGTGAATGGCGTAAATGAAATATCAACATGTATGGTGTGGTTATGTTCCTTAATTTGTTATTTTTCTATGAGTATAAATTATGGGATTGTTGTCGATATGTCGTTATGAAGTGTATTGAGGTGACTTGATGGAGTAATTGTGACGTTGTGTTAATGAGGAAGCGTAAAGGATGAACTTGGTGTGAAATGCTATAAGTTTGTGATGTTTTGGTCAATGTACGGCATGTTGTGGTATTGTTGGTATGACAATGCCATGAATTGTAATATAAATAGTGAAATGACGTTATAAGGCAATCATGTAACTCATTGTCGTCTTATGCACTTGTAAGGTAGTTGGGTGTTAACGTAAGCTCCGTTATGTACTTGTATTGTAGAGTGAAATGTAAGGAAGGAGCTGGACTATTGTGTTCACATATAGGATTGTATATTCATATTGGGAATATAAGGTATGTAAGGTTACTCTTTCTGTATCCTTCTGCAGCACATAGTGTTCGCATTGTCATTGTACTTGTTCCATTCTGAAATGTTCTAAGGTATTTCATTTCAGGTTGTCATCCATTGTTAGTCACATGTTCCTCATTCATTGATCAAATGTTACTCATGTGTTACATAATTTACGGACATGTTCCAAAGCTCCAATAATGTTATGACTATCATTGTATCAATCTCTCAAAAGTAAAGAAATGAAGTAATGCATAGTTGTTGGTTACAAGAGTACGGGTGGTCACTCTAGAGGCATAAGCCTAGCTCGAGCCGATCCTAAGATTATTGGATCAGGGGGTAGTCCTAGAGGTATAAGCCTAGCTCGGGCCAAACCTGACAGGGGGTAGCTCTAGAGGTAAGAACCTAGCTCCAGCCGAACCTGATATATTAGTTTACGGGTGGCAGCTCTAGGGGTAAGAATCCAGCTCGAGTCGAACCCGACATATTGATTTATGGGTGGCAGCTCTAGAGGCATAAGCCTAGCACGAGCCGATCCCAACATAATGTTATATTATGTTAAGACCCACTGATCAGGTGGGGCTCGGGTATGATATGACACAAGTGATGATGAATGAACATAGAAGCAAAGAAGAGAAGAAAGTAATGAAAGTAATATACATGGTTCAACATATATAGCTCGATGATTTATCCATATTGACTAATCTCTTATATCTGATTCCATTGATGTTCTTGCTTATGATGCAGTTTCTTATAACCTTACATACTCAGTACATTCTTCGTACTGACGTCCCTTGGGGTACTTACCTTACTTGTTGCAGGCACAGGTGCTAGTAGACCTCTACAGTAGGTTGCAGATCATTTACCGATCGTTGGTTTGGGGCTTTCTGAGTCACATGTGTACATTTGTTTTGGTATTGTAAAGTTGTATAAAGTGGGAACTTGCCCGACTGTTGGTTGGTTATGTACATGTATCTGTAAAAGATTTGTAGACGTATGTGAGAAGATGAATGAAAGAGATGTATGACCATTTTGACTTGATGGCCCTAACGGCCAAGTTTCATATATAATATGTTTTCCATGACTTCCGCCATTGGTATTTTATAGTTACATGAGGTAAAATGATATTCCTACAGAGACATGCATATGAATGTACATGAGCAGAGATTGGTTCTCTCGGGCCTCAACGTCTTCGGGTGCCAGTCCACCTCGTTGGAATTCGGGGCGTGACAAATGCATCCTCAAAAATACCCCATTTGGTAGGTACAAAATCATTACCTTAAATATTCTCCCACTAATCAACCACAGACTTGCAACATCCTTAAGATGGTAGAAGGCAAGCTCAACACTCTCAGTGTCAATAACATGCATCACCCAAAAGATCTTTTTAATCTCATCAATAAAGTTTTATGGATCCTTGTACACCCCATACCTTCCAACACATATACAACTAAGTAAACTTGACAAATATATGTGAACTCGGGATAGGAAAATGTGGTATTTGATATTAAAGTATAAAGTGTCGAAGTGTATATTAGTGTTAAGTTGAATTAAAGAGATTAAGATTTGGAATATGGAATAAAATAAGTGAACTACTTGCTTGAGCTAATTAAAATAGTAAGTGCATCACCTAGTTTGACTCATTGACCAGCCTAAGAAACTAAGTAGGTGTATCACCTACTATGACTCTTTTGACCAGATTATAGGGCCAAGAAAATCCATCACCTACTTGATAAATTCTTACCCAACTAAGTGAAAGAAAACGATAAGAATGGCAACCCAAGGCCCAATTGTCCAAGCCCACAAGAAGTAATTAAAATGGCCAAGTAGGTGCATCACCTACTTAGCATTTGTGGCTCAAATTAAGCCAAATGGTGGCTGGAAATAAAGAGGAGAAAGAGTCAGCAAAGTTGGACTTTAAAGGCCAAAAATATGATATAAATATCTCATTTTTTTCTCATACACATCTCAAGTCTCTTAAGCTCTCACCTTTATTCTCCAAACAGATGCCCTAATTTCCCATTAGGGTTCTAAATCTTCTTCAACTTGTTTCTTGTAAAACAGACCATAAGATCACCTTCTCTCCTTCATGAATTTAAGTATATTAGATATTTTTTAAGGGGAGTGAGTAGAGAGTGCTATAGATGTTTGTATCTAAGGTGTTATCACCCTCTTTCTAAGATTAAGGTACGAATTTCATGTTATAAGCTTGGGTTCTTTTCCCTATTTTCGCATGATGCTTGTGCTAACTTTCCTATCCTATTTTAGTGGATTGGAGAAGGTTACTAAGGTATGAATTGAAGGAAAATATTATTTTAAGATAGCCAAGATAAGGTGTTGCCCCCACCTCTAATTAAAAGCTTGTTTGAGCATTCTAGACATACTTGTTTATTAGAACTCATGGAATGGTGATTGAAAGCCATGATTTCAAGTATTCTGGTTATGTTGGGATGTTGGGGTTGTATTATGGTATTGAGAATTTTGGAGGTTGTGGATGGACTTGGAAAATGATTGGTTAATGTTATTAAAGGGCATAAATGAAGGGTGTGGTGATACACCATTTTAATTGAAAACTGTGTAAACTTGTTGACCATCCCATGTTGGTTAATTCTATATATATGTTATAAAGCCAGAGAGTTTCATGAAACCTTATGGTAAGTTCATTTCATGTAAATAATTGTATCGGGCAGAATGTGTGAAAGAACACCCCTAGTTAGAAGGATTACATGCTTATTGCCTGGCTACTGTTATGATGAGTTAAAACATCCCAAGTTGGTTTGTTAGATTCTAATGTTATATTTATTACTTGGTATTTGTTGTAGATGAATATTATTTCATCAAAGTACATTTTGGCACTTCACAATTTGTACGAATTGAGAATTAAGGTATGTAAGGCTATTCGATTCCGTATTCTTTGGCATGAAATCTTATTCTTGTTTTACTACCAAAAAAGTGAGCTTTCTAATTGATCCTCATGGTAAAAGAATCCCCAGTGAAGTTAATGAGCTTCTTCCTACAGCCCATGGTTTCACAAATGTGTCAAAGTACTTCTATATGCGTTTATTATCCTATACCAGTGTGTTTATACTTCCACGTACTAGTACGAAAAGGCTACTCTAAACAACAAGTTTCAAGAGTTATCCTCTTAAGTCAAATGAGGTTTATTGAATCAATAAAATCCTACATTACACATGTTATAAGCATTCATATGTCGGAGACACATTCTTTCCGTTATATATTTTATATGTCCTTACGTGGAATGTACACTTGTTCCATATTTTGGATTTGTCCTTGTGCCTCAATAGTTGACATGTTTATGCACCTTTTCATTTGACATCATCTACAAGTGTTTAGCTATTGTATCATCTTATACAGTCCTTACTCTCCATTTGAGAAATTACACGTCTCCATTTGAAATGCATGTATGTCCCCATTTGAAATGTCTTAATGTTTTTTAAATGAGTAATGTGCTAAGTAGAATCACCTGCTCACTTGTTATACAGCTTAATGACTCATTTTCTACATGCCCTAATGACCTTACTATGGCTTATTTGTGAATATACTTTTTTCCCAATGAGGTTCATTGAGTCATATAAGTTCTAAGTATTACATTGAAGTTATATTATGCTTCCTATGTCATTGTTGCTGCCTCAAGTATTTTATTTATATGTCTTCACTACTGGTCCATAGTACCAAATCTTAAAAGAGTTACGACCACCAAAAGAACAATCTCAAAGATTAAAGGAATAAGGTAAAGTGAATCTATAGTTATGGGTGGCAGCTCAGGGGTTAATACCTAGAATGGGCCAATCCCAATTGATGTATTTATGGGTGGCAGCTTAAGGGTTAATACCCAGCATGGATGATCCCAATTGATGTATTTATGGGTGGCAGCTTAAGGGTTAATACCCAGCATGGATGATCCCAATTGATGTATTTATGGGTGGTAGCTCAGGGGTTAATACCTAACATGGACCGTACCCAATTGATGTGTTTATGGGTGGCAGCTTAAGGGTTAATACCTAGCATGGGTCGATCTCAATCTATGTATTTATGAGGACCGTATTCTAGGGGTTAAAATGCCTAGCATGGGTCATCTTTTTCTACCACTGATCAGCTGGTCATTTGTATCACATGCCTTTTAAAATTTATAAAGCAAAGAATAGCAAAGTAAAGAAAAGAATGTAACGTACATGATTCCACAAGTATAAGCAAAGGTGGTCTTCTATCATTATCTATACATTTGAACCTAGTTTCATTTAAGGTCCTATTTTACATATAGTTACTTAAATCCTTACATATTCAGTACATTCTTCCATACTAATGTCCCTCATGGGGGACACTATGTTTCATGCCAGAGGTATAAGTACACCAGCTAATAGATCTCCCCAATAGAATCACAGGATACTCAACAGCTATTGGTGAGCTCCAGGTTGATTCAGGGCTTTGCCGAGTCTTTAGCATATATTTTGATATTGTATTATAGTTATGGTTATGGTGGGGTCCTGTCCTGACCTAACCTAAGTTGTCCATCTTTGAGAGGCTTTATAGACTATTCTTAAAGCAAAGCACAGTTGTGTCTTAGTTTCTAGTAATTAAAGTCTCAACGGCCAAGTCATGTTTATCCATTATGGGCCTATCTATGTTGGTCTTATATTAGGGAATCTTAACTATTCTTATCAAATCCTTATAATTATAACAATTACATAAATGATAAGCACAAGGTATAAGTTGGTTCTCTCGGGCCTATAGGGTATCGGGTGCATGTCCGTCTCAATGGGATTTGAGGTGTGAGAGAAGTGGTATCAGAACAGGTTATCCTAGGGAGTCTACAAAGTTGTGTCTAGTAGATCCTTACTTATGAATGTATTGTATGTAACATTTATAATTAGGAGGGTGCTTGGACATTTAGAAAATATAACCTTCTTTCATAATTCAGATCATGCGATAGAGCTAAGTTAAGAAGTTTATTCCCACTCATACTATGATTTATGTCACCAAGATTATATTTACTAGAGCTAAGATCAAAAGTGGAAAAAGGCCTGCACAAGTATTTCCTGTGAGGTAATCTTCATAGAAAGGTCTCATGTTATTAAAATTTAGAGAAAGGCGTGTAGAGGTTATTACATTACTTATATATACAGTTGCATTTGTACCACTTGTATCATCTTGGTTAATCTGAGCGGGACATAACATGGTCATTCATATGCTATATTGTAAATGGTTACCTAGTCACAAAGATGGTTTGAAATATTTCCTAGTACAACTTCTTTGGAGAATGTGACCAATTCATGAGTCCGAGATTGACTCAAACATAACTCCTCCAGTGGTAAAAGGATCTAATATTACAAAGGACATTTAAAACTTTGTCAGCAATATAGAATCTTTAGGGTTATACATGTATTAAAAATAAAAGTTATTGATTTAGTTTTGTATTAGGTAAAGGATGTGGTAGTAGCATAGAGTAAGTGAATATACCACATTGGTATTGACTAGAGATACTATTCTTGAAAGATTGCCCACACCACCACCATCCCAATGAGATTATCAGGCATACTTTTATTAAAGGATTGAGGCCAGACTCTAAGTCTTTATTAGATGCATAAGCTCAAGGAATTTTGTCCAAAAACTATGACGAAATAGAGTCATTGCTTAACCTTATGCCTGAAGGTCATTAAGACTATTTAGAACCCAATAGAGTATTTACTTCTACATAGAAAATATTGGGTAAGCTAGAGTTGGATGATGTATCAGCCATTAAGGCTGATATTGGGTAGTTGTGTTCCTTAATAAAGTAGAGTTTACTAACTCCAAATGTAGGTCAAGTTCAGCAGGTACATCAGGGTCAAGCAGCTGCTTTGAAAAGTGTGGTGAAAATCATGCTTACTGTAGGTGCCCTTGAATCCAAAATCTATATATTATGTGGGGAAACAAAATTATAGAAACCATCTAAACTTCTCTTGGGGTGGAAATCAGCAGGGCAAAAGATAATCGTATACATAGCAAGTACCACAGGTGAGAAATTCATTAGAGGAGACAATAAAGCAATTTGTGGGACAACAAATTCAGATTATGGCTGAAATACAAAAGTCCATTCATGAACTCGAGCATTAAGTAGGCTAGCTAGCTTCATCATAGCATGCAAGACTAGTTGTACATTACTAAGTGATACAGATAATAATCCAAAACAGGTAATGGCGATCACATTAAGTAATGGAAAAGAGTTGGTTGAAGCCATTCTTAAATAGAAAATTCATTAGGCAAGTGTAGAGTTGCCAGATTTAGAGCCTTCAAAAATGAGGGTCTTCACTGGTTGGATGGCTTTGAAAACTTTAAACATTCATCCACTTTCCTAAAAAGTTTGAATCCATCACCAAATCCAGAGCTAGAACTTGTATAAGAGCAAAGAAAAGAAAAGGAGTTTGTTGAGTAGCTTGAGATTGCAATAGAGAGACCTCCACTATAATTACCATAGAGATTCTATAAAAGCAAGGAGGATGTCAATTTTAAAAAGTTCCTTGATATATTCAAGAAAATTCACATTAATATTCACTTGATTAATGTTTTAAGGGCATGCCCAGGTATGTTAAATGCATGAGTGATGTGCTGGTTGGGGAAAGAAGACATCTAGAGTTTGAGATGATTTTACTCACAGAAGGGTGTAGTTCAAGGGTATGGAGCAAGCTCCTTAAAAATCTCAAAGAACCTAGGAGTTTCACTCCCCTTCACCCTCCATACAAATTGGTGAAGATGAGTTTGGGCATGCATTTTATGATATTGGGGAAAGTATAAACTTGATTCCCCTATCTGTGTTCAAGACACTTAGCTTTAGAGCACCACGCCTAACCACTATTGGTCTTCATCTAGCAAATTGTTCTAGTGTGTATTCGAAGGGAGTGATTGAGGATGTGTTCATTAAAGTTGGTAAATTTATAATTACTACTGAATTTATTATTCTTTATTTTGATGCAGATAAATAGGTACCGGTCATAGCAAGACACCCATTCTTAGCCATCGAGGAGCCTTGATTGATGTGAAAAAAGGAGAGATAAAGATGAGAGTCCATAATGAGGAGGCAACATTTAAAGTGTATAAGTCACTCTCCAACCCTTCACACTATAGAGACTTGGGTATGATCATAGAGTTGTTCAATGATAAGTGTAGGGTGGAAGGTGCGAACTTAAAATAGTTGAAGAGCTAAAGACTGACACCCAATTGTCTGAGGTACAACAGGAAGAATTTCTCAAGTTTTTGAGAAAGCATGAGAATGTGTTTAGATATCCGAATTATGACCCAAAAAGGGACTTGAAGACAAAGAGAGTTAATGATGATTGTGATCCTCCTAGAGTAAAGAAGAGAAGAAAGTTGCATTATATGGGGAGGAAAAAGTTGAGACAATCTTGAGAGTGCTGAGTTTAATCATGCTGCGATAGTAAATCAGATGCTGCTTGGGAGGCAACCTAAGTTGTAATGTTGTATTTTTATTTTTTTATATTTATTGTATCATTTTTTGTTTTTGTTTTTTGTTTTTGTTTTGTGCAGATTGGAAAAGTCTAAGTACCTAGATTTGGAAGCTAAGAGGCATGGATAAAGCATAAGTGTAGGGCCATCCACCCCTTGATGGAATATTGAGAGAATACATATTGTTAGTTAGGCCCTAGAGAGCCTCACAGAGTATCTCTAACACTCTATTTTATCTTATTTAATGCTTTGGGGACAATGCATGGCCTTAATTGTGGGGTGGGATATCTTCCAACTTTTGTTAAGGGTGAAGTATGTTATAGGATTTGGGTTTTTTAGTTGCTTACTTTAGTTGAAAATTTTGAAAAAATCCAAAAACACAAAAAAAAAAATCTTTAGCTTTCTATATTAGAATAGTTTGTGTTGGTGTTTAGCTTTTTAGTTCTTTAGTAGAGCATATTTCATCCACCCCTAAGTTTTTCTTTTTGGTTCTTTTCCAAGGGGAAACTCTTTGAACGAGCATCCTTTTTATTTTTAGAATAGTTTCTATTTTAATTTTAGGTAGAATGGATTTTCTCCATGATGGATGGTTAACAACCGTCTTGAGGGAAGATCTAGTCATTAGGAGTTATAGTCTTTAGGACCAATTGAATACGAGGTGTTCTTGTTAGGTTCTACACATGAACTGAATGATGTAAGTTGGTTTTAAATTTGAAAGCATGCTATGAAGAAAAATGTATGACATCTTTTGAGACACTTAGGTTGTTTTACTTGACCCGTATGTAATTTTTAGCTTAAACAAGAACTCTTGTTGTTTTCTTGATTGAGAGTCAATATGTATCCTTCTTGAGCTAAACATGTGCCATATGTGTTAGGTGTTTGTTGATATTCCATTCTTTCATATTATCTAGACTTTCCCAATGTGTTTGCAGAGTGAAATGATTAATGTTGAGTTTAGGAGATGATACAGGTGTTTCTTTGATTAGCCATATTTTTATCCTTTGTTTTACCTACCCACAATGGATGATCCTTATTAGCCCCCTTGAGCATTTAGCTTATTCTTTGGTATCCACATATGAAGCTTAAACTTTTTCTTTCAATTGACTTTAATTTGATCTAAAACTCCTAAGCGCTTTAATTTACAAAAATAGGAGTTTAAAGGAGTGATAATTAAAAAGGGAGAGTTGAAGTGAGAAACTTCTAGAAGACTAAGAGCTCAAAAAACAATTCATATACCTTAGTAGGGAGTAGAAAAACAAAAAAAAGAAAAAATATTTAATAATTGAGCGCTCCTTACTAGTGGTATGTGAACTTGCTTAAAGAGATGGGAAAACAAAGAAGGTCTGTGGGTGAGAAGAGAAGAAGATAGAAATTAGTTGATTGAGTACGGTGCTTAGTGAAAATTTGTGATGTATTAAAGTGCTTAGGGAAGATAGTCACTATTTATGGCCAAAATAATTCCTACCTATCCCTTAGCTTACATTACAATCCGAAAAGTCCTACTTGATCTTGAGTTTGAAGTTCTTATGTAAGTATAGTAGTACTCTAAGGGAAAGCTTTTAGTTCATCGTATGTTGCATGTGAAAATTTTTGTGACAGTGAGCATAATTTTATTCTTATACCCATGTATGTGACATTGTATAATTGCAAGTAAAGATGGTTAAATCTCTTGTTGTGAGGGCATATGGTTGATGAAAGATAGTTGAAGCCTTTGATATCTTGGTTAGATAACTTGCATGAGTCTGCTAATATTGTAGAATCGGTTCTTGAGGCTGGAAGATCTTGAAGTAGTTGCTCATGAGTTTAAATGTGTTGAATGAAGCATGCTTAATAAGAACTTGTTATCTATTATAGTCGTTGTAGTCTTAGCTTGAGTAATCTTGTTTCAATTGGTGTAAGACATAGTAGAGTCTAATTCATGATTGTATAGCTTACTCGAGAAAGAGCAAGGGTTTAAGTGTGGAGTGTTGATGTGAGGCTAAAACCCTTGTTATTTTACCATCTTACGCCTCACATTTGTTCTCTTTTTAGTATTGTCTTGAGCATAAATAATGTGAATTACACTTGTGCTTTTTGTTTTGTTTATGTAGGAGTGTGTTGAGATATTTTACACTTAAACAAGAATAAAAAGGGTGCCAAGGAACCATAAAGAACCAAAAGGAATCAAAGAAGGATCAACGTTGTAACACGTAGAAAAACAAGTGGAAAAGGGTCAAAAAAGTTGTGCCTTGTGCCACTGTTGCAAAGCAAGGAGTGGCATGGATTTGGAGAGCTATCAGGACCCCTTGTTCCACATACACCCCCAAAGTAAGGGGTGGTGCAAGTATTGCCACCATTCTGAATTTTTACTTCTTCCTTGTGCCACTGCATCACTTTTTTACAGTGGCGCGAGCAGGGACTTCTACTAACCCCATTTGGATTGGGTTTTGAAGTTCCAAGGGTTTATAAATACTATATAAACACCCTCCACACATTTGTTATCACACACATTTGATTTAGGGAAGCAAAATCTAGGGTAAAGCTTAAGAACAAGGTCTAGTTTATTTTCTTTATTTTATTTTTGATTTCTACCTTATAAATACATGAAATCTCTTCTCCCAAAGAGATTCATGAGTAGCTAAACCTTTTAATTTCTAGGGTATTGGTTGAACATGAGAGTTGATGCCTGTCATATTATCAATTTTAATTTTTGTCTATTGAGTTGCTTATTTCATTCTTGATTGTAATTATTTGCTTGTTTGATCACCTTACGAATACCATCTAGGACATGTTTATTGGACTTGAAAAAGAGAACGACAATTGTAAAAACAGAAAATAGGGATAGATTGTGAATCTTAGAGGGAAAGGGAATTGATTTATCACTGAGGATAGAAATATACCATATGGCCTAGCTTAGTTGATACAGACGGTGTTTTAATAAACTTCACTATTAACCGACGACCATAGAAATATAGGTGTTAGGGATAGTCGAGTAGGCTTAGAGTTGTTGAGAAAACGCTCAATATAGCTAAAATTAACATGCAACTAGTAACTCAGGATATTAAATTAGACATATGATTGGATAGCTCAACTGGATTGTCAAAATACCACAACCCTGGATCTTTTTCCTTAACTGAATCACAAAACATGAATTCTTTGACTTATTTACAATTGTTATTTTGTTTTATTAGAACTTAAACAGTCTCAATTATTTGTCACCTACTGAATAGTTAAACCAAGAATTCAAAGTAGAACATCAATTTGTTAAATCACTTGGGTATGATATCTGAACTTGCATCTTTTATTACTTGTACGACCACGTGCACTTGTATATATTTCACATTTACTTAGCATAAACTCTTGCCACGTGAAATATAAATGAAATTAATACATAATAGATATCAAAAGAAATACATTTTTATCTTTAGCTAATGAATTATTTTCTCGCAAACTCATAAAATTTTTAATGTTTTTATCGAATTGCAATTATTTTACATATTTTAAATTATTTTATTATAAAATATCAAATATCTAAAGTTTGGGCCCAGACTTAGCATGGGCCTTACGAATCTAGTGTTATTATACAAGTCAAATTTTTCTTCCCCGTTTACGGCAAGTATTATTTTTTAACACGTACAAAATTATAATTTTTTTTAAATATGTGTGGAAATTTGTTTGGGAATATTTGGTTGAAAATTTTTATTGCTAGCTCCAAAAATAAAGAAGAAAAGTTGGGTCAAATTGAGTGGGTTGGTTTGTGACACTTTGTTTAACCCATCTAGACAAAGTTCATATTAGCCCAAAGAAGCTTTGGGCAGGATTGGTCATTGACCCATTTGTTGACTCAATCCATCTCAACCTGCCCAACTTCAGCCTAAACAACCCATACCCTTAGATAGACCATTTATATTTTATGAGTGTTGATGTCAAATCATTTGTTATTTGAAGGGAAGTCACTTAAAAGTATTAATCATGCAGTTTGACTATAGCAGTCCCAAGTCTTCAGAGCAAGGAAAAAAGTAGCCTAGACAGTTTTAAGTTGAACAATGTATGTTGCATCAACCTATAAGACAATAATAGCATAATGCAGATAATTTTACATGCTTGTAACAACAAGAAACACGACAAAAAGATGAAGCACCTAAGGTTCTGGATTAGTTGTTGTTGAGGAATATTTTTGTGAATATTTGTAAAGAAACTAGCCATTATACTCGTGTTGTATGGAAAAATCTTCTGATTATAACTACTTTTCAATTCAATATGAGCCATTTTTTATATCAAACAAAATAATTTACACTGCAAAGTGTTGGGACCGTACTTGCATGGGCTAATCGCATCTAGTATAATGTTCTCCATAACCCAATGAACCAGAACGAGATCCTCGGCCTGCATGACCTGATCTTTGACCACTCGAAATCTCAGAACTAGCAATCCGGTCTATCGTGGTAACTATGAGAATCTCTACTTGAGAAATCCCTACCTCGAGATGAATGACCACTGAAATCACCCTGACGGCATATCCTCTTGGTACCACCACTCTGAATACCATAGTGAATAGTCTCAATCATCTTGGAATAATCCATTATACTCTGAAAAGAACCACCATAAACCACTAAATGAGTCGTTTCCAACTGGTAATAACTAGTCAAACCCTTATCAAACTTCCTGATACTCTCAGACTCTATGCAAATGCTAACGATGACATATCTGGACATGCATAAAAGTAATCCTCATACTCTGCAATAGTCATGGAGCCTTGCTCTAAATGATCAAACTCGTCTCTCTGCTAGTTCTTAAAGCTAAAGGGCACAAACCTCTCCAGAAAAGTCTCAGAAATCTAGGTCCATATCAAAGGAGGGGAACCCATTGGTCTAAAACTAACAAGAGATCTCCACCACTGCCTAGCCACATCAGACAACTGGTAGGTAGCGTAAGCAACACCATGGGACTCAAGCAAACTGAGGTTATAAAACCTCTTCTGACAATCAATCAGAAACACATAAGCATCTTCACCAATAGCACCACTAAACTTGGGAGGGGTCAATCTGATAAATCTCTTGAATTTCTTCTGCTCATCAACAGATATCATAAGACCTAGAGCTATTAGCGGAACAACAAGTCTAGTAGGTAATGTCTCAGCACATGGGACCACAACAGCCGTTGGTAGTGCCTTGAGAGTCTGAAAATCATGAGTAGGAGCCTACCCTAGTGGTTGTACGCCTCTTATAGTCTGAGAACCATCTGGTGTACCCAATAGAATACCAATCTAGGGAACGCCATCCAAATGGCCGAAAAGATGAATCAGCAGATCCTGCAACCCTAGAGAAATAACAAAAACTTGAGGGGCCTGGGCTGGTCCCACATCCACTGGCTGATAAGCCTTTTCATCATGTTCAATCTTAGGCTCGAGAAAGGCTGCTCTAGCTTATCCTCTAGCTGGAGCTGCTCCTTTTTCCTAGCCTCTACCTCTATCTGGGTCGCGACCCATACCTTGCCCTCTGACTGGGGATCCAACTCAGGTGTTGGCTCTTCATCCTCAAAAACTGTAAAAACCCTTATTATAATTTTTAGCTTTTTCTGTGTTTTAACCATTTTTCCATACCCCATAGTTTCTATATGCCTTTTATGAGTTGTGGGATTGGTTTTCATAGCTCCCAAAGCATTCGGGAGTGATTTGAGTGAGTTTGAGGTTTTGAGTAGCCTTGAAAGCGATTAGTTTGACTTTGGTCAACATTTCAAGATCCAAGCATCGGATGGTGATTTTATTAGTTTCATTAGATCTGGAATATTAATTTTGGGTTAGTAGCATGGTTATTTTGAGTTTTGAGCCTTTATATTGAGTTTTGACCTCTTTAATGATAAACTAATTAAAATAGCCTAAAAGGGGTCCTAGTGGATTTTTTTTAACGACCTCTTTTGATAAATTTGATGGTTCCATTGAGTCCGGAACGTCGAAATTAGCGTAGTAGCATTATTGATTTATTTTTATATGGTATCAAACATATCTCGAGGTTCCGTTTGGAGGATTTTTGGACTATTTCCTTAGTTGGTTTGTTGACAACTGGTGCAGCAATAGTCCTTTCTTTGCATTCGCGAAAGCCTCCTGGCATTTGTGAAGAAGGATTCTTTTATTCATCGTGATGCGCTGGTGGGGCTCGCGATCGCAAAGGGTTAGGAACTTAGGTCATCGCGAATGCGAGGTTATGGTGGCGTTCGCGAAGGGTCTGATTCAGGTCAGGTCGAACACGACATTGTGATCACGATCGTGAAGAAGGACCACCTGAATAGTATATAAACATCATTTTTGTTATTCCAACTCCAATTTCACCATTTTTGAACCTTGACACCTCAGGATTAGCAATTTTGAATAGGGTTTTTCATCAAAAGTGTTTGGGTAAGCTTCTAAACATAATTTCTGTAATTATTCATTAATTTTATCTTCAAAACAACTTCAAACTTGGATTTTTGGGGTTTTATATGGTAAAGTGAGAAAATTATCTTTATTGGATTTCAAGCTCGATTTCAACTTATTTTTTTATAGGTTTTCATATTTCGATAATGGTATAAATGAGCTCAAATTTCCTCAAATCGTAATAGATCATGATATAAGTTATTGTATGGCACCACAGTAATGAAAAGTCATGTAAGACATCAATAATATCAATCCAAGCCCCCACTCGGGCATCACATTAATAGTAAAGGCAAATAATGCTCAAACAAGACCAATACCAGCCCCCCCACGGGTATTACAACAATAATAATCTCTCAAGTCAACAATAATATTTACATAGCCCCCATACGAGAAACACGATAAAATAATGATCTCAAAAGATGAGTCTCACGATAAAATCTCCAACCCATAACATACTTTGCATGAATAGTTAACTACCCAGCCTGATTTGAAGAAAGTTAAGCCATAACCTACATTGAAAAGCCGAAATATGAGTCTGGACCCTTTAACATAGAGCTTTTTATTTTTGTGCAATCTTGGAATAAACCCAATCTATCAAAAACGTAAACTACACATCAAGAGGATTATAATGATACTCATATTAGCTACTTTCATTTCGGATCCAAAAATAGTTCAAAAATTGACCCCGAAGAAAAAAGAATAAAATTGGAATTTTTATTTAAGAATTAAGTTTTCCATACTCTAAGGGTTCTAAATATAAAAACCCATTGAAAACAAGTTGAAATCGCACTTGAAATCATTGAAAAACCATTTTCTTCCTTTATCGGATAAAACCCCAAAATTTCAAGTTTCAAATCCAAGTTTTGATGATGATTTAGTGAAATAATCAATGAATAAGGATGGAAATCATGTTGAGAAGCTCACCCAAGTCCAATTTGATAAAACCCTCTTTGAAATTGCTAAAACTGAGGCCCTAAAGCTTGAAGATTGAAGAATAAAATAAAAGAAAATAAAAAGAGAATGTATATCAGTGATATCGCCTAGGCGGTCAAATGATCTCCTAAGCGACATTGCCAAAGCGGCCAGACTACCTCTAAGACAGTATCATTTGCCACACAAATGATCGCTAAGGCGGTCCATTAACCGCTCACGAGAAGCCGCGAAGGCTGCTAAGTAGTCGCCAAGGTGACCCTTGCCAGTACCAGTCAGCCTTGCTAAGGTGGCCCAAGGTCCGCCTAGGCGCTACCATTAAGGCGATCAAACGGCCGCTTAGGTGGTTGCACCAGAAACAACACTCAGCTGAATTAAGGGACTAAAAATGACTCCGAATGGACCCTTGGGATTCGATCAAGAGTCCGTAAAAATAATCTAATAATGCTACTAGGCTAATTTTAACGTTTAAGACTCAATGGAACCATCAGATTTATCAATGGAGGTCGTTATCAACAAGTTAACCCCTGGGATCCCCTTTTTAGCTAATTTAACTAGTTTCTTGTCTAAATGCTCAAAACTCAAAATAAAGACTCGGAACTCAAACCAACCATGCTACTAATCCTAAATCGACATTCCAAATCTAATTGAACTGTCAGAATCACCTTCTGACGCTCGAATTATAAAATATTGACCAAAATAAAACTAATCACTTTCAAGGTTACTCAAAACCTCAAACTCACTCAAGTCACTCCCGAATGCTTTGGGGACCGTGTCAACCATCTCCACAACTCACGAATGATATATAATAACTACAAAGATGGGAAAAATGGTCAAAATACAGAAAAAACTAAAAATCACAACAAGGGTTGTTACATATTTGTAAAGAAACTAGCCATTATACTCATATTGTATGGAAAAATCTTCTGATTATTACTACTTTTCAATTCAATACGAGTCATTTTTTATATCACACAAAATAATTTACACTGCAAAGTGTTGGGCCCGCACTTGCATGGGCTAATCACATCTAGTATAACAAAGAAACGTGAACAAATTTGGATATAACTACTAAAGTTATCCTCTTTCCATTTATTGTTACTTATTTATTTTAGGGTTTATTAATTAGTATCCCGTTTTAATTTTGAGTGGGGTTTGCAATAGAAGGTAACTTTTCTTTTTGTCATTGTCTGATTATTCATGTATTGTGATATAGCTTTGTAATGTTCTATTTTGAAATTTCTACTAAGGGAAAACAGTGATTTTAGTCCCCGTGTTATGTGTTTATTCCAGTTTTGGTCCCTGTATAATTTGACTATGTTAATTAACCTTCAATTAATATAAATGTGCAATTTTGATCCTTCACATTAAAGGAAGTTAAAAAATTAACAAAATTGATCATTAATTTTAAAAATATAGAAAATTTAAAAGAATCAAAAGTAAAAATTAGTTTGTGAAGAAGGTTAACCTCCATTGACAAGAACGATGATGAAGTCATCATCATCAACTTATCCCATCTAACTCAAATTATAATCAAATTGGATCGAAAATCATCCTCCCATTCTTCTTTGTTTTAAACTTTATCTTTTTACTCTTTCAAGTTATGAACCTGCACTTTGCTGGACTTTAGGACTTTTTTCAAGAGTAATTTTTATCTCGTTACTAATTAAAAAATTCATGTTTCTTCATCAATCATTGACGAATCAAACACAAAAATTATCTCATAAACTGTAGTTTCTCTTTCTTTCTGAAGATCTACCTACTGCAAATTTAATGATAACTTGGTTCATTGATTTGTTATATTCTAGTCTTTCTTATTCATATAAGATATTTAACTTTCTATTAATTATGTATAGCTATAAGAACTATTAAGAGGATTTAATTCAACCAGAAAAAAATTAAAATATTTTAGTTATTAAAAAAATAAAATACTAAGTCAAGACTTCTCATTTTCACGCAAGATGATGAAGATGAAAAATGAAGATGCAAGTTGGTGTAGGAACATTTTTATTTCAAAATTTTAAAGAACTTAGAGCCAAATTACCTAGTAAGCATGCCAGGTCGCTCGACTACCGAGGCCATTCACCTGGTAAGGAGATTAGTGGAGCAGTATAGGGAGAGGAAGAAGGATTTGTATATGGTGTTCATTAATCTTGAGAAGGCATATGACAAAGTCCCCAGGGAGATTCTGTGGAGGTGTTTGGAGGCTAAAGGTGTGCCCGTGGCGTACACGAGGTCGATCCAAGACATGTACGACGGTGCGAAGACGAGGGTGAGGACGGTAGGAGGGGATTTAGAGCACTTTTCCGTGTTGACAGGGTTGCACCAGGGATAGACTCTTAGTCCGTTCTTATTTGCCTTGGTGATGGATGTTTTGACGCGGCGTATTCAAGGGGAGGTGCCTTGGTGTATGCTGTTTGCTGATGATGTGGTACTGATTGACGAGACCCGGGGAGGAGTGAATGATAAGTTGGAGGTTTGGAGGCAGACCCTTGAGTCTAAAGGGTTTAGGTTGAGCAGGACTAAGATGGAGTACCTGGAATGTAAGTTTAGCGATTCGAGGTATGAAGATGATGCAGTAGTGAAGCTGGACTCCCAGGCCATTCAGAAGAGGGGGAGTTTCAAGTATCTGGGTCTATGATTCAGGGGAACGGCGAGATTGACGAGGATGTCACGCAGCGTATTAGTGCAGGGTGGAGGAAATGGAGGCTCGCTTCGGGAGTTTTGTGCGATAAGAAGGTGCCCCTGAAGCTTAAAGGTAAGTTTTAAAGAGTGGTCGTCCGCCCGACCATGTTATATAGAGCCAAGTGTTGGCCAGTTAAAAACTCCCACACCCAAAAGTTGAAGGTAGCGGAGATGAGGATGTTGTGCGAGATGTGTGGACTTACCAGGAGTGATAGAGTTAGAATTGAGATTATTCAAGAGAAGTTGGGAGTGGCGTCGGTGGTAGATAAGATGCGGGAAGTGAGGTTGTGATGGTTCGGACATGTGAAGAGGAGGTGCACAGACGCCCTGGTACGGAGGTGTGAGAGGATGGTTGGGGATAGTTTTAGGCGGGGTAGAGGTAGGCCGAAGAAATATTGGACGGAGGTGATTAGGCATGACATGGAGCAGTTACAACTTACAGAGGACATGACCCTTGATAGGAGATGTGGAGGACGCGGATAAGGGTAGAGGGTCAGTGGGTAGGAAGGTGTCCCTTTTTAGCAGGGAAGAGTGTTTGCTTGTATCTTTGACTGTTGTTTCTTAAGCAGAGTCTTGTTCGAGCTGTCTTGGTGATATTTGTGATCTTGAATAACTAGTTTGTAGGGTTGATCTGTGAGTGCCTTGCTTCTTCGAGTTGCTAGCGATGTGTTACCCCTTTCGCTTTTGGTTTATAATTTTTGTTAATGATTTTTACGATTCTTAGGATTTTTATGATTCTTATGATTTTTGATTTCTGATTTTATGATTGTTTATGATTTTTATGATTTTTGATTTTTTTGTGATTTTTGTGTGTTATTGTTATCGGTTCTGAGCCGGGGGTCTATCGAAAACAGCCTCTCTACTTCAGCTGAGGTAGTGGTATGGACTGCGTACACTTTACCCCCCCTCCCCCCCCCCCCCAGACCCCACCTGGTGAGAATACACTGGGTATGATGATGATGATGATGATGAAGTTCTTAATTTCCATTAGTTTGAGGGATCAAAATCACACATTTATATAAATTGAAGGTTAATTATGTTTAGTCGAATTATACAGGGATTAAAATTGAAATAAGCTCCTAACACAAAAACCAAAATCGTCATTTTCCCTTCTACGTACTATTAATTAGTGTCACTATTTTAATTCGATTGATTTTTGCTATAGAATGCAAGGTTTCTTTTGTCATTGTCTGATATTCATGTTTTGTGTTATAGCTCTGTAATGTTCTCTGTTTGAATTGCTAGTTATGAAAGTTTCCCTATTATCTATCCAATAGTACAAAGGGCCCAAACTGTCAACCTCAAAATAGAAAAGAAAGAATGGTAACTATTTGGTTAAACTTTTAAAATCAGTTTATTTTAAAAAAATTAGATTTTGTGAGAAATAATTTGTGTTAAGTCAGTAAATTTTAAAAGTACTTTTGAGCACTAATGAGTGTTTGACTAAGCTTTTTCAAAGTGCTTCTAAGTATATTTTTTCAAAATTGCTTTACCAAAAAAATACTTTAGGGGGAAACTTCTTTTTTTAGCCTCTAAAAAATACTTTTTGCTACTCCGGAGAAACACTTATTTTCTCCCAGAAGCTTGGCCAAACACCTTTACTTTTCTAAAATAAGGACTTCTGGCCTTCCAAAATTTGGGCAAACAGGCTATTACTCGTGTTTCAAGGAGTTAAGTAAAATATGGAAAAAGAAATTTTTTATTGAACTTGCAAGTTATTTTGTTGATGGGAATGGTCCATTCTAATAAAATCACGATTCAATTTTGGAATTCTGAAGCACATTCCAGTGTCAAGTACCACTAGAAAAACAAATATTGAAGATGAGAAACTTTAACAAAAACAAAATCCAAGTCCTTAGCAGCCGTTTCTGTAATTTAAATCTAGACTAGCTTGACCAGATTTGTCCTAATTTTATAGTTATTCTTCCTCCAATAAACAACTGCTGAACTTCAATATTCCATACATTAAAGAAGAAATAGATTTACCATGTACACATAACATTAACCAATCAAGGAATGAGGAAATTCTTCAAACTATACAAGCAAATTTCCATCCTCAAAGAGGTGTGTGTGTGTGTATATATAAGGCCACTAAACAAGCTTAGCTTTACAAATCGAGCTAGGAGGTTTCAGAATTCTTCCCCGAAGGAAATGCATTAATGCGAGCTCGCCAATTTTCACTGGAAATGTGTCTCTCCTCCTTGGTCCTTTGCAACTGTGGATCTCATTTGCATGACAAAAGAAGTAAAACAACCACATAATATATACTTCTTCCGGCAGAAGTGAGCAATCAGTTCAAAAGAAAAGAGGAGGATCATGAATTTGGCCTAGTCATAATCATAACAATTCTTTTTGGCCCTTCCTTTTTCTAGACGTGCTTTTCGAACTGCTTCTTGGATTTGTCTCTCATGTTCCTTTAACATGTCTTCCATACTTCCCCCTGGTGGCACTAGTGGTCCAGAGCAAAGGAGTCTACTTTTCGTTGGCATATAAACCTGAAATAAGAAACATGCCTTAGATAAATTTGTGTACGTCAACAGATGAAGATAATTGGAAGGTATGTAAAGATACACACTGTTGAATCCCCATAAGATGACCCATCGTCCCTCTTTGAATGAACACTAGAAAAGTCTCCTACAGCTCTAGACGTGTGAGAACCCCGTCTTAGAAACTCTCCATCATGTTGGGACACACATGAATCCTCTTTGACTTTGCGAGCATATCCAGCTGCATTAGGATGGATCACTGAAGTAGAATGAGTGAATCCGTTCCTATTTTTCACTCTTGGAGGCTCAATGGGGAATCCAGTTCCACTTTCTTCTAGAGGATTATATTTAACACTAATGCTGATATTTGGTTGTCCCTGCAATATTGTGGAAACCATCTCAATTACAAGCCTTAATTCAATTTCTTTGGGAAAATAGATGAAGATCAACCTGCCCAGCAATAGATTCTGTAATGCTTTCTCCCTTTGATTGCCTTGAGGACTTGCTCAATGATTCATCTCCACATCCTTTCACACTCTCAGCTTTTCTTCTGAGATTAACAAAATAGAAATTGTGACACTACAGAGTAACGCCAACGCAAAAAATGCAGTTTCTCTAAAAGTAAAAAAGTACAGTCAAATGCATGAGAAGACAAGCTTTTGGTCTTAATAGGAATCAGTATCCTAAATCACTCGGAAATTCCAATGAAGAAGTAAGATTGACATTAAGTTTCACTTCTAAATTTCTTAATTTTACGTTCTCTGCAGTTAAGCAGTGTTTATCTGCAAATCCTTCAATAATACATGAACCTTTAATTGTAAAAGCGTCCAAGTCACATCTATTAAGGAAATAGCAAAAAAGAACACAAAAGCAAGCCAGAAATTAATCATGAGTCAATGTAAAGGAAGAAAGAAATAAGAGATTACTAGTACAATAATAGAGGACAGGTTATTGGTAGCTTACTAAGATAGTCCATAGTCATGATTTTATTTAAAGATGCTTCGGTTAGGGAAATTTGTTAAGATACAAGTTGTTACTCGTAAAAGATAGAATATGAAAATTACGCCTAGTGTCTCCCAAAGTGGCTGCTCTTGTATTATTTCTTCCAAAGTGTTTGGTCTTGAATTTTTGTCCCAGCTAATAAGTTTTAATGTTTGCCTCTAAGGCAGAACATCTGACCAATTGTGCAGGTTCATTGTTTTGAAATGTCATGAACGTCTGTCTTATGCACAAGAGCTAGAATATTCGCCTTATGGACAACATATCTAAGTTCTAATTTTTGCCTTTAAGCAGAACTTCTAGTCAATTGTGCAGGTTCATTGGCTTGAAATGTCATGAATGTCTTCCTTATGGCAAAAGTTAAAACATTTGTCTTATGGACAAAATTTATTAAGAGGAGCCAACAAATCAAGGCACCCCTTATAAAGGCCATTTTTGTAAGATTTTTTTTTATAGAGGACAAAATATCAAGACTAGCCCATTTTATGGTCATTTCTGAACTTAACCCATATAGAATACTAAATACTTTGTGATAACATTCATGGTGGCATACTTAGGAGATCAAGACATGGGTGATGGACTTCAATGGAAAATCAAGAAAAAGCTTATCGCGGAAGAAAAGTGTAAGAATGAGCCTAAGATTATGATGAGGAGTGGGCTAAGTGCTATACATATTTCATGGTCCAAGACCAAACCCAAAAGGAGAAACATTAGGCCACATGACCCCCTTCCCCCCCCCCCCCCAAAGAGAATTTTACATTGTGCAACATATTATAGAATTTAATGACATAAATGGCTTAACTTTTACATCTTTTCATTAATAGCATAATTAATTTCAATTTTAGCATATTTATAGAATTTAATTAATATACTAATAACAAAATGAGATCCCATAAATTCTCTCTCCTACCGTTAATATCTTTTCCATGATTTTAGTAAATTTTTCTTTTTTTTTTCTCAATAATTGATATACATCATTTATATTCATCATGTACTAAATAATTAAATAATATAACATTATAAACTATTACTTTTCATATAATATAATGTTATTATATAGCTCACAATATGCTTGTCTAAATAATATTATATTATGTATTCTGTTTATATTCAATATATATAATAATAACAACTTTATCAATAGTTGACCCTCTTTCTAAAAATATTTGTTTTAATTTAGTTGTCTCTTTTATGAAATCAAGATGATTTTATTATGTTCTTCCAATACTACCCTTATCATTAAATGACTAAACAAATTGTATATACTTAAATTTATATTTTCAAAGCATAATTAATAAGGCTAATTTGGTAAAATAAATACATAATAAATATTTTCTTAAGAAGAGTGACAAGTCAACAAGGATCAACTATTTTAAAACGGAGGAAGTATTGCTACTATGTCATTTACATTTGTTGTATCATTAAAAATATACCATATATACATACAATATTTAATATATATTGCTATAATAATATTATATTTGCAAAATTATTTCAAGGATACAATTTACATACATATAATATTTGATATATACAACTATTATAGATTTACCACATATACTGCTGACCAAAAAAAAATATAAGCATCATTATCCAAATTTATAACAAATTAAAATAATTAAACAAGTATTTTATCAATGTAGAAACAAAATAAAAGAAAAGGTTATAGAAAAGGAAAGTAATAATTGCTCAGCCACATTAATGCAAGCCCCAACAAATTATAGTAGGATTTTAGATGTAATTACCTAATTAATTCCAATCGTTTTATCTTCTTTTTTATTAATGAATTAATTTAGATGAAAAAGAAAATTTATTTAGCATTAAACTTCGGCTAAACATGTAATTATTCTTTGGCTATTATTGTTATTTTAAAAATAATGCTAAAAATATATAATGTGTTTTTTAAGACTGCATATTCATGTAAAACTCCCAAACTCCAAGAGGAGGGGCCCACATGGAGCCCAAGAGGAGCCCAACAACAGAGCTGAAATTCGGCCCAGATTGGGCTGCAAATCACGCCGAACATGGGCTGAAATGCACATCCAAAGTGTTGATTATGGCATGTGTGTTTTGGTACAAATTTGAGTTCTATCCTTGCTTTTTGTTAAGTAGTTTTGGGAACAATACAGTTTTATTTGCTTTTCTAGTTTAAAAGTTTTCTAGTTTTATGTTTTCTAATTAGATTTTTCTGCTAACTATTTCCATAAAAGTAGAATTCAAATTTAGTGTTTTTAAAGAGGGTTGATGATTTTCCACTTGTATATAAGGGTGGTTTTGTTCTTTTTGACTACAACAATATTATCAATGTTATTGAGAGTTTTTTCTTTACACCTTTGTATATTAGCTACTTGAGATTTATCTTACAATCTTACAAAAACAATTTCTTTTAAGAGATAAGATTAATTTTATGCTTGACATCTATGGTTCTTATTCGAATTAATTGAAGAAGGTACTTAGTCTTATACTAATTATTGTATTTAATTATTCAATTAAGGGTCTACATCACTTTCATATAAGTTCTTGAATTAAATTTGTTAGTAAACATGATTAGTCTTAATCCATTAATTAGGCCTACTATAATCAATTAGGATTCTTGACCACTGATTTCGAAGTTTAGGAATTTATTTCTCGAATTTAGTGTCTCTTTGATTCCCGTCTTTAATCTTCATATTTTTATTTTGGCATTACTTTATTGTTTTTCTTTCAAGTAACCGAATTATTATCACTTTATCTCCCCTAACAAAAGTTTGGCAACTTGAATTCAAGAAAGATATACTCGTGAACTCAAGAATGTATCAGTAGTGCAACTTGAACTCAAAATAGTATTTAAAGAAAGAAACAAGTGCAGAGACCATAATGTAGAATAATGCAGCAATGGAATGATTTGCAGATTTTAGCTAAGAGAAAAAGGGTATAAAGAGCTAATATTAGATACCTTCTTGCTTCCTCTTCTCGAACCTTAGCATCATATTCCTTGCTTGGAGGATATTTTGGTAAGCTAGATGGATCACAAGGTAAGGGCTTTGTATTGAAGAACTGAAAGTAAAAAGCCAAAGAAGAGTAACCCTCCCATGGTACTTACAAAAATATATACACCACTTCTGGTAATTTGTGAAAGACGAGCTAAGTATGGTATGCTAAAGAAGATAAAATAATCATGTCTAGAAATGAAAGAAAAAAAACTTAAATCATATCAATGTCGCCAGGCTGCAAAATGTCATTGTAGAATAAATAGGTTAACAAACAGACATTAACTTACTCGGACCATTTTGAGTTCATGAAGTTTTCAAATGATTTTTTGGGAAACAAAGTGTAGAGAAAGCCCTCCAAGTAATTGCATAACCATATTAATTCAAAAAGAAACAAGGAGATTGATTCTAAAGTAATTATGATCAATTAAATTACAATTCAGTAAAAATCTCTGAATGTTCTCAAGATAGAAAAGAATGTAATTTTCAATTGTTGATAATTTCTAATCATACTTGCTTAAATGTGCATAGGTAAGAAATGCTTTCAATCATTAGAGAAGGGATCTGGATAACTATTATAAGCAAAGAAATACTCTTAATAACTGTAGACCGTATTTGTCACTCACTCAATGGAAAAGAAACTAATGAAGTCCTATTCAAGAAACACAGTTTCATTACCTCACTGCTGAGTGCAGAAGAAGCAGTACCACGCTTTTCTCGTTCTATTGAAAGTAGAATGTCAACAAGGGCCAAAGCTGAAGGGGGAAAGTCCTTGAATGTATCAGTGACACATCGCTTGTATGGGTGTTGTGGCTTAAAGCTAGTAGCATGAGGCAGCTTTGATTTCTTCCAGTATTCTTCGGACGGTGAACCACAAAATTTGAAAATCTTATGCATTTGCTCCACCTGTGAATTGTTTCAGTTCACAATTACAGGAACAAACAATGAAGTTGAAAGAATTGCAAACTTAGAAAAATGAACATGTACTGAAAGAAATGTTATACAACTAAAATTTAGTGTGTCAAAAAGCGTCAAATAAATTTAAAGTAGAAACTAGAGAATAGCTTTAAACTCTTTCGGTAATGGAATAATTGTAAAGTGACATTTCCAAAGAGATAAAAAATGTGTTAGGAAGAGATAATCAGTCATAAGTGAATAATGTTTAGATTGAAGAGTGAATTCAAACCTCAAAGTGCATGGAAGTACCTCTGTTCTTCCAGGCATGATAGGCTTTCCAGAAAATAATTCAGCAAGGATGCAGCCAGCACTCCACATATCTATGGCCACTCCATAATCTGTTGCACCAAGCAAAAGCTCGGGAGCTCTATACCATAGCGTTACAACACGACTTGTTAATGGCTGTGTTTGGTTAGGCTCAAAGGTTGTAGCCAAGCCGAAGTCTCCAATCTTCAAAACACCATTATCATCAATGAGAAGGTTTGAACCTTTAATGTCTCGGTGAAGTACACCCCGAATATGACAATGTTCAAGTCCACGAAGCAATTGTTGCATATAACATTTAATCTGTAAACCACCATTCCAAATGTTCCATGTAAAATTATGGAGAACATCGAAATATATCTTGTAAATTAAATGCAACTACTGGAAGGTGGTGGTAAAATAAGTTCAATGTACAAATAATTGTATGTCTTTGGGCATCATTTTCTTGCTTTCACTTAGGTCTCAATATTCTCTAGGTTTTATAGGAGATAATTTTAGGGGAGCTAGGTCCACTCCATGAAGGAGTCATTAAACAAGTTCATAGATTTTTATTCTGGGAGGATTTGCATTTAGTTGGGTATGATAATTATGAACATTCTGGAGTTCTTCAGACAAGAATAGAAAGATGTACCTGTGCTTCAGTAAACTTTACCCGAGGTGCTGCTGCAAGTCCAGCAAGATCATGCTCCATGTATTCAAATACAAGATATAAGCTGCCTGATATCCTAGATGTGACCAAAGACTCAAGTTTCATAACATTTGGGTGGTCCAATTTACGCAAAATACATATTTCTCTTGCCATAAAGCGAACGCTCTCCGGATCCATATTGACAAATCTCACTTTCTTCATTGCAACAATTTTATTGGTTTTAAGGTCACGGGCCTTGTACACACTACTGTATGTTCCTTGACCAATCTGCATAAAATTTAAATATTTACGTACTTAATTGCTGGAATATTTAAAATTTTGAATTCTTTGTTAGTCCAGAAATATCTGAAAAACTAAATGACATTATATTTGGCTGAAAAGAAATTTGATGATCCTGTTTCCATAGTTCTTTGAACAAGTACAAGGTGATTAAGCACTCTCAGCTAATGTTAAGAAAGTTCATATTTGGAACTCAAAATAAACCAAGAAAAAAATTAGTAGTGTCCAAAATCATTTTATTTACAATTAGAATTCACAATCCATTTTCCAAGGTACTCGAAAGTAACCCAAGAAAGAAAAGAAAAACTCTAATATAATGGATCATAAACAAAGAAACTTTTAGAAAAATCCATTTTGGATGAAAAACGATTCAACTACTTTTGTCAAAGATAAATGCTCTCTATGAAAGAAGCAAATTCAATATCCTGCGTACAACATGAGATTTTCATAAAGTTTAGAAGGTCCTCAAAAATAGGCATAAGACAAACAAAATTACATGAGTGACAAATTAAAGATAATGACATTACATGACAATTTTAAGTAATAACAGGAACAAGGATTCCTAAGGTGGAACTACAAGATACAGATATCAAAGTTCAGCAAATTATGATTGTTAAACTACAAAGATTTAGAACAAAATGCAATTACGCATGATTTGTATTAAAATAATGAGCAGAGAGAAGAAGCTGTAGAACTGACTTTGTTTAATTTTTCAAATGACTCTGCACTTCGAGGAACCCACCCTTGAATAGCCTCAGCTGCCACAGAAGTTAGCCAGGATGGCCATCCTGCAGCTCCCAGTTCACCCCTTGTACCATTAGGCATGCTGACAACTCTAGACATTGATTGTTGCACACCAAAATCTACGGTGGACCGCCTCTTGTGATGGCCTTCCTTAGGTCTCTCGATAATTCTTGTTTTTCCATCATCCTCAACTTTTGTTGGTGGGATGGAAAGAACACTCGTTTCTGATGTTTGCTTTGATTTAGATTTCATAGGTATTTCAATCTTAGGATTAATTAAGTCTACTTTTATCTCCTCTCTTTGTAAGGGAGCAACCATATGTACAAAAGATTTATCAACTTTTTTTTCTTTCTCCTTGTCATGTTGGATAACATAATCATCTTCGGAAGAACCCTTTGAGCAAATGCAGCCCATACTTTTGTGACCAATATGTTCTGTCACTCAAGACACATTCGAGACCCGCATAATAAATCTGCACCAATTCAAATTCAGTGAAAAAAATATTTTAATTAATAAACTTGTGATTTTCTAGTTTTCTTCCCAATTTACCAACCTATGCAGGCCTCCAAATCCTCTTTGACAATTCAATGTAGAATATAATAGCGAATTCTTTGGAGAAGCAAAAATTTCAAAAATGTCAATCACAAAAGCCTTAAAAGAGATTAAAATTGAAAACTAGTGTCCAGGATCTTAGGAGAATATATATATATATATATGCTTTCTTCAATATCACCCCATAATTAAAGGCCTTGTAACATAGCAATTTTGTAAAGAAGAGAAATTGTATCACGTTCAAATATGTCTTAACGTATCTTACAAGGTACAAAGTTTTGTTTGTAGAAACTAAAAGAGAAAAATCTAAAGGCAACCCAACGAAATTTAGGAAGTCAAAAACCAAAACCAGAAAAATCCAGTATTACAACAAAACATGAGAAATCAAGATTCCAGCATATAAAAGATACACACACAGAGAGGAACAATAAGTTGGTGCATTAAAAACTTTGTATATGAATTCTATGCTTTTTCTTTGAAAGGATTGATGCAGGAACTCTGGTCAAGGAGATAATGATACCTAATGGGGGATGGAAGAAAAGTTAACTTTTTCCCCAGAAAAAATCAACTATTTTATTAATTGCCATTTTAAAAAAAGATTACATTTTTTTTAAAATTTTTTTTAAAAAAAGGTTTAAAGAAAGAAAAAAAGACAATATTTTACCCATAAAATTTAGGATATTCAACATTATTCATCATCATTGATGAGAATAGAAATAGAAAGAGTAGTTTAGAATCTTGAAATAAGCGAAAAACACGAACGATCACTTAATTTTCAACGTTATATTTTCATAGTAGTAACTTTTTTTCCTTCCTTATTTGGTGTTGTTATTATACGTTTGCTCTCTTTCTGCATTCATATTTCCATGTAGATCTCCATTCTATTCTGACGAGTCATGACACTGATTTTCTTGAATATAAAAATAAATATTTCTTTTCTCTTTTTAAAGAAGTAACAAAAGATGTCAGAAAGAGGCAACATGGAGATTTGAATTCTGACGTGCACTGCAGTAAGGGATGAGACCAAATGACTTTTTTTTCTTTGCCACGTGGAAGTCATCAAAGTGGAAGAAATTTTGCGGGTCGCTGCTACTCCTTTAGTTCATTTTTATTATACTTATCACTGTTTCGCTTCTCAAGGTTAACCTCTTTAAATTTTAATCAATATTTTAAGATATATTTTTTTATTATATTAATATAAAAAAGATTATAACTTATACCATTTTTTATATAATTTTTGACTATTTATATTTTAATTTAAAATAATAAATTATATAACTTAAAGTATTAATCAAAATTAATGCAAGTTGACCTCAAAAAATAAAATAGTGACAGTTAAAAGTGAACGGAAGGAGTATTTTGTTTAGCCAAAGCATCGGATTCCTCCTAATACCATATTCCATATTTTTTTTAAAAAAAAAACAGAGAATGTTTTGCATGAATTTTATTTTTTTAAAAAAAGTAAGTTACAAAATTACTTTTCACATATTAAAATAATTAAATTTTATCTACAATAATACAAGTAAATATGAAATTATTTTTGTGGTATTAAAATAACAAAAATTTACATGCTATACTACTAAAGTAATATTTTACCTATTATAATATTAATAAGTTACATTGACATGTTGGTTAATTTTATCGTTGTAATGAGTAAAGTTAGTTACTTTACTATTAAAGTTTGCAAAGTTTCAATTAATTTAATATTACAAAAAGAAGTTTTATGACCAAATTGAGATAGTGAATAAAATTTAAAGTTTTGCAACTTTAATGTGATATAAAAAAAAATATATAATTTTATTTTTATATATACTAGATAAAATTAAATGACTATACCTAAAATTAAACCCTTTTCTAACACTATTATCAACTATTATAGCTTTTACGGAAAAGGGCCTAAATGCCCTTCACCTATTGAAAATGGTGCAAAAATATCCTCCATCCACCTTGAAGCTCTATATTGCCCTTCACATCCATCTTTGGGCTCCAAAATGTCATTCACATCCACCTTTGGGCTCCAAAATGCCCTTTATTTATTATCTCCAATATTAAATTTTAAAAAAAAGTTTCATTAATGAAATGTCAACTTCTCATTGTTCAATTGTAAAGATATACGTATTATATTTAACCGAATAAAATAAAGTAACTCTTTTCAAGAAAAAATAATATTCTAAAAGATAATTGTCAAGTATTACATAGTTCAATATATGTAAAGAAATTATAAAAAATAAGTAAAATATTTAGCAACAATGATTAAGTTTGCTAATTTAGCAATGCACTATAATATATAATTATTTAAATTAATCAATATTAAAACTCACATGCAATATTTTTTATTAGGGGTGTTCATAGTTTGGTTTAGGTCCTTTCTTGGTTAAAACTAAAATCAAATCAATTTAGTTAATTTTTTAATTATTAAAATCAAATATAATTCATATCCATCAATTTGGCTAATATCGGTTTGGTTCGAAATTTTTTATTTTTAAGAAAATAATAGTATTTTCCTCTCTTATTTTTTTCCTACAAGTAGAAAAAAAGTATTTCATCATTTTTCAACTTAGAATATGTTATTAACCTATTACTATGGTGGCTATAATTTTTTTGAATTGTGAAGGAAATTTCTTTAAAAAATTTATAATCTTAATTTAATCAAGTTAATAAAGTTGATAAAAAAATAAAAATATATATAGGTAAATCTCATTTTTTTTTTTTTTTTAAATAATAAGTTTGGAATCATGACTTTCTTTTAAAAAATGAGCTTAAGGTGTAAAGTTAATTAGCCTATTAAATATAATTAAAATTTTCATGAAAAATTATACAAATATTTTGAGATATTTATAAAAATTAATGTATCGTACAAAATTAAATAGTTATTTAAATTATGTATATGGGGCGGGGCGGGTAACAATGTGGATTGGGTATATTAGTTTTTGGGTGGGTTTTTTAAATTTTTTTAATTAATTAAATGGGGACCAATGGGAAGTTGACACTTCATTAATGAAACTTTTTTTTTTCAATTTAATATTGAGGATATTAAATAAAGGGCAATTTTGAGCCCAAAGGTGGATGTGGAGGACATTTTGGAGCTCAAAGGTGGATGTGAAGGGCATGGGCATTATAGAGCCTAAAGGTGGATGGAGGGCATTTTTGCACCATTTTCAATAGGTGAAGGGCATTTTAGGCCCTTTTTCGTAGCTTTTAATTTCATATCATTTGCTCTAATCAACATCTAGATATTATTAACAATCTTGAATATTCAAAGATTCAGCAAATGATAACTAATTTGCAAATATTATAATCAATATTTATATATATATATATATATATATATATATATATATATTGCTATATTTCGCAAGTTAATTTGTCATGACCTAAAATTGGGAAGTGATGTCAACTATCGCACCTACCGCGATAGCTATGCCACAAACCCAACCAAACAAATGTACTGAATCAAAACAAAGCAGAAAAGAAAAAAGATAGGACAAAGCCCAAGATAACCTCTAAAACATCCGAATGAGTCCAATATAGAAATCAAAATGAATCCCAGGTCTGGCAGTCACGACGTACAAGCTCTAACAAAGAGTAAAACAACAAAAGGTCTATAAAGTCTGAATGGGTAAGTAAGGCATAGACAAAGATAGAAGGAGAGTCCAAGTCGACTGGGATCAACAGCCACTGCCTCGGCAATCTCCGTAAAAAGTCACCAACATAACAACGCTTAACGTCCAGGGACTATCGGCTCAGTACCTACACATAAGGTGCAGGAAAAAATAGTAAGGGTGAGTACATAACCACTTGTACTCCGCAGAAACATCGATTGATCATAATTCAATGTGATGGTGAGATCCAACAAACCAACCATCCAAAACAACCAATAACCTTGTAACACCCCGTACCTTCCTAACCCTACTTGACGATGTTGAACAATGCTTACTTAGGTGTCGAGAGCCATACATACGTCTTTTGTAATGCTATGGATGAGATACTTGACTTTTGGCCTCGTAAATGTGATTAAGCCTTTCATAGGAGGTGTTTTGTGATTTTCGTGGAGCATTTGTGGGGTTCAAAATGAGGCTAAGAGGACCCCCAAACAAAGGATATTAAGGGTAAGAAGTAAGTTAAATAATAGGATTTGAAGGCAAAGAAAAATCGAAGCACAAAAAATTTCAGTGCCACAGGAGGTGCCAGGCGCTGGTTATGGCGCCCAAACCAGAAATCTTTTAAAGCTTAGTGCCCTGGTGGGTGCCAGGCGCTGGCTGGGGCGGTCAAACCAGTAATGTTTCCAAAATTTGTTCTAAGTGTCCAAAGGTGCCCGGGGACGTACCGGGCCGATTTTTGCCATGTTTCTTCTACAACCATGATTATATACATGAAATGAGTAAAGTATTATAGTGGTGTGATAAAATTACTCGAGGACAAATTTGGCGTCAAAATGGCAGTTTTACCCTTGTGGTCAAAATGAGCCATACATGGCTAGAATCACTTGTTTTTGGGATTGAGGCTACGGATATGAATAGCATGAGTGGAAATATTATTGTAATACATATAAGACGAGAAATTATTGATTTTATTGGGTTAAGTGATTTGGGCTCAATAAAAGCCGAAAAATGGGACAAAAGACATGGGTCACATGACCCAATCTTCTCTTGACTTGGTCAAATATGGCATTAAATACCAAGGATGACTAAGGATAGCCCCAAGGACTATAAATAGACCCAAAAATCAGATTTTATTCACTTATAACTATCATGTTCTTTTAGATATTTTCTCCAACATTCTCTCTAACCCTAAAGAACTCAAAGGCAATTTTGGAGCAAAATCCTCACTTTTCAAGCTTGGGTAAGTGAATATTGTTATGGATTCATATATTATATGCATGAAAGAGTATGTAAATCATGTTGGTTGTGATTGTAAATGTTGGACATGGTACCTTGTGCTTTTGTATAAGATTTGTGATCCATGGGATTTGAACTTGAATTAGGACTTGTGCCTTTGATGAAAGATCATTGTGTGGATAAAATATAAACGTGTATGGTGTTATTTTGTTATTTAACTTGTTATTTTTCTATAAGTGCAAATTGTGGGATTTTGATCGATTTGTGTTATGAGGTGTATTAAGGTGAATTGATGGATTGTTTGTGATGTGGTGTGGATAAGAAAGTTTAAAGGGGAAGTGTTGTGGTGGAATGTATTGATTATCATATATTGGTCAATGTTGGGAATATTGGAGGATTTTTGGAATAATAATTTCATCAATGGTTTTGTCAAGGGGAAATGGCATGTTTAAAGGCAAACATGTAACTCATTGATGTTATATGCATTTGTAAAGTAGTTGATGGTTAATGTGAATTCCGTTATATATTTGTGTTGTAGAGTGACACATAAAGAAGGAGTGGGACTATTGTATGCACATCTAGGATTGTATATCCGTATCGAGAGTACAAGGTATGTAAGGTTACTCTGTCCGTATCTTTCTGTGGCAAGTAGTATCCACATTGCTATTTCACTAGTCCTATTTCGAAATGTGCTAAGGTATCCGATATCCGTTTATCAATAGTCATTGTCATATATTTCCTACTCATTGATCAATTGTGAGTCTCATGTCTCATGATCATGGTTAATGTTCCAAAAGCTCAAACAAGGTTATGTTCCAATAGTGATGATACTTATGTCTCTTGTTCATAGATTATTGTCCAATAGTTCCCATGGTGTTATGATTCTAATAATGTTATATTGCCAAATTATTCACATGTCTCTTACTCATTGGTTAATGGTTCAAAGTTTCCAATAATGTTATGTTCCAAAGTTCAAAGTGATGTTATCACTATCCTAGTGTCAATCTCAAAGTAATGAATAAAGTAATACAAATGTGGTCAATGATCAAGTATGGGTGGCAAGTCTAGGGGCATAAGCCTAGCTCGACTCGATCCCGATGTATTGATTTATGGGTGGAAAGTCTAGGGGCACAAGCCTAGCTCGACTCGATCCCGATGTATTGATTTATGGGTGGCAGGTCTAGGGGCATAAGCCTAGCTCGACCCGATCCCGATGCATTGATTTATAGGTGGCAAGTCTAGGGGCATAAGCCTAGCTCGACTCGATCCCAACATGATGATATGTTATGCAAAGACCCACTGATCAGTAGGGGCCCAGGTACATTGTGACACATGTATTGACAAGTAAGCATTAAGATAAAGAAAGCAATGAAAGCAATACACATGGTTTCCAAAATGCAAAATGGTGACTTATTCACACTGATTATTCATATGTTTTGAGTTCATTCAAAAATTCATGTATTGTATAATTTCATCTGAGCCTTGCATACTCAGTACTTATTTCGTACTGACCCCTCTCGGGGAATCTACCTTACTTGCTGCAGGCGTAGGTACCAGTAGGCCTCCTCAGTAGATTGCCAGTGTTAGCGGTTCTTTGGTGAGCTCCAGCTCATTCGGGGCTTCTCCGAGTCAGAGTATATACATGTTTTGGTATTGTACATAATGTGTAAAGCGGGGACTTGTCCCGACTTATGTCCCGATAAGGCCCGAGAGAACCAACCTTTGCCTATGTTCAATCATATGCATATCATAATCATAACCACCATTACGTAAGAACATGAACCATTAGTATTGGAGATCATGGATAATGGGAATCATGGCATAGATATACACATTTGAGAAACTTGGCCGTTGAGGCCATCAAAACAAGACTTCATGAGTCACCTTATACACATATACCCACGTACATCTACAAAAGCCTCTAACAGATGCATTGACCAACACAAACCAAAAGTTGGGACAAGTCCCCATTTTATACAACATGTACATCATCAAAACATATATACACTCTGACTCGGAGAAGCCCCGAATTAGCTGGAGCTCACCAAAGAACCGCTAACACTGGCAATCTACTGAGGAGGCCTACTGGTACCTACGCCTGCAGCAAGTAAGGTAAATTCCCCGAGAGGGGTCAGTACGAAATAAGTACTGAGTATGCAAGGCCTAGTATGTCCCCGTGGGGTGCACCGGTGTTATTTGTGCGAAAGAAAGATGGCACCTTAAGAATGTGCATTGACTATCGGCAATTGAATAAGGTAACGATCAAGAACAAATATCCCCTCCCTCGCATTGATGATTTGTTTGATCAGTTACAGGGTGCCAGGTGTTTTTCAAAGATCGACTTGAGGTCGGGTTACCATCAAGTCAGAGTTAGAGGAGAGGATTTATCCAAGACAGCTTTCCGAACACGGTATGGCCATTATGAATTTTTAGTTATGTCATTTGGACTAACAAATGCTCCAGCTGTGTTCATGGATTTGATGAATAGGTTGTTTAAGCCATTTTTGGACGTGTTCATCACGGTATTCATAGATGATATCCTAGTTTATTCAAGATCACCGGAGGACCATGCTAATCACTTACGACAAGTGTTACAGATTCTCCGTGAACGTAAGTTGTATGCAAAGTTCTCCAAGTGTGAGTTTTGGTTGAAATCAGTTTCATTTTTGGGCCACATAGTGTCAGATGAAGGTATACAGGTTGATGCATAGAAGATTGAAGCAGTGAAAAGTTGGCCAAGACCTATGACACCTACAAAAATTCGTAGTTTTCTTAGATTGGCAGGTTATTACAGGAGATTTGTGGAAGGGTTTTCCTCCATTGCGGCACCATTAACAAAGCTTACACATAAGGCAGTAAAATTTCAGTGGAATGATGCATGTGAGAAAAGCTTCCAAAAGTTGAAAGATAAATTAACCTCCACACCAGTCTTAGTGCTTCCCGAAGGTACCGAAGGTTATGTGGTGTATTGTGATGCTTCCGGGAATGGTCTCGAATGTGTGTTGATGCAGCATGGTAGGGTGATAGCGTATGCCTCACGACAGTTGCGGCCACATGAGAAAAATTATCCCACTCATGACCTTGAATTGGCAGCGGTAGTTTTTGCTTTAAAGATATGGCGTCATTATTTATATGGGGTGCATGTTGACATCTATACGGATCACAAAAGCTTGCAATATCTTTTCAAGCAGAAGGAACTTAATTTGAGGCAACGAAGGTGGTTGGAGCTTTTGAAAGATTATGACATTGATATTCTTTATCACCCAGGCAAAGCAAATGTAGTAGCTGAGGCATTGAGTCGTAAGGCAATAGAAAGCACTAGTGGTCAGTTGAATGAAAAGCGGGAGATAATCAAAGATTTGAATCAATTAGCCAGATTGGGAGTTTTCCTTATTGAATCCTCAGATGATAGAGTTATTGTGCAGAATGCAGCCAAATCCTCCTTAATAACTGAAGTGAAAGAGAAGCAGTTTGCCGATTCTATGTTATTGCAGCTAAAGAAAAATGTATAGCAGGATTTAACAAAGGCATTTGATCTTACACAGGAAGGGGTACTTCAATGTCAAGGGAGATTATGTGTACCGGATGTAGATGAGCTGAGGACACGAATTATGACAGAGGCACATCATTCGCGCTATTCTATTCATCCGGGTGCTACTAAAATGTACCATGAATTGAAAGAAGTGTATTGGTGGGGAAATATAAAGAACATTGCAGAGTTTGTTGCTCAATGCCCGAATTGTCAACAAATGAAAGTAGAGCATCAGAAACCAGGAGGTTACATGCAATGTATCAATCTTCCAGTCTGGAAATGGGATATGATTAATATGGATTTCATTACGGGTTTGCCTTGTACATTGCGGAAGTTCGATTCTATATGGGTTATAGTGGACAGGCTTACCAAGTCAGCGCATTTTCTACCGGTCAAGACGACCTATACAGCTGAGGATTATGCGAAGTTGTATGTGAAAGAGATAGTACGATTGCATGGTATTCCACTTTCCATTATATCAGACATAGGAGCACAGTTCACAGCGCACTTTTGGAGGTCTTTCCAGCAGAGTTTGGGTACACAAGTGAATTTGAGTACGGCTTTCCATCCTCAGACTGATGGACAAGCCGAACGTACTATTCAGGCACTTGAAGATATGCTACGAGCTTGTACGTTAGATTTTCAAGGTAGTTGGGATGATCATTTGCCTCTCATTGAATTTGCGTATAACAATAGCTATCATTCAAGTATTAAAATGGCACCTTATGAAGCTTTGTACGGAAGGAAATGTAGATCACCAATAGGATGGTTCGAAACAGGTGAAACTGCTTTACTTGGGCCAGATATTGTTCATCAGGCTGTGGAGAAAGTTAAAGTAATCCAACAGCGGTTACAAACGGCTCAAAGTCGTCACAAGTCATATGCGGATGTTAGAAGAAGAGGTCTTGAATTCGCCATAGGTGATTGGGTGTTTTTAAAGGTGTCACCGATGAAAGGGGTAATGCGGTTCGGAAAGAAAGGGAAATTGAGTCCACGTTACATAGGCCCATATGAAATTATTAGAAGATTTGGGCAAGTTGCGTATGAATTAGCACTACCTCAAGAACTTTCCTCAGTCCATCCGGTATTTCATGTTTCGATGCTTCGAAAATGCATAGGAGATCCATCTCGTATTATTCCAATTGAAGATGTCCAAGTTACGGAGGATCTTACTTATGAAGAGGTACCCATTGCTATTCTAGATCGGCAAGTAAAGAGATTGAGGAATAAAGACATAGCTTCCGTAAAAGTCCTTTGGAGAAATCAACAAGTAGAGGAAATCACATGGGAAGTGGAAGAGATGATGAAATCCAAATATCCCCATCTATTTTAAATGGACCAAGAAATTCAAAGTGCGGAAGTGGGACAATAACAAGTAAGTCTCCATGAGCTTTAAGTGTTTATGTATATGCATGCTAATGTAGAGATGCAATTGTTGTAATTGAAACGATATTGTTAACATTCGAGGACGAATGTTCCTAAGGGGGGAAGAATGTAACACCCCGTACCTTCCTAACCCTACTTGACGATGTTGAACAATGCTTACTTAGGTGTCGAGAGCCATACATACGTCTTTTGTAATGCTATGGATGAGATGCTTAACTTTTGGCCTCGTAAATGTGATTAAGCCTTTCATAGGAGGTGTTTTGTGATTTTCGTGGAGCATTTGTGGGGTTCAAAATGAGGCTAAGAGGACCCCCAAACAAAGGATATTAAGGGTAAGAAGTAAGTTAAATAATAGGATTTGAAGGCAAAGAAAAGTCGAAGCACAAAAAATTTCAGTGCCACAGGAGGTGCCAGGCGCTGGTTCTGGCGCCCAAACCAGAAATCTTTTAAAGCTCAGTGCCCTGGTGGGCGCCAAGCACTGGCTGGGGCGGCCAAACCAGCAATGTTTCCAAAATTTGTTCTAAGTGTCCAAATGTGCCCGGGGACGTACCGGGCCGATTTTTGCCACGTTTCTTCTACAACCATGATTATATACATGAAATGAGTAAAGTATTATATTGGTGTGATAAAATTACTCGAGGACAAATTTGGCGTCAAAATGACGGTTTTACCCTTGTGGTCAAAATGAGCCATACATGGCTAGAATCACTTGTTTTTGGGATTGAGGCTACGGATATGAATAGCATGAGTGGGAATATTATTGTAATATGTATAAGACGAGAAATTATTGATTTTATTAGGTTAAGTGATTTGGGCTCAATAAAAGCCCAAAAATGGGACAAAAGACATGGGTCACATGACCCAATCTTCTCTTGACTTGGTCAAATATGGCATTAAATACCAAGGATGACTAAGGATAGCCCCAAGGACTATAAATAGACCCAAAAATCAGATTTTATTCACTTATAACTATCATGTTCTTTTAGATATTTTCTCCAACATTCTCTCTAACCCTAAAGAACTCAAAGGCAATTTTGGAGCAAGATCCTCACTTTTCAAGCTTGGGTAAGTGAATATTGTTATGGATTCATATATTATATGCATGAAAGAGTATGTAAATCATATTGGTTGTGCTTGGAAATGTTGGACATGGTACCTTGTGCTTTTGTATAAGATTTGTGATCTATGGGATTTGAACTTGGATTAGGACTTGTGCCTTTGATGAAAGATCATTGTGTGGATAAAATATAAACGTGTATGGTGTTATTTTGTTATTTAACTTGTTATTTTTCTATAAGTGCAAATTGTGGGATTTTGGCCGATTTGTGTTATGAGGTGTATTAAGGTGAATTGATGGATTGTTTGTGATGTGGTATAGATAAGAAAGTGCAAAGGGGAAGTGTTGTGGTGGAATGTATTGATTATCATGTATTGGTCAATTTTGGGAATATTGGAGGATTTTTGAAATAATAATTTCATCAATGGTTTTGTCAAGGGGAAATGGCATGTTTAAAGGCAAACATGTAACTCATTGATGTTATATGCATTTGTAAAGTAGTTGATGGTTAATGTGAATTCCGTTATGTATTTGTGTTGTAGAGTGACACATAAAGAAGGAGTGGGACTATTGTCTGCACATCTAGGATTGTATATCCGTATCGAGAGTACAAGGTATGTAAGGTTACTCTGTCCGTATCTTTCTATGGCAAGTAGTATCCACATTGCTATTTCACTAGTCCTATTCCGAAATGTGCTAAGGTATCCGATATCCGTTTATCAATAGTCATTGTCATATATTTCCTAATCATTAATCAATTGTGAGTCTCATGTCTCATGATCATGGTTAATGTTCCAAAAGCTCAAACAAGGTTATGTTCCAATGTTCCAATAGTGATGATACTTATGTCTCTTGTTCATAGATTATTGTCCAATAGTTCCCATGGTGTTATGATTCTAATAATGTTATGTTGCCAAATTATTCACATGTCTCTTACTCATTGGTTAATGGTTCAAAGTTTCCAATAATGTTATGTTCCAAAGTTCAAAGTGATGTTATCACTATCCTAGTGTCAATCTCAAAGTAATGAATAAAGTAATACAAATGTGGTCAATGATCAAGTATGGGTGGCAAGTCTAGGGGCATAAGCCTAGCTCGACTCAATCCCGATGTATTGATTTATGGGTGGCAAGTCTAGGGGCACAAGCCTAGCTCGACTCGATCTCGATGTATTGATTTATGGGTGGCAGGTCTAGGGGCATAAGCCTAGCTCGACCCGATCCCGATGCATTGATTTATGGGTGGCAAGTCTAGGGGCATAAGCCTAGCTCGACTCGATCCCAACATGATGATATGTTATGCAAAGACCCACTGATCAGTAGGGGCCCAGGTACATTGTGACACATGTATTGACAAGTAAGCATTAAGATAAAGAAAGCAATGAAAGCAATACACATGGTTTCCAAAATGCAAAATGGTGACTTATTCACACTGATTATTCATATGTTTTGAGTTCATTGAAATATTCATGTATTGTACAGTTTCATCTGAGCCTTGCATACTCAGTACTTATTTCGTACTGACCCCTCTCGGGGAATTTACCTTACTTGCTGCAGGCGTAGGTACCAGTAGGCCTCCTCAGTAGATTGCCAGTGTTAGCGGTTCTTTGGTGAGCTCCAGCTCATTCGGGGCTTCTCCGAGTCAGAGTGTATATATGTTTTGATGATGTACATGTTGTATAAAATGGGGACTTGTCCCGACTTTTGGTTTGTGTTGGTCAATGCATTTGTTAGAGGCTTTTGTAGACGTACGTGGGTATATGTGTATAAGGTGACTCATGAAGTCTTGTTTTGATGGCCTCAACGGCCAAGTTTCTCAAATGTGTATATCTATGCCATGATTCCCATTATCCATGATCTCCAATACTAATGGTTCATTTTCTTACGTAATGGTGGTTATGATTATGATATGCATATGATTGAACATAGGCAAAGGTTGGTTCTCTCGGGCCTTATCGGCTACGGGTGCCAATCATGTCTCGATGAGATTCGGGGCGTAACAAACCTGCACTCAGGAAAACCAACCTATTACAATAGTATATTGAAGCAATAAGAGCAAAAGCCTATTCATCACAACCAAAAATCAAGTAGCTACATAAATTCAACTCAACCAGTCCGATAGTTCACATCAAGAGCATAATAATTAGTGCCAAAACCAAAATATCCACTCGTCAAACCAGTAAATCGACCAAATGGATATGATGAATATGATGCATGCCACAAAATTCAATTTGGGAGATGAAAATGATGAATATGATGCATGCCTGTCCTATCAGTATACACCCGCTGAGTATATCACTTCTAAGTCGAGACTCCTAGGAGAATCGTGAGGTCCATATACACCCTCTGGATCCATCTCCAAGGCAACAGAGTAATTAATCAGTATGAACTCAATCTGGATCTGCCCATAGGGCACAGAGAGAATATCCAAGTATTCTGGTACCTCAATAATCTCAACCTCCTGATCCGCCCGAAGACCAAGAAGAAATATACAGTAAAACCATGATAATATGCATATGAAGAGGGAAAAGGATGATAGAACACAACGAAACAATAGGTTACTTCCTTATAACTTTGTGTACCTACAAAATGAGCAAACAAGTTAGTAGTAAACTCTTCTCACCAACACTCGTAAGATTCTCACCTTTATATGCCTCACAATTGGATCAGCTAGTGTTGAAGATTGCTTATACTTCGGTGGTACACAAGGTGTCGATTGCTACTCTTGGCCGGAGTGGATCTTTGCTCAAAGAAAGACGGACGACTCGATTATAAACAAAAGAACTTGAATCAAGAAAGAACTACGAAAATGAAAAAACCCTGAGAAAAGCGCACAAGAAAATAGCACTAAGAAAGAAAGGACTTAAAGACTAATCAACCTACTAAGTAGATCAATTACTAGTTGTTAATTAGTTTTGGAATCAAGAAATGGATTAGGAATGAAGAAATTGAAACTAAGATGATTAAACCTGAGTTTGATTGGATTACATGTTGTTTGGATCACCCGAAGTGAGTTAGGCTTGCCGAAAGGTCATGAACCATCGCCAATTGGGCTTGTGCATTGCCAAATTGCACCCTGGTGCGCCGAAATGACCAGTGCTTGGGGTGACAATTCGGCGCAGCTAGCTTCCATTTGGCGCTGCGCTAATCACTTCTGCGCAGGGGTTAGAGGTGCACCGAATTGAGCAGTAAGTGCACCTGAAGCCTCCGAATTTTGAGATCCTGTGGTCCCGGCTGTACCCTAATACTTGTCCTTTTCCCCTTTTGGAATATTCCTTTTTGCCTTTAACACTACTCCTTTCCTTTTTTGATGTTTTTCTTGGATCAAACAACACCTTTTTTGCTATTTCTTCTTCTTGAAGACTTGAATATTCCCAAGAACACTATGAATAAGATAAAGAACCCAAATAACATAAGTCACTCAAATTAGCTCGGATTCACACCCAATTTTAGATGTCGGGTCCTCTCGATATGGGAATCACTTTTCAATAACTATCATCTTTCAATTTCAACCCCAAATCAATAAATGTAAGAACCCATTTTTAAATTTCTTCAAACTCAAGAACCCAACAATGGTGATCTCTTCAAGTCACTCCAATCACTCCTAAAAACTCAAATTCAACCTAGATATTGTTAGAGAAAGGCAAATCTAACAATAGAAACTCAAACAAGACTCAAAACAACAAAATTCAAAAATTTTCAATTTTTCTCAAAAATGTTTTTTTTTGTAACAAACTCAAGACTAGAATCGTTGGGATGATCCTAAGCTCAGCTCTGATACCAAATGATAGGATCCAAAATACGCGAATGGAAATAAGCACGAAAATAAAGAAAAATGATAGAATTGAAAAAGTTGAAAATAAAGGATAGAGATAAGGATAGATAATAAGACACAAAAAGAGGAAAAAATCAATGAAACCAAAGGGTATATTAAACACTAAAAATCCAATTGATTAACCTTACAAGAAGCACTCTATTCCTACGAAAACCTTAAGGGAATCGTAACGCTCTCGTAACCCCGTTTCTAAGCGATAATCAACATAAGCTTTTCCAAGCTACACTCTTTCAATAGTTTCATAACTTCAATATTCATTAAAATCTCCTATGGAAATCAAAGACAAGCTATTTATAGTCTAGGTCTAAGCTTATTACAATTGGGCCCAAAAGTGACCCAACAAGGAGGCTGTCACATTTGGCGATGCGCCAAAAGGCTCTACGGTGCACCGAATGTTCACTTGCTACGCCAAAAAGAAGAGAATGCACCCAAGTTCGTATGGTATCCAAGACCATCGCCAATGTGGTTCTCCAATTGGTCCCATGGTGTGCCGATTTGCCCTTGGTGCACCGAATGGGACAGAAAAAAACCCTTGGCTTGGTTGTCATCTTGACTTGGTCCTTCCATGCTCCATGCCACCTTCCAAATGTGATGTTGTTTGATTATAGGCTCTTCCCAGTGCTTCAAACTCTCCATCCATTTGCCAAGCTTCCAAAGTAGGGATTTGAGGACAATTCTACTAACTTTTTGGGTTGACTTTTTTTGTAGTCATTTAAAGAAGCTCGGATTGCACCCACGTTCCTTAGAAAGGCATAAAAAATGGTCCTCCATACACATCCTTGTGTACTTATGTAACACCCCGTACCTTTATGACCCTACTTGACAACCTTGAACCATGTTTACCCTAGGTTCGAGAGCAATAAGTACGTATTTTGCATTGTTATTGATGGAACATTTGATATTGTGCTAGTAAATGTGATTAGACCTTTGTAGTAGGTGGTGTTTGTGATTTTATGGAGCATTTGTGGGGTGAAAAGTGAGGTTTAAGGGACATCCAAGCAAAGGATATCAAAGATAAGAGGCAAGCAAAAGGTTGGAACTTGAAAGATCCAACTAAATCTACAAAGAAAAGTCGAAATCAAAAATTAAGTGTGGGGCGCTGCAGGTGGCGTGCCAGGCCGCTTTGGCCTGAAATTTTTGTGGCACAGGCAGCAAGGTGACGTGCCCAGGGGCGTTCCAGGCTGCCCCTGCACACCTTTCAAATGCTGAAATTTTCTCTAAGTCTCTAGGGCGTCTGGGAGCGTGCCGGGGTGCTTTTTTCCCGATTTCTTCTACGATTATTAGTCTATAAAAAGGACTCTTGGGTTATGGTATCATTATTCCATCATAGTAGGACTATATCGAGAAAGTTTGGTATCTGAGTTGGGATTAATTCTTTGTCTCAAGTGTTTTATCAAATTATGTTAAATTAAGCCATGAGTGGCAAAAATCGCGTATTCTTGAGGATTGAGGCTACGAATGTGAATATCGCGAGTTGAATATTATCTTGACATTATGAAATTATTTAAACATGATATAGTGGGAGTATTACACATTGAAATTGGTGGGCTAAGTTAATATGTGATAATGGGCTCAATTTGAGGCCCAAAATGGAATAAAATGCATGGCCCAAAAGGGCAAATGATCCATTCTTCCACTTTGACCAAGGGAACATGGCATTTAATGCCAAGAAGTGGCTAAGTATGACTTGAGGGGATATATAAGGTGGCAAAAAGCAGATTTTATTTCCACAACTCACACATGCCTTTCTAGACATTTCTACAAGATATTTCTTCAAGCTCTCAAACCCTAAGCCATCTTTTTGGACAAGATCACTCATTTGAAAGTTTGGGTAAGTGATTATTCTTATTGATTAATATATTATATGCATGGGAGAGTATGTAGATCATTATGGTTATGTCTAAAAGTGTAAATAATGCATTTTTGCTTTTTGCTAAAAGATGTATCATCTATGGGATTTAAACTTGAAAGGAGACTTGAGGTTTTGATGAAAGTGAATGGTGTGAATGAAATATCAACATGTATGGTGTGGTTATGTTCCTTGACTTATTATTTTTTCTATAAGTATAAATTGTGGGATTGTTGTCGATATGTGGTTATAAAGTGTATTGAGATGACTTGATGGAGTATTTGTGATGTTGTGTTGATGGAGAAGTGTAAAGTATGAAGTTGGTGTGACATGCTATTGGTTTATGATATATTGGTCAATGTATGGAATTTTGTGGTATTGTTGGTATGATAATTTCATCAATGGTATTTTCAAGGGGGAAATGACATGTTGAGGCAATCATGTAACTCATTGTCGTCATATGCATTTGTAAGGTAGTTAGTGGTTAATGTAAACTCCGTTATGTACTTGTGTTGTGGAGTGAAACGTAAGGAAGGAGCTGGACTATTGTATGCACATTTAGGATTGTATATTCATATTGGGAAATAAGGTATGTAAGGTTATTTTAGCCGTATCCTTCTGCAGCACATAGTATTCACATTGACATTGTATTTATTCCATTCCAAAATGTTCTAAGGTATCCTATTTCTGGTTATCAATTGTTATTAATCACATGTTCCCTACTCATTGATCATTTGTGATTCACATGTCTCATGTTCATTGACTAATTTTCCAAAGGTTCAACAATGTTATATTCCAAAGTTCAAATAATGTTATGACTATCAATGTATCAATATCAAAAGTAAAGGAAGGAAGTAATGCATATATGGTTGATGATTGAGTATGGGTGGTAACTTTGGGGGTGTAAGCCTAGCTCAAGCCTATCCCGAGATTATTGGATCAGGGTGTAGTCCTAGAGGCATGAGCCTAGGTCAGACTAAACCTGACAGGGGGTAGCTCTAGAGGTAAGAACCTAACTTGAGCCGAACCTGATATATTGGTTTATGGATGGCAGCTCTAGGGGTAATAACCTAGCTCGAGCCGAGCCCGATGTATTGATTTATGGGTGGTAGCTCTAGAGGCATAAGCCTAGCTCAAGCCGATCCCAACATAAAGTTATGTTATGTTAAGACCCATTGATCAGTCGGGGCCCGGGTACATAGTGACACAAGTGATGATGAACAAACGTAGAAGTAAAGAAGCAAAGAAAGTAATGAAAGCAATACACATGGTTCCCAACATATAGAATGGTGACTTATCCATATTGGTTATTCATTTGTATTTGAGTTCGTTGAAGTATTTATGTGTTATAAAGTTTCAAATGAGCCTTACATACTCAGTACATTCTTCGTACTGACGTCCCTTGGGGGACTTACCTTACTTGCTGCAGGTGCAGGTGCTAGTAGACCTCTACAGTAGGTTGCCGATCATTTGCAGAACATTGGTGAGCTCTAGTTGGTTCGGGGCTTTTCGAGTCACAGTTGTACATTGATTTTGGTATTTTAAATATTGTATAAAGAGGGGACTTGTCCCAACTTTGAGATAGTTATGTGTATGCACCTGTTAGAGGTTTTGTAAACGTATGTGGGGATATGAATGTAAGCGATGTATGTCCATTTTGACTTGATGGCCCAGACGGCCAAGTTTCACATATGTATATCTCACATGTTTTCATGACTTCCGCTATTGGTATCTTATATCTCTATACGTGATGGTGGTGTTTCGTGAATGAGATGTATATGAATAGACATGGATGAAAATTGGTTCTCTCGGGCCTTATCGACTTCGGGTGCCAGACCTCCTCAATGGGATTTGGGGCGTGACAAAAGTGGTATCAGAGCAGGTTTTCCTAAGGGTGTCTACAAAGCCGTGTTTGAGTAGAGTCTTGCTTATGGATGTGTTGTGCACCACATTTATAAGTAGGAGGCTACAGGGTATTTAGGAGTTGTTTCTTTTCTTCACTTCTAGATCGTGCAATAGAGCCAATGTGGTAAGTGGAATCGTATCTAACCATTGGAATTGGTTTTCCTTGTTTATAGTAAAATGCCGATAACAAGAAGAGGTAGAGGCAAAGGTAAGCAGGTACATATGCTTGCCGGTGAAGGAATGAGTAAATCACCACCTGACCAGGCTAGTCAAGGTGGAGCTAACACTGAAATTGCATCGCGGTCTTCTTCTACTTTTCCAGCTCCGGAAGAGCCAAGAGGTAGAGAAGTACCCGCAGAACCGCCAATGAATACCACTGACCAGGATTTAAGAAATGCAGTGCATATGTTGACTCAGATAGTTGCTGCACAAAATCAAGGATGAGCTGGTCCAACGACAAATGAGGATGATGCGGCTAGAGTAGCGAGTCGCAGGACTTTCTAAAATTAGACCCTCTTATATTCACTAGGTCAAATCCGAAAGCAGATCCACATGACTTCGTGGATCAAATCCAGAGGGCTCTAGATGTTATGCACGTGACTGGTGTTGAAACAGTTGAACTTGCGGCCTATAGATTAAAAGGTGAATCTATATTATGGTATGAAGACTGGAAAAGATCGAGGGGTATTGATGCACTTCCAGCTGGTTGGAAAGAATTTAAAATGGTATTCCTTGATCATTACCTCCTATATGAGATACGGGAGGCACGTGAAGACCAGTTTCTAAATCTACATCAAGGAAACATGAGTGTTAGAGAATATAGTCTTCAGTTTAATTCCTTGGCTTGATATGCTCCAAATATAGTGGCTACAATGACGGACAGAGTCCATCGATATGTGGACAAATTAGAGCCATATTTGGTAAGGGACTGTACCATTGCTGCCTTGAACAAAGATATGGACGTAGCCAGAATACAGGCCTTCGCCCAAAAAATGGAGGATCAAAGACAAAGAAGAAGGGTACATGAATCTAAAAGAGGACAGTCCAAAAGAGCTAGACCTATGGGACAGTCTATGGCATCCCAAGGAGAATCTAGGCCTCGGATGTTTCCTAGACCGCCTAGACTATCATTATCCTATTCCACAGTAGGCACTCACTCTCAATTTCGAGGGTTTAGAGGCGATCAATCTGGGCAGAGCAGTGGAATTCACGGATCGCAGGCAGCAGGATTTTCTCGTTAGCAGTGTCAGTACTACGGGCGTACTCATTCAGGTACATGTCGATTAGGGATGAATTCTTGCTTTTGGTGTGGTATAACGGGGCACATGATGAAAGAGTGTCCCCAGAGGAGCATGGGTGGTATAGCATGACCTGCGGGATCAGTTGTTGCGTCATCATCATAGGTTCCTTCTTTAGGCCTAGGTGTGCAGTCTGTTGGTCGTGGTAGAGGTGCCAGAGAAGCAGATAGTCCTAGTGGAGTCCAAAACCGTACTTATGCTCTAGTGGACCGGCAAAATTCGGAGGCAATCTCTTGATGTCGTCACAGGTACCTTATCCATATTTTCGTATAATGTTTATGGATTGATTGATCCGGGTTCTACATTGTCATATGTTACTCCATTGATGGCTGCAAAATTTGAAAAAATACCGAAACTATTAACTAAGCCAATTGAAGTGTCTACACCAGTTGGTGAATTTATTGTTGCAAAAAGAGTATATCGTAATTGTATGGTAACTGTGTGTGGTCATGATACACTGGCCGATCTCATTGAACTAGACATGGTGGATTTTGATGTGATAATGGGCATGAATTGGTTGGCTTCTTGTTATGCTACGGTAGACTGCCGGGCCAAGAAGGTATATTTTCATTTTCCACAAGAAAATGGTCTTGAATGGCAGGGTAATGTGGGGGCACCAAGAGGAAAATTTATTTCTTATCTGAAAGCAAGGAAAATGATTGCCAAAGGGTACATATGTCACTTAGTACGAGTGAAACATACTGAAGTGGAACCACTAACTCCTCAGTAGGTTCCAGTGGTCAATGAATTTCTTGATGTATTTCAAGAGGATCTTCCCGATTTGCCTCCAGAACGGGAAGTAGAGTTTGGCATCGATGTAAATCCAGGCACTCAGCCTATTTCTATTCCCCGTATAGAATTGCCCCAACAGAATTGCGTGAATTGAAGGAGAAATTGAAAGACTTGCTGGACAAGGGCTTCATCAGGCCTAGTATGTCCCCGTGGGGTGCACCGATATTATTTGTACGGAATAAAGATGGCACATTGAGAATGTGCATTGACTATCGGCAATTGAATAAGGTAACGATCAAAAACAAATATACACTCCCTCGAATTGACTATTTATTTGATCAGTTATAGGGTGCCAAGTGTTTTTCAAAGATTGACTTGAGGTCGGGTAGATTGACTTGAGGTCGGGTTACCATCAAGTCAGAGTTAGAGACAAAGATGTACCCAAGACAGCCTTCTGCACACGGTATGGCCATTATGAATTTTTAGTTATGTCATTTGGACTAACAAATGCACCAGTTGTGTTCATGGATTTGATGAATAGGGTGTTTAAGACATTTCTAGATGTGTTTGTAACGGTATTCATAGATGACATCCTGGTTTATTCAAAGTCACAAGAGGACCATGCTAAGCACTTACGACAAGTGTTGCAGATTCTTCGTGAGCGTAAGTTGTATGCAAAGTTCTCTAAATGTGAATTTTTGTTAACATCCGTCGCATTCTTGGGTCACATTGTGTCAGATGAAGGAATTCAAGTTGATACACAGAAGATTGAAGCGGTGAAAAATTGGCCAAGGCCTACGACGCCTACAAAACTTTGTAGCTTTTTTGGGTTGGCAGGTTATTCTCGAAGGTTTGTTGAAGGGTTTTCTTCCATTGCTGCACCTTTAATGAATATTACACACAAGGCAGTCAAATTTCAGTGGAATGATGCATGTGAGAAAAGTTTCCAAGAGCTGAAGAAGAAATTGACTTCTACCCTAGTGTTAGTACTTTCGGAAGTCACCGAAGGTTATGCAGTATATTGTGATACTTCCGGAGTTGGCCTAGGGTGTGTATTGATGCAGCACGGTAATGTAATAGCATATGCCTCACGACAGTTGCAGCCACATGAGATAAACTATCCCACACATGATCTGGAGTTAGCAGCTGTAGTATTTTCTTTAAAGATATGGCGTCATTATTTGTATGGAGTTCATGTTGATATCTATACTGATTACAAAAGTTTGCAATATATCTTTAAGCAGAAGGAACTCAATTTGAGGCAACGAAGGTGGTTAGTGCTCTTAAAAGACTATGATATTGATATTTTATATCATCCAGGAAAAGCAAATGTGGTAGCGGATGCTTTGAGCCACAAGGCAATAGGAGGCACTAGTGGCCAATTGACGGAAAAGCAATACTTGGTCAAGGATCTACATCAATTAGCCAGCTTGGGGGTTCATCTTCTTGAATCCTCAGATGAAGGGGTTATTGTACAAAATGCGGCAGAATCTTTATTAATAGAGGAAGTGAAAGAGAAGCAGTTTGCGGATCCTATTTTATTGCAGCTGAAAGGAAATGTACAACAGGGTATGACTAAGGCCTTTGATCTTACACAAGAAGGGGTACTTCAATGCCAAGTTAGATTATGTGTACCGGATGTAGATGAGCTGAGGAAACGAATTATGACAGAGGCGCATCATTCGCGATATTCTATTCATCCGGGAGCTACCAAAATGTACCATGATTTGAAAGAAATGTATTGGTGGGGAAAAATGAAAAAGAACATTGCAAAATTTGTAGCTCAATGCCCAAATTTCCAACAAATGAAAGTAGAGCATCAGAAACCAGGAGGTTACATGCAATGTATCAATCTTCCAGTTTGGAAATGGGATATGATTAACATGTATTTCATCACAGGTTTGCCTCGTACACTGCGGAAATTTGATTCTATATGGGTTATAGTTGACAGGCTTGCCAAATCAGCGCCTTTCCTACCAGTCAAGACCACCTATACAGCTGAGGATTATGCAAGATTGTATGTTAAAGAAGTAGTGAGATTACATGGAATTCCGGTCTCCATTATATCAGAAAGAGGAGCTCAGTTTACTGCGTATTTTTGGAGATCTTTTCAGCAGAGCTTGGGTACACAAGTGAATTTGAGTACGGCTTTCCATCCTCAGAAAGATGGACAAGCATAACGTACTATCCAAACACTTGAAGATATGCTACGAGCGTGCACGTTAGATTTTCAAGGCAGTTGGGCTGACCATTTGCCTCTCATTGAATTTGCTTACAACAATAGCTATCATTCAAGTATCAAGATGGCACCTTATGAAGATTTATATGGAAGATATGCTACAAACGTGCACGTTAGATTTTCAAGGCAGTTGGGCTGACCATTTGCCTCTCATTGAATTTGCTTACAACAATAGCTATAATTCAAGTAATAAAATGGCACCTTATGAAGCTTTATATGGAAGAAAATATAGATCACCAATTGGATGGTTTGAAGCGGGTGAAACTGCTTTAATTGGGCCAGATCTTGTTCATCAAGCTATGGAGAAAGTTAAAGTGATCCAACAACGGCTACAAACGGCCCAAAGTCGACACAAGTTATATGCTGATGTTAGAAGAAGAGGGCTCGAATTTGCCATATGTGATTGGGTATTATTGAAGGTATCACCGATGAAAGGGGTAATGCGATTTGGGAAGAAAGGGAAGTTGAGTCCCCGATATATAGGGCCATATGAAATTGTCCAAAGATTTGGGCAAGTTGCGTATGATTTGATACTACCCCAAGAACTCTCCTCAGTCTATCCAGTGTTTCATGTTTTGATGCTTCGAAAGTGCATAGGGGATTCATCTCGTATTGTTCCCGTTGAGGATGTCCAAGTTACGGAGGATCTTACTTATGAAAAGATACGCATTGCTATTCTAGATAGACAAGTAAAGAGGTTGAGGAATAAAGACATAGCTTCCGTAAAGGTACTTTGGAGAAATCAACAAGTAGAAGAGATCACATGGGAAGCCGAGAAAATGATGAAGTCCAAGTACCCTCATCTTTTTCAAATGGAAGAGAAAGTTCAAACTGCGGGATCGAGGCGATAACAAGTAAGTATCTATAAGCATTATGTGTATATGAATATATATGCTAATATAGAGATGCATTTGTTGTAATTGAGAAGATATTGTTAACATTCGAGGATGAATGCTCCAAAGGGGGGAAGAATGTAACACCCCGTACCTTCCCAACACTACTTGACAACCTTAAACAATGTTTACCCTAGGTTCGAGAGCAATAAGTACGTATTTTGCATTTTTATTGATGGAACATTTGATATTGTGCTAGTAAATGTGATTAGACCTTTGTAGTAGGTGGTGTTTGTGATTTTGTGGAGCATTTGTGGGGTGAAAAGTGAGGTTTAAGGGACATCCAAACAAAGGATCTTAAAGATAAGAGGCAAGCAAAAGGTTGGAACTTGAAAGATCCAACTAAATCCACAAAGAAAAGTCGAAATCAAAAATTAAGTGTGGGGCGCTGCAGGTAGTGTGGCAGGTCGCTTTGGCCTGAAATTTTTGTGGCACAGGCAGAAAGGGGGCACGCCCCAGGCCTCCCCTGTACACCTTTCAAATGCTGAAATTTTCTCTAAGTCTATAGGGCGCCCGAGAGCGTGCCGGGGTGCTTTTAACCCAATTTCTTCTACGATTATTAGTCTATAAAAAGGACTCTTGGGTTATGGTATCATTATTCCATCATAGTAGGATTACTCTCGAGCAAGTTTGGCATCCGAGTTGGGATTAATTCTTCGTCACAAGTGTTTTATCAAATTATGTTAAATTAAGCCATGAGTGGCAAAAATCGCGTATTCTTGAGGATTGAGGCTACGAATATGAATCTCGCGAGTTGTATATTATATTTACATTATGGAATTATTTAAACATGATATAGTGGGAGTATTACACATTGAAATTGGTGGGCCAAGTTAATATGTGTTAATGGGCTCAATTTGAGGCCCAAAATGGAATAAAATTCATGGCCCAAAAGGGCAAATGATCCATTCTTCCACTTTGACCAAGGGAACATGGCATTTAATGCCAAGAAGTGGCTAAGTATGACTTGAGGGGATATATAAGGTGGCAAAAAGCAGATTTTATTTCCACAACTCACACATGCCTTTCTAGACATTTCTACAAGATATTTCTTCAAGCTCTCAAACCCTAAGACATCGTTTTGGACAAGATCACTCATTTACAAGTTTGGGTAAGTGATTATTCTTATGGATTAATATATTATATTCATGGGAGAGTATGTATATCATTATGGTTATGTATAAAAGGTTAAATAATGCATTTTTGCTTTTTGCTAAAAGATGTGTCATCTATGGGATTTAAACTTGAAAGGAGACTTGAGGTTTTGATGAAAGTGAATGGTGTGAATAAAATATCACCATGTATGGTGTGTTTATGTTCCTTGACTTGTTATTTTTTCTATAAGTATAAATTGTGGGATTGTTGTCGATATGTGGTTATGAAGTGTATTGAGATGACTTGATAGAGTAATTGTGATGTTGTGTTAATGGAGAAGTGTAAAGTATGAACTTGGTGTGACATTCTATTGGTTTATGATATATTGGTCAATGTATGGAATGTTGTGGTATTGTTGGTATGATAATTTCATCAATGGTATTGTCAAGGGGTAAATGACATGTTGAGCCAATCATGTAACTCATTGTCGTCATATACATTTGTAAGGTAGTTGGTGGTTAATGTAAACTCTGTTATGTACTTGTGTTGTAGAGTGAAACGTAAGTAAGGATTTGGAATATTGTATGTACATTTAGGATTGTATATTCATATTGGGAAATAAGGTATGTAAGGTTATTCTAGCCGTATCCTTCTGCAGCACATAGTATTCATATTGACATTGTATTTATTCCATTCCAAAATGTTCTAAGGTATCCTATTTTTGGTTATCAATTGTTATTATTCACATGTTCCCTACTCATTGATCATTTGTGATTCACATGTCTCATGTTTATTAACTAATGTTCCAAAGGTCCAACAATGTTATATTCCAAAGTTCAAATAATGTTATGACTATCAATGTATTAATCTCAAATGTAAAGGAAGGAAGTAATGCATATATGGTTGATGATTGAGTATGGGTGGTAGCTTTGGGGCCGTAAGCCTAGCTCAAGCCGATCCCGAGATTTTTGGATCAGGGGTTCGTCCTAGAGGCATGAGCCTAGCTCAGACCGAACCTGATAGGGGGTAGCTCTAGAGGTAAGAACCTAGCTTGAGCCGAACCTGATATATTGGTTTATGGGTGGCAGCTCTAGGGGTAATAACCTAGCTCGAGCCGAGCCCGATGTATTGATTTATGGGTGGTAGATTTAGAGGCATAAGCCTAGCTCGAGCCGATCCCAACATAACGCTATGTTATGTTAAGACCCACTGATCAGTCGGGGCTCGGGTACATAGTGACACAAGTGATGATGAACAAACGTAGAAGTAAAGAAGCAAAGAAAGTAATGAAAGCAATACACATGGTTCCCAACATATAGAATGGTGACTTATCCATATTGGTTATTCATTTGTATTTGAGTTCATTGAAGTGCCTTACATACTCAGTACATTCTTCGTACTGACGTCTCTTGGGGGACTTACCTTACTTACTGCAGGTACAAGTACTAGTAGACCTCTACAATAGGTTGCTGATCATTTGCAGAACATTGGTGAGTTATAGTTGGTTCGGGGCTTTCCGAGTCATATTTGTACATTGATTTTGGTATTGTAAATGTTGTATAAAGCGGGGACTTGTCCCGACCTTAATATAGTGAAGTGTATGCATCTGGTAGAGGCTTTGTAGACGTATGTGGGGATATGAATGTAAGCGATGTATGTCCATTTTGACTTGATGGCCCTGACGGCCAAGTTTCACATATGTATATCTCACATGTTTTCATGACTTCCTCTATTGGTATCTTATATCTCTATACGTGATGGTGATGTTTCGTGAATGACATGCATATGAATAGACAAGGATGAAGATTGGTTCTCTCGGGCCTTATCGGCTTCGGGTGCCAGTCCTCCTAAATGGGATTTGGGGTGTGACAACTTAAGCCAGTCTTGGCTTGGAGCCCTTTGAGTTGTCCTTGAAATATAGGCCGTAAAAGGTTGGAGCCAATTTGGGATGTATCAAGTGGAACCCACACTAACCCTCCGGTGGAAGAACTATTTAATCCAACTACTCAACCCAACACTTAACCAAAATCACAATAAGCTAATCACTGCATTTAATAATCTTATGTCTCAAAATGATCCAATAATAATAGATGCGAAAAATAAAATGAATATCTAAACAACCCCCTAAAATCTAAAAGTCATTGTACCAAAACCACTACAAATATCAATAAAAGGGTTCAACCCAAAACAACTAAAAATATCCGAGTCCAAAATAATGGACCAAAAACTGTGTAGATGATTTATGGCTAACCATAATATATAGCTCACCCTTGAGTCGGAATACAATATGCTCTAAATCTAAGGTCTCGATGTAATTGCTGGAAGATGCTCTGCGCTCAACCAAAAAAAGAGCACGTGTAGTATCAGTACACAAAAAACAATAGCGTACAGGTAGGATCATTTATAACACCCCGTACCTTTCTGACCCTACTTTCCAACCTTGAACCATGTTTACCCTAGGTTCGAGAGCACTTAGTACGTTTTTTGTACTGTTATTGATGGAACATTTGATATTGTGCTAGTAAATGTGATTAGACCTTTGTAGGAGGTGTTTGTGACTTTGTGGAACATTTGAGGGGTGAAAAGTGAGGTTTAAAGGACATCCAAGCAAAGGATCATAAAGATAAGAGACAAGTAAAAGGTTGGAACTTGAAGAATCCAACCAAATCCGCAAAGAAAAGTCTAAATCAAAAATTACGCATGGGGCACGCCAGGTGGCGTACTGGGCCACTTTTGGCCAAAATATTTTTGGAATAGGAAGCAAGGGGGCATCCCCAGGGGCGTGCCAAGCTGTTCCTGGCCACCTTTTCCAAAGTTGAAATTTTTCTAAGTCCCTAGGGCGCCCGGGAGCGTGTCAGGGTGCTTTTTGCCAAATTTCTTCTCCGATTATTAATCTATAAAGAGGACTCTTGGGTTATGGTATTATTATTCCATCGTAGTAGGAATACTCTTGATCGAGTTTGGCATCCAAGTTGCGGTTAATTCGTCGTCATAATTATTTTATCAAATTATGTTCAATTAAGCCATGAGTGGCTAGAATTGCTTGTTCTTGGGATTGAGGCTACGAACATGAATCTCGTGAGTTGAATATTGTGGTAAAATTTGTGGAATTATTTAAACATGAGATATATGGTGGATCATGCATTGAATTTGGTGGGCTACATTCACATATGTTAATGGGCTCAATTTGAGGCCCAAAATGAAGCCAAAATGCATGGCGCAAATGGAAAAATGACCCATTCTTGTGTTGACTAGGTAAAGCATGGAATTTAATGCCCAAGAAGTGGATAAGGATGACTTGAGGGGCTATATAAGACAAGTAAAAATCAGATTTTATTCACATAAACACACATACCATTCTAGACATTTCCAAGAAATTCCTTTTTGCTCTCAAAACCCTAAGTCATCTCTTTGGGCAAGATCATCATTTTTCAAGCTTGGGTAAGTGTTTAATCTTATGGTTTAATATATTATATGCATGGGAGAGTATGTAGATCATGATGTTTATGTTTAAAAGTCTAAGTAGTGCACTTTTGCTTGTTGCTAAAAGATGTGTCATCTATGTGATTTAAACTTGAAAGGAGACTTGAGATTTTGATGAAAGTGAATGGTGTGGATAAAATATCAACATGTATGATGTGGTTATGTTCCTTAACTTGTTATTTTTCTATGAGTATAATTTGTGGGATTGTTGTTGAGATGTTGTTATGAAATGAATTGAGGTGACTTGATGGAGTAATTGTGACATAGTGTTAATGAGGAGGCGTAAAAGATAAACTTAGTGTGAAATGCTATTGGGTTATGATGTTTTGTTCAATGTGTGGAATATTGTGGTATTGTTGGTATGACAATGCCGTGAATTGTATTGTGAAGGGGGAAATGACGTTATAAGGCAATCATGTAACTCATTGTCGTCTTATGCACTTGTAAGGTAGTTGGTTGTTAACTTGAGCTTCGTTATGTACTTGTGTTGTAGAGTGAAACTTAAGGAAGGACCTGGACTATTGTGTTTACATATAGGACTGTGTATTCGTATTGGGAAGATAAGGTATGTAAGGTTACTCTTTCCGTATCCTTCTGTAGTACATATTGTTCACATAGTCATTGTACTTATTCCATTCCGAAATGTCCAAAGGTATCTCATTTTAGGTTGTCATATCATATTACTCACAGGACCAATTGTGATTTACATGTCTCTCATTCATTGACTGAAGTTCCAAAGCTCTCATAATGTTGTAACTTGTAACACCCCGTATGTTTCTGAACCTAACCTTGTTAATTTCCGTAACATTCATGGAAATATTGAAACATGAGAGATTTGATGAATTATACATTAAATTGTTGGACATCAAGGTGTCTTGTGCCATTGGGCCAAATGAGGCCCAAAAACCATAGAAAGACTTGGCCCAATGGGGCAAATATGATCCATTCTTCCATTTGACTAATCAACCATTGCATTTATTGCCAAGAATTGGATAAGAGAGACTTAAAGGGACTATAAAAAGGGCATAATCAGATTTTTATTTCATTGTGACACCCATGCCTTTTCTAGAATATTCACAACATTTTCTTTTTGGCTCTCAAGAACCCTAAGTCATCTTTGTGGCCAAGATCATCATCTTTCAAGATTTGGTAAGTGTTTATTCTTATGGTTTAATATATTATGTGCATTAGAGGGTGACTATGTGATGTTGGTTGTGTTGGTGGAGTATTGAGAAGTTCACTATGTGCGTAATGTTACATGTTTGCTAAATCGGAAGAGGTTTTGCCTTGTAAATTTGAACATGGACTTGTGGTCTTGAAGGAAGTGAACTTGATGGATTCAATATTGACATGTGAGATGTGATTATAGTCTTACCTTGCTTTATCCTTGTGTATAATGTTTGGAATTGTTATTGTGAAATTGATTATAAATTGGGTGACGTATTAAACGAGAAGTATAGTTTTGGGTGTTGTTATTGTGTGGTGGGAGACCATGACTGATGGTTGGCATTCAAGATGATCAAAAATATGTTAAAAGAAGTTTATTTATGATCATGGACCATTCATTGCATAAAAATACCCAAAAGAGACCAATTTGGACCAAAACAAGCATCCGCCCCCGCAGACGAGGGCACCTGCGGGCGCAGATGCCAACGTAGGTGCCTCTGGCAGATCTTGTTATTCACATGTGTCCTATTATTAGATGGATTATGATTCACTTATCTCCTATTCATTGACTGAAGTTCCAAAGTTATCATAATGTTGTAATTTCTAAAAGGACTATCTCAAAGAGAGTAAGATGTAAAGAGAATCTATTTATGCTTGAATAGCATTTTCCAATCATGTCATGTTCCAAAAGTCCAATAAGATTATGATTATCTTTGTACCAATCTCTCACAAGTAAAAGTACCAATCTCATAAGAGTAATGAAGGAAGTAATGTGCAAGCTAATGTATCTATCCCTCACAAGTAAAGATAACAATCTTACAAGTAAAGACGTGAAGTAATGTATGGATGTGTTCCCAGTTTCAAGAATGTTTTAATCACCAAGGTATCACTCTTAGAATGAAAGAAGAAGTAATGTTTAATTGATGAATATAACATCCCAGGGGTCAAAGTACCTAGCATGGGTTAACATAACATCCCAGGGGTCACAGTACCTAGCATGGGTTATCACAGTACATCCCAGGGGCGACACGAAAGCCTAGCATGGGTTATCACAGTATATCCCAGGGGTCGAAGTACCTAGCATGGGTTAATAACATCCCAGGGGCGACACGAAAGCCTAGCATGGGTTAATATAACATCCCAGAGGTCAAAGTACCTAACATGGGTTAATCTCATCCCAGGGGCGACAAAACAGCCTAGCATGGGTAGAATAATAAAGATGATCATATGTGAAGACAAGAGAAGTAAAGAACATAATATACATGGTTCCTCACATACAGAAAGAGAGTTTATTCACATTGACTATTTCTCTTATACTGACTCCATTGTTGTTATTATGTATGATACAATTCTTATGAGCCTTACATACTCAGCACATTTTTTGTACTGACCCCTCTTGGGGGACTTACTTTAATTGCTGCAGGCACAGGTACTAGTAGACCTCCTCTGTAGGCTGTGGATCATTTGCAGATTTTTGGTGAGCTCCAGTTGGTTCGGGGCTTTTCGAGTCATAATTGTACATTTATTTTGATGTTGTAAATATTGTATAAAGCGGGGACTTGTCCCGACTTTAAGTTGGTCTTGTAGATTCATCTGTTAGAGGCTTTTGTAGACATATGTGGGTACATGAATGTAAGAGATGATTGTCCATTTTGAATTGATGGCCCCAACAGCCAAGTTTTATATATATATATATATATATATATATATATATATATATGACATATGTTTCCATGTACATGACTTCCGCATAGTTGCATAAGGTATAATAAGATTCATACGAGGATATGCATACAAATGTCCATGAGCAAAGATTGGTTATCTCGGGCCATATCGGCTTCGCGTGCTAGTCCGTCCCGAATGGGATTCGGGGTGTGACATAACTACTAAAAGAACTATCTCAAAGAAAGTAATGATGTAAGGAGAATCTATTCATTCTTGAGTAGCACTTCCAATAATGCTATGTTCCAAAGTTCCAATAATATTTCAATCACCAATGTATCAATCGTTCACAAGTAAGGAATGAAGTAATGTATATACACCTATATATATATATATATATTATGGCCCACCGCTAAGGTGGATGATTGTTGATATATATATATACTATGGCCCACCGATAAGGTGGATGATTGTTGATATTTTACACTATATTATGTTATGGCCCGCCGATAAGGTGGATGATTGTACTATAGCCCACTAATTAGCTGGATGAATGATATATGACCCATTGATCAGCTGGATGAATTGTAATGGTAAAAGCAAAGAAGGTAAAGCATTTGAATGAAAGTATATCACTTGAAGGAAAGTATATATGAATGATATTATATGAATGATAATGATGCAAATGAATGATCGAAAATGAAAATAACGAAAGCAATGTACATGGTTCCACATATACAGAACAGAGGTTTATCCATATTGATTATTTCACTTGTAATTAATATCATTGACGTATTTATGTCTCATGCAGTTCCTTACAGCCTTACATACTCAGTACATTCTTTGTACTACCGCCCCTTGGGGGACTTACCTTACTTGCTGCAGGCACAGGTGCTAGTAGACCTCCACAGTAGGTTGCGGACCATTTGCCGATCATTGGTGAGCTCCAGTTGGTTTGGGGCTTTCCGAGTCATATGTGTACATTGGTTTTGGGTTTGGCATTGTAAATGTTGTGTAAAGCGGGGAATTGTCCCGACTGTAGGTTGGTTATGTACATGTATTGGTTAGAGTCTTTGTAGACGTATGTGGGAATATGAATGTAAGGGATGTATGTCCATTTTGACTTGATGTCCCTTACGGCTAAGTTTCATATATAGCATATGTTTCCATGACTTCCGCATAGTTGCATGAGATATAATGATATTCATACAGAGACATGCATATGAATGTACGTGAGTAAAGATTGGTTCTCTCGGGTCTCAACGGCTTCGGGTACCAGTCCGCCCCATCGGAATTCGGGGCGTGACAAAAGTGGTATCAGAGCAGATCATCCTAAGGGTGTCTACAAAGCTGTGTCTGAGTAGAGTCTTGCTTATGGATATGTTGCACGCCACATTTATAAGCAGGAGGCTACGGGACATCTAGGAGTTGTTTATTTTCTTCATTTCTTAGATCGTGCAGTAGAGCCAAAGTTGTAGGTGGAATCATATCTAACTATTGACATTGGTTTTCTTATGTATAGTAAAGATGCCGATTACAAGACAAGGTAGGGAAAAAGGTAAGAAGGTAGATATGCTTGCCGAAGGAGAAACTAGTAAATCATCACCTGACCAAGCTAGTCAAGGTGGGGCTGAAACTGAGTTTGCAACGCAGGATTCCTCTACTTTTCCAGCTCCAGAAGAGCTGAGAGGGAGAGAAGAACCTACCGAAACACCTGTTAAGGCTACTGAGCAGGATCTAACAAATGTAGTGCAAATGTTGACTCGTATAGTTGATTGTACAGTTACTGCACTGAATCAAGGACAAGTAGGTCCAATGACAAGTAATGATGGTGTAACACCCCATACCTTCCCAACCCTACTTTACGACGTTGAATAATGTTTACTTAGGTGTCGAGAGCCACAAGTATGTATTTGGTAATGTTAATGATGAGAAAATTGAAATTGGGCCTCGTATATGTGATTAGCCCTTCGTAGGAGGTGTTTTGTGATTTCGTAGAGCATTTGTGGGGTTCAAAATGAGTCTAAGAGTACCTACAAACAAAGGATATTAAAGGTAAGAAGTAAGTTAAAGAATAGAACTTGAAGTATCTAACCAAATCCGCGAAGAAAAGTCGAAGAAACAAATTTTTTTTAAAAAAATAGGGTGGGGTGCGCCCAAGGGCGTGCCAGGCCGCTCTGGGCTAAAATTTTTAGCTCACAGGAAGCAAGGTGGCTCGCCCAAGGGCATTCCAGGATGGTTTTGTCCGCCTGTCAATGTTGGAAATTTTTCTTAAGTCCCAAGGGTGCCCGGGGACGTACCGGGCCAATTTTTGCCATGTTTCTTCTACAACCACGAGCATATACATGAAATGAGTGAAGTATTATATTGGTTTGGTAAAATTACTCCTGAACGAATTTGGCATCAAAATGACGATTTTACCCTTGTGGTCAAATTAAGCCATGAATAGCTAGAATCGCTTGTTTTTGGGATTGAGGCTACGAATATAAATTCCGTGAGTGGGAATATCGTCGTAATGCATATGAAATAATTTAATAATGAGAAATTATTGATTTTATTGGGTTAAGTGAATTGGGCTCAATAAAAGGCCCAAAAATGAGAAGAAGACATGGGCCAAAATTTGTCAAATGACCCATTCTTGCCTTGACCTTCTAGACCAAGCATTAAATGCTATAAGAGTGGATAAGGATAGAATTGAGGGGCTATATAAAGGGCCAAAAATCTGATTTTTTAGTCATTTGGAAATCTCATGCCTTTTAGATATTTTTCAATCATTTTGCTCTCAAACCCTAAGAACCCTAAGCCAACTTTTGGAGCAAGATCATCATTTATCAAGCTTGGGTAAGTGATTATTCTTATGGATTAATATATTATATGCATGGGAGAGTATGTAAATCATGTTGTTTATGCTTTAAAGTGTTGAACATGGTACTTTGTGTTTTTGTAAAAGATGTGTTATCCATGGGATTTAAACTTGAAATATGACTTGTGATTTTGATGAAAGAGCATGGTATGTATGAAATATCAAAATGTAGGGTGTGATTATGTTATTAAACTTTTATTTTTTCATAAGTGTAAATTATGGTATTTTGGCTGATTTGTTGTTGTGAGGTGTATTGAAGTGAATTGGTGGAATCATTGTGATGTTGTGGTGATGGAGAAGTGTAAAGTATGAATTTGGTGTGACATGCTAGTGGTTTATGATATTGTGGTCAATGTTGGGAATGTTGTGGTATTATTGGTGTGATAGTTTCATACATGATATTGTCAAGAGGGAAATGACATGTTAAAGCCAAACATGTAACTCAGTGTCGTTATATGCCATTGTAAGGTAGTTGGTGGTTAATGTAAACTCCGCTATGTATTTGTGTTGTAGAGTGAAACATAAGGAAGGAGCTGGACTATTGTGTTCATATATAGGCTTGTGCATTCGTACTTGTAAGTGAAGATATGTAAGGTTACTCTTTCTGTATCCTTCTGTAACATATTGTTCACATTGACATTGGACTTGTTCTTTTCCGAGAGGTTTTGAAGTATATCAATTCAGGTTGACATATGTTGTTATTCATATGTGTCCTATTCTTATATGACTTATTATTCACTTATCTCTTATTCATTCATTGAAGTTCCAAGCTGTCATAACGTTGTCAATTCTAAAAGAACTATCTCAAAGAGAGTAAGATGTAAGAAGAATCTATTTATTCTTGAAAAGTATTTTTCCAATCATGTCATGTTCCAAAGTCTAATATTATTGTGATTATCTTTGTACCAATCTTTCACAAGTCAAAAGTTCCAATAATGTTGTGACTATAGATATATACATTAATCTCTCATAACTGATTGTATTAATCTCTCATAAGAGGATGAATCAATCTCTTGCAAGTACATCTTTCAAAAGTAAGAAATAAAGTAATTCATATTTGTTGGTGGTTAATGATTGTGTATGGGTGGTAGCTTTGGGGGAAAAATGCCTAGCTCAAGCCAATCTTGAGATTATTTGGTCAGGGGGCAGTCCTAGAGGTATAAGCCTAGCTCGGACCGATCCTGACAGGGGTAGCTCTAAAGGTAAACACCTAGCTCGAGCCGAACCTGATGCTTTGATTTATGGGTGGCATCTCTAGAGGTAATAACCTATCTCGAGCCGAACCCGATGCTTTGATTTATGGGTGGCAGCTTTAAAGGTAAAGTCCTAGCTCAAGCCGATCCCAACATAACGTTATGTTACGTTAAGACCCACTGATCAGTTGGGGTCCGGGTACGATATGATATAAGCGATGAGGAATAAACAATAAAGCGAAGAAAATAATTTATGTAAGGTACATGGTTCCACATATGCAGATCGATGGGTTATTCATATTGACTATCCTATTACATTCTGATTCTATTGACGTATTTGCGACAGTTTCATATGGCCTTACATACTCAGTACATTCTCCATACTGACCCCTCTTGGGGGATTTACCTTACTTGCTGCAGGCGCAGGTACTAGTAGACCTCAATAGTAGGTTGCGGATCTTTTGCGTACTTTTGGTGAGCTCCAGTTGGTTCGGGGCTTTCTGAGTTGCTATGTACATTTATTTTGGTATTGTATATGAGTATAGAGCGGGGCGTTATCCTGACTCTAGGATTGTCATAGACATGTATCCGTAGAGGCTTTGTAGACTTATGTGGGAAAAGAATGTAAGATATGTATGTTCATTTTGACTTGATGGCCCTAACGGCCAAGTCTCTTATGTATACATATCTAATGCTCCATGATTTCCGCACTTAGAATCTTATGTCTTTACGAGGTGGTGATGATTCTTATGGTACGCATATGATTGGGCATGAGTAAAGATTGGTTCTCTCGGGCCTTATCGGCTTCGGGTGGCAGTCCGGCCTGAATGGGATTTCGGGTCTTGATAAAAGTGGTATTAGAGCAGGTCGTTCTAAGGGTGTCTACAAAGCCGTGTCTAAGTAGAGTCTTGCTTATGGATGTGTTGTGCACTAAATTTATAAGTAGGAGGCTACAGGACATTTAGGAGTTGTTTCTTTTCTTCATTTCTAGATCGTGCAATAGAGCCAAAAGTGTAAGTGGAAAAATCATATCTGACCATGGTGATTGGTTTTCTTTGATATAGTAAACTGCCAATGACAAGAAGAGATAAAGGCAAGGGTAATAAAGTTGCTATGCTTGCTGGAGAAGGATCGAGTAGATCACCACCTGACCCAGCTAGTCAAGGTGGTACTGACACTGAATTTGCATCACGGGCTTCTTCCACTTTCCAGCTCCGAAAGAGCTGAGAAGAAGAGAAGTATCTTCAGAACTGCCCGTTAATACTATTGAGCAGGATTTGATGAGTGCGGTACAAATATTGACCCATGTAGTTGCTGCACAAGCTCAAAGACATGCTCTTATGCAACAGAAGGAGGGACAGAGGCAGAGGAAGAGGATGCAAGAATTGGAAGAAAGATCGTCAAAAACGGCTAAACCCATGGGACAAATCATGGCATCCCAAGGAGTATTTGGGCCTCAGATTGTTCACAAACCGCCCAGGCCATCATTTCCCCATTCCACAACAATTACTCCCCCTCTATTCCAAGGGTTTAGAAGCAACCAGTTTGGGCAAAGAGGTGAGATTCAGGGTTTACGGACAGTGGGGTATCAAGCACAAGGAAGTATGAACCACCCGAGGTTTTATCGTCGGTTGTGCCAGCGCTGCGTAAGGTTTCATGTAGGTGAATGCTGGGTTGGAATGAATGTTTACTATTTTTTGCGGCATGCCAGGGTACGTGGTAAGAGGGTGTCCACAAAGGAACTTGGATGGCATGGCACGACCCACGGGACCAACCGTTGCATCAACATTATCTGTGCCTCCTCTGGGTAGAGGTGCACAACCTGTTGGTCATGGCAAAGGTGTTAGAGGAGAAACTAGTTCTAGTGGCATCCAGGGCAGCACCTACGTCGTGGAGTATCGACAGAAATTTGAGGCTTCTCCTGATGACGCGACAGGTATATGATCTGTCTTTTTTTACGTAATGTATTTACATTGATTGATTTGGGGATTTACCCTATCATATGTTATTCCATTGATTGTTGCAAATTTTTTTTGTGAAAGGACAGTAGAATTTTTAGTTAATCCACCTGAGATAACTCTACACTAAAAGGGGAATTTATTGTAACTAGAGGAGTGCATCATGATTGTGTGGTCATGATACATTGGTTGATCTTATTGAATTGAAAATGGTGGATGTTGATGTTATAATGGGAATGGATTGGTTGGTTTCTTGTTATGCCATGGTAGATTGCCGGGCTAAGAAGGTACATATTTATTTTCCACAAGAAGATGCGTTTGAATGAAAGGGTGATGTGGGGGCACCAAGAGGAAAATTTTATTTTCTATCTTAAAGCAACGAAAATCATAGCCAAGGGATACAGAAGATCTAATATGCCCTTTGGAGCGCATCCGTGTGAGTGTGGATAAAAAAATGATGAAATGGTACTTGAGAACGTGTATTGACTATTGACAACTGCATAAAGTACCGATCAAGAACAAATATCCCCTCCCAGGAATTGACGATCTGTTTGATCAGTTACAGGGTGCCAAGTGTGTTGTTCTTTTTATCAAAAGGATTGTATCCACTCTTTCTTGCACCAATTTCTCTGGAATGAGAGTGACTTAAAGATTGGGTCATCACCAAGTCAGAATTAGAAACAAAGATATACCCAAGACAGCTTTCCGAACACGGTATGACGATTATGAATGCTTAGTTGTGTCATTGGGACTAAAAAATGCACCAGCTGTTGTTATGGATTTGATGAATAGGGTGTTCAAACCATTCTTGGATGTATTTGTGACCGTGTTCATGGATGATATTCTGGTTTATTTGAGATCACAAGAGGACCATGCCAATTACGTACTGTAGGTGTTACAGCTTCTTCGGGATCGTAAGTTGAATGCAAAGTTCTCTAAGTATGAATTTTGGTTAAATCCATAGCATCTTTGGGTCACATTGTGTCGGATGCAAGAATAAGGATTGGGACGAAAAAGAATGCAACAGTGGAGAAAAAAAAAAAACAGAGAGAGAAGAGACCTACGACGCCCAAGAGATTCGTCGTTTCTTGGGTTGGCAGGTTACAGAAAATTAACTTCTACATCAGTTTTAGTATTTATCGAAGGCACAAAAGGTTATGGAATGTATTGTGATGCTTTCGGGGTTGACCTCGAATATGTGTTAATGCAGCATGGTAAGATAATTGCGTATGCCTAACGACAGTTGCAGCCATTAGGGAGAAACTATCCCACACATGATCTTGAGGTAACAGTTGTGGTATTTATTTGAACGATGGGTTCATATTGATATATAAATATTGATGATAAGAGTTTGCAATATGTCTTAAAGTAGAGGGACTTAAATCTGAGGTATGGGAGGTGATTCAAATTATTTGGAGATGATGATATGATATCGAGATCACAACCGGGAAAAGCAAATGCGATGGCCGATGTGTTAAGCTGCAAAGCACTAGAAAGTACAGACTGTAGGTTCATGGGAAAGCACGACATAGCCCACCTTAATTAAACAGTTTGGTAGGACATTTACTTAAAATGCTAGATCAAAGAGTTATAGCGCAAAATGCGATAAAGTCTTCGTTCGTAGAGGTGAAGGAAAAGCAACATGCGAATCCAATTTTTAGTTCGGCTGACAAAGAAACGTACCATAAGGTTCGATGAAGGAATTTGAGAGGGAGTACTTCAATGTCAAGGTAGATCATGTGTATTGGATGTAGATGAGCTAAATATTCATCCGGAAGTTACCAAAAGGTAGTATGATTTGAAAGACATGGATTGGTGGGAGAATATGAAGAAGAACATAATAGAATTTATAGATCCTTGACCAAATTGTCAATAGGTAATAGTAGAGCATCAGAAACCTGGAGGTCATATGCCATGTATAAATTTTCCAGTTTAAAATAAGACATGGTTAACATGGAGTTTATCGCAAGTTAGCCTCATACACATAAGGGTTGTCTCATACATTTTAGGAATCTGATTCCACATGAGAGATAGTTGATAGGTTTACCTACACATCACACATGTTGCCTTTCAAGACCACCTACATGGCTGAAGAATATGCGAGGTTGTATATTAAAGAGGAAGTACAACTATACGGAGTTCCAAAATCTATTACAATAGGCAGGGGAGCTCAACTTACTACACATTTTTGGAAGTTTCTTTTCAGAAAAGGTTGGGTACATAAGTGAATTTGAGTACAGCTTGTCACCCTCAGACAAATGAAAAAATAGAGTATACTATCCAAACACTTGAAGGTATACTACTAGCCTGTACGAGTGACTTAAAAGGTAGTTGGGATGATCATCTACCCCTTATTGAATGTGCTTATCATGATAGCTATTGTTCAAGTATCAAAATGGTATCGTACGAAGGTTTATGTAGAAGAAAGGTTAAATCATCAATTGGGTAATTTAAACCGAGTGGAACTGCCTTATTTGGGGCTATATTTGGTTCACTACGCTATAGAGAAGTTTAAGGGGGTACGATAGTACCTACGAGCTAAAATAAGTCATATGCTGAGATCCATTATTTTTATTAAATATATAAGCTATGCGGGATGTCACTTATGAAGGGATATATATTGCCATTCTATATGGATAAGTGGAAAGATGAGAAATAAAAATAAGAATAGCTTTGGTAAAGATACAGTGGAGAAACCGAATCACGTAGGGAGTCAAAGAAATGATGAAGTCAAAGTACCCGTGACTATTTCAAACGGGGAAGAAAGTTTAAGATATGGAGTTGGGACCATAACAAGGAAGTATCCATGAGTATTATGTGCATATGCGTATATATGTTGTAATAGATATGCATGGGATGTACATGAGATGATGTTACAAATATTCGAGGATGAATGTTTCTAAGGGGGGAATAATGTAATGCCCCGTACCTTCCCAACCCTACTTGATGACGTTTAATAATGTTTACTTAGGTGTAGAGAGCCACAAGTATGTATTTGGTAATGTTAATGATGAGAAAATTGAAATTGGTCCTCGTACATGTGATTAGCCCTTCGTAGGAGGTGTTTTGTGATTTTCGTGGAGCATTTGTGGGGTTCAAAATGAGGCTAAGAGGACCTACAAACAAAGCATATTAAATGTAAAAAGTAAGTTAAAGAATAGAACTTGAAGTATCTAACCAAATCCGTGAAGAAAAGTCGAAGAAACAAAATTTTTTAAAAAAATAGGGTGGGGCGTGCCAGGCCGCTCTGGGCTAAAATTTTTAGCCCACAGGAAGCAAGGTGGCGCGCCCAAGGGTGCCCGGGGACGTACCGGGCCGATTTTTGCCACGTTTCTTCTAAAACCACGAGCATATATATATGGAATGAGTGAAGTATTATATTGGTTTGGTAAAATTACGCTTGAATGAATTTGGCATCAAAATGACGGTGTTACCCTTGTGGTCAAATTAAGTCATACGTAGCTAGAATCGCTTATTTTTGGGATTGAGGCTACGAATATAAATTCCGTGAGTGGGAATATCATCGTAACGCATATGAAATAATTTAAACATGAGAAATTATTGATTTTATTGGGTTAAGTGAATTGGGCTCAATAAAAGGCCCAAAAATGAGAAGAAGACATGGGCCAAAATGGGTCAAATGACCCATTCTTGCCTTGACCTTCTAGACCAAGCATTAAATGCTATAAGAGTGTATAAGGATGGAATTGAGGGCCTATATAAAGTTCCAAAAATCTGATTTTTTAGTCATTTGGAAATCTCATGCCTTTTAGATATTTTTCAATCATTTTGCTCTCAAACCCTAAGAACCCTAAGCCAACTTTTGGAGCAAGATCATCATTTATCAAGCTTGGGTAAGTGATTATTCTTATGGATTAATATATTATATGCATGGGAGAGTATGTGAATCATGTTGGTTATGCTTGGAAGTGTTGAACATGGTACTTTGTGTTTTTGTAAAAGATGTGTTATCCATGGGATTTAAACTTGAAATATGACTTGTGATTTTGATGAAAGAGCATGGTATGGATGAAATATCAACATGTATGGTGTGATTATGTTATTAAACTTGTTATTTTGTCATAAGTGTAAATTATGGGATTTTGGCCGATTTGTTGTTGTGAGGTGTATTGAAGTGAATTAGTGGAATCATTGTGATGTTGTGGTGATGGAGAAGTGTAAAGTATGAATTTGGTGTGACAGGCTAGTGGTTTATGATATTGTGGTTAATGTTGGGAATGTTGTGGTATTGTTGGTGTGATAGTTTCATACATGATATTGTCAAGAGGGAAATGACATGTTAAAGCCAAACATGTAACTCAGTGTCGTTATATGCCATTGTAAGGTAGTTGGTGGTTAATGTAAACTCCGCTATGTATTTGTGTTGTAGAGTGAAACATAAGGAAGGAGCTGGACTATTGTGTTCATATATAGGCTTGTGTATTCATACTTGGAAGTGAAGGTATGTAAGGTTACTCTTTCCGTATCCTTCTGTAACATATTGTTCACATTGACGTTGGACTTGTTCTATTCCGAGAGGTTTTGAAGTATATCAATTCAGGTTGACATATGTTGTTATTCATATGTGTCCTATTCTTATATGACTTATGATTCACTTATCTCTTATTCATTCATTGAAGTTCCAAAGCTGTCATAACGTTGTCAATTCTAAAAGAACTATCTCAAAGAGAGTAAGATGTAAGAAAAATCTATTTATTCTTGAAAAGTATTTTTCCAATCATGTCATTTTACAAAGTCTAATATTATTGTTATTATCTTTGTACCAATCTTTCACAAGTCAAAAGTTCCAATAATGTTGTGACTATAGATATATACATTAATCTCTCATAACTGATTGTATCAATCTCTCATAAGAGGATGAATCAATCTCTTGCAAGTACATCTTTCAAAAGTAAGAAATAAAGTAATTCATATTTGTTGGTGGTTAATGATTGAGTATGGGTGGTAGCTTTGGGGGAAAAATGCCTAGCTCAAGCCGATCCCGAGATTATTGGATTAGGGGGCAGTCCTAGAGGTATAAGCCTAGCTCGGACCGATCCTGACAGGGGGTAGCTCTAGAGGTAAAAACCTAGCTCGAACCGAACCTGATGCTTTGATTTATGGGTGGAAGATCTAGAGGTAATAACCTAGCTCGAGCCAAACCCGATGCTTTGATTTATGGGTGGCAACTCTAGAGGAAAAGTCCTAGCTCGAGACGATCCCAACATAACGTTATGTTATGTTAAGACCCACTGATCAGTTGGGGCCCGGGTACGATATGATATAAGAAATGAGGAATAAACAATAAAGCAAAGAAAATAATTTATGTAAGGTACATGGTTCAACATATGCAGATCGATGGGTTATTCATATTGACTATCCTATTACATTCTAATTCTATTGACGTATTTACGACAGTTTCATATGGCCTTACATACTCAGTACATTCTCCGTAGTGACCCCTCTTGGAGGATTTACCTTACTTGCTGCAGACGCAGGTACTAGTAGACCTTCATAGTAGGTTGCGTATCTTTTGCGGACTTTTGGTGAGCTCCAGCTGGTTCGGGGCTTTCTGAGTTACTATGTACATTTATTTTGGTATTGTATATGAGTATAGAGCGGGGTGTTGTCCCGACTCTAGGATTGTACAAAAATTATGGTTTGGAATGAATGTTTTCTTTTGGTGTAGAAAGTTAGGGCACATGATGAGAGAGTGCCCACAGAGGGCCACGGGTAGTCTGACACAAACTACGGGGTGGTCAGCTGTTGCATTATCATTGTCAGGTGTACAAGCTTCTGGCCGTGGCAGAGGTGCTAGCGGAGCAGCGAGTCCTAGTAGAATTCAGAACCGTACCTATGCCTTAGCAGATCGACAGAATTCGGAGGCTTATCCTGATGTAGATACAGGTATATTATTCATATTTTTACATAAGGTATATGCATTGATTGATCCGGGTTCTACATTATTATATGTTACTCCATTGATTGCGGAAAAAAAAATGTGAAAGAACACCAGAATTACTAGGTAAGCCATTTGAAGTATCTACACTAGTTGTGAATCTATTATAGCTAAAACAGTATATCATAATTGTATAGTAATTGTTTGTGGTTATGACACACTGGTTGATCCTACTGAACTGGAGATGGTACATTTTGATGTTGTCATGGGTATGGATTGATGGGCTTCTTGTTATGCCACAGTAGATTGCCGAGCTAAGAAGTTACATTTTCGTTTTCCACAAAAGAATGTTCTTGAATAGAAGAGTAATGTGGGAGTACCGAGAGGTAAAGTTATTTCTCATCTTAAGGCAAAGAAAATGATACCCAAAAGGATACATATGTGACTTAGTAAGAGTGAAAGCTACTGCTATGAAGCCACCAACTCTTCAATCGGTTCCGGTGGTAAATGAAATGCTTGAGGCCTAGTATATCCCTTTAGGGTTCACTAGTGTTAATTTTACAAAAAAAAATAAAAAATAATAATGGTACATGGAGAATGTGTATTGACTATCGACAAAGGAATAAGGTGACAATTAAGCATAAATATCCCCTCCCCAGCATGGATGCTTTATTTGACCAATTACAGAGTGCCAAATGTTTTTCAAAGAGGGACCTAAGATCAAGATATCATCAGGTAAGGGTTAGAGAATAAGATATACCCAAGAAAGCTTTCCAAACACATCACAGTCACTATGACTTTGTTTTTGTTATGTCATTTGGGCTAACAAATGCTCCAATAGTTTATATGGGAAGGTTTGTTGCAAAGTTTTTCTTCCATTTCAGCACCCTTAACAAGTTAACACACAAAGTACCCAAGTTTCAGTGGAATAATGCATGTGAGAAGAGTGTCTAAGAGCTAAAAGATAACTCGACCTCTACACCCGTATTAGTACTTCCCGAAGGCACAAAAGTGTATGCAGTATATTGTGGTGCTTCAGGAGTCGGCACAGGGTGTATATTGATGCAATACAGCAATGTGATAGCTTATGCTTCAAGACAATTGTGTCCACATGAAAGAAATTATCCAGCACATGATCTTGAGTTAACAGTTGTGATATTTACTTTAAAAATATGGCACCACTACTTGTATGGGGTTCAAAGAGTTTGCAATATATATTTAAGCAGAAGGACTTAAATGTGAGGCAGTAGAGATGGATCGAACTATTAAGAGATTATGATATTGAGACCTCATTAGGGAAAAGTAAATGCGGTAGCCGATGCGTTAGGCCACAAAGCACTAGGAGGTACTGATGGTCAGTTCATGGAAAATCAAGGTATAGTTAAGAATCTACATCAATTGGACAACTTCTTGAAACTCTAGATAAAAGAATTTTAGAGAAAGATGCGGCAGAGTCTTCATTTGTAGAGGTGAAGGAAAAGTAATATGCGAATCCTATTTTTAGTGCAGCTGAAAAAGAACGTACAACAAGGTTCGATAAAGGCATTTGACCTTACGCAAGAGGGAGTTCTTCACTGCCAAGGTAAATTGTGTATACCGGATGGAGATGAATTAAGGAAACGAATTATGACAGAGGCACATCATTCACGGTATTCTATATGGGTGCTAGTTTACAGGTTTACCAAGTTAGCACACTTTTTACCTACCAAGACCACTTGTACAGCTGCAGATTATGCAAGGTTGTATGTGAAGGAGATAATACGATTCCAACTTCTATTATATTAGACATGGGAGCTCAATTTACTGCCCATTTTTGAAAAAAAACAAAACTTTCAGAAGAGTTTGGGAATCCAAGTGAATTTAAGTACAACTTTTCATCCCCAAACAGATGGACAGGCAAAATGTACTATCCAAACACTTGAAACTATGCTACAAGCTTGCACATGGGACTTTAAAGGTAGTTGTGATGATCATTTACCTCTTGTTGAATTTACTTACCATAATAGCTATTGTTCAAGTATCAATTAGATGGTTTAACGAGGGTAAAATTGGTTTACTCGGGCCAGACCTTGTTCATTAAGCTATAGAGAAAGTTAGGGTGGTACAACAACGGCTACAAACGGCCCAAAGTCGACTCAAGTTATATGTCGATACTAGAAGGAAGGAAGTAGAGTTTGCCATAGATGTTTGGGTATTTTTGAAAGTGTCACCAATGAAAGGGGTAATGCGATTTGAAAAGAAAGGAAGGTTAGCCCTATATGACGTGCTGTATAAGATTGATTGAAGATTTGGTCAAGTCGCGTATGAATTTGAAATACCCCAAGAATTCTCCATAGTTCATTCAGTATTTCATGTTTCGATGCTTCGAAAGTGCATAGGAGATCCCTCTTGTATTGCTCCTATTGACGATGTACAAGGTACGGAGGATCTCACCTATGAGGAGATCCCTATTGCTATTTAGGATCGACAAGTAAAGAGAGTAAGGAATAAAGAAGTAGCTTCCGTAAAGGTACTTTGGAAAAATCAACAAGTAGAAGAGATCACATGGGAAACTGAAGAAATGATGACATCAAAGGTCCCATAATTGTTTCACACGGAAGAAAAGTTCAAAACGCGAAATTAGCGCAATAACAAGTAAATAGTTATAAGCATTATGTGTATATGTGATAACCTGAGGGATGAAACTTGCATTTGTCTCAACTGGATAACGTCATTAACATTCGAGGATGAATGTTTCTAAGGAGGGAAGAATGTAACACCTCGTACCTTTCCGACCCTACTTTACAACCTTGAACCATGTTTACCCTAGGTTCGAGAGCACTAAGTACGTATTTGGTATTGTTATTGATGGAACATTTGATATTGTGCTAGTAAATGTGATTAGACCTTTGTAGGAGGTGTTTGTGACTTTGTGGAACATTTGTGGGTTGAAAAGTGAGGTTTAAAGGACATACAAGCAAAGGATCTTATAGATAAGAGACAATCAAAAGGTTGGAACTTGAAGAATCCAACCAAATCCATAAAGAAAAGTCGAAATCAAAAAATAAGCATGGGGCGCGCCAGGTGGCGTGCCGGGCCGCTTTTGGCCAAAATATTTTTGGCATAGGAAGCAAGGGGGAGAGCCCAGGGGTGTGCCAGGCCGCTCCTGGCCACCTTTTCCAGAGCTAAAATTTTTCTAAGTCCCTGGGCGCCCGGGAGCGTGTCGGGGTGCTTTTTGCCAAATTTCTTCTTCGATTATTAGTCTATAAAGAGGACTCTTGGGTTATGGTATTATTATTCCATCGTAGTAGGACTACTCTTGAGCGAGTTTGGTATCCAAGTTGGGGTTAATTCGTCGTCATAATTATTTTATCAAATTATGTTCAATTAAGCCATGAATGGCTAGAATTGCTTGTTCTTAGGATTGAGACTACGAACATGAATCTCGTGAGTTGAATATTGTCATAACATTTATGGAATTATTTATACATGAGATATATGGTGTATCATGCATTGAATTTGGTGGGCTACATTCACATATGTTAATGGGCTCAATTTGAGGCCCAAAATGAAGCCAAAATGCATGGCCCAAATGGGAAAATGACCCATTCTTGTGTTGACTAGGTAAAGCATGGCATTTAATTCCCAAGAAGTGGCTAAGGATTACTTGAGGGGCTATATAAGACAAGTAAAAATCATATTTTATTCACATAAACACACATACCATTCTAGACATTTCCAAGAAATTCCTTTTTGCTCTCAAAACCCAAGTCATCTCTTTGGGCAAGATCATCATTTTTCAAGCTTGGGTAAGTGTTTAATCTTATGGTTTAATATATTATATGCATGGGAGAGTATGTATATCATGATGTTTATGTTTAAAAGTGTAAGTAGTGCACTTTTGCTTGTTGCTAAAAGATGTGTCATCTATGTGATTTAAACTTGAAATGAAACTTGAGGTTTTGATGAAAGTGAATGGTGTGGATAAAATATCAACATGTATGGTGTGGTTATGTTCCTTAACTTGTTATGTTTCTATGAGTATAATTTGTGGGATTGTTGTTGAGATGTTGTTATGAAATGAATTGAGGTGACTTGATGGAGTAATTGTGACATAGTGTTAATGAGGAGGCGTAAAGGATAAACTTGGTGTGAAATACTATTGGGTTATGATGTTTTGGTCAATGTGTGGAATGTTGTGGTATTGTTGGTATGACAATGCCGTGAATTGTATTGTGAAGGGGGAAATGACGTTATAAGGCAATCATGTAACTCATTGTCTTCTTATGCACTTGTAAGGTAGTTGGTTGTTAACGTGAGCTCCGTTATGTACTTGTGTTGTAGAGTGAAACTTAAGGAAGGAACTGGACTATTGTGTTCACATATAGGACTGTGTATTCGTATTGGGAAGATAAGGTATGTAAGGCTACTCTTTCTGTATCCTTCTGCAGCACATATTGTTCACATCGTCATTGTAGTTATTCCATTCCGAAATGTCCAAAGGTATCTCATTTCAGGTTGTCATATCATATTACTCACAGGACTAATTGTGATTTACATGTCTCTCATTCATTGCCTAAAGTTCCAAAGCTCTCATAATGTTGTAACTACTAAAAGAACTATCTCAAAGAAAGTAATGATGTAAGGAGAATCTATTCATTCTTGAGTAGCACTTCCAATAATGTTATGTTCCAAAGTTCCAACACTGTTATGTTCCAAAGTTCCAATAATGTTTCAATCACCAATGTATCAATCGCTCACAAGTAAGGAATGAAGTAACATATATATACCTATATATATATATATATATTATGGCCCACCGATAAGGTGGATGATTTTTGATATTTTACACTATATTATGTTATGGCCCGTCGATAAGGTGGATGATTGTACTATAGCCCACTGATCAGCTGGATGAATGGTAATGGTAAAAGCAAAGAAGGTAAAGCATTTGAATGGAAGTATATCACTTGAAGGAAAGTATATAAGAATGATATTATATGAATGATAATGATGCGAATGAATGATCGAAAATTAAAATAACGAAAGCAATGTACATGGTTCCAGATATGCAGAACGGAGGTTTATCCATATTGATTATTTCACTTGCACTTGATATCATTGACGTATTTATGTCTCATGCAGTTCCTTACAGCCTTACATACTCAGTACATTCTTTTTACTGACGTCCCTTGGGGGACTTACCTTACTTGCTGTAGGTACAGGTGCTAGTAGACCTCCAGAGTAGGTTGCGGACCATTTGTCGATCATTGGTGAGCTCCAGTTGGTTCGGGGATTTCCGAGTCACATGTGTACATTAGTTTTGGGTTTGGCATTGTAAATGTTGTGTAAAGCGGGGACTTGTCTCGACTGTAGGGTGGTTATGTACATGTATCAGTTAGAGGCTTTGTAGACGTATGTGGGAATATGAAGGTAAGGGATGTATGTCCATTTTAACTTGATGGCCCTAATGGCCAAGTTTCATATATAGCATATGTTTCCATGACTTCCGCATAGTTGCATGAGATACAATGATATTCATACAGAGACATGCATATGAATGTACGTGAGTAAAGATTGGTTCTCTCGGGCCTCAACGGCTTCGGGTGCCAGTTCGCCCCGTTGGAATTCGGGGAGTGACATCATCAACCAACCCAAATAAAAAATATGAACAAGCAACCATAACTTGTAAAACAAGAACAACTATGAGCATCTACCAAATAACTTTACCTCAAGTATATGATAGTTAGTCTTGTTCAACAACACCACAAAATTCAATCAACAAATGTACTACACCTTGTCTCAAATACATAAATAACAGACAAATAGAGAGATGTGTTAATCCTTTTTAATTTAGCCCGGACCACTCAAGGATCCAATTCAACTATAATAATAATAATGATCATGAAGCCCGCTTCACTCAAGGAACAAACTATAACAAGTTAACAAATAAACCTGGTTCACTCAAGGAACCGTCACACTCACCAATACCTTGACACACATGCTAAGGGTCTTATGGTTGCCCACTGGCCATGTCCTGCAGGGAACAAACTCTTGTCCATGTACCACAATCCCAGATATCTAGTACCTGCTAACTTTATATCAACCAATCCCGTGAAGATATCCAACTACCGGTACATCCCACAATAATAATAAATATCACAACAACCATACTTGTAAAATCAATAAGTCATGTAATACAACCTCATTAGATGTGATTAACACTTAGGATATCATTTAACTATTTACTTTCTTTGAACATGCATTGTAACAAGTATATGAAGAAACAGTTAACATGCACAGATAAATCAAGTTGGGTTTCAACTACGTTAAACCATCACCTACCTCAATCCAGGCTTGCACCACTCTAATGAGCTTGGGCCTTGCCTTTTTGTGCAACTTCTGCTTGGTTGTGGTCTAAAAAGAATAACATGATCATAGTTCAAACAATGACCTAGTATATTTAAGGATTGCAACCTAATCCCTTAATCCCAAGGTCAATTTCATGATTATTCCTCCCATTCTAAGGTTTTCTACCATCATTCAACCTTAATTCTACTAATTTCATGGATAATATGGTGAATTCTAAGCATACAATCATTAATTAACAACTTTTAACTAATTCCCAAGGATTTTCCATCCAATTTATCTAATTGCACTAGAGAATTCACCTAGTTCAAGTTAAATCCTTCTCAAAACTCGAAAACTAGTGAGTCTAAAGATTAATAATCAAAAAACTAGTTAGTGGAAGGGATTAACTTACCTTAACAAGGAAAATTGATGAAAAATGGGTTGAAATCACCTCTCCCAGCCCTTAGACGAATGTGGAATGGAAATAACATTTTTAGGGTATTTTCTGCATTAATCAGCGCATATCTCGCTATAGCGACCCTATCCCGCTATAGCAGGATCCACCTGCTTTGGCGGGATTGACCAAAGCTAACTCCCGCTATAGCGGGAATATTCCCTCTATAGTGGTGCAATGGTAGCAGCCTACCACCTGTTATAGCTAGGTAGGCAAGGCAGAAAATCGAGATTTATCCCAGTTTTTCCCTTTTTACAATCCCCCCAAGATTTTGACATCCTGAATTAACCCCTTGACGTCAAGTTCAATATCGGAAGTTCTACTTACCCGAATTCACTTCTAAAAATTCCTACAGATTTCTTATCATTTTAGCTATCATAAAATTACCTCAAATCACTTAGCCTTTACCTAATCCATTCCTGGATTACCCTAGACTATACCAAACTCAAATTTCATTCGAGACTAGCCTAACCTAAAATCTCTAACTCTTCATTTAGGGAAAACCTTAGCCCAAATTTTAGCACACTAGACTTACACGTAATGACAAAAAAGGTCTTTATAGTTCATATAGCATTAACCGACTCAGCCCACAAGCATCCTTCATCGTGAATATGGTTCTCCCTCTGCAAATGTGATGTACACGGATCTTCTTCATCGCAAACACGAGCGTTGGGTCACGATTGCAATGAAGAAATTGCCTGGCACCAGCAACAACAATTGACAGCAAAAAAACTTAAGTTATAAGCTCTCTGACGATCCCCCAAAATGCATTCGAAACCTCGTGAACACATTTCAACTATGCTACTAGATCAAATTCAACATTTCAAATGCAATGGTGTTGTCAGAATTTCCAACGAAGGTAATATAATTCTCATCAGGTGTTGACCAAAGTCAACCCTAGACCATAACTTTTGAATATCTCATCTAAACACTTAAAATCACACCAAAAGCTCTGAGACCCAAATTGACCATGCTACCAACCCAAATAGACATTGAGAGTTGATAAAACTGACAAAGTTCTCATACGATGCTTATATCTCCAAATGACTATTCTAACTTTAAAACCTTCTAAAATGACAAACTCTCTTAAAACTCAACCAAACTCCTTGAAAAATGTGCCACCTACTTCCACACACCATAAGCACCAACATGCAACCTCAAAAAAGGGTAAAATGGTCAAAATGCATAAAATTCAAATATCATTATACAGGGTGTTACATCATCCTCCACTAAAATACTTGTTCATCCTCGAACATAAGAGTAAGGAATGTACTAAGATTGTCGAGCAACTGTGAATACCTATAGTAGACCTTATACAATTACCTCTAAGCAAAGACATGTCTGCAATAGTCAATGCCGCTTGCTCACCCTAACTGACCAAATCTTCCTGTATGCAAAAACTCTTATGACTGCATCACTAGTATCCAAAACCAAAACCTTCCTAAATCTAATCTCCATATATTCAAACTGTCTCTGAACATAATAATTGAGTTGATCGAAACTATGGTCCTAAACATACCCAGTTTACCCAAGTCCATCATAGTTACCACAAGTTGATAATCGTACCAAAAAGCTAGTGCTAACACTATACCAACAAAATACCAAACCATTCAAAACACATTGCCCCTCCCACAACTCTGAACCATGCCCTTCCTTTCTCTAAAAAATTACCTTTGCTATTCCCAAGCCCACTTAAGCACTTCCTATCCAAATTGGCCTTATCTAAGGCTGATAGCACAAGTTCCAGGTCTGATGGTACTGTTGCTAAGAGTTAACGTTATAGAGTCAGAGATTATTAACAATTCCATACAAACCTTCAAATATCATTCCTCAATCACCATCCAAACAATTATATTCCCATACCAATCCTTAGAGGAAATCACGGATCACCTAAAAAAACTTCTCATACCATAAGCGTGTACCTTCTATACGTCACCTAATATCTAAGTAACCCATTATAATAGGCTATGCAGTTTGCACCAACCAAGTAGTGTCAATCAACTCAAAGTCCTCAATAACCTTATAGAATTGTAAACCCCTTTTGGGAATACACCTAAAAACAACTTGTCACGTTATGAGACATCAGACCAGACGTAGAAGTGCAATTTAACCACATATATCTGATTGTCACCCAAACCAAAACCAAATCCTCAGAAAGTTCACTATTAACCCTTCATAAGTTTGTGCCAATTCATTCTACCTTCCACTAACTAATATTCTAACCTCTGTTGTTGCTTCTGAATTCAAAGGCTTAAATCCACACAAATCGTTACCTCTACACCAAGGATCTATACATGATGTCTTATTTCCTCATAATTCTCAACTTTTACTGATCGTGCAATGCCACTAGGATTTTGAATCTGACTCATACCCATGATACAACTTTGAATGCTCTGACCTCTCCAATATACAAGCCTCAAAAAGTTTCCCTTAACTTGTTTCCCCTTCTATACTCCTCAACACAAGGCCCATGCCGTAATACCTCATACTCTAAATCAACACCTTCAAGTGTAAGACATCATGGCTCTTTACATCCCAAAATACTAAATTCTAAAATCCAAGTACCTTTTATGTACAAATCCTTCCAAGTCCTCTATAACTGATAGCTCAAACTTTTTTACCTCATGTATCCACACCCTAACATAACCTATTACCATCAATGTAGCCTTACCATGGAAAACCTGAATTCTGACCTAAACCATGAAGATGATTAAATCAAGCACCTACAAATGCCATACTATCACAAACCTTAGCACCCCACCAATTATTTCCCCGTTGAGCTGATTATGCCTATCACTTGAAATGTGAACCTTACTAGATACCAAACTCTAAGCCACCATGGAACTTATCACATCACTTGACTCGAACGTCTGTAAACTTTTCTCTTTAAGTATACTCAGTAGTTTACCACCCAGCTAAAAATATATATAATAATACCACCATAACCTGAATAAGACGCAAGTAACCACATTGCTCTGAACACAATTCTACTCCTTAAAAATGAACCCTTAACCTTTCAAATCAAAAGTAGATACTCCATTATTACTTTCCAATTTCCATATTCCTTTTTTTCAATCAGCTTTACCCTTACAAGTTGGAATTCCTTTAAGCCTATTCAAGGAGTGTTTCAAGATACCCTAAGATTTTCTATACAAACTAAGCTTGTCATCTTGCAGAAACAGACCACAAACCATGGATACTCAAATTCTTCTCTACCTTACTAGAATCTTTTAATCGAAAACATTTCCAGACTAGTCACATCATAAATACCAACAATTACAAAGTCTTCTCATCCAATTTACTTAGTAGTCTATGTCATCCCACAAGGTTGATCTAGTCGTTAATATGCTACCTAAAACCACTGATGTATTGGTTCAATTCTGTAATACAATCAAATAATGCACACATGCTCGTACTAACACTTTCAGATAATCCCATACAAGTATACCTACTGGAAACTTTCTTTATCCAAAAGTTCATCATCCCAATACTGATTCACCCCCTTTGATCTCAATTAATATCACTAGCCCTCAAGTAAACCTCTTAAATACACTTCACAACCATAATATGATAATATCTACCACTGATCTTCCACTAAGACTCAACATAACCATCGAGAAAATAATACCCAAAGCACACAAAATTCCATCATATCCAGATTAATCAAATTTACCCACCCAAGAATTATATCCCAACAAAGTCACCATATGAGATCGGTACACCCGATCCACCACTAAGAAATCATCTACTGGGGTAGCAACACGAATGGGCATAGCAAGAGACTCTCACTTCATATCTAGACCCAACATAGAATAATTAGACATATTGGAGAATGTGTAACCAAGATCAAATATCACTAAAACAGATTGAGAGTATACCAAAACCATACCTATGACCGTTGTACCGGAGGCTTTTGCCTTGGGTTTACTTGGAAAAGCATAACCCTGAGTCACGTCACCTATATATACCTACTGGTGGTGTACATCTTTGTCTAAGCCATGGCAATCCTTCTTATAATGCCCAAGATCCCCGCATGTGAAACAACTAAAATGAGTAGAAGTCCATTGAACTAAATACAAAAAACCAAAATGGCTACCATGACCTGACCACCACCGAGAAGAACCATGAGAAGTCTGACCTCTACTATACATATCACTACAACTACTGAGTTTATGGGGCTTCTTTCCCCCGCTCCCCTCATGCCTCCAAACAAACTCGTACAAAAACTACTGACATTAATCCTATAAGAGAGGAGATGACCCATCTGGCCTACCCTCAATAATAGTCCTCCATCACTGTTTGGCTGGCCTAGGCAATTGAAAAGCAGTGAAATCTACTCCATTAAAGCCTACCAATCCCATATCATAGAAGCATCAACATTGGGATCCCTATTGAACTGTGGGGGATCCATCCTTATAAACTACTCAAACCTCATCTGTCCCTCCACAGACTAGTGGGTAAGGTCACTGGATGTATAGCAATACCTGATAATATCACACTAGCATTGGGAGAATCTATATCAGTGACCAATGGTGCATCTGGAGTTTGAAGCCTCATAGTAGTGTACTGACTGGAGTCTGATCCATCCCCTTAAGAAAACCAAGTACCCATACTAAGACATCCTGAAGCACAGAAATAGCAATGAAACTAGGTGGTGCGTTTGTTGGACTCAATCCCTCTGCCCAAACTGAACCATTAACATGGGTAACTCTTGGACATAAACAGGTGACCCTAGTATAACCCCTGGCTTACCCTGATGCTCGAGCCCTACTTTTGCTTCATTCTCTGCCCCTGCCATATACCAAAGGCATGGGCTCTGAGTCTCTAGTAGAAGAAAAACATGTCCTCACCATCCGTGAGTGAATGAGACAAGGAATTTAAAGTTACAGTAAGTTGCGATGACACGATAAGGAGTGAAGAAAGGGATTTTCCTTAAGTCCCATTTCTAGAAGATAGATAACATACATCTCTACAATGATCCGCAAAACTCTAGTAGACTCGACTTGTACTTTTGATACCAATATAATTGGGACTCTGATACCAACTTGTCATGACCTAAAATTGGGACGTGATGGAAACTATCACACCCATCGTGATAGCTATGCCACAAACCTAACCAAACAAATATACTGAATTAAAAGAAAATGGCTAAAGAAAAAGGATAAGACAAAACCTAATATAATCTCCAAAACATTTAAATGAGTCTAATATAGATCAAAATAAATCCCAGATCTGGTAGTCACAGCGTACAAGCCTCTAACAAAGAGTAAAACAATAAATATTTATAAAGTCTGACTATATAAGTAAGACATAGATAGAGATAGAAGGAGAGTTCAAGTCAACTATGATCAACAACCACTACCTCAACAATTTTCATAAGAAGTCACCAACATAGCAGCTCAACATCTAGGGACCACCGACTCAGTACCTGCAGGTAAGGTGAAATAAAAACAACAAGGGTGACTACATAGCCACTTGTACTCAATAACATCAATGAACGACCCTAATTCAATGTGATGGTGAAAGCCAACAAATCAACCATTTAAAATAACCAATTACCTACACTTAGGAAAACCAACCTATTATAACAGTATATTGAAGCAATAAGAGCAAAATTCTAATCAATACAACAAAATTCAAGTAGGCACATAAATTCACATTAATTAGTTTGGTAGTTCACATCAAGACCATAATAATTATCACTAAAACCTATAGATACACTTGTCACACTAATAAATTGACCAAATGGAAATGATAAGTATGATGCAGCCATGAAATCCAAATGGGAGATGTAAATGATGAATATGATGGCATACTACCTATATACACCCTTTGAGCATGTTGCTTCTAGTTCATGACTTATGGGGACCTAGGTCCATATACACCTTCTGGATCCTCCTATAAGGCCACAAAGTAATTAATCATTATCAACTCTATCTGAATCCACCCATAGGGCCACAAAAAGAGTATCCGAGTATCTTGGTGCCTCAATAATCTCAGCCTCCTAATCCGGTCAAAGGAAGGAGAAATATCCAGTAGAACCATGATACTATGCATATGAAGGGGAAAATGATGATAGAACACAATAAAACAACAGAATCAGTCCTAACTAGGACTATCAATAGTAATAACTCATATCACAGTATATTTCCAACCGTATATAATTTATAACCCATGCTACCAACATGAAAACAAGTGAATAATTTAATACCCATGCAACCAACATAAAAACAAGTGAAACAACGTACCAACAACCCATTTACTGGTAGTTAAAGCATAACAAATACAGATTCTAGGAACCTAGTCCAAATAGTTAATTTTATTCCCTTCACAAATGCATAGGTACCCGTATAGATGCTTGCCATCACATCTTTATGAGACCCCCAATATCACCATTACTCCACTTACACACAACTACCACATAAACATATTGAAAAATAGTCAAAAGAAAGTCTCAACTTGCCTTAGAAGAAGCCTAAAAAATCAAATCGAAGCTTTGACCTTCCGAATATCCTCTGAATGAGCCCAATCTATTCAAATAGGAGTTCTGTGTAAGAAAATAAAGCTAATGATACCAATATTAAAACTTTTCAAATTCGAATTCAAAAAGCCAACTCAAAAGTCAACTCTGAGCCTACAAGGGTAAAATAGAAATTCTATCAAAAAAATTATACTAACCAAGACTCAAGGAGTTCAAATATGAAATTTCATAGAATATGGAGTTGAAATCGACCTTAAAATCACTAATTTATCAAATTTTTACTTTACCTGGGAAAACCCTAAATTTTAAGTTGAAAAATAGAGATTTGAAGGTAAAATCATGGAGTAATTAGTGATAAACGCTAAATTATCTACTTAAAAACTTACTAAAGAGTTGAATCTCAAAAATCACTTTGAAAACCCTCAGAATCGTGATCTCTAGGCTAAAAATTGATGAGAAAATGGAGTTTTGGTCTAGAAAAGGATTTAAATACTGCATGTGAAAACACCCTACATGATCACAGTCAAACCTTCGCATTTGTGAGGTTGACTGACCCAAACCCATCAATATTATGAGGGTCCGGTTGCATTTACGTAGCATTAACCAACCTGGCCAATGAGAATCTTTCTTTGCAAACGTGGTCCTCCCTCTGCAAACACGATGCAAAAGGATCTCCTTCATTGCAAATGCGAGTGTTGGGTAACGCGATGAAGAAATTTCCTAGCACCACCAACAACAATTGACAGCAAAAACACTTTAGTCATAAACTCCCCGATGGACCTCCGAAATGCACTCAAAATCCCGTGAACACATTTCAACTATGCTATTAGATCAAATTTAATATTTCAGACTTAATGGTGCAGTCTGAATTTCCAACAGAGGTAATTTTCATTAGATATTGACCAAAAGAAATCCTAGGTCATAACTTTCTAACATAAATGCTTAAAATCACACCGAAAGTCTTCAAAACCAAACCAATCATGCTACTATCCCAAAATTGACGTTCCGAAGTTGATGAAATTGATAAAATTCTCATACGAAGCTAAGATTTCTAAATATTAACTAAAATTATCTATTCCAACTTCAAAACCTTCTAAAATGACAAACTCTCTTAAAACTTAACCAAACCCCTTGAAAACCGTGCCACCTACTTTCACACACTACAAACACTAATATATAATCTCTGGAAGGGGTAAAATGATCAAAATGCATAAAAATCTAAATTGTATTATACGGAGTGTTACATAATTCTCCATATTGTCATTGAATTAATGAAAATAACCACTAAAGTCACTTTTATCTTTTAATGATAAAAAAGTTATTGAACTATTGCTTTATCTCTTATAAAGTCATCCTAACATTTTAAGCTACTAAACTCTCTTAATTTGCTTAGTTAACATCTTAAACTTCATTTTAATGATAAAGTCATCAAATAATCCTACCCGATACACAACAAAAAAAGGTCTAGTATAAATGAAATGAAACCACCAAAATGAAATAGATTTTAAATAAAGACAAATTATATATATTACGATGTTAAAAAATAAATAATTTTAATTATACAATATTCAAATCTAAAATATAATATCTTAATAACTACGTGTATATTTATATTCTGACGTCTTATTCATTATAAAAATATATAGGCATGAAATTTCATGTTCTTCCTGTCAAAGAATAAAAGTCCACTATGAATGTGACCTCGTCTTGTAATCTTCTTAAATATATTATCAAATAATTATATATTGGATATACAAATAAAAAATTAATGTGTAATATAAGAACCACAAGTTAAATAGTTTTATCGATTAATTTTAAAGAAGAATGTAACAAATTCTTCATGCCTTTTATATCAGTTGGAGCCAAATAAATAAAAAACAAAAACAAAGAAAAAGAAACGAGCCTCCATTTCATTATTTTATACTTTTAAGGTATGTCAGACAATTAGCAGTCAAAAGATTATTCACACGAATGTAGCTGATTGAGTTTTATGATTAAAGGGACGAGTATAATATTAATCTTTTGATGTTAGTATACTGGAATTAGCACACAAAATGTTAAATTTTTTGTTGGGTTAGATTTTGGGTCTTGGGTATTCATTTAGTGGATTTTGTCATTAAAATGAAATTTGAGATGTTAACTAGGCAAATTAAGTGAGTTTAGTAGCTTAAAATGTTAGGATGACTTTATAAGAGATAAAGTAATAAGTCAATGATTTTTTTGTAATAAAAATAAAAGTGACTTTGATGAGTTATTTTTATTATTTCAATGACAATATGGGGAATTATTCGCCTTATATTTTGTGCTCTATTCTTGCGTTTAAGTTTATTCATTCACTTTACACTTAATATTTGTATTTTGTGTGTATGAAGTGAGTTAATGAAAGGCTGATGGTTTGATGCAAAAAGATGAAAAATGGCTTTGAAGTCTGAGTAGAAGTCAATATCAAGTTTTGATCGAGTTGAGGACCCGAGGCTCAAGTACGCATGAAAATAAGTTGAAAAATAAAGTATTAACAAAATGGCTTGGTGTGATTCAGGCTCAAGTTCCCCTTGTGCTACAAGTGTACACAAATTTAGAAAATCCTACAAATTGTGACTCTCTAAATCTTTGATTTGGTGCAACACATGGGCTAGTACCCTATGCTGTGTATCAGGGTGATTTTTAGGTAATTTGGATCAGCTTTGATGTATTACGATCAGGGGCGGCTCAAACCCGTTGGTGGCCTAAAGCCAAAAATGAATCGGAGGCCTTAATCTTTTGAAAGAAATTAATATTTTTTTTTAATTCAAAGTTTATTCTTCTAAATTTTTAAGATGCAAAGTTGTTAATATATTTCTTACAAAAGTATTTTGAGTTGCAAAGTTCTCTTTTTTTTTTTATATGTATTTTTTTTTTACTTTTTCTACAAATAATACTCCTTTCGTTTCAATTTGTTTGCCTATTAAACTTGACATGGAGTTTGGAGTTTAAGAAAGTAAAGAAGATTTTTGAATCTTACAGTCTTAAACTAAAGATGTATATAGAATACACCAAAATACACTTTAATCTTATGATCCTAAACATGTCAAGTGGAAAGTTAATATAAAAAAGTTGGCCAAAAAAAAAAATCTTTTCGAAACATACCCAAAAACAAGACAAACAAGTTGAAATGAGGCCCCTCAAATTTAGGGGCCTAAGACAGGTGCCTAATTCGGCAAGGCATAGAGCCTCCCTTGATTACTATCCAAGGTAAATTCTACAGAATATAAGTATATCTTACATACGTTTTCGAATGGAGATTCAGACTTTGAAGAGAAGACGATCACAAGGAGGCTTAGAGCACCATGGAGCGGAGATTCACATGGTGTATCTTTTCTTTTTCTACTTTTATAGTTGAATGATTTACAAATTGTGTATTTGTCATAAGCATGAGTGACTAGTTTTCTATTATTCTAGGATTGCGGGATTATCCATGAATCTTTTAGTTTGATGCTTTATGGTAGCATATTTTTATTATTATTGATTTCTATATGCTTAATTAATTTACTTATTTATTCGTGCACTTAATTATTTGATTTTCTGATGAACAATTGAATAATATCTATGAATCTAAGTCTAACTCGAGAGAGAAGGGATATAAATTACATTACCGATAAAATAACATTTGTTTGGAGATGTGAAGCCTAATCCTAAAGTCTTTATTAATACTACCACTTTGTGAAGTGGTACTGAGATTGTGGGGAGTCACATAGAAAATTTTACTTGAGCCAGACCATAACGTGCGATGAACCGCGATTATAAGCTGAGGCCACCTCCATTAGTTCCATTGAGGCTATCTCAAAGGAAAATGAGGTAAAGTATAACAAGTTTATGGAGATGATGAGACGGATGCATATAAATATGCCTTATTTTATGTGTTAAGAGAGGTCCAAAGTATGGGAGGTTGATAAAACATCTTGTCAACAACAACAAAAAAAAAGTGGATTGATTTTTTGAAATATGTGTGTTCATCAAAGAATGCACATCTAGAGTCCAAATAAGATTTTGCAAAAGCTTAAGGATCCAAGAAGCTTCATCATCCCACTTTGAACTGGAAACTATTGAGCTAATGTCATGCCCCAGGTCCATAGAGGTACAACTGCCATCCGGTGCAACACTTGATAAAGCCAAGCAATAAAATTTGAACCAAACAACATCGATGGGACAAGTCAAACAAAATAAAATGCAGCAAAAATAAAGTCGAATATAATTAAAGTATAATACAAGACCGATTAGGCCTTAGCTGACTACCAGACCCATAACAGATGTTTACAACTCTCTAAATGAAAAATTGCAAACAAAGAGTCAGAACAAGGCCCCAACGTACCCATTACCTATACAAAGCCAAAAAAGACTCTAGATAGAGCAACTTCAGAAAGAAAGTAGCGTACCACCTATCAGCTGAACTCGACCAAACACAACGAGGACCACTATCTACCTACTACAGATATGAATGCAGTGGCCTCTAGGAAATGGGGATGTCCATATAAAATAATGTACCAAGTATATAAGGAGAAAGAATAATTGTCACGACCTAAGTCTACACCCTGGATGTAATCGGTACTTGAAACCATTTTTGGACCAAGAGAACTACTTGGCGTGATATGAAATATAGTACATAAACTAAAGATAATGCAGAAGATGAAACATAGGCTGAACTATGAGGAATAAATATAAAATATCATAAGAATATACATTTATATACAAACATAACATCTCTTGGCAATTGATTACATTGCACTCAACTTATTGTTTCTCTTGTCTAAGAAGACTCTGTTAGTAATTTGTATACTATTCATAAGGACAAGAAGCAAAATACTTTTATGTACACATACTGACTACCAATATGACTACTAGACTGTGCCTTTCAGAAAGATGGAGAGCTCATCAATAGCTGAAGATTTGAATCATACTGTAGAGTTTAATCATGTAAATGAATACCTGAAACTGCATCGTGAAATGACATAGTGTAAAATGCAGTTAATACTACTGAATATATTAGTACGTAAGTTACACATATATACATATAAAGCAATAAGCTTAAACTGAATATGAGAAAATAAGAGTAGCTTAAAAACCATAAGAAGAATCCAAAGTAAAATCATGAGAAACTTTTATTAAAAAATCTTGAACATGCTGAAAATTAGTTGATAAACATAGTGATTAAAACTTGTATAAAATCTCTTTATATGCACATATATATATATATATAAATTTTTATAAGATATAATAACCTTAACTAGTGAGAGATTCTTCTAACTGACATAAACCATGTGAGCATCATGGGGTCCAACGTCTAATCCATGTTGGCGAGAGCTGCTCTATACCTTGCCATCAGTATAGAACCTGAGTTGAGATGTATCTACTAAACTGAGCCTCAAAGAACTAAAATATCCTACACTAACACGTTGTTCTGGGACTTGGGTTATCTAGAACCCATATCCGCTAAATAATAAATACTACTCCCAGAATATACTAGTGCTTATAAACTAACTTGGACATATCTGATGACATGCTGATGGGCTTTTGCTCAAATCTTTCTTTCATAAGCTGAATTATTTATGTCATAAATCATGTGTTGAAATATGTTACTAAAATATGTCTTTGCTTCTATACATATAACTTAAAACATAAAAAAACTTATTAAAGATACATCATAACTTATAGATACTTAAACGTGCTTCAAAACCTCATAAAAATGCTCTTAAAACATGCTTGAAAATCATAATTATGTCATAAATATACTTTCATGAGAAATCAAAACCTTGCCTGAGAAAACACTCATAAAAATCCAATCTTGCATAAGACATCAAATCTGAAAAATAATGGGTAAAATTCCTAGCTTTGAACATAATTTATCATAATTATTAAAATACTTGTGCGTGAGGATGAAATATATCTATCACTGAATCTTGCATGCCTGGATGAAGATAAACACTTGACAAGAGAAGCTTAATATACTTTCTTGATTAGGAACCCTAGCTTATTAGATCTTGTCTTAGACTTGTTATAGACTTGTTCTTGAGAGATTAAGGGAAGAATAGGATTTAGGATCTCATATATATAGGTTATGTTGACCAAAACATCATGGAAAAAGGTTAAAACATAAGAAAAATTCAAATTTACCCTTAATGAGATGTTTCTGAATTTCCTGGTGCGGGACTCGTACTCCCAACCCATGATCCATACTCATATAGTACAACTCGTACTATGAGTCATAATTACTGACAATGCTCCACTAAATTGCCCAAAACTTTTTCCTTCAAACTTATAGTGACGAATGCTTGGTGGCATTAATAAGAAGACTAAAAAATATCTAATTTTGTAGGTATTGGGCTACATAAGTCTTCATATTCTAGGAGGAGTCATCGTTTGAAGTTGACCCTTGTGGAATCTTATACTAGAACTTAGTCGATTAAGGAGTTTTCAACTCAACTTTGTGTTCGAAATTCCTTTTGACTTAAATCACATCTACTACTCTTATCATACTTATATTTATAATTTTTGGTAGTTTACATGTTGTGGGATTGGGTTTCAAAGCCAGAAAAGTCAACAAATTCTATTTTGAATTGGATTAGAAAAATTCTCGATTTGATTCCATGGCTTAATGTATGCATCGTACTTCTATTCCATGACTCATGAAATGAGTCATATATCGAAGACTCAATCTATGAATTGCTAAAACTTATCTACGGGTGCAAAATATGCCGTGGTTTGTAACCACTGGTCATACTATGGCTTGTTATAATTGAGAATCTCTAAGACAGGCTCTAAACTAAGTCTACGGGTGTGAGTATGAGTCATGCACTTAATGTATGACTCGTACATGGATTCATATACAACTTGATGACTATGGCTTAGGATCTGCTGGTTCCACAATCCCATCCAAAACTGTGGATTCATTCCATGGGTTGTGAAAGGACTCGTGGTTACCTGAAACTTGGAAAAATTTTGGAACTTAGTTTCACGAGTTAGTACAGGATTTATGGATTGGTTCTATGGGTCGAAGACCCTCTCATAGAACCTAGAAATTTTTAGGGTGTTACAACATCTCCTACATTGAGATCACTCATCCTCGAATGATGGCTGAACTAGAATCAAGGAATGAATGGGACTTGTATTACAATCATAAGTTTAACATAATTGAATCCTATCAAGACTTAGAATCAACTAGAGAGCACATAGGTGTGAGCCTAAATATGTATTTGCATAATGGTCCTTGAAAAATCTAGCTCACATAGGTTGAAGGACTTATATAGGAACAAGAGCTATATGACATAAGGCTGAAATTTTTGGGTTCATGGAGTATGACTAGATCCATTGTCTGAGGCGCGTTGCTTTTTTTTTTCCTGAAAACTGAGCATGGACATGAATCTATTGTAATTTTCTCGAACCTAGGTCATGGGAATGATTTTGTTATGCAAGACGTGAGTAGAGTGTCATAATGACTGAAGTACAAGGTACATGTTAGAATAAGATAGGACTGATACCTCATCATGACTCCTTTTTGGAACTCACTATCATCTTCTCCTCTAGACTGAAGGTCAAAATTCTAAGTCTGTGGACCTATTCTTTAACTTGGGTTTTACATATACTTCAATAGCTGCATCACCATACTATTTCAAGCCTATCAACTTAAATCCCTTCACACGCTATGACAAGTTTACAAGATCTATTTCATAAAACTAGCAACAACATCTCCAAACTATCATTCCTCCCATCTTAATGATCATACATAGTTCAAATTTAGCGGCTAATACTACACATGAGTAGCAGTACAACCTCTCACATACTTCATAGGCTTACAATTACAAGGTAAAGGTTAAGGCATACTAGTCCAATGAAAATTTATAACAAGGCAATAATCGACCTTAATCCCACTTCCCCTATAGGCATATTCTTCCTCACCACATCAACACTCACTTAATGGATACATGAATCTAGCTACTCAATTCAATCAAACACTATCCCCATTTTATGGCTACTATATTTCTAAATGCATAATTCAAACTCTGGGTCATTCTACCACTCATGGCTCTAAAACACCAATAACACTATCTTTCTGGTGGCAGCACTACCCAAGCATTTTACAATGTACTTTCCCTTAAAGATCTCATCTATGCTTAAGGTTTTGAAAGGGATCTGAGAGTATATCTTACTTTGGTTCAATGTATGATATATATTGAAGAAGAATAAGGGTGTACACCTTCTAATCATATAAGATTAAATGCACTACTAGACTCTTCTCAAGGCCTTATGCCATATCTAAGAATTTTGATGGATTTATCTGAGAGAACTACACTTATGAGGATCTAACCTTAAATATCTCTACCACCTCGAAGATGAGGCATAGTCGGAGGAACTTGGTACATCACACAAATCTGCCTAAGTTTCTTAAAGGACAACTCTATTACATGATCTAGAGTTTGAAATAATGGAAAACTTTTCTTAAATTTATGTAGTTCCTCATTTATAAAAGTGGGGCCCTCATAACCATAAATTAGATTCTACTGACACGACTTCATAGGATCTATACGAAACTTGAACCTATTGCTCTGATATCGATTTTTCCATGACCCAAGTCTACACCATGGATGTAACGAGCACTCAAAACTATTTCTGGACCAAGAAAACCACTTACCCTAGCAGTAAACATAAATCATAAACTGAGAATAATGTGAATGCTGAAACATGAGTAGAACTGTGAGGAATAAAGATAAAATATCTTAAAAATAGACTTTTATTTCTAGAAACATAACATCTCTTGGCAACCTATTACAATGGACTCAACTGCCTGTTTATCTTATCTATAAAGCCTCTATTAATAATTGAACACTATTCATGGAGACAAGAATCCAAAATACTTTATTTACACAAACTGACTGCCAACATAACTACTAGACTGTGCCTTCTAGAAAGAAAGAAAGCTCATCAACAACAAAAGATTTGAATCCTTTTGTAGAGTCTGATCACGTACCTGAAAACCTGAAACTACATAATGAAAGAACATAGTACAAAATGCAGTCTATACAACTGAATGTGTTTGTAAGCGAGTTATACACATATACATATAAAGAAATAAGCTGAAACTGAATATGAGATCTTAAGAGTAGCTTAAAAATCATAAAAAGAATCCAAAGTAAACTCATGAGAGACTTTCTTTAAAACAACTTAAACATGCTGAAAATTAGTTGATAATATAGTGATTAAAAGTTGTATAAAAGCTCTTTACATGCATATATATCTATATATATATAAATAATCATACGATATAATAACTTTAACATGTGGGAGATTCTTCTAACCAACATAAAAAATGTGAGGATCATGGAGTCCAACATCTAACCTACAATGCAAAGAGCTGCTCTATAAATTGCCATTAGTATAGAACCTAAACTGAGGCATATCCACTAAATTGAGCCTCAAAGGGCTAAAATATACTATGTTGGCATGTAGTTCCAAGACTTGGGTTACCTGGAACCCATATCCGCTTGGTGTTAAATACTACTTCAAAAATATACTAGTGCTCATAAACTATCTTGGACATATCTAATGTCATGCTGGTAAGCCTTTGCTCAAATCTTTCTTTCATAAGCTGAATATTGCATGTGATAAATCATGTGCTGAAATTTGTTACTAAAACATGTCTTTGCTTATATATATATATATCTTATATATATATATATATATATATAAATAATCATATGATATAATAACTTTAACTTGTGGGTGATTCTTCTAACCAACATAAAAAATGTGAGGATCATGGAGTCCAACATCTAACCTACAATGCAGAGAGATACTCTATACATTGCCATCAGTCTAGAACCTAAACTGAGGAAGATCTACTAAATTGAGCCTCAAAGGGCTAAAATATTCTATGTTGGCATGTAGTTCTGAGACTTGGTTTATCTGGAACCCGTATCTGCTTGGTGCTAAATAATACTTCCAAAATATACTAGTGCTCATAAACTATCTTGGACATATCTAATGTCATGCTGGTAAGCCTTTGCTCAAATCTTTCTTTCATTAGCTAAATATTGCATGTCATAAATCATATGCTGAAATTTGTTACTAAAACATGTCTTTGCTTCTATTCATTAAAAAACTTGAGTGTGAGGATGAAAGGAATCCATTACTGAATCTTGCGTACCTAGATGACGATAAATACTTGACAAGAGAAGCTTGATGAACTTGCTAAATTAGGAACCCTAGCTTGTTAGATCTTGCCATAGAATTGTTATAGACTTGTTCATGAGAGATTATGGGAAAAATAGGCTTTAGGATTTCATATATATAGGTTTGGTGACAAAAATGTAATGGGAAATGGTTAAAAGATAAGGAAAATTGAATTTGACCTTAATGAGACATTGCTGAATTTTCTGGTGCTGGAATCCTACTTCAAACCCACGATCCATACTTACATAGTATAACTCATACTATGAGTCATAGTTAATAACAGTGCTCAACTAAAATGCCCATAATGTTTTGTTCCGGACTCAGATTGACAAACGATCGGTGGCGTTGGAAAGAAACTCAAAAGTTATTAATTTGGTAGGAATTAGGCCATGTAAATCTTCATATTCTTGAAGAAGTGATTGTTTGAAGTTGATCCTAGTAGAATCTTATACTAGAACTTAGTTGGTAGAGGAGTTTTCAACTCAACTTTGTGTTAGGGATTCCTTATGACCTTAAATCACATCCAATACACTTATCATACTTATATTTATAGTTTTTTGTAGTTTACATGTTGTGGGATTGGGTTTTAAAACAGGAAAAGTCAACAAATCCTATTTTGAATTAGATTAGAAAAATGCTTGGATTGATTCCATGGCTCAATGTATGGGTCGTACTTCTATTCCATGCATCATGGAATGAGTCATCTATCAATGACACAATATATGGATTGATGAAACTTGTCTACGGTTGTATAATACGACTCATTATTTGGAACCACTGGTCATACTATGGCTTGTAGTAACTGAGGCTCTAAGACAGGCTCTAAACTAAGTCTATGGGTATGAGTATATGTTATACACTTAGTGTATCGCTCGTACATGGAGTCAAATAATGCTAGAAGACTATGGCTTAGGTTTTGCTGGTTCCACGATCCCATCCACGACTTGTGGATTAATCCATGGGTCTTGAAAGGACTCGTGGTTACCTAGAACTTGAAAACATTTTAGGACTTAGTTTCACGAGTTAGTTCGAGATTCGTGGACTAGTTTTATGGGTCAAAAACCCTCTTATGGAACCTAGGAATATCTGGGATGTTATAATAACCAAAATAGTTCAACTCAAAATAGAAACCACACTACATGTGTCCACTTTCCTTATTCCTGATGCAACTATATAATAAGAAGCAATTCAACTATGAAACAACAACCCACTGGAGCCCCATAAACTCAGCAGGTGCTAGCCATAATCACATGATAATGAATGTAATGCAATCAAGATAGAACAAACCATAATTTAAGACACCCATACCTGTCTCTAACTGAAATCTCTCAACCATAGCAACTACAACATGAATAACTTGCACCGATATAATATCAACCCAACACTAGCTTACATGTATCTACTTCAGGCCCCATGACAACCACAACCTTGACATATATTACCTTATGTACTCAGCCTATAATTAACCACAAAATGTGTATGATAAGAACACCAGATAATGCAAAGAAATACACATTTCCCACCCTATCAAAAATAGTCATAGCCTTGTAGCTCAACCATGCTAGAAATAGTCATAACCTTATTGGCTGACAAAGAATACAAGCTCAACTCTACCAGAAATAGTCATGGCCTTATAGGTCTATAATAAATAAGTGTAACCCTCCTAGAAGCATTTAATGACCCTCCTAGTTATTATAGAATAGTTAGGGCCTAAGTACCTTGTTAGAGCTTCCTTAGTGAGTTGAGTTAATAAAATCTCAAGGTGGGGTGGTTTAGAACTAAAAACATGTGTTGTGAGTAATTATGGAGAATTAGGATTCATAATATGGGGTTTTCTGGTGTTTTGTTTTGTTTGGGGGTAACCAAGTGATCTAGACCTCCATAGGAAATTTTGATACTATTAGAGAGGTTTATAGCATGTGATTTTATAAGTTGTCGCATTGGGGTTGTTTTGTGATGACTTAAGTATGAAAGTTATGTTGTAAAATGGAGCTAGAATGTAATTCTTCCTAAGCTACTAGTTAAGGACCGCTGGAGCAATGGGATTTCTGCTGTAGTGAGACCACTATAATGGTTGAAGGTTCACCAAAGCGGGGTAGGGAAATTAATTGGGGCTCACCATAGTGAGCCCTATTTTGCCATAACGGATCTACTATAGTAAAAAAAGGTCTGCCACAGTGGATGACACAAGGAAGAATGCCTGTTTAAATTACTTATTTTGAATGTCACATAATAAACTCTACAGCATTCTAGAGCTCCAGAAATGCAATTTTCCTAATGCTAGGGTGAATTTTCTTAGTAAGGTAAGTTATTTCATCAATCTCTTCACTTAGTAATTCATTAACACCATAGGATCGCTAGGGAGCTTGTAATGGTGAAATTATGGGTTAGAACCCTAGGTTCATTAAAGATGTGGGAAAACCTATGGGTAGATGTAATATCATCTATAATTACTTCTATATTGTGAATTATCACTTTCTAGCATGAAGTTGTTGTTCTTAAACATGAATTGTGGTAATTGGGAACCTTGAGTTTAATAAGAATGGGACCTTTAGCATAAAAACTACTTTAAAGGGGGTAATTAGAGTAGAAACTCTGTGAATTAAGATAATGTGAATATTGTAGAACTAGTGATGGTTGAATCACCCTTGGATAATATTATAGATCGTGAATAAGGGTAGAAGTAGTGGATTTGAATACCCAAGTGTTTATTTTAAGAGTAAATGATTAATTACTCTTATAATTATTTGTTTTAAACTGTGAACATTCTGAGGCATTGAGGAAAGAGAAATCTTTCATGATTTAGCTTGTTTGTTCCAACTTCTTTTGTTGAGGTAGATTACGGCTTATGTGGAGTTAGACTTAAAATATTCTCTTGTGTGTATTTTGAATTAATAAGCATGTTGATTGGTCTTTAAACATAATCTGTGGTTGATTAATTTATTTGGCTTGACATTACTTGTATGAATAAGCTTAAAATTGTTGAGTCCTGTCTTTAAATGACTTATAATTATGAAGTACTTATTGTGATATCTTGAGAGACAGTGGAATATGAGGACATACTGAGATATGCTGAAAAAGGTTAAGAATATACATACTATTATGTTGATTGAGTGGATCGAGTCTAATGACCTTACAAATAAGCGACTATGTAATAAAGTGGGTACCATACTAGTATGGTACATATATTCTATCATGGAGTGGGTACCACACCGATGCGGTACATGGACCCTAGGTTTCCCTTTGCAGGTCATGACTAGTTGGGTAGAAATAAGACCCTTTTGCATGTGTGTACATATGAGTGATTAGTTTTGTGAGTCTGATATGAAACAGAGTGAGACTAATAAGATATAGAGACTATACAATTGTGAAATCAGTATGACATATTTTGTGATGTGACTACTTATACTTGCAGTGCTTTGAGATGATTTGATATGTTTGATTTGATAATGTTTATGTCTTTTATGTTGTTGTTATTGATGTGTCTGGAAATTTGGTGATTTATCTGACTGATGTAAATACTTGATTATGTACTAATATAGCTGTCCACTTATCTTATTTTATTTATGAGATATACTTGCTACTATTTTGAGTCGGCCTATGATGTCTATCAGTTCATAGAGTTTGTACTGATACTACTCTTGCAATTCTTTTTTTTTTTTGAGTGTAGACTGTACTCAAGAGACTTCTTCACATACTAGTATCTAGCACTTCCAGTTGACCAATTTAAGGGTGAGCTATTCCCATTCAGGCTGCCATAGATCTTCCTTATTGCATTTGTCCTTTCTTTGGACAATGTTATTTATTAGTGATTTTGAGTTATTCTAGATATTGTTTTGTTAGCATCCTTGTTCGATGACTTTTGGATCTTGGGGATGTAATAGTTAGGATTTTTGTATTTGCTTATTTATGAGACTTATCATTATTCTACCTTATTTTTATTAAATAAATTGGTTAAGGCTTGGATTAGATGGTAATACATGGTTCTCCAACCAGAGGATTAGTGTGGGTGCCACTCACATACATTTGGGTTGTGACAAAGTTGGTATCAAAGTTTTAAGTTTATCGATCTCGTCAAACAAGGATATGTCTAATAGAGTTTTGCAGAATGGTACAGAGACATTTATACTTTTCTTCAAAAGGCTATAGGACACTAGGAAAACTCAACCCTTTTTTTCTTTTGTGCTATTACCTAAGCCCAATTTGTATCTAGCGATCCAAATTGGTATCTGACCTCTTTCATTATTTTCTCTCACATATGTGTGGACACATGTAGAAGAGGCGAGAGCAAATGCACCCAAGCCAGTCGCTGGGGTCACGACTTATGGTAGAGGATAAGCGAGAGGAGCTGGTAGGGGCAGGGGATGAGGAGTAGCACCTGCCTGAGATAGAGTTCAGGCTGTTGGACAGGCTCTTAATAAGTTTGAACCCTTCCCCCACAAGAGGATATAATTAGGGTAGCAGCAAAGGAGGCAGTAGCACCAGTCTAGGGAGGTGTTGCGCCTACTTCTACTCCTTATGATGTGCTACAATAATTTTGGGCTCTACTGAATGGTTTGGCAGGGATTGGGGCAGCACCTGCAACTCCTACAGGTCAGTATCAAAGGGTTTAACATGCTACTACTTTGACTCTATGGAGGGTATGGCTTATGAGAAAGAGATCTTTTCAAGACTAGTGGAAGGGCTGGTGATGACTTGAGAGGAGCATGAATACTTTTGGAGGTTCACTAAAATAAAGCCTCTGATTTTTTATGGTAATGAGAATGATGATGCTTATGAGTTCATTATTAACTATCATGAGAGGCTCCATAAGATGGGGGCAGTAAAGCAATATAAGGTGGAGTTTGTTACTTTCCAAGCTGCAAGGGGATGAAAAGTTTTTATGGAGAGATTTTATGAACTATAAGTTTGCTGGGTTGCCTCCGCTGACTTGGGCATAATTTTACTCTATCTTCTAATAGAAGTAGTTCCTCGTACTTTGCAATATAGGAGGCATGATAAGTTTACTAGTATTGAGCAGGGCAGTTCTTCTATTATAGCCTATGAGGCCCGATTCCACTCACTCTCTAGATATTTATTATAGACATTATACATAAAGGAGAAAAGTATTCATTAATTCATTCAATGGGTTGAGTACGGGTGAAGGTGGAAGGGGTGAAACAGGATGATTGTGATAAGTATGCAAAAAAGAAGGCCCGAAAAGGTGGTAGGTACAGTGGTTCTTTCTATAAGGGTTCAAGTTCTTAGAGGCATTCTAGGCACCCCATCCAGTCAGCTATGTAGGTATTAGCTAGGGGTCCATTAGGGGCAAGCCAACCTACTTCGGCTCATAGTGGTTTCATCATTCTTCGGCTTCAACTTAGAGGCCCACTTTATATAGGGTATTCTATGAGTGCGGTGAGGTTGGGAACATTTAAAGATAGTGTCCTAAATTTAGATAGATTGGTCAGTCAGCTTAGCATCAGGCTCCCTAAGGTCTAACTCTAACAAGTAAGAGAGGTGGTGTACATGGTAGAGATCATTCTCAAGATGAGTGTGGTGACCACGCGGCAGATAGAGGTAGTACCTAGCCTAATCAAGGTGGTGGACATACTAGTAGAGGTGGTACTCATCCCCATAGAGGTAGCACACAGGTAGGTGGTCAGACTCATTTCTATGCTTTCCTGGGCAGACTGAGGTAAAGCCATCTGATACAGTGATCACAGGTACTATTCTAGTCTGTGACCGAATGCCTACCACCTTATTTGATCTCGCTTCTACATTTTCTTATGTGTCTACCTTTTTTGTTATTGGATTGGATATGCTATGTGGTTTTCTTGTTGTTCCTATCCATGTTTCCACCCCTGTTGGTTATTTTGTAATTATAGATAGAGTTTACTATTCTAGTCATGTTACATTCATGGGCTATAAAACTGGGTAGACTTGGTGATTCTTGACATAGTTAACTTTGAAGTCATTTTGGGGATGATTTGGTTGTCTCCTTATCATGTGATATTAGACAGTCTAGCTAATATAGTGATTGTAGCGATGTCAGGTATGTCTAGGCTTGAGTGTAAGGGTGATTGTAGCCCTAATCCTAAAAAGCTTATATCCGTTATTTAAGCAAAAAAGTTGATAGAGAGGGGGTATTTGGCATTTTTAGTGCATCTTCCAGAAACTAGTGAAGAGGTTCCACCTATTGGGTTAGTTCCTCTAGTCTGTGATTTCTTCGAGGTGTTTTCTGTGGATTTACTTAATGCCACCTGATCGTGATATTGATTTTTTTTTTATTGATTTTGATTCTTGTACTCGTGTAATTTCTATTCCACCATATAGGATGGCACTAACTGAGTTAAGAGTGTTAAAATTTTAGTTGCAGGACTGCTTAGTAAAAAGGTTTATTCATCTGAGTGCCTCCCTATGTCGTGCTCCTGTGTTTTTATAAAGAAGAAGTATGGAAAGTATGCATATGTGCATTGACTACATTAGTTGAATAAGGTCAATCTGGAATAAATACCCTTTTCCACACATAGATTACTTATTAGACCAGCTTCAGGGTGCGTCACTCTTCTCTAAGATTGACTTGAGGTCTCGGTATCATCCGCTAAAGATTCAGGCTGAAGATATTCGTAAGACTACTTTTTGGATCAGGTATGGTCATTATGAGTTTTTAGTGATGTCTTTTAGGACTACTAATGGCCCAACTACTTTTATGGGTTTGATGAATGAAGTTTGTAATCCCTATTCAGATTCTTTTATAATTGTGTTTATACATTCTGGTGTATTCAAAGAGTAAAGAAGAGCATGAAAACCACTTTAGAGTTGTGTTGGGGTTGTTGAAAGAGAAGCGATTGTATGCTAAATTTTCTACGTATGAGTTTCGGCTGACTTCTATATCCTTCTTGGGGCATGAGGTTTCAAAAGAGGGAATTATGGTTGATCCGCATAAAATAGAAGCAATTAAGAGTTGGGCTAGGCCTACTTCCATGACTAAGATTTGTAGCTTTATGGGGTTGGCTATCTACTATGCTCTATTTGTTAAGGGGTTCACTTCTATTGCTTCCCAACTAACTCGTTTGACCCAGAAAGATATGCCATTTCAGTGGTCTTATGAGTATGAGGAGAGCTTTCAAAATCTCAAGACTTTGTTGACTACCGCTCCCATCCTTGCATTGCCTGGAGAGGGTAAGGACTTTGTTATTCATTATGATATCTCACATTCTTGTCTAGGTATTATTTTGATGCAGGATAAGTTCATTACATATGTTTCTACGCAATTGATGATATATGAAAAAAACTATCCTACGCATGACTTGGAGTTGGAAATGGTAGTATTTGCTCTTAAGATTTGGAGGCACTATCTTTATGGTGTCCATATGAGGTGTTAATTGATCATCGTAGTCCGTGGCATATGTTTACGTTGAGAGATTTGAACTTGAGGAAGCATAGATGGATGGAACTGCTCAAGGACTATGATATTATATCATATATCATCTAGGTAAGGCAAGTGTGGTAGCTGATGATTTGAGTAGGAAGTCTGGGAGTAGTATGTCTTTTTTTGAGGCTACAAGCTATCTGTTTGCTAGAGAAGTTCGGACTCTATCTAACAACTTTTTATGACTTCAGGTGTTTGAAAAAGGTGTATTGTTAAGCTTGTGTAGAGGAATAGTCTTCGTTCCTAGAGTAGATCAAGGCCAGACAGTTTTAGGATTCTAAGTAAAGCAAGATTCATGATAAGGTCTTGCAGGGATAGGCCAAGGAGGTCGTGATTGATCATGAGGGTGTCCTGAGGATTAAAGGGCGTGTATGTATTCCTTCTGTTGATGATTTGATTCATACTATCCTTACAGAGGCTCATGGTTTGAGGTACTCTATACATCCTAGTGTGACCAAGATGTATTGCGATTTGAGACAACATTATTGGCGGGGTAGGATAAAGTAATATATTGTTGCTTTTGTTGCCCAATGTTCAAATTGTCTGCAAGTAAATTTTGAGCACCTAAGACCTGGAGGGATACTTCAAAGAATTTCCATTCTCGAATGGAAGTGAGAGAGGATTGCAATGGACTTTATGGTTGGTCTTCCATAGACCTTAGGGATGTTCAATTCGATGTGGGTAATTGTTGATAGGTTGACAAAGTCTACACACTTTATTCTGGTTCTGGTAAATTATAATATAGAGAAGTTAGCCAAGATTTATATCCTCAAGATTGTTATATTGCTTGGAGTTCTGATCTCCATTGTCTCAGATAGATGTAGGCAATTTACTTCTAATTTTTGGTCCAAATTGTTTGATGAGTTGGGTACTAGGTTGGACCTTAGTAAAAAATTTCACCCTCAGACCAATGGGCAGTCTGAGTGGAGATTTATGTCTTAGATGATATGCTTCACGCATGTGTGATAGACTTTGGTAGTCATTGGGACCAATTTATTCTATTGGCAGAGTTTGCATATAACAATAGTTACCTCTCGAGTATTGATATGGCTCCATTTAAGGCGTTGTATGGGAGGAGATATAGATCTCCCATCTATTTTTTTTATGATTTTGAGGTGAGACCATGGGGTACCGATCGTTTGAAGGAATCATTAGAGAAGTGAAATTCATCCAAGAGAAGCTCCTAGCAGCCCAGAGTAGGCACGAAGAGTATGTAGACCGAAAAGTCAGTGACATGGAATTTAAGGAAGGAGAGGAACAGTTGCTCAAGGTTTCACCCATGAAGAGTGGGATGAGGTTTGGTATGCAAGGCAAGCTTTGCCCGAGGTTCCTTAGGCCATTTGAAATTCTTAAGCATACGGGGGAGGTAGCCTATGATTGTCTTTGTGCCAAGGTTTGTTGGGAGTTCACCCAGTATTTCATATACCCATGTTGAAGAATATCATGGTGATGAGAATTATATTATTCGCTTTTATTCGGTACTGTTTGATGAGAATCTATCATGTGAAGAGGAACCTATTGCTATCTTAGATAAAGAGGTCCGAAAGTTGAGGTCAAGAGAGATTGCATCCATAAATATCCAATGGAAGAACTGTCATGTTGAGGAGGCCACTTAGGAGACTGAAGCAAGATTGCATAGCAAATTTCCCTAGCTTTTCACTGAGTCGGTAATCTTTCCTTGTTTCTATTCTTGTCACTACCCAAACTGTCATGATTGGCACCCATCCTAAAACTATAGTAGGAGAACCATTAATCCAACCCTTACTAACCATGCTCAACAGTCAATAAATTAAGTTTCACTAACCTATTCATTGATAAATAGTAAACCCAATTTTAATTAAGGAAATAAAGATTCAAACCTAAACAATCGTCAAATTAAAATAGAGAATGGAAATCCTCTATTTATTATATCCCAGAGACATGAAGTCACCATAAAAAAACAACTAAGATTATCCAAAAATCTATAACTAAAAGATTATCCAACAATATCCAGAAAGTACTACAATGTCTTAGACCCGAAATAAAGGACATGAACAAAGGTAAGATGATTCAATGTCAACCCAATCGTGGTGCTCACTCTTGAATCACAATCTGGGACTACTGGCTAAAGTTGAGGTTTCATCTCAAATGTTGGAACACGCTTTGCACCCAACAAAAAGAAGAGCATAGGCAGAATAAGCACATCAACAAGTACTGGTAGGAATTATAGGCTGACTCAACTCAACACCATATAAATAAGTAAATCAAATAAATGCAACAACGATCATCATAGAACTTATAACTAAATACAAACAAACACATTTATGACCCTTCATTTTAAAGGGGATACAAGCTCATAGTTATGTACTTTTACACTTTGTCAAGTTTATCAATAAGTTGCAACACAACATATACATATAAATGAATATTTAATGCACATGATGAATGTATATATGCAAGATGTGCGCATCATCTCTTTCTTTCCTCAATACCATCAACATCTGTCAATTCACAATGATCTCAATAACATTACCACAATCATCAACTCATCATCATCAATATCATCATCAACATAATTTCAATATCATGATCAATATCATCAACTCATTTTCTCAACATCAATACCATCATCATCAACATGTATGAGTATGCAAATGCAGTCAATGATTACAAGTAATGCCCAAAAGCAATTACAAATATTCAACTTACATATAAGCATAGAGTCAAGCAATTCTGAATGCTATAATTAAACCATAACCTACCTCGATTCCTTTCTTGAAATCACCCTTAGGCCACAATCTTGCCTTTTCTTCCTCTTTCACTTCGTTCTTGATCTATAACAACAAGTTTACATTTGCAATTCAATCATTTCATCTTTTCTAACCACTAGGGATCAATATTTAACAACTTTATCCATAATTTTCCCTAGTTCATCATCCCAGAGTTTTCTACCCTTTAAACTTCATGAATTCTACTTCATTTAGCATGAACAACTATAATTCTACTTCAAATATTGTTTTCTAACACCCTAGAATCACTGCCAACTGATTTTATACACATTCTGATCAATTTATGTTAAGTTCATAAATTAGGGATAAACCCCAATTTCTACTATGAACGAGATTCTAGCGATTTTTAATGTTTCTTAGAAGTAATTCAAGTTTAGAATGTAAAGAACTTACCTCCAAAGAAGAAAAATCTAAAAATTTGGTAGAAAATTGTATCCCTAAGAGCTCTCTCATGTTTTTCATAAAATAGTGAATGAAAACATTTTCTGAGTTTTAAAAACTATAAAACTGCATTTTACCACTGCGGCGGTAAAGTTACTGCTGCAGCGGTTTGCAACGTTATTGAGGCTACCACTATATAGTGGTGCTTTTTCAACTACAAAGGTTCTTTTACTGCTACATAGGTCTTGAGACAGAATCTTAGGACCTCTCTCAAATGGGTCTATTTTACAACACACCACTTGAATTACGACATCGCGAACCAACCCTTTTACGATAAACTCTATAACAGGAGTCTTATAAACTTATTTTACGTGCTGGAAATTACTACGACTTCCCAAACTTGTCATCTATCTATAAATAATGTCAAACTCCCCCATAATACTTACATTAATACCAAATTTCTTTAGACTAGTACGCCTTCAAAATTTGCCCAATACTAGACCAACCATGAATTTATTAAAAATTATCTAAGGGGAGATTTGGCAAAAGTTCTACTACTTATTTCAGCATAATGACAATTTGGGTCATTACACTAGATACCAATTTAGGACTCGTTCATCTCTGAATGGCAACTAGCCCGAAATGACACAACTAAAGCAAGAATATATACTTGAGTTTATGAATAAGTGTGGGTACTGCTTGCACATATCCGCCTCTTTCTCCCAAGTTGCCTCTTCAATTGGACAGTTCCCCCATTGAACCTTTATAGAAGGAATGACTCTGGTTCTCAATTTTCTCGTATCCTAATCCAATATAGCAATTGGTTTTTCTTCGTAAGATAGTTCCTTATCAAACAACTTGGGGTCCCAATGTATGATGTAATCTTTATCTCTGTGGTACTTATTTAACATAGATACGTGAAATAATGGGTAATCCCCAGACATGCTAGGAGGCAAAGCCAACTTATAAGCTACTGACCCTACTCCCTTCAAAACCTCAAAGGGTCCAATGTACCTCGAACTCAATTTGGCCTTCATGCTAAAACGTATTACACCCTTCATGGGCAACACTTTCAAGAGTACCTTCTATCCTTGTTCAAACTTTACATCCCTCACCTTATTATCTACGTACTCTTTCTATCTATTTTGAGATGCTAGGAACGTTTCTTGTATAAACCTTACCTTCTCCATCGAATCCTTGAGCATATCAGTACCTTCTCTATCGAATACTTGAGCATATCAGTACCCCAAGGCCTCACTTTAAATATGTCAAACCATCTGATTGGCGACCTACATCTTCTACCATATAATGCTTTAAAATATATTAGAGTGGTTGCTATTATTGTAGGCAAATTCACACAAAGGTAAATACTGGTCCCATTGACCCCGAAGTCTATAACACAAGCTCGAATCATATCCTCAAGCACTTGAATATTTTGTTCCGACTGTCCATCAGTCTATGGATGGAAAGCTGTGCTTAGGTTCAATCTAGAACCAACTCTGACTGAAATTTCTCCCAAAAATTAAAGGTAAATTGAGTACCTCGGTCTGAAACAACTAAAATAGGTACTCTATGGAGCCTTAGAATCTCTTTAACATAAATCTTGGCCAACTTAGTTGCATTATAATCTACCCTTACCAGAATAAAATGAGCAGACTTGGTCAATTAATCAACAATAACCCATATAGAGTCACACTTCCTCAAGGTCTTAGGAAGACCAACCACGAAGTCCATGGTTATTCTTTCCCATTTTCATTCCAGAATGGACATTCTTTGAAAGGTTCCACTAGGTTTTTGATGCTCATACTTGATCTGTTGACATTTGGTCACTAAATCCATACTATCACATTTCATCCTTTGCCACTAATAATGTTATATACAATCTTCATACATCTTGCTAGCTCCTGAATGTATATAGTACTTAGAGTTGTGAGCCTCTACAAAGATAGTAGAAATTAAATTACCCACACGAGGCACACACAAGTGCCCCTGAATCCTCAACACTCCTTCATCATCAAGAATGGCCTCTCTAGCCTCACTCTATAACACTTTTTCTCTAAGGTTGCTCAGCTTCTTGTCTTTGAACTAGCTGGTTTTTATTTGATCGAAGAACATGGACCTAACTTCTACATGGGCTAATACTCCTCCCTCGTTAGTCACCTGCAATCTAAGGAAATTATTAGCCAAAGACTGCACCTCTCTCTCCAATGAGCACCTTGACACCTCCAGCCATTCTAAACTTCCCATGCTTACTCGCTTCCAAATCAATGCGTCCGCCACTACATTGTCCTTGCCCAGATGATATAGGATTGAGATGTCATAGTCTTTGATAAACTCCATCCACCTTCTCTACCTCAGATTTAAGACTCTCTGGGCAAATACATATTGCAAGCTGTGGTGGTCAGTGAACACTTCACACTTCACCCCATAGAGGTAATGCCTTCTAATCTTTAAAGAAAATACCACGGCCACCAATTCCAAGTCATGTATGGGGTAGTTTTTCTCATAAGGCTTCAATTTCCTTGAACATATACAATCACATTCTGATCCTGCATCAGGACAGCACCTAAACCCAATGGTGAGGTATCACAAAATATAATGAAATCCATACCTTTAATAGGCAAGGTGAGAATTGGGGTTGAGGTTAGAAAAGTTATGAGCTTTTGGAAGCTATCCTTACATTTTTCATCCCACACAAATGGAACTTCTTTCTGAGTCAGGCGGGTCATATGTGAAGCAATAGCAACAAACCCCTCAACAAACCTGCGATACTAACTAGCCAATTCCACAAAACTACGAATTTCTGTTGCATTTGTTAGTCAAGCCCAATTCTTAACAACTTCTACTTTCTGCGGGTCTAACATAACCCTTCCTTATATACTATGTGTCCTTAGAAGGACATAAAAGACAACCAGAATTCACACTTGGAATATTTAGTATATAGTTACTTCTCTTTAAGCAACCTCAACACTATACGCAAGTGAATTTCATGCTCTTCTTCACTCTTAGAGTAAAAAAATTGTCGTCGATGAAGACAATGACAAAAGAATCCAAAAATTACTTAAAAACCCTGTTTATTAGACTCATAAAAGCAGCTGGGGCATTGTTCAAGCCAAAAAAATGACTAGAAACTCGTAGTGCCCATAACGAGTTTGGAAAGTAGTCTTTGGGATGTCCTCCACCCTAATCTTAAGCTGATGATACCATGACCTTAAATCAATTTTGGAGAATACTGCAACTCTATGCAACTGGTCAAATAGGTCATCTATCCTAGGCAAGTGATACTTGTTGTGAATGGTTACCTTATTCAACTATTTGTTGTCTATGCACACCTCATACTACCATCTTTATTTTTCACAAACAAAATAGGAGCACTCTAAGGAGAAACACTTGGGTGAATAAATCCCTTCTCTAGCAATTCTTGCAATTGAGACTTGAATTCCCTAACTCTGTTGGTGCCATATGATTAGGAGGAATAGAGGTGGGGTGAGTTCTAGGCTTTAACTCTATACAAAAGTCAATGTCACGGTTCGGGGGCATACCAGGAAGGTCATCAGGAAATACTTCTAAGAATTCACACACAATTGGGACTGACGCTATAGGAGGAACTATAGAATTATGTTCCCACAGCTGGACTAAAAACGCCATGCACCCCTTCTTCACTAACTTTTGAGCATAAATAGCTAACATAATTCTCACAGGAGTAGGCTTAAAGGTACCCGCCCACTCTATCTTTTCCATTCCGGTCATCGTTACAGTGATAGTTTTATCATAACAATCAATAATGGCATGATAAAGATACAACCAACTTATCCCCAAGATAATATCAAACTCCTCCATGTCTATTATTCTAAGTCTACCAAAGTTTTGTACCCCATAAACATTATAAGGCATGCCCTATTAACCTGATCAACACATACTGACACCCCAACTGGTGTAGACACATACATAGGAGTATTGATTAATTATAGTCTAAATCCTAACCCAAACCAAATTTCACAGACACATAGGAAAAAGTAGATTCAGGATCAAACAATACAGAAGCCACAGAATCGCAGACAAAAATAGTACCTATGATCACAATATTAGAAGCTTCTGGTTTAAGACAGGCCAAAACGATATAAAGTTGGGCTTTATCACTACCCTGAGCACCACCTCTACCAGCTTGTCCTCTATCTCGGTTGGCTTGGTAGCCAACCCTTCCTGCAGCCTGGCCACCATACCCCCCTTGGGGATGACCTCTACCATTTTCTCCACCACCATGACCTATAAAAACTAGAACATTAGAAGTCAGTTGTTGAGTTAACTGACTTGCAGATAAGAAATTAGGACAATACCTTCTGATATAGCCTAAAACTCTACACTCATGGAACCTGATGCCCAAAGCCGATCTTTGAATTAAAGAGGAAGAGTAGTATAACTAACTATCCGTGAAGGCTGATAACTAACCCTAGATGAGTCCCCTGCAGACATTGGCATAGATGAATGATAAGGTCGGGAAGAATGACCTTGATAACCATGTCCCTTCAAAAAAGTACCGTTGAACTGGCCAGAGGTTCGGGCCTTCTTTTCTTCTGCTTTCACCTTTTTTTGCTTCCCAATCGCTTCAGCCTTCTTAGAAATCTCAACCACTTCATGGAAAGACTTACCTAAATCAGCCACTGACAAGGTCACTATATGGATCTCTGAGTTTAAACCTTTCACAAAGTACCTGATTTGCTCTTACTCTGAAGTAATCAACTGCAGTGCATACTTGGACAAGGTATGAAATTTAGCCTCATAGGCCACCATAGTCATATCACCCTGCTCTAACTTCAGAAACTTATCTATCTTCTAATCACGATAAGCGCGAGGGACACACTTTTTAAGAAACACATTCTGGAACTAAGCCCAATAAGTGGAGGTAAGGTAACCCTACACTCAACAATGGACCTCTATCGTTGCTTGGCTTCAGCTTGCAGCTGAAAGGAAATAAATTCTACACCATGCCTTTCAACAATACCCATCTTATGTAGATATTCATGATAATCTATGAGAAACTCAGAAGCATCCTCAGACTTTGTATTCTGAAACACTGGAGCTTTCATCTCCATAAACTTACAAAACAAGCCATATTTATTATCAGTCATCACCGGTCCTAATACCTATATGGGAAATACTCCGATCTCAGATTCCTCATCCATCCTAGGTGCTACAGCAGTTGCATGCTATAAGAATGGGGATATAAATGCCGAAATAATTGGAGTGGTATCGATGCCAACCAAGATGCTTAGAAATACCAACACTTGCTGAATCACTTCCGTAGACAAAGGGACAAGAGCTGCACTATTCTGTGCTGGCACCACATTCTCAGGAACTACCACTTTCTCCTCCTCAGCTACCATTTCATCATTATGAATAAGGTTTGGAGCATCCTTTCGTGGGGGAGGGGATGGTGATCTTTGCCTAGTTGGTACTTCAACTGCCTGGACTCTAACCCCAGCAGGTCCTACCTCTCGTCCTCTCCTCCTAGCTCTGCCCCTAAATCGAGGCCTGCCTTGAACTGTGGCCCTAGAGGACAGTGTGGGAGCTACTGTGGGTGCGGCCACTACTGTTCAGTTGGAATGAGTATTCGCCATCTGTGAATAAGAGTGAATGAGTTAGATACTAATTTGGATCACAAGATACCAATTAGAATTAAGTAATATCATCAAAGGAAGGACGAAAAGATATTGTTTCCTGAATCTCTATAGCCTCTCGAAGAAAAGTATGGACGTCACCGTACCATTCCGCAAGACTCTACTAGACCTGTTCTGGTATGACATGACCTATGAACCTATTTCTCTGATACCATCTTTGTCACAGCCCAAACGGTCATGATTGGCACCCATCCTTAAACTATGGTGGGAGAACCATTAATCCAACCCTAACTAACAAAGCTCAACAGTCAACAAATTAGGTTTCACCAACCTATTCATTGATAAATAATTAACCTAAAATTCATTAAGGAAATAAAGTTTCAAACCTAAAAAAATCATCAAACCAAAATAAAGTGTAGAAATCCTCTATTTATTACATTCCCAGGACTGAAGTCAACATAAAAGAACAACTAAGATTGTCCAAAAATCTATAACTAAAAGGTTATCCAATAATATCCAGGAAGTACGACCATTTCTTAGTCTCAAAACAAAGGACATGAACAAAAGTAGATGATTCAGTGGCTGCCCAATCATGATGCTCACCCTTAACCAAAGTCTGGTACTTTTGGCTAAAGTCGAGGTCTCATCTCAAATGCTTGAAAACGCTCTGTACTCAACTAAAAGAAGAGTACAAGTAGCATCAGTACATCAAACAAGTACTGGTAGGCATCATAGGCTGACCCAACTCAGCACCATACAAACAAGCAAACTAAATAAATGCAACAACGATCATCATAGAACTTATAACCAAAGACAAACAAACACATTTATGACATTTCATTTCAAAGGGGATACAAGCTCATAGTTATGTACTTTTACACTTGGTCAAGTTTATCAATAAGTTGTATCACAAGATATACATATAAATAACTATTCAATGCACATTATGAATATATGTATGTAAGATGTGCACATCATCTCTTTCTTTTCTTAATTCCATCAACATCTATTAGTTCACAATGATCTTAATATCACAATCATCAACTCATAATTATCAATATCATCATCAACATGATTTAAATATCATGATCAATATCATTAACTCATCTTCTCAACATCAATACCATCATCATCAGCATGTATGAGTATACAAATACAGTCAATAATCACAAGTAGTGCTCGAAAACAATTATAAATATTCAACTTACATATAAGCACAGAGTCATGCATGTCTGAATGCTATAATTAAATCGTAACCTACCTTGATTCCTTGCTTGAAATCACCCTTAGGCCACAATCTTGCCTTACCTTTCTCTTTCACTTTGTTCTTGATCTATAACAATAATTTTATATACCCAATTCAATTACTTCATCTTTTCTAACCACTAGGGATCAATAATTAATAACTTTATCCATAATTTGCCCTAATTTATCATCCTAGGGTTTTCTACCCTTTAAACTTCATGAATTCTACTTCATGTATCATGAACAACTATAATTCTACTTCAAATAGTGTTTTCTAACACTCTAGAATCACTACTAGCTAATTTTATACACATTTCCATCAATTTATGTTAAGTTCATAAATTAGGGCTAAACCTTAATTTCTACTATGAATGATATTCTAGCAATTATTAATGATTCTAAGAAGTAATTCAAATTTAGAATGTAAAGAACTTACCTCCAGAAATAAAACCTCCCAAAATTTAATAGAAAATCACCTCCCTTAGAGCTCTCACGCATTTTTCAAAAAATAGGGAATGAAAATATTTTTTGAGTTTTAAAAACTCTAGAACTGTATTTTACCGTTGTGGTGGTAAAGTTACTGCTACAGCAGTTCGCAATGTTATTGAGGCTACCGCTGTAGTTGTACTTTTTCCAGTTCAGTGGTTTTTTTATTGCTGCAGTAGTCCCGAGGAAGAATCTCGGGGCCTCTCCTCAAATGGATCTATTTTACGGTACACTCTTAAAATTACAATATTGCAAACCAATCCTTTCACGATAAACTCTATAACCAGAGTTCTATAAGCCCTTTTATTTGTCGGAAGTTGTTACGACTTCCTAAACTCGTCCTCTATTTTTAAATACAGTCAAACTGCCCCACCAATGCTCACATTAATAGTGATTTCCTTCGACTTTTACGCCCTCAAAATTTGCCTAATACTAGGCCAGTTCTGAATTTCTTAAAAATTATCTAAGGGGAGATTTGGCAAAGATTCTACTTCTTATTTAAGTGTAATAATGATTATGGTTGTTACAATTTGGGGATGAATAATTATTTAATTAGTATCTGATGTAACGACCCTCCCAGTCCTTAAAGAGTGGTTAGGGCCTAAGTACTGCAAGAGATTCCCTAGTGAGTTGAGTCAATAAAATCTCAAGGTGGTGTGGTTTAAAATCAAAATCTTGTGTTTTCTTTAATTATGATGAATTATGATTCATGGTATGGTGTTGTGTTCTGTTAAGGGGTGACCTAGTAATCTAGACTTTTCATAGGAAATTTTAAGACTATGAGAGAGGTCGAAGCATATGATTTTAAGGGTTACCCCATTGGGGTTATTTTTTTATGTCCTAAGTATGAAAGTTGTGTTGTAAAAGAATGCAATTCTTCTCGAGCTACTGGTTACGAACCGCTGCAGTGGTGGAATTCCTGCTGCAGTGAGATCACCTTAGCAGTCGGAGTTCTGCTATAACAGGGATTGGCAATTAGTCGAGGCTCATCGTAGTAAGCTCAATTTTGCCATAGTGGATCCGCTGTAGTGAGAAAAGGTCCGCCGAAGTGGATGACGTTTCACCTCATAAACTCTAAAACCTCATTCCAGAGCTCCAAAGAAGCAATTTTCCCAAGGGTAGGGTGAATTTTTTCATTGAGATAAGTTATTCCATCAATCTTTTTGCCTAGTAATTCGTTAACATCATATGATCATTAAGGAGATTGTAATGGTGGAATTATGGGTTAGAACCCTAGGTTTATGAAAGATATGGGAAAACCTACAGGTAGATGTAATATCATTTAAAATTACTTCTAGGTTTTAAATTAGCACTTCCTAGCATGAAATTGGTGTCCTTGAACATAAATTGTGGTAATTGAGAACCTTGAGTTCAATAACAATGGGACTTTTAGCATAAAAACTATTCTAAAAGGGGTAATTGGTATAGAAACTCCATGAATATAGATAATGGGAATATTGTAGAACTAGTGATGGTTGAATGACCCTTGGGTAGTGTTATAGACCATGAATAAGTTTACATGTAATGGTTTTAAATTCCCTCATTTATTAGAAAAGTAAATGATTAATTACTCTAATAATTATTTGTTTTAAATTTTGAACGTCCTGAGGCATTGAGAAAAGAAAAATCTTCTGCGGTTTAGCTTGCTTGTTCCAAGTTCTTCGGTTAAGTTAGGTTATGGATTATGTGGAGTTAGATTTAAAATAGTCTCTTGTATATGTTCTGAATAGATAAGCATGTTGAATGGTCTTCTAACATAATTTATGGTTGATTGATTTGTTTGTCTTGACATTGCTTGTATGAATAAGCTTATAATTGTTGAAACCTATCTTTAAAGTCTCTCTTTAAATAACTTATGATTATGAAGTGCCTATCACGACCCAAAAACTCAGGTCTTGATGGCACCTACTAAAACCAACTAGTAGGTAAGCCAAAGCCATAGCCCGAAACAACGAGTAATGGGCTAATAGGTGGAAGAAGGAGGTACAGGGATAAAATAGGAATTAAAGCAATGAACAAGGGCAAATATACAAGGCATGCATACAAAATGAGGTGAAAGGACAAAATATATAAAATGAGTCCCCCAAGACCTCGTAAACAAGAGCCACTATATACAAAGAGTACTAAACAAGTGTAAAATATACAAAGTAGTCTCCAAAAGATACAAAATAAGACTAATGTCAACACAAAAGGAGATAGATTAGCTCCAAACGCTAAAAGCTCACCCTAATCTCCGATCAACAACTCATCTCAAGGGCGACGTCAATGGCGGTTACTCATACTAGGATCTGCATCAGCAAAAAAGATACAAAGTGTAGTATGAGTACAAAAACACGCGGTACTCAGTAGGCCTCATAGGCCGGCTGAGCTCAAATAGAGTAAAAGCATAATTAAGTGTGACTATGTACTAAAGGTAATAGAAGAGGGGTTAGAAAGAGAATAACATGCTAAAGCTAGACAAGTATGAGAATCATCAGTAAATAACTTGAAGAATGTAAATAAGCGCATAACTATAACCTAATTGAACCCTGAGAATCATCAGTAAATAACTTGAAGAATGTAAATAAGCGCATAACTATAACCTAATTGAACCCCCATAAGCCCAAAAGGTATAAACACAAAAACAAACCCATTTGAGTCCCAATAAGCACAGTTGATACAAACAAGGAATAATACTAAAAATTGAACCAAATACAATAGCATACAATGTGAAAGCAAACTCTGATATCAGTAAATGTAACGTATTCTCCTCCTGAAGCTATACCTATAAACCATACCTGGACTCAGACAGAATTCCCAACCGAAACCAATAACAATGTATGCTGGACTCGAACCAGAACTAAATATATAATAATCCTAAAACTGGTGCTGGACTTGAACTAGAAATAAATATGCAATAAGTGGTAAAAATCAAGTGCCTGGACTCGAACCGGTACTAAATAGTCCATTCTCCTTTTAGAAAACCGATTTCCTTAAAAGTATTTAAAAATCCTATTTATCGAGTTAAAATAGTTATTTTAGGCAAACAATACTAAAATGCAAAGGATACAAATAAAACAATTACAACAAAGTGAGCAACCCAACACCAATAATTAGGCCACCATTAAGCAACCAATGTATTTTATCTATAACGGGACGGAACACTATCCTAATGTATTTTATCTTAAAAAGAGTGGTCATGCTAACTATAAGCCCTGAGAACCCAACTAGATACTAGCATGGATGGCATGGATGACACGTATGATGTTCGTGAAAAGGGAAGCTTAGGAGTCCGTGGGAGTGTTGTGGATGAAGAGAAGAGGCTATTTGTGCAAGTGGCTACACTTTAAATTAAAAATTCCACAAAGAAGACAACCAAACAAGGACCTTGCCTCATTAAGGGTAATTTTGTATAAAGCCGATGTCTTCTTATTTTCTTAGTATAAATAGGATATTTCTTTATTTTACATGGGAGTTTTGATGAATATTGAATATTGAGCTTTGAAGCTTGTAGTTTCTAGGTGAAGCCTAGCATTTAGCTTGTAGTTTCTAGGTGAAGCCTAACATTAGTTGGTAATTTTAGTAGTGCGGATCTTGGAATTGTTGGTGAACTTCTTGGTTTAGTTAATTGAAGTTACTCATTTATGGTTTCTTGGTTTCCTTTGATTTTCTCAAACTAGGGTTTGTGTTTGAATTATTGAATTCAATTGGGAGGTGAGGGTATTAAGTCCCTTGTTGCCCATAAATTCAAGAGTTTGAATATTAACCCACATATCCTTCTTTAGTTTTCTTTCCTTCTTGATCTTCCATCTTTGATTCTTATCAATTTGGTATCAAGAGCCTAGGTTAATGTTTGTTTTCACAAATCTTAATATTGGGATTTTGATTTCTTTAAAAATTCAAAAATTCAAAAAAATAAAAAATTATTCAAAAATTCAAAAAAAATCCATAATTTTTTTTGTTTTGATTTGTTTCTTTTGACACTAGATCTTGATTCTCTAGTGTTTTTGGAGCCTAAATCTCGGATTTCATTTGATTTGGAGGTGAAGAAGTGAAGTTACCATTAAAGGGTTTTGAGCTTTTGAAACTTTGTGAATTTTGAAAAGTGAGTTTATGTTTGGCTTGGTTTTGAATGCTAACAATTAGTGGGGTTTGTTCATGGAAATGAAATGAACGCGTAGGCAAAAATTTCATTGAATTTGGAGCAAAAACGAAGAAGTTATGAGCATTTGAAGATTGGAGTTTTTTCTTGTGTTCTTGAGTATCTTCATCTTGTTCTTGAAGAAGAAGATAGCAAAAGTACACTTTAATCCAAAAGTTTTGAAGTTAAAGTTAGTCAAGTGTTTGTAGGTCCACTTGTGGAAATTTACAAAAAAAATAAATAAAATTGAAATCAGGAAAAGGAAATTGAAAAAAAAAATCCACGTGGACATGCCACGTCAGCACTCAATGGTCAAAGTCAACCGTTGACTGCCAACACAACACCAAATCAGCACCAGCTGCCTAGTCAGTGCGGAAATCCTCCCCACTCGCATCACGTGGTGCGTGGAGCCCAATTTCAGAGAGCTGAAAATCTCAGGTTTCCAACACTTAGTAGGCGTTTGGCCATGAAAACTAAAAAATTTTGGAGTTGGAATTGTGTTTCGCCATGTCTTTTTGAAAAAAAATTTCACTTTTGGAAAAACTTTTTGTAAATATAATTTTATATCCCCAATTTTTAAAAACTATCAAAATCACCCAACTTAACTAATTTACCTACAACATACAAACCAAATGTGATTCCTCACCAATCTTTCACCAAATGCTAAATTAACATTTTTCTTGTTGCTTTTTAGGAATTTTTTCTACTCTTAAAATATCATAGAACAGCAAGGTGGATCATTGATAATAGTTTACCTCATTTATCCAAACTCCAAACACACCAACAGAAGATGCAAACAAAACAGTAAATGAGACAAAGAAGACCCAATAAAGAAAGGAACACAATAGGGAGCTTTCGTTGTATAGGCAAACTACAGACATAGCATAAAATATTAAGCACCACTGGCCTTGGTAAATAACAGACTTGCACCAAAAAATTTATTGTATAAGTTAGATAAGAATTTGTATTCCATAGGAATTGTTTGATCATCAAGTATGTTATGTAGTAAAAAGATTCTCAAGAAAACTAAAAGGACAGAGACGCATGGGGAGACAAATCCCATGTGACAAAGATATATGGATCAAGTAGAGGTACCAGTACCCTAGCAAATTCCAACACTAGTGAAATACAAAAGACACTTTAATACAAACAGTAAACAACACTAGTTAGTAGCTACTCTTTAATATAATCCTCCCACATTGTGTGAATAATTTCTTCTCGTCGAGAATGCATTTCTCGATCAGCTGCGCGAGAAGACGAAGCATCATTGTTTATCCTAGTCAGTTGTTCACTGGTTTCATCAACAACTATATCATCATTTTGATAATCTATAAATATTCCATCACTGCTTTGATGTTCCCGCAAAAAGTTGTGCAAGACGACACAAGTAATTACAATCCTAACTTGTGTCTCTATATCATAATTGTTCATGCCTTGTCGTAATATTCTGAATCTACTTTTCCATGCTTCAAATGTTCTCTCAATCACATTGCGTAGATACGAATGTCTATAATTGAAAAACTCTTTGCCATTCTTAGGCTCTCTTTCACTCCCTCTGTAGTCCTGCAAGTGATACCGCATTCGTTTGTATGGAGCTAAAAATCCTTTCGTATTTTGCAAACCAGCATCAACAACGTAATATTTATCTATCATAATAAAATAAATAAAATTAATGCATTTCAAGTTATAAGTAACATGTTTGAATCAGTAAAGAAAATAGGTCTAAACCAATTCGAAATCAGCAATAAGTAGTAGTTGCTTGTAAGGCCTTTATCCTCAAACAGAGAAGCCTCCTAGAATGCATGTATACATGTACAAAAATTATTTGCATACAGAGAACTAATAGAACAAATATAGCAGAAAAAAGACCAATATTTTTAACAAATACATTCTTTTTACACCATCCCCTTTACCCTCAATCACTTCAACTTATTTTTCTATCACCACTTGATCCATCAACATCCTCAATGTAAGTTGAGGTCACATTATTAGCAGTCTATGTGGCTGGTTCTATCGTATTAATGGCTAAGTTGAAATCTTTTAGTTGAAGCAGGAAGATCAAGATGCACTCCTCCGTTGCTTGCTTTACTTGACAGCCATCATAGGAAGACATTGTAACTACATAAACTAGCTAACAACATAATAATGTATTTCATGTTATATACCGTGTGGTGGAAAAGGAAATTTTGCCTTGGGGTCAACAATCGCATTCTCAAGAACTCTACTGTCATGTGCAGTACCTTCCCAACCAGCTGCAATAAAGGTGAATCACATATCAAAATCACATGCATATAAGACATTTTGCGAAGTGAATCCCTTACGGTTGCGATATGCTTGTTGCTTATCCTTTTGCACCTCCACTTATACATATGTCCCATCAATTGCACCAACACAATCCTATCAAACATGATCATAAAAATGTTAAAGCTAAAAAGATAGGATAACTTTTTCAAAATAGAGCTTTAAACTTTACCTTAAAGTAAGGCCAAAAACGGCTACTATGTCGAATCTTTGGATGTATGCCCGACATATTTTTTGGACATACAATTGTTGGTTCCAGTTGACTAATTTCTTTAGCGACTTTTCTAACGCGTCGGTTAATTGTCTCGAGCGAATGTTGAAAAAATTCACTTGCCGACCATTGACTATCATTATGTGCAATAATAGTAAGAAAAATGGCTACAGACTCCTCAACCAAAACATGTGTCGTTCGATGGTTGGTTAGTAACAGGTTATTTTGTTTTATCATGTTGATTAGCCGACCCAATGTTTCAGGATAGAAATGTGTAGAGTCATACATACGTATGCGATGCCCATGAAGAAGAACAATAACCCACGTCATACCAGGCCTAGATGTATGTTGCGGTGTGCGAGATAATAATTTATGATCTTGAGAAATCTGATCACAAATTGCAATGCATAAGATGTAATTTTCAATATCGCTGTCGGACTCGGTGTCGCTACTGGATATGCTCATATCTTTCAACGAACACTTACAAACAACCTACAAATATTGAAAGAACACAATATTAATACAATAATATTTAACCAGATAACCTAACAGATAATTTATTTGAATACAATTTTAAATGAAACTCAATATCAAATGAATACATTACTACAAATCGAACACTTAAGTTAATTTTTCCATAGAGAATCGATACACATAGAAAAGTATTACACATGCAAAAAGTTAACATTTCATCGCAATAGAGTACAACATAAACAATTACAACCACTAGTTTCTCAAATTTGTCCCAAGCCTTTAATCCACTGAATTTGCCATTTTTCAGCCATATGGACAAACATCTTGCGAAATCTGGGGTCACGCAAGTGAGGCACAGCTAGAGAAAATTGCTTATCCTCGATGCCAAATTTATCCATGATAAATTGCAATTGGGAAATGACAACTTGCTCAGAGTAGATATCTATCTCAAAATCTTTCGCTGCTTGCGCCTGTTCCTTCTTTTTTTCTTTTTCTTCCTCTCGCTCTCTTTTCCACTTCAAATGTTCCTCAAGAGATTCATGTATATTGTCCATAGTAGTAGCACGACCCTTTTTACGACGTATAGATGCGCCGTCATCAGTTGCCATAGATGGATCAGTCATAGTGCATTTTCCAGTCCCAGTACCACTACTTGTGACATGCATAGGCCCAATACCATCAACATTGTCATCATAAGAAAAAGGCTCTTTATCCACTCTAATAGCTTCATTTGATCATTGTGGGGAGTCAGGCGCAATACTATAAACCACGTGCTTCGCTGTAGCAAATGATTTTCCAAAAATCTCTTGCAACAAATCAAATTGTTCAAGCCCCTTGTATCTGTAGTTGCTTATATTTACATTTTTATCTTTCTTTTTCTGTAAAATATTGAAAAGAAAATGTTAGTTTAATGTACATAAATAGAACATACATAATTTTAATCATCTAGCTAACTTACCGATACGTGCGCTGCCCAAATATCAGATGGACAAGTAACTGTGTTAGTGACAGGATTCAACCATATCTAGAGCAACTTTGAAGTAACTCCTTGAAATTTTTCGTTTGTGTCCTTAAACTTCCATGTTTGGACTTGATTTGTTGTTCATCATAAACATCTTTCTTGCCAGATTTTCTCCAAAACTCATCTATAATTCCCCTCCAACGTGGAGCATTAATGTTAGAACCATTAAATCCGTAATTCCTCGCATCATCATGTAGGATATGAATCAGAATAGATGTATCAACATCAGGCCATTTGTTGGCATTTGAACCACGTGGTTTGCTCATTCTTTTACGTTTCTATAATATAACAACAATAAATAATCGGGCACATAAATATCTTCAATTTCGAACAACATATAATAACTGAAAACATGACTTATAACTAAGTTGAAGAAAAAATAAGTCAGGATTATATGTTACCCTGTTAACCGATGGAGGTGCTGCCACAAAATTTTCGTCTGATATCCCAAAATCAGCTTCAATTTTTATTTGCATTACATAATTTAAAAAATAAGCCTAACACCATTAGTTGTAACAAGCAGATAGAAGTTGACACAATAATTTTTTTAAAAAAGCATAAAAGATAGCTCCACAATTGAGGAAAATAATTGAAAATGTCAACACATAATTGAAAGGCAACTGAAAATTACCAACACATAACCAAACATAGGAAGAATATCAATCTAGGGTTAGCAAATCTAAAAGACCTATGCAAATCAAGCAAAAAAGAATAATTTTTTTCAATTACCGCCAAATAATATTGCCTTTGCTGTTGGTGTTGCCTAAAGAGCTGCAAGAATGGTCGAATTAAGGTCCCGTTGTACCATCAAGAGATTTTGAGGAAGAAGAAAAAAAATTGAAGTTCCCTTCAATTTTGGGGATTTTTATCGATAGAAGTAGGAAGAAATGGGTGTTGTGGTAGTTAGGCATTTATTATTGAATTTATAACTCTGGTGGTTGGCTGAAGTTAATAGGGTTTTTTTGTAAGAATATAAAAAATTGGGGTCATATGTAACAATAATAAAAGCTGAAATTGAAATTGGAAAAAAGTGAAAACAAGATTTTCTTGTTTTCACTTTTGTAAAAACAATTTGGAATTGCATTTACAATTTTTATGGCCAAACACCACACTTCTCACTAAAGTGAAAAATTTTTCCTGAAAAAAGTAAAAACTTCTCATGGCCAAACACCCTCTTAGTTTTGTTTTGGGTCCTAATGTTTTTTGGACCTAAACATTTTTCTAAGTGTCCAAACTTCGTGATTCTTTTTTTGTTCTTTTTCTCCTTCGATTGCTCGAATATTAACAAGTAATTAACATATTTAATCACTTGTTATCTAGTTTTAATCATCAAATCATCAAATCAAATCCTTTAAAGTGATAAACTTCTTCAAGGCCTCAAAAATTTTCTAAGTGTCCAAATTTCATGTTTCTTTTTAAACGTTTTCTCCTTCAATTTTTTTTGACTAATTAACAAGTAAATAACATATTTAATAACTTGTTAAATAGTTTTAAAACATCAAACCACTTCTTTGATTCATCAAATTAAGCAACACAAGTAACTTTAGTTTTTTTTGAGTCCGTTTTCTTTCGTACTTTTTTCTTCAACTTTTCTCATCTTAATTCATTGATAAACTTCTTGATTCAAGTCCTTTTACCTTCAATTGATTCATACTTATTTAAAGAGTTAGAAGAATCCACTCCACCACAAAAGATAGGTGATCTTGAATTTATCAAGCAAAACTAGTTCACTGCCAATTTTGAGACGACGCTTTAGGAGGTGAGTTGAGAGTTTATATATGAGTAATGTGAGGCTTTTACCACTAATATTATTTTTTAAGTTTTGTAGGTACAATGTATAATCACTATCCTTATAACCATGGAGGATGGAGCTCAGTGAACAACATGGGGACAAATTTTAATATATCAAGGAGAGTGACCAATGTGAATGAAAGGGTGGTTAAAACAAATGAAAGGTTTGGAGGTATGGAGGAAAGGGTGAAAAGGATGGATAGAATGATTGAAATGAGGTTACCTATGAAAAGTTGAAGTGAAGAAACAAGAAGGGCCCCGGGTCAAGAATCCAACCTATACTACCCCCAACCAAATTGGAACCAAACCTACCCTCAAGATACATTCCAAATGAACCCGAGCTATGTTAGGCAAGCCACCCCACATCCAAATGCCCAAACATATCATCAATCACAAAAGAGTCCTTATTTTGTGGAGACCCAAGTTAGAAGCCAAGCACCTCCACGAAATGTATCACATGCATCCTTGCATGTACCCTATGTTCCAACCCAACAACACTACCCACACGTACCCTACCAAGATATCTATAATCAAAACCTCTCTTTATGATGAAATTTATGAAGAGGTTAACCCAAGAGAATGGTGGACAGGACTCGAAGGCTTTGGTATGAACCAAGGTATGAGATGTCAAGGGAAATAGATAGTGGAGGTAGGTATAGGAATGAAGGAGGAAGGTGTGAAGATCAAAGTGATTGATATGGTGGTAAAGGTGTTCCAAATAAAGGGATGGGTGACAACATGACGAGTCTTCCAATGTTCCAAGATGAAAGTCAAGATTTTCAAGATAACGACAGCACAAAAGGGGAAGACCAAGCCTATGGAGATGATGAGTAATTGGAGAAGAATTTGAACTCTTGTTGTGATCTAAAGCAAATCATGAGGGATCTTTATAAAGAAGAACTTGATCAAAGTGTGAACCTATTCCATGTGAGGTTCAAGATGATTGATAGGGTATGTTCCTTGGTCATTGATGGTTGGAGTAGTACTAATGTGGTGAGTTGCACTATGGTTGATAGAATAAAGCTTCCTACACAAAGATACCCCAAGCCATACAAACTTCAATGGCTCATTGAGAATGATGAAGTAGAGTTAACCAAGCAAGTGGTTGTGAATTTTAGCATTGGAAAGTATCGAGATGAGGTGTTATGTGATGTTTTGCCTTTGCAATCTTGTCATATGTTGTTTGGTAGGCCTTGGCTAGTAGATAGGGATGTTCGATATCAAGTGGAGTCCAACAAATAGTTATGTGTATTTAGAGGACAAAATCACACTCTTGTTCTATTAACACCCTATCAAGTGAGTAAGGACTATAAGATAATGAGAGATCTCTGGGAAGAACTTAAGAGAGAAGAAGAACTTGAGTAGGAGGAGAAAGAATTGGCTCAAGAAGAGGAGTTACCTACCAAGGAACCTCCTACAAAGAAGCGGGTGGACGATCCTTGTGAAGCATGTTTACAAGACAAGAAAACAAGCTCCAACCCTTGTTCCCAAGGTATGTACCTACCCCCTCCTATGCCTAGTGATCCTTGGAGACATGATGATATTTTCCTTATGGTAAGTAGAATCTTGTAAATGAGTGATCCCTTACCATACTATGAGAAGATTGAAATCTCCAAGATTCTTTCATGGTTTATTTCTTTTGTGGTTAAATTGTGTGAGCTCTATGTTTGGATGTCAACTATACTTGTTGTTAGGAAAAGAATCCATGGTGCATCCGTGATGCCCAAATTATGTATTCTACTCCTTGTCACACTTATGTGGTTAGACAAGTTGAGGCGTTAGGATGGATTCTTAGGAGCATGCTCCTTGTGGGAGTTTGTTTAAGGAAGGACAATGAAACGTACTTGAAATGCTTAATCTTTTCCTATTGTGTTCCAAAGTGTGAATACCATTTTGTTAACATTATTTCCTTAAACTGTCACACCTCAAATCCCATTGGGGCGGACATGGCACCCGAAGCCGTTAAGGCCCGAGAGAACCATTCTATATGTTCGCATACTTGTTGTCAATAGGCTAGCATTCAATCACTTATGGACACAACATATCAATAATATAAATCTAATAAGAACATTTATATAAACATGAGACATGGCCGTTGGAGCCATATGGTTGAGAAAAAAAAACACAACATTCCCTCCTTCAACTGTATAACGTCTACAAAGCCTCTAACAGCTACAAAACCCAAAATATAGTCGGTATAATTTCCCACTTTATATACAATGCTTATGCAGCACCAAAACCACATATACATATGACTCGAAAATCCCCAAACCAAACTGGAGCTCACCAATATTCTATAGATGATCCGTAGCCTACTGAGGAGGTCTACTAGTACCTGTACCTGCAGCACGTAAGGTAAGTCCCCCAAGGGACGTCAGTACGAAAGAATGTACTGAGTATGTAAGTCTATAAGTAACTGTATGAAATATAAGCACTTCAATGGAATTAAGTACAAGTGAACGAACGATATAAATAACTACCATATGGTATATATGTGGAATCATGTACATTGCTTCCTTTACTTTACTGTACTTTACTTTACTTTACTGTACATCATCAATCATCAATCATGTCATGCCCGGGCCCAACTGATCAGTGGGAAATAACATAATAATCGGGATCGCCATCCATGCGGATATTCCTTTTATCCCATGGGATACCACCCGTAATAATGGGATCGACATTCATGCGAGTGTTTCTTTCACTCCATGAGATACCACCCATTTTCAACATTAACCATTACACAATTACTCACATTACTTCATTCTTTAGTTACAAGAGCGATACATTTATAATAGTTCTACTAATTCTGAAATGAGCTATTGTACAACCCTTTGGGGATAGGACAAGTGTTATGATAATATGAATACTAGATGCTGCAGAAGAATGCGGAAAAAAATAACCTTACATACCTTATCTTCTCAATATGTAACTACAATGATTCAGCTCCTTCCTTATGTGTTACTCTACAACACAAGTACATAATGGAGCGAACATTAACGGCTAGCTACATTATAAGTTTACAAGACGGTAAGTAGGTGCTTAACAGAAAGTAGAAACCGTCCAACCACCAAAACACATTTTGCATCACTCTCCCTTTCATTATACTACTAGATAACAGTATTCAACCACATTACCCTAACACTTACTGCTTTTGCAAAACAACAACACCAAATCAGTCCACACACCACCAAAACAGTCCACAAACAAACATAACCGTTACAAACCGGTAGGATTACCTACCTAGTTTATCCTTTACATTTCCACTCCAATGAAAGTCCATATATTCACACCATAAGGTAACCATACTGCCTTCCACAGTATCATACCAAAATCATTCCACAACAGTTCCAAAATTCAGATTAACATAACAAAAGAGTGTTCTCTTTTCACTACAACAAACGTTCCATTTACCAACACATATAAACATTTCCATCAAGCCATACATGAAAGGAACGATTCAGGGGCAGAACCACACTGTAATATACTGGAATTTCATCATCATAACTTAATTTCTTCAACACCCTAAGCCCCTATACAAGTCCAAGCCACAAGGTAGACAAATTCATCAAAACCAACACAAGTGGACTGCAAACTTAATTAAGGGACTGCCCTATACATTTTAAACACCACCAACATGTTTTACACAACATATTATACATATATAACATTAATATATAAGGTTAAACAATTACCAAGGCTTGCAAAATGGGAGATTAGTCCAAGAACCCTAAAGGAAAACTAGGGCGGCTGTTTGGGGTTTGAGAGAGGAGAGAGTGTTTTAATTTTCTGTTTTTGGAAAATGAAATGAATGGATAAATGAGCTGAATTCCAGCTCTTTATAAACCCTCTTATCCACCTCTTTTATCTCATTCTTATCCAATTTTTGGTCAAAAATAGTCCAAGTAGGTGATGCACCTACTTGGCTATATAAGCTGTCCAAAACAGTCCACTTACTTGGGCTAATTCTAGTTGGATCATAGCATGTTGGGCCTTACTGATATTTAGGTGTTGGGCTGGTCATCTTCCCTATTTTATGTACTTAGTTTGGACCTCAATTAAGTCCATTAACATAGGTCCAAATGCAGCCCAATAGGTTAAATAGGTGATACACCTACTATCTTAATTAAGTCATGGAAGCACCTCACTTATGTTCTCCCCGTTTTCCAACGTCTTAATCCTTGTACCTTAATTCACCACTTAACTTTAATTTTACACTTAAGTATGTCCTTATTATCTCAAGTTTAAATACTTTTATCCATGTTAGGTTAGTCGCACAAGATTTGAAAATGTACGGGGTGTTACATCCTCCCCCCCTTAGGAACATTCATCCTCGAATGGTAGTATCATCTCTATTCAGCTTAAACGAGTTCAAGCTTAAGTTCAATCTTTATACTACCATATAACACTTATATATTTATATACTTACTTGTTATTGCTCCAATTCAACATCTAAGGTTTCCACTTCAGTTTCAAATAATTGAGGATACTTAGATTTCATCATCTCCTCGGCTTCCCATGTGATCTCTTCTACCTGTTGATTCCTCCAAAGCACTTTTACGGAAGCTACCTCTTTATTTCTTAACTTCTTAACTTGTCGATCCAAAATAGCAATAGGTACTTCTTCATAGGTGAGATCTTCCATAACTTGTACATCTTCAGTAGGAGTAATATGAGATGGATCTCCTATGCACTTTTGAAGCATCGAAACATGAAATACCGGATGAACAGTGGAGAGTTCTTGGGGTAGTGCCAACTCATACGCAACTTGCCCGAATCTTTTAATAATTTCGTATGGGCCTATATAACGTGGACTCAATTTTCCTTTCTTTCCGAATCGCATTACCCCTTTCATCGGTGACACTTTTAAAAATACCCAATCACCTATGGCGAATTCGAGCCCTCTTCTTCTAACATCAGCATATGATTTATGGCGGCTTTGGGCTGTCCGTAGTCGTTTCTGTATCACCTTAACTTTCTCCATAGCTTGATGGACAAGATCCGGTCCAAATAGGGTAGTTTCACCTACTTCAAACCATCCGATAGGTGATCTACACTTCCTCCCATATAACGCTTCGTAAGGAGCCATCTTGATACTTGAATGATAGCTATTATTGTAGGCAAATTCAACAAGAGATAAATGATCATCCCAATTGCCTTTAAAGTCTAATGCGCACGCTCGTAGCATATCTTCAAGTGTCTGGATAGTACATTCTGCTTGTCCATCCGTCTGAGGATGGAAGGCCGTACTCAACTTTACTTGTGTACCCAAGCTCTTCTGAAATGATTCCCAAAAATATGCAGTAAATTGTGCTCCCCTGTCTGATATAATGGAGACCGGAATTCCATGTAATCTCACTATCTCTTTAACATACAATCTTGCATAATCTTCCGCTGTATAAGTGGTTTTGACAGGTAGGAAATGTGCTGACTTGGTAAGCCTGTCAACTATGACCCATATAGAATCAAATTTTCGCAGTGTACGAGGCAAACCTGTGACGAAGTCCATATTAATCATATCCCATTTCCAAACTGGAAGATTGATACATTGCATGTAACCTCCAGGTTTCTGATGCTCCACTTTAACTTGTTGACAATTTAGACATTGAGTTACAAATTTAGCAATGTCCTTCTTCATATTACCCCACCAATACACTTCTTTCAAATCATGGTACATTTTTGTAGCTCCCGGATGAATAGAATATCGTGAATGATGCGCCTCTATCATAATTCTTCTCCTCAGCTCATCTACATCCGGTACACATAATCTATCTTGGCATTGAAGCACCCCTTCTTGTGTAAGATCAAAGACCTTAGTCAGACCCTGTTGTACATTTTCCTTTAGCTGCAATAACATAGGATCCACAAACTGCTTTTCTTTCACCTCAACTATCAATAAATATTCAGCTGCATTTTGTACAATAACCCCTTCATCTGAGGATTCGAGAAGACGAACCCCCAAGCTGTTTAATTGATGTAGATCTTTGACTAAATCTTGCTTTTCTGTCAAGTGGCTACTAGTGCCTCCTATTGCCTTTCGGCTCAATGCATCAGCTACCACATTTGCTTTTCCTGGATGATATAGAATATCAATATCATAATCTTTCAATAGCTCAAGCCACCTTCGTTGCCTCAAATTGAGTTCCTTCTGCTTAAAGATATACTGTAAACTTTTGTGATCAGTATAGATGTCAACATGAACTCCATACAAATAATGACGCCATATCTTTAAAGTAAATACCACCGCTGCTAATTCAAGATCATGCGTGGGATAGTTTCTCTCATGCGGTCGCAGCTGTCGTGAAGCATATGCTATTACATTACCGTGCTGCATCAATACACACCCTAGGCCAATTCCGTAAGCATCACAATATAATACATACCCCTCTGTGCCTTCCGGAAGTACCAATACTGGTGTAGAAGTCAATTTATCTTTCAGCTCTTGGAAACTTCTTTCACATGCATCATTCCACTAAAATTTGATTGCCTTGTGTGTAAGCTTTGTTAAAGGTGCAGCAATGGAAGAAAACCCTTCAACAAACCTTTGATAATAACCTGCTAACCCAAGGAAGCTACGAATTTCCGTAGGTCTCGTAGGCCTTGGCCAATTTTTCACCGCTTCAATCTTTTGCGTATCAACCCTTATCCTTTTATCTGATACAATGTGACCCAAGAATGCTACAGACTTCAACCAAAATTCACATTTAGAGAACTTTGCATATAACTTACGATCACGAAGAATCTGTAACACCTGTCGTAAGTGGATAGCATGGTCCTCTTTTGATCGTGAATAGACAAGAATATCGTCTATAAATACTATCACGAACACGTCTAAAAATGGCTTGAACACCCTATTCATCAGATCTATAAAAGTTGCTGGTGCATTTGTTAGCCCGAAGGACATAACCAAAAACTCATAATGACCGTACCGTGTTCGGAAAGCTGTCTTGGGTATATCTCTTTCTCTGACCTTTACTTGATGGTAACCCGACCTCAAGTCAATCTTTGAGAAACATGTAGCACCTTGTAATTGATCAAACAAATCATCAATTCTAGGAAGGGGATATTTGTTCTTAATTGTCACATTATTCAATTGCCGATAGTTAATGCACATTCTCAATGTGCCATCTTTCTTCCGTACAAATAATACCGGTGCACCCCACGGGGACATACTAGGCCTAATGAAGCCTTTGTCCAGCAAATCTTTCAATTGCTCCTTCAATTCACGCAATTCTGCTGGAGCCATTCTATATGGGGGAATAGAGATAGGTTGAGTTCCTGGATCTACATCGATACCAAACTCTACTTCCCATTCTGGGGGCAAACCTGGAAGATCCTCTGGAAATACGTCAAGAAATTCGTTGACCACTGGAACCGATTGAGGAGTTGGTGGTTTTGCATCAATATCATGCACTCTCACTAAGTGGCATATATATCCCTTGGATATCATTTTCCTAGCCTTAAGATAGGAAATAAATCTGCCTCTTGGTGCCCCTATATTACCCTTCCATTCAAGAACATCCTTTTGTGGAAAATGGAATTGTACCCTCTTGGCTCGACAATTTACCGTGGCATAACAAGAAGCTAGCCAATCCATTCCCATTATAACATCAAAATCTATCATGTCTAGCTCAACAAAATCAACCAACGTATCATGACCACCGACAGTAACTATGCAATCACGATAAACTCTCTTTGCTATAATAGATTCCCCAACCGGTGTAGTTACTTCAATTGACTTAACTAGTAATTCCGGCGTTCTTTCAAAATTTTCAGCAATCAAAGGAGTAACATATGATAATGTAGAACCCGGATCAATCAACGCATATACATTATGTGAGAATATGGACAAGATACCTGTAACTACATCAGGAGATGCTTCTGAATTCCGACGGTCTGCTAGAGCATAAATACGATTTTGAGTTCCACTGGAACTAGCTGCTCCTCTAGCACCTCTACCGCGTCTAATAGGCTGCACTCCTCTACCTAAGGAAGGCACCGATGATGATGATGCCACAGTGGATCCCGCAGGTCGTACCATGCTTCCCGAGCCTCTTCATGGGCATTTCCTCATCATGTGCCCTGTCATGCCACACCAATAACAAACATTCATCCCCAGTCGGCATTCACCTGGATGATATCGTCTGCAATGCTGACATGGTGAACGAAAAGATCCCGATGTCTGTGAACCACGACTCCCACTACCTTGCCCGGCTTGATTACCTCTAAACCCTTGGAATTGAAATGAAGTGCCTGCCATGGAATGAGAAAATGGTGGCCTAGGCGGTCTATTAAAACTCCGAGGCCTAAACTCTCCTTGGGACACCATAGACTGTCCCGTAGATCTAGCTCTCTTCGACGACCCTTCTTCAAACCCTTGTGTTCTTCTCCGTTGCCTCTGATCTTCCATTTTCTGTGCAAAGGCCTGTATTCTAGCTATGTCCATATCCCTGTTCAACGCAGCAATAGTACAATCTCGAACAAAATATGGCTCCAGTCTGTCCACATACAGATGAACTCTATCGGTCATCGTAGCTACCACATTCAGAGCATAACGGGCCAAAGAGTTAAATCGAAGGCTATACTCTCGGACACTCATGTTACCCTGCCGCAGATTCAAGAACTGGTCTGCACGAGCCTCTCTGACCTCATATGGGAGATAGTGATCAATGAATGCCATTTTAAATTCTTCCCAACTAGTTGGGAGTGCATCAATACCCCTCGACCGTTTCCAATCTTCATACCATAAAATAGCCTCGCCCTTCAATCTATAGGCCGCAAGCTCAACCGTTTCCACACCAGACACATGCATAACCTCCAAAGCCCTTTGAATTTAATCTACAAAATCTTGAGGGTCCTCATTTGAATCTGATCCAGTGAATGTGGGAGGATCTAACTTCAAAAAATCCTGTGTCCGTCGACTAGCTGCTCTAGCCGTACTATCATCACTTGTCATTGGACCACCTTGTCCCTAAACTTGTGCAGCAACTATTCGGGTCAACATTTGCACTGCACTCTTTAGATCCTGGTCAGTAGTATTTATTGGTGGTCCTGCAGGTACTTCTCTTCCTCTTGACTCTTCTGACAATGGAAGAGTGGAAGAAGTCTGTGATGCAAACTCATTTTCAGCTTCACCTTAATTAGCTTGTTTAGGTGGTGATTTACTGGTTCCTTCTCCGGCAGCCATGTCTATCTTCTTGCCTCTACCTCTACCTCTTCTTGTAACCGGCATTTTTACTATAACACAAGAAAACCATTTCAATGGTCAGATGTGATTCAACCTACAACTTTAGCTCTATTGCACGATCTAGGAAATGAAGAAAAGAAACAACTCCTAAATGTCCCGTAGTCTCCTACGTATAGATGTGGTGCACAACACATCGATAAGTAAGAATCTACTCAGACGCGGCTTTGTAGACACCCTAGGACGACCGCTCTGATACCACTTTTGTCACACCTCAAATCCCATTGGGGCGGACATGGCACCCGAAGTCGTTAAGGCCCGAGAGAACCATTTTATACGTTCGCATACTTGTTGTCAATAGGCTAGCATTCAATCACTTATGGACACAACATATCAATAATATAAATCTAATAAGAACATTTATATAAACATGAGACATGGCCGTTGGAGCCATATGGTTGAGAAAAAAAAAACACAACATTCCCTCCTTCAACTGTATAACGTCTACAAAGACTCTAAAAGCTACAAAACCCAAAATATAGTTGGTATAATTTCCCACTTTATATACAATGCTTATGCAGCACCAAAACCACATATACATATGACTCGAAAAGCCCCGAACCGAACTGGAGCTCACCAATATTCTATAGATGATCTGTAGCCTACTGAGGAGGTCTACTAGTACCTGTACCTGCAGCACGTAAGGTAAGTCCCCCAAGGGACGTCAGTACGAAAGAATGTACTGAGTATGTAAGTCTATAAGTAACTGTATGAAATATAAGCACTTCAATGGAATTAAGTACAAGTGAACGAACGATATAAATAACTACCATATGGTATATATGTGGAATCATGTACATTGCTTCCTTTACTTTACTGTACTTTACTTTACTGTACATCATCAATCATCAATCATGTCATGCTCGGGCCCAACTGATCAGTGGGAAATAACATAATAATCGGGATCACCATCCATGCGGATATTCCTTTTATCCCATGGGATACCACCCGTAATAATGGGATCGACATTCATGCGAGTGTTTCTTTCACTCTATGAGATACCACCCATTTTCAACATTAACCATTACACAATTACTCACATTACTTCATTCTTTAGTTACAAGAGCGATACATTTATAACAGTACTACTAATTCTGAAATGAGAGATTGTACAACCCTTTGGGGATAGGACAAGTGTTATGATAATATGAATACTAGATGCTGCAGAAGAATGCGAAAAAGAATAACCTTACATACCTTATCTTCTCAATATGTAACTACAATGATTCAGATCCTTCCTTATGTGTTACTCTACAACACAAGTACATAATGGAGCGAACATTAACGGCTAGCTACATTATAAGTTTACAAGACGGTAAGTAGGTGCTTAACGGAAAGTAGAAACCGTCCAACCTCCAAAACACATTTTGCATCACTCTCCCTTTCATTATACTACCAGATAACAGTATTCAACCACATTACCCTAACACTTACTGCTTTTGCAAAACAACAACACCAAATCAGTCCATACACCACCAAAACAGTCCACAAACAAACATAACCGTTACAAACCGGTAGGATTACCTACCTAGTTTATCCTTTACATTTCCACTCCAATGAAAGTCCATATATTCACACCATAAGGTAACCATACTGCCTTCCACAGTAGCATACCAAAATCATTCCACAACAGTTCCAAAATTCAGATTAACATAACAAAAGAGTGTTCTCTTTTCACTACAACAAACGTTCCATTTACCAACACATATAAACATTTCCATCAAGCCATAAATGAAAGGAACGATTAAGGGGCAGAACCACACTTTAATATACTGGAATTTCATCATCATAACTTAATTTCTTCAACACCCTAAGCCCCTATACAAGTCCAAGCCACAAGGAAGACAAATTCATCAAAACCAACACAAGTGGACTGCAAACTTAATTAAGGGACTGCCCTATACATTTTAAACACCACCAACATGTTTTACACAACATATTATACATATATAACATTAATATATAAGGTTAAACACTTACCAAGGCTTGCAAAATGGGAGATTAGTCCAAGAACCCTAAAGGAAAACTAGGGCGGCTGTTTGGGGTTTGAGAGAGGAGAGAGTGTTTTAATTTTCTGTTTTTGGAAAATGAAATGAATGGATAAATGAGCTGAATTCCAGCTCTTTATAAACCCTCTTATCCACCTCTTTTATCTCATTCTTATCCAATTTTTGGTCAAAAATAGTCCAAGTAGGTGATGCACCTACTTGGCTATATAAGCTGTCCAAAACAGTCCACTTACTTGGGCTAATTCTAGTTGGATCATAGCATGTTGGGCCTTAGTGATATTTAGGTGTTGGGCTGGTCATCTTCCCTATTTTATGTACTTAGTTTGGACCTCAATTAAGTCCATTAACATAGGTCCAAATGCAGCCCAATAGGTTAAATAGGTGATACACCTACTATCTTAATTAAGTCATGGAAGCACCTCACTTATGTTCTCCCCGTTTTCCAACGTCTTAATCCTTGTACCTTAATTCACCACTTAACTTTAATTTTACACTTAAGTATGTCCTTATTATCTCAAGTTTAAATACTTTTATCCATGTTAGGTTAGTCGCATAAGTTTTGAAAATGTACGGGGTGTTACATAAACTGCGTATTTACAATTGAGAACCTTCAGAATAAGTTGAATGCCTTTTATTCTTTTCTTTACTACTTGTTTGCATATGATGATCTTTTTCTCAAATATGGTCTCATTCTTGTGGATGCTAAGTTGATTATTTATTTTTGGGTGAGTCCATGGATATTAACAGCTCCTTGTCACCTTCATAGGGTTGGGCAAGTTGAAGTTTTGAATAGGACTCTTGGAAACATGTTTGGTGCTATGATAGGAGGGACCCCGACTTTTTGGGAGTTTATTTGTCATGGAGTGATTTGATTCCTAATATATCCCTCGAATGTTCTAGTAGCATGGCTTCATTGGTGTACTTCCTTCCTTTGGAAAGTTGCTTGATAGATAGGGTTGTTTTGTGCTTAAATGCCTCTTCGTATCTACCGGTGTCCTTATCTTTTGGCACACCCTAGATCAAGATAGTGAGCTTAACACCTTTCTCTACCACCTTTTTGCTCATGATGATACCCATGATAGTATGGAATTTATTTTGTATGGAGGTAGAGATATGTGGGTCTTTTACTTCTTTAACCCGGATGAACCCTTGTGGTTGATTACACCACTTTTTGTATGGCCTTCTTATGAGACAATGAAACAATTGTGTCTTATAGCTCTAAAGTTAAATGTGATACCATCTTTTGCAATTCCTGATACAATAAAGACCTTTGTGTTTTTCATGTCTCTTGATGTTTATCATAACCAAAACCTTCGCACCTTGTTTGATGAGTTGCTTTTATTGGAAGCAAAGGATATTTGGTTGTATCTCAAATTTGTTCCTCCTTGGCATGGTGATATTGTTGCTAACCCTTGTATTAACCCTCATGCTTTGAGGATGTTTTGGTTGTTGTTCTTCTCATGTGTTTTTAAGGTTTGGATTTGATGACGAATCCTTTTCAAGAAGGGGAGGATGATACTAGGATGGATGGCTTGGTTGACACAAGCATGGATGGCACGTATGATGTTCATGAAAAGGGAAGCTTAGGAGTCCATGGGAGTGCTGTGGATGAAGAAAAGAGGCCATTTGTGCAAGTGGCTACTTTAAATTCAAGAATCCACAAAGAAGACCACCAAACAAGGCCCTTGCCACATTAAGGGCAATTTTGTTAAAAGCCAATATCTTCTTATTTTCTTAGTATAAATAGGATATTTCTTTATTTTACATGGGAGTTTTAATGAATATTGAATATTAATCTTTGAAGCTTGTAGTTTCTAGGTGAAGCTTAGCATTAGTTGGTAATTTTAGTAGTGTGGATCTTGGAATTGTTGGTGAACTTCTTGGTTTGGTTAATCAAAGGTTACTCATTTGTGGTTTCTTGGTTTCATTTGATTTTCTCAAACCAGGGTTTGTGTTTGAATTGTTGAATTCAATTAGGAGGTTAGGGCATCAAGTCCCTTGTTGCCCATAAATTCAAAAGATTGAATATTAACCCACATATCCTTCTTTTTTTTTTCTTTCCTTCTTATTCTTCAATCTTTGATTCTTATCACAACCTAAGTCAAGCAACTACATGAACCTAGACTAAGGAATATAAATCCAATCCCAAGGTACCTAGGTACGGTGAGTCAAGTCCTAAAGGAGAACAACTACCGGGACTAAGGAATCCAAAGCAGAAATCTACCCTAAAACCCCCTAACCGGCTAAAATAATCATAAGCTACCAAAAAGACTATCAAAACCATAATATCCCACAAATAATTAGAAATTTACTATGCCAATACAATAAATGAACAAAGTCTAGAGCTTAGGTAAGCCTAGCCTACCTGGATGCCGAAAAATTCTCTCTTAATCTACTAAATCAGAGCTTTTCTCTTTAGAGAAGCCCCCGACTGCTGCCATGATATAAAAATAGTAATCTAGGTGTCAAAATGAGAATAACAATACCCATAACACTATAAAGTAATACGGGTCAAAAATTGGATTAAAAATCAATTTGTGTGACCCGCCGATGGAATTGAAAACTGAGTCTGACACTAGGTCTCTCTCAACTCAAGGATTGCAATCTCCAAAAGTGAGCACAATCTAAAATTAACAACAACCCCAAGAAAGTCCCAAGAATTAAGGAAAAATAGAGAATTAAAACTAGGATTTAAATCAAATTAAGGTTGGAACTTATGGATTATAGACGAGGAGAAGGTCACTAGTCCAGCTACTAATAAACTTTAGCCCTAAACTATGATCTTAAACTAATTTTCACTCTCAAAATACTCAAATATGGAGGAAATTTCAAGAAAATGAATGAAAGAGATTAAGTGGGGTTTATATACAGCGACCTCCGCTTAAGCGGAGGGTTGGCTGCTTAAGCGGTGTCACCTGTGCTCCTGACCCATCATTGCTTAAGAAAGGGTCACTGCTTACCCGCGCCAATGCCTAATTGCTCATGCTTAGGTGGTGAAGAGCCTGCCTAAGTGACAGAGGGTGACATCAGTGTTGGTCACCAAAGCAACCTCCTAACCTCTAAAGTGGCTCTATTTAAGCAACTAATTGGCCACTTAAGCAGCTGCACCACCTGATGCACCTGTAATTTCTAGCTAAGTCTAAAAAGACTCTGATTGGGTGCTTGGGATTCATTTGGAACTCAATGCTTGCAATGAACTATGCTACCCTACCAGAAACAACATTTCGGACTCAACATAATCAAAAAAAATTCCAACAGAGGTTGTTTCAACAAAATATGGCCCCCACACCTACTATCCCATTTTTACCAAATTTTAACCCATAGCCCAAAATGAGCCTGAAAGCCTTGGGACCCAAACCAAAGGTATCCTTAGCCTAAAATCCATATTCTGGAGATAACAAAACTGTCAAAATTCCCACCCGAGGTCATTTACTTGAAGCTAAGGCTAAATACCTATTTCTCAAATTTGAAAGCTCCAAAATAAGAAAGTTGGCATAAAAACCAAATAAACTGTCCAGGAACTGAACTATTAGTCTTATCAAGTCATAGATGACTTGAGGAATCTATAGGAAAGTTCTAAATGCAGAAAATATGTGAAAGAGGGAAAATGACAGGACAAGTCACACAACATCCACTACTAAAAGGACGTTCGTCCGCAAAAGTCAAGAGAAGGGAAGTGCCTGAAGGCTTTAATAGGTGAGGATACTGGGTCCATATGTCATTCTTGGTATCCTAGATAGCCTCTTTGACTAAATTATTTAATCACTGAACCTTTACCACTGAAATTGCCCTAGAGCGGAACCGTCTGATATCTCTGGCTAAAATAGCAATTGGCTCCTCCACGAAGGTCAACCTATCATACAACTGAACCGAGTCCAATTGGAGAATGTGAGGCTTATATAGAATGTAATTGCAAAGCATCGATACATGGAAAACTGGATGGATAGTAGAAAAATTTGGAGGCAAGGCTAACTCATAGGTTATCTTTCCGACTCTCCGAAGGATCTCAAATGGCCCGATATACCTGGTACTGAGCTTGACCCTTTACCCGAACCTCATCACACTATTCATGGATGACACTCAAAGAAAAACCCAATCAGCAACTCCAAAGCTCAAAGCACAAAGCCTACGGTCTACATAATTCTTCTGCCTTCTCTGAGCTGCCCTTAGCCTATCTTAAATAACCCTAACTCTATCCAATGAATTTTGAAGTAAATCTATACCTCGTGGCCTAGCCTCAAAAGTCTTAAACTAACCAATAATATATCGACTCTGCCTACCACACAATGCCTCGAATGGAGCCATCTGGATACTGAAACGGTAGTTGTTATTATACTAGGACTCGTCTAAATGAAGAAATTATTCCCACTGACCTCCAAAATCAATAACACATGCCCATAACATATCTTCTGGGACCTGAATAGTCCACTCAGACTGTCCATTGGTTTGAGGGTGAAATATTGTGTTAAGATAAACTTGGGTACCTAACTCCTCCTGAAATGCCCTTCAAAAGTTGGAGGTGAGCTGAGAGCCTCTATCAAAGATGATGGATATTGGTACCCTATGAAAATGGAATATCTCACAGACATAAATCTGAGCCAACCTTTTTGCACTGTAAGACATCTGAATCGGTAGAAAATAACCAAGTTTTGTCAACCAATTAGTAATGACCCAAATGCTATAAAAACCGTAAGAAGTGTGCGGTGAACCCATAATGAAATTCATAGTAATCCTCTCCCACTTTCACTTAGGAATGGCTAGACTGTAAAGCAAACCACCAGGTCTCAAATGCTCAAACTTCACCTGCTGATAACACAAACACCCAGACACAAAGTCCGCTATATCTCTTCTAATACCACTCCACCAGTAATGCTTCCTCAAGTCCCTATACATCTTAGCTATCCCAGGGTGAATAGAGTATCTGGAGCAATAAGCCTCCTAAAGTATCAACTAAATCAAACCTCCTACTCTTGGAACATAAATATGACCATTGAACCTTAGTACACCCTATGAGTCTAAGGTAGCCTTCCTGGCCTTGCCCCTCAGGATTTGATCCCAAATGACACACAACCGAATATCCTCAAACTGTCGTGCTCAAATCTGCTCAATCAATGTAGACCTGGCCTCAACATTAGCAAGAATTCTCCTAGGGTATGAAACATCAAGTTGAACTAACCTATTGGCTAAGGACTGGATGTCTAAGGCTAATAGTTGCTCCAAAACATCAAGTTGAACTAACCTATTGGCTAACGACTAGATGTACAGGGCTAATGGTTGCTCCAAAACTGTAATGAAAGCCAAACTCCCCATACTCACCGTCTTTTGGCTCAAGGTATACGCTACCAAGTTTACCTTGCCCGTGATGGTATAGAATAAAAATATCATAGTCCTTGAGCAAATCCAACCACCTGTGTTGCGTCGAATTAAACTCCATATGACTAAGAATATACTGTAGGCTATGATGATTGGTGAATATCTTGCAGTGAACACCATATAAGTAATGGCCTCCAAAATTATGTGCAAAAACCATCGCCGCCAACTCAAGTCATGGTAGGGTAGTTGCGCTCATGCACCTTCAGCTACCTAGAATCATATACAATGACTTGACCCTGATTCATAAAAATACAACCCAAACCAACACCCAAAGCATCACAAACTGCAAACCCCTCACCCTCAACTAGAAGAGTCAAAATAGGAGCTAAAGTGAGTAAGGCCTTAAGCTTCAAAAAGCTCACCTCACACTCTTCGAACTACTGAAATGGAACATCCTTTCGAGTTAATTTGGTTAGTGGCACTGCTATAGAAGAGAACCTCTAAACAAACCGTCTATAGTAACCTACCAATCCAACAAAACTGCGAACCTCAGTAAGAAAAATAGTCCTATCCGAATCACTAACCGCCTAAATCTTCCCAGGTCTACCATAATCCTATCTTTTGAAACCACGCACCCCCAGAATGCTATACACTCAATCCAGAACTTGCTCTTTGAGAACATGGAAAATTAATCAATAAAAAATACTTTTTCTTTAATTAGTTTTAGTGCAATTAATTTTTGGCACTTTGAAAATTTGTTGCGAACAAATTTTGGCATGTCTAGTGGGACAAATTTTGCTCTTCTTCTCTTCCTCTTACAAATCAGAAACTATAAAGTCAACTGCTACAATGGCTTTTAGAAAGACCAATGACGTTTCATGCAAGGACTCTATTGCTGCATCATCTACTGATCTCAGTCATATTGTCCCAGTTACTTTCCATAAGTTAAAGACTAGTGGCTTGGATGGATCTAAATACTTTACCTCTTTGGAGATGGTGTAAACCAATAACTCTCATATGGCGGCTGTAACTGTAACCCCTGGGGTCAACCTTGCATCCATATTCTTTGGCGAACTTTCTTAAACCGGCTCTAACTTTGTGAACCTGAGGATTCAATAGATTCTACAATTTCAACAAAAGTCAATACCTTGATGGCTGAATCAACTAAAATGAATGAGAAGTTCACAATGATGGAGCAAATCATTGAAGCCTGTGGACAGTAAGAATCTTCATATTGCTTAACTTATGAACAAATTAGAGGCCTTTAAACCTGGAGAGTCGAGTCATATCCACACTTATCTACCTGTATTCACTCTACAAAATAACAACGTTGAGGAATCACTTGCTAAGACCAAATTTCAAAAGAAGAAATAATATTTTTCAGTTGCAGCGTTATCCGTCCAATAGTTTCAAGACATGATAAAAAACACCATCAAGGCTCAATATGGCAGAGCACCATAATATTTGTTGTATTACTACAAGCCATATAATAAACAGATTGATTTTCTACCTATGCCTATGAACTATAAACCTCCAAAGTTGTAGCAATTTGATGGCAAAGGAAAACTGAGACAACATATTGCCCACTTAGTGGAAACTTGTAGCAATGTTGGAATACATGGTGACCTTTGGGTAAAATAATTTATTTGTTCCCTGAATGGGAATGTATTTGACTGGTATATAGACCTAGAACACAATTCCATTGATAGTTGAGAGCAACTCGAGAAAGAATTCCTCAATTATTTCTATAGTACTCTTCAAACGGTAAGTATGATAGAGTTGACTGCTACTGAGTAAAGGAAGGATGAACCCTTGGTGGATTACATCAATCATTGAAGAGCATTGGGGACTTTTATATATAATGCAAGGAATCAATTCGTGAACTTTTGAAGAACTTTCTACATGAGCATATGATGTGGAGTTGAGCATCACAAGTCATGGGCAGACATCTCTTGATCTAACAAAAAAAAAAGGAGATCAAGAAAGGTACAACTTCAAAAATCTATACTAAAGAATATATGAAGGTGAAGGCAACTTCTGTAAAGATCAACAGCCAAAAAAAATTGAATGAAGAGGAGGACCTAAGTCAATATCTAAAGAAGGAGAAACATCGTCCAACCTTCAAGGAGTTACAGGCAAAGGTTTACCAATTTCCCAATTCAGACGTACATATGATCCTTGATGAATTAATATCCAAGAAAGTCATTGATCTTCCTGAATTGAAGAGACTCAAAGAAATCAATAAAGTTGGTGGTCCCAAATACTGTAAGTTTCATCGCATCATTTGCCACCCGACAAGCAAATGCTTTGTATTGAAGGAGAAAATCATGATGCTTAAGGGAAGGAAAATCATCATTGACATGGATGAAATAGTATAAGCAAATCATTCTAGTGTAGCACCTAAGAAAAAGAAGTGCTCAAAGTGGCAGGCTATGTTAAACACCATCTTTTTGTAATTTGGGTGTTTCAAACCTGTTGAAGTTGATTTTTTGAGAAAAAATCTCAGAGGTTCACTAGAGATAGATGATAACCCCAAAGAGGATGAAGATGCTAGTTGGACTATGGTTACTCATAAGAAGCAGAGACATCAAGAAGTTCTAAAGATACGACTTTCTAAGACAAGAGCAATAAGGAGTGATATGAATCAACCAAAATAATTAAAAAATAAAATCTTGTACAGCCAGATGTCCAATGGTTCCCTGTCACAGAAGGTCTGAACTGTCGGACTTATTTCATTGAAAATTCCTTCAAGGCAGTGAATTTAATGTGATGCATGTAGTTTCCAACACAGATGAAATTAAAGGAAACAAAAGGGAGCATAATCCAACAATAGCATAAGAACACTATGCTAATGGTAAAATCCCCATGTTTTACAACAATTGCCTTCACTGGTGATGACTTGTTATTAAGGTCTAATCCATATAATAGGTCTTTGTTCGTGGTAGGAACTATTCGGTAACAATATCTTAATCACATGTTAATCGATGATGGTTCAGCAGTCAATATCATACAAAAAATGGTGCTAAATAGCTAGGAATATCCATTGATGAATTATCCAACGGTAACATAACCATCTAAGGTTTCAATCAAGGAGGACAATGAGCTATAGGAATGATTCATATGGGATTGTCCATTGGTGATATGAAGTCAAACACTTTGATTCATGATGTAGATGCTAAAATATCATACAACTTGTTACTTGTACGTCCTTGAATTCATGAAATCGAGTTCTCCATCTGTTTTGCATCAATGTATGAAGTATATGAAAAATGGTGAAGTAGTCAAAATAGATGCAAACATCAATCCTTTCACTGAAACAGAGTCATAGTTTGCAAATGCAAAATTTTTCTTAGAATCTTGTAGATCAAATATGGAGGAACCCATACAAGCCTACCCAACTGACATTGATCCAAACAGAGAGAATGAAGTTCAATGGGTTGACATTAAGATGTCTAAGAAGAAAACTGAAGAAGTCTCCATTAAGCTTTCAACATATGAAAGAGACAAGCAGACAAAGATTGATACAGAGCATCTAGTTTTTTCCTACTTCCACGTGAGCATCAAAGAAAGAAACAACCCTTGCTACAAGAATGTACTCAACAAGTTTGCCCTTCAAGAAAAGAAATGAGTCACAAAGCATTTCAAGATTTGAATGAGAATATGAATGTACCAGTTGCATAAGTCCCGTCTATCACTTTTAAGCCTACTAAAGGCAATATCCAAGTTGATAAGATAAAATCAAAAGACCTTCTCATTTCTTGAAATATTAGATTATGAATTCTCTAATGTAGCGAGACTAGGAGAGCTCAAAGATGAAGTCATTGGTGAAAAGATACATAGGCTTACAAAGTCTCAAATAAAGTTGAGCAAACAAGAGCATTATGTCGCCACTCCTATAATTAGATTAGGATTCAGCTTGGCAGACCCTCTGCAAATTTCATCTAACAAAGGCAAGGAAACAACTTCATCACACCACGCTGATGTGACGACATTTAATGATATATTTTATGCTTTTAACCAAGAATAATTATGAGTTTTTAAGCAACCGTTGTAAGATTTGATATCTTTTATGTCTATATGTAGGAACTTGATCCAAGGCTAAGAAAAGAAGGAAATTGTACTTAAGAGGCTTGTGATGGATCACTTGATGTGCCGCCAAATAGGTGACGAGCCATTACAGATGCCGTTAAGATATTGTAGAAACACTTGTAAAGAGAATCAATGTGACGACTTGCCTGATAGAACGCCAAAGGCCAGATGGACCATCACACTAAGCCATTAGAGCTAAAAAGAATCAATGCCCAGATGAAGCCAATTGACTGTTCGATATGGTAAACCGTCATGATTCTAGCGAGCCATCAGGCGAGAAGTCACAGTGGAGAAGGCAGTCCAATTTGAAATTCAGATTCTCAAATTTCTAGAGCCTATAAATACCTAGTCTAGGGTTTAGAATAGGTATCTTTCATCATTTAGAGTATTTTTACATTATTTTCTCTACGATTGAACGTTTTTGAGGTTTTGAAACTACTACTATGGTTTTTGTCAAGGATTCAAGTCTTGAGTTTCATCTTTGTAAGAATTCATCTTTTGATTATGAAATATATTGCTTTCTTATTCTCAATAAATATGTGTGGCTAAAAACCCTGTAACTAGGGTTGTGGGATCCATGGCTAAAAAGTGATTCTAGGGTTAATTTCGGTATGGATTCGATCTATACTTGTGAATGTATTGTTATTTCTTTTATTTTCACAGATTGCTAATGGTTGAAAACATTAGAATAATTCATAGGTTTACTTTGCTTGAACTGAGAGGTTAAAATCGAAAAAAGGGCTTAACAATGGGGATTTAGAGATAATCTAATGGGGAATACTCTAGCAAGATTATTTAACTCGAGGCTAAAATTGAGTTTACTATTTCCATCACTTTAAGTTCAAAAGAATTATAGAGATAATCACCTAATTAGGCTGAGAAATGTTTAGGCATACATTTGAATTCAATTGTCTGACATTACATATATTAAAATGGATTCATTATCGATATTAACCCGAAAGTGACAAAGAGCCATAGTGAATGAAATCCTAGTTCATTTTTTCTACAGATTCATATCTCTAAAATTTAACGCTCATTACTTAAAACAAGTTATACATTGAGTCAAAACCACTTATTATAACTCCTCCACCCATTTAATGGAAATTGTAGACTAATAGTCACTTAAATTGCAAAAAACTTAGTGTTCACCTTATTCCCTATGGGATTCGACCTCAACCTTTGTTGGGTTATATATTTGACAATGACCGCTTATACTTCTTATGGGAGGTGTAATTTGGGTGTATCAAATTTTGACACCATTGTCGGGGAATACAGTTGTCCATTAAGTTTGTTGTGTTTACTTGACTCTTTGTCATATTTCCTAATTTTACTTTTGTTTGTTATTTTTGTAATTGCAGTGTACTAACTTATGAAGGACAAGTATCCAAAGCTTGGGTGAACCATTATTACCTTACGATCCCGAGCTTGCAAAGATTTTGAGGCAAAATATGGATGCAAAACTAGGTGAAATGATGAGGCTTCAGCAGCTCGCAGCAAATCAACGTAATCTTAATGCATCCGGGAATGAGGGCGATGATGATTTGGGTGATGACGTTGATAAGAAACATGTTGATAATATTTCCACAGCCAACCAAAATCAACGACAAAAATCCAGAGGTCGACAACAACTTTCTATGAACTTTGACCTTGAGGATAAAGATTAAGCTGATCTAGATGGGGTTGGTGCCACTGGAGCCATTGTTCTACCACCACTAGCCTTTGGAGCAAAGTTTAATATCACTAGCACCATGATCCAGTTGTTGAATCTAAAAGGTTTATTCAGAGGAATGGATTGTGATAATCCAAATATGCACTTGATGAACTTCATAGGGATCTCTAAGTCCTTTGATTATCCAGGAGTTAGTCAGAACGCCATTCGACTGCAGTTGTTCACATTGTCTTTACCTAGGAAGGCAATATTATGGTTGACTGTGCTACCTCCCAATTCTATTACAAACTGGAGAAAGCTAAAAGGAGATTTCCTAGAAAGGTTATTTTTGCCTTCCAGGATGTTACAGTTGAGGGATAAAATCAGTAACTTCAGGCAGCAACCAGGTGAAGCACTACATATATAACTTGGTTGAGGTTCAAGAAAAAGTTAACCCAATGTCCCAATCATAAGTTGGTAGATGAGCACATGATGGAGAATTTCTATAGGTATCTAAACTTAATTACCAAACAAACGATTGACAATGCATCTGGAGGAGCATTCATGGGATTGACTTTTGCAGTGGCCACAGTGATGCTGGATAGGTTGACTAAAATAAATAGAGCTTTACACATCAGGGGTTCTGAGGTAGCAAGCAGTACTTATGCTATGGGTATATTAGTCGAACAACACTGAAAGAAAGAAGAGTGTGGCCAGGACATGGATCACATGAAGACACAAATGATTTACTCATAAAGCATTTGTTGGTAGGTGGCATTGAAAATGTAAAAATTGTTGGTTTGTTGGGTAAAGCAGTTGAGTCTGACTCAGAAGAAGAGGCAAACTATATGAATAACCAAATGGGGGGGGGGGGTTCAGGCCATTAGTCAAGAAAACCAAGGTTGAAACTATCAGAGGGACAAGTATTATGATAAGGCTGGCTACAAGGATCGTGATCAAGGGAATTAGAAAAGAAAAAATTCTGGAGGTAGTTTGTATATACCACTAGGAAATCATGATAGAGCTAGCAATGATTCAGGGAAGTCCCCTATGGAAGAGATGATGGCAAATATGCTAAAAAGTGTGGAATCTACAGATGCAGGAGTGAAAGAAATGAAGAATGATTTATCTTCAATAAGTCAGTTTATAGATTCTCACTTCACTTTCATCAAGAAATTATAGTATTAAATGGGTCAGTTATCCACATCTTTCAATCAATAGAAAAGTGGAACTCTACCTAGCGATACTGTTCAAAATTTTAGGAATGATGGGAGTTGCATGGCTATTACCATAAGGAGTGGTAAAGTTTTACCTAAACCACATCTGATGGTTTAGACATAGGTGGGAGATGTAGCCTCTAATTATGAATTGGTGGCTGATAGTGTTTGTGTTGATGAGAATCCAAACGTGTTTGAAAAGCCAAAAAATATTGATAACAAAAAGGTAAATGTCAAAAAATCTACCAGTGTGAAGGATAATGTTGTTGTGAACAAGGAGAAGGGGAAAGAGAAAAGAGATTGATAAGCCTCTAACGCAAATCCCTAGTCCTTCTCTTCTATTCCCATACAGACTGAAGAAGAAAATAGAGGATGGTAAATTTCATAACTAAGTTTCTCACTTAGTTACAAAGAAGAAGATGGTGAGTCTTGAGCCAGAGGGAAATATTATCATTGTAGTGCAATTGCTTTGCAATTCCAAAAGAAGGCAGATCTGGGTGCTTTTACTATTCTGTGCACAATTGGTGCAATCAACTTTGCAAAGGCCTTATGTGATCTGGGTGCTAGCATCAATTCGATGCCTCTAGCTATTTATCGGCAGTTGGGCTTGGGAGCCCCCAAACTGACAACTATACGGCTATTGATGGTTGACCATTCAGTCAAAAAGCCAGTAGGGATATTGTATGATGTGTTAGTGAAAGTTAAGAACTTTATATTTCCAGTGGACTTTGTGATCCTTGATTGCAAAGTAGATTTTGAAGTGCCCATAATCTTGGGTAGACTATTTTTAGCCACCGAAGAGTGTTAGTCATATGGAGTGGAATGAGTTAAAATTCATATTGAATAATAAGGAGGTGAAGTTCAATATATGTCAGTCGATGAAGCAACCGAGAGACATGAGTGTTGTCTCGGTCATTGATATTGTTGATGAAGTTGATATTATGGTGCCTATTAAAGAAAGATTTGTTGTGGAAACCTTAGTTGCTGTGATGATAAATTTTGCTAGGGAAGACATCAAATATTATGAGGAGACAGTTAGTACTTTAGCTAGAATGGGGTCATATTCTTATGCCCCAAAGAAGTTGAACCTGGATATGAAAATAGGCCAACTCCTCCAGTAAAACCATCAATAGAAGAACCGCCCGTATTGGAGCTCAAGGAATTTCCTGTCCATCTTCCATACATATTTTTGGGTGAGAATAACATATTTTCCATGATTATAGACGCTAATTTGACAAAGTGGCAGGTAGAAGCCTTTATTTCTGTGTTACAAAAGTATAAAAGAGCAATTGGTTGGACGATTGCAGATACTATTAAAATTCCACCAGGCATTTTTATGCACAAGATTCAGTTGGAAAAAAAGTGTACTCCAACCATTGAACCACCAGTGAAGACTTAACCCATCAAGGCAAGAAGTAGAGAAGAAGGAAATAATCAAATGGCTTGATGTGGGTGTTGTGTACCCAATCTCATATAGTAGATGGGTAAGTCATGTGCAGTGAGTCCCAAAGAAGGGAGGTATAATGGTGGTATCTAACGAGAAAAATGAGTTAATTTCACTAGCTCTAGTCACTGGTTGGAAGAGTTGCATGGACTACAAGAAGCTTAATTCATGGACTCCTAGGGATCACTTCCCAATGCCATTCATGGACCAAATGCTTTATAGATTGTCAAGGAGAGGTTGGTATTGCTTCTTGGATGGTTATTTGGGTTATAACAAAATCTTCATTGCACTTGAAGATTAGGAGAAGAATTTGTTTATATGCCCCTATGGGACATTTACCTTTAAGTGAATGCCCTTAGGGTTATGTAATGCTCTTGCAACATTCCAAAGGTGTATGATGTCAATTTATTTTGACATGGTAGAATACACTTTGGAAGTGTTTATGGACAACTTCTCTGTCGTAGGTGATTCTTTTGAAGACTACATGGCAAATCTCAGTAATGCCTTGCAAAGATGTGAAGAATTTAAGCTTATGCTCAATTGGGAAAAATGCCACCTTATGGTTAAGGAGGGCATCTTATTGGGGAACAAGATTTCAGCAAAAGGTATTGTAGTGGACCAATCTAAGATAGAGGTGATCGAAAAACTACCTCTACCAATCTCAGTGAAGGGAGTTAGAAGTTTTCTAGGCTACAGAAGTTTTTACCGAAGGTTCATTAAGGACTTCTCCACAGTCGCTAATCTATTGAGCAAATTATTGGAGAAGGAAGCTAAGTTTGTGTTTGATGGTGACTGTTTGAAGGCATTTAAGTGCCTTTAAGAAAATTTTGTAGCTTTCCCCATTATTATTACTCATGATTGGTCTCAACCTTTTGTAGTGATATGTGACGCGAGTGTGGTAGCACTGGGAGCTATTCTTAGGCAGAAGCGAGAGAAGATTTTTTCATCCCATTTATTATGCTAGAAAGGCATTAAATGGGGTGCAAAAGAACTACACAATTACTAAACAGGAATTGCTTACAGTTGTCTATGCCTTTGAGAAGTTTAGAGCATATTTACTTGGCACTAGAGTGATTATGCACGATGATCATGCTATCTTTAGATATATGATGGCAAAGAAAGATGCCAAACTTCAGTTGATTAGATGGGTATTTCTAATGCAAGAGTTTGAATTTGAAATCAAAGATCACAAGGGTTGTGAAAATAAGGTAGCGGATCACCTCTATAGACTTGATAATGAAGGAAAAGCGAAAGATGAGTTTGAAATTAATGACTCATTTCCAGATGAACAGGTATTAGCTTCATCTCTTGATCTTGTGCCTTGGTATGCTGATTTTTCTAATTGTCTTGTCAGTGATATGATGCCAGAAGAACTAACTTTCCATCAGAGAAAATAATTCTCCATGATGTGAGCAACAACTTTTGGGATGAGCCATACCTATTCCGTTTATATGCTGACAACATATTAGGAGATGTGTACCAAAAGTGGTGATATTGAGCATTATGCAAGTGTGTCATTATACCCCAGTAGGGAGACATCATGTGGGTTATCATACATCTCAAAATATACTATAGTGTGGGTATTACTGCCCCACTATCTATAAAAATGCCCAAGATTTTGGCAAGGCATGTGATCAATGCCAACGGCAAGGATCTATTCTCAAAGGCAGGAATTGTCTATGTCGACAGTTTTGGAAGTTGAGTTGTTTGATGTATGGGACATGAACTTTATGGGCCCATTTGTAAGTTCTTATGGCCATAAGTACATCTTGGTGGTGGTGGATTATGTGTCAAAATGGGTGAACGACGTGGCTTTGGCAGACAATGAAGGTAAGAGGGTGGTTATGTTCTTAAAAAAGAACATTTTCTCTCAATTTAGGACTCCACAAATGATCATAAGCGATTGGGAGTCACACTTTTGCAACAAGGTGTTCCGTACAACTCTGGCCAAGTACGGAGTGAAACAACACAAGGTATCTCCCCCTATCACCCACAAACCAGTGGGCAAGTAAAGGTATAAAATTGAGAAACAAAGATGATATTGGCAAAGTCAGTGAATGCTAACCTCAGTGATTAGTCTCAAAAACTTAATGATGCACTATGGTCTTATCATATGGATTTCAAATTTCCAATAGGTATGTCTTCTTACCAACTTGTTTTTGGTAAAGCTTGTCACTTGCCTGTGGATCTTGAGTATAAGGCCCTCTGGGTGATCAAAAAGCTAAATCTTAGTCGGAGTGACACTGCGGATTTGAGGTTGGAGTAATTGAACGAGATGGATGAATTTCGACTATGAGCTTATAAAAGGGTTCCCTCTATAAGGAGAAAATGAAATTTTACCATGATAAGCTAATTGAGAAGAGAGAGTTCAAGGTAGGAGACTTGGTATTGTTGTTCAATTCAAGGTTCAAACTGTTTCCAGGAAAGCTCAAATCCAAATAGTTTGGACCATTCAAAGTTACTCTAGTGTTTCCATCAGGTGTAGTTGAATTAGAAAACAAGGATAGAGAGAATTTCAAAGTGAATGGATAGTGAGTGAAATAGTATGTTGGAGTTTTAGAAGAGTTAAAGGTATTGTCATTGTTCTATCCTGATAAAGTCTGAGTAATCAAGATACCCGAGTCATTCCACGACATTAAATCAGGGGCAAATGGGAGGCAACCCATATCTTGTTGTTGTAAAATGAATTTTTGAGTAGGTTTTTATTCTTGAACATGTTTGATGTGGATCTGTAAGTGTGCGGGAAAATAAAGTATAGGTGAAGGCATGAAGGATCAAATCTGGTTTAAGGTTGATGGTTCGCCTAATGAAACATCAAGGCTCTGATGAACCGTCAACTTAAGTCATCACAAGAGGCAAGTAAATGGGTGGTTCTGGTTAAGAGCTAACGTATCACGTGAAGAATCATCACAGGTCTAACAAGTGGTCACCCTAAGTCATTAAATGGAGTATGGAAATACAATATTCTATATAAGGGTTGATATCTTGCTTGACAAAATTTCACATGTCTGATGAGCCGTCACCCTAAAACGTCTGCCACAACATGTCGACGGAATATTCTATTTAATCATGATCGTTCATGTGGCGAACCATCACGCACTAGGAAACCCATCACAAATTGGCAACTCAGGTCAGTTTAATTTTTAATTTTTACTAACCCAATACCAAACCCTAATCCTAACCCAAACTAATAAAGCTTACCCATCCTAAATTAAACCACAACACCTTAAAGAGCCATTTCAAAACTTTCAATTGGGTTTCCCTTCCTCTCCTTTCTTTCTATAACCATAAAACCCACAAAACAAAATCCCACATCTTCTCAAACCCATGTTCCTAAGTCATTACCATCTTTACCCAAGTTTCATTACTACTTAAATTCTAATTGATGACTATCCAAGCCTTCCCAAACAACCAAATCCTTCACAACACCTCCACAACTTAGAAAGTTTTTATGTTAGTGACAGTGTACAGTGCAAGAACACTCTTCTTCATCGGGGTTTTCCACCAAGGTATGTGTGTGATTTATTCCAATTTACATTCTGTTGTGTGCTAATGGTCCGCTCAAAATGTGAAATGGAAACAATACAAGCCTTGAATTAAAATGTTCAAATTCTAAGTGGGTGGTGTTGTTTTCCAAGTCATTTTATGAGTTTAATAAATGGGTGAAGTCTGAGTAACCCGAATATTACTTGGACATTAGTTCTACTTTTAGACCATTACTAGACTCATGTCTTGTTTTTGTTGGTCCAAGTCGAGGCATTCCATAGAAATTAACTAATCTGGCACAAACGGTGTTTGACGAAATATCTCAAAGAAGGGATGTTAACTGGTTATCTTTGTTGTCTCAGCCTGACGGTTCATCTGACAATCCATCAAAGCTTTGAGGAACCATCAAGTCAAGCCATTATATATCATGTCTTTACTAGAAAACTCTGACGGCTGGGGTTGACGAATCTTCACAAGTGTGACGAGCCATCACCCCAAACAGTCAAGAAATAACAGCTTTTGTACTATAAGCTTTTTTGCCTAAGTGTTCTTATACACTGACTAATTTTCTCCTTTTATAGGTACTATGTCTCAAAAAATTTAAGTCAAATGTGGTGGAGCACGAAAAAGGCAAGATGGGACTTCCTTGACCCTAAACTATGAGATGAACTGGAAAATAAGGTTAAGGAAACCAATGCACCAGCCTACTACACTAGGCAAAGTGCAAAGCAAAAAACTCATGCCTTCCAATTTGATGAGAAGGATGAGTCATCTAGTAGAGAATATAGCAGTGACAAGGAGAGCAATGATAGCCCAACCTCAGACCCCAATGAAGAAGGTTGTATTGAAGCCACCAAAAGTCTGGAAACTTATCCTAAATAGGAGAGGGTGAAGTGATCAGAAGTAAGGCCCCAGGGGTTACAGAATCTATTCAATGGAAATTTGAGAGGGCTTAAAAGCATTACCTAGATGGTCTCCTTCCAACAAAGACAAGAAGCCTAAAGAGACCTTTTGCTGAGGAGTATCAAATTATCATAATAGAGTTACCTAAATACCCTATAATGTGAACCTATTTCAATAAATCAAGAAACTTCTTACAACTTGCTTCCACTTTTTGCTTCTTCAATGTTTGTGTGAAAGGAGGTGGTGGCTGATGTAGCATGATTTTTTTGGTATTTTTGATGCTTAAATCATAAAAATTATGCATTTTCTTGAGTATATTTTGTTTCATATGATATATTTTTATGTGTTTGTGTAGGAAACGAGTCTCAGAAGCTAAAGTTGGAAAAACAAGATAAAAAGACCAAATGCTGACTCATGAAAGATAATTACAAATCATACTCTACAAGTACAAATTGTACTTGCAGTTATATTAGGGATCAGAGGAGTGAAGTGTGATGTTGATACCACGACTCATCCAACGACTCGTGAAAAGATAGTATGAGTCATACTTTGACCCATAGAGTAAAGTATAGAAATGTGTGAAATCAGTTTCAACTGTACGAGGCAATCTACAAATTGTGAAGCCAAGGTTTTTTCTTGTCTTGTTTCTTGTTTGTGTTGTTATTATTTTTGTCCAGGGTCATTTTCGTTTCTTTCCTCACTCATTTTCCCTTGATCATGTCTCACTCAGGGAGTAGTTCCTACATTTTTCATCTAGACATTGATTTTGGTGTCGCCTTTGCTAAGTCATGTCTGATTTGTCTCTTCTTACCACACATCACCTTTTGATATGCCCATACAACTACAAAGGAAAAATATATTTGAATTTATATCCATACAAATACAAAGGCAAAATAGCTTCCACTAAGCAATAATATCATTACCTATCTAACCAAATAACAAAATAGAATCACGACATGTGATCTAGAAGAAAATACTATTGATAGGTTGAGTAAATAAATACTAATTTCTATAAAATTAGAGTACTGATTAGATATTGAAAAACAACAAATACAATCTATATCAAGAGGTTACATCAGTGTCAATTTTCAGGGGGCATTAAGTTAAGCTTTCCCCTAATAACAATCAATTATGGTTAGCATTGCAACAAGTTAATCTATAGAAAAAAAACAAAAAAATATGTTACCAAGAAACAAGGAACAATTAATGTGGTTAGCTAATACAAGGGTGAAATAGAGCCATTTCTTTTCCATAAACCCTGTGGAAAATTTCCCTTCTCCTGTATTAGAAAATGAGATATTTTTTCACTTCTAATACTAGCTACAATCTTGATTGTTTCTTGTCTTCTGTCTTTAAGAATTGCCCAACATACTTTAAAATGTATGCAAAGGTGCAATCAATTCTACCAAAGTACTCAGTATTGTTCCCTAATTAGGCCTTATGACTCTCATAACAACTCCTGATAAGGTTTTCCTTGAAAATTCCATAAATGTGTCAAGAAATGTTGCACTTTTTGTAATTTCCTTATGGGAAAATCATACACTATAGTGACTAGGTCTCATTCGATTGAGAGACAGTTCACATGCTATGAGCTGGGTTGGATGAGCACACCACCTGGAGCTATTACCCAACCATGGTTTGCTAATTCTATGTGAACTACATAGCTTGCCTTAAAAAATATGCAAAAAGGGACAAAAAGCATATGATACAAAAGTGTTAGATAGAGTTTTAGTTCGTGGGGTCTCAGTTGATATCTCTAAACGAACAATCAACAGGGTCCTATTTGTCCAAGAATATTTACTTCCAGCAAGCATGCCAGAGTTTGAGCATAGAATACTATCAGTATCATGACAGCAACCTTGGCTAGCACAAGTGCTAACTGATGGTGCACCGTCTTGGTTGACTAGCACGAAGGAAAGGATTGCCAAGTCGTCGTTAACTTTTACTGGTAAGTTTTGGTGGGTAGTGGTACATTTGAGATTGATGCTGTAACACCCTGTATGTTTTCGAATCTATACGACTACGTATACATTTATGGAATTAGTTAAACATGAGAGATTTGATGAATTATACATTAATTTGTTGGGCATTAATGAGTCATGAGCCATTGGTCTTAAATGAGGCCCAAAATCACAAATGAAGACATGGCCCAAATATGGAAAAGATCCATTCTTGTGTTTGACCAAGCCAAAATGCATTAAATTGGATAAGGATGACCATTAAATACCATATAAATCAATATAAAAATGAGATTTTATTCAACAACAACACACATGCCTTTTTCTAGAATTCTCTCAAACATTTCTCTCTGACTCAAACCCTAGACCTTCATCCTTTGGACCAAGATCATTATCTTGCAAGACTTGGTAAGTGTATATTATCATGGTTTAATATATTTTATGTATGGAATATGGTTTATATCATGTTGGTTATGTTGGTGAAGTGTGAGAAGGTCACTATGTGTAAAACAATTTGTGTTTGCTAAATCGGAGGATGGTTTGTCTTGTAAACTTGAACATCGACTTGTGATCTTGAAGGAAATGAAATTTATGGATTCAATATTTAAATGTGATATGTGATTATAGTCTTTCCTTGTTTTATCCATGTGTATAATGTTTGGAATTGTTGTCGTAAATTTGGTTATGGATTTGATGACGTAATGAAAGAAAAGTGTCATTTTGGTGATGTTATTGTGTTTTGTGAGACCATGGATGATTGTTGGCATCCAATATGATCAAAAATATGTCAAAATAAGTTTGGTTATGATCATGGACCATTCATTGCATAAAAAGACTCAAAAGAGACCAATTTGGCCGAAAATGGGCACCCTCCCTCGCAGGTGAGGCACCTGCGGGCGTAGGTGCCAATGGAAATGACCCTAGCTACTGCCAAACGGCACCTGCGTATGTATTTCAGCCACCTTCGGGGGAAGGTGGCTTCACAGGTCCCATCCAGAACCCCATTTTTCATGTTTTTGTTCCCTTTTGACCCCGGAAGGCCCCTATACCCTTTATGGATATAATTAGCAACTTGTGATGTCATTTTAATGACTTTAAAGGGGCGTATGGAAGTATGTTGTACTATTTTATGTTTTTATTGTTGTTCATAAGTTGTTATCAGGCAAGTTGATAGGAGTAATTGTGACGGAATGCTAATGAGAAAGCATAAGGGTAAGTGTGATGTGAAATGCTATTGATGTGTGATATTTTGGTCAATGTGTGGAATGTTATGGTGGTGTTGGTATGATAATGCAATGGATTGTACTATCAAGGACGAAATGATGCTATATAGCAGTCACGTAACTCATTGTGACACTTATACGTTTGTAAGGGAGATAGTTGTTAACGAGAATTCTATTATGAACTTGTATTGTAGAGTGAAAAATAAGGAAGGAGCTGGACTGTTGTGTTCATATATAAAATTGTGTACTCATACTTGGAAGGGAAGGTATGTAAGGTAACTCTTCTATATCCTTCTGCAGCATTTGATGTTCGCATTGTCATAATACTTATTCGATTCCGAAATGCTCTAAGGTATTCCATATCCGGTAGTTGACTAGTGTTACTCATATGTTCCTTACTCATTAGTCACTGGTGAATCATATAACTCATGTCCATTGGTTGACTCATGTTCATTGGCTAATATGTCGACAGTTTCAAAATGTTCTAAGGTATCGCATCTCAGGTTGATGAACAGTTGATATCCACATGTGTCTTACTCAGTAATCATTATACTAAGGTTCCAAAAGTGTTATATTCCAAAGTGATTCTATAGTATTCCAACTAAGGTTAACATATATTGTTATTCATATGTGTCCTACTCTTAGATGAATTATGATCCACTTATTTTATTTATTGACGGAAGTTCCTAAGTTGTCATGATGTTGTAGATTCTAAGAGAACTATCTCAAGAGAGAGTAAAGATGTAAAGAGAGTCTATTTATTTTGCATAAGCATTTTGTTTCCATCATGTTATGTTCCAAAGTCTAAGTAATATTATGATTATGGTTGTACCAATCTTTCACAAGTAAAAGTACCAATCTCATAAGAGTAATAAGAGAAGTGATGTGCCAGTTAATATAATTAGTCCTCACAAGTGAAGATGTCAATCTCATGAAGTAAAGGAGTGAAGTGAAATGTGTACATAAGTGTGTGCTTCAATTAATGTCATGATCTCTAATGTGTCACTCTCATAACTATGTAAAGGGTATAAGTTTAATATGGAATAATCCCAATATTATGCTATGTTATTCATTATAGCGCACCAAGGTGGAGGCCCGGTATCATATACTTACTTATATAAGATCTCATAAGAATAATTAAGTAAGATCTCATAAGAATAATTAAGGGGCAATGTGAGAGTTAACATATCGATCCCTCACTAGTAAAGGTGTCAATCTCTTGAAAGTAAAGAAATGAGGTAAAGCATATGTGTGTTTCCGATAGTATCACGAACCTTAATGTATTATAAAAGTATTAAAAGTATTAATCTCTCCCAAGGATGAAATGAGGAAATGTGTAGGTAATATATGATAACCCACCATGAGAGTGGATGTATGTTACCCCACCATGAGAGTGGATGTATGCTAACCCACCATGAGAGTGGATGTATGTTAACCCACCAATAGAGTGGATGTATGTTAACCCACCAATAGAATGGATGTACGTTATATTGTTAACCTACCAATAGAGTAGATGTATGTTATATCATTACCCCACCACTAGAGTGGACGTATGTGGATGAATGTTATTCTTTTACAACCAACTAACCAAGTAGATGATTATTAATGGTAATGAGCATAGAAGCAAGAAAGAATCTCTTGCATATAGAAGAATCTAGTGGAGGCAAGTATCTTGAGTGAAGGTAATTTCCCTTAAAGGAAAGTAATGATAAAAGATATTATATAAAATGATGGTTTATCCACATTGACTATTCTCTCATATTTTACTCTATTGACATTCTTATGTATAATGCCATTTCTTACGAGCCTTACATACTCAGTACATTCTTCGTACTGACCCCCTCAGGGGACTTACCTTACCTTACATGTTGCAGGTGCAGGCATTATTAGACCTCCTCATTAGGCTGCGGATCATATACAGATCTTTGGTGAGCTCCAGATGCTTTGGGGCTTCCCAAGTCACATGTGTACACTAGGTTTTGGTATTATGTAAATATTGTATAGACATGGTCATGTATCGATAAAGGCTTTGTAGACGGTTGTGGGTAAGAGGTGTATGTCCATGTTGACTTGATGGCCGTGTCGGCCAAGTTTCACATATGTATATATTTATCGCATATTTCATGAATTCCGTTATTAGCATTTTAAGTTCTTACGTGATAATGGTATTTCTTATGGCATGCATATGAATGAGCAAAAGCAAGGATTGGTTCTCTCGGGCCTTATCGGCTTCGGGTGCCAATCACGCCTCATTGGAACTCGGGGTGTGACAGATGCTTATAGGTGGAGATGTTAATTTAGATGAGACCAGAGCAGTGATAGTTACTAGTTTACTGGTGGGGTTCAAGGTGAACTTTAGACTTGTGATTGCTGATGAAATTCATGTGAGGGCCACAAAAATGGCAACATCAATGTCATTTCAATGTCTAGTGACTGAACTTTGTAGACTGGGCAAAGTACCTATCTTGAGTGGTGTTAATGAAGAGGTGGTGTACACCAAAACCCAAGACATTTATAAAACATGGGATGAACCAAAGTTTGAGTTGAGGGCACACAAACCTTCATCTTTTGGACCTCAAACTCAAACCACTCCAGAGGTATCCTACACTTCCTCAGGTATGCCCCTACCCATTATTATTGTTGATCCACAGGGTGTAGCTGTTGCATTCAGGGCTGACTCTACAGCCTCAACTGCTGAAACTACTGACACGTTATCCATACGATATGCGTACTCAAAGTTCCAATTAAACCCATTAAATTTTTTGAAAGTGGTTAAGAAACGAAAAAAGTTTGAGAAGAAGTTACAGGAATGGGCAAAGCAATTTAAGCCCTTCATGGATCAACAATCAAAATACCATTAAAGTCGTATGAAAATATGCATGCTCGTATGGATGACATGGAAGTGCGCATAAACAACAGGTTGAAGGCAATGACAATTCTAGATTTGGTTAAGTTTATAGCCAAACTGAAAAAGGCACAAGCTGACATTGCTACATTACAAGGTAATTCTACCATGGTGTTCCCATATTTGGAGGTGGTGGATTCAGAGGAGGATAACCCCATTGTTAATTTGATGGGGAAACCTCTCAAAGCCAGTGGTAAGAGTCTGATTGAAGGCGGTGAAAAAAAGAAGGGATCAAAGGAAATAAAACACCATAAGAGGACTCAAGAAGAAAAAGATCTGAGAAAGGCAACAAAAGTCTCTAAAAAAGACAAGGCTGTACGACAAGAGCACGTGAGAGTGTAACAGGCTAGGGTTTCTTTTAGTTTAGTATGTGGAGTTTGTTCCACGCCATAGATTTTGCCTACTCCTATTCCTACTCTAGAGACCGAGATGGTTGTTGATAACTTGAGCACTCTGATCCACACCAGTGTCACCATTCCTGATTTTAAGGTCGATGAAGCCTCCAAAGATGTGCTAAACTCTAAAGACTAAGGGCTTCATAGGTATTCCTTCCTCTTAGCCTTTACTTATTATATTTATACATTAGAGATAATGCATGTTTCTTTTGATAGGGGTGGGGGTACCTGTGAGTCTGTCATCACCCGAGGGTTTTTATTGTCGTGTTTATTTTCTCTTGGTTGTGATATCTAGTATTACCAGCATGTTTAGGTTTACTTTTTTTGTATGTTTTTAGGTTAAACTGTTAGTAATCAATGGCTTGATTTTTTTGGTATTTGGAAAATGGAGACCCCTCCAAAAATTAATTTGTTTAGCACTTATAGTATGGTTTCATATTGTTGACCTTTTTAGATCTTTGAATGTCATTAGTGTACATGGACAGAATAATGTTGCTTAAGCTACATAGACATTGTGATAGCGGGTATTGAGAAGTGTTCTTTCATGCCAAGTGTATGTGAGCTTATTTTGCATCTTTCTGACTTTGTTCATGCATCTAGAACTTGCCCGATCTATTCTGTTAAAGTTGTAAGTTAGTTGATTAGGAAAGGATCACATGCCCTGTTTGGATTTAGTCCACTTAGCCTAAAGAGACTATCCAAATAATGTGAATAATTCCCTTGATCCCTATTTTGAGCTGTTCAGACCTTCTTTATTCAATAATTGTTCACCTTCCCTCTTTTGTCTTTGAACCCCTATTTTGGCTCTGGTCCCTCCTTAGACATTGTGCACCTCAACCCAGTCAAATTGCCTGAGACAAAAAGAAACGAAGTGTCTTAGACAAATCATTTTTTCGATAACCTCAGACCAATCAATCAAATATTGATTAATACGTAATCAACTGAACACTACTTGAAAACGGCTCTTCTGCTCCGAAATGGACTATTCCAAATGGTTCTTCCCTTTTTTTGGAAGAAGGGTGGGATCCAGACAAAATCGATGAAATGGAAGAAATTCAAGTGAATGGAAAGGACAAAATAAAGGATAAATTCCACTCTCACCTTACAGAGACATGCTATAAAAATATTAATACTAGTAATTGTGAAATTTATGATAAAAAAGATTCTTTTCTGAATTTGATTCAAAAAGTCAAAATAGCAAGTAATAAACTAATAAAAAGACAGAAACATAAGCTAAATACAAGAAAAGATAAGAGGAGATACGCCCACCTTCTATATATTTGATACCTTCTCCTACAATGAAACTAATAACCCCGACCCCGTTAGTCATCCCATCAATTACTCGTCGATCAAAAAAATGAGTAAATTCAGCTAAGCCTCTTATCCCACCAACTAAGAATCTTGTATAAAAAGAATCTATGTAAGCACGATTATATGACCAATCATATATTCCATTTAGAATTTTGTCCTACAGAATTCACTTAATGTCAAGGAGGGCTTAGTTACTAACTCCTAAATGTATCCTACCTACACCCAAGCCTTCATTACAAGACTAGAAAAGTCCTGTAGTAATCCTGGTCAACTTTTTGAAAAAAAACTAAAATAGGATAGTAAGGGCAAGCCTATGACATCATGAGTGCATCGTTTGAATTTCTTTGTACGTGTAAGTGTATTGTTTCCAGTCCCAAATAAACCTGCTATGTGTGCATAGGACTTATTTACAGTGAAGGCACCAGAAAGGCACTGTTGATTATTGACTGTTAGAATAGCAGTTGTGGTATATGAAAATTATTCATTGATATCATAATGACATGCTTAGATCCGTATTTGTTGACATATTGAATGATTGCTATCTGCCTGGTTGAAAAATAATGAAAAAGGGGTGAATTCTGGAATGAACTCAAGTGTAAATTGATTTCAACAGTTTAGCTTAAGTCTCTTGTGTTTCAAGCATCGGTCTAGTTTAAGTTTGTTTTGTTGCTTGAGGACAAGCAAATGTTCTAAGTTGTGGGTGTTGATGTTTCGGCATTTGACGACACATTTTACGCATTTAACAAAGAATAATCGTAAGTTTTTAAGCAACCATTGTTACATTTGATGTATTTTGTGCTAAAGGAAGGAACTTGATCCAAGTCTAAGAAAACAAGGAAATTGAACTTAAGAGACTTGTGACGGCTCACTTGACATGCCATCAAGTGGGTGACGAGCTGTCACAGATGCCATCAAGCTAATGCAGAAACACCAGTTGAGAGAATTAGTGTGATGTCTTGCCTGATAGACCATCAAAGGACTGGGGAACCATCACACTAAGCCATCAGAGCTAAATAGAATCGATGCCCAGATGAAGCCAATTGACTATTCGATGTGACAAACCATCATAATCCTAGCAAGCCATCAGGCGAGCAGTCATAGTGGAGGTGGCAGTCCAATTTTAAATTCAGATTCCCAAATTTTTGGAGCCTATAAATACCTAGTCTAGGGTTTAAAATAGGTATCTTTCATCACTTAGAATATTTTTATGTTATTTTCTCTGGGATTGAATGTTTTGGAAGTTTTGAAACTACTACTACGATTTTTGTCAAGGAATCAAGGGTTGAGTTTCATCTTTGTAAGAATTCATCTTTTGATTATGAAATCTATTGCTTTCTTTTTCTTAATAACCATGTGTGGCTAAAAACCATGTAAATAGGGTTGTGGTATCCATGGCTAAAAAGTGATTCTAGGGTTAATTTCGATATGAATTTGAATTGTACTTATGAATGTATTGTTATTTCTTTTATTTTCACAGATTGCTAATGGTTGCAAACATTAGAATAAGCCATAGGTTTAATTTGCTTGAACTATGAGGTTAAAACAGGGAAAAGGGCTTAACAACAAGGATTTAGAGTTTCTAACCCTTGTCTAATGAGGAATGCTTTAGCGATATTATTCAACTTGATGCTAAAATTGAGTTTACTATTTCCATCACTTTAAGTTCAAAATAATTAAAGGGATAATTGCCTAATTAGGTTGAGAAATGTTTAGGCGTACATTTTAATTCAATTGCGTGACATTACTTGTATTAAAGCGAATTCATTATCTATATTAACCTGAAAGTGACAAAGATCCATGGTGAACGCAATCGTAGTTCATTTTCTCTACAGATTCATATCTCTAAAATTTAATGCTCATTACTTGAAACAAGTTATATGTTGAGTGGAAACCACTTATTATAATGCCCACCCACCCATTTAATAGAAATTGTAGACTAATAGTCACTTAAATCACAAATAACTTAGTGTTCACCTTATTTCCTATGGGATTCGACCCCAATCTTTGTTGGGTTATATATTTGACAACAACCGCTTATACTTATTGTGGGAGGTGTAATTTGGGTGTATCACACTCCTTGATAGAAAATACCAAGAAAGCTGAGGACAAGAAAACACAATAACGGACTTCTGTGTTTCAATGCATAGGAAGATTAACACCTCGTGCCTCTATATTTGAAATATTGGGCTACAAGGATGAAAGTGAAGCCTCTAAAAAGATGGAAGGATGAGTCACCATCTCAAATACCTCCATCTTTTATAGCTTGGGCACCACAAGGAAGTCATCATCAAGAAGGAGGTTATTGAAGCATGAAAAACAAGGTTGTTGTGAAGGGATTGATGACAAGGAAGATTCTTAATGTTTTCCCATCATGTATGAAGAGAAAGATTATATTATCAATCACCATAGATGGTTCATTGAAGGTCAAAAGAAGAACTATTGTTTTCACTAACAGACTCGTGGAGAAATAAAGGATGAGAAAGAAGAAGTCATCACAACTTTCGAATGAAATCAAAAGAAAGATTTAAACTTTGAGAAAAACATCCAATCATGTAACAGTGGAACACAATTCATGCCTCGACAATATGGATGTTGAATTCCAAGAAGCTCCCCCACAATCAATGACAAGTTTCTGAAGCAGTACTTCCTATCAAAGTCTCCTATTCTACTCAATGCACTAGTCTAAACTGAAAATTAAAATGTTCCTCGATGCACGAGCATAAACTACATTTACTCCTGGCTCACATGAGTTCAAACTATTTATGATGCAAAAAAATATTCCGCTAGGTTTAAAACCTAAAAAGAGGCGGCCTAGGCAAAAGTTAGGACACAAAAAGGTCTGCTAGGTTGAAAACCTACAACGAGGCGGCCTAGGTAAAAGTTAGGACACAAAAAGGTATGCTAGGTTGAAAACCTCAAAGAGTGTCCTAGGCAAAAGTTAGGATGCAAAATACAAATAAAAATAACTCATCTTCATAAACTACATTATGACTTGATCCTTTTCACCGAGGTATGTAGGCAGCTTGGAGTATTTACTCTAAGTTCAATCACATGAGTTAAAAAAAAGAGGGGTCATGTCATTGATTGATCATCACAATAGATCTTTGAAGTGGCATAGATAGCACTTAAATTAGATATTCCTTCACTGAATTTACCATCGACATACAGAGGAGAAGAGTCAATCAAGGCAGAATTTGAGCTGAGCTCAATGCTATATTTGCACAAATCTATAAAGGTTTTGATTGTGATTTTTATTCATTTTGCATTACTTTGAGTCCTCTTTCCAATAAAAAAAATTTCTTGTGATTCAGAAACTTCTACACCGAGTTATGGAGTTTCTACTACAGCCGCTCAAAGCTGAGAAACAGACATGTCACATTCGGAAATCAACTTCAAAAATCAATTATGATCAATTCAAAAGGAATTTTGATATGAAATTTTGATATCTCACAGACCGTTGAGTTCATTTTCTTTAGAATAAAGCGATTGAAATTCGGGATACTCCTAGCTTGAGATATAATTTTAGCGATGCAAGGGGTAGAACTATCAAGTCCATATAATAACAAGTACAACTTTGTCGCACTCATCAAGCCATATTCGTTACTCGTTCAACAGCACTTGCCAAATATTTTGCTCGATGTAGCTTCTCAAACTCAACAAAGGTTAGCATCATCTAGTGTTGTTTTACATCAAATTATTCTTTGCCAAGTTGCAAGAATAATATTGCCATGCCGAATCCTTAAGATGCAAGGAGTTTTCTAGAGCAAAACCTGAGCAGATAGCACAAATTTTCTCATCAAGCATAGAAAAAAAAAGCTTCTCCAAGTTACTTATTATCAAGCCGTGCAAGGGGATGCACCATGTTTTGCTCACTAAAACCTCAACCAGAAAGTGAAGCGTCAAATGGTTCCTCGCCAACTTTAAAAATTTGTCTTGACCAATCTAGGCTGATTTAATATTCTATCTTTGCCATCGGTGTACTCCTTAAATTCAAGTTTCTTTAATATCAAATGGTTCATGATTTGAACACTCCAAGCTTAAGATAGGGACGTTTTGGCAAGGGTGCACAAAGCTGTGAAATCGACTCTCCAGGAGTGTAGTCAATTTTAAAAAATAATTCCTATCAATCCAGATTGAATTTTGCTGTGAGTTTTATATATGTTGAAATTATTAGAGTTATCGTCATGAAAAAATAAGGACATTATTTTATCACTCCTACACCAAGTTGTGGATTTTACACTATAGACACACAACCTAAAAAAAGAGCTTTTTGAACGAGGCAGAATTCAAGCTGATTTCAAAGAAATATATGTACAAATCCATAGATCTTTTGACCATGTTTTTACACATATTGTATTCCTGTGAGTTATCTTCCCAACGAAACACAAATCTCATGATTTTGTCGCTCCTACATCGAGTTATGAATTTTCTACCACAGTTGCGCAAAGTTGTGAAACAGATGTATCAGATTTTGAAGTCAAATCCAAAAATTAATTTGGGTTAATCCAGGAGGAATTTGTCTATGAATTGTTGATATGTTGTAGATATTTGAGTTTTGGTTCTTTAGATTCAAAAATCAAGTGATTTGAACACTTTTAACTCGAGATGTGAATTTTCTGACCAAAGTACGTAAAACTGTGAAGCTGACATATCAGATTTAGAATTTGAGTTCTGGAATTAATTCTGATCAATTTGGAGGGAATTTTGGCCTAAAATTTTGAATATGGAAGGATGTTGAGTTCAATTTTTGTAGGATCGGGCTGCTTACAGTTCCATTGCTCCTAAATCATTAAATAAATATTCTTGTAAAGGTGCACGAAGGCTGAAATCACAAAGTGTAAAGGATGAGGCACTCCTAGTACTTCTCAAGACAAATCATGAAGGATGAAATGCTCCATGTATTCCTCCATCAATCCTTGAGAAGGTCGCTCCAAGATCTTTACCAAATTGAAAAGAAGAGATCATTCCATGCCAAAGTTTGAAAGATGAGATTGTCCGCAATTAGCTCGCCAAATCTTGAAAGATGAGGTTGTCCACATACTCGCTCTCCAAGGACTGAATATAGTCACTCCAAGAGTCTTTTTCACCAAGCCACAAGTATAATGAGATGGGCTATAGGCTTGATTGCTATGGATGAAATCTGATCACTCCAACCCTCTTTCTTTTCAAGCGGTAAGGAAGTGACGCACTAAAGGTTTAACGTCGATTATATGAAATTTAGAATTGCCTATGCGATATCGACATTGCCTGTGTTTCCTCATAAACCTAAAAAAAAAAAAATAGGTTCCACAGTGCCAATGACACATCGCTTCAGTACTGCTTGATGAGAATCAGGGTTTTGGGGGCAGGTAGCTTTTGATTAGACAGTCAATATTAATTTTAGCATAGCTTGCGGATATGGTTCCAGCGACATGAGGCTATTAAAATTATTTTAGATAGAATAGCTCATAGACCATTGGTGGTTCTCCTTAACTCCAAAACATTACAAGAAAATAAATAGTAAGGCAAGTTAGAGAACAGAAAATAAAAGAGCAAAAGAAAGAAAAATATGAATCTTGACTGCATATTTGGAATCCTTTGTGGATGTCTTCTTGAAATCAAAAGGGATCTTCATTATATACCTAGAAATAAAATCTTATTGATAAGGAAGTGACTTTTGGTACTTTGAATATTGCTTGAGTTCGGTCGTCAATATCACGCCTCGAATTCCAATGGGGCGGACTGGCACCCAAAGCCGTTAAGGCCCGAGAGAACCAATCTTCATTCATGTACATTCGTATGCATGTCTCTGTATGAACAACATTCTATCTCATGTAATTATAAGATACCAACGGCAGAAGTCATGGAGAACATATGCTATATATATGAAACTTGGTCGTTAGGGCCATCAAGTCAAAACGGACATACATGCCTTCATTGTCTGACAACGTCTACAAAGCCTCTAACTGATACATTTACATAACCATCCTAAAGTTGGGACAAGTCCCCACATTATACAACATCCATACAGTACCAAAACCAATATGTACACATGTGACTTAGAAAGCCCCGAACCGAACTGGAGCTCACCAATAATTAGTAGATGACCCGCAACCTACTGTGGAGGTCTACTAGTACCTGTGCCTGCAGCAAGTAAGGTAAGTACCCCAAGGGACGTCAGTACGAAGAATGTACTGAGTATACAAGGCTGTAAGAAACTGCATGATACATAAGTACTTTAATGGAATCAAAACAAGTGAGTAATCAATATGGATAAACCTCCGTCTGTATATATGGAACCATGTACGTTACATTCATTACTTTCTTGCCTTTACGTTCGTCATCATTTTCATTCATTACCTTACTTTATCCTTCTTTGCATTAAGAAATAGTAAAGCATGTGATAAACAAGTGACCAATTGATCAGTGGTAAAAGAGGATAACCCATGCTAGGTATTTTAACCCCTGGGATGTGGTCCTCATACATATACAAATCGGGATTGACCCATGCTAGGCTTTTCTGTCGCCCCTGAGATGCTACTGTGAAATTGGGATCGACCCTTGCTAGGCTTTTCTGTCGCCCCTGGGATACCACCCATGATATTAGGATAGACCCACGCTAGGTATTTTAACCCCTGGGATACCACCCATGATATTAGGATTGAACCATGCTAGGTGTTTCTTCCACCCCTGGGATGCCACCCAAAAATACTCAAACAATTATACATTACTTCATTTCTTTACTTCTGTGAGATTGATACATTGGTAGTCATAACATTATTTGAACTTTAGAACCATGTCCACAATTATGTGACATATGAATAACAATTGATCAATGAATAAGGAACATGTTAATAACAATAGATGACAACCTGAAATGAGATACCTTAGAACGTTTCGGAATGGAACAATGTGAACACTATGTGCTGCAGAAGGATACAAAAAGAGTAACCTTACATACCTTATCTTCCCAATATGAATACACAGTCCTATATGTGAATACAATAATCCAGCTCCTTTCTTACATTTTACTCTACAACACAAGTACATAACGGAGCACACATTAACAACTAACTACCTTACAAGTGCATAAGACGACAATGAGCTACATGAATGCCCTATAATGTAATTTCACCCTTTACAATACAATTCACTGCATTACCATACCAACAACACCATAACATTCCATAACTTGACCAAGACATCATAAACCAATAGCATTTCACACCAATTTTATCCTTTACACTTTCTCATTAACACTACGTCACAATTACTCCATCAAGTTACCTCAATACCTTTCATAACAACATATTAACAACAATCCATAATTGATATGATTCAACATGCCTCCGAACAACCCCTTAAATCCATTCAAAAGGTACCATAAGTTGATAATTGCATACAAAAAGGGTATAGGGGCCTTGGGGTGGGGGGAAGGGGGGTCAAAGAGAAGCAAAAAAAATCAAAATGGAGTTCTGGACTGACCTGCGAAGCCACCTTCGCCCGCAGGTGGTTGAGGTACGACTGCAGGTAACCCTTAGCCCTATGCAGGGCCACCTGCGTTGGCATCTGCGCCCACAGGTGCCCTGTCTGCGAGGGCGGGTGCCCGTTTCAGCCTCCAGGGGTCATTTTAGGGTCCTTTTTAGTAATAAATGGTCCATGGCCATAAATAATCTCCTCTTTACATGTTTTAGGTCAACTTGGATTCCAACGAACAACCATGGTTTCACAACACACATGAACATCACCAAAACTACATTCTCCCCTTAGAAATATTCGTCCTCAAATGTTAGTGACATTATCCAATTTAAAAAAATGAAAGTCTAGGATCATTCTTCATGTTATCATATATATATACATTATGCTGATAGATACTTACTTGTTATTGCTCCAATCTTGCATCTTGAACTTTCTCTTCTGTTTGAAACAAATGAGGGTACTTGGACTTCATCATTTCTTCAGCTTCCCATGTGATCTCCTCTACTTGTTGATTCTTCCAAAGTACCTTTACGGAAGCTACTTCTTTACTCCTTAACCTCTTTACTTGTCGATCCATAATAGCAATAGGTATCTCTTCATAGGTGAGATTGTAACACCCCGTACATTTTTGAACCTAATTGATTACCTTAACATTTATGGAATTATTTAAACATGATAAGGTTTGTGTGTTACACATTAAGATTAGTAGGCTTAATTGGTCTTGTGTTAATGGGCTCAAATAAAGCCCAAATATTAAGTAAAAAGACATGGCCAAGTGGGGAAAAGATCCATTCTACCATTGGCCAAGTAAAACACATTTAATGTTTGGATAAGGATGACTTGAGGGACTATATAAGGCACAAAATCATATTTTTATTCATTACAACACACATGCCATTTCTAGAATTTTCCAAAACATTTCTTATCTCTCACAAACCCTTAGCTATCACTCTCTTTGGACAAGATCACTCTTTTGAAAGATTTGGTAAGTGTTTACTCTCATGTTTTAGTATATTATATGCTTAAGATGGTGTATAAATCATGTTGGTTATGTTAGCAAAGTGTTGGACAGTTCACTATGTGTAAAACAGTCTATTTTTGCTTAATCGGTGAAGGGTTTTGCCTTCTAAACTTGAAAGTAGACTTGTGGTCTTGAAGGAAGTGAATTTGGCGGATTAAATATCAACATGTATGATGTGTTTATGTCCTTAACTTTCTTTCTCTTTGTGCATAACATTTGGAATTTTTGTTGCAAATTTGTGCATGGAATTGGTGACGTATACAAAGGAAAATGTAGTTTTGGTGATGTTCATGTGTGTTGTGAAACCATGATTGTTTTTTGGCATCCAAGTGACATAAAATATGAAAGTATAAGCTTAATTATGTCCATGGACTATTTATTACAAAAAAGGACCCTAAAATGACCCCTGGAGGCTGAAACGGGCACCTGCCCTCGCGTCTGGAGCACCTGCGGGCGCAGATGCCAATCCAGGTGGCTCTAGACAAGGCCAGAGGGGCACCTACGAACGTATTTCATCCACCTATGGGATAAGGTGGCTCTACAGCTCAGTCCAGAATTTTGTTTTGCATGTTTTTGTCTCTTTTTGACCCCCCAAGGCCCATATACCCTTCTTGGAAGCAATTATCAACTTATGGTACCTTTTGAATGGCTTTAAGGGGTATTTCGGAGGCATGTTGGATTATATAAATTATGGATTGTTGTTAATGTGTTATTGTAAAAGGTATTGAGATGAGTTGATGGCAAAATTGTTACGTGGTGTTACTGAGGAAGTGTAAAGTATAAACTTGGTGTGAAATGCTATTGGTTTATGATGTCTTGGTAAATGTGTGGAATGTTGTGGTGTTTTTGGTATGGTAATGCAGTGAGTTGTATTATAAAGGACGAAATGATGTTATACAACAGTCACGTAGCTCATTATCGTCTTATGTAGTAGTAATGTAGTTAGTTGTTAACGTGAGCTCCGTTATGTACTTGTGTTGTTGAGTAACACGTAAGGAAGGAGCTAGATTGTTGCATTCACATATAGGGTTGTGTATTTATATTTGTAAGATAAGGTATGTAAGGTTACCTTTTCGGTATCCTTCTGCAGCACCTGTTGCTCACATTGTCATCGCACTTGTTCCATTTCGAAATGTTTTAATGTATCCCATTTCAGGTTGGTTAGAAAATGTTATTCACATGTCTATTATTCATTGACTAATGTTCCAAATCTCTATAATGTTACAAACACCAACATATCACTCTTATAACAAAAGAATTGAAGTAATGCATACTTGTTGAGTACGGGTGGCAACCCAAAGGGGCGAAAGCCTAGCTAGGGGCGATCCCGAATGAATATTGAGAATGGGTGGAAACTCAATGGGGCGTAAGACTAGCTAGAGGCGATCCCGAATGAATATTGGGAATGGGTGGCAACTAGAAGGGTCATAAGCCTAGCTAGAGGCGATCCCGAATGGGTGGCAACTCAAAGGGGTGGAAGCCTAGCTAGAGGCGATCCCGAATGATTATATGAATGATATTATATGAAAGATGTTATATAAATGATTGTGATAATGATATGAATAAAAATGAAAGAAATGAATGCAATGTATACGACTTCACACCTGTATATTATGGTGGCTAATCTATATTGTCCACCCACTTGTACTTGATTTCATTGAAGTCCTTATATCTTATGCAATTTCTTATGGCCTTACATACTCAGTACATTCTTTGTACTGACGTCCCTTGGGGTACTTACCTTACTTGCTGCAGGCACAGGTACTAGTAGACCTCCACAGTAGGTTACGGGTCATTTACGGAATATTGGTGAGCTCCAGTTGGTTCATGGTTTTTCGAGTCACATGTGTACACTTGTTTTGGTACTATGTAAATATTGTATAAAGCGGGGACAAGCGGGGACTTGTCCCGACTTTAGGTTGGTTATGTATATGTACCTGTTAGAGGCTTTGTAGACGTACGTGGTGAGATGAATGAAAGAATGTATGTCCACTTTGACTTGATGGCCCTAACGGACAAGTTTCGTATATATCATATGTTCTCCATGACTTCCGCCATTGGTAACTTGTGTTTACATGAGATAGAATGTAGTTCACTCAGATAAATGCATACGAATGTACATGAATGAAGATTGGTTCTCTCGGTCCTTAACGGCTTCGGGTGCCAGTCCGCCCCATTGGAATTCGAGGCGTGACAAAAGTGGTATCAGAGCAGATCATCCTAGGGTGTCTACAAAGCCGTGTCTGATGTAGAGTCTTGCTTATGGTTGTGTTGTGCACCACATTCATAAGTAGGAGGCTACGAGACATTTAGGAGTTGTTTCTTTTCTTCATTTCTAGCTCGTGCAATAAAGCCAATGTTGTAGGTGGACTCATATCTGACCATTGTAATTGGTTTTCTTTGTTATAGTAAAATGCCAATTACAAGAGGAGGCAGAGGCAAAGGTAACCAGGTATATATGCCTGCCGGAGAAGGAATGAGTAAATTACCACCTGACCAAGCTTGTCAAGGTGGGGCTGACGCTGAGTTTGCATCGCGGGCTTCTTCTACTTTTCTACCTCCAGAAGAGCCGAGAAGGAGAGAAGAACGTGCCAAACCACCTGTTAATGCTACTGAGTAGGATCTAAGAAATGTGGTGCAAATGTTTACCCGTATAGTTGCTGCACAAACTCAAGGACAAGTTGGTCCAATGACAAGTAAGGATGGTGCGGCTAGAGTAGTTAGTCGGCGGACACAGGATTTTTTGAAATTAGATCCTCTCACATTCACTGGGTCAGATCCGAATGCAGACCCACAAGACTTCGTGGACCAAATTCAAAGGGATCTAGATGTTATGCATGTGACTAGTGTAGAAACAATTGAACTTGCAACATATAGACTAAAAGGCAAGGCTATATTATGGTACGAAGATTGGAAACGATCTAGGGGTATTGGTGCAATTCCAGCTAGTTGGGAGGAATTCAAAACTGTCTTCCTTGATCATTATCTCCTATATGAGATCTGATAGGCTCGTGCGGATAAATTTTTAAATCTTTATCAAGGGAATATGAGTGTCAGAGAATACAGTTTGCGGTTTAATTCTTTGGCTCGGTATGCTCCTAATGTAGTAGCCACTATGGAGGACAGAGTACATCGATATGTGGATAGATTGGAGCCATAATTGGTGAGAGACTACACCATTGCTACTTTGAATAGAGATATGGATATAGACAGAATACAGGATTTTGCACAGAAAATAGAGGATCAGAGGCAGCGAAAAAGGACACAAGAAGTTGAAGGAGGGTCGTCTAAAAGGGCTAGATCTACGGGATAGGTCATGGCGTCCCAAGGAGAGTTTAGGCCTCGGAATTTTAATAGACCGCCTAGACCATTATTTTATTATTCCAAGCAGGCACTCAATCTCAATTCCAAGGGTTTAGAGGCAACCATTTTGGGCAGGGCAGTGTGGTTCGAGGTTCACAGACAACAGGATTTTCTCACCAACCGTGTCAGAACTGTGGGAAGTCTTATTTAGGTGAATGGCGGGTTGGAATGAATGTTTGCTATTTTTGTGGCGTGCCAGGGAACATAGTAAGAGAGTCCCCACAAAGGGGCATGGGTGGTATAGCACGACCTACGGGATCAACAGTTGCATTATCATCATCGGTTCCTTCCCTAGGTAGAGGAGTGCAAGCTACTGGGCGTGGTAGAGGTGCTAGAGGAGCAACTAGTTCCAGTAGAGCCCAGAATCGAACCTATGCTCTATTGGACCGGTAGAATTCGGAGGCTTCTCCTGATGTAGTTACTGGTACATTATCCATATTTTCACATAATGTATATGCATTAATTGATCCGGGTTCTACCCTATCATATGTTACTCCATTGATTGCTGCAAAATTTGAAAGAACACCAGAATTATTAGTTAAGCTAATTGAAGTATCTACACCAGTTCGTGAATCCATTGTTGCAAAAAGAGTATATCGTAATTGCGTAGTAACTGTATGTGGTCATGATATGTTGGCTGATCTTATTGAGTTGGAGATAGTAGATTTTGATGTCATAATGGGTATGGATTGGTTGGCTTCTTTTTATGCCACGGTGGATTGCCAGGCTAAAAAGGTACATTTTCATTTTCCACAAAAGAATATACTTGAATGGATAGGTAATGTGGGGGAACCGAGAGGTAAATTTATTTCCTACCTTAAGGCAAGGAAAATGATATCCAAGGGGTAAATATGTCACTTAGTAAGAGTGAAAGATACTGATGAGGAATCACCAACTCTTTAATCGGTTCCAGTAGTAAACGAATTCCTTGATGTATTTTCTGAAGACCTTCCAGGTTTACCTCTTGAATGGGAAGTAGAGTTTGGTATTGATGTGATTCTTGGCACTCAGCCTATCTCTATTCCTCCGTATAGAATGACTCCAGCAGAATTGCGAGAATTGAAGGAGAAATTAAAAGACTTGCTAGACAAGGGATTCATAAGGCCTAGTATGTCCCCGTGGGGTACACCAGTATTATTCGTATGGAAGAGAGATGGCACATTGAGAATGTGTATTGACTATCGACAATTGAATAAGGTAACGATCAATAACAAATATCCCCTTCCCAGAATTGATGATTCGTTTGATCAGTTACAGGGTGCCAAATGTTTTTCAAAGATTGACTTGAGATCGGGTTACCATCAAGTCAGAGTTAGAGAAAAAAATATACCCAAGACAGCTTTCTGAACACGATATGGCCATTATGAATTTTTAGTTATGTTATTTGGACTAACAAATGCACCAGCTGTTTTCATGGATTTGATGAATAGGGTGTTTAAGCCATTTCTAGATGTGTTCGTGACAGTGTTTATAGATGACATCTTGGTTTATTCAAGATCACAAGAGGACCATGCTAATCACTTACGGCAGGTGTTACAGATTCTTCGTGAGCGTAAGTTGTATGCAAAGTTCTCTAAATATGAATTTTGGCTAAAATCCGTAGCATTCTTGGGTCACATTGTGTCCGATGAAGAAATAGGAGTTGGCACACAAAAGATAGAAGTGGTGAAGAATTGGCCAAGACCTACGACGCCTACGGAAATTCATAGCATCCTTGGTTGACAGGTTATTACAGAAGATTTGTTGAAGGTTTTTCTTCCATTGCGGCACCTTTAACAAAGCTTACACACAAGGCAATCAAGTTTCAGTGGAATGATGCACGTGAGAAAAGTTTCCAAGAGCTGAAAGATAAATTGACTTCCACACCGGTGTTGGTACTTCCAGAAGGAATAGAAGGGTATGCAGTTTATTGTGATGCTTTCGGATTTGGACGAGGGTGTGTATTGATGCATCACGATAATGTAATAACGTATGCCTCACGATAGTTGAGGCCACATGAGAGAAACTATCCCACACATGATCTTGAACTAGCGACTGTGATATTTGGTTTAAAGATATGGCGCCATTACTTGTATGGGGTTCATGTTGACATATATACTGATCATAAGAGTCTACAATATATCTTTAAGCAGAAAGATTTAAATCTAAGGCGGTGGAGGTGGCTTGAACTATTGAAAGACTATGATATTGATATCCTATATCATCCAAGAAAAGCAAATGTGGTAGTCGATGCATTAAGCGGCAAGGCAATAGGAGGCACTAGTGGCCAGTTGACGAAAAACCAAGACCTAGTCAAGGATCTACATCAACTAGCCAGCTTGGGAGTTCATCTTCTTGAATCTCCAGACGAAGGGGTTATTGTGCAACATGTAGCAGAATCTTCATTACTAGCTGAGGTGAAAGAGAAACAGGATGCGGATCCTATGTTATTGCAGCTGAAAGAGAATGTACAATAGGGTTTGACAAAGGCATTTGATCTTACGCAACAAGGAGTACTTCAATGCCAAGGTAGATTATATGTAACGGATGTAGATGAGCTGAGGAGACGAATTATGATAGAGGCGCATCATTCACCATAGTCTATTCATCCGGGAGCTACCAAAATGTATCATGATGTGAAACAAATGTATTGGTGGGGAAACATGAAGAAGAACATTATAGAATTTGTAGCTCAATGCCCAAATTGTCAACAAGTAAAAGTAGAGCATCAGAAACTTGGAGGTTACATACAATGTATCAATCTTCCAGTCTGGAAATGGGACATAATTAACATGGATTTCATCAAACGTTTGCCTCGTACACTGCAGAAATTTGATTCCATATGGGTAATAGTTGACAGGCTTACCAAGCCAGCGCATTTCCTGCAGTCAAGACCGCATATACAGCTGAAGATTATGCAAGGTTGTATGTTAAGGAGATAGTACGATTACACGGGATTCCAATATCTATTATATTAGACAGGGGAGCTCAATTTACTGCACATTTTTGGATATCTTTTCAGAGGAGTTTGGGAACCCAAGTGAGTTTGAGTATGGCTTTTCATCCTCAGACAGATGGACAAGAAGAACATACTATCCAAACACTTGAAGATATGCTACGATCTTGCACGTTGGACTTTAAAAGTAGTTGGGATGATCATCTACCTCTTATTGAATTTGTCTACAATAATAGCTATCATTCAGGTATCAAAATGGCACCTTATGAAGCTTTATATGGAAGGAAGTGTAAATCACCAATTGGATGGTTTGAAGCGGGTGAAACTGCTTTACTTGGGCCATATCTTGTTCATCAAGCTATGGAGAAAGTTAAAGTGACCAACATCAGCTACAAATGGCCCAAAGTCGACACAAGTCATATGCTGATGTTAGAAGAAGAGGGCTCAAATTTGCCATAGGTGATTGGGTATTCTTGAAAGTGTCACCGATGAAAGGGGTAATGAGATTTGGAAAGAAAGGAAAGTTGAGTCCACGTTATATCGGGCCATATGAAATTCTTCAAAGATTTGGGCAAGTTCCGTATAAATTAGCACTACCCCAAGAACTCTCTACCGTTCATCCAGTATTTCATGTTTCGATGCTTCAAAAGTGCATAGGAAATCCATCTTGTATTGCTCCCATGGAAGATGTACAAGCTACAGAGAATCTCACCTATAAAGAGATACCTATTGCTATTCTGGATCGACAAGTGAAGAGATTAAGGAATAAAGAAGTGGCTTCCGTCAAAGTACTTTGGAGAAATCAACAAGTAGAAGCAATCACATGGGAAGCCGAGGACATGATAAAGTCTAAGTACCCGCATCTATTTCAAATAGAAGAACAAGTGCACGATGCGGAATTGGAGTAATAACAAGTAAGTATTTATGAGCATTATGTATATATGTGTGTGATGACATAAATAATGATCCTAGACTTGAATTTGTGTAAATTGGATAATGTCACTAACATTCGAGGATGAATGTTTTTAAAGGGGGAAGGATGTAACACCCCGTACATTTTAGAACCTAATTGATTACCTTAACATTTATGGAATTATTTAAACATGAAAAGGTTTGTGTATTACACATTAAGTTTAGTAGGCTTAATTGGTCTTGTGTTAATAGGCTCAAATAAGGCACAAATATTAAGTAAAAAGACATGGCCCAAGTGGGGAAAAGATCCATTCTACCATTGACCAAGTAAAAAACATTTAATGTTTGGATAAGGATGACTTGAGGGACTATATAAGGCATAAAATCAGATTTTTATTCATTACAAAACACACGCCATTTCTAGAATTTTGCAAAACATTTCTCATCTCTCACAAACCCTTAACTATCACTCTCTTTGGACAAGATCACTCTCTTGAAAGCTTTGGTAAGTGTTTACTCTCATGGTTTAGTATATTATATTCTTAAGATGGTGTATAAATCATGTTGGTTATGTTAGCAATGTGTTGGACAGTTCACTATGTGTAAAACAGTCTATTTTTGCTTAATCGGTGAAGGGTTTTGCCTTCTAAACTTGAAAGTGGACTTGTGGTCTTGAAGGAAGTGAATTTGGTGGATTAAATATCAAAATTTATGATGTGGTTATGTCCTTAACTTTCTTTCTCTTTGTGCATAACATTTGGAATTGTTGTTGTAAAATTGTGCATGGAATTGGTGACGTATAGAAAGGAAAACGTAGTTTTGGTGATGTTCATGTGTGTTGTGAAACCATGATTGTTTGTTGGCATCCAAGTGACATAAAATATGAAAGTATAAGCTTAATTATGTCCATGGACCATTTATTACAAAAAGGGACCCTAAAATGACCCCTGGAGGCTGAAATGGGCACCCGCCCTCCCGCCTGGAGCACCTGCGGGCGCAGATGCCAACGTAGGTGGCTCTGGAAAAGGATAGAGGGGCACCTGCGGCCGCATTTCATCCACCTGCGGGCGCAGGTGTCTCCACATCCCAGTCCAAAATTTTGTTTTGCACGTTTTTGTCTCTCTTTGACCCCCCAAGGCCCATATACCCTTCTTGGATGCAATTATAAACTTATGGTACCTTTTGAATGGCTTTAAGGGGTCTTTTGGAGGTATGTTGGATTATATAAATTATGATTTGTTGTTAATGTGTTATTTTTAAAGGTATTGAGATGACTTGATGGCGTAATTGTGACGTGGTGTTACTGAGGAAGTGTAAAGTATAAACTTGGTGTGAAATGCTATTGGTTTATGATGTCTTGGTCAATGTGTGGAATGTTGTGGTGTTGTTGGTATGGTAATTCAGTGAGTTTTATTATATAAGGACAAAATGACACTATACAAAAGTCACGTAGCTCATTATTGTATTATGCACTTGTAATGTAGTTAGTTGTTAATGTGAGCTCTGTTATGTACTTGTGTTGTAGATTAACACGTAAGGAAGGAGCTGGATTATTGTATTCACATATAGGGTAGTGTATTCATATTTTCAAGATAAGGTATGTAAGGTTACCCTTTTCGTATCATTCTGCAACACCTATTGTTCACATTGTCATCGCACTTGTTCCATTTAGAAATGTTTTAACGTATCCCATTTCAGGTTGGTTAGAAAATGTTATTCATATGTATCTTATTCATTGAATAATGTTCCAATGCTCCCTAATGTTACAACCACCAACATATCACTCTTATAACAAAAGAATTGAAGTAATGCATACTTTTTGAGTACGGGTGGCAACCCAAAGGGGCGAAAACCTAGCTAGGGGCGATCCCGAATGAAAATTGAGAATGGGTGGCAACTCAAAGAGGCGTAAGCCTTGCAATAGGCGATCCCAAATGAATATTGGGAATGGGTGGCAACTCGAAGAGGCATAAGCCTAGCTAGAGGCGATCCCAAATGGGTGGCACCTCAAAGGGGCGGAAGCCTAGCTAGAGGCGATCCCGAATGATTATATGAATGATATTATATGAACGATGTTATATAAACGATTGTGACAATGATATGAACGAAAACGAAAGAAATGAATGCAATGTATACGAATTCACACCTGTATATTATGGTGGCTAATCTATATTGTCCACCCACTTGTACTTGATTTCATTGAAGTCCTTATATCTTATGCAATTACTTATGGCCTTACATACTCAGTACATTCTTTGTACTGACGGCCCTTGGGGGACTTACCTTACTTGTTGTAGGCACAGGTACTAGTAGACCTCTACAGTAGGCTGCGGGTCATCTACGGAATATTGGTGAGCTCCAGTTGGTTCGGGGCTTTTCGAGTCACACATGTACATTTTTTTTGGTACTATGTAAATGTTGTATAAAGCGGGGACTTGTCCCGACTTTAGGTTGGTTATGTATATGTACCTATTAGAGGCTTTGTAAACGTACGTGGTGATATGAATGAAAGAATGTATGTCCACTTTGACTTGATGGCCCTAACGGCCAAGTTTCGTATATATCATCTGTTCTCTATGACTTCCGCCATTGGTATCTTATATTTACATGAGATAGAATGTAGTTCACTCAGAGACATGCATACGAATGTACATGAATGAAGATTGGTTCTCTCAGGCCTTAACGGCTTCGAGTGTCAGTCCGCCTGTTGGAATTCGAGGCTTAACAGAGATCCTCCGTCACTTGTACATCTTCAATTGGAGCAACACGAGATGGATCTCCTATGCACTTTTTAAGCATCGAAACATGAAATATTGAATGAACTGTGGAGAGTTCTTGGGGTAGGTCTAATTCGTACGCAACTTGACCAAATCTTCGGACAATTTTATATGGCCCTATATAATGTGGACTCAACTCTTATTTCTTTCCAAATCTCATTACCCCTTTCATTGGTGACACCTTCAAGAGTACCCAATCACCTATTGCAAATTCGAGCCCTCTTCTTCTAACATCAGCATATGACTTGTGTCGACTTTGGGCTGTTTGTAGCCGCTGTTGTATCACCTTAACTTTCTTCATAGCTTGATGAACAAGATCTAGCCCAAGTAAAGCAGTTTTACCCGCTTCAAACCATCCAATTGGTGATCTACACTTCCTTCCATATAAAGCTTCGTAAGGTGCCATTTTGATACTTGAATGATAGCTATTATTGTAGGAAAATTCAATAAGAGGTAAATGATCGTCCCAACTGCCTTTAAAATCTTACGTGCAAGCTCGTAGCATATCTTCAAGTGTTTGGATAGTACGTTCTGCTTGTCCGTCTGTCTGAGGATGAAAAGTCATACTCAAATTCACTTGTATACCCCAAACTCTTCTGAAAAGACTTCCAAAAAAATGCAGTAAATTGAGATCCTCTGTCTGATATAATAGAGATTGGAATCCCACGTAATCTCACTATCTCTTTAACATACAACCATGCATACTCTTCATCTGTATAGGTGATCTTGACTGATAGGAAATGCGCTGACTTGGTAAGCCTATCAACTATTACCCATATGGAATCAAATTTTTGCAGTGTACAAGGCAAACCTGTGATGAAATCCATGTTAATCATGTCCTACTTCCAGACTGGAAGATTGATACATTGCATATAACCTCCAGGTTTCTGATGCTCTACTTTTACTTGTTGACAATTTGGGCATTGAGCTACAAATTCTGCAATGTTCTTCTTCATGTTTCCCCACCAATACATTTCTTTCAAATCATGATACATTTTGGTGGCTCCCGGATGAATAGAATACCGTGATTGATGTGCCTCTGTCATAATCTGTTTCCTTAGGTCATCTACATCCGGTACACACAATCTACCTTGTCACTGAAGTACTCCCTCTTGCGTAAGATCAAATGCCTTTGTCAGACCCTGTTGTACATTCTCTTTCATCTACAATAACATAGGATCCGCATGCTACTTCTCTTTTACTTCAGCTACTAATAAAGATTCTGCCGCATTTTGCACAATAACCCCTTCGTCTGGAGATTCAAGAAGATGAACTCCCAAGCTGGCTAGTTGATGTAGATCCTTGACTATATCTTGATTTTTCGTCAACTGGACACTAGTGCTTCCTACTGCTTTTCGGCTTAATGTATCGGCTACCACATTCGCTTTCCCCGAATGATATAAGATATCAATATCATAATCTTTTAATAGTTCAATCCACCTCCGCTGCCTCATATTTAAGTCTTTCTACTTAAAGATATATTGCAAACTTTTATGATCAGTATATATGTCAACATGAACCCCATACAAATAATGGCACCATATCTTTAAGGCAAATATCACAGTTGCTAGCTCAAGGTCATGCGTGGCATAATTCCTCTCATGTGGTCGCAAGTGTCGTGAGGCATAAGCTATTACATTACCGTGCTACATCAATACACATCCTAAGCCGACTTTTGAAGGATCACAATATACTGCATACCCTTCTGTGCCTTCCGAAAGTACTAATACGGGTGTAGTCATCAATTTGTCCTTCAGCTCTTGGAAACTCCTCTCACATGCATCATTCCACTAAAACTTGGTTGCTTTGTGGGTTAGCTTTGTTAAAGGCGCTGCAATGGAAGAAAACCCATTGAAAAATCTTCTATAATAACCTGCCAACCCTAGGTAACTACGAATCTCTGTAGGCGTCGTAGGCCTTGGCCAATTCTTCACAGCTTCTAGCTTTTGTGTATCAACCTTTATTCCTTCATCCGACACAATATGACCCAAGAATACTATAGATTTTAACCAAAATTCACACTTAGAGAACTTTGCATATAACTTACGATTGCGAAGAATCTATAACACCTGTCGTAAGTGATTAGCATGGTCCTCTGGTGATCTTGAATAAACCAGAATGTCATCTATAAACACTGTCACGAACACATCCAAAAATGGCTTAAACACCCTGTTCATCAAATCCATTAAAATTGCGGGTGTATTTGTTAGCCCAAATGATATCACTAAAAACTCATAATGACCATACCGTGTTCGAAAAGCTGTCTTAGGTATATCTTTTTCTCTAACCCTGACTTGATGGTAACCTAATCTCAAGTCAATCTTTGAAAAACATTTGGCACCCTGTAACTGATCAAACAAATCGTCAATTCTGGGGAGGGGATACTTGTTCTTGATCGATACCTTATTCAATTGTCGGTAGTCAATGCATATTCTCAACGTGCCATCTTTATTCCGTACAAATAATACTGGTGCACCCCACGGGGACATACTAGGCCTTATGAATCGACTTCCCGTTCTGGAGGTAAACCTGGAAGATCTTCAGGAAATACATCAAGGAATTCATTGACCACCGGAACCTATTGAAGAGTTGGTGGCTTCACATCAGTATCTTTCACTCTTACTAGATGACATATGTACCCCTTGGCTATCATTTTCCTTGCCTTAAGATAGGAAATAAATTTACCCCTCGGTGCTCCAATATTACTCCTCCATTCAAGGACGGTCTTATGTGGAAAATGGAAATGGGCTTTCTTAGCTTGGCACTCTACCGTGGCATAACAAGAAGCCAACCAATCCATACCCATTATAACATCAACTGGTGTAGATAATTCAATTGGCTTAACTAATAATTCTGGTGTTCTTTCAAATTTCGAAACAATCAATGGAGTAACATACGATACTGTAGAACCCGTATCAATCAATGCATATACATTATGTGAAAGTATGGATAATGTACCTGTGACTACATCAGGAGAAGCCTCCGAATTCTGCCGGTCCACTAGAGCATAGGTACGATTCTGGGCTCCACTGGAACTGGCTGCTCCTCTAGTACCTCTACCATGACCAGCAGGCTGTACACCTCTGCCTAGGGAAGGAACTGATAATGATGATGCAACGATTGATCTCGTAGGACGTGTTATACCACCCATGCCCCTTTGTGGGTATTCTCTTATTATGTGCCCCATCGTACCATACCAAAAACAAACATTTGTCCCCAATCGGCATTCACCTAAATGATACCTTTCGCAGCGCTGACACGGCTGACGAGAAAATCCTACTGTTTGTGAACCATGAATCCCACTACTCTGCCTAAAATGGCTGCCTCTAAATCCCCGGAATTGGGGTGAAATACCTGTTGTAGGGGAAGAAAATGATGGTCTAGGCGGTATAGGAAACATTTGAGGCCAAGATTCTCCTTGGTACACCATAAACTGTCCCATAGGTGTATCCCTCTTTGACGACCCTCTTTCAAATTTGTGTACCCTTCTTCTTTGCCTCTGATCCTCCATCTTTTGTGCAAACGCCTGTATTCTGTCTATATCCATATCCCTGTTCAAAGAAGCAATGGTGCAGTCCCTTACCAAATATGGCTCCAATCTGTCCACATATCGATGGACTCTGTCTTCCATTGTGGCTACTACATTCGGAGCATATCGAGCCAAAGGGTTAAACCGAAGACTGTACTCTATGACACTCATATTCCCTTGACGAAGATTTAGAAACTGGTCTGCATGTGCCTCCTAGATCTCATATGGAAGGTAATGATCAAGGAATCCATTTTGAATTCCTCCCAACCAGCTGGAAGTGCACCAATACCCCTCGATCGTTTCCAATCTTCATACCATAATATAGCTTCTCCTTTCAATCTATATGCTGCCAGCTCAACTGTTTCTACACCAGTCACATGCATAACATCTAGATCCCTTTGGATTTGGTCCACAAAGTCTTGTGGGTCTGCCTTCGGATCTGATCCGGTGAACGTGGGAGGGTCTAATTTTAGAAAATCCTGTGTCCGCCGACTAGCTACTCTAGCCGTGCCATCCTCACTTGTTATTGGACCAACTTTTCCTTGAGTTTATGCAGCAACTATACGGGTTAACAGTTGCACCGCATTTCTTAGATCCTACTCAATAGCATTAGCAGGTGGATCAGAAGGTTCTTCTCTCCTTCTCGACTCTTCTGGAGTTGGAAAAGTAGAAGAAGCCCGCGATGCAAATTCAGTGTCAGCCCCACCTTGACTAGCTTGGTTAGGTGATGATCTACTTATTCCTTATCTGGCAAGCATATATACCTGCTTACCTTTGCCCTACCTCGTCTTGTCATCGACATTTTACTATAACAAAGAAAATCAATTACAATGGTCAGATATGATTCCACCTACAACATTGGCTCTATTGCACGATCTAGAAATGAAAAAAAGAAACAACTCCTAAATGTCCCGTAGCCTTCTAATTATGAATGTGGTGCACAACACATCCATAAGCAAGACTCTACTCAGACACGACTTTGTAGACACCCTTAGGATGACCTGCTCTGATACCACTTTTGTCACGCCTCAAATTCCAACAGGGCAGACTGGCACCCGAAGCCGTTAAGGCCCGAGAGAACCAATCTTCATTCATGTACATTCATATGCATGTCTCTGTATGAACAACATTCTATCTCATGTAATTATAAGATACCAATGGCGGAAGTCATGGAGAACATATACTATATATATGAAACTTGGCCGTTAGGGCCATCAAGTCAAAACGGACATACATGCCTTCATTGTCTGACAACGTCTACAAAGCCTCTAACTGATACATTTACATAACCATCCTAAAGTCGGGACAAGTCCCCATATTATACAACATCCATACAGTACCAAAACCAATATGTACACATGAGACTCGAAAAGCCCCGAACCAAACTAGAGCTCACCAATAATCAGTAGATGACCCGCATCCTACTTTGGAGGTTTGCTAGCACCTGTGCCTTCAGCAAGTAAGGTAAGTCCCCCAAGGGACATCAGTACGAAGAATGTACTGAGTATGCAAGGGCTATAAGAAACTGCATAATACATAAGTACTTTAATGGAATCAAAACAAGTGAGTAATCAATATGGATAAACCTCCGTCTGTATATATGGAACCATGTACGTTACATTCATTACTTTCTTTCCTTTACGTTTATCATCATTTTCATTCATTACCTTACTTTATCCTTCTTTGAATTAAGAAATAGTAAAGCATGTGATAAACAAGTGACCAACTGATCAGTGGTAAAAGAGGATAACCCGTGCTAGGTATTTTAATCCCTAGGATGTGGTCCTCTTACATATACAAATTGGGATTGCCCAATGCTAGGCTTTTCTATCGCCCCTAGGATGCTACTGTGATATTGGGATCGACTCTTGCTAGGCTTTTCTGTCGCCCCTGGGATACCACCCATGATATTAGGATTGACCTATGCTAGGTGTTTCTTCCACCCCTGGGATTTCACCCAAGAATACTCAAACAATTATACATTACTTCATTTCTTTACTTCTGTGCGATTGATAGATTGGTAGTCATAACATTATTGGAACTTTAGAACGTAACATTATTTGAACTTTGGAACCATGTCCACAATTATGTGACACATGAATAACAATTTATCAATGAATAAGGAACATGTGAATAAAAATAGATGACAACCTGAAATGAGATACCTTAGAACATTTCAGAATGGAACAAGTACAATGACAATGTGAACACTATGTGCTGCAGAAGGGTACAAAAAGAGTAACCTTACATACCTTATCTTCCCAATATGAATACACAGTCCTATATGTGAATACAATAATCCAGCTACTTCCTTACGTTTTACTCTACAACACAAGTACATAACGGAGCTCACGTTAACAACTAACTACCTTACAAGTGTATAAGATGACAATGAGCTACATGACGGCCCTATAACGTCATTTCACCCTTTACAATACAATTCACTGCATTACCATACCAACTACACTATAACATTCCACACATTGACCAAGATATCATAGACCAATAGCATTTCACACCAAGTTTATCCTTTAAGCTTCCTCATTAACACTATGTCACAATTACTCCATCAAGTTACCTCAATACCTTTCATAACAACATATTAACAACAATCCATAATTTATATAATCCAACATGCCTCTGAACGACCCTTTAAAGCCATTCAAAAGGTACCATACGTTTATAATTGCATCTAAAAAGGGTATAGGGGCCTTGGGGGGTCAAAAAGAAGCAAAAACAATTGAAATGAAGTTCTGGACTGACCTGCGAAGCCACCTGCACCCGCAGGTGGTTGAGTACGGCCGCAGGTGACCCTTGGCCCTGTGCAGGTCCACCTGCATTGGCATCATCCCCACAGGTATTTCAGCCTTCAGGGGTCATTTTAGGTTCCTTTTTTGTAACAAATGGTCCATGGCCATAAATAATCTCCTCTTTACATGTTTTAGGTCAACTTGGATGCCAACAAACAACCATGGTTTCACAACACACATGAACATCGCCAAAACTACATTCTCCTTTCAATACACCATCAATTCCATACCCAATTTCATAACAACAATCCCACAAGTTATAGACATAGAAAAAGAAAGTTAGGGACATAAAAATATCATACATCTTGACATTTAATCCATCAAATTCACTTCCTTCATGTAACACCCCGTACCTACCAAACCCTACTTGACAACGTTAAACAATGTTTACTTAAGTGTCGAGAGCCAAAAGTATGTATTATGTAATGTTATTGATGAGGTACTTGATATTGGGCCTAGTACAAGGTATTAGACCCTCGTGGGAGGTGTAACACCCCGTATGTTGTCGAACCTATACGACTAGATGTACATTTATGGAATTAATTAAACATGAGAGATTTAAAGAATTATGCAATTATTTGTTGGGGCTTATATGATTCTTGATCCATTGGGACAAATGAGGCCCAAATATCATAAGAAAGACTTGGCCCAATGGGGCAAAACATGATCCAATCTTCCATTTGACTAATCAACCATGCATTTAATGCCAAGAGATGGGTAAGAGTGACTTGAGGGATATATATATATAAGCAGAATTATTCATTCAATTGGTGGGCTCAATTAATAATTTGTAATGAGCTAAATGAGGCCCAAAAAGTAGCAAGAAGGCATGGCCCAAAAAGGGCATAATGACCCATTCTTGCAAGACCAAGTCAATATAAGAGGATTGGACCAAGTGTGTAGTTAATAGGCACCATGAGGAGACTATATAATGAGGGGAAAATCAGTTTTTAATTCATTTTGGACACCCATGTCTTTAGATAGAATTTTCTCAACATTGCCTTATCTCATACAAACCCTAGGCCTTCATCCTTTTGGCCAAAGATCATCACTTGGTGAGTATTGGTAAGTGTATATTATTATGGTTTAATATATTTTATGCATGTAATATGGTTTATATCATGTTGGTTATGTTGGTGAAGTGTGAGAAGTTCACTATGTGTGTATGTGACATGTTTGCTAAATCGAAGGATGGTTTTGCCTTGTAAACTTGAACATGGGCTTGTGATCTTGCAGAAAATGAACTATATGGAGTTAGTATTGACATGTGAGATGTGATTATAGTATTACCTTGTTTTACCCTTGTGAATAATGTTTGGAATTGTTATTGTAAAAGTTAGCATGGAAGTGATGACGTATTGAAAGGAAAACGTAATTTTTGGTGGTGTTTATGTGTATATGAAACCATGGATGTTCGTTACAATCTAATATGGTATAAAATATATTAAAGTAAGTTTATTTATGAACATGGACCATTCATTGCATTAAAAGACCCACAAGAGACCAATTTGACCGAAAATGGGCATCCACCCTCGCAGGTGAGGAACCTACGGGCGCAGGTGCCAATGCAGATGCCCCTGGACACTGCCAAGGGTCATATTTGCATGCACCTCAGCCACCTTCAGGTGCAGGTGGCAGCGCAGGTCATCCCCAGAGTTAGTTTTGTGTGTTTTCGTCTCTAGTTGATCCCCGGAAGCCCCTATACCCTTTTTGGATGTAATTATCGACTTGTGATGTCGTTTTAATAACTTTAAAGGGGAGTATGGAGGCATGTTGGACTATGTTATGTATGTATTGTTGTTTATAAGTTGTTATGGGGCAAGTTGATAGGAGAAATTGTGACGGAATGATAATAAGGAAGCTTAAAGGGTAGGTGTAATGTGAAATGCTATTGATGTATGATAACTTGGTCAATGTGTGGAACGTTATGGTGTTGTTGGTATGAGAATGCATTGGATTGTATTAAAAGGGGTGATATGACCTTATGCGGCAGTCATATAGCTCATTGTCGTTTTGTACACTTGTACGGTAAATAGTTGTTAACGAGAGTTCCATTATGAACTTGTGTTGTAGAGTGAAACATAAGAAATGAGCTGGACTGTTGTGTTTATATATAGACTGGTGTATTCATACTTGGACGTAAAGGTATGTAAGGTTACTATTTCTGTATCCTTCTGCACCATATTGACATTGTATCTATTCCAGTCTAAAATGTCCAAAGATATACCAGTTCAGGTTAAGATATATTGTCATTCACGTGTGTCCGACTCTTAGACGAATTATGATTTACATATCTCCTATTCATTGACTGAGGTTCCAAATTTGTCATAATGTGGTAAATTCTAAGGAAGATATATCAAAGAAAGTAAGGATGTAAAGAGAGTCTATTTAGTCTTGAATAGTCATTCCAATCATGTCATGTTCCAATAGTATTCACATTGACATTACGCTTGTTCCACCCCGAAATCTGCTAAGGTATCCGATATCCGGTTATCAATGGTCATTATCATAGGTTTCCTACTCATTGATCAATGGTGATTCTCATGTTTCATATTCATGGATATTGTTCCAAAAGCCCAATAGTGGTTAAATTAATGTATCTTGTTATTGATTATTGTCCAATGGGTCCAATGGTGTAATGTTTCCAATAAGGCTATGTGCCAATAATGTTTATTTACATGTATTTTATTATTGGTTATGGTTCCAAAGCTTCCAAAAATGTTATGCCAAAGGAATGTATCAATCTCTCACAAGTGAATTTACCAATCTCTCACAAGTAACGGTATCAATCTCACAAAAGTAAAGAAGTGAAGTAAAGCATATGTGGCTAATGATCAAGTATGGGTGGAAGCTTTGGGGGCATAAGCCTAGCTCAAGCCAATCCCAGGATCAGGAGGCAGCCCTAGAGGCATAAGCCTAGCTCGGGCCGAACCTGATAGGGGGCAGCTCTGGGGTAATAACCTAGCTCGAGCTGAACCTGACCTATTGATTTATGGGTGGCAACTCTGGGGGTAATAACCTAGCTCGAGCCGATCCCAATATATTGATTCTTAGGGTGGCAGCTCTGGAGGCATAAGCCTAGATTGAGCCGATCCCAACATAACGTTATGTTATGTAAACCCACTGATCAGTTGAGGCCCGGGTATCACAGTTCAAAGGCAAAGATGAATAATCATAGAAGCAAATAAGCAAAGAAAGTAATGAAAGCAATAGACATGATTCCAAAAGCACAGATTGATGGTTTATCCATATTTACTATTTTATTATAGTTTGTTTCCATTGATATTCTCATGTATGTTAACCCACCAATAGAGTGGAGGTATATTACATTATTAACCTAAATCTCAAGAATCTCTAAGAAGCAAGTCTCTTGAGTGAATGTAATTCTTTGGAATCAAGGGGTATGTGAAGGATAGTAGAAGAATAGTAAGGATTTGAGAGAATACACATAACTGGCAATGACAGAAGAAATATAAACACATGGTTCATTACATATAGAAAAAGAGTTTATTCACATTGTCATTTTCTCTTATATTGATTCTACTGTTGTTATGATGTATAATGCAGTTCTTATGAGCCTTACATACTCAGTACATTCTTCGTACTGACCCACTCGGGGGACATACTTTAAATGCTGCAGGTGCAGGAACTAGTAGACCTCTGCAGTAGGTTGACAGTAGTTTCAGATGATTATTGGTGAGCCCCAGTTGGTTCGGGACTTTCTAAGTCACAGTTGTACATTTGTTTGATGTTGTAAATGTTGTATAAAGCGGGGACTTGTCCCGAATTTAAGTGGTCTTCTAAATGCATCTGTTAGAGGCTTTTGTAGACGTATGTCGGTATATGGATGAAAGGGATGTATGTTCACTCGACTTTATGGCAATAACGTCCAAGTTTCACATATTGCACATGTTTTCCATGGCTTCCGTCATTGGCATTTTATATGTTATCGGTTACATAGGATAGTATGATGTTCATACGAGGATATGCATACGAATGTACATGAGCAAATATTGGTTCTCTCGAGCCATATCGGCTTTGGGTGCCAATCACGCCTCCATGGGATTTGGGGTGTGACAAAGTGGTATCAGAGCAGGTCGTTCTAAGGGTGTCTACAAAGCCGTGTCTGAGTAGAGTCTTACTTATAGATATGTTGTACACCACATTTATAAGTAGGAGGCTACGGGATATTTAGTAGTTCTTTCTTTTCTTCATTCTAGATCGTGCAATAGAGCCAGTGTTGTAAGTTGAAGTGTATTTGACCATGGTAATTATTTTTCTTTGGTATAGAAAAATGCCAATAACAAGAAGAGGTACAGGAAAAGATAAGCAGGTAGATATGCCTGTCGGTGAGTTTAGTATAGTGGAAAGAATATATTGTGATGGTATAATAGATGTTGTGATCATACATGAGAAAATACTCTTGACAGTATCATTTCATATTGCTCTCCTTGAAAATATACAAGTTACGGAGGATCCCACTAGGAAGAGATACCTATTGCTATGCTAGACTGATAAGTGCAAAGGTTAGTAAAGATAGCTGTAACTTTAGTAAAAGCTCTCTAGAGGAATCAATGAGTTGAGTTGAACCCCTATTTTGGCTCTGGTCCCTCCATAGACATTGTGCACCTCAACCCAGTCAAATTGCCCAAGACAAAAAGAAACGAAGTGTCTTAGACAAATCTTTTTTTCGATAACCTCAGACCAATCAATCAAATATTGATTAATACGTAATCAACCAAACACTACTTGAAAACGGCTCTTCTGCTCCGAAATGGACTATTACAAATGGTTCTTCCCTTTTTTTGGAAGAAGGGTGGGATCCAGACAAAATCGATGAAATGGAAGAAATTCAAGTGAATGGAAAGGACAAAATAAAGGATAAATTCCACTCTCACCTTACAGAGACATGCTATAAAAATATTAATACTAGTAATTGTGAAATTTATGATAAAAAAGATTCTTATCTGAATTTGATTCAAAAAGTCAAAATAGTAAGTAATAAACTAATAAAAAGACGGAAACATAAGCTAAATACAAGAAAAGATAAGAGGAGATACGCCCACCTTCTATATATTTGATACCTTCTCCTACAATGAAACTAATAACCCCGACCCCGTTAGTCATCCCATCAATTACTCGTCGATCAAAAAAATGAGTAAATTCAGCTAAGCCTCTTATCCCACCAACTAAGAATCTTGTATAAAAAGAATCTATGTAAGCACGATTATATGACCAATCATATATTCCATTTAGAATTTTGTCCTACAAAATTCTCTTAATGTCAAGGAGGGCTTAGTCACTAACTCCTAAATGTATCCTACCTACACCCAAGCCTTAATTACAAGCCTAGAAAACTCCTGTAGTAATCCTGGTCAACTTTTTGAAAAAAAACTAAAATAGGATAGTAAGGGCAAGCCTATGACATCGTGAGTGCATCGTTTGAATTTCTTTGTACGTGTGAGTGTATTGTTTCCAGTCCCAAATAAACCTGCTATGTGTGCATAGGACTTTTTTACAGTGAAGGCACCATAAAGGCACTGTTGATTATTGACTGTTAGAATAGCAGTTGTGGTATATGAAAATTATTCATTGATATCATAATGACATGCTTAGATCCGTATTTGTTGACATATTGAATGATTGCTATCTGCCTGGTTGAAAAATAATGAAAAAGGGGTGAATTCTGGAATGAACTCAAGTGTAAATTGATTTCAACAATTTAGCTTAAGTCTCTTATGTTTCAAGCATCGGTCTAGTTTAAGTTTGTTTTGTTGCTTGAGGACAAGCAAATGTTCTAAGTTGTGGGTGTTGATGTTCCGGCATTTGACGACACATTTTACGCATTTAACAAAGAATAATCGTAAGTTTTTAAGCAACCATTGTTACATTTGATGTATTTTGTGCTAAAGGAAGGAACTTGATCCCAAGCTAAGAAAACAAGGAAATTGAACTTAAGAGACTTGTGACAGCTCACTTGACATGCCATCAAGTGGGTGACGAGCTGTCACAGATGCCGTCAAGCTAATGCAGAAACACCAGTTGAGAGAATTAGTGTGATGCCTTGCCTGATAGACCATCAAAGGACTGGGGAACCATCACACTAAGCCATCAGAACTAAACAGAATCGATGCCCAGATGAAGCCAATTGACTATTCGATGTGACAAACCATCATAATCCTAGCAAGCCATCAGGCGAGCAATCATAGTGGAGGTGGCAGTCCAATTTTAAGTTCAGATTCCCAAATTTTTGGAGCCTATAAATACCTAGTCTAGGGTTTAAAATAGGTATCTTTCATCACTTAGAATATTTTTATGTTATTTTCTCTGGGATTGAATGTTTTGGAGGTTTTGAAACTACTACTACGATTTTTGTCAAGGAATCAAGGGTTGAGTTTCATCTTTGTAAGAATTCATCGTTTGATTATGAAATCTATTGCTTTCTTTTTCTTAATAACCATGTGTGGCTAAAAACCATGTAAATAGGGTTGTGGTATCCATGGCTAAAAAGTGATTCTAGGGTTAATTTCGATATGAATTTGAATTGTACTTGTGAATGTATTGTTATTTCTTTTATTTTCACAGATTGCTAATGGTTGCAAACATTAGAATAAGCCATAGGTTTAATTTGCTTGAACTATGAGGTTAAAACAGGGAAAAGGGCTTAACAACAAGGATTTAGAGTTTCTAACCCTTGTCTAATGAGGAATGCTTTAGCGATATTATTCAACTTGATGCTAAAATTGAGTTTACTATTTCCATCACTTTAAGTTCAAAATAATTAAAGGGATAATTGCCTCATTAGGTTGAGAAATGTTTAGGCGTACATTTTAATTCAATTGCCTGACATTACTTGTATTAAAGCGAATTCATTATCTATATTAACCTGAAAGTGAAAAAGATCCATGGTGAACGCAATCGTAGTTCATTTTCTCTACAGATTCATATCTCTAAAATTTAATGCTCATGACTTGAAACAAGTTATATGTTGAGTGGAAACCACTTATTATAATGCCCACCCACCCATTTAATAGAAATTGTAGACTAATAGTCACTTAAATCACAAATAACTTAGTGTTCACCTTATTTCCTATGGGATTCGACCCCAATCTTTGTTGGGTTATATATTTGACAACAACCGCTTATACTTATTGTGGGAGTTGTAATTTGGGTGTATCACACTCCTTGATAGAAAATACCTAGAAAGCTGAGGACAAGAAAACACAATAACGGACTTCTGTGTTTCAATGCATAGGAAGATTAACACCTCGTGCCTCTATATTTGAAATATTGGGCTACAAGGATGAAAGTGAAGCCTCTAAAAAGATGGAAGGAGGATTCACCACCTCAAATACCTCCATCTTTTATAGCTTGGGCACCACAAGGAAGTCATCATCAAGAAGGAGGTTATTGAAGCATGAAAAACAAGGTTGTTGTGAAGGGATTGATGACAAGGAAGATTCTTAATGTTTTCCCATCATGTATGAAGAGAAAGATTATATTATCAATCACCATAGATGGTTCATTGAAGGTCAAAAGAAGAACTATTGTTTTCACTAACAGACTCGTGGAGAAATAAAGGATGAGAAATAAGAAGTCATCACAACTTTCGAATGAAATCAAAAGAAATATTTAAACTTTGTGAAAAACATCCAATCATGTAACAGTGGAACACAATTCATGCCTCGACAATATGGATGTTGATTTCCAAGAAGCTCCCCCACAATCAATGACAAGTTTCTGAAGCAGTACTTCCTATCAAAGTCTCCTATTCTACTCAATGCACTAGTCTAAACTGAAAATTAAAATGTTCCTCGATGCATGAGCATAAACTACATTTACTCCTGGCTCACATGAGTTCAAACTATTTATGATGCAAAAAAATATTCCGCTAGGTTTAATACCTAAAAAGAGGCGGCCTAGGCAAAAGTTAGGACACAAAAAGGTCTGCTAGGTTGAAAACCTACAACGAGGCGGCCTAGGCAAAAGTTAGGACACAAAAAGGTATGCTAGGTTGAAAACCTCAAAGAGTGTCCTAGGCAAAAGTTAGGATGCAAAATACAAATAAAAATAACTCATCTTCATAAACTACATTATGACTTGATCCTTTTCACCGAGGTATGTAGGCATCTTGGAGTATTTACTCTAAGTTCAATCACATGAGTTAAAAAAAAGAGGGGTCATGTCATTGATTGATCATCACAATAGATCTTTGAAGTGGCATAGATAGCACTTAAATTAGATATTCCTTCACTGAATTTGCCATCGACATACAGAGGAGAAGGGTCAATCAAGGCAGAATTTGAGTTGAGCTCAATGCTATATTTGCACAAATCTATAAAGGTTTTGATTGTGATTTTTATTCATTTTGCAGTACTTTGAGTCCTCTTTCCAATAAATTTTTTTTTTGTGATTCAGAAACTTCTACACCGAGTTATGGAGTTTCTACTACAGCCGCTCAAAGCTGAGAAACAGACATGTCAGATTTGGAAATCAACTTCAAAAATCAATTATGATCAATTCAAAAGGAATTTTGATATGAAATTTTGATATCTCACAGACCGTTGAGTTCATTTTCTTTAGAATAAAGCGATTGAAATTCGGGATACTCCTAGCTTGAGATATAATTTTAGCGATGCAAGGGGTAGAACTATCAAGTCCATATAATAACAAGTACAACTTTGTCACACTCATCAAGCCATATTCGTTACTCGTTCAACAGCACTTGCCAAATATTTTGCTCGATGTAGCTTCTCAAACTCAACAAAGGTTATCATCATCTAGTGTTGTTTTACATCAAATTATTCTTTGCCAAGTTGCAAGAATAATATTGCCATGCCGAATCCTTAAGATGCAAGGAGTTTTCTAGAGCAAAACCTGAGTAGATAGCACAAATTTTCTCATCAAGCATAGAAAAAAAAAAAGCTTCTCCAAGTTACTTATTATCAAGCCGTGCAAGGGGATGCACCATGTTTTGCTCACTAAAACCTCAACCAGAAAGTGAAGCGTCAAATGGTTCCTCGCCAACTTTAAAAATTTGTCTTGACCAATCTAGGCTGATTTAATATTCTATCTTTGCCATCGGTGTACTCCTTAAAGTCAAGTTTCTTTAAGATCAAATGGTTCATGATTTGAACACTCCAAGCTCAAGATAGGGATGTTTTGGCAAGGGTGCACAAAGCTGTGAAATCGACTCTCCAGGAGTGTAGTCAATTTAAAAAAATAATTCCTATCAATCCAGATTGAATTTTGCTGTGAGTTTTATATATGTTGAAATTATTAGAGTTATCGTCATGAAAAAATAAGGACATTATTTTATCACTCCTACACCAAGTTGTGGATTTTACACTATAGACACAACCTAAAAAAAGAGCTTTTTGAACGAGGCAGAATTCAAGCTGATTTCAAAGAAATATATGTACAAATCCATAGATCTTTTGACCATGTTTTTACACATATTGTATTCCTATGAGTTATCTTCCCAACGAAACACAAATCTCATGATTTTGTCTCTCCTACATCGAGTTATGAATTTTCTACCACAGTTGCGCAAAGTTGTGAAACAGATGTATCAGATTTTGAAGTCAAATCCAAAAATTAATTCGGGTTAATCCAGGAGGAATATGTCTATGAATTGTTGATATGTTGTAGATATTTGAGTTTTGGTTCTTCAGATTCAAAAATCAAGTGATTTGAACACTTTTAACTCGAGATGTGAATTTTCTGACCAAAGTACGTAAAATTGTGAAGTTGACATATCAGATTTAGAATTTGAGTTCTGGAATTAATTCTGATCAATTTGGAGGGAATTTTGGCCTGAAATTTTGAATATGGAAGGATGTTGAGTTCAATTTTTGTAGGATCGGGCTGCTTACAGTTCCATTGCTCCTACATCATTAAATAAATATTCTTGTAAAGGTGCACGAAGGCTGAAATCACAAAGTGTAAAGGATGAGGCACTCCTAGTACTTCTCAAGACAAATCATGAAGGATGAAATGCTCCATGTATTCCTCCATCAATCCTTGAGAAGGTCGCTCCAAGATCTTTACCAAATTGAAAGGAAGAGATCATTCCATGCCAAAGTTTGAAAGATGAGATTGTCCGCAATTAGCTCGCCAAATCTTGAAAGATGAGGTTGTCCACATACTCGCTCTCCAAGGACTGAATATAGTCACTCCAAGAGTCTTTATCACCAAGCCACAAGTATAATGAGATGGGCTATAGGCTTGATTGCTATGGATGAAATTTGATCACTCCAACCCTCTTTCTTTTCAAGCGGTAAGGAAGTGACGCACTAAAGGTTTAACGTCGATTATATGAAATTTAGAATTGCCTATGCGATATCGACATTACTTGTGTTTCCTCATAAACCTACAGTACCAATGAAATTTAGAATTGCCTATGCGATATCGATATTGCTTGTGTTTCCATAGTGCCAATGACACGTCGCTTCAGTACTGCTTGATGAAAATCAGGGTTTTGGGGGAAGGTAGCTTTTGATTCAACAGTCAATATTAATTTTAGCATAGCGTGCGGATATGGTTCCAGCGACATGAGGCTATTAAAATTATTTTAGATAGAATAGCTCATAGACCATTGGTGGTTCTCCTTAACTCCAAAACATTAAAAGAAAATAAATAGTAAGGCAAGTTAGAGAACAGAAAATAAAAGAGCAAAAGAAAGAAAAATATGAATCTTGACTGCATATTAGGAATCCTTTGTGGATGTCTTCTTGAAATCAAAAGGGATCTTCATTATATACCTAGAAATAAAGTCTTATTGATAAGGAAGTGACTTTTGGTACTTTGAATATTGCTTGAGTTCGGTCGTCAATATCACGCCTCGAATTCCAATGGGGCGGACTTTTACCCGAAGCCGTTAAGGCCCGAGAAAACCAATCTTCATTCATGTACATTCGTATGCATGTCTCTGTATGAACAACATTCTATCTCATGTAATTATAAGATACTAATGGCAGAAGTCATGGAGAACATATGCTATATATATGAAACTTGGTCGTTAGGGCCATCAAGTCAAAACGGACATACATGCCTTCATTGTCTGACAACGTCTACAAAGCCACTAACTGATACATTTACATAACCATCCTAAAGTCGGGACAAGTGCCCTCTTTATACAACATCCATACAGTACCAAAACCAATATGTACACATGTGACTCAGAAAGCCCCGAACCGAACTGGAGCTCACCAATAATTAGTAGATGACCCGCAACCTACTGTGGAGGTCTACTAGCACCTGTGCCTGCAGCAAGTAAGGTAAGTCCCCCAAGGGACATCAGTACGAAAAATGTACTGAGTATACAAGGCTGTAAGAAACTGCATGATACATAAGTACTTTAATGGAATCAAAACAAGTGAGTAATCAATATGGATAAACCTCCGTCTGTATATATGGAACCATGTACGTTACATTCATTACTTTCTTGCCTTTACGTTCGTCATTATTTTCATTCATTACCTTACTTTATCCTTCTTTGCATTAAGAAATAGTAAAGCATGTGATAAACAAGTGACCAATTGATCAGTGGTAAAAGAGGATAACCCATGCTAGGTATTTTTAACCCCTGGGATGTGGTCCTCATACATATACAAATCGGGATTGACCCATGCTAGGTTTTTTTGTCGCCCCTGGGATGCTACTGTGAAATTGGGATCGACCCTTGCTAGGCTTTTCTGTCGCCCCTGGGATACCACCCATGATATTGGGATCGACCCACGCTAGGTATTTTAACCCCTGGGATACCACCCATGATATTAGGATTGAACCATGCTAGGTGTTTCTTCCACCTCTGGGATGCCACCCAAAAATACTCAAACATTTATACATTACTTCATTTCTTTACTTTTGTGAGATTGATACATTGGTAGTCATAACATTATTTGAACTTTAGAACCATGTCCACAATTATGTGACATATGAATAACAATTTATCAATGAATAAGGAACATGTTAATAACAATAGATGACAACCTGAAATGAGATACCTTAGAACGTTTCGGAATGGAACAATGTGAACACTATGTGCTGCAGAAGGATACAAAAAGAGTAACCTTACATACCTTATCTTCCCAATATGAATACACAGTCCTATATGTGAATACAATAATCCAGCTCCTTTCTTACATTTTACTCTACAACACAAGTACATAACGGAGCACACATTAACAACTAACTACCTTACAAGTGCATAAGACGACAATGAGCTACATGAATGCCCTATAATGTAATTTCACCCTTTACAATACAATTCACTGCATTACCATACCAAAAACACCATAACATTCCATAACTTGACCAAGACATCATAAACCAATAGCATTTCACACCAATTTTATCCTTTACGCTTTCTCATTAACACTACGTCACAATTACTCCATCAAGTTACCTCAATACCTTTCATAACAACATATTAACAACAATACATAATTGATATGATTCAACATGCCTCCGAACGACCCCTTAAATCCATTCAAAAGGTACCATAAGTTGATAATTGCATACAAAAAGGGGTATAGGGGCCTTGGGGTGTGGGGAAGGGGGGTCAAAGAGAAGCAAAAAAAATCGAAATGGAGTTCTGGACTGACCTGGGAAGCCAACTTCACCTGAAAGTGGTTGAGGTACGACTGCAGGTAACCCTTGGCCCTATGAAGGGCCACCTGTGTTGGCATCTGCGCCCGCAGGTGCCCTGTCTGCGAGGGCGGGTGCCCGTTTCAGCCTCCAGGGGTCATTTTAGGGTCCGTTTTAGTAATAAATGGTCCATGGCCATAAATAATCTCATCTTTACATGGTTTAGGTCAAATTGGATTCCAACGAACAACCATGGTTTCACAACACACATGAACATCACCAAAACTACATTCTCCTTTCAATACACCACCAATTCCATACCCAATTTCATAACAACAATCCCACAAGTTATACACATAGAAAAATAAATTTAGGGACATAAACATATAATAAATGTTGACATTTAAACCATAAAATTCACTTCCTTCAAGACCACAAGTCCACTTTCAAGTTTATAAGGCAAAACCCTTCACCGATTAAGCAAACGTAGACTGTTTTACACATAGTGAACTGTCTAACACTTTGCCAATATAACCAACATGATTTATAGACCATTTAATGAACTTAATATATTAAACCATAAAAGTAAACACTTACCAAATCTTTCAAAAGAGTGATCTTGTCCAAGGAGATAATTGCTTAGGGTTTGTGAGATGAGAAATATCTTTGGAAACGTCTAGAATAAGGCATGTGTCTTTTGTTGAATAAAATCTGATTTTATTGGCCTTATATAGTACTTGTAGTCATCCTTATCCAACATTAAGTGTGTTTTACTTGGTCAACATGAAGAATGGGTCATTTTCCTCCTTTTTGGGCCATGTCTTTTGGTGTAATTTTGGGCCTCAATTGAGCCCAATAGCACAAGATTAATTTATCCCAACAAATTAAATGTGTAATACCTCAACAATATCATGTTTAAATAATTTCATGAATGTTACGGTAATCAACTAGGTTCGAAAATGTACGAGGTGTTACATCCTTCCCCCCTTAGAAACATTCTTCCTCGAATGTTAGTGACATTATCCAATTTAAAAAAATGAAAGTCTAGGATCATTCTTCATGTTATCATATATATATACATAATGCTGATAGATACTTACTTGTTATTGCTCCAATCTTGCATCTTGAACTTTCTCTTCTATTTGAAACAAATGAGGGTACTTGGACTTCATCATTTCTTCAGCTTCCCATGTGATCTCCTCTACTTGTTGATTCCTCCAAAGTACCTTTACGGAAGCTACTTCTTTACTCCTTAACCTCTTTACTTGTTGATCCAGAATAGCAACAGGTATCTCTTCATAGGTGAGATTGTAACACCCCGTACATTTCCGAACCTAATTGATTACCTTAACATTTATGGAATTATTTAAACATGATAAGGTTTGTGTTTTACACATTAATATTAGTAGGCTTAATTGGTCTTGTGTTAATGGGCTCAAATAAAGCCCAAATATTAAGTAAAAAGACATGGCCAAGTGGGGAAAAGATCCATTCTACCATTGGCCAAGTAAAACACATTTAGTGTTTGGATAAGGATTACTTGAGGGACTATATAAGGTACAAAATCATATTTTTATTCATTACAACACACATGCCATTTCTAGAATCTTCCAAAACATTTCTCATCTCTCACAAACCCTTAGCTATCACTCTCTTTGGACAAGATCACTCTTTTGCAAGATTTGGTAAGTGTTTACTCTCATGTTTTAGTATATTATATGCTTAAGATGGTGTATAAATCATGTTGGTTATGTTAGCAAAGTGTTGGACAGTTCACTATGTGTAAAACAGTCTATTTTTGCTTAATCGGTGAAGGGTTTTGCCTTCTAAACTTGAAAGTGGACTTGTGGTCTTGAAGGAAGTGAATTTGGTGGATTAAATATCAACATGTATGATGTGGTTATGTCCTTAACTTTCTTTCTCTTTGTGCATAACATTTGGAATTGTTGTTGTAAAATTGTGCATGGAATTGGTGACGTATACAAAGGAAAATGTAGTTTTGGTGATGTTCATGTGTGTTGTGAAACCATGATTGTTTGTTGGCATCCAAGTGACCTAAAATATGAAAGTATAAGCTTAATTATGTCCATGGACTATTTATTACAAAAAAGGACCCTAAAATGACCCCTGGAGGCTGAAACGGGCACCCGCCCTCGCGTCTGGATCACTTGCGGGCACAGATGCCAATCCAGGTGGCTCTAGACAAGGCCAGAGGGGCACCTACGGATGTATTTCATCCACCTATAGGAGCAGGTGGCTCTACAGCTCAGTCCAGAATTTTGTTTTGCATGTTTTTGTCTCTTTTTGACCCCCCAAGGCCCATATACCCCTCTTGGATGCAATTATCAACTTATGGTACCTTTTGAATGGCTTTAAGGGGTATCGGAGGCATGTTGGATTATATAAATTATGGATTGTTGTTAATGTGTTATTGTGAAAGGTATTGAGATGAGTTGATGGCATAATTGTGACGTGGTGTTACTGAGGAAGTGTAAAGTATAAACTTGGTGTGAAATGCTATTGGTTTATGATGTCTTGGTAAATGTGTGGAATGTTTTGGTGTTTTTGGTATGGTAATGCAGTGAGTTGTATTATAGAAGGACGAAATGATGTTATACAACAGTCACGTAGCTCATTATCGTCTTATGTACTAGTAATGTAGTTAGTTGTTAACGTGAGCTCCGTTATGTACTTGTGTTGTTGAGTAACACGTAAGGAAGGAGCTAGATTGTTGCATTCACATATAGGGTTGTGTATTATATTTGGAAGATAAGGTATGTAAGGTTACCCTTTCGGTATCCTTCTGCAGCACCTGTTGCTCACATTGTCATCGCACTTGTTCCATTTCGAAATGTTTTAACGTATCTCATTTCAGGTTGGTTATAAAATGTTATTCACATGTCTCTTATTCATTGACTAATGTTCCAAATCTCCATAATGTTACAACTACCAACATATCACTCTTATAACAAAAGAATTGAAGTAATGCATACTTGTTGAGTACGGGTGGCAACCCAAAGGGGCGAAAGCCTCGCTAAGGGAGATCCCGAATGAATATTGAGAATGGGTGGAAACTCAATGGGGAGTAAGACTAGCTATAGGCGATCCCGAATGAATATTGGGAATGGGTGGCAACTAGAAGGGTCATAAGCCTAGCTATAGGCGATCCCGAATGGGTGGCAACTCAACGGGGTGGAAGCCTAGCTAGAGGCGATCCCGAATGATTATATGAATGATATTATATGAAAGATGTTATATAAATGATTGTGATAATGATATGAATAAAAACGAAAGAAATGAATGCAATGTATACGACTTCACACCTGTATATTATGGTGGCTAATCTATATTGTCCACCCACTTGTACTTGATTTCATTGAAGTCCTTATATCTTATGCAATTTCTTATGGCCTTACATACTCAGTACATTCTTTGTACTGACGTCCCTTGGGGGACTTACCTTACTTGCTGCAGCCACAGGTACTAGTAGACCTCCACAGTAGGTTACGGGTCATCTTCGGAATATTGGTGAGCTCCAGTTGGTTCATGGTTTTTTGAGTCACACGTGTACACTTGTTTTGGTACTATGTAAATATTGTATAAAGCGGGGACTTGTCCCGACTTTAGGTTGGTTATGTATATGTACCTGTTAGAAGCTTTGTAGACGTATGTGGTGATATGAATGAAAGAATATATGTCCACTTTGACTTGATGGCCCTAACAGACAAGTTTCGTATATATCATATGTTCTCCATGACTTCCGCCATTGGTAACTTGTGTTTACATGAGATAGAATGTAGTTCACTCAGATAAATGCATACGAATGTACATGAATAAAGATTGGTTCTCTCGGGCCTTAACGGCTTCGGGTGCCAGTCCGCCCCATTGGAATTCAAGGCGTGACAAAAGTGGTATAAGAGCAGATCATCCTAGGGTGTCTACAAAGCCGTGTATGATGTAGAGTCTTGCTTATGGTTGTGTTGTGCACCACATTCATAAGTAGGAGGCTACGAGACATTTAGGAGTTGTTTCTTTTCTTCATTTCTAGCTCGTGCAATAGAGCCAATGTTGTAGGTGGACTCATATCTGACCATTGTAATTGGTTTTCTTTGTTATAGTAAAATGCCAATTACAAGAGGAGGCAGAGGCAAAGGTAAGCAGGTAGATATGCCTGCCGGAGAAGGAATGAGTAAATTACCACCTGACCAAGCTAGTCAAGGTGGGGCTGACGCTGAGTTTGCATCGCGGGCTTCTTCTACTTTTCTACCTCCAGAAGAGCCGAGAAGGAGAGAAGAACATGCCAAACCACCTGTTAATGCTACTGAGTAGGATCTAAGAAATGCGGTGCAAATGTTTACCCGTATAGTTGCTGCACAAACTCAAGGACAAGTTGGTACAATGACAAGTAAGGATGGTGCGGCTAGAGTAGCTAGGATTTTTTGAAATTAGATCCTCCCACATTCACTGGGTCAGATCCGAATGCAGACCCACAAGACTTCGTGGACCAAATTCAAAGGGCTCTAGATGTTATGCATGTGACTAGTGTAGAAACAATTGAACTTGCAACATATAGACTAAAAGGCAAGGTTATATTATGGTACAAAGATTGGAAACGATCTAGGGGTATTGGTGCAATTCCAGCTAGTTGGGAGGAATTCAAAACTGTCTTCCTTGATCATTATCTCCTATATGAGATCTGATAGGTTCGTGCGGATAAATTTTTAAATCTTCGTCAAGGGAATATGAGTGTCAGAGAATACAGTTTGCGGTTTAATTCTTTGGGTCGGTATGCTCCTAATGTAGTAGCCACTATGGAGGACAGAGTCCATCGATATGTGGATAGATTGGAGCCATAATTGGTGAGAGACTGCACCATTGCTACTTTGAATAGAGATATGGATATAGACAGAATACAGGATTTTGCACAGAAAATGGAGGATCAGAGGCAGCGAAAAAGGACACAAGAAGTTGAAGGAGGGTCGTCTAAAAGGGCTAGATCTACGGGATAGGTCATGGCGTCCCAAGGAGAGTTTAGGCCTCGGAATTTTAATAGACCGCCTAGACCATCATTTTCTTATTCCAAGCAGGCACTCAATCTCAATTCCAAGGGTTTAGAGGCAACCATTTTGGGCAGGGCAGTGTGGTTCGAGGTTCACAGACAACAGGATTTTCTCACCAACCGTGTCAGAACTGTGGGAAGTCTCATTTAGGTGAATGGTGGGTTGGAATGAATGTTTGCTATTTTTGTGGCGTGCCAGGGAACATGGTGAGAGAGTCCCCACAAAGGGGCATGGGTGGTATAGCATGACCTACGGGATCAACGGTTCCATCATCATCATCGGTTCCTTCCCTAGGTAGAGGAGTGCAAGCTACTGGGCGTGGTAGAGGTGCTAGAGGAGCAGCTAGTTCCAGTGGAGCCCAGAATCGAACCTATGCTCTATTGGACCGGTAGAATTCGGAGGCTTCTCCTGATGTAGTTACTGGTACATTATCCATATTTTCACATAATGTATATGCATTAATTGATCCGGGTTCTACCCTATCATATGTTACTCCAGTGATTGCTGCAAAATTTGAAAGAACACCAGAATTATTAGTTAAGCTAATTGAAGTATCTACACCAGTTCGTGAATCCATTGTTGCAAAAAGAGTATATCGTAATTGCGTAGTAACTGTATGTGGTCATGATATGTTGGATGATCTTATTGAGTTGGAGATAGTAGATTTTGATGTCATAATGGGTATGGATTGGTTGGCTTCTTTTTATGCCACGGTGGATTGCCAGGCTAAAAAGGTACATTTTAATTTTCCATAAAAGAATGTACTTGAATGGATAGGTAATGTGGGGGAACCGAGAGGTAAATTTATTTCCTACCTTAAGGCAAGGAAAATGATATCCAAGGGGTAAATATGTCACTTAGTAAGAGTGAAAGATACTGATGAGGAATCACCAACTCTTTAATCGGTTCCAGTAGTAAACGAATTCCTTGATGTATTTCCTGAAGACCTTCCAGGTTTACCTCTAGAATGGGAAGTAGAGTTTGGTATTTATGTGATTCTAGGCACTCAGCCTATCTTTATTCCTCCGTATAGAATGACTCCAGCAGAATTGCGAGAATTGAAGGAGAAATTAAAAGACTTGCTGGACAAGGGATTCATAAGGCCTAGTATGTCCACGTGGGGTGCACCAGTATTATTCGTATGGAAGAAAGATGGCACATTGAGAATGTGTATTGACTATCGGCAATTGAATAAGGTAACGATCAATAACAAATATCCCCTTCCCAGAATTGATGATTCGTTTGATCAGTTACAGGGTGCCAAATGTTTTTCAAAGATTGACTTGAGATCGGGTTACCATCAAGTCAGAGTTAGAGAAAAAAATATACCCAAGACAGCTTTCTGAACACGATATGGCCATTATGAATTTTTAGTTATGTTATTTGGACTAACAAATGTACCAGCTGTTTTCATGGATTTGATAAATAGGGTGTTTAAGCCATTTCTAGATGTGTTCGTGACAGTGTTTATAGATGACATCCTGGTTTATTCAAGATCACAAGAGGACCATGCTAATCACTTACGGCAGGTGTTACAGATTCTTCGTGAGCGTAAGTTGTATGCAAAGTTCTCTAAATATGAATTTTGGCTAAAATCCGTAGCATTCTTGGGTCACATTGTGTTCGATGAAGAAATAGGAGTTGATACACAAAAGATAGAAGTGGTGAAGAATTGGCCAAGACCTACGACGCCTACGGAAATTCATAGCATCCTTGGTTGGCAGGTTATTACAGAAGATTTGTTGAAAGTTTTTCTTCCATTTCGGCACCTTTAACAAAGCTTACACACAAGGCAATCAAGTTTTAGTGGAATGATACATGTGAGAAAAGTTTCCAAGAGCTGAAAGATAAATTGACTTCCACACCGGTGTTGGTACTTCCAGAAGGAATAGAAGGGTATGCAGTTTATTGTGATGCTTCCGGAGTTGGCCGAGGGTGTGTATTGATGCATCACGATAATGTAATAACGTATGCCTCACGACAGTTGAGGCCACATGAGAGAAACTATCCCACACTTGATCTTGAACTAGCGACTGTGATATTTTCTTTAAAGATATGGCGCCATTACTTGTATGGGGTTCATGTTGACATATATACTGATCATAAGAGTCTACAATATATCTTTAAGCAGAAAGATTTAAATCTAAGGCAGTGGAGGTGGCTTGAACTATTGAAAAACTATGATATTGATATCCTATATCATCCAAGAAAAGCAAATGTGGTAGTCGATGCATTAAGCCGCAAGGCAATAGGAGGCACTAGTGGCCAGTTGACGAAAAACCAAGAACTAGTCAAGGATCTACATCAACTTGCCAGCTTGGGAGTTCATCTTCTTGAATCTCTAGACGAAGGGGTTATTGTGCAACATGTAGCAGAATCTTCATTAGTAGCTGAGGTGAAAGAGAAACAGGATGCGGATCCTATGTTATTGCAGCTGAAAGAGAATGTACAATAGGGTTTGACAAAGGCATTTGATCTTACGCAACAAGGAGTACTTCAATGCCAAGGTAGATTATATGTACCAGATGTAGATGAGCTGAGGAGACGAATTATGATAGAGGCGCATCATTCACGATATTCTATTCATCCGGGAGCTACCAAAATGTATCATGATGTGAAAGAAATGTATTGGTGGGGAAACATGAAGAAGATCATTGTAGAATTTGTAGCTCAATGCCCAAATTGTCAACAAGTAAAAGTAGAGCATCAGAAACTTGGAGGTTATATACAATGTATCAATCTTCCAGTCTGGAAATGGGACATGATTAACATGGATTTCATCAAAGGTTTGCCTCGTACACTGCAGAAATTTGATTCCATATGGGTAATAGTTGGCAGGCTTACCAAGCCAGCGCATTTCCTGCAGTCAAGACCGCATATACAGCTGAAGATTATGCAAGGTTGTATGTTAAGGAGATAGTGCGATTACACTGGATTCCAATATCTATTATATTAGACAGGGGAGCTCAATTTACTGCACATTTTTGGATATCTTTTCAGAGGAGTTTGGGAACCCAAGTGAGTTTGAGTATGGCTTTTCATCCTCAGACAGATGGACAAGAAGAACATACTATCCAAACACTTGAAGATATGCTACGATCTTGCATGTTGGACTTTAAAAGTAGTTGGGATGATCATCTACCTCTTATTGAATTTGTCTACAATAATAGCTATCATTCAGGTATCAAAATGGCACCTTATGAAGCTTTATATGGAAGGAAGTGTAAATCACCAATTGGATGGTTTGAAGCGGGTGAAACTGCTTTACTTGGGCCATATCTTGTTCATCAAGCTATGGAGAAAGTTAAAGTGATCCAACATCAGCTACAAATGGCCCAAAGTCGACCTAAGTCATATGCTGATGTTAGAAGAAGAGGGCTCAAATTTTCCATAGGTGATTGGGTATTCTTGAAAGTGTCACCGATGAAAGGGGTAATGAGATTTGGAAAGAAAGGAAAGTTGAGTCCACGTTATATCGGGCCATATGAAATTCTTCAAAGATTTGGGCAAGTTCCGTATAAATTAGCACTACCCCAAGAACTCTCTACCGTTCATCCAGTATTTCATGTTTTGATGCTTCAAAAGTGCATAGGAAATTCATCTTGTATTGCTCCCATGGAAGATGTACAAGTTACAGAGAATCTCACCTATAAAGAGATACCTATTGCTATTCTGGATCGACAAGTGAAGAGATTAAGGAATAAATAAGTGGCTTCCGTCAAAGTACTTTGGAGAAATCAACAAGTATAAGAAATCACATGGGAAGCCGAGGACATGATGAAGTCTAAGTACCCGCATCTATTTCAAACAAAAGAACAAGTGCACGATGCGGAATTGGAGTAATAACAAGTAAGTATTTATAAGCATTATGTATATATGTGTGTGATAACATAAATAATGATCCTAGACTTGAATTTGTGTAAATTGGATAATGTCACTAACATTCGAGGATGAATGTTTTTAAAGGGGGAAGGATGTAACACCCCGTACATTTCCGAACCTAATTGATTACCTTAACATTTATGGAATTATTTAAACATGAGAAGGTTTGTGTAGTACACATTAAGTTTAGTAGGCTTAATTGGTCTTGTGTTAATGGGCTCAAATGAGGCACAAATATTAAGTAAAAAGACATGGCCCAAGTGGGAAAAAGATCCATTCTACCATTGACCAAGTAAAAAACATTTAATGTTTGGATAAGGATGACTTGAGGGACTATATAAGGCATAAAATAAGAATTTTATTCATTACAACACACACGCCATTTCTAGAATTTTCCAAAACATTTCTCATCTCTCACAAACCCTTAGCTATCACTCTTTTTGGACAAGATCACTCTTTTGAAAGCTTTGGTAATTGTTTACTCTCATGGTTTAGTATATTATATGCTTAAGATGGTGTATAAATCATGTTGGTTATGTTAGCAAAGTGTTGGACAGTTCACTATGTGTAAAACAGTCTATTTTTGCTTAATCAGTGAAGGGTTTTGCCTTCTAAACTTGAAAGTGGACTTGTGGTCTTGAAGGAAGTGAATTTGGTGGATTAAATATAAAAATTTATGATGTGGTTATGTCCTTAACTTTATTTCTCTTTGTGCATAACATTTGGAATTGTTGTTGCAAAATTGTGCATGGAATTGGTGACGTATAGAAAGGAAAACATAGTTTTGGTGATGTTCATGTGTGTTGTGAAACCATAATTGTTTGTTGGCATCCAAGTGACCTAAAATATGAAAGAATAAGCTTAATTATGTCCATGGACCATTTATTACAAAAAGGGACCCTAAAATGACCCCTGAAGGCTGATACGGGCACCCGCCCTCCCGCCTGGAGCACCTGCGGGCGCAGATGCCAACGTAAGTGGCTCTGGAAAAGGACAGAGGGGCACATGCGGCCGCATGTCATCCACCTTCGGGCGCAGGTGGCTCCACATCCCAGTCCAAAATTTTGTTTTGCATGTTTTTGTCTCTCTTTGACCCCCCAATGCCCATATACCCTTCTTGGATGCAATTATAAACTTATGGTACCTTTTGAATGGCTTTAAGGGGTATTTTGGAGGTATGTTGGATTATATCAATTATGATTTGTTGTTAATGTGTTATTTTTAAAGGTATTGAGATGACTTGATGGCGTAATTGTGACGTGGTGTTACTGAGGAAGTGTAAAGTATAAACTTGGTGTGAAATGCTATTGTTTTATGATGTCTTGGTCAATGTGTGGAATGTTGTGGTGTTGTTGGTATGGTAATTCAGTGAGTTGTATTATATAAGGACAAAATGACACTATACAAAAGTCACGTAGCTCATTATTGTCTTATGCACTTGTAATGTAGTTAGTTGTTAATGTGAGCTCCGTTATGTACTTGTGTTGTAGATTAACACGTAAGGAAGGAGCTGGATTATTGTATTCACATATAGGGTTGTGTATTCATATTTTCAAGATAAGGTATGTAAGGTTACCCTTTTCGTATCTCTGCAACACCTGTTGTTCACATTGTCATCGCACTTGTTCCATTTAGAAATGTTTTAACGTATCCCATTTCAGGTTGGTTAGAAAATGTTTCACATGTATCTTATTCATTGACTAATGTTCCAATGCTCCCTAATGTTACAACCACCAACATATCACTCTTATAACAAAAGAATTGAAGTAATGCATACTTGTTGAGTACGGGTGGCAACCCAAAGGGGCGAAAACCTAGCTAGGGGCGATCCAGAATGAAAATTGAGAATGGGTGGCAACTCAAAGGGGCGTAAGCCTAGCAAGAGGAGATCCCAAATGAATATTGGGAACTGGTGGCAACTCGAAGAGGCATAAGCCTAGCTAGAGGCAATCCCAAACGAGTGGCACCTCAAAGGGGCGGAAGCCTAGCTAGAGGCAATCCCGAATGATTATATGAATGATATTATATGAACGATGTTATATAAACGATTGTGACAATGATATGAATGAAAACGAAAGAAATGAATGCAATGTATACGAATTCACACCTGTATATTATGGTGGCTAATCTATATTGTCCACCCACTTGTACTTGATTTCATTGAAGTCCTTATATCTTATGCAATTACTTATGGCCTTACATACTCAGTACATTCTTTGTACTGACGTCCCTTGGGGGACTTACCTTACTTGCTGTAGGCACAGGTACTAGTAGACCTCCACAGTAGGCTGCGGGTCATCTACGGAATATTGGTGAGCTCCAGTTGGTTCGGGGCTTTTCGAGTCACACATGTACATTTTTTTTGGTACTATGTAAATGTTGTATAAAGCGGGGACTTGTCCCGACTTTAGGTTGGTTATGTATATGTACCTGTTAGAGGCTTTGTAGACGTACGTGGTGATATGAATGAAAGAATGTATGTCTACTTTGACTTGATGGCCCTAACGGCCAAGTTTCGTATATATCATCTGTTCTCCATGACTTCCGCCATTGGTAGCTTATATTTACATGAGATAGAATGTAGTTCACTCAGAGACATGCATACGAATGTACATGAATGAAGAATGGTTTTCTCGGGCCTTAACAGCTTCGGGTGCCAGTCCGCCTGTTGGAATTCGAGGCTTGACAGAGATCCTCCGTCACTTGTACATCTTCAATGGGAGCAACACGAGATGGATCTCCTATGCACTTTTTAAGCATCGAAACATGAAATATTGAATGAACTGTGGAGAGTTCTTGGGGTAGGTCTAATTCGTACGCAACTTGACCAAATCTTCGGACAATTTTATATGGCCCTATATAATGTGGACTCAACTCTTCTTTCTTTCCAAATCTCATTACCCCTTTCATTGGTGACACCTTCAAGAGTACCCAATCACCTATTGCAAATTCGAGCCCTCTTCTTCTAACATCAGCATATGACTTGTGTCGACTTTGGGCTATTTGTAGCCGCTGTTGTATCACCTTAACTTTCTCCATAGCTTGATGAACAATATCTACCCCAAGTAAATCAGTTTCACCCGCTTCAAACCATCCAATTGGTGATTTACACTTCCTTCCATATAAAGCTTCGTAAGGTGCTATTTTGATACTTTAATGATAGCTATTATTGTAGGCAAATTCAATAAGAGGTAAATGATCGTCCCAACTGCCTTTAAAATCTTACGTGCAAGCTCGTAGCATATCTTCAAGTGTTTGGATAGTACGTTCTACTTGTCCGTCTGTCTGAGGATGAAAAGTCATACTCAAATTCACTTGTATACCCAAACTCTTCTGAAAAGACTTCCAAAAAGGTGCAGTAAATTGAGATCCTCTGTATGATATAATAGAGATTGGAATCCCATGTAATCTCACTATCTCTTTAACATACAACCATGCATACTCTTCAGCTGTATAGGTGGTCTTGACTGATAGGAAATGCGCTGACTTGGTAAGCCTATCAACTATTACCCATATGGAATTAAATTTTTGCAGTGTACAAGGCAAACCTGTGATGAAATCCATGTTAATCATGTCCTACTTCCAGACTGGAAGATTGATACATTGCATATAACCTCCAGGTTTCTGATGCTCTACTTTTACTTGTTGACAATTTGGGCATTGAGCTACAAATTCTGCAATGTTCTTCTTCATGTTTCCCCACCAATACATTTCTTTCAAATCATGATACATTTTGGTGGCTCCCGGATGAATAGAATACCGTGATTGATGTGCCTCTGTCATAATCTGTTTCCTTAGGTCATCTACATCCGGTACACACAATCTACCTTGTCACTGAAGTACTCCCTCTTGCGTAAGATCAAATGCCTTTGTCAGACCCTGTTGTACATTCTCTTTCATCTACAATAACATAGGATCCGCATGCTACTTCTCTTTCACTTCAGCTACTAATAAAGATTCTGCCGCATTTTGCACAATAACCCCTTCGTCTGGAGATTCAAGAAGATGAACTCCCAAGCTGGCTAGTTAATGTAGATCCTTGACTATATCTTGATTTTCCGTCAACTGGACACTAGCGCTTCCTACTGCTTTTCGGCTTAATATATGTACCACATTCGCTTTCCCTGAATGATATAAGATATCAATATCATAATCTTTTAATAGTTCAATCCACCTCCCCTGCCTCATATTTAAGTCTTTCTACTTAAAGATATACTGCAAACTTTTATGATCAGTATATATGTCAACATGAACCCCATACAAATAATGGCACCATATCTTTAAGGCAAATATCACAGTTGCTAGCTCAAGGTCATGCGTGGCATAATTCCTCTCATGTGGTCGCAAGTGTCGTAAGGCATAAGCTATTACATTACCGTACTACATCAATACACATCCTAAGCCGACTTTTGAAGCTTCACAATATACTGCATACCCTTCTGTGCCTTTCGAAAGTACTAATACGGGTGTAGTCATCAATTTGTCCTTCATCTTGGAAATTCCTCTCACATGCATCATTCCACTAAAACTTGGTTGCTTTGTGGGTTAGCTTTGTTAAAGGCGCTGCAATGGAAGAAAACCCATTGAAAAATCTTGTATAATAACCTGCCAACCCTAGGTAACTACGAATCTCTGTAGGCGTCGTAGGCCTTGGCCAATTCTTCACAGCTTCTAGCTTTTGCGTATCAACCTTTATTCCTTCATACGACACAATATGACCCAAGAATACTATAGATTTTAACCAAAATTCACACTTAGAGAACTTTTCATATAACTTATGATTGCGAAGAATCTATAACACCTGTCGTAAGTGATTAGCATGGTCCTCTAGTGATCTTGAATAAACCAGAATGTCATCTATAAACACTGTCACGAACACATCCAAAAATGGCTTAAACACCTTGTTCATCAAATCCATTAAAATTGTGGGTGTATTTGTTAGCCCAAATGATATCACTAAAAACTCATAATGACCATACCGTGTTCAAAAAGTTGTCTTAGGTATATCTTTTTCTATAACCCTGACTTGATGGTAACCTAATCTCAAGTCAATCTTTGAAAAACATTTGGCACCCTGTAACTGATCAAATAAATCGTCAATTCTAGGGAGGGGATACTTGTTCTTGATCGATACCTTATTCAATTGTCGGTAGTCAATGCATATTCTCAACGTGCCATCTTTATTCCGTACAAATAATACTGGTGCACCCCACGGGGACATACTAGGACTTATGAATCTACTTCCCGTTCTGGAGGTAAACCTGGAAGATCTTCAGGAAATACATCAAGGAATTCATTGACCACCGGAACCTATTGAAGAGTTGGTGGCTTCACATCAGTATCTTTCACTCTTACTAGATGACATATGTACCCCTTGGCTATCATTTTCCTTGCCTTAAGATAGGAAATAAATTTACCCCTCGGTGCTCCAATATTACTCCTCCATTCAAGGACGGTCTTATGTGGAAAATGGAAATGGGCCTTCTTAGCTTGGCACTCTACCGTGGCATAACAAGAAGCCAACCAATCCATACCCATTATAACATCAACTGGTGTAGATAATTCAATTGGCTTAACTAATAATTCTGGTGTTCTTTCAAATTTTGAAACAATCAATGGAGTAACATACGATACTGTAGAACCCGGATCAATCAATGCATATACATTATGTGAAAGTATGGATAATGTACCTGTGACTACATCAGGAGAAGCCTCCGAATTCTGCCGGTCCACTAGAACATAGGTACGATTCTGGGCTCCACTGGAACTGGCTGCTCCTCTAGTACTCTACCATGACCAGCAGGCTGTACACCTCTGCCTAGGGAAGGAACTGATAATGATGATGCAACGATTGATCTCATAGGCCGTGTTATACCACCCATACCCCTTTGTGGGTATTCTCTTATTATGTTCCCCATCGTACCATACCAAAAACAAACATTTGTCCCCAATCGGCATTCACCTAAATGATACCTTTCGCAGCGCTGACACGGCTGACGAGAAAATCCTACTGTTTGTGAACCATGAAGCCCACTACTCTGCCCAAAATGGCTGCCTCTAAATCCCCGGAATTGGGATGAAATACCTGTTATAGGTGAAGAAAATGATGGTCTAGGCGGTATAGGAAAAATTTGAGGCCAAGATTCTCCTTGGGACACCATAGACTGTCCCATAGGTCTATCCCTCTTTGACGACCCTCTTTCAAATTTGTGTACCCTTCTTCTTTGCCTCTGATCCTCCATCTTCTGTGCAAACGCCTGTATTCTGGCTATATCCATATCCCTGTTCAAAGAAGCAATGGTGCAGTCCCTTACCAAATATGGCTCCAATCTGTCCACATATCGATGGACTCTGTCTTCCATTGTGGCTACTACATTCGGAGCATATCGAACCAAAGGGTTAAACCGAAGACTATACTCTATGACACTCATATTCCCTTGACGAAGATTTAGAAACTGGTCTGCATGTGCCTCCTAGATCTCATATGGAAGGTAATGATCAAGGAATGTCATTTTGAATTCCTCCCAACCAGCTGGAAATGCACCAATACCCCTCGATCGTTTCCAATCTTCATACCACAATATAGCTTCTCCTTTCAATCTATATGTTGCCAGCTCAACTGTTTCTACACCAGTCACGTGCATAACATCTAGAGCCCTTTGGATTTGGTCCACAAAGTCTTGTGGGTCTGCCTTCGGATCTGATCCGGTGAACGTGGGAGGGTCTAATTTTAGAAAATCCTGTGTCCGCCGACTAGCTACTCTAGCCGCGCCATCCTCACTTGTTATTGGACCAACTTTTCCTTGAGTTTGTGCAGCAACTATACGGGTTAACGGTTGCACCGCATTTCTTAGATCCTACTCAGTAGCATTAATAGGTGGTTCAGAAGGTTCTTCTCTCCTTCTCGACTCTTCTGGAGTTGGAAAAGTAGAAGAAGCCCGCGATGCAAATTCAGTGTCAGCCCCACCTTGACTAGCTTGGTTAGGTGGTGATCTACTTGTTCCTTCTCTGGCAAGCATATCTACCTGCTTACCTTTGCCCTACCTCGTCTTGTCATCGACATTTTACTATAACAAAGAAAATCAATTACAATGGTCAGATATGATTCCACCTACAACATTGGCTCTATTGCACGATCTAGAAATGAAAAAAAGAAACAACTCCTAAATGTCCCGTAGCCTTCTAATTATGAATGTGGTGCACAACACATCCATAAGCAAGACTCTACTCAGACACGACTTTGTAGACACCCTTAGGATGACCTGCTCTGATACCACTTTTGTCACGCCTCAAATTCCAACAGGGCAGACTGGCACCCGAAGCCGTTAAGGCCCGAGAGAACCAATCTTCATTCATGTACATTCATATGCATGTCTCTGTATGAACAACATTCTATCTCATGTAATTATAAGATACCAATGGCGGAAGTCATGGAGAACATATACTATATATATAAAACTTGGCCGTTAAGGCCATCAAGTCAAAATGGACATACATGCCTTCATTGTCTGACAACGTCTACAAAGCCTCTAACTGATACATTTACATAACCATCCTAAAGTCGGGACAAGTCCCCACATTATAAAACATCCATACAGTACCAAAACCAATATGTACACATGAGACTCGAAAAGCCCCGAACCAAACTGGAGCTTACCAATAATCAGTAGATGACCCGCAGCCTACTGTGGAGGTTTGCTAGCACCTGTGCCTTCAGCAAGTAAGGTAAGTCCCCCAAGGGACATCAGTACGAAGAATATACTGAGTATGCAAGGCTATAAGAAACTGCATGATACATAAGTACTTTAATGGAATCAAAACAAGTGAGTAATCAATATGGATAAACCTCCGTCTGTATATATGGAACCATGTATGTTACATTCATTACTTTGTTTCCTTTACGTTCATCATCATTTTCATTCATTACCTTACTTTATCCTTCTTTGGATTAAGAAATAGTAAAGTATGTGATAAACAAGTGACCAACTGATCAGTGGTAAAAGAGGATAACCTATGCTAGGTATTTTAACCCCTAGGATGTGGTCCTCATACATATACAAATTGGGATTGCCCAATGCTAGGCTTTTCTATCGCCCCTAGGATGCTACTGTGATATTGGGATCGACCCTTGCTAGGCTTTTCTGTCGCCCCTGGGATACCACCCATGATATTGGGATCGACCCACGTTGGGTATTTTAACCTCTGGGATACCACCCATGATATTAGGATTGACCTATGCTAGGTGTTTCTTCCACCCCTGGGATTCCACCCAAGAATACTCAAACAATTATACATTACTTCATTTCTTTACTTCTGTGCGATTGATAGATTGGTAGTCATAACATTATTGGAACTTTAGAACGTAACATTATTTGAACTTTGGAACCATGTCCACAATTATGTGACACATGAATAACAATTGATCAATGAATAAGGAATATGTGAATAAAAATAGATGACAACCTGAAATGAGATACCTTAGAACATTTCAGAATGGAACAAGTAAATGACAATGTGAACACTATGTGCTGCAGAAGGGTACAAAAAGAGTAACCTTACATACCTTATCTTCCCAATATGAATACACAGTCCTATATGTGAATACAATAATCCAGCTACTTCCTTACGTTTTACTCTACAACACAAGTACATAACGGAGCTCACGTTAACAACTAACTACCTTACAAGTGTATAAGATGACAATGAGCTACATGACGGCCCTATAACGTCATTTCACCCTTTACAATACAATTCACTGCATTACCATACCAACTACACTATAACATTCCACACATTGACCAAGATATCATAGACCAATAGCATTTCACACCAAGTTTATCCTTTAAGCTTCCTCATTAACACTATGTCACAATTACTCCATCAAGTTACCTCAATACCTTTCATAACAACATATTAACAACAATCCATAATTTATATAATCCAACATGCCTCTGAACGACCCTTTAAAACCATTCAAAAGGTACCATACGTTTATAATTGCATCTAAAAAGGGTATAGGGGCCTTGGGGGGTCAAAAAGAAGCAAAAACAATTGAAATGGAGTTCTGGACTGACCTGCGAAGCCACCTGCACCCGCAGGTGGTTGAGTGCGGCCGCAGGTGACCCTTGGCTCTGTGCAGGTCCACCTGCATTGGCATCATCCCCACAGGTGCCCTGTCTGCGAGGGCGGGTGCCCATTTCAGCCTCCAGGGGTCATTTTAGGTTCCTTTTTTGTAATAAATGGTCCATGGCCATAAATAAGCTCCTCTTTACATGTTTTAGGTCAACTTGGATGCCAACAAACAACCATGGTTTCACAACACACATGAACATCGCCAAAACTACATTCTCCTTTCAATACACCATCAATTCCATACCCAATTTCATAACAACAATCCCACAAGTTATAGACATAGAAAAAGAAAGTTAGGGACATAAAAATATCATACATCTTGACATTTAATCCATCAAATTCACTTCCTTCATGTAACACCCCGTACCTACCAAACCCTACTTGACAACGTTGAACAATGTTTACTTAAGTGTCGAGAGCCAAAAGTATGTATTATGTAATATTATTGATTAGGTACTTGATATTGGGCCTAGTACAAGGTATTAGACCCTCGTGGGAGGTGTAACACCCCGTATGTTGTCGAACCTATACGACTAGATGTACATTTATGGAATTAATTAAACATGAGAGATTTAAAGAATTATGCAATTATTTGTTGGGGCTTATATGAGTCTTGAGCCATTGGGACAAATGAGGCCCAAATATCATAAGAAAGACTTGGCCCAATGGGGCAAAACGTGATCCAATCTTCCATTTGACTAATCAACCATGCATTTAATGCCAAGAGATGGGTAAGAGTGACTTGAGGGATATATATATATATATAACAGGAATTATTCATTCAATTGGGGGGCTCAATTAATAATTTGTAATGAGATAAATGAGGCCCAAAAAGTAGCAAGAAGGCATGGCCCAAAAAGGGAATAATGACCCATTCTTGCAAGACCAAGTCAATATAAGAGGATTGGACCAAGTGTGTAGTTAATAAGAACCATGAGGAGACTATATAATGAGGGAAAAATCAGTTTTTAATTCATTTTGGACACCCATGTCTTTAGATAGAATTTTCTCAACATTGCCTTATCTCATACAAACCCTAGGCCTTCATCCTTTTGGCCAAAGATCATCACTTGGTGAGTATTGGTAAGTGTATATTATTATGGTTTAATATATTTTATGCATGTAAGATGGTTTATATCATGTTGGTTATGTTGGTGAAGTGGGAGAAGTTCACTATGTGTGTATGTGACATGTTTGCTAAATCGAAGGATGGTTTCGCCTTGTAAACTTGAACATGGGCTTGTGATCTTGCAGAAAATGAACTATATGGAGTTAGTATTGACATGTGAGATGTGATTATAGTCTTGTTTTACCCTTGTGAATAATGTTTGAAATTGTTATTGTAAAAGTTAGCATGGAAGTGATGACGTATTGAAAGGAAAACGTAATTTTTGGTGGTGTTTATGTGTATATGAAACCATGGATGTTCGTTACAATCTAATATGGTCTAAAATATATTAAATGAAGTTTAGTTATGAACATGGACCATTCATTGCATTAAAAGACCCACAAGAAACCAATTTGACCTAAAATGGGCATCCGCCCTCGCAGGTAAGGCACCTGCGAACGCAGATGCCACTGGACACTGCCAAGGGACATATACACGTGACCCTCAGCCACCTTCTGGAACATGTGGCAGCGCAGGTCATCCCCAGAGTTAGTTTTGTGTGTTTTCGTCTCTAGTTGATCCCCGGAAGCCCCTATACCCTTTTTGGATGTAATTATCGACTTGTGATGTCGTTTTAATGACTTTAAAGGGGAATATAGAGGCATGTTGGACTATGTTACATATGTATTGTTTTTTATAAGTTGTTATGGGGCAAGTTGATAGGAGAAATTGTGACGGAACGATAATAAGGAAGCATAAAGGGTAAGTGTAATGTGAAATCCTATTGATGTATGATAACTTGGTCAATGTGTGGAATGTTATGGTGTTATTGGTATGAGAATGAAGTGTATTGTATTATGAGGGGTGATATGACCTTATGCGGCAGTCATATAGCTCATTGTCGTTTTGTACACTTGTACGGTAAATAGTTGTTAACGAGAGTTCTATTATGAACTTGTGTTGTAGAGTGAAACATAAGAAAGGAGCTGGACTGTTGTGTTTATATATAGACTGGTGTATTTATACTTGGACGTAAAGGTATGTAAGGTTACTCTTTATGTATCCTTTTGCAGCATATCGCCATTGTATCTATTCCAGTCTGAAATGTCCAAAGGTATACCAGTTCAGGTTAAGATATATTGTCATTCACATGTGTCCGACTCTTAGAAGAATTATAATTTATATATCTCCTATTCATTGACTGAGGTTCCAAAGTTTTCATAAAGTGGTAAATTCTAAGGAAGATATATCAAAGACAGTAAAGATGTAAAGAGAGTCTATTTAGTCTTGAATAGTGGTTCCAATCATGTTATGTTCCAATAGTATTCACATTGAAATTACGTTTGTTCCACCCTGAAATGTGCTAAGGTATCCGATATCCGATTATCAATGGTCATTATCATAGGTTTCCTACTCATTGATCAATGGTGAGTCTCATGTTTCATATTCAGGGATATTGTTCCAAAAGCCCAATAGTGGTTAAATTAATGTATCTTGTTATTGATTATTGTCCAATGGGTCCAATGGTGTAATGTTTCCAATAAGGCTATGTGCCAATAATGTTTATTTACATGTATTTTATTATTGGTTATGATTCCAAAGCTTCCAAATATGTTATGCCAAAGGAATGTATCAATCTCTCACAAGTGAATTTACCAATCTCTCACAAGTAAAGGTATCAATCTCACAAAAGTAAAGAAGTGAAGTAAAGCATATGTGGTTAATGATCAAGTATGGGTGGAAGCTTTGGGGGCATAAGCCTAGCCCAAGATGATCCCAGGATCAGGGGGCAGCCCTAGAGGCATAAGACTAGCTCGGGCCGAACCTGATAGGGGGCAGCTCTGGGGTAATAACCCAGCTCGAGCCGAACCTGACCTATTGATTTATGGGTGGCAGCTCTGGGGGTAATAACCTAGCTCGAGCTGATCCCAATATATTGATTCTTAGGGTGGCAGCTCTGGAGGCATAAGCCTAGCTCAAGCCGATCCCAACATAATGTTATGTTATGTAAACCCACTGATCAGTTAAGGCTCGGGTATCACATTTCAAAGGCAAAGATGAATAATCATAGAAGAAAATAAGCAAAGAAAGTAATGAAAGCAATAGACATGATTCCAAAAGCACAGATTGATGGTTTATCCATATTTACTATTTTATTATAGTTTGTTGCCATTGATATTCTCATGTATGTTAACCCACCAATAGAGTGGAGGTATATTACATTATTAACCCAAATCTCAAGAATCTCTGAGAAGCAAGTCTCTCGAGTGAATGTAATTCTTTGGAATCAAGGGGTATGTGAAGGATAGTAGAAGAATAGTAAGTATTTGAGAGAATACGCATAAGTGGCAATGACAGAAGAAATATAAACACATGGTTCCTTACATACAGAAAAAGAGTTTATTCACATTGTCCTTTTCTCTTATATTGATTCTATTGTTGTTATGATGTATAATGAAGTTCTTATGAGCCTTACATACTCAGTACATTCTTCGTACTGACCCCCTCGGGGGACTTACTTTAAATGTTGCAGGTGCAGGAACTAGTAGACCTCTGCAGTAGGTTGACAGTAGTTTCAGATGATTATTGGTGAGCCCCAGTTGGTTTGGGACTTTCTATGTCGAAGTTGTACATTTGTTTGATGTTGTAAATGTTGTATAAAGCGGGGACTTGTCCCGAATTTAAGTGGTCTTCTAAATGCATCTGTTAGAGGCTTTTGTAGACGTATGTGGGTATATGGATGAAAGGGATGTATGTTCACTCGACTTTATGGCCCTAACGGCCAAGTTTCACATATTGTACATGTTTTCCATGGCTTTCGTCTTTGGCATTTTATATGTTATCGGTTACATAGGATAGTATGATGTTCATACGAGGATATGCATACGAATATACATAAGCAAAGATTGGTTCTCTCGGGCCATATCGGCTTTGGGTGCCAATCACGCCTCCATGGGATTTGGGGTGTGACAAAGTGGTATCAGAGCAGGTCGTTCTAAGGGTGTATACAAAGCCATGTCTGAGTAGAGTCTTACTTATATATGTGTTGTGCACCACATTTATAAGTAGGAGGCTACGAGACATTTAGTAGTTGTTTCTTTTCTTCATTCTAGATCGTGCAATAGAGCCAGTGTTGTAAGTTGAAGTGTATTTGACCATGGTAATTGTTTTTCTTTGGTATAGAAAAATGCCAATAACAAGAAGAGGTACAGGAAAAGATAAGCAGGTAGATATGCCTGTCGGTGAGTTTAGTATAGTGGAAAGAACATATCGTGATGGTATAATAGATGTTGTGATCATACATGAGAAAATACTCTTGACAGTGTCACCAATGAAAAGGGTAAGTAGAGTTGGAAATAAAGGGTGTGAAACATGCCGGACGAGCATGAGAGTTTCATTTCATATTGCTCACCTTGAAAATATACAAGTTACGGAGGATCCCACTAGGAAGAGATACCTATTGCTATGCTAGACTGATAAGTGCAAAGGTTAGTAAAGATAGCTTTAACTTTAGTAAAAGTTCTCTGGAGGAATCAACGAGTTAAGTAGATAATATGAGAAGCTGAAAAACAAATGGTGAGACCAAGGTACCCATCATTATTAGCAAAAAGTTCAAAAGAGTGGAAGTGGAGAAAGACTAAGTAAGTATTTATATGAGTATATGTATAGAGAAGCTAATATATCGATGTATTTGTTGCCCATGAGACGATGTTGTCAACATTCGAGGACGAATATTCCTAAGGGGGGGGGGGGAGAATGTAACAGCCCTTACCTACCAAACCCTGCTTGACAATGTTGAACAATGTTTACTTAAGTGTCGAGAGCCAAAAGTATGACTTATGTAATGTTATTGATGAGGTAATTGATATTGGGCCTAGTACAAGGGATTAGACCCTCGTGGGAGGTGTAACACACCGTATGTTGTCGAACCTATATGACTACATGTACATTTATGGAATTAATTAAACATAAGTGATTTAAAGAATTATGCAATTATTTGTTGGGGATTATATGATTCTTGAGCCATTGGGCCAAATAAGGCCCAAAGATCATAAGAAGACTTGGCCCAATGGGGCAAAACATGATTCAATATTCCATTTGACTAATCAACCATGCAGTTAATGCCAAGAGATGGGTAAGAGTGACTTGAGGGATATACATATATATATATATATATATATATATATATAAGCAGAATTATTCATTCAATTGGGGGGCTCAATTAATAATTTGTAATGAGATAAATGAGGCCCAAAAAGTAGCAAGAAGGCATGGCCCAAAAAGGGCATAATGACCCATTCTTGCAAGACCAAGTCAATATAAAAGGATTGGACCAAGTGTGTAGTTAATAGGCACCATGAGGAGACTATATAATGAGGGAAAAATCAGTTTTTAATTCATTTTGGACACCCATGTCTTTAGATAGAATTTTCTCAACATTGCCTTATCTCATACAAACCCTAGGCCTTCATCCTTTTGGCCAAAGATCATCACTTGGTGAGTAGTGGTAAGTGTATCTTATTATGGTTTAATATATTTTATGCATGTAAGATGGTTTATATCATGTTTGTTATGTTGGTGAAGTGTGAGAAGTTCACTATGTGTGTATGTGACATGTTTGCTAAATCGAAGGATGGTTTTGCCTTGTAAACTTGAACATGGGCTTGTGATCTTGCAGAAAATGAACTATATGGAGTTAGTATTGACATGTGAGATGTGATTATAGTCTTGTTTTACCCTTGTGAATAATTTTTGAAATTGTTATTGTAAAAGTTAGCATGGAAGTGATGACGTATTGAAAGGAAAACGTAATTTTTGGTGGTGTTTATGTGTATATGAAACCATGGATGTTCGTTAAAATCTAATATGGTCTAAAATATATTAAAGGAAGTTTAGTTATGAACATGGACCATTCATTGCATTAAAAGACCCACAAGAGACCAATTTGACCGAAAATGGGCATCCACCCTCGCAGGTGAGGCACCTGCGGGCGCAGGTGCCAATGAAGATGCCCATGGACACTGCCAAGGGTCATATTTGCACGCACCTCAGCCACCTGCGGGTGCAGGTGGCAGCGCAGGTCAGCCCCAGAGTTAGTTTTGTGTGTTTTCGTCTCTAGTTGATCCCCGGAAGCCCCTATACCCTTTTTGGATGTAATTATCGACTTGTGATGTCGTTTTAATAACTTTAAAGGGGAGTATGGGAGCATGTTGGACTATGTTATGTATGTATTGTTGCTTATAAGTTGTTATGGGGAAAGTTGATAGGAGAAATTGTGACGAAACGATAATAAGAAAGCTTAAAGGGTAGGTGTAATGTGAAATGCTATTGATGTATGATAACTTGGTCAATGTGTGGAATGTTATGGTGTTGTTGGTATGAGAATGCAGTGGATTGTATTAAAAGGGGTGATATGACCTTATGCGGCAGTCATATTGCTCATTGTCGTTTTGTACACTTGTACGGTAAATAGTTGTTAACGAGAGTTCCATTATGAACTTGTGTTGTAGAGTGAAACATAAGAAAGGAGCTGGACTATTGTGTTTATATATAGACTGGTGTATTCATACTTGGACGTAAAGGTATGTAAGGTTACTCTTTCTGTATCCTTCTGCACCATATTGACATTGTATCTATTCCAATCTAAAATGTCCAAAGATATACCAGTTCAGGTTGAGATATATTGTCATTCACATGTGCCCGACTCTTAGAGGAATTATGATTTACATATCTCCTATTCATTGACTGAGGTTCCAAATTTTTCATAATGTGGTAAATTCTAAGGAAGATATATCAAAGAAAGTAAGGATGTAAAGAGAGTCTATTTAGTCTTGAATAGTCGTTCCAATCATGTCATGTTCCAACAGTATTCACATTGACATTACGCTTGTTCCACCCCGAAATGTGCTAAGGTATCCTATATCCGGTTATCAATGGTCATTATCATAGGTTTCCTACTCATTGATCAATGGTGAGTCTCATGTTTCATATTCATGGATATTGTTCCAAAAGCCCAATAGTGGTTAAATTAATGTATCTTGTTATTGATTATTGTCCAATGGGTCCAATGGTGTAATGTTTCCAATAAGGCTATGTGCCAATAATGTTTATTTACATGTATTTTATTATTGGTTATGGTTCCAAAGCTTCCAAAAATGTTATGCCAAAGGAATGTATCAATCTCTCACAAGTGAATTTACCATTCTCTCACAAGTAACGGTATCAATCTCACAAAAGTAAAGAAGTGAAGTAAAGCATATGTGGTTAATGATCAAGTATGGGTGGAAGCTTTGGGGGCATAAGCCTAGCTCAAGCCGATCCCAGGATCAGGGGGCAGCCCTAGAGGCATAAGACTAGCTCGGGCCGAACCTGATAGGGGGCAGCTCTGGGGTAATAACCTAGCTCGAGCCGAACCTGACCTATTGATTTATGGGTGGCAGCTCTAGGGGTATTAACCTAGCTCGAGTCGATCCCAATATATTGATTCTTAGGGTGGCAGCTCTTGAGGCATAAGCCTAGCTCGAGCCGATCCCAACATAACGTTATGTTATGTAAACCCAATGATCAGTTGAGGCCCGGGTATCACAGTTCAATGGAAAAGATGAATAATCATAGAAGAAAATAAGCAAAGAAAGTAATGAAAGCAATAGACATGATTCCAAAAGCACAGATTGATGGTTTATCCATATTTACTATTTTATTATAGTTTGTTTCCATTGATATTCTCATGTATGTTAACCCACCAATAGAGTGGAGGTATATTACATTATTAACCTAAATCTCAAGAATCTCTGAGAAGAAAGTCTCTCGAGTGAATGTAATTCTTTGGAATCAAGGGGTATGTGAATGATAGTAGAAGAATAGTAAGGATTTGAGAGAATACGCATAAGTGGAAATGACAGAAGAAATATAAACACATGGTTCCTTACATATAGAAAAAGAGTTTATTCACATTATCATTTTCTCTTAAATTGATTCTAATGTTGTTATGATGTATAATGTAGTTCTTATGAGCCTTACATACTCAGTACATTCTTCGTACTGACCCACTCGGGGGACTTACTTTAAATGCTGCAGGTGCAGGAACTAGTAGACCTCTGCAGTAGGTTGACAGTAGTTTCAGATGATTATTGGTGAGCCCCAGTTGGTTCGGGACTTTCTAAGTCACATTTGTACATTTGTTTGATGTAGTAAATGTTGTATAAAGCGGGGACTTGTCCTGAATTTAAGTGGTCTTGTAAATGCATCTGTTAGAGGCTTTTGTAGACGTATGTCGGTATATGGATGAAAGGGATGTATGTTCACTCGACTTTATGGCCCTAACGGCCAAGTTTCACATATTGCACATGTTTTTCATGGCTTCTGTCATTGGCATTTTATATGTTATCGGTTACATAGGATAGTATGATGTTTATACGAGGATATGCATACGAATGTACATAAGCAAAGATTGGTTCTCTCGGGCCATATCGGCTTTGGGTGCCAATCACGCCTCCATGGGATTTGGGGTGTGACAAAGTGGTATCAGAGCAGGTCGTTCTAAGGGTGTCTACAAAGCCGTGTCTGAGTAGAGTCTTACTTATAGATGTGTTGTACACCACATTTATAAGTAGGAGGCTACGGGATATTTAGTAGTTGTTTCTTTTCTTCATTCTAGATCGTGCAATAGAGCCAGTGTTGTAAGTTGAAGTGTATTTGACCATGGTAATTGTTTTTCTTTGGTATAGAAAAATGCCAATAACAAGAAGAGGTACAGTAAAAGATAAGAAGGTAGATATGCCTGTCGGTGAGTTTAGTATAGTGGAAAGAACATATCGTGATGGTATAATAGATGGTGTGATCATACATGACAAAATACTCTTGACAGTGTCACCAATGAAAAGGGTAAGTAGAGTTGGAAAGAAAGGGTGTGAAACATGCCAGACGTGCATGACAGTTTCATTTCATATTGCTCACCTTGAAAATATACAAGTTACGGAGGATCCCACTAGGAAGAGATACCTATTGCTATGCTAGACTGATAAGTGCAAAGGTTAGTAAAGATAGCTGTAACTTTAGTAAAAGCTCTCTGGAGGAATCAATGAGTTGAGTAGATAATATGAGAAGCTGAAAAACAAATGATGAGACCAAGGTACCCATCATTATTAGCAAAAAGTTCAAAAGTGTGGAATTCGAGAAAGACTAAGTAAGTATTTATATGAGTATATGTATAGAGAAGCTAATATATCGATGTATTTGTTGCCCATGAGACGATGTTGTCAACATTTGAGGACGAATATTCCTAAAGGGGGGGGGGAGAATGTAACATCCCGTACCTACCAAACCCTACTTGACAGCGTTGAACAATGTTTACTTAAGTGTCGAGAGCCAAAAGTATGACTTATGTAATGTTATTGATGAGGTAATTGATATTGGGCCGAGTACAAGGGATTAGACCCTCGTGGGAGGTGTAACACCCCGTATGTTGTCGAACCTATATGACTACATGTACATTTATGGAATTAATTAAACATGAGAGATTTAAAGAATTATGCAATTATTTGTTGGGGCTTATATGAGTCTTGAGCCATTGGGCCAAATAAGGCCCAAAGATCATAAGAAAGACTTGGCCCAATGGGGCAAAACATGATTCGATCTTCCATTTAACTAATCAACCATGCATTTAATGCCAAGAGATGGGTAAGAGTGACTTGAGGGATATATATATATATATAAGAGGAACTATTCATTCAATTGGTGGGCTCAATTAATAATTTGTAATGAGGTAAATGAGGCCCAAAAAGTAGCAAGAAGGCATGGCCCAAAAAGGGCATAATGACCCATTCTTGCAAGACCAAGTCAATATAAGAAGATTGGACCAAATGTGTGGTTAATAGTCACCATGAGGAGAATATATAATCAGGTAAAAATCAGTTTTTAATTCATTTTGGACACCCATGTCTTTAGATAAAATTTTCTCAACATTGCCTTATCTCATACAAACCCTAGGCCTTCATCCTTTTGGCCAAAGATCATCACTTGGTGAGTATTGGTAAGTGTATCTTATTATGGTTTAATATATTTTATTCATTTAAGATGGTTTATATCATGTTGGTTATGTTGGTGAAGTGTGAGAAGTTCACTATGTGTGTATGTGACATGTTTGCTAAATCGAAGGATGGTTTTGCCTTGTAAACTTGAACATGGGCTTGTAATCTTGAAGAAAATGAACTATATGGAGTTATTATTGACATGTGAGATGTGATTATAGTCTTACCTTGTTTTACCCTTGTGAATAATGTTTGGAATTGTTATTGTAAAAGCTAGCATGGAAGTGATGACGTATTGAAAGGAAAACGTAATTTTTGGTGTTTTTTATGTGTATATGAAACCATGGATGTTCGTTTCAATCTAATATGGTCTAAAATATATTAAAGGAAGTTTAGTTATGAACATGGACCATTCATTGCATTAAAAGACCCACAAGAGACCAATTTGACCAAAAATGGGCATCCGCCCTCGCAGGTGAGGCAACGGCGGGTGCAGGTGCCAATGAAGATGCCCATGGACACTGCCAAGGGTCATATGTGCACGCAGCTCAGCCACCTGCGGGTGCAGGTCGCAGCGCAGGTCAGCCCCAGAGTTAGTTTTATGTGTTTTCGTCTCTAGTTGATCCCCGGAAGCCCCTATACCCTTTTTGGATGTAATTATCGACTTGTGATGTCGTTTTAATGACTTTAAAGGGGAATATGGAGGCATGTTGGACTATGTTACATATGTATTGTTGTTTATAATTTGTTTTGGGGCAAGTTGATAGGAGAAATTGTCACGGAACGATAATAAGGAAGCATAAAGGGTAAGTGTAATGTGAAATGCTATTGATGTATGATAACTTGGTCAATGTGTGGAATGTTATGGTGTTGTTGGTATGAGAATGCAGTGTATTGTATTAAAAGGGGTGATATGACCTTATGCGGCAGTCATATAGCTCATTGTCGTTTTGTACACTTGTACGGTAAATAGTTGTTAACGAGAGTCCCATTATGAACTTGTGTTGTAGAGTGAAACATAAGAAAGGAGCTGGACTGTTGTGTTTATATGTAGACTGGTGTATTCATACTTGGACGTAAAGGTATGTAAGGTTACTCTTTCTGTATCCTTATGCACCATATTGACATTGTATCTATTCCAATCTGAAATGTCCAAAGGTATACCAGTTCAGGTTGAGATATATTTTCATTCACGTGTGTCCGACTCTTAGACGAATTATGATTTACATATCTCTTATTCATTGACTGAGGTTCCAAATTTTTCATAATATGGTAAATTCTAAGGAAGATATATCAAAGAAAGTAAGGATGTAAAGAGCGTCTATTTAGTCTTGAATAGTCGTTCCAATCATGTCATGTTCCAATAGTATTCACATTGACATTACGCTTGTTCCACCCCGAAATGTGCTAAGGTATCCGATATCCGGTTATCAATGGTCATTATCATAGGTTTCCTACTCATTGATCAATGGTGAGTCTCATGTTTCATATTCATGGATATTGTTCCAAAAGCCCAATAGTGGTTAAATTAATGTATCTTGTTATTGATTATTGTCCAATGGTGTAATGTTTCCAATAAGGCTATGTGCCAATAATGTTTATTTACATGTATTTTATTATTGGTTATGGTTCCAAAGCTATCAATCTCTGACATGTGAATCTACCAATCTCTCACAAGTAAAGGTATCAATCTCACAAAAGTAAAGAAGTGAAGTAAAGCATATGTGGATAATGATCAAGTATAGGTGGCAGCTTTGAGGGCATAAGCCTAGCTCAAGCCGATCCCAGGATCAGGGGCAGTCCTAGAGGCATAAGCCTAGCTCGGGTCGAACCTGACAGGGGGCAGCTCTGGGGGTAATAACCTAGCTCGAGCTGAACCTGACCTATTGATTTATGGGTGGCAGCTCTGGGGGTAATAACCTAGCTCGAGCCGATCCCAATATATTGATTCTTAGGGTGGCAGCTCTGGAGGCATAAGCCTAGCTCGAGCCGATCCCAACATAACGTTATGTTATTTAAACCCACTGATCAGTTGGGGCCCGAGTATCACAGTTCACTGGAAAAGATGAATAATCTTAGAAGCAAAGAAGCAAAGAAAGTAATGAAAGCAATAGACATGATTCCAAAAGCACAGATTGATGGTTTATCCATATTTACTATTTTATTACAGTTTGTTTCCATTGATATTCTCATGTATGTTAACCCACCAATAGAGTGGAGGTATATTACATTATTAACCCAAATCTCAAGAATCTCTGAGAAGTAAGTCTCTTGAGTGAATGTAATTCTTTGGAATCAAGGGGTATATGAAGGATAGTAGAAGAATAGTAAGGATTTTAGAGAATACGCATAAGTGGCAATGACAGAAGAAATATAAACACATGGTTCCTTACATATAGAAAGAGAGTTTATTCACATTGTCCTTTTCTTTTATATTGATTCTATTGTTGTTATGATGTATAATGCAGTTCTTATGAGCCTTACATACTCAGTACATTCTTCGTACTGATCCCCTCGGGGGACTTACTTTAAATGCTGCAGGTGCAGGCACTAGTAGACCTCTGCAGTAGGTTGGCAGTAGTTTCAGATGATTATTGGTGAGCCCCAGTTGGTTCGGGACATTCTAAGTCACAGTTGTACATTTGTTTGATGTTGTAAATGTTGTATAAAGCGGGGACTTGTACCGAATTTAAGTGGTCTTCTAAATGCATCTGTTAGAGGCTTTTATAGACATATGTGGGTATATGGATGAAAGGGATGTATGTTCACTCGACTTTATATCCCTAACGTCAAAGTTTCACATATTGTACATGTTTTCCATTGCTTTCGCCATTGGCATTTTATATGTTATCGGTTACATAGGATAGTATGATGTTCATGCGAGGACATGCATACGAATGTACATGAGCAAAGATTGGTTCTCTCGAGCCATATCAGCTTTGGGTGCCAATCACGCCTCCATGGGATTTGGGGTGTGACAAAGTGGTATCAGAGAAGGTCGTTCTAAGGTGTCTACAAAGTCGTGTCTGAGTAGAGTCTTACTTATAGATGTGTTGTGCACCACATTTATAAGTAGGAGGCTAAGGGACATTTAGGAGTTATTTCTTTTCCTCTTTCTAGATCGTGCAATAGAGCCAGTGTTGTAAGTAGAAGTGTATTTGACCATGGTAATTGTTTTTCTTTGGTATAGAAAAATGCCAATAACAAGAAGAGGTACAGGAAAATATAAGCAGGTAGATATGCCTGTCGGTGAGTTTAGTATAGTGGAAAGAACATATCGTGATGGTATAATAGATGTTGTGATCATAGATGAGAAAATACTCTTGACAGTGTCACCAATAAAAAGGGTAAGTAGAGTTGGAAATAAAGGTTGTGAAACGTGCCGGACGTGCATGAGAGTTTCATTTGATATTGCTCCCCTTGAAAATATACAAGTTACGGAGGATCCCACTAGGAAGAGATACCTATTGCTATGCTAGACTGATAAGTACAAAGGTTAGTAAAGATAGCTGTAATTTAGTAAAAGCTCTCTGGAGGAATCAACGAGTTGAGTAGATAATATGATTAGCTGAAAAACAAATGATGAGACCAAGGTACCCATCATTGTTAGCAAAAAGTTCAAAAGTGTGGAAGTGGAGAAAGTCTAAGTAAGTATTTATATGAGTATATGTATAAAGAAGCTAATATAGCGATGTATTTGTTGCCCATGAGAAGATGTTGACAACATTCGAGGACGAATATTCCTAAGGGGGGGAGAATGTAACACCCCGTACCTACCAAACCCTACTTGACAATGTTGAACAATGTTTACTTAAGTGTCGAGAGCTAAAAGTATGTATTATGTAATGTTATTGATGAGGTAATTTATATTGGGCCGAGTACAAGGGATTAGACCCTCGTGGGAGGTGTAACACCCCGTATGTTGTCGAACCTATACGACTACATGTACATTTATAGAATTAATTAAACATGAGAGATTTAAAGAATTATACAATTATTTGTTGGGGCTTATATGAGTCTTGAGCCATTGGGCCAAATGAGGCCCAAAGATCATAAGAAAGACTTGGCCCAACGGGGCAAAACATGATCCAATATTCCATTTGACTAATCAACCATGCATTTAATGCCAAGATATTGGTAAGAGTGACTTGAGGGATATATATATATATATATATATATATATATATATATAAGAGTAATTATTCATTCAATTGGTGGGCTCAATTAATAATTTGTAATGAGGTAAATGAGGCCCAAAAAGTAGCAAGAAGGCATGGCCCAAAAAGGGCATAATGACCCATTCTTGCAAGACCAATTCAATATAAGAAGATTGGACCAAATCTGTGGTTAATAGGCACCATGAGGAGACTATATAATGAGGGTAAAATCAGTTTATAATTCATTTTGTACACCCATGCCTTTAGATAGAATTTTCTCAACATTGCCTTATATCATACAAACCCTAGGCCTTCATCCTTTTGGCCAAAGATCATCACTTGGTGAGTATTGGTAAGTGTATATTATTATTGTTTCATATATTTTATTCATGGAATATGGTTTATATCATGTTGGTTATGTTGGTGAAGTGTGAGAAGTTCACTATGTGAGTATGTGACATGTTTGCTAAATCAGAGGATGGTTTTGCCTTGTAAACTTTAACATGGACTTGTGATCTTGCATAAAATGAACTTGATGGAGTTAGTATTGACATGTGAGATGTGATTATATTCTTACCTTGTTTTACCCTTGTGTATAATGTTTGGAATTGTTATTGTAAAAGTTAGCATGGAAGTGATGACGTATTGAAAGGAAAACGTAATTTTTGGTGGTGTTTATGTGCATATGAAACCATGGCTGTTCATTGACATCTAAGATGGTCTAAATTATGTTAAATGAAGTTTAGCTATGAACATGGAACATTCATTGCATTAAAAGACCCACAAGAGACCAAATTGATCGAAAATGGGCATCCGCCCTCGCAGGTGAGGCACCTGCGGGCGCAGGTGCCAATGCAGATGCCCCTGTACACTGCCTAGGGTCATATGTGTGTGCACCTGAGCCACCTGCGGGCGCATGTGGCAGCTCAGGTCAGCCCCAGAGTTAGTTTTGTGTGTTTTCGTCTCTAGTTGATCCCCGGAAGCCCCTATACCCTTTTTGGATGTAATTATCGACTTGTGATGTCGTTTTAATGACTTTAAAGGGGAGTATGGAGGCATGTTGGACTATGTTACATATGTATTGTTGTTTATAAGTTGTTATGGGGCAAGTTGATAGGAGAAATTGTCACGGAACGATAATAAGGAAGCATAAAGGGTAAGTGTAATGTGAAATGCTATTGATGTATGATAACTTGGTCAATGTGTGGAATGTTATGGTGTTGTTGGTATGAGAATGCAGTGGATTGTATTATAAGGGGTGATATGACCTTATACGGCAGTCATATAGCTCATTGTTGTTTTGTACACTTGTACGGTAAATAGTTGTTAACGAGAGTTCCATTATGAACTTGTGTTGTAGAGTGAAACATAAGGAAGGAGCTGGACTGTTGTGTTTATATATAGACAGGTGTATTCATACTTGGACGTAAAGGTATGTAAGGTTACTCTTTCTTTATCCTTCTGCACCATATTGACATTGTATCTATTCCAGTTTGAAATGTCCAAAGGTATACCAGTTCAGGTTGAGATATATTTTCATTCACGTGTGTCCGACTCTTAGACGAATTGTGATTTACATATCTCCTATTCATTGACTGAGGTTCCAAATTTTTCATAATGTGGTAAATTCTAAGGAAGATATATCAAAGAAAGTAAAGATGTAAAGAGAGTCTATTTACTCTTGAATAGTCGTTCCAATCATGTCATGTTCCAATAGTATTCACATTGACATTACGTTTGTTCCACCCCGAAATGTGCTAAGGTATCCGATATCCGGTTATCAATGGTCATTATCATAGGTTTCCTACTCATTGATCAATGGTGAGTCTCATGTTTCATATTCATGGATATTGTTCCAAAAGCCCAATAGTGGTTAAATTAATGTATCTTGTTATTGATTATTGTCCAATAGGTCCAATGGTGTAATGTTTCCAATAAGGCTATGTGCCAATAATGTTTATTTACATGTATTTTATTATTGGTTATGGTTCCAAAGCTTCCAAAAATGTTATGCCAAAGGAATGTATCAATCTCTCACAAGTGAATGTACCAATCTCTCACAAGTAAAGGTATCAATCTCACAAAAGTAAAGAAGTGAAGTAAAGCATATATGGTTAATGATCAAGTATGGGTGGAATCTTTGGGGGCATAAGCCTAGCTCAAGCCGATCCTAGGATAAGGGGGCAGCCCTAGAGGCATAACCCTAGCTCGGGTCAAACCTGACAAGGGGAAGCTCTGGGGTAATAACCTAGCTCGAGCCAAACCTGACCTATTGATTTATGGGTGGCAGCTCTGGGGGTAATAACCTAGCTCGAGCCGATCCCAATATATTTATTCTTAGGGTGGCAGCTCTGGAGGCATAAGCCTAGATCGAGTCGATCCCAACATAACGTTATGTTATGTAAACCCATTGATCAGTTGGAGCTCGGGTATCACAGTTCACAGGCAAAGATGAATAATCATAGAAGCAAATAAGCAAAGAAAGTAATGAAAGCAATAGACATGATTTCAAAAGCACAGATTGATGGTTTATCCATATTTACTATTTTATTATAGTTTGTTTCCTTTGATATTCTCATGTATGTTAACCCACCAATAGAGTGGAGGTATATTACATTATTAACCCAAATCTCAAGAATCTTTGAGAAGCAAGTCTCTCGAGTGAATGTAATTCTTTGGAATCAAGGGGTATGTGAATGATAGTAGAAGAATAGTAAGGATTTGAGAGATTACGCATAAGTGGAAATGATAGAAGAAATATAAAAACATGGTTCCTTACTTACGGAAAGAGAGTTTATTCACATTGTCCTTTTCTCTTATATTGATTCTATTGTTGTTATGATGTATAATGCAGTTCTTATGAGCCTTACATACTCAGTACATTCTTCGTACTGACCCCCTCGGGGGACGTACTTTAAATGTTGCAGGTGCAGGAACTAGTAGACCTCTGCAGTAGGTTGACAGTAGTTGCAGATGATTGTTGGTGAGCCCCTGTTGGTTCGGTACTTTCTATGTCAAAGTTGTACATTTGTTTGATGTTGTAAATGTTGTATAAAGCGGGGACTTGTACCGAATTTAAGTGGTCTTCTAAATGCATCTGTTAGAGGCTTTTGTAGACGTAGGGATGTATGTTCACTCGACTTTATGGCCGTAACGGCCAAGTTTCACATATTGTACATGTTTTCCATGGCTTCCGCCATTGGCATTTTATATGTTATCGGTTACATAGGATAGTATGATGTTCATACGAGGATATGCATGCGAATGTACATGAGCAAAGATTGGTTCTCTCGGTCCATATTGGCTTCAGGTGCCAATCACGCCTCCATGGGATTTGGGGTGTGACACTTCAAGACCACAAGTTCACTTTCAAGTTTAGAAAGCAAAACCCTTCACTGATTAAGCAAACGTAGACTGTTTTACACATAGTGAACTGTCCAACACTTTTCCAACATAACCAACATGATTTATACACCCTTTCATGCACATAATATATTAAACCATAAAAGTAAACACTTACCAAAGCTTGCAAAAGAGTGATCTTGTCCAAGGAGATAATTGCTTAGGGTTTGTGAGATGAGAAATATCTTTGGAAATGTCTAGAATGAGGCATGTGTCTTTTGTTGAATAAAATCTGATTTTATTGGCCTAATATAGTCCTTGTAGTCATCCTTATCCAACATTAAATGTGTTTTACTTGGCGAACATGAAGAATGGGTCATTTTCCTCCTTTTTGGGCCATGTCTTTTGGTGTAATTTTGGGCCTCAATTGAGCCCAATAGCACAAGATTAATTTAGCCCAACAAATTCAATGTGTAATACCTCAACAATCTCATGTTTAAATAATTCCATGAATGTTACGGTAATCAACTAGGTTCGGAAATGTATGGGGTGTTACAGTCAACAAATTGCAGAAATGATGCGGCCTAAAACTCAAAGAAATCAAGGTTTTGTTATGGCTAAAAGCATCTTACATCTTGAGAATGATGTATCGACCATACGTGATAATGACCAAACTACAAAAACAAGAATCTAACTATGAAAACAAGAAGATAATTGATAGTAATGAAGATAGACACAAGAAGTTAGAAGAAATAGGAACTAAAGGATGTGTCAAATCCAAAAACTCCTAATTACATTCACCTAAAAGCACCTAACTCTTATGGTGACCAAGAGGGAATCATAACGCCCTCAAAACCACACGTTTATAAGAAAACATTCATCAAAAGCTCACCAAAACTCTCTTAAGAGTAATGTTCATCAATATTCAAATATAACTAAAGAAAATAAAACCTAGATTTGACTATTTATAGTCTATTACAAAGTGGACCAAAAGTGACCACCCTTGAATAAATTAAGAAGAAGGACTTGGGTAGTGGTTTGCTTTACTTGAAGGCTCCCTTGATGGTTGTTCAAGGTGGTGACTGACCACTAGGTGAACCGTCATACTTAGGAAGTGTTCCTACTCTATGGACTTACCTTAGCGTCTCCCTTGATGATTGGTCAAGCTCTTGACTGATCTCCAAGCGAGCCTTCACACCTAGGCAATGTGTCATTTTCTCCTTTTGAGCTCCTAGTACAATCCTTAAGATGTGAAACCCTTTAGCTAAGATTAAAACATGCTATAACACTTCCCTATTCATAAACATCTGTTGAAGGGCTTGTAACTCTTGAGCTTGGCTCCTTGTGAATGGCTTTGAGGGAATTTGTATTACATCCTCCTCCCCTTTTTTAGAAGAATTTTCCCTCAAATTCATGGAATAATCAACCTTTGGCATGTCAAAGAGTGTAAGATCACACACATTGAATATGTTGTGCACTTGGTAGTTCGAAGGAATATCAACCTTGTATGCATTATCGTTTATCCTCTCAAGTACTTGGACGGGTCCATCCCCTCAAGGAATCAACTTGCAATTTTTATGTTTTGGGAATCAATCCTTCTGGATAAGTACTCAAACCCAATCACCTGGTTTAAGCGTAAGTCGTTTTTGCCCTTTAATCACCCTATTAGATACCACTTGACTATTTTTTTCACGGAGAAGTCTCACCTTCTCATGTAGCTTATTCATGGCCTTCTCCCTCTTGTTTCCATCTAAACTAATCACAACATCACTAGACAAGGGGGTGATATCCAAAGGGGTAAGTAGGTTAAATCCATAAACACATTCAAAAGGAGTCATACCGATAGTCGGGTGAATAACTCTATTGTGAGCAAATTCGACTAAAGGTAAGTGATCCTCCTGAGAGGACATTTTCCTATTAAACATGGCATGTAGTATAAAACCTAAGGTCCTATTCACAACCTTGGTTTGACCATCGGTTTGTGGGTGGAAAGACATAGAGAAAAGCAATTTAGTACCAAGCTTACTCCACAATGACCTCCAAAAGTGACTAAGGAACTTAGCATCCCTATCACTAACAATGGTTTGAGGAATCTTGTGGATCTTAACAACATGTTCAATGAATAAGGATACCACATTAGAGGCATCATCACAGTTGTGACACGAAATAAAATGGGCCATTTTCGAGAACCTATCCACAATAACAAAAATATTATCTATTCCCCTCCTTGTCTTAGAAAAACCCAAAACAAATTCCATAGAACTATCAAGCCAAGGGAGTTGGGGAGTGGGAAGTTGGGTATACAATCCTTTAGGGAGAAGTCGCGATTTAGTACTTCTACAATCTACACATTGACCACATACTCGTGTAACATCGGCACATATTTTTGGCCAATAAAATTGTTCCTCTAGGATTCCAAGGGTCTTGTCAATTCCAAAGTGACCCATCATGTGACTCTCTAACAAACAATTCTCTCCATGAACTAGAGGGCACACATAATATTTTCCCTTTGTACAAGAATCCATCAAATTATAATAGGGTATAGAAAACCTATCCCTAATCCATCGCTCCCTTTACTATTCCTCACAATCTTTGTAGATTTGACCAACTTGGGGTCCTCGAGATACATGGTTTTCAATCATTCAAAACCCATCAATTTAGAATACAATGTGTTGATTAACACATGTTTTCTAGACAATACATCGGTTACCACATTCTCTTTCCCCTTTTTGTATTGAATTACATAGGGAAAACTTTCTAAAAATTCTATCCACTTCGCATGCCATTTCTTCAATTTGTATTGGGCTTGGAGGTGTTTCAAATATTCATAGTTGGTTCAAATCACAAACTCCTTGGGCCACAAAATAGTGTTTCCAATTACCCAAAGCTTGAATTAAGGCATACAACTCAAGATCATACGTAGAGTAGTTCAAGGTTGCTCCTTTGAGGTTTTCGCTAAAGAAAGTAATGGGCTTATGGTCTTGCATTGAGATGGATCCAATGCCTACCTTGCTAGAATCACACTCTATCTCAAATATTTTATCAAAATTGGGTAATTACAACAAAGGAGAGAGCTAAGCACGGATTTCAAAGTTTCAAAGGCCTTAGCTTGCTCATTACTCCATTTGAAAGGCTTATTCTTCCAGATTACCATGGTTAAGGGAGAGGCGATAGTGATAAACCCTTTAACAAACCGCTTATAAAAACTATCCAACCCATGGAAGCTTCGTACTTCATCAGTAGATCTCGGAGTTGGCCGATTCTTGATAGCATCTATCTTGGATTCATCAACTTCGACTCCTCTTGAGCTTACAACAAATCCCAAGAACATTACTCCATTCACACCAAACGAGAATTTTTCAAGATTAGCATACAACTTTTCTATTCTAAGCACATTAAAGATACTTTGCAAATGTAAAATATGCTCTTCAAGGGATTTGCTATAAACTAAGATATCATCAAAGTACACTACCACATATTTCCCAATGAAAGGTTTCATGACATGGTTCATCAATCTCATAAATATACTAGGAGCATTGGTAAGACCAAAAGGAATAACCATTCATTCATATAAACCAAACTTGGTCTTAAAGGCGGTTTTCCACTCATCACTCGGGTGCATCAGGATTTGGTGGTACCCACTCCTAAGGTCTATCTTCGAAAACACACAAGAACAATTTAGTTCATCTATAATATCATCCAAATAGGGAATTTGGTGGCGATACTTTACCGTTATCTTATTGATTACTCAACAATCAACACACATGCACCAAGTTCTATCTTTCTTTGGCACCAATAAGATCGGAACCACACATGGGCTCATGCTCTCTGTAACACCCCGTACGTCTCGGAGTCTTGCTGACTACAGTAACATTTATGTAAATATGAAAACATGAGAGATTTTATGAATTATGTATTGAATTGTGGGCATTTAAAAGTCTTGTACAATTGGGCCCTAAATGAGGCCCAAACATCATGAGAAAGACATGGCCCAAAAGAGATTTTTGACCCATTTTTACATTGCTCATCCATTGACCAAGTAAACTCACCAAGTGTGTGGATAAGTATCATTAAAAAGGGACTATATAAACCCATAAATCATATTTTTATTCATTAGATACACACATGCCTTTTTAACATTTTTCTTAAACATTATCTCTCACACAAAAACCCTAAGGCAACTACTTGTTGGGCCAAGATCACTCTTTGGTAAGCTGTGTTAAGTATTTATTATCATGGTTCAGTATATAATATGTTTAAGATGGTGTATAAATCATGTTGGTTGTGTTGTCAAAGTGTTGGACAGTGTGCTATGTGTAAAACTGTCTATTTTTGCAATCGGAGAATGGTTTTCTCTTGTGAACTTGAACATAGACTTACAGTCATGAAGGAATTGAACTTGATGGATTAAATATTGACATTTGAGATGTTATTATAGTCTTACCTTGTTTTGTCCTTGTGTATAATGTTTGGAATTGCTATTGTGAAATTGGCTATGGATTTGGTGACATATTGACCAAGAAGTGTCGTTTTGGGTGTTTTTTATGGGTGTGGTGAGACCATGGCTGATTGTTGGAATTAAAATGATCAAAAATATGTTAAAAAGAGTTTTTTTTATGATCATGGACCATTCATTGAATAAAAAGACCGAAAAGAAACCATTTTGGACCAAAACGGGCATCCGCCACCGCAGACGAGGGCACCTGCGGGCGCAGATGCCAACGTAGGTGCCTATGGCTGCTTCCAAAGGTCACTTGAACATGCACCCCAGCCACCTGTGGGCACAGGTGGCAGCGCAGGTCAGCCCAGGTTTTCGTTTTGTGTGTTTTCATCTCTAGTTGATCCCCGAAGGCCCCTATACCCTTTTTGGATGTAATCATCAACTTGTGATGTCATTTTAATGACTTTAAAGTGTCGTATGGAGGTGTGTTGGACTATATTAAGTATGTATGGTTGTTCATATATTGTTATAAAGGAGTAATTATGATGGAATGGTGATGAGAAAGCATAAAGGGTAAGTGTAGTATGAAATGATATTGATGTATGATATCTTGGTCAATGTGTGGAATGTTATGGTGTTTTTGATATGAAAATTAAGTGGATTGTATTGTAAGGGATGACATGACGTTATACGGCAGTCATGTAGTTCATTGTCGTCTTGTACGCTTGTATAGTAACTAGTTGCTAATGTAAGCTCCGATATGTACTTGTATTGTAGAGTGACACATAAAGAAGGAGCGGGACTATTGTATGCACATATAAGATTGTATATTTGTATTGATAATACAAGGTATGTAAGGTTACTCTGTCCATATCTTTCTGCGGCAAAATCACAAAACACTCCTATGAAGGTTTGCTCACATATACGAGGCCAAATTTCAATTTTCTCATCATTTACTTTACTAAATGCATACTCATGGTGTCTCAACACCTAAGTAACCCTCGTTCAATGTAATCGCATAGGGTTGGGAAGGTACGGGGTGTTACATTGACGATACGCTTGTCCCATCCCGAAATATGCTAAGGTATCCTATATCCGGTTATCAATGGTCACTATCATGTAGTTCCTACTCATTGATCAATTATGAATATCATGTCTCATATTCATGAATAATTTTCCAAACCCCAATAAGGTTACGTTCCAAAGTTCCAATAGTGGTTATATTCATGTATCTGGCTCATTGATTATTGTCCAAGGGTTTCAAAGGTATTGTGTTTCCAATAAGGTTATGTTTTCGATAATGTTTATTCATATGTATTTCACTCATTGGTTAATGATCCAAAGCTCCAAACAAAGTTATGACTATCATTGTATCAATCTCAAAGTAAATAATAAAGTAATGCATATGTGGTTAATGATCAAGTATGGGTGGCAGCTTTGGGGGTGAAATGCCTAGCTCAAGCCGATCCCAAGATTGTTGGATCAGGGGGTCAGTCCTAGAGGCATAAGCCTAGATCGGACCGAACCTAACAGGGGGAAGCTTTAGAGGTATAAACCTAGCTTGAGCCGAACCTGATATATTGGTTTATGGGTGGCAGCTCTAGAGGTAATAACCTAGCTCGAGCCGAACCCAATGCTTTGATTCTTAGGGTGGCAGCTCTAGAGGCATAAGCCTAGCTCAAGCCGATCCAAACATAACGTTATGTTATGTTAAACCCACTATTCAATCAGGGCCCGGGTATCACAGTTCACAAAAGATGAATAATCATAGAATCAAAGAAACAAAGAAAGTAAAGAAATCAATATACATGGTTTCCAAAGTCTAGTATAGTGACTTATCCATACTGGTTATGCATTTGGATTTGATTTCATTGGCATACTCACATATCACATAGTTTCATTTGAGCCTTGCATACTCATTACATTCTTCGTACTGACCCCTCTTGGGGGATTTACCTTACTTGCTGCAGGCGCAGGTTCTAGTAGGCCTCCACAGTAGGTTGCCAGTTGTTGCTGATCATTGGTGAGCTCCAATTAGTTTGGGGCCTCTCTGAGTCACAGTTTTACATATGTTTTGGCGTTGTACATGTTGTATAAATAGGGGACTTGTCCCGACTTTTAGTTCATTTTGGTCAATGCACTTGTTAGAGGCTTTTGTAGACAGATGTGGGTGTATAAATATAAAAGGTACACATCATTTTTGACTTGATGGCCTCAATGGCCAAGTTTCATATATGTATATATGTCACATGTTCCATGAATTTCGTTGTTAGCATTATAAGCTCCTACGTGATAAGGGTGTTTCTGATGGCATGCATATGAATGAACATAAGTACAGGTTGGTTCTCTCGGGTCTTATCGGCTACGGGTGCCAATCACGCCTCGTTGGAATTCGGGGTATGACAAAAGTGGTATCAAAGCAAGGTCATTCTAAGGGTGTCTACAAAGCCGTGTCTGAGTAGAGTCTTACTTATCAATGTGTTGTGCACCACATTTATAAGTAGGAGGCTACGGGACATTTAGTATGTTGTTTCTTTTCTTTAATTCTAGATCGTGCAATAGAGCCAGTGTTGTAAGTTGAATTGTATATGACCATGGTAAATATTTCTCTTTGATATAGTAATCATGCCGATCACAAGAAGAGGTAGAGGTAAAGGTAAGCAGGTGGATATGCCTGCTGAAGAAGGAATGAGTAGATTACCACCTGATCAAGCTAGTCAAGGTGGAGCAAATGCTGAAATTTCATCGCGGTCTTCTTCTACTTTTCCAGCTCTGGAAGAGTCAGTTTGTAGAGAAGTACCCGCAGAACCACCAATGAACACCACAGATCAGGATCTTAGAAATGCAGTACATATGTTGACACAGTTAGTGGCAGCACAAAGTAAAGGACGAGCTGGTCCAATGACACATGGGGATGATGCGGCTAGAGTGGCGAGTCGTAGGACACAGGATTTCCTAAAATTGGACCCTCCTATATTCATTGGGTCAGATTCGAAAGCAGATCTACAGGACTTCGTGGATCAGATTCAGAGAGCTCTGGAAGTTATGCATGTGTCGGGGGTAGAAACAGTTGAACTTGCTGCGTATAGGTTGAAAAGAGAAGCGATATTATGGTATGAGGATTGGAAGAAGTCACGTGGTATCGGTGCTATGCCAATAAATTGGGAAGAATTTAAAGCGGCTTTTCTTGATCATTATCTTCCCTATGAGATCCGTGAGGCACGTGCGGATAAATTCTTGAATCTTCTTCAAGGAAATTTGGGTGTCAGAGAATATAGTCTGCAATTTAATTCCTTGGCTCGATATGCTCCAAATGTGGTTGCGACTATGACAGATAGAGTCCATCAATACGTGGACAGATTAGAGCCATATTTGGTTAGGGATTGCACAATTGCTGCCTTGAACAAGTATATGAATATAGTGAGAATTCAAGCCTTCGCCCAAAAAATGGAAGATCAAAGACAAAGAAGAAGAGTACATGAATTTGACAGGGGACAATCTAAAAGGGCTAGACCTATGGGACCATCTATGATGTCCCAAGGAGGATCTAGACCTCGTATGTTTCCTAGACCACCTAGACCATCATTCTCATATTCTACAGCAGGTGCTCACTCTCAATTTCGAGGGTCTAAAGGTGGTCTATCTGGACAGAGTAGTGGGGTTCTCGGATCACAGGCAGCATGTTTTCCCTATCAGCAGTGTCAGCACTGCGGACGTATTCATTCAGGTACATGTAGAGTGGGGAAAAATGCTTGCTTCTGGTGTGGTATGACAGGACACATGATGATAGAGTATCCCCAGAGGAGCATGGGTGGTATAGCATGACCGGCAGGATCGGCCGTTGCGTCATCAGCATCGGTTCCTTCATTGGGCCGAGGTGTCCAGTCTGTTAGCTGGGGTAGGGGTACCAGAGGAGCAGGCAGTACTAGTGGGGTCCAGAATCGCACTTATGCTTTGGTGGACCGACAAAATTCGGAGGCTTCTCCTGATGTTGTCACAGGTACATTATCCATATTCTCATATAATGTATATGCACTGATTGATCCAGGTTCTACATTTTCCTATGTTACTCCGTTGATTGCTGCAAAATTTGCAAAGGTACCAGAATTATTAATTAAATCAATTGAAGTGTCTACACCGGTTGGTGAATGTATTCTTGCAAAAAGAGTATATCGTAATTGTGTGGTAACAGTGTGTGGTCATGATACACTGGCCGATATCATTGAACTTGACATGGTGGATTTTGATGTGATAATGGAAATGGATTGGTTAGCTTCTTGTTACGCCACGGTTGATTGCCGGGCCAAGAAGGTGCATTTTCATTTTCCACAAATGGATGTTTTTAAATGGAAGGGTGATGTAGGGGCACCTAGAGGAAGATTTATTTCTTATCAAAAAGCCAGGAAAATGATTGCTAAGGGTTACATATGTCATATGGTATGGGTGAAAGATACTAAAGTGGAACCACTAACTCCTCATTCGGTTCCAGTGGTTAGTGAACTTCTGGATGTATTTCCAGAAGACCTTTCAGGCTTACCCCCAGAAAAGGAAGTAGAATTTGGCATTGATGTGATTCCAGGCACTCAGCCTATTTCTATTCCTCCATATAGAATGGCTCCAGCATAATTGCATCAATTGAAGGAGCAATTGAAAGATTTGCTGGACAAAGGCTTCATCAGGCCTAGTATATCCCCGTGGGGCACACCGATATTATTCGTACGGAAGAAAGATGGCATGTGTACCACCCCGTACCTTCCCAACCATGCTTGATGATGTTGAATAATGTTTTCTTAGGTGTCGAGTTATATAAGTATGTATTTGGTCATGCTAATGACGAGAAAATTGAAATTTGGCCACGTACATGCAATTATACCTTCGTAGGAGGTGTTTTGTGATTTCGTGGAGCCTTTGTGTAATAACCCGTACACATTCTAACCTCATTTGGTGACTTGTAGTCATGTTTACTTGATGATTAAGATCATTAAGTAAGTATTTTGTAGTGTTTTGATAAGGTATTGGATGATATGCAAGTATTGGAGAAGTGGCCAAAAAATTCAGCAAGGTGCTGAAACTTGTGCCACTCCCTATTTCACGGGGTGTGAATCAAGCCACTGATTTAGAGAGGGTGCATTTCTTGCACCACTTCCTTGCTTTGCAGCAGTGGTGCAAGGCACAAAGGGTTTGCAGCAATTCTACGTCGATTCTTAGATGGTTTCTATTGGTTCTTGGAAGTTCTTTGAGTGTTGTTAAAGCTTCAAATACCTCAATACACTCCTACATAATTCTACATGATCAAACCATGAAACACAAGTAGTTATCAAAAATGTTCAAGGAAGCCATGGACGACTAGAATGTCTATTTTTGCGATTGAGACGACGAATGAGAATGTCGTAAGAGAGGTCGTGGCATTATGGAATTATTCCACCATGATATATGTGGTGAATTATACATGAAATTTGGTGGTCTAAGTTGAGATATGTTATTGGTCCCAATTTAAACCCCAAAATGAGCCAAAAATAAGAGGCCCAAAAGGGTCAAATGACCCATTCTTGTGTTTGACAAGTAAACACAACCTTTTTGACTAATTGGATGGATAGAGATGAGCATGAGGGCCTATATAAAGCCACCACAAATCAGATTTTTATTTCTTCAAACACACATGCCTTTTTGGAGATATTTCCAACATATTTCTCTCAAACTCTCAAACCCTAAGTTCCCTTCTTGGGCAAGATCATCATCCTACAAGTATTGGTAAGTGTTTATTCTTGTGATTTAATATATTATGTACATGAGAGGTTATGTATATCATGGTGGTTATGTTGGCAAGGCGTTGAATAGTGAACTTTTGCTTTTGCTCAAGATGTGCCATTTTTGTGAATTGAACTTGAAAAGTGACTTGTGGTTTTGGTGAAAATGCATGGTATGGGTGAAATATCAACATGTATGGTGTTCTTATGTTCCTAAACTTGTTATTTTCACATAAGTATAAATTATGGGATTTTGGCCGATTTGTTGTTGTGAGGTGTGTTGAAGTAATTTGCTGGCATAATTGTGATGTTGTGGTGATGGAGAAGTGTAAAGTATGAATTTGGTGTGACATGATCTTGGTTATCATGTATTGGTCAATGTATGGAATATTGTGGGATTATTGGGGATAATAAATTCATAAATGATATTTTGGTCAATGTTGGGCATGTTGTGGTATTATTGATATGACCATGCCGAAAATGGTATTGTAGCGAAAGACATGACATTTTTAAAGCAAAACATGTGACTCATTGTTATTATATGCCATTGTAAGGTAATTGGTGGTTAATGTTGGATCCGTATGTACTTGTGTTGTAGAGTGAAACATAAGGACGGAGCGGGACTATTGTATGCACTTAAGATTGTAGAATCGTATTGAGAATACAAGGTATGTAAGGTTACTCTGTCCGTATCTTTCTGCGGTAAATAGTATTCACATTGACATTACGCTTGTCCCATCCCGAAATGTGCTAAGGTATTCTATATCCGGTTATCAATGATCATTATCATATATTTCCTACTCATTGATCAATTATGAATCATATGTCTCATATTCATGGTTAATGTTCATAAAGCTCAATAGGGTTATGTTCCACTATTCCAATAGTGATTATACTCATGTCTCTTGTTCATGGATTATTGTGCAATGGTTCCAACAGAGTTATGGTGCTAATAATGCTACGTTTTTCACAATGTTTATTCTCATGTCTCTCACTCATTGATTATTGATCCAAAGCTTAAAGTAAAGTTATGATTATTAAAAGTATTAGCAAAAGTATCAATCTCTCACAAGTAAAGATAGCAATCTGTTAGAGGCTTTTGTAGACGTACGTGGGTGCATGAATGTAAGAGGGTACATGTCGTTTTTGACTTGATGTCCTCAACGGCCAAGTTTTGCATACGTATATATATATATCATGTTCCATGAATTCCATTGTGGGTATCTAAAGCCATTATGTGATTATGGGTTTCTTGTGGCATGCATATGATTGAATAGAGATAAAGCTTAGTTCTCTCGGGCCTTATCGGTTACGAGTGCCAATCATGCCTCGTTGGGATTCGGGGCGTGACAAAAGTGGTATCAGAGCAGGTCGTTCTACGGGTGTCTACAAAGCCGTGTCTGAGTAGAGTCTTACTTATCGATGTATTGTGCGCCACATTGATAAGCAGGAGGCTACGGGACATTTAGGAATTGTTTCTTTCCTTCACTTCTAGATCGTACAATAGAGTCAAGGTTGTAAGTGGAATCATATGTGCTCAATGATAGTGGTTTTCCTTTATAGAGAGGTTGTACGCGGGATCATAACTGACCAGGGGAATTTTTTTCTTATGTGTTTAATTAGAAATGCCAAGGGCAAGAGACGGTTGGGGAAACGGAAAGGAGATAGACAGAATTGCCGGAGAAGGAACCAGTAGAGCACCACCTGAGCAAGTTGATCAAGGTGGGGCTGGAAATGAGTTGGTATCACGGGCTTCTCCTACTCTTTCAATTCCAGCGGAATTGTCCAATAATGCTATTGTGCAAGATTTAATGAGTGCAGTGAACATACTGACCCGTGTAGTTGCTGCACAAACTCAAAGAAAAGTATTGGAGCAGCAAATGGTGGAACAAAGACAAAAGAGAAGGACACAAGACTTTGACGAAGGGTCGTCAAAAAGGGCTAGACCCGAGAGGCAGTTCATAGCCTCCCAAGAAGGATTTGAGCCTCGGATGTTGCACGAACCATCAAGGCCATTATTTTCTCTGCTTACAACAAATGTTCCCCCTCTATTCCAAGGGTTTAGAAAGAACTAGTTTGGGTAAACAAGTGAGATTCAGGGTCCACGGATAGTGGGTTATCGAGGGCAAGAAAGTAGGAGTCAATTAAGGCCTGTTCGTCAGCTGTACGAGTGCTGCGGGAAGTTTCATGCAGGTGAATGCTGGTTCAGAATGAATGTTTGCTATTGGTGTGGTATGCCGGTACATGTGAGAAATAGGTGTCCACAGAAGAGCCCGAGTGGTACGGTACGACTTATGAGACCAACTGCCGCATTGCCATTATCGATGCCTCCTCTAGGTATAGGTGTACAGCCTACGGGGCACGATAGAGGTTTGAGAGGAGCAGCTAGTTCCAATGGAACCCAGGACCATACCTATACCTCAGCGGATCAACAAAATTTGGAGTCTTCTCCTGATGCAGATACAGGTACATTATTAGTATTTTTTTTTCCATAAGGTAAATGCATTGATTGACCTAGGTTCCATATTATCATATGTCCCTCCATTAATTGTTGCAAATGTTTATCTGAAAGGACACCAAAAATATTAGTTAACCCATTGGAGGTATCTGCACCAAACGGTGAATTTAGTAGAGTTGAAGGAGTTAGTTGTGGTCCTGATACGCTGGTTGATCTTATTGAACTTGAATGAATTTTGATGTTACAAAGAGATTGTGCTATAATAGTGTGCCGAGCTACGAAATTACATTTTACATTTCCCCCAAAAGAGTGTTCTTGAATGGCAAGGGTCATGTGGGGGCACCAAGAAGAAAATTTTATTTTCCTTATCTTATAACGCAAGGAAAATGATACCCAAGAGGGTACATTTGTCACTTGGGGATAGCGAAGGATACTAATGTGGAACCACCAACTCTTCAATCGATTTTGGTAGTACATGACTTCCTCGATATAGGAATGAGTAGATAATGATATGATGTCAAGCACTTAGCCAAGTTGTCTACCTTCATATGGCATGGCTCCGGTAGAGCTAAGGAGCTTAAGGGAGAAATTACAAGACGTGATGAACATGGAAATCCTAAGACCAAGTACATGCCCTCGGGGTGCATCAGCGTTCACTATACGAAAATAAAAAGACTGTGTATATACTAGTGGCAAAGGCATAGGGTGATTTATTTTGATCGGTCTTCCTAACGATTACCGTAAGAGTGGGTAAGCATCAAGTAAGGCGTAGAGCAGCCAAATATACTCAAGATATCCTTCCGCACAAAGTATGGTCGGTATGAATTCGTAGTTATGACATTTGAGCTGACAAATGCTCCAGTTGTGTTTATGGGTTTACTGAATAAGGTGTTCACGACACTTTTAAATGGGTGTGTGACCATGTGTGGGGATGGTATTCAAAAATAACAAGAGGACTATGCGAATCATATTGCAGCAAGTGTAAAATATGTATACGATAATGTGAAGGATTCACCTCGACGTAAGTTGTTACATTGAGACAATGTTACTAACATTCGAGGACGAATGTTTCTAAGGGGGGAAGAATGTAACACCCCGTACCTTTCCAACCCTTCTTGATGATGTTGAATAATGTTTGCTTAGGTGTCGAGAGATATAAGTATGTATTTGGTCATGCTAATGACGAGAAAATTGAAATTTGGCCACGTACATGCAATTAGACCTTCGTAGGAGGTGTTTTGTGATTTTGTGGAGCCTTTGTGTAATACCCCGTACACATTATAACCTCATTTGGTGACTTGGATTCATGTTTACTTGATGATTAAGATCACTAAGTAAGTATTTTGTAGTGTTTTGATAAGGTATTGGATGATATGCAAGTATTGGAGAAGTGGCCGAAAAATTCAGCACGGTGCTGAAACTTGCGCCACTCCCTATTTCAGGGGGTGTGGCGCAAGCCAATGATTCAGAGAGGGTACATTTCTTGCGCCACTGCCTTGCTTTGCAGCAGTGGCGCAAGGCACAAAGGGTTTGCCTTTCCGGGCTCGTTTCGCAACGCAATTCTACGTCGATTCTTAGATGGTTTCTTTTGGTTCTTGAAATTTCATTGAGTGTTGTTAAAGCTTCAAATACCTCAATACACTCCTACATACTTCTACATGATCAAACCATGAAACACAAGTAGTTATCAAAAATGTTCAAGGAAGCCATGGACGACTAGAATGTCTATTTTTGCGATTGAGACGACGAATGAGAATGTCGTAAGAGAATATTGTCGTGGCATTATGGAATTATTACACCATGATATATGTGGTGAATTATACATGAAATTTGGTAGTCTAAGTTGAGATATGTTATTGGTCCCAATTTAAAGCCCAAAATGAGCCAAAAATAAGAGGCCCAAAAGGGTCAAATGACCCATTCTTGTGTTTGACAAGTAAACACAACCTTTTTGACTAATTGGATGGATAGAGATGAGAATGAGGGCCTATATAAAGTCACCATAAATCAGATTTTTATTTCTGCAAACACACATGCCTTTTTGGAGATATTTCAACATATTTCTCTCAAACTCTCAAACCCTAAGTTCCCTTCTTGGGCAAGATCATCATCCTACAAGTATTGGTAAGTGTTTATTCTTGTGATTTAATATATTATGTACATGATAGGTTATGTATATCATGGTGGTTATGTTGGCAAGGCGTTGAATAGTGAACTTTTGCTTTTGCTTAAGATGTGCCATTTTTGTGAATTGAACTTGAAAAGTGACTTGTGGTTTTGGTGAAAATGCTTGGTATGGGTGAAATATCAACATGTATGGTGTGCTTATGTTCCTAAACTTGTTATTTTCACATAAGTATAAATTATGGGATTTTGGCCGATTTGTTGTTGTGAGGTGTATTGAAGTAATTTGATGGCATAATTGTGATGTTGTGGTGATGGAGAAGTGTAAAGTATGAATTTGGTGTGACATGATCTTGGTTATCATGTATTGGTCAATGTATGGAATATTGTGGGATTATTGGGGATAATAAATTCATAAATGATATTTTGATAAATGTTGGGCATGTTGTGGCATTATTGATATGACCATGCCGAAAATGGTATTGTAGCGAAAGACATGACATTTTTAAAGCAAAACATGTGACTCATTGTTATTATATGCCATTTTAAGGTAATTGGTGGTTAATGTTGGATCCGTATGTACTTGTGTTGTAGAGTGAAACATAAGGACGGAGCGGGACTATTGTTGTCACACCCCGAGTCCCATCGGGACGTGATTGGCACCCGAAGCCGATATGGCCCGAGAGAACCAATCTTTGCTTATAAACACTCGCATGCGTTCCTCATATGGGCCTCATGAAACCCCATGCAACTATGCAAAAGTCATGGATATGGAAACGTATGCCATACATAGATATATATATCGACTTGGCCGTTGGGGCCATCAAACCAAAATGAGCATACATATCTTACATTCTGTTCCCACATAAGTCTACAAAAGCCTCAAGCTGAAATACATGACTATGCAAACCTAGAGTCGGGACAACACCCCGCTCTATACTCATATACAATACCGAAATAAATGTACATGGCAACTCAGAAAGCCCCGAACCAAGTGGAGCTCACCAAAAGTCGGCAAAAGATACGCGACCTACAGTGGAGGTCTACTAGTACCTGCGCCTGCAGCAAGTAAGGTAAGCCCCCAAGAGGGGTCAGTACGGAGAATGTACTGAGTATGTAAGGCCATATGAAACTTGTCATAAATACATCAATAGAATCAAAATGTAATAGGATGGGCAACATGAACAACTCATCGATTTGCATATGTGGAACAATGTAGCTTACATAAATTAAGTTCTTCTCTTTATGATTTATTCCTCATTGCTCATATCATAACGTACCTGGGCCCCGACTGATCAGTGAGTCTTAACATCACATCATGTGATGTTGGGATCGGGTCGAGCTAGGCTTATGCCCCTAGACCTGCCACCCATCGGGATCGAGTCGAGCTAGGCTTATGCCCCTAGACTTTCCACCCATAAACCAACACATCAGGATCGAGTCAAGCTAGGCTTATGCCCCTAGACTTACCACCCATAAATCAACACATCGGTATCGAGTCGAGCTAGGCTTATGCCCCTAGAATTGCCACCCATATATCATAACCAACAACAAATGTGTATTACTTTATTCTTACTTTTGATAGATTGATACTTGTGAGGAATTTATTCATCCTCTTATGATAGAGTAATACAATCAGTGATGAGAGATTAACGTATGTACATAGCCACAACATTCTTGGAAACTCAAGAACACAACATGATTGGGGACTTTTGGAACATGCCCATAATTATGTTACCCATGAACAACAACAACTCATGAATGAGGAGTATAGGACTCAACAATATATAACATTATTGAAATCATTAGACACAAGTCAATGAACAAGAGGTATGTGTATAGCCACTATTGGCACTTTGGGACATAACCTTTTTGGGCTTTTGGAACATTGACCATGACTTATGAGACATGAGATTCAAAAATGATCAATGAGTAGGAAATATATGATAATGACCATTGATATCCGGATATAAGATACCTTAGCATATTTCGGGATAGGACTAGCATAATGCTAATGTGAATACGACGTACCGCAAAAAGATACGAACAAAGTAACCTTACATACCTTGTATTCTCAATACCAACACACAATCTTAAATGCGCACACAATCGTTCTGATCCTTCCTTATGTTCCACTCTACAACACAAATACACAATGGAGCCAACATTAACCACCAACTACGTAATGCATATAATAAGTAACATTCTCATGTTTGCCTTTAAACATGCCATGTCCCACTTGACACAACCATTCATGAAAGTATTATTCCAAATATCCCACAATATTCCCAACATTGACCAACACATGATAACCAATAGCATGTCATGCCAAGTTCACACTTTCCACTCTCCATTATCACCACATCATAATTATGCCATCAATTTCCTTCAATACACCTCACAACAACAAATCGGCCAAAATCCCATAATTTACACTTATATGAAAATAACATGGTTAACAACAAAATAACACCATACATGTTCATATTTTATCCATACCATGCTCTTTCATTAAGACATCAAGTCTCTTTTCACTTTCAAATCACAAAGATGACACATCTTCCACCAAAGGCAAAACTACACCATTCACCACCTTGCCAACACAACTATCATGATATACATAATCTATCATGCATATAATATGTTAATCCATGAGTATAATTACTTACCAAGGCTTGAAATATGATGATCTTGCTTCAAGAGTTGTCTTTGAGCTTCTAGGGTTTGAGAGAAAATAATGTTGAAAAATAGACCAAAAGGCATGAGCTCCCAAATGACCAAAAAATCAGATTTTTGGTCCCTTTTATAAGCATTTATTTCCATACTTATCCACTTATAAAGCATTAAATGCTTGGTCTAGAAGGTCTTGAAAGAATGGGTCATTTGACCCATTTTGGGCCATGCATTCTTTTCATTTTTGGGCCCTTTTTGGGCCCAATTCACTTAACCTAGTAAAATCAATAATTTATTGTGTTCAAGTCATCTAATATGTGTTACAACAATATTCCCACTCATGTTATTCATATCCGTAGCCTCGATCCCAAGAACAAGCGATTCTAGCCACGTATGGCCTATTTTGCCCAAAAAGGTAAAATCGTCATTTTGACCCCAAATTCATTCTCGAGTAATTTTATCATGCCAATATAATATTTTACTCATTTCATATATGTTGTAGAATATACGTGGCAAAAATCGGCTCGGTACGTCCCCGGATACCCTTGGGACTTAGAAATTTCCAACTTTCGAAAAAGTGGAAAACCCAAGGTGGCACGCTCCTGGGCACGCCAACCTACTGCCTATGGGCTAAAAATTTTAGCCCAGAGCGGCGTGGCACGGTCCCAAACGCGCCCCTCCTCAAAAAATTTCAAAAATTTCATTTTTCGACTTTTCTTCGCGGGTTCGGTTAGATACTTCAAGTCCTATCCTTTAACTTACCTCTTAACCTTAATATCATTTGTTTAGAGGTCCTCTTAACCTTGTTTTGAACCTCACAAATGTTCCACAAAAATCACAAAACACTCCTATGAAGGTTCGCTCACATATACGAGGCCAAATTTCAATTTTCTCATCATTTACTTACCAAATGCATACTCATGGTGTCGCAACACCTAAGTAACCCTCGTTCAATGTCATCGCATAAGGTTGGGAAGGTACAGGGTTTTACAATTGTATGCACTTAAGATTGTAGAATCGTATTGAGAATACAAGGTATGTAAGGTTACTCTGTCCGTATCTTTCTGCGGTAAATAGTATTCACATTGACATTACGCTTGTCCCATCCCGAAATGTGCTAAGGTATTCTATATCCGGTTATCAATGATCATTATCATATATTTCCTACTCATTGATCAATTATGAATCATATGTCTCATATTCATGGTTAATGTTCATAAAGCTCAATAGGGTTATGTTCCACTATTCCAATAGTGATTATACTCATGTCTCTTGTTCATGGATTATTGTACAATGGTTCCAACAGTGTTATGGTGCTAATAATGCTATGTTTTTAATAATGTTTATTCTCATGTGTCTCACTCATTGATTATTGATCCAAAGCTTCAAGTAAAGTTATGATTATCAAAAGTATTAGCAGAAGTATCAATCTCTCACAAGTAAAGATATCAATCTCAAAAGTAAAGAAATGAAGTAACAATAAAGTAATGCATATTGATTGTGTTCATGGGTGTTATCCATGGGGTATAAATACTCGCATGATGATGTTAGATTATCCATGGGGTGCAACCACCCGCATGCTGATGTTCATTTATCCATGGGGTGCAAGAACACCCGCATGATGATATGATCTTATCCATGAGGTGAAAAGAATACCTGCATGATGATGATATTTATCCATGGGGTGAAAATAATACCTGCATGATGAGGGCCCAGACAGTATATGAGTGATGTAAAAGTAAAGTAAAGTAAGGCAAGAGAAAGTAATGAACGCAATAAACGCAATGGACGCAATGAATGCAATATACTTTTTTTCCAAATGCATTGGTTTATTTACATTGACTACTCACGTGTGTTTAACCCCAATGAAGTCTTTATGTTATCTGCAGTTTCATTTGAACCTTACATACTCAGTACATTCTTCGTACTAACCACTCTTGGGGAATTTACCATACTTGCTGCAGGCGCAGGTACTAGTAGGCCTCCACAGTAGGTTGCCAGTTGTTGCAGATCATTGGTGGGCTCCAGTTAGTTTGGGGCTTCTCCGAGTCACAGTTGTTCATATGTTTTGGTAGTGTACATAATGTATAAAGCGGGGACTTGTCCCGACTTTTAGTTCATTTTGGTCAATGCATCTGTTAGAGGCTTTTGTAGACGTACGTGGGTGCATGAATATAAGAGGGTAAATGTCATTTTTTACTTGATGGCCTCAACGGCCAAGTTTCGCATACGTATATATATATCATGTTCCATGAATTCCATTGTAGGTATCTAAATCCATTATGTGATTATGGATTTCTTGTGGCATGCATATGATTGAATAGAGACAAAGCTTGGTTCTCTCGGGCCTTATCGATTACGAGTGCCAATCACGCCTCATTGGGATTCGGGGCGTGACAAAAGTGGTATCAGAGCAGGTCATTTTACGGGTGTCTACAAAGCCGTGTCTGAGTAGAGTCTTACTTATTGATGTGTTGCGCGCCACATTGATAAGAAGGAGGTTACAGGACATTTAGGAATTGTTTGTTTCCTTCACTTCTAGATCGTACAATAGAGCCAAGGTTGTAAGTGGAATCATATGTGCTCAATGATAGTGGTTTTCCTTTATAGAGAGGTTGTACGCGGGATCATAACTGACCAGGGGAATTGTTTTCTTGTGTGTTTGATTAGAAATGCCAAGGGCAAGAGACGATTGGGGAAACGGAAAGGAGATAGACAGAATTGCCGGAGAAGGAACCAGTAGAGCACCACCTGAGCAAGTTGATCAAGGTAGGGCTGGAAATGAGTTGGTATCACGGGCTTCTCATACTCTTTCAATTCCAGTAAAATTGTCCAATAATGCTATTGTGCAAGATTTAATGAGTGCAGTGCACATACTGACCCGTGTAGTTGTTGTACAAACTCAAAGACGAGCATTGGAGTAGCAAATGGTGGAACAAAGGCAAAAGAGAAGGACACAAGACTTTGACGAAGGGTCATCAAAAAGGGCTAGACCCGAGAGGCAGTTCATAGCCTCCCAAGAAGGATTTGAGCCTCGGATGTTGCACGAACCATCAAGGCCATTATTTTCTCTGCTTACAGTAAATGTTCCCCCTCTATTCCAAGGGTTTAGAAACAACTAGTTTGGGCAAAGAAGTGAGATTCAGGGTCCACGGACAGTGGGGTATCGAGGGCAAGAAAGTAGAAGTCAATTAAGTCCTGTTCGTCAGTTTTACGAGTGCTGCGGGAAGTTTATTGCAGGTGAATGCTGGTTTGGAATGAATGTTTGCTATTAGTGTGGTATGTCGGGACATGTGAGGAAAAGGTGTCCAAAGAGGAGCCCGAGTGGTACGACACGACTTATGAGACCAACTGCCGCATTGCCATTATCGATGCCTCCTCTAGGTATAGGTGTACAGCCTACGGGGCGCGATAGAGGTTTGAGAGGAGCAGCTAGTTCCAGTGGAACCCAGGACCATACCTATGCCTCAGCAGTTCAACGGAATTTGGAGTCTTCTCCTAATGCAGATACAGGTACATTATTAGTATTTTTTTTTCCATAAGGTAAATGCATTGATTGACCCAGGTTCCATATTATCATATGTCCCTCCATTAATTTTTGCAAATGTTTATCTGAAAGCACACCAGAAATATTAGTTAACCCATTGGAGGTATCTGCACCAAACGGTGAATTTAGTAGAGCTGAAGGAGTTAGTTGTGGTCCTGATACACTGGTTGATCTTATTAAACTGGAATGGATTTTGTTGTTACAAAGAGATTGTGCTATAATCGAGTGCCGAGCTACGAAATTACATTTTACATTTCCCCCAAAAGAGTGTTCTTGAATGGCAAGGGTCATTTGGGGGCACCAAGAAGAAAATTTTATTTTCCTTATCTTATAACGCAAGGAAAATGATACCCAAGAGGGTACATATGTCACTTGGGGATAGCGAAGGATACTAATGTGGAAACACCAACTCTTCAATCGATATTGGTAGTACATGACTTCCTCGATATAGGAATGAGTAGATAATGATATGATGTCAAGCACTTAGCCAAGTTGTCTTCCTTTATATGGCATGGCTTCGGTAGAGATAAGGAGCTTAAGGGAGAAATTACAAGACGTGATGAACACGGAAGTCCTAAGACCTAGTATTCCCTCGGGGTGCATCAGCGTTCACTGTACGAAAATAAAAAGACTGTGTATATACTAGTGGCAAAGGCATAGGGTGATTTATTTTGATCGGTCTTCCTAACGATTACCCTAAGAGCTGGTAATAATCACGTAAGGGGTAGAGAAGCCAAATATACTCAAGATAGCCTTCCGCACAAAGTATGGTCGGTATGAATTCGTAGTTATGACATTTGAGCTGACAAATGCTCCAGTTGTGTTTATGGGTTTACTGAATAGGGTGTTCATGGCACTTTTAACTGGGTGTGTGACCATGTGTGTGGATGGTATTCAAAAATCACAAGAGGATTATGCGAATCATATTGCAGTAAGTGTTAAATGTGTATACGATAATGTGAAGGATTCACCTCGACGTAAGTTGTTACATTGAGACAATGTTACTAACATTCGAGGATGACTGTTTCTAAGGGGGGAAGAATGTAACACCTCGTACCTTCCCAACCCTTCTTGATGATGTTGAATAATGTTTTCTTAGGTGTCGAGTTATATAAGTATGTATTTGGTCATGCTAATGACGAAAAAAATGAAATTTGGCCACGTACATACAATTAGACCTTCATAGGAGGTGTTTTGTGATTTTGTGGAGCCTTTGTGTAATACCCCGTACACATTTTAACCTCATTTGGTGACTTTGAGTCATGTTTACTTGATGATTAATATCACTGAGTAAGTATTTTGTAGTGTTTTGATAATGTATTGGATGATATGCAAGTATTGGAGAAGTGGCCGAAAAATTCAGCAAGGTGCTGAAACTTGCGCCACTCCCTGTTTCAGGGGGTGTGGTGCAAGACAATGATTCAGAGAGGGTTAATTTCTTGCGCCACTGCCTTGCTTTGCAGCAGTGGCGCAAGGCACAAAGGGTTTGCCTTTCCGGGTTCGTTTCGCAACGCAATTCTACGTCGATTCTTAGATGGTTTCTTTTGGTTCTTGGAAGTTCTTTGAGTGTTGTTAAAGCTTAAAATACCTCAATACACTCCTACATACTTCTACATGATCAAACCATGAAACACAAGTAGTTATCAAAAATGTTCAAGGAAGCCATGGACGACTAGAATGTCTATTTTTGCGATTGAGACGACGATTGAGAATCTCGTAAGAGAATATTGTCGTGGCATTATGGAATTATTACACCATGAGATATGTGGTGAATTATACATGAAATTTGGTGGGCTAAGTTGAGATATGTTATTGGGCCCAATTTAAACCCCAAAATGAGCCAAAAATAAGAGGCCCAAAAGGGTCAAATGACCCATTCTTGTGTTTGACATGTAAACACAACCTTTTTGACTAATTGGATGGATAGAGATGAGCATGAGGGCCTATATAAAGCCACCACAAATCAGATTTTTATTTCTTCAAACACACATGCCTTTTTGGAGATATTTCCAACATATTTCTCTCAAACTCTCAAACCCTAAGTTCCCTTCTTAGGCAAGATCATCATCCTACAAGTATTGGTAAGTGTTTATTCTTGTGATTTAATATATTATGTACATGAGAGGTTAAGTATATCATGGTGGTTATGTTGGCAAGGCGTTGAATAGTGAACTTTTGCTTTTGCTCAAGATGTGCCATTTTTGTGAATTGAACTTGAAAAGTGACTTGTGGTTTTGGTAAAAATGCATGGTATGGGTGAAATATCAACATGTATGGTGTGCTTATGTTCCTAAACTTGTTATTTTCACATAAGTATAAATTATGGGATTTTGGCCGATATGTTGTTGTGAGGTGTATTGAAGTAATTTGATGGCATAATTGTGATGTTGTGGTGATGGAGAAGTGCAAAGTATGAATTTGGTGTGACATGATCTTGGTTATCATGTATTGGTCAATGTATGGAATATTGTGGGATTATTGGGGATAATAAATTCATAAATGATATTTTGGTCAATGTTGGGCATGTTGTGGCATTATTGATATGACCATGCCGAAAATGGTATTGTAGCGAAAGACATGACATTTTTAAAGCCAAACATATGACTCATTGTTATTATATGCCATTGTAAGGTGATTGGTGGTTAATGTTGGATCAGTATGTACTTGTGTTGTAGAGTGAAACATAAGGACGGAGCGGGACTATTGTATGCACTTAAGATTGTAGAATCGTATTGAGAATACAAGGTATGTAAGGTTACTCTGTCCGTATGTTTCTGCGGAAAATATTATTCACATTGACATTACGCTTGTCCCATCCCAAAATGTGCTAAGGTATTCTATATCCGGTTATCAATGATCATTATCATATATTTCCTACTCATTGATCAATTGTGAATCATATGTCTCATATTCATGGTTAATGTTCCAAAAGCTCAATAGGGTTATGTTCCACTATTCCAATAGTGATTATACTCATGTCTCTTGTTCATGGATTATTGTCCAATGGTTCCAACAGTGTTATGGTGCTAATAATGCTATGTTTTTAATAATGTTTATTCTCATGTGTCTCACTCATTGATTATTGATCCAAAGCTTCAAGTAAAGTTATGATTATCAAAAGTATTAGCAAAAGTATCAATCTCTCACAAGTAAAGATATCAATCTCAAAAGTAAAGAAATGAAGTAAGAATAAAGTAATGCATATTGATTGTGTTCATGGGTGTTATCCATGGGGTACAAATACCCGCATGATGATGTTAGTTTATCCATGGGGTGCAACCACCCGCATGCTGATGTTCATTTATCCATAGGGTGCAAGAACACCCGCATGATGATATGAACTTATCCATGAGGTGAAAAGAATACCTGCATGATGATGATATTTTTTCCATGGGGTAAAAAGAATACCTGCATGATGAGGGCCCAGACAGTATATGAGTGATGTAAAAGTAAAGTAAAGTAAGGCAAGAGAAAGTAATTAATGCAATAAACGCAATGGACGCAATTAACGCAATGAATGCAATATACTTTTTTTCCATATGCATTGGTTTATTTACATTGACTACTCACGTGTGTTTAACCCCAATGAAGTCTTTATGTTATCTACAGTTTCATTTGAGCCTTACATACTCAGTACATTCTTCGTACTGACCACTCTTGGGGACTTTACCTTACTTGCTGCAGGCGCAGGTACTAGGAGTCCTCCACAGTAGGTTGCCAGTTATTGTAGATCATTAGTGGGCTCCAGTTAGTTCAGGGCTTCTCCGAGTCACAGTTGTTCATATGTTTTGGTAGTGTACATAATGTATAAAGCGGGGACTTGTCCCAACTTTTAGTTCGTTTTGGTCAATGCATCTGTTAGAGGCTTTTGTAGACGTACGTGGGTGCATGAATGTAAGAGGGTACATGTCATTTTTGACTTGATGGCCTCAACGGCCAAGTTTCGCATACGTGTATATATATATCATGTTCCATGAATTCCATTGTGGGTATCTAAAGCCATTATGTGATTATGGGTTTCTTGTGGCATGCATATGATTGAATAGAGAAAAAGCTTGGTTCTCTCAGGCGTTATCGGTTACGAGTGCCAATCACGCCTCGTTGGGATTCGGGGCGTGACAGCACGTTGAGAATGTACATCGACTATCGGCAATTGAATAAGGTAACGATCAAGAAAAAAATCCCCTCCCTCGAATTGATGATTTGTTTGATCAGTTACCGGGTGCTAAGTGTTTTTCAACGATCGACTTGAGGTCGGGTTACCATCAAGTCAGAGTTAGAGAAGAAGATGTACCCAAGACAGCATTTCAAACACGGTATGGCCATTATGAATTTTTAGTTATCTCATTTGGACTAACAAATGCACCAACTGTGTTCATGGATTTGATGAATAGGGTGTTTAAGCCATTTATGGACGTGTTCATCACAGTATTTATAGAAGATATTCTTGTTTATTCAAGATCACCAGAGGACCATGCTAATCACTTACGACAGATTTTGCAAATACTCCGTGAGCATAAGTTGTATGCAAAGTTCTCCAAGTGTGAGTTTTGCTTAAAATCAGTTGCCTTCTTGGGTCACATTGTGTCAGATGAAGGGATACATGTTGATACACAGAAAATTGAAGCCGTGAAAGATTGGCCAAGACGTACGACACCCACAAAAATTCATAGTTTTCTTGGACTGGCAGGTTATTACCGAAGATTTGTGGAAGGTTTTTCCTCTATTGTTGCACCGTTAACAAAGCTTACACACAAAGCAGTTAAATTTCAGTGGAATGATGCGTGTGAGAAAAGCTTCCAAAAGTTGAAAGATAAATTAACCTCCACACCAGTTTTAGTACTTCCTGAAGGTACTGAAGGTTATGCAGTGTATTGTGATGCTTCCGGGGTTGGCCTCAGATGTGTATTAATGCAGCACGGTAATGTCATAGCATATACCTTACGACAGTTGTGGCCACATGAAAGAAACTATCCCACACATGATCTTGAATTAGCAGCGGTGGTTTTTGCTTTAAAGATATGGCGTCATTATCTGTATGGAGTTCATGTTGATATCTATACTGATCACAAAAGTCTGCAGTATATCTTTAAACATAAAGAACTCAATTTAAGGCAAAGAAGGTGGCTTGAGTTATTAAAAGATTATGATATTGATATTCTATACCATCCAGGAAAAGCAAATATGGTAGCTGATGTATTGAGCCGCAAGGCAACCGGAGTCATTGATGACCACTTGACGGAAAAGAAAGAGATAATCAAAGATTTATATCAATTAGCAAGTTTGGGGGTTCGTCTTCTTGAATCCTCGAATGAAGGAGTTATTGTACAAAATGCAGCTGAATCTTTGTTGATAGCTGAAGTGAAAGAGAAGTAGTTTGCAGATCCTATGCTATTGCAGTTAAAGGAAAATGTACAAAAGAATTTGACAAAGGAATTTGATCTTACACAAGAAGGGGTGCTACAATGCCAAGGCAGATTATGCTTACCAGATGTACATGAGTTGAGGAAACGAATTATGATTGAGGCGCATCATTCGCGCTATTCTATTCATCCGGGTGCTACTAAAATGTACCATGATTTAAAGGAAATACATGGGTGGGGAAATATGAAGAAGAACATTGCAGAATTCATCGCTCAATGCCCGAATTGTCAACAAGTAAAAGTGGAGCATCAGAAACCAAGAGGTTATATGCAATGTATCAATCTTCCAGTCTGGAAATGGGATATGATTAATATGGATTTTATCACAGGTTTGCCTCGCACACTGCGGAAATTTGATTCTATATGGGTTATAGTGGACAGGCTTACTAAGTCAGCGCACTTCCTACAAGTCAGGACTACCTATACAGCTGAAGAGTATGCAAAGTTGTATGTGAAAGAGATAGTATGATTACATGGTATTCCACTTTCCATTATATCAGACAGAGGAGCACAGTTCACAGTGCACTTTTGGAGATCTTTTCAGCAGAGTTTGGGCACACAGGTGAATTTGAGTACTGCTTTCCATCCTCAGACTGATGGGCAAGCAGAACGTACTATTTAGACACTTGAAGATATGCTACGAGCATGCACGTTAGCCTTTCAGGGAAGTTGGGAAGACCATTTTCCTCTTATTGAATTTGCTTACAACAATAGCTATCACTCAAGTATTAAAATGGCACCTTATGAAGCTTTGTAAGAAAGGAAATGTAGATCACCCATTAGATGGTTTGAAGCGGGTGAAACTGCTTTACTTGGGCCAGACCTTGTTCATCAGGCTATAGATAAAGTTAAAGTGATTCAGCAATGATTACAAATGGCCCAGAGTCGACACAAGTCATATGCCGATGTTACAAGAAGAGGACTTGAGTTTGCCATAGGTGATTGGGTATTTCTGAAGGTGTCACCAATGAAAGGGGTAATGCGATTCAGAAAGAAAGGGAAATTGAGTCCACGGTATATAGGCCCATATGAAATTATTAGAAGATTTGGGCAAGTTGCATATGAGTTGGCACTACCCTAAGAACTCTCCACAGTTCATCCAGTATTTCATGTTTCAATGCTTCGAAAATGCATAGGAGATCCATCTCATTTTACTCCTATTAATGATGTACAGGTTACAGAGGATCTTACCTATGAGGAGATACCTATTGCTATTCTGGATAGACAAGTGAAGAGATTGAGAAATAAAGATATAGCATCTGTAAAGGTACTTTGGAGAAATCAGCAAATAGAAGAGGTCACATGGGAAGCTGAAGAAGTGATGAAATCCAAATACCCTCATTTGTTCCCAAAAGGAAGAATGACAAGTAAGTATTTATAAGCTTTGAGTATATCTCTATATGATGACATGAATAATGCTCCTAAACTTGTAATTGGTTACTTTGAAATGATAACACTAACATTCGAGGACGAATGTTTCTAAGGGGGAAGAATGTAACACCCCATACGTCTCGGAGTCTAGCTGACTACCGTAAAATTTATGGAAATATGAAAACATGAGATATTTGATGAATTATGTATTGAATTGTGGGCATTTAAAAGTCTTGTACAATTAGGCCCTAAATGAGGCCCAAATATCATGAGAAAGACATGGCCCAAAAGAGATTTTTGACCCATTCTTACATTGCTCATCCATTGACCAAGTAAACCCACCAAGTGTGTGGATAAGGATCATTCAAAAGGTACTATATAAACCCATAAATCATATTTTTATTCATTAGATACACACATGCCTTTTTTACATTTTTCTTAAACATTATCTCTCACACAAAAACCCTAAGGCAACTACTTGTTGGGCCAAGATCACTCTTTGGTAAGATTTGGTAAGTATTTATTATCATGGTTCAGTATATAATATGTTTAATATGGTGTATAAATCATGTTGGTTGTGTTGGCAAAGTGTTGGACAGTGTGCTATGTGTAAAACTGTCTATTTTTGCAATCGGAGAATGCTTTTGTCTTGTGAACTTAAACATGGACTTACAGTCATGAAGGAATTGAACTTGATGGATTAAATATTGACATGTGATATTTTATTAGAGTATTACCTTGTTTTTTCCTTGCGTATAATGTTTGGAATTGCTATTGTGAAATTGGCTATGGATTTGGTGACGTATTGACCAAGAAGTGTCGTTTTGGGTGTTGTTTATGGGTGTGGTGAGACCATGGCTGATTTTTAGAATTAAAATGATCAAAAATATGTTAAAAGGATTTTGGTTATGATCATGGACCATTCATTGCATAAAAAGACCCAAAAGAAACCATTTCGAACAAAAACGAGTATCCGCCCCCGCAGACGAGGGCACCTGCGGGCGCAGATGCCAACGCAGGTGCCTATGGCTGCTGCCAAAGGTCACCTTCACATGAAAATAATACACCTACGGGCACAGGTGGTAGCACAGGTCAGCCCAGGTTTCCATTTTGTGTGTTTTCATCTCTAGTTGATCCCCGAAGGCCCCTATACCCTTTTTAGATGTAATCATCAACTTGTGATGTCCTTTTAATGACTTTAAAGTGAAGTATGGAGGTGTTTTGGACTATATTAACTATGTATTGTTGTTCATATGTTGTTATAAAGGACTAATTGTGACGGAATGGTGATGAGAAAGCATAAAGGGTAAGTGTAGTGTGAAATGCTATTGATGTATGATATCTTGGTCAATGTGTGGAATGTTATAGTGTTGTTGATATGAAAATGCAGTGGATTGTATTGTAAGGGATGAAATGACGTTATACGGCAGTCATGTAGTTCATTGTCGTCTTGTACGCTTGTATAGTAACTAGTTGCTAATGTAAGCTCCGATATGTACTTGTATTGTAGAGTGACACATAAAGAAGGAGCGGGACTATTGTATGCACATCTAAGATTGTATATTCTTATTGAGAATACAAGGTATGTAAGGTTACTCTGTCCGTATCTTTTTGCAGCATATAGTACTCACATTGACGATACGCTTGTCCCATCCCGAAATGTGCTAAGGTATCCTATATCCGGTTATCAATGGTCACTATTATGTAGTTCCTACTCATTGATCAATTATGAATATCATGTCTCATATTCATGAATAATTTTCCAAACCCCAATAAGGTTACGTTCCAAAGTTCCAATAGTGGTTATATTCATGTATCTAGCTCATTGATTATTGTCCAAGGGTTTCAAAGGTGTTATGTTTCCAATAAGGCTATGTTTCCTATAATGTTTATTCATATGTATTTCACTCATTGGTTAATGATCCAAATCTCCAAAAAAAGTTATGATTATCATTGTATCAATCTCAAAGTAAAGAATAAAGTAATGCATATGTGGTTAATGATCAAGTATGGGTGGTAGCTATAGGGGATAAATGCCTAGCTCAAGCCGATCCCAAGATTGTTGGATCAGGGGGAAGTCCTAGAGGCATAAGCCTAGCTAAAACCAAACCTGGCAGAGGGCAGCTCTAGAGGTATAAACCTAGCTTGAGCCGAACCTGATATGTTGGTTTATGGGTGGCAACTCTAAAGGTAATAACCTAGCTCGAGCTGAACCCAATGCTTTGATTCTTAGGGTGGAACCTCTAGAGGCATAAGCCTAGATCGAGCCGATCCCAACATAACGTTATATTATGTTAAACCCACTGTTCAGTCGGGGCCCAGGTATCACAGTTCACAGGCAAAGATGAATAATCATAGAATCAAAGAAACAAAGAAAGTAAAGAAAGCAATATACATGGTTTCCAAAGTTCAGTATAGTGACTTATCCATATTGGTTATGCATTTGGATTTGATTTCATTGGCATACTCACATATCATATAGTTTGATTTGATCCTTGCATACTCAGTACATTCTTTGTACTGACCCCTCTTGGGGGATTTACCTTAGTTGCTGCAGGCGCAGGTTCTAGTAGGCCTCCACAGTAGGTTGCCAGTTGTTGCAGATCATTGGTAAGATCCAGTTAGTTCGGAGCTTCTCCGAGTCATAGTTGTACATATGTTTTGGTGTTGTACATGTTGTATAAAGCGGGGACTTGTCCCGACTTTTAGTTCATTTTGGTCAATGCACTTGTTAGAGGCTTTTGTTGACATATGTGGGTGTATAATTGTAAAAGGTACATGTCGTTTTTGACTTGATGGCCTTAACGGCCAAGTTTCATATATGTATATATGTCACATGTTCCATGAATTTCGTTGTTAGCATTATAAGCTCCTACGTGATAAGGGTGTTTCTGATGGCATGCATATGAATGAACATAAGTACAGGTTGGTTCTCTCAGGCCTTATCGGCTACGGGTGACAATCACGCCTCGTTGGAATTTGGGGCATGACACTCTCCTTGATGTACTTTTTTTGAGAAGTTCCTCAACTTGTCTTTGGATTTCCTTTGTGTCCTCCGAATTGCTTTGATTGGTCGGTTTGTTTGGCAATCGTGAACCTGGTTCGAAGTCAATTTGGTGTTCAATTCCCCAAAGTGGGGGAAATCTTTTTGTAATCTCCTTTGGGAATACATCATTATAATACTGCAAAATAAGGGAAATAGAATGGAGGATAGGAAAAGTAAAATGGTTAACATGAAAAGCATGGGCTGGGAGGAGCATGGGATCTTTCTCCTCAACTTCTTTGAAAAGATCCTTGTTTCTATCCAACATTACCATTTGTCCCTTTTTTTTCAATTTCCTCCTATCTTCTCCCTCATCAATCTTCTCTTCTTGGGGTTACCCTTTTCTTCCTACCCTTCTCTTTCAACTCTCTCATGTTTTGATATACTTTATTTACTTATGAAGGTGAAAGGGGATGAAGTAGGAATTTTTGGCCATTCAACTTAAAAGGACACTCATGTTTGGTTGAATAATCATACTGACATGGTCTTCCAAGTAAAATGTGACAAGCTTGCATAGGAATCACATCACATAGCACCTCATCTTGATAATTCCCAATCTTGAACTGAACCATAACTTATCTAGTCCCTCTCAACTCTCCATACTCATTTAACCATGGGAGCTTGTATGGTATGGCATGCTTGGTTGCGGGTAACTTTAATAAATCTACCATGGTAGAACTAGCAACATTTGTACAACTCCCACTATCAATGACCAAAGAACACACATTCTCTTTGATAAGACACTTCAAGTGGAATAGATTCTCCCTTTTGCTCTGGTCATCTATGATTAGCTAATCATCACTTGTCTTACCACAAAGTTTGAAACCATGAACTCTCCTTCTTAAGGACAAGTATCTTCTTAACCTTCCCCGACATTCTCATCATTCTCAAACTCATCTTCATCTTGTGCCTCTCTTTTACTACCCTCTTCTTGTCCCACCACTTCTCCAAGGTAATACAATCTTCCTCTCTAAGGATGATGTTTCTCCTATTAGGAAAATCATTTGCCTTGTGAACCAACCTTGACATTTAAAACATTGGAAAGCCTTAGGATTAGGATTTGGATATTTGTTACCTTTATTCTTTGGTGGATACTTTAGGGTTGTCTTTTCTACAAACTTCTTATCATAGGACTTGTTATTATCCTTGTACTTGCTCCAACCCAAAGAAGATTGAGCTACCTCTTTGTTCTTTCCCCAAGTATTGGTTGATGAGTACCCTTTGGGTTTGAAAGATATCTTCTCCTTGATATCTTTCTCAACATCCAAAGCCACTTGAAAGATTTCTTACATAGTAGCAAACTTATGACAAGTCATCAAAGAGAAAATCTCCTTATTCAACCCAACCATGAAATGGATGATGGTGTGTTCCTCATTCTCATGATATTTAAGTTTCAAGATCAATTGTTGAAAATCATCATAGTAATCCAAAACACTCTTGTTCCTTTGCCTTAAGTTGTACAATTTAGCACGCAACTCATGTCGATATCTTTTTGGCACATACTTTTGTCTTATAAGGCCCTTCAATGCATCCTGTGGTGGTGGTTGTCCTTTATTAAGGACTTGTTAAAACCTTTTGGCATATTCCCACCATGTAATAGCAAACCCTTCGAATTGGGCTATGGCAAACAACTCTTATTGATATCAGTGAGGTCATTGACTTGTAAGATTCTCTCACAAATGGACTCCCATGCTAGATAAGCCTCGATATCACTCTCTCCTTTGAAAGTTGAAAGATTAATCTTGATAGAATTGATTCCTACATCCTGGCCTCCATTACCACCCTGGTTATCATTATAGTTCTATTAACATTCACCTTGGGGATGATTTCCTAAGTTTTCTCTCCCATGTGGCACTAGACAAATCTTCCTCCTCGGCCTCTATGTCCTCCTTGACCCATTGGTTTATTCCTCTAATATTCTGTAAATATGGCCACTTTATCATACTCTTCATACTCAACTTATGGACCTTTTCCGACTTGGACGGGTTGATTTTGGTTAAGTAGTTCTTGAGGTGGTGGGTTTTGGTTTGGTGGTGCTTGGGGTAGACCTTGGTCATGGGGTTCTTAGTAGGATAGGTCTTGTTTTAGTGGTTCTTCTTGGTTGAATTAGGGTTGTAGTGGATGAACGGGATTTCGGTTATATGGGTAGGTAGTGGCTTGGGTGATAGGATCTTGTACTTGTCTTGGTGGATTGTACATTTGGTGGAGTGTGTCTAAGGAGAAAGTAGTGGACGTGTTTTGAGCATACCCACTAAAGGATGCATTGTATTTTTGAGGAGTGGATTGGGTGGAGTTTAGACGACCTTCCATGTTAACCATCCTCCCATCCATGCTTGACACACTTCCTTGAAGTGTGGTCATTTGACCTTTCATGAATTCCATTCTCCGACTTAAGGATTCGATTGCCGCTAAGATTACATTCGAGGTATTTTTATCCATAACATATGGTGTTCACCTTCTGGATCCATTATACCTATCAAGAGAAACACTAAACAAAAACAACAAACAAGTTAGCGTTAAGAAATCAACCTCACAATCTCTACACACCTTTATATTGCCTCACACTTGGATCCGCAAATGTTGAAGGTTTTCTTATACTCCAATGGTAGACGAAGTGTCGATTGCTACTCTTGGTTGGAATGGATTTCTGTTTGATAGGCAATGTACGACTCAAAATCCATTACGGACTTGAACCAAGAAATAACAATGAAGTAAAACTAGAAAAGCACAAAAGAAATAGGACGAAGAAAGAAAAATGGACTCAAGAACTAATACCAACTAAGTAGGGTGATTACTAGTTGTTAATTAGTGTAAGAATCAAGGAAATGAAATTAAAAATCTAAAATGAGCTTACTGAATTTTGTCACTATGGTGGTTCATGTGGGTATTCGTCAGAAGCTTGGAGAAACGTCAAGGTAACCGTCAACACTAGGCAGAATGTTTTCCAAGCTTGGTGGTTATGACAGTTTAGGTTGGTGGATCATCTAGTGTGGGGGGGTTTGCCAAGGAGAGTCGTCAAAACTAACCAGTGTGTTTCCCAACTTGGAGGTTTGTGATGGTTTGGGTTGGAAAACCGCCAAGGCGTTGGAGATTAGTCAAGTGAAGCCGTCAAGGTTAGGCAGTATGTAGCCCTAGTGTTTGGTGTGTGACGGTTTGGGTGAAGATCAGTCAAGGGCTTGGGGGTTCTTCAAAGGAACCTTCAAGCTCTAATAGCCTTGGAATTTCTTGTGGTCCCCCTTTGTACTCTATTTCTATCCTTTCCTCTTTTGGAATATTCCTTGGCAGAAACAAGTACACCTCATTTTTCTTTTATCCTTTTGGATCAAATCTTACTTTTTGAATGTTCTTCTTCAACAAGACAAAAAAATTATGAAGAACACATGAACATTCAAAATTTGATCCTCACTCAACAAGCTCGAAATTCAATGAAATTTTCAACCCAAACTCCTTTCACCCTCCCGAACAAACCCCAAACATTTTTAAGCCTCAATTCTCGCCTAAAATCTTCAGATTTGAGAACCCAGTACTATTTTTATTCAAACCTTAGCTCAACAATGGTGTAATATTCAATTCAACTCTGATTAAGCTCAAATTTCAGGTTTTGACTCAATAGATACTAGATAACACGATTCTAGTATCTAAAACAAAACAAGACTCAAAATCAAAAACTCAAAATTTAAAAATCACCCAAAACGTTTTTGAACCTCTTTTTTTGGTAGCAACAAACCTAAGACTAAAATTGTGGGAACAATCCTAAGGTCGATTCTAATACCAAATGATAAAGAATAAACTATGAAAACAAGAATCTAACTACGACAATTAGAAGATAATTGATAGATAATGAAGATAGACACAAGAAGTTAGAAGAAATAGGAACTAAAGGATGTTTCAAATCCAAAAAACCCTAATTACATTAACCAAAAAGCACCTAACTCTTACGGTGACCAAGAGAGAATCGTAACGTCCTCAAAATCATACGTTTCTAAGCAAACATTCATCAAAAGCTCACCAAAACTCTCTCAAGAGTAATGTTCATCAATATTCAAAGATAACTAAAGAAAATAAGACCTAGATTTAACTATTTATATTCTATTACATAGTGGCCCAAAAGTGACCCTTGACCAAATTAAGAAAAAGTCCTTGGGCCGTGGTTTGCTTCACTTGACGTCTCCCTTGACGGTTGGTCAAGGTGGTGACTAACCAGCAGGTGAGCCGTCACACCTAGGCAGCGTGCCTCCACCATGGCCTTGCCTTAGCAGTTCCCTTGATGGTTGGTGATGCTCTTAACTGATCTCCTGGCATGTCGTCACGCCTAGGCAGTGTGTTATTTCCTCCTTTTGAGCTCTTAGTCCAATCCTTAAGACTTGAAACCCTTTAGGTGAGATCAAAACATGCTCTAACATGTCTCTTTTCATGAACATCCCTTGAAGGGCTTGTAACTCTCGATATTGGTTCCTTGTGAATGGCTTTGAGGGAATTTGGATTGTATCAATATGGACTCCAACATCTCCATAGAACAAACCCTTTTGATTTGATTGAGAGTTTGTCTCAGTTCTACTTATAGGCTTCTGTAAGCCGTAGATGACTTCTAATAGAATAAGAAAATTGGAAGAGTCTCAAGTTTGAAGTCCTGATAGAATTAGGATAGAAAAAAAAGAAACCCAAAGCTTCTATGGTTCTAATAAAGTCCAGGAAATGCAAATTTCCTACGAATCTATGAAGAATGAACCTTACCTTAAAGGAATCAAATTGAGCAGTTTAAAGTTGACATGAATCAAGGAAAATTGTTGCTACAACTCATTCTTATGATTTATCTTACTTTAAAGTAAATTAAAGGTTATTTTCAATTTGACAGTAGCTAAACAAGAGAGAAATAATATACATTATGCCATGATTACATGCTTTTCAGGAGGCTACAACTATAATATAGCTAAGTGCTTTAATGTGGCTTGTGACATTAAAAAAAAAAAAAGAAATAGGCTAATCATTAGGAGTCAAAAAGAGGACTCTTCATATACTTTTAATGTCGAGACGCAAGGAAATGACTTGCCACACATCCTTTGTTGACTGCCAAGAAATGGGTGCTCTAAACACTCCAAGTTGTCAAGGCTACAAGAGTAAGGATATCCTAGCCTCTCGTCAAAACATCAAGATTATGAGATATTTCAAGTTGCCAAAGCCTTCATGATTAGTCAATGAGTATGCTGCAAGATGTCTCCACCAATGTTGCAAGAAAGGTGGATTCTCCAAGTGTCTCACCAAGGAAGCAATGAACATTAAAGCAACAAATCATCTCAACCAATATTGCAATAAAGGTAGAAAGTGAAGCACTAAGTGGTTGCCTATCAAAGCCTAGACTATCAAGGTGAAGCACTAAGGTATTGATTTCCAAAGCCTCAAATAGAAGGTGAATCATCATGTTGTTGCTCGCTAAAGACTCTATCAAAAAGGTGTAGCTCTTAGTTATTGCTCATTAAAACTAGAAAGGTGACGCATCAAGTGGTTCCTCACCAATCATCTGGCCAGTGCTTCTACCTTTTTGGTCTAATATTTGTAAGAAGAACTGCCAGATCTGGAGACCAACTTCAAAAATCAATTTCGGACAATCCAAGAGGAGTTTAGCATTGATTTTTTGGATATGATGCAATAATACGAGTGTAGTTTTTCAAAACCAAGTCTCTTATCAATTGGAAATTCCTACAACAAGATGTATTTTTTCCTCTGTAAGGGTGCAAAGTTGAACATCCAAAGCTTGAAGATTGAGACATTCTGTATACTTCTTCCACCAATATTGCAAGGAGGCTGCATGCTTTGCGTGGCCTCCACTAAATCTTTCAAAAATGTTGATGTTCACCAGCAGTGTTTGCCAAATACATGGTCACAAAGATACCAAGGAATGTTTTTCCAAGAGCTACAGATTCTAAAAGGTTGTGGTTGATATGATTTCATGACACGTATATAGAGGTTCTTATGAATAATTTTTATTTTTTCTACACGAAAAGTCATGGTAAATTGGAAGAAAGAGATCTGATTTAGCTTGATTGAAACTAATGCCCATTTTTGAAATCACATGGATATGGAAAGAAAGGTCCAACAGCTTAAGGAAACAAGGAAGCCTAGATTTAGAACATATGAAGTGTTATGTGATTTTCTAAATTTGATTACGAATTGAGGTAAATCTTTGAGGGAATTTTATTCCATGGTAATTGGATAAAATCCTTGACATGATACTAATTTCCAAGCAACTGACTCATTAGTTAAAAAAAACTACCATGTTTAGGGATGTTTCTTTGGAGAAAATTTTGATTCTTTTTTAATACCAAAGGAGAGCCAATATTTTTTTGGTTCAAAATTTCAAATCAATTTTTTTTTTTGAAATGCAAGATTATAGCAATTTAAGAGTCTACTCCATATGATCCTTCCATTTCAAGTCCATAGAGAGGGGTCTCAATGTTGTCCAGCATGTAAGGACCTAAACAAATTTTAAGATGGTCATTTCTTTTTTATTCTTAGCCAAGAGAAGCTACCAAGTTGATATCTTAATTGTGAAAGATAAATTAAGAATACTACAAGAAGTCATTGGTTACTTTGGTGAAGTACTTACACTACATAAAAATGTGAGGCGGAAATTTTAATGTTAGATAACTCTCGAGTAGTGGTCTAGCAAGAATGTGCCGATAAGAAACAAGTACTTTTAAAGTCACAAAAAGAAAAATGTCTTCATAATACTTCAAATCCGTCCATAAAGTTTTGGCAAGCCTATACATCAGTAAATCTTGAAGTAGGGGGTATCTGTAGACACATGAATTTTATTGGATTAAATTGATGCCAAATTTGGATTTAATCCATGTTCATTTGGGTTGAATAATTAATTTGGGCTTTATAAATAATTAAGTCTATTTTACTAAATTCAAGTCCAAGGTCCATTACACCTTGGAGCCCAAACCCATGCCACGTGTCAGAGTGACTTACCACATCAAATTCAAGACAAACAAGATAACGCCATGCGTCCAAATAATGTGGGAATCCCAGTCAAATTAAAGAGCCAGTCAAAAGCCGCCAAGTGTCAAAAATGACATGTTTTGGACAATCTCAAGCATTTTCACTCACCCCTTACAGCTATAAGTAGAGGAGTTACATAACTTTCTAAGGGGATTCTGAAAACATTTCTATAAGCATTAGAGCAACATCGACATCAACTATTAAGTTCTTCCGAAAAGTGATCAATGTAGTTCTTCCCGAAGATTTTTTCAAAAGCAACAAGACACTTTCCAACATTCCTAGTGATTGAAATACATTTCTAGGAGTTCAAAACATCCAGCTATTTGAGAAATATGCTACTGAAGGCCCTTGGATCATTTATATGTTTAGGAAAGAAAAATCAAGAGAGTAACAGAATTGTACTCGCAAATTCATCAATAAAAATTACTTTATCTTTTATTATTTTTGGTTGCAGTTAATTTTTGGCACTTTAAAAATTTGTTGTAAACATGAACATCAATAGACTATGTATATATTTGTACAAAAAATAGATGATGCATATTTTCTCTATATTTATTCTAATTATTATTTTGACAAAAATATATTAATAATTTTAATTTTCATAATATTGGGCATGGGTTGACACGTGTCGTTTCCCCTAGTATCTATATATATGTCACTAATATGAACAATGAATTAAACGGGTGTCACTTGTTAGTATTACTTATATTAATTTCCAACTTCATCAAATGCCACACAATTTAATAAATAAGTACACACCCTCCACTTTCACGTGGAAGTAGAGGTGGCACACCAAAAATCAATTTTGTACCATTATATTTTTACTTGGGTATTGCATAAGTTCATGGTAAAATAAATAAAAAAATTTGAATATACCATAATTAGTAGAAAATTATTTCAAATAAATCCTACCTCATATAATAATAACTTTTCAACATAACTAGACTTATTATATCCGTCAAAATATTAATAAATTTATAAAAAATCTCATAAAATAATATAAACAAATATATACTGTAACTAAAATATTTTTTCATAAATATTTATGAATTTTTAGGAAGGGAATAAAATATATTGTTTACCACATTTTTTATTTCAATCAAGTATTTCTGAACATGTGCAGTGTTAGTAAAACTCTCAGGTTTAGGATCGTAAGCCTTTGACATGGAACGAAGGATAACCTCGAACACCCGAGATGTTACAGCTAAGGAAATGAACTAGAGAGCTACATGTGTTAGAGAGAGAAATGTGAACTAGAGATTCATATTCTAAGGCTGACATATGAAGTTTTGATGATTAACAAATGAGTAGAAAAATATAATAAACATATGCAAGATCCAGGTCCTTCAAGGTCACAACAAAGGATTAGCAGTTTTCATAACATGATACTATAAGGAACTAATTCCTAAGTCTACAGAGCTACTATTACAAAGAGCTACTAACAAGAGTGCATCACAAACAGTGAAGAAACAATGAAGAAATAGTGAAGAAACCAATTCCTTATTAGTGGATTGGAAGAAACTATTGATCAAGCAAAAGCAAATTCAAGTACATAGAAGGATTCCTTGAGGAATTAGGATTGCGAGAAATCTCATATGCTAATTTTGGTACTAAATTCTTCATTACTGTTCAATTTTATGTCATCTTACGTCACGCCTCAAATCCCATTGGGCGGACTGGCACCCGAAGCCGTTAAGGCCCGAGAGAACCGACCTATGATTGTATACATTCATATGTATGTCACCAAATGAAAAACATTCTTCTACATATAGATATAGGATATCAAGGACGGAAGTCATGGAAAGACATCTAAACAGATATGAAACTTGGTCGTTAGGGCCACCACATCAAAAGGGGTCATACATTCTTTTGTTCGTCTTACAACGTCTACAAAGCCTCTAACAGATACATAACCAAGCCTAAAGTTTGGATAAGTCCCCACTGGATACAACTGTTACACAGTACCAAAATAAGTGTGTACAAACGACTCAAAAAGCCCCAAATCAACTGGAGCTCACCAACAGTCTGCTGATGACCCGTATCTTACTGTGAAGGTCTACTAGCTCCTGTGCCTATAGCAAGTAAGGTAGGTCCCCCAAGGGACGCCAATAGGAAAGAATGTACTAAGTATGTAAGGCTATAAGCAATTGTATGAACATAAGAACTTCAATGGAATTAAGTACAAATGAATGAACAATATTGATAAACCACCGTACTGTATATGTGGAACCATGTACATTGCCTTCATTACTTTCCTTTTACGTTCATATCATTATCATTATCAATCATATAATGCCCAGGACCAACTGATCAGTGGGAAATAACATTGGGATCGTCTCTAGCTAGGCTTACGCCCCTTTGAGATGCCACCCATAAATCAATAAAGCAGGTTTGGCTCGAGCTAGGCTTATGCCCCATTGAGTTGCCCCCTGTCAGGTTTGGCTCGAGCTAGGATTTTGCTCTATTGAGCTTCTCCATGATCCAATAATCTCGGGATCGTCTCTAGCTAGGCTTTCGCCTCTTTGAGCTACCACCCATACTCAAAAAACTATGCATTACTTCATTTCTTTACTTTTGTGAGATTGATACATTGGTGGTTGTAACATTATTAGAGCTTTGGAACAATAGTCCACAATTAAAAGACACGTGAATAACAATTGATAATAACCTGAAATGAGATACTGTAAGACATTTCGGAGTGGAAACACGTACTGTAATGATGGGAACAACAAGTGCTGCCAAAGAATACGGAAAAGAATAACCTTACATACCTTATCTTCCCAATATGAGAATACAACAATTCAGCTCCTTCCTTACGTGTTACTCTACAACACAAGTGCATAACGGAGCTCACATTAACAATTAACTACATCACAAGTGCACAAGACGATAATGAGATACGTGAATTCCATAGAACGTCATTTCACCTTCCTACAATACAAGTTACTGCATCACCATACTAACAACACAAAAACATTCCACATATCAACCTAGCTACCACAAACCAATGGAATTTCATACCAAGTTTATACTTTACACTTCCCCCTTAACATAACGTCACATTTACTCCATCAAGTCACCCAAATACCTTTTACAACAACACATCAAAAACAATCCACAATTGATACAATTCAAAATGCCCCCGGACTACCCCCTTAGAGCCATCGAAAGGGTACCATAAGTTGGTGATTGCATCCAAGAAGGGTAGAGGGGCCTTGGGGGGTCAAAGAGAAGCAAAAACAAGCGAAATGAACTTTTGGAAGGACCTGCGGAGCAACCTGCACCAGCAGGTGGTGAGGTGCAGCCGCAGGTGTCCCCTTGTCCCTGTCTAGGGCCACCTACGGTGCCACCTGCACCCGCAGGTGCCTCACCTGCGAGGGAGAGTGCCCATTTCGGCTGCCAGGGGTCACTTTTGGGTCCTTTTTTTGTAATAAATGGTCAATGGCCATAAGTAAGCTTCTCTTTTCATATTTTGGGTTAAATTTGATGCCAACGAATAATTATGGTTTCAAAATGCACATGAACCCCACAAAACTATATTCTCCTTTCGATACACCACCAGTTCCATGCACAATTTCATAACAACAATTCCACCAGTCATACACAAAGAGAAAACAAGTTAGGGCCATAACCACATCCTAACATGTTAACAACCACATCATAACATGTTGACATCTCATCCATATCATTCACTTCCTGCAAGACCTCAAGTCTCCTTTCAAGTTTAAGTCACATAGAAGGCAAATCCTTTAGCAAGGAAGCAAAAGTGGATTACTCAACACTTTTAAACATAACAAATATGATTTACACAACCCCTCATTCATATAATATATTAAACCATAATATTAAACACTTAACAAAGCTTGCAAAAAAATGATCTTGTCCAAAGGAGTGGTTGCTTAGGGTTTGAAAGAGAAGAGAAATATCTTTTGGAAAAGTTTAGAATTGGCAAGTGTATTGTGGTGAATAAAATCTGATTTTTGGTCTTATATAGTCCCTTTAAATCACCTCTTTAACGGTCATCCTTAGCCAATCTTGTGGTCATTAAATGACATGTTTACTTAGTCAACTTTTGGAATGAGTAATTTCCTTTTTGGGCCATGTCTTTCTTGCTTAATTTTGGGCCTCATTTGATCCCATTAGCATGGGATTAATTCATCCCAAGAATTTTAGTAGATGATTCACCTACTATTTCTAGTTTAAATGCTTCCATCACTGTTAAGGTAGTCGCATAAGTTTGGAAATGCACGGGGTGTCACATCCTCCCCCCTTAAAAACATTTGTCCTCGAATGTTAGTAATAGTATCCAATTTAAACAAATTCAAGTCTAAGTCCATTCTTCATGTTATCACATACACATAATGCTTATAGATACTTACTTGTTATTGCTCCAATTCCGCATCTTGAACCTTTCCTTCCGTTTGAAATAAATGTGGGTACTTAGACTTCATCATTTCCTCGACTTCCCATATGATTTCTTTTACTTGCTGATTCCTCCAAAGCACTTTTATGGAAGCTACATTTTTATTCCTTAACCTCTTGACTTGTCGATCCAGAATAGAAAAAGGTACTTCTTCATACGTGAGATCTTTCGTAACTTGCACATCTTCAATGGGAGCAATGCTAGATGGATCTCCTATGCACTTTCAAAACATTGAAACATGAAACACTGGATGAACTGTGGAGAGTTCTTGGGGTAGCGCTAATTCATACGCAACTTGACCAAATCTTCGAGTAATCTTATATGGCCCTATATAACATGGACTCAACTTTTTTCCTTCCAAATCTCATTACCCCTTTCATTGGTGACACTTTCAAGAATACCCAATCACCTATGGTAAATTCTAGCCCCCTTCTTCTAACATCGATATATGACTTGTGTTGACTTTGGGCCATCTGTAGTAGTTGTTGTATCACTTTAACTTTCTCCATAGCTTGATGAACAAGATTTGTCCCAAATAAGGCAGTTTCACCTACTTCAAACCATCCAATTGGAAATATACACTTTCTTCCATATAAAGCTTCGTAAGGCGCCATTTTGATACTTGAATGATAGCTATTATTGTAGGAAAATTCAATAAAAGGTAGATGATCATCCCAACTGCCTTTAAAGTCCAACGTACAAGCTCGTAGCATATGTTCAAGTGTTTGGATAGTACGTTCTGCTTGTCTATCTGTCTAAGGATGAAAAGTTGTACTTAAATTCACTTGGGTTCCCAAACTCTTCTGAAAAGACTTCCAAAAGTGTGCAGTAAATTAAGCTCCCCTGTCTGATATAATAGAGATTGGAACTTCGTGTAGTCGTACTATCTCTTTAATATACAACCTCGCCTAATCTTTAGCTGTGTAGGTGGTCTTAACCGGTAGGAAGTGTGCTGATTTGGTAAGCCTGTCAACTATTACCCATATGGAATCAAATTTTCAAAGTGTACGAGGCAAACCTGTGATGAAATCCATGTTAATCATATACCACTTCCAGATTGGAAGATTTATACATTGCATATAACCTCTAGGCTTCTGATGCTTTACTTTTACTTGTTGATAATTTGGACATTGGGCTACGAATTATGCAATGTTCTTCTTCATGTTACACCACCAATACATTTCTTTTAGATCATGATACATTTTGGTGGCTCCCGGATGAATAGAATACCATGAATGATGTGCCTCTGTCATAATCCGTCTCCTTAGCTCATTTACATCAGGTACACACAATCTATTTTGGCACTGAAGTACTCCCTCTTGCATAAGATCAAATGCCTTTGTCAGACCTTGTCGTACATTCTCTTTTAGCTGCAATAAAATAGGATCCGCATACTATTTTTCCTTAACTTCAGCTACTAATGAAGATTCTGCCGCATTTTGCACCATAACTGCTTCATTTGGAGATTCAAGAAGGCAAACTCCTAAACTAGCTAGTTGATGTAGATCCTTGACTATGCCTTGCTTCTCTGTAAGCTGGCCATTAGTGCTTCCTAGTGTTTTTCGGCTTAACGCATCGGCTACCACATTTTCTTTCCCCGGATGATATCAGATATCAATGTCATAATTATTTAATAGTTCAAGCCACCTCCGCTGCCTCAGATTTAAGTCCTTCTGCTTAAAGATATATTGCAAACTCTTTTGATCAGTATATATATCAACATGAACCCCATACAAGTAGTGACACCATATCTTTAAAGCAAATATCACAGCTGCTAGCTCAAGATCATGTGTTGGATAATTTCTCTCATGTGGTCCCAACTGTCTTGAGGCATAAGCTATTACATTATCGTGCTGCATCAATACACATCCTAGGCCGACTCCTGAAGCATCATAGTATACCACATACCCTTCTGTGCTTTCTGGAAGTACTAATACGGGTGTAGAAGTCAAATTATCCTTCAGCTCTTGAAAACTCTTCTCACATCCATCATTCCATTTAAACTTGGTCGCCTTGTGTGTTAGCTTTGTTAAAGGTGCCGAAATGGAAGAAAACCCTTCAACAAATCTTCTATAATAACCTGCCAACCCGAGAAAGCTACGAATCTTTGTAGGTGTCATAGGCCTTGGCCAATTCTTCACAACTTCTATCTTTTGAGTATCAACCCTTAATCCTTCATTCGACATAATATGACCCAAGAATGCTACAAATTTTAACCAAAATTTACATTTAGAGAACTTCGTATATAACTTACGACCACAAATAATCTGTAACACCTATCGTAAGTGATTAGCATGGTCCTCTTGTGACCTTGAATAAACCAAAATATCATTTATAAACACTGTCACGAACACATCTAAGAATGGCTTAAACACCCTATTCATCAAATCCATAAAAACTGTTGGTGCATTTGTTAGCCCAAATGACATAACTAAAAATTCATAATGACCATACCGTGTTCGAAAAGCTGTCTTGGGTATATCTTTTTCTCTAACCCTTACTTGATGATAACCCGATCTTAGGTCAATCTTTGAGAAGCATTTGGTACCCTGTAGTTGATCAAACAAATCATCAATTCTAGGGAGGGGATATTTATTCTTGACTGTTACCTTATTCAGTTACCGATAATTAATACACATTCTCAACGTGCCATCTTTCTTTTGTACAAATAACACTGGTGCACCCCAAGGGGACATACTAGGCCTTATGAATTCCTTTTCCAACAAGTCTTTTAATTGCTCCTTCAATTCCCGTAACTCTACTGGGGCCATTCTATACAGAGGAATAGAGATAGGTTGAGTGCCTGGAATCACATCAATACCAAACTCTATTTCCCATTCTGGAGGCAAACCTGGGAGATCTTCAGGAAATACATCAAGGAATTCATTTACCACTGGAACCGATTGAAGAGTTGGTGGCTTCACATCGGTATCTTGCACTCTTACTAAGTGACATATGTACCCCATCATTTTCCTTGCCTTAAGATAGGAAATAAATTTACCTCTCGGTGCTCCAACATTACCCCTCCATTCAAGGAAGGTCTTTTGTGGAAAATGGAAATGTACCTTCTTAGCTCGGCAATCTACCGTGGCATAACAAGAAGCCAACTAGTCCATACCCATTATAACATCAAAGTCTACCATTTCCAGCTCAATAAGATCAGCCAACGTGTCATGATCACAAACAGTTACTATACAATTACGATATACTCTCTTAACTATAATAGACTCACCAACGGGTGTAGATACTTCAAATGGCTAAACTAATAATTCTGGTGTTCTTTTGAATTTTCCAGCAACCAACAGAGTAACATATGATAGGGTAGAGACCGGGTCAATCAATGCATATACATTATGTGAAAATATGGATAAGGTACCTGTAACCACATCAGGAGAAGCCTCTAAATTCTGACGATCCGCTAAGGCATAGGTACGGTTCTGGACTCCACTAGAATTTGCTGCTCCTCTAGCACCTCTACCACATCCCATAGACTGTACACCCAATGATGATGATGTAACGGCCGATCCCGTGGGTCGCTCCATACTACCCATGCCCCTTCGTGGACACTCTCTCATCATGTGCCCGGACATACCACACCAAAAGCAAATATTCATTCCAAACCGACATTCACCTAAATGAAACTTCCCGCAGTGCTGACACGGCTGATGAGAAAACCTTGATTGGTTCATACTTCCTTGTTCTTGATACCCCGATGTTTGTGAACCTCAAATTTTACTACTTTTCCCAACCTGACTGCCTCTAAACCCTCGAAACTGGGATAGAGTACCTGCTGTAGGATAAGAAAATGATGGTATAGGCGGTCTATTAAAAATCCGAGGCCTAAATTCTCCTTGGGACTCTATGAACTATCCCATAGGTTTAGCCCTCTTTGACGGTCCCCTTTCAAATTCTTGTGTCCTTCTCCTTTGCCTCTGTTCCTTTATCTTCTGTGCAAAAGCTTGTATCCTAGCTATATCCATATCTCTATTCAATGAAGCAATAGTACAATTCCTAACCAAATATGGATCCAATCTATCCACATACCGATGAACTCTGTCATCCATAGTATCTACCACATTGGGAGCATACCTAGCCAAAGAGTTAAGCCGAAGACTGTACTCTCTGACGCTCATATTCCCTTGACGAAGATTTAAGAACTGGTTTGCATGAGCCTCTCGAATCTCATAGGGAAGATAGTGATCAAGGAATGCCACTTTGAATTCTTCCCAACTAGCTGGAAGTGCACTGATACCCCTAGATCGTTTCCAATCTTCGTACCATAATATAGCCTCTCCTTTCAATCTATATGCCGCAAGCTCAACTGTTTCTATACCAGATACATGCATAACATCTAAAACCCTTTGAATTTGGTCCACGAAGTCCTGTGTATCCTCATTAAGATCCGACCTGGTGAATGTGGGAGGGTCTAATTTAAGGAAATTCTGTGTCCTCCAACTAGCTGCCCTATCCGCAACGTCATTACTTGTAGTTGGACCTGCTTGTCCTTGACTTTGTGAAGCAACTATACGGGTCAGCATTTGCACCGTATTTCTTAAATCTTGCTCAGTAGCATTAATAGGTGGTTCTAAAGGTACTTCCCCCCTTCTCGACTCTCCCGGACCTGGAAAAGTAGAAGAAGCCCGCGATACAAACTCATTTTCAGTTTCACCTTGATTTATTCATTCAGGTAGTGATTTACTAGTTCCTTCTCTGACAATCCAGTCTAGCTTCTTACTTTTACCCTTGTTTCTCCTTGTAAACGGAATTTTACTATAGCAAAAGAAAACAATTTCAATGGTCAAATATGATTCCACCTACAAATTTGGCTCTATTGCACGATCTAAGAAATGAAGATAAGAATCAACTCCTAAATGCCCCATAGCCTCTTTCTTATAAATGTGGTGCACAACACATCCATAAGCAAGACTCTACTCGAACACGACTTTGTAGACACCCTAGGACGACTTGCTCTGATACTACTTTTGTCACGCCTCAAATCCCATTGGGGCGGACTGGCACCCGAAGCCGTTAAGGCACGAGAGAACCAACCTATGATCATATACATTCATATGCATGTCACCAAATGAACAACATTCTGCTACATATAGATATAGGATATCAAGGACGGAAGTCATGGAAAGACATTTAAATAGATATAAAACTTGGCCGTTAGGGACACCACATCAAAAGGGGTCATATATTCCTTCATTCATCTTACAACGGCTACAAAGCCTTTAACAGATACATAACCAAACCTAAAGTCGGGATAAGTCCCCATTGTATAAAACTGTTACACAGTACCAAAATAAGTGTGTACAAACTACTCGGAAAGCCCCAAATCAACTGGATCTCACCAACAGTTTGCTGATGACCCGTATCTTACTGTGAAGGTCTACTAACTCCTGTACCAGCATCAAGTAAGGTAGGTCCCCCAAGGAACGTCAGTACAAAAGAATGTATTGAGTATGTAAGGCTATAAGCAACTGCATGAACATAAGAACTTCAATGGAATTAAGTACAAATGAATGAACAATATTGATAAACCACTGTACTGTATATGTGGAACCATGTACATTGCCTTCATTACTTTTCTTTTACGTTCATATCATTAGCATTATCAATCATATAATGCCCGAGCCCAACTGATCAGTGGGAAATAACATTGGGATCGTCTCTAGCTAGGCTTACGTGTAACACCCTGTACCTTCCCAACCCTATGTGACGACATTGAATAATGGTTACCTAGGTGTCGAGATGCCATGAGTATGTATTTGGTAAAGTTAGTGATGAGAAAAATTGAAATTTGGCCTTCGTACATGTGATTAGCCATTCGTAGGAGGTAATTTGTGATTTTCATGGAACATTTGTGAGGTTGAAAATGAGGCTTGGAGGAACTCTAAACAAAGGATATTAAAGGTAATAAGTAAGTTAAAGAATAGGACTTGAAGTATCTAACCAAATCCGAGAAGAAAAGTCGAAGAAACGAAAATTTGAAAAAAAAAAGGGGGTGGGGTGCGCCAGAGTGCGTACCAGGCCACTCTGGTCTAATTTTTTTATCCCACAGGTAGCAAGCTGGCGCGCCCAAGGGCGTGCCAGACTGGTTTTTCCCACCTTTCAAAGTTGGAAATTTTTCTTAAGTCCCAAGGGTGCCCGGGGACTTACCGGGCCGATTTTTGCCACGTTTCTTCTACAAACACGAGCATATACATGGAATAAGTGAAGTATATATTGGTGTGGTAAAATTGCTCGTGAACGAATTTGGCATCAAAATGACAGTTTTACCCTTATAGTCAAAATAAGTCATATGTGGCTAGAATCGCTTGTTTTTTAGATTGAGGCGACAAATATAAATCCCATGAATGGAAATATCATCGTAACGCGAATCAAATGATTTAAACATGAGAAATTATTGATTTTATTGGGTTAAGTGATTTGGGCTCAATAAAAGCCCAAAATGAAGAAGAAAACATGGGCCAAGAATGGGTCAAATGACCCATTCTTCCATTGACTAAGCCAACACATAGCATTAAATGCCAAGAGTGGCTAAGTATGACTTCAAAGGTATATAAAATTAGGCAAAAATCAGATTTTTATCACATAAAAGTCTCATGCCAAATCTAGAATTTTCTACAAACCTCTTCTCTCAACTTCAAACCCTAAGGCACTTCTTGGAGTAAGATCATCATTTTTCAAGCTTAGGTAAGTAATTATTCTTATGTATTAATATATTATATGCATGGTATAGTATGTAAATCATGTTGGTTATGCTTGGAAGTGTTGAACATGGTACTTTGTGTTTGTGTAAAAGGTGTGTTATCCATGGAATTTAAACTTGAAATATGACTTGTGGTTTTGATGAAAGAGTACGGTATGGATGAGATATCAACATGTATGGTGTGATTATGTTATTAAACTGGTTATTTTGTTATAAGTGTAAATTGTGGAATTTTGGCCGATTTGTTGTTGTGAGGTGTATTGAAGTGAATTGGTGGAATCATTGTGATGTTGTGGTGATGGAGAAGTGTAAAGTATGAATTTGGTGTGACATGCTAGTGGTTTATGATATTGGTCAATGTTGGTAATATTGTGGGACTATTAGTATGATAATTTCATAAATGGTATTGTCAAGGGGGAAATAACATGTTAAAGCCAAACATGTAACTCATTGTCGTTATATGCCATTGTAAGGTAATTGGTAGTTAATGTAAACTCCGTTATGTATTTGTGTTGTAGAGTGAAACATAAGAAAGGAGTGGTACTATTGTATGCGCATTTAAGATTGTATATTTGTATTGAGAATACAAGGTATGTAAGGTTACTCTTTCCGTATCCTTCTACAACATATTGTTCACATTGACATTGGGCTTGTTTCAATTCCAAGAGGCTTGAAGTATATCTATTCAGGGTGACGTATATTGTTATTCATATGTGTCCTATTCTTATATGAATGATGAATCACTTATCTCTTATTCATTGACTAAAGTTCCAAAGATTTCATAGCGTTGTAAATTCTAAACGGACTATCTCAAAGAGAGTAAGATATAAAGAGAATCTATTTATTCTTGAAAAGCATTTTCCAATCACGTCATGTTCCAAAGTCTAATAATATTATGATTATGTTTGTACCAATCTCTCACAAGTAGGGGTATCAATCTCATGAGGTAAAGGAGTGAAGTAATAGATATAAATGTGTGCTTCATTTAATGTCATAATCTTTAACGTGTCACTCTCATAACTATGTAAAGGGTATAGGACTGTAAAGAAGTAATGCACGCATGGTTACTATATGTTTCATTTAGTACGGATCACATTCTGAAGGGGTATAAGTTCAAGATGGAATAACCCCAATATTATGTTATGTTATTTGTTATAGCCCACCAAAGGTGGAGGTCCAGTATTATACATATATTATAGCCCACCAAAGGTGGAGGTCCGGTATTATACATATATTATAGCCCACCAAAGGTGGAGGCCCGGTATTATATACTTACTTATATAAGATCTCATAAGAGTGGCAAAGAGGGAATGTGAGAACTAATATATCTATCCCTCACGAGGTAAGGTGTTAATCTCATGAAGTAAAGAAATGAGGTAAAGCATATTTGTGTGTTTCAAATAGTGTCATGATCCTCAATATATCAATCTCTCCTAACCCACCATGAGAGTGGATGTATGTTAACCCACCATGAGAGTGGATGTATGTTAACCCACCATGAGAGCGGATGTATATTAACCCACCATGAGAGTGGATGTAGGTTAACCCACCATGAGAGTGGATGTATGCTAACCTACCATGAGAGTGGATGTAGGGCTAACCACTAATAGAGTGGATGTACGTTAATAGAGTGAATGTATGTTATATTTTTAACCCAATTTTCTTGAATAGTAGAATCTCTTGAGTAGAAGGATTTCTTGAGTAGGAGAATCTATTATAGGCAAGTCTCTTGAGTGAAGGTAATTTCCCTTGAAGGAAAGTAATTATAAAAGATATTATATAAAATGATGGTTTATCCACATTGACTATTCTCTCATGTTTTATTCTATTGACATTCTCATGTATGATGCTATTTCTTATGAGCTTTACATACTCAGTACATTCTTCATACTGACCCCCTTGGGGGACTTACCTTATATGTTGCAGGTACAGGCATTATTAGACCTCCTCTGTAGGCTGTGGATCATTTGCATATTTTTGGTGAGCTCCAGTTGGTTCGGAGCTTTCTGAGTCATAGTTGTATGTTTGTTTTGATATTGTAAATGTTGTATAAAGTGGGGACTTGTCCCGACTTTAAGTTGGTCTTGTAGATGCATCTGTTAGAGGCTTTTGTAGACATATGTGGGTGTATGGATGTAAGAGACAAATGTCTGTTTTGACTTGATGGCCCCAACGGCCCAGTTTCATAAATATATATTTATATAGCATATGTTTCATGTCCATGACTTCTGCATAGTTGCATGAGGTATAATAAGATTCATACGAGATTACCCATACAAGCAAAGATTGGTTCTCTCGGGCCATATTGGCTTCGGGTACCAGTCCGGCCCGAATGGGATTTCGGGTCGTGACAAAAGTGGTATCAGAGCATGTAGTTCTAAGGGTGTATACAAAGTCGTGTCTGAGTAGAGTCTTACTTATCGATTTGTTGTGCACCACATTTATAAGTAGGAGGCTACGGGACATTTAGGATGTTGTCTCTTTTCTTCAATTCTTGATCGTGCAGTAGAGCCAGTGTTGTACGTTGAATTGCATCTGACCATGGTGATTGTTTTTCTTTGGTATAGTAAAATGCCAATCACAAGAAGAGGTAGAGGCAAAGGTAAGCAGGTAGATATGCCTGTCGGTGAAGAAATGAGTAGCCCACCACCTGACGAGGCTAGTCAAGGTAGAGCTGAGGCTGAAATAGCATCGCGGTCTTCTTCTACTTTTCCAGCTCCAAAAGAGCTAAGAGGTAGAGAAGTACCCGCAGAACCTCCAATGAATGCCACAGATCAGGACCTAAGAAATGCAGTACATATGTTGACTCAGTTAGTGGCAGCACAAAGTCAAGGACGAGTTGGTTCGACGACAAATGAGGATGATGCGGCTAGAATGGTGAGTCGCAGAACACAGGACTTCCTAAAACTGGACCCTCCTATATTCACTAGGTCAGACTTGAAAGCATATCCACAAGACTTCATGGATCAAATCCAGAGAGCTTTGGAGGTTATGCATGTGTCCGGTGTGGAAACAGTTGAGTTGGCGTCCTATAGATTGAAAGGAGAGGCGATATTGTGGTATGAAGATTGGAAGAAGTCTCGTGGTATTGGTGCAATTCCACCAAACTGGGAAGAATTTAAAGCAGCATTCCTTGATCATTATCTTCCTTATGAGATCCGATAAGCTCGTGCGGATCAATTTTTAAACTTACGTCAAGGGAACATGAGTGTTCGAGAATATAGTCTTCAGTTTAATTCCTTGGCACGATATGCTCCACATGTAGTGGCCACAATGGAAGATAGAGTGCATCGATATGTGGATAGATTGGAGCCATATTTGGTACGAGACTGCACTATTGCTGCCTTAAATCGAGATATGGATATAGCTAGAATACAGGCCTTCGCACAAAAGATAGAGGACCAAAGGCAAAGAAGAAGGACACAGAAATATGAGGAAGGTCCATTAAAAAGGGCGAGATCTATGGGGCAGTCTATGGCGTCCCAAGGAGAATCGAGGCCTCTGTTGTTTTCTAGCCCACCTAGAACATCCCTCTCCTATTCCACAGCAAGCACACACTCTCAATTCCGAGGGTTTATAGGTAACCAGTCTAGACAGAGTAGTGGACTTCATGGATCACAGGCAACAAGATTTTCTCGTCAGCTGTGCCAGCACTGCGGGAGATTTCATTCTGTTTAATGCCGATTTGATACGAATGTTTGCTTTGTGTGTTGTAAGCCAGGACACATGATGCGAGACTGCCCACAGAGGCCTACGGGTAGTATGACATGACCTACAGGATCAGCCGATATGGCATTGGAGGCTGGTGCACAGTCTGCTGGTCGTGGTAGAGGTGCCAGAGGAGTAGCCAGTTCCAGTGGAACTCAGAATCGCACCTATGCTTTAGTGGACCAGCCGGATGCGGAGGCATCTCCTGATGAAGGTACAGGTATTTAGGTATATTACCATAATTTTACATGATGTATATGTATTGACTGATCTAAGCTCTACTCTATCGTATGTTACTCCATCAGCTACTACGAATCTAATGGGACACTGGGATTATTAGTTAAGTCAATGGAATATCTCTATCTGTCGAAAAATTTAGTATCGTTAAAGGAACATATCGAAATGGTATAGTAGATGTTTGTGAGTATAGGTGATTATAGATGATTAAGTACTCTTAAAAGCGTCACCAATGAAGAGTTTTTCCCTATACAACGTGCCATGTGAAATTGTTGAAAGTGTATAAGAGTTTTCTTTCATATTGTCCCATTGGAAATACACAAAGTTCGGAGGATCCCATTAGGAAAAGATATCTATGGCTATTCTAAACCGACAAGTGTGAAGGTTAATAAATAAAGACGTAAATTTTGTAAAAGTTCTTTAGAGAAACCAACGAGTTGAAGAGATCGCATGGGAAGTGGGAAAAAAAATGATGATGAAATTGGCGTGCCCATATTTATTTCAAATGGAAGAAAAGGTTCAAAGTGTGGAAGTAGACCGATAACAAGTAAGTATCTATGAGCTTTAAGTGTCTATATATGTATAGGGTAATATAGAGATGCATTTGTTGTAATTGAAGCGACATCGTTAACATTCGAGGACGAATGTTTCTAAGGGGGGGAGAATGTAACACCCCGTACCTTCCCAACCCTATGTGACGACGTTGAATAATGGTTACCTAGGTGTCGAGATGCCAAGAGTATGTATTTGGTAATGTTAGTGATGAGAAAAATTGAAACTTGGTCTTCGTACATGTGATTAGCCATTCGTAGGAGGTAATTTGTGATTTTCGTGGAACATTTGTGAGGTTGAAAATGAGGCTTGGAGGACCTCTAAACAAAGGATATTAAAGGTAATAAGTAAGTTAAAGAATAGGACTTGAAGTATCTAACCAAATTCGCGAAGAAAAGTCGAAGAAACAAAAATTTGAAAAAAAAAAAAAGGGTTGGGGCGCGCCATAGGGCGTGCTAGGACGCTCTGGGATAAATTTTTTAGCCCACAGGCAGCAAGCTGGCGCACCCAAGGGCGTGTCAGGCTAGTTTTGCCCACCTTTCAAAGTTGGAAATTTTTCTTAAGTCCCAAGGGTTCCCGGGGACGTACCGAGCCGATTTTTTCCACGTTTCTTCTAAAACCACGAGCATATATATGAAATAAGTGAAGTATTATATTTGTGTGGTAAAATTACTCGTGAACGAATTTGGCATCAAAATGACGGTTTTACCCTTATAGTCAAAATAAGCCATACGTGGCTAGAATCGCTTGTTTTTGGGATTGAGGCTACAAATATAAATCCCGTGAGTGGGAATATCGTCGTAATGCTTATGAAATGATTTAAACATGAGAAATTATTGATTTTATTGGGTTAAGTGATTTGGGCTCAATAAAAGCCCAAAATGAAGAAGAAAACATGGGCCAAGAATGGGTCAAACCATTGACTAAGCCAAAACATAGAATTAAATTCCAAGAGTGGTTAAGTATGACTTCAAAGGTCTATAAAATGAGGAAAAAATCAGATTTTTATCACATAAAATTCTCATGCCAAATCTAGAATTTTCTACAAACCTCTTCTCTCAACTTCAAACCCTAAGGCACTTCTTGGAGTAAGATCATCATTTTTCAAGCTTGGGTAAGTAATTATTCTTATGTATTAATATATTATATGCATGGTATAGTATGTAAATCATGTTGGTTATGCTTGGAAGTGTTGAACATGTTACTTTGTGTTTTTGTAAAAGGTGTGTTATCCATGGGATTTAAACTTGAAATATGACTTGTGGTTTTAATGAAAGAGCATGGTATGGATGAGATATCAACATGTATGGTGTGATTATGTTATTAAACTGGTTATTTTGTTATAAGTGTAAATTGTGGAATTTTGGCCGATTTGTTGTTGTGAGGTGTATTGAAGTGAATTGGTGGAATCATTGTGATGTTGTGGTGATGGAGAAGTGTAAAGTATGAATTTGGTGTGACATGCTAGTGGTTTATGATATTGGTCAATGTTGGTAATATTGTGGGATTATTTGTATGATAATTTCATAAATGGTATTGTCAAGGGGGAAATAACATGTTAAAGCCAAACATGTAACTCATTGTCGTTATATGCCATTGTAAGGTAATTGGTGGTTAATGTAAACTCCGTTATGTATTTGTGTTGTAGAGTGAAACATAAGGAAGGAGAGGGACTATTGTATGCACATTTAAGATTGTATATTCGTATTGAGAATACAAGGTATGTAAGGTTACTCTTTCCGTATCCTTCTACAACATATTGTTCACATTAACATTGGGCTTGTTTCAATTCCGAGAGGCTTGAAGTATATCAATTCAGGGTGACATATATTGTTATTCATATATGTCCTATTCTTAGATGAATGATGAATCACTTATCTCTTATTCATTGACAGAAGTTCCAAAGATGTCATAGCGTTGTAAATTCTAAAAGGACTATCTCAAAAAGAGTAAGATATAACAAGAGATAAATGAACCATAAGTCATCTAAGAATAGGACACATATGAATAACAATATACGTCAACCTGAATTGCTATACTTCAAAACTTCTCAAAATTTAAACAAGCCCAATGTCAATGTGAACAACATGTTGCAGAAGGATATGGAAAAAGGAACCTTACATACCTTGTATTCTCAATACGAATATACAATCTTAGATGTGCATACAATAGTCCTGTTCCTTCCTTATGTTTCACTCTACAACACAAGTTCATAATGGAACCAACATTAACCACCAATTACCTTACAATGGCATACAATAACAATAAGTCACATGTTTGGCTTTAACATGTCATTTCCCCCTTAACAATACCATTTATGAAATTATTGTACCAATAATCCCACAATATTCCATACATTGACAAACACATGATAAACAATAGCATGTTACACCAAGTTCATATTTTACACTTCTCCATCACCATCACATCATAATTATTCCATCAAATTACTTCAATACACCTCACAACAACAAATCGGCCAAAATACCATAATTTACACTTATAGAGAAATAACAAGTTTAGGACCATAATCACACCATACATTTTGTTATTTCATCCATACCATGCTCTTTCATCAAACCCACAAGTCATATTTTAAGTTACAATTCCATGGATAACACATCTTTTAGTAAAAACACAAAGTGCCATATTCAACACTTCCAAGCATAACCAACATGATTTACATACTCTCTCATGCATATAATATACTAATCAATAAGAATAATCACTTACCCAAGATTGGAAAATGATGATCTTTCTCCAAAGATGATTTAGGGTTTGAAGAGCCCAAAGGGAGTTTTCTTGAGAATTCTAGAAAAAGATAGAAAAGCATGTGTGTTGTTGTGTATTAAAAAATCTGATTTTTCCCCATTTTATAGACCTTTTAAGTCATGCTTAGCCACTCTTGGCATTTAATGCTATGCGTGGCTTAGTCAATGGAAGAATGGGTTGGCCCATGTTTTCTTTCACATTTTGGGCCCTTTTTGAGCCCAATTCACTTAACCTAATAAAATCAATAATTTCTCATGTTTACTTTATCTCATACGCATTACGACAATATTCCCACTCACGAAATTCATACTCGTAGCCTCAATCCCAAAAATAAGCGATTCTAGCCACATATGGCTTATTTTGACTACAAGGGTAAAACCGTCATTTTGATGCCAAATTCATTCTCGAGTAATTTTATCATACAAATATAATACTTCACTCATTTCATGTATATGCTCGTGGTTGTAGAATAAATGTGGAAAAAATTGGCTCGGTACGTCCCCGGGCACCCTTGGGACTTAGACAATTTCCAACTTGTAAAAAAGTGGCCAAAACCAGCCTGGCACGCCCTTGGGCGCGCAATCTTGCTGCCTATGGGATAAAAATTTTGGACCATAGCGGCCTGGTATGCCCTCTGGCGCGCCCCACCCTTAAATTTTTTTGACAATTTCATTTTTTGACTTTTCTTCGCGGGTTTGGTTAGATACTTCAAGTCCTATTTTTTACCTTACTTCTTACCTTTACTATACCTTGTTTAGAGGTCATCTTAGACTCATTTTGAACCCCACAAATGCTCCACAAAAATCACAAAATACTTCCTACGAAGGGCTAATCACATGTACGAGGCCAAAGTTCAATTTTTTCTCATCACTAACATTCGAATTACTTACTCATGGCATCTCGACACCTAATAAACCAATGTTCAACGTCGTCACATAGGGTTGGGAGTATACGGGGTGTTACACCAATCATTTCATGTTCCAAAGTCTAATAATATTATGATTATGTTTGTACCAATCTCTCACAAGTAGGGGTATCAATCTCATGAGGTAAAGGAGTGAAGTAATATATATAAGTGTGTGCTTCATTTAATGTCATAATCTTTAACGTGTCACTCTCATAACTATGTAAAGTGTATAGGATTGTAAATAAGTAATGCACGCATGGTTACTATATGTTTCATTTAGTACGGATCACATTCTGAAGGGGTATAAGTTCAAGATGGAATAACCCCAATATTATGTTATGTTATTTGTTGTATCCCACCAAAGGTGGAGGTACGGTATTATACATATATTATAGCCCACCAAAGGTGGAGGTCCGGTATTATACATATATTATAGCCCACCAAAGGTGGAGGCCCGGTATTATATACTTACTTATATAAGATCTCATAAGAGTGGCGAAGAGGGAATGTACGAACTAATATATCTATCCCTCACAAGGTAAGGTGTTAATCTCATGAAGTAAAGAAATGAGGTAAATCATATTTGTGTGTTTCAAATAGTTTCATGATCCTCAATATATCAATCTCTCCCCATGAGAGTGGATTTATGTTAACCCACCATGAGAGTGGATGTATGTTAACCCACCATGAGAGTGGATGTATGTTAACCCACCATGAGAGCGGATGTATGTTAGCCCACCATGAGAGTGGATGTATGTTAACCCACCATGAGAGTGGATGTATGTTAGCCCACCATGAAAGTGGATGTATGCTAACCCACCATGAGAGTGGATGTAGGTTAAACCACCAATAGAGTGGATGTACGTTAATAGAGTGAATGTATGTTATATTATTAACCCAATTTTCTTGAATAGTAGAATCTCTTGAGTAGAAGGATTTCTTGAGTAGGATAATCTATATAGGCAATTCTCTTGAGTGAAGGTAATTTTCCTTGAAGGAAAGTAATTATAAAAGATATTATATAAAATGATGGTTTATCCACATTGACTATTCTCTCATGTTTTATTCTATTGACATTCTCATGTATGATGCTATTTCTTATGAGTCTTACATACTCAGTACATTCTTCGTATTGACCCCCTCGGGGGACTTACCTTACATGTTGTAGGTACATGCAATAGTAGACCTCCTCTATAGGCTGTGGTGAGCTCCAGTTGGTTCGGATCTTTCTGATTCATAGTTGTATGTTTGTTTTGATATTGTGAATGTTGTATAAAGCAGGACTTGTCCCGACTTTAAGTTGGTCTTGTAGATGCATCTGTTAGAGGCTTTTGTAGACATATGTGGGTTTATGGATGTAAGAGACAAATGTCCGTTTTGACTTGATGGCCCCAACAGCCCAGTTTCATAAATATATATTTATATAGCATATGTTTCATGTCCATGACTTCCGCATAGTTGCATGAGGTATAATAAGATTCATACGAGGTTACACATACAAGCAAAGATTGGTTCTCTTGGGCCATATCGGCGTCGGCTGCCAGTCCGATCCGAATGGGATTTTGGGTCGTGACATTACGTCCCTTTGAGATGCCACCCATAAATCAATAAAGCAGGTTCGGCTCGAGCTAGGCTAATGCCCCATTAAGCTGCCCCCTGTTTGGTTTGGCTCGAGCTAGGCTTTCTCCCCAATTGAGATGCCCCTTGATCTAATAATCTCGGGATCGTCTCTAGCTAGGCTTTCGCCTCTTTGAGCTACCACCCGTACTCAAACTACTATGCATTACTTCATTTCTTTACTTTTGTGAGATTGATACATTGATGGTTGTAACATTATTGGAGCTTTGGAACAATAGAACACAAATAAAAACATGTGAATAACAATTGATAATAACCTGAAATGAGATACTTTAAGACATTTCGGAGTGGAAACACGTACGGTAATGATGGGAACAACAAGTGCTGCCAAAGAATACGAAAAAGAATAACCTTACATACCTTATCTTCCCAATATGAGAATACAACAATTCAGCTCCTTCCTTATGTGTTACTCTATAACACAAGTACATAACGGAGCTCACATTAACAACTAACTACATCACAAGTGCACAAGACGATAATGAGATACATGACTGCCATAGAACGTCATTTCACCTTCCTACAATACAAGTTACTGCATCACCATACTAACAACACAAAAACATTCCATACATCAACCTAGCTACCACAAACCGATGGAATTTCATACCAAGTTTATACTTTACACTTCCCCCTTAACATAACATCACATTTACTCCATCAAGTCACCCAAATACCTTTCACAACAACACATTAAAAACAATCCACAATTGATACAATTCAAAATGCCTCCGTACTACCCCCTTAGAGCCATCCAAAGGGTACCATAAGTTGGTTATTGCATCCAAGAAGGGTAGAGGGGCCTTGGGGGGTCAAAGAGAAGCAAAAACAAGCAAAATGAACTTTTGGAAGGACCTGCGGAGCAACCTGCACCCGCAGGTGGTGAGTTGCAGCCGCAGGTTCCCCCTTGGCCCTGTTCAGGGCCACCTGCGGTGCCACCTGCACCCGCAGGTGCCTCACCTGCGAGGACGGGTGCCCATTTCGGCTGCCAGGGGTCACTTTTGGGTCCTTTTTTGTAATAAATGGTCCATGACCATAAGTAAGCTTCTCTTTTCATATTTTTGGTTAAATTTGACGCCAATGAATAATTATGGTTTCAAAATGCACATGAACACCACAAAACTATATTCTCCTTTCGATACACCACCGGTTCCATGCACAATTTCATAACAACAATTCCACAAGTCATACACAAAGAGAAAACAAGTTAGGGCCATAACCATATCCTAACATGTTAACAACCATATCCTAACATGTTTATATCTCATCCATATCATTCGCTTCCTTCAAGACCTCAAGTCTCCTTTCAAGATTAAGTCACATAGAAGGCAAATACTTTAGCAAGGAAGCAAAAGTGGATTACTCAACACTTTTAAACATAACCAACATGATTTACACAACCCCTCATGCATATAATATATTAAACCATACGATTAAATACTTACCAAAGCTTGCAAGGAGATGATCTTGTCCAAAGGAGTGGTTGCTTAGGGTTTGAAAGAGAAGAGAAATATCTTTTGGAAAAGTCTAGAATTGGCAAGTGTATTGTGGTGAATAAAATCTGATTTTTGTTCTTATATAGTCCCTTTAAATCACCTCTTTAATGGTCATCCTTAGCCAATCTTGTGGTCATTAAATGACATGTTTACTTAGTCAACTTTTGGAATGGGTCATTTCCTTTTTGGGCCATGTCTTTCTTGCTTAATTTTGGGCCTCATTTGAGCCCATTAGCATGGGATTAATGCAGCCCAATAATTTTAGTAGTTGATTCACCTACTATTTCTAGTTTAAATACTTTCGTCACTGTTAAGGTAGTCGCATAAGTTCAAAAATGCACGGGGTGTCACATCTTAGCTACAAAAGTAACATTTTTCAAAAGTTAAATAAGATAAAATAGTCTTTATTGCATAAGCTAACAAAAGGAGATACAAATGTGATACATATCTCAATATCCATCTAACATGATATACAAGTGTATAACTATTATAGCATGTGTGTCAACTTGGTTAATATCAACATTAATTGTGTCAATGAGTGGCTTGTCACCTCCCCACCAACTGAAATAAAATGTATTAGTAATTTTTGAGGAAAATACCAATTTTCCTTTATAAGTATGACATTCCTAACTTTTATAAGACTTTTCTTGAAATATGATGCATTTTATTTTAGTAATCAATTTGATATTTTGATTTTGAAGATACTTAGTTCTAATGACAGTAATTCAGATATTATTTGAAACCATATGAAGTTATTTTAATTAGCTTTCAAATGTATCTGAAATTGGAAGATTAAAGCCACGTATGCCAAAAGCAGTAAGGTGTAGTAATGCTTTGATAGCTAGTAGAAACTTGCCCCCTCAAATGTTAGTTTTTTTCAGCAAACAAAGAACAATTTTATTCACCAAGTAAATTTTATAGCTCAATACAACAATAAGGAGGAAAAATACGCAAAAACTGAGCTTTAACATCCTTACTTATAATTTTCTACACGTCATAGCTTCCTAAGCTTCAATCATCTAGCTAGGGGTAAAAGTTAAAACTAGCAAGTTTACTGGGAAGCTGACTCTTCGTACTACCTGTCTGATGGATCTCTTGTATAATTAACCTCACTAGTGCATAACAACCCGTGTAGTAAAATTTAATTTTTTAAGCATGTTGATCATTTTACCCCTCTTTGAGGTTGGCTCTACTTTTCTTCGAGAGGCTACAGGACACTAGAAAAACTGAATTCTTCCTTTCTTTCATGCTTTACTTGAGTCCAATTGGTATCTGGTGATACAAATCGGTATCTGACCTCTTTCATTCTTTTCTCTCACCGATGGTGAGGACAAGCAGAGCAAATGTGAGAGCAGAGGCACCTGAGCTAGCCGATGGGGTTGCGGCTCATGGTAGAAACATGTAAGAGGAGATGGTAGGGGCAGGGATAAAGAGTGGTGCTAGGGGCAGGGCTCAGGCTGCTAGACAAGATCATGATAGGTCCCAATCCCCTCCCCTACTAGAAAATATTATTGGGTTAGCTGTAGAGGAAGTAGTAGCACTACACCAAGAGGGTTTTGCACCTGTTTTGGCTAATTCAGATGTGTTACATTAGATTTTGGCTTTAATGAGTAGTTTGGCAGAGACTAGGGAAGCACCCACAGCTCTTGCAGGTCAGTAATTGGGAGTTCAGCATGCTTCTATTGTGGCTCCATGGATGGATGAAGCTTCTGAGATAAGGGAACGTTCTAAGACCAGTAGCAAGGTCGATGATAATTGGAGAGGAGCATGATTTATTTCGGAGGTTCACTAAGATGAGCCCTCTAGTTATCTATGGTACAGATACTAAAGATGCTTATGAGTTCATCATTATTTGTCATGATAGGTTTCATTAGATGGGGATAGTTAAGTGATATGGGGTATAGTTTGTTACTTTTCAGTTGCATAGGGATTCAAAGTTGTGGTGGAGAGCTTTTGTGGAGTGTAAGCTAGTTGGGTCACCTCTGTTGACTTAGGCACTATTTTACTCTGTCTTCATAAAAAAGCATGTTCCTCGTACATTGCGTGATAAGAGGAGGGATGAGTTTACTAGTATTGAGTAAGGCGTGGTGTCCACATAGCAGGTAGAGGTGGCACTCATCCTAGTTAAGGTAGTGTACATGCTGGTAGAGGTGGTACTCAGTACGGTAGAGAAAGCATGCAAGCAGGTGGTCAGACTCATTTCTATGCTTCCTCGAGCAGACCCAAGGTAGAGAAATCTGACACAGTGATTACAGGTACTATTCTAGTCTGTGATCTGATAGCTACAACCTTATTTGATCCTAGGTCTATATTTTCTTTCGTGTCCACCTATTTTACAATAGGATTGTATGATTTATGATGTTAATGTTTCTTTCCATGTTTCCACTCCTTTTGGTGAGTCTGTAAAGGTAAAGTGGCAGAATCTTCCTATTGAGAAGGCCACTTAGGAGACTAAATCAGACATGCCTATAAGTTTCCTCATCTTTTCATTGAGTCAGGTAATTTTTCCCTTATTTTCTTTCTTATTTGTTTAGGGACGAATTGTTATTTAATTGGTATCTGATGTAATGACCCTCCCAGTGATTATAGAGTGGTTAGGGACTAAGTACCTGTTAGAGTTTCCCTAGTGAGTTGAATTAATAAAATCTCAAGGTGGGGTAGTTTTAAGCTAAAAACTAGTATTGTGTCTACTTGTGGTAATTTGTTATTCATGGTGTTGTGTTCCATTAGGGGGTTACCTAGTGATCTATACCTTCATAGGAAATTTTGAGACCAAAATAAAGTCGTAGCATGTGGTTTTAGTGGCTACCACATTGGGATCACTTCGTAATATCTTAAGTATGGAAGTTGTGTTGTTAAATGGGGGTAGAATATAATTTTTAATAGTTAAGGGATGCTGCAGTGGTGGGATTCTTACTACACCAAGACCGTCGTAGCAGAGCTGGGCAATTTATTTGGGCCACCACAATGGGCCTTATATCACCATAGCGGATCTGCTATAGTGAGAAACAGTTCACCGGAGTATATGACGCAAGGCAAAATGTCTGTTTAAGTGACATAATTCTAAGTTTCACCTCATAAACTCTAAAACCTCATTCTAGAACTCTAGAGCGGCGATTTTCCCAAGGCTAGGGTAAATTTTCTTGTTGAGGTAAGTCATTCTATCCACACCTTTGCCTAGTAATCCATTACTACCTTAGAATCATTAGGAAGATTATAATGGTGGAATTGTGGGTTAGAACCCTAGGTTCATGAAAGGTATGGGAATACCTATGGGTAGGTGTTATATCATCTAAAATTGCTTTTAGGGTGTAAATTAACACTTCCTAGCATGAATTATTATTCTTAAACATGAATTGTGGTAATTAGGAACCTCGAGTTCAGTAAAGATGAGACTTTTAGCACATAAACTTCTTTAAAGAGGGTAATTCGAGTAGAAACTCCATAAATTGAGATAATGTGAGAATTGTGGAACTAGAGAATGGCTATTTGACCCTTGCATAATGTTATAAACCATGAATAAGGGTAGAATTAGTGGGTTTGAATTTCCAAAGCTTTTATTTGAAAAGTAAATGATTAATTACTCTTATAATTATTTATTTAAGATCGTGAACATTATGAGGCATTGAGGAAAGGAAAAGCTCTTGTAATTTAGCTGCTTGATTCGGATTCTTTGTTTGAGGTATCTTATATACTTAATTTTGTCTCTTGTATGTTTTATGATTGATAAGCATGTTGATTGATCTTTAGACATAGTCTAGGGTTGAATAACAATGGTTGTATGAATAAGATGTATGATTATTGAAGCCTGTCTTAAAATGACTTATGGTTATGAAGTGCACTTGTTATATTCTGTGTACTTGTTGTAATATCCTAATCGATAGTTGAATATGAGAACATACTAAGATACGTTGAAAGAGGTTAAGAATATTCATACAGTTCTAATTGTTGAGTGGCTAAAGTTTGATGTGAGCTTATAGATGAGCAGTTATGATATAGAGCCAGTACCACACTGGTACGATACATAGATTGTAGGTTGTCCCTTGCAGGTCATGACTAGTTGGCCAGAAATAAGACCTTTTATCATGTATGCATAAATAAATGATTCTAGTGAGTTATGATATGATGCAGAGTGAGACTGATGAGGTATAGAGGCTATACAACTGTGAAATCAGTATAGATAAGATCTATATTTTGTGATGTGATTGCTTATACTTGTAGGGTTTCGGGATGACTTGATATGTCTTATTTTATTAACATTTGATATGTATGTTTGGTGACATAAATGTCCATGATGTTGTTGGTATAAATGTGTTTGGAGATTAGGTGACTTACCTGGTTGATGTAATTACTTGATTATGTACTGATGTACCTGCATACGTGTTTACTTGATTCATGAGATATACTTGCTACTATTTTGAGTCGATTATGATGCCTACCAGTACATAGTGTTTGTATTAATACTACTCCTTTACTTTTTTTCTGAGTGCACACTGTGTTCCAGAGGCTTCGATGTGTCCTCACATCTAGTACCTTAAGTTGATCCGATTCGGGGGTGAGCTCAGGCGATCTTTATATTACATTTATTCCTTTCATTTGAACAATTTTATTTTATTAGTTATTTTAAGACTACTGTTAGTTATTATTTTGTTGGCGTGCTTTGTACGGTGACTTTTAGATTTTGGGGAAGTAAAAGTTAGGCTTCTGCATTTTTATTTATTTATGTTTGAGACTTATTATTTTATTTCCTTATTTTGTTAAATGAATTGGTTAAAGCATTGGTTAGATAGTTCTTCCATTGAAGGTTTAGTGTGGATGACACTCATTTCCATTTGGGTCATGACAGTATACAGGTAGGACAAACATGCATCATAATGATCATTTTTATGTCCCCATTAGATGTCGTGGCATTCATCATACTTAGCATATCTATTTGGTTTATTTATTTGTATGCCGAGTGGAAATTTGGGTTTTTGCATTGATTATTATACTCTTGATGTGAACTACTTGACTGGTTGGCTTGAATTTATGTGCCTACCTGATTTATGGTTGTGATGACTAGGTTTTTGCTCTTATTACTTCAATATATTGTTAGAATAGGCCAGTTTTCCTAAATGCAGGTTATTGGTTATTTTGGATGGTGGGTTTGTTGGCTCTCTCTATCACATTGAATTAAAGTCGGTAGACGATGTTGCTAAGTACAAGTTGTTATGTACTAACCCTTGTGGTTTTTTTCTTTTCTGCACCTTACATGCAGGTACTCAGCTGGTGGTCCCTGATCATTAAGTGATTCAATGTTGGTGATTTTTTTGGAGATTCTGAGGTAGTAGTTCTTGGCCCCAAATATACTCAGATTCTCTATCTTATCCTAGTCTTATACACTCCTTCATATTTAGACATGGTTGGACATTTATTTGTACTTTTTGATGAATTAAAGGCTTGTACTGTGACTTTTGGAACTGGGAATATTGTCATATTTTGTGTTCCTTTAACTAGACCATTTGGATCTTATTTTGGGTTTTTAGTTATTTTTTTTACTATTAATTTAACTCAGTATCCATGTTGGGATGGGCTTAGTCTTACCTATCATGAAGGGTAAGATAGGTGCCATCACACCCTAAATTTGGGTCATGACAAGTTAGTATTAGATCCTCAGGTTTATTGATCTCATAAGTACGAGTTAAGTCTACTAGAGTCTTACAGATTGGTGCAGAGACATCTGTTATCTATCTTTGAGAGGCTACGGGACTTTAGGAAAATAACTCTCTCCATTCCTTACTATGTGATCACAACTTAACATAACATTAAAACTCTTGTCTCATTCTCCTATAGATGGTGAGGACACATTTTTTTTTTGGCCAGAGACTCAGAGAACATGCCTTTGGTATGTGGTAGGGCAAAGGAAGAGGCGAAGGTAGGGCTTAAACATTAGGGTCAGCTAGGGTTCATTCTAGGGTTACCTCTTTAGGTTAAAAATTTGCCTATGTTGATGGTTCAATTAGGGTAGAGGGGTTGAGTTTAGCACAGACACCACCTGGTTTCATTGATATTCCTATACTTCTTGATGTTTTGGTGCAAGTACTAGGATTTATGGAGGGAATGGCTTAGACTCCTAGTCAACAAACTACTTTGAGGCTTCAAACTCTAGATGCACGGTTGATCACTACTACAGATTCTCCTAGTATTGGTATGATATTATCGAGTGTTGCTCTACATCCAGTGACCTTACCGACTATATCTATGGAGGGACAGAAGAGGTTTGTGGAATTCATGAGGATAGATCCCCTACATTTCAATAGGGGTCCCAATGTTAATTCTTATAGGTTTTTTATTGGTATGGCTCTAATAGAGTGGATTTCACTGCTTTTCAATTTTTTGTACTAGCCAAATAGTGGTGGAGGACTTTTGTTAAGGTTAGGCTAGATGGATCACCTCTTCTCTCATAGGATCAATTCACTTAGGAGTATATGGAGGAGTTTGTTTAAAGGCATGAGAGGTGAGTGAGCAAAAAGGCTCATAGACTCAACAGTGGTAGTGATATGAATGGTATAGGTTATACTTCTCATGGTTCTTCGCAGGGGTGGTCAGGCCGTGGTGGCTATCTTGGCTTTTCAAATTCAGTTTAGAATACTTCTACTCACTTTGGTTGTTTCACATTGTGGGGATCTTAGGCATTATAATAAGGATTGTCCATGGCTTAGACATAGAGGTACACCACCAGTAGGTCGCGGAGGTGGCAAGACTCAATGTAATGCTTTTCAGATAGACCCAAGGTAGGTGCCTATGATGCAGTGGTAATAGGTATGGTTTGGGTATACTCTTGATTTGTTTCAGTGATATTTGATTTGGGTTCCGCATTCTCATATATGTCAGCCTATTTATCATTGGGTTTGGATATGATATAAGAGTCTCTTACTATGCCTATTCATATTGCTACCCCCAGTATGTGATTCCTTAGTGGTGGATTGGGTGTACCAATCTCATATGGTGACTATTTGGGATATGGTATTTGGGTAGACTTGATTATTCTGGTTATGGTAGATTTCAATGTGATTTAGGTATGATGTCCTCGATATTTATGTTATAGAAAAGTGGTGGATCTAGTGGGATTTCATAAAGTGGTGCTACTAAGGTAGAACAAGTGATGAAGGAAAATAGATGTATCAGTTAATGAGTGTAAAGGTTGATTAATTAAGGAGCTATTAGTTGTTTCACATATTTGAATAATAGAGTTTGACATTGCTTTCTAATTTGAAGAAACAACTAGTTTTACTATGGACACTTGAGTGAGGCATCGGTCTATAAGGGAAATTAAAGTGGTGGATTAATGGAAGGTATTAATGTGTTCATGTAATGAATTGTATTTCCAAGATTTAATTGGGGATAGTGATATCAATTGATATCAAAGAGAGTGAATCGGTATTGGGATGATGAGCTTGTAGATACTAGAAGTTTCCAGGCGGTATACTTGTGTGGATTTATCTGAAGGTGTTAGTAGGAATGTACGTGCATTGCGTGATTGTATTACAAATTGAACCAATATATCTATGGTTTGAGATAGCATATCAATGATCGGATCAACCTTTTGGGATGACTCGAACTACTAAGTAAATTGGGTGAAAAGACTTTTTGATTGTTGGTACTTGTGATGCGACTAGTTTAGAAAGGTTTCTAGTTAAAAGATTCTAGTAAAGTAGGGAAGACTTCCAGTTGTCCAAGATTTTCAGTTTGTTACTACATGGGTGACTGACTTAGTTTGTATGGGAAAGCTTAGGTTGGCGTGAAAAAATCCTCGAATAGGCTTAGAGAAATTCTGACTTGTAAGTGTAAAGGTGATTGGAAAAATGGAATAGGGAAATTAGAAGATAAGAATAGAGTATCTACTTTTGATTTGAAGGGTTAAGGGTTCATCTTCAAGGAGTGGAACTTGTGTTCAGAGCAATGTGGTTACTTTTTCTTTTTCAGGTTACGGCAATCGTTTACCCCCTAAAATGAATTCCTCCCACATACAATTATGTACTTGATAAAAATACCTCCACTAGTTATATGTATGACATATATGCTAAAGTGTAGTAGGCGGTGGAAACAATTAGTGGAAAACCTACTCCATTACTTACCTAATTCCTAGGAAAACAATTAAATTAAAACATTTGAAAGAGGTACATGGGGTTGTGGACTACTCCTATTTCGACAACATTCTTGTGTATAGAATAACTGTTGAAGAACATATGTGCTATTGAGGCAATATTTGATGTTTTGTTTCATGAGTAATGGTTTGTTAACCTCAAAAAGTGTTCATTTTTTATTGAGAAGGTAGTATTTTTTGGTTACGTTGTTGGTGCCAATGGTGTAGAGGTGGAGGAAGAAAATGTAAAGTCTATTAGAACTTGACCCGCTCCTACTAATGTTACCAAACTAAGGATTTTCTATAGGTTGGTCTATCGCTGATTTGTAAAAGTCTTTAGTATTATTTCTTCACCTTTAATTGAATTGATCAAAAAGGATGTTCCCTTTATTTATGTAGAAGATCAAGAGAAGGCTTTTCAAGAGTTGAAGTCTATGTTAAGTTTGTCGCCTTTGATATAATTGCCTAACTTTGGCAAAATGTATGAAATAGATAATGATGCTTTGGGTGTTGGCGTAGGGGGTATTGATGCAAGAAGGAAAACCTTTGGCTTACTTTAGTGAAAACTTAAATGGGGCCTCTCTAAGGTACTCAATTTATGACAAGGTGTTGTATGAACTTGTGAGAGTGATGGCTTATAGGAACCATTATTTGTGTCACAAAGAGTTTGTGATAAGGTCAAATCATGAGTACTTAAGGAAACTATAGGGACAATCAAAGTTGAATAAGTGGCATGCTAAGTGAGTGTAATTCATTAAAACACTCCCTCATATGATCAATTGCAAGTGGGGTAATGAGAATGTGGTAGTGAATGTTTTGTGGTACCCTCGAATCATGGGATTATGGATATAAGGTGATGGAAAAATTTTATCGCTATCTAGACTCAGTAAATCAGTCCATAGTTAACATTATAGATGGAGAGTATTTCAGAGATCTCTTAACAGTAAATGCTGCAAAGTTGCTTTTTGATTTAACAAGACATGATGCAGAATGAAATTCCAACATTAGGTGACTAATGGTAGGATTTCATAAATACGAAGAAAGATATAAATTGTCACTTCTGTGAAGAAATTAAAAGTTCGAGCCACTCCATTGAAAATGGTTGATAATGCAGAATTCATCGTGTCCTGACGTTAAATCAAACACTAATTGGGAGGCAACCCAATCTTTATTTTGTTTTACTTTTTTTACTATTTCAGTTATTATTTTTATTTTTTAGAAACATTAGCATAATGGGAAACCATGGGTAATATTCAAATTAGAGCAGCATGATCGATTCTAAGTGTGGTGTATTGCACAAAACACCAAGTATAGGGTGAAGTCTGAGTAATTCCGACAACATAAGAATGATTACTTTGGTCTTGGACCATCCAGTGAGTCTTTTAAAATTCTCTTTATTTAACAGGACTGAGGACATGGCAAATTTTTATGTGTGGGGTGGGAGATATATTGGATGATCTTTTATGTTGTATGATCTAACTTCTTTAGTGTATCATATAAATAATTAGCTTTGTTGATAAAACTCTTGGGTGTTGTTTTTTATTCTTTTATGAAGGAAATCCTTTGAACCATATGTCAAAGTAATTTTTGTTAAGTTTTAGGATAATTTTAATTTATTTATTTATTTAGGAAATAAAAGAGAAGAGTAACTCGATCGCCTTAAATAAGCTAGGTGCTTAATCTAGACTTGTTGAGGTCGTGTGGAAAATTCTCATAGAAACATTGTGTATAAAAAGATGATATTCTAGTTGAGACATGTAGGCTCTAAGATCTACCCTAATAGCAAAGGGCTTAAAAATGTGTTCATTGAATTAAAATTATTTTTTAAGTAGAGAGCGGACAGTGAGCTATCTTGTCATTTATGTGTCATTATATGGTGAGTTTTTGCATATTCTGTGTTTTGCATTGATATCCAAATTTGCCTAGTGTATGTGGAGTGAAACAAAGTAGAGATTCATATGACATGATTAAGGCATTTCTTTGAGCCTCTTAAGGCTATTTCTTGAATAGCAAATTAACCTTTCCCCTTTCTTTGATTGAACTTACATCAATTTGATCCAAAGTCCCTAGTGCACTTTGAAAGTTAAAAGACTTAAAAATACACAGAATAGAATGGTGAGTCAAGAAAGGAATGGTATGGAGAGAAAAGAGATATAATAATAAAGTGCTTGTGTGTAATGATAGTCATTTAGTAAGGTGAGCAAAGTTTAAAAAAATAAATATAGAAATTCCTCCTTGCTAATAATGAATGAAAAAGTGTGAGCGTTTAAAAAGAAAGGATGATATATAGGAAAAAGTAAAAGAAAAGTTAAGATTGGTAGAAGAATGAAGAAGATCTTAAAAGATTAAAAGTTGTAAGTCAAGTGCATAGGGAGAGTAGTTACAATTCTAACCAAATATGACCTACCCATCTCTTATCCGACATTACAACCAAATAAATACCTTGTAATTTTATGTTACTATGCTTGAGTTAATGGAGTATTACACTAAGGGAAAGCCTATGGTATATCATGCATTCATATGAATTCTTTTAAGAGATTGACCAAATTTGTTTCATTTATATGCCCCGAATATTGTTATGTATTAAGAGTTGTGTACGGGGGGCCATCCCTCTTGAAGTGATGGCACATAGGTGACTTAAGCTTGGTGATCTGTTTAACTCTTTTCTTGGCAATATAATAATTATTTTCCCAATATATGATGTTTAAGAGTCGTTTTTAGAGGCTGTATCATTTTGATAGAAGTCTCTTATTCTGAATTGTTCAATGCAACTTATTTGAGTGTCTCTTGCTTGTAATATCTTGGCAATCTAGGTGAAAGAAACTGAAGGACTTGCATAGTTGAAGAAAGGTTTAAGCTTAGTGGTTTAGTGGTTGTTTGAGGACAAACAAAGGTTAAAGTGAGTAGTCATGATGAGGGTCTAAGATACACTGATTTTTACTACTTTTTGAGCCTTGTTTTGGGATATTCTTGATGGATTCTTTTAGTTTATACTTGTTTCATGATTTTGCACTTATATGAGTTGGGTGAAATAAGCCAAAAGGAGATGGAAAAGGAGCATTAATTAGTAATTTTTTTAAAAAAAATAGAGTCCGAGAGCGATGTCAGAGCTTCACAGGGTGAGTGCCACAATGAAGGGGGGTCAAAATATTACACCCTTTTAAACATTCATACCCGAAAGAAGTCAATCCCAAGGAAAGTAGCAGGAGCTCACGATGCAAGCTCTAGGGCAAGCAAAGGGAGCTCCCACCGCTAGATGATAGTGTACGTGGCAAATTGTGCCCCACATTCCTATTCTGACTTTGAGGGATCTCGGGAGTAATTTTAAATACTATAATACCCCATAAGTCATTTTAAACATAATTTTCAGACTCTTGAAAATTTTAGCTGAGGAATGACTAAGGAGCATAGAGTTTCTACTCTTAAATTAAGATTATCTCTATACTCTTTTACTTAGCTTATTTTATTGTTCTTGTTACACTATTTCTTTGAAATTTAAATAGGGATGGCTAAGTGTCAAGACCCAACTAGCTATGAGTGGCACCCATACTAATCTTTTAGTAGCTGAACCATCCAACCCAAACTAATTACCATTCACTTAACTATTTTTTTAAGATAGATATAACAAACTTATATTAATTAAATAAAATATATCAAAAAATCCAATACTAATGAGGGAGATCAAACAATCATATAAAACAATCCCTAAAAACTGAAACTCATTTTACAAGAACTTCTAATCAACTATGTCTAAGAGAACAACCAAAATCAATAAATAATATTGTTATTTTCCTGGAAGGAAGGATAAAAAAAACTCTGAGGATCCATCACAGCCTGGATATGAGGTGCTCATCCTTGGATTGTAAGTATACTGGATCAACTATAAAAAAAAGGTGAGTCTGATTTGCTGGAATATTCTCTGCATTCAACAAAAGAAGAGAACAGGGTAGTATCAGTACAAGATAATATATACTAGTAGGTATCATAGGCGAACTCAACTCAAAAGATGAGAACATATAGCCAAATAATATCACTAAATTCTCAAAACTGTAAACCTGGGCAGCCCCACTATCTTGTGTTTTAACTTAGTTTATAATAGGTAAACGGCCAAATTGAACTTATAGACTTCATCAAAGTTTAAATTTATGTCTTGGGGTTGAAAAAAGTCAAGAATCTCTATACAATAAAAAAATTTACGCAAAGATATCATTAAGATACTAACAGTAGCACATAAAGGGTTTCTAAATCGAAAAATTGGGTAGAACTTATCCTCTCTTGTGCCCCTATTTCGGGTTTATAACAGCAAAACCAGCTTTTTTAATGAAGCTAAAGTTTGTAGAGCTATGTGTTAAGTTTCCAAAACATATTTTTGTACTTAAATCGGAGATCTACACAACCAGACGTGGTATGTTTACTAAACCTTATACCAATAATTTCTTGGATCTACCCCAGACGTCAAAGAGAAGTTCATCATCATTCTATGTGAAAGTGAGGACATCACTTCCATATCTCATTTATCTCTTGGTTTGTACTATTTCTATAATAATAAATCTATCCATGCTTGGCATGATCAGATAGATTTGGGTGGAAATTTTTTGTACCATACTTTTGCCTCACCAATGAGTCAATGCACAAATTATCTCAATTGGAGTGCTTCATTTAGAAGATGTGTGTTCCGAAGTTGATCATAGATTTTCATGAAGTTTTAGAGATGCTCAATGGGAGACATTTCATTTGTGTTTTTGAACAGTCCCTTCACTTCAATTAATTTTTCTGCTTTATCTTCTAATGATAATGCTGCCTCTTTAGGCACTTCTTTCACACATTGCAAAACTGCTACATCTTTAAAGACCACTGTTTTCTATGAATAACTCTAACCTTTCTTATGCTTGCAGTGTTATCTTACCCTTTTCAACATTAATGAGTACTCTTTATGTAGCCAAGAATGGAGATCCTAAAATAAATGAGACTTCTAGATCTTGCTCAAAGTTGAGGATAAAGAAATCCTTCGGGAATATCACAGCTCCAATCTATATCAATAATTCTTTTAAATGCCATCAGGGCCAGTCAAAGACTTATTAACTAAATGTATCATGACCAAAGTGGGTTAGGGATTACCCAATCCCATTTTACTGAATAGTCACAAGGGCATCAAGTTTATATTTGCTCCCAAATCATAGTTCCAACAACATATTTCTCAATATATAAATTGGGATCATCCCATGCTAGGTATTATAACCCCGGGGATACTACCCATAAATATACAGATCGGGATAAATCCATGCTAGGTATTATAACCCTTGGGATACCACCCAAAAATATATAGATCGGGATTGACCCAATGCTAGGCATTGGCCCTTGGGATACCACTCGTGATTATAGAGATTCACTTTACCTTGTTTCTTCAATCTTTGAGATTGTTCTTTTGGTGGTCATAACTCTGTTGAGCTTTGGGACTATAAACCAGTGATGTAGACATGTTAATAAAAAATTTAAGGCAGCAACAATGATATACGAAGCAAAATGTAACTTCAATTTGATACTTGGGAACTTATATGACTTAATAAACTTCATTGGGCAATAAGAATATATACAAATGAGCCGTGAAGGCGTGTGAAAAGTAAGTACATTAGATCATGTAGAAATAGTTCATTAAGGTGCATAACAAGTGAACAAGTGATTCTACTTAGCACATGGTTCGTTTAAACACATTTAGACATTTCAGATTGGGGCATACATACATTTCTTGTGGAGACATGTAACTCCTCAAATGAAGAGGTTCTGACTGTATAATAAATACTTACTAGGTTATAACAAGTAAAAGGGTACATGAACAAGGGAACTATTGAGGCACGTTGGTAGATTCCAATTAGGGACAAATGCACAATCCAAGTAAGGACATAAAATTGAATAATTAAACCAGTAAGGACTCTATAAGGTCACATTATATCATGTCATGATGGAAGTGATATCCAAATAAAGTAACATGTGTACATGTAAACCAAATGAAGTATATGATCAAATAGACAATTGGAGCAATTTGGCAGTATACGGACAGAACATGTATCCAACATAAGAGCACTCTTAACATGTATAGTCTAGGATCTTATTGGCTTATATATAAATAATATGTCACAAGGGTTCATACCTTTATGGTGAATTAGGTGTGTGATCATTGATGGATAGACGAGTGGTATAGATTTTTGTAGAAACTTTCAGAACTAGAATTGAGTTTGTAGAACTCTATTTAGAGTGGTTTTCATAATGAGGGCTTTCTGTGATTTTAGAATCTAGAGAGTGTGTTGTGAAATAGGGGTGGACCTAAATGTTCCCTACTTTCTGCCTAAGATCTGCTACAGCTGAAGGAGGCTGCTACAGCGAGCTCACTACATCCAGTAATTGACCATTACAATGAGTAATTGACTACTATAGTGGTGGTCTAGAAAGGGTCAAGTTTGTTACATTGGGAAATTTACACTTAAACGATACCGCTGCAATGGTAAAGCAACTAGTACAGTGAAAGACAGGCAGTTTAAAAATCCTAAGTCCATTTTTCAGATGCTATTTTTCTAAAAACATAAAGGACTCATGCTTAGGGTTGAAAGGATGTGATTTTTTTCTACTTTGGGTGATTTCTATCATTGAGGTAAGGCTATTAATCCCTTCTAACATAGATTAATCCGTGTAAGTTTTTAGAATAATTAGAGTAAGGGATTGTATTGGAATTCTTGAGTTTAAGCCTAAGTTTAGGTTTAGTGATGAAAAACTTATATGTTAGCATGTAATGGTCTAGGTTGTCAATGATTACTTCCTAGTGTAGAATTATCCCTATTGAACATAAATTCTGGGGATTTCAGATGAATTAATGGTAGAAAAACCTTAGTACTTCTTTAAGGCTATCACAAAGGGGATAAAATCAGTAGGGTTTAATCCCTAAGGCATAGAATGGAAGGGTAAATGGTTAATTACTCTTGTTTATTTGTTCTTAGACTTTAAACTTTTGAAGCATTGCAGAAGGGGAAAGCTATTGTGGATTAGTTGCATTCGAGACCCTCATTCAAGGTAGGTTATGATTTAATTAGAGTTTAGACTCAATTTTATTGTATGTGTGATCTTAAATAAGTAGCTATTGACTTGGTCTTCGGACATGCTTGTAAATGATAAATCAATGATCAATGCCTAATATGCATAGGTTGTGAAATGATGAACTTGAAAAGTAAATTATCAATGGAATTGTACTTGTGATTGATACACTGTATGATATTGTAAAGTGGTTGATATTGCTTGTATGATCAAGTGTTGGATTACTAAATTTAAGTGGTATAAGTGGAATGGGGTATAAGGGTGAACAGGTGGAATAAGGTTGAAAAGATTATGACTTAATATCTGTTGTGATATGGTACATGGATTGGTAATATCCCTTACAGTTCATGTCTTGTGGGCATAAATAAGATCCATAACATGTGTGTAAAGTAAGGTGTTGTTATATGGGAGAGTTTACTGTTCCTTGAGTGGACTGGACTAGTTTGTATTGTGATGAGGTGTTTATGGTTCCTTGTGTGAACCAAGATTTGATTTGATGATGTGATAAATGAAACTATTGACGTTCAAAATGGTAAAGTTGAAAAGGGTATAATTTACCCTTGTATGTTATTAATGAAATAAGCACTATTCATGCATTATTGATGTTATTAATAGATGGGTGACTTGACTTGACATTGAATTGTTTGTTCTTGTAATAAGTATTGATTTCATAATTTACTTACTACATGTTGTTGCCTATTTACTGTGGCGGTATTATCACGTGTATTTCAGCTGGGTGGTAAACTATGAGTATGCTTAAAGAAGGAATTCTACAGATGTTCGAATCAAGTGTTTTAATAAGTTCCATGGTGGTTTTGAGTTTGGTAACTAGTAAGGTTCTGATTTTAGGTGACAGGCCTGATCAGATAGATGGGGAAATGATTTATAGGGTGCTAAGGTAGGTGATAGTATGGAATTCATAGGTGCATGGTTTAATTGCCTTTGTGGTTTAGGTTAGAATTCAGGTTTTGTATAGTAAGGTTACATTGCTGGTTTGTGCAAACTAGGCTTTCTTTTGAAGCTAATCTTGATTCGTATCAACTTGCTGGAGTTACTAGAAATTCAAAAAATATTTGATTGTGTGTTCAGGGTTATATATATGTGATGATGATACTGGATGAGGTACATAGTGAGTAATTGTAAAAATTAAAAAGGGATATGTGTTATCTGTGTAAGGGTATAATACGAAACCCAATTAAAAGTAGATATTTTGTGTCAATCACTAATGGCATAATTAGTTTTAGTAATAATAGTTGGTATGAATTATTCTATAATTGTATGTGCAGAATGAATATGAGTTATAAGATAAATAAGTGCTGCATGCACATTGTGACTAGGTTATGTTAGTCTACTATTTGGTTAGATAGGGAAAAATCATATATTGATGTACATGGTATTTCATTAGACTATAATGACACTTCAAGGACAAACTTAATGTAACGGTGTTGGCAGTAGCATATTACCCATTATGTTATTATTTCTTGTATTCTTACATTACTTGTTGCTTTTAGATATCATAGTGGTCTTGTCAGCACACATAGTAATTTACATGTTTTTAGATATCATGGTGGTCTTACTGGAACGCATAGTGATTTACATGCTTTTAAATATTATGGTAGTCTTATCGGTCCACATAGCAATTTATGTGCTTTTAGATATCATGATGGTCTAGTCGGCCCGCATAGAGATTTATGTGCTTTTAGATATCATGATGGTCTTGTTGGCCCGTATAGCAATTTACTTGTTTTTCGTATGGATTGCAGGTTAGCTAAAATTAATGTTGTGGTATGATTTGCTTATTGGTCGCCATATGCATACGCATGATGCATATGCATTACATTTCATTCCCTTGAGGCTAGGGATCAAGATATACGCCTACACCACATGTATTATATTGCATTTCCTATGATTGTGTAGTAATACTTTGATTTGCTATTATTAGTTGTGTGTGGGACCTATAGAGGCTTAGTAAGTTATGGGTATTATGGAGATATAAGAATCAAGCACAGATAGAATTGGCTGCAAGTTATCGATAGTAGGTTGTCGTGTTATAGTTGTGAACTCGTGACGACTGGGTGAGCGAAAGTAGGGGCAGGTAAGATTATTGAGGCTATGATTTGTTTGGTTCTGATTGTTTTACATCGCACTGTATTGCATTCATTATCATGTGATTGTGGTTGGCACCTTGTTTGTATTCCAAACATTGTCCACATAGCTTCTCCACATCATGCTTCATCTTGGGCTAATATAATTATTCCATGAGAAGTTCAAGTATTTTGGCAACACCAAAGTGTCCCATTATTCCACCACCATGAGATTCCTTTATGAATAGATCCCTTTATTAACTCATTGGAACACATACTTTCCCATCTTTGAACAAATAACTATCAATCAATTAGAAATGATCCACTTGCCTCTCTTGATTGAGCTCATCACAAATCTCCTTGAAGTTGAAATCCTTGGAATAGAATTTGTTTTATCTTTCAAATCTCATCATTCTAGAAGTTAAAGTGTTCACCAATACAAATCTCCTACTTCTAAGATTAATCATAAAAAACATGCTTGGGTTATAGCTTATCCAACATGTCATCAAGTCTAGGAAAAGGATGTTGATACTTAACTGTGATTTTATTGACGGGTCTATAATCAATGCACATCCACCATGTGCCATCCTTTTTGGGAACAAGGATCATTAGAATAACATAAAGACTACATCTTTCCTTGACTAAACCTCTTTTAAGGAGTTCTTCAACTTTATGTTGTAACTCCTTAGTTTCTTCTAGATTGATCCTATAGGTCGGATAGTTGAGAATTTGAAACCTCGACATAATATCAATTTGGTTCTCGATCCCTCTCAAGGTTGGTAATCCCTTAGGCATCTCCTTGGAAAATAACCCATCAATATTCAAGAGATGCCTCTCATTGTCACGACCCGAGACTACCCCCTAGTCGTAACACGGTGCTTAGAGCCACAAGTGACCCCAAGCTAACCCATGGCCTGGCATGACACTATAAATACTGAAATAATCTAGAAATCACTTATGCGGAAGTTAATAATCTAGATAATAAGTTTGGCAATATACCCAAGTGATAATATCTAAATGAAATTCATAAATCTGAAAAACATAATCTAACTGATGGTCTGACATAAATAATATGCTGAAAATTTAACTGCCTGTCTAAAAGCCTTTAAATCATATGAGTTGTTCGGAAAAGCCCCCAACTAACTCCAACTGTCTGAAACTGAAATAGTATAAAATGAAATACTAATAACTAGTCCTCGAATGATAAGGATTCACCAAATTGTTGCAGCTGATGTGATAGGAGATCGTACTAGGCGTGATCTGGATGCTAAGCATCGAAACATATTATAAGACAATATAGCGCAAAGAAAAGTATGCGATCAGTACTTTGAATGTACTGAGTATATGGGATAGGAAAATAACTGAAGTAGGTTAAACATAATGCCTGTGACATGAATAAACTAAGGCAAAACCAAGTAATAAACATGTACTAATAGATAAGCTGAAATACTGAATACATGGTCAAGTGAGGTCTGAGACTAAACTGTGGGAGCTACTATTAACCGACATACCCCATCTAAGCTAAATAGGTCCTAACTAGTAACCCCAGTTGGATAGGTGTTCAGTACCTTTCCAAGGGTACGAACACTGGCTGATGTGGATCCACTAACTGATGTCTAAAAGGACTATAACATTAACCTACGATGGCAACGTAGTTCTGGGACTTGGGTTATCTGAACTTGTGTCCTCTCGGTGCTAAGTACTACTCCCAACTGAAGGTAAATTGATATACTGAAATGTTTGTTTGTGTAAACAAGACTTGTTTTAAAGTGCAAGTGTGATTGTATTATCTCATATTGTAATTGTACATGTGACATGATTTGATATTGTAAGATGAACCGGTAAAGGTCATCATCACAAAATTGATTGAATTTAGGGAGTATAAGGGTGGGGATGTTAGAATAAGGATGGCCTAACATTGGTTTAGGATAAGGGTAGTAAGCACTAGATGTTTGAGTTATTTGGTACATGGACTGATCCCGTCCCCTGTAGATCATGGCTACTGGGAAACCATAAGACCCTTAACATGTGTGTACATGTTATTGGAGAGTTTGACAGTTCCATAAGTGAAATGGGTAACAGTTTGTTGATCATTATATTATGGTTCCTTGTTTGGATCGATTATGTTGATGAGGTGTTTTATGGTTCCTTGAGTGAACCTAGTTATATTGTTGTTTCATTATATTTGGATCTTTGTGTGGTCCGGCTAATTAATTCTGCACTTGAATTGAGTTACTACTTGTTATCATGCAATAATTGAATTATTTATGAGATTTGTTGTGTTGGGTGGAATTGAATACTGACTACTTGAAGATGATTTATCTATCTCTACTTGACTTGATTGTGTTAAGGTAGTACATTGATTGGTTCCATAAAGATGGAGATGATATTTTACCTGAATTAAGTATTAAGTATGTGTAAAGGTGAATCTGTGTGTTGTCCCTGATTTGTAGGCATAGCAATTGAGGTGTAAGTAAAACAGATTTACTAATAATAACTATTTGGGTTAAACAAGTTAGAGTTATAATACATGACATTTGATATGAAGAGTGATATACGATTAATAAGATTAAGTGTGAATAGTATAAGGGGAATGTCAGTGAGATTGCCTACTAGTAATGAATTTGGTACAACTAAGTTAGCAAGAATAAGAATGGAAATACTCTTAGGCAATATGAGAGAGAAATATAACATAAGTTGATGAAAGTGATGTTGTAAATTAATTGCTAGATAAGTTGTCATGCTTTCTTTCTGTGATATCTATATGATGTTTATGTGATATAACCCTGATCAATTGATGATATCTATTAGTACGTGTGATTGTACTGATACTACTCTTGCTATATCCTTTTTAGGGTATAGTCTGGTTGCAGGATCAGCTGATGTTTCCTAAGTGAGTGGATAGTGATCTCCAGCAGCTTCTACTCATTTTATTCCTATGGTGGGAGTTGTGTATTTTTTTATATCTTTTATTGTATTAGAAGCTTTTGTACATGTCTAGATTAGGTCCTCGAGAAAGGTGTTTATATTCTTTGTATTTTGAAAATATCCTGTAATATTTGTTAAATTTTGAGATTTTGCATAAAATTGTTTATAACTTTCGCATATTTCTAATTGGGTGGTAAGGGTTCTCCTATCTAGGTGGATTAGAGTAGGTGCCCACATGATCCAGTTAGTTGGGTGGTGATAGCCAGGCTTGTCAACAGACAAAGTATGAACATTAAAAGTCTTTCGGTACTTTTCAGAGGATGTTCATGCCTAAATGGAAGTGGGAATGAATAGCTATGGATTTAATTATGGGACTTCCCAAGACTTTGAAGAAGTATGACTCTATTTGGGTTATTGTGGATAGACTAACTATGTCTGTGCATTTCATCCCAGTCCAGGTGGCTTATAATGTTGTAAGGTTAGCCATGATCTATGTTGATGAGGTTGTTCGGTTGCATGGAGTGCTAATCTTCATTATCTTAACTAGGGGTGCACATTTTAACTCTATATTTTAGGAGAAGTTGCATGAAGAGTTAGGTACTAGGGTAGACATTAGTATTTCTTTTCATCCTCAATCTAACGGACAGTCCGAGAGGACGATTCAAGTGTTGGAATATATGCTTTGGGCATGTGTAATGGACTTTGTTGGTCACTGGGACCAATATATATCATCAGTTGAGTTTTCTCATAACAACAGCTATCACTCCAGTATTGACATGACCCATTTTGAGGCATTATATAGGAAGAGGTACAGATCCCCCATTGGTTGGTTTGATGGGAGTGAGATGAAACTACTGGTACTGATCTTGCAAGAGAGCCATTAGAGAATGTAAGGTTCATCTAAAAGAAGCTTCTAGCAGCTTATAGTCATCAAAAGGAGTATGTGGTCCAGATGGTCAGAGATTTGTACTTTATGAAGGTGAGCATATGTTGCTTAAGGTTTCACCTATGAAAGGATTTATAAGATTCAAAAAGTAGGGCAACCTTAGCCCTAGATTTATCAGGCCATTCAGATCCTTGAGAAGGTAGGCACGGTGGCCTATATGTTGGCATTACCTCCAAGCTTATTGGGCGTTCATCCCGTGTTTCGTGTGTCTATGCTCAAGAAGTATCATGGGGATGGTGATTATGTCATTCATTAGGATTCAATTTTGTTCAACAAAAACCCTCCTATGAGGAGGAACCTATTGCCATTCTTGATAGAAATGTCCAAAAGTTTAGGACTAGGGAGATTGCATTCGTGAAAGTGAGGAGGCCATATTGGAGACTGAGTCGGACATGCATAGTAGATACCCTGATATCTTTGCCAATGCAAGTATTCTTCTTCCTTATTTTCTCTCTTATTTCTTGTTTTGTCATTCGATGATGAATGGTAGATAAATTGGTATTTGATTGTAACAACCCATTTCATCATTATAAAATTGCTTAGGGATAAGCACCCATGAGAGTTGCCCTTAGAATGAGAGTTGATAAAATTTCAGGCTGGTGTGGTTTCTGATGAAATATGAGGGTTGTGTGATTTACGGATAAATGATTTTTATGGTGAAGTAATTGTCATAGAGGACATGGAAGGATATATGCATGGAAAGGTACATAGGTTGTAGAATTTAGTATTTTATGATGTTAAGAGGCATAATGATGTGTTACACTTGAAGGTTTTGGTTTAGAGGATGAGGTATTATTCCATGGTCCTAGTGTTGAAGAGTATATAGTGGTGAATGAGTTAAGAGAAGGGATAGGAGACTTGTATATTGGTGAGTTCAGAGTAATCAGAGTTGGGTCTTAGATACAAATTGATAATTCAAAATTATAGCGACAATGCACTATCAGTACCAGTTGAGGAATGTGAAGAGAAAAGACATTATGTATAGATCCTTGGTGCAGAACTAAGGATTTGTGTGGGTTTTAGACTTTGAGTTCAGAAACGACAGTAGAGGTTGGAATATTCATTAGTGGAAGGTGGAATGAATTGTCAAGGACTTATGAAGGGTTAGTAGTGATTTTTCTGAGGATTTGGTTTTGGTTTGGGTAACAATTAGTGATATGTGGGTAAATTGCACTTCTACATTGGGTGGAATTTCTCATAATGTGACAAGTTGTTTTTAGGTGTATTGTCAAAAGGGGTTTACAGTTCTACAGGGTTATTGAGGACTTTGGGTTGATGGGCACTACCTGGTTGTTGAAAACTGCACAGGCTATTGCAATAGGTTACTTAGATATTAAGTGACGTATAGAGGGTATATGCCTATGGTATAAGAAGTTTTTGGGGTGATCCGTGATTTTCTCTAAGGCTTGGTATGGTAACATTATTATTTGAATAGTGATTGAGGCATGGCATTTGAAGATTTGTATGGAATTGATATCGATATCTGACTTTGTAGCATCATCTCTTAGCAACAGTACTATCAGACATGGAACTTGTGCTAAGGTATAATGCCAATTCAGATAGAAGTGCTAAGTGGGCTTGGGAATAGAAGAGGCCCTTTTGAGATAAAGGGAGGCATGGTTTGGAGTTGTAATGAGTTTCAATGGCTTTCTAAGGGTTCTTGGTATTTTGTTGGTATAGATTTAGAACTAAAGTTTGGCTATAATTATTGGCTTGCGATGACTATGATGGGTTTTGGTAAATTGGGTATGTTTAAGACTATGGTTCTCGATCAACTCAGTTATTGTGTTTAATGACAATTTGAATATATGGAGATCAAATTTAGGAAGGTTTTGGTTTTGGATACTAGTGATGTAGTCATAAGAGTTTTTGCATAAAGGAAGACTTTGTTAGTTAGGGTGACCAAGTAGTATTGGCTATTCCAGACGTATCTTTGCTTAGAGTTTACTATAGGTATTTACAGTTTTTCGATAGTTTTGGTACCTTCCTTACTCTTACATTCTGTCACGATTCGAGTCTACATCCTGGAAGCGACACAATACTTATAACCACAAGTGGTCCCAAGCTAACCCATGGTACTGGCATGACACTAAAACATATACTAAATAATTGTGTGGAAGCTAAAACAAAATATGTGGATGACTGAACAACTGGAATAATTGAAATAAAACATTTAGTCTAAAATAAAATCTAAACTAAACAGCAAAAGTGATCTGTCTAACTCTGTCTGAAAGCCTCTAAGTAAAATGATGAGTTATTGGGACAAGTCCCCAGCTAACTCTAAATAACTGAAACTAAAATAGGGTATGATAAATTATAACTAAAATAAACCGTCCTCGGATGATGAGAAATCACTACAACTATAGTTAAACTGGCAACGGAGTGTATCTAACTGCGCTGTTGAGTCTGAGCACCAGAACATATAACATAATAGGATATAGCGCAAAATAAAGATGTGTGGTCAATACTTTGAATGTATTGAGCATGGGAGATATGCAAACAATAAATATTGTATATAAGCATACTGAAAACTGAAATCATGCTGAATAATCAATTTATATGAAAAGAATATAGTCTAGTGTACACTGACCCAAAAGTAATAACATACATTGAAATAGTAAGACAAAACTGTAAATCATGAAGGAATCCAATCTAACTGAAACTATTAGTCATGCACAAAGTCATACTAAAACTATTTTTGTGGGAGGTTTCTTAACCGACAACAACCATGTCAGAAAACATAGAGTCCAATGTATACACTCCATTAGGAGGGCACAATATACCTTGGGTATAAATCCATGACTGGCGTGGATCTATTAAATTAAGCCCATCTAGGCAAAATAAGACCTACTGTGGCACGTAGTTCTGTAATTGGGTTATCTGAAACCCTAGTCCACTGGATGCTAATTATTACTCCCAAAACTGTATATAAATTATCATAATAGGTAAATTGTAAATCTTAAAAATAAGCATGAATTAGTTAAAATTATCTAATTAATTAGAGTTCTGGAATGTTGGAACTAGTCATGCTTCCTATAACTGATTTATGTGATCATAAGATCAAATTATACTAATGTAACACCCCGTACCTTCCCAACCCTACTTGATGACATTGAATAATGTTTACCTAGGTGTCGAGAGTTATAAGTATGTATTTGGAAATGTTAAAGATGAGAAAAATTGAAATTTGGCCACGTACATGCAATTAGCCTTTCATAGGAAGTGTTTTGTGATGTCGTGATGCATTTGGTTGATACCCCGTACACATTATAACCTCATTTGGTGACTTGGAGTCATGTTTACTTGATTATTAAGGTCACTAAGTAAGTATTTTATAGTGTTTTGATAAGGTATTGGACGATACGCAAGTGTTGGAAAAATTGCCGAAAAATTCAGCAAGACATGGAAACTTGCGCCACTGCCCTATTTCAGGGGGTGTGGCGCAAGCCTCTGAGATCAGAGAGGGTGCATTTCTTGAGCCACTGGCTTGTTTTGCAGCAGTGGCGCAAGGAACAAACATTTTGCCTTCCCGAGCTCGTTTCGCGACGCAATTCTACGACGATTCTTAGATGGTTTCTTTTGGTTCTTTGGAGTTCTTTGAGCATTGTTAAGGCTTCAAACACTTCAATATAATCCTACATACTTCTACATGATCAAACCATGGAATACAAGTATTTACCAAAAATGTTTAATGAAGTCATGAGCGACTAGAATTCCTATTTTGCGATCGAGACGACGAATGAGGATCTCGTAAGAGAATATTGTCGTGACATTATGGAATTATTTATACATGTGATATATGAGGGATTATGCATGAAAATTTGTGGGCTAAGTTGAGATGTGTTATTGGGCCCAAATTGAGGCCCAAAATGGACTAAAAGATATGGGCCAAGAAAGGGTCAAATGACCCATTCTTCCCTTGACCTTCTAGATATAGTATTTAATACTATAAAGAGTGGCTAAGGATGAGTTAGTGGCTATAAAAGGGGCACAAAAATCAGATTTTATTTCATAAAGACACACATCACATTTTCTCATTTTCTAGAAATTTCAAGAGAGCTCCCTTTGGGCTCTTTCAAACCCTAAGTCATCTTTGGAGCAAGATTATCATTTTCCAAACTTGGGTAAGTATTTATTATCATGTATTAACATATTATATGCATAGGAGATTATGTATATCATGTTGGTGATGCTTGAAAATGGTGGATATGGTACTTTGTGTTTTTTATATGAGATTTGTGATCCATGAGGTTCAAGTTTGAATTAGGCCTTGTGCCTTTGATGAAAAAGCATGGTATGGACAAAATATGAACATGTATGGTGTTATTTTTGGTATTAAATTTGTTCTTGTCTATAAGTGGAAATTGTGGGATTTTGGCCGATATGTGTTATGAGTTGTGTTAAGGTAAAGTGATGGATTATTTGTGATGTGGTATGGATAAGAAAGTGTAAAGGAGAAGTGTTGTGGTAAAATGTATTGATTTTCATGTATTGGTCAATGTATGGAATATTGGGGGATTTTTAGAATAATCATTTTATCAATGGTTTTGTCAAGGGGAAATGGCATGTTTAAAGGCAAACATGTAACTCCTTGATGTTCTACGCTTTTGTAAAGTAATTGATGGTGTAATTATAATGTTGTAATGATGGAAAGTGGAAAGTATGAACTTGGTGTGACATACTAGGGGTTTATGATACTTTGGTCAATGTTGGGCATGGTGTGGTATTGTTGATACGATCATGCCGTAAATGGTATTGTAGAGAAAGAAATAACATGCTAAAGCCAAACATGTGACTTCTTGTTATTGTATGCATTTGTAAGGTAGTTGGTGGTTAATGTTGGTTCCATTATGTACTTGTGATGTAGAGTCAAACGTAAAGAAGGAGCGGAATTGTTGCGCTCACATATTTGATTGTGTACTTACATTGAGAGGACAAGGTATGTAAGGTTACTTTTATATCCTTCTACAACATATGATGTTCACACTGTCATAGCACTCACTTGATTTCGAAATACTCTAAGGTATTTCATATTCGATAGTTGGCTAGAGTTCCTCATATGTTCCTTATTCATTGGTCAATGGTGAATCATATAACTCATGTTTATTGATTGACTCATGTCCATTGGTTGACTCACGTTCATTGGCTAATATGTCAAAAGTTCCAAATGGTCTAAGGTATTGCATCGCAGGGTGGTGAATAGTTAGTATCCACATGTAGCGTATTGAGTGATCATTATGTTAAAGTTCCAAAAGTGTACTATACCAAGGGGGTTCTATAGTATTCCAACTAGGGTTGATATATTAATAGTCATATGTGTTTTATCCCAATAAGAGCAATGAGGTAAAGAGAGCTTGTTTAGTTGAATATCATTGTTCCAATCATGTTATGAGTCCTATGGTATGATGATTATCCTTGTGCCAATTGTAAGAGTATCAATCTCATAAGAGTAATAAGAGAGGTGATGTGCAAGTTAGTATAATTATACTTCATAAGTGAAATTGTCAATCTCATGAGATAAAGGGGTGAAGTGAGATGTGCATGTAAGTACGTGTTTGGATAAGGTGTTAATCTCATAAAGTACAAGAGTAAGGTAAAGTATATGGGTGTGTTCCAATTAGTGTCATGATCCAAAGTTCCAATAGAGTTCTACACATGTCTCATATCCATTAGTATTGTTCCAAAAGTCAAATGAGGTTATGTTCCCAGGGTTCAATAGTGATTATACTCATGTATCTTGTTCATTGATCATTGTTCAACGATTCCAACAGTATTATGTTTCTATGAAGGCTATGTTTCCAAGAATGTTTATATACATGTCTCTAGCTCATTGGTTATTGTTCCAACAATATTATGACTATCAAAGTATCAATCTCTCACAAGTTGAAGTATCAATCTCAAAGTCATGAAATAAAGTGAGAGCAAAGCAATGTATAATGATGATGTTATTTTATCCATGGGGTGCAAACACCTGCATGATGACATGATCTTATCCATGGGGTAAAAAGAATACCTGCATGATGATGGCCATTTATCCATGGGGTGCAAGAACACCTGCATGATGGCATGATCTTATCCATGGGGTAAAAAGAATACCTGCATGATGTATCCATGGGGTGAAAGAACACACCTGCATGATGTATCCATGGGGTGAAATGAACACCTGCATGATGAAGGCCCTAATAGTATATGAGCAATGTAAAAGTAAAGTAAAGTAAAGGCAAGGGAAAGAAAGGACGTAATGTACATGGTATCCCACATACAGAAAGAGAGTTTGTTCACATTTGCTATTTCTCTTATGTTGATTCCATGGTTATTTTTATTATGTATGTATCATTGGAGATGATAATAATGAAGGAAAGGTACATGATTCCACACATTGAGTTTCTCTTATAATTATTTCCATTGAAGTTCTTATGCACTGACTCAGTTTTTCTTATGGCCTTACATACTCAGTACATTCTTCGTACTGACCCCTTTTGGGGACTTACCTTACATGTTGCAGGTGCAGGCATTAGTAGACCTCCACAGTAGAGTGACAGTATTTTCAGATCTTTGGTGAGCCCCAGTTGGTTCGGGACTTTCCGAGTCATAGTTGTACATTGGATTTGATGTTGTAGATGTTATGCATTGGTCGTGTATGTATTTAGAGGCTTTTGTAGACATGTGTGGGTATGGATGTAAGATATGTACGTACAGTGCGACGTGATGGCCCAAACGGCCAAGTTTTATATATGTATGGCATTTTACATTTCATCAGTTACATGAGATAGTATGTTATTCATTCGAGGTTATGCATATGAGTGTATAGAAGCATAGCTTGGTTCTCTCGGGCCTTATCGGCTACGGGTGCCAATCATGCCTCGTTGAGATCCAGGGGGTGTGACAACTAAATTATTCTGAAACATGCTCAATTTGAGTAAATTGTGTTAAATTCTTTATAGGATATCAAGTTAAGATTTCTGACAATATAATTCATGCATAAGTATACAGGAAAACATGCTAAACTGATATTCATAGAGTATATATGAGAATGGGTATAAACCCTAAATCATGAGTTCATAAATCCATATTAAAATTAAACTTTTCTAGGAATAAGTGTGAAAATAAAATCTTACTGAAAGTCCCACATACCTGGACTGAAGAATCCTTGAATAGAACTTGCAAAAACTTTCAACTTGGTGAGGAACCCTAGGCTTAGGCCTTGGAGAATTTGAATTACTTCTTTTTGATATTCTAAATGTTAGGAGAGGGAATGAGGAAGTTAGGTTGACTAATTACTTTTAATCCCACCTAAAGAAGCCTCAAATGACGTAGTATTAGGCTTAAAATAATGGGAAAAGATAGCTTTGCTCATTTAAAACATAACTTCAATTCTAGACTGTCCCGTGAGTTAATGGTATGACTTATAACATTAATCTACTAGTCATAAATAGACTCATGGTTCCTGGGACCATTTGGGTTAATGTAACACCCCAAGAGTTCCTAAGACTTCATTTTAGACTTATTATAGAAATCAGAAAGAAACCAGCAGAGAACTTCACAGAATAACTCAGACAATGAGTCGTGGTCAGTACCAATGACTCATTGGGTGAACCATCTTGAGTGTCTAGCTAAAAGTCCTAAAGGACAGTTTTTCATCCCAGTGATAATGACAACTAACGATGAGCCTTTTTTAGACACAATGAGTTGTCCCAGCACTCATTCTAAGTGAAATTCCCCAAAAGTCTAGAAGGATAAAAAATCCATCCAGTGGAAACAACTCATGATGATGAGTCGTTGTTAGTCATGACGATTCATTGCCTACTCCCATCCTGAGAAAGTTTTGAAAGTTGGAATTTAAGCCCAGTGACCATGACCTCTGACGATGGGTCATTGTGTATCATCACAAGTCCTCGTGACCACTCATCGTTAGGAGACCCATAAATAGTCCCTACATAAATACTCAGACTATGAGTCATTATATGTGACGAGGAGTCGTTCTGAGACTTGGCTGTCACTGATCAGCAGTTTCAGCTATGGTTTTCTCAGGGACCTTTAGATCTTTTCCCACTCTTTTAACACCTATATTATATCATTTAAGGATACTCCAAGTGGGATTAAAGAGGATTAGTCAATTAATTCTCCCCATTCTATCTTATCACTTAGAAAATAGAAAAAAAAATGCTTAAGGTTCTCCTAAGTCAGAAGCTAGGGTTCTTCTTCTCCAAAAGCTTGAATTTCAAGTTTTCTTAGCAAGGATTCTCAAACTTCAGGTATGTGGGAATTCAATGAGAGTCTCCTTCCAGCCTCGTGCCTAAAGTTTCTTCCAAAGTTTAGTTTTATGAAATCCATTATTAGGGCAAGTTCCCAAATATCCCAAATTTAAGATTCTTTAAGAATCTATGTTTCTGGACATCTTATGACTATGAATATTATTTTATGCATGATTTTAAATATGGCTTCATATATGTTTGTCATGTTATGAACACACGATCCTAGATTGTGGTAAACTTTGCATAAAACATCCAATTGAAGCATAATTTTAGATGAGTATTCAGTACACCATGTTCCTCATGATCTTCATCAGATAGTAAGATGCATATAACTAGTTCCATGATTTCAGTCATATTCAGTTACAGTAAATTAAAATAGTTTATATATTCATACTCAGATTTCATTATAATTAAGAGCATATGGATATGATTATAGGAGTATTACTTAGCACCAAGAGGACACGGGTTCAGATAAGAAAGTCCCAAACTATGTACCACCATATGTTAAAGAGGTCCTCACCAGTTGAGAGTGTATCCTTTAGCCCGAATAGGCTCATGAGTGAATTAACGCCATTCATAGTTCTTACCCTTGGCAAGGTATAGAACATCCTCCTAACTTGGGTTACAGGCTAGGTACCATGTTTGCTCACATGGTCTATGTTGGTTACGAGAACCTCCCATAGTTTCAGACTCAATATTGTACATGACCCTTAGCTTAGTTTGTACTTGCTTAAACTTATGACTTTTCATATTATCTTTTAATATCTATGTTTATACATATATTTATGCATCTCAAACAGGGTTATTGTACTTCCATTCAGTTTTACATCTTAGTACAATATTTTAGTAGTTACCAGTATATTCAGCATAGTTATATTTGCATATCTGACATGCTCAGTAGATTTGAAGTACTGATTGCATACCCTTTCTTTCATTGTATCATCTTATGAGATAGGTTAGGATGCTTAGCATTAGACCTATAGTCTATACATTCTAGTTCCATCTTAGTAGCTGACAGTGGTGAGTCCTCATTATCTGAGGACAAGAGTATTTACATTATTTCAGTATTCTTTTAGCTTTAGTATTTAGAGTTAGTTGGGGACTTATCCCAATAACTCCTCATTTTGTAGAGGCTTTTAGACAGATAGTAGACATTTCAGCTTTATAGTTATTTTCTGACTTAGTTTTGATTCAGTTTATTTCAGATACTTGTTATCAAATTAGTTAGCTTCAGTATTTAGTATTTTGGCTATCTTCATTATCATTAGTGTCATGCCAGACCATGGGTTAGCTTGGGGTCACTTGTGGCTCTAAGCACCATGTTATGTCCATGGTGTAGTCTCTGATCATGACAAACTTGGTATCAGAGCTAGGTTTAAAGTGTCCTAGGGTATCTAAAAGCCGTATTAAGTAGAGTCTAGTTCATGGGTGTGAACTATGCAACACTTATGAGGGAGAGGCTATGAAATATTTTAGTAAAGTCTCACCTCTTTCATGCTCATATTGTATGATAGAGTATAAACTCTATTTAATCTTTTTCTAATTCGTGCTCTATGCATTTATAAAAAATGCGTCCCAGAAGAGCCAATGGAAGAAGAAACAGAAATGATAACCAAGAAAGTCCTATCAACTCCAATAGATCCCCTGAATGAGCAAGTCACTCATGCCGAATTCAAGGTTGTTTTCCTGGTACTTGCTCAGGTCATGACCAACCAGGTCAATCAGCAAGTTGTTGTACCTACTAATCCTAATGGAAATGTAGTTACTATTAGAGTCTGAGACTTCACTCGGATGAATCCTCCAGAGTTCCATCGTTTGAAGGTGGATGAAGATCCACAAGACTTTATTAATGAAGTACAGAAGATCACTCGGAGCATGGGCATTACTACAGTTGAGAGTGTAGTTTGGCCGTATATCAGTTGAAAGTAGTGGCCCAGAATTTGTGCAAATTGGGGAAATATAGTAGGTGTATGGATGCAGACCCAGCTGATTGGGATGAGTTTGTGACTGCTTTTTTGGACAGATTCTTTCCCGTGAATTGAGGGAAGCTAAGGTTGAGAAGTTCATCAATTTGAAACAAGGCAACATGTCAGTGAAAGAGTATTCTCTAAAGTTCACTCAGCTCTCCAGGTATGCTTCAAAGATGTTGGCTGAGCCAAAGGCTAGCATGAGTAAGTTTGTTTCAGGTGTCTTAGAGTTAGTTGTCAAGGAGTCACTACTAGAAATTGGATCTACGTTAACAGATTTACTAGTAACAATTTTAAAATTGTTGCTATAGTATGTCTATTGCAATAGTTCTAATTGTTGCCAAAAGATTTTGATGCTATTGATACAGTTTATCCATAAAATCATTGCAACTATATTAAAATGGTTGAAATAGGCCTACCTATTGCAACAATTATTAGAATTGTTGCCATAAAGCCATATATGGCAACACTTTATGAAAAACAATTATCTATTGGAATGGTTATTTAATCCCTCCACAATCTCCCTCTCTTATTTTTGTAACCCACCAGAGAGACCCTTTTATTTGTTTTCTTTAATAAAATAATTTTCCCTCTTTAAGAAAAAACATTTTCTCTCTTTAGACAAACATTTTCTCTATCAAAGCAATCTTCTCACTTCTCCCAAACCCATTTTTACTTCAAATATCTTAAAAACCTCCAGTGAAATCTGAGAAAATGTTCAATGCTAGCTAGAGCATGATTGGAGGATAAGAAGTAGTATTTTTTGCAGTGACTTTAGTGAAATCTAAGATTCTAGAGATTTGGGTTTGCCATAGTTGAGAAATATTTGAGGTTTTCTTCTTCATTTTTTGGAGATTTTCTTCTCTAATCTTTGAGATATTAGCTGAAGAAACAAAGCCTTAACGAATACTTGTTTCTCAAACCTCGAACCACGGATCTCTATTCCAGTTTGGAAGCCTTAACCAATTCTGGATTAGAGTTTTCTACTCCTGTTCAGGCCACCACCATACCCTTAATCAGCAGCTATAAGGATTTCACTTATCGATGCCTCCACTGGCTCTGGTAAAAACCTTGCCTTCACCTTACCTCTTATTAAGATACTCCATCGCTCCTCCTCTAATCCCAAACCTCACAAGATAACCTTCTTTCTTTATACATTGCAGCTACATGGATATCACCTATGTGTACTCTTTTTTCTATTTTACTAGTTGGTTGCATATCTTATTGAGATTAAATGTCTAAGTACTTGAAATGCTTCACAATACATAGATATATACCTATGTAACATAGGCTCTTTTGATTGCACAAAACCAAATGAAAGGGAAAAACTTTTATCATCCAGACCAGTTGATATGTAACCCTAAATTTCCAACTTTTAAAGTCATGTACGGATCTCATTCTTTATAACGTATTAATAATGACACAAAATCAGAACTCAGAAAGTAATCCTAGGAACATATTATTGTCTAGAATCAGTATGGGTGAAAAGGCCGATCAAGTCTTTTGAGGGATGATTGGTTTGAAGGAAAAGGAATGAGTGAAGTTTTTTAGTGCAAAATGAAGTAGGCTCAAGTGGTCACTTACAAGATCTTTGCAGGTTAGGTGAACAAATATGAAATCAGGTGGTAATTGGATTGTAAACAAATTTGTACCCAGTGGTAATTGACATATATTGTAAACAAATTTATATTGGTAATGAATAAAGTCAAAAGACACATCTTCAATAACAGATTAGGGTGCGAAGATTGATAACTAGGTATCTTAGGTAAAAACTTGACTTTGATTTTTATATTTTAATATCAGGATTTTATCTGCCACAGGGCTCAAATCCATGAAATGTGCCTAAACCACATGTCACATATTGCACTCTTTCCACTAGCCTTCATAAATTTCTTGGTTATTAAGGAAAATTGCACCTGAAATTGTGACCGCATAATAGTATTTTTCCTTTGGATAGAGTTTACATTAAAAGACTGAGGGTTGATCGTACTATAGAATAGTTTGATCTCATATAGAGTGCAATTGAGAACTCAATATTTTTGGTTGAAGTTCTAATTTGTTAAACATAGTTAAGAAAGTGGGCCAACAAGGAGATAATAACTCATTTCCTTAGCCAATGTGAGTCACTTTTAACACCCCCGTGCACTCTAAAAATTGTTCAACTTTATTGTGGTAACATAAGAATAGGCTCAACATTCGAAAACACAATAATAGGGATGGGTATGGCTCTAATACGATGTTAGAAAATACATTTTGAGCTTAGTATGGTTAGTGCAGGTTATCATGTGTGCACTACACTTGGATATTCATCAAGCACGGCCTTTGAACTCATTGGTAAGAAACCTTCAATTATTTAGTTCTTATTAAAGGAGATAAGTTATTATCAATTACTCTTCTTGTCGTTGTTTTTAGGTACACAATCAGAGGTTATGAATTTGTAGCATTTTTTCATATAGATATAGTCTACAATCTCTCTTGGAGTCAACTTTACTAGATTAAATTGGAAATGTTAATGTTTTTTCATGCATTGACTAATGGCAGACAAAAAGGATCCATTCAAAGGAATCAGACTAAATTGTCTAACAAATGTCCAAAGACCAATTGTTCACTTTCTGTGTCTATTGTATGCGATTCAAATGGTGTTCAAGTAAGGGTTTGTTTCCTTTGTATATCGGCTTTACTTTTCTCCAGTGACATTCCATCGGAATTCGGCCAATGATTTTCTTTTCCATTCCTTTGCCAGGGTCCTCAAACACTTGAATTAGATGGGACTTGTGATTAAGTAAGTACTATGAAACTCCATGTTTCAATCTCATTATGCAATACTTTATGTCACTCATAGGAGTACTTGATCTCATTATATTAAGAAAAATATCTTGTTATAAAATACATAAAAATGTGTTTTTTTCAACTAGCAATGAGTTAAAGGACTTGGTATGGACAACCTCATTATGATAATATCTTATAGAAGTGGGAACAAGCAAGTAACTGTTTCTCTACAAATAGAGTAACCCTGTGGTTATTACTATTACCGCATTTTCAAAATTTCCCTGCTTTTGTTTTTCAAGTAAGGTGTAGGTACCATCATGGTTCTAGAAAGGTCACTGAAGTGGACAAATCTCCATATTAATGAATTGGTTGATATTTCTGGTTCTTGCTCTCACTATCTCCTAGTTTGTGTATTTTGCCACAGTTCAATGGGTTAATTCAAGAGTCATAGTAATTTGATACTCAATAGCATGTAAGACCTACTCGTAGTTTTCGACTATCCATTTCAAACTTTTCTAGTTCTTGCTTAATGAACAACAACAACAACAACAATGTACTCGGTGTAATCCCACAAAGTGGGATCTGGGGAGGGTAGAGTGTACGTAAAGCTTACCTCTACCTCAGAGCTGAAGTAGAAAGTTTGTTTCCGGTAGAACCTCGGCTCAAGACAAAAGAAGTCCTGAAAATAATGTAATGAAAGTACAAGAGACAATAGAATTAATAAAAGTAACCTATGGCACAATTGATTCTTTTCAAACTGCATCATTGACTATATGCAAGACTTGGTCTTTCCACCTATCAACTTAGTTCCTGCAAATTCTCACTACCCATTGGTTTCTCTTCACTTTTTAGATGTTGATAAAGATTATTTGTAGGTTAGCGTTGAGAAGCTACATCCTAAGTAAGTGGAAAACGAGGTTGATATTTATGCACCTCCTATTTCTAAAGCTTTTGATAAGGAAGGAAATCCTACCAAGGTGGAGTGAATTGAATTTTAGTTATTCGTTAGTTTAATTTTCTGGAACATTGCACCATTTGAGTTACTTGCTATAATATGCATTATTGTTTTTGGTAACTAACAACTTTTTATTAATTACCAAGGGAGAATTACAAAACAGCTAAGGTAACACAGCTAGTTACTCTAGGAATAGAAACAACAAACCAATAATTTCACTAGATAGAAGCTTATTGTCACGCCCCGAATCCCATCGGGACGGATTGGCACTCATAGCCGACAAGGCCCGAGAGAACCAAGCTTTGTCTCTGTTCAATCATATGCATGCCATAAGAAACCCATAATCACATAATGGCTATAGACACCAACAATGGAATTCATGGAACATGCTATATATATACATATGCAAAACTTGGCCGTTGAGGCCACCAAGTCAAGAACGACATATCTCATTTACATTTATACACCCACATCCGTCTACAAAAGCCTCTAACAAATGCATTGACCAAAATGAACTAAAAGTCGGGACAAGTTCCCGCTTTATACAACATGTACAACACCAAAACATATGTACAACTGCGACTCGGAGAAGCCCCAAACTAACTGGAGCTCACCAAAGATCTGCAACACTGGCAACCTACTGTGGAGGCCTACTAGTACCTGCGCCTGCAGCAAGTAAAGTAAATTCCCCAAGAGGGGTCAGTACGAAGAATGTACTGAGTATGTAAGGCCATATGAAACTTGTAAGATATGAAAATATGTCAAGAACTCAAGTTCAAATGCATAACCAATATAGATAAGTCACAATGTAGATGAGTCACTATTATGTACTTTTGAAACCATGTATGTTGCTTTCATTACATTCTTTGTATCTTTACTTTCATGATTCATCTTTGCCTTTGACCTGTGATACCCGGGCCCCGACTGAACAGTGGGTTTTAATCATAACATAGTGTTATGTTGGGATCAGCTCGAGCTAGGCTTATGCCCCTAGAGCTGCCACCTTATGAATCAATGTATATATCGGGATCGGATCGAGCTAGGTTAGTACCTCTAGAGCTGCCACCCATACAACATTTCAGGTTCAGCTCAAGCTAGGTTATTACCCCTAGAGCTGCCCCCTGTCAGGATCGGTCTGAGCTAGGCTTATGCCCCTAGGACTGCCCCCTGATCCAACAACCTTGGGATCGGCTTGAGCTAGGCATTTTGCCCCCAAAGCTGCCACCCATACTTGATCATTGACCACATATGCATTACTTTGTTTATTACTTTGAGATTGGTACCATGATAGTCATAACTTTACTTGAAGCTTTGGATCATTAACCAATGAGTGAGGGACATGTGAATAAACATTGTTGGACATAGCCTTATTGGAAACATAACACCATTGGAACCATTAGACAATAATCAATGAACAAGATACATGAGTATAACCACTATTGGAACTTTGGAACATAACATTGTTGAGCTTTTGGAACATTATTCATGAATATGAGACATGAGATTCACAATTGATCCATGAGTAGGAAATATATGATAATGACCATTGATAACTGGATATAGAATACCTTAGCACATTTCGGGATGGGACAAACGTAATGTCAATGTGAATACTATTTGCCGCAGAAAGATACGGACAGAGTAACCTTACATACCTTGTATTCTCAATATGAATATACAATCCTAGAGGTGCATACAATAGTCCCGATCCTTCTTTATGTGTCACTCTACAACACAAATATATAACGGGATTCACATTAACCATCAACTACTTTACAAATGCATATAACATCAATGAGTTACATGTTTGTCTTTAAACATGCCATTTCCCCTTGACAAAACCATTGATAAAATTATTATTCCAAAAATCCCCCAATATTCCATACATTGACCAATACATGAGAATCAATACATTTCATCACAACACTTCTCCTTTACACTTTCTTATCCATATCACATCACAAATAATCCATCAAATTACCTTAATACACCTCATAGCACATATCGGCCAAAATCCCACAATTTACACTTTTAGAAAAATAACAAGTTTAATAACAAAATCACACCATACATGTTCATATTTTATCCATACCATGCTCTTTCATCAAGACATCAAGTCTCTTTTCAAGTTCAAATCACAAAGATAGCACATCTTTCACCAAAAGCAAAAATACACTATTCACCACCTTGCCAACATAACTATCATGATATACATAATCTCCCACGCATATAATATGTTAATCCATGAGAATAAATACTTACCAAGGCTTGGAATAGGATGATCTTGTCCAAAGAAAAGGGCTTAGGGTTCTTAGGGTTTGAGAGAACCAAAAGAAAATGTCTTGTAATTCTCAAAATGTGTTGTGTGTGTTTGGGAATAAAAATCTGATTTCTGGGACCCTTATATAGTGCTCAAGTCATCCTTAGCCATTTCCTTGCATTAAATGCAATGGTTGCTTGGTCAAAGTGGAAGAATGGGTCATTTGCCCCATTGGGCCTTGCCTTTTATTCCATTTTGGGCCCAATTGCACATGTAGCTTAGCCCATCAACTTTCATGTATAATTCACCATATATCTCATGTTTAAATAATTTCATAATGTCACGACAATATTCTCTTACGAGATTCTCATTCGTAGTTTCAATCGCAAAAATAGGAATTCTAGTCGCCCATGGCTTCATTGAACATTTTGGATACTTATTTATATTTCATGATTTGATCATGTAGGAGTATGTAGGAGTGTATTGAAGTATTTGAATCTTTAACAATGCTCAAAGAACTCCAAAGAACCAAAAGAAACCATATAAGAATCGACGTAGAATTGCGTTATTTTGGTGACATGCATATGAACATTTTGGATACTTAATTTCATATGCATGTCACCAAAATAACAACATTCTGTTTAATATGGATACAAGATGTCAAAGACAGAATCATGGAAAAGATATTCAAACAGATATGAAACTTGGCCGTTAGGGCCATCACGTCAAAAGCATACATTCCTTCATTTGTCCCACAACGTCTACAAAGCCTCTAACAGATACAGACCCAAGCCTAAATTCGGGACAAGTCCCCACTTTATACAACCCTTATATAGTGCCAAAATAAATGAACACATGTGACTCGGAAAGCCCCAAATCAACCTGGAGCTCACCAACAGTCTGCAGATGACCCATATCCTACTGTGGAGGTCTACTAGCACCTGTGCCTACAGCAAGTAAGGTAAGTCCCCTAAGGGACATCAATACGAAAGAATGTAGTAAGTATGTAAGGCTAAAAGCAACTGCATGAAATATAGGAACTGAAATGAAATCAAATACAAGTGAATAAACCTTATGGATAAACCACCATTTTGTATGTGTGGAACCATGTGCATTACATTCATTACTTTCTTTGCTTTTTCGTTCATTCATTATCATCATCATTCATTTATTCATATATTGCCCGGGCCCCAAGCTGATCAGTGGGAAAAATAACATTTGGGATCGTCTCAAGCTAGGCTGATGCCCCTTTGAGCTGCCACCCATACTCAATAATCAATCAGGATCGACCCATGCTAGGCTTTCCTTTTACCCCTGGTATACCACCCATGATATTCGGATCGACCCATGCTAGGTGTTCCTTCCACCCCTGGGATACCACCCAAGAATATAGACTCTCTTTACATCACTTCTTTAATCTTTGAGATAGTTCATTCGGTGGTCATAACATTATTGGAACTTTAAAACAATAGTCCATAAATATGAGACATATGAATAACAATTGGTAACAACCTGGAACGAGATACTTTAGAATATTTTGGAATAGAAACAAGTACGGTAACGACGTGAACAATAGGTGTTGCCGAAGGATACGGAAAAGAGTAACCTTACATACCTTATCTTCCCAATATGAATACAAAAATCCAATATGTGAATACAATAGTTCAGCTCTTTCCTTATGTGTTACTCTACAACACAAGTACATAACGGAGCTCACATTAACGACAAACTACATTACAAATGCATAAGACGACAATGAGCTACGTGACTGCCATATAACTTCATTTCACCCTCTTACAATACCATTTACTGCATCACCATACCAACAACACCAAAACATGCCACACATCAACCAAGACATCATAAACCGATAGCATTTCACACCAAGTTTATACTGTACACTTCCCCTTCAACACAACATCACATTTACTCCATCAAGTCACTTAAATACCTTTCACAATAACATATTCAAAACAATCCATAATTGATATACTTCAACATGCCTCTGAACGACCCCTTAGATCCATTCAAAGGGTACCATAAGTTGATGATTGCATCCAAGAAGAGTATAGGGGCCTTGGGGGGGTCAAAGAGAAGCAAAAACAATTGAAACGAAGTACTGGAGGGAACTGCGAAGCCACCTGCGCCTGCATATGGGTGAGGTGCGGCGGAAGGTTCCCATTGGCCTTGTCCAGGGCCACCTGCATTGGCATCTGCGCCCGCAGGTGCCCCATCCGCGAATGTGGATGCCCGGTTCAGCCAAAATGGGTCTCGTTTGGGTCTTTTTTTGTAATAAATGGTCCATGGCCATAAGTAAGATTCTATTTAATATTTTAGGTCAACTTGGATGCCAATGAACAATCATGGTTTCACAACGCACATGAACATCACAAGACTACATTTTCCTTTCAATACACCACTAATTCCATGCACAATTTCACAACAACAATTCCAAATGTTATACACAAAGAGGAATCAAGTTAGGGACATAAACATATAATACATGTTGAAATTTAATCCATCAAATTCACTTCCTTCAATACCACAAGTCTCCTTTCAAGTTTATAAGGCAAAACCCTTTGCCGATTAAGCAAAAGTAGACTGTTTCACACATAGTGGACTGCTCAACACTTTGTCAACATAACCAACATGATTTATACACCCTATCATGCATATAATATATTAAACCATAATATTAAACACTTACCAAAGCTTGCAAAGAAATGATCTTGTCCAAAGGGATTAGTAGCTTAGGGTTTGTAAGAGGAGAGAAAATATCTTGGAAAATTCTAGACTTGGCATGTGTGATGTAATGAATAAAAATCTGATTTTTAACCCCTTATATAGTCCCTTTTAGTCATCCTTGGCCAAACACTTAGTCGTAAATGATATGTTTACTTGGTCAAAGGTGGAATGGGTCATTTTCCTTTTGGCCATGTCTTTCTTGCTAATTTTGGGCCTCATTTGAGCCCATTAGCACAAGACTAATTTAGCCCATTAAATTTAATACATGATTCACTTACTATCTTTAGTTTAAATACTTCCATCAATTCTAAGGTTGTCGAATGAGTTCGAAAATGTACGGAGTGTTACATCCTGCCCTCCTTAGGAACATTCGTCCTTGAATGTTTGTAACATTATCCAATCTAAACAAATTCAAGTCTAAGTTTATCCCTCACATTATCATATACACGTAATGCTTATAGATACTTACTTGTTATTATTCCAACTCCGCATCTTGAACTTGTTCTTTCGTTTGAAATAAATGCGGGTACTTAGACTTCATCATCTTCTCGGCTTCCCATGTGATTTCTTTTACTTGTTGATTTCTCCAAAGAACTTTTACGGAAGCTACTTCTTTATTCCTTAACTTCTACTTGTCAATCCAGAATAGCAATAGGTACTTTTTCATAAGTGAGATCCTCCGTAAGTTGTACATCTTCAATGGAAGCAATATGAGATGGATCTCCTATGCACTTTCGAAGCATTGAAACATGAAACACTTGATGAATTGTGGAGAGTTCTTGGGGTAGTGCTATTTCATACGTAACTTGTCCAAATCTTTGGGTAATCTCATATGGCCCTAGGTAGCGTGGACTCAACTTTCCCTTCTTTCCAAATCTCATTACTCCTTTCATTGGTGACACTTTCAAGAATACCCAATCGCCTATGGCAAATTCTAGCCCCCTTTTTCTAACATCGGCATATGACTTATGTCAACTTTGGGCTGTTTTTAGCCATTGTTGTATCACCTTAACTTTCTCCATAGCTTGATGAACAAGATCTGGCCCGAATAAGGCAGTTTCGCCCGCTTCAAACCATCCAATTGGTGATCGACACTTTCTTCTATACAAAGCTTCATAAGGTGCCATTTTGATACTTGAATGATAGCTATTATTGTAGGCAAATTCAATAAGCGATAAATGATCATCCCAACTACCTTTAAAGTCCAATGTGTAAGCTCGTAGCATGTCTTCAAGTGTTTGGATAGTGCATTCTGCTTGTCCATATGTCTGAGGATGAAAAGCCGTACTTAAATTCACTTGGGTACCCAAACTCTTCTGAAAAGATTTCCAAAAATATTCCGTGAATTGAGCTCCCTTGTCTGATATAATAGAGATTGGAATTCCATATAATCGTACTATCTCTTTAATATACAATCGTGCATAATCTTCAGCTGTATAGGTGGTCTAGAATGGTAGAAAATGCGCTGACTTGGTAAGCCTGACAACTATTACCCATATGGAATCAAATTTCTGCAGTGTACGAGGCAAACCTGTGATGAAATCCATGTTAATCATGTCCCACTTCTAGACTGGAAGATTTATACATTGCATATAACCTCCAGGTTTCTGATTCTCTACTTTTACTTGTTGAGAATTTGGACATTGGGCTATGAATTCTGGAATGTTCTCCTTTATATTACCCCACCAATGCATTTCTTTCAAATCATGATACATTTTGGTGGCTCCCGAATGAATAGAATACCGTAAATGATGTGCCTCTGTCATAATCCATCTCATTAGCTCATCTATATCCGGCACACACAATCTACTTTGACATTGAACCACTCCCTCTTGCGTAAGATCAAATGCCTTCATCGAACCTTGTTGTACATTCTCTTTCAGCGGCAATAACATAGGATCCGCATAGTGTTTTTCCTTTAATTCAGCTACTAATGAAGATTCTGTTGTATTTTGCACAATAACCCCTTCGTCTGGAGATTCAAGAAGATAAACTCCTAAGTTGGCTAGTTGATGTAGATCCTTGACTATACCTTGCTTTTCCGTCAACTGTCCATTAGGGTCTCCTATTGCTTTGCGGCTTAATGTATCGGATACCATATTTGCCTTTCCTGGAAGGTATAAGATATCAATATCATAATCTTTTAGTAGTTCAAGCCACCTCCACTACCTCAAATTATGATCTTTCTATTTGAAAATGTACTGCAAGCTCTTATGATCGGTATATATGTCAACATGAACCCCATACAAGTAGTGGCGCCATATCTTTAAAGCAAATATCACAGCTGCTAGCTCAAGATTGTGTGTTGGATAATTTCTCTCATGTGGCCGTAACTGTCTTGAGGCATAAGCTATTACACTACCGTGTTGCATCAACACACATCCTAAGCTGACTCCTGAAGCGTCACAATATACCACATACCCTTTTGTACCCTCCAGAAGTACCAATACGGATGTAGAAGTCAATCTATCCTTCAGAGTTTGGAAACTCTTCTCACATGCATCATTCCACTGAAACTTGGTTGTCTTGTGGGTTAGCTTTGTTAAAGGTGTCGCAATGGAAGAAAAACCTTCAACAAACCTTCTATAATAACCTACCAACCCAAGAAAACTATGAATCTCTGTAGGCGTTGTAGGTCTTGGCCAATTCTTCACTGCTTCAATCTTTTGTGTATCCACCCTTATTCATTCATCCGACACAATATGACCCAAGAATGCTAAAGATTTTAACCAAAATTCACATTTAGAGAACTTCTCATACAACTTACGGCCACGAAGAATTTGTAACACCTGCCATAAGTGATTATCATGGTCCTCTTATGATCTTGAATAAACCAGAATATCATCGATAAACGTTGTCACGAACACATCTAAAAATGGCTTGAACACCCTATTCATCAAATCCATAAAAACTGCTAGTGCATTTGTTAGCCCAAATGACATAACTAAAAATTCATAATGACCATACCGTGTTTGGAAAGCTGTCTTGGGTATATCTTTTTCTCTAACCCTTACCTGATGATAACTCGATCTCAGGTCAATCTTTGAGAAGCATTTGGTACCCTGCAACTGATCAAACAAATCATCAATTCTGGGGAGGGGATATTTATTCTTGATTGTCACCTTATTTAGTTGTCGATAATCAATACACATTCTCAATGTGCCATCTTTCATTCGTACAAATAACACTGGTGCACCCCAAGGGGACATACTAGGCCTTATGAATCCCTTGTCCAGCAAGTCTTTCAATTGCTCCTTCAATTCCAGTAACTCTACTGGGGCCATTCTATACGGAGGAATAGAGATAGGCTGAGTACCTGGGATTACATCAATACCAAATTCTACTTTCCGTTCTGGAGGTAAACCTGGAAGCTCTTCAGGAAACACATCAAGGAATTCATTTACCAGTGGAACCGTTCGAAGAGTTGTTGGCTTCACACCGGTATCATGCACTCTTACTAAGTGACATATGTACCCCTTGGATATCATTTTCCTTTCCTTAAGATAGGAAATAAATTTACCTCTCGGCGCTCCAACATTACCCCTCCATCCAAGGACGGTCTTTTGTGGAAAATAGAAATGTACCTTCTTAGCGTGGCAATTTACTGTGGCATAACAAGAAGACAACCAATCCATACCCATTATAACATCAAAATCTACCATTTCCAGCTCAATGAGATCAGCCAACATATCATGGCCACAAACATTCACTATACAATTACGATATACTCTTTTAGCTACAATAGATTCACCAACCGGTGTAGATACTTCAAATGGCTTGACTAGTAATTTCGGTGTTCTTTCAAATTTTTCAGCAATCAATGGAGTAAAATATCATAGGGTAGAACCCGGATCAATCAATGCATATACATTATGTGAAAAGACGGATAATGTACCTGTAACTACATCAGGAGAAGCCTCCAAATTCTGTCGATCCGCTAGAGCATAGGTACGGTTCTGTACTCCACTAGAAATGGCTACTCCTCTAATACCTCTACCACGACCAGCAGGCTGCACACCTCGGTCTAAGGAAGGAAACAATAATGATGATGCAACGGTTGATCCCGTAAGTCACGCCATACTACCAAAGCCTCTTCGTGGCCATTCTCTCATTATGTGCCCCGTCATACCACACCAAAAGCAACCATTTGTCCCAAACCGTCATTCATCTAAATGAAACCTTCTGTAGTGCTGACAAGGCTGACGAGAAAACCCTACTGTCTGTGAACCTCGAATCCCACTACTTTGCCCAGCTTGACTACCTCCAAACCCTCAAAATTAAGATTGAGTGCCTGTTGTAGGATAAGAAAATGATGGTCTAGGCAGTCTATTAAAAACCCGAGGCCTAAATTCTCCTTGGGACGCCATGAACTGTCCCATAGGTCTAGCCCTCTTTGACGGTCCTCTTTCAATTCTTGCGCCCTTCTCCTTTAACTCTAATCCTCCATTTTCTGCGTAAAAGCTTGTATCCTGGCTATATCCATATCTCTATTTGACGCAGCAATAGTACAATCCCTCACCAAATACGGCTCCAATCTGTCCATATACCGATGGACTCTATCATCCATAGTGGCTACTACATTAGGAGCATACCGAGCCAAGGAGTTAAATCGAAGATTGTACTCTCTGACGCTCATATTCCCTTGACGCAAATTTAAGAACTGGTCTGCACGAGCCTCTCGAATCTCATATGTAATATAGTGATCAAGGAATGCCGCTTCAAATTCTTCCCAACTAGCTGGAAGTGCACCGATACCCCTCGATGGTTTCCAATCTTTGTACCATAATATAGCCTCCCCTTTCAATATATATGCCGCAAGCTCAACTGTTTCTATACCAGTTACATGTATAACATCTAAAGCCCTTTGAATTTGGTCCATAAAGTACTGTGGGTCCTCATTAAGATCCGACCCGGTGAACGTGGGAGGGTTTAACTTAAGGAAATTCTGTGTCCTCCGACTAGCAGCCCTATCCGCACCGTCATTACTTGTAGATAGACCAACTTGTCCTTGATGTTGTGCATCAACTATACTAGTCAACATTTGCACCATATTTATGATATTCTGCTCAATAGCTTTAATAGGTGGTTCTGAGGATACTTCTCTCTTTTGTGGTCCCCCTGGAAATGGGAGAGGAGAAGAAGCCCGCGATGCAAACTCAGTTTCAGCCCCACCTTGACTAGCTTGGTCAGGTGGTGATCCACTAGTTCCTTCTCCGGAAAACATGTCTACCTTCTTACCTGTGCACCTACCTTGTCATATAATTGGCATTGTACTATAATAAAAGAAAACCAATTTCAATGGTCAGATATGATTCCACCTACAATATTGGCTCTAACGCACGATCTAAGAAATGAAGAAAAGAAACAACTCCTAAATGCTCCATAGCCTCTTGCTTATAAATGTGGTGCACAACACATCCATAAACAAGACTCTACTCGGACACGGCTTTGTAGACACCCTAGGACGATCCGCTCTGATACCACTTTTGTCACTCCTCAAATTCCATTGGGGAGAACTGGCACCCGAAGCCATTAAGGCCCAAGAGAACCAACCTAAACATTCGTATGCATTCATATGCATGTCACCAAAAAAACACCATTTTGCCTAATATGGATACAAGATGTCAAAGACATAATCATGGAAAAGATATTCAAACAGATATGAAACTTGGTCGTTAGGGCTATCACGTCAAAAGCATACATTTTTACATTCCTTCACTTGTCCCACAACGTCTACAAAGCCTCTAACAAATACAGACCCAAGCCTAAAGTCGTGACAAGTCCCCGCTTTATACAACCTTTATACAGTGCCAAAATAAATGAACACATGTGACTCGAAAAGCCCCAAATCAACCTGGAGCTCACCAAGAGTCTGCAGATGACCCGTACCCTACTGTGGAGGTCTACTAGAACCTATGCCTGCAGCAAGTAAGGTAAGTCCCCCAAGGGACGTCAGTACGAAAGAATGTACTGAGTATGTAAGGCTAAAAGCAACTGCATGAAATATAAGAACTCAAATGAAATCAAATACAAGTGAATAAACCTTATGGATAAACCACTGTTCTGTATGTGTGGAACCATGTACATTACATTCATTACTTTCTTTGCTTATTCTTTCATTCGTTATCATCATCATTTGTTCGTTCATATATTGCCCAGGCCCCAAGCTGATCAGTGGAAAAAATAACATTTGGGATAGTCTCTAGCTAAGTTGATGCCCCTTTGAGCTACCACTCATACTGAATAATCAATCAGGATCGACCCATGCTGGCTTTCCTTTTACCCCTGGGATACCACCCATGATATTGGGATCGACCCATGCTAGGTGTTCCTTCCACCCCTGGGATACCACCCAAGAATATAGACTCTCTTTACATCACTTCTTTAATCTTTGAGATAGTTCATTCGGTGGTCATAACATTATTGGAACTTTAAAACAATAGTCCATAAATATGAGACATATGAATAACAATTGGTAACAACCTGGGATGAGATACTTTAGAACATTTTGGAATAGAAACAAGTACGGTAACGACGTGAACAATAGGCGTTGCCGAAGGAAACGAAAAAGAGTAACCTTACATACCTTATCTTCCCAATATGAATACAACAATCCAATATGTGAATACAACAGTTCAGCTCCTTCCTTATGTGTTACTCTACAACACAAGTACATAATGGAGCTCACGTTAACAACTAACTACATTACAAATGCATAAGACGACAATGAGCTACGTGACTGCCATATAACGTCATTTCACCCTCTTACAATACCATTTACTACATCACCATACCAACAACACCAAAACATGCCACACATCAACCAAGACATCATAAACCGATAGCATTTCACACCAAGTTTATACTGTACACTTCCCCTTCAACACAACATCACATTTACTCCATCAAGTCACTTAAATACCTTTCACAATAACATATTCAAAATAATACATAATTGATATACTTCAACATGCCTTCGAACAACCCCTTAGAGCCATTTAAAGGGTACCATAAGTTGATGATTGCATCCAAGAAGGGTATAGGGGCCTTGGGGGGTTAAAGAGAAGCAAAAGCAATCGAAAAAAAGTTCTGGAGGGACCTGCGAAGCCACCTGTGCCAGAAGGTGGGTAAGGTACTGCCGCAGGTGCCCATTGTCCTTGTCCAGGGACACCTGCATTAGCATCTCCGCCCGCAGGTGCCCCATCCGCGAAGGCATATGTCCGGTTCGGCCAAAATGGGTCTCGTTTGGGTCCTTTTTTGTAATAAATGGTCCATGACCATAAGTAAGTTTCTCATTTCATATTTTAGGTTAACTTGGATTTCAATAAACAATCATGGTTTCACAACGCACATGAACATCACAAAACTACATTTTCCTTTCAATACACCACCAATTCCATGCATAATTTCACAACAACAATTCCAAATGTTATACACAAAGAGAAAGCAAGTTAGGGAAATAACCACATCATACATGTTGACATTTAATCCATCAAATTCACTTCCTTCAAGACCACAAGTCTCCTTTCAAGTTTATAAGGCAAAACCCTTTGCCGATTAAGAAAAAGTAGACTGTTTCACACATGGTGGACTGCTCAACACTTTGTCAACATAACCAACATGATTTATACACCCTCTCATGCATATAATATATTAAACCATAAGATTAAACACTTACCAAAGCTTTCAAAGGAATGATCTTGTCCAAAGGGATTAGTAGCTTAGGGTTTGTAAGAGGAGAGAAAATATCTTGGAAAATTCTAGACTTGGCATGTGTGATGTAATGAATAAAAATCTGATTTTTAACCCCTTATATAGTCCCTTTTATTCATCCTTCGCCAAACACTTAGTCATAAATGATATGCTTACTTGTTCAAAGGTGGAATGGGTCATTTTTTATTTGGGCCATGTCTTTTTTGCTAATTTTGGGCCTCATTTGAGCCCATTAGCACAAGACTAATTTAGCCCATTAAATTTAATACATAATTCACTTACTATCTTTGGTTTAAATACTTCCATCAATTCTAAGTTCATCGCATGAGTTCAAAAATATACGGGGTGTTACATAAGTTGACTATTGAAGTCAACAAATACTCGATGTTATAGAGTTTGTTTAATGCACGCAGCTATTGCCAATATAATTTCGTGGAAATTTGTGGTAGTTCTCTCTTCTTTTGGGTATTTCTAATTGAATTTTCCACATACATATTTGTATAAGTATCTGAATTGTACATTGATGCAGCAAAGGTGCTTGTCATATGCCTAAAATACTAAATACCTTCTTTTAACAAAAGAAAAATCTTTTGACAGATGCTCAAAAACTTGAATTTTATTGTTTCAGTTTGCCAAATTTGGTTTTATTATTTTAATTAATTGAGTTAATATTGCGGGTAGTTAATGAATTCACGCACATCTTTTTTTTGGTTGATTTGGTTCATTGATGATTATATGTATCATGGGTCTTTTGGCTTAAATGTGAATTAGATTAGAGTGTAGCATTTGGTTTTAGTGGTGGCTAAGGAACTCATAAGAATGTGAGATTTATGCTTTTGTGAGGTAATCCCTCTTTCTTCATAATTATCTTGTATATCTAATTTTATTTCAATTTAAGACAATATTTATCATTCATAGGGCTCATCAACTTTGCTTTGAAGAATGAATCTTACATGATAGTCTTTCTTCAAGTTTTCAGTTACTTTTTTCGATGAATTCCACAGTGAACTCCCAAAGGAGCTCAAGGGAAATTCTGCTCTTCACAGTTGGTCAAGTTGGTGCATTCACTATAACAATTCCTTCACGGGTTTATCATTTCTTTCTTTTTCTTCTTCAAGATATTTTTGTAGTTCTGAGTCGATATTTAAATTTATGAATAACTTGTGCATCCAACCAATGAGGCACCATATTTGTGATAATTTCTTTCTTTTTTTTTTTAGATATTTCGCAACAATTCCTAGGATGATTGAAGCTTAAGATCAATTGTCTCTTGAACTCTGTAGAGTATGACAATTGGTTCATCTTCATCTAATTAAATATAGTGGACTAATAATCTAGCAACAATGACATTTATGTATTGTTTACTGAAATTCATAAAGTTTACTTGCTTGTACTATTTTCTTGGATCAGTTGCTTGTACTTTGTTCATTTGAGTTTATAGATATCATCATCACTACACTAAGAACAGTTTTGCCTCTTAAGTGTGGTTATTTATATGTGAGTGTTGTCTTATTTTTTATATAAATTAGAAGTTACTGATCCATACATGAGTAGTTCTAAAATATAGTAATGCATTTATTGTTGGTAAACATAATGTATTGTGAAGTAGCTTAATGCATGTACAGATAAACATACAACTATTTTGTCATGGATAGACAGGTTAAGTAAGAGAAGTGGATCTTATATAGTACTTCAAAGAGTAAACATATATGTTAGTATCTCAACTTCAGCTAGAATTTTGCCCATAATTTTCTTATCCAATTCATTAAGGCTAACAATACTTAGTGTAGTTAGTTATCTTTAGTTTAACTCTTTATTTTGGTTCATAAATTTTATTTGTCATCTTTTATAGGTGGAAAAGATTATCAAGGGGATGATGAAAGCATTGAAGATGTTATTTGACATAACTGGTTAAAAGTTGTAGAGACATCAAATGCTCTAGCTCAACTCTTTTGTTTTCTATTCAGTTGAAACCATTGTCATAGGCCCAATTCTAGTAGTGAGTGTAGGACTGCTATGTTGATTGGAGAAATAAACATCTCAAGGCTTATGAATCACGCTCAGCAGATTGAGGAAGAAAAGATAAAAGAGAAGAAGAGAGAGACTAAGAGAGCTAGGATAGGTAACTTTGATTATTCTCAGTAGAGGTCAGGCGGTGGAAATCACTCTCAATTTCAGCAGAGATCTTCATCTCCTACACCATCATATTATAGTATTGCATCCCCCAGGCCCAGATAGGATCAGAAAGGTAAAGCACAAGACTCTAAGTCTCGGAATAGTGTTTCCAGTGGTCATACCTTCCCAAATTGTAAGAAGTGTGGGAAAAACCACCTCAGAGAGTGTTTGAAGGGATGGATGTTTTGGTTGTGGAAAGTCAGGTCACAGACTCCTAGATTGTCCATTAGCCAAAAGAAGTGACATCAGTGGTCATACTCAGGCTGCCTCCTCAGTAGCTCCAACAGGTCGCCCAACTCAATAGGGTGCCTCATCTAGTGCAGATAGAGGGCAATGCCAGAATAGGTTCTATGCTTTGTAGACTCGATGAGATTAGGAGGGTTCCCCTAATGTAGTCATTGGTACATTATTAGGCTTTCATATTGCTGTATATACCTTGTTAAATCCCAGAGCCATACTTTTCTTCGTGACTCCTTATATTAGACTAGATTTCAGTGTCATTCATAAAACCCTTTTAGAACCCTTCTCAGTTTCCATTCCTGTTGGTGACTCAGTTATAGCTAAATGGGTATACAGAGAATGTCCAGTTATAATTTCTAACAAAATTACCACAGTTGATCTAGTAGAGTTAAAAATGACCAATTTTAATATCATTCTTGGCATAGATTGGTTGTATTCCTGTTATGCCTAAGTCGACTATAAATCTAGAGTCGTTAAGTTTCAGTTTCCAAATGAACCAGTCTTAGAATGGAAGGGTAGTACTTCAGTGCCTATAGGTTGGTTTGTTTCTTACCTTAGGTCCAAAAAATAATCTCTAAGGGTTGCATCTACCATCTAGTTTGGGTCAAGGATTCCAAGTTTAAAACCCCAACTCTTTAGTCAGTTCCAGTTGTGAATGAGTTCCTAGAAATATTTCCTGAAGATCTGCCCCGAGTCTCGAGTGAGCGAGAGATAGACTTTAGCATAGACCTTCTTTCAGATACCCAGCTTACCTCAATTCCTTCTTACAAAATGGTTCCAGCTGAGCTTAAGGAATTAAAAAAATAGTTAAAGGATCTCTTAGATAAAGGTTTCATCAGACCCAGTATCTCTCCATGGGGTACTCCAGTTATCTACGTGCGTAAGAAAGATGGTTCCCTCAGAATATGTATCAATTACCGTCAGTTGAACAAAGTCACTCTCAAGAATAAGTATCACATTCCTAGGATTAATGACTTATTCGACCAGCTTCAAGGTGCCGGTTGTTTCTCAAAGATAGACCTCAGATCCAGTTATCATCAGCTCAGAGTTAGAGAGCGTGACATTCTGAAGAAAACCTTCAGAACTTGGTACGATCACTATGAATTTGTTGTTATGTCTATTAGACTGACGAATGCTCATGTAGCTTTTATGGAATTCATGAATAGGGTGTTCAAGCAGTACTTAGACATGTTCATCATTGTCTTTATAGATTATATCTTCGTTTACTCTCAAAGTGAGGATAAATATGAAAACTATTTAATGATTGTCTTGCAGACTCTTAAACACCGCTAATTATTTTCTAAGTTCAGCAAGTGTGAATTCTGGTTGAAATCAGTAGCATTCCTTAGTCACATCATTTTCGGTGAGGGAATTTAGGTTGATCCTTAAAAGATCAAAGTAGTTAGGAGCTAGCCTAGACCCATCTCTCCATTAGACATTGGGAGTTTCCTAGGTGGTCCAATGGTTGTGAGAGAGTTTTTAAGAGTTGAAGACTCGACTCACTTCTGCTCCAGTTTTGACTCTACCAGATGGGTTTGTTGTCTACTTTGATACCTTCGGAGTTGGCCTAGGTTGTATGTTGATGCAGTATGGTAATGTCATAGATTATGCCTCTAGATAGCTCAAACCGTATAAGAAAAATTACGCAACTCATGATCTTGAGTTGGCAGCTATAGTTTTTGCCATAAGATTTGGAGGCACTATCTATATGGACCTCATGTGGTTATATTCACGGATCACAAAAGCCTTTAGTATTTATTTAGTCTGAAAGACCTAAATCTTTGTCAAAGCATATGGCTTGAGTTGTTGAAAGATTACAACATGAGTATTTTGTACCATCCAGGTAAAGTCAATGTAGTGGCTGATGCTCTTAGAAAACTTTCTATGGGTAGTGTTGCTCATGTAGAGGATGAGAAAAAATAATTAGTTTGTGATGTCCACAGACTTGCTAGATTTGGAGTTCAGTTAGTTAATTCAGCCAAAGGTAGTGTCATGGATCAGAATGGTTCTGAATCTTCTTAAGTGGCAGAGGTGCATGCAAAATAGAATAGCAATCCTATTTTGCTTAAGTTAAAGAAAGCAGTCTAAAGTCAGAAAGTTAAAATTTTCTCCCAATGAGGAGATGGTGTTCTTCGTTGTCAGGGCTGATTGTGTATTCTAGATGTAGATGAGTTGAGATAGTGAATGTTGATAGAAGCTCACAGTTTTCAATATTCCATTCACTCGGGTGCCACCAAGATGTACCGTGACCTATGGGAAGTCTATTTGTAGAATGTCATAAAGAAAAATATCACGAAATTTATGGCTATATGTCCAAATTGTTAGCAGGTTAAGGTTGAGCACCAGATACCAGGTGGTATGACTTAAAATATATGTATTCCTACTTGGAAATTGAAAGAGGTAAATATGGATTTCATTACAGGGTTACCTCGTACACGCTGACAGCACAATTGGATATAGGTTATTGTGGATCGGATGATTAAGTCAGCATATTTTCTGTCAGTTAACACTACAGATTCAGTGAAGGATTATGCTTAGACTCTATCTAAGAGAGTTTGTAAATTGTATGGAGTCCCCTTGACTATTATTTTGGATAGGGATACTCAATTTACTTTGTATTTTGGAAGTCCTTTTAGAAGGTCTCGATACCTAGGTTCATCTTAGCACAGCTTTCCACCAACAGACATATGGTCTGACAGAGCGGACTATTCATACTCTAGAGGATATGTTGAGAGCTTGTGTGATTGACTTTAAAGGTAGTTGGAGTGATCATTTTCTTATTGAGTTTGCTTATAACAACAGTTATAACTTTAGTATTCAGATGGCTCCGTTTGAAGCACTTTATGGTAGGAGGTGTAGATCTCCTATTGGTTAGCTCGAGGTTGGTGAAACTACCTTGATAGGGCTTAATTCAATTCATAAGGCTATGGAAAAAGTTTATCTAATTAGAGAAAGGCTGAAAATAGCTCAGAGTCATCAGAAATGCTATATAGATGTGAGGAGAAGAGACCTTAAGTTTGCAGTTAATGATTGTGTTTACTTGAAGATTTCACCCATGAAAGGGGTGATGAGGTCTAGCATGAAAGGGAAACTCATTCCTTGATATGTTGGTCCTTATAGGATTTTGAGGCACATTGGAAATATGGCCTATGAGTTAGATTTGCCTACAGATTTAGCATATCCAGTTTTTCATGTGTCTCTGTTGAAAAAGTACATTGGTGATTCAGTCGTAGTTGTTTCTTTATAGAGTGTGGGCGTAAAAGATAGTCTCTCTTACAAATAAGTTCTAGTTGAGATTCTTTATTCTCAGGTTCGTAAGTTGAGAAACAAGAAAGTCGCTTTCGCAAAAGTTCCTTAGAGGAAACATCTAGTTAAGGGAGCTACTTGGGAAGCAGAAGCAGATATGATGACCAAGTTTTCTCACATTTTCCCTTCAGTTCCAGGTTGAGGTAATAGTTTCCTCCTTAGTATTCATCTTAGTTCTATGTCCCTGAGTTGCTTTTATGTCTTAGTATGAATGCATGTTTCATAAATTCAGTTTAGCTTGCATTTCAGTTAGAAATTTAGTTATCATGTTAGTAATCAGCTTTTAGAACTCAATTTTGGGATTGCAGTACATTCCCTACCTTTTTAGCCTAGTTAGTCTTCAGTCAAGGACAAATGTCCCCAAGAAGGAGATGTTATAACACCCCCCTAAGACTTTATTTCAGACTTAGCACAGAAATTAGAAAGAAACCAGTCGAAAACATCATAAAATGACTCAGACAATGAGTCATGCTAAGTAACAATGACTCATTTGGTGAATCGCCGTAAGTGTCTAGCCAAAAGTCCTGAAGGATTTTTTTTTTATACTAGTGACAATGACTACTGATGATGAGCCATTGTTAGAAAAAACAAGTCATCCCAGCACTCGTTGAGTGAAATTCCCTAAAAGTCCTGAAGGATGAAAAATTCATTCTAGTGGCAATGACTCATGATGACGAGCCACTATCAATCATGATGAGTCGTCACCTACTCCAATCCTAAGAAAGTCCTGAAAGTTGGAATTTAAGCCCAATGACTACGACCTCTGACAATGGGTCGTTGTGTGTCATAATAAGTCATAATGACCACTAATCGTTAGGAGACCCATAAACATTCCCTGCATAATAACTCAAATGCTGAGTCGTCGTAGGTGATGACGAGTCATTCTGAGACTCATCCGTCACTGGTCAGCAGTTTCAGTTATGGTTGTCTCAGGGACCTTTGGATCTTCTCCCACTCTTTTAAAACCGATACTATGTCGTTTAAGGCTACTCTAAGTGGGATTAAAGGGGATTAGTCGATTAATTCTCCCTATTCTCTCTTAACACTTAGAAAATAGAAATAAAAAATGCTTAAGGTTCTCCCAAGTCAGAAGTTAGGGTTCTTCTTCTCCAAAAGCTCCAATTTTAAGTTTTGTTAGCAAGGATTCTATAAACTTCAGGTATGTGGGTATTCAATAAGGGTTTTCTTCCTCCCTCATGCCCAAAGTTGCTTTCAAAGTTTAGTTTTATGAAATTCAAGAATTCGGGCAAGTTTCCAAATATCCCAAATTTAAGATTCTTTTAGTATCTATGTTTTCGAACATCTTATGACTATGAATATTATTTTATGCATGATTTTAAAAAAGGCTTCCATATATGTTTGGCATGTTATGAACACACGATCCGAATGGGCTCATGAGTAAATTGACGCCAGTCATGGTTCTTACCCTTGGCAAGGTATAGAACACCCTCCTAACTTGGGTTACAGGTTGGATACCATGTTTGCTCACATGGTCTATATTGTTTACGAGAACCTCCCATAGTTTTAGACTCAATATTGTACATGACCCTTAGTTTAGTTTGTAATAGCTTAAACTTATGACTTTTCATATTATCTTTTAATATCTGTGTTTATACATATATTTATGCATCTCAAATAGGGTCATTGTACTTCCATTCAGTTTTACATCTTAGTACAGTATTTTAGTATTTACCAGCATATTCAGCATAGTTATATTTGCATATTTGACATGCTCAGTACATTCAAAGTACTGATCGCATACCTTTTCTTGCATTGTATTATCTTATGATATAAGTTCAGATGCTTAGCATTAGCCCCATAGTCTATACATTCTAGTGCCATCGTAGTAGCTGACAGTGGTGAATCCTCATCATCCGAGGATAAGAGTATTACATTATTTTAGTATTCTTTTAGTTTTAGTATTTAGAGTTAGTTAGGGACTTATCCCAACAACTCCTTATTTTGTAGAGGCTTTTAGATAGATAGTAGACATTTCAGCTTTATAGTTGTTTTCTGACTTAGTTTTGATTCAGTTTATTTTAGATACTTGTTATCAAATTAGTTTGCTTCAGTATTTAGTATTTTGGCTACCTTCATTATCATTAGTGTCATGTCAAACCATGGGTTAGCTTGGGGTCACATGTGGCTCTAAGCACCGTGTTATAACTAGGGTGTAGTCTTAGATCGTGACAGTTAGTTTCTGGAGTAGGTTCCCATGGGTCAATAATACGACTTGTACCTTAGTACCATGAGTTGCACCTTAACTCATTGTTTCTAGGATCAACTTCTGCCTTTAGACATCCCACAACTTGTGATGTCAACCTATGAGTTGTGGTTTGGACTAGTGATCTATGTGAAAAAATGTCATCTCTCAAGTCCTCATCAGTATGAGTCAACTTACGACTCATACATTCACTCCATGACTTATGGTGACTGGAGTTTGGAAAAAATTTGGGCAGCCTACCATGAGTAATAAACCATCTGTCAGAGTCAAAACTGAAGCAGAAGTGAGTCGAGATTTTAACTCCTAAAAGCTCTTCTCACAAGATTCGGACCACTGAAACTTAACCTTTTTCTTATTTAACCAAATCAATCGAGAAGCAATAGATGAGAACCCCTCGACAAATCTCCTGTAGTAAATAGTTAAGCCTAAAAAGCTCCTGATGTCTGATGGAGAAATGGGTCTAGGCCAGTTCTTTACTGCCTCCATCTCTTAAAAGTATACCTGAACACTCTAAATAGACACAATATGCCCAAGACATGCAACTGACTTCAATCAAAACTTGCACTTGTTGAACTTAGTGAACAACAGATGGTTCTTGAGAGTTTGCAACTCTCAAATGATCTGCATGCTCTTTCTCACATTGATATTAGATAAGGATGTCATCTATGAAGACAATGATGAACATATCCAAATACTATTTGAATACCCTGTTCATCAAGTCCATGAAGGCTGCAGGAGTATTTGTTAGTCCAAGAGACATAATTACAAATTCATAGTGACCACGTCGAGTTTTGAAGGTTGTCTTCAGAATGTCACACTCCCCAACTCTAAGCTGATAATAATTGATTCTTAGGTTAATCTTAGAAAAACAGCTGGAACCCTGAAGCTAATCGAACAATTCATCAATCATAGGGAAGGGATACTTATTCTTGATTGTGACCTTGTTCAACTGGCGGTAATTAATACACATTCTGAGATAACCATATTTCTTTCCCGTAAAAAGAGTTGAAAGCACCCTATGAGGAAATACTAGGAAAGATGAAACCCTTATTTAAGAGGTATTTCAACTGCTTCTTCAATTGCTTAAGCTCAGTTGGAGCCATCTTTTAAGGAGAAATAAATATGGGTTGAGTATTTAGAAGAAGGAATAATGACCCTCCAGTTCATTTTCTCAATTTTCATGTAGTTCCAGCATTTTGAGATTTCTTATAGCTGTTACAGGTCATCTGTGACTTGTTGGAACTGTCGTTTTGGTTATCAGACAGTTCGTTTGGATTTTAGGCTCATTTCCCTATTTTGGAGCTTTCGTTCTTAAGAAATTGGTCTCAGACAAAAAATCTGAGTAAACAGCCATGGATGAGAATTCTGACTGTGCCATCAGCTTTGAAACGTTGATTTTAGGCTAGGGGAATCCTTGGTCTAGGTCACGGGGCTTCTAAATTTATTTTGGGTCATCGGGTACAATTTGGATAAAATAGAACTATAGATGTGGGGCCCATATTTAATTGAAATGACCTCCGTTGGAAATTTCAATGGGTTCGTTGAGTCTGAAATGTCAAATTTGGTATGGTAGCATAGTTCATTTGCACGCACGGGATTTCGAATAAATCTCGAGCACCCGGTCGGAGTCCGTGAGAACTTAAGTTTTTGTTGGTTTTCCAGCTTATGGTGCAGGGTCCATTTACCCTAAACATTTGCAAGGGGTAGGACGTGTTTACAAAGGGGTAAAGACATTGACCATCGCGTTCGCGAGCCTTCTCCTTCGCGTTTGAGATAAAGGTTGCCCGACCCGATTCGCCTTTCCTCTTCGCGTTTGAGATAACCTTGTGTCGCGTTCGCGGTCCTCTGACCCCTTTACCTTTACATTCATGAACCATTTGTCCAGGTTCGCGAAGGTTAACTTTACTAGGCTTCGTGTTTGTGACCCTTGGCCTCCGCATTCGCGAAGGCTAGATGCCAGGGCAGTATATATGTTGCTTTCCCAATTTCTTCTTCATTTTTGAGCCTCCCTTCACCATTATTGGAGCTTGGACCAAGGGAAATAGTGGGAGATCATCCATTGAGGCTAAGGTAAGCTAATCCAACTCCTCTAGATCATTTCCCATTGTTTTCCCCGTCAAATTCCATCCGTTTCCTTGTAGATTTCTAGAAATTAGGTCTTAAATTCCTAAACTTATGGGGCTGATTTGAGCCCTGATTTATTCTCCATTTGTTCTCAACTTTTGAGCACACATTTCTTGTCTTATGAGGGACCTCTTGATAAATTCAATTTTGGAATTCTATTAGCGGGCCCCACGAGCCTATTTTTGACCCTATTTTGGGCCCGGCCTTTTTATATAGCAATATGAGTATCATTTTACTCCTATTAACGCGTATATTATGATTTTGATTGTGCGACGTCATTTTTGGGATTGTGGAGCAAAGGCGAGTGATTCGTGGGTGGTCCAAGATTACGGTTCGGCTTCGAGGTAGGCTTCGGTCTACTTTTCTTTATGATATTGTGTACTGCATAGATTGCATGTTAGATGGGGATTATAGGATCGGATTACACTTGTAAATCATGACCTAGTCTATTTAGGGAACTTGGGATAGAAATGTGATCTAAACCCTAGCCTAGGATACCCATTACGCCCCTAGAACCATATTATCCTTGATTATAGACATGTTATCCATAGATTGATGTTAATGATCCTTTAGTATAAGACTCACCATATTACTTAGGGAATTGGACAGTAGTTCCCCGGATTTTGGTGATATTATTATACTAGTTATGTATTGTTGGACCCGAGGCCAAGGTTACGATACCAGTAGGACTCCAGGTGAGTATTTTATCCCTAAAAGGGGACATGATTCTAGATTATAGACGCTTAGGCGCTTATGGTTGTATTGTTTGGATACTAGTGATGGCATGCATACATTCGGGCGCATTTATTCTTACTTAGTGATACGATTCCGACAAAAACCTTGATTTTACTACTATTTTCTAAAAAGAGATTTATTCCCCCTTTTCACTTCTAAAACAGATTTTTTTACAATGGGAATCGTACCACCTTATTTAATGAATTATGAGTTTTGGAACTAAAAATGTTTTTTTTGAAAATTAGACCGAGGTTGATTCTGGTCCATTATTAATCCACTCTTTTACCACTACTACTTACTTCGATCGAGAGAGATTCCGACCCTGTCAATGCTCTTATGTCAATTTAGTCCCGAACTTGATCTCGGGCAATAGATTTACAGATTTACATGTTTTTAGTCACGGTTCAAATTCGTGCATTTATTATACTTATATATCTCTCTGATATTGGATGAAGTAGATTGATTATGATGATTATTAGAAGTCCTGGTTCGGGACCAGGCAGTGTATATGAATATCTTGAGTCCCCTAGGGGCCCCTTAGTCCGTGAGCCGTAGTGCCGGAGAAGGATGGCCGACGTAGGTCATACCTTTTCGAGCTACTGAGGTGGAAGAGGTGTATACACTTGGTATATTATGGCACTCGAATTGGGTATGATATTGTTAGCTTATGTTGCATTCATTCATTCATATGCATTGCCTATCACCAATATAATTATTTGGCAACTTCATCTATCGGTTTTATGGGGCGCTGTATAGGTACATGTTATGGTTGTTGTCTGCTGAGTGTTTGACTAAACTTTCTAGGCTTATGGGGGCCCGATTAGGTTATTATTTGTCCGGGCTAGCCGGTTATCTTATTGTTGGTTATTATGGTTAGTTCATGGCAGGATGGTTATGGACTGGTACCCGAGGTTGTTGGTATGTTTCTGATCCGTTTCTTTTTTTATGGTAAATTACATCATTGATAGTTATCTCATGGTTAGATATTATGGTTGGGGACCCTGATTATGCTAGTATTAGCTTCCCTACTTGGTTATAATCCTTGAGATGTTTGGTTGACTCCCTCAGGTTATTACCTTTGATTTAGTCCTATATGTATATATATATATATATATATGGTATTACCGTATATCCATCTCTTCCTTTGTCTATCATATCCCCCTCTTCTTTCACTCTTCATTGGTGTATTGGCTAATAATATACGGTATTGTACTGTAGTTCCTAAATACTGTTAGAATAGGATAGTGTATTCCGATTGCTACATTAGCCTCATTATGCTTAGTTTTCCTGGATAGTTGCCTGCAGTTATATTCTTGCTTACATAATATTTATTCTTGCATTATCTTTGTTGTTGGCTGATGCCTTCTGAGTACCATGTGTTTGGTAGTCATACTACACTTCTACATCCTGGATATCATAGTACGAGTTCACGCCATTGACGTGTGCATCGTGCAGAGCAGCTATGGATCAGAGATTTGGGGTGAGCTCCTGACGTTTGGAGTATTCCTGCTCTCCCTCTTATTGATTAGACTGATCTCTATTTTGTGTTTCAAAGACGACTTGTACTTGTATTTATTCTGTATAACAAGAATGTAGCCAATCCATGACAAGAATGACATTGATGTTTGTCATGTCTAACTCAACTAGATTAGTTGTGGTGACTCTATGAAGGATTGACACTGAGCAATCTCTTATTTCCTCTGGCTATGACTGACTCACCGACTAGAGTGGAAATAGAAAAGGGTTCAAAGAGTTGTTCAAGACTGACCCCAAATTTAATGGCAACATATGGAGTTACAAATGACAAAGTAGACCATGGGTCCAACAAAGCATAACATTATGAAAAAAGACTTACAACATACTAATGACCACATCTAGTGAGCTTTCCTGATCCTGGCAAGAAAAGAGTGCATAGAAGCAGTTTTGGCACTGACCATCACTCGTACTTTCTAGATGTACCATATTGAATGGGGCAACCCATTGGGGTTGCTGAAGAAGTTGACTATGTACGACCACTACTATTTTTGCCCTACCGAGTAGAGGGACAATCCTTCAACCGGTGACCAATCTATCCACTCCCAAAACATCCTTTTGTTCCTAACAAGCACTCCCCTAGGGGGTTTCTACCACACTTATTGTATGCCATATAAGTACGACTAGAGTTGGGCATATTTTGGTTCAAACCGAAAAAACCAAAAAAACAAACCGAAATTAAATTTTGGTTTTGGTTTTTTGGTTTTTCGATCGATTTTAGTTTCAAAATTTAAGTATTCGGTTAATCGGTTTGGTTTTTAGTTTTTCAAAAAAATAATTAGGTTAAACCGAAAAACCAAAATTATATAACCCAACTCAATACCCAAATCTCAAATCCCCTAACAACAAGCCCAACAAGCCCAAAACCTATTATAACTTGTAATATAAGACCCAACACCCCAAGTCCCCAACCCCAATTCACTAAATCCCTCATAGTCACATTACCAGCCTCTCCCTCTTACACTCTCTCCCTCATCCGATCAAAAAGGCAAAAACCAATCTTTCCCTCAACCTCAACAAGTCAATGTCGCCTCACACCAAAAAGGCAAAAGCCGATCAGTCCCTTAACATTGACGTTGAGGAAAACAGTGATTCAGTTGTCCCTCAACATTGAAAACAGTGACCAATTTCAAAAGCCCAGTCATGACAAAAAAAGGCCCACTATTTTGATATTCAAAACCAAAAAAACAAACCAAAAAAAAACCAAATCGAATATGCAAAAACCGAACTGAATCGAATTTATTTTAGTTCGATTTCGTTTGTCATTTTTGCCAAACCAAAAATTGAAAAACTGAACCGATATTCAAAAATTGAACCAAGCAAACTGAATGCCCACCCTTAAGTATGACCCTCGGTAACACTCCTCTATGACTTACACACTGATGCTCTACCCTTCTATTTCTGCCTAGGTCTAGGAGATGGAGCGCTTGCTAATAAAGGTGTTAGAGCTGATGACCTTTGTTAAAACTGTGAGTGGCTCCCACTGCCAAACCTTTGTTGAGAAAACTCAAAATTATCGATCCTTGCTCTCTTTTTCTCTCTCTCTCTCTTTCCTTTAACTCTCTTCATCGATCTGTTGGGCATGAGTCATAAGTCAGGAGATATCCATATCTCCAATAAGCATAGTAGTCCTACACTGCTTGATAAAAAAATCAGATAAACCCAAAACAAACTTATTCATTCGAGCCCTGGCTCAGCAACCATCTTTGGAGCATATCTGAACAACTAAGTAAACTTGAGAGCATACTTCTTAACTAACATTGAATTCTACTTTAGGTTGATAAACTACTCAATATTTGCCTCATTTAACTCAAGAGAAAAGAATCTGTCCTAAAAGGCCACTATAAACTCATCCCAATCAACCAAAGTTACACCCCTACGATGATATTCCTTACACTGCTTATTCCACGAATGAGTCATATCCTTTAACTAATAGGATGCAACTCTCACTTTTAGCCCTAGTAATATGCATGACCTGGATGATCATCAATATCTCATCAATGAAGCCTTGTGGATCCTCATCCACCTTTAAACCAAAAAACTCATGTGGGTTCATCCTCATGAAATCTCAAACCCTAGCTGCAGCTGAATTCCCATTCTGATTGGCTAGGGCAACGGCCTGCTGGTTGACCTGAGTGGTCATGGCTTGTGCCAACATCTAAAAGGCAGCCCAAAATTCTGCATGGGTGACTTTCTCATTCAAGGGCTCTACAGATGTTGGTAGTCCTAGCTAATTTTCTCTCATCTAACCATTATTTCTTCTGGGAGGCATTTTCTATTATGTGTAAAGCACGAGTTAAAAGAGAACATAGAGTTAGACTCTATAGCATGATAAAGACCATGAAAGAAGGGAGGTTTCCTGGAAATGTCTCTTAGCCTCATCATCATAAGTGTGGCGTGCTTCACACTCATGAAAAAAAACTATACTTAACATAGTTTTTAGACAGCCTAAGACATTGTAAACCTGATGCTCTGATACCAAGTTTGTCATGACCCGAGTCTACACTCTAGAAATGACACGGTACTTAGAACCACAAGTGGTCCCAAACTAACGCATCGTACTATCATGACACTAAAACATATACTGAAATAACTGAGAGAAAGCTAAAACAAAACACGCGGACTACTGAACAACTGGAATAACTAAAATAAAACAATTAGTCTGAAATCAAATCTAAACTGAACAATATACTAATCTGTCTAACTCTGTCTAAAATCCTTTAAGTAAATTGATGAGTTACTGGGACAAGTCCCCAGCTAACTCTAAATAACTGAAACTAACGTATCTAATTATGTAGTTGAGTCTAAGCACCGAAACATTTATCATAATAGGATATAGTACAAAAGAAAGTTATGCGGTCAGTACTTTGAATATACTGAGCACGTCAGATATGCAAACCATAAATATTGTATATAAGCATACTGAAAACTGAAATTATGCTGAACAAACAATTTATATGAAAAGAGTATAATCCAGTGTACACTGGCCAAAAAGTAATATCATGCATTTAAATGGTGAGACAAAGCTATAAATCATGAAGGAATCTAATCTAACTAAAACTGTGGGTCATGCCCAAAGTCAAACTAAAATTATTTCTTTGGGAGGCTCTCTTACCCGATATAAACTATGTGATCAAACATGGAGTCCAATGTATACACCTCATTGGGAGGGTACAATATACCTTGCCAAGGGTATAAAGTCATGACTGGCATGGATCCACTAAATTGAACCCATTTGGGCCAAATATGACCTATGGTGGCACATAGTTCTGGAACTTAGGTTTTCTCGTGCATTTGGTGTAAAATACTACTTCCAAAACTATATATAATTACTCATAATAGGTAAATTGTAAATATGAAAAATAAGCATGAACTGGAACTAGTCATGCTTGTTGTAACTGATTTTTGTTATCATAAGATCAAATTATACTAAATCATTCTGAAATATGATCAATTTGAGTAATCATGTTAAATTCATTATGTCTAGGTGTAACACCCCATACATTTCCGACCCTACTTGATTGGTGTTCTAGGGCTTATATGCCTTATTTAAACCATGTGTACCTTAGTTTTGAGAGCGAGAAGTGCGTATTTTGTAGTGTTTTTGATGGACTATTGATGTTAATGTCCGCAAAGAAAAGTCGAAGAAAGGAAGAAAATCACATTTTAAGTGTGGGGCGCGCCCAGGGGTGTGCCAGGCCGCTTTTGGCCAAAATTTTTTTGGCACAGGTAGCACAGGGGTGCGCCAGGCAACGTGCCAGGCCGCCTTTGCCAGAAATTTTTCTGGCATAGGCAGCATAGAGGGGCGCCAGGTAGTGTGCCGGGGTGCTTTTTGCCAAATTTTTTCTCCAACCATTAGTCTATAAATAGGACTCTTGGGTTATGGTATTATTATTCCATCATAGTAGGGCTACTCTTGAGCGAGTTTGGCATCCAAGTTGGGGTTAATTCTTCTTCATAATTATTCTAGCAAATTATGTTACATTAAGCCATGAGTGGTAAATATCGCTTATTATTGAGGTTGAGACTATGAACGTGAATCTCGTGAGTTGAATGTTGTCTTCACAATTATGGAATTCTTTAAGCATGAGATTGTTGGAGTATTACACATCGAATTTGGTGGGCTAAGTTAACATGTGTTAATGGGCTCAATTTAAGGCCCAAAATGGGGTAAAAGACATGGCCCAAAAGGGCAAATGACCCATTCTTCCATGTTGACCAAGTAAACATGGCATTTAATGCCAAGAATTGGCTAAGGATGACTTGAGAGATTATATAAAGGCACAAAAGCTGATTTTTATTCATTATAACCCTCATGCCTTTCTAGATATTTCTAAAAACATTTTTCATCTCACAAACCCTAAAGCAACCTTCTTTCTTGGACAAGATCATCACTTTGAAAGCTTGGGTAAGTGTTTATTCTTGTGATTTAATATATTATATGCATGAGAGATGGTGTAGATCATGATGGTTATGTCTAAAAGTGTTAAGTAGTGCACTTTTGCTTTTTGCTAAAAGATGTGTCATCTATGTGACTTGAACTTGAAAGGAGACTTGAGGTTTTAATGGAAGTGAATGGTGTGGAGGAAATATCAACATGTATGGTGTGGTTATGTCCTTACCTTGTTTTTGTTTTCTATGTGTATAACTTGTGGGATTGTTGTGGGATTGTTGTTATGAAACGTATTGAGGTGACGTGATGGAGTAATTGTGACATAGTGTTAATAAGAAAGTGTAAAGGAGAAACTTGGCGTGATATGCTTTTGGTTTATGATGTTTTGGTCAATGCATGGAATGTTTTAGTATAGTTGGTATGACAATGCCGTGAATTATATTATAAAGGGTGAAATAACGTTATAGGGAAATCATTTAACTCATTGTCGTCTTGTGCACTTGTAAGGTAGTTAGTTGTTAATGTGAGCTCCGTTATGTACTTGTGTTGTAGATTAAAATGTAAAGAAGGAGTTGGATTACTTTATTCACAAATAGGACTGTGTATTCATATTGAGAAGATAAGGTATGTAAGGTTACTCTTTCTGTATCCTTTTGCAGGACATATTGTTCACATTGACATTGAACTTCTTTCCACTCCGAAATGTTCTAAAGTATCTCATTCAGGTTTGTTATAATTGTTATTCACATGTCTCTTATTCATTGACTATTGTTCCAAATTTCCAACAATGTTACAACCAATAACGTATCACTCTTATAATAAAAGAATTGAAGTAATGCATACTTGTTGAGTACGGGTGGCAACCCAAAGGGGGAAAAGCCTAGCTAGGGGCAATCCCGAATGAATATTGGGAACGGGTGGCAACTCGAAGGGGCGTTAGCCTAGCTAGAGGCAGTCCCGAATGAATATTGGGAACGGGTGGCAACTCGAAGGGGCGTAAGCCTAGCTAGAGGCGATCCAGAACGGGTGGCAACTCAAAGGGGCGAAAGCCTAGCTAGAGGCGATCCCGAAAGATTATATGAATGATATTACATGAACAATATTTTATGAATGATTGTGACAATGATATGAACGAAAACAAAAGAAATGAATGCAATGTATACAACTCCACACATGTATATTCTGGTGGCTAATCTATATTGGCCACCCACTTGTACTTGATTTCATTAAAGTCCCTGTATCTTATGCAGTTACTTATAGCCTTACATACTCAGTACATTCTTCGTATTGACATCCCTTGGGGGACTTACCTTACTTGCTGCAGGCACAGGTGCTAGTTGACCTCCAAAGTAGGTTGCTGGTCATTTGCAGATCTTTGGTGAGCTCCAGTTAGTTCGGGGCTTTTCGAGTTACACGTGTACATTTGTTTTGGTATTGTAAATGTTGTATAAAGCGGGGACTTGTCACGAATTTAGGTTGGTTATGTCCATGTATCTGTAGAGGCTTTGTAGATATTATGGGACAAATGAAGGAAATGTAAGGAACGTATGCTTTTGACATGGTGGCCCCAACGGCCAAGTTTCATATATATCACATGTTTTTCCATGACTTTCGCTATTGGCATCTTATATCTCTATGTGATGGTGATGCTTATTGAGTGAAATGCGTATGAGTATATACGAATGAAGATTGGTTCTCTCAGGCCTTAACGACTTTGGGTGTCAGTCCGCCCCGTTGCAATTCGAGGCGTGACACTAGGAGTCCACATCACCAAATTCTCTCCTAGCACAGTGGATGTAATTGTCACACCACAATCATCTTAGAGATATCTTCTTTATCACTTTGGTTGCATTCCCCTGCTTAACTTTGTATTCCATAATAGCTATAAAATACACTTTATTATCAATTATAAAGTCCTCAATTTTCTTTTGCTTATACACTTTACTTAACCCCTCACATTCCACACCATGATTATTTAAAATATTGGGAGGTCAATATAGTTTTCCTCTCTTAACCCAAACTTCTGTGGATACTATCTTATGCACGATCATGTTCATAAGTAGTCTTCACAGAAGTTTCAGTATGCTATAACTATTTTCAGTAGCTATCCTTCTATATTTACCAATATTATATTGGAGAGGTTTCGCCGCTGATTTACCTGTACTAACTGTTGACCATCCTTGTTACTGTGCCATTTGGATCTTGCAAAATAGTCCTTTACCTAGTATGAATAGGGCATGTAACTGATGTTGATGTTCCAAAATTCTGATTAACCCCCGCTTCTCCAGTCTCTACCCTTTGTTCTGGTTCTTGATTATGTCTAGCCAACCATTGTTTCCTCACTTGTTGGGCCCTTATAGGTCTAGGTTGTCTGTTTTCTTAACAGTTGTGACTAATTTCCAAGCATGTATTACAATACTTAGGTTTCCAATCACATGACACTACGTAAGTAAACATCCCCCCTTAGGATTTTGTACCTTAATAGTAGTAGGTAACTCTTTTGTGACATCCATTTCTACTAGGATCCTAGAATAAGATTTCTTATCAATGTTAGTAGTACAATCAACAGCATAAATTAGAACTCCCAACGTACTTCTAATCCTACTCAATGAGTCGGCACCCCAATAATCTAGAGGCAGGTTTGGCATTTTGATCCAAAGGGGAATGGTTCTCAATATTTCATCATCAAAATTGAAATCAAAAGCCCAATACTTTGTGATAATTGGTCTGTTATTTATGGTACGAGGTCCGCAAAATGAATAACTTCTTTTTTTCTTCAGATTAGCAAATTGGATGATAAAGTATCTATCATTATGATAATACATCTTTGGCTTCGCCTCAAATGTTCTTACTGACTTCAGGAACCTCTCTGTGGCTCCAAATAATAGCGATTCTCCTACTACATAGAGAATTATTGTATGTTTCCATTTTGCTGGTTTTTTCTCAACTTTCGCCTTGTCTAATTGGGCAACTTTCTCTCCTTTATATATCATAGGAGGTATGTGTCACGCCCCAACTCCCATCGAGGCGTGATTGGCACCCGAAGCCGTTATGGCCCGAGAGAACCAATCGTTGTCCATGCTCTCTCATATGTATGTCCGCGTATGCCTATCATTTTATTTCATGTAATTAAATATCAATGGCGGTAGTCATGGCAATAAGGGCAATATATGAAACTTGGTTGTTAGGGCCATTACGTCAAAATGAATGTACATCTTTTACTTTCATCTTCCCACATATGTCTACAAAGCCTCTAATAGATACATGACCATGTCTATACAATGTTTACAAAATACCAAAACCTAGTATGCACGTGTGACTTTGGAAGCCCCGAAGCAACTGGAGCTCACCAAGGACCTGTGTGTGATCCGCAGCCTACTGACGAGGTCTACTAATACCTGCACCTGCACATGTAAGGTAAGTCCCCAAGAGGGGTCAGTACGAAGAATGTACTGAGTATGTAAGGCCATAAGAACTACGTCAATACATAAGAACTTTAATGGAAATAATTATAATAAAAACTCTATATGTGGAATTATGTACCTTTCTTTCTTTATGATTAGTTCCAATGATTCGTACATAATAACAACAACCATGAAATCAATATAAGAGAAGTAGCAATGTGAATAAACTCTCTTTCTGTATGTGGGAAACCATGTACATTACGTTTATGATATTCCTTACTTACCTTCGTCATCTTTATTAGTCATCCACCTTATTGGTGGGTTATTATGATCATCCACCTTTTGGTGGGCATCCACTTTGTTGTGGGTAGTCATCCACTCTTTGGTGGGCATCCACTTTATTGTGGGTAGTCATCCACTCTTGGTGGGCATCCACTTTATTGTGGGTAGTCATCCACTCTTGGTGGGCATCCACTTTATTATGGGCAATCATTACATAACATTGCTTCTTTACTTTCATTACTCTTTACTCCATACTTTGAGAGATTGGTACATGAGCTTGTGAGCGATTGATTCATTCACTTGTGAGAGATTGATATTTTTGCTTATGAGAGATGAATACAATGATAGTCATAACTTTATTTGAAGCTTTGGATCAATAATCAATGAGTGAGAAACATGTGAATAAGCATTATTGGAAACATCACATTATTGGAACTATTGGACAATGATTAATGAACAATATACATGAGTATAACTACTATTGAAACCTTGGAACATAACCTCATTGGACTTTTGGAACATTACTAATGAATATGAGACATGTATATCACCCTATTGGAACTTGGAGCATGACATGATTGGAATAATGCTATCTAACCTAAACAAGCCCTCTTGATCTCATTACTCTCATTGCGATAGTCCTCTTAGACTTTACAACATATGACAACTTAAGCACTTCCATCCATGAATAAGAACTAAGTGGGTCATGATTCGTCTAGGAGTAAAACACATATGAATAACATTATATCCACCTTAGTTGGAATACTATAGAACCCCCTTGGAATAGAACACTTTTGGAACCTTAGGACAATGAGCACTAAATAAGACACATTAACATAACCACTATTGAGCTTTCGGAACATTATCAATGCATATGAGACATGTGATTCACAGGTGATCAATGAGGAAGAAATATGGGACCATTGCCCTTGGTAAACGGAAATAGGATAACTTAGAACATTTGGAACTTTTGACATGTAGTGAACACAATTCAACCAATGGACCCGAGTCATATGATTCACCATTGACCAATGAATAAGGAACATGTGAGTAACTCTAGCCAATTATCGGATACGAAATACCTTAGAGTATTTTGGAATCGAATGAGTACCATGACAATGTGAACACCATACGTTGCAGAAGGAAATAGAAGAGTAACCTTACATACCTTTACTTCCAAGTACTAGTACACAAGTCTATGTATGAACACAACAGTCCAGCTCCTTCCTTATGTTTCACTCTACAATACAAGTCCACAATGAAACTCTTGTTAACGATCATTTACCGTACAAAAGTACAAAACGACAATGAACTATATGACTACCATACAACATCATGTCACCCCTTACCATACAATCCAATGCATTTCCATATCAACAACACCATAACATTACACACATTGACCAAAAATCATACATCGATAGCATTTCACACCACACTTACCCTTACGCTTTTCTCTTTATCATTCCGTCACATTTACTCCTTTATCACAACATATGAACAACCTTCCATACTTCATACAGTACAACACACCTCCATACAATACTTTAAAGTCATTTAAACTACATCACAAATTGATAATTACATCCAAAAAGGGTACGGGGGCTTCGGGGGATCAACGGGAGACGAAAACATAAAAAACGAAACTCTGGGCTGACCTGCGCTGCCACCTGCGCACGCAGGTGGCTGAGGTGCACGCGCAGGTGCCCTTTGGCAGCAGCCAGAGGCATCTGCGTTGGCATCTGCGCCAGCAGGTGCCTCCGTCTGCAGGGGCGGATGCCCGTTTTGTACGAAATGGCTCCGTTTTGAGTCTCTTAATGCCATGAATGGTCCATGATCATAAACAAACTCATTTTAACATATTTTTGATCATTTAACATGACAACTACCAGCCATGGTCTCACGACACACATACAACACCCAAAACCACACTTTACGGCCAATATGCCACCAAAACCATAACCAATTTCGCAATAGAAATTCCAAACACTATACACAAGTATAAAGCAAGTCAAGACTATAATCACATCTCATATCTCACTATTGAATCCGTAAAGTTCATTTTCTTCAAGATCACAAACCCATGTTCAAGTTTACAAGGCAACACCACTCTCCGATTTAGCAAACATGTACACTTACACATAGTGAACTTATATTCCACCAACATACCCAACACCATATACACCATCTCCCATGCATAAAATATATTATATCATAACAATAAACACTTACCAATACTCACCAAGTGATGATCTTTGTCCAAAAGGAATGAAGGCCTAGGATTTGTATGAGAGAAGACAATGTTTGGAAATTTCTAGAAAAGCATGGGTGTCCAAAAATGAATAAAAATCTGATTTCTTCTCATATATATAAGCCCCTTTAAGTCTCCCTTATCCCATTTTGTCATTAATGCATGGTTTGATTGGTCAAGGGTCAAATATTGAAAGATTGGGTCAAATGGATCACATTGGAAGAATGGGTCAAAAATTCCCTTATTGGGCCATGTCTTCTTTGTTATTTTTTTGGGCCTCATTTAAGGGCCCAAGTGTATAAAACTTTTAATGCCCACATTTTGATACAAAATTCATCAATTCTCTCATGTTTTCATTTTTCACTAAATGTTTCGGTTATCAACTCAACTCAGACACGTACGGGGTGTTACAGTATGTAGCTTAAATCCATGCCTCGAGCAGCATACTTGTTTCCTCCCACTACATTAGGCCATGTCTTCTTCTTTATCTTAACAGCTTGAGGTTCAGTTGCATGGTGTTTGTCTCCAATCCTGGTTACCTGATCTATAATGACCTCAGTTGTTCCAGGAGTTTTCACCCCAAATCTATGTGCATCAACCCCAGTCATACCCATCGCAATAATGATTGGGGTTTTATTACCAGAACCCCTAGCTTCTATCCCAGTAGTTTTAGCACGATGTTCCATCCCAGCCAACGCAGTAAAATTAGGTGAGGTTTTGGAACCCTTACCTCCTATAACAAGTGCAGGCCACTCCTCTGCTGGAATCATGTTCATCTTTTGTTTCAATTTGGTAGCCTCTGTCAGATTCTTTCTCTTCGTCACTACTTCTTTATCATCTTTTTGTTTCAATACGGAGGGTGCAACCATGATGAAATAAAGGGATGTAATAGTAGTCGTAAAGAGAAGGGAGCCTTTCTCTCTCTAACAATAAACATTGAAGATTCAAATGTTATTTTTAACATATAGAATGACATTATATGTTAATAAATTTTAAAAATTCAAAAACCCTTAAAAAAAACACTAATTCATGAGTTTTGAGTAAATTTAAAATACTCAAAAAAAAAATCAACTAAAATACAAAATGTAATAACTAAATTTTAGAAAAGATGAAGAAAAAAATCCCAGTTGCCTCTAGCTTTTCGAGATCTTCCAGCTCTGTGATGCTCTTGATGCACCACCGGCAGTTATGAGAACTGGATCGACGAAGCTCATCAATCGAAGAGGCCATCTCGAAAACATCTAGACTTGTATCAGAATTTTCTTGATATTTGTTGCCTATTTCCTTTTGGGCCTCTTTGGTTATTTAGTCTTATTTGATGTACTAGTAAAATTATTTACTCTACGTGCGATTTTTATAAATTTAATTGTTAAAAATTTACAATTAAATATAAAATATAACATATGCATATGAAAAATTTAAAAATCAACTGATCAAATGTATAAGAAAAATACATATAAAAAAGAATAGAAATGTCTCAGTTCGAGGAATACTCCTTTCATTGAAAAGTGAAGATAACCTTCATACTTATTATATGAAAAAAAGAATATGTAACATAAGTCTTCTGGACTGTCTGTACTATATATTTATGTTTTGTCCATGAATAATTTAATTATTAAAACTAATAACTGTTATTTAATTAATATATTTAGAGGTAATTTTTATTCGTAATAATAGACATATTTGATCTCAAAAGAAATAGAGAATTTTAGTGCAAGAGAAGAAGGACAATCTTAAAATTAAAAGTAGCAATTAGAGGAAGATCAGAAGCGGAAGAAAAAAATACTTGTCATTATTAAATATAAAGTTGAAGATAAAAAAGAGGGAGGAGAAAATTATGATACATGGATCCATGGACTAATTAGGGATTTTCTGGTTTAACAATCAAAGCCAATGAAATATATATAGATGGTTCACCACTCCATCTTCAGAAATTTATATATCCAATGAGCAGTAAGAAAACAAAACGCATAGGTGAATGAAGAGGTTTCTCCCAGTATTTTGGAACATGGCTACATGGATTTTATTTCAACATTTATTTTGTTACTTGATTACTGATACATGCATTTTAGTTCACATTTATTTGTGAGAATTTTTTCAGCCATTTAGTTTAGTAGATTATTGTATTAAAAAACCAAAAAAATCTTAAACAAGGAGAAAAAAGAAAAATGTCATTGGAGGTCATAGAGAGGTGTCACATCACCTTATCTATGTTCCTCCTTTATAGTATATATAGATTGTTGGCCCTGCTCAAAACTTCGTTTTTGGTTATTTAAATCATGCAAAAATTTTTTAAAAAAAAGTAACAACTATCTTTTACAAAACTACTCAAAAATTGAATCAACACCCTATTCGAAAACCTCCAAAAAATCATGATCCTAACTTGCATGTCCAAACTCAACACATGTCCAAATGCTTAGGTAGCATCTCCAATTTTCTTCTTACTTTTATTGTACTTTATTTTATTTTATTTCTTGAGAAAAAAAGATGTACATTACTTTTCTTGTAAAGTGAATTAACCACTTAAATAAAAAATGAGTAACTTACAGAAATGTAGGAGCTTTAGACCATAATTACAGGGCACCACCTATGTTTCAAAAATTACATTATCTCTCTAAAGATTGATTTAGATACATCGAACCAACTCATGTATCTTAGATAAACGCGCCTATAAAAAAGGAAAAAGAATATTTTCTGCAATTGACAATAATTTTAAATCATTGAAATCAAGAGAGTAACGGAATGTGGAAGAAAAACGTATCTCAGTCCCAAAATAAACAAAACAAAATTTAGATACATGAATTAGATTGAATTTATGTTTATGTTTATCTTCAGTAGCATATTCTTTAGATACATGAATTTGGTTGAATTTATGTGTATTTTCGGTAGCATATTACTTAGATACATGAATTAGCTTGAACTTATGTGTATCTTAAGAAGCATATTACTTAGATACATGAATTAACTTCAACTTATGTATATCTTTTGTCACGCCTCGAATTCCAACGGGGCGGACTGGCACCCGAAGCCAATAAGGCCCGAGAGAACCAATCTTCATCCATGTCCATTCATATGCATGTTATTCAAGAAACATCACCATCATGTAGAGATACAAGATACCAATAGAGAAGGTCATGAAAACATGTGATATATACATATATGAAACTTGGTCGTTAGGGCCACCAAGTCAAAATGGACATACATCCCTTACATTCATATTCCCACATACGTCTACAAAGCCTCTTACAGATGCATATATATAACCAACCTAAAGTCAGGACAAGTCCCCGCTTTATACAATATTACAGTACCAAAACAAATATACACATGTGACTCAGAAAGCCCCGAACCAACTGGAGCTCACCAAAGATCGGCAAATGATCCGCAACCTACTGTGGAGGTCTACTAACACCTGTGCCTGCAGCAAGTAAGGTAAGTCCCCCAAGGGACGTCAGTATGAAGAATGTACTGAGTATAAGGCTCATATGAAACTGCATGATATATAAGTACTTCCATGAAATCAAATATAAGAGAATAATCAGTGCAGATAAACCACCGGCCTGCATATGTGGAACCATGTACATTACGTCCTTTACTTCTTTTGCCTTTACATTTATTCATCTTTATCGTTCTACCCATGATAGGCTTTTCTGTGGCCCTGGGATGAGATTAACCCATGCTAGGTAGTTTAACCCTGTGATATGATTAACCCATGCTAGGTTTTCTGTCTCCCCTGGGAGGTTACTGTGATAACCCATGCTAGGCATATCTGTCGCCCCTGGGATGTTACTGTGATAACCCATGCTAGGATTTTATATCGCCCCTGGGATGTTACTCAACCAAACAATTATACATTACTTCATATCTTTACTTCTATGAGATTGACACATTGGTGATTGTACATTATTGGAACTTTGAACATAGCATTATTGGAACAATGGGAACTTTGGAACATTAGTCAATGAACGTGAGACATGCTGAATCACAATTGATCAATGAGTACGGAACATGTGATTAATAATAATTGATAACCGAAAATAGGATACCTTAGGACATTTCGTAATGGAACAAGTACAATATCAATGTGAACACTATGTGCTGCAGAAGGATACGAAAAGAGTAACCTTACATACCTTATCTTCCCAATATGAATATACAATCCTATATGTGAACACAATAGTCCAGCTCCTTCCTTATGTTTCACTCTACAACACAAGTACATAACGGAGCTCACGTTAACAATCAACTACCTTACAAGTGCAAGAGACGACAATGAGTTACATGTTTGCCTAAAAATGTCATTTCACCCTTTACAATACCATTCATGGAATTATCATACCAACAATACCACAACATTCCATACATTGACCAAGACATCATAAACCAATAGCATGTCACACCAAGTTCATACTTTACACTTCTCCTTCAACACAACATCACAATTACTCCATCAAGTCACCTCAATACACTTCATAACAACATATCGACAACAATCCCACAATTTACACTCATAGAAAAATAACAAGTCAAGGAACATAACCACACCATACATGTTGATATTTCATCCATACCATGCACTTTCATCAAAACCCCAAGTCTCCTTTCAAGTATAAATCACAAGGATGGCATATCTTTTAGCAAAAAGCAAAAAGTGCCCTATTCAACCTTGCCAACATATCCATCATGATCTACGCAATCTCTCATGTATATAATATTTTAAATAACAAGAATAAACACTTACCCAAACTTGCAAAGTGATGATCTTGTCTAAAGTGTCCAAAGAAAATGGTTGCCTTAGGGTTTGGAAGATAGAGAAATGTTTTGAAAATGTCTAGAATGACATGTGTGTTAGAATGAATAAAAATCTGATTTTTGGCCTTTATATAGCCCTCAAGTCATTCTTAGCCACTCCTTGGGCATTAAATGCCATATTTACTTGGTCAAATGGAAGAATGGGTCATTTGCCCCTTTTGGGCCATGTCTCTTACTCCATTTTGGGCCTCAAATTGAGCCCATTAACACATATTGACTTAGCCCACCAAATTCAATGTGTAATACTCCAATTATATCATGTTTAAATAATTCAATAAATGTTACAACAATATTCAACTCACGAGATACATGTTCGTAGCCTCAATCTCAAAAATAAGAAATTCTAGCCACTCATGGCTTAATTGAACATAATTTGATAAAATACTTGTGACGAAGAATTACCCCAACTCGGATGCCAAACTCACTCAAGAGTAGTCCTACTACGATGGAATAATGATACCATAACTCAAGAGTCCTCTTTATAGACTAATAATCGTAGAAGAAATTTGGCAAAAAGCACCCCGGCACTCTCCCGGGCGCCCTAGGGACTTAGAAAAATTTCAGCATTTGAAAAGGTGTGCAGGGGCGGCCTGGCAAGCCCCTGGGCGCACCCCCTTGCTGCCTGTGCCACAAAAAAATCAGGCCAAAGTGGCCTGGCACGCCACCTGGAGCGCCCAATACTAAATTTTTGATTTTGACTTTTCTTTGCGGATTTGGTTGGATCTTTCAAGTTCCAACCTTTTGCTTGCCTCTTATATTTAAGATCCTTTGCTTGGATGTCCCTTAAACCTCACTTTTCACACCACAAATACTCCACAAAGTCACAAACACCTCCTACGAAGGTCTAATCACATTTACTAGCACATTATCAAATGTTCCATCAATAACAATACAAAATACGTACTTGTTGCTCTTGAACCTAGGGTAAACATGGTTCAAAGTTGTCAATTAGGGTCGGAAATATACGGGGTGTTTCACTTAAAAAGCATATTACTTAGATACATGTATATTTTCATGTATCTATGAATCTGAGTATCGTAATTTCATGAATCTGTGTATCTAATTTCATAAATTTAGGTAAATTTTTATGTATCTGAGTTTTATAATTTCATGTATTTGTGAATATGAGTTTCTTAAAAATAGTGAAGGGATTGAGAAAGAAGAAAGGAAGAGGAGAAAAGAACATTTGATTTTTTTCTCTAATTTAAATATTTCCACCACCGCACCACCTATTCCTCTCTTTTTATCCCTCTGCCACCCTTCACCTCGAGAAAAACCACCATAAAACCCATCGGCCACCACCACCAAAAATCCTTTTCCCTTTTCTTTTTTCGTTCTCTCACTCACCGGTGAAGCTCCATCAGATCTACGGTGGAGCTCTGTCCAAACAGGCCCTCATTTTCAACTGTTCTCTGATCCACGATGAGTCACCACCACAACTCCGACTAAGCCAGTCACGAGCAACCAATAACCACCCAACACCTATTGCAGCAAATTGAACAATCGTCAGAGCAAAACCACTAGAAAACCCATCGACCACAACCAAAAATACCTTTTCCTTTTTCGTTCTCTCACTCATTGTCGAAGCTCCATCAGATCTACACTAGAGCCGTCCAAACAGAGGAAGTGGTTCTCAGGTTCTCCGGTCAGATAGAGGGGAGGTGAAGATTTTTCTTTTGTTGGGAAGAGAAAGATCAGATCTGGGAGGTGATAGAGAACTGGAAGAAATTGAAGTAAATTAGGAGAGGAGATAGAGTGTTAGATACTTATTCAAAAACATAAGCTAATATTATGTTGTAATTAATTTAAACTTATGTGTAGTTAGATACATATAGTAGTGATGTTTATATCAGGGTGGATAATCGATTCACCCACCTAAGAAAACACAAAACCATCACTATCATACTAAGCGGTCGTTTGGTAGAGTGTATTAAAAAGATAATGAATGCATTATTTTTGTGTACTACTAATGCAATGTATGTATAACTAATGCTTGCATTAGTTATACACTCTATTATGTACTGAGACATGTATTACTAATACCACTTTTTTCATGTATTAGTAATACAAAAGCTTTCAACATGCATTAATTTGATTAATGACATTGTTACCCCTCAAATCCCTCTCCATCCGCTCAATATCTGATCTTGCTTCAGCAAAGACAGTGAACTGTCTTTGATAACGAAACCATTTCTAACGCCATACACAGACAAATTCTGATCACTCTTCATTTCAATGGAATTGTGCCTCAATAACATATAATCACTCCCACAAATTCGATTAAATCTTTAACTTTATCACATACTTTCACTTTTAACTTGAAATTCTGAAGTTGTCGACTCCACTTTTATTCGATTTTTAGTTCTGATCTGGCCATTAAGGGAATGGGGTAATTGATAGAATTAAGAAAAAGGGACCAGTTTTTATTGAGTGAATTCAATTTTCCTCCATTATTGAAGTAGCTCTCTGCAGCAGAAAGTCCCTAAACCTTACCAATCAGTGAAGTTTTATATTGTAAAGGGTATTTTTGTAAACAAATATTTTTTTATAAAAATTATACAAAATATTTTATTTCTAATATATCAAACTAAACAGTGTATAGGAAATAATGTCAATATTACTAATGCAAGCATAACTAATACCAGTATTACTAATGCAAGCATTACTAATACATCCTATTCAGTATTGTTATTATACACTCTACCAAACGACCCCTAAAACACCTCATGGTCTTTCCTTGATCATCAAACCAAATTCATTCTTTATCAATTCGGTTAAAATAAGGAAAAATTACACAAAAGTGCAACTACTAATATTACATTATAAAATATAGCCCACTGTATATTACATTACTAAAAATGGCCCAATTGTATAGACCTAAAATGTTACTTTTCAATCTGTAGCCCATTTCATGTTCTTACCTTACAGGTGTTTGGTCGTTAATGGTGTTGAGTCTGTGAAGGGAATTTCCCAGCGATTTTGGGTTGGTGTTAGGCGATTGTGGTGATGAAATTGTTGGAGTTTCGATGGTTGTTTCAGTGGGGTTGTTTTTGTCGAATTGAGGAGTGAGAATAGAAGAGTATATTGTTGTTAATGGAGGTACTTCGATGGGGGTTTTGGAGTGATTAATGGAGGAAGATCGTGTTGTGGGTGTGTGTCAATTCCTTGAAAAGGGGATTAAAAAGATGAGTCCAATTGATATTTTTCGTTGGGATGGAGGTGTTAATGGAGCGTATTAAATTGTGTTGTTTGCTGGGTATAATTGGAATGGAGGAATTGGAAAATTGAGCAGTGGAGGGAGCTATTTGGTTCTTTGGTGTTGTGGAATTTGAGGGTAAAGTGATGTGGTGTTCATGGAGGTTGAGGTTGAGAGCAGGTTATGAAGAAGATGATGCCATTCCCCCCCCCTCCTCCCCGCTTTTCTTCTCCTTTCTTCTCTGTGTAAATCCCTTGTATCGCGTCTTATGTGTGTATCTTCTGAAGGTGAGAGACACGTATAGTGTTCCATCGATTTTGTAAATAAGCTTCGTTGTGTATTAATATAAAAGTATGGGTATGTATTGAGGAAATTAAATCTAAAATTTTGGCGATTTGGTGCAGTTTTTTAGGTGTTTTTGAATGAATCTGATGCTTGAATTCAAGGAAGAAGATGAAGTCGATTTTTTGTATAATAGTGTATAATAGTATTGTATATGAGTGTATTATACACGTCTTATAATTTTGTATAATGTTACATATACAATTATTCGATAATATACATAATTATACAAATATGTACATATCTATATACAATATTCACACAATGTATCTATATTGTATAAGTGTGTATAAAAGAGAGAGGAAGAAGAAAATCACCGAAATAAAAATACTGTATTGTATATACAACAATATACAATATAGTATACAAATATTTACAACAATCTATAATACAGTATACAAACATATACACCGTTGTACCAAAAAACAGACTTAGACTTCTTCCTCGAATCCAAGCATCAAATACATTCAAAAACACCTCAAAACTACACCAAATCATCCAAAATTTCAGATTTGGGCTCCTCAATACATAACCAATCTTTTATAACTATACCCACTCAAAAACAAAGCTTATTTATGAAACATTGGAACCTCGAATTATAGAAAAAAACTCGAAATAATGTTGAATTTTTTACCAATTTGTTTGAAGTTTTTTGGGAGAGAATTGAGAAAGAATTGAAGTGAAAATCGTGAAAAAGAAGCTGTGAATTTGATATGAGAAGTGTTGTTACTTATATAACTAGAAAGAAAAGTTAGTTTATAGTAAATAACCAAATCAGATTTTGGGTTATAAAATATAAAGTATATTTTTAACTATTTAAATATAAAATATATATACTAGTTGTACTTTTGTAATTATCTTAAAATAAAACATATTCTTCCCTAGTCCTCCCCCCGCCACAACCCCACCCCACCATTCTACCCCCTAACTAGGGGTGGGCATAAAAATTCGAGAACCGAAAAATCATACCGAAACAAATTAGTTCGGTTCTTCGATTCAGTTTCGATCTTTTTCTCGGTAGTTCGGTTCTTTGGTTCAGGGGTAACGGTTCTTCGTTGCACCGAAGAACCGAAGTTTTATTAATTTTTTTTTTAAATTTTCATTTAGCTCATGTTTGGTCCAAAACTTTTCAAGACCAAGCCTCAAAAACCATACCCAATTACCTCATCAATATTTACCTTCCATCCTTATTACTTTTACATTTTCCTAATTTTTAATTTTAATTCCTAATATACTTATATTTCTAATTGTAATTTCTAAAAAATTTCACACATATACTCCTAATTTCTAAATTTTTTTATACAAATACTACCACCGTATTGTAATATGAAAAATAGAGCATTACAATTAGGGGTGGGCATAAAAACCGGAGAACCGAAAAACCGTACCGAACCGAATTAGTTCGGTTCTTCGGTTTCGGTTCTTCGGTTCTTCGGTTCGGTTTCGGTGTTTTTTTTCGGTAGTTTGGTTCTTCGGTTCGGTGTTCGGTTTAGGGGTAACGGTTCTTCGGTGCACCGAAGAACCGAACTTTTATTTATTTATTTTTTTTTTTTTTAATTTTCATTTAGCTCATGTTTTCCCAAAACTTTTCAAGACCAAGCATCAAAACCCATACTCAATTACTCCATCAACATTTACCTTCCACCCTTATTACTTTTACATTTTCCTAATTTTTAATTTTAATTCCTAAAATACTTATATTTCTAATTGTAATTCCTAAAAAATTTCACACAAATACTCCTGATTTCTAATTGTAATTCCTAAAAAAATTTCACACAAATACTACCACCGTATTGTGATATGAAAAATAGAGCACTACAATGATATATATTTGAAGTTGTCCTCACTTGATAGTCTATTTACAATGTTTTAGATTTTTTAGTGTCTTATATTTTGATTCGGTTCACATTTTATTTTTTATTTTGCACCGAAAAACCGATTTAAAAACACCGAATTAAACCGAACCGAAGTTGAAAAAACCGAACCGAACCGAATTAGTTTGGTTCGGTGTTCGGTGCACACTTTTCCAAAACCGAAAACCGAAGAACCGAACCGAAATTTGATAAAACCGAACCGAAGAACCGAACGCCCACCCCTAATTTATTTACAATAATATGTATTTGAAGTTTTCCTTACTTTATAGTCTATTTACAGTATTTTAGATTTTTTAGTGTCTTATATTTTGATTCGATTCTCATTTTATTTTTTATTTTACATCAAAAAATCAATTTAAAAACACCAAATCAAACCAAACCGAAGTTGGAAAAACCAAATCGAACCGAACTAGTTTAATTTGGTATTTGATACACACTTTTTTAAAACAAAAATTGAAGAACTGAATCGAAATTTAATAAAACCGAATGAAAGAACCGAACGCCCACCCCTACGCCTAACAAATTTTTGCTAAACTGTGTCATTTTCTTGCATTTTCTCCTCTTTTCCATGTTTTCATCATCATTGTTAGTAACGTCCTGATAAACTTACACTTATCTCTAAGAAAAGAAATCCATTTCAGTTCCAAAAAAGGGTCAATTGCGTTTTTCATTTTGTTGCTCTGAAATCATGGATCTTTGGTCTGTATATGTAAAAAACACCAATCTGCTACTCAGAAATTCAAAGCACTTTGTTTCTGGCCATTTGAAATGTGAAAATTTGAAGGTGTTTGAGGTCAGACTACCTAAAAGACGCCCTTTTTCTGGTTCTTTACTGGTTAAAGCTATGGGTAAGAAGAACTCTGACAATTCCAATTCAGGTATTTTTTACTTTTTCCCTTTCTGGATTAAGTGAAAATATTGGTGTTCTTTATAATTTGTTGCTTGAAAATTAGTAATGAGAAATATTGATGGATTACTGAAAGACTTGACTTTTATTCTTCATCTTTGTAGATGAGGAAACCTAGTTTTCACTTTCTAATTTCCTTTACCTTCATTCAACTCTTGTAGTTCAAGACTCTATGGCTTTGGACTTGTGGTTAGATTAATAAATGATGTCTTCGTTGATAATCGGTTTCTAATTTCAACAAAAAAAAATTGCTTTTCTCCTTAAGTTACATCATATGCTAAGAATGTTGATGTGAAGAACCTTTTGCTTTCAACTCTTTCTTGGAAAAAGTTGTGAAAAGAAACGTGGAGGAAGTGTGTCGAGTTGATACTCTGGAAAAGTGAAAATGACTTGAGAACATACTTGTGCCAGCTAGCTTGTATCTGGGGCTGGAGAAAAATGAGACTTCTTTTGTCATTGTAAGAGGCACAACCCGAGAACTTTAATAATAAGAAACATTGTTGGTTCAGTTGTAAATTTCGTGCTGTGAATTCTCCTTCATATCAAATGCATCTTATCAATAATCTGCACAAATGCATATCTAATACCAGATAGACTTTGGGTTTGAGTGGGATGATTCATCACAGTCCTCGACTTCCCCAACTTCTCGTGGGAGAAAGAAATCATAATCTAGTTAGAGTAAGTTTGGTGACATGGAGTATCACTTTTATGTAATTTGTACGAGATCTTTAGGTATGCAGATATGATTAAGTGCTTGGCTTCTCTTTTCCACGTGTTCTGCTCTTGCACTTGAATATCATGAGTTGGGTGCTTCCCTTTATAATGAAAGCTAGTAGTGTCATGAAAGTAAATTCAATTTGAAGCCCAATATTGATAGACCTAGTAGTGGATTGATGTTAGCCTATTTCACTATGTCTCAATTGGACTATATGATGTTAGCTCTAGGTACAACGTCTTATCGAAGCGCTTTATTTCATTTGATTACTCATGCTTATTCCGAAGGATTATTATATTTAGGATCCGGATTCGTTATTCATTCAACGGAAACTACTGTTAGATAATCTCCAGCTAAAAGCCAAAATATGGGTCTTATGGGAGATTTAAGAAAACTCGTACCAATTACCAACATCACATTTTTATTAGGTACACTTTCTCTTTGTGCCATGGTACCTTAACAAGACGATGCAGATTTTAGTTTGTAACAAAATTCTATTTCTTAAATCAATAAGAACGTAGCTCTATTTATCAGAACCTGCACCAAGAAAATGCAGCGTATGTACAATTTAGGAACCCTCAGTATCCCTTGTAAATGCAGGGAGCTTAGGAAATCTAACAGTCTATGACATATACATTTAGTTCTTTACACCAAAGAGCGAGCACATACAGGCATTTGTATCTAATTCTGTGAACAGGTTCTGCGTTCCTTTCAAAACATCTCTGGTTTCTCTTCCACCAAATAACCCAAAAATTGCAAGCTGGAATGGTACGCAACAATATTTTGGTCTCTCTGTTCATTTTTCTTCCTTGCCAGCCTTGTAACAACTCTTTAACTGTCTTAGGCATCACAGGCATCAGCCAGCAGATTCCCTAAATGTTTAGAAACATATTCTGGATCTGTCTTGTTGTCTTGCAATGGATCAGGATGCAGTTGACATCTTCTGTCCCTGATTCACACACAAAATATCTACTGCATGATCGGAAACATTTTTTTTCTTTTTTTCTTTGTGAATTAGATTGAGTCAAGCACGTATCATGTGATGCTAACCAACAAAAACCAACCACCCAGAGAGGAATAGTGTTGTTCCACATCTACTTTTCTTCCTTTTCTTGTGACTGTCTGAAAGAGGCTTGACTAGTTTGGTATTGAGGCGGAGTTGCCGTTATTATTATTAGATTTATAGGAGACATGGCTGAAGAGTTGATTTCAACTGCTAGACGTAATTGAGAGACTATTTTGTATTGGAGTGCGGTGGAATTAAGTATCAAGCATCTGTTGTCTGATGACTAACTGGATGTTTCATATGCCGATAAATAGGTAGGTAGACTGAAGTCTATGATGATTAGTTATGAGATCTGAGAAGAACAAATCTTAAGCAATGATTGGTTAAGGCAAGTCTAAAGGAGGCTGACAGACAAGGGTACCCTTGTCATTAAACCTAGGTCGCAAAACCTTTTACAGTATCTAAGAAGTAATGAGTCATGCAAGCGTCTCTCCTTAGAGCCTTGTGTAGAAGTTATTAAGCTCGTTGTCAGTGATCCACCGCGAGGCTGGCATAAGGATGATGTTTTCGTGTTTTATTTCAGTACAGAGAAAACTTGTTGTACACTTCTTGTATTCGATAGCTTTACCATCTTTTGTGAATAAAATACAAATACCAATTACTAATCAAATTTATAGATGAAGAAAGCAGTACAAATGTGATGCAATCCAAATCGCATCAAGTTCATTCACCGAAGTCAAGCAAGGGACCTACAAAGAACGCTAGGCTTGTTCATGAAAATGGAAGTGCTTGATCATGTGTTGATGCCAAAGAGGGGATTCCACACCTTGAAGATCGCTTGGAGGGATGAAGGAAAGGCGATGGAAGAAGCGGGACCAAGTGAGGAGCTTGCCATAGTTGACATTGGCTCGCCAAAGTGAATGACCATCGCCAAGGAAGCTCGCCAAAGTCAAACAAGCAAACTGTTAAGTTTGGTGATGGAGGATCAAGTTTGGCGACTCGCCATTGAGTTTGGTGATGGGATGCTGCTCGCTAAACTCACCAATTTCGGGTCACTTTTGGGCCCATGAGTAATAATTAGCCCAAGACTATAAATAGCTAGATATTTGCTTTCTTTCCTAGATTTTGATTAATATTGATATTGTAAAACTTTTGAGAGTGTGTGAGCTTGGTTTAAGCTTTTGGTTGACGATTTTTCTTAGAAACATTGGTTGCGGGATGAATTCGATTCCCTCAAGGCCATCGTATGAAGTTGGTGCTAATTGTAGGATTAATCGTTTGAGGTTCTTAAGTTTGATACCTTTGCGTTGCTTACAATTTCCTCTTTTTGGGTCAATTTAGTTATCTTAACTTTCTTAGCTTTCAATTTTCGTATTGTTCTTGTTTTGTGAGTCGATTTCTATCATTTGGTATCAGAGTCGTGTTTAGATTCGTTCCTATGAGTCTAATCTTGGGTTTGTTACTACTAAATAAAGTGTCAAACACGTTTTTAAGAAAGTCCCAAAAATATTTTGTTGTTTTGAGTCTTGTTTGAAGTTTCTAGTACTAGATTTGCATTCTCTAGTATTATTTAGGTCTAGATCTAAGATTTGGTTTTGATTGGAGTTGTTTTGAAGAATCCACCATTGTGGGGTTTAGAGGTTTGAAGAAAAGTGCAAATGGGTTTTGAGATATGAAATTTTTGGCTTGGAATTGAGGGTTTGTTTCCCATATCAAGAGGAGCCTAGATTTCAAATTTTGTGAAATTTCGAGCTAAAATGAGAGAGTTATGTTTTTTCGGTATTCATCTTCTTGTTGGTGTTCTTGAAGAAATTCAAAACTTCAAGAGGAAGAATCTTCAAAAAGAGGTGTATAATCCAAAAAGAAAGGAAGGAGAAAGTGTTAAGGAGTTGGTACAAAAAGGGAATTTACCAAAGGGGTAAATACTAAAGGACAAAGTACAGAGGGGACCACACGAGCATAAAATTCAGAGGCCTTCAGGTGTTTCTGTGCCAAGTTTGGCGTCACCCTCTCCCCATCGCCAAAGTTGTGGACGATCCGCCAAAGTAGGGGTGAGTATAGCCAAACTTAACATTACAATCTGTTAAGTTTGTCTGCACAAGGCCTAGTCTGGTGACACTGAGAAGAGTTTGGCGACAGAAGGCAAGAGTTTGGCGACACTAGGCCTAGTTTGGTGAGCCAAACTCCAAAATTCTCCCATCAATCTCAGGTTCTAATTCCTTAGTTTCCTTTTCTTGATTCTAATTCACTTGCTTGATTCCTAAAGCTAATTTTCAACTAGTATTTGATCTACTTAGTTGATTGTTAGATCTTGAGTCCTTTTCTTTCATAGTGCTATTTCTTTCGTGCTTTTCTCGTTTTATTTCGTAGTTAACTTCTTGATTCAAGTCCTTTTAGTTTAATCGAGTCGTCCGTCTTCCTTTTATCAAAGATCTATTTCGGCCGAGAGTAGCAATTGATGCTTCGTGAACAACTGAGTGTAAGCAATCTTTAACAATTAGCCTAGCCAATTTGTGAGACAATCAAAGGTGTGAACACGAGTGATTGTGAGGTTTGATTTTACTAACGCTAATGTTGTTTTTGTTTTTGTTGAGTGTCTTATTGATAGGTACCATGGCATCGGGAGATGGAACTCAAAATCCCACGGGCGGGTAGAATATGGATGCCTTAATGGAGGCAGTCATGGGGATGAGACAAGATATGAATGAAATGAAAGGTCAAATGTCGAGTATGTATTATAGGATGGTAAACATGGAGGGGCGTCTTAATTCCTCAACTTCTACTCCCCAAACCAATTACCAAGCAACCATAAGTGGGCATGCCCAAAAGACTTCAACTACCATCTCACCCAAAACATTCCACCAAATGTATAATCTAACGTTGAGAGACAACGTTCCGCCACCACAAACCAATGTCAATGTTAACCAAGCCCCACGGGTTGCCCCCCTTCGACCACGCCAAATCCAATATGATCAAGATCCTCCAATCCAAAATCCACCCATCCAAAGGGAAGAAGTTGAGAGGAATGAGCAACAAGAGGAGTTGAGGAGCATAATGAAGAGGAATATGGTCTTGATGATCAAGTAAATTGGCCATGGGGCCAAGGTCAAGGTCCGTATCGACGACAAGGAGGAAGAAATGGTCCAAATCCTCAAGGAGGAAGATATTGGGGAAATCAAGGCCAAGCAAGTGGCCAAGGAGGTTACTATGGAAATCAAGGCTGAGCTTGAGGTCAAGGAGATCAATTTGGAGATCAAGGCAGATATGGGGGACGAGACACAAGTCTTAACTCCATCAAGGTCACTCTTCCTACTTTCAAGGGAGAGAGTAATCCTGAGGCGTACCTCAATTGGGAGTTACAATGTGAAAGAATCTTCCAAATTAATGAGTTGATCGAGGTAAAGAAGTCTACTTGCTTCGACATGTTGGGAGCCCATGAGGTATTGAAGAGTTCATGGTAATGTCGATATTTCGACATGGGATGAGTTGAAAAGGCTTATAAGGATCAAATATGTGCCGGAGAGGTATAGGCAAGAACAACTCACCAAGCTTTATAATTTGAAGCAAGGGAGCAAGACCGTCGAGGAGTACTATGATGAGTTCCAAAATATGTCCATGAGATTTGATTATGAGGAGCAACCTAATCATACCAAGGTTCGTTTTAGGAGTGGGTTAAACCAAGACATTTCTTCTAGAATGCTTCTTCACAAGTTTGATCACATGGAAGATGATGTTGATGCGGTTATCGAGATTGAGAAGAACATCAAGTAAGAGAAATCGTCTAAGTCTAAAGGGTATTCATCTTCAAATTCTTAGGGGAAGAACAAAGAGTCAAATTCTTAGGGAAAGAACAAAGAGGGAGCTCAAATGTCCTCGACTTGGAACAAAAACAAAGATTTCAAGAAGCCCTTTGAAAAGAAGTAATTTGAGGAGAATACTCCAACGAAGGTACCAAAGGATGGAGGTAGCAAATATCTAACCACTAGTCCCAAGGGTATTCAATACTTTAGGTGTCAAGGGTGGGGTCACAAGATAAGTGAATGTCTTAACTTGAGAACCATTGTTCTTAGAGAAGGGCGACTTTTCTATAAAGACGAGGAAGAAAGTGAAGAAGAGGTCCAAGAAGGTGATTCCGAGAGTGAAGATGAGGGTGAGCAAGAGTCTTGTAAAGGGGATGTCACAGTTCCCAATTGAATGATGAGGAAGGTTTCAGTTGAAGAGGCCTTGCCTTAAGAAGGAGAGCTTACGGTTCCAAATTATATGGTGAGGCGGTTGATGATTAGTAAAGCCATAGATGATCCGAGCCAAAGAGAGAATCTCTTCCATTCCAAATACCTCATCAAGGGCAATGTTTGTTCTTTGATCATAGATAGTGGGAGTTGTGCCAATGTTGCTAGTACCACCATGGTGGATTTCTTGAAGCTACCCACATCCAAGCATGCCACACCATACAAACTCCAATGGTTAAGTGAGTATGGAGAATTGAAGGTTCATAGACAAGTGTTGATCAAATTCAAAATTGGGAAGTACCAAGATGAGGTTCTATGTGATGTTGTCCCAATGCAAGCTTGTCATGTATTACTCGGAAGGCCTTGGCAATATGATCATTCAACAAAGCAGGATGGGAGGACTAATAGATATTCACTTGTGTTGGATGGGCACAAATATGTTCTTTATCCCATGTCACTTTCGCAAGTTAATGGAGTGTATTAAAAGATGAGAGAGTTGAAAGAGAAAGGGAAGGGTGAGGGGAAAGGGCATGATGAAGACAAGGCCGATGAAGGAGAAGAGAGGAAGAAGTTGAAGGGAAAGGGCCAATTGGTGATGTTGGCTAAGTACAAGGAGATTAGGGGGGAGGTTGAGGCCTAAAGTTCTTTGATCCTTCACACATAGGGATCATGTTTTGCAAATTAACCATTCTATTTCTTGTTTTTTGCAGAATTATGATGTCTTTCCCAAGGAGCTTCCAAGTGGATTACCCCTTCTTTGGGGTATTGAGCACCAAATCGACTTCGTGTCGGGTTCTCAATTTCCAAACAAACCGGCCTATCAAAGCAAAGCGTAAGACACAAAAAAGCTTCAAAGACAAGTTGAGGAACTCCTCAACAAAGGCTACGCAAAGGAGAGCATGAGTTCATGCGCCTTCCCGGTCATATTGGTTCCAAAGAAAGATGGAACATGGCGCATGTGTGTTGATTGCCCGACAATCAACAAGATAACGACAAAGTATCCCCACTCGATCCCTAGATTAGATGATATGTTAGATGAGCTAAATGGTTCTTGTGTGTTTTCAAAAATTGACCTTAGGAACGGGTACCATCAAAATCCGGATGAATCGTGGTGACGAATGGAAAACCGCCTTTAAGACCAAATTTGGTCTATATGAATGGATAGTTATGCCCTTCGGGTTCACCAATGCTCTTAGTACCTTTATGCGATTAATGAACCATGTGATGAAATCATTCTTATGAAAATGTGTTGTGGTGTATTTTGATGATATTTTGGTTTCTAGCAAGTCCCTAAATGAACATGTTGAACATTTAAAAGGTGTTTTTGATGTGCTTAGAAGAGAACAACTTTATGCCAACGTTGAAAAATGTTCATTTTGTATGACAACTTTATGCCAACCTTGAAAAATGTTCATTTTGTGTGATAGAAGCTGTATTTCTAGGGTTTGTTGTAAGTTCAAGGGGAGTCAAAGTGGATGAGTCCAAGATATATGCCATTAAGAATTTGGTCAATTCCAAAATTCATAAGCGATGTTAGAAGTTTTCATGGATTGGCTAGTTTCTATAGGCAATTTATCAAAGGATTTAGCACCATAGCCGCTCCCTTGACCAAGGTAATCCGAAAGGATAAGCCTTTTAAGTGGGGTGATGAGCAAGCAAAAACTTTTGAAGCTTTGAAATCAATTTTTAGCTCCACTCCTTTGTTACAATTGCCCAAATTTGAGAAGATGTTTGAAGTTGAATGTGATGCTAATAAAGTAGGTATTGGAGCCGTCTTAATGTAAGACCAAAAATCCGTTGCTTATTTTAGTGTAAACCTTAAAGGTGTAACTTTAAACTATTTTACTTATGATCTTGAATTGTATGCTTTAATTAAGGCATTGGACAATTGGCAACATTACTTGTGGCCCAAGAAATTTATCATTCAGACCGATCATGAGTCCTTGAAGCATCTTCAGGCCCAAGGAAAGTTGAACAAAAGGCACGCTAAAAGGATTGAGTTCCTTGAAAATTTTCCCTATGTAATCCAAAACAAGAAGGGAAAAGAAAATGTGGTGGCCAATGCCTTGTCAAGGAAGCATGTTTTGCTTAATACTCTGTCTTCTAAATTGCTTGGTTTTGAATGTTTGAAGGCATTGTATCCCAAGGACCCCATTTTTGCTACGATCTTCCGAGATTGTGAAGCATGGGAAAGGGAAAGGTGGCTTAAGGATAGATCTTCTATTCCCTACTCCAAGTTTGATGGTTTCTTGTTCAAAGGCAAGAGATTATGTGTGCCTATGAGCTCTTGGAGAGAACTATTTATGAGGGAGGCACATGATGGGGGATTCATGGGTCATTTTGGCATTGACAAAACCATGGGAATTCTAAAGGAACAATTCTATTGGCCAAAAATATGCAAAGATGTTGCTCGGATTTGTGACCAATGTAGTGAATGTAGAAGTGCTAAATCGCGACTTCTTCCTCATGGTTAGTATACCCCACTCCCCACCCCTCAACAACCTTGGCTTGATATTTTCATGGATTTCGTTTTGGGTTTTCCAATGACAAAAAGGGGATGAGATAGCATCTTTGTTGTTGATCGATTTTCAAAGATGGCTCATTTTATTCCATGTCATAAATGTGATGATGCTTCCAATGTAGCATCTTTGTTTGTTGAAAATGTTGTTAAATTGCATGGAATTCCTCAAATCATTGTAAGTGATAGAGATCCTAAGTTCCTTAGTCACTTTTGGAAAGAGTTGTGGGGTAGACATGGTACCAAGTTGTTGTTTTCTACTTCTTGTCACCCACAAATCGATGGCCAAACCGAAGTCATGAATAGGACCTTGGGCTCTATGCTTCGTGCCGTGGTACATGGAAAGTTGGCCTCATGGGAGGAACATTTGCCTCTAGTTGAATTTGCTTACAATCAAGTTATTCATAGAACTGTTGGCATGACACCGTTTGACGTTGTGTATGGTTTTAATCCACTAACCCCTTTAGATCTCACCCCTTTTTCTTAAGATGTTGTTTTAAGCTAAGATGGAAGTAAAAGAGCGGAGGCTATGAAGAAGCTACATGAAAAGGTGAGGCTTCACCTTGAAAAGAAGAATCAAGAGGTAGCCAAGAAGGCAAACAAGGGCCGCCAGAGACTTGTGCTTGAACCGGGTGAATGGGTGTGGGTGCATTTTCGCAAGGAGCAGTTTCCCACTTGTAGGAGTACCAAATTGATGTCAAAAGGTGATGGACCGTTCCTAGTACTTGAAAGGATCAATGACAACGCCTAGAAGATTGATCTCCCTTAGGAGTATCAAGTTCACAATACCTTCAATGTGTGTGATCTTTCACCCTTTGATACTCTTGATGATGATGTCTCGAATTTGAGGTCAAATTCTTTTCAAGAAGGAGAGGATGATGCAATCCAAATCGCATCAAGGCCGTTCACCTGAAGTCAAGCTAGGGACCTCCAAAGGACGCAAGACTTGTTCATGAAAATAGAAGTGCTTGATCATGTGTTGAAGGCAAAGAGGGGATTCCACACCTTGAAGATCGCTTGGAGGGATGAAGGAAAGGCGATGGAAGAAGCGGGACCAAGTGAGGAGCTCACCATAGTCGACATTGGCTCGCCAAAGTGAATGACCATCTCCAAGGAAGCTTGCCAAAGTGAAGACAAGCAAATCAAGTTTGGCGATGGGATGCTGCTCGCCAAACTCACCAATTTAGGGTCACTTTTGGGCCCATGAGTAATAATTAGCCCAAGACTATAAATAGCTAGTTATTTGCTTTCTTTCCTAGATTTTGATGAATATTGATATTGTAAAACTCTTGAGAGTGTGTGAGCTTGGTATAAGCTTTTGGTTGACGATTTTGCTTAGAAACGTTGGTTGCGGGGCGAATTCGATTCCCTCGAGGTCATCGTAGGAAGTTGGTGCTTATTGTAGGATTAATCGTTTGAGGTTCTTAGGTTTAATACACCTTTGGGTTGCTTACGATTTTCTCTTTTTGTGTCAATTTAGTTATCTTTACTTTCTTGTCTTTCAATTTCCGTATTGTGTTCTTGTTTCGTGAGTCGATTTCTATCAAAATGGCAGCACTACTAAATTTATGGAGAGCATGTGGAGAAGGTGTCATTCCCTCTGTGCCAATTTGGCCTCTTGGTCTACCCTGGTGGCTTGGATACCAAACTAGGACATATTTGTGGTGTCTTATTGGGTCTTAGATGTAGATGGGAAGGTGCTCTTAAAACCCCTAATGACATCCATTGCAAGGAATCTTGAATTACCTGCCTTGGCTTTCTGATTGGTTACTTGGTCTTGATTTGGATCCTTCCATGCCATCTTATTAAAAACATTGGGTTGGTTAGATAGGGTTTATGCGTTGGCCTTGGGTTAGACGAAGCAAATTTATATACATTTATGATAGCACAATGGAATTTTTATTCCGAAAGTCTTCATGTGTTGATTACTGATCCACCTATTTAAAAGTTTAGCTGGATGAACTGTCTTGTTTGTAATTGTTTATGCTGCTTAACAGAATTTTCTCTCCTTTTACTTTGCAAGTCCCATTTACTATGTAGACATAACGTGCCTATAAGACCAAGTGTGAACCGAGTGAACTCTGATTCTCCTTCTAGCGACCATTCAAAGCAAATCTTTAAGGTGAAATCACCAAGGCATGCAACATTTAATAGTCTTTTTAATTATTCACTTCGATTGTGCCATGTTGCTGTCTATTTATTCCTCAGCTAACCTTTATGATGACTTTTCTACAAGCTCTGGTTAAACTTTAAACAACTTTTCTGTCCAAAACCTATTGATGAAAACAGGGAAAAGAATTTTTTTAAATAACAAAGCCGTTTCCCTTTAAGGAATTGTCTACTAAAATATTCAAAGATTATTTCATATTGTTGCTCTTAGTTATCTAACTTATCTAACTTTTTCTATTTAGGGTTTTCTGTAATGGAACAGCATAACATTCTGAATAACAGGATATAATTTTATCATGTGTAAAGATTTTTTGCCTCATCAGAGATTGCCTTTTCTCAGCTAGCAAGCTTGTTCTCAGACTTAAAACACTAAATCACCTGACTCAGTGAATGCTAAGGTACATAAAATGATGTTGAATGGAAGTATGTTTTAAATAGTATCTTTTAAAACTGCACTTTGGCTTTCTAGAGGAAGTATCAGGATTACTGGTGACCTATCAGTTATCACAAAATAAAGGTATCAGGCTTATGCAGTAGGCATGAATAGTACCAACATATTGTTTGAATGAAATAGTGGCAGATTAATTAAGATAATCTGTTGTACTCATTTATACTTTTCATTATACAATTCTCATTCATGCGTAGATGATCATTAGTTGGTACGACAAATGTAATGATGATGGTATTATACTTGCAAATAATTTATTTGTGTTAACCAATAAAAATCGTTCTAGGACTATTTTTTGAGTGGTTGTAGTAAATGTGAATGCACCAATTTATTAATGGTGGTGTTATACATGCACATGATTTTCGATAAACAAATGCTTACCCTTTTTTCAAAAATTGATTTTGGATAAACAATAAAACTTCATATTATTTTCCAAATCTTTCCTTATATATAAAAAAAAAAGAACTTCATATTTTAGGATAATAATAGAGGCTAAATTAGATGTTATAATACAACAACAACAACAACAACATACCCAGTGTAATCCCACAAAGGAGGGTCTGGGGAGGGTAGAGTGTATGTAGACCTTACCACTACCTTATAGGTAGAGAGGAGGCTGTTTTCGATAAACCCTCCGCTCAAGGCAAAATAAAGTCCAAAGCAGTACAGGGAAAAAAATAACAGAAATGAAGACAGTCATGGCAAAATGTCAAGATTCAATGATAATTGAAGTGTAAAAAACCACAAATAGTAATCAAACTCAAAGGACAAAAAACTACAAGAGAAATACAACTCACAGTATGGCTAATAGTAAAGAAGAAAAAGCGAGACAACACTCAACTATCTAACCTCCTACCCTATTCTGTGTTCTCCATGACCTTCTATCTAAGGTCATGTCCTTGGTAAACTGAAGCTGTGTCATGTCATGTCTAATTAGCTCTCCGCAATAAATACTTCTGCTCCCTACCTCTACCTCTCTAAATGTTATGATATATATATAAAAAAAGAGTAACAGTTAATTGGCTATAAAATGTGACTGCAGTAGTGGCCATTTTCCTTAATGGGATCTGATATCAGCTTGAGAGGTGAAAAGATTTGCTAAGATAGATCAATGACAGCGTTTTCCAACTCTGTCTATTGTCAGTTTGGTTGATTGATGTAACATTTGCTAGCATATTATAGGTAACCTCTCTGGTTTTGGCAAAATGATGGATTCAGAATACATCAATCTCTCCTATGACCTGAAAATATCTTTTTTATCCTACAAAGAGGGGGGAGGGGGGAAGAAGAGATACAAGGGAAAGGAGGGAGGGAAGAAGAGATACAAGGGGAAGGGGGTGGGAGGGAAGGAGTGACTAATAGTGTCCATTCTTCGTGATTCACTTAGTATGCCATTATAATTTTTCATAACGGTTAATTATAACTTGATCAGTCGCAATGGACGCAATGACTCACCTTGTCCTTTCAGCAACTTTATACATGTCAAGCGATAACTTATATTTCTTCCTTCTCTTGCAGTGATGAGTTATTAGATTGTAAATATTTTCCCTAATTGATGTTTCTCATTGTGTTTTATGATTAAATAGATTTAGTAACATCTTGATTAGGCATAACTTGTTCCTCTCTCTAATGTGGATTCTCTTGTACTGAAGGGAAGGGCCCAGAAGAAGATAGCTTAAAAGGGAGCAACCCATCTTCTGAAAACGATATCTCAAAAAATACTGGTGCTCAGAAATTTCATCAGAAGCCCTTGGACTGGAGGGAATTCCGAGCATCTCTCTACATTCAGGAGCTGGTATGTTTTATGGACCACTTTCACAAGTCTGTAAATCATCTTATAGACTAATCATGCACCTCACTCTCCTTTTAGCATGATGATCTTGCATGTTGATAAACATTTCTTAATGTGTGTCAATCAGTGATATCAAAGGTGCGCTTAAGCCATGAAGCGAGGCTCAAAACGTGTTGAGCGCTTCGCCTTGCTTTATGTGCGCTTCACTGTCGTCATCAAGTTTGTAAGCCATACTTTTCCTTGCCAATGAGTCTCTTCTAAAGAGGCAACACTAAACAATTGATATTTCACTTTATCATAGTTGTTTTTCAATTTCTTTGTTCATATATTTGTCATTCATGCTTATAATTATTAGTCTTGGACTGAACATAAATATTTATATTTTTTCTCCCTTCATAATTGTTTTTCAATTGTGTTTTTTTTTCATTGAAGCCCACACTTTTATTTGCGCTTTACGCCCCAATAGACCTTAGAGTTTTTTTGCGCTTTTCGCTTTTGATAACACTGGTGTCAATGACATGATTCACCACGTATTCCTGTTTGAGGCATTGTTGATCTTCTTTAGGATACTTTCAAGCTCTTAAAATTTTGTTTTCCTTGTACAAATGGCGCAACATTCTACTAAGACTGCACAGTTCTTTTTTGGATAACTGTTATGTCCAGGCCAGCTTGTACGCACCTCAATTAATTCCATGAGGTACTTGCTACCTCCACCAACACAGGTAACCGATAACTTTGTCCACCAAGGCTTGGACAGATGGCAGGACATTACCTAGTATATTTGCGTTCGCTGGGATTACTAATACTGCACACTTGATCACCACTGTTGCTGTTTGTGATATGTTCCACAAAGTAAACATGTGGGAATGAGTTATAGGTCCTCTCTAGGATAAATTTCTTAGCTCCTGTGATTTTCTTCCCTAGGACTCTCATGATATCATTCTTTTAAAGAGTGCCTATGTGATTGCATTCTTCTGAGCATATCATTAAAGCATTTATCTATTTTTTCCTTTTGTTTCTATATCGAAATCTTCTCTCTCGGAGTTTGTCAAATCATAATTTAAATATACTAAAACTTGTGTTTAAAGAATGGGGTTTCTTCTAAAATTCTTACAACAGGCGGCAAATGCAGTCTCTGATACTCACAAGCAAGAGGGAACAAGTTTTGGTCCCAAAGCTCTTCCCTCGAAGTGGGCACATCCAATTTCAGCACCTGAGAATGGTTGTGTTCTTGTTGCCACTGAAAAGCTCGACGGAGTTTGTACTTTTGAAAGAACTGTAGTTCTCCTTCTCAGAGCTGGAACCAGGCACCCGCAAGAGGGTCCATTTGGTGTAGTCATAAACCGCCCACTAGGCAAAAAGATCAAACACATGAAACCCACAAATCTCGACCTTGCAACAACTTTTGCTGATTGTTCCTTGCACTTTGGTGGGCCCCTTGAGGCAAGTATGTTTTTACTAAGATCAGGGGCTGGTTCAGACCTACCTAGGTTTGAAGAGGTCGTTCCTGGCGTGTGTTTTGGTGCTCGAAACAGTTTGGAAGAAGCATCTGCATTGGTAAACAAAGGGGTGCTTAAACCTCAAGATTTCAGATTCTTTGTTGGCTATGCAGGGTGGCAGCTTGACCAGTTGAGGGAAGAGATTGAATCCGGCTATTGGTACGTTGCTTCATGTAGTGCAAATCTGATTTTTGCAGGTTCAGAAACTTCATCATCAGAGAGTTTGTGGGGAGAGATATTACAGTTGATGGGTGGTCAGTATTCGGAAGTCAGTCGGAAGCCTAAACAAGACATATAGCTTCTCAATTGTCACTTTACTGTCAAACTGATCATTCAGGTTGATAAAAAAGAGAAGTTTGTGTGAAGTCAAATGTACATAATGGTGGCACAGGTCGTAATCTAGTAGCGCTCTCGTCTTCCATTTCTGCATCTCTCCTAGACCTTGCTAATAAGTTATGATCAATGTATGTAAAAGATAACTCTTTGGGGGATCCTAATATGATTAATTTAACGTGTTGTTGCTTCTCTATTTCTCTCCTTCCATTTCTCGTTATAGGAAAATTTTGTGCTAACTTCTTTTGGCTCATGTTATAGGCCTCCATCCCGCAACACTCCCCCTCCCAACCCCACCCAACCCCACCCACCCTCCAAAAACTGAGCCATTTGTATTCCCCTATTTTAGGGTGGTTTTTAATTTTTGCCCCGTAAAATTATCGGTCTTTAATTTTTATCCTTAAGGGGTCGTTTGGTAAAGTGTATTAGATAAATAATACATGTATTAAGTGTAGTATTATTTAATACTTTGTTTGATAGCAACTTCGGGACAACGGTATTATAGGGTGTATAACTAATATATTTTATTTGGTGGTATTACTAATACATAAGATTTAATACATGAGATAAATATGGGTAAAGACAAAAATACCTCAAGTCCCTTTAAACCTTTTTTATATCCTTTTCAAATATTTTATTTATTTTCTTGGTTTTCATGCGTTATATTTATATACTAATTAAATCTCAATAAATTAGCATAAAAATTTCTGCAACAAAATCAAGAATGAGCATTCCATTTTCACTGCAATTTCACTGCAACTCTCTCTCAACTCCAAATCATACAAAATTCCATTAATACAAAATAGAAAACTATCAGTTTGCTCGTGCATTGGAAGCTGCATTTTCTTTTCCAGTAATATAATAATTGTTACTTATGTAACTTGTTAGTTTATATTAATAATAATATTTTATTAACCAATAATAAAAGTATAAATAACTTCAACAATTTATCAATATGACTTCCCAAATAATTTAAGTGAGAATATCTAAATATATATATATATATATATATATATATATATTTTAAGATTGAATAATAAAGCTTTGTAAAGAAAATATACAAAGCTATAGAAAATATTATTAATACACCATATTCAGTACTATTCAGTACAAACCTAAGAGATTTAAGTAACTGAAAAATATCCTTGACAGTGACAAAACAAAAATAAAATCCGCAATGTAAAAGAAAATTCGCAGAGCGCAAGTTTAGTTAAAGTTATGACCCAAGCATAAATGACACAAGTTATACCTCATGGCATAAAGTTCAGTGGCACAAGATACGCTCCTAAGGCAAAAAATTTTTTAAGTCCAAGTGTTACGATCCGAAATTGGGCCATGATGGTACCTACTATAACCCTCTAGAAGGTAAGCCAAATCTCCCTCCATATATTGGAAGTAACAGCTAACAAAGTAGATAGAAGTAGTTAAATAAGATAACAGGGCCGACAAGTATGAATATATACATAACAGGTACAAAATATACAAAATGGGGCCCTAAAGAAACAAAAAAAATAGACTATACAAGGAAATCCAACTCCTGCACTTGTGTCACCAGTACAAGAGCCGCTAAGTACTGGAATACAGACTAAAATAATACCAGTCTGTACCAGATATACAAAAATCCAGATAATAGATACTGGAAAGAGATAATTAAGCATCCGGACGCGAAGTGCTCACCACAACTCTAAGCAAGGGACTCTCAAACCAGCAGAATCAGCGACGGAAACTCATACTAGAATCTGCATCAGAAAAAAAGAAACAGAAGTGTAGTATGAGTATCAAAACACGCAGTACCCAATAGTCATCATAGGCCGACCGAGCTCTAAAGATAATATGAGGCATAAATGACATGCAAGGAAATGTATACAAGGAAACCAGTCAGCAATTTAAAGGATAACAGAGAATAAATGAAGATAGTAACAATAATAATAAAAAAATAACCTAATCATGCCCCCATAAGCTTGGAAGGTACAAACAATAGACAATATAACCCAATCGGCTCCCATCAGCACGACAGGTACAAACAACAAATAATACCACCTATAAGCAACATATATAAATAAGTAAGTGCAAATGAATATCATGCGTGCCATATGAGATGAATTCCATGACCCATGCTACTGTATACTCCTCCTCCAGTAGCTGTGGCTCGCAAAGGAAGGACCCATAGGGACTCGCGATATATGTATACCTCGTCCGGACTCAAACCGGGGCTTTCAAGTAATAATAAGTAATAAATACCTTTCGAAGTCGAACCAGAAGTAATCATGAGTATATCAGGTATCCGGACTCAAACCAGAACTAAACTAGTTCATTTTTCCATTTTTGAAATCCAATGCAGAAAAGTAAACCTGCTTGGCAATACCTCAAGCCCCTTTCTCTCTCTTAACATGCAATGTAGAAAAATAAGGTAAAACCCGAAACATATACCTCAGGCTGCTCGAAAATGTTTATCGAACTCACTTGTCCCCCTAACATAAATAAAAGAAAGTAAATGGGGAAATGGATCGGAAACGTTCCTCGGCCCGAATTTATAGGAGTACAGTCTTTCTAATTTTAAAATCTATGATTAAATGTTACAGATCCTTTTAAAAATCTGAAATTAGTAGTAAGAGAGTAAAATCTTTCCAAAATGATAAACCAATGATGAAAAATAATACAGATCCGTTAAAATCCCAAATATGTAGTAAAAGTAGTACAATTTTATCTTAAAAAGCCTCCAACCAGCAGTAATAGTGGTACGATTCCTCTTTTTCTTTGAAAAGCCCAAAAATGAATGTTTCACCTTGGCAAGAACGGTTCTATATGCATAAGTATACAAAAAATAGGGTAAAACTACTCTTCAGAGCAAGGCAACACTGACATGGAGTTCAACTAAAGCATATCCAAAGCCTCAGATCCATAAATCCATGATAAAACAGGAATAAATGATATAGAAATACAATAGAACAGGAAACCGCTCGATAAGAACGGTTCTACCATGAAACACTACCCCAAACTATACTAAGGATCCCTAACCTAAAGCTAACTCCATAGAAATCATATAGGAATACCTAACCTAATCTTGACACTATATCAACTAGTATAATCTAAGGCTCGGACAAATATTGTACTCTAAGATTGTCAAAGTAGGCCATTAATATCGAAAGTAATGAATTAAACTTAAACCAATCCTATAAACCTGAAACACCTCGAATTTCTGAACTATGATCCCAGCCGTCCTTCAAGTGTGTATAGATACAAATCCAATGATTTTAAATTTATAAATAGGTGTTACGACCAATTCCTTAGTGTGAGATGAGCTTTGGATACGAATTAAGGTCATAAGGAACCTCTAGCACAAAGTTGAGTTGAAAGTTTCTTTACCGATGGACTTTTTGTTTAAGATTTTACTAAGGTCAACTTCAAACTAACACTACTACTAGAATATGAATATTTTTGTAGCTCAAGACCCACCAAATTAAAGCGCTTTGAGTACTTTTTCAGCAGTCGACGAACGAGGTTGACGACAAAGTTGATGGCCCGTCATTAGACGGAGGTTAGAAACTCCAAATCCTCATTGTTAAACCCTTTTCCCAATTTTAACCTCTTATTTCAAGCAAGTTAAACCTAAGGCTTGTTCTAATGTTTGCAACCATTACAAATCTGTTAAGATGAAGAGAATAACAACACATTCATATGTATAATATAAATTCACACCAAAATTAGCCCTAAAATCATTATTTAGCCATGAATCTCACAACCCTAATTATAGGATTTTTAGCCACACATAGTTGTTGAGATAAGGAAAACAAGGAATTTCATATTCAAAGAAGGAATTCTTACAAAGATAAACTCTAACACTTGAATTCTTGACAAAATCTCAATCAATATTTTCAAAACCCCAAAAGCGTTCAAAACCCAAGAGAAGTAACATAAAAAATATTCAAAGTATGAAAGATACCTATTCTAAACCCTAAACTAGGTATTTATAGGATCTAGGAAATTTTAAATCCAAATTTAAATCGGAGCTGACCACCTTGGCTCTGACGGGAGGACATACGGTTCATTAGCCCTCTGGCGAATCGTCATAGTATTTCATCACACGCATAGTGAACTAGGCACAGTCTATTAAGGTTGTCACGCCTCGAGTTCCAACAGGACAGACTGGCACCCGAAACCGTTAAGGCCCGAGAGAACTAATCTTCATTCATGTGACTATCCCTGAGTGAACAGTATGTCATCTCATGCAAATACACAATACCAATGGTGGAAATCATGGAGACCATACGATATATATATATATGAAACTTGGCCGTTGGTGCCATCAAGTTAAAAACATACGTTTCCTACATCCCTTCCTTTGTCCCACAACATCTACAAAGCCTCTACAGATGCATAGACATAACCAGCCTAAATTCGGGACAAGTCCCCGCTTTATACAAAATTTACAATACCAAAACAAATGTATACATGTGACTCGGAAAGCCCCGAACCAACTGGAGCTCACCAATATCAGTAGATGACCCGCAACCTACTGTGGAGGTCTACTAGCACCTGTGCCTGCAGTAAGTAAGGTAAGTCCCCCAAGGGACGTCAGTACGAAGAATGTACTCAGTATGTAAGGCTAGATGAGACTGCATGATATATAAGTACTTCAATGAAATAAAATATAAGAGAATAGTCAATATGGATAAACTACCGTTCTGTATGTGTTTGGAACCATGTACATTACATTCATTACTTTCTTTGCCTTTACGTTCATTCATCTATATCATTCTACCCATGCTAGGCTTTTCTGTCGCCCTTGGGATGAGGTTAACCCATGCTAGGTATTGTAACCCCTGGGATGAGATTAACCCATGCTAGGCTTTTCTCACCCCTGGGATGTTAGATTAACCCATGCTAGGCTTTTATGTCGCCCCTGGGATGTTAGATTAACCCATGCTAGGTATTTTAACCCCTGGGATGTTACTGTGAAATATACAAACAATTATACATTACTTCTTTCTTCCATTATAAGAGTGATACATTACTTCCGTTCTTTTGTTATAAGATCGACACATTGGTGGTTGGAACATTATTGGAACTTTGAAATATTAGTCAATGAACATGAGACATGTGAATCACAATTGGTTCTGTGAGTAATACTATATGACAAACTGAAATAAGATACCTTTGGACATTTCGGAATGGAACAAGTACAATGTCAATGTGAACAATATGTGCTGCAGAAGGATACGGAAAGAGTAACCTTACATACCTCATCTTCCCAATATGAATACAATAATCCAGCTCCTTCCTTACATTTTACTCTACAACACAAATACATAACGGAGCTCACGTTAACAACCAACTACCTTACAAGTGCATAAGACGACAATGAGTTACATGATTGCCCTATAACGTCATTTCACCCTTTAAAATACCATTCACGACATTGTCATACCAACAATACCACAACATTCCACATATTTACCAAGACATCATAAACTAATAGCATTTCACACCAAGTTTCTCCTTTACGCTTCCTTATTAACACTACGTCACAATTACTCCATCAAGTCACCTCAATACAGTTCATAACAACAATTCCACAACAATCCCACAAGTTAGACCCACAAGTTATACACATAGAAAAAGCAAGTTAAGGACATAACCACACCATACATGTTGATATTTCATCTACACCATTCATTTCCATCAAAACTTCAAGTCTCCTATTAAGTTCAAGTCACATAGATGACACATCTTTTAGCAAAAAGCAAAAGTGCATCACTCAACACCTTTAGACATAACCATCATGATCTACACAATCTCTCATGCATATAATATATTAAATCACAAGAATAAAAACTTACCCAAGCTTTCAAATGAGTGATCTTGTCCAAAGAGATGGTTTAGGGTTTGAGAGCTAAAAAAAATATCTTGGAATTGTCTAGAATGGCATGTGTGTTTATATGAATAAAAATCTGATTTTTGTGCCTTTATATAGGCCCTCAAGTCATCCTTATCCAATTCTTGGGCATTAAATTCTATGTTTACTTGGTCAACACAAGAATGGGTCATTTGCCATCTTTGGGCCATGCATTTTGCATCATTTTGGGCCTTAAATTGAGCCCATTAACACAAGATTAAATTAGCCCAACAAATGTAATATATAATACCCCAACAATCTCATGCTTAAAGAATTTCATAATGGTGAAGGCAACATTCAACTCACGAGATTCATGTTCCTAGCCTCAACCACAAGAATAAGCGATTTTTGCCACTCATGTCTTAATTTATCATAAATTGATAAAAATTATAAAAAATTAAAAATGGCGAAGAATTAACCCTCATTTGGATGCCAAAATAGTCCACGAGTAGTCCCACTAAGATGTAATAATGATACAATAACCCAAGAGCCCTATTTAGAGACTAGTGGTCGGAGAAATTTTTTGGCCAAAAGCGGCCTGACACGCTTCCTGGCGCTCCCCTATGCTGCCTATGCCAAAAAAATTTCTATCAAAAGCGGCCCGGTACGCCCCTGGGTGCGCCTGACACTTAAAATTTGATTTTCTTCCTTTCTTCGACTTTTGTTTGCGGACATTAGCACAATATCAATAGTCCATCAAAACCAATACGAAATACGTACTTATTGCTATCAAAACTAAGGTAAACATGGTTCAAATAAGGCATATAACTATGCCCTAGAGCACTAACCAAGTAGGGTCGGAAATGTACGGGGTGTTACAAAGGTGTAGCGGTTGGGCATGACTGCTCATCACAACCTTGAATGGCCGTCAGGTTGAGCCATCACACTACTCGTTTTTACTGTTGGTTCTATTTTGGTGCGACGGATGGAGTAGCTGTTCGTCGCCCTTCTGGTGGTTCATCAGACAAACTGTCACATAGCATTTTTAGCCCAGATTCATTCCTTTTTGTCCTTAAATCAATTTCCTGTATTTAGACACAAAAGACATCAAATCTAACAACGGTTGCTTAAAAACTTATGATTATTCTTGGTTAAAAGCATAAAATGTGTCGTCAATAGCCAGCAAATCAACACCCTCAACTTAGAATATTTGTTTTTCCTCAAGCAACAAAACACACTTATACTAGACAAATTCTTGAAACACAAGAACATTAGGCTATACTGTAAAATTAGATGGCATTTTTCAGTTCTTTCCAAAACTCACCCCTTTTTCATCATTTTTCAATCAAGCACATAACACTCATCCAACATGTCAACAATTACAGATCTAAGCATGTCATTATGATATCAATAAATAATTTGCATACCCCAAAACTGCTATCCTAACAGTAAGTAATCAACAGTGCTTTTCTGATGCTCTCACTACAAAGAAGTCCCACACACACATAGCAATTTTGATTAGGGACTGAGAAAATTTCACTCACACTCACAAGGAATTTCCAACAATGCACATGCGATGCCATAGGCTTGCCCTTACTATTGTATTTCCGTTCTTCAAAAGGTTGACCAGGATCACTATAAAACTTTTCATCGCTTGTAATGGAGGCTTGGGTGTAGGTAGGATACATTAGGGATATGTGACTATGCCCTCCTTTACACTACCAAACTATTGGCTCCACTTTAGACTAACCATTTCGCCCTAATTCACCTTGTTCTACCAATTATTTACGTTCACGAGTGTGGCAACTTTGTTGACTTATCTTTAAAAAGTTCTTTTTTCCTTTCTTTTTCTCATGTGCAAACCCACTAATTCTTTTTCATCGACAATCGAATCTTTTCATACCCCATTTCACTTATCATATACCCCCACAGTATCCACCCTCAAATTAGGTGATTTACTTGAGTTGAGGTGCACGATATCTAAGGAGGGACCAGGAACAAAATAGAGGTTTAAAGATAAAAGAGGGGAGGTGAATAGTTATTGAATAAAAAAGGTCTGAACAGCTCAAAGCAGGGATCAAGGGATTTATTCACTACATTGGGACAATCTTTTTAAGCTAAGTGGACTAGATTCAACAGGCCCTGCGATCCTTTACTAATCAACCGACTTAAAACTGTAACAGAATTGACCAGGCAAGTTCTAGATGCATTCACAAAGTTAGAAAGAGGCAGAATAAACTCACACACACCTGGAACAAAAGAACACTTGTCAATATCCACTATCACAATGGTGATATAGCTTAAATAACAATATTTCATCCATATACACTAATGACATGCAGAGATCCCCAAAAGGTTAACAATATGAAAACAAGCCACGCATGCCAAACAAAATCAATTTTGGAAGGGTCTCCATTTTCCAAATACCACAAAATAAACAAAAATCAGCCATGATTGCTAATAGTTTAACTTAAAAACACACGAAAACAGTAAATCTAAACATGCCGGTTCTACTAGATAGCACACCCAAGGAAAAATAAATATGACAACAAAAACCCTCGGGTGGTGACAGACTCACAGGTACCCCACCCCCATCAAAAGAGACATGCATTATCCCCAATACATAAATACGACAATTAATGGCTACAAGGAAGGAATACCTGTGAAGCCCTTAGGCCTCGGAGTCTGGCACATCTTTGGAGGCCTTGGTGACCTCGAAAATAGAAACAGTAACACTGATATGGACTGGAGTGCTCAACTCATCAACAACCGTCTTGGTCTCTGGAGTGGGAGTAGGCAAAACCTGTGGTGTGGTCCCAACTCCAGGAACAGAACTAGAAGAAACACCAGCTAGTTGGTTTCTTTCTCACTTTTGCCTTAAAACCTCATCCTTTATTGAGTATTTCTTCACCCTTTTCAAAGCTTCTTCTTCGTCCGTTCTCTTGTGTTGTTTTCTTTTCTTTGACTTCTTTTTCTCACCACGCTCGATTGGTCTCTTACTGCTAGCTTTAAGAGGTCACCCCATCAAATCAAGTATAAGGTCATCCTCCTCCAACTCTACCACTGCTGGATCTGGGAACCTCATAGTAGAAGCACTTTGTAATGCAGTAATTTCAGCTTAGGCCTTTTCAGTTTGGCCGTGAACTTAGCCAAATTAGGAATAGATAGTTCCTTCAACTAGTTATTGACCCGCAACTCTATATCATCCATGCGGGTATGTGAATTTACATACAACTTTAGTGATTCCTTGATTGTTTGATCCATGATGGGCTTGAATTGTTTAGCCCATTCCTGTAGTTGTTTCTCAAACTTTTTCTGCTTCTTGACCGCTTTCACAAAATTTTTTGGAGTTAACCAGAACTCCAAATAGGTAGGTGTCATGTAAGATCTATTATCCATTTTAGCAGTTGGGGCAGTATCCCCATCCCTAGATGCAGCAGATGCACCATGTGGATCAATAATAACTAAGGCTAAGGGTATACCTGAAAAAGTGCGTGATGCCTCTGGAGTAGTTTCCGATTGAGGTCAAAATGATGGAGGTGTATGGACCCTCAAATGAAACTTAGTTTCAAGTCGGTGCGATTGAATATGCATTAAAAAGGTCAATCCCTCCCCTACGACACCTAAAAAACTAGGCCAAACTTCTAAATCGTGTTTTATCAATGTCCTGGGTTTTGGTGGCCACCACCTCATCATCAAACCCACTAAAAATAGGCAATTTTGCAAGTCTACATAATTCGGTTACCAAACATGGGAATGAAAATGATGTTACAATCTTTGTTGCCCTTGCATGCATCTCATTCGCAATCACTTGTCTGAAGTCACTTTGAACCCTGCCAGGAAACTCATAACTTAAACTACCCTAATCTCATCTAGGTTGGCATATACTCCTATGGGAGTTAATCTCAATCATACCACAGCCCACTAAAACTTAGTTGTAAAGTTCAATGACGACTTGGCTATTCTCTCCTTCTTATTTGTCAACCAAGAAAGTTCCCGATCAGTCAACATATGTGCTAGCCATGGTCGCTGCTGTGACAATGACATTATCTGGTGGTCATACTTTAGAGTGATAGCTGGAGGTACATAGGTTTGGCCGTAGAGGATCCAATTGATTATATGCTCAGAAAAATCCACTAAAACCCCTTGAACTAAGAGCCTGACCAATAATGGTGTATCAGATATTTTCTGCCCCTTCTTGCATTCCTTCTCGAGGATGGACATGTAGTTTACAAAGAATTTATGAACCAATGTAGGGTAATAACTCCCAGGTGGTGTCCAACCCAAATCATATTCATTGAACTGTCGCTCAATATCTGGGTACTCTGGCAACTATGTTGTTATAATCTAATACTCCTTTGCAAAGGGTCTCTTCAGACTTCTTATTTTTGTTGGAAGGAGCCCATCTTGGTAATGTTTTTATGCCCCTTCGACTTTCCATCGAATAGATTCTCTAACCCTCGGGGCTTTACTTCTAATTACCTCACCCCTTTCCTGCTCAGGTTCTTTTTCTGGACTTTTGGTGGCCTCGGCACCACTTTGTTCATTTGGATTCGAGCTTGAGCTGTCACGACTCTCCTTATCACTACTAGATTCTTCACTTGATGAATCCTCCTCCTCATCAGACTGAGAGGCATGAGCTTTTTGTCTTGCAGTTTGCCTGGTGTAGTAGCCTGGTGTTTCAGTCTCATCGACCATATTCTCCGGTTCATCTTGTAGTTTCAGGGTCTAGAAAAATTGGTCTTTCCTCTTTCATACTCCCCCATATGTTACTTGAAGCTTTTGGTACATGGTACCTGTGGGAAGAATAGTCAATCAATGTATAAAAAAATTTGGGAAAACTAATTACAATACACACACTGCTTTCTCCTGACGGTTTGAGATGACAGTTCATCACAATTGTGGCAGCTCATCAGCCCCAACTGTTAGGGATTTCTAGTAAATTGGTGCTGACTTTTGTCTTACCCTGACGGTTCGTCAGAGCTTTGATGGATCATCAGACAAACCATCAAGCTTGGGTAGAAAAATGAGACATTTTTGAGCCTGTGACGACTTTTCGTCATAGGCCCGATGACTCGTCAGACAAGCCGTCAGGCTGAGACATAATAAATAGGCAATATTTTTCTTATGAAGGTTAGCTTTGGCGATTTTTCACACTTGTGATGGGTCGTCACATGAACCGTCACAACTAGCCAATCAAATTTTTTTCATTCAGGCATTTCTTCCAACACCTTTTGTGCCCCTTTTTGACTTGATCTCTTTTTGAATTTCCTTACTTGTACACACTACACCAAATATAACATTTACAATGTGTACATCGCTCAACTATAAATCAATTATTTTAGGCCTACTCAGACTTCACCCTCAAAAGTTTCTTGTTCATACTTTGAATTGGAGAACAACATTAATCATTTGGAATTTAGGTTTTCTATTCAAAAGTTGTGTTGTTTCATAATTCAAACATTGAACATACCAACACCTCTAAATTAAATAGCAATGTGAATGAGTGTGAGCATACCTTTATTGCAGAGAATGAAGAGAAAGAACAACTTCCAGTGGTGTATTCGTGCAACAGTCACAGGTGTACAAACTATGATAGAGACGCAGAGGATTGAGTGTTTGTAGAGGTTGAAGTGTTGAACAATAAGATTTAATTAGTAATGGAGAAAGTGTGTTAATGATTTAAGAACGTGGGTTAGTAGTAAAGTCTTTGAGTGTTGGTAATCGAAGGTGAAAAGGAGAAGACTTAGAGCAGAAAATGATCAATTTGAATTGGTTCTTTTAAATGTTTTGGGTTTTAATTGGATGCGGGTTAGAACTGGGTCAGGTATAAGGTCTAGTGTTTGGGTTAGATAGGGTTAGTAAATTTTTTTATAATAAACTGCACTTACCTGTGACGTCAAACTGTGATGGACCGTCATGTTAGTGACGATTCTCTATGTGAGCCGTCATGCTTAAAAAGATTGAACCCCAGATAATTCATGTCTGACATTAGGCTTTGATGGTTCATCACATATATAACGGATCGCCATGTGAACCATCAGCCCTTTCCAGATTGTCATCTTTCTTTTGATTCTTGCGACGGTTAAGGATGACAGCTCGTCAAAAATGTGATGATTCGTCAGGTGAGCCGTCATCCCTTAGCCAAAATCACCCCTTTACATGCCTCTTATGATGACTCGAGTTGATTGTTCGTTAGAGCCTTGACGTTCCGTCAGGCAAATCGTCAACCACAACCAAATTTTTATCCTTCATGCCTTCACCTGTACTTTCTTTATATGCACACTTAAACATCCACATCAATCATACTCAAAAATAAAATCTATTCTAAAGGACATTTTACAACAAGAATATATGGGTTGCCTCCCATTAGCACCTAATTTAGCATTGCGACACAACTCAGGTATATTGACTACTCAGACTTCGTCAAGGTACACCAAAGATAATACCTTTACCTCTTTCAACACACCAACGTATTGTTTCACCCGCTTGTCGTTCACCTTAAATAGATTTCTATCTTTGTTTTACAATTCCACTACTCCAGGCGGGAACACTTGGGTGACTTTGAATGGTCCAGACCATTTTGATTTCAGCTGGACCAGAAACAACTTGAACTTTGAATTGAACAACAATATTAATCCCCCGACCTTGAACTTTCTTTTTTTAATTCTCCTATCATGGTACAATTTTATCTTCTCTTTGTAGAGGTCGGCCCTCTCATAAGCTCGTAGATGAAATTCATTCATCTCATTTAGTTGCTCCAACTTCAAATCTGTAGCCTCACTCCATCTAATATTTAAATTTTTGAGCGCCCAAAGGGCCTTGTGCTTAATCTCCACAGACAAGTGACATGCCTTACCAAAGACTATTTGGTAGGGAGTCATACCTATTGGTGTTTTGAAATCCTTTCGATAAGCCCACAGTGCATCATCAAGCTTTCGAGACCTATCGCTCTGGTTGGCATTCACCGACTTTGCTAATATCATCTTGATTTCTCAATTAGATGCCTCTACTTTCCCACTTGTTTGTGAGTGATAGGGGTATCCACCTTGTGTTGCTTCATTCCGTACTTAGCTAGAGTTGTACGAAACACCTTGTTACAAAAGTATGCCCCCCCCATCACTTATAATCAAGCGATGGCGTACCAAACCGAGAGAAAATGTTCTTTTTCAAGAACGCAACCACACTTTTACCTTCATTGTCAGCTAAAGCTACAACTTCCACCCATTTGGATACATAATCCACTACCACCAAGATATACTTGTGACCATAAGAACTCACAAATGGGCCCATAAAATTGATGCGCCCCACATCAAACAACTCCACTTCCAGCATTTTAGAAATAGGCATTTCCTGATTCCAGGAGATTGACCCCTGCCTTTGATATTTATCACATGATTTGGTGAAGTCTTGGGAATCTTTGTTGATGATGGTCCAGTAATACCCACATTGCAGTATCTTCCTAGCTGTGTGATCACTCGCATGATGTCCCCCTACTGGGGATGAGTGGCAAGCCTGTAGAATACTCAGCATCTCTACCTCTGGCACTCATCTTTTGATAATATTGTCAGAACGGATAAGGCTCATCCCAAAAGTAAGTACTTACATCATGGAGAAATTTCATTCTCCGATGGAAAGTCAAATCTTTCGGTATCATGCCACTGACCAAATAGTTAGCAAAATCAGCATACCAGGGTATAAGATCAAGAGACGCAACTAGTACCTGTTCATCCGAAAATGAGTCATCAATCTCCAACTCGTCTAGTAACTTTCCTTCATTTTCGAGTCTAGATAGATAGTCTTCTACCTGAATTTTACACCCCTTGCAATATTTGACTTCAAAATCAAACTCCTGTAGTAGCAATACCCACCTAATTAACCAAGGCTTAGCATCTTTCTTTGCCATGAGATATCTCAAGGCAAAATGATCAGTATGCACAATAACTCTTTGTAACACCCCATACTTTCCCGACCCTACTTAACGACGTTGAACAATGTTTACCTAGGTGTCGAGAGCCATAAGTATGTATTTCGTAATGTTATTGATAAGATAATTGATATTGGCCCTCGTACATGTGATTAGACCTTCGTAGTAGGTGTTTTGTGACTTCGTGGAACATTTGTGGGGTTAAAAAAATGAGGCTTGGAGGACCTCCAAACAAAGGATATTAAAGGTAAGAAGTAAGTTAAAGAATAGAACTTGAAGTATCTAACCAAATCCGCAAAGAAAAGTCGAAGAACGAAAATTTGCAAAAAGGTTTGGGCCAGGCGCGCCAGAGGGCGTGCCAGGCGGCTTATTGCCCAAAATTTTTGGGCACAGGAAGCAAGGTGGTGCGCCCAAGGGCGTGCTAGGCTGCTTGTGCGCACCTTTCAAAAGTTGGAAATTTTTCTAAGTCCCAAGGGTGCCCGGGGATGTACCGGGCCGATTTTTTGCCACATTTATTCTACAACCATGAGAATATACATGGAAGGATTGAAGTATTATATTTGTATTCCAATTTGGGTAAAATTATTCGTGGACGAATTTGGCATCCAAATGACGTTTTTACCCTTTCGGTCAAAATAAGCCATACGTGGCTAGAATCACTTATTTTTGGGACTGAGGCTACGAATATGAATCGTGTTAGTGGGAATATTGTAGTAACACGTATGAAATGATTTAAACATAAGAAATTATTGATTTTATTGGGTTAAGTGAATTGGGCTCAATAAAAGGCCCAAAATAAGGAAAAAGACATGGGCCAAAATGGGTCAAATGACCCATTCTTCCATTGACCTTCTAGACATAATAATTAATGTTATAAAGAGTGGATAAGGATGAATTGAGGGTTTATATAAAGGGCCAAAAAATCTGATTTTATTCATTACACATACACATGCTTTTCTAACCTTTTCTAGGATTCTCAAGAGAGCTCCTTTTGGCTCTTCAAACCCTAAGTCATCTTCGGGACAAGATCATCATTTTTCAAGCTTGGGTAAGTGTTTATTCTTATGGATTAATGTATTATATGCATGGGAGATTATGTAGATCATGTTGGTTATGCTTGAAAGTGTTGAACATGGCACTTTGGGTTTTTGTAAAAGATGTGTCATTTATGGAATTTAAACTTAAAAGATGACTTGTGGTTTTGATGAAAGAACATGGTATGGATGAAATATCAACATGTATGGTGTGATTATGATCCTAAACTTGTTATTTTTCTATAAGTGTAAATTATGGAATTTTGGCCGATATGTTGTTGTGAGGTGTATTGAAGTGAACTGGTGGAATCATTGTGATGTTGTGTTGATGGAGAAGTGAAAAGTATGAACTTGGGGTGATATGCTAGTGGTTTATGATATTTTGGTCAATGTATGGAATGTTATGGTATTGTTGGTATGATGATCCCATAAATGGTGTTGTCAAGGGGGAAATGACATTTTGAGGCCACTGTGTAACTCATTATCGTTATATGCATTTGTAAGGTAGTTGGTGGTTAATGTAAACTCCATTGTGTATTTGTGTTGTAGAGTGAAACATAAGGAAGGATAGGGACTATTGTATTCACATATAGGATTGAGTGTTCATATTGAGACGATAAGGTATGTAAGGTTACTCTTTCCGCATTCTTCTGCAACATATTGTTCATATTGACATTACACTTGTCCTATTCCGAAATATGCTAAGGTATCTCATTTAGGTTGACATATATTGTTATTCACATGTGTCCCATTCTTAGATGAATTATGATTCACTTATCTCTTATTCATTGACTGAAGTTCCAAAGCTGTCATAACGTTGTAATTTCTAAAAGAACTATCTCAAGGAGAGTAACATGTAAAGAGAATCTATTTATTCTTGAATAGCATTGTCCAATCATGTCATGTTCCAAAGTCCAACAATATTATGAATATCTTTGTACCAATCTCATAAGAATAGTGAAGGAGGTAAAGTGCGAGCTAATATATCTATTTCTCACAAGTGAGCATATTAATCTCTTGAAAGTAAAGAAAATACTATCATGATCCTCAATGAATCAATCTCATACTAGTAAAAGTATCAATCTCTCCCAAGTAAGACATGAAGAAGGGTGTGTATACGTTATTAACCCACCAATAGAGTGGATGTATGTTATTAACCCACCAATAGAGTGGATGTATGTTAACCCACCAATAGAGTGGATGTATGTTAACCCACCAATAGAGTGGATGTATGTTATATTATTAACCCATCAATAGCAAGAAAGAATCTCTTGCATATAAAGAACCTCTTGAATAGAAGAAATATATACATTGTTCCTCACCTACAGACAGAATTTATTCCCATTGACTATTTCTCTTATATTGACTCCATTGTTGTTGTTTTTATTATGTATGATACAGTTCTTATGAGCCTTACATACTCAGTACATTCTTCGTACTGACCCCCTCGGGGGACTTACCTTACATGTTGCATGTGCAGGCACTGGTAGACCTCCACAGTAGGTTGACAGTTATTTGCGGATCTTTGGTGAGCCCCAGTTGGTTCGGGACTTTTCGAGTCACAGTTGTACATTTGTTTTGATGTTGTAAATGTTATATAAAGCGGGGACTTGTCCCGACTTTAAGTTGGTCTTGTTGATGCATCTGTTAGAGGCTTTTGTAGACATATGTGGGTATATGATTGTAAGAGATGAATGTCCGTTTTGACTTGATGGCCCCAACGGCCAAGTTTTATGAATATATATATGTCATATGTTTCCATGTTCAGGACTTCCGCATAGTTGCATGAGATCTAATAAGATTCATACAAGTAGAGGAATACGAATGTACAAGAGCAAAGATTGGTTCTTTCGGTCCATAGCAGCTTCGGGTGCCAGTCCGCCCCGAGTGGGATTCGGGGTGTGACACTCTTGTGCCTAGTAAATATGCCCAAAACTTCTCAAAGGCATAGAACTCTACAAGTAATTCCTGTTTAGTAACTGTGTAATTCTTCTGCGCCCCATTTAATGCCTTACTAGCATAATAGATGGGATTAAAAAGCTTCTCTCTTTTCTGTCCAAGAACAGCCCCAAGTGCAACCCCACTCACATCATACATCACTTCAAATGGTTGAGACCAATCCGGAGCAACAATAATGGGGGCAGCTACCAATTTTTATTTAAGGCACTCAAATGCCTTCAAACTGTCACGCCTCGAATTCCAACGGGGCGGACTGGCACCCGAAGTCGGTAAGGCCCGAGAGAACCATTCTTCATTCATGTACATTCGTAGGCATGTCTCTCAAGGAAAAACATTATCACGTATAGATACAAGATGCTAATGGCGGAAGTCATGGAAAACATATGATATATACATATATGAAACTTGTCCATTAGGGCCACCAAGTCAAAATGGACATACATTCTTCCATTCATCTACATCTACAAAGCCTCTAACAAATTCATATACATAACCAACCTAAAGTCGGGACAAGTCCCCTCTTTATACAACATCCATACTGTACCAAAACCAATATGTACACATGTGAATCAGAAAGCCCCGAACCAAACTGGAGCTCACCAATGATCAGTAGATGACTCAAAGCCTACTGTGGAGGTCTACTAGCACCCTGCAGCAAGTAAGGTAAGTCCCCCAAGGGACGTCAGTACGAAGAATGTACTGAGTATGTAAGGCCATAAGAAACTGCATGATACATAAGTACTTCAATGGAACCAAATATAAGAGAATAGTCACTATGGATAAACCACCGTTCTGTATGTAAGGAACCATGTACGTTATATTCATTACTTTCTTTGCCTTTATGTTCATTCATCATTCTCGTTCATTACTTAACTTTATCCTTCTTTGCGTTAAGAAATTGTAAAGCATATGATAAACAAATGACCAAGCTAGGTATTTTAACCCCTGGGATGTGATTAACCCATGCTAGGCTTTTCTGTCGCCCCTGGGATGTTACTGTGATAAGCCATGCTAGGCTTTTCTGTCTCCCTTGGGATGTTACTACGACAACCCATGCTAGGCTTTTCTATCGCCCCTGGGATGTTACTGTGATATTGGGATTGACCCATGATAGGTATTTGAACCCCTGGGATACCACCCATGATGTTAGGATTGACCCAAGCTAGGTGTTTATTCCACCCCTGGGATGCCACCCAAGAATATACAAACAATTATACATTACTTCATTCGTTCATTAGAAGAGTGATACATTGGTGATTGTACCATATTGGAACTTTGAAATGTTAGTCAATAAACATGAGACATGTGAATGACAATTGGTTCTGTGAGTAATACTATATGACAATACCTTTGGACATTTCGGAATGGAACAAGTACAATGTCAATGTGAATAATATGTGCTGCAGAAGGGTACGAAAAGAGTAACCTTACATACCTTATCTTCCCAAAATGAATACACAGTCCTATATGTGAATACAATAATCTAGATCCTTCCTTACGTTTTACTCTACAACACAAGTACATAACGGAGCTTACGTTAACAACTAACTACCTTACAAGTGCATAAGAAGACAACAAGTTACATGATTGCCCTATAACGTCATTTCACTCTTTACAATACCATTCACGGCATTGTCACACCAATAATACCATAACATTCCACACATTGACCAAGACATCATTAACCAGTAGCAACCAATAGCATTTCACACCAAGTTTATCCTTTACTCTTCCTCATTAACACTACGTCACAATTACTCCATCAAGTCACCTTAATACGTTTCATAACAACAATCCCACAAGTCATACCCATAGAAAAAGCAAGTTAAGGACATAAACACACCATTCATGTTGATATTTCATCCACACCATTCACTTCCATCAAAACCTTAAGTCTCCTTTCAAGTTCAAGTCACATAGATGACACATCTTTTAGCAAAAAGCAAAAGTGCACCACTCAACACCTTTAGACATAACAATCATGATCTACACAATCCTTCATGCATATAATATATTAAATCACAAGGTTAAACACTTACCAATACTTGCAAAGAGATGATCTTGTCCCAAGAGATGGTTGCCTTAGGGTTTGAGAGTAGAGAGAAAATTGTAGAAAAATCTAGAAATGGCATGTGTGCTTTGTGGAATAAAAATCTGATTTTTGTGCCTTTATATAGTCCCTAATGGTCATACTTAGCCACTTACTTAGTCATAAATGTTGTGTTTACTTGGTCAACACAAGAATGGGTCATTTGGCCCATTTGGACCATGTCTTTTGTTTGATTTTTGGGCCTCAATTGAGCCCAATAGCACAAGATTAACTTAGCCCAACAAATTTAATGCATCATCCACCAACTATCTCATGTTTAAATAGTTCCATAAATGTTAAGACAATATTCAACTCACGAGATTCATGTTCGTAGCCTCGACCCCAAGAATAAGCGATTTTCGTCACTCATGGCTTAATTTATCATAAATTGATAAAAATTATAAAAAAAGAAATAAAAATAAAAAAGAAGAAGAATTCACCCTCATTTGGATGCCAAAATTTCCCAAGAGTAGTCCTACCAAGATGGATCCTTCCTTATGTTTTACTCTACAACACAAGTACATAACGGAGCTCACGTTAACAACTAACTACCTTACAAGTGCATAAGACGACAATAAGTTACATGATTGCCCTATAACGTCATTTCACCCTTTACAATACCATTCACGACATTGTCATACCAACAATACCATAACATTCCACACATTGACCAAGACATCAGAAACCAATAGCATTTCACACCTAGTTTATCCTTTACTCTTCCTCATTAATACTACATCATAATTACTCCATCAAGTCACCTTAATACGTTTCATAACAACAATCCGACAAGTCATACCCATAGAAAAAGCAAGTTAAGGACATAAACACACTATTCATGTTGATATTTCATCCACACCATTCACTTCCATCAAAACCTTAAGTCTCCTTTCAAGTTCAAGTCACATAGATGACACATCTTTTAGCAAAAAGCAAAAGTGCACCACTCAACACCTTTAGACATAACAATCATGATCTACACAATCCCTCATGCATATAATATATTAAATCACAAGGTTAAACACTTACCAATACTTGCAAAGAGATGATCTTGTCCCAAGAGATGGTTGCCTTAGGGTTTGAGAGTAGAGAGAAAATTGTAGAAAAATCTAGAAATGGCATGTGTGCTTTGTGGAATAAAAATCTGATTTTTGTGCCTTTATATAGTCCCTAATGGTCATACTTAGCCACTTACTTAGTCATAAATGTTGTGTTTACTTGGTCAACACAAGAATGGGTCATTTGGCCCATTTGGGCCATGTCTTTTGTTTGATTTTTGGGCCTCAATTGAGCCCAATAGCACAAGATTAACTTAGCCCAACAAATTTAATGCATGATACACAAACTATCTCATGTTTAAATAATTCCATAAATGTTAAGACAATATTCAACTCACGAGATTCATGTTCGTAGCCTCGACCACAAGAATAAGCGATTTTCGTCACTCATGCCTTAATTTATCATAAATTGATAAAAATTATAAAAAAAGAAATAAAAATAAAAAAGAAGAAGAATGCACCCTCATTTGGATGCCAAAATTGCCCAAGAGTAGTCCTACCAAGATGGATTAATGATGCCATAACCCAAGAGCCCTATTTAGAGACTAGTGGTCGGAGAAGAAATTTGGCAAAAAGCGGCCTGGCACGCTGCCTGGCGCGCCCCTATGCTTCCCATGACATAAAAATTTCTGTCAAAAGCGGCCCGACACGCTGCCTGGCGCGCCTGACACTTAAATTCCGATTTTCTTCCTTTCTTCCACTTTTTTTTGCGGACATTAGCACAATATCTATAGTCCATAAAAAACAATTCAAAATACGCACTTATTGCTCTCAAAACTAAGGCAAACATGGTTCAAAGGTGGCACTAAGGCATATAAATACGCCCTAGATCACCAATCAAATTGGTTTGGAAATGTACGGGGTGTTACACAAACAGTCACCATCAAACACAATTTTTACTTCCTTCTCCAACAATTTACATAATGGATTAGCAATTTTGGAGAAGTCTTTAATGAACCTCCGATAGAAACCTGCATGGACGAATAAACTCCTAACTCCCTTCACCGAGATTAGTGGAGGTAGTTTTTCAATCACCTTTATCTTGGATCAATCCACTTCAATCCCATTTACTGAAAGTTTATGCTCCAATACAATGCCCGCCTCAACCATAAAGTGACATTTTTCTAGTTGAGCACAAGATTGAACTCTTCACATCTTTGCAAGGCATTACTGAGATTTGCCAAGAAGTCCTCATAAAAATCACCTACCACAGAAAAGTCATCCATAAATACCTCTGAAGTGTCTTCCACTGTATCTTAAAAAATTGATATCATACACCTTTGGAAGGTTGCAGGAGCATTACATAACCCGAACGACATACACTTGAAGGGAAAAGTACCATGTGGGCATATAAAAGCCGTCTTCTCCTGATCTTTAAGTGTAATCGATATTTGGTTATAACCAGAATAACCATCTAAGAAACAATACCAACCTCTCCCTGCCAATCTATCAAGCATTTGATCCTTAAAGAGCTTTGGGAAATGATCCCTCAGAGTTCATGAGTTTAGCTTCCTGTAGTCAATGAAAACCCGCCAACCAGTGACTGGGGCTTTAGTGGGATCAACTCATTTTTCTCATTGGCCACCATCGTTACGCCTCTCTTCTTTGGGACACATTGCACCAGACTTACGTACTTGCTGTGTAATATGGGGTAAACAACACTCGCATCTAGCCATTTAATTATTTCGTTCTTAACCTCTTGCATTGGTCGGTTAAGTCTTCACTAGTGTTTAATGGTAGGAGTACACTCTTTTTCTAATTGAATCTTATGCGTGCAAATGCGTGGTGGAATTTTGATAATATCTGCAATTGTCTAACCAATTATCCTTTTGTACTTTTGCAACGCTAAAAAAAGGGCTTCCACATGCCTTTTTATCAAATCAGTAGCTATAATCATGGGTAATGTGTTATTCTCACCCAGAAATACATAACTAAGATGGCCAGGCAATTTCTTGAGCTCCAACATGGGCGGATCTTCTATTGATGGTTTTGGTAGAGGAGTTGGCCTATTTTTCAGATCCATGTCCAACTTCTTTGGGGCATAAGAATATGACCCCATTCCATCCAAAGCACTAACTGTCTCCTCATAATCTTCGATGTCCTCCCCATCGAAATTCATCAACACAACAGCTAAGGTTTCCACAACAAACCTTTCTTCAATAGACACCTCAATATCAGCTTCATCAATAACATCAATGACCAAGACAACACTCATGTCTCTCAGTTGCTTCATCGATTAACATATATTGAACTTTACCTCCTTATTATTCAACCTAAATTTTAACTCATTGCACTCCATATCGACTAACACTCTTTCGGTGGCTAAGAATGGTCTATCTAAGATATGGGTACTTCAAAATCCACTTTGCAATCAAGGATCACAAAGTTTGCCAGAAATATAAAGTTCTCAACTTTTACCAACACATCATATAATACCCCCACTGTCCTTTTAATCGAATGGTAAGCCATTAATAGCCGCATAGTCATTGATTTGGGGGCTCACAAGCCCAACTATCGATAGATATCTAGAGGCATCAAATTGATGCTAGCACCAAGATCACATAAGGCCTTTGAAATGGTGACTTCACTAATTGTGCATGGAATAGTAATAACACCTGGATCTGCCTTCTTTTGAACCAATAATCATGACACAATTGCACTATAACAATGAATGTTTCCCTCTGGCTTAAAACATACCATCCTTTTTTTGTAACTAAGTCCTTCATGAACTTATCATATCCCAAAATTTTCTCAAGAGCTTCCACTAATGGAATATTCACCGACAACTACTTTAACATAGAGAGAAACTTGTGAAATTTGTCATCCTCCATTTTTACTTCATTCTGTGAGGGAATGGAGGAGGAGGAATAGGTATTTGAGTTAGAGTCTTATCAACCTCTTTTCCTTTCTCCTTGCTCTCAACAACATCATCCTTCACACTGGTAGACTTTTCAGCTTTTACTTTTTTATCATCAACAATTTTTAACTTCTCAAATTCGGCTAAAATTTTATTAACACAAATATCCTCAGCCATTATTTCATAATTGAAGGCTACATCTTCCACCTGTGTCTGCACCATCAGATGTGATTTAAGTAAACTTTTACCACTCCTTATGGTGATAACCATAAAACTCCCATCATTCCTAGGATTTTGAATAGTATGACTAGGTAGAGTGCCACTCTTCTGCTGATTGAAGGCTACTGACAACTGACCCATTTGGTACTCTAATTGCTTGGTAGAAGTGGAGTGAAAATATACAAGTTGACTCATTGAACATAAGTCATTCTTCATTTCTTTAACCCCTGCCTCAGTAGATTCCACCCCTTTCAAAACCTTTGTCATCATCTCTTCTATTTCATACTTTCCTGAAGCATTACTAGCTCTATCAGGATTTTCTGGCAGTACATATAAATCACTTATGTCATTATTGCTTTTACAATTCTCTTGATCATGATCCTTATAGCCAGCCTTATCATAATAATTGTCCCTCTGATAGTTCTGGCCTTGGTTTCCTTAGCCATTGGCCCAGAAACCCCTATCTGGTTGTTCAGATAGTTTGCCTCTTCTTCAGATTCAGACTCAACTAGCTTGCCTATGAACCAACAACCTTTACCTTCTCAACACCACCTGCCAACAAGTGCATTGTTAGCAAATCCATCATAGTTTTCATGTGAGCCATGTCTTGGTCACGTTCTACTTGTCTTTGACATTGCTCGACCGACATTCCCATAGCATAGGTATTGCATGCTACCTCATAATCCATGGTATACCAAGATCTATTTATTTTTGTCAACCTATCCAGCATCACTGTGGCCTATGCAAAATTCAATCCCATGAATGCTCCTCCAGCTGCATTGTCAACCATTGGTTTGGTGACTGAGTTCATAGACCTGTAAAAAGTTCCCATCAAGTGCTCATCTATCAACTTATGATTGGGGCATTGGGTTAACTACTTCTTGAATCTCAACCAATTTTTATGTAATACTTTACCTAGTTTCTGCCTGAAGTTACTTATTTCATCCCTTAACTATAATATCCTAGAGGGCGGATTAGTCAGCCACAATGTTGCCTCTTCAGATAGTGACAATGGGAATAGTTGTAGTTGAATGTCATTCTGACTAACTCTTGGAAAATCAAAGGACTTGCAGATCCCTATGAAGTTCATTAAGTGCATCTTAGGATCATTACCAAGCATCCCTCCGAATAGTCCTTTGATATTCAACAACTGGTTCATAGTGCTAGTAATGTTGAACTTCGCTCCAAGGGCTAGAAGTGGTAGAACAATGGCTCCAGTAGCACTAACCCCATCTAAATTAGTATCATCTTTCTCCAGTAAGTCAAAGTTCATATCAGGTTGTTGTCGACCTGTGGTCTTTGTCATTGATTTTAGTTGGCTGGGGAAACATTATTGCCCATCAACGTCATTACCCAAATCATCTTGCCTTCATTCCCAGGTGTGCTAAGATTACATTGATCTGCTGTGAGTTGCTGAAGCCTTATTACTTCATGCTATTGTGCATCCATATTTTGCCTCAAAGTTCTTGCAAGCTTGGTATTGTAAGGTAATGATGGTTCACCCGAGCTTCGGGTACTTGGTATACACAAGTCAATACCCTACAATTACAGAAAAAACAAACAAAACTAAAATTAGAAAATATGACTAAGAGTCAAGTAAACACAACAACTTAATTAACAACCGTATTCCCGGCAATGGCTCCAAAATTTAATATGCCTAAATTACACCTGCCTTAAGAAGTATAAGTGGTCATTTTTAGATATATAATCCAACAAAGGTTGGGGTCGAATCCCATAGGGAATAAGGTGAAAACTAAGTCATTTGCAATTTAGATGACTATTAGTCAACAAGTTCCATTAAATTGGGGGTGTGTAAATAGGTTTGTTGGAATCAATATGTAACTTATTTCAAGTGACAAATGTTCAATTATGGAAATATGATTCAAGAGAGAAATCAAATTAGAATTGCAATCACCGTGGATTTTTGACACTATCGGGTCAATATCGATAACAAATTCTTTTTAATACAAGGAATGTTAAGCAATTAAGTTCAAATGTACGTCGAAATGTTTCTCAACCTAATTAGACGATTATCCCTTTAATTCTTTCAAACTTAAAGTAATGAAAATGGTAAACTTAATTCTAGCCTCGAGTTGATTAATCTCGCCAGAGCATTACTCATTAGAGGGAGGTTAGAAACTCCAAATCCTCATTGATAAACCCTTTTCCCAATTTAACCTCTTACTTTAAGCAAGTTAAGCCTAAGGATTGTTCTAATGTTTGAAACCATTAGAAATCTATTACGATGGAGAGAATAACAACACATTCACATGTATAATATGAATTCACACCGAAATTAACCCTGAAATCATTATTTATCCATGGATCTCATAACCTTAGTTATAGGGTTTTTAGCCACACATAGTTGTTGAGATAAAGAAAACAAGGAATTTCATATTCAAAGAAGGAATTCTTACAAAGATGAACTCTAACACTTGAATTCTTGACAAAATCTCAAATAATGTTTTCAAAAACCCAAAAGCGTTCAAAACCCAAGAGAAGTAACATAAAAATTGTTCAAAGTATTAAAGATGCCTATTCTAAACCCTAAACTAGGAAATTTTGAATCCAAATTTAAATCAGAGCTGACCGCCTTGGCTCTGACAGAAGGACTTACAATTTGTCAGCCCTCTGGCAGATTCTCATAGTGTTTCATGACACGCGTAGTGAACTGTGCACAATTTATTAACTTCTTGTGGTTAGGAATGACGGCTCATCACAACCTTGACTGAACCATCAGGTTGAGCCATCACATTGCTTGCTTTCACTGTTGGTTTAATTTTGGTGCGACGGATGGCGTGGTGGTTCGTCGCCCATTTGGTAGTTCATCAGAAAAATCGTCACATAGAATTTTTAGCCCAGATTCATTCCTTTTTGTCCTTGAATCAATTTCCTATATTTAGATTAAAAAAGACATCAAATCTAACAATGGTTTCATAAAAACTCATGATTATTCTTGGTTAAAAGCATAAAATGTGTCGTCAATAGCCGACACATCATTTTTTGAGGGATAGTTTGGTCCTTTCCTTACCCTAATACCTCTCTCCATGACTTAAATCACCCAATAAGGGTTATTTCTTAGAAAAACGTCGACAAGTTCTCTCCCAAATTCTTTCTCTTCTCCAAAATTCCCACTCTCATGGTATGTAGAATGACTCTCCTTAATTCTTTTCTGAAGGTATGTAGAACGACTCTCCTTCAACCTAATTTCAAGAGTATATTTTCTTAATCTTTATTTATACCAAATCATGAATTTAAGACTAATGTTTGGAGTTATTCCTTGATAGATGAAAAGATTGGGTTTTTATTAATATTCTCTCCATTAAATTGCTTTTCGTTATTTACGTAAATGGGGTTGGGGAGTATTACTTGAATTATGAACTTGATCTTGTTCCAACCACAAATATATGATTGTTTGAGGGAGTTGATTTACATTCTATGCTTTATAAAAATCTTGAATAAGTTATTTTGCCTTAATCTTTAAATATATTTCAAAGAGAGTTTTACATAAGCCTAAAATGATCTTTTACGTTCAATCCTTTTTAAAGTAGAGCTAAAGAGTTATAAATATTTATGATGATTAGAAGAGATGGTATATTTGGCTTCCAAGTTTTGGTATGACTATACCAATCAAACAAATTCCCCTAAGAATATGAAATGCTCCTAAAAAAAGAATTATGTTTTGAAAAGGTTAAAATATAGACTTAAAGAGAATTAGATGGTTAATCGATAAGGTATGAGACTGAAAGGCTTATTATCTAAAACTGCATTTTGCCAATGTGGGAATGGTTTTGTCCTAAAATATAGATAATCTCAATGTATGCTTGCTTCACACAATAGCATACAGAAGATAAGATGATGAGATATGATATGCCTCATTCTGTACTGCAAACATTGATTGGGGGATCAGCTGGTCGAGCGATGGTCGGACCCACATAACCTGTGGTGTATAAATAGAAGTCAGTGATACCATCTAGTTTTGAATTAAAAAAAAAGAAATTTGTTTATGATTTTAGTTTCACTTTGAAGTCTTTTCTTATATCCTTTTACGTCTTGACTTCTACTCTCATGTATTGACCATCCCCAGGTACTACATTGTTTCATAATGTAGGTTTTGAGACACATTATCATGGTTCTGTGCAGCGTTAGGATCGACAGGATAGCTCTAGATTTGGTGAGCCCTTCATTCTTTGGAAGGCAACTTTCATTCAGACTTTTAGTTATTTCTTTCATGGTATCGCTGAGGCCTTGTCCTGGTTTAGATAGTTTATTATGTTTAGAGACTTTGCAGACTAATGTTGATATTGAATAAAAGTTTCCATATTTTTATGTTGTGTTTCCTTTATGATTTTTAAGATGATTAGTGGTTTTCAGTCAGATTTTTATGTTCTCTTTTAAGTATTATTTTGCAAATTATATTATAATGCTCATGATGAATACTAAGAGGTCCTCTTAGGCCTTATTTGGTTTCGGATTCCTGTTACATCTAGGGCCTAGTCTTGGGTCATGACAAACTTGGTATGAGAGCCCAGAGTTCAAGTGTCCTAGGGTATCTATGAAGCGTGTCTAGTTGAATCCTTTTTATGGGTGTGTAGTGCGCCACACTTATAAAAGGGAGGCTACAAGGAATTTAGGAATGTTTCACTTTCTTTAATGATTTAGTTCATTCTAGGAAATCAAGTTCTAAGAAATTCCACCTAACTCTTAATTCTTTCAATGTTTCAGATAATGCCTCCAAAAAGAATTACAGGCCAAATGACTTCAACTGGAACCTCCATCCATACAGGGGAAAATGCTGAAGAGGTCTATCCTACTCATGTGATGCAAACCTGTAATAGAGTCCGTACTTTTGGCCTGACTTTTTCTATTGGGGACCCACCTGCCCCGATTAGTCCTCCAAGAGCTGCCAAAATCGGCTCTACCCAGACTCAACCCCTACAAGGTAATCTTACTAATGCTGAGTTCAGAGAGACTATGTAGATGCTAACTCAGATTATTTCATCTCATTCTCACCATTCAGGTGCTGCTGGTTCTTGTTCTTATGATCCAGCAGAGACTACAGGGGTCAGTCAGTTCATATGAATGAACCCTCCGCTATTTACTGTGTCCAAATTTGAGGAGAATCCCTAAGATATTATTGATGAGATGGAGAAGATTTTTAGAGTTATCCATGACACCGATACAAAAGTATTTGAGTTGGCATCTTATCAGCTGAAAGGTGTGGCTTATCAGTGGTACGATCAGTGGAAGGAAATTCAGCATGAGGATGCTGCACCTACTGTTTGGGAGGATTTTTTTGAGGCTTTTTTTTATCATTTCTTTCCTCAGGAATTGAAGGAAGCTAAGGCTGAGAAGTTTGTGAATATGAAGCAAGGAAAAATAAGTGTTAAGGAGTATGCTTTGCAATTTACCCAGCTGTCTCATTGTCCCCCAGAATTAGTGTCGACTATAAGGACCCGTATGAGGAAATTTGTGTTTGGTATTTCTAATGATATGGTGTTAAAGTGTAAAGGGGCAATGTTGAACAATGACATGGATATATCTAGGTTGATAATGTATGCTCAGTAGGTAGAAGAGGAACAAAAAAAGAAAACAGAAGCTGAGGAGTGACAGAGTAAGAGGGCTAAACTAGCAGGCCAGGAAGTGAGCCACCAAAATTATAGTAGAGTAGCAGACCCTTGTTCAAGAAGAAGTCTTGGGGTCATAATCATTCTTCAGCTACTGCACCTGCATCTTGGCCTTCAGACAATTAGTGCTTTTAGCCTAATGAGGGCCCCAATATACAGGGTTCTCAGACTTAGGGCAGTATTGCATAGTCCTACCCATCTTACCCTCATTTTAGTACTTGTGGGAAATCGCACCAGGGAAAGTGTCAGTTTGGTAGGCCTGTGTGTTATGGATGTGGGAAGTCGGGTTATATTCAATGGGATTGCACTTCAGCAATGGGTACTTAGGGGATATAAGGCCCAAGCTAGTACTTTTTTAACCTTGTTATCCAAAAGGTCTACTTTTGGGATAGACAGGGTTGCAACCGTCTGTATGCCTTATTGATCTTAGGCGTATTTATACTCCTAAGTGTCATTGTCTATGTGCTTTTAGCTTAGTTTTGAGGATAAATTTAGGTGCTTATTGAGCAATAAAGTTTTTATACGTGTATTTGTGTGTTAAAGTTCATGTTTATGGTATTCAAGGTGCATTTGAAATAAGTCAAGAGTCAAAAAGATCAAATAGAACTTAGAAGAGGAAACTAGTATCGCTAGCTTGAGCTATGCTTGTTCTAGTATATTTTGATGAGCTTAATTGTGTTGTATGGACTTATGTTTGTTATGATATGTTGTAGGTGACCAGTGGAAGATCTATGGAAGCTAAATGAATCCCACCAATAAGCCACAATAAGTAGGGAAACAAGTGCACGAGACCCAAAGGAGCGAAAACCGGGTGAATCCTCACCCTTGGGAGGGGACATGCGCAGCACCCTCCAAGGAATGTGGGATGGACTACGTTGCACCCCCAAGGTACCATGCCACTGAATGCACGCTTATGTACGTGCGATGCACCATGCCCCCCAAAAGCCCCAAAATTGGTTTTAACGTGGTTTAAGTTGGGGGTAAAGTGGTCAATGCATATGATTCGTTTGGGGCAAATCATGGACAATATAAAGCAGTATAAAAGGAGTACTTAGCCACATTATTCACATCTCTTGGATTCCACATGAATTGGAGAGCAAAGGAGACATCAAGGAGCTCAAACTAGTGTTCTTTCTTCTTTTACTTTTCATTCTTGTAGTTTGAAGTTATGAACTCTTTTATGGAGATTGTTTGTATGAATATAAGTGGATAAACACTCTCATTCTAGGGTTGAGGATACAACATGATTGCTTAATTATGGTTTTATAGTTGGTATATTTATTTATCAAGTAATGTAATTGTTCTTGCTTTCTTGTTTTACTATTCTAAAGAGTCATGAACTTTAGGATTGATCTTAGTATCAAAATGAATTGACCATAGGAGTTGAGGGGCAGAATGAAGAATGTAAAGAGTGTGGATCATGTCTTTAATTGTTATAAACTAATTATTAAAAGATGATTTGTGGTTAGGATAGAGATATACCTAAACTCCCCACTTGGTTAATGAAATGGGATGATAGTTTAATGCACTTGAATTAAAGACTCACATCCCCGCTCAATGATATAGTTGTGATATTAATTTGGGTAGATGACTTAGAGGATGACCATTCCCAATTTTAATATCAACCCCGTAGATCAACAATCACAATAGGCACCAACGCCGACTAGAAACCATAGTTATGCATGAATGTGAAGTAATTACCTCAACCCTGGAACTCTCTCTATATTGTTTACAATACGAATTTCAAATCATCGTTATTTCTAGTATTTATTTATAAAAACAAAACTCAAACTCTCTTTGGTTATTAATCACACTTATTTAACTTCAATAGTAACACTTAAGTTAGATCGTCTGCTAAACACCAAGTCCCTGTGAGATCGATATTCGGCTCGAAAGGGCCACTATATTACTTGCACAACTACGTACACTTACGTGTGTGCTTGGGAGAGGCAAGTTTTTGGCTCCATTGCCGGGGAATTGAAAATTAGCAAACTTCTAATTTTTAGTTTTACTATTTTGTTTGATAAGTGATAACAACTTGGTCTTAGCTACTAAATTTGTAGGTACATGTTTGAATTTGAGTAAGCTGGCAAGGGAGAGGGAGTTGGTTGAACCACATCCCAAACCTAAGTGACGCTTGCACTAATTGAGGAGAGAAGCAACACTTCTCTATCCAATCCTGCAAAGTCAAGAAGGCAAGACTATTTCTGCAGCAATAGGTGATGAACAACCACCTCGCAAGATAGTGTGCGATGTGGAAATACCACTTGCAACTAATATGACCTCCTGTATTCAAAAGCCAGATGTAGAAGGCAGATTTGAGCTGAAGCAGAGAAAAGTGCAATTGTTGTACACAAACGGGCAGTTTACAGGCCTGTCACATGAGGATCCACAGGTGTATCTTAAAATTTTTTTGGAGATAAATGACATATTCATCCCTGCAGGAGTCTTCATAGACTATGTGAGGTTTACACTTTTCCCATTCTCACTTTTGGGAGAATTAAAGAAATGGTTGAAGGCAAAACTTTCAAACTCAATTACAACTTGGGATGATTTGGCAAAGAAGTTCCTCATCCGATTCTTTCCTTCGGGAAAAACTGCAAGGTTGAGGACTGAGATTCTAAGTTTCAAGAAAAACCCAGATGAGAATCTCTATCATGCATGGGAGAGATTCAAGTCACTTCTCAAAGATTGTCCACATCACCAACAGACCAATGAGGTATTATGCCATACTTTTGTTGAAGGTATTGACCATAATACAAAAAATTTGTTATATTCAGCGGTAGATGGTCAGGCTTTGGAGAAAACTTATGATGAACTGTACACTCTCCTAAATAGAATTACACAAGGTAACCTAGATTGGAATGGTGATATGTCTAGAAGCATGGTGAAGAAGCAGGTAGGTATGATTGAGGTGGATAGTTTTACAGCATTGGCCACACTGTTGGCCAGTTTTCAAAACCAGATAATGGCTCAGTTCAGCAAGTTGAGTCTGGCTCAACCTCAGGCACAAGCTATTGCGGTTCAGCAAGTTCAGACTTGGTGTGAAAGTTGTGGTAATAGTGGTCACTCTTCAGACTTATGTGCAACAAATTCGGAGTCTATGAATTTTGTGGGCAATGCACAGAGAGGTAATCAAAACTATGGTAATGCCTACAACCGCAATTGGCAGAGTCAACCCAATCACTCAACAACAACAACAACAACATACCCAGTGTATTCCCACAAAGTGGGGTCTGGGGAGGGTAAAGTGTATGCAATCCATACCACTACCTCAGATGAAGTAGAGAGACTATTTTCGATAGACCCCCGGCTCAGGATAAATAACAGTATAGTCAGCCCAACCTCTCATGGGGCAATAATCAGGCTCAACTTCAACAATTTCAACAGCAACAAGGTATTCATAATAATGGTCAGGCCAACAATATAGAGGAGACTTTGAAAAAAAATACTGGCTAACCAAGAATAAATGGCTGTGGAAATCAAAAATCAAAAATCAGCAACTTGCCCAAAAGAATTTGGACATACAAATGGGTCAGTTTGCTTAGGCGTAGAACACAAGAACTCAAGGGGTTCTACCAAGTGATATAGAGCAAGTTATGGGAATCACATTGAGAAGTGGTAGAGATGTTATTGATGTACCTCCAAAGAACAAGCATGAGGTGCAAACAGAATTAACCACACCGGAGCAAGAAGAAAAACAAGTTGAGTGTAAAGAAACCGACAAAAAGAGGAACTCTGAGTACCCTAATAAGAAGCCTATTGAGAAACCTTAAAACAAACTACCACCACTTTTCCCTCAAAGACTCAATAAAGAAAAGGAAGATGATTGTTTTAAGAAGTTCTTTGACATATTCAGAGAACTTCACATTAACCTTCCTCTTGTAGATGTTTTACAGGGAATGCCAAAGTTTGCAAAGTACTTAAAGGACGTGGTCATAAATAAAAGAAGGTTTGGTGATATTAAGACTGTGTCACTTACAGAAGAGTGCATTTTTGTAGTCATGAGCAAGATGCCCGAAAAACTCAAGGACCCTGGGAGTTTCACCCTCCCATACAAATTGGTAAAAGTGACGTTGTCCATGCTTTGAGTGATATGGGGGAAAACATCAACTTGATGCCTTTTTTAGTTTTTAATACTCTTGGTTTGGGAAAGCCAAGGCCCTCTTCAGTGGTGTTATAAATGATGGACAGAATGAGAGAGGTTCCTGAAGGAATCATAGAGGATGTTCTCATTAAGGTTGGTAAGTTCATTATTTCTACTGAATTTATTGTTTTTGACTATGATGAACATGCCAGGGTACCAATCATATTGGGACTTCTATTCTTAGCTATTGGGGGAGCACTGATAGATGTGAGAAAGGGCACGCTCAAGATGAGATTGAATGATGAAGAGGTGGTCTTTAGGGTGTACAAAACACTCAACACACCCCACACTATAGAGATCTATGTATGATCACAGCTATAGAAGTGGGTGAGTGTGGGGTGGAAGAGTGTAAAACACCAATTACCTCTTCAAGCACTCTCATGAAGTTGCCTGAATTGACCAATAAGCCTAAAAACGCACTATTTGAATGGAATACTGAAAAGGTAGGTGTAAGAAGAGTGGCAAACCTCGATCATACGCATTTGATAGGTCAGAAAAGAAGGAGAAGAGGGGCTCCGAGTAGGAGTAAGAGGATGAGAGAATATGGATGATGAAGTTGTGATGTCATTCGTGCCGCGACAATAAATCAGGTGCTTCTTGGGAGGCAACCCAAGTTAAGGTATTTTTTTTTTTTTTTTTTAATTTTCTTTAGTATCACGTTTGTTTTTGTTTTTTGTTTTGAGTTGACAGGTTGAGGGGAAGTCTGAGTACCCGAGATCTTAGCTAAAGAGCATGAAAAAAACTAAGTGTGGGATCCCCAGAACCATCTTGATGAATATGATGCTACTTGCTAGGCCTAGAGGACTCAGGGAGTATTTCTATCCTTACTTTTAATTTATACTTTGGGGATAAAGTGTTATTTTATGTGTGGGGTGGGAAATCTTCCGATTTGGTTAGGGTGGAGTGTGCTATAGGAGTCTTTTGGTTATTTAGTTATTTTCTTTTTCCTTATGTTGCTGAAAATTTGAAAAATACAAATTTTTTTTCTTTTAGTAATTTTTAGTTTTATTTAGGAGCACACTTCATCCACCTCTCGGTTTTTCTTTTCGGTTATTTTCTGAGGGGAGCCCTTTGAACCCAGTATCCTTTTTGATTTTTAGGAGTAATTTTAAAAGTTTTATCAGTAGGAATAAATAGAGATGCTCTAGTTAGATGCTATGCATGATTGCAGGATGCAAGTGGGTTTTGAATGTCTAGCATGTGTAGTGAATTGAATGACTACTGTGAAACACTTAGGCTCACTTGTTTGACTCTTGTGTGATGTTGGCTTAATATTGAATTCTTGCTATTGCTTGGTTGAAAATATATAGGGATCCTTCTTGACTTAAACATATGCCATGTGTGAGTGAGATTTTATTATATTCCATGTTGCATATTGATTTCTAGAACTTGCTCGGTATGTTTGCAAAGCAAAATAAAAAATGTTGAGTTTAGGAGGTGATATAGGTATTTCTTTGATAGCCATATTTTATACCTACCTTATGTACCTTTTTTGCATGATCTTAGTTAGCCCTGTTGAGCCTTTAGCCTATTTTTTGGTAGCCTTATATGTTTATTCCTTTTCCTTCAATTACCCGCAATTTGATCCCAAACTCCTAAGTGCTTTAGTTGAGAAATTAAGATGTTAAGGAGTGGAAAAATGAAGAAGGAAAAAGTGAATTTGAAGTCCCAAATAAATAGCTTTTGGTGTTGAAAAGGGTTATGTATTGTTGGTAGGGAGTAATGTAATGAAAATAAAAATTGATCAAAAGTGAATCATGTGTTGATAGCAAATACTCCAGGCTAAAGATGTGTAAGCTAGCTTAAAGGGATGGGTCCAGACAAAAGAGAGTTGGGAAGACTATAGTGGTGCAAAATAGGTTGGTTGGAGATGAGCTTAGTGGAAATTATGATTGATTAAAGAGCTTTGGGAAGATAGTCACTATTCTTGACCAAATAGTTCCTATCTGTACCTTAGCCTACATTACAACCCATAAAGTCCTACTTGATCTTGAGCTTTGAAATTCTTATATTTGTGGAGTACTACACTAAGTACAAGCATATGGTTCATCTAATATCGCATGTGAATTCTTTGTGAGAGTGAGCAAAATTTGATTCTTACACCCATTCTTGTGATAAACTGCATATTTGTGAGTGAATATGGGTGACTCTTTTGTGGTAAGAGTGCATGTTTGATGATATATAGGTGAATTATATGATATCTTTGTTGGGTAATATGCATGAGTTTTCCAACTTGGCGGAGTCAATTCTTGAGGCTAGGAGGTTTTGAAATAGTCTTCATGTGTTTCAAGTTGTAATATCGCATGTGAATTCTTTGTGAGAGTGAGCAAAATTTGATTCTTACATCCATTCTTGTGATAAACTGCATATTTGTGAGTGAATATGGGTGACTCTTTTGTGGTAAGAGTGCATGTTTGATGATATATAGGTGAATTATATGATATCTTTGTTGAGTAATATGCATGAGTTTGCCAACTTGGTGGAGTCAATTCTTGAGGCTAGGAGGTTTTGAAATAGTCTTCATGTGTTTCAAGTTGTAAGATAACATGCTGAGTGTAGAACTTTCTATTCATGTGGTCTGTGTAGTTATAGCTTGATTATATTAGTTGTAGTAATATTTTTAGAGTCTTCCTTTATGGGGATTAATTTAAAGAGTTATTCGAGGACGAACAAGGCTTTAAGTGTGGGGTGGTGATCTTAGGCATATTTATACTCATGAGTATCATTATCTATGCGCTTTTAGCTTAGTTTTGAGGATAAATTGAGGTGATTATTGAGTAATAAAATTTGTATACGTTTATTTTTGTGTTAAAGTTCATGTTTATGGTATTCAAGGTGCATTTGAAACAACTCAAGAGTCAAAAAGATCAAATAGAACTTAGAAGAGGAAACTAGTGTCGCTAGCTTGAGCTATGCTTATTCTAGTATACTTTGATGAACTCTATTGTGTTGTATGGACTTATGTTTGTTATGATATGTTGTAGGTGACCAATTTAGGATCTATGGAATCTAAATTAATCCCACAAATAAGCCATAAGAAGTGGGGAAACAAGGAACAAGTGCACGAGACCAAAGGAGCAAAAATCAGGCCAATCCTCACCCTTGGGAGGGCCGATGCGCCGTACTATTTAAGGAATGGGATGGTGCCTTGAGAAACACCCTATAAGTAATGTGGGAGGTAATTAATCTCACCCCCACCACACCAAGCCACTGTAATGCACGTGCGATGGCCGTACGACACGCTATGCCCTAAAAACGCCCCAAAGTTGGTTTTAACTTGGTTTAAGTTGGGGGTAAAGTAGTCAATGTATATGATTCGTTTGGGGAAACTCATGGAATACCTAAAGAAATATAAAAGGAGTAATTAGCCACATTATTCACATATATTGGATGACAAACGAATTGGAGAGCAAAGGAGATATCAAGGAGCTCAAACTAGGGTTCTTTCTTCTTTTACTTTTCATTCTTTTAGTTTGAAGTTATGAACTCTTTCATGAGGATTTTTTGTATGAATATGAGTGGATAAACACCCTAATTCTAGGGTTAAGTATGCAACATGATTTCTTAATTATGGTTTTATAGTTGGTATACTTGTTTATCAAGTCATGTGATTGTTCTTGCGTTCTTGTTTTACTATTCTAAAGTGTCATCAACTTTAGGATAAATCTTAGTCTCGAAAATAATTGACCATAGGAGTTGAGGGGAAGAATGAAGAACGTAAGGAGTGTGTATCATGTCATTAATTGTTATAAACTAAATATTAAAGGATGATTTGTGGTTAGGATAGAGATATACCTAAACTCCCCACTTAGTTATTGAAACGGGAAGATAGTTTAATGCACTCGAATTAAAGACTCACTTCCCCGCTTGATGTCGCACAAACTATACCTCAAGGAAAGTATAACGCGGTCGTTGAATCAAATATAGAACCCAAATAGGTTGGGGTCGATCACAAACGAAATAGGACAAAATTCTATCGAGTGTTTGTCCGAGTAATTGGCAAGTAAGTAAAAATGGGGGATTTTGTAAACAAAAAGTAACAGTAACAATGTTGATTTTTGTATTTGTGATCAATACGAGATAGGCACTAGGACTGTGATCCCCAAGATGCCTTAACTCCACTGATTACTTGTGCTGGCAAACCGTCCCGTTGCACTGCATGCAAAATCTAATAACATAGGTTCATCAAAACGTCTCTCGACCTTGGTTAGATGAATTTCACTCTTCTCCTCTCGGTCTCCTAGTGTCACGCTACTAACCCTTATTGTTGATCTCAGATAACTATTCCTGTTAGGCTCAAGTTATTAGATGAAGGTTGATAGCTTCAAATGTCTGTTTTTATTCCCTTTTCCCAATCTTTACTTCTCTCTTGAGCAAGTTTTGAATACAGGCGAGTTTCCAACATTTGCAACCGTTAGAAGATCAATTAACATGAAGGAAATAACAATACATGCAGTCACACTGGTTCAGAATTTCTTCACACTTAACCAGTTTCATTAATTCCGCATAGTTCACACAACCCTAGTTATGGGGTTTAGCTACTCATGATTACAAGAACACGAGAAGAATTCAATGATGAAAACATAATTATGAACACACAAGAAGAATAAAACTCAAAATCTCAATATAAATCAAAACCCTAGAATCGATGTTTGAGATTACAAGATCAATGTGTTTATGAACCTAAAAATAATGTTATAGAATCCAAAATAATGTAATAGCTTCCTCCTTAACATAGGAGTATTTATAGATACAAAACGAATCCTATCCTAAAACATGTAGAAGATTAAAGTCGGCAACTTTCCACGGACCATGACTTGAGGTTGTGGAATCAACCCACAGACCATGTGTCCAAGTCGTAGGAATTAGACCTCCATGCACAACTACAAAAGTTTACTCACGGACCTGACCTACAATTCGTAGGTGTCACGCCTCGAATCCCATTCGGGACAGACTGACACACAAAGCCGATAAGGCCCGAGAGAACCAATCTTTACTCATGTGTCTTCCTATGCATGTTTCTGTGTGAATATCACCCTATCTAATGTAAATAGATATCAATGGCGGAAGTCGTGGCAAACATATACTATATATGAAACTTGGCCGTTAGGGCCATCAAATCAAAATGGACATTCATCTCTTATATTCGTCTTCCCACATACGTCTACAAAGCCTCTAAAGATACATATACATAACCAACCTACAGTCGGGACAAGTCCCCGCTTTATACAACATATACAATGCCAAAAACAAAGGTACACATGGGACTCAAAAAGCCCCGAACCAACTGGAGCTCACCAATGACTGGCAGATAATCCGCAACCTATTGTGGAGGTCTACTAGCACCTGTGCCTGCAGCAAGTAAGGTAAGTCCCCAAGGGGGTCAGTACGAAGAATGTACTGAGTATGCAAGGCTATAAGAAACTGCATCAATATATAAGAACTTCAATGGAAAATTATAAGAGAATACCGAATATGGATAAACTATCAATCTGAAAGTTTGGAACTATGTGCATTACTTCATTACTTATCTTGCCTTTACGTTCATTATCATTCTTAGTCATCCATTTTATTGGTGGGTTATAATATAATCATCCACCTTGTTGGTGGGTAGTCATCCACCTTATTGGTGGGTAGTCATCCACCTTATCGGTGGGTAGTCATCCACTTTGTTACTGGGTAGTCATACACTTTGTAGTGGGTAGTCATCCACTTTTTAGTGGATAAATATAAAAAGTATTAGGGTCCGCTCGAGATAGGCTTATGTTCCCCCTTCGAGTCGTCCTGGTTCTCAAACATTAAATCATAAATGCATTACTTTATTTCTTACTTTTAAGATATTGATACATTCTCTTGTGAAAGATTGATACATTGGCGGCCATAGCATTATTGGAACTTTGGAACATAACATTATTGGATATGCTACTCAAGAATGAATAGATTCTCCTTACATCATCACTTTCCTTGAGATAGTTTCTTTTAGTAGATACAACATTATGAGAGCTTAGGAACTTCAGTTAATGGATAAGAGACATGTGAATAATAATTGGTCTAAGAATAAGAAACATGTGAATAACCATTTCTGTCAACCTGAGCTAGGAATACTTTAGAACACTTCGGAAATGAGTAAGTACAATAACAAGGTGACTACTCTATGCTGCAGAAAGATACGAAAAGAGTACCCTTACATACCTTATGATGTCAATATGAATATACCGTCCTAGATGTGAATACAACAATACAGTTCCTTCCTTACGTGTCACTCTACAACAAAAGTTCATAACGGAGCTCACATTAACAACTAGTTACCTTACAAGTGCATAAGATGACAATGAGTTACGTGACTGCAATATAGCGTCATTTTGTCCTTTACAATATAATCCACTACATTACCATACCAACAACACCATAACATTCCACACATTGACCAAGACATCAAAAACCAATAACATTTCACACCAAGTTTACCCTTTACACTTCCTCATTAACACTACGTTACCTTTTCTCCGTCTAATCGCTCGATAACTTTCCTAATAACACATTAACAACAATCCATATTTTATACCATTCAAAATAACTCTAGGATACTACTTTATAGTCATTTAAAAGGCACCATAAGTTGATAATTGCATCCATAAAGGGTATAGGGGCTTTGGGGGGTCAAAGAGATGCAAAAACAACCGAAACGGGGTTCTGGCCTGACCTGTGAAGCCACTTGAGCCCAAAGGTTACTTAAATACATCTTAAGGTGACCCTTGGTAGTGTCTAGGGGCACCTGCGAAGTCACCTGCGCCCGCAGGTGCTTCGTCTGCTAGGGCGGGTGCCCGTGTCAGCCAAAAAGGGTCTCTTTTGGGTCCTTTTTTGTAATAAATGGTCCATGATCATAACTAACGTTCTCTTAACATATTTTATATCATATTAAATGCCAACGAACAGCAATGGTTTCACAACGCACATAAACATCACCAAACTACATTCTCCTTTCATTTCGTCACCCATTTCATGACCAATTTTGTAACAACAATCCCACAAGTTGTACACATAGAGAAAACAAGTTAGGAACATAACAATATAATACATGTTGATATTTAATCCTTCAACCTCAACTCCTTCAAGATCACAAGTCCATTTTCAAGTTCAAGTCACATAGAAAGCAAATCCATTAACAAAGAAGCAAAAGTGGATTTCTCAACACCTTTAAGCATAACCAACATGATATACACCATCTCTCATGAATAAAATATATTTAACCATAATAATATACACATACCCAAAGCTTTCAAAGGAGTGATCTTGCCCAAAGAGGATGATAGCTTAGGATTTGAGTTGAGAGAATGTTGTGGAAAATTCTAGATTTTTGCATGTGTGCTTTGTGGGAATAAAATCTGATTTTACACATTATATAGCCACTTTAAAGTCATCCTTAGCCAATAATTTTGTTCAATAATTGAGGGCTTACCTTGGTCAAGGCAAGAATGGGTCATTTTCCCAATTGGGCCATGTCTTTTGTTTAATATTTGGGCCTCAATTGAGCCCAATGGCACACGATCAATTAAGACCACTAATTAAATTTGTAATAACCCATCAATCTCATGTTTAAATAATTCCATAAATGTTATGGTAATAAAATAGGTTCGGAAACGTACGGGGTGTTACATCCTTCCACCTTTAGGAACATTCGTCCTCGAATGTTAGTGACTTCATCCAATCAAACAAATGCAAGTCTCGGGTCATTCTTATTGTTATCATATATATACATAATGCTTTATAGATATCGACTCGATATTATTTCACTTCCGCACTTGAACTTTTTCTTCCATTGGAAACAAATACGGATACTTTGACTTTATCATTTCTCTGATTCCCCAGGTGACTTCTTCTACTTATTGATTTCTTCACAGTAATTTCATGTAAGCTTCTTCTTTATTCCTTAAAATCATCACGTGTTAACCCCAAAATAGCAATGAGCATTTTTTTTTATATGTGAGATCTTCCGTAACTGCATATCTTCAATGGGAGACATATGAGATGGATCTCCTATGCATTTTCGAAGCATCGAAAGATGAAACACTGAATGAACTGTGGAGAGTTCTTGGAATAGTACTAATTCATACGCAACCTGCTCAAACCTTCGGATAATTTCCTATGGACCTATATAGGGCCACCTTTCCTTCTTCCTGAATCTCATTACCCCTTTCATTTGTGGTACTTTAAAACATACCCAATCACCTATGGTAAATTCTAATTCTTTCCTCCTAGTATTGGCATATAACCTCCAGATTTCTGATGCTTTACTATTACCTGTTGGCAATTCGGACAATGAACTACCAATTCTGCAATGTTCTTTTTCTTTATATCGCTTCACCAACATATTTCTTTCATGACATGGTACACTTTGATTGCTCCCGAATAAACAGAATACCGTAAATGATGTGCTTTGGTCACAATTCATTTTCTTAACTCAAATATATTTGGTATATATAATCTACCTTGATATTGAAGTATTCCTCCCTTATGTAAGTTCAAGTACCTTTTGACGAACTTCATTGTACATTCTTTTATTGCTTTTATCTCTCTCAGCTAAAATGAAGATTCTACCGCACTGTTCACGATAATTTTTTCATATGGAGTCTCAAGAAGATGAAACCCCATACTGGTTAATTGATGTAGATTTCTTGACTACATCTTTCTTTTCTGCGAGCTAGCCATTAGTACTTCCTACTGCTTTGCAGCTTAATGAATCAGCTACCACGTTTGCTCTTCCCGGATGTTACAAGATACCAACGTCATAATCTTTTAATGGTTCAAGCCACCTTTACTACCTTAGATCTAAGTCCTTTGGCTTAAGGATTTATTGCAAACTCTTATGCTCAGTATATATGTCAACATGAATCCCTTACAAATAGTGACACCATATCTTTAAAGCAAACATAACAGCTACTAGTTCAGGGTCATGTGTTGGGTAATTTCTTTCATGTGGTCGCAACTGTCATGAGGCATACGTTATTATCTTACCCTGCTACATCAATACACATCCGAGGCCAACCCCGGAAGCATCACAATATACTGAGTAAATATCTCAAAAGGTCACTCAACTATGAGAACTTATCTTGTAAAGTCATTCAACTTTATTATGTATCAATAAAATCACTCAACTTTGAATTTTTCTTTTATAAAATCCTTCAACCAAATTTATTATAAAAAAATAATTTGACTTGATAAAATAAATTATTTTCTTATATCATATAAATATGAATCTCACAAATAAAATAAAATTTTAAAAAACACATATCTTACACTTGATCCACCAACCCATAGTTGTAATTTTTTGAAAGGGGGAGTGATTTTTTTGGAGTTATAACAGAAAATAAAAATAATACTAAAAGAATAGAAGAAAAACACATAAAGAAGAGATTTGAGGGAAAGCAACACATTCCAGAATTATAATTTATCTTGATTCTTGAGGATAGAGAATTGAGATGGATAGATAGATAGACGATGGAAGAGGGAAAAAAAAAGAAATATCAATTAAAAAATTTGATGGGGAAAAAAAATTAAAATGCAACTCAGTTTCAGATTTTTTTTATTTTTTTTTTGTGTGCGTGTTTTTTTACTTTCTCTATTTATCATTTAATGTTTTCTTTTATTTGAACAGAGGAAAAGTGAGTCTATTTAATTTTTAATTTTTTTTTTTTTAAAAAAGAGATCACATTCCTATACGCATACAATATACATATTTTAAGTTATTTATTTAATAATTTCTTTAGCATAAAAAATCGAGAAATGCAAACTGACATCTGAAGGTCTGATTTTTTTCGTGAAAAAATTGAATTCAAAGAGTAACGTAAAATCCTGTAAATTTCTAGGTTTATAATTTTAATAGTTATGGGATTGTTGGTAGGTCAGGTGTAAAGTATGAGTGTTTGAAAATTTTATTTTATTTGTGGGATCTAAAATTTACATAACATAAAAAATAATTTATTTGATATCATGTTATATAATTTTTTATTATAAATTTGGTTAAGTGATTTTATAAAAGAATATCTCAAAGTTTAGTGATTTTATTGATATAAAATAAAGATGAATGACTTTCCAAGATAATTCCTCAAAGTTGAGTGACCTTTTAAGATATTTACTCCAATATACTTCATAACATTCTGTGCCTTTGGGAAGTACTTATAACTGGTGTGGAAGTTAATTTATCTTTCAACACTTGGATTTTTTTTTCTTCACATGCATCATTTCACTAAAACTAGATTGCCTTGTGTGTAGGCTTCGTTAAGGGTGCAGGGATAGATTTTTTTTCCCAGTAATTCTCCTATAATAACCAACCAATTCATACCCATTACAACATTAAAATCTATCATTTCCATCCCGATAAGATCAGCCAACATAACATGATCGCAAACATTTACCATACCATTACGATCTATTCTTTTTAACTATAATAAATTCACCAACTGGTATAGATACTTTAGTTGGCTTAACTAATAATTCTGGTGTTCTTTCAAACTTCGCAGCAAGTAATAAAATAACATATGATAAGGTAGAGCCTGAATTAATCAATAAAGATACATTCTGTGAAAAGACAGATATTATACCTGTACCCACATCAGGAGAAATCTCCAAGTTCTGTCGGTCGACTAATGCATAGGTACGATTCTGGGCTCCACTGGAACTAGCTGCTCCTCTAGCACCTCTACCACGACCAACAGGTTGTACACTAGATGAAGATGCCACAACGGCTGATTCCGTAGGTCGTGCCATACTATCCGTGTCCCCTTGTCGACACTCTCCCATCAGATGCCCCGACATACCACACCGCAAGCAAACATTCGGTATATACAAGCATTCACCTGAATGATACTTCCCACAATGCTGACACAGCTGACGAGAAAATCTTACTGTCTGTGAACCTCGAACCACACTGCTCTGCCCCGCATGACTGCCTCTAGACCCTCAAAATTGTGATGAAGTATCTACTTTAGGGGAAGAAAATGATGGTCTAGGCAGTCGAGAAGAACTCCGAGGCCCAGATCCTCCTTGAGACACCATAAACTGTCTCATAGGTCTAGCCCTCTTTGAAGGCCCTTTTTCAAATTCATGTACTCTCCTTCATTGCCTCTGATCCTCTATCGTTTGTGCAAAGGCTTGTATTCTGGCTATGTCCATATCTTTGTTCAAAGCAGCAATGATACAGTCCCTTACCAAATATGGCTCTAATCTGTCCACATATTGATGGACTCTATCTATCATTGTGGCCACTACATTCGGATCATATCGAGCCAAAGAGGTAAACTGTAAACTGTATTCTCTAACACTTATATCCCCCTGATGGAGATTTAGAAATTGGTCCACACGTGCCTCTCGGATATCATATGGAGGTAGTGATCAAGAAAGTCCATTTTAAATTCCTCCCAACCAGCTGGAGGTACATTAATACCCCTCGATCTTTTCCAGTCTTCATACCATAATATAGCTTCACCTTTCAGTCTATAGGCCGCAAGTTCGACTGTTCCTACTCCAGTCACGTGCATGACATCTAGAGCCCTTTGAATTTGATCTACAAAGTCCTGTGGATCTGCTTTTGGGTCTGACCCAGTGAATATGTGAGGGTCTAATTTTAGAAAATCCTGCGTCCTCCGACTAGCTACTCTAGCCTCACTGTCACTGCCTGTCATTGGACCAACTTGTCCTTGAGTTTGTGCAGCAACTAGCTGGGTCAACATATGCACTGCATTTCTTAAATCCTGATTAGTAGCATTCATAGGCGGTTCTGCGGGTACTTCTCTACCCCTTAGCTCCTCAGAAAATGGAAGAGTAGGAGAAGACCGCGATGCAATTTCAGTGACAGCCCCACCTTAACTAGCTTGGTCAGGTGGTAATTTACTCATTCCTTCTCCGAAAAGCATATCTACCTGCTTACCTTTGCCTCTACCTCGTCTTGTGATCGACATTTTACTATAAACAAGAAAACCAATTCCATGGTCAGATACAATTTTCACTTACAACATTGGCTCTATTGCACGATCTAGAAATGAAGAAATGAAACAACTCCTAAATATCCCGTAGCCTCCTACTTATAAATGTGGCGCGCAACACATCCATAAGCAAGACTCTACTCAGACACGACTTTGTAGACACCCTTAGAATGACTTGCTCTTATACCACTTTTTTCACGCCCCAAATCCCATTCGGGACGGACTGGCACACAAAGCCGATAAGGCCCGAGAGAACCAATCTTTACTCATGTGTCTTCCTATGCATGTTTCTGTGTGAATATCACCCTATCTAATGTAAATAGATATCAATGGCGGAAGTCGTGGCAAACATATACTATATATGAAACTTGGCCGTTAGGGCCATCAAATCAAAATGGACATTCATCTCTTATATTCGTCTTCCCACATACGTCTACAAAGCCTCTAAAGATACATATACATAACCAACCTACAGTCGGGACAAGTCCCCGCTTTATACAACATATACAATGCCAAAAACAAAGGTACACATGGGACTCAAAAAGCCCCGAACCAACTGGAGCTCACCAATGACTGGCAGATAATCCGCAACCTATTGTGGAGGTCTACTAGCACCTGTGCCTGCAGCAAGTAAGGTAAGTCCCCAAAGGGGTCAGTACGAAGAATGTACTGAGTATGCAAGGCTATAAGAAACTGCATCAATATATAAGAACTTCAATGGAAAATTATAAGAGAATACCGAATATGGATAAACTATCAATCTGAAAGTTTGGAACTATGTGCATTACTTCATTACTTATCTTGCCTTTACGTTCATTATCATTCTTAGTCATCCATTTTATTGGTGGGTTATAATATAATCATCCACCTTGTTGGTGGGTAGTCATCCACCTTATTGGTGGGTAGTCATCCACCTTATCGGTGGGTAGTCATCCACTTTGTTACTGGGTAGTCATACACTTTGTAGTGGGTAGTCATCCACTTTTTAGTGGATAAATATAAAAAGTATTAGGGTCCGCTCGAGATAGGCTTATGTTCCCCCTTCGAGTCGTCCCGGTTCTCAAACATTAAATCATAAATGCATTACTTTATTTCTTACTTTTGAGATATTGATACATTCTCTTGTGAAAGATTGATACATTGGCGGCCATAGCATTATTGGAACTTTGGAACATAACATTATTGGATATGCTACTCAAGAATGAATAGATTCTCCTTACATCATCACTTTCCTTGAGATAGTTTCTTTTAGTAGTAACAACATTATGAGAGCTTAGGAACTTCAGTTAATGGATAAGAGACATGTGAATAATAATTGGTCTAAGAATAAGAAACATGTGAATAACCATTTCTGTCAACCTGAGCTAGGAATACTTTAGAACACTTCGGAAATGAGTAAGTACAATAACAAGGTGACTACTCTATGCTGCAGAAAGATACGAAAAGAGTACCCTTACATACCTTATGATGTCAATATGAATATACCGTCCTAGATGTGAATACAACAATACAGTTCCTTCCTTACGTGTCACTCTACAACAAAAGTTCATAACGGAGCTCACATTAACAACTAGTTACCTTACAAGTGCATAAGATGACAATGAGTTACGTGACTGCAATATAGCGTCATTTTGTCCTTTACAATATAATCCACTACATTAACATACCAACAACACCATAACATTCCACACATTGACCAATACATCATAAACCAATAACATTTCACACCAAGTTTACCCTTTACACTTCCTCATTAACACTACGTTACCTTTTCTCCATCTAATCGCTCGATAACTTTCCTAATAACACATTAACAACAATCCATATTTTATACCATTCAAAATAACTCTAGGATACTACTTTATAGTCATTTAAAAGGCACCATAAGTTGATAATTGCATCCATAAAGGGTATAGGGGCTTTGGGGGGTCAAAGAGATGCAAAAACAACCGAAACGGGGTTCTGGCCTGACCTGCGAAGCCACCTGAGTCCGCAGGTGGCTGAAATGTATCCGCAGGTGACCCTTGGCAGTGTCCAGGGGCACCTGCGAAGTTACCTGCGCCCGCAGGTGCTTCGTCTGTAAGGGCGGGTGCCCGTTTCGGCCAAAAAGGGTTTCTTTTGGGGTCCTTTTTTGTAATAAATGGTCCATGATCATAACTAACGTTCCTTTAACATATTTTAGATCATATTAAATGCCAATGAACATCCATGGTTTCACAACGCACATAAACATCACCAAACTACATTCTCCTTTCATTTCGTCACCCATTCCATGACCAATTTCGTAACAACAATCCCACAAGTTGTACACATAGAGAAAATAGTTAGGAACATAGCCATATCATACATTTTGATATTTAATCCATCAACCTCAATTCCTTCAAGATCACAAGTCCATTTTCAAGTTCAAGTCACATAGAAAGCAAATCCATTAACAAAGAAGCGAAGGTGGATTTCTCAACACCTTTTAAGCATAACCAACATGATATACACCATATCTCATGCATAAAATATAGTTAACCATAATAATATAAACTTACCCAAAGCTTTCAAAGGAGTGATCTTGCCTAAAGAGGATGATAGCTTAGGGTTTGAGTTGAGAGAATGTTGTGGAAAATTCTAGATTTTGGCATGTGTGCTTTGTGGGAATAAAATCTGATTTTCCACATTATATAGTCCCTTTAGAGTCATCCTTAGCCAATAAATTTGGTCAATAATTGAGGGATTACCTTGGTCAAGGCAAGAATGGGTCATTTTCCCAATTGGGCCATGTCTTTTGTTTAATATTTGGGTCTCAATTGAACGCAATGACACAAGATCAATTAAGCCCACTAATTAAATGTGTAATACCGCATCAATATCATGTTTAAATAATTCCATAAATGTTATGGTAATAAAATAGGTTCGAAAACGTACGGGGTGTTACAGTAGGTCCACCTAAGGTCCGTGAGTCACATCCGTGGGTCACTTCTGTGAAATTCAACTCTGCTATTTTGTCTTCAAAAACTTCATTCCAGTGCATACTTCTTCTTATCTTCTCCATTTTGCCTCCAAAACCTATTTTCCTACAAGATAGAATGTAAAACACATCATACTTACATGACATACCCAAGTTATTGCATATTTTTCTTGTTTTAAGCATCGAAAGTGCCATGAAATCATGGCACATCAACACCCTTAACTTAGAACGTTTGCATGTCCTCAGGCAAACAAAACAAAATAAACACATTCAATACATAACTAAGAGAATCCTAAGAGACCTACGACAACCGACTCATTTCTTCTGGTACCAAAATTTTTAACCCCATCCTATTCACAAGTCGAAAGCACTGTGCATATACATGCAACATATTATCATGACACAGAAGGGATCAAGTGATGGCATCAGATTATAAACAAACAACTAAGCATATATGCAAATGACATTATCCGAACAATTAGCAGCTAACAATGCAACCCATGTACTCTCACAACAAAGAATTCCGATACACTCACAATATACTAATGAATATCAACATAGGAACTGGATCAAAACACTATCTCTCACAAAGAAGTTCAAACAGTATGGGTGAAATACCATAGGCTTGCCCTTATTTTCTATGCCTTAGTTTTTTGGACAGTTGGACTAGGATCACTATAGGACTTTCATCGGCTTGTAATGTAGGCTTGGGGATGGCTGTGCTACATATGGATATGGTGACTCAACCCTCCTTAACACTACACTATTTTTGGCTCCACTTTCCAACCATTCTCATTTTATTCTCCCTTATTCTCCTTCATTTGTTTTTAGATTTTGGGTGTGGTTTTCTTTACGATTTCAATATTTTTTTTCTTTTTTTTTTCACTTCTTTTCTTTCTTCTTCACACCTAACTCTGTTCTCCTTTGTTTTACTAAACCCTTCTTCATACCCATCTCAAGCTACACACCCCTATGATATCTACCCTCAACCTAGGTGATTTGCCTGAGTTGAGGTAAACAATGTCCAAGGAGGGACTAGGGCCAAGATAGGTTCATTGTAAGTCAAAATAGGAAGGTGAATAGGCTAATGAAAAAAATAGGTCAATTAATACTCAAAATCGGGATCAAGGGATATTTACTTCATTTGGTCAGGTATTTAGGCTAAAAGTGGACTTATTCAAAAATAGCCTATGATCCTTCCCTAGCCACTATCCTATAACCTAGGCAAGACTAACTGGGCAAGTTCTGGATCACACACACAAAGTGAACTCGGTAATGACCTCATGCACACATAGCACAGGGTTACACTATCAACTACTACCTATCCAGTTCATGCATTGCTAAGATACAGTTATTCTGCCTATAATCATAATGCCATACCAAGATCCAACAGTTGTCACAAACAAACATAACTACACACAGTCCAAAATAAATTTTCAGGAGGGGTGTCCTTTAAACAATCAAAAAGCATCATTATCATTCAAAGTTCATTCAAAATTGACTGCACTAAGGTTCCCCTATTTTTCTCCTAACTAAACATGAAAACACATAATGAAACACAAACAATAACCTAAACATACCAGTTCTACTACGATAACACTTGAGGGAAAAGAAACACGGCAACAAAAACACCCAAGAGGACATATAGACCCACAAGCATCTCCTCCCCCACCAAATAAGCATGCATTATCCCCAATGCATTAGACCGAAGTAAAACAAGGGAGTTAGGAACATACCTGTGTCACCCTAGGTGCATGGGTCTAATGTCGATCAAAATAACAAAAATCAAAGCCAATGTAGGAAGAGTAAGACACCTTGGGTTGCCTCCAAAGCAGCACTTGATTTAATGTCGCGACACGACACGAGTGTCTTGATTACTGAAACTTCATCAAGATATCCCTTGGGTTGGCCTCCAAGGTCATCTAAACTATTTATTTTTGAAACCACCGTCATGTCCTTTGGCTGCTTCATAGTTCTGCAAACATTGAACGTGACTTCCTTATTATTCAGCCTGAATTTCAGCTCACCCTGCTCCATATCCACCAATGCTTTGTCGGTGGCTAAAAATAGTCTTCCCAAAATTATGGGCATCTTAAAATCGACCTCATAGTTCATGACAACAAAGTTAGTCGGAAAGATGAACTTTTCAACCTTGACCAAAACATCAAATAATATGCCCATAGGCTTCTTAATCGTATGATCCACCATCAATAACCCCATATTTATTGGCTTGGGGTTTCCCAAGCCTAATTTCACAAATACTGCCAGCAACATGACGTTAATGCTCTCACCTAGGTCACACAAAGAACTAGCGAAGTTAACTGACCCAATTGTGCATGAAATTGTGAAGGCACCGAGATCATCTTTCTTTAACACAAGAGAATGGGATGTAATTTTACTACAATGGTGTAAATCACCGACAGACTCATAACTGACAGTTCTCTTCTTCGTGACCAACTCTTTCATGAACTTTGCATATCCCAGCATTTGTTCCAGCGCCTCCACCAATGGAATTTTTATAGAAAGTTTCTTTAATATGGACATGAACTTATAAAATTTTCCATCCTCATTCTTCTTCTTTAAGCGCTGAGGGAATGAAGCTGATGGGTTAGGAATCTGGGTTAGCATTTGTGGGGCTTCCTTTTGTTTTTCATTTTTGGCATTCACATTATTTTCATCAGTCTGAGGCTGTTCAACTTGTTTCATGATCACTCCACTAACAATTTTATTTTCATCCACCTTTTTCTTTAGATGTTGAGGGAAAAAAGAAGGAAGTTTTGGGAATGGAACATACTTCTCTAGAGCTTCCTTTACCTTTTTCATGGCATTCATTTGCTCTTCCAGTGTAGCATGAACACCCTCAACTTGTTTGGGTGCCTTAATAAGAGTCTTCCTACTTCTCGCTGTGATAGCCATACAGTGAGTATCATTTTTTGGGTTCTGCATGGTGTTGCTCGAAAGTGTACCTTATTGACGCTGATTAAATGCTCTAGGCATCTGCCTGAATTGTCGTTCCTGCTATTTGATGGCGGTCACATGAGACTCAACTTTTTGGCTTATCCCTGAAAGGTATGCCTTGATCTCTTTAGACAGTTTTCTTGCATCTCCGACCCCTTAATGAATTTTACAAGTAGGGCTTCCATCCTTGAATTTCTATACTCAGCATCACGGTTCCCTGGTGGAACAAAAAACCCACTTTTATCTTTGTGGTCATTTTTTCTCCTCCAATCACCATCCCGATCTTTGTCTCGATCTCTATACCTCGACTTGTTGTAATTATCACAGTAGTAGTTTTGACCTTGATTTCCTTGCCTCAAGTTCTAATTGTCTTGATTAGACCCTTAGACCTTGGCTCGAAAACTGGCCACTTCTCTATTTAAATACTTAGCTTCTTTCTCAGAATCTGAATCCTCATACCTAGGTGATTTGCCTTATGCACCTACTGCATTAATTTTTTTCGTTCCTCGTGCTGCAATTTGCTTAGCAATCTCAGTTCTTAGTTGCACTACTTCTTGAGCTACAGTGTTAACTAACACTTTTTGCTCTGCTGATGCTCCAATGGCATAAGTTCCTGCTGGTCGGTCTGCTTCTTAATTGTGCCGACCTCAGTTGGTTTTAGTAATACGATCTAAAATCTCTGAAGCTTGTTCCCATCTTATTTTTATAAATGCTTCGCCAGTGATAGTATTTCCTACAACCTCGGTATTAGCATTTAATGCTCTGTAGAAGATATCAAGTAAATTTTGACCATTCATCCTATGGCTTGGAACATTTTGCAACTTCTTCTTGAACCATAGCCAATTCTCGTAAAGTGCTTTAGAATGTAGCTGTCTAAAAGTATAAATCTCATCCTTTAACTGTAGCATCTTGGAGGGTGGGAAAAATCTCTCTAGAAACTAATTTCTCAACTCTTGCCAAGTAGTAATGGAACCTCGTGGTAACTCGACCAACCACAAAGTTGCTTCTCCTGTTAGGGAGAATGGAAATAATCTCAACCGAATAGCCTCTTAGTCAACTCCAGGCAAATTATATAAAGTATAGACCCCCACAAAGTTCATCACATGCATGTTCGGATCATTTGTAGGAAGATCGGCAAACACACCTTTCAAGTTTAACAGGTGGATCATGGCACTTGTAATGTCAAACTTAGTGCCCTGAGGTAGTGCTGGTGGAACAATAGCACCAGTTTCAATTGACTCCAAATAAGCCATATCCTCTTCTTCTACATCATCATAAACCGGCATATATAGTCTTTATGGTGGTTATTGCACCCTTAGTCTTCTTTGTCTCTCTTCAAGTGTAGCAAGACGTTGTACTACCTCTTCTATTCCTCGATGACCTCTATCTGCTTTTATAAGAGCTACTTGTCTCGTATTCTCTTCAATCGTTAATCGAGCATTAATTTGCTCAGCAGTTTCATGACCAGTCGGATGAATTGGTGTTTGACCAGGAACGTCCTTAGTTGGGTGAGTCTCAACTGGAAGTTCAGGATCCCTTGCTCCATCGTTGGTCATTCTTCTACTTCTTCTATTTCTCCTTGTAGTTCACTCAATTTCTGGGTCAAATGGAGTCAAGGGATTGCCTTGACACAGAGTATCGGGCATACACCGGTGTGTGCCTTTGAAAAGATAGAAAAGTAATACCAATCAACTCTAATAATCAAAGTCAACAAACTCCGTAACCGTATTCCCCAGAAACGGCTCCAAAATTTGATGTAACAGGGAATAGGATGAAATTCTATCGAATGTTTGTTCTAGGACTGCCCCCTTATTTTGGGATCGACTTGGGCTAGGCATTTCGCCCCCAAAGCTGCCACCCTTACTTGATCATTGACCACATATGCATTACTTTGTTTATTACTTTGAGATTGATACCATGATATTCACAACTTGATATGAAGCTTTGGATCATTAACCAATAAATGAGAAACACATGAATAAACATTGTTGGAAACATATCACCATTGGAACCATTGACAATAATCAATGAACAAGATATATGAGTATAACCACTATTGGAACTTTGGAACATAACATTGTTGAGCTTTTGGAACATTATGCTTGAATAGGAAACATGAGATTCACTAACGATCAATGAGCAGGAAATATATGACAATGACCATGGATAACCGTATATGGGATACCTTAACACATTTCGGGATGGAACAAATGTAATGTCAATATGAATACTATTTTCCGCAGAAAGATACGGACAGAGTAAACTTACATACCTTGTAGTCTCAATACGAATAAACAACCTTAGACGTTCACACAAAAGTCCCGCTCCTTCTTTATGTGTCACTCTACATCACAAATACATAACGGAATTGACATTAACCACCAACTACTTTACAAATGCATACAATGTCAACGAGTTACATGTTTGCCTTTAAACATGTCATTTCCCCTTGACAAAACCATTGATAAAATTATTATTCCAAAAATCCCCCAATATTCCCAACATTGACCAATACATGATAATCAATACATTTCACCACAACACTTCTCCTTTACACTTCCTTATCCACACCACATCACAAATGGTCCATCAATTCACCTTAATACACTTCATAACACATATCGGCCAAAATCCCACAATTTACACTTATAGAAATATAACAAGTTTAATAACAAAATAACACCATACACTTTCATATTTTATCCATACCAGGATCTTTCATCAAAGGCACAAGTCATAATTCAAGCTTGAATCCCATGGATCACAAATCTTATACAAAAACACCAAGTACCATGTACAACATTTCCAAGAACAACCAACATGATTTATATACTCTTTCATGCATATAATATATTAATCCATAACAATAATCACTTATCCAATCTTGAAAAGTGATGATCTTTCTCCAAAATTGCCTTTGAGTTCTTTAGGGTTTGAGAGAATGTTGGAGAAAATATCTAGAAAAACATGAGAGTTACAATTGAATAAAATCTGATTTTTGGGTCTATTTATAGTCCTTGGGGTCATCCTTAGTCATCCTTGGCATTTAATGCTTCATTTGACTTAGTCAATAGAAGATTGGATCATGTGACCCAAGTCTTTTGCCTTATTTTGGGCTTTTATTGAGCCCAAATCACTTAACCCAATAAAATCAATAATTTCTCATATTTAAGTCATATTATACGTATTACAATAATATTCCCACTCATTCTACTCATATCCGTAGCCTCAATCCCAAAAACAAGTGATTCTAGCCACGTTTGGCTTATTTTGACCTTAAGGGCAAAACTGTCATTTTGACTCCAAATTCGCCCTCGAGTAATTTTACCATACAAATATAATATGTCATTCATTTCATGTATATACTCTTGGTTGTAGAATAAACGTGGCAAAAATCGGCTCGGTACGACCCCGGATACCCTTGGGACTTAGAAATTTCCAACTTTCAAAAAAGTGGAAAAACCAGCGTGGCACGCCCTTGGGCGCACCAACTTGCTGCCTTTGGACTAAAAATTTTATCCCAGAGTGGCATGGCACTCCCTCTAGCGCGCCCCACACTTAGATTTTTCGAAAATTCCATTTTTTGACTTCAAGTGCTATTCTGTAACTTACTTCTTAACCTTAATATACTTTGTTTAGAGGTCCTCTTAGCCTCGTTTTGAACCCCAAAAATGTTTCACAAAAATCATAAAACACCTCCTACGAAGGTTTAATCACATATACGAGGGCCAAATTTAATTATCTCATCAATAGCATTACAAAATACATACGTATGGCTCTAGACACCTAGGTAAACATTATTTAATGTCGTCAAGTAGGGTTGGGAAGGTACGGGGTGTTACATTCTTCCCCCTTTAGGAACATTAGTCCTGGAATGTGAACAATATCATTTCAATTACAATCAATGCATCCCTACACTAGCATACATATACATAAACACTTAAGGCTCATGGATACTTACTTTTTATTGCTCCACTCCCGCGCTTTGAACTTCTTGGTGCATTTGAAATAGATAGGGGTATTTGGATTTCATCATTTCCTCAGTTTCCCATGTGAGTTCCTCTACTTGTTGATTTTGCCATAATACCTTTACGGAAGCTATGTCTTTATTCCTCAATCTCTTTACTTGTCGATCTAGAATTGCAACGGGTACCTCTTCATAAGTAAGATCCTCCGTAACTTGGACATATTCAATTGGAACAATACGAGATGGATCTCCTATACATTTTCAAAGTATCAAAACATGAAATACCGGATGGACTGAGGAAAGTTCTTGAGGTAGTGCTAATTCATAAGCAACTTGCCCAAATCTTCTAATGATTTCATATGGGCCTATGTAACGTGGACTTAATTTCCCTTTCTTTCCGAACCGCATTACCCCTTTCATCGGTGACACCTTTAAAAACACCCAATCACCTATGGTGAATTCAATCCCTCTTCTTCTAACATAGGCATATGACTTGTCCCCAGTAAAGTAGTTTCACCATAGCCTGATGAACAATATCTGGCCCCAGTAAAGTAGTTTCACCTGCTTCAAACCACCCAATTGGTGATCTACATTTCCTTCAGTACAAGGCTTCATAAGGTGCCATTTTAACACTTGAATGATATCTATTGTTGTAAGCAAATTCAATAAGAGGCAAATGGTCATCCCAACTGCCTTGAAAATATAACGTGCTTGCCCGTAGAATATCTTCAAGTGTCTGAATAGTACGTTCTGCTTGTCCATCAGTCTAAGGATGGAAAGCCGTACTCAAATTCACCAGTGTGCCCAAACTCTGCTAAAAGGATCTCCAAAAGTGCGCTGTGAATTGTGCTCCTCTGTCTGCTATAATGGAAAGTGGAATACCATGCAACCGCACTATTTCTCTAACATATAATTTTGCATACTCTTCAGCTGTATAGGTGGTCTTGACTGGTAGAAAATGCGCTGACTTGGTAAGCCTGTCCACTATAACCCATATAGAATCAAATTTTCGTAATGTACGAGGCAAACCTGTAATAAAATCCATGTTAATCATATCCCATTTCCAGACTGGAAGATTGATACATTGCGTGTAACCTCCCGATTTCTGATGCTCTACTTTCACTTGTTGACAATTCGGGCATTGAGCGACAAACTCTGCAATGTTATTTTTCATATTTCCCCACCAATACACTTCTTTCAAGTCATGGTACATTTTAGTAGTACCCGGATGAATAGAATAGCGCGAATGATGCGCCTCTGTCATAATTCGTGTCCTCAGCTCATCTACATTCGGTACACATAATCTCCCTTGACATTGAAGTACCCCTTCCTGTGTAAGATAAAATGCCTTTGTCAAATCCTGCTGTACATTTTCCTTTAGCTGCAATAACATAGAATCCGCAAATTGCTTCTCTTTCACTTCAGTTATTAAGAAGGATTCTGCTGTATTCTGCACAATAACTCTATCATCTGAGGATTCAATAAGGCGAACTCCCAAGCTGGCTAATTGATTCAAATATTTGATTATCTCATGCTTTTCATTCAACTGGCCACTAGTGCTTTCTACTACCTTACGGCTCAATGCATCAGCTACTATATTTGCTTTGCCTGGGTGATAAAGAATATCAATGTCATAGTCTTTTAAGAGCTCTAACCACCTTCGTTGCCTCAAATTGAGTTCCTTTTGCTTAAAGAGATATTGCAAACTTTTGTGGTCCGTATAGATATCAACATGGACTCCATACAAATAATGACGCCATATCTGTAGAGCAAAAACTACCGCTGCCAATTCAAGATCATGTGTGGAATAATTTTTCTCATGTGGTCGCAACTGTCGTGAGGCATATGCTATGACATTACCGTGTTTCATCAATACACATCCGAGGCCAACCCCGAAAGCATCACAATACACTACATAACCTTCGGTACCTTCGGGAAGCACTAAAACTGGTGTGGAGATTAATTTATCTTTCAACTTTTGGAAGCTTTTCTCACACGCATCATTCCACTGAAATTTTACTGCCTTATGTGTAAGCTTTGTTAACGGTGCAGCAATGGAGGAAAACCTTCCACAAATCTTCTGTAATAACCTGTCAGTCCAAGAAAACTACGAATCTCTGTGGGTGTCGTAGGTCTTGGCCAATTTTTCACTGCTTCAATCTTCTGTGTATCAACCTGTATCCCTTCATCTGACAAAATGTGACCCAAGAATGCAACTGATTTCAACCAAAACTCACACTTTGAGAACTTGGCATACAACTTCCGCTCACAGAGTATCTGTAACACTTGTCGTAAGTGATTAGCGTGGTCCTCCGGTGATCTTGAATAAACTAGAATGTCATCTATAAATACCATGACGAACACGTCTAGAAATGGCTTAAACACCCTATTCATCAAATCCGTGAACACAGCTGGAGCATTTGTTAGTCCAAACGACATAACTAAAAATTCATAATGACCATACCGTGTTTGGAAAGCTATCTTGGGCACATCTTCTTCTCTAACTCTGACTTGATGGTAACCCGACCTCAAGTCGATCTTTGAAAAACACTTGGCACCCTGTAACTGATCAAAAAAATCATCAATTCGAGGGAGGGGATATTTGTTCTTGATTGTTACCTTATTCAACTGCCGATAGTCGATGCACATTCTCAATGTGCCATCTTTCTTCCAGAAAAATAATACCGGTGCACCCCACGGGGACATACTAGGCCTAATGAAGCCCTTGTCTAGTAAATCTTTCAATTGCTCCTTTAATTCACGCAGTTCTGCCAGAGCCATTCTATATGGAGGAATAGAAATAGGCTGTGTGCCTGGAATCACATCAATGCCAAATTCTATTTCTCGTTCTGGGGGCAAGCCTGGAAGATCCTCTGGAAAGACATCCAGAAATTCATTGACCACTGAAACCAACTGCGGAGTTAGTGGTTCCATTTCAGTATCTCTCACCCGTACTAAATGACATATATAACCCTTAGCAATCATTTTTCTGGCTTTCAAATAGGAAATAAATCTCCCTCATGGTGCCCCTACATTACCCTGCCATTCAAGAACATTTTCTTGCGGAAAATAAAATTTCACCTTCTTGGCCCGGCAATCTACCGTGGCATAACAAGAGGCCAACCAATCCATTCCCATGATCACATCAAAATCCACCATGTCCAATTCAATGAGATCGACAAACATATCATGACCACACACAGTTACCACACAGTCACGATATACTCTCTTTGCAATAATATATTCACCAACCGGTGTAGACACTTCAATTGATTTAATTAATAATTCTGGTGCCTTAGCAAATTTCGCAGCAACCAATGGAGTAACATAGGAAAATATAGAACCAGGGTCAATCAATGTATATACATTATGTGAGGATATGAGTAATGTACCTGTGACAACATCAGGGGAAGCCTCTGAATTCTTTCGGTCCAATAAAGCATAAGTGCAATTCTGGACCCCACTAGTACTGGCTGCTCCTCTGGAACCTCTACCCCTGCCAACAAACTGAACACCTCGGCCCAAAGAAGGGACCGATGCTGATGACACAACGGCCGATTCGACCGGTCGTGCTACACCTCCCATACTCCTCTGGGGACACTCTCTCATCATGTGTCCTGTCATGCCGCACCAGAAACAAGCATTTGTCCCCACTCTGCATGTCCCTGCATGAATATGCCCTTAGTGCTGTCCCCTGTCAAATTCATGTACCCTTCGTCTCTGTCTTTGATCTTTCATTTTCTAGGCGAAGGCCTGAATTCTTGCTATATCCATGTCTTTGTTCAAGGTAGCAATGGTGCAATCCCTTACCAAATATCGCTCTAGTCTCTCCACGTATATATGGACCCTGTCTGTCATCGTAGCCATAACATTTGGCACATATCGAGCCAAGGAATTAAATTGCAAGCTATATTCTCTGACACTCAAATTTCCTTGACGGAGATTTAAAAACTGATCAGCACGTGCCTCTCGGATCTCATAAGGAAGATAATGATCGAGGAAAGCCACTTTAAACTCTTCCCATGTAGGTGGATTTGCACCAATGTCACGGGATTTCTTCCAATCCTCATATCAACCTATACGCAGCAAGTTCAACTGTTTTAACCCCCGTCACGTGCATAACTTCCAAAGCACTCTGAATTTGATCAACGAAGTCCTGTGGATCTTCTTTTGGATCAGACCCAGTGAATATAGGTGGGTCGAGTTTTAAGAAATCCTGTGTCCTGCGACTCGCCACTCTAGCCGCATCATCATTATGTGCCATTGGACCAGCTCGTCCTTGACTTTGTGCTGCCACTAACTGCGTCAACATATGAACTGCATTTCTAAGATCTTGATCTGTGGTATTCATTTGTGGTTCTACGGGTACTTTCCTACCAACTGGCTCCTCCAGAGCTGGAAAAGTAGATGAAGACCATGATGAAATTTCCGCATGTGCTCCACCTTGACTAGCTTGGTCAGGTGGTAGCCTACTCATTCCTTTTTCCGCAGGCACATCCACCTGCTTACCTTTACCTCTTCTAGTGATTGGAATTTTGACTATATCAAGGAAAAACAATTACCATGATCAGACTCATTTCAACTTACAACACTGGCTCTATTGCACGATCTAGAAGTGCATAAAAGAAACAACATCCTAAATGTCCCGTAGCCTCCTACTTATAAATGTGGTGCACAACACATCGATAAGTAAGACTCTACTCAGACACGGCTTTATAGACACCATTAGACCGACCTGCTCTGATACCACTTTTGTCATGCCCCGAATCCCATCGGGACGAATTGGCACCCGTAGCCGACAAGGCCCGAGAGAACCAAGCTTTGCCTCTATTCAATCATGTACATGCTATAAGAAATCCATAATCACATAATAACTTTGGATATCGACAATGGAATCATGGAACATGATATATATATTCACATATGCGAAACTTGGCCGTTGAGGCCACCAAGTCAAAAACGACATATACCTTTTAAATTTATACACCCACATCTGTCTACAAAAGCCTCTAACAAATGCATTTACCAAAAAGATCTAAAAGTCGGGACAAGTCCCCGCTTTATACAACATGTACAACACAAAAACATATGTACAATAGTGACTCAGAGAAGCCCCGAACTAACTGGAGCTCACCAAAGATCTGCAACAACTGGCAACCTACTGTGGAGGCCTACTAGTACCTGCGCCTACATCAAGTAAGGTAAATTCCCCAAGAGGGGTCAGTACGAAGAATGTACTGAGTATGTAAGGCCATATGAAACTTGTAAGATATGTAAATATGTCAAAGAACTCATGTTCAAATGCATAAGCAATATAGATAAGTCACAATGTAGATGAGTCACTATTCTGTACTTTGGAAACCATGTGTGTTGCTTTCGGTACTTTCTTTGTATCTTAAGATTCAATGATTATTCATCTTTGCCTTTGACCTGTGATACCCGGGCCCCGACTGAACAGTGGGTTTTAAACATAACAAAGCTTATGTTGGAATCGGCTCGAGCTAGGCTTATGCCCCTAGAGCTGCCACCCAATGAATCAATGTATATATCGGGATTGGCTCGAGCTAGGTTAGTAACTCTAGAGCTGCCACCCATACAATATTTCAAGTTTGGCTCGAGCTAGGTTATTACCCCTAAAGCTGCCCCCTGTCAGGATCGGTCCGAGCTAGGCTTATGCCTCTAAGACTGCCCTCTTATTTTGGGATCGACTTGGGCTAGGCATTTCGCCCCCAAAGCTGCCATCCTTACTTGGTCATTGACCACATATGCATTACTTTGTTTATTACTTTGAGATTGATACCATGATATTCACAACTTGATATGAAGCTTTGGATCATTAACCAATAAATGAGAAACACATGAATAAACATTATTGGAAACATATCACCATTGGAACCATTAGACAATAATCAATGAACAAGATATATGAGTATAACCACTATTGGAACTTTGGAACATAACATTGTTGAACTTTTGGAACATTATGCTTGAATAGGAAACATGAGATTCACCAACGATCAATGAGTAGGAAATATATGACAATGACCATGGATAACCGGATATGGGATACCTTAACACATTTCGGGATGGAACAAACGTAATGTCAATATGAATACTATTTGCCGCAGAAAGATACAGACAGAGTAACCTTACATACCTTGTAGTCTCAATACGAATAAACAACCTTAGACGTGCACACAATAGTCCCGCTCCTTCTTTATGTGTCACTCTACATCACAAATACATAACGGAATTGACATTAACCACCAACTACTTTACAAATGCATACAATGTCAACGAGTTACATGTTTGCCTTTAAACATGTCATTTCCCCTTGACAAAACCATTGATAAAATTATTATTCCAAAAATCCCCCAATATTCCCAACATTGACCAATACATGATAATCAATACATTTCACCACAACACTTCTCCTTTACACTTCCTTATCCACACCACATCACAAATGGTCCATCAATTCACCTTAATACACTTCATAGCACATATCGGCCAAAATCCCACAATTTACACTTATAGAAATATAACAAGTTTAATAACAAAATAACACCATACACTTTCATATTTTATCCATACCAGGATCTTTCATCAAAGGCACAAGTCATAATTCAAGCTTGAATCCCATGGATCATAAATCTTATACAAAAACACCAAGTACCATGTCCAACATTTCCAAGAACAACCAACATGATTTATATACTCTTTCATGCATATAATATATTAATCCATAACAATAATCACTTACCCAAGCTTGAAAAGTGATGATCTTGCTCCAAAATTGCCTTTGAGTTCTTTAGGGTTTGAGAGAATGTTGGAGAAAATATCTAGAAAAACATGAGAGTTACAATTGAATAAAATCTGATTTTTGGGTCTATTTATAGTCCTTGGGGCCATCCTTAGTCATCCTTGGCATTTAATGCTTCATTTGACTTAGTCAATAGAAGATTGGATCATGTGACCCATGTCTTTTGCCTTATTTTGGGCTTTTATTGAGCCCAAATCACTTAACCCAATAAAATCAATAATTTCTCATATTTAAGTCATATTATATGTATTAAAATAATATTCCCACTCATTCTACTCATATCCGTAGCCTCAATCCCAAAAACAAGTGATTCTAGCCACGTTTGGCTTATTTTGACCTTAAGGGCAAAACTGTCATTTTGACTCCAAATTCGTCCTCGAGTAATTTTATCATACCAATATAATATGTCATTCATTTCATGTATATACTCGTGGTTGTAGAAGAAACGTGGCAAAAATCGGCTCGGTACGACCCCGGATACCCTTGGGACTTAGAAATTTCCAACTTTCAAAAAAGTGGAAAAACCAGCGTGGTACGCCCTTGGGCGCGCCAACTTGCTGCCTATGGACTAAAAATTTTAGCCCAGAGTGGTGTGGAATGCCCTCTGGCGTGCCCCACACTTAGATTTTTCAAAAATTCCATTTTTCGACTTCTCTTCGCGGGTTTGGTTAGATACTTCAAGTCCTTTTCTGTAACTTACTTCTTAACCTTAATATACTTTGTTTAGAGGTCCTCTTAGACTCGTTTTGAACCCCACAAATGTTCCAAAAAAATCATAAAACACCTCCTACGAAGGTTTAATCACATATACGAGGGCCAAATTCAAATATCTCATCAATAGCATTACAAAATACATACGTATGGCTCTCGACACCTAGGTAAACATTATTTAATGCCGTCAAGTAGGGTTGGGAAGGTACGGGGTGTTACAATATAGCTATCCCTGTGATGGCTCAAGTTATTAGATGAAGGTTGATAGCTTCAAATCTCTATTGTTATTCCCTTTTCCCAATCTCTACTTCTTTCTCAAGAAAGTTTAGAATGCAGGTGAGTTTCCAACATTTGCAACTGTTAGAAGATCAATTATAATGAAGGAAATAACAATACATGTAGTCATACAAGTTCAGAATTGCTTTGCGCTTAACCTGTTTCATTTATTCCTCATGGTTCACACAACCCTAGTTATGGGATTTAGCTACTCATGATTGCAAGAATACAAGAAGAATTTAATGATGAAAACATTATTATGAACTCACAAGAAGAATAAAACTCTAAAATCTCAATATAAATCAAAACCCTAGAATCAATGTTTGAGATTACAATATCAATGAGTTTATGAACCTCAAAACAATGTAATAGAATCCAAAACAATGTAATAGCTACCTCCTTAACATAGGACAACATAGAAGTATTTATAGATACAAAACGAATCCTATCCTAAAACATGTAGGAGAAGAAAGTCGACAACTTTCCACAGACCGTGACTTGAGGTCATTGAATCAACCCACGGACCATGGGTACAGGTTGTAGGAATCAGACCTCCATGCACAACTCCAAAAGTTGACTCACGAACCTGACCTATGGTCCGTAGGTCCATCTATGGTCTGTGAGTCACAATCGTGGGTCACTTATGTGAAATTCAACTCCTCTTTTTTGTCTTCAAAAACTTTATTCCAATGCACGCTTATTTTCGTCTTCTCTATTTTGCCTCCAAAATCTATTTTCCTGCAAGATAGAACAGAAAACACATCATACCTACCAAACATACCCAAGTTATTGCATATTTTCCTTATTTTAAGCATCAAAAGTTCCATGAAATCATGGCACATCACCGCTCAATGATGTAGTTGTGACATTAATTTGGGTAGATGACTTAGAGGATGAACATTCCCAAGTTGAATATCAACCCCGTAGATCAACAGCCAGGATAAGCACCGATGCTGACTAGAAACCATAGTTATGCATGAATGTGAAGTAATTGCCTCAACCCTGGAACTCTCCATATATTGTTTATAATTCAAATTTCATATCATCGTTATTTCTCGTATTTAGTTATAAAAACAAAAATCAAACTCTCTTTGGTTATGAATCACACTTATTTAACTTCAATAGTAATTCTTAAGTTGGATTGTCGGGTAAACACCAAGTCCCTGTGGGATTGATATTTGGTTCGAAAGGGCCACTATATTACTTGCATGACCACGTACACTTACATGTGCACTTGGGAGCGATTCTTGTCTATCCTTCAGGATTTTGAGGCTTCACCAAACGTTGTCTCTAGCATGATGTTAGTTCTACTTTATCTTATATGTCCCCATATATGGCTATAAATTTTGGGATTTGATCTCAAAAATATTCTGAAACCCTTCTTAGTTTCCACTCCTATCAATGAGTCCATTTTTGCTAGAAGAGTCTATAGGAATTTTTTTATGTCTATCTTCCATCAAGACACCTTGGCGAATTTGGTAGATTTAGACATGGTAGAATTTAACGTCATCTTGGGGATGGATTGACTTCATTCTTGTTATGCCTATATGGATTGTAGAATCAGAAAAGTTACCTTCCATTTTCCTAATGAACTTGTTCTAGAATGGGAGGGTAGTCCTGTAGTGCCAAAAGGCAGGTTCATCTCTTACCTAAGGGCCCATAAAATGATATCCAAAGGGTATTTGTACCACTTAATTTAGGTCAATGATTCTAGTGCCAAAATTCCTCTACTCTAGTATGTTCCAGTAGTCAATGAATTTCTTGAATATCTTCCATAAATTTCTCCTGATAGTGAGATAGACTTTGGAATATTGAGTCTGAGAGACTTTGGAATATTGAGTGTGAGATCAAAAGTTGAATTTCATGCCTAGTGGGTTAAACCATGCTAAAATCATGTACATTTACCAACTTATATGGTTTCATGTCAAGGATGATAAAACTCAAATAATAAGATCAACCATGTGAATAAAGTCATAAACAAACCATAAATTTTAGAAAGAAAGTGTAATTAAGTTCATGAGGGAGCATGAGAATCAAAATCATGTAAACTGGGTATGAACCCTAATTATTAAATTCATAAAAAAATTTAGAAAAATGACTTTCTTGGGCACAAGGACGAAAGAATATCCTTGTTGAAACCTCACATACCTGTTCTTGTTGATTTCTTTAAGTAAATCTTGAATTTGGATCCTTGGAAGTTGAAGTTTAAGACAAAATCCTTATTTCATTTTCTTGAGAGTTGAGAGGTGAATGAATGATAAATATTTGATAAGTGTTAAGGAAATAACATTTATTGGGTGATTAAAGTCGTGGGGAGAGGTTTTCGGGTAGGAAAGGACCAAACTACCCCTTAGAAAACTCTTAAAAAGTGCAAAAAAATCTAGTCTGACGGTTCAGGTGTAAAATCATCAACCCCTTGACAAATCATCTTCCAAATCATCAAATTTTGGCCAAATTTTAGGTTACTTATTAGGTGTGACCATTCGCTTTGATGAATCATCACGAGTGTGACGATTCATCACATCAGTCGTCACACTCGGGCAGACAGATACCTTTTGGTAAAATGAGCATAACCTTTTACTCTGGTATTGAATTAACAAACGGTAGATGGCATTGGAAAGAAGACTCAAAGATTTTTAATTTTATGGGTATTGAGCTGCAAAAATCTTTATATTCAAGGAGTTATGATCATTTGAAGTATACTCAAAAAGGATCTCACACTAGAACTTGGTCGAAAGAGGAGTTTTCAATTTAACTACGTGTTAGGGACTTCTCATGACCCTAAAACACATAGTAACCCACTAAGAACATGCATGAACTTATAGGATGTTACAATATCTCCCCCTTGAGACTATACATCCTTGAATGAAGATTGAGACTAAATTTAACGAGCTAGACTAAGGAACTTGAGGCTGAATTTAGCATTATTCATGTAGCATGATGGAAACTAACTCATATTGGATGGTTCTTACCACACTTCTTGCAGGCTACATAGGTACACCCCCCCCCCCCCAATAATGCTATCCTGTGATCTTGTGGCAGATGACCTGCCTTATTGCTCCTGCCTGGACTTGGGTGCTAGGGCACCGACTGAAGATGTTGTAAGGGTTGATGAACAATTTTGGAATTATAAGCGACTTCTCCCCACCTATCCTATGCTGAATGTACTAAACCCAATCGGTCCTAGCCTTCTTAGCGTTTTTCTATTTCTCCTTCAATTTCTCTATCTCAATTTGTTGTGCATGGCTCATCAGTTGGGAAATATCCATGTGTCCAATCAGCATGGTAGTCCTACACTTCTTGACTACCAAATCAGACACACTGGTAACAAACTTGCCCTACACTTCTTGCCTACCAAATCAGACACACTGGTAACAAACTTACTCATGCGGGCTCTCAAATCAGACATCATCTGTAGAGCATGCTTTGAAAGTTGCGTGAATTTGAGGGAATATTCTTTCACTGACATAGAGCCCTACCTGAGATTCATAAACTCCTCCACTTTAGCTTCCCTCATCTCACGAGGAAAGAACCTGTCAAGTAAAGCTGCCTCAATCATATTCTAATCAATCGGAACTGCATCCTCTCCTCTCCCTTTCTTCCACTAGTTAAACGAATCATGAGCAATATATTTCAACTGATACAATGCCAACTCCATACTTTCTACCTCAGTGACATGCATAATCTGGGTAACTTTCTTTGTCTCATTTATAAAGTGTTGTGGATCCTCATCCATCTTCGAACCGAAGCTCTCAGGTGGATTCATTCTCATGAAATCTCAAATCTGGGCTACGATTAAGTTTCCATTTTGCTGAATTGGAGCCACCGCCTGTTGATTAACCTGTGTTGTCATAGCCTGAGCCAACACATGAAAGGCAGCCTAAAATTTGGCATGGGAAACCTGTTCGTTCGAAGGATCAGCAGGTGGTGGTGGTGCTGGATGGTTTCCATTTATACAACCTTAGCTTTGCAAGGAGGAATTTTATGTCACGTGAAAAGAACGAGTAAAAGAAGAGATAAATTTAAACTCTAGAGAACTATACAGATCATGAAAAGAGGGAAATTCCAAATAACATCTCATACCATCTTACTCATAAGAGTGGAGTGCTTCACACCCATGAATAAGACTCGTTAAGTCAGACTTCCTAGGACTCCTTAAATCTTAGGAAGTGATACCAAGTTTGTAATGCCCCAAGACTACCTCCGTACGTCACATGGTTCTTAGGCTTATAAATAGCCTGAGCTAACTCGTGGTATCTAGCTTAACACTGAATTCATACATAAAAAATTTAAAATCCTGAGCAAAAGTTGTAGATTCATAAGTCTAAACTGAAGAGATAAAACAAACCACAATATTTTCAATATCAATTAAAAACCATCTGAAATGTGCTAATAAACTAAAAGAATCTACTAAGTCTAGACAAGCCTCTAAACATAATTCAGAGTTGCTAGGACAGACCCACAACTGACCCGACACCATAAAGTCTAAAATAAATATGAAGGTAAACTACTTAAAGAAAGAATCATATTCCAAGTCCTCTGAACATGAGGACTTACCAACTGAGGGGAGTAGGCAAAGGTGATCGTGGATAATCGTGATGCTGAGAATGAACACTAGAACCTACATCATAAAAGGATGCAGAGCATAAAAAGTATGTGGTCAGTACTTATGAAATGTACTGAGTATATGGGGTATGCCTGCAACATGTAAATAGGATGGAAATTTAAGTGTATAAAGGCTCACCATTTTCATAACTAACGCTGAAACTAAAATGTCATATACATGAAAGGTACCAAAACATAATTTGATAAGCCCAGTAAGTTGTACACACGTAAGTTTCTAAAACTGATTTACTGTAGGAGATTCTCATAACCTTCATAAATTGTAACACCCCGTACATGTTTACCTTAGTTTTGAGAGCAAAAATAAATAAATAAATAAATAAATAAAAATAAATAAATAAATAAATAAATTTGGGTGGGGCACGCCCAGGGGAGTGCCACGCTGCTCTGGGCTAAAATTTTTAGTCCATAGGCAGCAAGGGGGCGCGCCAGGCAGCGTGCCACGCTGGTTTTGCCACTTTTTCGAAAGTTGGAAATTTTCTAAGTCCCAAGGGTTCCCGGGGACGTATTGAGCCGATTTTTGCCATGATTCTTATACAAACATGAGAATATACATGAAATGAGTGAAATATTATATTGGTACGATAAAATTACTCGAGAACGAATTTGGCATCAAAATGACGATTTTACCCTTTTGGTCAAAATGGGTCATACATGGCTAGAATCGCTTGTTTTTGGGATTGAGGCTACAAATATAAATCCCGTGAGTGGGAATATTGTTGTAACGCGTATGAAATTAATTAAACATGAGAAATTATGGATTTTGTTGGATCAAGTGAATTGGGCTCAAAAGAGGCCCAAAAATAAGGCAAAAGTCATGGGCCAACAATGGGTCAAATGACCCATTCTTGCCTTGACTTGTCAAAGGGTGGATTAAATGGATAAGGATGACTTTATGATGTTATAAAAGGTGGCCAAAAATCAGATTTTTATCTCATTAGACACACATCACATTTCTCTCATTTTTTAGAGTTTTCAAGAAAACTCTTTTGGTGGCTATTCAAACCCTAAGGCATTTTTGGACAAGATCATCATCTTCCAAGCTTGGGTAAGTGATTATTATTGTACTTTAACATATTATAAGCATGATATAATATGTATATCATGTTGGTTATGGTTGGAATTGTTGGACATGGCACTTTTGGTTGTTGTGAAAAAGATGTGTCATTCATGGGATTGTGACTTGAATTATGACTTGTAGTGTTGATGGAAAAGCATGGTATGGATAAAATATCAACATGTATGGTGTTATTATGGTCCTAAACTTGTTATTTTTCTATGAGTGTAAATTAAGGGATTTTGGCTGATTTGTTGTTGTAAGGTGTATTGAAGCAATTTAATGGAATAATTGTGATATGGTGCTTATGAGAAAGTGTAGAGGAGAAACCTTGTGGTGAACTGCTATTGGTATGTGATGTTGTGGTCAATGTATAAAATGTTATGGTATTGTTGGCATGAAAAGGGCCATGAATGGTATTGTAAAGGGTGAATAGGGAACTCATGTAACTTATGGTTGTCTTATACACTTGAAATGTAGCTTGTGGTCAATGTATGTCATGAATGGGACATTGTTGGTATGTTGATGCCGTAAATGGTATTGTAGATAAGGAAATTCCATTTTAAAGATAAACATGTAACTCATTGTTGTCATATGCCTTTGTAAGGTAGTTGGTGGTTAATGTTGGTTCCATTATGTACTTGTGATGTAGAGTGAAATGTAAAGAAGGAGCAGGATTGTTGTGCTCACATATTGGAGTGTGTACTTACATTGGGAATATAAGGTATGTAAGGTTACTCTATCCGTATCTTTCTGCAGCACATAATGTTCATCATGACATTTCACTTGTCCTATCCCGAAATATGCTAAGGTATCTCATTCGGATTTGATATATGTTGTTATCCACACGTTTCTTTTTCATTGACCGATTGGCATTCATATGTCTCTTATCCATGGACTGAAATTCCTAAAGCTCTCATAATGTTGTTGTTCATGAGTTACCTAATTATGGACATGGGTCCAAAGTCCTCATAATAGTATGTTCCAACAGAGTCATAACATTGTGATTCTAGAATAGTTATCTCAAGGATGGTAAGATGTAAAGAGAAGCTATTTATTCTTGAAAAGCATTCTCCAATCATGTCTTGTTCCGAAGTCCAATATTATTATGAATATTTTAGTACCAATCTCATAAGAGTAGTGAAGGAGATAAAGTGCGAGCTAATATATCTATTCCTCACAAGTGAGCGTATCACTCTCTTGAGAGTAAGGAAGTGAAGTAAGGTATAGAGGTGTGTTTCCAATATTAGCATGATCCTTAAAGTATCAATCTTTCATAAGTGGATGTGTTAATCTTTCCTAAGTAGAAATACCAATCTCATAAGAATAACAAGAGGGGTGATGTGCAAGTTAGTATAATCATAAGTGAAGATGTCAATCTCATGAGGTAAAGGAGTGAAGTAAGATGTGTATGTAAGAGTGTGCTTCAGTTAATGTCATTATCTTTAATGTGTTACTCTCATAATTATGGGAAGGGTATAAGATTTGTAGAGAAGTAATGTACGTATGGTTACTATATGTTACATTGAGTATGGATCACAATCTAAAGGGTGTAAGTTCAAGATAGAACAATCTCAATACTATGCTATGTTATTTATTATAGCCCACCAAAGGTGGAGGTCCGGTATTATACATATATATATATATATTATATCCCATCAAAGGTGGAGGCCCGGTACTATATATGTCCCACCAAGATGGAGGCCTGGTACTATATACTCATTTATTATATCCCATCAAAGGTGGATGCCCGGTACTATATATATCCCACCAAGATGGAGGCCCGGTACTATATATTTATTTATTATATCCCATCAAAGGTGGAGGCCCGGTTCTATATATCCCACCAAGATGGAGGCCCGGTACTATTTACATATACATTATATCCCACTAAAGGTGGAGGCCTGGTATTATATATATACTTAGAAGGAGATGATCCATAAGGTATTATGAATCACTAACTAGTTGAGTGAATAATAATAAAGATTTTAGTAAAAGAGATGAGAGTATATCCTTTGCGTGAGTATATCAATATAGAGGTAATGAACATGGTTCCACACATTCAGGTTGAAGGTTTATTCACATTGATTATTCTCGCACACTTAATTTCTTAAAAGTACTTATGTATTACTATAGTTTCATATGGCCTTAGATACTCAGTACTTTCTTCGTACTGACCCCTCTCGGGGGACTTACCTTACATGCTGCAGGCCCAGGTGTTAGTAGATCTCCGCAGTAGGTGACGAGATATTCGCAGATTGTTGGTGAGCTCCAGTTGCTTCGGGGCTTCCCAAGTCACATGTGTTCATTAGGTTTTGGCTTTTTGTAAATATTGCATAGACATGGTCATGTATCTATTAGAGGCTTTGTAGACATATGTGGGGTATCATGAAAGTAAAAGATGTACGTTCATTTTGACATAATGGCTCCAATGGCCAAGTTTGGTATATATTTATGGCATATGTTTCCATATTCATGTCTTCCACATAATTACATGAGATAAAATGATATTCATACGCGAGTATGCATACGAGAGTACATGAGCAAAGATTGGTTCTCTCGGGCCTTATCGGTTCCGGGTGCTAGTCCGGCCCGAATGGGATTTGGGTCATGACAAAAGTGGTATCAGAGCGGGTCGTTCTAAGGGTGTCTACAAAGCCGTGTCTGAGCAGAGTCTTGCTTATCGATGTGTTGCGCGCCATATTTATAAGTAGGAGGCTATGGGACATTTAGGAGTTGTTTCATTTCTTCATTCTAGATCGTGCAATAGAGCTATTGCCATAGGTGGGATTATATCTGACCATTGAAATTGGTTTTCTTTGATATAGTAAAATACCGATTACAAGGCAAGGTATGGGAAAAGATAAGAAGGTAGATATGCAAGCGAGAGAAGGAATTAGTAACTCCCCACCTAGCCCAGCTAGTCAATATGGGGTTGAAACTGAGTTTACATCACGGGCACCTTCTCCTCCCCCTTCTCCAGGGAGGCCACAAAGGAGGGAAGTATCCCCAGAACCGCCTGCTAATGTTACTAGGCAGGAGTTACAGGATTTGAAAAATACGGTACAAATGTTGACTCAGATAGTTGTTGCCCAGAGTCAAGGACGAGTTGGTCCAGTGACAAGTGATGATGGTGCGGCTAGGATAGCTAGTCGGCGAACACAGGATTTCCTGAAATTGGATCCTCCCACATTTATCGGGTCCGATCTTAATGAAGATCTGCAAGACTTTATAGATCAAATCCAAAGGGCTCTAGATGTTATGCATGTGACTGGTGTAGAAACAGTAGAGCTTGCAGTATATAGACTGAAAGGAGAGGCGATATTATGGTACGAAGATTGGAAATGATCTAGAGGTATCGGTGCAAATCCAGCTAGTTGGGAGGAATTCAAGGTGGCATTCCTTGATCATTACTTCCCATATGAGGTCCGCGAGGCTCGTGCGGATCAGTTTTTAAATCCTCATCAAGGAAATATGAGCGTTAGGGAGTACAGTCTTCGGTTTAATTCGTTGGTTAGATACGCTCCTCACATGGTAGCAACTATGGCCGATAGAGTTCATCGGTATGTGGACATATTGGAGCCCTACTTGGTAAGAGACTGTACTATTGCTGCATTAAATAAAGACATGGATATAGCTAGAATACAAGCCTTTGCGCAAAAGATGGAGGATCAAAGGCAAGGGGAAGGATACAAGAATCTGAGGCAGGGCCGTCAAAGCGGGCTCGACCCATGGTACAGTTCATGGCATCCCAAGGAGGATTTAGGACTCGGGTTTTCCCAAGACCACCTAGACCATCATTTTCTCACCCTACAGTGGGTACTCTACCTCCATTTCGAGGATCTAGAGGTAGTCAGGTTGGCCAGAGTAGTGGAATACGGGGTTCGCAGACAGTGGGATCTTCTTGTCAATTGTGCCAGCGCTGCAGAAAGTTTCATTCAGGTGAATGCTAGTTTGAGATGGATGTTTGATTTTGGTGTAAAAATCCCAGACACGTGAAGCGAGAGTGTCCACTGAGGGCCACGGGTAGTATAACACGACCTACGGGATCAGCAGATTTCGGAGGCTCTCCTTGATATAGTGACAGGTACGTTATCTATATGTTTACCTAATGAATATGCATCAATCGATTCGGGTTCTACCCTATCATATGTTACTCTATTGACTGCGGAAAAATTTAAAGGAACACTAGAGTTAATAGTCAAGTCAGTTGGGGTGTCCACACCAGTATGTCACAATTGTATAGTAAATGTTGTGAACACGTTACATTGACTAATCTTACTGAGATGGACATGATAGATCTTAATGTTACCATGGGTATGATTTGGTTAGCTTTTTGTTAGGCCACAACAGATTGCCGAGTAAAGAAAGTACATTTCACTTTCCACAAAGAATTTTCTTGAATGGAAGGGTACATATGTCGTTAGCCAGAGTGAAGGATACCAAAGTTAAAGCTACTAATGTGAAAGATACTAGTCTACACCCGTAGGGTGTCCCAGTGTAAATTGTATCGACGAGGGATGACATGTCGAGAGTGTGCATTAATTATAGGCAACGGATTGAAGTGTCAAGAAGATTTTACATATCGAATATATATATGAGCTAAAGAAATGCATTATGGTAACGTACATCATTCACGATATGCTATTTAGTAGAGAGTAATCAATATGTACCATGATTTGGAAGCGACTTATTGCTGAGATTATATAAAAAGAATATTGCAAAATTTATACTTCAGTAATCGAAGTGATAGCAAGTACAGGTAAAGTGTTTGGAATCTAAAGGTTATAGGCTATGTAGAGATTCTTTTTAGTTAGAAATAGAAGTGATGCCATATGGGTAATAATTGATTGGCTTACCAAGTTAAAACAGTTGTAGAAATGTTTTTGGGAACCCAAGTGAATGTAAGTATGGTTTTCGTCTTCAGACAGAGGAACGAGCAAACCGTACTGTTTAAGCATGAGAAGTTAGTTCTATATAGAGTACCTTCTAAGATGGTTTGAAGATGTGGTCAAGTCGTAGATGACTTTAAATTATCCCAAATATAGTTCATTTAGAATCTCCTATGCGAAGCTTTGAAAGTATATAGGAGATTATCCCATGTTGCTCCCAGTGGAAATCCACCAGTTACGGAAAAATCTCATATGTGAAGAAGTACGGCTTACTATTCTAGTTCGATAAGCGAAAGTAATAAGAAGTAAAGAAGGAGATTCCATAAAAGCACAACAGGAGAAACGAACACGTGGAATAAGTCACAAGGGAGACTAGAGAAATAATGAAATCTAAAGTAATCGTAAGTTTTGGACACGAAAGCAAAGTTCAGGCTATGGAATTGGAGTCCTGATAAGTAAGTCTTTACAAGTACTCTATATGTATATGATAATTGAAGGATCCACTTCAGCTTAAGTTATTACGATGAGAAAATGTTACTAACATTCGAGGACGAATGTTTCTAAGGGGGGAAGAATGTAACACCCCGTACATGTTTACCTTAGTTTTGAGAGAAAAAAACACACATTTGGGGTGGGGCGAGCCCAGGGGCATGCCACGCCGCTTTGGGATAAAATTTTTAGTCCATAGGCAGCACGGGGGCGCGCCAGGCAGCGTGCCACGCTGGTTTTGCCACTTTTTCAAGAGTTGGATATTTTCTAAGTCCCAAGGATTTTCGGGGACGTATTGAGCCAATTTTTGACACGATTCTTATACAACCATGAGAATATACATGAAATGAGTGAAATATTATATTGGTATGATAAAATTACTCGAGAATGAATTTGGCGTCAAAATAACGATTTTACCCTTTTGGTCAAAATGGGTCATACGTGGCTAGAATCACTTGTTTTTGGGATTGAGGCTAAAAATATAAATCCCGTGAGTGGGAATATTGTTGTAATGTATATGAAATGAATTAAACATGAGAAATTATGGATTTTGTTGGATCAAGTGAATTGGGCTCAAAAGAGGCCCAAAAATAAGGCAAAAGTCATGGGCCAACAATGGGTCAAATGACCCATTCTTGCCTTGACTTGTCAAAGGGTGGATTAAATGGATAAGGATGAATTTATGATGTTATAAAAGGTGGCCAAAAATCAGATTTTTATCTCATTAGACACACATCACATTTCTCTCATTTTCTAGAGTTTTCAAGAAAACTCTTTTGGTGGCTCTTCAAACCCTAAGGCATTTTTGGACAAGATCATCATCTTCCAAGCTTATATAAGTGATTATTATTGTACTTTAACATATTATAAGCATGATATAATATGTATATCATGTTGGTTATGGTTGGAATTGTTGGACATGGCACTTTTGGTTGTTGTGAAAAAGATGTGTCATTCATGGGATTGTGACTTGAATTATGACTTGTAGTGTTGATGAAAAAGCATGGTATGGATAAAATATCAACATGTATGGTGTTATTATGGTCCTAAACTTGTTATTTTTCTATAAGTGTAAATTAGGAGATTTTGGCCGATTTGTTGTTGTAAGGTGTATTGAAGCAATTTAATGGAATAATTGTGATATGGTGCTTATGAGAAAGTGTAGAGGAGAAACCTTGTGGTGAACTGCTATTGGTATGTGATGTTGTGGTCAATGTATAAAATGTTATGGTATTGTTGGCATGAAAAGGGCCATGAATGGTATTGTAAAGGGTGAATAGGGAACTCATGTAACTTATGGTTGTCTTATACACTTGAAATGTAGCTTGTGGTCAATGTATGTCATGAATGGGACATTGTTGGTATGTTGATGCCGTAAATGGTATTGTAGATAAGGAAATTCCATTTTAAAGATAAACATGTAACTCATTGTTGTCATATGCCTTTGTAAGGTAGTTGGTGGTTAATGTTGGTTCCATTATGTACTTGTGATGTAGAGTGAAACGTAAAGAAGGAGCGGAATTGTTGTGCTCACATATTGGAGTGTGTACTTACATTGGGAAGATAAGGTATGTAAGGTGACTCTGTCCGTATCTTTCTGCAGCACATAATATTCATCATGACATTTCACTTGTCCTATCCCGAAATATGCTAAGGTATCTCATTCGGATTTGATATATGTTGTTATGCACACGTTTCTTTTTCATTGAACGATTGGCATTCATATGTCTCTTATCCATGGACTGAAATTCCTAAAGCTCTCATAATGTTGTTGTTCATGAGTTACCCAATTATGGACATGGGTCCAAAGTCCTCATAATAGTATGTTCCAACAGAGTCATAACATTGTGATTCTAGAATAGTTATCTCAAGGAGGGTAAGATGTAAAGAGAAGCTATTTATTCTTGAAAAGCATTCTCCAATCATGTCTTGTTCCGCAGTCCAATATTATAATGAATATTTTAGTACCAATCTCATAAGAGTAGTGAAGGAGATAAAGTGCGAACTAATATATCTATTCCTCACATGTGAGCGTATCACTCTCTTGAGAGTAAGGAAGTGAAGTAAGGTGTAGAGGTGTGTTTCCAATATTAGCATGATCCTTAAAGTATCAATCTCTCATAAGTGGATGTGTTAATCTTTCCCAAGTAGAAATACCAATCTCATAAGAATAATAAGAGGGGTGATGTGCAAGTTAGTATAATCATAAGTGAAGATGTCAATCTCATGAGGTAAAGGAGTGAAGTAAGATGTGTATGTAAGAGTGTGCTTCAATTAATGTCATTATCTTTAATGTGTTACTCGCATAATTATGGGAAGGGTATAAGATTTGTAGAGAAGTAATCTATGTATGGTTACTATATGTTACATTGAGTATGGATCATAATCTAAAGGGTGTAAGTTCAAGATAGAACAATCTCAATACTATGCTATGTTATTTATTATAGCCCACCAAAGGTGGAGGTCCGGTATTATACATATATATATATATATATATATATATATATATATATATTATATCCCTTCAAAGGTGGAGGCCCGGTACTATATATATCCCACCAAGATGGAGGCCCGGTACTATTTACATATACATTATATCCCACTAAAGGTGGAGGCCCGGTATTATATATGTACATAGTAGGAGATGATCCATAAGGTATTATGAATCACTAACTAGTTGAGTGAATAATAATAAAGATTTTAGTAAAAGAGATGAGAGTATATCCCTTGCGTGAGTATATCAATATAGAGGTAATGAACATGGTTCCACACATTCAGGTTGAAGGTTTATTCACATTGATTATTCTCGTACGCTTAATTTCTTGAAAGTACTTATGTATTACTATAGTTTCATATGGCCTTACATACTCAGTACTTTCTTCGTACTGACCCCTCTCGGGGGACTTACCTTACATGCTACAGGCCCAGGTGTTAGTAGATCTCCGCAGTAGGTGATGAGATATTCGCAGATTGTTGGTGAGCTCCAGTTGCTTCGGGGCTTCCCAAGTCACATGTGTTCATTAGGTTTTGGCATTTTGTAAATATTGCATAGACATGGTCATGTATCTATTAGAGGCTTTGTAGACATATGTGGGGTATCATGAAAGTAAAAGATGTACATTCATTTTGACGTAATGGCTCCAATGGCCAAGTTTGGTATATATTTATGGCATATGTTTCCATATTCATGTCTTCCACATAATTACATGAGATAAAATGATATTCATACGAGAGTATGCATACGAGAGTACATGAGCAAAGATTGGTTCTCTCGGGCCTTATCGGCTCCAGGTGCTAGTCTGGCCCGAATGGGATTTGGGTCGTAACAAAAGTGGTATCAGAGCGGGTTGTTCTAAGGGTGTCTACAAAGCCGTGTCTGAATAGAGTCTTGCTTATCGATGTGTTGCGCACCTAAGTAGGAGGCTATGGGACATTTAGGAGTTGTTTCATTTCTTCATTCTAGATCGTGCAATAGAGCTATTGCCATAGGTGGGATTATATCTGACCATTGAAATTGGTTTTATTTGATATAGTAAAATGTCGATTACAAGGCAAGGTATGGGCAAAGATAAGCAGGTAGATATGCAAGCGGGAGAAGGAATTAGTAACTCCCCACCTAACCCAGCTAGTCAATATGGGGTTGAAACTGAGTTTACATCACGGGAACCTTCTCCTCCCCCTTCTCCAGGGAGGCCACAAAGGAGGGAAGTATCCCCAGAACCGCCTGCTAATGTTACTAGGCAGGAGTTACAGGATTTGAAAAATGCGGTACAAATGTTGACTCAGATAGTTGTTGCCCAGAGTCAAGGATGAGTTGGTCCAGTGACAAGTGATGATGGTGCGGCTAGGATAGCTAGTCGGCGAACACAGGATTTCCTGAAATTGGATCCTCCCACATTTATCGGGTCCGATCTTAATAAAGATCTGCAAGACTTTATAGATCAAATCCAAAGGGCTCTAGATGTTATGCATGCGACTGGTGTAGAAACAGTAGAGCTTGCAGCATATAGACTGAAAGGAGAGGCGATATTATGGTACGAAGATAGGAAACGATCTAGAGGTATCGGTGCAAATCCAGCTAGTTGGGAGGAATTCAAGGTGGCATTCCTTGATCATTACTTCCCATATGAGGTCCGCGAGTCTCGTGCGAATCAGTTTTTAAATCTTCGTCAAGGAAATATGAGCGTTAGGGAGTACAGTCTTCGGTTTAATTCGTTGGCTAGATACACTCCTCACATGGTAGCAACTATGGCCGATAGAGTTCATCGGTATGTGGACATATTGGAGCCCTACTTGGTAAGAGACTGTACTATTGCTGCATTAAATAAAGACATGGATATAGCCAGAATACAAGCCTTTGCGCAAAAGATGGAGGATCAAAGGCAAAGGGGAAGGATACAAGAATCTGAGGCAGGGCCGTCAAAGCGGGCTCGACCCATGGGATAGTTCATGGCATCCCAAGGAGGATTTAGGCCTCGGGTTTTCCCAAGACCACCTAGAACATCATTTTATCACCCTACAGCGAGTACTCTACCTCCATTTCGAGGATCTAGAGGTAGTCAGGTTGGGCAGAGTAGTGGAATACGGGGTTCGCAGACAGTGGGATCTTCTCATTAATTGTGCCAGCGCTGCGTAAAGTTTAATTCAGGTGAATGCTAGTTTGAGATAGATGTTTGCTTTTGGTGTAAAAAGCCCGGACACGTGAAGCGAGAGTGTCCACTAAGGGCCACGGGTAGTATAACACGACCTACGGGATCAGCAGATTTCGGAGGCTCTCCTTGATATAGTGACAGGTACGTTATCTATATGTTTACCTAATGAATATGCATCAATCGATTCGGGTTCTACCCTATCATATGTTACTCTATTGACTGCGGAAAAATTTAAAGGAACACTAGAGTTAATAGTCAAGTCAGTTGGGGTGTCCACACCAGTATGTCACAATTGTATAGTAAATGTTGTGAACTCGTTACATTGACTAATCTTACTGAGATAGACATGATAGATCTTAATGTTACCATGGGTATGATTTGGTTAGCTTTTTGTTAGGCCACAATAGATTGCCGAGTAAAGAAAGTACATTTCACTTTCCACAAAGAATTTTCTTGAATGGAAGGGTACATATGTCGTTAGCCAGAGTGAAGGATACCAAAGTTAAAGCTACTAATGTGAAAGATACTAGTCTACACCCGTAGGGTGTCCCAGTGTAAATTGTATCGACGAGGGATGACATGTCGAGAGTGTGCATTAATTATAGGCAACGGATTGAAGTGTCAAGAAGATTTTACATATCAGATATATATATGAGCTAAAGAAATGCATTATGGTAACGCACATCATTCATGATATGCTATTTAGTAGAGAGTAATCAATATGTACCATGATTTGGAAGCGACTTATTGCTGAGATTATATGAAAAGAATATTGCAAAATTTAAACTTCAGTAATCGAAGTGATAACAAGTACAGGTAAAGTGTTTGGAATCTAAAGGTTATAGGCTATGTAGAGATTCTTTTTAGTTAGAAATAGATGTGATGCCATATGGGTAATAATTGATTGGCTTACCAAGTTAAAACAGTTGTAGAAATGTTTTTGGGAACCCAAGTGAATGTAAGCATGGTTTTCGTCTTCAGACAGAGGAACGAGCAAACCGTACTGTTTAAGCATGAGAAGTTAGTTCTATATAGCGTACCTTCTAAGATGGTTTGAAGATGTGGTCAAGTAATAGATGAATTTAAATTATCCCAAATATAGTTCATTTAGAATCTCCTATGCGAAGCTTTGAAAGTATATAGGAGATTATCCCATGTTGCTCCCAGTGGAAATCCACCAGTTACGGAAAAATCTCATATGTGAAGAAGTACGGCTTACTAATCTAGTTCGATAAGCGAAAGTAATAAGAAGTAAAGAAGGAGATTCCGTAAAAGCACAACAGGAGAAATGAACACGTGGAATAAGTCACAAGGGAGACTAGAGAAATAATGAAATCTAAAGTAATCGTAAGTTTTGGACACGAAAGCAAAGTTCAGGATATGGAATTGGAGTCCTAATAAGTAAGTATTTACAAGTACTCTATATGTATATGATAATTGAAGGATCCACTTCAGCTTAAGTTAGTACGATGATAATAAGTAAGTCTTTACAAGTACTCTAAGGGGGGAAGAATGTAACACCCCGTACATGTTTACCTTAGTTTTGAGAGCAAAAAAAAAAAAAAAAAAAACATTTGGGGTAGGGCGCGCCCAGGGGAGTGCCACGCCGCTCTGGGATAAATTTTTAGTCCATAGGCAGAACGGGGGCGCGCCAGGCAGCGTGCCACGCTGGTTTTGCCACTTTTTCAAAAGTTGGATATTTTCTAAGTCCCAAGGGTTTTCGGGGACGTATTGAGCCGATTTTTGCCACGATTCTTCTACAACCATGAGAATATACATGAAATGAGTGAAATATTATATTGGTATGATAAAATTACTCGAGAACGAATTTGGCGTCAAAATGACGATTTTACCCTTTTGGTCAAAATGGGTCATACGTGGCTAGAATCACTTGTTTTTGGGATTGAGGCTAAAAATATAAATCCCGTGAGTGGGAATATTGTTGTAATGCATATGAAATGAATTAAACATGAGAAATTATGGATTTTGTTGGATCAAGTGAATTGGGCTCAAAAGAGGCCCAAAAATAAGGCAAAAGTCATGGGCCAACAATGGGTCAAATGACCCATTCTTGCCTTGACTTGTCAAAGGGTGGATTAAATGGATAAGGATGACTTTATGATGTTATAAAAGGTGGCCAAAAATCAGATTTTTATCTCATTAGACACACATCACATTTCTCTCATTTTTTAGAGTTTTCAAGAAAACTCTTTTGGTGGCTCTTCAAACCCTAAGGCATTTTTGGACAAGATCATCATCTTCCAATCTTGTATAAGTGATTATTATTGTACTTTAACATATTATAAGCATGATATAATATGTATATCATGTTGGTTATGGTTGGAATTGTTGGACATGGCACTTTTGGTTGTTGTGAAAAAGATGTGTCATTCATGGGATTGTGACTTGAATTATGACTTGTAGTGTTGATGAAAAAGCATTGTATGGATAAAATATCAACATGTATGGTGTTATTATGGTCCTAAACTTGTTATTTTTCTATAAGTGTAAATTAGGGGATTTTGGCCGATTTGTTGTTGTAAGGTGTATTGAAGCAATTTAATGGAATAATTGTGATATGGTGCTTATGAGAAAGTGTAGAGGAGAAACCTTGTGGTGAACTGCTATTGATATGTTATGTTGTGGTCAATGTATAAAATGTTATGGTATTGTTGGCATGAAAAGGGCCATGAATGGTATTGTAAAGGGTGAATAGGGAACTCATGTAACTTATGGTTGTCTTATACACTTGAAATGTAGCTTGTGGTCAATGTATGTCATGAATGGGACATTGTTGGTATGTTGATGCCGTAAATGGTATTGTAGATAAGGAAATTCCATTTTAAAGATAAACATGTAACTCATTGTTGTCATATGCCTTTGTAAGGTAGTTGGTGGTTAATGTTGGTTCCATTATGTACTTGTGATGTAGAGTGAAACGTAAAGAAGGAGCAGAATTGTTGTGCTCACATATTGGAGTGTGTACTTACATTGGGAAGATAAGGTATGTAAGGTTACTCTATCCGTATCTTTCTGCAGCACATAATGTTCATCATGACATTTCACTTGTCCTATCCCGAAATATGCTAAGGTATCTCATTCGGATTTGATATATGTTGTTATCCACACGTTTCTTTTTCATTGACCGATTGGCATTCATATGTATCTTATCCATGGACTGAAATTCCTAAAGCTCTCATAATGTTGTTGTTCATGAGTTACCTAATTATGGACATGGGTCCAAAGTCCTCATAATAGTATGTTCCAACAGAGTCATAACATTGTGATTCTAGAATAGTTATCTCAAGGAGGGTAAGATGTAAAGAGAAGCTATTTATTCTTGAAAAGCATTCTCCAATCATGTCTTGTTCCGAAGTCCAATATTATTATGAATATTTTAGTACCAATCTCATAAGAGTAGTGAAGGAGATAAAGTGCGAACTAATATATCTATTCCTCACAAGTGAGCGTATCACTCTCTTGAGAGTAAGGAAGTGAAGTAAGGTATAGAGGTGTGTTTCCAATATTAGCATGATCCTTAAAGTATCAATCTTTCATAAGTGGATGTGTTAATCTTTCCTAAGTAGAAATACCAATCTCATAAGAATAACAAGAGGGGTGATGTGCAAGTTAGTATAATCATAAGTGAAGATGTCAATCTCATGAGGTAAAGGAGTGAAGTAAGATGTGTATGTAAGAGTGTGCTTTAGTTAATGTCATTATCTTTAATGTGTTACTCTCATAATTATGGGAAGGGTATAAGATTTGTAGAGAAGTAATGTACGTATGGTTACTATATGTTACATTGAGTATGGATCACAATCTAAAGGGTGTAAGTTCAAGATAGAACAATCTCAATACTATGCTATGTTATTTATTATAGCCCACCAAAGGTGGAGGTCCGGTATTATACATATATATATATATATATATATATATATATATTATATCCCATCAAAGGTGGAGGCCCGGTACTATATATATCCCACCAAGATGGAGGCCTGGTACTATATACTCATTTATTATATCCCATCAAAGGTGGATGCCCGGTACTATATATATCCCACCAAGATGGAGGCCCGGTACTATATATTCATTTATTATATCCCATCAAAGGTGGAGGCCCGGTACTATATATCCCACCAAGATGGAGGCCCGGTACTATTTACATATACATTATATCCCACTAAAGGTGGAGGCCTGGTATTATATATATACTTAGAAGGAGATGATCCATAAGGTATTATGAATCACTAACTAGTTGAGTGAATAATAATAAAGATTTTAGTAAAAGAGATGAGAGTATATCCTTTGCGTGAGTATATCAATATAGAGGTAATGAACATGGTTCCACACATTCATGTTGAAGGTTTATTCACATTGATTATTCTCGTACGCTTAATTTCTTAAAAGTACTTATGTATTACTATAGTTTCATATGGCCTTACATACTCAGTACTTTCTTCGTATTGACCCCTCTCGGGGGACTTACCTTACATGCTGCAGGCCCAGGTGTTAGTAGATCTCTGCAGTAGGTGACGAGATATTCGCAGATTGTTGGTGAGCTCCAGTTGCTTCGGGGCTTCCCAAGTCACATGTGTTCATTAGGTTTTGGCATTTTGTAAATATTGCATAGACATGGTCATGTATCTATTAGAGGCTTTGTAGACATATGTGGGGTATCATGAAAGTAAAAGATGTACGTTCATTTTGACGTAATGGCTCCAATGGCCAAGTTTGGTATATATTTATGGCATATGTTTCCATATTCATGTCTTCCACATAATTACATGAGATAAAATGATATTCATACGCGGGTATGCATACGAGAGTACATGAGCAAAGATTGGTTCTCTCGGGCCTTATCGGCTCCGGTTGCCAGTCCGGCCCGAATGGGATTTGGGTCATCACATAAACCATGTGAGCAACATGGAGTCCAACATATGCCTTATTGGAAGGTCGAAATATACCTTTCCAGGGGTATAAAGCCATGATTTTAGCTTAATCACTCATAATCCCATTGGGAAAAAAATAATATTATACATACGGTGGCACGTAGTTTCTGGGACTAGGATACACTGAACCCTCACTCACTCGGTGCTAGATACTACTCCCAAACTCATACTAATGCTCATACTATATAAAATTCACTATGAGATAAGCACACTAGTTTATAAGTCTAGAAACCAAATATTTTTCTATTTCGATTTCATATCCATAAGTAAATGTGTGAATTTCATATTGAGTTTGAGATCATAAGTTGAATTTCATGCCAAATGGGTTAAACCATGCTAAAATCATGTACATTTACCAACTTATATGGTTTCATGTCAAGGATAATAAAACTCAAATAATAAGATCAACCATGTGAATAAAGTCACAAACAAACCATGAATTTTAGAAAGAAAGTGTAATTAAGTTCATGAGGGAGCATGAGAATCAAAATCATGTAAACTGGGTATGAACCCTAATTATTAAATTCATAAAACAATTTAGAAAAATGAATTTCTTGGGCACAAGGATGAAAGGATATTCTTGTAGAAACCCCACATACCTAGTCTTGTTGATTTCTTTAAGTAAAGCATGAATTTGGAGCCTTGGAAGTTGAAGTTTGAGAGGAAACCCATATTTCTTTTTCTTGAGAGTTGAGAGGAATATTAATTATGAAAATTTGATAAGTGTTGAGGAAATAACATTTATTGGGTGATTAAAGTCATCGGGAGAGGTTTTGGGGTAGGAAAAAGACCAAACTACCCCTTAGAAAACTCTTAAAAAGTGCAAAAAAATCTTGTCTAATTATTTAGGTGATGAATCATCAACCGGTTGATGAATCATCATCTAATCCATCAAATATTGGCCAAATTTTGAGGTTACTGGTTAGGTGTAATGATTCACTTTGACGAATCATCACGAGTGTGACGATTCGACACACCAGCCATCACACTCTGGCAGACGGACACTTTCTGGTAAAATGAGTATAACTTTTTACTCTGATATTGGATTGACAAACGGTTGGTAGTGTTGGAAAGAAGACTCGAAGACCTTAAATTTGGTTAGTCTTGAGCTGCAAAAATCTTCATATTCAAGTAGTTATGATTATTTAAAGTTGACTCAAAAAGAATCTCACACTAGAACTTAGTTAGACGAGGAGTTTTCAATTTAACTATGTATTAGGGACTTATCATGACACTAAAATACATAGTAACCCACTAAGAACATGCATGAACTGCGGGGATGTGACACTTCTTCATATGAGACATTTGCATTCAAGAGGATGCCTTTCGGACTATGTAATATGCCAATGACCTTGTAGAATTGCATGATGTTTATTTTCTCTGACATGGTAGAAGACACTATTGAGGTATTTATGGATGATTTTTTGGTTGTTGGTGACTCTTTTAAAGATTTTCTGGCCCATCTGGCTAGTGTTTTATGAAGGTGCAAGGATTGCAATTTGATACTAAATTGGGAAAAGTGCCACTTTATGGTCTAAAAAGGGATAACTCTCGATCATAAGATTTTAAAGAAGAGGATTGCGGTTGATAAGGGGAAGATTGAGGTGATTGAAAAATTGTCTCAACATGTTTCTGTGAAGGGTATTTGAAGCTTTTTAGGGCATGTTGGGTGACATGGTAGAAGACACTATTGAGGTATTTATGGATGATTTTTTGGTTGTTGGTGACTCTTTTAAAGATTGCCTGGCCCATCTGGCTAGTGTTTTATGAAGGTGCAAGGATTGCAACTTGATACTAAATTGGGAAAAGTGCCACTTTATGGTCTAAGAAGGGATAACTCTCGATCATAAGATTTTAAAGAAGAGGATTGAGGTTGATAAGGGGAAAAATTGTCTCAACATGTTTCTGTGAAGGGTATTTGAAGCTTTTTAGGGCATGTTGGGTGACATGGTAGAAGACACTATTGAGGTATTTATGGATGATTTTTTGGTTATTGGTGACTCTTTTAAAGATTGCCTGGCCCATCTGGCTAGTGTTTTATGAAGGTGCAAGGATTGCAATTTGATACTAAATTGGGAAAAGTGCCACTTTATGGTCTAAGAAGGGATAACTCTCGATCATAAGATCTTAAAGAAGAGGATTGAGGTTGATAAGGGGAAGATTGAGGTGATTGGAAAATCGTCTCAATATGTTTCTTTGAAGGGTATTTGAAGCTTTTTCGGGCATGTTGGGTTTTATCGTAGGTTCATCAAGGATTTATCTAAAATTTCACATCCCTTGTGTAAGTTGCTGGAGAAGGAGGTGAAGTTCATTTTTAATGATGCATATCTAAAAGAGTTTGATTGAATGAATGGGAAATTGACTTCATCCCCCATTATTACTTCACCAGATTGGTCCATGCCTTTTGAGGTTATGTGCGATGTTAGTGGAGTGGCACTAGGGACTGTCCTAGGCTAAAGGCATGAGAAGATTCTTCATCCTATCTATTATGCTAACAAATCCCTTAATCCAGCTTAGAAAAATTATACGGTGATAGAGCAAGAGCTTCTTGCTGTGATTTTTATATTTGAGAAACTTTGATCTTATTTGCTTGGCACAAAAGTGATTGTGTATACAGACTATACAACTCTTAGGTACTTTATGGAAAAAAAGGATGCAAAGCCGAGATTGATTCGTTGGGTACTTCTGTTACAAGAATTTGACTTTCAGGTCAAGTATAGAAAGGGGACCAAAAATGTAGTGGCTAACCACTTGTTACAACTTGAAGAAGAGGCAATGCTGAAGTTGAAAAATAATCTTGAGATTGATGATACGTTCCAAGATGAACAGGTATTGGCTTGTTCACAAGACTTGATTCTATAGTTTGTAAATTTTGCCAATTATTTGGTAAGTGATGTGGTGCCCGAGGAGTTATCGTTTCAGCAGCAGAAGAAATTTATGCATGATATGCAGAAATTATTCTGGGATGAGTCATACTTGTTGTGTATTGTGTAGACTGAGTGATTCGTAGATGTGTTCTGGAGATTTAGATGATGAGTATTTTAGAAGCGCGTCATTCATCCCCAGTTGGGGGTCATCATAGTGATATGCAGACTGCTCATACGATTTTACAACGTGGATATTATTGGCCTAACATTCATCAGGATTCTTATGACTACACAAGATTGTGTGACCAATGCCAAAGACAAGGGAACATCTCACAAAGGCATGAGCTACCATTAACCATGATTCTAGAGATTGAGTTGTTTGAGTTGTGGGGTATTGATTTCATGGGTCCATTCGTGAGCTCATAAGGTACACTACTAAAAAAAGCATTTAGTGACGGAATTTAGTGACAGATTATATTTCGTTGCTAGATAGCGATGGATTCGTGATGGAATAATCATTTTATTGCAAGAACATCAAGAATTTTTTATGTTTATGATGTAGCAACAGATCAACGACAAAAAATGTATTCCATCGCTAAATTTTACCGGGAAATATTGGCGCCTTAATTTCCCGATGAATTTAGTAACAAATTTTGGGTGACAAATTCAATGAATATGTAGCGATGGAATTAGCAATGGAAAAACCGTCACTAATTAAATATATTTCTATAATTTTTATATACGGTAGTGACGAAATAATCTGTTGCTAGATATAATAAATAAATTAAGTTTTCTCTTAAATATATATCAATATACTCTATGCAACTCATTTAGGAAACTATGTCCTCTCTCTACTTCACTCTCTCTAGCATCACAAAACCCAAATTTTCTGATTAAGAGCTCAAACTAGCTTTGATAAGGGCGTAGTTGGAGGTCGTCAAGCTTTGATTTTGGTATGAAAGCTTTAAGCTCGATTTACTTTTGATTTTTCATACTAAATATTTTTTTTGGTATAAAATATTTTGAGCTAGATTTTTCTGAAAAATACAAAACCCAAATGTTGGTTTGATTTTTCTGAATTTATGGTGTTTTTTGATGTTTTGACCGTGATTTTACCCTAATGTTGTAGATCTGTGAAGAAGTCCACTATTTCCTCCACTTTATTTTATGGATGGAGCTAAATATAACAAAAGGCTTGAAGTTGTACTAAAAAATTGAATTGATTTCAGGAGGTGCATTCTAGATCTGTAAAGAAATCCTTCTGTGCTTGTGTAAAAATCAGGTGGTTTTTTCTTTTTTCTTTCATTTTTATTTGTTCGTGGTTTTTCGTCGAACTTTAAAATTTATTTTACTGAGTTCTTGCTATGATATTATAGCTAATATCAAAGGAAATTTGTTTAGCTTATTATGGATATATATGGAATTATGGAGATTATTTTTTTTAATGAATTTTGGATTTGATTTTGTTGTTTTTAGCTTGAATTCAACTTGATAGTTGATTTGTTTTTTTTTTGGAATTGCTTAGCTTATAATGGATATTTATGGAATTCTGGAGATTTAATTGTTTTTTTTCTCTTCATGAAATTTGGATTTGATGTTGTTGTTTTTGAATCATATTTATGTGGAATTTTTATGAGGATTAATTATTTCATTTTGATGTGTTTGGACTAGAAATAGGGTTTGTTTGTGTTAGTTTAGCGGCAATTAAATAATTTTGATTATGTTTTGGGGAGAGTTCAGCTGCCGTTTATTGTGTATTATGGACTTTTAAGTTAAAATACAATTCATTATCATCCATGAGTATTCTGTTTATATAGACTAGATTTTTACAGTGTGATCGATCCGCAAGAGAGTAGATTCAAAAATTCAAGTTCTCATTGGTGCTTCACTGTTGAGGTCTGGACACCAAGAGGTCACAAAATGCAGCTTTGTTTAATTGTTCCTCTTCTTTGAGAAGCTTCACAAGGAATTTGAGAACAAGGAGGAATTTACAACGGATATTAAGCTCTACTGTGTTTCTCTCTATACTCTTGTAGTATTTTACAAGCTCATGCAAACCTAGTGTCATCTGGGAACAAAGCCACCTCATGGATTAGTATGAACTTGATGAATACTAGTTGACAATTAATGTTCCATATTGTGGTTTCACTTCATTAATTTGATTTCAATTATATACGAACAAAGTCCAATTTTCTTGGTTTCAGATAGCTTAGAGACCTAGTAATATCAGTAAGATTGTAGCTTCTTGTAACCTTTCTTGGACCTTGAATCCTAAATTACTTTCCAGTATCATATTGCTCTAGTAAACCAGCTCACAGTAATAAATACACTAGTGAGCTTGATTTATAACTAAAGATTGTTTGTTGATTGGAGATCCTGATTGTTTGTTGATTGGAGATCGTATAAAGAGATGAGATAAACCTAAAATCACATGAAGGGATTCTGTCTAAGAAAGGATACAACCTCTCATAATAATGCGAGCTTAACTAAGAGCCAAATATAATATAAGTAATATATCCATGTAGGCATTCCCAACTTGTTGAGATTAATGTTTAATTATTTTTGTTACACTTGCACTAGACCTTGGTAGAGTTAAGTGTGAAATTTAGACCCTCTAGATTTAAAAAACCTCTAATTTGCCTTAAATAACAAGTTATTTAACAATATTTATATGAGATTGACTCGAATAGATCGGAAGGGATATTAGGGATTGTTAAACCTAACAAGTTTGGATGAGGCAGGGTGGTTGTTTGTTCACAAAATAGAGATGTCATGACTAACTTGGTATCTTTGATGGTGTCAACCTCCTAATATGTGAACTGTTTTTCCCTCTTTGATGGTGCTGGAATTCTGCACAGTGTGGAGCCAAAGTATAAAAATAACAGTATGCCCTTTCTAAATCTATAAGGATCCTAACAGCTCTAGAAGTGATTCTGTTTCATTTACCAGTATGCCCTTTCCAATTTTCCAACTTTCCAACTTTCCCACAGCCCACCAGATACAAGCCAGTAAAGTGTTTCACTGCTTCGCCTTTCTTCTATCTGCTCCTGCTTTATCCATCTTCTAGAAGTAATATTGAGGGGCAAAGTCAATTTGATGCTTGGAAAACTAACAAACTAACTAATAATTATTTGGAAGTGTTTTAGAGGACTTGGTTTTACGGACAGAGCTAAAACTAAAGCTAACAAAAGGCTTGATGTCGTACTAAAAAAATGATTTGATTTCAGGTGAGTTGTACTAGAAAATCAAGTGGTGCATCATAGATCTGTGAAGAAATCCTTCACTGCTTGTGTAAACAACAGGTGAGTTCTTGATTTTTTCTTTCATTTTTCTTTTTTCCTTGTTTTTTGTCAAACTTTGTAATTTGTTTCACTGAGTTCTTGTTATGTGTAAATAGCATTGCTCGTTCAAATCTGGGTTACTTTGTAATTGTTAATATTTAGTATGTATGTGTGGTAGTGTTCACGTGAAGCCATGTTGGTTTATCCATATATTGAACATTTTTTTGTGCATTATTGAGGTAAACATTCATTTAATAGTCACCATTTTCTTGTCAAAAGATTCTATTTCTGTGAATTATTGCTAATCTAGATTGATTGAGGCATACTAGTTAAAGTGCTAAATTAACCCAAAAGAGGTAAGAAAAAAGTTTAAGGGTGCAATAATACTCTACTTTCTAGAAAAGACATCCTGCAAAAAACCTGAAAGCTACAATGGATAACAAATATACATCTACAAATTCTTTGTCTAAAGCTTAGGCCATTCTGTGACTACTTTGTAAAAGGAGGAATGTCTTTGGCTTGCTGCAGATGATTTTGTTTTCGGAGTATTGAGCAAGATTAAGGATCATTTTGTGTTTATAACTAGTGGTGAGTACTAAACATACAGTTCTGCTTAATAAACAAAGAGCTGGTGATTGTGTTGCGTGTCAATCTTATGTCTTTTAATTTTTTTAACCTGCTGGAAGACTCTACCTTTTAGATTAGTTAGGTAGAGCTATGTGTGTTTATACTGAATGATTTAGTACAGTTTGAACATACCTTTTGTTTACCTAATTTTTGATTTACAATCAGTTTATGTTTGTTTCTCATATGTTACTTTTATATTTGGTCAATCAGTTTGTGCTTATTTCTTATTGTTTCTCATATGTTACTTTTATTATTTACTGCTTGTTTACTACTACTTGTTGTTGCTTGTTTTATTTTTAATAATCTTTTGGTATTTTTTTAGCACATTATTTTACTCTTATTTTTATCAGTAATGATCTAAAAACACTGTTATCATTTTTATAGCTATGACTCAAAGTGGATATCATGCAAGCAAGTCCTCCTGTAGGAGTAAAACTAAGATTGCTAATCCTGTAAAAATGCCTTCTATTCCAACTATAGCTACTGAACAAGGTGGTACAAGTTCTATCCCTAGTAGTATGTTAACCGGTCAAACATTACTCCCTAGCAGTATGCCAGTCGTTCAAACATCATCTCAAAGTAGTACCCCAATCATCCCAGAGACATCTCTTGTTACTACTAATCAAAGCAACCCAATAGGTCACGAAGTAATGTCAGTAGTACCCATGCACGGACCCTTATTTTTCTGACTTCTGCAGGGTTAGTCCATTCTTTTACTACTATTCTTGTATATTATTTTTTATTTATGACAGGCTTTCAAATTATGCCTTCAAATTTATACAGGTTGGAACCTTCTCAAGTATGCTCCAGTTCCATAACCGAGTCTTTCAGAAGTAAGTTGATCCCAATGGAATCAATTGGAAAGGTGTCTCAAACGGCGTAAGAGATGGTTATTTCAGAGAGTTCAAGGTATGTTTTTTTTTTTTATCATAATTGAGTTAGAAAGTATATTCACTTCTATAGATAGGACATTGACATATTACTTTGAAAATGTAATTCAGAAAAACTTTCTATTAAGACACTTCTATTAGTGATATTGAAGTGAAGAGACAATGGTTGAAGAAGGAAGCAAAATGCTACAGTGGTTTCATCTCTAATATAAAAAGGGGTAAAAAGGAAAAACCAGAATGTATAAATGAACGTCTGTGGGCAAGTTGGATGGAACTTTGGAGAAGTGATGAGTGTGTTAACAAGTCAGAAACTAAATCAAAGAATCATCGTGGTGGTCGTGGAGTTGCTGCTGGAACTCACACTGTGGGCTCTATCACAATTGGAGAGCATCGAAAAAAGCTTGTAAGTATATATGCCATGAACTATATAACTAGGATGTTTATGTTATCTGGCATATACACTTGTATCCAAACATAGATTATTAACTGGACGTTGGTGTTTCTAACTAGAAGCTGATAATTTTTCTAATGGCCAGTAAATTAAGTTTATCTGAAATTTCATGAATTAAGCTACAAATTATATGCACTATGAAATTTCTGCTAGCCTTTAAATTCATTGTTAGAAGAGGAAAAAAGATAGGTATAAGGAATTTGAAAATCTATCTTGAGTATCATCTATAAAATAACTAAGCATACAACTATAGAAAATTTTTTAGATCTTATAAGACTTGCTTCCACTTTGTCTGCTATTTGCATCTAATATGAAGATGAAGTACAATCTCTCAGAAGATTTGATCTACTTCAAATCGTTTACTTCAAAACTTGTTTTTGTTCCTTTCTCTCCAAATTATAGCAGTGGTCATGGAAAAACACAACTAGAGGTAACACTAACAGAGACAACAGATGGAGTTCAAGGAAATTACTTGGCTTTGTTGTGTAATGGAGTCCATTTTCTTAACAATTAAATTTCTATTTCTCTTTATTTCATTTTGGTTTTGCTGTATAGGCTATTAAATTGGGTCGAGATCCAACACCAAGTGAGTTACATTTGAATGTCCATACACATGGTCGCGTTCCCCAATTGTTCATATAAATTCAAATTTTTTAACTTTTATTGACTTTATATTTGAAGTTCAACTTATGAACTTATATTGACTGATGTTATTGGATCAGCTGGGGTTGTATCTCTATTGAGTAGTGTGTTAAAAGAGAAACAAAGGTCCAAAGCGGCCAAATTATTTTTTTTCCTTTCCTAGATACATAGCATTCTTTTCATTGTTTACTGAGATCATGGAAATTCTTGGAATATTGGTTGATACAGTGGTATACTAGTACTATAGAAAAAACATGTGGGTTATCTATGATTATTGAGGTCCTACTCCCCTACTTGTTCACCCTTTTCAAAACTGGACACTGAATCTGATTTTACTATTCAAATTATCCTTTGCGATTCTTCTTTTAGTGCAACATTAGAAAAGAACATATTATTGCTGATAATTATTTATAATGATCTAGTGACTAGATTCTAGTTAATATCAATTAGTTAATCAACTATCTAATTAGGTGTGGCTGACTTTCTAAATCATTTACCTCCACTTTACTTCTCTCAGTATTATTTATTTGTGTTACTTGCAGCCTCTGCTAGATGTTATATCTATTAAATGTGAATTTTCAAATATAAACCCACATGTTAGTCCAATAGTACATTTCCTAAAGTTTTTCTTTGACCTATTTCTTGTCTTTTCATGTCTTATCATGTTTATTGTTGTATTAGCGAAAGTCAAAGTTCTATGCTGACTTGGTTTAGTGAATTTGAGATGTCAAGCAACAATCCCTTTTCACTTTAATTAACATATTTATTTCTTCTATTACAATTATAGTCTTTCTTCTTTTTGTGCATTTTCTGCATCTTCATTGCATAAGCAAGAACATTAACAAAAATAAGCAGTCACCTTTACTTGTATCCAACACTAGAATGTACCTGAAAATGATTATGTCTTTACACCCAAAAATGAATCATGAAAATAATTTAAAAAGGGTTTTCACTTTGTTTGGTTGTTGGGAATATTGTGTTACTGGTAATATTGTTTATTTTCACTGGAATTTGATTGTTGGGAATGTTGTGGATTTTAACCTTTGGTTGCTGGATTTTCACTAGAATTTGTTTGCTGTGAATATTACAAATTTTTACTTTGGAAATGGATTGGTTTTGTGAGTAGAGTACTTTTAGGCTGAATTCTTGAACTTGTCTTCAAGTTTGTCTTTGTGCTGCCCATTGAATTTTAGTACTCCTTTTTTTTGTTTTCTCTAGTTGTTTAGTGATAACAAAATAATCTTTTACAAGATTGTAGATTAGCTTTGTGTGTGCAGAGTATTTAGAGGGTGAATCCTTGAATTTGTCTTCAAGATCGAGTCATTGTGTTGTTTATTACATTTTGGTATCCCTTTCTTGGTTTGCATCTGTTTCTATTAGATTTTAGATTCTCTAAAATAGTGATCTAAATCTATGGCTTTAAACATACTCCATAAGTTGTTTAACATATGCCTACTTGTTACAGGAAAATTATGAATAAATAATACAAGAAAAAACACAATCTCAATCTGAGATTGATCATAGTGAAGCATATTACCAAGTTGCGAGAGGAATAAAAAAGAGCAGAGTATATGGTCTAGGATTCGAAGCAAAAAGTTACTTTTGGACAGATCTTTGTGGTTCTAATGCCTCATCATCATCATCAGTACCACCTTTGGTTTATCAATTAGCATCAACAAATTTGAATGAGTTTGTGAAGCAACTAATTTCGGCACTAACTAATTACTTTCTTTCTATAGTTATTGATCATATTGATCGGGGATAGGAAGTTGTGACACCTACAGTGCCTGATCCTCCTCCTCCTACTAATGGTGATGAGACTGATCCATAGATTCAAATGATTCAGCCCTTCATCCTTGCACTAATTTTGGATAGTTTATTTTGTTGGGAAGTACAAAAATATTATGCAGTCTCAATACTTGATGGATGTAAGTTTTTCAGGAGTAGTTTATTTGATAGATGCTTGGTGTTGTGGATGTTTTGGTCAACTCTATATTGGGCTTTGCTATCTATATGTTTTGGACCTTCTCTATAGATTATTTTATATGTATGTTGGTTATTTTAATGGTGTTAAATAATTTACATTTAATGTTTCAACAAAATGTATTTAGCATAAATAAATAAAATGATTAGATAAGAAAATTATTAGCAACAAATTTAGTGATAATTTTATCGTTGCTACAGGAAAACATTGGCGACGGATTGTGAAATATAAATTTTTGGTCGGTAAATATGGTTTCTCAAATGACAAAATATATTGCAATGGACCAGCAACGAACTGTTTCACCGTCAATTTAGCCAAACCACTAAATGAATTATTAAAAATAGCAACGAATTTTATAAGTATAACAATGGCCTGATTCGTCGCTAACACACAACAACTGCTATAATCTGTTGCTAAGACGTTGCAAGCTTTGCGACATAATCCATTTTTTCATTTCTAAGTGCTTATCAATGAGTGATATACCAAGAGACAATAATCCGTCGCTATTCCTTTTTAGTGACAGATATACAAAGAATAGCAACGGTATTCGTCCGTCGCTAAACACAGTTTTTTTGGTAGTGGTATGAAGTACATTTGGTTGCTGTTGATTATGTTTTAAAGTGGATGGAGGTGATTTCACTTCCAAACAATGAAGGGAAGAGTGTGACAACTTATCTAAGGAAGAATATATTTTATAGATTTGGTACGCCAAGAGCCATCATCAGCGATGGAGGTTCTCAATTTTGTAATCGTTTGTTCAAGACCCTGCTTGAAATATATGGTGTTAAACACAATATGGAAACACCTTATCATCCTCAATCAAGAGGGCAAGTTGAGGTCTTCAATTGGGAGGTCAAGTAAATTTTGGCAAAGACTGTGAATGCCAATAGAATAGACTGGGCTAGAAAGTTGAATGATGAATTATGGGATTACCGGACAACATTTAATACCCCTATTGTCTTGTCTCCATCTCTGCTTGTGCATGAAAAGACATGCCACTTGCCTATTGAACTTGAGCATAAGGTATTGTAGGCACTCAAGAGGTTGAATCTGGCATGGAGTAATGTAGAAAAATTAGGCTTGAGCAGTTGAATGAGATTGATGAATTCTGTCTAAAAGCATATAAGAGTTCAGCCTTGTACAAATAGAAGATAAAGATATACCATGACAGTAAGATCGAGAAAAGAGAGTTCACTACTGGTAATATGGTTTTTGTCACTCCCCGAATTCCATTGAGGCGTGATTGGCACCCGAAGCCGATATGGCCCGAGAGAACCAATCTTTGCTCAAGTATATTCGTATGCATATCCTCGTATAAAACTGATTATTCCTCATGCAACTATGCAGAAGTCATGAACATGAAAACATATGTCATATCTATAGATATATGAAACTTGGCCGTTCAAGTCAAAATGATCATACGTCTCTTACATTCACATACCCACATATGTCTACAAAAGCCTCTAACAGATGCATTTACAAGACTAGCTAAAAGTCGGGACAAGTTCCCGCTTTATACAATATGTACAATACCAAAACATATGAACAACTGTGACTCGGAGAAGCCCCATACTAACTGGAGCTCACCAAATGATCCGCACACAACTGACAACCTACAAGGGAGGCCTGCTAGTACCTGCGCCTGCAGCAAGTAAGGTAAATCCCCCAAGAGGGGTCAGTAAAAAAAAAGTACTGAGTATGTAAGGCTTGAATGAAGTATAATACATGAATATCACAATGAACTCGAATACATATGAATAACCAATATGAATAAGTCACCATTCTGCATTTTGGGAAACCATGTATATTGCTTTCATTACTTTCTTTGCTTCTTTACTTCAATGCTTATTATCATTACTTGTGTCACAATGTATCCGGGCCCCGACTGATCAGTGGGTCTTTACATAACATATCGTTATGTTGGGATCGGATCGAGCTAGGCTTGTGCCCCTAGAGCTGCCACCCATAAATCAATATATCGGGATCGGTTCGAGCTAGGTTATTACCCCCAGAGCTGCCACCCATAAATCTGCGTATCAGGTTCGGCTCGAGCTAGGATTATGCCCCTAGAGCTGCCCCCTGTCAGGTTTGGCTTGAGCTAGGCATTTTGCCCCCAAAGCTGCCCCCTGATCCAATAATCTCGGGATCGGCTTGAGCTAGGCATGTTGCCCCCAAAGCTGCCACCAATACTCAATCATTAACCACATATGCATTACTTCATTCATTCTTTACTTTTGAGATTGATACCATTACTTGTGAGGGATTGGTACATTCACTTGTACATTACTTCTTTCATTATTTTTGAGAGATTGATACAATGATAGTCACAACTTTATTTGAAGCTTTGGATCAATAATCAATGAGTGAGAGATATGTGAATAAACATTATTGGAACATAGCCTTCGTGGAAACATAACACCATGGGAACCATTGGACAACAATCAATGAACAAAATACATGAGTATAACCACTATTGGAACTTTGGAACACAACCTTATTGGACTTTTGAACCATTACCAATGAATACGAGACATGTGATTCAGAACTGATCAATGAGTAGGAAACATATGATAATAACCATTGGTAGTCGGAAATAGGATACCTTTGGATATTTTAGAATGAACTAATACAACATCCATGTGAATACTATGAGCTGCAAAAGGGTACGGAAAGAGTAACCTTACATACCTTTACTTCCAAGTATGAGTACACAAGTCTATATATATGAACACAACAGTCCAGCTTCTTCCTTATGTTTCACTCTACAATACAAGTCCATAATGGAACTCTCGTTTACAACTATTTACCGTACAAGTGTACAAAACGACAATGAGCTATATGACTGCCACATAACTTCATTTCACTCTTTACAATACACCCCACTGCATTATAATACCAATAACACCATAATCATGCCACACATTGACCAAGATATTATACATCAATAGCATTTCACACCACACTTACCCTTTACACTTCCTCATTATCATTCCATCACAATTACCCTATCAACTTTCCTCATAACAACTTATGAACAATAATACATACTTAACATAGTCCAACATGCCTCCATACGACACTTTAAAGTCATTAAAACGACATCACAAGTTGGGAATTACGTCCAAAAAGGGTATAGGGGCCTTCGGGGGTCAACTAGATGCGAAAACACACAAAACTAAATCTTGGGCTGACCTGCGTTGCCACCTGCGCGCGCAGGTGCCTCCGTCTGCGGGGGCAGATGCTCGTTTTAGTTTGAAATGGTCTCTTTGGGTATTTTAACGCAATGAATGGTACATGATCATAACTAAACTTATTTTAACATATTTTTGATCATATTACATGCCAACAACCAGCCATGGTCTCACAACACACAAAAACATCACCAAAACCTCACTTTCCTTTCAATATGCCACCAAATCCGTAACTAAATCTACAACAACAATTCCAAACATTATATACAAGGGTATAACAAGGTAAGACTATATTCACATCTCACATGTCAATATTGAATCCATCAAGTTCATTTCCTTCAAGATCACAAGTCCATGTTCAAGTTTACAAGGCAAAACCATTCTCCGATTTAGCAAACATGTAACTTTACACACATAGTGAACTTCTCAATACTCCACCAACATAACCAACATCATATACACCATCTATAATGCATAAAATATATTAAACCATAATAATAAACACTTATCAAGTCTTTTACAAAGGTGATCTTGGCTCAAAGAATGACTTAGGGTTCTTGAGAGACCAAAAAGAAATTTTTGTAAAGTCTAGAAAAGCATGAGAGTCCAAGTGTAATAAAAATCTGATTTTTCTCTATTTATATAGTCCCTCAAGTCACTCTTATCTCTTCTTTAGCATTAAATGCAAAGGTTGATTGGTCAAATGGAGAAAATTTGAAGAATGGGTCAAAATCTCATGTTGGGCCATGTCTTCCCTTATGATTTTGGGCTTCATTTAAGACCCAATGGTGTAAGACTTATTAAGGTCCATAAATTGATACATAATTCATAAACTCTCTCATGTTTCCATGTTTCCATAAATGTTACGGTTGTCAGCTAGACTTAGAAACGTACGGGGTGTTACAGTTTTGTTGTTTGATTTAAAAATAAAGTTATTTCCTGGTAAGTTGAGGTCAATATGGAGGTGACCTTATCGAGTGGTGATGTTGTTTCCTTATGGTGCTGTTGATCTTAAAAATAATGAGGACTTGAAGTTTAAAGTGAATGGCTAAAGGGTGAAGCATTACCTAGGTGACGTTGAAGAGATCAAGCTAATATGCGATATGGTGCTTGATGAAGTCTGATTAATCAAGACACATGAGTCGTGTTGTGACATTAAATCAGGTGCTACATGGAAGGCAACCCATTGGTTAGTTTGGTGAAGTATGCGTAGCCAAACTAGACGCGTTGTGCTGCAACATTAAATGAAGAGCTGCTTGGGAGGCAACCCAATGATTTTGTTCTTATTTTTTATTTATTGTAGGTGTGTGATATAGGGTAATGTGTGTTGAAGTGTGCAGGTCATTGCAGACTAAAAACAAAACCAGAAAAGTTTTTGGTGTGTAGGCCCAATAGCCATCCTAATGAGTCGTAGCCCTTGGAAACGACTCGTAAGATGAGCCATACCCACTGGGGATGAGAAATCCAAAGTAATACTTTGTTGGATCCTCACCCCACGACTCTCAGAATGAGTCCTAGCGACCCGTTGGGTCTCATGATGACTTATTCCATTGAGCCATAGGGACTGGAGAGGATCACCCAGGTGAGTTGTCTGACTTGTACACTACAGAGGGAGGATACGACTCGTAGCCAGTGGAATTAAGTCATAGGGTCGCTTGTTGCCACTGGATCAAAATCAATCCTAATTTTTGATGGCGCGACCCAACCCGATTAAGTTACAAGGATTAAAACACCAACCTTCCACCTGATTCATTTTCCTTTTCCAATTCAAGCAAGCATAACTCCCTCCACTACCATAATCGACCTATTCATCAATTTTTCCTACAAAATTTGCCCCATTGTTGTAAATCTCCCAATAAAATCCCATCTTGTACACCAACTTCTAGTATCAAGCAAGTGATCAGGAAGTTCATCGTCAATTGTCCTTCAAGCATCAAAATCTTAGAATCAGAGTAAGTGAAAGTTGCTTTTAATTATTTTGATTTATGAATGTGAAAATATTCTAGGGTTGTGGTTGTAATACTGTGAAATTCTAAATCCCTAATTGTAATTTCTTGATTAAGGACATGTGGATTTTTTCAACTAAGAATAAAATTGCATATTTGATGCCCACCCTATTTTCATAATAATAATTGTTAGGAACATGTGTATAATTTTATCTGGGGTGAAGTTTGAGTAACCCTGGTGTATTGGTAAATGTGTAAATGGGAGGAATTAGTCTTCTCTATCATTCTGATAATCATAAAGTTGGTCTCAGTGTGAATAAGTTGGGAATGTTGTGCTTGAGAATGTGACCATTCAGAGCCTACCAATTTGCAGTCACTACGACTCATAGCCTAAGGCAATGAGTCATTGCGTGAGTTGTAGACAGTGGAACTTTGGTCATAGAAGGTGAAGTCTCTGAAATTAAGTAAAAAATCTCAATATGGGTCATCCAACGAGTCGTCAGGAGACCCAACAATTCGAATGGACCATTTTTCCTAAATATCTATACTTGCACTCTTATAGGAATTGGACCCAATGAGTCGTAGGAAGACCCAATGACTCATAGGGTACAATCATTGGGATAATAGTGAAAAATTGATAATTGGGGCTTGACCCTATGAGTCACCCTATGGATCGTAACCAAAGGCAATGACCCATTGCCTGACCCGTAGAGACTAACTGTCTTTTAACACTTTTACTTTATTTTATCAAAATTTTTAAGTACTGACATGTATACTCTACAGGTACTACAACACCTAATGATGATACACAGAAAGGTACTAAGAAGGGGGGCAAACCGACTCCCAAGTAACAGGCATTATCAACGTTGCAACTAAAACACGTGGAGGAGTATCCAATCACAACCTTAGTTGAGCCACGGGAGAGCTTGACTCGGACTGGAAGATCGAGGCCCCGTATGAAGAACACAAGAGAGTCTCTACCATACTCACCACCACCTCCCTGATCTGAAGAGGGAAGTAAAGCAGAGTTTAAGGAAGAAAGGGATGATAGTGACTCTAAAAATAGAGATAAGACTGCATCAGGCAGTCAGTCCAAAGAGTAGGCTGGTTCGGGGTCTGGTACAAACTTGTCAAGAATTGTTGATAATGATGAAGATTCCATAAAGATACCCCCTACAACATACTTAGCCTCCACCACAGACTCAGCCATAGGGCCAGCCTGCCCTTTAGATTGCCATAGCCCCACAAGTTGAGAGATGGGGTATTCGAGGTATGCAAGAGTTATATGATCGGTACAATGCTATTGTCCCAAGTATGGGTCCCCCTAAGAGAGGGTTCTACAAGGATCCAAGGTTGATTACAATAGGTATGTCTAAGATGACCGAGTTTGAGAGATAGTTCCAAAAATACAAGTTTGAGTAGATTACTACAGAGTTGGGTAGATACAGTCGACACTGAAAGTGCGAGCTCCGCAGGGTATGTTGTGGAAGATGCATGAACCATTAGGAACTGTGTTGATCCATGGGGTTAATGTGAATATTTTAGTGCAGACAATTTTAGTTTTCCTCCATGGCCCAAACTTTGTGTCTTCAACCAACACTTCAGAGATCGACAACCACATAGATCAGATAAGTAAAGTAAAATCAAAGTAAATCACTACAGAGGACAAATTGGTACACCTTTGGTAGATGTCCAATATTATTTCCCCTGAAAAAAAGGATGTTTACTGGGTAGATGATAGATCATCACAGATTAAGAAGGGCCAGTTGTGCTTCAATGCAAAATCATGGTAGACTTTGGTTTATCACAAGTTGGGGCCCATATCTAGAGATAATATTTTTAGGCCTGATCAAGCTACATTGGTGGCAAAAATCATGGAAGGTTATGATATTGACATGGATAGATTGATTGCCCAGAAGATTTGGGATAGAGCTATTGAGATAACGATGAGCATCCCCTTTTTATCCCTAGTCACTCAGATATGTTTGGAAGCCAACATTCCTGTGCTGTAGAATGTTGAACAGTTTGTTGTGGTTTGTAAAACTATATATTTGAGGCTTATTCGAGACCCAACGAACCCAATTTCTAGGGCAAAGGTTATAGTGGGGGCTGCATTACTAAAGAGTGCCTTTCAGTCAGGTGCCCAAATAGATGTTGACACCCCGGGCTTCACTGAGATTGGGATGACATAGGTTGAGTCCTAGATTGATACTTTGATGCCCGAGCTTCAGTTCACTACTGATGCCACTATTTTTTTTGCCTCTTGGCCAGCCTCAGTCCTTATTTCACCCACCACTACTTAGGGCTCATCTGTTCTTCGCGCACTTGCCAGTGGGGATGCTCTAGTGCCATAGGAGTTTCTAAACACCATGCTAAAATGGTTAACCATAATTGAGAAAAGGTGTCAACAACATTGAATAAGATGAACAGCCTTGGGTGAAAAGGGAGATTAAGATAGAGATATGCAGGATGCAGACCAATTTTGACAGTTTTGAGAGGAGACTTACTGATAAGCTGGAGAGTAAGTCCCCAGACTTAGATGGTATTAGAAAAGAGTTGGTTGATAGTTGAGTTGCTGTATAGGTCATGTCATCCAGGCCTTATCCAGCATTTCTGGCTCCTCACATGCCGATGATTGAGGAGTTTGAGGAGGTTAAGGTTGCCAATATATGGGGCACCAAGGGTAAGGAGAAGAGTACCGATGATGGTGTAGATTCGGAATGAAAAAGAAGAAAGAGAAAAATAGACAAGGAAAATGTGAAGAAAGTGGCGGAGGCGAGCAAGAAGACCTTCCAGGACCATCTGTCTGAGATTTATGAAAGGGGCGTAGAATCTGGAGCTCCAAAGTTCGTGAGGCCCTGAGTGATGTTGTTTAGGATACTGTTGATGGTGCTAGGGGTATGACAGTTACCCCCACTAGTTCTTTACCTATAAGCTTAACAGCCACCACCTGTGCCAATGTTAAGTTGAGTGCCTCGACTATAGTGGAGACTGGGGTGACTTCTAAGACCCTACTAGCTGATGAGACCACATTCGGTGCCTAGATCACCACAAGTATGTTCGTACCCCTCGTTTTTGCTTTTTTTTTATTTATATGCATGTAGTGGGGACACTGCATATTCTCGTAGTTGGGGTGGGGGTGTACCACCACTCATGGGTTTTTGTTGTCGTGTTTTATTTCCCCCGAGTGTGCTATCATAGTAGAACCAACATGTTTAGGTTTATATTTTTTTTTTTGATGTTTTTTGTTATAATATTTATATAGGGATAAATAGGGAAACCTTAATGTAGTCCTGTTTTGAAAAAGTTGATTTTAATGTTAAAAGGATACTCCTCTTAAAAATTTGTTTTAGAATGTGTGTTGTAGTTGTGTTAAATTTTAACCATTGATGGATCTTGTTATGGCATTATTATTATAGCAGAATAACTACAGCTTAGCTTTGCATGAACTGAATAGGTAATAATGGATAGTGTCAACCCTGTACTATGTGTGCGTGAGGTGCTTACTTAGTTCAGCTTGGTGTGTACAATTTAGAACCTGCCCAATTAGTCTTGCCTAGGTTGTCGGATAGTTGGTTAGGAAAATATCATAGGCCATTTTTAAATAATTCCACTTTTAGCCTAAAATGCCTAATCAAATGGATTAAGTATCCCTTGATCTAGAGTTTGTGCCTTTATTGATTTGTTTCTTTCATTAGCCTATACACTTTCCCATTTTTAATTACAATGAACCTGTTTTGGCCATGGTCCCTTCTTGGACACTGTGTACCTCAACTTAACCAAATTGCCTAAGTTGAGGGTGGCTATCGTAGGGGTTCGTAGTTTGATATGGGTATGAAGAAGAAGTTAATAAAAGAAAATAGATTCAGTTCTGGTAAGAAAAAGAAGACAAAAGGTAATGAATAAAGTTTGCAAAAGAAAGAAAAAATAAAAGTGAAAAATAAAAAAAATAGAAAGCGTAAAAAGAAAAACCACACCTAAAAACTGAAGAAAAGAAAAGGAGAATAAGGGAGAAGAAAATAAGTGAGGTTGAAAAGCGGAGCCAAAAATAATGTAGTTTCAAGGAGGGTGAGTCAGTTTATCCATATCTACCATACCCGTCCCTAAGCCTACATTACAAGCTGACAAAAGTCCTATAGTGATCCTAATCTAACCGTCCAAAAACCTAAGTCATAGAAAATAAGGGCAAGTCTATGGCATTTCATGCACATTGTTAGAACTTCTTTGAGAGACTAAGTTTCTTTGATTCCTTCCCTATTTATAATTACATCTGTAGATTGGAGTGTACCGGACGTCTTTGTGTGAGGGTACACGGGTTGCATTGTTGCTTGCTATTTGTTTGGATAATGTCAGTTGCACATGTGTTTTTGCTATTTGTTTGGATAATGTCAGTTGCATATGTGTTTGGTTGTTTGCTTATAATCTGATGCCATCTCTTGATCCCTTTGTGTTGTAGTAATGGGTTGTATATGTACACACAATGGTTTTTAAATTCTTTTATAAGAGGGGGGTGAAAAAGTTTGTGCTAAAAAGAATTGGATTGACTACTGTAGGTCCCTTAGGTTTCTCTTAGTTAAGCGTCATAATTGTTATGTTGTTCTGATTGCCTGAGGAAATGCAAAAATTCTAAGTTGAGGGTGCTGATGTGCTGTGGTTTCACCACACTTTTGATGCTAAAAATGAGGAAAATATGCTAAGTTAAAGGCTTATTTATGTGGATCTGATGTGTTTTGTGCTAGTGTTGCAAGAAAATAGATCGTGGTGGTAAATGAATGAAAAAAGAGTTGAATTTGACTAAGTGTGGGGAACTGGTGCTTGTCCATGACTCGTTGGGTCATGCTAAGAGTTATGGCATGATTCATTGTATTAACAAGGAGCAGGATCTTAAATATTGGAATTTGGATGTTGGCTACCACTGCTTGTTATAAGTCATTTGGATAAGCGATGGGTCGTAGGGTGACCCATCCTGAGCAACCTAATCAAAAGTACCACAGAGGTTTAAAAGTGGTGTCAGTAACAATGAGTACATCCTACGAGCCATAACAAGTGGCTACGAGTCATCACCTAGACTCTTCCTATGCATAATTGGTCAAAGTTCCACAAAGGTGCAAGTCGTTAGGTGACAATATGAGTCTTCGCCAGAGCTGAGAAAAACCCTAAGACTCATTTCCTGAGCCATAATCACTACCGACTTTTGTTGTGCCCAAGCGCACACGTAGTGTATGTGGCCAAACAAGTAGTAAAGTGACTCTTACAAGCCGATTATCAATCCCACAGGGACTTGGTTTTACCAACCTATCCAATTTAAGTGTTACTATTGAAGTTAAACAAATGCAATTTGTAACCAATAAGAATTTTGAGTTTTGATTTTATACACTAAATAATTGAAATAACAATGATATGAAACTTGGATTGTAAATAATATATGGAGAATCCCAGGGTTGAGGCATTTTTTTCACATTCATGCATAACTAGGGTTTCTAGCCGGTGTTGGTGTTTATCATGATTATTGATTTATGAGTAACTCGGGGACGGTCACCCTCTAAGTCATCTTCCCAAATAAGTCTCACAACTGCATCGTTGAGCGGGGATGTGCGTCTCTAATTTTAATGCACTACGTTATCTTCCCATTTCATTAACCAAGTGGGGCATTTAGGTATATCTCTAGCCTAACTGCATATCATCCTTTAACAATTTGTATTAAACTAATTAAAGACATGATCCACACTTTCTATGATATTCCTTCCGTCCCTCCACTCCTATGGTCAATTCATTTTGGGACTTAGATTTATCCTAAAGTTCATAACGCTTTAGAATAGTAAAACAAGAATGCAAGAATAATCAATTACATGATAAATACATTAATCAGCAATCAAACCATAATTAAAATAATCATGTCGTAGCCTAAACCCTAGAAATATGGTGTTTTTCCACTAAGATTCATACAAAGAATCTCCATAGATGAGTTCATCAATTAAAATTACAAGAAAAAGAACTAAAAGAAGATATAACCCTAATTTCAAGCTCCTTGGTGTCTCCCTTGCTCTCTAATTCGTGTACCCTCCAATAATGATTGTAAATGTGGATAAATACTCCTTATGTAGTTCTTCATGTCATCCATAGTCTGTCCCACACTAAACATATGCATTTACCAACTTGCCCTCAACTTAAACTAAGTTAAAAGCAACTTTTAAGACGTTTTTTTTTGGTGGGGGAGGGTATCGCACCCCCATCACATTGTATAGGGTGTGCGATGCAGGAAAAAAGAATGGGGAAAATAGTGTGCCCTCACCCTAGGGGGTGCGGTGCAATCCCCCCGCCCATTTTATGGGGGGTGCTGCTCAAGGCCCCGTCCACATGGTGAGGGTTCGCCCAATTCTTGCTCTATTCTTCTCGTCTTCTCGTTCCTTGTTTCCCCACTCCCTGTGGCTTGTTTGTAGGCTTAATTTATATTCCATATCTGTTCCAATGGTCACCTACAGTAATTCATGACAAACATTAGTTCATACAACACAATAGAGCTCATCAAAGTACAATAGAACAAGCATAACTCAAGCTAGCAACACTAGTTTTCTCTTCTAAGCTCTATTTGATTATTTTGACTCTTGACTTATTTCAAATGCACCTTAAACACTCTAAACATTTAAATTAGCACAAAAATATACAAATAACACTATCAAATTCAATAATAACCTCAATTTATCCTCAAAACTAAGCTAAACGCGCATAGATAATGACACTTAGGTATATCACCACCACACTTAAAGCCTTGTTCGTCCTCGAACAACTCTTTACAATAAAGGAAGACTCTAACATTATTACTTTAAGTAAGAAACTCAAGCTAGAAATACAATGACGACATGAATAGCAAGTTCTATACTAAGCATGTCATTCACAATTTAAACATATGAATACTACTTCAAAACTTCCTAGACTCAAGAATTGACTCTACCAAGTTGACAAACTCATGCATATTACTCAACAAAGAGATCATATAATTCACATATCTATCATTAAACATATGCCCTCACCACAAGAGAGTTACCCATATTTACTCATACATATGCAATTTATCACAAGAATGGGTGCAAGAATCAAATTTCGCTCACTCTCACAAAGAATCACATGTCATATAAGATGAACCATAGTTTTTCCCTTAGTCTAGTACTTCACTAATATAGGAATATCAAAGATCAATATCAAGTAGGACTTTATGGGTTGTAATGTAGGCTAAGGGATGGGTAGGAACTATGTTGGTCAAGAATAGTGACTAACTTTCCCAAGCGCTTTAATATATCACACTTTCCATTAAGCTATTCTTTAACCAACCTATTTTTCACCACTTTTCTCTTCCACCACTCTCTTTTGTTTTGCCCCTTTCTTTAAGCTAGCTTACACATCTTTTGTAGGGAGTTTTTGCTTATCTTTTTTTTCAAAACCCTTTACTCTTTTTACTTTACTCCCTATCAATAACACATAAACCTTTTTAACACACCAATAGATACTACTTTGGGGCTTCAAATTCACTCTTTCTCTTCAACTTTCACTCCTTCACAACTTTTATTTTTCAACTCAATCTCTTAGGAGTTTTGGATCAAGTTATGGTGTATTGAAAGAAAAAGGAGTAAGCTGCATATGAGGCTACCAAGGAATAGGCTAAAGGCTTAACCGGGTAGCTAAGATTATGCATCGTGGGTAGATAAAGAAGGTATAAAATATGGCTGTCAAAGAAATGCATATATCATCTCCTAAACTCAACATTCTTTATTTCTCTTTGCAAACACACTGGGCAAGTTCTAGACATCAATATGCAAATATGAAGTATAACAAAAACCTCACTCATACACATATTAAAATCAAGAAGGATCCCTATAGACTCTCAACCAAGCAATTGCAAGAATTCAAATTTAAGCCAACATCACACAAGAGTCAAATAAAAGAGCCTACGTGTCTCATAAAAGTCATTCAATTTTACACAACGTGCCTTTGAATTCAACACCAACATGCATCAAGTAATCATGTGTAGCACCCAACAAGAGCATCAAATGACGAAAAATTTAAAATTACTTCTAAAAATCAAAAAGGATACTAGGTTCAAAGGGCTCTCCCTCGGAAAAGAAAAACCGAGGGGTGGGTGAAGTGTGCTTCTACTAAACGAAAACAAAAACTAAGAACAAACAAAGATACTCTTTTTGTAATTTTTTTAAAATTTCATCAAAAACTTGCAAATAAATAAAAATAAAAATCCTATAGCGCACTTCACCCTAAATAAATCAGAAGATTTCCCACCCCACACTAAAAATCATACTTTGTCCCCAAAGTATAAATCAAAGAATAAGAATTAGGAATACTCCCTAAGTCCTCTAGGCTTAACTAGTAGCATTATCTCCATTAATGGGTCCGGATGACCCCACACATGTGCTTTCATCATGCTTATTAGCTTAGATTTCAGGTACCCAGACTTCCCCTAATAGGCAAAAACAAATCAAAAAAAACACAAAAACAAAGGTGACACTATATAAGAATAACTAATTCTAATACATCATGGATTTCTTCCCAAGAAGCGCCTAATTTATTATTGCGGTACGACTCACATCACAATTGTCATCCATAATATCTCATCCTTTTCCTTCCTTTTAGGGCCCATTTTCTCTTCCTCCTATGAACTCTTGAGTGCTCACACTCAAGGTTTGCATATTCTCTTACATTCACCTTTTCAGAATTCCATTCTAGTTTTTCAAGTTCGGACTTAGTCCTCAATTTGAGCAACTCCATGAGAGAGTTCGAAGAGGTAATGAGAAGTTTTCACTCCTCCACCCATGCTCATCCACTTCCATATCTATAATCATGCATAGATCTCTATAGTGTGAGGGTGTGTTAAGTGCTTTGTACACTCTGAAGACCACCTTTTCATCATTCAATCTTATCTTGAGCATGCTCTTTCTAATATCTATCAAAGCTCCACCTGTACCCAAGAATGTATGTATTAATATAATTGGTACCCGTTATCTGCATCATAGTCAAGAATAATAAAGTCAATATGAATAATGAACTTACCAACCTTAATAAGAACATCCTCAATAATTCCTTCGAAAACCACTATAGTTCTGTCAGCCATCTGTAGCACAACTGATGCAGGCATTGTCTTCCCCAACCCAAGTGTATTAAACACTGAAAGGGGCATCAAGTTGATGCTCACCCCTAAATCACTCAAAGCCTGAACCACATTGCTTGCACTAATTTGTATGAGGAGGGTGAAACTCCTAGGGTCTTTGAGTTTTTTGGGCATCTTGCTCATGACCATAAAACTGTACTCTTTAGTAAGTACTAAAGTCTCTATATCACCAAGCCTTATTTGCATTTTCACCACATCCTTTAAGTACTTAGCATACTTGGGAATTCCCTGCAAAACATCTAACAAAGGAAGGTTAATGTGAAGTTCTCTGAATGTGTCAAAGAACTTCTGAAAACAATCATCCTCTTTGGATTTCTTAAGCTTTTGAGAGAATGGTGGTGGTGTTCTATTTTGAGGTTGCTCAACTTGTTCTCCATTAGGGTACTCAGACTTCCCCTTTTTGTCAGCTTCTTTGGACTCAACTTGCTTTTCTGTTTGCTTGGGTGTGATCAACTCTTCTTGCTTTGGAGATGCATCAATCAAATCTCTACCACTCCTCAAGGTGATTTCCATAACTTGCTTTGGATTTTGATCTTTATCACTAGGCAAACCCCCTTGAGGTCTTGTGTTTTGTGTCTGAGCTAATTGACCTATCTGCATCTCTAAATTCTTTAGACCCAATTGCTGATTTTTTATTTTTGTAGCCATTTGTTCTTGCTTGGGGCAAAAATCTTTTTCAAAGTCTCTTTTATATTATTGGCCTGAGTGTCGTTTTGAATAACTTGCTGTTGCTGAAATTACTGAGCTTGACCCTGATTATTTCCCCAAGAGTAGTTGGGCTGACTCTGCCAGTTATGATTGTAGGCATTACCATAACTTTGGATTACCTTTTTATGCATTGCCCACATAATTTACCGACTCCAGATTTGAACTTCAAAGGTCTACATAATGATCACTTCCTTCATAGACTTGACACCAAATCTGAGCTTGTTGAACCTACTGCACTGATTTCTTACAATTGGATGGAGCTTTCCCTGAGCCATACTCAATTTATTCAACTGAATCATCATCTGATTTTGCATGCTAGCCACTTGTGCAGTCAATTTTGTGATGGCATCTCTTTCTGATGTACTTGAAACATGCTTCGCTGCAGCTCTATAAGCATTACTATGCCAATTTGGGTTACTCTATGCAATTCTGTCCAACAAAGTGTAAATCTCATCATAAGTTTTCTCTAAAGCTTGACCACCTGCAGCGAAATATAACAAAATTTTAGTATTTGGGTCAAGACTTTCAACAAAAGTGTGAGCCAACACTTCATTAGACTGCTGATGATGAGGGAAATCTCTGAGAAGACCCTTGAATTGCTCCCAAGCCTGGTACAAATTTTCTTCGGGCTTCTGAGTGAAACCCATTATTTCACTTCTTAATTTTATAGTCTTACCAGATGGGAAGAATCAGATGAGAAACTTTATTTCAAGATCATTCCATGAGGTGATGGAATTTTGATAGAATTTGCAGGCTCTCCATTTAACCACTTCTTCGCTTCTCCCAAAAGTGAGAATGGAAAAAGTGTAAGCCTCACATAATCAGTGGAGGCCCCTGCAGGAATGAACGTGTCACTGATCTCGAAGAAAATCTAAAGATGGACCTGTAGGTACTCATAAGTCTGACCAGTGAACTGTCCACTCGAGTGCGACAACTACACCATATTCTGTTTTATTTCAGATCTACCTTCAGGTTCTGATTGGTGGATGGCGGAGGTAATGTTAGTTGTGAGTGGGATTTCCACATCGCGCACTGTCCTTGGTGATGCCATGACTTCAGGAACAACCTCGACCTATTGATCCTACTCGACCTGTGGTATTGGGTAGAAAAGTGTTGCTATTTTTCTCAACCGGTGTAAGCGACGCTTAGACTTAGGATCAGGTTGTACCAAATCCTTATCCCTTGCCAGCTGACTAGCTTCACAAACCTGTACCTGGAAGATGAGTAGCTAAGACCAAGTTGTTAGCACTTATCAAACACAATAGTAAAACTAAAAATTAGAAGGTTGCTACTTTTACAAGTCCCCAGCAACGACGCCAAAAACTTATTAAGCCCAAGGCACACGCAAGTGTACGTGGCCGAACAAGTAATGAAGTGACTCTTACGAGCCTGTTATCGATCCCATAGGGACTTCGTTTTTACTAGCCTATCCAATTTAAGTGTTACTATTAAAGTTAAACAAATGCTATTTGTAACCAACAAGATTTTTGAGTTTTGATTTTATACACTAAATAATTTAAATAACAATGATAAGAAATTTGGATTGTAAACAATATTTGGAGAATCCTAGGGTTGAGGCATTTATTTCACATTCATCTGTAACTATGGCTTCTAGTCGGTGTTGGTGTTTATCATGATTATTGATTTACAAGGTTGATATTATAACTCGGGGATGGTCACCCTCTAAGTCATCCATCCAAATCAGTCTCACAACTACATCATTGAGTGGGGATGTGCGTCTCTAATTTGGATGCACTACGTTATCTTCTCGTTTCATTTTCCAAGTGGGGCATTTAGGTATATCTCTATCCTAACTGCAATCATCCTTTAACAATTTGTATTAAACTAATTTAAGACATGATCCACACTCCCTATGATATTCTTTCCATCCCTCCACTCCTATGGTCAATTCATTTTGGGACTTAGATTTATCCTAAAGTTCATGACGCTTCAGAATAGTAAAAACAAGAACACAAGAATAATCAATTACTAGATAAACACATTAACCAACAATCAAACGATAATTAAAACAATCATGTTGTATCCTAAAACCTAGAAAGTTGGTGTTTAGCCACTCATATTCATACAAAGAATCTCCATAGATGATTTCACCAATTAAAATTACAAGAAAGAAAAGTAAAAGAAGATAGAACCCTAATTTCGAGCTCCTTGGTGTCTCCCTTGCTCTCCAATTTGTGTATCCTCTAAGAATTATTGTAAAAATGGATAATTACTCCTTATATAGTGATTTAGGTCTTCCATAGGCTTCCCCACACGAATCATATGCATTTACCAACTTGTCCCCAACTTAAACTAAGTTAAAAACAACTTTTAAGATTTTTTTTTTTGGGGGGGAGGGGGGGGGAGGGTTGCGACACACCACCAATTGCATGGACTAGGGTGTGATACACAGGTCCAATTCAGGGGCAAAACATTTTTCCGTAGCCCTAGGGGGTGCGGCGCAAGGCCCCCTCCACAGGGTGTGGGTTAGCATAATATTTGCTCTATTCTTCTCGTCTTCTCGTTCCTTGTTTCCCCACTCCTTGTGGCTTGTTTGTAGGATTCACTTAGATTCCATAGCTTATCCAATGGTCACATACAGTAACTCATGACAAACATTAGTCCATACAACACAATAGATCTCATAAAAGTACACTAGAACAAGCGTAGCTCAAGCTAGCAACACTACTTTTCTCGTCTAAGCTCTATTTGATCATTTTGACTCTTGACTTGTTTCAAATGCACCTTAAATGCTCTTAAAATGTAACTTAGCACAAAGAATACTATTAACTTCATTAAGTACCTCAAGTTATCCTCAAACCTAAGCTAAATACGCATAGATAATGACACTTCGGTGTATAAATACGCCTAAGATCAACCTTGTTCTCCTATTTTGTTTAGTATATGATTAATTTATTTCTATAAATACTCTTGGTAGGTTTTGTGCTTTAGTTTACATCTACTTATAATTTTGATTCATATACTTGTACCTAAGAGTTGTAAACATCGATTTTGAGGGTTTAATTCAGAGTTGAGATTTGTGGTTTTCATCTTATTCTTTGTAAGTGCATAATTATGTTTTGTTTCTAGAATTATTATTATGTTCTTATAATAATAAGTAGATAAACACCACAACTAAGATTGTGGGAACCATGGCAGATTAACGAAGTAGGGTTTGAAGTATGAAGTGATTCTCAAAGGGTGTTCGTGCGTATATTGTTGTTATCTTTGCTTTGATTTCTTTCTAACGATTGAAAATGTTAGAACTCGCTTTATCTTTACTCTTAATAAAAGAAGGTATAACAAATGGGAAAAGAGAATAAAAAATGGAGAGTTAGAGCTATCAACCTTTACTTAATAGCTTGAGTCGAGAAAGCGGGAAAGCTACTCTGTGATCGAAGATAGGGGTTAGTAGTGCAAAACTCATGAGACGAGAAAGCGTGATCGAGGATAGTCATCTAATAGGGCCGTAAAATTGTTTAGATGAACATAACCTATTGATTCTTCATGCAAAGCATGGAGAGAGATAACTAGTATGAAGAACCTATGGAGTTATGAAGTTATGGGAACCCAATCCTAGTGCCTCTCATCTATTGACTACAAACACAACGAAATTAGCAATTGTTACTTGTTGAAATCACTATTCCCAAAATCCCTCATTTGATAGAAATTACTTGCTAGTTGTTTATATAAACACTTTGATTGATATTTCGGCCTATTCCTCATGGGATCGACCCCAACCTAGTTAGATTTTATATTTGATATAACAACCGCTGTATACTTCTTTTGGAGGTGTAATTTGGCGACATCACATGACCCGAAAGTTTCCGTACAAAAACTCTAAATATTCAAAATAAGATCTAAAGCGTAATCCAAAATACTAAACCAAAAGGAAATGTCATTGTCCAAACACAAAGGACATGAACTAATAGAGATAATCCAATGGTTGCCCAAACATGGTGCTCACCCTTGAATCGAGGCAGGAATCACGAACTAAGACCGAGGTCTCATCTCAAATATTGGAACACGCTTTTCACTCAACAAAAAGAAGAGTACAAGTAGTATAGTATAATAACTACGTACTAGTAAGCATCATTGGTGGACTTAACCCAATAATATACAAATAAATAAGTTAAATGCAGGTAAGGAGCAATCAGAACACATCTCATAACTAGTTGACAATCAAAGGTACATTTATAAGCACTTTAACTTACGAAACCAACAACAACTTTCTTCATATAAATCAGTAGTCAAGTTATACAAGCACATCATTTACCCTTAGGCAGATTCAATCAATAATAGTCAACACAATATATGTGCAAACATTATAATGATTGCATGCATGCAAGATGTACACACATACTAGGGTCAGCAGGGACCCTCAGCTATGACCTATAGGGGACAACCTCAGTCCATGTGCCAGTATCGGCGTGACACCTGATCCAATAACAATGTTGGCATGACACCCGATCTAATAATAGTTTTGGCATGACTCCCAATTCTAATATCATCTCAATGTATAATCTCAAATACAATGCTCAATGCATATTGATAATCAACAATAACAAGTAATATTCGAAGGCTAATCATAAACATTGAGCTTACATATAAGCACATAGTCAAAGCAAGTCTATAACTACATTTAAACCATAGCCTACCTCAATTCCTCATTCAAAAGCACTATTTGGTCAAAGCCTTATCTTTCCTTTTGATTTCTGTTTGTTCTTGATCTATAAACAACAAATAAGCACATTGAAAACAACATTCCCCACTTCTAGGCATTATAAATCCTAACTCATCAATTTTAACCTATGAACTCAACCTAGTTCATTATTCTAGGGTTTTCTATATTTTAGTCTCTTGAATTCTCTGTATTTCATGATTACAAAGAGGAATCTACACTATAAAGTTTTTTATAAAAACCTAGAATAGAAAACAACTGAATTCAAGTCATTCCCCACCAATTCTTGAACCTAGGTCTAAATACCAATTTTTAACCATGGCTATGATTCTTACAATTCTAAGAATCTAAAAGAGTAAATTCAAGTTTGAATGGTAAAGAAACCTTACCTCAAAGATGGAAAATCCCCAAGTTTGGGGAAAATCACCCTCTCTCAACCTTGGCTAAAGTGGTTTATCGCTGTGGCGACATTACTACCGTTGCAGTGACATCGCTGCTGCAACATATTTGTCGCTTCAATAATGCCAAAATATTAGCTTGGGATATATTCCCATCTTTGTCTATTTCACAGTAAACTTCTCGAATTTCAACATTACAAACTGATTCTTTCATGGTAATTGCTATAACCGAAGTTCTACTAACCCATTTTATGCATTGGATGGTTTTACGACCTCCTAAACTCATCTTCTAACATATTATTAACTCAAAATCACAAATCACTACACCAACAACTACCAGATCTTCCTAGACCACTCCACACTCAAAATCCACCTAAAACTAGGCTAGCCCTGTATTTCACAAAACTGGTCTAGGGAAAAATTATACTAAGGTTTTACTCTTTATTTCAGCGTAACAATGATTTGGGTCATTACAGAATCTCAATAGCTGAAGTAGGTCTATACCAATCCCAAACCACCTCTACTTTAGCCGTATCAACCATAATACCATCCTTGGTTACTACATGCGCAAAGAAAGACACAAAACTCAACCAAAACTCACACTTTGAGAACTTTCCATATAACTTCTTATCCCTCAACCTCTAGAGCACAATCCTTAAATGCTTCATATGATCTGCCTCATTCTTAGAATTCACCAAGATATTATTAATGAATAAAATCATGAAGAAGTTAAGATAAGGCCAAAATACCCAATTCATCAACACTATGAACGTTTTTAGGGCTTTAGTCAATCAAAATGACAATACTAAGAACTCAAAATGACTATATCGTGTCTGGAAAGCCGTCTTAGCGATATATAAAGCCCTGATCTTCAACTGATAGTACCACAACCTCAAGTCAATCTTTGAAAACATCAAAGCTCCCTAAATCTAATTAAACAAATCATTCATACATGGAAAAGGATACTTAGTCTTGATAATGATAACAATCATATTTGAGGTGACTAAAATTGATATAAAAAATACGAAATTAAACAACACAAATTAAAGATAAAGGGATATATTAGAAAGAGGGATGAGAATAAAATAAAGGCCAAAATGAATTCATAAATAGACCAAGGAAGAAGAGAACTTTATTAAATGCACAAGAAACCAAATTGAATCTACAATATGATAACTAGATGATCAATCAAGAGAAGAAGATAACACTAGTAATTCAGGAATCCACCCTAATCACTCGATCTAAGGTAACAATTTGAATTGAACCAATTACTATCCTAACCTAGAGTAACAAAATATCAAACATATTCAAGACAATTCAATAATCAAAAATCTACCTCAAAAATGATAAAAACTACTATTTTTACTAGGAAAATAAAAGAAGATACCATCTATTACAAGTTTACCCTTATTGAAGTAACAACCCTATTTGGTTGTCTTCTTTTGTGAATTCATGAAATAGCACGATACCTTTGACTTCAAGTCTTCATTCCAAGCTATCTTCCAAGTACGATATAACTCATGAGGGAGCTCCTTACAAGCATGCATGAACCTCAAGCCTTCCAAATAAGCAATCACCAAGCCTCCAAATTAGTGGATTGTTGCAAAGTCTACAAACTCCTTAGCTCGATTTTGTGTGTAAGGCTTTGATGGAATTTGGATTGCATCATTCTCCTCTTCTTGAAAAGAATTCATCCTCGAATCCAAACTTTTCAAAACCATAGGGAAAACAAGCCACAACAAAATCCTTATGGCATGAGGGTTAGTGTTAGCAATAACAATCATATCACCATGCCAAGGATGCACACACTTAACATATAACTAAGTATCAAAATGATCAATAATGAGTATGTACTCAAATACAACTATGGACACTTGGCTACACGAAAGACTTTGATAAAAGTAAAAATCAACAGAACCAATATTTTTAGAAAACCACATATGTAAAATCCTTATAGGTTCTACACTTTAGAAAGCACAGATTTCCCTTTAAATCAAGAAATAAATGACAATCAATATGGTTATGTGCAAGATCCTGATCAAGGTTATCCCAAGTTAAGACACCATACAAAGAACTAGCCACAATGCTCTCCTTATTTGAAGAGCATTCTTCTTTGTTGGAAGTTTTCCCCTTACACAACAAAGGCTCATCAAGTGGATTTTAAATCCCTAAGAGAGACCTTTCATCATAGAGAAGGGTTCCAACAACTTCACCTAAAACTTGCTTGTTATTTTGACTAAGCATTTTATCACAAATGCCACTATTCAAATCATTACTAGAGTCAAATAGAAAGGAATTCCATACACATGGGTTAAACAAATACCCATTTGCCTGGTTGGCACTTTCATGCAAACAAGTAGTATAGAAAGGTGCTACTTAAATGTACCTCATCTAATGTGTGATCATAAGGGTGCTCACCCCTTGATCCACAAGCATTAAAGCCTTGATAAAGAGGGGTATCACACAAAGATGAGGTGGTCATTAGGGAACATACACCATATTTCTTTTGGACACTAACCTTTATAAAAAATGTACTATCATCTTCAAAGAAGAGATTTCCATTTTCAAAAAGTGTGTCATCACACCATAGTGGATTTTCAATCCATGTGTAGACTTCAAGAGATACATATCCTCATTATCATAAGGAATTACACTATGCTCATCTTCAATAGTCATGTCATCATCAAATAAGATATTGTCCTTGAATTCATATCCCATTTTAAAATTCTTAGGAGAATGATACGAAAGGGAATCATATTCCAAGGACCCATCATTTAGGTGCAATAATTCTTCATGACTATCCATATGACCAACTATACTAACCCCATCACTATATCGAGGCTCATTCCACATACCACACAATTCCTCAATTAGTGAGCCATTATGATAAATAAGTTGGTCATCACCAAAATTAACACTAGTTGGTAGCATATTGAGCTCAAAAGCATCAATCACATGATTTCTACAATAAGACCCAACTAGTATTTGACTACCCTTATCACATGAAATATACTTTCACTCAAGTCATAAATACTAACACTAGGTGGACTCAAGTTGATATTACTAGAAGAATTAATCCAGTTATCTATAGGATCAACTAGTGTTTGGATACCCACAATAATGGAATAGTCATCATGCAATAAGTTTTGATCATTGACATCACAAGGAGAAAACTCCTTACGAACATATACATACAAACTATCACTTACACATAAGTGGCTACTAGCCATATAAGGATCCTATACTTTTAACAAAGTGTAAGGTTTAGCTTTGTTACCTTGTTGCTCATAAGAAGGATTGCATTCACCTTGATTTTTAGTATTGGAGCATATTTGCTCCTTTGGGAAGCTTTTTAGCATCTCATGATTCTTCATCGCTCGAGGTGCCTTACTAGGCTTGTTTCTAAGGATACCTACACAAAATTAAGTTAACTAGAAAAGGAAGAAAGGTTACAAAAGTTAGTATAAGGTTGTGACAACCCTCTCACATCGCTCCTTACAACCTCTCTTTTTTCCACTTTATAGTTGTCACACATCACAAGCTTGCTCCTCTCAATCTTTGGTCTCTCAATTTATTAGAGTTAGGATAAGTTCCAAGCATCCCTTGTGAAGGGTTTAGAGATCCCTTCAACTCTAGTTTCTACTTTGAGTTGCTAAGGGTAACCTTCATTTCTTTTATTCACTCTTCCCCAATCACATTTTCACAAGGAGTAGATTGCTTTGCTTTCGACTTCTTGGTTTTAAGGTTGGAGACCAATTGGGAGATCTTGTCAAGAGTTCTTTTTGTGGAGGCACCTAACTCTTGTGTACTCAAATATGAAAACTCCCCAATTGAAAGTGGTTCACTTGTCACTTTTGTTCCAAGAATCTGCCTCTCCTGGTCATACAGATCTTGAAAAATGAATTCCCTATACTTCTATGGCTCATTTATCCTCCCACCCTTTCTCCAACATCATTACCATATGGAGAACACACATCGAAACTAAGATATGAGGTGTAAGTTCTTGCATCCCAAGAAGTAGAGAATTTACCTCTTCAATGGTCCACACAACATCTCCGTGTTGTTTCCACACACATATCTATACCTCTTTGATTTAAATAGGAAGTATTACAATACGAGGAAGGACATCAAACCTTACTACCTCTGCTTCTAGCACAACCCTCTTCAAGGTATTCATAAGACATATGGAGAAAACCTTATACCTCACATCGTCTTCATATCCATGGTGTAAAGTTTGAAAACCTTCTTTTTCATTAGAGAAGTTGCAACAAGGTTCCTCCACCCCTTCCAAATCATTACAAAAGCCATAAGATTCATTCATCGCCGATGTAGTAATCCTCATCACCATGTCGATCATAATATTTGGGACCATCCACTAAAATATTTTAGTCTTTTGGCCACACTAAATCTAGACCAAGCTTGTAAAGTGTTGCCTAAAACATATTTAGTTACGTTTTAAAAGTGTATCTATAGTTTCTAGAGTCTAGCCACATTAATATTGGAAACTCTTTTAAAGCATGGTCTTTAATGGTATAGGCCACACTTTATAAGTGTTGCCAAATCATGATATAATTGGCAACACTTATTTACACATACGACTACACTTTTAAGCATGGTATTTTATAATTCTAAATACAACAATTTAGAAGTGTGGCCTAAAATTTTCATTAAAAAAATTAACTGTCCCTCCAAAATATTTTACACTCCCTTCAATTTCTAATTGGCCGAAAAATAAATCAAAAAGTAAATATTTAGAAAGTAGATATTTTTTAGTGACTCAAAGCTCTCAAATATTCTCTCTCCCATATCTCTCAATTTAGAAAGTAGAAAACTCACAGCTCTCAAATCTGTCACCGATTCTGGAAGCGCTAAAGAGCATAGCTCCCATTTGACTTTGTCACAGATTCCTCATCTATTCTTCTGATTGTTAATATGAGAGAAGATCTAAAGAGAATAGCTCCAAAATCTATCTAAGTTGACTAATTTCAACTTATTTCAGCTCAAATACATCAAATTTCTTCTAATTTAACCTTATTTTAGCTCAGTTCAGCTCAAATTTCATCCAATTTTACCTTAGCTCAGCTTAAATTTCTTTTAGTTTTCCTAATTTCAGTGGAGATTTTAGTTCATATGAGCTATAAAAGGTAGAAATTTTCTTGTTTTAAGCTACCATTTAAAAACATCTAGCTTATATCATGTCTATTTTACATTTGGGTTTATTACATATTTATTTTACATCTGGGTTTATTGCTTGTGGGTTTATTGCATGTCTATTTTGCATCTAGATTTATTGGTTGTGGGTTTATTGCATATCTATTTTGCGTCTGGATTTATTGCTTGTGGTTTTATTGCATGTCTACTTTGCATTGTGATTTTTGCAAAAGCAATGCAAAGTAAACCTGAGTATCTGCTCTCTCTTTCACAGAACATATTGTGCTCAAAATGTAATATAGGTACTTTGCAGCTGGGTATTTTTCTTTCTTTAATTATCCAATTTTTTAAATTTACTACTATCTTTGTAGCATTATGTGACCATAATTTTCAAACAAATGCGTTGAATGATGTATAAACTGGTTGTAGTTTAAGCTCTATAAGCTTCTTTGTATTACTACCTATGTACAAAGAAGATGGTATAGAATAGACTATTGTAGTTTGTAGAATAAAGATTGTGGATAGACTTGAGGAACTTCACCAGAATAAACAAGTTAATGTAAGACAAGATGTCCAAACAATTGGGAAACTATTATTGATATTTCAGTTTGCTTCTCTCCTCCTTCCTCCATCTCTCCCATTTTCAAACTCTGTGATAGTAATTTTCAAATAAACACATTGGTTAATGTTAAAATTCTTCTATTCCCACTAAGGTTGAGAATCAATACCAAGTTTTGTCACTGAATATATCTAAATTGAACATATTGGGAGTCCAGTAGAGAAAGAATGTTAATCCTCCATGTATACAGATGTATAAACTGGTGACTGTGGTTCATCAGGAACTTTTATGTTTCTTTATGTTATTCCTTTTATTCTTTGATGTCTCTCTCCGCTGATTCTGTTTGAAGTAATTTTAGATTGAAATATGACTTTCAGAAGCATTAGTTTGTTGTTTGTGCCAAGTAAAGTTGGATATGATTGATAGGTTCTTCCTTGTGTAATTGATTCACTATTGTACAACTCTTTCTTAATTTTCCTAATACAGGTTGGTTATCTCCTCTTGTGCTCCCATCCCTAATAAAAAAAAGCAATACTAGGAGTTTTTGAAGCAATGCTTCTATTTCATTAAAAAAAGACATTGTGTCTATACTGTTTGAGTCTTAGTTAGGAGTATTTGAAAGTATAATATTTTGGAACGTCCTAATATTCAATGAGTTGGAACTGAGAGAGTAACTAATAAAATGGTGTATAGCTTACTATAGAGTAATATTTTGGAATGTCCTAATGTTGTTTTCTTTTGTTTCTAGTTTATTGTAATAGAGTTCCTTTTCCGTTGAGGTAGCTTGTTTGAGATTGTTACTATGAGGTTGTTTACACCTTGAATGTGAGAATTCAATTTGAAATTGAAAATTTTGTTCTAAAGGTTAGTTTCAGTTTCATAGATCCAGTTAGGCATTTTTTCTTTTTCATTACAAATGAAGTGTTAGATTAAAAATGTATGTTGTCAATTGATTGTTCAGTTGTAACAGAATTAATGAATGTCTATGCTAGTCTATATATACTATATGAATACATACTATATGTAATTATTTCTATTTTTATATTTTAATAGGCAGGTTTTTTTAAAAAAAATGCTTTCTCACTGATATCTTATGAACTGTAAATGATGTTGCAGGCTATTGCTTTATTCAACCTAATCATTTTCCAATCAGATGAGATTATTTAGGAAAGCTGGAACTACTGGAACTTCTAATTTTTGGGGAACTATTTTGGAGAACTGCTGGAACTTCCTCACCTTATTTTACATTTGTACGAAATCTACTCTAATGTTGCTTACTGGAGTGTATAAATCAGTATGTGTTATTTAGTTAAATCTAATAGTGTGCGATAGTACTAAATTAGATTGGTGATATATACTGCTTACATTTGTGGATTCCTTTTTTTTCTCTTATTCTTAAATTGGGACTCTCGCACTAGTGTATTACAGGCATACACATTATAGTATAGGCTCATATAGAAGTTTAGGGATTTGTATTATCTCGCACTAGTCTATTATCTTTGTATCCTTTTGATTCGCTTAACAAGTTAGCATCTCACCTAAGCATTTTGATTCCCTTTATGTTCAGTAGTTGTGTAGCCTTGTATGAATCCTAGGAGCTCACAGGCCACTACTTTATTTTTATTTCTTTTGTTTTTCAGATTTCGTCTACTTGTTACATTATTCAATGATCATATTAGTTTCTTTGATTGTTGAATCTGTGAGAACCTTCTCACCTAATCAAGTCTGCATAGACGTTTACTTATTCTAAAAATTTGTACTTAATCCAGTACCTACATTTCATGCGTATAGGACAAATTATGTCTTAAATCAACCTTAACTTGAACAAATTGAGAGTAAATTTGAAATCTGTGTGAAGGAAGATCCACGACTAATTAGTATCCAGTCTCCAACATTTATTATGTGCTTCTTCCTAAGGAGTATTAAAACTCTTAGGATCTATTTTGTGATTTATTTTTCTTTTCTATCATGTCCAAGTCATTAGACTTATATTGCTATTTGAAGACATGATTATAGATTAGAATTATATACAAGTTAAAATCTCTGGAATTTGTTGAAGTCTTTCTATCTTGTCTAATTCATAACAATTATGCTCTCAAGTCTGAATGAATTATATATGATTCCGTGGGTAGGAGATCTCCTGTCACCTATCTTATTTGCAATTATCCTTAAAAGTATGCCTATAAGACCTATATTGTGATTTATTTTGGTGTCCGTGTATGTTTGTGTTGATAGGTATCTGAAGTTGTTAAACTGTTTAAACTTAGTAATTTCCTTATATAAGTTTGGTGTAAATTAAAGTACTTGGTGAATAGTTAGTTAAATAAAGGGAAATAGTTAGGTATCTAAAGTTGTTAAATAATTTAAAATATGTAGCATGCATACTTAATTTTGTTATATGTAGGAGAAGGGAAATTAGATTTGCTGCGGATTTAAACTTCGATTTGGCTTAGCATAAAGGCTATGACTAGGTAAATTTTTTTAATCTTTTACCAACATGCCAATAAATGATTCTTATAACTTGCTTGTGACTTTTAGAATTAAAAAGTGCAGTAATTAATGCTTTTGTATATTGGAAGATCTAACATTAATGTTGAGTTTTTAGGAATGCAAATGTTCCATCCAAGGATTGGATGGATTTACCTAGGTATTCCCAAGAGTATATTAATGGTGTTGGATGTTTCTTAGATTTTGCTTACATTTGTGGAGAGCCTCAAGGCAAACAAATTTAGTGTCCATGTGATCGTTGTGGCAATGTCTGTTGGAGGGAAAGGAATGTAGTGTATATTCATCTAATAGACCATGGATTTGTTGAAAATTATAAAAGATGGATCAATCACGGGGAATGGGAATCCAGTTGAATGTTGCTGATCATATGGATGACCCATGTAATGATATTGATGGGTTGTTGACTGATTAATTTAGAAATGTTGCACAAGTTGAAGGAGTTTATGAAGGTCTAAATGAAGATGCCAAGAAATTCTATAACTTAGTTGAAGAGGCTAGCCAAGAACTATGTCCCAGTTGTAAAGGATTCTCTAGATTATCATTCACAAACCGTTTATATTTATTGAAGTTTCTACATGGATGGAGCAATGAATTATTCACTTCTCATTTAGAGTTATTAAAAAAAGTCCATGCCCGAGTTGAATATTCCTCCATTCTACAATAAAGCCAAATCTATGGTTAAGGATCTCGGTCTTGACTATGAAAAAATTCATGCGTTTCCCAATGATTACATGTTGTTTAGTAATGACCATAAAGATGATGAATTCTACCATATTTGTGGAGCTTCTCGATATATTAAACCTACTGAAGTGGACAGTGAGGTTGTTGAGCCTTCTAAAAAACCTCATCGTGTTCCAGCAAAATTTTTGAAACACTTTCCCTTAATTCCTAGACTTAAAAGGCTATTTATGTGCTCAAAGATAGCAGATTGATTGAGATGGCATGACGAGAAGCATTTTAAAGATGGAAAGCTAAGGCATCCCACTGTTGGCCAAGCATGGAAATACTTTGATAGGTTGTATCCGTATTTTGCACGAAATTGTCGTAATTTGAGACTTGGCTTGTCAAGTGATGGATTCAATTCATTTTGGACCATGAGTATATCTCATAGCACATGGCCAATTATGTTAATGGTTTATAATTTGCCGCCTTGGATATGCATGCAACAAGAATACTCTATGTTGTCTTTACTTATTCCTGGGCCCCGATCACCTGGAAATGACATTGATATTTATTTACAATCATTGATAGATGAGTTAAATTTGTTGTGGAATTATGGAGTTGAAACATATGATGCTTCAAGAAATCAAACCTTTCAAATGCGATCAACTCTTATGTGTGCGATCAGTGACTTCCCTACAAATGTTATGTTATCTGGTTGGAGTACAAGAGGAAAGATGGCCTGCCCTTGTTGTAAATTTAACACTAATTCTTGCTATCTAAAACATTGTATGAAGATGTGCTATATGGATCATCGTGTTTTTTCTACCCATGGATCATCCGTGGAGATCTAGATCTAATAAAAGATCTTTCAAAGGAAAACTGAATTTAGGCCTCCTCCACCTTTGTTAAATAGAAATAATGTGCTGAATAGCTTTAAAAACATGAGCAATGTGTTTGGAAAGAAGAGAAAGAGATCAAATAATGATCCGTGAAAGAAAAGGTCAATCTTTTTTGAATTGCCTTATTGGGAGCACAACCCCTTACCCCACAACCTTGATGTAATGCACGTAGATAAAAACATCATTGAAAATGTAATTGGAACTGTTTTGAATATTTTTAGCAAAAAAAAGGATCATGGAAAGGCTAATTATGATTTGAAAGAGATAGGAATTAGAAAGAACCTTCATCCAAAAGATACAACGGATGACAAGAGAACAAAGATGGCAAAAGCATTCTTCTCAATGACAAATGGAGAGATATCAGTTTTTGGTGGAGTTCTAAAGACAACAAAGCTGCCTGATGATAGTGTCTCTAACATATCTAGGTGTGTGCAACTAGATGAAAGAAAAATATCTGGTATAAGACATATGCTGCTTATTTCATGTTACATTACTTGATATCAATACCAATTAAAAGAATACTTCCTGATCCTGTTGCTATTGCTTTGATTCATCTGAGTTCCTTCTTCTATCGTTTATGTCAAAAAGTTAACACACTGAAGGAAATAGATTGCTTAGAAGTAGAGATAAGAGAAATAATAAATTAGTTGGAGAAAATTTGTCACGCCACGAATTCCAACGGGGCGGACTGGCACCCAAAGACGTTAAGGCTTGAGAGAACCAACCTTCATTCATGTACATTCATATGTATGTCTCTGAGTTAACAACATTCTATCTCATGTAAATACAAGATACCAATGGCGGAAGTCATGGAGAACATATGATATATATGAAACTTGGCCGTTAGGGCCATCAAGTCAAAATAGACACACATGCCTTCATTTGTCTTACAACGTCTACAAAGCCTCTACAGATACATAGACATAACCAACCTAAAGTCAGGACAAGTCCCATATTTATACAACATTTACATAATACCAAAACAATTATACACATGTGACTCGGAAAGCCCCGAACCAAATGGAGCTCACCAATGATCTGCAAATGACCCGCTTCCTACTGTGGAGGTCTACTAGCACCCGTGCCTGCAGCAAGTAAGGTAAGTCCCCTAAGGGAAGTCAGTATGAAAGAATGTACTGAGTATGTAAGGCCATAAGCAACTGCATAAGATATAAGAACTTCAATGAGATCAAGTACAAGTGGGTGGACAATATAGATTAACCACCGTAATATACATGTGTGGAGTCTTGTACATTGCATTCGTTTCTTTCATTTTTTGCTCATGTCATCATCACAATCATTCATATAACATCTTTCATATAATATCATTTATATAATCATTCGGGATCGCCTCTAGCTAGGCTTTCGCCCCTTTGAGTTTCCACCCGTTCCTAATAATCCTTCGGGATCGCCTCTAGCTGAGCTTACGCCCCTTCGAGTTGCCACCCGTACTCAATAATCATTTGGGATTGACTCTAGCTAGGCTTACGCCCCTTCGAGTTGCTACCCGTACTCAATATTCATTCGGGATCGCCTCTAGCTAGGCTTACGCCCCTTTGAGTTGCCACCCGTACTCAACAAGTATGCATTACTTCAATTCTTTTGTTATAAGAGTGATACGTTGGTGGTTTTAACATTTTTGGAACTTTGGAACATTAGTCCACAATTATGAGACACATGAATAACAATTGGTAACAAACCTGAAATGAGATACTTTAAGACATTTCAGAATAGAAACAAGTGCAATGACAATGTGAACAATAGGTGCTGCAGAAGGATACGCAAAAGAATAACCTTACATACCTTATCTTCCAACTATGAATGCATAACCCTATATGTGAATACAATAATCTATCTCCTTCCTTACGTGTTACTCTACAACACAAGTACATATCGAAGCTCACGTTATCAACTAACTACATTACAAGTGCATAAAACAATAATGAGCAACGTGACTGCTATATAGCGTCATTTCATCCTTCTGCCATACAACTTACTACATCACCATACCAATAACACCACAACATTCCACACATTGACCAAGACATCATAAACCAATAGCATTTCAGATCAATTTTATCCTTTACACTTTCTCATTAACACTAAGTCACAATTACTCCATAAAGTCATCTCAATACCTTTCATAATAACACATTAACAACAATCCATAATTGATATAATCCAACATGACTCCGAACGACCCCTTAAATTCATTCAAAAGATACTATAAGTTGATAATTGCATCCAAGAAGGGTATAGGGGCCTTGGGGGGGTCAAAGAGAAGCAAAAACAAACAAAACAAAATTCTGGACTGGGATGTGGAGCCACCTACACCCACAGGTGGATGAGATATGTCTGCAGGTGACAATATGTCCCTGTCCAGGGTCACCTACGTTGGCATCTGCACCTGCAGGTGCCCCATCCACTAGGGCAGATGCCCGGTTCTGCCAAAATGGGTCTCTTTTGGGTCCTTTTTTGTAATAAATGGTCCATAGCCATAAGTAAGCTTCTAATTTCATATTTTAGGTTAACTTGGATGCCAATGAACAATCATGGTTTCACAACGCACATAAACCTCACCAAAATTACATTTTCCTTTCGATACGTCTCCAATTCCATGAATCATTTCACAACAACAATTCCAAATGTTATACACAAAGAGAAAGTAAGTTAAGGACATAAACACATATTAAATGTTTATATTTAATCCATCAAGTTCACTTCCTTCAAGACCACAAGTTCACTTTCAAGTTTAGAGGGCAAAACCCTTCACCAATTAAGCAAAAGTAGGCCGTTTTATACATAGTGAACTGTCCAACACTTTGTCAACATAGCCAACATGATTTATACACCATATTAAGAATATAATATACTAAACCATGAGATTAAACACTTAACAAATCTTGAAAAAGAGTGATCCTGTCCAAAGAGATAGTTGCTTAGGGTTTGTGGGAGAAGAGAAATATTTTAGAAAAATCTAGAAATGGCATGTGTGTTGTAATGAATAAAAATCTGATTTTTGTGCCTTTATATAGTCCCTCAAGTCATCCTTAGCCAAACATTAAATATGTTTTACTCGGTCAATGGTAGAATGGAACATTTTCTTCCTTTGGGCCATGTCTTGTGACTTAATTTTTGGGCCTTTATTGAGCCCATTAGCACATGTTAATTCAGCCCACTAAAATTAATGTGGGTTAAACCAGCCATCTCATGTTTAAATAATTCCATAAATGTTAAGGTAGTCTCATGGGTTCGGAAATGTACGTGGGGTTACATCCTTTCCCCCTTAGAAACATTCGTCCTCGAATGTTAGGAACATTATCCAATTTAAACAAATTCAAGTCTAGGATCATTCTTCATGTTATCACATATATAAATAATGCTCATAGATAGTTACTTGTTATTGCTCCAATTCCGCATCGTGCACTTGTTCTTCCGTTTGAAATAGATGCGGGTACTTAAACTTCATCATGTCCTTGGCTTCCCATGTGATTTCTTCTCTTTGTTGATTCTTCCAAAGCACTTTTATGGAAGCTACTTCTTTATTCCTTAACCTCTTCACTTGTCGATCCAGAATAGCAATAGGTACTTCCTCATATGTGAGATCTTCCGAAACTTGCACATCTTCAATGGGAGTAATACGAGATGGATCTCCTATGCACTTTCGAAGCATCAAAACATGAAACACTGTATCAACTGTGGAGAGTTCTTGGGGTAGTTCCAATTCATACGCAACTTGCCCAAATCTTCAGAAAATTTTATATGGCCCTATATAACGTGGACTCAACTTTCCTTTCTTTCCAAATCTCATTACCCCTTTCATTGGTGACACCTTCAAGAATACCCAATCACCTATGGCAAATTCTAGTCCTTTTCTCCTAACATCAGCATATGACTTGTGTCGACTTTAGGCCGTCTGTAGCCACTGTTGTATCACCTTAACTTTCTGCATAGCTTGATGAACAAGATCTAGACCAAGTAAAGCAGTTTCACCCACTTCAAACCATCCAATTGGTGATCTACACCTCCTTCCGTATAAAGCTTCATAAGGAGCCATGTTGATACATGAATGATAGCTATTATTGTAGGCAAATTCAATAAGAGATAAATGATCATCCCAACTACCTTTAAAGTCCATTGTGCAAGCTCGTAGCATATCTTCAAGTGTTTGGATAGTACGTTCTGCCTGTCCATCTGTCTGAAGATGAAAGTCGTACTCAAATTCACTTGTGTACTCAAACTCTTCTGAAAAGACTTTCAAAAATATGCAGTAAATTGAGCACCCCTGTCTGATATAATAAAGATTGGAATCCCATGTAATCGCACTATCTCTTTAACATACAACCTTGCATAATCTTCAGCTGTATAGGTGGTCCTGACTGGTAGGAAATGCACTGACTTGGTAAGCCTGTCAACTATTACCCATATGGAATCAAATTTCCGCAGTGTACGAGGCAAACCTGTGATGAAATCCATGTTAATCATATCCCACTTCCAAACAGGAAGATTGATACATTGCATATAACCTCCAGGTTTCTGATGCTCTACTTTTACTTGTTGACAATTTGGGTATTGAGCTATAAATCCTGCAATGTTCTTCTTCATGTTTCCCCACCAATACATTTATTTCAAATCATGACACATTTTGGTGGCTCCCGGATGAATAGAATACCATGATTGATGTGGCTCTGTCATAATCCGTCTCCTTAGCTCATCTACATCCGGTACACACAATCTACCTTGGTATTGAAGTACTCCCTCTTGCGTAAGATCAAATGCCTTTGTCAAACCTTGTTGTACATTCTTTTTCAGCTGAAATAAAATAGGATCCGCATCCTGTTTCTCTTTCACCTCAGTTACTAAGGAAGATTTTGTTGCATTTTCCCCAATAACCCCTTCGTCTGGAGATTCAAGAAGACGAACTCCCAAGCTGGCTAGTTGATGTAAATCCTTGACTATAACTTGCTTTTACGTCAACAGTCCATTAGTGCTTCCTATTTCTTTGTGGCTTAATGCATCGGCTACTACATTCGCTTTCCCCGGATGATATAAGATACCAATATCATAATCTTTTAATAGTTCAATCCATCTCCGCTGCCTCAGATTTAAGTCCTTCTGCTTAAAGATATATTGCAAACTCTTGTGGTCAGTATAGATGTCAACATGAACCCCATATAAATAGTGGCGCCATATCTTTAAAGCAAATACCACAGCTGCTAGCTCAAGATCATGTGTAGGATAATTTCTCTCATGTGGCCGCAACTATCGTGAGGCATAGGCTATTACATTACCGTACTGCATCAATACACATCCTAAGCCAACCCCAAAAGCATCACAATATACTGCATACCCTTTTGTGCCTTCGGGAAGTACTAATACAGGTGTAGAAGTCAATTTATTCTTCAACTCTTGGAAACTCTTCTCACATGCATCATTCTATTAAAACTTGGTCGCTTTGTGTGTTAGCTTTGTTAAAGGTGCAGCAATGGAAGAAAACCCTTCAACAAATCTCCTATAATAACCTGCCAACCCAAGGAAACTACAAATCTCTGTAGGCGTCATAGGTCTTGGTCAATTCTTCACCGCTTCTATCTTTTGCGTATCAACCCTTATTCCTTCATTCGACACAATATGACCCAAGAATACTACAGATTTTAACCAAAATTCACATTTAGAGAACTTTGCATATAACTTACGATCGCGAAGAATCTATAACACCTGCCATAAGTGATTAGCATGGTCCTCTGGTGATCTTGAATAAACCAGAATATCATCTATAAACACGATCACGAATACATCCAAAAATGGCTTGAACACCCTATTCATCAAATCCATAAAAACTGTTGGTGCATTTGTTAGTCCAAATGACATAACTAAAAATTCATAGTGACCATACCGTGTTCGAAAAGCTGTCTTGGGTATATCCTTGTCTCTAACCCTTACCTGATGATATCCCGATCTCAGGTCAATCTTTGAGAAATATTTGGAACCCTGTAATTGGTCAAATAAATCATCAATTCTGGGGAGGGGATATTTGTTCTTGATCATTACCTTCTTCAATTGTCGAAAGTCAATACACATTCTCAATGTGCCTCTTTCTTTCGTACAAATAATACTGGTGCACCCCACGGGGACATACTAGGCCTTATGAACCCCTTGTCCAGCAAGTCTTTTAATTGCTCCTTCAGTTCTCGCAATTCTACTGGAGCCATTCTATATGGGGGAATAGAGATAGGCTGAGTGCCTGAAATCACATCAATACCAAACTCTACTTCCCATTCTGGAGGTAAACCTGGAAGATCTTCAGGAAATACATCAAGGAATTCGTTTACTACTGGAACCGATTGAAGAGTTAGTGGCTTCACATCGGTATCTTGAACTCTTACTAGATGGCATATGTACCCCTTGGATATCATTTTCCTTGCTTTAAGATAGAAAATAAATTTTCCTCTCGGTGCCCCCACATTACCCTTCTATTCAAGAACATTCTTTTGTGGAAAATAAAAATGTACCTTCTTAGCTCGGCAATCTACTATGGCATAACAAGAAGCCAACCAATCCATACCCATTATAACATCAAAATCTACCATTTCCAGCTCAATAAAATTGGCCAACGTATCATGAACACAAACAGTAATTACGCAATCACGATAAACTCTCTTAGCTATAATAGATCCACCGACAGGCGTAGATACTTCAAATGACTTAATTAATAATTTTGGCATTCTTTTAAATTTTTCCACAATCAATGGAGTGACATATGATAATGTAGAACCCAGATCAATCAATGCATATACATTATATGAAAATATGAATAATGTACCTATAACTACATCAGGAGAAGCCTCCGAATTCTATCGGTCCACTAGAGCATAGGTGCGATTCTGGGCTCCACTGGAACTAGCTGCTCTTCTAGTACCTCTACCACGCCCAGTAGGTTGCACTCCTCTACCTAGGGAAGGAACCGATGATGATGATGCAACGGTTGATCCCGTAGGTCGTGCTATACTACCCATGCCCCTTTGTGGGCACTCTCTCACCATGTGCCCTCACACACCGCAAAAAAACAAACATTCATTCCAACCCAGCATTCACCTAAATGAGACTTCCCCCATTACACACACTGCTGGCAAGAAAATCCTGGCGTCTGTGAACCTCGAACCACACTGCTTCGCCCAACTTGACTACCTCTAAACCCTCAGAATTGAGATTGAGTGCCTGCTGTGGAATAAGAGAATGATGGTCTAGGTGATCAATTAAAAATTTGAGTCCTAAACTCCCCTTGGGATGCCATGACCTGTCCCGTAGATCTAGCCCTCTTCGATGGCCCTCCTTCAAATTCTTGTGTCCTTCTCCGTTACCTCTGATCCTCCATCTTTTGTGCAAAGGCTTGTATCCTGGCTATATTCATATCTCTGTTCAACGTAGCAATGGTACAGTCCCTCACCAAATATGGCTTCAATCTATCCATGTACCGATGAACTCTGTCGGCCATGGTAGCTAACACACTTGGAGTATACTTGGCTAAAGAGTTAAACCGAAGACTATACTCTCTGACGCTCATATTCCCTTGGTGAATATTTAAGAATTGGTCTACACGAGCCTCTCAAACCTCATATGGAAGGTAATGATCAAGGAATGCTGCTTTGAATTCCTCCCAACCAGCTGGAAGTGTACCAACACCCCTTGATCGTTTCCAATCTTCATACCTCAGTATTGCCTCTCCTTTCAATCTATAGGGTTTAAGCTCAAATGTTTCTACACTAGATACATGCATAACATCCAAAGCCCTTTTGATTTGATGGATAAAGTCTTGCGGATCTTCAATCAGATCTGACCCAGTGAAGGTGGGAGGGTCTAATTTCAGAAAATCCTATGTTCGTCGACTAGCTACCCTAGCCGCATAATCATCACTTGTCGTTGGACCAGCTCATCTTTGACTTTGTACAGCAACTATCTGAGTCAACATTTGCACCGCATTTCTTAGATCCTGCTCAGTAGCATTAACAGGTGGTTCGGCAGGTTTTTCTCTCCTCCTCGGCTCTTTTAGAGCTGGAAAAGTAGAAGGAGCCCGCAATGCTGTCACGCCTCGAATTCCAATGGGACGGACTGACACCCGAAGTCGATAAGGCTTGAGAGAACCAATATTCATCCATTTCCATTCATATGGATATCATTCAAGAAACATCACCATCACGTATAGATATAATATGTTAATAGCGAAAGTCATGGAAACATATGCTATATACGAAACTTGGCCGTTAGGGCCATCAAGTCAAAATGAACATACATCCCTTACATTCATATTCCCACATACATCTACAAAGCCTCTAACAGATGCATATACATAACCAACCTAAACTCGGGACAAGTCCCTGCTTTATGCAGCATGACAGTACCAAAACAAATATACACAGTGACTCGGAAAGCCCCGAACTAACTGGAGCTCACCAATGATCAGCAAATGATCTGCAACCTACTGTGGAGGTCCACTAGCACCTATGCCTGCAACAAGTAAGGTAAGTCCCCCAAGGGACGTCAGTACGAAGAATGTATTGAGTATGTAAGGCTCATATGAAACTGCATCATACATAATAACAATAATGAAGTCAATATAAGAGAAATAGTCAATATGGATAAACCATCTTTCTCTATCTGAGGAACCATGTACGTTATATTTATTACATTCTTTGCCTTTACGTTCATTCATCTACCTATGCTAGGCTTTTTCTCCCCTGGGATGAGATTTATCTACCCATGCTAGACTTTTCTGTCGCCCCTGGGATGAGATTAACCCATGCTAGGTATTTTAACCCTTGGTATGTAATTAAACCATGCTAGGCTTTTCTGTCGCCCCTGGGATGCTACTGTGATATTGGGATCGACCCATGCTAGGCTTTTCTGTCGCCCCAGGGATGCTACTGCGATATTGGGATTGACCCATGCTAGGCTTTTCTGTCGCCCCTGGGATACCACCCATGATATTGGGATCGAACCATGCTAGGTATTTTAATCCCTAGGATACCACCCATGATATTGGGATTGACCCATGCTAGGTGTTTCTTTCACCCCTGGGATGCCATCCAAGAATACTCAAATAATTATACATTACTTCATTTCTTTACTTCTATGAGATTGATACATTGGTAGTCATAACATTATTGGAACTTTGGAATGCAACGTTGTTGGAACTTTGGACCAATGTCCATAATTATGTGACACATGAATACTAATTGGTCAATGAGTAAGAAACATATGAAAAAACAATATATGACAACCTGAAATAAGATACTTCGGAACATTTCGGAATGGAACAAGTACAATGACAATGTGAACACCATATGCTGTAGAAGGATACGGAAAGAGTAACCTTACATACCTTATCTTCCTAATATGAATACACAATACTATATGTGAATACAACAATCCAGCTCCTTCCTTACATTTCACTCTACAACACAAGTACATATCCAAGCTCACGTTAATAACTAACTATCTTACACGCACATAAGACGACAATGAGTTACATGATTGCCCTATAAATTCATTTCACCCTTTACAATACTATTCATGGAATTATCATACCAACAATACCACAACATTCCATACATTGACCAAGACATCATAAACAAATAGCATGTCACACCAAGTTCATACTTTACACTTCTCCATCAACACAACATCACAATTACTCCATCAAGTCATCTCAATATGTTGCATAACAATAATCCCACAATAATCCCACAAGTTATACATATAGAAAAAAAAACAAGTTAAGGACATAACCACACCATATATGTTGATATTTCATCCTCACCATTCACTTCCATCAAAACCTCAAGTCTCCTTTCAAGTTTAAATCCCATAGATGACACATCTTTTAGCAAAAACCAAAAGTGCACTACTCACACTTTTAGACATAACCATCACGATCTACACAATCTCTCATGCATATAATATATTAAAGCACAAGAATAATCACTTACCCAAGCTTGAAAAATGATGATCTTGTCCAAAGAGATGGCTTAGAGTTTTGAGAGCTAAAAGGAAATATCTTGAAAATTCTAGAAATGGCATGTGTGTTTAAATGAATAAAAATCTGATTTTTCCACTTTATATAGGCCCTCAAGTCATCCTTATCCAACTCTTGGCATTAAATTCCATGTTTACATGGTCAACATGGAAGAATGGGTCATTTGCCCTTTTGGGCCATGTCTTTTAATCCATTTTGGGCCTTAAATTGAGACCATTAACACATGTTAACTTAGTGTCACGCCCCGAAATCCCATTCGGGTCGGACTGGCACCCGAAGTCGATATGGCCCGACAGAACCAATCTTTGCTCATGTACATTCGTATGCATAGCCTCATATAAACATCATACTATCTCATGTAATTGATAATATATAAAATGCTTATGACGGAAGTCATGGAAAACATGTACAATATGTGAAACTTGGCCGTTAGGGCCATTAAGTTGAGTGAACATACATCTCTTGCATCCATATACCCACATATGTCTACAAAAGCCTCTAACAGATGCTTATACAAGACCAACTTAAATTCGGGACAAGTCCCCGCTTTATACAACATTTACAACATCAAAACAAATGTACAACTGTGACTTGGGAAGTCCCGAGCCAACTGGGGCTCACCAAAGATCTGTAATTACTGTCAACCTATTGCGGAGGTCTACTAGTGCCTACACCTGCAGCATTTAAAGTAAGTTCCCCAAGAGGGGTCAGTACAAAGAATGTACTTAGTATGTAAGGCTCAAATGAAACTGTATAATACATAAATATTTCAATGAACTCAAATGCAAATGAATAATCAAGATGAATAAGTCAACATTCTGTACTTTGGGAACCATGTACATTACGTTCTTTCTGTCTCTTGCCTTAACTTTAATTTACTTTTACATCACTCATCTACTGTCTGGGCCCTCATCATGCAGGTGTTCTTTTCACCCCATGGATAAAATATCATCATCATGCAGGTATTCTTTTCACCTCATGGATAAGATCATATCATCATGCGGGTGTTGTTGCACCCCATGGATAAATGAACATGATCATGCGGGTGTTTTCACCCCATGGATAAACTAACATCATCATGCGGGTATTTGTACCCCATGGATAACACCCATGAACACAATCAATATGCATTACTTTATTCTTACTTCATTTCTTTACTTTTGAGATTGATACAATGATAGTTATAACTTTACTTGAAGCTTTGGATCATTAACCACTGAGTGAAAGACATATGAATAAACATTGTTGGAAACATAGCCTTATTGGAAACATAACACCATTGGAACCATTAGACAATAAACAATGAACAAGACACATGAATAATAATCTCTATTGGCACTTTGGAACACAACCTTGTTGGGCTTTTGGAACATTATTCATGAATATGAGACATGAGATTCACAAATGATCAATGAGTAGGAATTATATGATAATGACTATTGATAACTGGATATAGAATACCTTAGCACATTTCGGGATGGGTCAAGCATAATGTCAATGTGAATACTATTTGCCGTAGAAAGATACGGACAGAGTAACCTTACATACCTTGTACTCTCAATACAGATATACAATCTTAGATGTGCATACAATAGTCCCGCTCCTTCTTTATGTGTCACTCTACAACACAAATATATAACGGGATTCACATTAACCATCAACTACTTTACAAATGCATATAACATCAATTAGTTACATGCTTGCCTTTAAACATGCCATTTCCCCTTGACAAAACCATTGATGAAATTATTATTCCAAAAATCTCCCAATATTCCATACATTGACCAATACATGAGAATCAATACATTTCACCACAACACTTCTCCTTTACTCTTTCTTATCCATATCACATCACAAATAATCCATCAAATTACCTTAATACACCTCATAGCACATATCGGCCAAAATCCCACAATTTACACTTTTAGAAAAATAACAAGTTTAATAACAAAATCACACCATACATGTTCATATTTTATCCATACCATGCTCTTTCATTAAGACATCAAGTCTCTTTTCAAGTTCAAATCACAAAGATGGCACATCTTTCACCAAAACCACAAATACACTATTCACCACCTTGCCAACATAACTATCATGATATACATAATCTCCCATCCATATAATATGTTAATCCATGAGAATAAATACTTTCCAAGTCTTGGAATAGGATGATCTTGTCCAAAGAGTCCGAAGGAAATATTTGCTTTAGGGTTTGGAACTAGAGAAATGTTTGAGAAATATCTTAAAAGGCATGAGAGTATTATGTGAATGAAAATATGATTTCTCCTTGTCTTATATATACCTCAAGTCATACTTATCCATTCCTTGGCATTAAATGTGGTCAAAGTGGAAGAATGAGTCAATTGCCCCTTTGGGCCATGTATTTTATCCCATTTTGGGCCTAAATTTGGGCCCAATTGCATATGTTAGCTTAACCCACCAACTTGACTGTGTAATTCACCATATATCTCATCTAAGAATCGCTGTAGAATTGCGTTGCGAAACGAGCCCGGGAAGGCAAAATCTTTGTGCCTTGCGCCACTGCTGCAAAGCAAGGCAGTGGCGTAAGAAAAACACCCCCTCTAAATCAGGTGGCTTGCTCCACACCCCCTGAAACAGGGAGTGGTGCAAGTTTCAGCATTTTACTGAATTTTTTGGCCACTTCTCCAATACTTGCATATCATCCAATACCTTATCAAAACACTACAAAATACTTACTTAGTAATCTTAATCATCAAGTAAACATGACTCCAAGTCACCAAATGAGGTTAGAATGTGTACGTGGTATTACAAAAATGCTCCACAAAATCACAAAACACCTCCTACGAAGGTCTAATCGCACACATTAGGCCCGATATCAAATGTTTCACCAATGACACTATAAAACACATACCCATAGAATCTCAACACCTAGGTAGATATGACCCCAAGGTATAAAATGAGGTTATAAAAAGTATGGGGTGTTACATTCTCCCCCCCTTGGAAACATTCGTCCTCGAATGTTAACGATGTCGTGTAAATTACAACACATGCATCTCTATATTCGCCTATACCCATATAGACACGTGAAGCTCATAACTACTTACTTGTTATTGGCACACTTCCACATTTTGAACCTTTTCTTCCATTTGAAACAAATATGGGTACGTTGAGTTCATCATTTTTTTTTCTAGCTTACCATTTTACACTTTCAGCAATTTCACCTGGCATGTTGTATAGGGTCACTTTTCCATTCTTTCTAAATTCCCTTATACCTTTCATGAGTGATGCTTTTAAGAGTACTTAATCATCTAATATCACAAAATCTACTATATCACTATATTCATCGACAGGTGGAGACATTTCGTTTGATTTAACTAATAACTCCAGTGCCTATTATATTCGGATTATAGTAGCCGATGGAATAACATACGATAGAGTAGAGCTCAGATCAGTTAATACATATACATCATGTAACAATATGGTAATTTACCTAAATACCTATATCGTCATCAGGAGATGTTCCCTCATTCTGCCGGTCCACTAAAGCATAAGTGAGATTCTGGACCCTACTAGTACTGGTTGCTCCTCCGGCACCTCTGCCACGACCAACAGACTGCACACCTCTGTCTAAAGAAGGAACCGATGCTGATGATGCCATAGTGGACCCCGCATGGTGTAAGCCGAACCTCATGAATATCATGGAATGAAGAGTTGAAGCTCGAGAATGTGCTAAAGTGGAAGTACAAGAAAGAAAGGCGAAAAGGGAAGAAAGAGGCTATAGACGTAAAGTGACTATTATTGATATCCAAGCCTCAGGCTAAAGAATACCCTTATTTCATTAAGGGTATTTTTGTAATTATTAGTGTAGACTATAAATAAGGGAGAATAGCTCATTTTAGGGAGATCATCTTAATGAATGTTGAATATTAAATACTCTTTTGAGAGTTTGAGAGCTTGTTGAAGATTTTGATTGTTTCAAGTTTAGAAAGGAGGGTTGCTGGGGAATCTAATTCCCTTGAGGTCTTTCTCATAGGTTTAGGTGCTTATTTGGATATTTGAAGGAGGTCTTTTCTTTCTATAGAATTGGTTGCCTTTGATTCCACTTTTGTGTCTACCTTTCTATCCCTTTTATCTTTGTTTATCTTGTTTCCTTTGTTCTTTTAGCTTCCGCGTCCTCTTGCTTGTATCATTTGGTATTAGAGCCGAGCTTAGAATCATCCCCACGATTTTAGTCTTGGGTTTGTTATCTTGAAAATCACAAAAAAAAAAAACAAAAAAAAAAAACTAGATATTATTTTGTTTTGATTTGTTATTTTTGACACTAGATCTTGATTCCCTAGTATTTTTTGAGTCTAAATTTCAAATTTCGTTCAAATCGGAATTGTAGAAGTGAAGTTACCATTAAAGGGTTTTCAAACTTTTGAGTTTTTGAAACTTGAAAAGTGGGTTTATTTTTGGCTTGAAGTTGAAAGATAAAAATTATTGGGGATTGTTCGTGGCGTTGAAAGGAGTACGTGGGCAAAAATTTCATTGAATTTGAAGCAAAAACAAAGAAGTTATGAGCATTTAAAGATTGGGGGTTTTGTTGGTGTTCTTGAGCTTCTTCATTTTGTTCTTGGAGAAGAAGACAGAAAAAATATACTTTGATCCAAAATCTTCAAGTCAAATTTGGTCAAAGTGTTAGAAGGTCCATTTGTGGAATTTTGAAAAAAAAAAAAAATCAAAATTTGAAAATAAATAAATAAATAAATTCGAAATCTGAAAAAAAAAATCCACTTGGAATGCCACGTCATCTGCCACGTCAGCAGTTAAAGTCAACCATTGACTTCCACACAGCAACCAACTCAGCGCCCCTCCAGCCCACTCGCGCCACGTGGTGTGTGGACAGCAACTTCAGAGAGCTGAAATTTCTCAGGTTTCAACACTTGGTTTTTTTGGGGGGTCTTAAAGTTTTTTGGACCTAAAAATTGTTCTAAGTGTCAAAACTTCGTGATTCTTTTTTTGTTCTCTTTCTCCTTCGATTCCTCAACTATTTAACAAGTAATTAACATCTTTCAGCACTTGTTAACTAGTTTTAATAAGCAAATCAAATTCCGCAAGTCGTACCATACTACCCAAGGCTCGTCGTGGACAGTCTCTCATTATGTGACCCGGCATACCACACCAATAACAAGCATTCGTCCCCCTCCGACATTCACCTACATGAAATTGCCTGCAAAACTAGCATAGTGGGCGAGAAGACCCTGCTGTCTGTGAATCTGGCATCCTACCACTCTGCCCAATATGACTGCCCCTGAATCCTCGGGAGTGAGATGGAGCGCCTGCTGTGGAATAAGAGAATGAGGGTCTAGGCGGTAACATTCGAGATCCAGATCCATGGGGACACTATAGACTGCCCCATAGATCTTGCCCTTTTTGATGGCCCTTCCTCAGATTCCTGTGTCCCTCTTCTCTGTCTTTGATCTTCCATTTTCTGGGCGAAGGCCTGAATTCTCGCTATATCCATATCTTTATTTAAAGCAGCAATGGTGCATTCTCTTACCAAATATGGTTATAATCTGTCCACGTATCGATGGACCCTATCCGTCATCGTAGCCACCACATTCGGGGCATATCAAGCCAAGGAATTAAATTGCAAACTGTATTCTCGAACACTCATGTTCCCTTGGCGTAAATTCAGAAACTGATCTGCACGTGCCTCCCTAATTTCATAGGGGAGGTAACGATCAAGGAATGCTGTTTTAAATTCTTCCCAACCAGCTGGGAGTGCATCAATACCCCTTGATCTTCTCCAGTCCTCATACCACAATATTGCTTCGCCGTTCAGTCTATAGGCCGCAAGTTCCACCGTTTCAACCCCAGTCACGTGCATAACTTCTAGAGCCCTCTGGATTTGATCCACGAAGTCCTGTGGATCTGCTTCCAAGTCTGACCCAGTGAATATAGGAGGGTGTAATTTTAGAAAGTCTTGTGTTCTGCGACTCGCCACTCTAGCCGCATCATCCTCATTTGTCGTTGGACCAACTCGCCCTTGACTTTGTGCTGCTACTAACTGTGTCAACATATGTACTGCATTCCTAAGATCTTGATCTGTGGCATTCATTGGTGGTTCTGCGGGTACTTCTCTACCGATTGGCTCTTCTGGAGCTGGGAAGGTAGACGAAGACCGCGATGAAATTTCAGCATTTGCTCCACCTTGACTAGCTTGGTTAGGTGGTAATCTGCTCATTCCTTCTCCAGCAGGCATATCAACCTGCTCACCTTTACCTCTTCCTCTTCTAGTGTTAGGCATTTTTACTATATCAAAGAGAAACATTTACCATGGTCAGACATAATTCAACTTATAACACTGGCTCTATTGCACGATCTGGAAGTGAAGAAAATAAACAACATCCTAAATGTCTCGTAGCCTCCTACTTATAAATGTGGTGCACAAAACATCGATAAGTAAGACTCTACTCAGACACGACTTTGTAGACACCCTTAGAACGACCTGCTCTGATACCACTTTTGTCACGCTCGAAATCCCATTCGGGCCGGACTGGCACCCGAAGCCGATATGGCCCGAGAGAACCAATCTTTGCTCATGTACATTCGTATGCATAGCCTCATATGAACATCATACTATCTCATGTAATTGATAATATATAAAATGCTTATGACGGAAGTCATGGAAAACATGTACAATATGTGAAACTTGGCTGTTAGGGCTATTAAGTTGAGTGAACATACATCTCTTGCATCCATATACCCACATACGTCTACAAAAGCCTCTAACAGATGCTTATACAATACCAACTTAAATTTGGGACAAGTTCCCACTTTATACAACATTTACAACATCAAAACAAATGTACAACTGTGACTTGGGAAGTCCCGAGCCAACTGGGGCTCACCAAAGATCTGCAATTACTGTCAACCTATTGCGGAGGTCTACTAGTGCCTGCACCTGCAGCATTTAAAGTAAGTTCCCCAAGAGGGGTCAGTACGAAGAATGTACTGAGTATGTAAGGCTCAAATGAAACTGTATAATATATAAATATTTCAATGAACTCAAATGCAAATGAATAATCATGATGAATAAGTCAACGTTTTGCACTTTGGGAACCATGTACATTACGTTCTTTCTTTCTCTTGCCTTAACTTTACTTTACTTTTACATCACTCATCTACTGTCTGGGCCCTCATCATGCAGGTGTTCTTTTCACCCCATGGATAAAATATCATCATCATGCAGGTATTCTTTTCACCTCATGGATAAGATCATATCATCATGCGGGTGTTCTTGCACCCCATGGATAAATGAACATGATCATGCAGGTGTTTGCACCCCATGGATAAACTAACATCATCATGCGGGTATTTGTACCCCATGGATAACACCCATGAACACAATCAATATGCATTACTTTATTCTTACTTCATTTCTTTACTTTTGAGATTGATACAATGATAGTTATAACTTTACTTGAAGCTTGGATCATTAACCACTGAGTGAAATACATATGAATAAACATTGTTGGAAACATAGCCTTATTGGAAACATAACACCATTGGAACCATTAGACAATAAACAATTAACAATACACATGAATAATAATCTCTATTGGCACTTTGGAGCACAACCTTGTTGGGCTTTTGGAACATTATTCATGAATATGAGACATGAGATTCACAAATGATCAATGAGTAGGAATTATATGATAATGACTATTGATAACCGGATATAGAATACCTTAGCACATTTCGGGATGGGACATGCATAATATCAATGTGAATACTATTTGCCGCAGAAAGATATGGACAGAGTAACCTTACATACCTTGTACTCTCAATACGGATATACAATCTTAGATTTGCATACAATAGTCCCGCTCCTTCTTTATGTGTCACTCTACAACACAAATATATAACGGGATTGACATTAACCATCAACTACTTTACAAATGCATATAACATCAATGAGTTACATGTTTGCCTTTAAACATGCCATTTCCCCTTGACAAAACCATTGATGAAATTATTATTCCAAAAATCTCCCAATATTCCATACATTGACCAATACATGAGAATCAATACATTTCACCACAACGCTTCTCCTTTACACTTTCTTATCCATATCATATCACAAATAATCCATCAAATTACCTTAATACACCTTATAGCACATATCGGCCAAAATCCCACAATTTACACTTTTAGAAAAATAACAAGTTTAATAACAAAATCACACCATACATGTTCATATTTTATCCATACCATACTCTTTCATTAAGACATCAAGTCTCTTTTCAAGTTCAAATCACAAAGATGGCACATCTTTCACCAAAAGCACAAATACACTATTCACCACCTTGCCAACATAACTATCATGATATACATAATCTCCCATCCATATAATGTGTTAATACATGAGAATAAATACTTACCAAGTCTTTGAATAGGATGATCTTGTCCAAAGAGTCCGAAGGAAATATTTGCTTTAGGGTTTGGAACTAGAGAAATGTTTGAGAAATATCTTAAAAGGAATGAGAGTTTTATGGGAATGAAAATCTGATTTCTCCTTGTCTTATATATACCTCAAGTCATACTTATCCATTCCTTGGCATTAAATGTGGTCAAAGTGGAAGAATGAGTCAATTGCCCCTTTGGGCCATGTATTTTATCCCATTTTGGGCCTAAATTTGGGCCCAATTGCATATGTTAGCTTAACCCACCAACTTGACTGTGTAATTCACCATATATCTCAAGTTTAATTAATTCCATAATGTCACAACAATATTCTCTTACGAGATTCTCATTCGTCGTCTCAATCGCAAAAATAGAAATTCTAGTCGTCCATAGCTTCCTTGAACATTTTTGATACCTACTTGTGTTTCATGATTTGATGATGTAGGGGTATGTAGAAGTGTATTGAAGTATTTGAAGCTTTAACAATACTCAAATAACTCCAAATAACCAAAAGAAACCATCTAAGAATCGCCGTAGAATTGTGTTGCGAAACGAGCCCGGGAAGGCAAAATCTTTGAGCCTTGCGCCACTGCTGCAAAGCAAGGCAGTGGTGCAAGAAATACACCCCCTCTGAATCAGGTGGCTTGCGCCACACCCCCTGAAACAGGGAGTGGCTCAAGTTTCAGCACCTTGCTGAATTTTTCGGCCACTTCTCCAATACTTGCATATCATCCAATACCTTATCAAAACACTACAAAATACTTACTTAGTGATCTTAATCATAAAGTAAACATGACTCCAAGTCACCAAATGAGGTTAGAATATGTACGAGTTATTACACAAATGCTCCACAAAATCACAAAACACCTCCTACGAAGGTCTAATTGCACACATTAGGCCCGATATCAAATGTTTCACCAATGACACTATAAAACACATACCCATGGAATCTCAACACCTTGGTAGATATGACCACAAGGTATCAAATGAGGTTATAAAAAGTATAGGGTGCTACACTTAGACCACCAAATTCGATGTATAATACCCCAACAATCTCATGTTTTAATAATTCCATAAATGTTACGACAATATTCCACTCACGAGATTCATGTTCGTAGCCTCAATCCCAAGAATAAGCAATTTTATCCACTCATGGCTTAATTGAACATAATTTGATAAAATACTTATGAAGAAGAATTAACCCCAACTCGGATGCCAAACTTGCTCAAGAGTAGTCCTACTACAATGGAATAATGATACCATAACCCAAGATTCCTTTTTATAGACTAATAATCAAAGAAGAAATTTGGCAAAAAGCACCCCGGCACGCCCCTGAGACTTAGCTGAATTTCAGCTCCTGAAAAGGGGAGCCTGACCGGCCTGGCATGCCCCTGGGCGCGCCCCTTTTCTGCCTGTGACATAAAATTTTTTGCAGAAATCGGCCTGGCACGCACCTGGGCGCGCCTGACCTTAAAAATTTGATTTTTTTCCTTTCTTCGACTTTTCTTTGCGGATATTAGCACAATATCAATAGTCCATCAATACCAATACAAAATACGCACTTATTGCTCTCAAAACTAAAGTAAACATGGTTCAAATAAGGCATATAAATGCGCCCTAGATCACCAAGCAAGTAGGGTCGAAAAGGTACGGGGTGTTACATCCTTCCCCCCTTGACTTCATCATTTCTTCGGCTTCCCATGTGATTTCTTCTACTTGTTGATTTCTCCAAAGTACCTTTACGGAAGCTACATCTTTATTTCTTAACCTCTTCACTTGCCTATCCAGAATAGCAATAGGTATCTCTTTGTAGGTGAGATCCTCCGTAACTTGTACATTGTCAATAGGAGCGATACGAGATGGATCTCCTATGCACTTTCGAAACATCAAAACATGAAATACTGGATGAACTGTGGAGAGTTCTTGGGGTAGTGTCAATTCATATGCAACTTTCCCAAATCTTCGGACAATTTCATATGGCACGTTATATAGGGCCAACTTTTCTTTGTTTCCAAATCTTAGTACCCCTTGCATTGGTGACACTGTCAAGAATACCCAATCACCTATGGAAAATTCTAGCCCTCTTCTTCTAACATTGGCATATGCTTTTTGTCGACTTTGGGCCATTTGTAACCGCTGTTTTATCACCTTAACTTTCTCCATAACTTGATGAACAAGATCTGGCTCGAGTAAAGCAGGTTCACCCGCTTCAACCCATCCAATTAGGGATCTACACTTTCTTTCATATAAAGCTTCATAAGGTGCCATTTTGATACTTGAATAATAGCTATTGTTGTAAGCAAATTCAATAAGAGGTAGATGATCATCCCAACTACCTTTAAAGTCCAACGTGCACTCTCGTAGCATATCTTCAAGTGTTTGGATAGTACATTCTGCTTGTCCATCTGTCTGAGGATGGAAAGCCATACTCAAATTCACTTGTGTACCCAAGTTCTTCTGAAAAGATCTCCAAAAATGCACGGTAAATTATGCTCCTCTGTCTGATATAATTGAAATTGGAATACCATGCAATCGCACTATCTCTTTAACATACAACCTTGCATAATCTTCAGCTGTATAGGTGGTCTTGACTGGTAGGAAATGCGCTGATTTGGTAAGCCTGTCAACTATGACCCATATAGAATCAACTTTTCATAGTGTACGAGGCAAACCTGTGATGAAATCCATATTAATCATGTCCCATTTCCAGACTGGAAGATTGATACATTGCATGTAACCTCAAGGTTTCTGATGCTCTACTTTTACTTGTTGACAATTTGGGCATTGAGCTACAAAGTCTACAATGTTCTTCTTCATATTTCCCCACCAATACACGTCTTTCAAATCATGGTACATTTGGTAGCTCCCGGATGAAAAGAATATTATGAATGATGCGCCTCTGTCATAATACCTTTCCTTAGCTCATCTATATCTGGTACACAAATTCTACTTTGGCATTGTAGTACTCCCCCTTGCATAGGCTCAAATACCTTTGTCGAACTTTACTGTACATTTTTTTTCAACTAAAATAAAATAGGATTTGCATATTGCTTTTCTTTCACCTCAGCTACAAGTGAAGACTCTGCCGCATTTTACACTATAATTCTTTCATCTGGAGTTTCACGAAAATGAACTCCCAAGCTGGCTAGTTGATGTAGATCCTTGACTAGATTTTGCTTTTCCATCAACTGGCCACTAGGCATCCTACTGCTTTGCGGCCTAATGCATCGGCCACCATATTCGCTTTCCCTAGATGGTATAGAATATCGATATCATAGTCTTTCAATAGTTCAAGCCACCTCCGCTGCCTCAGATTTAAGTCCTTCTTCTTAAAGATATATTGCAAACTTTTGTGCTCAGTGTAGATGTCAACATGAACTCCATACAAAGAATGGCGCCATATCTTTAAAGAAAATACTATAGCTGCTAACTCAAGATCATGTGTGGGATAGTTTCTCTCATGTGGCCACAACTGTTGTGAGGCATACGCTATTACATTACCCTACTGCATCTATACACATCCTAGGCCCACTCATGAAGTGTCACAATATACTGCATACCCTTCCATGCCTTCAGGAAGTGCTAATACGGGTGTGGATTTCAACTCTTTGAAACTTTTCTCACACGCATTATTCCACTGAAACTTGATTGCCTTGTGTGTTAGCTTCATTAAAGGTGCAACAACAAAAGAAAATCCTTCAACACATCTCCTATAAGAACCAACCAATCCAAGAAAACTATGAGTCTTTGTAAGCGTCATAGGCCTTAGCCAAAAATATATATATTTTTTCACCGCTTCTATGTTTTGTATATCAACCCTAAGTTCTTCATCCTATACAATGTGACTCAAGAACTCTTTGGATTTTAACCAACACTCGCGTTTAGAGAACTTTGCATACAACTTATGATCCCAAAGAATCTGTAACACCTGCCGTAAGTGATTAGCATGGTCCTCTTATGATCTATTCTAATCCAGAATATTATCCATAAACACTGTCACGAACACATCTAAAAATGGTTGAACACCCTATTCATCAAATCCCTAACAACTGCTGGTGTATTGGTTAGCCCAAATGGCATAACTAAAAATTCATAGTGACCATACCGTGTTCGGAAAGTTGTCTTGGGTATATTTTTTATATTTTTTTTTAACCCTTACCTGGGATGTCCCATGAAAAATATTTGGCACCCTGTAACTGGTCAATTAAATCATTAATTCTAGGGAGGGGATATTTTTTCTTGATCGTTACCTTATTCAATGGCCGATAGTCCATACGCATTTTCAACATGCCATTTTTCTTTCATACAAATAGTACTGGTGCACCCCACGGGGACATACTAGGTCTTATGAATCCCTTGTCCAGCAAGTCTTTTAATTGCTCCTTTAATTCTCACAATTCTGCTGGAGCCATTCTATACCGAGGAATAGAGATAGGCTGAGTGCCTAAAATCACATCAATACCAAACTCTACTTCCCGTTCTGGGGCAACCTGGAAGGTCTTCAGGCAATACATTGAAGAATTCATTGACCACTGGAACCGACTGAGGAGTTAGTGGTTCCACGTCAGTATCTTTCACTCGTACTAAGTGACATATGTACCCCTTGACTATTATTTTCCTTTCCTTAAGCTAGGAAATAAATTTTTCTCTCGGTGCCCCCCACATAACCCTTCCATGTAAGAACATTCTTCTGTGGAAAATGACAATGTACTTCTTAGCTTGGCCATTTCTCGTGGCATAACAAGAAGCTAACCAATCCATACCCATTATAACATCATACTCTATCATTGCCCCAGTTCAACAAGAGCAACCAACATATTATGGCCACAAATAGTGCCTATGAAATTACGACAGATTTTTCTTAACTACAATAGACTCACCCTCGGGTGTAATACTCCAAATGACTTAACTAATACTTCTAATGTTCTTTTATTTTTGTTTTTCAACAATCAAGGGTGTAACATGTGATAGGGTAAAACCCGGATCAATCAATGCATATACCTTATGTAAATAAAAAATACAAATAGTGTACCTGTATCTACATCAGGAGAAGCCTCCGAGTTCTGTCGATCAGCTAAGACGTGGGTACGGTTCTGGGTCCCACTAGTACCAACTGTCCCTCTAGAACATCTACCATGCCCCGTAAGCTGTGCACCTCTACCTAGAGGAGGCATCGATGATGGCGATGCGACAGTTGTTCCCGTAGGTCATGCCATACCACCCGTGTTCCTTTGTGGACACCCTTTCCTTCTGTGCCCAGACATACCATACCAGTAACAAACATTTGTTCCAAACTAGCATTCACCTGAATGAAACTTCCTGCAGTTCTGGCACAGCTGACGAAAAGACCTCGATTGGCTCATACTTCCTTGTACTTGATACCCCACTGTCCGTGAATCCTGAATCTCACTTCTTTGCCAAAACTGGTTGCTTTAAAACCCTTGGGATCGAGGTAGAGCATTTACTATAGAATGAGAAAATAATGGTCTAGGCGGTTTGTTAAACACCCTAGACCTAAATTCTCCTTGGGATGCCATGAACTATCCCATGTGTCTAGCCCTCTTTCATATTCTTGTGCCATTCTCCTTTGCCTTTGATTACCCCTCTTTTGTGCAAAGGCTGGACCAACCTATTCTTGATTTTATGCAACGACTATCTGAGTCAACAGGTGCACCGTATTCCTTATATCCTGCTCAGTAGCATTAACATTAACAGGTGTTTCAGCAGGTTCTTCTCTGCTTCTTGGCTCTTCTGGAGCTGGACAAGTAGAAGAAGCCCGTGATGCAAATTCATTTTCTTCCCCACCCTGACTAGCTTGGTCAGGTGGTGATTGACTAGTTCCTTCTCCGGCAAACATCTCTACCTTCTTATCTTTGCCCCTAGCTTGTCTCGTAATCGGCATTTTACTATAAACAAGAAAACCAATTCCAATGGTCAGATATGATTCCACCTACCATAAGCCTCCTACTTATAAATGTAGCACGCAACACATCCATAAGCAAGACTCTACTCAGACACGGCTTTGTAGACACCCTTAGGATGACCCGCTCTGATACCACTTTTGTCATGCCTCGAATTCCAACGGGGCGGACTGGCACCGAAAGCCGATAAGGTCCGAGAGAACCAATCTTCATTCGTGTCCATTCATATGCATGTCATTCAAGAAACATCACCATCACGTATAGATACAAGATGCTAATAGCGGAAGTCATGGAAACATATACTATTTACGAAACTTGGCCATTAGGGCCATCAAGTAAAAATTGACATACATCCCTTACATTCATATTCCTACATACATCTACAAAGCCTCTAACAGATGCATTTATATAACCAACCTAAATTTGGGACAAGTCCCCGATTTATGGAACATAACAGTACCAAAACAAATATACACAGTGACTCAAAAATCCCCAAACTAACTGGAGCTCACCAATGATCAACAAATGATCTGCAACCTACTGTGGAGGTCCACTAGCAACTATGCCAACAACAAGTAAGGTAATTCCCCCAAGAGACGTCAGTACGAAGAATGTACTGGGTATGTAAGGCTCATATCAAACTGCATCATACATAATAACAACAATGGAGTCAATATAAGAGAAATAGTCAATATGGATAAACCATCTTTCTGTATGTGAGGAACTATGTACGTTATATTTATTACATTCTTTGCCTTTACGTTCATTCATCTACCCATGCTAGGATTTTTCACCCCTAGGATGAGATTTATCTACCCATGCTAGGCTTTTCTGTCACCCCTGGGATGCTGATGTGATATTGGGATCGACCCATTCTAGGCTTTTCTGTCACCCCTGGGATGCTACTGTGATATTGGGATCGACCCATGCTTGGCTTTTCTGTCGCCCCTGGGATACCACCCATGATATTGGGATCGACCCATGCTAGATATTTTAACCCCTGGGATATCACCCATGATATTGGGATTGCCCATGCTAGGTGTTTCTTTCACCCCTGGGATGCCACCCAAGAATACTCAAACAATTATACATTACTTCATTTCTTTACTTCTATGAGATTGATACATTGGTAGTCATAACATTATTGGAACCTTAGAACGTAACATTATTGGAACTTTGGAACGTAACGCTGTTGGAACTTTTGAACAATGTCCATAATTATGTGACACATGAATACTAATTGGTCAATGAGTAAGAAACATAATGAATAACAATATATGAAAACCTGAAATAAGATACTTCTGAACATTTCGGAATGGAACAAGTACAATGACAATGTGTACACCATGTGCTGCAGAAGGATACGGAAAGAGAAACCTTACATAACTTATCTTCCCAATATAAATACACAATCCTATATGTGAATACAATAATCCAGCTCCTTCCTTACATTTATCTCTACAACACAAGTACATAGCGGAGCTCACGTTAATAACTAACTATCTTACACGCACATAAGTCGACAATGAGTTACATGATTGCCCTATAACGTCATTTTACCCTTTACAATACCATTCATGGAATTATCATACCAACAATACCACAACATTCCATACATTGACCAAGACATCATAAACAAATAGCATGTCACACCAAGTTCATACTTTACACTTCTCCATCAACACAACATCACAATTACTCCATCAAGTCATCCCAATATGTTGCATAACAACAATCCCACAAGTTATACATATAGAAACAAAAACAAGTTAAGGACATAACAACACCATACATGTTGATATTTCATCCACACCATTCACTTCCATCAAAACCTCAAGTCTCCTTTCAAGTTTAAATCCCATAGATGACACATCTTTTAGTAAAAAGCAAAAGTGCACTACTCACACTTTTAGACATAACCATCATGATCTACACCATCGCTCATGCATATAATATATTAAATCACAAGAATAATCACTTACCCAAGATTGAAAAATGATGATCTTGTCCAAAGAGATGACTTAGGGTTTTGAGAGCCAAAAGGAAATATCTTGAAAATTCTAGAAATGGCATGTGTGTTTAAATGAATAAAAATATGATTTTCCAATTTATATAGGCCCTCAAGTCATCCTTAGTCAACTCTTGGCATTAAATTCCATGTTTACTTGGTCAACATGGAAGAATGGGTCATTTGCCCTTTTGGGCCATGTCATTTAATCCATTTTGGGCCTTAATTGAGCCCATTAACACATGTTAACTTAGCCCACCAAATTCGATGTATAATACCCCAACAATCTCATGTTTAAATAATTCCATAAATGTTACGACAATATTCCACTCACGAGATTCATGTTCGTAGCCTCAATCCTAAGAATAAGCAATTTTAGCCACTCATGGCTTAATTGAACATAATTTGATAAAATACTTATGAAGAAGAATTAACCCCAACTCGGATGCCAAACTTACTCAAGAGTAGTCCTACTACAATGGAATAATGATACCATAACCCAAGAGTCCTTTTTATAGACTAATAATCAGAGAAGAAATTTGGCAAAAAGCACCCTGGCACGCCCCTGAGACTTAGCTGAATTTCAGCTCCTGAAAAGGGGAGCCTGAGCGGCTTGGCACGCCCCTGGGCGCACCCTTTTGCTTCCTGTGCCATAAAAATTTTGGCAGAAAGCGGCCTGGCACGCCCCTGGGCGCGCCTGACCTTAAAATTTTGATTTTTTTCCTTTCTTCGACTTTTCTTTGCGGACATTAGCACAATATCAATAGTCCATCAATACCAATACAAAATACGAACTTATTTCTCTCAAAAATAAAGTAAACATGGTTCAAATAAGGTATATAAATGCGCCCTAGATCACCAAGCAAGTAGGGTCGAAAAGGTACAAGGTGTTACAGATGTAAACTCAGTTTCAGTCCCACTTTGACTAGCTTGGTCAGGTGGTGATTTACTAGTTCCTGCTCCGGAAAGCATGTCTACCGTATTACCTTTGCCCCTACCTCATCTTGTAATCAGAATTTCACTATAACAAAGAAAGCCAATTCCAATGGTCAGACATAATTCCACCAACAACATTGGCTCTAATGTACGATCTAAGAAATGAAGAAAAGAAACAACTCCTAAATGTCCCATAGCCTCCTTCTTATAAATGTGGTGCACAACACATCCATAAGCAAGACTCTACATCGGACATGACTTTGTAGACACCCTAGGACGACCTGCTCTGATACTACTTTTGTCACGCCTCGAATTCAACGGGGCGGACTGGCACCCGAAGCCGTTAAGGCCCAAGAGAACCAACCTTCATTCATGTACATTCATATGCATTTCTCTGAGTTAACAACATTCTATCTCATGTAAATACAATATACCAATGGCGGAAGTCATGGAGAACATATGATATATATGAAATTTGCCCGTTAGGGCCATCAAGTCAAAATGGACACACATGCCTTCATTTGTCTTACAACGTCTACAAAGCCTCTATAGATACATAGACATAACTAACCAAGAGTTGGGACAAGTCCCATCTTTATACAACATTTACATAATACCAAAACAATTATACACATGTGACTCGGAAAGCCCCGAACCAACTGGAGCTCACCAATGATCTGCAAATGACCCGCCTCCTACTGTGGAGGTCTACTAGCACCTGTGCCTGCAGTAAGTAAGGTAAGTCCCCCAAGAGATGTCAGTATGAAAGAATGTACTGAGTATTTAAGGCCATAAGTAACTGCATAAGATATAAGAACTTCAATGAGATCAAGTACAAGTGGGTGGACAATATAGATTAACCACTGTAATATACATGTGTGGAGTCGTGTACATTGCATTCGTTTCTTTAATTTTTCGTTCATGTCATTATCACAATCATTCATATAACATCGTTCATATAATATCATTTATATAATCATTCGGGATCGCCTCTAGCTAGGCTTCCGCCCCTTTGAGTTACCACCTGTTCCCAATAATCGTTCGGGATCGCCTCTAGCTAGGATTACGCCCCTTCAAGTTTCCACCCATACTCAATAATCCTTCAGGATCGCCTCTATATAGGCTTACTCCCCTTCGAGTTGCCACCCATACTCAATATTCATTTGGGATCGCCTCTAGCTAGGCTTATGCCCTTTCGTATTGCCACCTGTACTCAACAAGTATGCATTACTTCAATTCTTTTGTTATAAGAGTGATACATTGGTGGTTGTAACATTATTGGAACATTGGAACATTAGTCCACAATTATGAGACACATGAATAACAATCGGTAACAAACCTGAAATGAGATACTTTAAGATATTTCGGAATAGAAATAAGTGCAATGACAATGTGAACAATAGGTGCTGTAGAAGGATATGGAAAAGAATAAACTTACATACCTTATATTCCAAATATGAATACACAACCCTATATGTGAATAGAACAATACAGCTCCTTCCTTACGTGTTACTCTACAACACAAGTACATAACGGAGCTCACGTTATCAACTAACTACATTACAAGTGCATAAAATGATAATGAGCTACGTGACTGTTATATAGTGTCATTTCATCCTTCTACCATACAACTCACTACATCACCATACCAACAACAACACAAAATTCCACACATTGACCAAGACATCATAAACCAATTGCATTTCACACCAATTTTATCCTTTATACTTCCTCATTAACACTACGTCACAATTACTCCATCAAGTCATCTCAATACCTTTCACAATAACACATTAACAATAATCCATAATTGATATAATCCAACATGCCTTCGAACGACCCCTTAAAGTCATTCAAAAGATACCATAAGTTGATAATTGCATCCAAGAAGGGTATAAGGGGCCTTGGGGGGTCAAACAGAAGCAAAAACAAACAAAACAAAATTTTGGACTAGATTGTGGAGCCACCTGTGCCTGTAGGTGGATGAAATGTGGCCACAGGTGACCATCTGGCCCTGTCCAGGGTCACCTGTGTTGGCATCTGCGCCGGCAGGTGCCCCATCCGCGAGGGTGGATGCCTGGTTCGGCCAAAATGGGTCTCTTTTGGGTCCTTTTTTGTAATAAATGTTCCATGTCAATAAGTAAGCTTATCATTTCATATTTTAGGTTAAATTGGATGCCAACAAACAATCATGGTTTCACAACGCACATAAACCTCAATAAAACTACATTTTTCTTTCGATACATCACCAATTCCATGCATAATTTCACAACAACAATTCCAAATGTTATACACAAAGAAAAAGCAAGTTAAGGACATAACCATATCTTACATGTTGATATTTAATCCATCAAGTTCACTTTCAAGTTTAGAGGGCAAAACCCTTCACCAATTAAGCAAAAGTAGACCGTTTTACACATAGTGAACTGTCCAACACTTTGTCAACATAACCAACATGATTTATTCACCTTATTAAGCATATAATATACTAAACCATGAGAGTAAACACTTACCAAAGCTTGCAAAAGAGTGATCTTGTCCAAAGAGATAGTTTCTTAGGGTTTATGGAAGAAGAGAAATATTTTAGAAAAATCTAGAAATGGCATGTGTGTTGTAATGAATAAAAATCTGATTTTTGTGCCTTTATATAGTCCCTCAAGTCATCCTTAGCCAAACATTAAATGTGTTTTACTTGGTCAATGGTAGAATGGATCATTTTCTCCCTTTGGGCCATGTCTTGTGACTTAATTTTTGGGTCTTTATTGAGCCCATTAACACATGTTAATTCAGCCCACTAAAATTAATGTGGGTTACACCAACCATCTCATGTTTAAATAATTCCATAAATGTTAAGGTAGTCTCATGGGTTCGAAAATGTACGGGGTGTTACAAAATTTTTCCTCCTATATTTTTTGATATAATGATTCATTTATCTATTCATTTGGTGAATGAGGTGAGATTAGGAGGTCCAATTCAAAATCGATGGATGTATCCCTCTGAAAGAGATATATGTACATTTAAATGGTATGTACACAATAGAAATTGTGTAGAAGGATCTATAGCAAAGGCATATCTAGTTGAAGAGTATTTAACTTTATGCTCTAAATGTTTGCATGAAGGCATACACACCAGATTTAATAAAAGAGCCCAAAATGATGATGAACATGGTTCGGGTGATGCTCAAAATTGCAGTTTGTTTTCTAAAAATGGTTGTCCTTTAAGAGCAAAGAAAGTTGCTGGTACTATTTTAGATAACAAGTTATTAAATCAGGCGCATGCATACTTATTGGATAATTGTGATGAAGTTCAAGAGTATATTAAGTACTTTAATCACTTATAGTATTTCTTTTTTACATATAGTTTTCAACTTATTTTATTTATTGTTCTAACAAATAAAAATACTTGTGTGCAAAGAGAATGAACTTGAGATTAATAATTAGTGGCAAAGATCAAAATGGAGCAAGGCTATGAATCATAGTTAAAGCTTCTCTTAATGGTTTGAAATTCGTACTTTGCAAGAGGATGTGCCTGATCTTATAAAAGAATTGGCTAGAGGACCAAATTCAATTTCTAAAATATATTCTGAGTATCTTATTAATAGATATAGACTCCGTACTAGGTATCGTGATGCAAGGCGTAAAATCCAAATTAGTGGTGTTATATTAGTTGCCTCCACCACAAGCTTTGCAAGCTCAAAGGATAAAAATCCAATTGATGCATATTTGGATTATTATGGCAGAATAGTTTATATAGTTGAGTTAGACTATTATGACCATTTTAAGTCTATTTTATTTAAGTACGACTAGTATGCAGTTGAAAAAGATATGTATGGTCTTACTTACGTCTACTTTAACAATAAATGCTCTCCAAAAGAACCTTTTGTGCTAGCATCTCAAGTGCACCAGTGCTTCTATGTTCAAGATCCATATGATCAAGATAGACATTATGTTATGAATACTGTTCCAAAAGACTTGTTGAATGTAAGCGATGAGGTTGAACAAAGCTATGAAAATGAGCCTATTGAGCATTTGATGGGCCCATCTATACCAAATAATGATGGTAAAGTTGTCTTAGTATGGAATGATGTACCAGAAATAATTATTGATGTGGATGATGTGGTTGCTGAAGGATTTCTTGCTCAAAAACTTTATATTGAGTATGACGATGAATCTGAAGCTGAGTCTAAATATGAGTTTGAAGACGAGTTTGAAGATGAGTCTGAAGACTAGTCCGAAGAAGTGTCCAAAAATGATTTTGATAATGAACCATGACTTTATTATTTTGCGGTTGACCCATAGTGTTAGGTTTCTTTTTCTATTATTTGACAGTTTACTGGTACAAAAACTCTTAGCTATCTAATATGTAGAAACACATATGAAATTGGCAATGTTTATGTATTTTTTTGGCTTCTTTCTTGTTCCTGATTATTATTCTGATTTTGACATATGATTCAGGCTTACTCTTTTGTGTGCCTGATTATTATTTTGATTTACACACTGTACTTGTTACTTAAATACCCATTTTTCTATTTTTCAGGTAGTGGTCATCCTAAGAAGGTGTGTGGACTAACGATATTTTAGGCAGCACAGCGATACTAAACAAGTACCCCATCACTTTATTAAATCTCAATGAAGTGAACACTGAGTTTGTCATGACTCTGCGGGTAGTTTTAACTGCTATGGAAGTAGAATCTCTTTGATCAGAAATGGCATCTTTGGAGAATAGAGAAGCTCATTTTAAATCTCAGTATGTTTTGATGCTCTCACATTATTTCTTGTGCACCTGTTTTTAAGTATTTCTTCAGAAATATTTGTATTTGGTGTGGTTGCCTCTTTGATGTGTTTGTACCTCGATTTATTGCCTGCGACACATAGAAAGGCTCTAAGATAGTTTGCAGGTTAATACCGTCATATTTCTAGGTCATATAGACAAAATGACATAGGGATTCTTTCCTTATTATTTCATAAGAATTATTCCATAGTTTTTTTTCCTATACAACTGTACTCAAATTTTGTTCGTCATAGTGGTAGATTGTAATATGCAACTTGTAAAATTTTGAGTTCCAAAACTTATTTGTAACTTTTTTTTAAATAAGCCATCGCCTTAGGTTCTGGTACCTTTGATTGGAAAGACCATACCCTAAGCTATCAGTACATCTCAAAAAGGTTCACAAAAAATGAAGGAGTAGCCTATACAATCTCCTTCTCAACTAAGCATATCTACACTTATCTTACAAAAAAGTTGCATTTTTCATATCTTATTCTCATACATTGTATTTGCCACTTTTCTAGTTGAATTAAACCCTTTACCTCTTGAGGAAGTAGTTTATAGGAGGAGAAAAAGATTTCATTTCCACTAGTAGAAGCCATCTTCACCAAGCAATTTGCTACCATATTTGCTTCTCTATAGCAATGGATAAAGTTGGCATTGGTATTATTGACACTTTTGTTAGTGTCATAGATGATCTTCTTCAGCTTGAGGTTAGTAGTATCCTTGTTCTTCAACATGTTATAGATTACCATTGAATCCATCTCAACGGTGACACTGTTAAATCCATTCTCCACGTACCATTGACCTGCAAACCTTACTGCCTTGGCTTTAGTTTGGTTATTGTTGTTACACTATACAACTTTTGAAAAAGCCATAATAAAATTTTCATTTCCATCTCAATAATGCCTCAAATTCATGTTTGTCCAGTATCTTTGATATAACTCCCATCAACATTGATTTATAACCCCCTGCTTCTGGTTTTTGCCAAATAACTTGCTTGACAGTGACAATAGATTGGAGCCTTTCAATAGTGTCACATTTATTGAACCAATTACCTGTAATAGTAACTTTAAAGAACATAAAGTTGAGAGCAGAAATAATATTCCACTATTTCCAGATTTTCCAACTAATAAATATAGGAACAACCTGAATGATCATATTATGGACACTAAGAAAGAAATGAGAATAGGAAATCTATCATACTTTATCTATGGTATTTTTAGCTCATTTTTTTCTTGAGAAGTTCATTTATCATTGTACTCTGGTAGTGATGATAAAAGAATAGAAATGAGCAGTTGTTAGAACATATGGAAAATATTTAGCCATGTGTAAATTGAAACAAGTTTTAAGGTTCATAATCTGAGTACACCACTTAGGTGTTATCTCACTAGTGGATTAAGTCTTTGGAGACTGTAAAGTTTTGAATGGAATAAAAGTTAGTTTTGAATGGTCTTTTGTTTACCAAAGTTACCGTGTTCTATATTTAAGTTTGCATTGTCCTTGTTTTTCTTTTCTTGATAACCGAGAAGTCGTTGATTACAACTCAGAAACTAGATAACTTGCCTGTTCCTCTACCCTTTTCCATTTAAGACCTGGTTTTTAGTAATATTCGAGCCCGACGTTCTGCTCTCAGTGTTGCTCGAATTTTTCGAAGATGTTGCTGAACTTGTACCGGATCCTCTAAAAAAATACTTTTGGGGATATAAACTTACATAAACCTTAATGTCTTTTTCTTTTTGGTTTTGATTGTCGAAGGAACTTTGCTAGTGTCCTAGTTTATGTGAGATTAGGTACTGTTGACATTATAAACTGACATAAAATATGTCTTTTTAAAAAGGTCAAGTATAATAAGCATTAGTTCTTTCTGACAATCTGTTGTTAGCAAATAACTAAGGCAGTTTTGATAAAGTTGATATTGGTATTAATTTCTATAATACTTAATCATTATGATGTGCTTACAACTTCTTGAAAGTGAAAAAAATATTATTATTAATGAAATCCCAACATTTAAGAAACATGTAAGCACATGTACGTGACCTAGATCAAGATTCAAAGGATCGAATACTGGTGCATTAAACATATCTTATAATAAATGATTGGAATTGTACATATATGTTACACAAAGATCTTTATATCTTTGATGGGAGGGGATTGTGTCTTGGTGGTTCATTTCTCTGGGATGATTGTGGCTTAACAAGTCAGAAACTTGTACCTTGTAATTCACTCAAATGCTCTAAGGCCAAGCCTAATAGTTGCACTCTCAAGATTTGTGGTGTGCAACCTGAAAATCCCATCACAAAAGTGGCTGCAACAGGGGAATTAACAGAGAATGTTTTTGCTGTGGAATTTATTGATGATTTAAAAATAGTTTCAATTGCTTCAATTCATCAATTCTTGTTTTCTTGTGCATCAACTAGTTTGTTACAAGGACTTGCTAGAGGTGCTAAAGGTATATTAGGCCTTGGAAATTCAAGAATTGCATTGCGGATTTTGTTAGATCTCTATGGTAATTTGACTTGCTTTCTATTTCTATTGCAGAGTTGAAGTCACTGAAAGAGAAGAAAACAGAGAGATTAGAAAAAGGTAAGAAGAATGGATCAGGCGGCAGCTGTAAAGAAAAAAGTCCCGAATCCGAATAAAGCTCAAAATCCTATGAAGAATATAAATTCTAATGTTTATACCGATCAAGTATGGAATTGGCCCAGCAATATAAGATTAAGAGAGAACAAATTGTAAATGGACATAATGATAAGACTAGGAAAGTGCAGGCACCAATGGCACTTAAAAGGAAGAATACTGATTCGTCTGTTCCACAACAAGGAAAGGGTAAATTGCCTGGGCACAAGACAATGATCCAATTTTACTCAAGGAAAGAGATTAATACATCACAGATGATTATAGGAAAAGCACAAAACACACAGAGGTTATTTCAATCTAAAATTGGAGAGTCCATTCAAAAGAAAGGAATGGAATTACCTATGCACTACCTCATATTCGAAGTGTCTTCAAAGGTAGATGTTAATACTTTGCATATCATTGGTAGATCACAAGAAGAAAAGAAACAAAATGTTATTCAAGGGATTCAAAACTACAAATAAGTGAAGAGGAAGTCAGTCCTACCTGCGACTAATCTTGATCAGTTTTTAGAAAAATAAGAGATACACGTAGGTGGAGAAAAACAACATGATATTCACATAACAACTGATCTACTGGCTTTCTTTGTTGATGAACATAATAAAGGATTGGATGATCTTGGGGAACAAGAAGAAATTGGTGAGGATGGATGTGCTAGAGATGAGGATATGGATATTGATTATCGTACAAATGGTATGTCTTAAGCTTTTTAAGTTCATTACTCATTTTAAATTTTTTCTTATTTCTTGGCTATTATATTAATCTAGGGATATTGGAGAAGAAAGAAGTTCGAGGACAAACAATATGTAAGAATATTCACTCGAGAAATTTAGATGAAAGAGAGGAGGTGATATTTTATAAGGGACAAGTAGTGGGATCAGCTGGCAAGATAATTTCTAATATAAGAAGCTTCATAGGAACAATTGTAAGTAATCTTAGATTTATCACCTTGATGTACACTAGTTGGCATACTGTGCCAAAAGAAAATAAAAAAAGCATTTGGAACTATGTCAATATAAGAAAAATCAATATTTGAGATTGTATATTTATTGTCTGTTATTACTAACTCAAGCTAAATATATTTTATTTTACATAGTCAAAATTCCTAATTCCAACAGAAGGAGAGAAGTGGGTGATGGATGGTCTTCGTGATGCTTGGAGGAAACACAAGATAAGTATTAATTGAAAATGTTTTAATAAGAAACTTACTAATGAAGAAATGCTAGAAAAATATCCCAATTGACATTCCTGAAGTTCAATTGCACCAGCTGATCGAGTATTGGAAACATCCAAATGTTTAAGTAAGACTAACACAGTGCATTTCTACTCTTTGACATAATTTACATCATTTCTATTCTTTGGTTTTTGATTTATAAATTAATACGACTCTTTTTATCAAATTTTAGGCCCGGAGTGAAGTAAATTTTCAAATCAGAGAAAAAAAATAGAGGTATCGAATGGGACCTATTAATTTTGCAAGAGTATGCTTGGCATTGGTAATATTTAGTAGACACACTGTGAAAATTTGAATTTTTCTATTTTTTTGTGTTTTGTCAGAATGTATTGGTGTCTATTTTAACTTTATTTTGATATAATTTGTAGCGTGTAATCAAAGAAAACAAGGAGTAACCATCACAGTCTGAATTATTTATTGCAACTCATACAAAGACGAGGAAAGAAGTTCAAGTAGATAGACAAATTGTAATAGTAAGTCATTTTTGTGCTATATTCTTCTTCTTCTTTTACTTTGCTGGACTGTTTGCTGTGGGGGGGAGGGGGGTTCAATTCTTGATTGGAGTCGATGAACTATTTGCTAGGAGGGGATATGAATATTTTTTTAAGAAGAGCCATGTGCATAGCTTGATAATATGTGTACTGTGATCACTGTCGTAGTCCCTTTGTTGAGATCGTGTTTTGAAAAATACTAATGTTATGGGTGGTATCTTGATAAGTATGATTTAACACCAGTCTTTTTAATTTGTCGATCTTATTGGTTTCTTTTATAAAGTGTTGCTATTGTTGGTTTGCTTAAAGTTCATTTTTTATTGTAAGCCTTTGGATATAATGTCTTCCTCTTAAGTTGCCAACCTAAAAGCCATTTCTATTCTTTCTTTAAGGCGGCCTCTTCTCTTTAACAAATTCTTCTTTACATGTATATTCCAGCAACATATAGTGTGTTTGTTCAAAAGCATGAGAAGTTGTCTCATTTAAAGGACTGTTGATTTGGATCTAAATAAACTATACACTTTACCACAATGGAACAATAGACTTCACCACTTGATTTGTATGTTTCAGTTGTAACCACATGATGGAGTCCTAGCTTTAATAATCTCTTCAACAACTATCTTAAATTCAATATTGGAAGGTACAAATTTTGGACTTAAAGAAATTAAGTTTACATAATAGATGTTTATTACCAGAATGGCTTTGGAGGTTCAGTAATGAATACATGGCACTATGGAGGATTTTCATATCCCAGAAATATGGGATGTTGGATCAGTGGACGACATGGTAAGTCAATAGTCCCTATCACAGTAGTGTTTGGAGAACTATTAGGAACCAGTGGCAGAATTTTTGGGGCAATGTGGAGATAATTATGGGCAATGGTTTGAAGATAGATTTCTAGGTTGATCATTGGATTGGGTTCACCGTTCTATTCCTTTACTGAATCAGTTTGCAACAATTTGACAAGGTTAGTCAAACTTTGGAGCCAACAAGATTGGAATCTAAATTTTAGAAGAGCTCTAAATGATTGGGAAATTGAGAGTCTTTCAACAATACTGCAATTACTAGAATCTTTTGGTGGATTATCTATTTGCCCTGACAGATTTAGATGGTGATTGAATAGCAAAGGTTTTTTTTCATTAAAATCCATTTACTGGAAATTGAATCAAAGAGGACTAGTAAAGGTGTCTTAGTATGCTCTTTTTCTGGTGTAATCATTACTTGTGAGGGGAAATAGGTGATTTAGTTGACTTAATTGGCAATGTATAAGAATATAGGTTTTGGTTAGGGGTTTGTGTATCTTTTAGCTGTTTTTGTAAAGATGTAAACTTAGCACCTTCCTTTTGGGGTGTCTAAGTATTTTGTTCAATAGTAATAAAATGTTACCTTCCTAAAAAAACCGCTGTTTAGTGAATCTTTAGATGTCAATTGCTGGTCCCAAGCACCTTTTGTGTTTATATATGCTGCTTACAGAACTTTTTTTGACAGGTTGAACTTCAAAATCATCAAAATTCTAGGGAAACAGCGGATGATGCATTCAGGGCAGTGTTTGGAAAGGAGTAGCTTGGTCAACTTATATGCTATGGTAGATCAGTGACAGCTAGTTCTTTTAAAATAGATGAGAAAACTAATAAGATTAAACAAAAGCATGCCAATGAAATCACTTCTCTTAAGGAAGAACTGCGTGAAATGAGAGAAGAAATGTGATATATTTTTAGTCAATTGGTGCAAAACAACCCTGAATTAAATATTCAAGATATACCAGGATGTGTCGGATCTAATCTTTTTTCACCTGTTGATGTAAGTAGTGCACAAACTCTAAGAGGGAAAAATCTACCAAGTTATTCTAGCTTAGTTAATGCTTCGATTTCTGAAAAGGTACTTTATATTTCATATTCACAAGTTGGTTTCTTTCCTGGATTACTGCGTAATTACTTTTTCAAAAAAGTTGGTATGGAACTGATGGAGGGCATGGCTTTTAAACTGGAGCTATGATGTGGTCTTGTAGATGGGAACTTGAGGAGGCTTAGGCTTTATGATCGGGGGCTCTGGTTTGGGCTTGTAGACGTGGACTAGAGGAAGCTTTGATTTTGGTTTTGATTTGTAAATGGGGACTGGAGGAGTTGCACAAGCTTTCTATCTCAACTTGCTGCAAGTAATTAGCTAGAAATGATCCCTTTCTTTTCTTGAATTTTGTGGTAAATGCTAAAGCTTACCTATATTTTTAATAATACATCAATCACCCGTCTTCTGAAAGAAAAAGGACCAGTTAATAAACTATTTTTTTACAAGTAGGACAACTATAGAAGCTCTAGATCTCTTGAAAAATTATGATTGTATAAAAATTATATCCAGAGGGACTTCCTGATGCCATGCGGGCTTCTTTTTTGGGGTAGTTGATAGTGATTCATGATTTACATGTGTTATATCGAATATGAGGAATAAAACTCATGTTCAGTTCTGCAATTATAACACTTGATATTCCCTCCTTAGACTCCATGACTAGTTGAGTACTACTACCTACCATCAGGGTAAAGTTAGTGTTACAAGTATCAGATTCTGATTTAAATATGTGGGATTCAAACTAAGCTTGAGGCTTTAAATAATCACAAATATTAGAGTACCCCTTTTTAGTTTTAAATACAAAACTGATTGTCTTTTTTCTCCTTTTCATTCTGTGTGAAGCAAAACTTTGTTGTTTAGTGAAAATACTTATTTGAGAGGTCAATCTGGGCAGAAAAACTACAGTAGAAGGAAAATCTCTCTAGATTACTCCTGCATTTAGTGTAACCATTAATAGTACAATTTTCCTATCAAAAGACCTATTGAGGTTTAGTAGCTTGAGCGGGCACAAGACAACCCAATCTATTGAGTGAATCTAATGTTATGCTAGAACTCTAGAATATCTTTTATTTGTAAAATAACACCTTATGAATTTCGTATCTTTGCTGGATAATTGAGGTCTTAAACTTACAATTTGACATCTTATTAGGAAATGTTTGTTGATAGTAATATGAAGATTTGAGTTTTATTTGTATTGAACTATGTTTTGATTAGGCTCTCTGCTTTTGCTATACTATGGGGCATATGATAGTTCTTCCCAAATCAATAAAAATATTTATCTCATTAAAAAAGAAAAGAATAAATTTCCTGACAGCAATATCTAGCATTAGAAATAAAGTTTTTTTTCCTTGGGATAAAGTTAAAATAAAGAATACAGCTCACTCTCTACTGTATGCATAAGACCTTGTTGTATAGATATATCCTCTTAAAAGATAGAGATCTTATCTATTGAATGATAAGTGAAAGTTACTTGTATAAAATATGCCAAGTGACTGTTTAAAAGTCTCTAAAAGAAAGTTCACAAGCAATTCTCTTTTTTTTTTCTAGCAAGCTTGTTAGTTACTACAACATCAAGTTGATTTTAGTTTTTATTTGTAAATGGGGACTAGAGGAGGTGCACGATCTTTGGTTTTGGTTTGTAAATGGGGATTGCAGGAGGTGCACAAATTTTAGTTTTGATTTTGATTTTGGTTTGAAAATGGGCACTGGAGGAGGTGCCCAAACTTTGATTTTGATTTTGGTTTCAATGTGTGTCTTCCATCAGTTTTGATGGTCATAATCTTGGAGGATTCAATGTCGTTGTATGTTATACATGGTACAGCTGATGCACTGTATAATTGTTTTAACTCTGAAATGAGAGATCGAGCAAGTTTGTTTTTATTTTTCTATCCTTATGCTGCATATTTTCATGTGAAATACATTTGTATGTTTTATAAACTCACCAATGGTTCCATCTACTTAGTTGGTTAGGAAGTAGAAACCAGAATCTAGCTAGTACAGAGATTGTCTTGTTATCACTATGTCACGCCTCGAATTCCAACTGGGCAGACTGGCACCCAAAGTCGTTAAGTCCCGAGAGAACCAATCTTCATTCATGTACATTAGTATGTATGTCTCTATATGAACCATATCCTATCTCATGTAATTATAAGATACCAATGGCGAAAGTCATGGAGAACATATGCTATATATATGAAACTTGGTCGTTAGGGCCATCAAGTCAAAACGGACATACATGCCTTCATTGTCTGACAACGTCTACAAAGCCTCTAACAGATACATGTACATAACCATCCTAAAGTCGGGACAAGTCCCCGCTTTATACAACATCCATACAGTATCAAAACCAATATGTACAAATGTGACTCAAAAAACCCCGAACCGAATTGGAGCTCACCAATAATCAGTAGATGACCCGCAGCCTACTGTGGAGGTCTACTAGCACCTGTGCCTGTAGCAAGTAAGGTAAGTCCCCCAAGGGACGCGTCAGTACGAAGAATGTACTGAGTATGTAAGGTTATAAGAAACTGCATGATACATAAGTACTTTAATGGAATCAAAACAAGTGATTAATCAACATGGATAAACCTTCGTCTGTATATATGGAACCATGTACGTTACATTCATTACTTTCTTTCCTTTACGTTCGCCATCATTTTCATTCATTACCTTACTTTATCCTTCTTTGCATTAAGAAATAGTAAAGCATGTAATAAACAAGTGACCAACTGATCAGTGGTAAAAGAGTATAACCCATGCTAGGTATTTTAACCCCTGGGATATGGTCCTCATACATATACAAATTGGTATTGACCCATACTAGGCTTTTCTGTCGCCTTTGGGATGCTACTGTGATATTGGGATCGACCCTTGCTAGGCTTTTCTGTCGCCCCTGGGATACCATCCATGATATTGGGATCGACCCACGCTAGGTATTTTAACCCCTGGTATACCACCCATGATATTAGGATTGACCCATGCTAGGTGGTTCTTCCACCCCTGGGATGCCACCCAAGAATAATCAAACAATTATACATTACTTCATTTCTTTACTTCTGTGAGATTGATACATTGGTAGTCATAACATTATTGGAACTTTGGAACCAGGTCCACAATTATGTGACACATGAGTAACAATTGATCAATGAATAAGGAACATGTGAATAACAATAGATGATAACCTGAAATGAGATACCTTAGAACATTTCAGAATGGAACAAGTACAATGACAATGTGAACATTATGTGCTGCAGAAGGATATGGAAAGAGTAACCTTACATACCTTATCTTCCCAATATGAATACACAGTCCTATATGTGAATACAATAATCCAGTTCCTTCCTTACATTTTACTCTACAAAACAAGTACATAACGGAGCTCACGTTAACAACTAACTACCTTACAAGTGCATAAGACGATAATGAGCTACATGACTGCCCTATAACTTCATTTCACCCTTTACAATATAATTCACTACATTACCATACCAACAACACCATAACATTCCACACATTGACCAAGATACCATAAACCAATAGCATTTCACACCAAATTTATCCTTTACGCTTCCTCATTAACACTACGTCACAATTACTCCATCAAGTTACCTTAATACCTTCCATAACAACATATTAACAACAATCCATAATTGATATAATCCAACATGCCTCCGAACGACCCCTTAAAGCCATTCAAAAGGTACCATAAGTTGATAATTGCATCCAAAAATGGTATAGGGGTCTTGTGGGATCAAAAAGATGCAAAAACAATCGAAACAAAGTTTTGGACTGAACTGAGAAGCCACCTACGCATGCAAGTGGTTGAGGTGCGGCCGCAGGTGACCTTTTTCCCTGTCCAGGGACACCTGCGTTGGCATCGGCGCCCGCAGGTGCCCTGTCTGTGAGGGCGGGTGCCCATTTCAGCCTCTACGGGTCATTTTAGGGTCCTTTTTTGTAATAAATTGTCCATGGACATAAATAAGCTTCTCTTTACATGTTTTAGGCCAACTTGTATGCCAACGAACAACCATGGTTTCAAAACACACATGAACATCACCAAAACTACATTCTCCTTTCAATATACCACCAATTCTATACCCAGTTTCATAACAACAATTCCACAAGTTATACACATAGATAAATCAAGTTAGGGACATAAACATATCATACATGTTGACATTTAATCCATAAAATTCACTTCTTTCAAGACCACAAATCCACTTTCAAGTTTAGAAGGCAAAACCCTTCACCGATTAAGCAAAAGTAGACTGTTTTACACATAGTGATCTGTCCAACACTTTTCCAACATAACCAACATGATTTATACACCCTATCATGAACATAATATATTAAACCATAAAAGTAAACACTTACCAAAGCTTGCAAAAGAGTGATCTTGTCCAAAGAGAGTGATAGCTTGGGGTTTGTGAGAGATGAGAAATGTTTTAGAAAATTCTAGAAATGGCATGTGTGTTGTAATGAATAAAAATCTGATTTTGTGCCCTATATAGTCCCTCAAGTCATCCTTATCCAAACATTAAATGTGTTTTACTTGGTCAATGGTAGAATGGATCATTTTCTCCCTTTGGGCCATGTCTTGTGAATTAATTTTGGGCCTTAAATTAAGCCCATTAGCACATGTTAATTCAGCCTAACAAACTAATGCATAATTCACTAACCATCTCATGTTTAAATAATTCCATAAATGTTAAGGTAGTCTCATGGGTTTGGAAATGTACGGGGTGTTACACACTAGTTGGTTAGGAAGTAGAAACCAGAATCTAGGAAGTATAATTTTCCTGTTATCACTAGTTAGTCTTGTTGCATTGAACATGATTTTTTTCTAACTTATAATTTTATTTTGATTGTGTAGGAAAATATTGGTGATCGAATTTGAATGGTGGCCACAAGTCAACTCGACCTATTGAAGTGAATGATAAAGAGTTTTTGAACAATATATTTTGATGTATGATTGAATACATTTTGTTTTGTGTAATGGAATTTATCTTTAGTATTGATCTAAGAATGTGTTAGTTCATTTTGAATACACTGTTGTTTTTGAAGTTTGTTACAAATGATCTATACATTTGAATATTTATTATTTAATTTGTGTTTGAGATCATTTATATATGTATTTATATATATATATATATATATATATATATATATATAATTTCTGGCTATATATATGCAAACCAAAATCATTATTTTCTATTTATACAATGTTGTCACACTTCAAAAGTGTGGCTATAGGAATAAAAATTGTGTGCATGTACATAAGAAAAGGTTACACTTTATAAGTGTTATTATAGAAGAGGTATAAAAGGCTGCACTTTTAAAGTGTGACCAGTAATAAAGCTAAGGCCACGCTTTCCAAGTGTAGCATTATCAAATAAAACTATTGCCAATGGGATGCTACAAAGTGTGACCTTTGTAACTCTTAGGCCACACTTTTTAAGTGTAGCTGCTATGGCCACACATAAAAAGCGTGGATTAATGTCAATGGTTACGCCCTTTTAGTCCACCCCCGAAAAAGCATAGCCTTTGATCAAAGGCTACACTTTTTGTAACTTTAGGCCACACTTTATAAGGGTGGATAAAAGACTACAATATTGTAGTAATTATATCATTCATAGGGTTCACCATCGTACTCAAAAGTTTCATTAAGCCTCATATGGCTCGTCATCACTATTCTTATTGCTCATGTCGCTATAAGCATAGTCACTAATATCATCTCGATAATAATACGAAGCTATGGATGACATTCTATCTTATATCATCTTTTATACCTACAAAACTAGCAAACAAGTTAGTAATAAAAGTCTCACATCACTCGTATATGAACGCTCCACTCACCTTCTAGGGCTTCTTTCCCAAATTGATAGTGTTACTAGCTTTGCTCGATTAATTCACAGTTATCTATTCTCGAGGAGGAATGAATCTTTGTGACTCTTGAAAGAAGGACGACTCAAATAAATGTAAAGGGATTGAATCAAGAAACTAATAAATGAAATAAAATAAAAAGTAGAAGAAAAGAAGCACGAAAAAAATCAGACTCAAAAACTAAGTAACAAAAAGTAGAAGGAATTACTTGATGTTAATTAGTTTGAAGAATAAAAGTGGTGATTTGATGTTAAATACTAGTTAACAAGTAATTAAATATGTTAATTGATTGTTAAATAGTAGATAAATGGAAGAGAAATGAATGGGAAAAAGAATTAGAAAGTTACGGACACTTTAGAAAAATTTTGGGGCCACAAAGAAGTTCAACACTTGAAAATTTTGATTTGATGATTAAAACTATTTAACAAGTAATTAAAGATGTTAATTAATTATTAAATAGTTGAGAAATCGAAGAAAAATGAGTGTAGAAAAAGAATTACAAAGTTTAGACACTTAAAAAAAAATTTGGGTCCCAAAAAGTCCCAACACTTAGAATTTTTTCTAAGTGTTGGAAGTCTGAAAAATCTGCTATCTGAATCTATCCCACATGCGCTAGGCTGGCGAGTGGGCTTCTGCTAGGGTGCTGCATGGCAGCTAACTGGGAGTTGGCTGCTGCACTTGCAGTTTACTAGTGATGTGGTGTTTGACAGCTGACGCGGCAAATATCAATTTTTTTTAAAACATTTCCACTAGTGGACCAACAAACACCTTTGACCAACTTTGACTTGAGAAAATTGTATCAAATGTACTTTTTCTTCTCCTCCTTCTTCAAGAACAACTTGAAGACTCCAAGAACACCTAGAATACCAACAACACACACTAAATCCCAACACCCTCAAATCAACTCGAAATTGGCTCAAAATTTAGGATTAGCTTTCCCTCGACGTAGGGAACAAACCCCAGTGCCAAAAATGAACCCATTTTCTCCATCTTTAAACTATGAAGAACACCATAAAAATTAAATAAGTCAACCTCAATCAAACAAGCTCCGATTGACATGAAATTTTAAAAACGTGCTCTTTTCAACACGACGAACAAACTCCAATAATGTTTAAGCTCCAATTTCAAGCCAATTGCTCCCGAAAATTAAACTCACTTGCAATTACTTCAAACCATGAAGAACATCATGAACACAAGAATTGACCCTAGTGAAATTTAATTTTGTTTGCCTTTAAATTTTAGATTCGAGCTCCAATTGACTAGGAAAACAAACCCTAATTTAATTGAACATCCAATTTTGCCTCAATCAACAAACCCAATTCACCACCTTCAAGCTTTTTAACCTTCAACAATGGTAAAATTTCCAAACAACTCCATATCAAGCAATAATTTTAGATTTAGACCCTTAAACATTAGAGAAACATGTATCTTGTGTTAGAAACTCAAATAAAAACACGAATCACACGATTTTTTTTATTTCTGAATTTTTGACCCAATTTTTTTTTTGATACGATTTTCAGATTTATGAACCTAGGATTAAGAATTATTGGAACAACTCTTTAGCCTAAGCTTTGATACCAAAATGATAACGATCCTAATCGAGGTGACTAAACTCAATATCAAACACGTAAAATTAAACAACACAAATTGAAGATGAGGGATAGATTAGAAAGAGGGATGGGAATGGAAGAAAGAAAGGCCTAAATGAATTCATAAATAAACCAAGGAAGAAGAGAACTCAATCAAATGCATGAGAAATCAAATCGAATCCACAATATGATAACTCAATGATCAATGAAGTGAAGAAGATAACACAAGCAAATCTGAAATCCACCCTAATCACTCAATCTAAGCTAACAATTGAAATTGAACCCAATCACTACTTCAACCTAGAGTAACCAAATATCAAGTCTATTCAAGACAATTCAATCATCCAAAATCTACCTCAAAAATGATAAAGACTACTATTTATACTAGGAAAATAAAAGAAGCCACCTTCTATTACAATATCAACCTTAATGAAGTAAGGCCCTTGTTTGGTTGTCTTCATTTGTGAATTCATGAAATAGCATGGTCCCCTTGACTTCAAGTCTTCATTCCAAGCTATCTTCCAAACAAGATATTGCTCATGAGGGAGCCCCTTCCAAGCGTTCATGAACCTCAAGCCTTCCAAATAAGTGATCACCAAGCTTCAAAAGTAGTGGATTGATGCCAAGTCTACCAACTCCTTAGCTTGGTTCCGTGCGTAAGGCTTTGATAGAATTTGGATTGCATCATATGGTCACCTTTTTAAACTATCGATAGTTTATACACATGCGCATATCTAACACCCCATACCTTCCCAACCCTACTTGAAGACATTGAACAATGTTTACTTAGGTGTCGAGACCCACAAGTATGTATTTTGTAATGTTATTGATGAGATAATTGATATTGGCCCTCGTACATGTGATTAGACCTTCATAGGAGGTGTTTTTTGACTTCGTGGAACATTTGTGGGGTTAAAAACGAGGCTTGTAGTACCTCCAAACAAAAGATATTAAAGGTAAGAAGTAACTTAAAGAATAGAACTTGAAGTATCTAACCAAACCCGTAAAGAAAAGTCGAAGAAAGAAATTTTCAAAAAAATTAAGGGCCAGGCTCGCCAGAGGGCGTGCCAGGCTGCCTATTGCCAAAATTTTTTGGGCACAAGAATCAAGGTGTTGCGCCCAAGGGCGTGCCAGGCTGCTTGTGCACACCTTTCAAAAGTTGGAAATTTTTCTACGTCCCAAGGGTGCCCGGGGGCGTACCGGGCCGCTTTTTGCTACATTCCTTCTACAACCGCGAGCCTATACATGGGATAATTGAAATATTGGTATTCCATTTTGATAAGATTATTCGTGGATGACTTTGGCATCCAAATGACGTTTTTACCCTTTCGGTCAAAATAAGCCATACGTGGCTAGAATCACTTGTTTTTAGGATTGAGGCTACGAATATGAATCGCGTGAGTGGGAATATTGTCATAAAATGTATGAAATGATTTAAACATGAGAAATTATTTATTTTATTGGATTAAGTGAATTGGGCTCAATAAAGGCCCAAAATAAGGAAAAAGATGGGGGCCAAATGGGTCAAATGACCCATTCTTCCATTGACCTTCTAGACATAGCATTAAATGCTATAAAGAGTGGATAAGGATGAATTGAGGGCTTATATAAAGGTCCAAAATATCTGATTTTTATTCATTACAAACTCTCATGCCTTTTAGACAAAAATACAAGATATTTCTCTCAAACCCTAAAGAACCCTAAGTCATTTCTTGGAGCAACATCATTATTTTTCAAGCTTGGGTAAGTGATTATTATTATGGTTTAACATATTATATGTATGATAGATCATGTTATTTATGCTTGGAAGTGTTGAACATGACACTTTGTGTTTTTGTAAAAGATGTGTCATCTATGGAATTTAAGCTTAAAAGATGACTTGTGGTTTTGATAAAAGAGCATGGTATGGATGAAATATCAACATGTATGGTGTGATTATGTTATTAAACTTGTTACTTTTCTATAAGTGAAAATTATGGGATTTTGGCTGATATGTGCTATGTGGTGTATTAAGGTGACTTGATGGATTAATTATGATATGGTGTGAATGAGAAAGTATAAAGGAGAAGCTTTGTTGTGAAATGCTATTGGTATGTGATGTTGTGATCAATGTATGGCATGATTGGGGTATTGTTGGTATGTCAATGCCGTAAATGGTATTGTAGAGAAGGAAATGACATTTTAAAGGCAAACATGTAACTCATTGTCGTCATATGCATTTGTAAGGTAGTTGGTGGTTAATGTAAACTCCGTTATGTATTTGTGTTGTAGAGTGAAACATAAGGAAGGAGAGGGACTATTGTATGCACATCTAAGATTGTATATTTGTATTGAGAATACAAGGTATGTAAGGTTACTCTGTCCGTATCTTTCTGCAGCACATAGTATTCACTTTGACATTACACTTGTCCTATCCCAAAATGTGCTAAGGTATCCTATATCCGGTTATCAGTTGTCATTATCACATGTTTCCTACTCATTGATCAATTGTGATTCACATGTCTCATATTCATTGACTAATGTTCCAAAAGTACAATAAGGTTGTGTTCCAAAGTTCCAATAGTGGTTATACACATGTCTCTTATTCATTGATTATTGTCCAATGGTTCCAATCATATTATGTTTCCAATAAGGTTATGTATCCAATAATGTTATGACTATCATTGTATCAACCTCAAAGGAAAAGAACAAAGTAATGCACATATGTGGTTAATGTTTGAGTATGGGTGGTAGCTTTGGGGGGCAAAATGCCTAGCTCAAGCCGATCCCGAGATTATTGGATCGGGGGCAGTCCTAGAGGCATAAGCCTAGCTCGGACAGATCCTGACAGGGGGTAGCTCTAGAGGTAATATAGCTCGAGCCGAACCTTATATGTTGGTTTATGGGTGGCAGCTCTAGAGGTAATAACCTAGCTCAAGCCGAGCCCGATATATTGATTCATGGGTGGTAGCTCTAGAGGCATAAGCCTCGATCGAGTCAATCCCAACATAACATTATGTTATGTTAAAACCCACTGTTCAGTCAGGGCCCGGGTATCACAGATCACAGGCAAAGATGAATAATCATAGAGGCAAAGAAACAAAGAAAGTAATGAAAGCAATATACATGGTTCCCAAAACACAGAAGGATGATTTATCCATATGGGTTATTCATTTGTAACTGAGTTCATTGACATATTTATGATTCATGCAGTTTCATTTGAGCCTTACATACTCAGTACATTATTCGTACTGACGTCCCTTGTGGGACTTACCTTACTTGCTGCAGGCGCAGGTGCTAGTAGGCCTCCACAGTCGGTTGCCAGTTGTTTGCGGATCGTTGGTGAGCTCCAGTTAGTTTGGGGCTTCTCCGAGTCATAATTGTACATATGTTTTGGTATTGTACATGTTGTATAAAGTGGGGACTTGTCCCGAATTTCAGTTGGTCTGGTAAATACATCTGCTAGAGGCTTTTGTAGATGTATGTGGGTGTATGAATTTAAAATGATACATGATATTTTTGACTTGATGGCATCAACGGCCAAGTTTCACATATGTATATATATCACCTGTTCCGTGATTTCCATTATTAGCCTTTTATGTTCTTATGTGATAGTGGTGTTTCCTATGGCATGCATATGAATGAATAGAAGCAAAGCTTGGTTCTCTCAGGCCTTATCGGCTACGGGTGCCAATCCGCCCATTTGGGATGCGGGTGTGACAATAGTGGTATTAAAGCGGGTCGTTCTAAGGGTGTCTACAAAGCCGTGTCTGAGTAGAGTCTTACTTATTGATGTGTTGTGCACCACATTTATAAGTAGGAGGCTAGGGGACATTTAGGAGTCGTTTCTTTTCTTCACTTCTAGATCGTGCAATAGAGCCAGTGTTGTAAGTTGAATTGTATCTGACCATGGTAATTATTTTTCTTTGGTATAGTAAAATGTCAATCACAAGAGGAGGTAGAGGTAAAGATAAGCAGGTAGATATGCCTGCTGGAGAGGGAATGAATAGATTACCACCTAACCAAGCTATTCAAGGTGGAGCAAATGCTGAAATTTCATCGCGGCCTTCGTCTACTTTTCCAGCTCCGAAAGAGCCAGTCGGTAGAGAAGTACCCGTAAAACCACCAATGAATGCCACGGATCAGGATTTAAGAAATGCAGTACATATGTTAACTCAATTAGTGGCGGCACAAATTCAAGGATAAGTTGGTTCAACGACAAATGAGAATGATGCGGCTAGAGTGGCGAGTCGCAGAACACATGATTTTCTAAAATTGGACCCTCCTATATTCACTGGGTCAGATCCGAAAGTAGATCCACAGGACTTCGTGGATCAAATTTAGAGGGATCTGGAAGTTATGCACGTGACTGGGGTTGAAACAGTTGAACTCGCGGATTATAGATTGAAAGGTGAAGCGATATTGTGGTATGAAGATTGAAAGAAGTCTCGTGGTATTGGTGCAATGTCATTCAATTGGGAAGAATTTAAAGTAACATTACTTGATCATTACCTCCCATATGAGATTCGGGAGGCACGTGCAGATCAGTTTCTAAATCTCCGTCAGGGAAATTTGAGCGTTAGAGAATACAGTTTGCAATTTAATTTCTTGGCTCGATATGCTCCAAATGTGGTAGCTACAATGACAGATAGAGTCCATCGATACGTGGATAGATTAGAGCCATATTTGATAAGGTATTGCACCATTGCTGCCTTGAATAGGGATATGGACATAGCTAGAATACAAGCCTTCGCCCAGAAAATGGAAGATCAAAGACAGAGAACAAGGGCACATGAATTTGACAGAGGACAGTCCAAAAGGGATAGACCTATGGGACAATCCATGATGTCCCAAGGAGGATCTAGGCCTCGGATGTTTCCCAGACCGCCTAGACTATCATTCTCTTATTCCACAGTAGGTGCTCACTCTCAATTCCGAGGCTAGAGGTGGTCAATCTGGGCAGAGTAGTGGAGTTCACGAATCACAGGCAGCAAGATTTCCTCGTCAGCAGTGTCAGCACTGCGGGAACAAATGCTGAATTGGGACAAATGCTTGCTTTTGGTGTGGTATGACGGGACACGTGATGAGAGAGTGTCCCCAAAGGAGCATGTGTGGTATAGCACGACCGACAGGATTGGCTGTTGCGTCATCATCATCGGTTCCTTCTTTAGGCCGAGGTGTCTAGTCTATGGGTCGTGGTAGAGGTGCCAGACGAGCAGCCAATACTGGTGGGGTCCAGAATAGCACTTATGCTTTAGTGGACCGACAGAATTCAGAGGCTTCTCCTGATGTCATCACAGGTACATTATCCATATTTTCATATAATCTATATGCACTGATTGACCCAGGTTCTACATTGTCCTATGTTACTCCATTAATTGCTGCAAAATTTGCAAAGGCACCAGAATTATTAATTAAGTCAATTGAAGTATCTACACCGGTGGATGAATATATTATTGCAAAGAGAGTATATCGTAATTGTATGGTAACTGTGTGTGGTCATGATACACTGGCTGACCTCATCGAACTAGACATGGTGGATTTTGATGTGATAATAGGGATGGATTGGTTGGCTTCTTGTTATGCCACGATAGATTGTCGCACCAAGAAGGTACATTTTTGTTTTCCGCAAGAAAATGTTCTTGAATGGCAGGGTAATGTGGGGGCACCAAGAGAAAAATTTATTTCCTATTTGAAAGCAAGGAAAATGATTACCAAGGGATACATATGTCACTTAGTACGAGTGAAAGATACTGAAGTGGAACCACTAACTCCACAGTCGGTTCCAGTGGTCAATGAATTTCTAGATGTATTTCCATAGGATCTTCCAGGCTTACCCCCAGAACAGAAAGTAAAGTTTGGCATTGATGTGATTCCAGGAACTCAGCCTATCTCTATTCCTCCATATAGAATGGCTCCAACAGAATTGCATGAATTAAAGGAGCAGTTGAAAGATTTGCTGGACAAGGGCTTCATCAGGCCTAGTATGTCCCCGTGGGGTGCACCGGTATTATTTGTACGAAAGAAAGATGGCACATTGAGAATGTGCATCGAATATCGGTAATTGATTAAGGTAACACCCCGTAAATTCCCAACCCTACTTGACGACATTGAACAATGTTTACTTAGGTGTCGAGAGCCACAAGTATGTATTTTGTAATGTTATTGATGAGATAATTGATATTGGCCCTCGTACATGTGATTAGACCTTCGTAGGAGGTGTTTTGTGACTTCGTGGAACATTTGTGGGGTTAAAAACAAGGCTTGGAGGACCTCCAAACAAAGTATATTAAAGGTAAGAAGTAAGTTAAAGAATAGAACTTGAAGTATCTAACCAAACCCGCAAAGAAAAATTGAAGAACAAAATTTTCAAAAAGTTTAAGGGCTAGGCGCACCAGAGGGTGTGCCAAGATTCCTATTGCCCAATTTTTTTGGGCACAGGCAGCAGGTGGCTCGCCCAAGGGTGTGCCAGGATGCTTGTGCACACCTTTCAAAAGTTTGAAATTTTTGTAAGTCCCAAGGGTGCCCGGGGCCGTACCGGGCCGCTTTTGCCACATTCCTTCTACAATCATGAACCTATACATGGGATAATTGAAATATTGGTATTCTATTTTAATAAGATTATTCGTGGAAGAACTTGGCATCCAAATGACGTTTTTACCCTTTTGGTCAAAATAAGCCATACGTGGCTAGAATCACTTATTTTTGGGATTGAGGCTACGAATATCAATCGCGTGAGTGGGAATATTGTCGTAACACGTATGAAATGATTTAAACATGAGAAATTATTGATTTTATTGGATTAAGTGAATTGGGCTCAATAAAGGCCCAAAATAAGGAAAAAAGACTTGGGTCAAATGGGTCAAATGACCCATTCTTCCATTAACCATCTAGACATAGCATTAAATGCTATAAAGAGTGGCTAAGGATGAATTGAGGACTTATATAAAGGGCCAAAAAAATCTGATTTTTATTCATTACAAACTCTCATGCCTTTTAGACCAAAATACAAGATATTTCTCTCAAACCCTAAAGAACCCTAAGTCATCTCTTGGAGCAAGACCATCATTTTTCAAGCTTTCGTAAGTGATTATTCTTATGGTTTAACATATTATATGTATGAGAGATCATGTTGGTTATGCTTGGAAGTGTTGAACATGGCACTTTGTGTTTTTGTAAAAGATGTGTCATCTATGGAATTTAAGCTTGAAAGATGACTTGTGGTTTTGATAAAAGAGCATGGTATGGATGAAATATCAACATGTATGGTGTGATTATGTTATTAAACTTGTTATTTTTCTATAAGTGAAAATTCTGAAATTTTGGCCGATATGTGCTATGAGGTGTATTAAGGTGACTTGATGGATTAATTGTGATATGGTGTGAATGAGAAAGTATAAAGGAGAAGCTTTGTTGTGAAATGCTATTGGTATGTGATGTTGTGGTCAATGTATGGCATGATTGGGGTATTGTTGGTATGTCAATGCCGTAAATGGTATTGTAGAGAAGGAAATGACATTTTAAAGGCAAACATGTAACTCATTGTCGTCATATGCATTTGTAAGGTAGTTGGTGGTTAATGTAAACTCCGTTATGTATTTGTGTTGTAGAGTGAAACATAAGGAAGGAGCGGGAATATTGTATGCACATCTAAGATTGTATATTTGTATTGAGAATACAAGGTGTGTAAGGTTACTCTGTCCGTATCTTTCTGCAGCACATAGTATTCACTTTGACATTACACTTGTCCTATCCCAAAATGTGCTAAGGTATCCTATATCCGGTTATCAGTTGTCATTATCACATGTTTCCTACTCATTGATCAATTGTGATTCACATGTCTCATATTCATTGACTAATGTTCCAAAAGTACAATAAGGTTGTGTTCCAAAGTTCCAATAGTGGTTATACACATGTCTTTTATTCATTGATTATTGTCCAATGGTTCCAATCATATTATGTTTCCAATAAGGTTATGTTTCCAATAATGTTATGACTATCATTGTATCAATCTCAAAGGTAAAGAACAAAGTAATGCACATATGTGGTTAATGTTTGAGTATGGGTGGTAGCTTTGGGGGCGAAATGCCTAGCTCAAGCCGATCCCGAGATTATTGGATCAGGGGGCAGTCCTAGAGGCATAAGCCTAGCTCGGACAGATCCTGACAGGGGGTAGCTCTAGAGGTAATAACCTAGCTCGAGCAGAACCTGATATGTTGGTTCATGGGTGGCAGCTCTAGAGGTAATAACCTAGCTCGAGCGAGCTCGATATATTGATTCATGGGTGGTAGCTCTAGAGGTATAAGCCTAGCTCGAGCCAATTCCAACATAACGTTATGTTATGTTAAAACCCACTGTTCAGTCGGGGCCCGGGTATCACAGATCACAGGCAAAGATGAATAATCATAGAGGCAAAGAAACAAAGAAAGTAATGAAAGCAATATACATGGTTCCCAAAACACAGAAGGATGATTTATCCATATGGGTTATTCATTTGTAACTGAGTTCATTGACATATTTATGATTCATGCAGTTTCATTTGAGCCTTACATACTCAGTACATTCTTCGTACTGACGTCCCTTGTGGGACTTACCTTACTTGCTGCAGGCGCAGTTGCTAGTAGGCCTCCACAGTTGTTTGCGGATCGTTGGTGAGCTCCAGTTAGTTTGGGGCTTCTCCGAGTCACAATTGTACATATGTTTTGGTATTGTACATGTTGTATAAAGCGGGGACTTATCCCGAATTTCAGTTGGTCTGGTAAATACATCTGCTAGAGGCTTTTGTAGATGTATGTGGGTATATGAATTTAAAATGATACATGATGTTTTTGACTTGATGGCCTCAATGGCCAAGTTTCACATATGCATATATCTCACATGTTCCGTGATTTCCGTTATTAGCCTTTTATGTTCTTATGTGATAGTGGTGTCTCCTATGGAATGCATATGAATGAATAGAAGCAAATCTTGGTTCTCTCGGGCCTTATCGGCTACGGGCGCCAATCCGCCCCGTTGGGATGCGGGGCGTGACAGCATAGACCCATACTTCTTCTTCAAATACAACACTGGAGCACCCTAAGGTGAAATAATAGCTCTAGTAAGCCCCTTACTCAACAAATACTGCAATTGGTCTTTCAATTCCACCATAACCATCCTATAATGAGGAACAAAGATGGGTTTAGTGCTCAGATCCAAGTCAATAGTAAAATTAATGCCTCTAACTGGAGGAATACATGGTAAATCAGAAGGAAACATATCCATAAACTCCCTAATCACTCTCATTATCTCCAAAAAGACGTATCAACACTAGTATCATGCACATAAGCCAAGTAGGAAATACACCTCTTCTACACCCTCCGTTGAGCCTAATGAAAGGATACAACCCTCTTTGGATAGAAACCCAAAGAACCCTTCCACTCTAACATCAGTAACTCAGCATAACTAAGGTGATTGTCTTAGAATAGAAATCCAATACGACAAGATATGGAGAAAGACAATCCATACCTAAAATCACATCAAAATCTACTCTGTCCTAAATAATCAAATCTGCCCAAGCATCATATCCCAAAAGAGTTACAACATAGGATCGGTACACCTGATCCACCGCTAAAAAATCACCTACCGAGATAGAAACACAAATAGGCATAGCAAGAAACTCATACATCATATTAATACCCGAAGCAAAATTTACATACAAGTATAAAAAAGTAGATCCATGATCAAATAATACAAAAGCAGTCCGATGGCAAATTGGAATAATATATGTAATGACTGTATCAGAGGCCTCTACATCTGGTCTACTCAAGAACATATAACACTAACCATACCCACCTCCAAACTGAAAAACTCCATCGCCACTCCCACGAGTCTTCGAGGCTCCACCTCTAGCACCCTGGAAACCACCTTTACCATTCTGTGTACCTCCTCTAGCCGGTGGTACCACTGCTCGATAGGTTTGTATATAAGACCCTACTGTGGTCGACCCTACCTATGCATGGGGATATCCCTCTCAATATGACCAAACTAACCTCTATAAAACATCCTCCACCTAGGACTAAATTTTATGGCTTTCTGAAAGGACTAAAATATCGATGAAAACCTAAAATGAAGACTTCTAGATATCTAAGACAAGATCTGACCACACAAAGTACCAAAACCTTAACAACCACTATTAGAACTCTATAATACTTCCTGAACTAGCTTACTATGTTGGAAATGCTGACTTCTACCTGTAAAGTCTCTTCCTCGAGATGATGAACTATTGAAACCATAATGTATGTGAAACCTTTTACCACTACCTACCGGGGCATCATGATGTATTCCCTTGATCTTTTTAGCATGGTCCACTATTTTCTAAAAGTTTCCCCCAGTAGTCACTAATTGAGTTGTAGCCAATTGAAAAAGAGTCATCAACCCATTCACAAACTTTCAAAACTGCTCCTCCTCTTATGAATTACTCATCAGGGCATGAAATATCATCTCGTACTTAGAAACTGACATGGTACTCCTCTCTAGATCATCAAACTTATCTCTCTACCTCTTTCTCAAGCTATAAGATATATACTTCTAAAAGAAAGCCTCAAAAAATTATGTCCGTGCCAGAAGAGGGAAACCCGCTGGCCTACAACCCAAATAAGATCTCCACTACTATTTTACTAACCCCATCATATAAAAAGTGGTATAATCCATTCCATGCAACTCAACCAAACTGAGGTTATGCAAGCTCTCCTGACAACTAACAAGAACTCATATTCATCATCCTCAGGTGCACCAGTAAACTTGGGAGGACCTAATCTCACAAACCAATAAAAATTTTCTACTTATCAACTGTCCTTACTACTCTAGGAGAAACCCATGGAGAAATAAGTCTGATTGACAAAGAATCAATGCGTGAAGCCATAATAGCAGCAGGTTCTACCCCTAGAGTCTGAAACCCCTGAATTAGCACCTGCCCTAGCATCTGAACACCATGTCTAGTCTGATACCCATCAAGAGTGATAGGTATATCTCCTTTATGAGCCATTCCCTCCATATAACTCAAGATTCAAATCATAGTATCTTATAATATTAGGATAGCTATAAAACCCTATGGGACCTGAGCTGGCCCTATGTCCTCTGGTTGATATGCTTCATTATTAAACTCAACCTTTAGCTTAATAGATGCAGCCCTGGCATGTCCCCTAGCTAGTGTTGCACCCCATGCTCTAACTCTACCACATCCTCCACCCTTAACTGGAGCCCTAGTAGAAGGTGTAGGCATATCATCCTTAGTAGCATTTTATCTCATTCTCACTATCTGACGAGAGAATGAAATACAAAGTTTATAATTCAAGAAGAGCACAAATATGCATGATAAGGAATCAAGTATGTAGAATCTTTCCAAAGAATATCTCATAGCCTCTCAAAATATATAAATATGTCATCATACCAATTTGTCTACTTGTCACAACCTAAGTTTACATCCTAGACAAGGCACGGTACTTGAAACCACAAGTGATCCCAAGTGAACCTCTGGTACTGATATATTATTAAAATCATATACTTAAATGCTGAGAAGAAGCATAATTATGACTAAAATATGTAATAATATGAACAATGACCATTTCAAAAATTAAGAGAATATCTGTAATATCCAACAACTGAACTGTCTATGTGTTAATAAAGCCTCTACTACTATAAAGATGAGTTGCTTGGATAAGATCCCCAGCTAACTCCAAACTAACTGCAAATAATTATTTGAAATGACTAAATAATTTGAATATTAGAAATAGTCCTTGAATGAAGAGGACTCACGAAAGATGGATTGGAATATCTACATTTCTGATCTAAAAATGAGTCTGGTAATGGGCACCAAAATTTATATCATGATAAGATATATCACAAAAGATAAGTATGCGGTCAGTAGTACTGAATCTACTGAGCATGTGAGATATGCAAATTCCATAAATAACTCATAAAACATGCTATATATTGATTTTAGATTCATTGAGTAAAATTGTATAAATGTATCAAAAGTTGTATTAAAACGACTCAAAAATATAAGCATAAACTGGAAACATGAGAAATAGTTGTAAATCATGAAATGACATAGCTAGTCTGAAAATTGTTGATTGATGTACACATATCATATTTTAAATCATTTATGAGGAGAGCTTCTTACAACCAACATAAACCATAGGAGCAACATGGATTCCAACATACTACCCCAGTTGGGAGGGTTCCTTATATCTTGCCAAGGGTGCATAACCTATCTGCTATGGATCCACTAATTGAGCCTATTTAGCTAAAGGTGTCACTATCAACTAGTGAAAGACCCTAAACCTACAATGGCAATGTTGTTCTAGGACTTGTGTTATTTGGAACCCATGTACGCTCGGTGCTAAATAATCCTCCCAAAAATGGTGTTACTATTTGCTCATAATGGATATTTTGTGGTCTAAAAATAAAGCATGTTATTAGTTCAAATTAATCACTCCGTGTCAAGATCCAAGTTACGGATCGGACGGGTACCTACCCAACTCTACCTTAGATAGGAGAACCCCTACTACTCAACCCTTCAAAAAAGTGCGGAAGATAGATAAAACTATAATTGAAATTGAACAATCCTTTTAATGACATAAAATCTCTTGTTTAACTATATTTATTGCATAATTTCATTACGGGAATAAAATAACAATTCCTAGAATCTAATCTAAACTGTTACAAGAGCACTAAGCACTGAAGGAGAAGAAAACCCAAGACACAGTATCCATGTAAGCATGAGCTAACACGAGTTGCTTAAGAGTAGCCTAGAAACTCCCACTAACCTATAATACGGCTATATCTCTAAGTGGAGATATAAAAAGTGTCATATCAGTACAACCACATGTACTGGTAAGTATCATCGGCTGACCAGGGTTAGAAACAAATAAAAACAATAGAAAATAAGGAGGAAATCATGACACAAGTTAAGGTTCTAAATAGTTAACCCTTCCCAAATTCCCTCTCTTCGGGTATTTGACACGTTGCCCTTAGCATCTCTTTGACCTACCTATCATTTAACATTTTTATGTATCTTGGTCCTTTGAGAATTTGATCCTTCCTTAAGTTCCCTTACTCTACTCAATTCATTAAGACAACCACTAGACTAAACTCCTTGGAATGGACTGGGTCACCTATATACCACAAATATAGCATATACATACTACGCATACTGGTATGAAGATAATTACCCATATAAAACATACCCAACATTTCCACTATGCTTCCCAGTCCACCACTCATGCCCACAACCTCAACATAAGACATAAAGAAGGATAGTATCACATTTTACCTCACCAACTAATAAAGTATAACGTCACATCACTTATACTTATGTCACACCCCGAGTCCTAATGAGGCGTGATTGGCACCCGAAGCCGACATGGCCTGAGAGAACCAATCTTTGCTTATGAACACTCGCATGCATCTCCTCATATGGACCTTATGAAACCCCATGCAACTATGCAAAAGTCATGGATATGGAAACGGATATGGAAACATATGCCATATCTATATATCAACTTGGCCGTTGGGACCAACAAACCAAAATGAGCATACACATCTTACATTCTGTTCCCACATAAGTCTACAAAGCCTCTACAGATACATGACTATGACAATCCTAGAGTCGGGATAACACCCCGCTCTATACGCATATACAATACCAAAATGAATGTACATAGCAACTAAGGAAGCCCCGAACCTACTGGAGCTCACCAAAAGTCGGCAAAAGATCCGCAACCTACAGTGGAGGCCTACTAGTACCTGCGCCTGCAACAAGTAAGGTAAATCCCCCGAGAGGGGTCAGTACGGAAAATGTACTGAGTATGTAAGGCCATATGAAACTTGTCATAAATACATCAATAGAATCAACATGTAATAGGATAGGCAACATGAACAACTCATCGATTGCATATGTGGAACAGTGTAGTTTAATTAAATTAAGTTCTTCTCTTTATGATTTATTCCTCATTGCTCATATCATAACGTACCCGAGCCCCGACTGATCAGTGGGTCTTAACATCACATCATGTGATGTTGGGATCGGGTTGAGCTAGGCTTATGCCCCTAGACCTACCACCCATAAATAAATACATCGGGATCGAGTCGAGCTAGGCTTATGCCCCTAGACTTGCCACCCATAAATCAACACATCGGGATTGAGTCGAGCTAGGCTTATGCCCCTAGACTTGCCACCCATAAATCAACACATCGGGATCGATTCAAGCTAGGCTTATGCCCCTAGACTTGCCACCCATAAATAACACATCGGGATCGAGTCGAGCTAGGCTTATGCCCCTAGACTTGTCACCCATAAATCATAACCAACAACAAATGTGTATTACTTTATTCTTACTTTTGATAGATTGATACTTGTGAGGAATTGATTCATCCTCTTATGAGAGAGTGATACAATCAGTGATGAGAGATTAACGTATGTACATAGCCACAACATTTTTGGAAACTCAAGAACACAACATGATTGGGACTTTTGGAACATGTCCATAATTATGTAACCCATGAACAACAATAACTCATGAATGAGGAATATGTGACTCAACAATAGATAACATGATTGAAATTATTAGACACAAGTCAATGAACAAGAGGTATGTGTATAGCCACTATTGGCACTTTGGAACATATCCTTTTTGGGCTTGTGGAACATTAACCATGACTTATGAGACATGAGATTCACAAATGCTCAATGAGTAGGAAATATATGATAATGACCATTGATAGCCGGATATAAGATACCTTAGCACATTTCGGGATACGACTAGCATAATGCCAAAGTGAATACGACGTACCGCAAAAAGATACGAACAAAGTAACCTTACATACCTTGTATTCTCAACAGCAACACACAATCTTAAATGCGCATACAATAGTTCCGCTCCTTCCTTATGTTTCACTCTACAACACAAATACACAACGGAGCCAACATTAACCACCAACTACTTTTAATGCATATAATAAATATAATTCTTATGTTTGCCTTTAAACATGCCATGTCCCGCTTGACACAACCATTCATGAAAGTATTATTCCAAAAATGCCACAATATTCCCAACATTGACCAACACATGATAACCAATGGCATGTCATGCCTAGTTCACACTTTCCACTCTCCATTATCACAACATCATAAGTATGCCATCAATTTCCTTCAATACACCTCACAACAACAAATCGGCCAAAATCCCATAATTTACAATTATATGAAAATAACATGGTTAAAAACAAAATAACACCATACATGTTCATATTTTATCCATACCATTCTCTTTCATTAAGACATCAAGTCTCTTTTTTCACCTTCAATTCACAAAGATGGCACATGTTCCACCAAAAGCAACAATACATCATTCACCACCTTGCCAACATAACTATCATGATATACATAATCTACCATGCATATAATATGTTAATCCATGAGAATAAATAATTACCAAGGCTTGGAATAGGATGATCTTGCTTCAAGAGTTGCCTTTGAGCTTCTAGGGTTTAAGAGAAAATATGTTAAAAAATAGACCAAAAGGCATGAGCTTCCAAATGACCACAAAAATCAGATTTTTGGTCCCTTTTATAAGAATTTATGTCCATCCTTATCCACTTCTAAAGCATTAAATGCTTGGTCTAGAAGGTCTTGAAAGAATGGGTCATTTGACCCATTTTGGGCCATGCATTCTTTTCATTTTTGGGTCCTTTTTAGGCCCAATTCACTTAACCCAGTAAAATCAATAATTTCTCGTGTTCACGTCATATCATACGTGTTACAAAAATATTCCCACTCATGTTATTCATATCCGTAGCCTCGATCCCAAGAACAAACGATTCTAGCCACGTATGGCCTATTTTGCCCAAAAGGGTAAAATCGTCATTTTGACCCCAAATTCGTTCTCGAGTAATTTTATCATGCCAATATAATATTTTACTCATTTCATATATGTTGTAGAAGATATGTGGCAAAAATTGGCTTGGTACGTACCCGGATACCCTTGGGACCTAGAAATTTCCAACTTTCGAAAAAGTGGAAAACCCAAGGTGGAACGCCCCTGGGAGCGCCAACTTACTGCCTATGGGCTAAAAATTTTAGCCCAGAGCGTCGTGTAACGGTCCCAAACGTGCCCCTCCTTAAAATTTTTCAAAAATTGCATTTTTCGACTTCTCTTCGCGGGTTTGGTTAGATACTTCAAGTCCTATTCTTTAACTCACTTATTAACCTTAATATACTTTGTTTAGAGGTACTCTTAACCTCGTTTTGAACCCCACAACTATCCCATGAAAATCACAAAACACTTCCACAAAGGTTTAATCCCATATACGAGGCCAAATTCTATTTTTCTCATCCTTAGCATTACAAAATACACACGTATGGCTCTCGACACCTAATTAATCATTGTTCAATGTCGTCAAGTAGGGTTGGGAAGGTACGAGGTGTTACATTCTTCCCCCCTTAGGAACATTCATCCTCGAATGTTAGTAACATCGTCTCATGTACATCCCATGCATCTCTCTCTTAGCATATATACGCATATACACACAATACTTATGCATACTTCCTTGTTATTGTTCTAACTCCATACCTTGAACTTTCTCCCGCGGTTACTTTGACTTCATTCTTTCTTTGACTCCCTTCTTGATTCAATTTCTCCACCGTATCTTTACCAAAGCTATTCTTATTTTTCCTTTATTTATATGGCAATATATATCCCTTCATAAGGGGGACATCCCGCATAGCTTGTCCATGTAATAAACTAATGAATCTCAGCATATGACTTGTGTTAGCCTATAGTTACTGTTTTACCATCTTAACTTTCTCCGTAGCATAGTGAACAAAATCTAGCCCCAAATAAGGCAATTCCACTCGGTTTAACTCGCCCAATTGATGATTTACACTTTCTTCTGTATAAACCCTCACAGATACCATGATGATACTTGAACAATAGCTATCATGATAAGCACATTCAATATAGGGTAAATGATCATCCCAACTACCGTTTAAGTCTGTCGCACAGACTCGTAGTATACTGTCAAATGTTTGGATAGTCTACTCTATTTTCCCGATCATATGAGGGTGAAAAGTTACACTCAAATTCACGTATGTGACAACTTCCAAAACTATGTAGTAAATTGAGTATTTCAGAACTCCGTATAGTTGTAATTCCTCTTTAATAACTAACCTCACATATTTGTCAACCATGTAAGTGGTCTTGAAAGGCAACATGTGTGTTATGTAGGTAAACCTGTCAACTAGCTCTCATGTGGAATCAAAATTCCCAAAATATATACAAGGCAACCCTTATGTGTAGGAGGCAAACTTGCAATAAAACCCATGTTAACCATATCTTATTTTAACCTGGACAACATATACATGGCATATAACCTCCAGGTTTTCTGATGCTCTGCTATTACCTATTGATAATTCGGTCAAGGAGTTACACTTGCTTGTTCTTTTTCTTTATATTGCCTAGCCAATGTCTTCTTACCAAACCATGGTACGTTTTTGTTTCTCTCCCAATGACAATAGAATTCTGTGAATGATGTGCTTCGGTTCTACTTCATTTCCCTCGTACGTAAGGTCAAATCTCATCGACCCTTGTGGTACGTTCTTTTTGCCGAACTAAATATAGGATTCGCATATTGCTTTTCCTTCACCTCTACGAATAAGGACTTTACCGCATTTTGCTCTATCACCCTTTAATCTGGAGTTTCTCATAAGATGCACTACCAAACTGCTTAATTAATATGTAGATCCTCACTATAACTTGTGTCCCCATAGACCGACCATCAGTACTTCCTAGTGCTTTGCGGCCTAATGCATCGACCACCGCATCTGCTTTTCCTGATTACGATCTCCGTATCTTATCTCAATCTCTTAATAATTTGAGTTATCTTCCCTTCCTCAGATTTAAGTCCTTCTACTCGAAGTGTATGCAAACTCTTACAATCGGTGTTTGTATCTCAATGTGAACCCTATGTAGTAGTGTCATATCTTCATATCTTTCTAATAACTACCACACCTGTTACCTCAAGATCATGTGTGATATAGTTTCTCTCACATGGCCACAACTGCCGTGAGGCATACGCTGTTATCTTATCATGCTGCATCAACACACATCCGAGGTCAACCCCGTAAGCATAACCATACATTGCATAACCTTTGTGCCTTAGAAAAATATAAAACTTGTGTAGAAGCCTCTTCGAAACTTGTCTCATATGCATCACTCTGCTGAAACTGAGTTACTCTGCTAAGGGCACAGGGACAGAAGAAAATCCTTTAGTAATGCTCCTAGATCACCAACCAACCCAAGGAAACGATGAATCTTTGTAAGCCTCACAGGCCTTAGCAAATTTTGTTTTTCACTGTTTCTATCTTTAGCATATCGACCTTCATTCCGTCATCCTATACAATGTGACCCTAAAACGCTATGGATTTTATCCAAAATTCATACTTTAGCGACCTGTGCATTCCACTTACGATCCTATCTTGTAACACCTGTCGTACGTAATTGGCATGGTCCTCTTGTGATTTTGATTAAACCAAAATATCATCCATGAACACGGTTACAAATACATCGAACAATAGTTTGCACACCCCATTCATCCGCTCTAGAATAGCAGCTGATACATTTATTAGTCCCAATGACACAACTTAAGAACCATTACAGTCAGAACGTGGTCGCAAGTCTGTCTTGGGTATATCTTTGTTTCTAACTCTGACTTGGTGATAACCCGAGCCCAAATTACTTTGTTTCTGAGACATTTGGTGCAAGAACGAGTGAATACAATCCTTTTGATAAAAAGGAACAACACACTTGGCACCCTGTAACTGATCAACCAATCGTCAATTCGTGGGAGGGGATATTTATTCTTAATCGGTACTTTACACAACTGCTAATAGTCAATCCACGTTCTCAAGTCCCATTTAAATTTTTTTTTCCACATTTACATAGATGCGCTCTCTTAATTACTCTGTTTCATTCCTATAGCGTTACTGGGGCCATGGTATATAGAAGAACAGAGATAAGCGGAGGGTCTGAAATCACATTAATATTAAGCTCTACTTCCTGTTTCGGGGGTAATCCTGGAAATTTGTCAAGCCTGATATCAAGAGAGTCATTTGACCACCGGAACCTATTGAGGACTTGGTGGTTTCGCATCAATCGCTCGCTCTCGGATTAACTGGCATACATACCCCTTGGCTATCAATTTCTTCACTTTACAATAAACAATAAAATTCTCCTTGGTGCCCCCACATTACTCTTCCACTCAGGAACATATTCGTATGGATAGTGAAAATATATCTTGGCAATTCACCGTGGTATAACAAAAACTAACTCATTCACTCCCATGATCACATGAACATCCACCGGTTACAATTCATAAGATTAGCCAATGTATTATACCCCACGTCGCTACCACATAATCATGACGCATTTCTTTTAGCCATAATAATTTCCCCTTTTGGTGTAGAGTTGTTTCAAATGGATGAACTAAAACTTCTACTATCCTTTCACAAAGTTTCTTCTTCTCTTTTTTTTTTACAATCAATGGAATAACATAGGATAGGGTAAATCCCCAAATCAATCAATGTAAATATGTGAAGAAATAAAAACAGATCATATACCTGCTGCATCATCAGGAGAAGCCTCAAATTTCTGCCGATCCACCACGGCGTAGGTATTGCCCTGGATGTTACTAGAACTAGCTTCTCCTCTAGCACCCTTGGCATGACCAGCAGCTTGTGCACCTCTACCTAGAGGAGGCACATATGATGTCGATGTGAAGGTTGGTCCCATGGGTCGTGCCATGCCACCTGTGTTCCTTCGTGGACACCCCCTTGCCACATGCCCTGGAATGCCGCAATAATAGCAAACATTCTGTCCAAACCGACATTCACCGGCATGAAACCTCCCGCAGCGCTGGCACAACCGACGATGAAACCTCGGGTGATTCATACTGTCTTGTGCTTGGTACCCCATTGTACGTAAACCCTGAATCTCACCTCCTTGCCCAAACTGGTTGCTTCAAAACCCTTGGAATAGAGGAGGAGTAATTGTGGTGGTATGGGGAAACGATGGCCTAAGTGGTTTGTGAAATGTCCTATGCCCAAATCCTCCTTGGGACGTCATGTTTTGTCCCATGGGTTTAGCCTTTTTTGGCGATCTTTCTTCCACTTCTTTCATCATCTCTCTCTGCCTCTGTCCCCCCTTCTGCTGCATAAGATCTTGTCTTTGATCTTGTGCAGCAACTACACGGGGTCAATATTTATACTGCACTCATTAAATCCTGCTCAATGGTATTGTCGGGCAGTTCCGAAGATACTTCTTTTCTTCTCAGCTCCTCCGGAACGGGGAAAGTGGCTGAAGCCCGTGATGCAAAGTCAGTATCAGCTCCACCTTGACTAACTTGGTTAGGTGGTGGTCTACTCAATCCCTCTCTGATAAGTGTAACAACCTGCTTACCCTTGCCTTTATCTTTTCTTGTCATCGGCAGTTTCTATATCAAAGAAAACCAATCACCATGGTCAGATATAATCCAACTTACAACACTGGCTCTACTGCACGATCTAGGAATGAAGAAAAGGAACAACATCCTAAATGTCCCGTAGCCTCCTACTTATAAATGTGGTGCACAACACATAGATAAGTAAGACTCTACTCAGACACGGCTTTGTATACACCCTTAGAACGAACTGCTCTGATACCACTTTTGTCACACCCCGAGTCCCAACGAGGCGTGATTGGCACCCGAAGCCGACATGGTTCGAGAGAACCAATCTTTGCTTATGAACACTCGCATGCATCTCCTCATATGGACCTTATGAAACCCCATGCAACTATGCAAAAGTCATGGATATGGAAACGGATATGGAAACATATGCCATATCTATATATCAACCTTGCCGTTGGGACCAACAAACCAAAATGAGCATACATATCTTACATTCTGTTCCCACATAAGTCTACAAAGCCTCTACAGATACATTACTATGACAATCCTAGAGTCGGGACAACACCCCGCTCTATACGCATATACAATACCAAAATGAATGTACATAGCAACTAAGGAAGCCCCGAACCTACTGGAGCTCACCAAAAGTCGGCAAAAGATCCGCAACCTACAGTGGAGGCCTACTAGTACCTGCGCCTGCAGCAAGTAAGGTAAATCCCCCGAGAGGGGTCAGTACGGAGAATGTACTGAGTATGTAAGGCCATATGAAACTTGTCATAAATACATCAATAGAATCAACATGTAATAGGATAGGCAACATAAACAACTCATCGATTGCATATGTGGAATAGTGTAGCTTACATAAATTAAGTTCTTCTCTTTATGATTTATTCCTCATTGCTCATATCATAACGTACCCGAGCCCCGACTGATCAGTAGGTCTTAACATCACATCATGTGATGTTGGAATCGGGTCGAGCTAGGCTTATGCCCCTAGACCTTCCACCCATAAATAAATACATCGGGATCGAGTCGAGCTAGGCTTATGCCCTTAGACTTGCCACCCATAAATCAACACATCGGGATCGATTCAAGCTAGGCTTATGCCCCTAGACTTGCCACCCATAAATCAACACATCAGGATCGAGTCGAGCTAGGCTTATGCCCCTAGACTTGCCACCCATAAATCATAACCAACAACAAATGTGTATTACTTTATTCTTACTTTTGATAGATTGATACTTATGAGGAAGTGATTCATCCTCTTATGAGAGAGTGATACAATCAGTGATGAGAGATTAACGTATGTACATAGCCACAACATTCTTGGAAACTCAAGAACACAACATGATTGGGACTTTTGGAACATGTCCATAATTATGTAACCCATGAACAACAATAACTCATGAATGAGGAATATGTGACTCAACAATAGATAACATGATTGAAATCATTAGACATAAGTCAATGAACAAGAGGTATGTGTATAGCCACTATTGGCACTTTGGAACATATCCTTTTAGGGCTTGTGGAACATTAACCATGACTTATGAGACATGAGATTCACAAATGCTCAATAAGTAGGAAATATATGATAATGACCATTGATATCCGGATATAAGATACCTTAGCACATTTCGAGATAAGACTAGCATAATGCCAAAGTGAATACGACGTACCGCAAAAAGATACGAACAAAGTAACCTTACATACCTTGTATTCTCAACACCAACACACAATCTTAAATGCGCATACAATAGTTCCGCTCCTTCCTTATGTTTCACTCTACAACACAAATACACAGCGGAGCCAACATTAACCACCAACTACTTTATAATGCATATAATAAATATAATTCTTATGTTTGCCTTTAAACATGCCATGTCCCGCTTGACACAACCATTCATGAAAGTATTATTCCAAAAATGCCACAATATTCCCAACATTGACCAACACATGATAACCAATGGCATGTCATGCCAAGTCCACACTTTCCACTCTCCATTATTACAACATCATAAGTATGCCATCAATTTCCTTCAATACACCTCACAACAACAAATCGGCCAAAATTCCATAATTTACAATTATATGAAAATAACATGGTTAACAACAAAATAAAACCGTACATGTTCATATTTTATCCATACCATTCTCTTTCATTAAGACATCAAGTCTCTTTTTTCACCTTCAATTCACAAAGATGGCACATGTTCCACCAAAAGCAACAATACACCATTCACCACCTTGCCAACATAACTATCATGATATACATAATCTACCATGCATATAATATGTTAATCCATGAGAATAAATACTTACCAAGGCTTGGAATAGGATGATCTTGCTTCAGGAGTTGCCTTTGAGCTTCTAGGCTTTAAGAGAAAACATGTTGAAAAATAGACCAAAAGGCATGAGCTTCCAAATGACCACAAAAATCAGATTTTTGGTCCCTTTTATAAGAATTTATGTCCATCCTTAGACACTTCTAAAGCATTAAATGCTTGGTCTAGAAGGTCTTGAAAGAATGGGTCATTTGACCCATTTTGGGCCATGCATTCTTTTCATTTTTGGGTCCTTTTTGGGCCCAATTCACTTAACCCAGTAAAATCAATAATTTATCATGTTCACATCATCTCATACGTGTTACAACAATATTCCCACTCATGTTATTCATATCCGTAGCCTCGATCCCAAGAACAAACGATTCTAGCCACGTATGGCCTATTTTGCCCAAAAGGGTAAAATCGTCATTTTGACCCAAAATTCATTCTCGAGTAATTTTATCGTGCCAATATAATATTTTAATCATTTCATATATGTTGTAGAATATATGTGGCAAAAATCGGCTCGGTACCTCCCCGGATACCCTTGGGACCTAGAAATTTCCAACTTTCGAAAAAGTGGAAAACCCAAGGTGGAACACCCCTGGGCGCGCCAAATTATTTCCTATGGGCTAAAAATTTTAGCCCAGAATGGTGTGGAATGGTCCCAAATGCGCCCCTCCTTAAAATTTTTAAAAAATTGCATTTTTCGACTTCTCTTCGCGGGTTTGGTTAGATACTTCAAGTCCTATTCTTTAACTCACTTCTTAACCTTAATATACTTTGTTTAGAGGTCCTATTAACCTCGTTTTGAACCCCACAACTGTCCCATGAAAATCACAAAACACTTCCACAAAGGTTTAATCCCATATACGAGGCCAAATTCTATTTTTCTCATCCTTAGCATTACAAAATACACACGTATGGCTCTCGACACCTAATTAATCATTGTTCAATGTCGTCAAGTAGGGTTGGGAAGGTACGAGGTGTTACATACTTAAGTAGACTCTTCCAACCATAGGCACCACAATAATTATGGGCAATGAAATAATGAATGCATGTATGCAAGGTGTACACACATTCTACAGTCAGCAGGGACTCTCAGATATAACCTGCAGGGGATGAGCTTAGTCGATGTACCAGTACCAGCGTGGTACCCCATCTAATAGCAGTGTTAGCATGACACCTGATCCGTTAAAAAGTATCGGCGTGACACCTAACTAATATAATAGTGTCGGTGACACCTGATCCATATATCATCTCAATACCATCTCAATACCATATGCCAAAGAATGATGTAGTCAATGATCAAAATTAATGCCCAAAGGCTAATCATAACATCCAATTCATATACAAAGACAGAGTAAACGATTCCAATTTACACCTTGTAAACTCACACTCTCCCAATATGATGACCATAACTTTAACCATAACTCATTTCTTTACTAATTAAGGTTCAATCCGAGCCTCATCAATATCATGGAATGAAGAGTTGAAGCTCGAGAATATGCTAAAGTAGAAGTACAAGAAATAAAGGCGAAAAGTGAAGAAAAAAGCTATAGACGTAAAGTGGCTATTCTTGATATTCAAGCCTCATGCTAAAGAAGACCCTTATTTTATTAAGGGTATATTTGTAATTATTAGTGTAGGCTATAAATAAGGGGGAATAACTCATTTTAGGGTAGATTATCTTGATGAATATTGAATATTAAATACTCTTTTGAGAGTTTGAGAGTTTGTTGAAGCTTATGATTGTTTCAAGTTTAGAAAGGAGGGTTGCTTGGGAATCTAATTCCCTTGAGGTATTTCTCATAGATTTAGGTGCTTATTTGGATATTTGAAGGAGGTCTTTTCTTTTTATAGAATTGGTTGCCTTTGATTCCACTTTTGTGTCTACCTTTCTATCCTTTTTATCTTTGTTTATCTTGTTTCTTTGTTTCCTTTGTTCTTTTAGTTTTCGCATTTCCTTTCTTGCATCATTTGCTATCAAAAGCTTAGGTTTGGGTTTGTTTCCACAAATCTACCCTTGTGATTTTGATTTCTTCAAAAATCCAAAAAAATTATAAAAAAAAAACATTTTTTTTTTGTTTTGATTTGTTTTTTATGATACTAGATATTGATTCCTAGTATCTTGTGAGTCTAGATCTCAAATTTCATTCAATTTTGAGTTGTAGAATTGAACATACCATTAAAGGGTTTTGAGCTTTTGAAACTTTGTGAATTTTGAAAATTGGGTTTATTTTTGGATTGATTTTGAAAGCTAAAAATTAATGGGGTTTGTTCGTGGCATTAAAAGGAACACGTGGGCGAAAATTTCATTGAATTTGGAGCAAAAATGAAGAAGTTATGAGCATTTGAAGATTGGAGTTTTTTTTCTTGTGTTCTTGAGCATCTTCATATTGTTCTTGAAGAAGAAGGTAGCAAAAGTACACTTTGATCCAAAAATTTTGAGGTCAAAGTTGATCAAGTATTTGTAGGTCCATTTGTAAAAAAATAAAAATAAAAATAAAATAAAATAAAAAATTGCCACATCAGCAGCACGTGTTGGATAGTTTCAAAGAGCTGAAAATGCAGGTTTTTGACACTTAGTTTTTTGGGGGGTCCTAAAGTTTTTTGGACCTAAAAATTTTTCTAAGTGTCTAAATTTCGTGATTCTTTTTTTGTTCTCTTTCTCTTTCGATCCCTCAACTATTTAACAAGTAATTAACATCTTTAATCACTTATTAACTAGTTTTAGACATCAAATCCTCTTCTTTGATCCTTCATACTAAGTACCAACAAGTAATTGCTTCTCTATTTTTGTTACTTTGTTTTTGAGTCTGATTTTTTTCGTGCTACTTTCTTTTAGCTTTTCTTCTTTATTTTCTCTTGAAAACGTCTTGGTTCTATTCCTTAGCTTTTTCACTTTCTTTCTCGAGTCAACAAGAATCCATTCTTGACCTCAAATAGAGATTGGACCCTTGCAACTCATTGGACTAAACAAGATGCAATCATTGGCCGAAGCAATTTGTGAGGCAAATAAAGGTGCGATTCTTGAGTGATTGTGAGTCTATTTTAACTAACTTAACATGTTTGTTTGCTTTGGTTGAGTGTCTTAAATAGGTAACAATGGAAGGTAATGAAAAGAAAAACCAAGTTCCCATCGGGGAACCCACTTTGGGTGAATTGTTAAACTTGTTCACCACCCTGTCTACCAGAATGGAAGGACGGTTGGATCGGTTGAGTACTCGAATTAATCGATTACAACTTATATTTCCACCAACTTTCCCTAATCCTCATCAAGGACATGAAGAGTTTACCAATGCATTGAGAGGATTCTCATCCCAAGGTAAAGAAGACCTTTCTTGTGAGCTTCAAGGTAAAATAGCTAAACTTGACACTTTTGAATTTTCAAATGAACAAAGTGTGAGTGATAGCTTGTCTTTATGTGAACTTAATAATTATTTTCCACACAGTAATAATGTCTATGTTGAGAGTATTCATACACTAGTTGATCCTATTGATGACCGAATTGATTCTTCTTGTGAGATCGATTTGTTTCCACCTAGTGTTTACACTTGTGACTTGAATGATAGTACATTGTCATGTGATTCTTTGCCATGTTTTGATAATGTGCTTGTTGAGAATATGGATACGCTAGTTGATCCTATTGATGACCGAATTGATTCTTCTAGTAATATCAATTTGTGTCCACCTAGTATTGATACATGTGTTTTGAATAATAGTTCATTATCAAGTGATATTGGTATTGATCAACTGGCTTTTGTGTATAGTGTACTACTTGAGGGATCTTGTGATGTTCTTATTGAGCGTCAAGTTAGTGGTAATATTGATGAAGTTGATCAATTGAGTAGGAGTGACTCTTTGAGCATATCTTTTATTGAAGATCCTATTGATTGTTTTGCTCATAGAACTCATATGCTTGAAACCACCTTAAAAGATGACATTTGTCTTTTTGAGAATGATATTATATGCTTTAATTCTCCATCTTTCATTGATTCTTCTCACTTTAAGTATAATGTCTTGTTTGATGATGATGAGATCCCTCCTAGTTTGGTGCCTAGTGGTGTGAATAGTGATTGTAATATAGCTATTCATGAGAGCTATACTTTGTATGATAACCCACTATGGGATGTTGAGAAGGAAGGTGATGTGTGTTCATCAATTGCTACTTCTTCTTTGAGTGTTCCAATTCTTGATATTATACTTGATATTCTTGAGTCTTCTAGTGATCTTACACGTGAGCACACCATAGATGAAGTTATTTTGCATGATACCTTTCTTTACTATCTATTTGCATATGATGATGCTCATTCTTGTGGGGAGGGTACGTCGTATATTGGTAGGAGTTTATTTGGGACAAATGGTTGTTTTCTTGATCAAGATGCATGGGTAATCTTTCCTTTTGACCCCGGTGACACTTTGTATATGTGGGAGTTGGCCATGGATCTATCTCAAAAATGGTTTTGTCTTGAATTAGAAGATCGTTTGTGCTTTGTGTATAGAACCAATGTGTGTGTACCTAGTTGGTGTTTCAAACCTATTGGTTCCTTGATGATATATTTATTTATTGATCCTTGGACTAGCCAAGTACTTTGTGCTACATGTGAAGATTTATTCTTCATGAGACTAGTTGATGTTTGGTTATTAACAAGTTTGTGCATCCTTGGCATGTTGGTGAATTTATTAACCCTTGTGCTAATCCTCATGCTATGAGGCCCTTGTTCTTATTTGTCTTCCTTATGGTTTTGCTAGGTTTGGATTCGAGGATGAACCTTTTTAAGAAGGGGAGAATGGTGCAAGCCGAGCCTCATTAATATCATGGAATGAAGAGTTGAAGCTCGAGAATATGCTAAAGTGGAAGTACAAGAAAGAAAGGTGAAAAGGGAAGAAAGAGGCTATAGATGTAAAGTGGCTATTCTTGATATTCAAGGCTCATGCTAAAGAAGACTCTTATTTCATTAAGGGTATTTTTGTAATTATTAGTGTAAACTATAAATAAGGGGGAATAACTCATTTTAGGGTAGATTATCTTGATGAATATTGAATATTAAATACTCTTTTGAGAGTTTGAGAGTTTGTTGAAGCTTATGATTGTTTCAAGTTTAGAAAGGAGGGTTGCTTGGGAATCTAATTCCCTTGAGGTCTTTCTCATAAATTTAGGTGCTTATTTGGATATTTGAAGGAGGTCTTTTCTTTTTATAGAATTGGTTGCCTTTGATTCCACTTTTGTGTCTACCTTTCTATCCCTTTTATCTTTGTTTATCTTGTTTCTTTGTTTCCTTTGTTCTTTTAGTTTCCGCGTCTTCTTTCTTGCATCAAATTACCTAAGTCTCGAATACTATGCCTAAATCTCATTTCCCTTCCCTATATTATGACAAAGCCCAAGCCACTAAGAACAACAACACACAGACACAGTACACACACCCCTAGTCTCTTTCTTCACGATTGTCACCTTAATGGCCTCCAAAACTCTATTGAACTATTGTGGCCTAACTCACGTTCACTACTTTTATTGTGGCCTTAACCCTCCCACTAACACGTCGTACACTAACTTCTACCAACCTACCTCTAGTTAATGTAACTTTCATACCCTTAGGCAATTAAAGGAGCAAAACAGTTCAATATCATCTCATTTAAGTCACAATTTCATTATCCTAGTCTGGTTATCATTCCATCCATCCAAACTCCATGTCTGAAGGCCTAAGGCATGAAATCTCCCGACATTACTATCATTATTACATGTATGTAGTCCAAGTCTACTATAATCAAACCATAACCTACCTCATAGACTAATTCCACTTCTATGGAGAGCGAAAAGTCGTCCCACATATGCATTGCCCTTTATTAACACTGGACACCTCACCAGAATGTTCCAAAATTGCCCTTATGGAGCTTGGCCTTCAAAATCTCATCATTCTAGGCATAGGGTTCACTTGGGGTATTTTTGGAGAAGGGGGATGACATAAGGAGGCTTTAGCTGAATAAGAGTTTCAATAGAAAATAGGGAGGAAATCATGATACAAGTTAATGTTCTGGATAGCTAACCCTTCCAAAAATCCCTCCCTTCCGGTCTTTGACACATTTCCCTTAGCATCTATTTGACCTACCTATCATTTAACATTTTCTTATAGGTTTGTCCATTGATAATTTGACCCTTTCTTAAGTTCCCTTACTCTAGTCAACTCATCAAGACACTAGATTGAACTTCTAGGACTGGAACGGGTCACCTATACCCCACGAATACAACATAAACATACTACACATACCATGATTAATATAATTACCCGCATAACACAAACCCAATATTTCCACTATATTTCTTGGTCCACCACTCATGCCCACAACCTCAATACAAGGCATAAAGCAAGATATTATCACACTTCACCTCAACAACTAATCAAGTATACAATCGCATCACTTATATATAAGCAGACTCTTCCAACCATAGGCACCACAATAATTATGTGCAATGAAATGATGAATGCATGCATGCAAGGTGTACACACATTTTAGAGTCAGCAGGCACTCTCAGATATGACCTACAGGGGACGAGCTCAATCCATATACCAGTACCGACGTGGTACCCAATCCAATAATAGTGTCAGCATGCACCCGATCAATATAACAATGTCGACGTGACATCTGATCCATATAACAGTGCTGACGTGACACCCAATACATATATCATATCAATATCATCTCAGAACCATATGCCAATGCATGATGTAGTCAATGATAACATGTAAAAACCAAAGGCTAATCATAATACCCAATTCATATAAAAACACAAAGTAAATGATTCCACTATACACCTAGTAAACTCACGCTCTCCAAACATGATGACTATACCTCTAACCATCAGTCATTCTTTTACTAATAACTTAAGTCCCGTACACTATGCCTACCTTTTATTTCCCTCCCTCTCAACTACGCCTATACCAAAGCCATTAAAAACAACAACACACGGGGACACAGTATGCACACCCCTAGTTTTATTCTTCACGGTTGTCACCTTAATAGCTTCCAAAACTCTGTTGAACTCCTATGAACCCCCCGAAACTTAGTTTGGCTCTAATTCATGTTTATGTAACACCCCGTATCTTTCCAACCCTATTTGATGATGTTGAATAATGTTTTCGTAAGTGTCAAGAGGTATAAGTATGTATTTGGTAATGCTACCAACGAGAAAAATTGAAATTTGGCCACGTACATGCAATGAGACCTTTGTAGGAGGTGTTTTGTGATTTCGTGGAGCATTTGTGGAATACCTCGTACACATTCTAACCTAATTTGGTGATTTGGAGTCATGTTTACTTGATGATCAAGATCACTAAGTACGTATTTTGTAGTGTTTTGATAAGGTATTGGACGATACGCAAGTGTTGGAAAAATGGCCGAAAAATTCAGAAAAGCATCAAAACTTGCGCCACTACCCTGTTTCAGGGGGTGTGGCGCAATCCACTGATTCAGGGGGCAATAAAAACTTGCGCCACTACCCTGTTTCAGGGGGTGTGGCGCAAGGAACAAACATTTTGCCTTCCCGAGCTCGTTTCGCGACGCAATTCTACGACGATTCTTAGATGGTTTCTTTTGGTTCTTTGGAGTTATTTGAGCATTGTTAAAGCTTCAAACACGTCAATATACTCCTACATACTTCTACATGACCAAATCATGAAATGTGAATAGTGATCCAAAATGTCCAATGAAGCCAAGGGCGACTAGAAGTCCTACTTTTGCGATCAAGGCGACGAATGAGAATCTCGTAAGAGAATATTGTCATGACATTACGGAATTATGTAAACATGAGATATATGGTGACTAAGACATGGAAGTTGATGGGTTAAATGGATATGTCTTATTGGGCCCAAATTAAGGCCCAAAAATGGAAAAATGCATGGCCCAAATGGGTCAAATGACCCATTCTCCCATTTGACCTTCTAGAACATGATATTTAATGCCATGAAATGGATAAGGATGGGATTGAGGGCTTATAAAAAGGGCCAAAAATCTGATTTATTATTCATTACACACACACATGCTTTTCTCTCTTTTTTTCTAGAATTCTCAAGAAAGCCTCTTTTGCTCTCAAAACCCTAAGGCACTCTTTGGAGAAAGATCATCATCATACAAGCTTAGGTAAGTGCTTATTGTTATGGATTAACATATTATATGCATGGGAGATTATGTATATCATGATATTTATGTTGGCAAAGAGGTGAATAGTATATTTATGCTTTTGGTGAAAGATGTGCTATCTTGGTAATTTGAACTTGAATTAGGCCTTGTGCCTTTGATGAAAAAGCATGGTATGGACACAATATGAACATGTATGGTGTTATTTTTGGTATTAAAGTTTTTCTTGTCTATAAGTGGAAATTTTGGGATTTTGGCCGATATGTGTTATGAGTTGTATTAAGGTCACTTGATGGGTTATTTGTGATATGTTATGGATAAGAAAGTGTAAAGGAGAAGTGTTGTGGTGCAATGTATCAATTATCATGTATTGGTCAATGTTGGGAATATTATGGAATTTTTGGAATAATAATGTTGTCAATGGTTTTGTCAAGGGGAAATGACATGTTTAAAGGCAAACATGTAATTTATTGACATTGTATGCATTTGCAAAGTAATTGGTGGTTAATGTGAAATTCGTTATGTATTTATGTTGTAGAGTGACACAAAAGAAGGAGCGGGATTATTGTATACGCATCTAAGGTTGTATATTCGTATTGAGAATACAAGGTATGTAAGGTTACTCTGTCCGTATCTTTCTGCGGTAAATAGTATGCACATTGACATCTCACTAGTCCTATCCCGAAATGTGTTAAAGTATCCCATATCCGGTTATCAATGGTCATTGTCATATATTTCCTACTCATTGAGCAATGGTGAATCTCATGTCTCATATTCATGGTTAATGTTCCAAAAAGCCCAATAAGGTTATGTTGCGATATTCCAATAGTAGTCATACTCATGTCTCTTGTTCAATAATGATTGTCCAATGGTTTCAATGGTGTTATGTTTCCAATAAGGCTATGTTTCCAATAATGTTTATTCACATGTCTTTTATTTTGGTTATGGTTCCAAAGATTCCAAAAATGCTATGTCAAATGAATGTATCAATCTTTCACAAGTAATGATATCAATCTCAAAAGTAAAGAAATGAAGTAAGAAGGAAGTAATGCATAGTGATTGTGTTCATGGGTGTTATCCATGGGGTACAAATACCCGCATGATGATGATAGTTTATCCACGGGGTGCAAATACCCGCGTGATGATGGCCATTTATCCATGGGGTGCAAAGGACACCTGCATGACGATATGATCTTATCCATGGGGTAAAAAGAATACCTGCATGACGATGATATGTTATCCATGGGGTGATAAGAACACCTGCATGATGAGGTCCCTCACAGTATATGAGCAGTGTAAAAGTAAAGTAAAGGCAAGAGAAAGAATGAATGTAATATACATGGTTTCCAACGTACAGATTAGTGACTCATCTACACTATGATTTATCTATATTGGTTATGCATTGGAATTTGAGTTCTTGACATATTTTCATATCTTACAAGTTTCATATGGCCTTACATACTCAGTACATTCTCCATACTGACCCCTCTTGGGGCATTTACTTTACTTGCTGCAGGCGCAGGTCCTAGTAGGCCTCTACAGTAGATTGTCAATGTTGCAGATCTTTGGTGAGCTCCAGTTAGTTCGGGGCTTCTCCGAGTCACTGTTGTTCATGTGTTTTGATTTTGTACATGTTGTATAAAGCGGGGACTTGTCCCGACTTTCAGTTCATTTTGGTCAATGCACTTTGTTGGAGGCTTTTGTAGACGGATGTGGGTGTATAAATGTGAGGATACCTGTCGTTTCGACTTGATGGCTCAAACGGCCAAGTTTTATATATGTATAGCTATGACATATGTTTCCATGTCCATGACTTCCGTACAGTCGCATGAGAAATAATGAAAATGACACTAGGACATGCATACGAACGTTTATGAGCAAAGATTGGTTCTCTCGGGCCATATCGGCTTCGGGTGCCAATCACGCCTCGTTGGGATTCGGAGCGTGACAAAGTGGTATCAGAGCAGGTCGTTCTCAGGGCGTCTACAAAGCCGTGTCCGAGTAGAGTCTTACTTATCAATGTGTTGTGCACCACATTTATAAGTAGGAGGATACGGGACATTTAGGATATTATTTCTGTTCTTCACTTCTAGATCGTACAATAGAGCCAGTGTTGGAAGTTGAAGTGTATCTGATCATGGTGATTGTTTTTCTTTGGTATAGTTAAAATGCCAGTCATGAGAGGAGGTAGAGGTAAAGGGAAGCAGGTGAATGCGTCTGCTGAAGAAGGAATGAGTAGATTACCACCTGACCAAGCTAGTCAAGGTGGAGCTGACACTGAAATTGCATCGCAGTCTTCCTCTACTTTTCCAGCTCCAGAAGAGCCAAGAGGTAGAGAAGTACCTGCAGAACCACCTATAAATACCACTGATCAGGACTTACGAAATGCAGTACATATGTTGACCCAGTTAGTAGCTGCACAAGTACAAGGACGAGCTGGTCCAATGGTAAATGAAGACGACGCGGCTAGAGCAGCTAGTCGACGTACACAGGACTTTCTAAAATTGGACCCTTCTATATTCACTGGGTCAGACGTGCAAGCAGATCCACAGGACTGCGTGGACCAAGTTCAAAGAGCACTAGAGGTGATGTACATAACAGGTGTAGAAACGGTTGAGTTAGCAGCTTACAGACTGAAGGGCGAGGCGATATTATGGTATGAAGATTGGAAGAAGTCTCGTAGTATTGGTGCAATGCCACCAAATTAGGAAGAATTTAAAGTAGCATTCCTTGATCACTATCTTCCCTATGAGATCCGTGAGGCTCGTGCGGATCAGTTTTTAAATTTACGTCAAGGAAATATGAGTGTTAGAGAGTACAGTTTGCAATTTAATTCCTTGGCACGATATGCTCCAAATGTGGTGGCCACGATGGAAGATAGAGTACATAGATATGTGGACAGATTGGAGACTTATTTGGTACGGGACTGTACTATCACTGCCTTAAATCGAGATATGGTTATAGTGAGAATTCAGGCCTTCGCCCAGAAAATGGAGGACCAAAGGCAAAGAAAAAGAACACAGGAGTCTGAGGGAGGGCCATCAAAAAGGACGAGACCGATGGGACAGTCTATGATGTCCCCAGGAGACTCTAGATCTCGAATGTTACTGCCGAGACCCTCATTCTCTTATTCCATAGCAGGCGCCCCATCTCACTCTCGAGGATTCAGGGGCAGTCATATTGGGCAGAGTGGTAGGGTGCCAGATTCACAGATAGCAGAGTCTTCTCGCCCACTGTGCCAGTTTTGTAGACGCTTTCATGAAGGTGAATGTCGGAGGGGAACGAATGCTTGTTATTGGTGTGGTATGTCGGGTCACATAATGAGAGACTGTCCACGACGAGGCTTGGATAGTATGGTACGACCTGTGGGGTTTACTGTGGCATCATCAGCATCGGTTCCTTCTTTAGATCGAGGTGTGCAGTCTGTTGGCCGTGGTAGAGGTGTCGGAGGAGCAGCCGATACTAGTGGGGTCCAGAATCGCACTTATGCTTTAGTGGACCGGCAGAAGGAGGGAACATCTCCTGACGGCGATACAGGTATTTAGGTATATTACCATGATGTATATGCATTGAATGACCCGTATTCTCCCTTATGATATGTTATACCATTGATTGCGGAATGAAGTTGAAAGAAACCAGAATTACTAGTTATGCTAATTGGAGTCTATACACTAGTTAGTAGATAAAAGAGTATATCGTAATGGTATCATAGATGTTTTTGATCATGTTATGATGGGTGATCTTATGGAGATGGAAATGAAGGATTTTTAGTGTTTTGATAGTTATGAAATAGTTGACTTCTTGTATGTCACGAAGAGTGCCAAGCTACGAAAGTATATTTCTATTTTTCTTCCACAAAAGACCGTCCTTGAACGGAAAGATAAAATTCAAGTATCCAAAAAAAAAAATTACAAAGGTTTACTCTTACTTATTAAGAGATATATATTACTATGCTAGAGGGGTAAGTGAAAAGATTAGGAAAAGTACGGCATAGGAATTGGTAAATAGAAGAAAGCACATGGAAAGTCAAAGAGATGATAAAGTCGGAGTACCTGCAATGGTTTCAAACGGAAGAAAAAAATACAAAGTACGGAATGTGAGAAATAACAAGAAAGTATTGGGAAGTAGTATGTGTATTATATAGATGCATGGGACGTACATGAGACGATGTTACTAACATTCGAGGACGAATGTTTCTAAGGGGGGAAGAATGTAACACCCCGTATCTTCCCAACCCTATTTAATGATGTTGAATAATGTTTTCATAAGTGTAAAGAGGTATAAGTATGTATTTGGTAATGCTACCGACGAGAAAAATTGAAATTTGGCCACGTACATGCAATGAGACCTTTGTAGGAGGTGTTTTGTGATTTCGTGGAGCATTTGTGGAATACCCCGTACACATTCTAACCTCATTTGGTGATTTGGAGCCATGTTTACTTGATGATCAAGATCACTAAGTACGTATTTTGTAGTGTTTTGATAAGGTATTGGACGATACGCAAGTGTTGGAAAAATGGCCGAAAAATTCAGCAAAGCATCAAAACTTGCGCCACTACCCTGTTTCAGGGGGTGTGGTGCAATCCACTTATTCAGAGGGCAAGAAAAACTTGCGCCACTACCCTGTTTCAGGGGGTGTGGCGCAAGGAACAAACATTTTGCCTTCCCGAGCTCGTTTCGCGACGCAATTCTACGACGATTCTTAGATGGTTTCTTTTGGTTCTTTGGAGTTATTTGAGCATTGTTAAAGCTTCAAACACGTCAATATACTCCTACATACTTCTACATGACCAAATCATGAAATGTGAATAGTGATCCAAAATGTCCAATGAAGCCAAGGGCGACTAGAAGTCCTACTTTTGCGATCAAGGCGACGAATGAGAATCTCGTAAGAGAATATTGTCATGACATTACGAAATTATGTAAACATGAGATATATGGTGACTAAGACATGGAAGTTGATGGGTTAAATGGATATGTCTTATTGGGCCCAAATTAAGGCCCAAAAATGGAAGAAATGCATGGCCCAAATGGGTCAAATGACCCATTCTCCCATTTGACCTTCTAGAACATGATATTTAATGCCATGAAATGGATAAGGATGGGATTGAGGGCTTATAAAAAGGGCCAAAAATCTGATTTATTATTCATTACACACACACATGCTTTTCTCTTTTTTTTTCTAGAATTCTCTAGAAAGCCTCTTTTGCTCTCAAAACCCTAAGGCACTCTTTGGAGAAAGATCATCATCATACAAGCTTAGGTAAGTGCTTATTGTTATGGATTAACATATTATATGCATGGTATATTATGTATATCATGATATTTATGTTGGCAAAGAGGTGAATAGTATATTTATGCTTTTGGTGAAAGATGTGCTATCTTGGTAATTTGAACTTGAATTAGGCCTTGTGCCTTTGATGAAAAAGCATGGTATGGACACAATATGAACATGTATGGTGTTATTTTTGGTATTAAAGTTTTTCTTGTCTATAAGTGGAAATTTTGGGATTTTGGCCGATATGTGTTATGAGTTGTATTAAGGTCACTTGATGGGTTATTTGTTATATGTTATGGATAAGAAAGTGTAAAGGAGAAGTGTTGTGGTGCAATGTATCAATTATCATGTATTGGTCAATGTTGGGAATATTATGGAATTTTTGGAATAATAATGTTGTCAATGGTTTTGTCAAGGGGAAATGACATGTTTAAAGGCAAACATGTAATTTATTGACATTGTATGCATTTGCAAAGTAATTAGTGGTTAATGTGAAATTCGTTATGTATTTATGTTGTAGAGTGACACAAAAGAAGGAGCGGGATTATTGTATACGCATCTAAGGTTGTATATTCGTATTGAGAATACAAGGTATGTAAGGTTACTCTGTCCGTATCTTTCTACGGCAAATAGTATGCACATTGACATCTCACTAGTCCTATCCCGAAATGTGCTAAAGTATCCCATATCCGGTTATCAATGGTCATTGTCATATATTTCCTACTCATTGAGCAATGGTGAATCTCATGTCTCATATTCATGGTTAATGTTCCAAAAAGCCCAATAAGGTTATGTTGCGATATTCCAATAGTAGTCATACTCATGTCTCTTGTTCAATAATGATTGTCCAATGGTTTCAATGGTGTTATGTTTCCAATAAGGCTATGTTTCCAATAATGTTTATTCACATGTCTTTTATTTTGGTTATGGTTCCAAAGATTCCAAAAATGCTATGTCAAATGAATGTATCAATCTTTCACAAGTAATGATATCAATCTCAAAAGTAAAGAAATGAAGTAAGAAGGAAGTAATGCATAGTGATTGTGTTCATGGGTGTTATCCATGGGGTACAAATACCCGCATGATGATGATAGTTTATCCACGTGGTGCAAACACCCGCTTGATGATGGCCATTTATCCATGGGGTGCAAAGGACACCTGCATGACGATATGATCTTATCCATGGGGTAAAAAGAATACCTGCATGACGATGATATGTTATCCATGGGGTGATAAGAACACCTGCATGATGAGGGCCCTCACAGTATATGAGCAGTGTAAAAGTAAAGTAAAGGCAAGAGAAAGAATGAATGTAATATACATGGTTTCCAACGTACAGATTAGTGACTCATCTACACTATGATTTATCTATATTGGTTATGCATTGGAATTTGAGTTCTTGACATATTTTCATATCTTACAAGTTTCATATGGCCTTACATACTCAGTACATTCTCCGTACTGACCCCTCTTGGGGCATTTACTTTACTTGCTGCAGGCGCAGGTCCTAGTAGGCCTCCACAGTAGATTGTCAGTGTTGCAGATCTTTGGTGAGCTCCAGTTAGTTCGGGGCTTCTCCGAGTCACTGTTGTTCATGTGTTTTGATTTTGTACATGTTGTATAAAGCGGGGACTTGTCCCGACTTTCAGTTCATTTTGGTCAATGCACTTTAGTGGAGGCTTTTGTAGACGGATGTGGGTGTATAAATGTGAGGATACCTGTCGTTTCGACTTGATGGCTCAAACGGCCAAGTTTTATATATGTATAGCTATGACATATGTTTCCATGTCCAAGACTTCCGTATAGTCGCATGAGAAATAATGAAAATGACACTAGGACATGCATACGAACGTTTATGAGCAAAGATTGGTTCTCTCGGGCCATATCGGCTTCGGGTGCCAATCACGCCTCGTTGGGATTCGGGGCGTGACAAAGTGGTATCAGAGCAGGTCGTTCTCAGGGCGTCTACAAAGCCGTGTCCGAGTAGAGTCTTACTTATCGATGTGTTGTGCACCACATTTATAAGTAGGAGGCTACGGGACATTTAGGATGTTGTTTCTGTTCTTCACTTCTAGATCGTGCAATAGAGCCAGTGTTGGAAGTTGAAGTGTATCTGATCATGGTGATTGTTTTTCTTTGGTATAGTTAAAATACCAGTCATGAGAGGAGGTAGAGGTAAAGGGAAGCAGGTGAATGCGTCTGCTGAAGAAGGAATGAGTAGATTACCACCTGATCAAGCTAGTCAAGGTGGAGCTGACGCTGAAATTGCATCGCAGTCTTCCTCTACTTTTCCAGCTCCAGAAGAGCCAAGAGGTAGAGAAGTACCTGCGGAACCACCTATAAATACCACTGATCAGGACTTACAAAATGCAGTACATATGTTGACCCAGTTAGTAGCTGCACAAGTACAAGGACGAGTTGGTCCAATGGTAAATGAAGACGACGCGGCTAGAGCAGCTAGTCGACGTACACAGGACTTTCTAAAATTGGACCCTCCTATATTCACTGGGTCAGACGTGCAAGCAGATCCACAGGACTTCGTGGACCAAGTTCAAAGAGCACTAGAGGTGATGTACATAACAGGTGTAGAAACGGTTGAGTTAGCAGCTTACAGACTGAAGGGCGAGGCGATATTATGGTATGACTATTGGAAGAAGTCTCATAGTATTGGTGCAATGCCACCAAATTGGGAAGAATTTAAAGTAGCATTCCTTGATCACTATCTTCCCTATGAGATCCGTGAGGCTCGTACGGATCAATTTTTAAATTTACGTCAAGGAAATATGAGTGTTAGAGAGTACAGTTTGCAATTTAATTCCTTGGCACGATATGCTCCAAATGTGGTGGCCACGATGGAAGATAGAGTACATAGATATGTGGACAGATTGGAGACTTATTTGGTACGGGACTGTACTATCACTGCCTTAAATTGAGATATGGTTATAGCGAGAATTCAGGCCTTCGCCCAGAAAATGGAGGACCAAAGGCAAAGAAAAAGAACACAGGAGTCTGAGGGAGGGCCATCAAAAAGGACGAGACCGATGGGACAGTCTATGATGTCCCCAGGAGACTCTAGATCTCGAATGTTACCGCCGAGACCCTCATTCTCTTATTCCATAGCAGGCGCCCCATCTCACTCTCGAGGATTCAGGGGCAGTCATATTGGGCAGAGTGGTAGGGTGCCAGATTCACAGATAGCAGAGTCTTCTCGCCCACTTGTGCCAGTTTTGCAGACGTTTTCATGAAGGTGAATGTCGGAGGGGAACGAATGCTTGTTATTGGTGTGGTATGTCGGGTCACATAATGAGAGACTGTCCACGACGAGGCTTGGATAGTATGGTACGACCTGCGGGGTTTACTGTGGCATCATCAGCATCGGTTCCTTCTTTAGATCGAGGTGTGCAGTCTGTTGTCCGTGGTAGAGGTTCCGGAGGAGCAGCCGGTACTAGTGAGGTCCAGAATCGCACTTATGCTTTAGTGGACCGGCAGAAGGAGGGAACATCTCCTGACGGCGATACAGGTATTTAGGTATATTACCATGATGTATATGCATTGAATGACCCGTATTCTCCCTTATGATATGTTATACCATTGATTGCGGAATGAAGTTGAAAGAAACCAGAATTACTAGTTATGCTAATTGGAGTCTATACACTAGTTAGTAGATAAAAGAGTATATCGTAATGGTATCATAGATGTTTTTGATCATGTTATGATGGGTGATCTTATGGAGATGGAAATGAAGGATTTTTAGTGTTTTGATAGTTATGAAATAGTTGACTTCTTGTATGTCACGAAGAGTGCCAAGCTACGAAAGTATATTTCTATTTTTCTTCCACAAAAGACCGTCCTTGAACGGAAAGATAAAATTCAAGTATCCAAAAAAAAAAAATTACAAAGGTTTACTCTTACTTATTAAGAGAGATATATTACTATGCTAGAGGGGTAAGTGAAAAGATTAGGAAAAGTACGGCATAGGAATTGGTAAATAGAAGAAAGCACATGGAAAGTCAAAGAGATGATAAAGTCGGAGTACCTGCAATGGTTTCAAACGGAAGAAAAAAATGCAAAGTACGGAATGTGAGCAATAACAAGAAAGTATTGGGAAGTAGTATGTGTATTATATAGATTCATGGGACTTACATGAGACGATGTTACTAACATTCGAGGACGAATGTTTCTAAGGGGGGAAGAATGTAACACCCCGTATCTTCCCAACCCTATTTGATGATGTTGAATAATGTTTTCATAAGTGTCAAGAGGTATAAGTATGTATTTGGTAATGCTACCGACGAGAAAAATTGAAATTTGGCCACGTACATGCAATGAGACCTTTGTAGGAGGTGTTTTGTGATTTCGTGGAGCATTTGTGGAATACCCCGTACACATTCTAACCTCATTTGGTGATTTGGAGTCATGTTTACCCTATGATCAAGATCACTAAGTACGTATTTTGTAGTGTTTTGATAAGGTATTGGACGATACGCAAGTGTTGGAAAAATAGCCGAAAAATTCAGCAAAGCATCAAAACTTGCGCCACTACCCTGTTTCAGGGGGTGTGGCGCAATCCACTTATTCAGAGGGCAAGAAAAACTTGCGCCACTACCCTGTTTCAGGGGGTGTGGCGCAAGGAACAAACATTTTGCCTTCCCGAGCTCGTTTCGCGACGCAATTCTACGACGATTCTTAGATGGTTTCTTTTGGTTCTTTGGAGTTATTTGAGCATTGTTAAAGCTTCAAACACGTCAATATACTCCTACATACTTCTACATGACCAAATCATGAAATGTGAATAGTGATCCAAAATGTCCAATGAAGCCAAGGGCGACTAGAAGTCCTACTTTTGCGATCAAGGCGACGAATGAGAATCTCGTAAGAGAATATTGTCATGACATTACAGAATTATGTAAACATGAGATATATGGTGACTAAGACATGGAAGTTGATGGGTTAAATGGATATGTCTTATTGGGCCCAAATTAGGGCCCAAAAATGGAAGAAATGCATGGCCCAAATGGGTCAAATGACCCATTCTCCCATTTGACCTTCTAGAACATGATATTTAATGCCATGAAATGGATAAGGATGGGATTGAGGGCTTATAAAAAGGGCCAAAAATCTGATTTATTATTCATTACACACACACATGCTTTTCTCTCTTTTTTTCTAGAATTCTCAAGAAAGCCTCTTTTGCTCTCAAAACCCTAAGGCACTCTTTGGAGAAAGATCATCATCATACAAGCTTAGGTAAGTGCTTATTGTTATGGATTAACATATTATATGCATGGGAGATTATGTATATCATGATATTTATGTTGGCAAAGAGGTGAATAGTATATTTATGCTTTTGGTGAAAGATGTGCTATCTTGGTAATTTGAACTTGAATTAGGCCTTGTGCCTTTGATGAAAAAGCATGGTATGGACACAATATGAACATGTATGGTGTTATTTTTGGTATTAAAGTTTTTCTTGTCTATAAGTGGAAATTTTGGGATTTTGGCCGATATGTGTTATGAGTTGTATTAAGGTCACTTGATGGGTTATTTGTGATATGTTATGGATAAGAAAGTGTAAAGGAGAAGTGTTGTGGTGCAATGTATCAATTATCATGTATTGGTCAATGTTGGGAATATTATGGAATTTTTGGAATAATAATGTTGTCAATGGTTTTGTCAAGGGGAAATGACATGTTTAAAGGCAAACATGTAATTTATTGACATTGTATGCATTTGCAAAGTAATTGGTGGTTAATGTGAAATTCGTTATGTATTTATGTTGTAGAGTGACACAAAAGAAGGAGCGGGATTATTGTATACGCATCTAAGGTTGTATATTCGTATTGAGAATACAAGGTATGTAAGGTTACTCTGTCCGTATCTTTCTGCGGCAAATAGTATGCACATTGACATCTCACTAGTCCTATCCCGAAATGTGCTAAAGTATCCCATATCCGGTTATCAATGGTCATTGTCACATATTTCCTACTCATTGAGCAATGGTGAATCTCATGTCTCATATTCATGTTTAATGCTCCAAAAAGCCCAATAAGGTTATGTTGCGATATTCCAATAGTAGTCATACTCATGTCTCTTGTTCAATAATGATTGTCCAATGGTTTCAATGGTGTTATGTTTCCAATAAGGCTATGTTTCCAATAATGTTTATTCACATGTCTTTTATTTTGGTTATGGTTCCAAAGATTCCAAAAATGCTATGTCAAATGAATGTATCAATCTTTCACAAGTAATGATATCAATCTCAAAAGTAAAGAAATGAAGTAAGAAGGAAGTAATGCATAGTGATTGTGTTCATGGGTGTTATCCATGGGGTACAAATACCCGCATGATGATGATAGTTTATCCACGGGGTGCAAATACCCGCTTGATGATGGCCATTTATCCATGGGGTGCAAAGGACACCTGCATGACGATATGATCTTATCCATGGGGTAAAAAGAATACCTGCATGACGATGATATGTTATCCATGGGGTGATAAGAACACCTGCATGATGAGGTCCCTCACAGTATATGAGCAGTGTAAAAGTAAAGTAAAGGCAAGAGAAAGAATGAATGTAATATACATGGTTTCCAACGTACAGATTAGTGACTCATCTACACTATGATTTATCTATATTGGTTATGCATTGGAATTTGAGTTCTTGACATATTTTCATATCTTACAAGTTTCATATGGCCTTACATACTCAGTACATTCTCCGTACAGACCCCTCTTGGGGCATTTACTTTACTTGCTGCAGGCGCAGGTCCTAGTAGGCCTCCACAGTAGATTGTCAGTGTTGCAGATCTTTGGTGAGCTCCAGTTAGTTCGGGGCTTCTCCGAGTCACTGTTGTTCATGTGTTTTGATTTTGTACATGTTGTATAAAGCGGGGACTTGTCCCGACTTTCAGTTCATTTTGGTCAATGCACTTTGTTGGAGGCTTTTGTAGACGGATGTGGGTGTATAAATGTGAGGATACCTGTCGTTTCGACTTGATGGCTCAAACGGCCAAGTTTTATATATGTATAGCTATGACATATGTTTCCATGTCCATGACTTCCGTATAGTCGCATGAAAAATAATGAAAATGACACTAGGACATGCATACGAACGTTTATGAGCAAAGATTGGTTCTCTCGGGCCATATCGGCTTCGGGTGCCAATCACGCCTCGTTGGGATTCGGGGCATGACAGTTTACTACTTTCATAGTCGCCCAAACCCTTCTGCTAACTCATAAATACACTAAATTCCACCGACCTACCTCTAGTTCATGCAACATTCACACCCTTAGGCAAATAAAATATCAAAATAGTTCAATATTAAATCATTCAATTCAAAAGTTCATTATCCTAGTTCGGTTATCATTCCATCCATCCAAACTCTGTGCCCGAAGGCCTAAGGAATGAAATATCCCAACATTACTATCATTATTATGTGCAATTATCCCATGTCTACTATAATTAAACCATAACCTACCTCGTAGACAAATTCCCCTGCTATGGAGAGCGAAGAGTTGTCACACGCATGCGTTGCCCTTTTTAATGCTAGAAACCTTGTCGAAATGCTTTTGAATTACCCTAATGGTGCTTGGCCTTCAAAATATCATTGTTCTAGGCATAGGATTTACTTGGGGTGTTTTTGGAGGTGGGATACGACACAAGGAGGCTTTAGCAAAATGAGGCTTTTAATTGATCCATGAGCTGGCTACTGTCTACTGCCTACTACCGTTGTGGTGGAAGGAGTGCCACTGTAGTGGTGGACCAGTGTCCTGGCCAAATTTTCCCTAATTTTGGCCTAATTTGATTAGGACCATGCTTTTTTCCCACGAAATAATTCCTACAAGGTCTGGAACAAGGATTTCTCAATCGTGCGAGATGGTTTTTAACATAACAATGATTTGGGTAATTACATTAGGTACCAATTCACCCACCATTTATCCCTGAACAGTTACAGAACTAGGAAGAAGGTTTTTAGCATGATTCTCGGTACCCAACATACACAACAGTTTTTGCAAAGAAGCGTGATCTTTATTCATATAAATTATCCGATAGTGTACCACTAAAACTCGATTAATTTAAGATTTAAATCACTATACCCAGCCAATCCACAAATTAGGAGTCCCTGAACTTCTTCACTTGATACATAATTATAAAAATCAAAGAAATAAAATTTACAACAAAATCTTACCTAACAAGCATCTAAAATACCCCGAAAAATGTAAAATACTGCAACACACAAAAACTTGAGATAAAAAGATAATTTAGGGAGCCCACCGTTGCAGTGGCAGACCCATCGCTATAGTGGGGCTCAACAATTTTCAAATAGGGGGAAATATAATTATTTTCACTCTCCAACTCTCATAACTCTTTCAAATTCCTTTGAGCAAACATCTTTTTTGGCGACACCACTAAGGTAATTCTCATCTCCACTACTCCTTTTACACATTTAACATTGTAGAATCGTAAAAATTAGAATAAAAAAGGGATTTTTCGGATGGTTTCTTGGTACAACTAGAATTTGAATATTTTAGTGGTTTTCTTGCATGATTTGACAAGCACGCTAGATAATCTTACGTTGCCAATGCTCCAACAATGTTCACACATACAATGATTTGACAAGCACGCTAGACGTAAGATTGACATTTTTTATGGAAGATTTTGGGTTTGAAAATGGTGGCAAATGAAGAGTCATCTCCCTCAATGATTTGGGGTGATTTGGGCTTGATATTGGGGTTAATTACCCTCATTAGAGTGTAAAAGTGTTCACACATACTCGACTTAGCCCAATCTATGATAAGAAATCAAAATTTCAAAGAAAAGGTCAAAATTCTTCCATGGGAAGGGGTTGGAGTGATTGGGATGAAGGAACGGTTGCAGCGACAAAAGTGTCACTGCAACGACGTTGGTCAGTAGCCTTTCCAGGTTTTGATTTTTCCTATTTTAAATTTCTCCCCCTCTCCATAGAATCTCAAATTAGTTTTTAATACTATAATTACGTACCTCGCAGGAATTACTGTGGCTAACCAGCCCGCGTACCAAAGATTCCCCAATTCCACTTGTCGTGAGCGCTACGAGGAAGGGCAACTAAATAGAGGGTTCATGATGGATGGTATGGAGTATGAAGTCCCCGACTTCTACAACCAGATACAGACTTGTGGTTGGAGGATGCTAACTGAGGTAGTTTTGGCATATAACTTGTCCATAGTTTGGAAGTTCTATGCCATACTCTTAACTGTGGACTAGTCTGTACCCCTCCCCATAATCCATATTCAAGGGATGAATGTCCCAGTAGATGCTGCAACCATTAATGATATTTTGGGGTCTCCAATCCCTCCAATGTTGCCTCCAAGGCAAGGATTAAGGAGGAAAATCTGAAATAGGTTACGAGGGTCCTGGCAGCAGAGGATCAAGAGGGCAAGGTGAAGTAGACCAGCATCAGGGGGACCAAGAGAACTCCTTTCTAAGTGGAGGCCAAAATATGGTTGCACTTTGTATCTCAGAGGATTCGTCCTTCTTGAAATGTTACTGATATGACCTTCCATCGGGCTATGGTAGTGTCCTGCACTCTCTTAGGGATCGAGATTAATGTAGGTATGTAGATCATAGATGAGTGCCAGCATTTCTATACCAGGGAAGGTCTGGGAGGGATCTTTTCTTACTATCTTTAATCACTCAGCTGTGCAAGAGGGTGGAGGAGCCCAAGGAGGACCATGACACACTAGAGGAGTGTGATGTGGCCTTCAACCCACTGTAGGTCCCTGCATCTCTTGGTGGCTGGGAGGCAGACCTTATAGCTATTCAGGATTATTTGGAGCAATCTCATTTGCCTTCTTTGAGTTAGGCTCCAACGAGTTCCATGGCCCCTCCAGATTTAGCTGAGGCCTATGTAGAGCTCCAAAAGAAAATACTTAAGGAGAAGAAGATGAGTCACTCCAAGGACCACATGCTGTTGAGGATGTGGAAAGTTGTGTAGGTTATGTTCAAGTGATTCCCCCCACCAAGGAGCTCTAGAAGTTGACGAGGAAGGATACTTGTTTCATCCAACCACACACACAAGTGTACGTGGTTGTTCAAGTAGTAAAGTAGCTCTTTCTAGCCGAATATAGATCCCAAAGGGACTTGGTGTTTAGCAAACGATCCAATTCAAATATTACTATTTAAGTTAAACAAGTACGATTTGTAACCAAGAAGAGTTTTGATTTTATTTTTATAACTAAAGAACAGAAATAAAAAAGTTATGAAATTTGGATTATGAACAATATATGGAGAATTCTAGGGTTGAGGCATTTACTTCACATTCATGCCTAACTTTGGTTTCTATTCGGTATTGGTGTTTATCGTGATTATTGATTTACGAGGTTGATAATATAACTCGTGGATGGTCACCCTCGAAGTCATCTACCCAAATTAGTCTCACAACTACTTTGTTGAGCGGGGAAGTGAGTCTCTAATTCGGATGCATTAAGTTATCTTCTCATTTCATTAACCAAGTGGGGCGTTTAGGTATATTTCTTTCCTAACCACAAATTATCCTTCAACAATTAGAGTTTAATCCATTAAAGGCATGATCCACACACCCTACATTCTTCATTCTATCCCTCCACTCCTATGGTTAATTAATTTTGGGACTTAGATTTATCCTAAAGTTCATGACCCTTTAGAATAGTAAAATAAGAACGCTAGAATAATCAATTACGTGAAAAACACATTAACCAACAATCAAACCATAATTAAAACAATCATGTTGTAGAATCAACCCTACAATGAGAGTGTTTATCCACTCATAGTCATACAAATATTCACCATAGATGAATTCATAAGTTAAAACTACAAGAAATTAAAGTTGAAGGAAGAAAAAACCTAGAGTAGAGCCCTTGATGGCTTCTCCTTTCTCCAATTGTGTATTGATCCAAAGATTTTGTGAAAATGTGGTTAATTTCTCCTTTTATAGTTATTTAGGTCTTCCATAGGCTGCCCCATAATAAACATATGCACTTAAAACATTGGTTCCAACTTAAAACAAATTTAAAACCAACTTTTGGATGATTTAGGAGGGGTGCGCCGCGGGGTCAATCATACACTAAGGGAGGTGCGGCACACCATCAAGGAATGACCAAGACAGTAGAACCTTTCCCTAGAGGGTATGGCACATTCCCTCTCCCATGTGAAGGGGTGTGCGGCGCATGGTCCCCTCCCCCCAAAGGGTGAGGTTTCGGCCAAACTTTGCTCTTTTCTTTTCGTGTTTTTGTTCCTTGTTTCCCCACTTCGTGTGGCTTGTTTGTTGGCTTAATTAAGCTTTTATAAATCCTCAATTAATATTATACAATATCTCATAACAAACATAAGTCCATACAACACAATAGAGCTTATCAAAGTACACTAGAACAAGTATAGCTCAAGCTAGCGACACTAGTTTTCTCTTTTAAGTCATATTTGATCATTTTGACTCTCAACTTGTTTCAAATGCCCCTTAACTACTCTAACCATGTAAGTCAGCATACAAATACACAAAAACACACCTTATACCTCATTAAGAACATCAACTTATCCTCAAAACTAAGTTAAACACGCGTAGATAATGACACATAGGAGTATAAATACACCTAAGAACACCACCCCACACTTAAAGCCTTGTTCGTCCTCGAACAACTCTTTACATTTATCAAAATCAAGGAAGACTCTAACTTTATTACTTTAACTAAGATACTCAATCTAGAACTACAATGACTACATTAATAACAAGTTCAACATTAGGCATGTCACATTGCAATTGAAAACACATGAATGCTACTTCAAAACTTCCTAACCTCAAGAATTGACTCACTCAAGTTGCCAAACTCATGCATATTACTCAACAAATAGATCATAAAAGTCACCTATATATCATTAAACATGTACCCTCACCATAAGAGAGTCACCCATATTCACTCACAAATATACAATTTATCACAAGAATGGGTGTAAGAATCAAATTCCGCTCACTCTCACAAAGAATTCACATGTCACATAAGAAGAGCCATAAGCTAGACCTTAGTGTGGTACTCTACTAATATAAGAATGTCAAAGTTCAAGATCAAGTAGGACTTTACAGGTTGTAATGTAGGCTAAGGGATGGTTAGGAACTAGTTTGGTCAAGAATAGTGACTAACTTTCCCAAGGGCTTTAATACATCACACTTTCTATTAAGCTCATCTCCAACCATCCTATTTTTCACCACTTTTCTCTACCATAACTCTCTTTTGTTTTTCCCCATCTTTTTAGGATAGCTTACACTTCTTTTGTAGGGAGTTTTTGACTATCTTTTTCAAAACACTCTCTCTTTTTACTTTACTCCATATCAACAATACATAAACCTTTTTAACACATCAATAGCTACTACTTTGGGGATTTAAGTTCACTCTTTCTCTTCAATTTTCCCTCCTTCACAACTTTTGTTTTTCAACTTAAGCGCTTAGGAGTTTTGTATCAAGTTATGGTCTATTGAAAGAAAAGGAGTCGGCTACATATGAGACTTCCAAGGAATAGGCTAACGGCTCAACAGGGCTAACTAAGATCATGCATCATGGGTAGATAAAGAAGGTGTAAAACATGGCTATCAAAGAAATGCCTATATCATCTCCTAAACCCAACATTCTTCATTTCACTTTGCAAGCACACCGAGCAAGTTCTCGACATCAATATGCAACATGTAATATAACCAAAACCTCACTCACACTTGGCACATGTTCAACTCAAGAAGGATCCCTATAGACTCTCAACCAAGCAATTGCGTGAATTCAAAATTAAGCCAACATCACACAAGAGTCATATAAAAGAGCCTAGGTGTCCATCGAAGTCATTCAATTTTCACATCATGCCATAAAATTCAACACCAACTTGCATCAAGTAATCATATGTAGAGCTTAACTAGAGCATCTTTATTTATTCCAAATGACCAAAAATTAAAAATTACTCATAAAAATCAAAAAGAATATTGGGTTCAAAGGGCTCCCCCTGGGAAAGAACTAAAAAGAAAAACTGAGGGGTGGGTGAAGTGTGCTTCTACTAAGCAAAAACAAAACTAAAAATAACCAAAGATAAAATCTTTTCATAATTTTTTTAAAAAATTTAGTCAGAAACATGCAAACTAAATAAAAATAGAAATCTCATAGTGCACTTCACCCTAACCAAATCGGAAGATTTCCTACCCCATACTTAAAATCACACTTTGTCCCCAAAGTATTAATCAAAGAATAAAGAATTAGGAATACTTCATGCGGCCTTTAGGCCTAGCTAGTAGCATTATCTGCATCAATGGGTCTGAAGGACCCCACACTTATGCTTTCAGTATGCTCCTTAGCTCAGATTTTTAGATACTCAGACTTCTTTTCAACCTGCCACCACAAAATAAAAACAAAAACCAAAGGTGATACTAAAGGAAAACTAAGAAAATAAAATAACTACCTTAACTTGGGTTGCCTCCCAAGCAGTGCATGATTTAATATCGCAGTACAACTCATATCAAAACTATCATCCACAATCTCTCAACCTCTTTTTTCCTCTTAACAATAACTTTCTTCTCTTCTTTACTCTACCAATAATATCATGAGAAGTTGCCCTTTTACCACTTATCTCACTATTTGTACGATCAAATGTGCACTTTTCAAACTTAGGCTTAGCTTACCCATTAATTCGGGCGACTCTATAAGAGAATTCAAAGAGGTAATTAGTGGTTTGCACTCTTCTACTCCACACTCATCCACTTCCATCATTGTGATCATGCATAGATATATATAGTGTGAGGATGTGTTGAGTTCTTTGTACACCCTGAAGACTACCTCTTCATCATTCAAACTCATCTTTAGTGTACCTTCTCTTACCTCTACTATTAATCTACCAGTAGCCAAGAATGGACGGCCCAATATGATTGGCACTCTGTCATCTACATCATAGTCAAGAACAATAAAGTCAGTAGGAATAATGAACTTACCAATATTAATGAGAGCATCCTCTATAATCCCTTCGGGAACCACTCTAGTTCTATCTACCATTTGGAGCACAATTGATGCAGGCCTTGGCTTCCCCAACCCAAGAGTATTAAACACTGAAATATGTATCAAGTTGATGCTTGCCCCTAAATCACTCAAAGCCCGAACCACATCACTTTCACCAATTTATATGGGGAGGATGAAACTTCTAGGGTCCTAGAGCTTTTTAGGCATCTTGCTCATCACCATAGAACTACACTCTTCAGTAAGTGCTACAGTCTCAATATCACCAAGCCTCTTTTTGTTTGTCACCATATCCTTCAAGAACATATCATACTTGGGCATTCCCTGCAAAATATCTAACAAAGGAAGGTTAATGTGAAGTTCTCTGAACGTGTCAAAGAACTTCTTAAAGCAAGCATATTCTTTAGATTTCTTCAGCTTTTGAGGGAATGGTGGTGGTGGTCTATTTTGAGGTTGCTCGATCGGCTTCTCATCAGATTACTCAAACTTCCCATTTTTGTCAGCTTCTTTGGGATGAGTTTGCTTCTCTGTTTGTTCAGGTATGGTTAATTCTGCTTGCACCTCATGATTTTTCTTTGGAGGTATATCAATCAAATCTCTACCACTTCCTAAGGTAATTTCCATAACCTACTTTAGAGCTTGCTCTATATCACTAGGCAACCCCCCTTGAGGTCTTACGTTTTGTGCCTGAGCTAACTGACCCATCTGTGTCTCTAAGTTCATTTAAGCCAATTGCTGATTTTTTATCTTTGCGGCCATCTATTCTGGATTTACCAAAATCTTTTTCAAAGTCTCTTTTAGAGTAACCCCCTTGATTTTTCTGCTGTTGAAATTGTTGATGATGAAACATGCTTCATTGTAGCTCTGTAAGCATTAATATGCCAATTTGGGTTACTCTGCAAAATTCTATCCAACAAAGTGTAAAGCTCATCATAAGTTCTCTCTAAAACTTGACCACCTGCAGCTGAATCTAACAAAATTTTAGTATTTGGTTCAAAACTTTCAATAAAAGTGTGAGCTAATACTTCATTAGACTGCTGATGATGAGGGAAATCTCTGAGAAGACTCTTGAATCGCTCCCAAGACTGGTACAAATTTTTTTTGAGCTTCTGAGTAAAACCCACAATTTCACTTCTCAATTTTGTAGTCTTACCAGACAGGAAAAATTGGATGAGAAACTTTCTTGCAAGATCGTTCCATGAGGTGATGGAATTTGCAGGCTTTCCATTTAACCACTTCTTCACTTCTCCCAAAAGTGAGAATAGGAAAAGTGTAAGCCTCACATAATCAGTAGAGACTCCTACAGGAATAAACGTGTCACTGATCTCTAAGAAATTTTAAAGATGGACCTGTGGGTCCTCATGAGTCTGACCAGTAAACTGTCCACTCGAGTACAATAATTGCACTATATTCTGTTTTAGCTCAAATCTACCTCCAGGTTTTAATTTACGGATGGCGGAGGTAATGTTAGTTTTGAGTGGGATTGCCACGTCACGCACTGCCTTGGTGATGCCATGACTTTAGGAACAACCTCGACCTGTTGATCCTGCTCAACCTAAGGTATTGGGTAGAGAAGTGTTGCTTCTATTCTCAACATGTGTAAGCGACGCTCAGGCTCAATAACTAGTTAGACCAAATCCTTATCCCTTGACAGCTTACTAGCCTCACAAACCTGTACCTGTAAGATGAGTAGTTAAGATCAAGTTGTTAGCACTTATCAAACACACCAGTAAAACTAAAAATTAGAAGGTTGCTAATTTTTACAAGTCCCCGGCAACGGCGCAAAAAACTTGTTGCATCCAATCGCACAAGCAAGTCTACATAGTCGTGAAAATAATAAACTGGCTCTTTCGATTCGAATATCGATCCCATAGGGACTTGGTGTTTAGCAAATGATCCAATTCAAATATTACTATTTAAGTTAAACAAGTACGATTTGTAACCAAGAAGAGTTTTGATTTTGTTTTTATAACTAAAGAACTAATATATCAACGCTATGAAATTTTGATAGTGAACAATATATGGAGAATTCCAGGGTTGAGGCATTTACTTCACATTCATGCATAACTTTGGTATCTAGCCGGTGTTGGTGTTTATCGTGATTATTGATTTACGAGGTTGATAATATAACTTGGGGATGGTCACCATCTAATTCATATACCCAAATTAGTCTCAAACTACATTATTGAGAGGGGAAGAGAGTCTCTAATTCGGATGCATTAAGGTATCTTCTGGTTTCATTAACCAAGTAGGGCATTTAGGTATATTTCTATCCTAATCGTAAATCATCCTTCAATAATAAGAGTTTAATCCATTAAATACATGATCCACACTCTCTAGGTTCTTCATTTCGTCCCTCAAATCCTATGGTCAATTAGTTTTAGGACTTAAATTTATCCTAAAGTTCATGACGCTTTAGAATAGTAAAACAAGAACGCTAGAATAATCAATTACATGATAAACACATTAACCAACAATCAAACCATAATTAAAACAATCATGTTGTAGCCTCAACCCTATAAAGAGGGTGTTTATCTACTCATAGTTATACAAAGATTCACCATAGATGAATTCATAAGTTAAAACTACAAGAAATTAAAGTTGAAGGAACAAAAATCCTAGAGTAGAGCCCTTGATGCCTTCTCTTATTTCTAATTGTGTATGGATCCAAAGATTCTATGTAAATTTTGTTAAGTCCTCCTTTAATTTTGATTTAGGTCTTCCATAGGCTGCCTCATAAGAAACATATGCATTTACAACTTTGCCCCCAACTTAAAACAAGTTAAAAACCAACTTTTGGATGATTTAAGGGGGTGAGCGTCACGGGGTCAATCGCACACTAAGGGAGGTGTGGAGAAACATCAAGGCGTGAACAAGACAGTATAGATCCCTTGATGCCTTCTCTTATCTCTAATTATGTATAGATCCAAAGATTCTATGTAAATTTTGTTAAGTCCTCCTTTAATTTTGATTTAGGTCTTCCATAGGCTTTCTCATAAGAAACATATGCATTTACAACTTTGCCCCCAACTTAAAACAAGTTAAAAACCAACTTTTGGATGATTTAAGGGGGTGAGCGCCGCGGGGTCAATCGCACACTAAGGGAGGTGTGGAAACATCAAGGCTTGAACAATACAGTATAACCTCTCCCAAGGGGGGGTGTCTCATTCCCTCTCCCATGCGATGGTGGGTGCGGCGCATGGCCCGCCCAAAGGGTGAGGTTTCCGCTGAACTTTGCTTTCTTCTTCTAGTGCTTTTGTTCCTTGTTTTCCCACTTTGTGTGGATTGTTTATAGGATTAATTTAGCTTACATAGCTCCTTCATTGGTCTCCTAAAACATCTCATAACTAACATAAATCCATACAACACAATAGAGCTCATCAAAGTACACCAAAACAAGCATAGGTCAAGCTAGCGACACTAGTTTTCTCTTCTAAGTTATATTTGATCATTTTGACTCTTGACTTGTTTCAAATGCCCCTTAACTAATATAAACATACTATTTAGCATACAAATGAACAAAAACACATCGTATGCTTCATTAAGCACATCAAATTATCCTCAAATCTAAGTTAAACGCTCATAGATAATGGCACATAGGTGTATAAATATGCCTAAGATCAATATAAATGAGTTCTCGTTCTTTAGCAGGATGGAGGAGGAGGGATGGAATGCCTTGATCCTTGGATATGATGATCCAAAATCTAGATCCCTCCCTTTTTATTTACTGACTAGACTTGTGTTGCCCCTGTTTGGGGCATGTAACAAACAATTATTCTATTTTTACTTCTCACATTTTTAGGACATTCTACTGTTATCATACTTGAAATAATAATATTATTTGCTTGCTATGCATGTTGGGAAACTATTTTTATCCTTGATTATTGTGAACATTGGGTCATTTTTGCAATGCACAAAAAACTATAAAATAGGGGGAGCACTGACAACTTACTGTCTGGCATCGCTGCAGCGGAGGATTCACCACTGCAGCGACAAAGGTACCTCTGCAGCGACAAAAGCATTGTCGCAATGATGCTCCACAGTGGCTCCATATTTTAGCCATTTCCAGATCTTTACTCACATGATGCTATCCCACGAACACTTTATTACCCCTATCCCTCACATATTAGAAATTTATCACTAAGAACGCTCAAATCTGTTGTTCTCAACCTATTGCTTACTCAGTTTTTGAATTCCTCATGGAGAATTGCACACAATAAGGTTCCAAAACACCACTTGGCTTAAATGATTATCCACCATGATAACTTAGACTGAACATAGCTAGATATCTAGGTAATTCGTCAAGTCCTAGATGGAAATTAGAATACTTCAAGTCACAGAAAGTCAAGATGAGTCTCAAATCACAGAGATGAATTCATACCCTAAAATCAAAACCAACCATATGATAACCGGATTCCTTACAACCACCAACCTCATACCATTCATAAAGATCACTTACACTAAAGAAAATCAGCCATCACTGTAATACCCTGTACATTTTCGAACCTATTTGATTACCGTAACATTTATGGAATTATTTAAACATGAGATGGTTGGTGTAATCCACATTAATTTTAGTGGGCTGAATTAACATGTGCTAATGGGCTCAATAAAGGCCCAAAATTAAGCCATAAGACATGGCCCAAATATAGAAATGATCCATTCCACCTTTGACCAAGTAAACATGATATTTATTGATTAAAAGTGGCTAAGGATGAACATAAAGGGACTATATAAGGCAAAAAAATCAGATTTTTAATCACAAAAGCACACTTGCCAATTCTAGAGTTTTTCAAGATATTTCTCTCCTCTCAAACACTAAGCTACATTCTCTTTGGACAAGATCATATATTTGCAAGATTTGGTAAGTGTTTATTATTATGGTTTAATATATTATATGCATTAGAGTGTGTATAAATCATGTTGGTTATGTTGAAAAAGTGTTGAGCAGTTCACCATATGTGAAACAGTCTACTTTTGATTAAATGTCAAAATTTAATATGTGTTTATGTCCCTGACTTGCTTTCTCTTTGTGTATAACCGTTGGAATTGTTGTTTTGAAATTGTGCATGGAATTGGTGGCGTATTAAAAGGAAAATATAGTTTTGAGATGTTCATGTGTGTTGTGAAACCATGATTGTTTGTTGGCATAGAATTTAACCTAAAATATGAAAAGGGAATCTTACTTATGGCCATGGACCATTTATTTCAAAAAAGGACCCAAAAGAGAACCATTTTGGCCGAATTGGGTATCCGCCCTCGCGGATGGGGCATCTGCGGGCATAGATGCCAACGCAGGTGGCCCTGCACAAGTCCATATGGGCACCTGCGGCTGCATCTCACCCACCTTCAGACACAGGTGACCCCACAGGTCCCTCCAGGACCCGTTTTGCATGTTGTTGTCTCTCTTTGATCCCCGAAACCCCTCTACCCTTCTTGGATGCAATTGTCAACTTATGGTACCTTTTGAATGACTTTAAAGGAGTAGACCGGAGGTATTTTCAATAATATAAATTATGGATTGTCTTTAATGTGTTGTTGTGAAAGGTGTTTACGTGACATAGTGAGGTAAATGTGACATTGTATTGAAGGGGAAGTGTAAAGTATAAACTTGGTGTGAAATGCTATCGATTTATGGTATCTTGGTTGAAGTGTAGCATGTTTTGGTGTTATTGGTATGTTGATTCAATAAATGGTATTGTAAGAGGGTGAAATGACGTTATATGGCAGTCACATAGCTCATTGTCGTCTTATGCATTTGTAATGTAGTTAGTTGTTAACGTGAGCTTCGTTATGTACTTGTGTTGTAGAGTAACACGTAGGGAAGGAGATGAATTGTCTTATTCACATATTGGATTGTTGAATTCATATTGGGAAGATAAGGTATGTAAGGTTATTCTTTTCCGTATCCTTCTGCAGCACCTATTGTTTACATTGTCATTGCATTTGTTTCTATTCCGAAATGTCTTAAAGTATATCATTTCAGGTTTGTTACCAATTGTTATTCATGTGTCTCATAATTGTGGACTATTATTCCAAAGTTCCAAAAATGTTACAACCACCAACATATCACTCTTATAACAATAGAATGGAAGTAATGCTTACTAGTTTGAGTAAGGGGGGCAACTCAAAGGGGCGTAAGCCTAGCTAGAGGTGATCCCAAATGAATATTGAGTACGGGTGGCAACTCGAAGGGGCAAAAGCCTAGCTAGAGGAGATCCTGAAGGATTATTGGGAATGGGTGGCAACTCGAAGGGGCATAAGCCTAGCTAGAGGCGATCCCAAAGGGGTGGAAGCCTAGCTAGAGGCGATCCCGAATGATTATATGAATGATATTATATGAATTATGTTATATGAATGATTGGGATAGTGATATGAAAGAAATATTAAAGAAACGAATGCAATGTACACGACTCCACACATGTATATTATGGTGGTTAATCTATATTGTCCACCCACTTGTACTTGATCGCATTGAAGTTCTTATATCTTATGCAGTTACTTATGGCCTTACATACTCAGTACATTCATTCGTAATGACGTCACTTGGGGGACTTACCCTACTCGCTGCAAGCACATGAGCTAGTAGACCTCCACAGTAGGATACAGGTCATCTGCTGACTATTGGTGAGCTCCAGGTTGATTCGTGGCTTTTCGAGTCACGTGTGTACATTTGTTTTGGTACTATGTAAATGTTGTATAAAGCGGGAACTTGTCCCGACTTTAGGTTGGTTATGTATATGTATCTGTTAGAGGCTTTGTAGACGTTAAAAGACGAATGAAGGAATGTATGTCCATTTTGACTTGATGGCCCCAACGGCCAAGTTTCATATCTATTGAATGCTTCTCCATGACTTCCGTCATTAGTATCTTGTAATTATACGTGATAGAATGTTGCTCACTCAGGACATGAATATGAATGTTCATGGACATAGGTTGCTTCTTCGGGGCCCTAACGGCTTCGGGTGCCAGTTCTCCCCATTGGAATTCGAGGCATGACAAAAGTGGTATCATAGCGGGTCGTCCTAGGGTGTACAAAGCCGTGTCCGAGTAGAGTCTTACTTATGGATGTGTTATGCACCACATTTATAAGTAGGAGGCTACGGGATATTTAGGAGTTGTTTCTTTTTCTTCATTTTCTAGATCTTGCATTAGAGCCAAAGTGTAAGTGGACTCATTTCTGACCACGAAAATTATTTTTCTTGTATTATAGCAAAATGTCGTTGGCAAGAAGAGGAAAGGTTAAAAGTAAAAGGGTAGACAGGATTACTGGAGAAGGAACCAGTAGAGCACCACCTAAACAAGCTAATCAAGGTGGAGCTGAACTAAAGTTTGCATCGCGGGCTTCTTCTACTCTGTCATTTCTGGAAGAGCCAAGAGGGAGATAAGTACCTGCAGAACCGCCTATTAATTCCACTGAATAGGATTTAAAAAATGCAGTGCACATGTTGACTCAGATAGTTGCTGCACAAACTCAGGGGCGAGCAGGTCCAACGACAAGTGAGGATGGCGCGGCTAGAGTAGTTAGTCGACGGACACAGGATTTTTTGAAATTAGATCCTCCTAAATTCACTTGGTCGGATCCTAATAAAGACCCACAAGATTTTATAGATCAAATCCAAAGGGCTCTGTATGTCATGCATGTATCTGGTGTGGAAACAATTGAGCTTGCAGCCTATAGATTGAAAGGAGAAGCTATATTGTGGTATGAAGATTGGAAAAGATCGAGGGGTATTGGTGCACTTCCAGCTGGTTGGGAGGAATTCAAAGCGGCATTCCTTGATCATTACCTTCCATATGAGGCCCGAGAGGCTCGTACAGACCAATTCTTAAATCTTCGCCAAGGGAATATGAGCGTCTGAGAGTATAGTCTTCGGTTTAACTCTTTGGCCAGGTATGCTCCAAGTGTGGTAGCTACTATGGCCGACAGAGTTCATCTGTACGTGGATAGATTGGATCCATACTTGGTCTGGGATTGTACTACTGCTGCTTTGAATAGAGACATGGATATAGCCAGAATACAGGCTTTTGCGCAGAAGATGGAGGATCAAAGGAAACGGAGAAGGACACAAGAATTTGAAGGAGGGTCATCAAAGAGGTCTAGATCTATGGGACAGTTCATGGCATCCCAAGGAGAGTTTAGGCCTCAAATTTTTAATAGACCGCCTAGACCATCATTTTCTTATCCTACAGCAGGTACTCCACCTCAATTTCGAGGGTCTAGAGGCAGTTATGTTAGGCGAAGCAGTGTGGTTTGAGCTTCACAGATAGCAGGATTTTCTCACTAGCCGTGTTAGCAATGCGGGAAGTCTCATTTAGGTGAATGCCGGGTTGGAATGAATGTTTGCTTTTTTTGCGGTATGCCAGGGCATATGGTGAGAGAGTGCCCACAAAGGGGCATGGGTGGTATAGCATGACCTATGGGATCAACCGTTGCATCATCATCATCGATTCCTTCCCTAGGTATATGAGTGCAGCCTACTGGGTGTGGTATAGGTGCTAGAAGAGCAGCCAGTTCTAGTGGAGTACAGAACCGTACCTATGCTCTTGTGGATCGGCAGAATCTGAAGGCTTCTCCTAATGTAGTGACAAGTACATTATCCATCTTTTCACATAATGTATATGCATTGATTGATCCGGGTTCTACCCTATCATATGTTACTCCATTGATTGCTGAAAAATTTGGAAGAACACCAGAATTACTAATCAAGCCATTTGAAGTATCTACACCAGTTGGTGAATCTATTGTAGCTAAAAGAGTATATCGTAATTATATAGTGAATGTTTCTGGTTCTGATACGTTGGTTGATCTTATTAAGCTAGAAATGGTAGATTTTAACATTATAATGGGTATGGATTGGTTGGCTTCTTGTTATGCCACGGTAGATTGCCGAGCTAAGAAAGTACATTTTCATTTTCCACAAAAGGATGTCCTTGAATGGAGGGGTAATGTTGGAGCACCGAGAGGTAAATTTATTTCCTATATTAAGGCAAGGAAAATGATATCCAAAGGGTACATATTCCATCTAGTAAGAGTACATGATACCGATGTGAAGCCACCAACTCTTCAATCGGTTCCATTGGTAAATGAATTCCTTGATGTATTTCCTGAAGATCTTACAGGTTTGCCTCCAGAACGGGAAGTAGAGTTTGGTATTGATGTGCTTCTAGGTACTTAGCCTATCTTTATTCCTCCGTATAGAATGGCCCCGGCAGAGTTACGGGAATTGAAGGAGCAATTAAAAGACTTGCTGGAAAAGGGATTCATAAGGCCTAGTATGTCCTCATGGGGTGCACCAGTGTTATTTGTACGCAAGAAAGATGGCACATTGAGAATGTGTATTGATTATCGGCAACTGAATAAGGTGACAATCAAGAATAACTATCCCCTCCCCAGAATTGATGATTTGTTTGACTAATTACTGGGTGCCAATTGTTTCTCAAAGATTGACCTGATATCGGGTTATCATCAGGTAAGGGTTAGATAAAAAGATATACCCAAGACAGCTTTTCGAACACGGTATGGTCATTATGAATTTTTGGTTATGTCATTTGGGCTAACAAATGCACCCACAGTTTTTATGGATTTGATGAATAGGGTGTTCAAGCCATTTTTAGATGTGTTTGTGACAGTGTTTATATATGATATTTTGGTTTATTAAAGATCACAAGAAGACCATGCTAATCACTTACGGCAGGTGTTACAGATTCTTCGTGATCGTAAGTTATATGCAAAGTTCTCTAAATGTGAATTTTGGTTAAAATCCGTAGCATTCTTGGGTCACATTGTGTCAGATGAAGGAATAAGGGTTGATACTCAAAAGATAGAAGCGGTGAAGAATTGGCCAAGCCCTACGACGCCTACGGAAATTCGTAGCTTCCTTGGGTTGGAAGGTTATTACAGAAGATTTGTTGAAGGGTTTTCTTCCATTTCGTCACCTTTAACAAAGCTAACCCACAAGGCAACCAAGTTTCAGTGGAATAATGCATGTGAGAAGAGTTTCCAAACTCTGAAGGATAGATTGACGTCTACACCTGTATTGGTGCTTCCGAAAGGCACAGAAAGGTATGCGGTATATTGTGATGCTTCAGGAGTCGGCCTAGGATGTGTATTGATATAGCACGGTAATGTAATATCTTATGCCTCACAATAGTTGTGGCCACATGAGAGAAATTATCCAACACATGATCTTGAGCTAGCAGTTGTGATATTTTCTTTAAAGATATTGTGCCACTACTTGTATGGGGTTCACGTTGATATATATACTAATCATAAGATTTTGCAATATATCTTTAAGCAGAAGGACCTAAATCTGAGACAGAGGAGGTGGCTTGAACTATTAAAAGATTATGATATCGATATTTTATATCATCCGGGAAAAGCAAATGTGGTAGCCGATGCATTAAGCCGCAAATCCATAGGAGATTCTAATGGCCAGTTGACTGAAAAGCAAGGTATAATCAAAGATCTACATTAACTAGCCAGCTTGGGAGTTCGCCTTCTTGAATCTCCGGATGAAGGGGTTATTGTGCAAAATGCGGCAGAATCTTCATTAGTAGCTGAGGTGAAAGAGAAGCAGTATGCGGATCCTATGTTATTGCAGCTGAAAGAGAATGTACAAAAAGGATTGACAAAGGCCTTTGATCTTATGCAAAAAGAAGTGCTTCAGTGCCAAAGCAAATTATGTGTACCTGATGTAGATGAACTAAGGAGGCGGACTATGACAGAGGCACATCATTCATGGTATTTTATTCATCCAGGAGCCACCAAAATGTATCATGATTTGAAAGAAATGTATTGGTGGGGAAACATGAAGAGGAACATTGCAGAATTTGTAGCTCAATGTCCAAATTGTCAACAAGTAAAAGTAGAGCATCAGAAACCTGGGGGTTATATGCAATGTATAAATCTTCTAGTTTGGAAGTGGGATATGATTAACATGGATATCATCACAGGTTTGCCTCGTACACTGCGGAAATTTGATTCCATGTGGGTAATAATTGACAGGCTTACCAAGTCAGAACACTTCCTACCGATCAAGACCACCTACACAGCTGAGGATTATGCGAGGTTGTATATTAAACAGATAGTACAACTACACGGAGTTCAAATCTCTATTATATCGGACAGGGGAGCTCAATTTACTGCAAATTTTTGTAAGTCTTTTCAGAAGAGTTTAGGTACGCAAGTGAATTTAAGTACAACTTTTCATCCTCAGACAGATGGACAAGCAGAACGTACTATCCAAACACTTGAAGATATGCTACGAGCTTGCACATTTGACTTTAAAGGTAGTTGGGATGATCATATATCACTTATTGAATTTGCCTACAATAATAGCTATCATTCAAGTATCAAGATGGTACCTTACGAAGCTTTATATGGAAGAAAGTGTAGATCACCAATTGGATGGTTTGAAGCAGGTAAAACTACCTTATTCGGGCCAGATCTTGTTCATCAAGCTATGGAGAAAGTTAAGGTGATACAACAGCGATTACAAATGGCCCAAAGTGGACACAAGTCATATGTCAATGTTAGAAAAAGGGGGATAGAATTTGCCATAGGTGATTGGGTATTCTTGAAAGTGTCACCAATGAAAGGGGTAATGAGATTTGAAAAGAAGGGAAAGTTGAGTCCACGCTAAATAAGGCCATATGCGATTACCCGAAGATTTGGTCAAGTTGCGTATGAATTAGCACTAACCCAAGAACTCTCCACAGTTCATCCAGTGTTTCATGTTTCAATGCTTCGAAAGTGCATAGGAGATCCATCTCGTATTGCTCCCACTGAAGATGTACAAGTTACAAACGATCTCACTTATGAAGAGATACCTATTGCTATTCTGGATCGACAAGTGAAGAGGTTAAGGAATACTGAAGTAGCTTCCGTAAAAGTGCTTTGGAGAAATCAACAAGTGGAAAAAATAACATGGGAAGCCAAAGAGATGATGAAGTCTAAGTACCCGCATTTATTTCAAATGGAAGAACAAGTTCAAGATGCGGAATTGGAGCAATAACAAGTAAGTATTTATAAGCATTATGATACCATGAAGAATGATCCTAGACTTGAATTTGTTTAAATTGGATGATGTCACTAACATTTGAGGACGAATGTTTCTAAGGGGGGAAGGATGTAACACCCCATACATTTATGAACCTATTTGATTACCATAACATTTATGGAATTATTTAAACATAAGATGGTTGGTGTAATCCAAATTAATTTTAGTGGGCTGAATTAACATGTGCTAATGGGATCAATAAAGGCCCAAAATTAAGCCATAAGATGACCAAGTAAACATGATATTTATTGATTAAAAGTGGCTAAGGATTACCATCAAGGGACTATATAAGGCAACAAAAATCAGATTTTTAATCACAAAAGCACACTTGCCAATTCTAGAGTTTTCCAAGATATTTTTCTCCTCTCAAACCCTAAGCTAACATTCTCTTTGGACAAGATCATCTCTTTGCAAGATTTGGTAAGTGTTTATTCCTATGGTTTAATATATTATATGTATGATAGGGTGTATAAATCATGTTGTTTATGTTGATAAAGTGTTGAGCGCTCCACTATGTGTGAAACAGTCTACTTTTGCTTAATCGGTAAAGGGTTTTGTCTTCTAAACTTGAAAGTGGACTTGAGGTCTTGAAGGAAGTGAATTTGATGATTTAAATGTCAACATGTAAGATGTGGTTATGTCCCTAACTTTATTTCTCTTTGTGTATAACCGTTGGAATTGTTGTTGTGAATTGTGCATGGAATTGGTGGCGTATTAAAAGGAAAATATAGTTTTGAGATGTTCATGTGTGTTGTGAAACCATGATTTTTCATTGGCATCAAATTTAACCTAAAATATGAAAAGGGAAGCTTACATATGTCCATGGACCATTTATTACAAAAAAAGACCCAAAAGAGACCCATTTTGGCCGAATTGGGCATCGGCCCTTGCGGATAAGGCATCTGCGGGCGCGGATTGGGCATCTGCAGTACAAGGCTAGATGGGCACCTGTGGATGTATCTCACCCACCTGCGGGTGCAGGTGACCCAACAGGTCTCCCCAGGACCCCGTTTTGCATGTTTTTTTTCTCTCTTTGATCCCCGAAATCCCTCTACCCTTCTTGGATGCAATTGTCAACTTATGGTACCTTTTGAATGACTTTAAAGAAGTAGCCCGGAGGTATTTTGAATGGTATCAATTAGGGATTGTCTTTAATGTGTTGTTGTGAAAGGTGTTTATGTGACGTAGTGAGGTAAATGTGACATTGTATTGAAGGGGAAGTGTAAAGTATAAACTTGGTGTGAAATGCTATCGATTTATGGTATCTTGATTGAAGTGTGGCATGTTTTGGTGTTGTTGTTATGTTGATGCAATAAATGGTATTGTAAGAGGGTGAAATGATGTTATATGGCAGTCACGTAGCTCATTGTCGTCTTATGCACTTGTAATGTAGTTAGTTGTTAACGTGAGCTCCGTTATGTACTTGTGTTGTAGAGTAACACGTAGGGAAGGAGATGAATTGTTGTATTCACATATTGGATTGTTGAATTCATATTGGGAAGATAAGGTATGTAAGGTTATTCTTTTTCGTATCCTTCTGCAGCACCTATTGTTCACATTGTCATTGCACTTGTTTCTATTCCAAAATGTCTTAAAGTATCTCATTTCAGGTTTGTTACCGATTGTTATTCATGTTTCTCATAATTGTGGACTATTGTTCCAAAGTTCCAACAATGTTACAACCACCAACATATCACTCTTATAACAATAGAATGGAAGTAATGCTTACTAGTTTGAGTACGGGGGGCAACTCAAATGGGCGTAAGCCTAGCTAGAGGTGATCCCGAATGAATATTGAGTACGGGTGGCAACTCGAAGGTGCGTAAGCCTATCTAGAGGCGATCCCAAAGGATTATTGGGAACGGGTGGCAACTCGAAGGGGTGTAAGCCTAGCTAGAGGCGATCCCGAATGTGTGCCAACTCAAAGGGGAGGATGCCTAGCTAGAGTCAATCCCGAATGATTATATGAATGATATTATATGAACGATGTTATATGAATGATTGGGATAATGATATGAACAAAAAAATAAAGAAACGAATGCAATGTACAGGACTCCACTCATTTATATTACGGTGGTTAATCTATACTGTCCACCCACTTGTACTTGATCGCATTGATGTTCTTATATCTTATGCAGTTACTTATGACCTTACATACTCAGTACATTCATTCGTAATGACGTCACTTGGGATACTTACCCTACTTGCTACAGGCACAGGAGCTAGTAGATCTCCACACTAGGATACAAGTCATTTGCTGACTGTTGGTGAGCTCCAGGTTGATTTGGGGCTTTTCGAGTCACGTGTGTACATTTGTTTTGGTACTATGTAAATGTTGTATAAAGCGGGGGCTTGTCCCGACTTTAGGTTGGTTATGTATATGTATCTGTTAGAGGCTTTGTAGATGTTGTAAGACGAATGAAGGAATGTATGTCCATTTTAACTTGATGGCCCCAACGGCCAAGTTCCATATCTATTGAATGAATGTTTCTCTATGACTTCCGCCATTAGTATCTTGTAATTATACATCATAAAATGTTTCTCACTCAGGGACATGCATATGAATGTTCATGGACATAGGTTGGTTCTCTCGGGGCCCTAACGGCTTTGGGTGCCAGTTCGCCCCATTGGAATTCGAGGCGTGACAATGACACAGTAAGTCAATAATATAGTCAGTGCAATAACAATCCATATATGGAATACACGTATCTATCATAACACAACAAAGTACTTAAAGCATAACTATCTCTTCTGCAAATATGGACAAACACTACTGAAGAGATATGTTCACTAGAAGCACATAAACTACACAATTAACTAAATCCAAAGGTAACTTACAACATTAGAATACAGTTTTATGCTTCTTCTTAACCTTTACCAGTTATAATAACACTATTCCAACCTTTCGAACAATACTGAGATACCAATTGGGACCAACTAGTCCCAATTATGGTTGTTGAGATACCATTTGGAATCTTCTAGATACCAATTGGACTCATCTCAGGGAGACAACACAAAACTAGCATGATAGGAAAGAAGAAAATAAGACAGATTCCTAGATGTCTTATACTCCCCTATGGATTTAATGTGGACATCAGCACACCAATCCACAGGACCCTACTCAATATTTGCTCTTATACTAGGAGACCGACAACCTGGGTTTTGATACTATCTTGTCAAATTCCAAGTCACGGATTGTGCGAGCACCTACCCAACCCTAACCAAGATAGGAGAACCCTAACTATCCAACCCTTTAATTAAGTGTGGAAGATAGATAAAACCATTTTTGAAAATGAAAAATCCTTTTAATGACATAAAATCTCTTGTTCAACTACATTTATTCCATAATTGCATTTTAGAAATAAAATAACAATTTCCTAGAATCTAATTTAAATCGATACAAGAGCATTAAGAACTAAAGGAGAAGAAGACTTGAGACACAACATCTACATTAGAGTGAGATAATAGAAGCTGTTGAAGAGTAACCACCATCGTACCTATAGAAACTCCAACTGACCTGTAACATGGCTATACCTAAGTGGAGATATAGTAAGTATAGTATCAATATAACCACACGTACTGGTAGGTTTCATCGGCCTACCAGGATAAGAAACAAATAACAACAATAGAAAATAGGGAGGAAATCATGAAACAAGTTAAGGTTCTAGATAGTTTACCTTTTCAAAAATCCCTCTCTTCAGGTCTTTGACATGTTACCCTTAGCAACTCTTTGACCTACCTATCATTTAACATTTTTGTGTATCTTGGTCCTTTGAGAATTTGACCCTTCCTTAAGTTCCCTTATTCTACTCAAATCATCAAGACAATCACTATACTAAACTCCTTAGACTGGACCGGGTTACCTACACTTCATGAATACAGCATATACATACTATGCATATCAGTATTAAGATAATTACCCATATAAAACATACCTAACATTTCCACTACGCTTCTCGGTCCACCACTCATAACCACAACCTTAACACAAGACATAAAACAGGATAGTATCACACATCACCTCACCAACTAATCAAGTATAAAATCACATCACTTATACTTAAGCAAACTCTTCCAAAAATAGGCACCACAATAATTATGAGTAATGAAATGATGAATGCATGCATGCAAGGTGTACACACATTTTAGAGTCAGAAGGGACTCTCAGATATAAACTGTAGGAAATGAGCTTGGTCGATGTACCAGTTACGATATGGTAATTCATCTAATAGTAGTGTCGGCGTGACACCCAATCCATATAACAGTGTTGTCTTAACACCCGATCTATACAACAGTGCCGATGTGACACCTGATCCATATATCATCTCAATACTATCTCAGAACCATATGCCAAAGCATGATGTAGTCAATGACACGAAGGCTAATCATGACACTCAATTCATATACAAAGACAGAGTAAATGATTCCAATTTACACCTTGTAAACTCACACTCTCCTAATATAATGACCATACCTTTAACCATCACTCTTTTATTTACTAATTACCTAAGTCCCGATCACTATAGCCTAACTATTATTTCCCTTCCCCTCTATTATGACTATGCCCAAGCCACTACGAAAAACAACACACAGATATAGTACACACACACCTAGTCTCATTCTTCACGATTGTCACCTTAATGGCCTCTAAAACTCTGTTGAACTCCTATGATACCCTCCGCCCAAAAAAACTTAGTTTGGCCCTAACTCACATTCACTACTTTTATAGTCGCCCTAACCCTCTCACTAACTCGTATGTAAACTAACTTCTACCAACCAACCTATAGTTAGTGTAACATTCATACCCTAAGGCAATTAAAGGAGCAAAACAATTTAATATCATATCATTCAAGTCACAATTTCATTATCCTAGTATGGTTATCATTCCATCAATTCAAACTCTGTGCCTAAAGGCCTAAGGCATGAAGTCTCCGGACATTACTATCATTATTACGTGCATCTATCCCAAGTCTACTACATTTAAACCATAACCTACCTCATAGACTAATTCCACTGTTATGGAGAGCGAAGAATTGTCCCACACGTGCATTGCTCTTTATTAACACCGAAATCCCCACTGGAAGGCTTAAGAATTGCCCTCTTGGAGCTTGGCCTTCAAAATCTCATCATTCTAGGCATAGGGTTCACTTGGGGAGTTTTTGGAGGAGGGGGATGGCATAAAGAGGCTTTAGCTGATTGTGGGTTTTAATTAACCTTTGGGATGGCTACTACCTACTGCTGTTATGGAGGCAGGAGTACTGGTACAGCAGCGGATCTACCGCTACAGCAGCAAGTCAGTGGCTTGACCCAATTTTCCCTAATTTTGGCCTAATTTGATCTGGGCCAGAGATTTTCCCCATGAAATAATTTCTACAAGGTCCAGAACAAGGATTTCTTAGTCAATACATTTTTTCGAGCTGGCTTTTAACATAATGACAATTTGAGTCATTACAATCCATCTCAATTTATATGAGGTAGTTTGACTCGGCACAAAATTTAAGAAAGAATGAAAGACTTTTTAAACTTATGAATTTTCAACATTTTGTATCTAATATTTTGAACATAGGATAACAACAAAATCTCTCAAAATTAAGTTATCAAGCTTCAAATATCGAGTTATAGAATTTTAAACCAAAAATAGCATTTTAAATCTTTCCAGTCACATTACTTATTGCTATAGTAGAAACCCCCTTCGCAATTGTGAAGCCCAATCACTACCTGACCAAGCCTGACCTGATTACACTATGCGATCGTGAACGAGACCTCACGATCATGATGCACAAAATACCTGGCCCTTTGCAATTGTGGTCCTCCACCATGCAATTATGATGCATAAGGAGATAAACCTTCGTGATCGCAAGAGGTCTATCGCGAGTGTAAAGAGGAAAATTCCTCTACACTAGAACTGGTACACCAACAAACAAACAAAGAAAAAAGTTAATTGAACGTACCCTTAAAATTTGTTTGGAACCCCGTGAATGGAAATCGTCTATGTTACTAGACTAAAAGCAATATTTTGGACTCAATGAAATCGATAAATTTTTGAACATAGGTCATTATCAACAATTATTGATCGAAGTTAATCTTACGCCTTAAATATGTAACTTTCCATCAACTTCTTGAATCCATCTGATGACCTCTACCTACAGAGTCTCTACCTTGAGATGATGAACCACTGAAACCACCACGTCTATGAAACCTTTTGCAGCTACCTACATAGGCATCATGACCTTTATCCTAGATCCTCTTGGCATGGTCCACTATCTGCTAAAAGTTTCCCCCAGTAGTCACTAATTGTGTTGTAGCCAATTAAAGAGGAGTCATCAACCCCTTCACAAAAAATTTAAACTGCTCCTCCTCTTTTGAAATATTCATCAAGACATGAAATATCATATCATACATTGTAACTAACATGGTACTCTACTTTAGATCATCAAACATATCTCTCCACCTCTCCCTCATGCTGTGCGGTATATACCTCTAAAAGAAAGCCTAAAAAAATTGTATCCATGCCATAAGAGGGAAACCGATACAACCCAAATAAGATCTCCACTACTATTTCACAACCCCAATCATCTAAAAAGTGATATAATCCACACGATGCAACTCAACCAAATTGAGGTTATGCAACCTCTCCTGACAATTAAACAAGAACTCGTATTCATCATCCTCAGGTGCACCAGTAAACTTGGGAGGACCTAATCTCACAAACCTTTCAAACATTTTTACTCTTAAATTGTCATTACTACTCTAGGAACAATCAGTAGAACAATAAGTATGATTGACAAAGAATCAATGCGTGAAACCACAATAGCAGCAGGTTGTGCCCCTAGAGTCTGAAAACCTTTAATTGGCTCCTACACCAATGGCTGAACACTATCACTAGTCTGAGACCTATCAAGAGTAATTGGTAGTGCTTCTGTCTAATCCATACCATCCATATAACTCAAGAGTCAAATCATAAAATCTTATAAAACTAGGATGGGTATAAAATCTTGTGGGACCTGAGCTGGACCTATGCCCTCTGGCTAATATGCTACATTATTAAGCTCAACCTTGCATGTCCCCTAGCTGGTGTTGCATTCCATACTCTACCTCTACCATATCCTTGACCCCTAACTGGAGACCTAGTAGAAGGTGTAGCCGCATCATCCTTAGTATTAGTTGATCTCGTTCTCACCATCTGATGAGAGAATGAAATACAGACTTTAGAATTCAAGAAGCTCACAAATGTCCATGATACTAAATCAAAGTGTGTAGAATCTTTCCTAAGAATATCACATAGCTTCTCGAAGATATATAAAGATGTCCTCACACCCATCTACGATGCTCTACTTGTCTCAAGCCAAGTTTACACCCTAGACAAGGCACGATACTTGAAACCACAAGTGATCCCAAGTAAACCCCTGGTACTGGCATATTACTAAAATTATATACTTAAACACAGAGCAGAAGCATAATTATGACTAAAATAGGTAATAAGATGAACAATGACCGTTTTAAAATAAAAGAAAATATCTAAAATATCCAACAATTAAACTGTCTATGTGTTAATAAAGCCTCTACCATAAAGATGAGTTGTTGGGACAAGATCCCTAGCTAACTCTAAAATAACTGCGAATAAATATCTAAAATGACTGAATAATTTGAATACTAAAAATGGTTCTTGAATGATGAGAACTCACCATAGCTAGACTAAAATATCTGCACGTCGGATCTAGTCATGATTCTGGAAATAGACACCTAATTTATATCATGATAGGATACATTACAAAAGATAAGTACACGGTTAGTAGTACTGAATGCACTGAGCTATGAGATATTCAAATGACATAAATAAATCTTAGAACATGTTATAAATTTAGTTTAGATGCATTGAGCAAACCTGTATAAATGTATCAAAAATTTGTAGTAAAATGACTCAAAAATATAAACATAAACTGAAAACATGAGACATAGCTATAATTCATGAAATGACATAGCTAGTCTGAAAACTTTTAAGTCATGTACACATATCATATTCTAAACCATTTATAAGGGGAGTTTCTTACAATCGAAGTAAACCATGTGAGAAATATGGAGTCCAACATACAACCCCAGTTGGGAGGGTTCCCTATACCTTTCCAAGGGTACATAACCTGCCTGATATGGATCCACTAATTGAGTCCATTGGGCTAAAGGTGTCAATCTCAACTAGTGAAAGACCTTATCCTACGGTGGCAATGTAGTTCTAGGACATGGTTTATCTGAAACCCATGTTTGCTTGGTGCTAAATAGTCCTACCAAAAGTTGTGTTACTATTTGCCCATAATAGATAATCTGTGGTTGAAAAATAAAGTATGATACTAGTTCAAATTACTCCCTCCGTCCCAATTTATATCTGGTAGTTTGACTAGGCACGGAGTTTAAGAAAGAAAGAAATACTTTTGAAACTTGTGGTCTAAAATAAGTCATAGATATTTTTGTGGCTATAAATCATTTCATTAAGGGTTAAATGGATATTTTAAAGCTAAAATGTTACTAAAGGTAGAAATGTGTCATTCTTTTTGGGATTGACTAAATGAAAAGTGAATCATATAAATTGAGATAGAGACAGTACTATTTTATTGAGATTCTGAGATACTGGAACTATTTATGCTAATTTTACTAAATTATGGGATTATGTAATCAAAACATGCCAAGTTATGCAAAATCAGGATGAAATTTTGTCAAATCATGCTAAATTATTGTACAAGTATAATGACAAAATTGAAACTAATGAAATCATGCATATTCATTTAGAATAAGAATATTAATAATATAATAACTTAAAATATTTGAAAGACTAAAACACCCCTGAAGAACCATTTCAAAATTTCTGGAAAACTGACCTCACGAGTCATAGTATGACTAGTACGATCAAACCACGGATTGTGGTTTGGACTAGTGAGTCCTGGAGCATTTTAAACTGTTTCTAGGAGGCAATCCATGAGTCATAGTACGACTCATAATTTGATACGATGACTTATACAATGAGTCATGGTCCCTGAGGCAAACTTGACAACTTTCTAGATTTTGGATCTGGCTATCAGTACGAGTCCTATGTGCGGCATATACAAAGATTCCATTACTAGTGGAATGAGTCGTGGTGATTGAAAATTTTTAGAAATTTCTGACAACTTACCACGATTCATTTCAAAACTCATGGTTTCATTGTATGACTTGTACTATGGGTCGTACTGAGGTGAAACTTTGAATTTCCATCTGGTGTTTTCTGAGTTAAGTCTTGTTTGATCCTGTCCAAGTTTTGGGGTGTTACAAAAAGTAACCCAAACCTTGGCAATCATGGAGGGGAGGGAGGGGGGGAGGGGGGGAGGGGGGTTATTATTCCTTATGGATACAAAATTAACTTATGGGCTTGAAATAATATATTACTTTTTCTATATTTTTTATCAAATATTTTGAACATAGAATACCAATAAAATCTCTCAAAATTAAGTTCTCAAGCTTCAAAAATTGAGTTATAGAATTCTAAGTCAAAAGCAGCATTTAGAAAGCCCCTTCGCAATTTCAAAGCCCAACCGTGACCTAGATCGGACCAGACCTGATTACCCTATGCAATCATAAACCAGACCTCACGATCCTGATGCATAGGATACCTGGTCCTTCGTAATTATGGTCCTTCGTAATTATGGTCCTCCATTGTCACGCCTCGAATTCCAACGGGGTGGACTGGCACCCGAAGCCAATAAGGCCCTAGAGAACCAATCTTCGTCCATGTCCATTCATATGCATGTCATTCAAGAAGCATTATCATCATGTATAGATACAAGATACTAATAGCGGAAGTCATGGAAACATGTGATATATACATATAAGAAACTTGGCCGTTAGGGCCATCAAGTCAAAATGGACATACATCCCTTACATTCATATTCTCGCATACGTCTACAAAGCCTCTAATAGATGCATACACATAACCAACTTAAAGTTGGGATAAGTCCCCTCTTTATACAACATTTACAATACCAAAACAAGTGTACAACTGTGACTCAAAAAGCCCCGAACCAACTGGAGCTCACCAAAGATCTGCAAATGATTGGCAACCTACTGTGGAGGTCTACTAGCACCTGCGCCTGCAGCAAGTAAGGTAAGTCCCCCAAGGGACGTCAGTACGAAGAATGTACTGAGTATGTAAGGGTCATATGACACTGCATGATATATAAGTACTTCAATGAAATCAAGTGTAAGAGAATGGTTAGTACAGATAAACCACCAGTCCGCATATGCGGAACCATGTACATTACGTCCTTTACTTCTTTTGCCTTTACATTTATTCATCTTTATCGTTCTACCCATGCTAGGCTTTTCTGTCACCCCTGGGATGAGATTAACCCATGCTAGGTATTTTAACCCCTGGGATGTGATTAACCCATGCTAGGCTTTTCTGTCGTCCCTGGGATTTTACTGTGATAACCCATGCTAGGCTTTTATATCGCCCCTGGGATGTTACTGTGATAACCCATGCTAGGCTTTTAAATCACCCATGGGATGTTACTCAACCAAATAATTATACATTACTTCATATCTTTACTCTTATGAGATTGATACATTGGTGATTGTACATTCTTGGAACTTTGGAACATAATATTATTGGAACAATGGGAACTTTGGAACATTAGTCAATGGACATGAGACATGTGAATCACAATTGATCAATGAGTAAGGAACATGTGATTAATAACAATTGATAACCGAAAATGGGATACTTTAGGACATTTCAGAATGGAGAAAGTACAATGACAATGTGAACACTATGTGCTGCAGAAGGATACGAAAAGAGTAACCTTACATACCTTATCTTCCTAATATGAATACACAGTCCTATGTGTGAATACAATAATCCAGCTCCTTTTTTATGTGTTACTCTATAACACAAGTTCATAACGGAACTCACGTTAACAACTAATTACCTTACAAGTGCACAAGACGACAATGAGCTACATGACTGCCATACAATACACTGCATTACCATACTACAATACACTGCATTACCATACCAACAACACCATAACATTCCACACATTGACCAAGGCATCATAAACCAATAGCATGTCACACCAAGTTTACCCTTTACGCTTCCTTATTAACACTACATCACAAATATTCCATCAAGTCAGCTCAATACCCTTCATAACAATATATTAACAACAATACATAAGTTATATAACCCAACATGCCTCTAAATGACCCCTTAAAGTCATTAAATAAGTATCATAAGTTGATAATTACATCCAAGAAGGGCATAGGAGGCTTCGAGGATCAAAGAAAGACAAAAACACACAAAAAGAAATTTTGGACTGGGATGTGGAACCACCTGTGCCAGCAGGTGGATGAAATGCAGCTGCAGGTTCCCCTCTGGACTTGTCCAGAGCCACCTGCATTGGCATCTATGCCTGCAGGTGCTCCAAACGCGAGGGTGGATGCCCGTTTCAGCCTCCAGGGGTTATTTTAAGGTCCTTTTTTGTAATAAATGGTCCATGTCCACAAATAAGCTTATATTTACATGTTTTAGTTCAACTCGGATGCAAACTAACAACCATGGTTTCACCACACCCATGAACATCACCAAAACCACATTTTTCTTTCAATACACCACCAAGTCCATGCACAATTTTGCAATAACAATTCCAAACACTATATACAAGGATAAAACAAGTTAAGGATATAATAACATCTTACATGTTGATATTTAATCCATCAGGTTCACTTCCTTCAAGATCACAAGTCCATTTTCAAGTTTACAAGGCAAAACCCTTTTCCGATTGCCAAAATAGACAGTTTTACACATAGTGAACTGTCCATCACTTTTCCAACATAAACAACATGATTTATACATCATCTTAAGCATACCATACACTAAACCATGAGAATAAATACTTACCAAAGCTTGCAAGAGAGTGATCTTGTCCAAAAGACTGATGACTTAGTGTTTATGTGAGATGAGAAATGTTTTGGAAAAATCTAGAAATGGCATGTGTGTGGATATGAATAAAAATATGATTTTTTCCTCTCCTTATATAGTCCCTCAAGTCCTCCTTATCCAACATTAATTGTGTTTACTTAGTCAACATGAAATAATGGGTCATTTCCATTTGGGCCATGTCTTTTTGTCTAATTTTGGGCCTAAATTGAGCCCAACAACACAAGATTCATCTAAGCCCAACAAATTAATGCATAATTCACCAACCCTCTCATGTATTTGAAAAATTCCATAAATTTTATGGCAGTCTCATGGGTTCAGAAATGTACGGGGTGTTACATCTTTCCCCCCTTAGAAACATTCATCCTCGAATGTTAGTGACATTATTCAAATTAAACAAATTCAGGTCTAGGATGTTATCATATATATACTCAATGCTTATAAATACTTACTGGTTATTTCTCCGATCTCGTATCTTGAAATTTTTCTTCCCTTTAAAACAAATGAGGGTACTTTGACTTCATCATTTCTTCAGCTTCCCATGTGATCTCTTTTATTTGTTGATTTCTCCAAAGTACCTTTACGGAAGCTATGTCTTTGTTACTCAACCTCTTCACTTGTCTATCCAGAATAGCAATAGGTATCTCCTCATAGGTAAGATCCTCCATAATTTTTAGATCTTCAGTGGGAGCAATACGAGATGGATCTCCTATGCACTGTCGAAGCATCGAAACATGAAATATTGGATGAACTGTGGAGAGTTCTTGGGGTAGGTCTAATTCATATTCAACTTACCCAAATCTTCTGATAATTTCATATGGACCTATATAACGGGGGCTCAACTTCCCTTTCTTCCCAAATTGCATTACCCCTTTCATCGGCGATACCTTCAAAAATATCCAATCACCTATGGCGAATTCGAGCCCTCTTCTTCTAACATCAGCATATGACTTGTGTCGACTTTGGGTCGTTTGTAGCCGCTGTTGTATCATCTTAACTTTCTCCATAGCTTGATGAACAAGATTTGGCCCTAGTAAAGCATTTTCACCCGCTTCAAACCATCCAATTGGTGATCTACACTTCCTTCCATATAAAGTTTCATAAGGTGCCATTTTGATACCTGAATGATAGCTATTATTGTAAGAAAATTCGATAAGAAGTATATGATCATCCCAACTACCCTTAAAGTCCAATGTGCAAGCTCGTAGCATATCTTCAAGTGTTTGGATAGTACGCTCTGCTTGTCCGTCTGTCTGAGGATGAAAAGCCATACTCAAATTCACTTGTGTACCCAAACTCTTATAAAAAGACTTCCAAAAATATGCAGTAAATTGAGCTCCTCTATCTGATATAATAGAGATTAGAATTCCATGTGATCAGACTATCTCTTTAATATACAACTGTGCATACTCTTTAGCTGTATAGGCGGTCTTGACTGGTAGGAAATGCGCTGATTTGGTAAGCCTGTCAACTATGACCCATATAGAATCAACTTTCCGAAGTGTACGAGGCAAACCTGTGATGAAATCCATATTAATCATGTCCCATTTCCAAATTGGAAGATTGATACATTGCATGTAACCTCCTGGTTTCTGATGCTCTGCCTTTACTTGTTGACAATTCGGGCATTGAGCTACAAATTCTGCAATGTTCTTCTTCATGTTGCCCCACCAATACATTTCTTTTAAATCATGGTACATTTTGGTAGCTCCCGGATGAATAGAATATCATGAATGATGTGCCTCTGTCATAATACGCCTTCTCAGTTCATCTACATCCGGTACACATAATCTACCTTGGCATTGAAGTACTATTTCTTGCGTAAGATCAAATGCCTTTGTCATACCCTATTGTACATTTTCTTTCAGCTGCAATAAAATAGGATCTGCAAACTGCTTCTCTTTCACCTCAGCTGTTAATAAAGATTCTGCCGCATTTTGTACAATAACCCCTTCATCTGAGGATTCAAGAAGACGAACCCCCAAGCTGGCTAGTTGATGTAGATCTTTGACTAAGTCTTGTTTTCCCATCAACTGGCCACTAGTGCCTCCCATTGCCTTGCAGCTCAATGCATCAGCTACCACATTGGCTTTTCCTGCATGATATAGGATATCAATATCATAGTCTTTCAATAGCTCAAGCCACCTCCGCTGCCTCAGATTTAAATCCTTCTGCTTAAAGATATATTGTAAACTTTTGTGATCAGTGAAAATGTCAACATGAACTCCATAAAAATAATGACGCCATATCTTTAAAGCAAATACCACTGATGCCAACTCAAGATCATGTGTGGGATAGTTTCTCTCGTGTGGCCGCAACTATCGTGAGGCATATGCTATTACATTACCGTACTGCATCAATACACATCCTAGGCCAACTCCGGACGCATCATAATAGACTGCATACCCTTCTGTGTCTTCCGTAAGTACTAATACGGGTGTGGAATTTAATTTATCTTTCAGCTCTTGAAAACTTTTCTCACATGCATCATTCCACTGAAACCTGATTGCCTTGTGTGTGAGATTCGTTAAAGGTGCAGCAATGGAAGAGAACCCTTCAACAAATCTTCGATAATAACCTGCCAACCCAAGGAAGCTACGAATTTTCGTGGGCGTCGTAAGCCTTGGCCAATTTTTCACCGCTTTAATCTTTTGCGTATCAAATTGAATTCCTTTATCTGACATAATGTGACCCAAGAATGCTACGGATTTCAACCAAAATTCACATTTAGAGAACTTCGCATACAACTTACGCTCACGAAGAATCTGTAACACCTGTCGTAAGTCCATAGCATGGTCCTTTTGCGATCTTGAATAAACCAGGATGTCATCTATAAATACAGTCACGAACACGTCTAGAAATGGCTTAAATACCCTATTCATCAAATCCGTGAAAACAGCTGTTGCATTTGTTAGTCCAAACGACATAACTAAAAAGTCATAATGGTTATACCGTGTTCGAAAAGCTGTCTTGGGTATGTCTTTTTCTCTTACTCTGACTTGATGATAACCCGATCTCAAGTCAATCTTTGAAAAACACTTGGCACCCTGTAACTGATCAAACAAATCATCAATTCTGGGGAGAGGATATTTGTTCTTGATCATTACTTTATTCAATTGTCGATAGTCAATGCACATTCTCAATGTTCCATCTTTCTTTCGTACAAATAATATCGGTGCACCCCACGGGGACATACTAGGCCTGATGAAGCCCTTGTCTAGCAAGTCTTTCAATTGCTCCTTCAGTTCACGCAGTTCTGCTGGAGCCATTCTATACGGGGGAATAAAGATAGGCTAAGATCCTGGAATCACATCAATGCCAAACTCTACTTTCCGTTCTGGAGGCAAACCGGGAAGATCCTCAGGAAATACATCAAGGAATTCATTGACCACTGGGACCAACTGAGGAGTTAGTAGTTCTACATTAGTATCTTGCACTCTTACTAAGTGATATATGTACCTCTTGGCTATCATTTTCCTTGCTTTAAGATAGGAAATAAATTTCCCTCTCGGTGCCCCTACATCACCCTTCCATTCAAGAACATTCGTTTGTGGAAAATGAAAATGTAACTTCTTAGCTCGACAATCTATTGTGGTATAACAAGACGCCAACCAATCCATACCCATTATGACATCAAAATCCACCATTGCTAGTTTAATAAGATCAGCCAGTGTATCATGACCACACACAGTTACTACACAATTACGATATACTCTTTTTGCAATAATATATTCACCAACTGGTGTAGATACTTCAATTGACTTAGTTAATAACTCCGGTGTTCTTTCAAATTTCACAGCAATCAATAGAGTAACATATGACAATGTAGAACCCGAATCAATCAATGCATATACATTATACGAAAAGATGGATAATGTACCTGTGACGACATCAGGAGAAGCCTCCGAATTCTGTCGGTCCACTAGAGCATAGGTACAATTCTGGGTTCCACTAGAACTGGCTGCTCCTCTGGAACCTCTACCACGACCTGCAGACTGTACCCCTCTGCCTAGGGAAGGAACCGATGAGGATGATGCAACGGTTAATCCCATAGGTCATGTTATACCACCCGTGCCCCTTTGTGGGCATTCTCTTATTATGTGCCCCGTCTTACCACACCAAAAACACACATTTGTCCCCAACCGGCATTCACCTAAATGATACCTTCCGCAGAGCTGACACGGAGGACGAAAAAATCCTACTGTCTGTGAACCTTTCAGCCCACTACTCCGCCCAAAATGGCTGCCTCTGAATCCCCAGAATTGGGATGAAGTACCTGCTGTAGGGGAAGAAAATGATGGTCTAGGCGGTCTAGGAAAAATCCGAGGCCTAGATTCCCCTTGGGACACCATAGACTGTCCCATAGGTCTATCCCTCTTTGCCGGCCCTGGTTCAAATTTGTGTACCCTTCTTCTTTGCCTTTGGTCCTCCATCTTTTGTGCGAAATCCTGAATTCCCGCTATATCTATATCTTTGTTCAAGGCAGCAATAGTTCATTCCCTTACCAAATATGGCTCCAATCTGTCCACATATAGATGGACTCTGTCTGTCATTGTGGCTACTACATTCGGAGCGTATCGAGCCAAAGAATTAAACTGCAGACTATATTTTCTAACACTCAGATTCCCTTGACGGAGATTTAAGAACTGCTCCGTACGAGCCTCTCGGATCTCATAGGGAAGATAGTGATCAAGGAATGCCGCTTTAAATTCTTCCCAATTAGGTGGAATTGCACCAATACCACGAGATTTCTTCCAATCTTCATACCATAATATAGCTTCTCCTTTCGATCTATAGGCTGTAAGTTCAACTGTTTCTACACCAGTCACGTGCATAACATCTAGATTCCTTTTAATTTGGTCCACGAAATTCTGTGGATCTGCTTTCGGATCTGACCCAGTGAATATAGGAGGGTCTAATTTCAGAAAATCCTATGTCCGCCGACTAGCTACTCTAGTTGCGTCATCTTCACCTGTCATTGGACCATCTCATCCCTGAGTTTGTGCATCTACTATCTGAGTTAACATATGCACTGCATTTCTTAAATCCCGGTCAGTGGCATTCATAGGCGATTCTGCAGGTACTTCTCTACCTCTCGGCTCTTCTGGAGCTGGAAAAGTAGAAGAAGACCGCGATGCAATTTTAGTGTCATCTCCACCTTGACTAGCTTGGTCAGGTGGTGATTTACTCGTGCCTTCTCCGGTAAGGACATCTACCTGCTTACCTTTGCCCCTACCTCGTCTTGTCATCGGCATTTTACTATAACAAAGAAAATCAAGTACATTGGTCAGATATAATTCCCACCTACAACATTGGCTCTATTGCACGATCTAGAAATGAAGAAAGGAAACAACTCCTAAACGTCCCGTAGCCTCCTGCTTATAAATATGGTGCACAACACATCCATAAGCAAGACTCTACTCAGACACGGCTTTGTAGACACACTTAGGAGAACCTGCTTTGATACCACTTTTGTCACTCCTCGAATTCCAACGGGGCGGACTGGCACTCGAAGTAGATAAGGCCCGAGAGAACCAATCTTTGTCCATGTCCATTCATATGCATGTCATTCAAGAAGCATTATCATCACGTATATATACAAGATGCTAATAGCGGAAGTCATGGAAACATGTGATATATACATATAAGAAACTTGGCCGTTAGGGCCATCAAGTCAAAATGGACATACATCCCTTACATTCATATTCCCACATATGTCTACAAAGCCTCTAATAGATGCATACACATAACCAACTTAAAGTTGGGACAAGTCCCCGCTTTATAAAACATTTACAATACCAAAACAAGTGTACAACTGTGACTCGGAAAGCCCCGAACCAACTGGAGCTCACCAAAGATCTGCAAATGATCAGCAAACTACTGTGGAGGTCTATTAGCACCTGCGCCTGCAGCAAGTAAGGTAAGTCCCCCAAGGGACGTCAGTACGAAGAATGTACTGAGTATGTAAGGGTCATATGACACTGCATGATATATAAGTACTTCAATGAAATCAAGTGTAAGAGAATGGTCAGTACAGATAAACCACCAGTCCGCATATGCGGAACCATGTACATTACGTCCTTTACTTCTTTTGCCTTTACATTTATTCATCTTTATCGTTCTACCCATGCTAGGCTTTTCTGTCACCCCTGGGATGAGATTAACCCATGCTAGGTATTTTAACCCCTGGGATGTGATTAACCCATGCTAGGCTTTTCTGTCGTCCCTGGGATTTTACTGTGATAACCCATGCTAGGCTTTTATATCGCCCCTGGGATGTTACTGTGATAACCCATGCTAGGCTTTTAAATCACCCATGGGATGTTACTCAACCAAATAATTATACATTACTTCATATCTTTACTCTTATGAGATTGATACATTGGTGATTGTACATTCTTGGAACTTTGGAACATAATATTATTGGAACAATGGGAACTTTGGAACATTAGTCAATGGACATGAGACATGTGAATCACAATTGATCAATGAGTAAGGAACATGTGATTAATAACAATTGATAACCGAAAATGGGATACTTTAGGACATTTCAGAATGGAGAAAGTACAATGACAATGTGAACACTATGTGCTGCAGAAGGATACGGAAAGAGTAACCTTACATACCTTATCTTCCTAATATGAATACACAGTCCTATGTGTGAATACAATAATCCAGCTCCTTTTTTATGTGTTACTCTACAACACAAGTTCATAACGGAGCTCACGTTAACAACTAATTACCTTACAAGTGCACAACATGACAATGAGCTACATGACTGCCATATAACGTCATTTCACCCTTTAGAATACAATACACTGCATTACCATACCAACAACACCATAACATTCCACACATTGACCAAGGCATCATAAACCAATAGCATGTCACACCAAGTTTACCCTTTACGCTTCCTTATTAACACTACGTCACAAATATTCCATCAAGTCACCTCAATACCCTTCATAACAACATATTAACAACAATCCATAATTTATATAACCCAACATGCCTCTAAACGACCCCTTAAATTCATTCAATAGGTTTCATAAGTTGATAATTACATCCAAGAAGGGTATAAGAGGCTTCGGGGATCAAAGAGAGATAAAAACACACAAAAAAAAATTCTGAACTGGGATGTGGAGCCACCTGCGCCCATAGGTGGATGACATGTGGCCGCAGGTGCCCCTCTGGCCTTGTACAGAGCCACCTGTGTTGGCATCTGCGCCCGCAGGTGCTCCAGACATTAAGGCGGATGCCCGTTTCAGCCTCCAGGGTCATTTTAGGGTCCTTTTTTGTAATAAATGGTCCATGGCCACAAATAAGCTTATATTTACATGTTTTAGGTAAACTCGGATGCCAACGAACAACCATGGTTTCACCACACCCATGAACATCACCAAAACCATATTTTTCTTTCAATAGACCACCAAGTCCATGCACAATTTTGTAATAACAATTCCAAACACTATATACAAGGATAAAACAAGTTAAGGATATAATCACATCTTACATTTTGATATTTAATCGATCAAGTTCACTTCCTTCAAGACCACAAGTCCATTTTCAAGTTTACAAGGCAAAGCCCTTTTTTGATTGCCAAAATAGACAGTTTTACACATAGTGAACTATCCATCACTTTGTCAACATAACCAACATGATTTATACATCATATTACGCATACCATACAATAAACCATGAGAATAAATACTTACCAAAGCTTGCAAGAGAGTGATCTTGTCCAAAAGAGTGATGACTTAGGGTTTGTGTGAGAGAAGAAATGTTTTGGAAAAATCTAGAAATGGCATGTGTGTGGATATGAATAAAAATCTGATTTTTTTCCTTGCCTTATATAGTCCCTCAAGTCATCCTTATCCAACATTAATTGTGTTTACTTGGTCAACATGAAAGAATGGGTCATTTCCATTTGGGCCATGTCTTTTTGTCTAATTTTGGGCCTCAATTGAGCCCAACAGCACAAGATTCATTTAAGCCCAACAAATTAATGCATAATTCACCAACCCTCTCATGTCTTTAAATAATTTCATAAATGTTAACATCCACTATGTGATTGTGATGTATAAGGATACAAACCTTCACGATCGCGCGAGGTCTATCACGAGCGCAAAGAGGAAAATTCCTCTACACTAAAACTGGTGCACCAACAACCAACCAAAGCCAAAAATTAACTAAACAGACCCTAAAAATTTGTTTCGAACCCAATGAAAATCGACTATGTTACTAGACTAAAAGCGATATTTTGGACTCAATAAATCAATAAATTTTTGAACATATGTCGTTATCAACGATTATTGATCGAAGTCAATCTTATGCCTTAAACATACAACTTTCTATCAACTACTCAAAATCCATCTGAATACCTCGGGACCCAAACCAAAGGTGCTACTAATCCAAAAATGATATTCTGGAGCTAACAAAACTGATAGGATTCTCATTCGACCTTAAAATCTCTGAATGTTGATCAAAGTCAACCATGTCAATCCCAAAGCCTTCAAAATAAAAAAAACTCACATAATATTCAACTGACTACCTCAATACTTGTTCCACCAACACCTACAGATCTCAAATACTATGAAACAACTATAGAAAGGGATAAAATGATTAAAATGCATCCAAAGTCACATATCACAGTGAGGATTATCACAGTATGGTGTCAAGTTCTTGTTGTATTTACTTTCATTTAGGTGCTATTGATTCATATCACCAAGTATTTAGTGTTGTTTCCTGCAATAGTAAACCAGAATATTGATGAAAAATGGTAGTTTTAAGCCCACAGTAAACTGTGTTTCCTTAAAGAATTTAATTCCCTCACAATTGCCCAAGGTTTGAATTAATTCCTCCCAGGATAGAATAGAACAATATTCTAGAAAATCGACAATGGAATTTGCAGAACTTCTTCGAATTCAACAAACAGAGTATATCACACTTACTTTGATTTCTTTTGAAAATAAGAAAGTTTTAGACTTTGTAAACTAATAATTTTCGTATCCTTCATCTAAGGAAAGAACTAATATTTATAGCCCAAGAGGTAATGCTTCATAAATTATGCAATGGTTGAAGAAAAGACACAACTTTTTGAAATGGTGCCTGACCTGCGTCACGACCTGCGCCCATAGGTGGCCATATGCTGCCTCAGATCAGCGTTTGGCACAAAACCAGTAGCTACTAGTTTTGCCTGCACTGGTCACCTGGGTCCACAGTTCTCCAAATTGTTCTCAACCAGTGCCTTGAAGGGCCGCGTCCCTTCGAGGTGCGTTGTGACATGCGTCCGCATCCGTTCATGTGCATCCACATATGGAGAAATTATTTTCTATAATTGAATTTTGTCTAAAAAAGATAGTCTCTCGATTCGAAGACGAAGCCGAGTGAGCAACGACGAAGGCGCAAGGCTAGTCTTGTTATTGTCTCACTATCCATATAAAGGAGTGTGTTCCAATATATACCTAAGAAAGTTTCTTTCTCGAACTCTACTTCCTTAAAGTGAAGATACAAATTCACTTTTCCCTCTATATTTCTCCCTCCATTTTTCATTCACATTCTGTTACCAAAACCCAACATTTAGGGTATCATGCTTGTATCTTCCAAATTTATTGTGTTGAAATATTAATTAAATTGGTCTTTTTTTATACTTACTTCTGCTTTGTAATGAGGAATTTCTACCCTGTATGACATTGATTTAAGAAGAATTATTTACTCGATTTAGAATTAGTTACATTCTTTTATATTTCTTATTAATGACTCCAAGGTTTCAACCTCTTATTGCTTCTAATGTATTGCTTAGATAGCTGATGCATTACTCAAATTATTTATTTTGCTCCATTTCAATAAACATTCTAAACTTTTTAGAACCTCAAATTTAATTGTCTTATATATTAAAATATATCATATATCAAGAAATAGAGAAATTTACTTTCCTCTTCACGAAAGTCGTCGAGGAAATTATAGTGGAATTAACAACTCAATTTAAAGGAAACAGAGGTAAGAATAGGTTTACCTGAAACAAATCATGAACTGGAGAAGCCATCTATTGGACTTTTGTTTAAATTAAATTATTAATTATAAGTCTTTTATAAAAAGGTGTCTTTTAGTAAGGTTGTATCTTTTATGAAAAGGTGTATTTTAGTGAAAGATTGTCTCCTTTCATCCTTGAGTACTATCAATGTTATTTAAATCCAACTCTGCAGATTTCTATCGTAATCTTTTACAATGTCTTTCACAGAGCTTTCCCCAAAAGATCAAGTTCCTGACTTCTTACTTTCCAGAAGAATTTATTCACTATTTATTTAGTGCAGAATTTAATAGGCTTTTCATATCCACTAAAACTATTTGCGTATAATCTCGTAGCAATCTCACAGAGGAGAGGGAGCAAATATCATTTTCAGAAAAGCGTTTCACACGTGTTTCAAGCCTCAAATCCCGTGTTTGTTGTTTATATTGTCAAGCCTTCATCTTATGTGTTCTTCTTCGTGTATTTTGTGTTCATGAAACATATTTTCCAACAATCTAATACCAATATTTCATTATGACTAAAATTGAGGTTGTCGTGGTTGTCTAATATGAATTTAATCTTGATGCCGATTGGTTCCAGACCGGTAGCATATCTTAATAAATTGCAACGGTTTAATTTGATGATCTGTTTAGACCATACGAAGAAGAATTATTTGCTTGTTAGCTATTACAGTTCATGTGAGTAAACCATGGAGTGATGATTAAGTTGGATGGCCTTCTTCAGATATGTCATTAGGTTTTAGAACAAACAAAAGATTGATTTTTGTAATTGTTCCCAAATTACAAGGCAATTTTAGGTGGTTGCTGAACAGATGTCCTAATGGCATCATTGTATTTTAATTAATTTTCCATCCTAGGCCATGTGGTGATGGATTATTGCCAAGAGATTAAAGTTTGCTACTGTTTTTGAGAAAGTAAGGCAAAAAAAAGGATGTATTGGCAGACTCCTTTGTGGAGAGAATAATTATATTAAAAACATTGCTTGATTAGTGCAGTGGTTGGATTGGGATTGGGAGATGTTGTAAATGAAGTAAAATTCGGTGATTAGTTTTACTAGTTGCAAAAGTTTTGCACCAACTTCCGATTCAGCTACATAATGTCAATTGGAGAAGTTGCAACGACAAGAATTGTTTTCAAAACAGCGTGTCAAATTGTGTTACACTTTGAGAAGTGTGGATTTCCTTTTAAAAAAAATATACGTGAACCAATAGATGGAGATTGTGGTCAAAGAGGTAATATCAAAACAGCGATACATGTTTGAAAAAGCGACAACAAAAATTGAGTTCTATTTTCTTAACCCTACTTATTATTTATTTATAAATTTCTACTCTGTGATTTTGTGAATTTATTTTCATAAATGTTAGGGTAGATGATATACATGTGATGATCTCCAATTGCTTGATAATTTTAAGAATTATATTTTCTTGTGTGATTATTGTGATTCGTTTCTTGCATAAAGATCATAGGTGGAATTTACTGTCAAGTTCTAGGATGACATGAAATATTCCATTATTTACAAGTGCGTGTCTATATTTAAAAATTGTTAAAAGTGAATCTGAGATCTAGACAATATGAGTTAGTGAATTGAGTTTTTTCTATATGTGATATGAAAAGTCACTTGATATGTTTAAAGTGTGGGATGTTTTGCATGTGATTAGAATTCAATATTAGAGATAGCATTATTTAATATATATTGAAGATCATAAATTTGAGATAGTATGCCTTATATTTAAATTTTTGATGGGTTTGTGATATCGTGTAATAGTTTATCAATATGTTGAGCGTAAGACTTGATACATAAGTCATAATAGAAACAATGAGGTTCTATTTTTCACATTTGTGTAATGAAGGATTAGAGAAATTAGTACAATGTTGGGTATCAAGATTAAACAAAATAGTGGGGGTTATGTGTTGAGTAAATCTCATTACATTGAGAAAGTGCTAAATAAATTTAGTCACTTAAACATAAAGTAACCCATACCCTATTTGATGAGTTAACTAATTATGATGAAAGAATTGTGGCTTAACTTGTGTAAACAAGTGCTATTGGATGGGCAAGTAGTAGAGTTTTGATTTTCTTTAGAGAACTAAATATTTGAGAAACTCTAAGTTTCATACTATTTTATAAGGATATATCGATACAAGTTGGTATCGAATATGTGAGAAAAATAAATTTACCACGTGATGAATATTTACCTTGCGAGGAGGCACAATTTCTTGAAACCAAGAAAACCTTGCATTAGTAGAAGCAAAAAAATTAAAGGAGTTGAGTGGTTGAGGGATTATTAAGAGAATCCATTGATTTTGCAAAATATGAGCTCAATTTGTGATAGTCAAGCCACTCTAGCTCGAGCATATATAGATTATTTAATGGGAGGTCAAAACGCATAAGTTACTGACATAATTATGTGATAAAATTAATTCAAGATGGAATGACTTTTATCACATTGGTGGAGTCAAAAGAATTTGACTAATCGATCTATTTACTAAATCTATTAAAAGAAAGTTGTTGAATACATTTTCAAGTTTGATTATGTTAAAACTCCTTAATTAGGTCCACCGATAATGGCAACCCTACCCAGCACTGTGAAATGAATAGTTATGGGTTCAAAGAGTAATAACAAGTTATTGATACGTGGGTGTTTCAGTACTTTAGTAAGAGATATACTAGTATTGTTTTTCATAGATTGGAGGATTGAGTTTTAATACTCTTAATGAGGTTCAGTTCAAGTAACAAGTGTCTCAAATATGACAAAGACACTGAAAGAACTTCACCTATATGAACATAGAAGTGGTGCCGCTTCGATTGGGTGTTGGAGTTGCTCTCAGAAATTTTCATGAATTTTGGATAGCACATGGCCATAAAAGTTCTAAGCATGTTGAGTGGAAAGCTGGAATGAAATGTTTATGTGTGTAGTGTCACCTATGTTATCACAAGGAATAACACGTTCAAAGCTATTATGCTATGTGGAATTTCAATTTCGTCTTGTGACATTGCACTAAGGTGTTGTTCAAATCGAAAGATACATCACTCTATGCGTGAACATGACTTAATATTTGTGTCCTAATTTATATTTAAACAAGTGGGGGATTTTTGGAATTTTGTTTAAATTAAATTATTAATTATAAGTTTTTTTTATAAAAAGGTGTCTTTTAGTAAGGTTGTGTCTTTTATGAAAAGGTGCCTTTTAGTGAAAGGTTGTTTCCTTTCATACTTTGGGTACTACCAATGTTATTTAAATCCAACTCTGCAGATTTCTATTATAATATATTACAATGTCTTTTACAGAACTTTTCCCAAAGCTTTTCTTCTTCCCCAAAAGATCAAGTTCCTGGCTTCTTGCGTTCCAGAATAAATTATTCAATATTTGCTTAGTGCAGAATTCAATAGGCTTGTCATATCCACTAAAACTATTTTTGTATAATCCCATAGCAATCTCGCAGAGGAGAGGGAGCAAATATCATTTTCAGAAAAGCGTTTCGCACGTGTTTCAAGCTCAAATCCCGTGTTTGTTGTTTATATTGTCAAGCCTTCATCTTATGTGTTCTTCTTCGTGTATTTTGTGTTCATGGAACATATTTTCAACACCATATTCTTCTACTACTCTTTTAAAAAAAATTGACTTATTAAGTGACTCAAGTTAATGATGTAAAAATTAACGAATTTTGGTTTTGACATAATATCAGAGCACAAGTTCAAGTGGCGACTTCCTATTCAATCTTATTGGAAGAAACTAGCCAACTATGTGAAAGTGGGAATGAATGGATCATCTTATTTAAAATTATGATTAGAATTTAAGTTATTCGATAAAGATTTGACCCATTCGGATGAAGTTTCGTTCCTGAAATTCATCGGAGATGAAACCCATTTTTTATATAGGTTTGTATAAGATTTGTATAATTTTATATAATACAACAAGGATGTGTATAAATACCTCTTATACACTTTTGTACAAAGTTGTACACTATGTAAAGTAATTGTATAATATTGTACACCGGGTGTATAGACATTGCTGTGAAAAAAAAATCGATTATGCAGGTGTAAACTATAAATATAGCTATGTGGATGTAATATTTTTGTTTTGGGATGTATAAAAAAATCCCTTATTATAGTGTAAATAAATTAAAATATGAAAACGATTCACCTATAGAGTGAGGTGTAGGTGTCATCTTGACTTAGGAATTTTGGATCGTGACAATTAGTGCGCAAATAATAAAAATTAAATAATTAACGTGGTTTGGATCGATGTGATCTACGTCCGAATTCTGAAGACTCGTGATTGATGTGGAGTGGAAGATCTGTTTATGATACACTTCAAGAAATATTTGTCTTATTTCCTTACTTCTTTATAATTCATTCACTTCAAAATTGTTCTGAATACCATGTAACATCATCTTCAACCAACCTCCCCTGCACTTTTGATTCGACTGCTAAAGAATTGCTTATACACTAAAGAGTTGCTTATATACGTTTGCTAAAAAAAAATTAATTCAACATAATTTATTGATCATTAATATAATTCAATTAATATTGCGGCCCACACTATATTGTCAAAGAAGATAAGAAGTTACTCTCTCCATTCATTTTTACTTGTCACATTTGGACTTGACACGCTCATTAAGAAAATAATGATTGATATGACTATTTTACCACATTATCCTATTAATTGATGTTTAATAGTATTAGGTCTTAAAAAATGATTTAGAGAATAAGTATTTAATGTTAAGGGTAAAACATGAAAATAAATTGGCTTTTCTTAATATGCTAAAAGTAATAACAATGTCCCTCTATCCTTGAATATTTGTCACCTTTTTAAGTTGCACACCCACTAAGAAGCTTTTTATTTTACCATGATGCCCTTATTTAATTTTCTCTTTGATTAATAAAAAGTGTGATATATCGGTAAGTGTGCTTATGAAAGTATGTAAACAATCATAAGTAAATGGACTGAAAGATTAAATCAATATTAATGCATACAAATTTTGCAAGGGTAAAATAGGAAGAATAGTAGTCAATTATTTCTTGATTTTATAAAGTGACAAGTATTATTGAATATCTATTTTTAATAAGGATGAAAAATATCTATAAACGGATCGTATAAGTGAAAATACATTTATCAAACAATAGACAAATATAAGTGAATAGAGGGAGTATATGGAACACCCATTCAAAACTATAGGCTAGGAACTACGACAAAAATGACTTCCCATTCACGATGGGACTACGACATTTAGTGCTTTTGAGGTGTTTCTGCTTCACAGTGCGAACTCACCAACTACTGATATCTAAATGCGTGCACCAACGATTTCCCATGAAGATAAACCCAAAGGAGTCAAGAGTCAAAGAAAGAAGACTAATAACAATAAATACAAAGCCAAGCATCTCCAACTGTCCCAACAGCACAAAACAATTACTCCCTCCGTTTATCTTTAATTATCCACTTTTCTATAGGTACAGGGATTAAGAAACAGTAAATGATAGGGATAATTTTATCATATTACCCTTTGAATATAAGAAATTTAATGCTTTGGAAAATGCATTAGATAACGAATAGTATTTAATGTTAATGGTAAAATGGATAAAAATAGGTAAATTATCTATTGTTTTATTAACTGGATAAGTATTGTTGGACATCCCAAAAAAGTAAAGTGGATAAGTAAAGATGGACGGAGGGAGTAATAATATTTTTACGCATGCGTTAGAGATGGATTATGAGATATCTTTGTGGCACTTCTAGTCTGAGTTTGTGTTTTGATACAGGGAAGCCTATTCTTTGTGGTTATATTGATTCAGACATGGCTGGTGATGTTGATACTCGCAAGTCTACTTCAGGGTATTTGGTTACTTTTGCAGGGGGAGCTGTGTCTTGGCAATCTAGGTTGCAAAAATGTGTTGCTCAATCTGCTACAGAAGTTGAGCTTATTGCTGCCGTTGAAGCTTGTAAAGAGTTGCTCTGGATGAAGAGGTTCTTAGGGAAACTTGGTTGTGCTCAAGAGAGGTATGTGATTTAATGCGACTGTCAAAGTGCTATACATCTTGGCAAGAATTCTACATTTCATGGTCGGTCTAAACACATTGATGTGAGATACCATTGGATTCGGGATGTGTTGGATTCTAAGTTGCTTGAACTTGAAAAGATTCATACAGATGATAATGGTTCCGACATGATGGCTAAATCTTTGCCAAGAGGGAAGTTTGAATATTGTTGCATGATCGCCGGGATGGCGGTCTCCTCCACATAGTCATGAGGGGGAGAATTGTTGGGTTATGGGTTTTTTTCCCTTCCTATGTGGATAAATAAAAACCCAAATTTGGACCAACCCACTTTGCCCATAGGCCCAATTCTATGAGGCATATATATAGACCTTTTTAGGTCTTATTTTCTCATCACAAAAGAGAGAAATCAGCAGCCACACATAGAGAGAAAGTGCAGATTTTCGCACCCAATTTCAGCTCTAAATTGCCAACTTCAAATTACGATTCCCGCTTCGTTTCTTATCCGATTGAGCTGATTTTTGGACAGCTTGTTCCTATCATCTCAATCTTTGATTAGGAACTGACAGAGTTGAATTTGGTGCCCCGCCGCTCCAGTTTTTCATCCGTGAACAGTAGCTGCATTTTTTGGTGCTTTTGCTCCTTTAATTCTCTAGTTTTTGGTGTTGTGCTTTATGTAGTGTTGCTCGTTGTTTGGCATTTATTTGGTGGACATTTTGGAGAACATTATTGTAACTCTTGGTGATTATAGTGGAGGTTTTTGGTCCCGTGGTTTTTTACTCTTCACACTGAAGGGTTTTCCACGTAAATCTGGTGTCTCATGTGATTGGTTTATTTTATCCTTGCTTAGCTATTTTGGTTGATATATTTGCTGTCTTATTATCATTGTGCTTTGGTTTGTTTGTCTTCTCTTGGTTCAAATTGAAAGGGAAAGTTTAGAATTGGGTATTTTTCCGCTGCTACCCTGTCGTGCACTATTGTTAGTGCCCTAGCCTTTCCCAACAAAGTGGTATCAAAGCGAGGTTAAAACGGGTGTTCTTCTTGGCGTGTTCAGTTCTAGTCGCAACCTATTTGACTATAATGAAGATTTTGATTTGAGAAATTTTATTAGAGTGTTACTCTATGTAGAGACAAAGATTTAATGGAGGAGATTTTGGAGATGGAGATTGAACTTATTGAAGACTACGTGAAGAAGGTGGAGCAAATTTATTTTGTCAGAAATTCAGGCCAAGGGGGAGAATTGTTGGTATTTGTCCTAATTTTCTTACCATAATTGGGTTTTCCTTTTAGCAAAAGGAAAACATGAATTCTCCATATTTGGCTAATCCTTGTTCTTGTAGGAAAAGGTTATAGACTCTATAAATAGAGGCTCCTTTCTTCTAACTTGGTAGCATTCACAATGTAGTCATAAGGGCTTTGAGAGTATTGTTTGGGGGGAGGCTTTGTGAGACACAAGTGTTGTGATGTCACTTGTGTGAACCTTTTTTTATTCTGAGTGAATTGTGTGAGGTTGTCTCTCTTGACATTTTGTACTCTCGTTTATATAGTGGATTGCTCATCTCCTTTTGTGGACGTAGGTCGATTGACCGAACCACGTTAAATTATTGTGTATCTTTTAGTGTATTTCTCGCATGTCTTCTTATGTGGCGTCTTTCGAGGTTTGCTTTGCTAGCTTCCGCATGATACCTGATTATTTCGGTCCTAACAAGTGGTATCAGAGCAAGGTTAAAACGGGTGTTCTTCTTGGCGGGTTTAGTTCTAGTCGCAACCTATTTGATGATAATGAAGATTTTGGTTTGAGAAATTTTATTAGAGTGTTACTCAGTGTTACTCTATGTAGAGACAAAGATTTAATGGAGGAGATTTTGGAGATGGAGATTGAACTTGTTGAAGATTACGTGAAGAAGGTTGAGCAAATTTATTTTGTCAGAAATTCAGGCCAAGGGGGAGAATTGTTGGTATTTGCCCTGATTTTCTTACCATAATTGGGCTTTCCTTTTAGGAAAAGGAAAACATAAATTCTCCATATTTGGCTAATCCTTGTTCTTGTAGGAAAAGGTTATAGACTCTATAAATAGAAACTCCTTTCTTCTAGCTTGGTAGCATCCACAATGTAGTCCTAGGGGGTTTGAGAGTATTGTTTGGGGGGAGACTTTGTGAGACACAAGTGTTGCGGTATCACTTGTGTGAACCACTTTTTATTCTGAGTGAATTGTGTGAGGTTGTCTCTCTTGATATTTTGTACTCTCGTTTATATAGTGGATTGCTCATCTCCTTTTGTGGACGTAGGTCGATTGACCGAACCACGTTAAATTATTGTGTCTCTTTTGGTGTATTTCTCGCATGTCTTCTTATTTGGGTCTTTCGAGGTTTGCTTTGCTAGCTTCCGCATGACACCTGATTATTTCAGTCCTAACACCCTTCATTTTGAATCCACTCCATTTCCCCAACTTCCTATTTATATATGTGACACTTGTCCTATTTAAATATCAATGGCCAAAAATTACTTAACTAAACACTATTTTTAACCAAGATTAAAAAGTCTATATTACCATTATTTTAGGGAAAAAGTATTTTCTAACTTTGGTAAGAAATTTTATTTTTTAATTCCAAATTTTAAATAAAGTATGTTAAGTGAATCTATTTTATCTTTCAAGATAAGGATTATTTTCTTTTCTAAAGTGTGTGGATTAGAATTTTCATTTAATAGTGTTTTTAGACGATGAATTGCAACGGTTTTTTTTAGTTTAGGTTGAAAATAGTTTAGCTAGAAAAATGCAATGCAGATTTTTCTTCATAGACGTTGAAAAGAAGTATTGTTTCATTTTTTTTTTTTTAATTTGTCATTTTATCGTGAATTACATCATTTCATCAATTTTAGATATATCAAAAGTATATATGATGTTTTATTATTGATTGGTAAAATCTTGTCAAACTAAAATTATTTTTTACTAAAGTTAAAGTTAGATTACTTGTTTCCAAGATTAGTGGGTAAATCTATCTTTTTAACTATAGTTAAAATTATTAATGAAAGTAAGTAAATTTAGGTCTTTGATATTTTAATAGGACAAGTGTCACAAATTTAGATAGGAACTTGAAAAATGAAAAGGAGCCCCATCCCGTTAGAGATCGAAAGGAAAATAAAAAGGATGCACATTCATTCCTCAGTGTGCGCTCACATTGCTCATTTTCAACTTATAGTTTTAAAGTTGAAAATTTTTACTTAAAAAATGAAGTCGACAATTTATTTAGCAGAAAAAATAGTGAAAACTTATATATTAAAAAAAAATACAACATGTAATTTGACTAGCGTACTTGAGCTGACACGAATGTGTTTTCTCTTGGTTAATTTATTCATGTAATAGAATCTCCTTTAATATTTGACGTATGCAGATGTATCAAGTTTATCCTAAACGAACTAATGTGTATGTTGAAAACGGGTTCGAAGGTTATATGGCTCATTTTACAAGATAGTTTTACTTTAAAACACCTTAGGAGACTAAGTAGGGGTTCTGACATGTAAATTGGAGATATAATTTTAAATCATGATTTCAAATTAGTATTTGGACATGCAACTTGGGATCATAACTTGAAATCATGATTACAAATCTCAAATTCTCTAAAAATTATGATTTGTGATTTTAAATTATAATTCCAAATTTATTAAAATTTAAAACTTGACCCATAAGTTTATATTTTATATAAAAAGATCTATCATCTGAATTTTGTGGAAAAAAACTCATCCTCGACGTGAAGAGATTGTCTTTACAATGTGAAAGGATTATATTAAAGTTAGCTAGTTACTACTATTATTGACTAGTGAATCTTTATACAATATTATATTTATTTTAAAGGGTTTAATCACAAATATCAATATATATATATATATATATATATATATATAAAGGAAGGTTAAGAATTTGCTTATGTGGCATACTTTTAAGGCCACCATTCTATTTTATTTTTTATTTTATTTTTTGACAATTTTTCCTACATTTCTATTTATTTATTTATTTATTATTGTACAAAAATAAATATGTTAATTAGTACTCTCTCCATTTATTTCTATTATTTATTGTAAAAACTTAAATGTTTTAAAATTTATTACTCCACTTTTATTCTTTATTAAGAAATTTGAATGGGTGCAAGTCTTTTATTTTTTAATCAATATATAAACATAAAGGTAAGATTAGAAATTTGCTTATGTGACATACTTCTTAGGCCACCATTCTACTTTATTTTTTATTTGATTTTTTGGAAATTTTTCCTATATTTTTATTTATTTTTTTATTATTGTATAACAATAAATATGTTAATTAGTGCTCTCTCCATTTATTTCTATTATTTATTGTATAAACTTAAATATTTTACCTTAGAAGTATGTCACATCATCAAATTTCTAACCTTCCAATATATATATAATAATAATAAAAAAAATAAGCGAAGGTGATGTAACACCTCTCAATGGCCTCTGTTCATACTTAATTCTAAAGGTTAAAAAAGAAAAAGCAGATGATTCCTTTTAATTAACAACATGCAAAACCGTCAAATTTTACATTGCACAGGAAAGTTTAAAGTCTTTATTGGGATATTGAAAAGTCACAGAACAAAGAAACGTTTCTTGGTATTAATATTAATAAATAACAATTAATCATCAATCAATATATATTATATATATATATAAGGCCACCATTCTATTTTATTTTTTATTTTATTTTTTGACAATTTTTCCTATATTTCTATTTATTTATTTATTTATTATTGTACAAAAACAAATATGTTAATTAGTAGTCTCTCCATTTATTTATATTATTTATTGTAAAAACTTAAATATTTTAAAATTTATTACTCCACTTCTATTCTTTATTAAGAAATTTGAATGGGTGCAAGTCTTTTATTTTTTAATCAATCAATATATAAATATAAAGGTAAGGTTAGGAATTTGCTTATATGGCATACTTCTAAGGCCACAATTCTACTTTATTTTTTATTTGATTTTTTGGAAATTTTTCCTATATTTTTTTTTTTTTTTTTATTATTGTATAACAATAAATATGTTAATTAGTGCTCTCTCCATTCATTCTATTATTTATTATAAAAACTTAAATATTTTACCTTAAAAGTATGTCACATCATCAAATTTCTAACCTTCCAATATATTATAATAATAATAATAATAATAATAATAATAAAAAAAAAAAAAAATAATAAAAATAAAAAATAAGCCAAGGTGATGTGACACCTCTCAATGGCATCCATTCATACTTAATTTTAAAGGTTAAAAAAAAAAAACAGATGATTCCTTTTAATTAACAGCATGCAAAAACGTCAAATTTTACATTGCCCTGAAAAGTTTAAGGTCTTATAATGGGATATTCAAAAGTCACACTATAAAGAAACGTTTCTTGGTATTAATATTAATAAATAACAATTAATGATAATAAAAGAAATACAAATAACATTTGATAATTGCTCCTATTTAAGGGGTTTGGATGTTTGTGTTTGGGTATTCAAATTTCTCTATTTGTGTGTACATTTAGTTTATGGTCGAATCTTGACGTATTAGGTTGTAATGCTTGATTTTTCTGGTTTGAATAGATTTTTCTTTTTTTCTTTTTTTAATTTCTTGTAGTTTCTACAAACAAAATTGTGTATCTTATACTAACTTGTAAGGTAATTTATCAAATATATACATATTTGAAATTAATATTTCTCTTAAAAAAAAAAAAAATTCTTTCAGGTTAATGGAGAGAAGATTGAGTCCATGAAATTGCAAGTTTTGGAGAAAGAAGAGGAAGTGAGGAGTGGGAGTAAGAGGAGATCTCCTTTACAATTTCGAGTCTTCGAAGAAAAGGACCAATATGTGGTCGTGGTTGGGGGAGCCTGAGTTTTAATATCTTCTTTTCTTTTGTTGTTTTTAATTTTGTATTTTATATGTTGTAGTGTTAAAATAATTTATTAATTAATATAGATTGTTTTATATTGATATTATGCATTTTGCATATGAACATTTTGAAAAGATTTTAGGAGAATTTAATACCAGTTATTTCGTGCCCATGCTTTAGTTTGATCTGAAGTATAAGATGAAGGCTATCGGCTTGTGGTAGTGGATGTCGACAAGAGTTAAGAAGATTGGTATTGATTTCATATTTTTTTTTTTTATATTTTTTAATGATTAAGGTCGTAAGAATGGTATTGCATTAGTTAGTGTGTGTTTTCATATGTTTCTCTATAATTTATCTTTATTTTGTATTTTATATGAATTTTTGATAATAATTAAGTTAGGAATAGAAAAAGAGATGTATCAAGACATATAATCATTTTTTTTCTACTTTTGGGGTCCCCCCCCCCCCCCCTTTATTTATGTGCTATATTTATAAAAAAAAAACTAAAAATTTACTCCTTTATCTATCTTTATTATATACCATATGCAATGTTAAGAAACTAAAAAAGTCATTTCTTTAAATTTCTTTAGTGTAAATTTTAATAGTCTTAATTTTCATTACTCCCATAATTTTTTATTATCATGACCCCTAAAATAAATAATAATCATATTCATGACATTATTTGGTATTTCATATTGTAGTCTTGTAAATATAGACACTATAAGACTTTGTAGAAATGATCACATTAGTCTTTTAAGTTATTATGTTTTCGGTACTTATTATATTCATACATACTCAAAGAATAAGATAAAAGCTATTAAATTGTGATCGGCTTATAAGAGTGGATGTCTACAATAACTCAAAATATTGCATGTGCATTGATTTCAAATTTTCTTCTATATTTTAATGTTTATTTGGTGTCCATTTATTTAGTCTACTTTGCCATATTGCTCCGTATCTATTATCATCTGTTACTGTCCAATATGTAGGTTCTCTAGTTCGTGGATTATCGTATCTTCTTTTCTCATATGAAGTTCTACTTGTACTTGGTTGTTCATTTTTTATTGTATTTATATTTGGTTCAGCATTTGTTGTATTTATATTTAAATCTGTTATTTGGTTTATTATTTGGGTATATGTTTCACTATTTTCGTCATTATTGTCATCATTGCCTAAATTTATTTCGGATTCGGCTTCGTTTATGGTTACATTATCTATAGTTAAATTATCTATTGTGATATTATCAATACTTATATTTGGCGATTCTTCGTCAGGGTTTAAGCTTTCTAAGTGTATTTGTTCTTTTAACTTTTCTAATTCCATTGGAACTAGTCAACAACTACACTAATGGACATAATATATGGAAATATCATTGTAGAGACCACTCTATGATCTATGCAAATGCAAGAGTACTACGCCAAGAAGATATGGAAGAAGTACGTAGTTGGATATGGACTTTACTAAGACCTGAAGATACCCCAACAACAAGAGCTATCAAAAAGGAATTTATTTCAGAAAAATTATTGGTTAAATATTGCCAGTATTTAGGACCAAAATACCCAGATCACCATTGTTCAAAGTGCAGTGGAGGAAATACTACAACTATACCAGAAGTAAATCTAGAATGAAGACAGCAAGACAAAAAGCTACATGGGAAGACCCATAGATATTTTTTAGTTTATCTTACTATGTAAATTATTAAGAATCTTTGTAAGTGGGAAACATATAAACCCCACACGTTTTTCCTTTTGTTGAGAATAAGAGCATAATGCTCAATCATGTAAAATAGAATAGGATAAATTAGGAGATTCATACATTCACATTCTACATAAATTAGGAAAAATTAAAGCATTCAACCTTATTAGGAATGGAAGAGCTCGCGGATTTGGGATTTGGGCGAGAAGAGTTGGCAGAGAGTTTTGAGAGAAGCGGATTTGTGAGAGAGTTGTTGAGAGAGAGAGTTTTGTATTGCTTTACCTATAATAATAAATATTTAAAAAATAAAAATAAAAATAAAAATAAAAATAATATATATATATATATATATATTGACTTCACACAATATAAAATAGTGACTGACAACTATTTTTAATAATAAATAATAATTTATTAAAATAGTAGCGACCTCACGAGGTTGCAATGTTTAAAATTTTATTGGTCCGCTTAAATTATTTTGATGCTAACTTTTCCCGCATTTTATTTTTGACCTCTTGAACTCCGTATTAGTATGTTGCTGAATTTTTTTTATCATTTATCGACTTTATGAGGTCTCTTTATTTTAAAATAAAAAATTAAAATTAAATTGAGGGGATAAGTGACCTCATGAGGTCTCTTATTTTCGACCTATTTTTGAGGTCTCTTTTTTTAGGTCTCTTTTTGCAGCTTTTTAGTAGTGAATTAATTACTTGATCTAAATATATCAATATCCCGGACCACTCATGGATTCAATTAACAATAGTATTATTAATCGGTTCACTCAAGGAACCCCAAATAATAATAATAATATAACTAGATCAACTCATGGAACTGTCAAACTCACCAATACCTTGTACACATATGTTATGGGTCTTATAAATGCCCACTATCTATGACCTATAAGGGATGTGCTCTGTCCATGTACCAAATAACCCAAACATCTAGTGTCTACCAAAATAAGTGTTATATCACCCTTAGTCCAATGTCCCCACCCTTATACCTCCTGAATTCCACCAATCCCATGATTATGACCTTTAACGATTCATCTCATAATATAAATCCATGTCATAACATATACAATCCCAAACTATTTCCAGGTTGCATGCGGGGGTGGGCTCTACTAGCATCTCCCCCTCAAAGGTGCATAACCAATTGAAAAATTCAAGCGCCTTCTCCATCATATTCTTTATCTAAAACTCCCTCTCGTGAATGAACCCCCTTGTGCTTCTCCATTTTTGGTACCTAGTATGACAAGCATTGTTGGGGAACTATTGGTAGTCGGATTGGTTGGCATTTTGGTTGGCCATAATTTTAGTCCTGCAAGTGTCAAATGACCATAATTGTGAACCAAAAAGGGATGCTATAGAAAGAGAAGAATTCAAAAAATCATTTTGAAAAATTCTAGGCAGGGTCACTGCCTGACCTTCGCTACAAGGACAATTTGGTTGTTGCAATAAGGTAGCTATAGTGAAGGGGTTTGCTATGGTGACATCACTGCAGCGACAAAAATGCCGTTGTAGCAGAGCCATCATTCCCAACAGTCCCCGACCCCATTAATGGTAGATTTCCAATTTTTCTTCAAATTTCTGAGTTTTAAGCATAAATCGGGCTTGGTAGAGTAGCATTAAACTCTTATACATCAATTTGGGAGTAAATAACACCCAATGTAAGCCTTAATGGCTTGAAAGTTGGGGAATATGAACCTTCATCTTCTACCTCATTCAAGCTCAAAAATTGCTATGAACATCATAAATCTTATGCCTAGAATGCTATAGGAGCATTGAAAAAGTAAAATATACTAGCATGCTTAGTTAATCCATCCAAAAGGGGTAAAAATTGAGTTGCCCAAAAAGCACCAAAAACCAAATTTTGAATTCTAGTCCTAAAATCTATGATTCAATGATGATAATGTATAAAGAAGAGTAGTAGATTTAAAATTTACCTTAGTTTGATGCCAGAAAGAGATTTACTAGGAGAATTTGATAGAGTTTGAGAGTTGGGAAGTTGGAGATGTAGGAAAAATGAATCCCACTTCCATTTTTGAAAACTGTCAAAGCACCCCTACAACGACCCATTTGTCACTGCAGCAATATCACTGTGGTAAGAAATTGCTCGTTGCAGCGACAACAAGGGTGAAATTTAATTTTTTTCCTGAATTTTTATGTGTGGTAATATTGTGTGGTTTTTTAGGTATTTTAGATAACCCATTGCGTAAATTTTATTATGAGTCATATTCCTCAGGATATAGTGATCATAAGTTGTGCCTAGAGCTTAGTGGCTTGTGGTACATAGGCTGGTTGAGTAACTTGTTTACATTGTTTATGGGATGACGGTTTGGTCAGTGTCAAATTATTTTAGAAGTAGATGGGAGGTTGCATCAATTTCTACCATTTTTGGAAATGTTGGATTCTAAAAATCATGCTAAACTCTTCCTACTGGTTACCTTACCCGTTCGAGGATGAACGGTGGATAAATTATTGTTATTTATTATAACAACCTCTTCCATTGTATGGTTTAATTATTTCAATAAAATAATTTGATCAAAATGCATTTTGGGACTTATTATAGTTAATTTTTATGGTAGAAAATTGTGTCCTAAAAGTTAAATATTCCAAAATTTTCATTGGGCCAAATTTTCCAGCGTCCGCTGCAGTGACACTGCTGCAACAACATTTTGTTTGCCATAATTCTAGTTAGGCAGTCAGGCCTTCCCATGTTTTTAAAAAAATTTCCCTCAGTTGTGGTCTCATATGTCATTTGCCTCATCCAAAAACACCCCAGATGAATTCTAGGCTTAGAATGACAAGGATAAAGAGACCAAGCTTTGAAAAAGTGATTTCAAAGTGATTTTTGAAGAAAGCCTCGATGGATTGGATAGACAAAAGCACTGAAGAAGAGAATCTTCACTCTCCATAGATGCAAACTCATCAACAAGGTAGGTTATGGTTTAATTATAGTAGATTTGGGTTATTTATGTGTAATAACTATAGTTTTAATGGGAGATTTTATGTAGGACTACGGGCATGGAGTTAGGATAGAATGAATAATGAACTAAACTTAGGGTAATGTGATTTGATGTATTTGGTGCTGCATGTTTATTTATGGTATGTGTTAACCCTTTATATGTTGAGATATTATTATACTTGCGTGAACTAGAGGTAAATCGGTAAATGGTGGGTAAGTATGAGTTTGCATTTAAAAGAAGTATGTAAAGGGGTGGAAATATTGTGTAGATATTGTAGTGCCTTGTATATTCTACGCTGGTGGTAGTTTGAATAGGTTGAGTTATGGTGGTTGTGGATAGAGAAGCTAGTAGGTTCGAGGGTGATTGATAATGGGGTTAAAGGAGAAATGTGGGAGAAGTTGCAGGTAGAACTAAGCGAGGATTTGAGCCTCTAGTATGAGAGTTGATGTTACTAGAGCAAGTGTTGAGAAGATTAGTATTATGGAGTTTCCCTTAAGAGGAGTATGGAAATTGAGAATAATAGTAGACATAGTGAGTGAGGATTAATTGGTAAGGTTGAGTTAGTGTCTTGATGAAACAATCCTGAGTGGATTGGCAGTAATTCCAGGAAGTTAGCTATTAAGTGGTTGATTGAAAGTAGTTGTAGACCTGATTTTACTCTATGCTAAATATTGAACTAGCTAATTGTGATTAGCCTTCGAGCATGCTTGTGTTTGTTGGTTGAGTTGATGTTAAGGCTAAGTTGAAATGATAAACTTGAATGTTATAAGTGTTGATAAATGAAATATGAATTTGATTGTTGATATTATCGTGCCTTGAGTATTATTATTGAGATTTTTACCTATTTTGATGATATTGGGACCAAGTACCATGCTGGTACAAATTGTTGAGTTTTTTTTTACCTATTTTAATGATATTGTGATGGGGTGCCATGTCGGTAAAGATATTGACAACCTTGCTTTCGAAAATAGGTGCCATGCTGGTATGGTACATGACTGAGTTCATCCCCTACAGGTTATGACTAAGGGTCCCTGATGACCCTAATATGTGTGCACACTATTTTTAGGCATGCATTGATGTTATTGTATTATTGTTATTGCATTGTTATGGTAGCATTATTGCATATTCTCGTATACGTGATTAGTTGATGATTGTGCTGATTAAGTGTAAAAAGAATTGATATGAGTAATGTGAGATGGATTGAATAAGAAGAAGTTAATTGGTGGCTTATAAGTTGATGTATTTATGAATATGTATAGCGGGTAGGCGTGAATAGAAGGTATGTAATGAATTATGAATCAATCATATTATCTTGTATGTATATTTGTACACGTGGAGTGTATTATCATGTCTTTTCTTGCAAATTAGTTGTTTGATTTACTACTTGTCATAGTGTTTGAATTATCAGTGTGTAATGATAATTGAATAGTGAACGAGGGTTGTCATGAAAGAGGATTAATGAGAGAAGAGTGTAGAGCTGTTTAACATGAGATGAGTGCATAAGAGATATGGGTTTTATGGTTCCACGAAATTGTATCATTTGGTCATGCCCTGAGGATAAATTAATAATTCTATAATTAAAGGAAAGCAGTAAGGTTAGGGGATGAAGTATATTGAAGTTCGTTAAGTGATTATTTCTATGATCTTTTCTTGATTGCTATATGTTGTTATATATCTTTAACCCTAGTTAGCAAATGATACCTACCAGTAGGTATGTTTTGTGCTAATACTACATTTACTATATCTCCTTTTAAGGTTATAAATATGATTGCAGGCCAGTTGAGGTTTTTGTTGTACGGTAGTGATTATTCTTCAACAGCTTGTGTTATTCTACTCTTACATGGTGGTTGTGGCATGTTTTATCCTTCTTATATTTAGCGCTCTTGTACAGGTTTAGACTAGGTTCTGGGATATTGTTTAGTTGAATTAAGTTTTTGTCATTAAAAAATGTTTTTGTTTAAATAAAAAGGTTAATTATTTGATGATGTTTAAGGTTTTAGAGATGTATTCTGCAGTTGTTAAAGGTTGGGTGGCAAGGGTTCTCCTATCTAAGGTAGATTTAGGTAGGTTCCCACACAATTCCTTGATTTGGGTTGTGACAAGATGGTATCAAAGCCGAGGTTATGTATCTCCCATTATAAAAGCAAATGTCTAGTAGAGTCCTATGGATTGATGTGTTGATGTCCATATCAAATGCTTGGGAAGCTACAAGGCATCTAGGAATCGATCTCATTTTCTTCTCTCCCATTGTGCGATTTCAATATTGTCTTCCTGAGTTGAGTCCAATTGGTATTTGGCAGATTCCAATTGGTATACCGACAATCACAATTGGGATTAGTTGGTCCCAATTGTTAGCTCGATAATGTTTAGAAGGTCAGGAATTTGTTATTCTAACCGGTAAAGGTTAGTAAGAGGCGTAGGACTTGTGTTCTAATGCTGTTTTTATGTTTTGATTGAGTGTCATGTGTATCCTTTATGTTGTTATGGTTGTTTTATTTAGTTGAATGTTGTGATTTCAGTGAAGTTGGTAAGTGTAATTCTCTCATTGATTGATTAGTAATGCTTACTGGATGAGATAGTGAAATGATGTTAAGTTTGAAAAACTTTCTAGGTGTAAGGTTTTTTGAGTTAATAGTTAACTGTAAAAGAGGCTTGAAAATTTTAAAACTAATGGTGAGTGGGTGTGAACTAATGTATCGGGTTCTGACTTTAGTTAAATTTCTAGAATGTTGTTGGTGAAAGTATCAAAGTGTACATAGGATAACATCGTGCTGGGAAAAATTGGGGAAAAACAAAGCTCCAAGTCACTTCTTAGCAGCCGCTGCTGCAACAGATTTCTCACTATAGAGACTCCTAGCCACTCCAGCAGAGCTGCTTCATTGAAAAAAAGGCTGCTACAGTGGCACTTAGACAGAAAGCTGCCAGTGAATACCCTATTTTCATGATTCCTTTCATGCCTCATAAAAATGACGTATACATAGCATATATTAAAAGATAAAGTTCACCATGCATATTCAGTAAGATAATAGTATATTGAGCAATGTTTGCAATAGAAATAAACATTTAAAAGTGTGGAAAGTGTGGAAAAGATGAAAAGATTATCTAATACATACACCAAACGGGGGCAACCAACCATAAAATCTATAAAGGGAAGGAGGAATGTGGAAGCCTGGGGAACTAGCTAGAGGACTTGTCCTCATCTAGGCTCGAAGCATTAGAGCCCTCTTCCTCCATTCCACTCAGGAAGGATAACCCATGCACGTCCTAAGTCCTTAGCTTGGGCATTTTCTAGTCTAGGGCGACACACTTGAATATGACCTTCATGGTCTTCCACATTTGGGAAAGCATGCGATCCCAAGAGGCACACTTCTTCTTCTCTTTCTCCAAGTCCTTATTGAGGTCCTTGTGAGCCTAAGCTAGTCCAGAGTAGGAGGGTAGGAAAGCGTTTGTTCAAAAATTTGGCAAATACCAATGTCATGCTTTCATGATCCACTAATCGAGAGAATATCTACACCCTATGGTTTCACCATTGTCATTCATAAAGTACAAGATAGATATTGTTGGAGTGCTCCCAGTAATGTAATGACTAGCTAGGTAAAATTTGTTTTACTATTAACTAATTACTTTTCAAAATGGATTGAAGCAGGTTTCTTTATAAAGAATAGAGAGAGAAGTTATAGGCTTTCTTTGGAGTCATACAATGTGCCTCTTCGACATACCTAAAGAGATATCTTGCAATAACGGTCCTCAATTTTTCCAAAAAAAGGATGACTGAATTCCTGGAGGAAATAGAGATCAAAAGGATAACTTCCACGCCATACTACCCCAAGGCAATCAGATAGGCTGAATCAATGAATAAAATGGTTGTCCAAAACTTGAAAAATAAGCTGGAAGAAGCCAAAGTAATTTAGAGATAAATTTTACCTAAAGTATGATAGGCATATAGAACCACATAAAAATCCAACATCAGAGAAACCCTCTTCTCACTGGTATATGGTATTGAAGCCCTCATACCGGTGAAAGCCAGAGCACCAAGACTCCGATTCTAATTTTCTAATAATAAAGGCAATGTGGTAGCACTGTCCATCAATTTGAACTTGGTCAAAGAAAGACACTATTTGGACCTATTTCGAGGTAAAACACAAATTCAAAGAATAGAAAGATACCACATTCGAAGAACAAATCTTTGATACTTTCAAGAAGGAGACTTGATCCTAAAAAATGTAACTAGTAGTATGGGCTATTTGAAAATTGGAAAACTCAACCCCGACTGCGAAGGACCTTATCGAGTTACCACAGTAATCGATAAAGGTTAGTACAAAAAGGCAAACTAAGAAGGATATGACCTTGCACTAGGTCTGCATAGCAGTTGGTTTGATTATAAAAGTTATTGGTTTTACCTATTGATTATCTATTTGTATACATGCTAAATTGTTAAAGAACCATTAAGATATCGATTAATCAATTTTTTCTCGTTATCAGTTCAATTATCAAGTTAACCGTGGATATTTCACATGAAAAATATGTAGAGGACACACGGGTTGGGTTGCAGATTGCACAGTTACAGCAGAAAGCAGTCACATTCAAGTCATTAGTACATAACATTATAATATCCATATCTAGCAACAAAAATGTGTATTTACAAATAAAGAATAGTCTTTTCCAATGAGCTACAAGATGCACTATTGCAGCAATCACAATCTGCATATTAAGTAGTAACACAGCTTGAAAATTGTATAGAATAAACCAAATTTCAAAATTTAAAGATAACAATCACAACTTGAAAAATTAAATCCAAACATAGTTCTAATAGTTCATTGATAATAGTCACAACTTGAAAATTAAATCCACACATAGTACTAATAGCTCATGTTCAACTCAACCAAATAATAATGTCACGACCCAAATTATGGGATCGTGCGGGCACCTATTCTATTCTAGCTAGATAGGAGAGTCCTTGCCCCCAACCAATATCATGCGGAAGTTCAAGTAAAAGTATCATACATAAATTAACATAATCAATAATAAAAAATTTCTATAACATTTATACACATGATTAATACTTTAGTTACTACCCAAGACCTAGTCTAGACATGTACAACGACTTCTAATACAATAAATAACAACCAAAGAAAATAGCTCCCACCATAGGAATAAGATGATCAGAAGTTGTTGGTGAATACTTGCCGCTTCAAATAAGAAACCTCAACTAATCCTACAATATATCTATATCCTAAAACGGGATATATATATATATATATATATATATATATAAATAGTAGTATCAGTACAATCACACATACTGGTAGGTATCACCTACCGATCAGGGTTAGATCACATAAACATCATATAGAAATCACAGAAAGAAAGCATTATAATTTATATACTAGTTCAACACCAAGTTCACAATTCCCATTACCATCACCACCTTTTTTTGTCTACTTCTAATTGTATCTTTTTAGCTAGATTGACCAATTTAATTACATGTGAACAATCTAATCCCTTCCTTGAGATTCTACTTAATCACCATTACTATAATTAACTCTATGAGCCGAAAAAGGCTACCTTATTTTCTCACTCTTAACCATGATCCTTCTACCCCTTTAGCAGATTTAGACAATGTCACAATAACTCTCGAAGTATAAAGATCACTGAACTCATAAAGTATCTCAACTAAGAGGTGATCACTACCGCACTTAAACCTAATTATGTATGAACAACTTAGTAATTATCAAGTAACAAGTAACTCCAACCAGCATATTACCATTCATAGATAGCCACTCAAGCAGCCAATAACCTTAAGGAGACTAAACTTCACCCTATCAAAGACCTCACTATGAAATTTTGTAATAACCCTTTCCATTATTACGGTATAGTCTAGCATGCTAAAATTTGGGTTAAGTTTCTCCCCAGATAAAAAGTTAGAAATTTCAAGCTAAGCTAGTCTTGGATAAAATCTGATGTGGTATGGTCTAGAATAATCCAAAAATGGATAGTTTACTGTTTGAATTATTTGAAATCATAGAAATTTTTGGAAGTGAACTTAGGTTAGTAGAACTCCAGACATTTTAATTAACGTAAAGGGGTTAGTTCGGGATGTAAATATTGGAAAATGTGTTGTGAAATGGTAAAATTTTTGGTGTAGTCGAATATTCTACCTCAACCTAGGCCGCTACTGTGGGATCCAGGCTGCTACCACTGGCCTACTAAAGCAGGAATATTCCCACCATAGTGGGAATCATAGTTGGTCAATCCCGCCATAGTGTGCGAATACTGCTATAGCAATGTCATAATTGTGGGAATCATCCCGCTATAATGGGATGGACATTGTTTAATGCAGAAAATAGCCCAAAAATATATTTTTCATTCCAAATACGTTCAAGGACTAGGAGAGGCAATTTAGGGCATTTTCAACTGATTTTCTACCAAAATCCTTCATTGAAGTAAGTAATTTCACGCTTTTAATTAGTTTTTCAAAGAGTTATTCTTAGAATCACTAGGTTTTGAATATGGGGAAAGAATTGACTTGACCTAGGTTAAAATTCTGTTGTAGTTAAGTAAATATAGGGTGAAACCCTTGGGTTTTGATTAAATATAGATGAATTATGATTGCATGTTTAAATTCATCCTTATAATCATGAATTTGATGGACTTAAGTTGGAATGAAAGTAGAAAAATCCTAGAATTAGGGAATAATTATTGTTTTGGCCTTAGAGTTTTGGGATTAGGTTATAATCCTTGATATTGTTAGGTCAATTGTTTGAATATGTGTTGTATTGTTGTTTTTAGACCCCAATTAAGCCGACGTTACAAGAAAAGTCAAGGCTCAAGTTCGTTAGAGCATTACCGAGCTTGGATTGATGTAGGTGATGGTTGAATATAGTTGAAAACTCAATTTAATGCATACTGAAGATGTTAACTTGTTGAATTATATTACAAGTGTTGAGCATATATAATTAGTTATGTAAAAGACCTGTTTGATGTGTAAGTGTGACCGTGTTATTTTACATTGTGATTATACTTCCTGTGACATGAGTTTTTATTATGAGAATTGACCGGTAAAGGTTAATCATGATTGTATCAGTGGAATTTATGGAGGAAAAGGGGGGAAGTGGAATAAGGGTGGCATAATACCGTGGGGATAAATGGGTATAACATAAGTTTGGGATAAGGATGGCGACATTTGATGTCAGATATTATTCTATCGCACTTAGACGTCAGTTATGATATGATACATAAATAGAGCTCATCCCTTGTAGGTCATGGATAGTGGGTAACCATAAATCCCATAGCATGTGTGTACACAGTACTGGTGAGTTTAACGGTTCAATGAGTGAATCGGGTTATGTGGTTGTTTATATTTTGGGTTCCTTGAGTGAATCAGTGGATAATATTGTTGATTTATTTGGATCAATAAGTGTTCCAGGCTATTGATATATTTGAATTGTGAAGTTAATTGTTGAAGTCTATTGAAAGATTAATTGTAACCTCATTGAGTTATTGTTGTTGATCATGGTTTTGATTTAGTGAATTGTTGTGTTGATTTGTACTTGTTCGATTTTTATTGAGTATTTTTGAGAAAGATTAAATGAAGGTATAATTGTTAAGTGTTTCATGGTTGTACTTGTTTACAAAATGTTTGTTATGTGTACATATTTGGTATTTTGAGTTGACCGATGACCCTACCAGAACATAGTGGTTTTGTACTGATACTATATGTACTCTTTTTTTGTTGATTGCACAGCATCTTCCAGCAACTATGTTGAGCCTCAGCTTTTGTTCGTGATTCACTTTGACTCAAGGGTGAGCTACATTTTTTGGACAGCCATGTGTCATCTCTCTTTTAGTTCTTGTCCACTCGTTCCATACATAGATACTTTATCATTCTATTTTTTGGGTTGAACTCACAGTTCACATTATTATATTTTGTGGTAGAATGACTTTCAGTTCTTGGAGGATAATTTGACATTTAGTATGATTCCACACTTGTTTACTTATTAGGACATTTTGAGATATTGGTTTATTAATGGAGCTGTTTTATCTCTTTTGAAATCTATTTAGTGGAATAATTGAGTAATTGGGGTTAAATGTTTCTCCCACCAGAGAGATAATGTTGGTGCCAATCGCGATGGATTTGGGTAGTGACAAAATTTATATCAGAGCCCTAGGTTCTTTGATCTTATTATACCAAAATGAGTCTAGTAGAGTCTTGCGGAATAGTACAGAGACGTCTGTACTTTTCTTCGAGAGGCTATGGGACTTTAGAAAATTATCACTTTCTTTCTTCTTTTGTGCTACAACTTGATTCTAATTGGTATTTGGCAATCAAAATTGGTATCTGATCTCTTCACAATTTTTTCGCAGATGGTGAATACCAGATACCAATTGGTATCTAATCTCTTCACTAATTTTTCAATAGATGGTGAATACGAGAACCAATGGAGCCAGAACAGCAGCTCATGTACCTACAACTCTAGCTATAGAACCAACGGTCCAAGGTAGAGGAAGGGGTAAGGAAAGAGGGAGAGGGAGAGCAATACCCACCAAGGGTGGATCTTGAGCTGCAGCTAATCCAGCCAGATAGAGATGTGATACACATCCCCTACCCTAGGATAAATATGATGAGGTTAGAAATAAGTAAGTTTTGGAATATGTGGAGGCAGCACCAGTTTAAGTAGGTACAACTCCTTCACCAATGTCATCTGAGGTGATTCAATAGGTACTTGCGTTTCTGAGTGGGCTGGCAGGTACAAGAGCCACCATACAACACCTAATTATCAGTTTTCATGGGTGCAACCTGCTGCTAATTTTACTCTTAGGATGGATGAGGTCTTAGTGATGAAGGTCATCCTTTGTCTGCTGTTAGGTCATGTCATGACTGGTACTGAACATGATATGCTAACTAAGTTTCTGAAAATAAAACCTCCTAAATTTATGGGTTCTGAGACTGAGGATGTGTTTGAGTTCATAGTTGATTGTTATGAGAAGCTACATAAAATGGGTATTATAGAGTATCATGGTGTTGAGTTTGTAACCTTCCAACTGCTGAGTGATGCAAAGCTGTGGTGGATGGCTTATGTGGAATATCAGTATCTAGCTTTACCTCTATTCACATGGACTCAGTTCCATACTCTATTTTTTGGAGAAGCATGTACCCCATACTCTTTATGATCGTAAGAAGGATGAGTTTATGACCCTTGAGTAGGGAAATATATCTGTTGCAGCCTACGAGGTTAAGTTTCATGAATTTTCCCATTATGCTACTCAGTTGCTTGGTATTGAGGAGCAGAGGATTCTGCTTTTTGTGAAAGGTTTGAATACTGACTTGCATGTCTTGGCTGTACAGATGACTTCCACTGGAAAGACTTTTAATGATGTTGTTGATTATGTGAAGAAGGTAGAAGTATTCAAACAAGTTGGCTAGGCCAAGGTAGTAGCAAAGATGCCCGAAATATAGGTAACTTTGGTAATTCTTACTCTATGGGCTATGGTCATCAGGCTTATCCAACTCGCCCTATACAGTCCGCTCTGCTAGTGTTTACAGGGGATCTATCAGGGACCACCCAACAGTCTTCAATTGCGAGAAGCCAAGGGTATTCATATTCTTATACTAGAAGGACTTCTCTAGATCGAGCTTGCTTTACTTATGGTGGTGTTGGACACTTCAGGAGGGATTGTCCAAACAGTAGGCAGACTTGTCCATAGGGTCAGCAATAGATTAGGGGTATGGTTTTAGCTGGTAGAGGTGGAGTTTGTAATGTTAAAAGTCATCCACAAAATGGGCGTGGTAATCATCAGGGTAGCAAGGGTGGAAATAGAGGTAGTGGTAATGCAAGGAGAGAAGGTGCTCAGCCAGCTCAGAGGTTGCTCAAATTGATGATAGATCCCATTGCTATGCCTTTCCAAGCAAATCTGAGGTAGAGGCTTCAGATGCTATCATTACAGGTATTATTCTCATTTATGACCAGATGGCTACAATCTTGTTGAATTCGGGTTCCACTTATTCTTATGTATTTGTTAAAATTTTCTTGGGTTTAGACATGGTTTGTAAGATGCTCAACTCACTCGTTTATGTATTTACTCCAATTAAAGACTCTGTGGTAGTGACCTAAGTATATCGTGCCTATTCTGTTATATTTATGGGTTTTCAAACTTGGGTAGCTTTGGTGATTTTGGATATGATTGACTTTGATATCATCCTGTGCATGACTTGATTATCACTGTATTATGTTGTTCAAAATTATAACGCAAAAATTGTGACCTTAGATATGCCTGGGATGGATAAATTAGAATGAAAAGGTGTTTATAAGTCCGGACCCTTCTATTAAGTTAGTTCCCATAGAGTTTGAGTTTTAGGAGGTATTTCCCACCTACTTGTAGGGTATGCCTCTGGATAAAGACATTGACATTTGCATTAATTTGGAGTTGGGCACTCGCCCAATCACTATCTTTCTCTATCGCATGGCTCCAGCTAAGTTGAGACAAATAAAGACTCAGTTACAGGAGTTGCTAAATAAGGGATTCATTCATACTATGCTTTGCCTTGGGGTGATCCAGTGTTGTTCATTAAGAAAAAAGACCGTACAATGGATATGTGTATAGACTCCAGGCAGTTAAATAAGGTTACCATTAGGAATAAGTACCCTTTTCCCTGAATAGATGATCTCTTTGACCAGTTGCAGAGTGCTTCCATCTTCTCCGAGATATTTTTAAGGTCAGGGTATCACTAGCTAAGGATTCAGCCTAAGGATATACCCAAGACAACTTCCAGGATTGATTATGGACATTATGAGTTCTTAGTGATGTCCTTTGGGTTAACCAATGCACCTGTAGCATTCATGAGTTTGATGAATGGTATTTTCAAGTCTTTCTTAGATTTATCTATGACTATTCTTATTGATGAAATTTTGGTTTACTCCAAGAGTAAGGAGGAATATCCAAGAGTAAGGAGGAATATGCAGGCCACCTTCGTATAGTCTTGGGAATTTTGAATAGAAGAAACTTTATGCTAAGTTCTCTAAATATGGGTTCTGGATGTCTTCTATTGCCTTTTTGGGGCATATGGTTTCTGAGAAGGGGGTAATGGTAGATCCCCTGAAGATTAAGGCTGTCAAGAGTTGTGTTCGGCCTAGCTCTAGGATGAGATTCAAAGTTTTGTGGGTCTTGAGAACTATTATCATAGGTTTACAAGTACTTTGCCTCCATTGGTACTTCTTTGACAAGACTGACACAGAAGGAGGTACTATTTATTTGGTCTGACAAGTGTGAAGAGAGCTTTTAAAAGCTCAAGTCTCTTTTGACTACAACTTTCATCCTTGCTTTGCCGATTGAAGGTAATGATTTTATAGTGTTTTGTGATGCTTTGCACTCTAGTTTAGGTGTTGTGTTGATCCAGGACAGGAATGTGATTGCTTATGCTTTGAGGCAATTAAAGCCTCATGAGACGAATTACCCAACGCATAACTTGGAATCGGCAACTATGGTTTTTGCACTTAAAATATAGAGAAATTATTGGTATGGTGTTAAGTGCGAGGTGTTTACAGACCATCGTAGCTATTACATTTATTCTTTACTTTATGTTTACCTTTCTAGCTTTTCCTCAACACTCATTATTTACCACATGCAAAAGAAAAAAAAAGAAGACATTCTCATATTAATGTATTTCTTTGATATTTTATTTTCATTCTTCATAGGCTCAAAATCAATTGAGTAAATAATATTTTAAGGGATCGGAGAAAAAGAGTTAAAATATACTATACAAGATATATTATTTTTTTTTAAATTTCTTTTTCATGTTTTTAAGAATAATGAATTTTGAAACAACTGAAGTTATTTTACAATCAAGTAATTCATCTCTTGAACAAGTTCTCTCTCTTTATCTTTTATTAGTTTTTCATACTTTTTTATATTAATAATTCATACATGTAAAGTGTCTATAAATTCTTTTAGAATTTAGTTATGTCAAATAGAAAATATGAATCCAATTATTTAAAACTTAAAAAAAAAAAGAGAGAGAGAGAGAGAGAGAGAAAAGTAGAAACTTTAATACAATCACAAAAAGAGGCCCTTGATAAATTTCTAGTGAACAACATAAACATTGAATTGGAAAATTTGGAGAATGTTCATTAGATGAACAAGTTAGTACTTTAGTAATTGAGTTAGATAATAATAATGGAAAAATTTCAATTATATACAAAAAAAGTAAAATATTTACAAAAAAAGTAACCAACTTTTTATTTACAGAAAAAATAGCCAAAAAGGGTCATGGGCTCAACAGAGCTCAATTCGGCCCAATGTCATTAGGCCATTTTTGCTTCCTTTTTTTTTCAGTGTTAATTTTTTTTTTTTTAAAAAAAAGATTTTGCCCTTTTTTTTGCTTCGTTTTTTTTTTATAAAAAAAAAATAACTTTTCCCCCTTTTTTTCAAAACTTTCTCCATGTAATTTTTTCATGTATCAATATTGTATAAATGGTGTATAAAAATGTATATATGATATACAAATAGTTATGTAGTGTATATCTAATGTATCGATATTGTATAAATAGTTATGTAATGTATATTTAATGTATCTTTACTGTATAAATAATGTATAAACGTGTATCTATATTATATAAATGATGTATAAATATGTATATATGACGTACAAATAGTTATGAAGTGTATATGTAATATATCGATATTGTGTAAATGTGCATAAATATGTATCGATATTGTATAAATAGTTATGTAATGTATCGACATTGTATAAATGGTGTATAAGCGTGTATCAATATTATATAAATGATGTATAAATATGTATATGTAAACGTGTATTGATATTGTATAAATAGGTATATAATGTATTGACATTGTATAAATGGTGTATAATTGTGTATTAATATTATATAAACAATTATGTAATGTTATGTACCGATGTCGATATTTATTTGACTATCATGCGTTCCCACCTTAACAAAATAAAAGTATATACAAAAAATAATAAAACAACATAAATATTTATTTTTTTCACAAAACGAGTGAAACAATTAAAAAAAAAGTTTTAAAAAAAGAGCAACCAAAAAAAATTTAAACAACAAATATTTTTCTTTTAAATAGCACCAAAAAAAAAAAAACAATAAAAGTTTTTTTAAAAATAGTGTAGAAAAGAAAAAGATTAAAAAGCAAGTTATCTTTTATATTCAACATTTAAATGTAATGTTGAAAGATATAATTTAGCAAATAATGGTGCAGTGAAATGTTGGGGGGGGGGGGGAACTTAGAGAGAGATGAAGTAGTGTGTAAGAGAGAATTGATAATAAATATGTTTTATTACAGAAAGTATACAATATGGGCCATTTTGGATAATTTTTGCAAAGTTGGGTCATTTTACTTGTAAAATAATTGTAGTAGGCTGACATTCTGCATAATTTTTCCAATAATAATTTAGGGATTTAAGATAAGGCCCCTTATTAGAATTTTGCCTTAGGCCCACGATATGATTGAGACGCCCCTGGAAAAGGTTTCAGAAAAATCCCACGAGGTTGTTGATCAAGTTGAAGGAGGTGTTAAAGGGACTATTGAGGAAGTGAAAGATGCCATTACCGAAGCCTCAGATAAGGCGAAGGAGAAAGTTGAGGAAGTTAAAGAAAAAGCCAATGATGTTGTTGACACGACAAAGAGAAAAATGGCTCAAGTGGAACGAAAAATGGAGCACGTGAAAAGAGAAATCTCTGAGAAAGCAGAACAAGTTAAAGAAGGTGCAAGAAAGGTTGAAGAAGAAGGAAAAAAGGACTTGAAAGATATTCTCGAGCGAGGACGTGAATTCTTCCATGATGTATTTGCGTATATCTTCTCGCTGGATCATTTGTGTCATGTGATGTGTTTGGCGCATTTTCTGGGATTTGCAGTGGCTTATGGGATGTGCATTTGGGTAAAATTTGTTTCAAGTTATGTGCTGGCTAGAGCTCTGCCAAGACAACAATTTGCAGTTGTTCAAAGCAAGATTTACCCTGTCTACTTCAAGGCCATGGCTTATTGCGTTGGCCCAGCATTCCTCGCCCATTTTCTAAGCCAAAACCATCGACCTTATGCCAACTCAGCTGAAGCGGTTCAAGGTTTCAATCTTCTAGCTTCCATCTCCATGCTTTTTATCAATTTGCTGTACTTGGAGCCTGGAGCCACAAAGGTAATTCATCTTTTTGATCCATCAATTATCAACACTCTCTCTTTGGGGAGTCAAACGCCTATTGATGCTTGGAGGGTCAGAACAGTTATTGCTTTGATTAGGATCTTATTCAACTCGAGTTTTTGCTTTAGTTAGGATCTTATTTAGCTTTTTTGAACTATTTTTATAGTACTTGGGCCGGGTGAATATATGCCACTGCCCACAAGTGTTAGCATTACTCATCACCAAGCTGAAACTAAAAGTACTACCAGGCTTATGATCCAAATATTGGCCTTAAATACTAGAGCACACAAGCTATTAATCCTCTGTCCCATTGAATAATTTTTGAAGCTAAAGTGGATTAAATAATTTGCTATTCTTCATACATTTTAAAATGTGGCATAAATTTTATTGATACTCCCTTGGTCCCAACTTAAGAGTTTTTTTAAGATTTAAATTATGTGAATTTTGGCCATTTTTTCATAATATAACTTAATACTCCCTCCGTTTCAATTTCAATTTGATTGACATATTTTGACTTAGGATGGAGGTCATTAGGTAAAGAGGACTTTTGAATTTTGTGTTTTTAAATTAAAAATATGTCAAATGTGTTAAAATGTCCTTTAATCGTGCAGTTTTGACGTGGTGTCTTAAAAACGCCAACGTGGAAAGTTGAAATTAAAGAGTTACTAAAAAAAAAAAGGAAAGGATCATTTTTTTATGAAACAGATTAAAAAGGAAAGTTGGACAAACAAAATTGAAACAGAGAGACTAATATTTTTAGTTTAGTTTTTAAATAATTTAGTTTAAAATATTTAGTTGATCTGGTTCAATTTAGCTTTAAAGATGAGTAAAAAGAGAGTAGTTTGAAAATCAAAAAACAAAAAGTGACGCACACATTGAAACAAGGGAGTGTTAAGAGAGTAGTTTGAAAATCAAAAACAAAAAGTGAAGCATACATTGAAACAGGGGAATGTTTGAATCTAGAAAAACGGAAAGTATTACACAAACGGGCAAAATTTGAAATAGAGGGAGTAGGTTGAATCTCGAAAAGGAAAAGTATTACAAAAAATTTGAAATGGAAGGAGTAGTTAGGATCTCAAAAAAGAAAAAAGAACGGAGGGAATAATTTGAAACTCGAAAAACAGAAAGTGTTATATAAGTTGGGATAGATAAAAGAATTTTGGCAAAAAACAAACAAACACAAGACCCTGAATGGAAAACATATCTCAATCCTGTACCTTCCAAATCGGCTGTCTTCAAGAATATATAAATTTTATTTTAAAAGAATCAGTGACAACAAAATTGTGTGTTCTAATCCTCGTATTTCTACATTGGCAGTAACTTCTAACTATTGATCCTGTGTTTTGGATTTGTAGTTCTTTTTAATAATCTGCTATTGGAATATGCAGATTATGTTTGAGAGATTTAAGTTGGAGAAGGAGGAAGGCAGGGGTAGACACATATTCAACAGTGAACAAAGCAGTAGAGGCGTGGAGTCTGTATTGGAACCTATAGGGACAAAGACAACCTCTCAGACAACAACAACTAAACCAGTAGAAAAGTTTCCAGAGCAGTCCTCAGAGGTAGTGAAGCCCCAATTGGTGAAATTGAGCCACAAGCTTAAGAAGTTGAACTCATATTCATCTTTTCTTAATGTGCTGACGCTTATGGCTCTTAGTCACCATCTTGTTCACCTTACTCAGCTACTCGATGCCACAAGCTGAAGTGCTCTGATGCTATCATTTTCCTAAAGTATTAATACATGGTGAATCATCAGCTAGTCTATATTGTTTCTTACCTTTGCTTGTTGTAGACAACAAATTTAGGCGGTGTTTAGCCATAAGAATTTTTAAATTTTTTAGTGAAAATTGTAGTGTTTGGCCGTAAAAAATTTAAATTATTTGAAAAAGTGAAAACAAGTTTCATTTGTTTTCACTTTTTTCATTTTCACTTATCTCACAAAACGTAAAAAACAACCTCAATTTATATACATGACTAAACACAACTCCAACTTCAAATTCAAATTCAACTCCAAAAAATATTGATTTAGGGCTTATTTGGAAAGCCACCCTGGTAATTGGATTTAGTGTAATTGGGTGTAATTACACTGTCTGGCATGTTTGGTTGGCCAGGTAATTACTTGGTCAGCAGGTAATTGGGTGTAATTGGCAGGGGGTAATTACACTCTCCAATTCACTGGGGGAGCTGTGAATTGCTGGTAATTACATGGTGTAATTACAAGCTGATTACTTTTTAATTTCTTCTTTTTATTTCTATTTTTACTTTTTTCGTTTTAATTTATTTTAAATTTCTATTATTTTAAATTCTTTCTATTTTTATCATTCTAATATTTATTAAAAAATATTTTTTATTTTATATTATTTATATTTCATTTCTTTCTCATTTTCCAACCTTTACTTCTTGTGATTCCATGTAATTAAAATATACTAGTTTGAAAAATATAAATCAATTATTTTTTATAACATATGTTTATTAATTAATATATTCCAAAAGACAATATATATATATATATATATATATATATATATATTAAATATTAAATTTAATATCATTTATAAAGGGACTTATTTGTCTAATATAAATTTTTAGTTTTTGATAATTAATTTTTATTTTAAAAATTGAATATAACCATGTAATTACACTTGTGCAACCAGACAGTGCACTTGTAATTACATTGTAATTATACTGTGACAAATAAATAGGTCATCATAATTATTAAGCTGTGTAATTACTATCCTAGTAATTACGTCAATTCCAATTAGCATGTGGCTTTCCAAACAGACCCTTAATGGCCAAACACCTACTTAGAAATTAGAATGGGAACTGAACCGATGACGACTTTGCTTGTGTACTCTTCCTTTTCAATGGTCCACTTTCTATTTGGATTTTAACTTTATATTTCCCATCAGCTAATAAGGGTGCAAATTATTGAATATGAGTCCTATTTATGTGGAAAAGATTCGTTTGGCCATGTGAGATGAATCATGATTTAAAATCAGGATATGAAATTATATGAGATAAAATTGAAGTTTTATTTGGACATACAATTTAGAATTTAAGTTGTATTTTTTTCTTATAAAATAAAAAAACTCTATAAGTTGTGAAAACTATCAAAATTGCCCTAATTCTTTATACAATTTTACGAAATAAGCAAAAGGTCATAAAAAAAGTATAAACACTATCACAAAACTATTCTAAAAAAAATATAATATTTATTGATCAAATAATAAATTTGGTGAATAATAAATGATAAGTAGGAGTTGATTTAAAGTAATAATAAATTTTGTAGGCGTTTGACCATGAAAATAAAAAAAAAATGGAGTTGAAATTGGAGTCGGAGTTGTGTTTGGTAATATCTTTTTGGAGAGATTTTTTAACTATAAAAGTGAAGTTGAAATTAGAAAAAAGTGAAAACAAGTTGAGACTTGTTTTCACATTTTCAAATAGAACTTCAAGTGTTTTTATGGCCAAACATCATTTTTTAATAAAATGAAAAGATTTCAAAAAAAAAAAGTGAATATATCTCATGACCAAATGGGGCTATACGTTGGTGAGAGTAATGGTTAAATGAGATATAAATAGTTTAAAGATTGATAAAAATAATATGAACTATAAATTTTATTTAAATATGAAATAAATCGTTGGTAAATATAAATGGTGGGGTTCTTTTTACAAAATATAAACTTGTGGATTAATTTTTGTATTTGAAAAATCCCAAATCATGATCTAAAATTTTCAAATCATACTTTTTGGAGAATTTTGGATTTCATGTCATGATATGAAATCATGGAATAAAATCGCATGACCAAACGCTAATTTTATCTCATGACTTCATATCACAGACGTGAAATCACATGTCCAGCATGGTCCCTCAATTATATACTAGATGTGATGTCCCGTGCTAGCATGGATTCAACAAATCATACTAAAATTGGTGGATCACCTTATGTACTTTTCTGTCCAATTTTTGTGATATATTTACTTTTTCATTTTGAAAAAGGTCATATATTTTTTAATCTAATAGATATTTCTTTATTCGATAAATGTTTAATGATGTTATTAATATTTTGTTCATATTGGGTTACACTTATTTGACGAAAAATCTTTTATTGATGTGAGACCAATTTATTAGTGGAAAAGCATCTTTAAAACACTTTAAAGAATAGGCATTGAAATTTTAATAATATCCTCGATATGAAATAAACATGTCGTTCAAAGGTTTTTAACTTTTGAAATTTCAAATATAATAATATCCTCGATGTGTAATATAAATGTTGTCAAAAGGTGTTCAATATTGAAAATTCAAAAATATCTTCTACGTGTCGACCTCTTATTAGTATTGAGTTGATAATATGGTGGAATATAGAGCATTCTTTTAAGTATCAAAAAGTAGACAGCCTTGGTCTTTGCCTCTTAAGAGAGATTAGGGAGCTTTTTAATTAAGAACCCGTAGATCAAGACTCAATTGGGGTCTAAGACCTCAGAGTTTTAATTCTTTGTTGTATAACCCTTTTCAAGTATTAGTGATGACTTTCACTGACATTCTTTATTCAAAGTTCTAAATCAGCCTTCAAATTTTTAGAAAAACTGAATTGGTCTCCATGTTTTAAGAAATATGAATTAGTCTAAAATTAATTTGCTATTAAATAAAAATAGTGTATTAAAATTAGAGTGAAAAGTGGAAGACACACCCAACGTATTTCAGTTTTTTGATTTTCATACCTAAATTATCAAATGCGTGAGTTTTCTACCTGAAATATCCCCAACTAGTTAGCAAAACACACCTAAACTATTAATGATTTACTTTTCCTACCTGAAAGTTCAGGTATGAAACTCAGACAATTAATAGTTTTGGCGTGTTTGGTTAACTAGTTGGTGATACTTCAGGTAGGAAACTCACACACATGATAGTTCAGGTATGAAACTCAAAAAGCTGAAATATTTTAGGTATGTTTTGAACCATTAATTCTTAAAATTAACAAGGGCAGAGAAAGAGAAAAGGAAGAAACAAAAAGTAGGAGGAGTAGTAACTTTTCTCCATTATTGAGTAAGTTTTTCATTGCACATACAAGCCTCTTTTATAGCATATATGACTTAGAATAGTCATATTGCTAGAGCAGTAAAGTAGGGCCCATCACATGACATGGGACAATGAATTAAGGGTAGTAGAAAAGTTTCAAAATTAAGTGTAGGTGACTCAAGTTTTAATTATTGAGTAGTGGTAACAAATTTTAGATTAAGGATTAAAGGAATGAATTTTACATCCCCAAGTTTTTTATTTTACACTTTGACCCATCTTATATAAAACCCTAATAACTAAAAAATGAGGGGGAAAACGCGGCTTCTTGGCTCCTTTTCTCTATTTGCTTTTATTCCATTGTTGTTCTCTGCTGCTGTGTAACAACCCGTACCTTCCTAACCCTACTTGACTACATTCAATAATGTTTACTTAGGTGTCGAGAGCTATACGCATGTATTTTGTAGTATTGATGATGAGAGAATTTAAATTTGGCCTCGTACATGTGATTAGCCTTTCATAGGAGGTGTTTTGTGATTTTTGTGGAGCACTTGTGGGGTTCAAAATGAGGCTAAGAGGACCTCTAAACAAAGTATATTAAGGCTAAGAAGTAAGTTAAAGAATAGGACTTGAAGTATCTAATCAAACCCCCGAAGAAAAGTCGAAAAACAAAATTTTTGGAAAAATTTGGGCCCAGGCGCGCCAGAGGGCGTGCCAGGCCGCTCTGGGCCAAAAATTTTACTGCATAGGCAGCAAACTGGTGTGCCCAGGGGCGTACCAGGATGGAATTTTTATTTTTTCGAAAGTTGGAAATTTTCTAAGTCCCAAGGGTACCCGGGGATGTATTGAGCCTATTTTTGTCACAATTCTTCTACAACCACGAGTATATACATGAAATGAGTAAAGTATTACATTGGTATGATAAAATTACTCGAGAAGGAATTTGGAGTCAAAATGACAGTTTTGCCCTTATGGTCAAAATAAGCCAAACATGGCTAGAATCACTTGTTTTTGAGATTGAGGCTACGGATATGAGTAGCATGAGTGGGAATATTGTTGTAAAGCATATAAAATGACTTAAACACGAGAAATTATTCATTTTATTGGGTTAAGTGATTTGGGCTCAATAAAAGCCCAAAATGAGGCAAAAGACATGGGTCACATGACCCAATCTTCTATTGACTACGTCAAATATAGCATTAAATGCCAAAAATGGCTAAGGGTGACCCCAAGTACTATATATAGACCCAAAAATCAGATTTTATTCATTTGGAACTCTCATGCCTTTTAGATATTTTCTCAAACACTTCTCTCAAACCCTAAGAACTCAAAGTCAATTCTTGGAGCAAGATCATCACTTTTCAAGCTTGGGTAAGTGATTATTGTTATGGATTAATATATTATATGCATGAAAGAGTATATAAATCATGTTGGTTGTGCTTGGAAATGTTGGACATGGTACTTTGTGTTTTTGTATAAGATTTGAAATTCATAAGTTCTGATAGATTCTGCATTAGAACTTATGAAAAGTATAACACATGTGGTTCGGAGCATATTACAAGCCATAATCCACAAGACACGACAAAGGTCATCGGTAAATACTTCAAAAACCACTTCCCCAATGGCAAAGACCCGTCTACAAGAGATATGGCCAATCAACTCCATACAGAATTGGGCTGTAAGGTGAGTTATTAGAAGCTTTACAAGGTCATGGATATTATAAAGTCTTTGGTTAGGGGAACACATGAGCACGGGAATGTAGTGCTTGATGCGTACCGTTATATGCTTGAGTCCACAAATCCAGGAAGTAAGATGGCAATGGAGGTTGATGAAAATGGAAAGTTTAAGTAATTTTTTGTAGCCTATGCATCTTGGATTCATGGTTTCAACAAATGAGATAAGTCATAGCCGTTGACGGGGCATTCTTGAGGAGTAAGTATGAAGGTGTTTTGCTATCGGTGGTGGCACAGGATGTGGAGAATCATATCTTTCCAATGGCTTTTTGTGTAGTGGGCAAGGAATGTGATGCCTCATACCAATATTTTTTCAAACAAATGAGAAGCTATGTAGATGATACTAATGAGTTGTGTATAATTTCTGATAGGCATCCAAGTATCCAAAAAGTAGTTTCAATTGTCTATCCTTCAGCTCATTATGGTTGTTGCATGAGGCACCTTGGGAAAAATATTTGAAATAACTTTCAAAATTCAAAGGCCGTATCTCATTTTTATAAAGCAGTGAAAGCGTACAATAAAGTTGAGTTCTATGACCATTTCAATCAAATAATAGATATGGTACCCAAGGCATCCGAACATCTCGAACGTGTCTGATTCCACAGATAAAGCAGGGTATTTTGTCTGGGAAATAGGTACAATATTATAAATTTAGTATTTTGTTTGAGTTTATTAGAATTCTATGTCTTCCTAGGTGGTTTTTCTTGTATAGGTACAATATTATGACGTCAAACATTGCTGAGTCGGTGAATGCAATGTTTGATGTTGAAAGAGAATTTTTCATTGTCACTTTATTTGATGAAATAAACATGAGGTTTGTAAAATTATTTCATGAGAGGCGTATGGAGTTGGTCAACTTATCAAACAGACTTGTTCTTTCAATGGAAAAACAAATATCAAAGTGCATCAATTCAGGGAACAAGTTATTGGCCCATCAAATAGCCAAATACAAGTTCAGTATCAACGGTCATGGTGATGTTGCCATGGTCGATCTTCAAAGAAGAACTTGTACATGTAGAGTTTTTAACTTGGACAAAATATCTTGTCCACATTCTATGGCAGCGCTTCGAGCCCAATATGGTGCACAATTTGGAAACCATATTTATGAGTACTCATCACCATATTATTTGGTGGAAAAATACATAATTGCATATTGTGAGAAAAGTAATCTGGTGCCTCTTGAAGATTCTTGGATTGTTCCTTTGAAGATTTTGAATAGAGAAATGCCTCTTCCATATGTTAACCCAAGCAAACAGGTAAGAAGGCAAATGAAGAGGAGGTGTGGAGTTGGAGAATCATTTTCAACAAGAAAAAATAAGTGCTCCATACGTAAGACAGTTGGTCACAAAAGAACTACATGCCCGGATCGAATGCTCCATAATTATTGTAATAGTAAATAGTTTTGTTGTTGGTTTAGTTATGAACTTGATAATTTTAACTCATTTTAGTTGGTGATGTATGTCATTTATTATATAAAATATATTTTTCTTTATGGTCCAACAACTGTTCTATGTATAGGAACAACTTCTGTTGCAACAGATATAAAATTAGTTAGAATAATGAAATATATTACAACAGATGATTAATCTATTGCAACAGATTATTCATCTTTTGAAAATAATCAAATAGATATAGACATCTGTTGCAGCAGATATCTAATATATTTGATTATTTCCAACAAAATCTACTTATGTTGCAATAGATGCATTATTTGTTGCAGCAGATAACTCATCTGTTGGAAATAATCAAATAGATATACTCATCTGTTGCAGTAGATGTCTAATATGTTTTATCATTTTCAACAAACTCTACATATGTTGCAATAGAAGACTCATCTGTTGGAAATAATCAAACAAATACACTCATCTGTTGCAATATGTCATGACCCAATATTTGAGTCATGATGGCGCCTACCGTAATCCACCAATAGGCAATCCAAACCCTAGCCCAGAGCGACAAGCAACGGGCTAACGGGCGAAACCTCAAAAGAACAGAGATGAGGTGGAAGTAACCGTACTAATAAGCATGCTAGAAATATAAAAACAAATAGAACCAAAATATACCCATATCGAGACTGAGAAGGAAGAAGACAATATATATAAAGTCAAGAACCCCTCCCAAGACCTGGTGAGGTCGGTACAAGAACCACTACTAGACATATCCAGAATACAAGAAAAAAACCAAATATATATAACAAGTACAACAGTCTCGAGAGAAAAAGACTATACAGTAGAAGATGGAGTAGGATCTGCCTCGGACGTCAGTAAGCCTACCTTTCTCCGAAATCAGCGCTGAGAAGAGCGTCACGTCAAAATCATCAGCTAGTGCCCGAATTTGCATCGGGGAAAAAGATGCAAAAGTGCAGTATGAGTACCGGGGAAATGAGTACTCAGTAGGCATCATCGGCCGACTGAGCTCAAAGTAATATAAGCAAGCTAAAATGCGAGGGTGCATGCTAAGTCTGGGGTATAAGTAATAAATACATAAGTAAATGCCGAGGCGTGTAGATATGCTTAGGAAATAAATAAATGTGATACCGAATAATCGAGTAAATAAATGCGTAAGTAAACACACAAGTCAAACATAACCTATCTGGGCCCCCAAAAACCCGATAGACACACGAAAGAAAATAATAACCCAGCCTGGCCCCCATAAACCGGCGGGACACATAAGAATAGTAAATGCATAGTCACCAGTGTCTCGAAGTTGTATCAGTTTCCAGTAACCACAATAACCAACAAGAGTGCACCGGGCCTGAACCGGCACCAATGGGTAATAACAATAGGCCAGACGCCGGATTCAAATCGGGCACAGTGGGTAATAACAATAGGCCACATATATATCATATCTGCTAGACTCGAACCGGAACTCAGAGAACAACAGTATCATGATCACGGTACCCAGTACTAGAAATCAGAGTGTGCCACGATCCGGGCCGGACTCGAACCGAAACACCCAATAGTCAATAACCAAAAATCATCATACCTGAATCAGTAGCCGGAATCGAACTAGAACTCATTATAACCAGTAACTAGAATAGAATTAAATGTCATATCATATCAGATAAATAGGGAACGCCCTAGTCCCAAGTCAATACTAGTATATAAGTACAGAAGCTAACACCACAACATGCTACAAGTCAATCTCGGGGTCCTTCTAGGTCAACTATCTACTATAAACAATATGTATATACAAGTCTGGGTATACATTATAATTCATGGAAAGGAGGGTCAACGTTCTAAGTCAAACTAGATGACCCCGATCAAATACGGTGCTATCAAGGACGAACAAAGCTAAACAGGCCAACCGGTTATAATCGGGGTGACTCAATCTCGTCACAACCCTAACAGGTCATAGAGGGCTTAACTAAGCTCAAAGATGTCAAAGTTCTGACAAGTCGACTAAAAGGGTAACGGGGCCCACTATCGGGTCCCGAAAACCAAGTTTAGTTATTCCTATCTAAGTCTGGGCTAAGTCTGTCTAAGCCTGGACTAAGGTCCAACAATGAAATTCCCCAACCAGCAACAACAACAACAATACTATCTGACCCCAAATAGGTCATATGTGGTGTATCACGAGGATAACGGGCCCGAAATATGTCCAAATAGCCCTATCCGGCCTGGAAGGCCTAAATCACAGCAAACCACCACCATGTCTATAATACCAGCCCACAACACCAGCACAATAGCATACATATATCACACATAAGCTCAATATAAGTGTAAAGGAAGGTAAACCTAGCCTACCTGGACGCTGTCGCAAGCCTGCCAAAAGAACCAGCTATACAGGAGCCTTCCCCTTTGGAGAGGCCTATGACTGTTGCCAAGCTACCAAAATAATAAACTACATGTCAAAACATGACTATTGATACCCATATTGCATTAGTTTGGAAAATGTTCGAAAATCCCACGTGGGGCCTGCTTGCGGTATCATAAAATTAAAACCATCACAGTGTCCTAAATAACTCTGTGACCAATAGTCACAACAGATGCTATCCAATCCGAGCTCATATTAAGCTCTAAATAAGCACCAACAGCAATACCACCAAATAACAATTCAAATACACGACTTTAAGCTAAAATTGACAAAAAACTTACGATATAAAGACGTTATACTATCAACCACGTGATACCCGAGCTTGAATAACTTGATGGAGATAATTAATTTCTATTGGGATAAATTACGATATCACAATATTTTCTGAAGTATGTTTGAAGCAATTGATAACTCAATTTGTTATAAGAGTGAAAAGAGATGAATGAAAATAAACTAGTTTTGGTCAACACACCTACCCGCATAGGAAGAACAATTATTTGATTAGTAAACAAAGAACAGTTACTTGTATGATAATTGGTGACACACATCTAAGCCCTCTAATTGCTGCCAGCTTAACCTTTAAATGGGTGATGATTTTCCCCTCCACTTCCACGTGGGAGTGGAGTGTCCCCCTCTCATTATCTCTTTATTTTTTTATTCAGTTATTACATAGGTTCGTGGTAAAATAAATATCATATTTTAAATATATCATAATTAATAAAAAATTATTTCTAATAAAGCCTCTATCGTATAATAATATTATTTTAACATATCTAAATTTACTATCTCCGTTTAAAATATTAATAGGTTATAAAACTATTATAAAATAATATAGATATATTATAATGAAAGAATAAAATTCTAAAAACATTTTCGAAAGGTAATTCACTATGTCATTTTATCAAGTTCTAATTTAATTAAATATTTTACAACGTGCTTGGTCTAAATAATATTCTCAAACGAACTGCCCGGGAACCGAACTGTCAGTCCCAGCAAGTCATAATTAACTTGGGGCAGTTATAGAAAAGCTCTAAACGCTGAGAATGCATGAAAACGAGGAAAATGACCGGGAAGGTCATTACACAACAGATATAGAAATCTATTATAACAGGTGTCTAATATATTTGATTATTTTCAATAGACTCTACATATGTTGCAACAGATGCATTATCTGTTGCAACAGATGACTCATCTGTTGAAAATAATAAAACAGATATGAACATCTATTGCAGCAAATGAATGATATGTTTGATTATTTCTAACATACTCTACATATGTTTGATGTGAAATGCTTCATAAACCCATGATTAGTAATAAATAGAGTTATTTAACTATAATTAACATTCAATTAATAAGTTCAATTACAAACTCAATGAATTATATAGTAATTACATGATCAACTAAGTGTATTCGTCCTAAATAGAGTGATTAATTGACTAATTTGGTGTGAATGCTTCATTAACCCATTATTAGTAATAAACAAAGTTCTTTAACTATAATTAGCTTTCAATTAATAAGTTCAATTACAATCTCAATGAATTACATAGTAATTACTTGAGCAACTAAGTGTATTCGTTCAAAATAGAGTGATCAACTGACTAATTTATTGTGAAATGCTTCATTAAACCATGATTAGTAATAAACAAAGTTATTTAACTATAATTAGCTTTTAATTAATAAGTTCAATTACAATCTCAATGAATTACATAGTAATTACATGATCAACTAAGTATATAACCTATTGCAACAAATTATAACCTTCTGCACCTGATGTCTATATTTGTTTGATTGTTTCCAATATTGCAACAGATTATAACCTTCTGCACCTGATGTCTATATATGTTTGATTGTTTCCAATAGATGAGTCATCTGTTGCAATAGATTTCTATATCTGTTTGATTATTTCCAACAAATGAGTCTTCTATTACAACAAGTTAGTCATCTGTTGCAACAAATGTGTATATTTGTTTGATTATTTTCAATAGATGAGTAGATGACTCACCTGTTGCAACAGATGTCTATATCTATTTGATTATTTCTAACAGATTAGTCATCAGTTGCAACATATGTAGAGTCTATTGGAAATAATCAAATATATTAGATATCTACTGTAATAGATGTATATATCTATTGCAACAAATGTGTATATCTGTTTGATTATTTTCAACAGATAATGCATCTGTTGCAACATATGTAGAGTTTGTTGGAAATGATCAAACATATTTGAAATCTAATGCAATAGATTTTTATATCTGTTGCAACGGATTTCTATATCTATTGCAACATATGAGTATATCTATATGATTAGTTCCAACAAATGAGTTATCTGCTGCAACAGATAATGCATCTGTTGCAACATTTGAACTTAATAATCCATTTTAATAATAATCCAATATTTCCAAAACCAGGGATAAAATAGAATTCATGACAAAATAAATGGACATCTATTAAACATAAAATATTGTCATCACCAATTACATAATATAATTAACTAAAGATACTAAAAATCAAATTTTTTATGTTTTCTAGAAATTATCAATTACACAAATAAGTCAAACAAATTACAACCCACATCAGGGCTCCAAACTCTTAAATTCTACCCCAGCATCCCAAACCACTTGCATCCTTGAAACTGCGTTATCATTCAATAGAGTCTTGGGAGTTGTCATACAAGTGCCGGTTATCAAATGATTAATAAATACAAGCGAGTATGACCCACAAGCGGCACCAGTCTCATTCTTGGGAAGGTTCGATTTTCGACCTTCAAAAGCCCATCGTTCATTGAGAAACTTTTCTAGCAAGTGATTCATTAGACCACTTTGCTTCAAAAATATTGGGAACAAGTCCAACAAAGGCTCTATGAAATAAAAAATTCCCAATCTTCAAAAACTGGTATGTTGCAGTCATAAACATTCATGACTCCCTCATTCATGATGATCACAACAGTCATAAAATATTTTTTTCCAAGTTCATGACTGCTATAATTCTCTTTGCCCCTGTCTAATCCATGGCACCCGAATATGGTCTTTTCTCTCTCTAGTAGTCAATCATTTCCTCATCCCATTGAAACTCAACAAGTAACTCCTCAATTTTTCCACCATCAGGAGTTGTCGCTACGTCGCTGAGTTCCTTGTACCTACTTAAGAAGTTACCATAGAAGTTGAGGTCTATGATTCTATCCCCGAGATCATAGTATTGATTGAATTTTTGATGCCTCTCCTGCATAAGGTAAAGAATTTAATCAACATACTGAAATGAAAATACAATTTATATAAGTTAGTAACTTATAATAACAATTGAAAAGATACAACATATGGGTAATCTATTACAACAGATAACTTATCTATTATCTGTTGTAACAGATGGGAAATCTATTACAATAATGAGTCATCTGTTGCAACATATCTCTAAATTTATTAACAGATTACCCATCCACTGCAACTTATGCAATAAATGGATAATCTTGTGCAATATATAACTTATTTGTTGCAACTGATGGGTATTTGTTGTAATAGATAAGTTATCTGTTGCAACATATTTCTAAATTTATTAACAAATTACCTATCTACTGTAACTTATGAAACAGATGGGTAATCTGTTGCAACAAATGAGAAATCTATTGTAACAGATCTCTGAACCTGTTAACAGATTACCCAGCTTATGCAACAGATAGGTAATCTGTTCCAAACAAATAGATCATCTAAATAAACATAAAAATGAAATTAACTAAATAGAAGGTTAGAAAAAGGAACTTACCTAGTCCACATACGAATGCTCCATACTAGTCATTTCTTGAAGTCTTTTGAACCAAATTTATGCATGGAGTTGACGTCTGAGGTCTTTTTTGATTTCATCAGCGTTTTCAACTTAGTCTTCATTGTAGCATTCACTAACTTGTAAATATTCACATTTTTTAGCTCTCCCTGCTCTTCTATAGCCCTTGGAAATTGCTCAACAGAGCAAGGAAGAGGAGTTGCAATATTTCTTAATTTAATATTTGATTGTACCTTGGAAATTGCTTTTTTCCTCCTCTTAACCTCCAATAGAGTGAATGACTCTGTAATCTTTCTTGATGGAATGACACCCATCTTCGATGTCAATTCCTTAACAGTAACAGTCAGAGCATCAAGAGACCTAATCAAGTTCACATGGTTTTCCTTACATTCTTGGCATTTACACTCAAAACATGAGCTAGAAGAGGGACAAAAGAGGTGGTATGCCCACTTAAAGGGGTGAATCCACCATATCCGCCACTAGTATGACCATCATCATGGTCAATACTTTTTCTAAAAAAAAATTAATGAGCATCATCAACATGCTCATCATTACCTCTGACACCAGCAACCCCAAGACCAACACTATCATTAACACCAACACCCAAATCTACTGCAGCATCACCATCATTACCAAAAAACTCAGCAAGAACAAGCTGACCATCCCTAGGTGCTTCTCTTTTTATGGCTGTTGCTCCATCTAATTTTTTTTATCAAGTCCACCTTAGGGTCTGGTTTTGTGTCTACAATCCCTAGAGTAAGAAAGAATGGCATTTCCAACTCTTGCTTTGTAGGGACAAGCCAAGGATGCACAACGTATAAACAAAAGTAGATATATTAAAATCAACCTATAACTTGCAATAGATGGGTAAACTGTTGCAACAGAACAATGATATGTTGTAATACATAAGACATCTGCTATAACAGATTACCCATCTATTGCATTAATTTACAGTAGATTGGGTAATCTATTAACAGGTTTAGAAAAATTATGCAACAGATAGGTAATCTGTTGCAACAGGTTATCCATCTATTGTAACAACTTACTCATCTATTGCAACAGATTACCCTTTTGTTGCATAGGTTGCAGTAGATGGGTAATCTGTAGAGATAAGTTATAATAGATGACTTATCTATTGCAATAGGTTAGTTATCTGTTGCAACATATGAGATACATATTGCAACAAATAAGACATCTTTTGCAAGGTGTTAACTTGTTAACTTGAGTAAAATTATTCTATTTAAAAGATGACTTACTACATCATCAGGAGGGTTAAAGAGATAAGGAGATTTACTCTTGAGTTGTTCTTGGCAGACAACCACCTATTGCAACTTATGCAACAAATGGGAAATCTATTGCAATAGATAACTTATCTGTTGTCTGTTGCAATAGATGCGTTATCTATTGCAACATATCTCTGAATCTTTTGATAGATTATCCATCTACTGTAACTTATGCAATACATGGGTAATCTATTGCAACAAATGATTTATCTGTTACAATAGATGGGAAATTTGTTGCAATAGATCTCTAAATCTGTTAATAGATTACCCATCTTATGCAATAGATGTGTAATCTATTGTAACAGATGGATCATCTAAATAAACACACCAATGAAATTAAATTAATAGAAGGTTAGAAAAAGAAACTTACCCAGTCTACATACCAATGCTCCATACTAGTCATGTTCTTGAAGACTTTTGCACTAAATTTATGCATGGAGTAGACTTATGGGGCCTTTTTTGATTTCACCAGTGTGTTCAACTTAGCTTTCTTTGTGGCAACTTGTAAATATTTACCTTTTTTAGATCTCCCTGATTTCCTATGGCCCTTGGAAATTGCTCAATAATGCAAGGAAGATGAGTTAAAATTTTTCTTGATTTAATATCTGATAGTACCTTATAAATTACTTTTTTCCTCCACTTAACCTCAAATGGAGTGAATGGCTCTGTAATCTTCCTTGATGGAGTGACACCCCTCTTAGATGTTAATTCCTTAACAGCAACAATCAGAGCATTAAGAGACCTTATCATGTTCTCATATTTGTCCTTGCATTCTTGGCATTTACATGCAGAACATGAGCTAGAAGAGGGACCAAAAGTGATGGTGGGCACACTGAAAGGGGTGAATCCACCATATCTACCACTAATCTATAGAGATAAGTTATAATCGATGACTTATCTATTGCAACATATGAGATACCTATTGGAACAAATAAGATATCTGTTGCAATGCATTAACTTGTTAACTTGAGTAAATTTATTCTATTTAAAAGAAGACATATTGCATCACCAGGAGGGTTAAAAAGATCAAAGAGATTCACTCTTGAGTTGTTCTTAGCAGACAACCACCTACTGCAACTTATGCAACCGATGGGTAATCTATTGCAACAGATAACTTATTTGTTGCAACAAATAGAAAATCTATTGCAATAGATGAGTTATCTATTGCAACATATCTCTAAATGTTTTAACAGATTGTCCATATACTGCAACTTATACAACAAATGGGTAATCCATTGTAAAATGACTTATCTATTACAACAGATGGGAAATCTGTTGCAATAAATCTCTAAATCTGTTAATAGATTTTCCATCTTATGCAATAGATGGGTAATCTATAGCAACAAATGGATCATCTAAATAAATATTCCAGTGAAATTAAATAAATAGAAGGTTAGAAAAAATAACTTACCCAATCCACATACCAATGCTCCATACTAGTCATGTTCTTAAAGTCTTTTGCACTAAATTTTTGCATGGGGTAAACTTCTGGGGCCTTTTTTGATTTCATCACTGTGTTCAGCTTTGCCTTCTTTATGGTATTCACCAACATGTAAACATTCACCTTTTTTATCTCTCCCTACTCTCCTATGGCCCTTGGAAATTGTTCAACAGTGCAAAGAAGAGGAGTTCCAATTTTTCTTAATTTAATATCTGATGGTACCTTAGAAATTGCTTTTTTCCTCCTCTTAACCTCCTATGGAGTGAGTGGCTCTGTAATCTTCCTTGATGGAATGACACCTATCTTAGATGTCAATTCCTTATTAGCAACAATCAGAGCATCAGAATACATAATCAAGTTCTCATGTTTGTCCTTGCATTCTTGGCATTTACATATAAAACATGAGCTAGAAGAGGGACCAAAAGAGGTGGTATGACCACTGAAATGGGTGAATCCACCATATCCACCACTATTATGACTATCATCATGGTCAATTTTTTTTTAAATATTTTTTCATGAGAATCATCAACATGCTCATCACCACCTCTAACACCAGCAACACCAACACTAATATTAACACCAACACCAACATTAACACCAACACCCAAACCTGTTGCAGCATCACAAAAAAACTCAATAACAGGCTCAACAAGAACAAGCTGACCATCCCTAGGTGCTTTTCTTTCGATGGTTGTTGTTCCAGCTAATTCCTTATTTATCAAGTCCACCTTAGGGTATGGTTTTGTCTCTACAATCCCTAGAGTGAGAAAGAATGACATTTCCAACTCTTGCTCTATAGGGACAAGCCAGGAATACACAACCTATAAACAAAAGTGGCTATATTAAAATCAACCTGTAACTTGCAACAGATGGGTAACCTGTTGCAACAGATGAATGATCTGTTGCAATAGATGAATGATCTATTGCAATAGATAAGACATCTGCAGCAATAGATTACCCATCTGTTGCATTAATTTATAGTAGATTGGGTAATCTATTAACAGGTTCAGAGAACTTATACAACAGATGAGTAATTTGTTGAAACAGGTTATCCATTTGTTGCAACAAGTTACTCATCTATTGCAACAAATTACCCATATATTGCATAAGTTATAATAGATGGGTAATCTGCAGTGATAAGTTACAATATATAATTTATCTATTGCAACAAGATAGTTTTCTGTTGCAACATATAAGATACCTGTTGCAACAAATAAGACATCTGTTGTAATGTGCTAACTTGAGTAAAATTATTCTATTTAAAAAAAGACTTACAGCATCATCAGGAGGGTTAAAGAGATCAAAGCGATTCAATCTTGAGTTGTTCTTAGCAGACAACCACCTACTACAACTTATGCAACAGATGGGTAATCTGTTCTAACAGATAATTTATCTGTTACAACAGATGAGAAATCTGTTGCAATAGATGAGTTATCTATTATAAACTATCTCTGAATTTTTTAACAGATTGTCTATCTACTGCAACTTATACAACAGATGGATAATCTGTTGTAAAAAATGACTTATCTGTTGTAACAAATGGAAAATCTGTTGTAACAGATCTCTAAATCTGTTAATAGATCACCCATCTTATGCAACAGATGGATAATCTGTTATAACAACTAGATCATATAAATAAACATACCAATGAAATTAAATAAATAGAAGGTTAGAAATAGTAACTAACCCAGTCCATAGACCAATGCTCTATACTAGTCATGTTCTTGAAGTCTTTTGGACCAAATTTATTTATGGAGTAGAATTCTGGGGCCTTTTTTGATTGCATCAGTGTGTTCAGCTTAGCCTTCTTTATGGAATTCACCAACTTGTAAACATTCACCTTTTTCATCTCTCTCTACTCTCCTATGGCGTTTGGAAATTGTTCAACAGTGCAAGGAAGAGGAGTTGCTATTTTCCTTGATTTAATATCTGATAATACCTTAGAAATTGTTTTTTCCCTCTTCTTAACCTCCAATGGAGTGAATGGCTCTATAATCTTCCTTGATGGAATGACACCCCTCTTGGATGTCAATTCCTTAACAACAATAATCAGAGCATCAAGAGACCTTATCAAGTTCTCATGTTTTTCCTTACATTCTTTGCATTTACATGCAAAACATGAGCTAGAAAAGGGACCAAAAGAGGTAGTATGCCCACTAAAAGGGGTGAATCCACCATATCCACCACTAGTATGACCATCATCATAGTCAACTCTTTTTTTCAAAACTTTTTTTCATGAGTATCATCAACATGCTTATCACTACCTCTTACACCAGCAACACCAACACCAACTTTAACACCAACACCCAAATCTATTGCAACATCACCATCATCACCAAAAAACTTAACAACAGGCTCAGTAGGAACAAGCTAACCATCCATAGGTGCTTCTCTTTTGATGACTGTTACTCCAGTTAATTCCTTTTTTATCAAGTCCACCTCAAAGTCTAGTTTTGTGTCTACAATCCCTGGAGTAAGAAAGAATGACATTTCTAACTCTTGCTCTGTAGGGACAAACCAGGGATGCACAACTTATAAATAAAAGTAGATATATTAAAATCAACCTATAACTTGCAATAGATTGATAATCTGTTATGATAAATGAATGATCTGTTGTAACAAATAAGATAACTACTGTAACAGATTATCCATATGTTGCATTAATTTGTAGTAGATTAGGTAATCTATTAACAAGTTTAGAGAACTTATGCAACAGATGGGTAATCTGGTGCAACAGGTTATCTACTTATTGCAATAAGTTACTCATCTATTGCAACAGATTACCCATCTGTTGCATAAGTTCTAGTAGATGGGTAATCTGCAGAGATAAGTTGCAACAGATGACTTATCTGTTGCAATAAGTTAGTTATCTACTGTAACATATGAGATACCTATTGCAACAAATAAGACTTCTGTTGCAATGTTTTAACTTAAGTAAAATTATTCTATTTAAAAGAAGACTTACTGCATCATCAGGAGGGTTAAAGATATCAAGGAGATTGACTCTTGAGTTGTTCTTGGCATACAACCACCTAAGGATCCTTGGATGAGAAACCTCTTTCGAGTAGTTCTTGACTTACTACCGGAGGTAAGAAATGACTTCTAATGCCCAAGCCTAAAAATGTAAACATGATGCAAACAAAAAATCAAAATAATTATTCAATAACATAACTAAACGAAATACTAAAGAACTAGGGGTGAAGTTTTCCATGAAAGCCCAAGGAAAGCCATATAACTTGATCGCCTTTGGTGATAACTTTGTCAAAAAATATTTGACAGTCAAGAAATAGCTTTCATATCCCCATGGATAATTGTTATATGCCTCCAAATGCAAGCACCAACAATTCAAATTCTATGACTTTGTTGGTGTCTTTGACCCATAAAATGGAACACACAAACCAAATTAAGCACAATGTCTCCTTGTAATTCTTCAAAAAATTTTTGTTCTTAAGATCAACTATCAACTGCTTGACTTTGTAGCTAGGTCCAACAATGGCCATCAACTCATTTATTTTGACTTTGCCTTTGTCGATTTTGGTGGCTGTCTTGATGGCTAACTTGGTTGGTGTCTTGCCTTTCTTTCTCGCCTTGACTTATTTAGATGTCTTGCTTTCCTTTGGTTTTTTTAAGGGTGTAAATATGGGAAGAGGTTCAGAAGGAGGATGGAATTGCAGTCCAGTAACTCTAACAAATTTTTTCATGCCAAAACAAACCGGCATGCCATAGTAGTTTATCCAAATTTCATCCATCTTCTTGTTCTCATCCTTTAAAGTTTCATCATCATCACCCTTATACTTGATCCTACGCTTGAGAAGACCATACACCATGGTCATTTGAAAGCGTACATTGTTATCCTCCAGCAAATCAAGAAAGTGTCCCAAACAGCTGGACTTAAAGTAATCCTTTAATTTTTCATCCCTTGGTGTCTTCCTAAAACCATCAAATTTGATGCCCATGACTGATTTAACAACAAAATCACTAGTCAAATCTGGTTATCTATAGGCATCTCTACCTATAACTTGTCAATACTAAAAGTTTTGACAACATCATGTTGGGATTTTGATATACGTTCACGATCGATCGTCGATACTTCTACATTATCATTAACATTATCATCATATCTTTAATTTTCCTCTTTGACATTTTCTCCTTTCTTACTTTTCTTTTCATCTTCTTCCTCACCTTCCTCCCCATCTCCTTTATCACTTTCTTTTTCATTTTCATTCTCACCTTCCTCCTCATCTTCTTTACCACTTTCTTCATTATCTCCATCCTTACTATTTACTTTATCTTCTTCCTCAATTTTATTTTCATCTTACTCCTCTATAACTTCTTCCTCATCTCTCTTTTCTTCCTTTTCTAAATCATCTATTGATCTTCCAATTGATTCTCCTTCAATATCTTTTTCATTATCTCATTCCACAACTTCATTCTCTTTCTGTATATCTACAAATGGTAACACTTCATCTATTTGTGAAAGGCCTTTTTCAGTAAGTTCTTCTAATGCTGTTTGTACTTTAGCTATTTTACTTAGTTTATCAGAATTTAATTCACTTTCTTTTCTTTTGGGAGCCATTTTATCTAAAAATAAGAGAAAAACAAAAAAGACTACAATTAATTTGTGTATCATTAAAAAAAAGAGTAGCAGTGAATTTAAAAATTACAACACAGTACAATAATATTTTCCAACAAATGACCCAACAGACCTGTTTTGATTCCTTCCAACAGATGACCCATATGTTGTAACAGCTAGGTCATCTGTTGGAAGAAATAAAAATAGTAGCAAAAATATTTTGACTTCTTCCAACAAATGATCCATCTGTTGCAATAGATTGGTCATCTGTTGGATGAAATAGAAATAGTAGTAGAACTATTTTGACTTCTTCTAACAAATGACCCATCTGTTGCAACAGCTGGGTCATCTATTGAAAACATCATAACAGTAAGCCACAGATGATATAGTTATTCCTAATAGATGCTTAATATGTTCCAATAGATTCTTATTCTATTGCAACATATAACACATATGTTGGGATATTAACACTATCTTTACCACATAAATACATAGATAAACAAAAACACCAACAATAATACCAACATTGGCCAATACACCAACACTAAAAACACCAATATTTACCAATACACCAACACCAACAACATGAACATTTACCAACATTTACAAATACAACAACACAAACAAAACCAACAGCACAAATAACACCAACAACACCAACATTTACCAATAGAACATTTACCAACATTTATAAATACAACAATACAAACAAAACCAACAACACCAACAACACCAACACCAACACCACCACCACCACCAACACCAACAACATCAACACACACCAATAACACCAATATTTACCAATACACCAACGCTAACAACACTAATAACATCAATATTTACCAATATTTACAAATACAACAACACAAACAAAACCAACAATACCAACAACACCAACACACACCAATGATAATAATAACACCAACACACACCTACAACACCAACAAACACCAATATTTACCAATACACTAACACCAACAACACCAACAACATCAACATTTACCAACATTTACAAATACAACAACACAAACAAAACCAACAATACCAACAATACCAACAACACCAACAACATCAACACACACCAACAACACAAACAAACACCAATAAACATCGACAAACACAACAAACACCAACAAAACCAACAATTATTTAAGAACAAACAAATAATATTCAGTTGAAACCCTAACTTTTTAAACCCATTTAATAACATAAAATATAATCACAACTAAGCGTTCACTTAAATATAATCTATTGTACAATCTTAACAGTTGTTGGATTTGGTTACAACAGATGTCTCTGAAAAAAAAATTAAAATTCAAGTTTCATTATTTTTACAATGATGTTCGAGAACAAAAACAAGAACAACAAAGAAAATTAAATAAGATGTGGTTTGTGTTTTTGTATTTTAAAAAAGTTTAACAAGTTTTAAAAATGTTAATTTGATCCATGATTAACTTAATCAATTTTTTAAGTCCCTTTTGACCCTTAGCCTTGGTCAATGTCACCTTTCCTTTATTCAAGACTTAAGCAATACCTTTCTTTCAATTCTCTCAAATGACATCCATTAATAAATTATTTATTACAAAATTAAAATAAAAATATAAAAGCATTTTTCCTCGCATGTCTATCCAATTCTCGTGTTTTCTTTACAAGAGAATTGATTCCCTTTCTTTCCAAATACTGTAAATTGAGTTTCTGTTTTAATCCTTTTCCCCTCTCATTCCGTCTTCCTTCACGAGTATTGCTCCCTTCTTGTTCCTTCTATCTAACGATTATTTTTAAACTGTTGAAGTTTTAGAAAAATAAATAAATTTAATTATTACTCATTTACGATGTATCTGGTGACTTCTTTATTTGGCAAGCTTTAGTTTTTCCTTTGCATAGATTTTGTGAGGGTCTTTCTTTACAGATATACAATTTATGTAATTTGCATCTTCCATTTATGATAGATTACTGTTGGTTTAATTTGTTGGGTTTTGTTTATAATAGAACATATCCTTTTAAATAAGTGTGGGTCGTTTGAACGACAAAAGACATCTCAGCTGTCTATAGTCTTTCATCAGACGACCCCAAGCCATTCACGTAGTACATACTTTTTCCCCAACACAACACTAAAAACCCTAATTAGCTGACACGTGTTATACACGTACTTCTTTGTTTTAGCCCTGCCCCCAATTTGCTCTCCACCTTCTCACTCATCTCTCTCAGTTTTCCTTTCATATTTGCCTTCTTTCACCTTCTTCTCCAGTAATTTATGGTTTAGTTATTCTTCATCCTCTTTGCTGTTGCTCTGTTTTGGGTGAATTTCTTTGGTAATATTTAGATTTTATCACTACAATGGAAGTCTTTTCTTTCATCTATTTTATTCAAAACATTTAGGGCTATCTTCTAATTTTTGGATACTTCTTATGGGATTTTCTACATACATGCCAATAATATTGCTTGCTTTGTTTGTGTACAAATTTTACTTTTATCCTTGTGGTAATTTTGAATTGGGTTTCTTTTTCCTCCTCAAAATTATTACTGTATTATTTGTTTCTGCTGAGATTTTGACTAAATTGAATCACTTTTTGCTATTTGGACATTTTTGAAGATTTTTTACCCATTTAGTTGGACTAAATTAAATAGTAAGTTGTTTTATTTATATGTTAATACAGGAGATGGATTTGCTGACACGAGTGCATCATGGAGTAATATTATGCCATATGACCATTCAGATAGATGGTTTAGTATGATAAGTAAACTGCGGATGACTCACATTAAGAGGTACGAGAATGAACTATTTTTTCCCTTAGTAAAGTATAAGAATGTTTATCGGTTACTTTAGTTTTGATATGGATGGTCATGATTTCATTTACATGGATATTTCATATTTATAGTGTATCAAAGGATTGGAATGTTGTTGAAAATAATAATAATCCCGCCCAGGATAATATCCACACTATGTAGCAATAATAAGAGAGCAACAACGACACCAAATATTATAACAGGGTAAATATAATACCCGAATAGAGTAATACAATAACATTGATTACAACTTGGTAGTGTCAATAGACTAATATTCTTTTAAAATAAACAACACTCTTTTATTTCACACAACTCACTATAATATTACTCCCACACTTATTTTCTCACAGACTGAAAAATAGCCTGTGGATTACTGTAACACCCCAAATATCCCAAGCTTTCAAGTAAATGTAAAATTAAAATAAATGTTTCAGCTGTATTATAAGAGATTTATACATGTATTAAGGCCACAAGTAACTCCTAGCTCATAACCAAGTTGAAACCTTCCTTACCGGTGATTTCCATGTGAAGAATCTTGCTATAGTCAACTTCAAATGAGTATAACTCCTAGGTTCTGGGGTATTTTTGATCTCCAAACACACCAAATGATATATATTTGAATTACCTTTCCAACTCATCTAGATTGACCTTAATCCAATGTCGGAGATACGAGTTATGGCAATTTTAGTGAAGCACTGTACAACAACGAGAACCTACGAGCAAAGGTATGATCGTGGTTACAACGTACGATTATACCATGCTCCCGTCTTATAAAAACAGCCCAAACAACCCACAAGTTGACTTTTATACCTTCCAACTACGAAAGGGTACCACAACCGTAGTTAGAAACCACAATCTGAGGTACGATCTTGACTTCTAAAGATGATTCGATTGAGACCTACAACCTACGGACCAAGGTACGATCGTGAGTGGGTACCACGATCATACCATGTCTCTTATGATCATGTTCAGAGAACTCAAAAGTCCAGCCTATACCAAGATCACAACCCACGATCGTGGGAAGGTCTCGCGGGTTCCTCTCAGCAGTTTTCCAGTACGTTTTTATTAGGGCACCTCAGTCTTTTCCCACTCTTTTAACGTCAAAACTATGTTGTTTAAGCCTTTACAAAGCTGATCACTAAGGTTAATATTACCCTAATCCCTCATTACTCATAAAAACCAATCGACACTTAGCTTTAACCAGAGAAAAGAGGTAATTTTCCTTCCCTGAGGTAAAGTTAGGGTTTTCAACTTCAAGATTCCAATTTCAAGGATTTCATCAAGGTTTCATCTCTAGGTATGTGGGAATTCATCAATGGTTATCCTTACACCCATTGAGTTCCAAAGTTAACTCAAATCCCCAGTTTAATTCCTCCTTCAGAGCTTAGGGTTCATGAAGTTTGTAAATTCCTTGATATCTTATTCCCTTGATAATAATGAGTTGTAATCCAATTTTTACCGTGAATTTTAGTACTAGTACATGTCCCAAATTTTGAACCCTAATTATTTTGTTAAATCCATGAATTTTGAACTTGAACCATGAAATTCTTTACTTTATTCAGTTTGTAGAAATCGTCATGATAGTTGTATTCTTCTGATATGGCGGGTTATGAACACCTGATAACCTATGATTTCATACATATATTTATGAGTATTATATTCTCCATATTATATGTTTGAATGCTCTCATATAATGCATTTATTTTCAATCTTCAGTATATTACTATTATTGAGCATTTTAGTTATAAATGTCAATCAGTTGGGAATAGTACTTAGCACAGAGTGGACGCAGGGATGAAGGATCACCCATCAGTTAGGCTGAGACCTTTAGTAGAAGTCCCTAAGTCCTAGAACTACGGCGCTACCGTAGGTTCAAAAGGGTCACCCATCAGACTAGGCTTGACACCTTAGTCCTTTTAGACATCAGTTAGTGGATCCACGTCAGTCAGTGTTCATACCCTTAGTAAGGTACTGAACACCCTTCTAGCTGGGGTTATAGGTTGGACCCTGGTTAGATCAGATTGGGGTATGCAGGTTAACAGTATCTCCCACAGTCCACAGTTCATATTTCAGATTCAGATACTTGCATGAACTTTTATTCAGTTGTTCTACTTATCATATAGTACATATTTATTACTCAGTCTTGCATCAGTTTACCATATCACATGTATCATGTTTAGCCTATATCAGTATTTTTCCATCTCATATACTCAGTACATTCAAAGTACTGATCGCATACCTTCTTTTGCACTATATTTTCTTAGGTACAGACGTTCAACATCCGAACCACGCTTAGTACGATTCCATACCATATCAGCAACAGTGTTGGTAAGTCCTCATTATTCGAGGGCCAATCATTAGTATTTCTTTTTAGTATTATTTAGTTTTAAATAGTTGGAGTTAGTTGGGGGCTTTTACCAACAACTCACATGATGTAGAGGTTTTCAGACAAATAGTTTAGTTTTCAGCATATTATTTATGTCAGACAATCTTAGTTTTGATATCCAGTATGAATTCAACTTTTATTATGATTATGTCATTTCAGTTTAGCTTTCGCACAATATTATATCAGTTATTTCAGTATTCTTAATGTCATGCCAGGCCATGGTTAATCTTGGGGTCACTTGTGACTTTAAGCACCGTGTTATGACTAGGGGGTAGTCTCGGATCATGACAAACTTGGTATCAAAGCACAAGGTTTAAAGTGTCCTAGGTTGTCTGAAAGCCGCGTTAAGTAGAGTCTTATTTATGGGTGTAAAACACTTCACACTTATGAGTGAGAGGATATGAAATGTTTTAGAAAAGGTTTCACTTCTTTCATGCTTGTATCGTGCGATAGAGTGTAAACTCTATTAAAACCCTCTTCTAACTCGTGCTCTACACATTTCCAGAATATGCCTCCAAAGAGAACTAATGGAAAGTGAAATGGTAAAGGCAACGGGAATGGAAATCAGCAAGAGCCACCAACTCCAACAAGCCCTCTAAATGAAAATGTCTCCTATGCTGAATTTAGGGTTGCCTTCATAGCATTAGCCCTGTATATGATCACCAGGAATAATAAGTAGGCTATGGCACCAGCCAACTCGATAATGAATATGGTAGCAACTAGAGTCTGAGACTTCACTTGGATGAATCCACCAGTGTTTTTTGGGTCTAAGTCTGAAGAGGATCCTCAAGAGTTCTTGGGTAGTATTCAAAAAGTTACTAAGATCATAGGTGTCACTCCAACTGAAAGTGCTAACTTGGCTGCTTATCAGTTGTAAGGACTAGCTCACAGTTGGTGTAAGTAGTGAAAAGAGGATAGAGGTCCAGATACAGAACTGGTGCAGTGGGATGAGTTTGTTGCAGCTTTCATGGATAGATTTTTCCCCTTTAGTTGAGGAAAGCCAAGGTCCAGGAGTTCATAAATCTGAAGTAGGGTAACATGAATGTGAATGAGTATTCTCTTAAGTTTGCTCAGCTTGCAAAGAATGCTCTAGCCATGGTTGCTGACTCCAGGGCGCGTATGAGTAATTTTGTGTCTGGTGTTTTTTTTGGATATGGTCAAAGAGTATAGGACTAGTATGTTGGTTAAGGAGATGGACATCTCCAGGTTGATGGTTCATGCTCAACAGATTGAGGAATAAAAGATTAAGGAGAAGGAAAGGGAGAACAAGAGGGCCAAAATGGGTAATTTTAACTTCTCTCAGCAGAGGACAGAAAGTGGTAATCGTTCTCAGTTCCATCAAAAATCTTCAGCTCCATCTCCATCATTCGCTAGTGCTCCAGTGCCCAAGTTCAGGTAGGATAATCGGGATAGGGCACCAGGCTCTAAGTCCCAAGGCAGTGTTACTAGTGGTCGTACCTTTTTACAAAAAGTGTGGTAAGAACCACAAGGGTGAGTGCATGGCTAGCAGTGATGCTTGTTTTAGGTGTGGTAAGCCAGGCCACAGATTGAGAGTGTCCAGTGGCTTAGCATAGAGGTAGAGATACTCGCAGTAGAATCATTCTAACTCTTCAGCAGCTCCAGTAAATCGCCCAACTCAACAGGGTACCTCATCTAGTACAGGTGGTGGACAATGTCACAGAAATTTCTATGCACTTCACACTCGACCGGATCAGAAGGCTTCTCCTGATGTAGTCACTGGTACGTTTCAAGTTTTTCATATTCATGTCTATGCATTATTAGATCTTGGACCCATACTTTCTTTCGTGACTCCTTACATAGATGTAGAGTTTGGTGTCAGTCCTAAAATCCTTTCAAAAACCTTCTCAGTCTGTACTCCAGTTGGTGATTCAGTCATAGCTAGACGGGTATACAAAAATTACCCAGTCATAATTTCTCAGAAAATCACCTCATTCGATCTTGTAGAGTTAGACATGGTAGATTTTGATGTCATTCTAGGCATGGATTGTTTATACTCTTGCTATGCCTCTATCGATTATATAAACAGAGTAGTCCATTTTCAGATTTTGAATGAGCCAAGCATAGAGTGGAAGGGTAGTACCTTAGTGCCTATAGGTCGGTTTGTCTCTTACCTTAAGGCTAGAAAAAGAATTTCCAAAGGGGGCATCTATCATCTTGTTTGGGTTAAGGATTCAAAGTCTGAGACACCAACTCTTGAGTCAGTTCTGGTGGTAAATAAGTTTCCAAAAGTTTTTCCAGAAGATCTACTCGGAGTTCCTCCCGAGCGGGAAATTGACTTTGAAATAGATCTCCTTCCAGATACCCAGCCGATCGGTCCTCAATTTTTCCAAAAAAAGGATGACTAAATTCCTGGAGGAAATAGAGATCAAAAGGATAACTTCCATGCCATACTACCCCAAGGCAATCAGATAGTCTGAATCAATGAATAAAATGATTGTCCAAAACTTGAAAAAGAAGCTGGAAGAAGCCAAAGGGATTTAGAGATAAATTTTACCTAAAGTATGATAGGCATATAGAACCACAGAAAAATCCAACATCAGAGAAACCCTCTTCTCACTGGTATATGGTATTGAAGCCCTCATACCGGTGAAAGCCAGAGCACTAAGACTGCGATTCTTATTTTCTAATAATGAAGGCAATGAGGTAGCACTGTCCATTAATTTGGAATTGTCAAAGAAAGATGCTATTTGGACCTATTTCGAGTAAAAGCACAAATTCAAAGAATGGAAAGATACCACATTCGAAGAACAAATCTTTGATACTTTCAAGAAGGAGACTTTATCCTAAAAACTGTAACTTGTAGTATGGGATATTTGAACATTGGAAAACTCAACCCCGATTGGGAAGGACCTTATCGAGTTACCATAGTAATTGATAAAGGCTAGTACAAACTGGCAAACTAAGAAGGATATGACCTTGCACTAGGTCTGCATATCAGTTGGTTTGATTATGAAAGTTATTGGTTTTACCTATTGATTATCTATTTGTATACATGCTAAATCGTTAAAGAACCATTAAGATATTGATTAATCAATTTTTGCTCGTTATCAGTTTGGTTATCAAGTTAATCGTGGATATTTCACATGAAAAATATGTAGAGGACACATGGGTTGGGTTGCAGGTTGCACAGTTGCAGCAGAAAGCAGTAAGATTCAAGTCATCAGTACATAACATTATAATCTCCATCTCTAGCAACAAAAACTTGTATTGACAAATAAAGAATAGTCTTTTCAAATGAGCTACAAGATGCACTATTGCAGCAATCACAATCTGCATATTAAGTACTAACACAACTTGAAAATTGTATAGAATAAAAAAAATTTCAAAATTTAAAGATAACAATCACAACTTGAAAAATTAAATCCAAACATAGTTCTAATAGTTCATTGATAACAGTCACAACTTGAAAATTAAATCCACACATAGTACTAATAGGTCATGTTCAACTCAACCAAATAATAATGTCACGACTCAAATTATGGGATCATGCGGGCACCTATTCTATTCTATCTAGATAGGAGAATCCTTGCCCCCAACCAATATCATGAGGAAGTTCAAGTAAAAGTCTCATACATAAATTAACATAATCAATAATAAAAGTTTTCTACAACATTTATACACATGATTAATACTTTAGTTACTACCCAAGACCTAGTCTAGACATGTACAACAACTTCTAATACAATAAAGAACAACCAAAGAAAATAGCTCCCGCCATAGGAATAAGATGATCAGAAGTTGCTAGTGAATACTTGCTGCTTCAAATAAGAAACCTCAACTAATCCTACAATATATCTATATCCTAAAAGAGGATATATATAAATAGTAGTATCAATACAATCACACATACTGGTAGGTATCACCTACCGACCAGGGTTAGATCACATAAAAATCATACAGAAATCACTGAAAGAAAGAATGATAATTTAGATACTAGTTCAACACCTAGTTCACAATTCCCATTACCATCACCACCTTTTTTTGTCTTCCACTAATTGTATCTTTTTAGCTGGACTGACCAATTTAATTACATGTGAACAATCTAATCCCTTCCTAGAGATTCTACTTAATCACCATTACTATAACTAACTCTATGAGCCAAAAAAGGCTACCTTGTATTCTCACTCTTAACCATGAGCCTTCTACCCTTTTAGCAGATTTAGACAATGTAACAATAACTCTTAAAGTATAAAGATCACTAAAATCATAAAGTATCTCAACTAAGAGGTGAGTACTACCGCACTTAAACCTAATCATGTATGAACAACTTAATAATTATCAAGTAATAAGGAACTCCAACCAGCATATTACCATTCATAGATAGCCACTCAAGCAACCAATAACCTTAAGGAGACTAAAATTCACCCTATCAAAGACCTTACTATGATATTTTGTAATATCCCTTTCCATTATTACGGTATAGTCTAGCATGCTAAATGTCACGCCCCGTATCCCAACGGGGTGGACTGGCACCCGAAGCCGATATGGCCCGAGAGAACCAATCTTTGCTCCTGGACATTCGTATGCATAACCTCATATGAATTTTACTATACCTCATGCAACTATGTGGAAGTCATGGTCATGGAAACATATGCCATATATATATATATATATAAAACTTGGCCGTTGGGGCCATCAAGTCAAAACGGACATTCATCTCTTACATTCATATACCCACATATGTCTACAAAAGCCTCTAACATATGCATCTACAAGACCAACTTAAAGTCGGGACAAGTCCCCGCTTTATCTTTACAACATCAAAAATAATATACAACTGTGACTCGGAAAGTCCCGAACCAACTGGGGCTAACCAAAGATCTGCAACTACCGTCAACCTACTGTGGAGGTCTACTAGTGCCTGCACCTGTAACATGTAAGGTAAGTCCCCCGAAGGGGTCAGTACGAAGAATGTACTGAGTATGTAAGGCTATAGAAGCTACATCATACATGAGAATGTCAATGATATAGAATATGATAGAATATTCAAGGTGGATAAACCATCATGTTATGTAAGGAAACATGTATATTGCTTCTGTTATTGTCATTTTAGATCACTCATTTATATCCTTATTATTCATATAATATCTGTCATACACATCTTCATTCAAGAGAAGTTTCCTTCACTCAAGAGATTCTTTCTATTCAAGAAATTCTTCTACTCAAGAGATTCCTCTATTTAAGAGATTTTGGGTTAATAATATAACACACATCCACTCGATTGGTGGGTTAATGATATAATGTACATCCACTCTATTGGTGGGTCAATAACATACATCCACTCTATTGGTGGGTAAACATACATCCACTCTATGGAGGGTTAACATACATCCACTCTATGGTGGGTTAACATACATCCACTCTATGGTGGGTTATTAACATACATCCACTCTATGGTGGGTTAACATACATACACTCTATGGTGGGTTATTAACATACATCCACTTTATGGTGGGTTAACATACATCCACTCTATGGTGGGTTAACATACATGGGAGAGATTGATTTATTCAAACTTGGAACATAACATTCCCGGAACTTGGAGAGGTAATATATACACACTTTTCTTCATTTCTTACCCGGGAGGGATTGATACTTTTATGATACATTGATGATCGTGATACTATTGGAAACACATATATATGCTTTACCTCGTTTCTTTACTTTCAAGAGAATCACACCTTGACTAGTGAGGGATAGATATATTAACTCGCACATTACCTCTTCATCAATCTTATGAGATTGGTACCTTTACACTAGTGAGAGATTGATATAATGTTAGTCATAACATTATTAAAACTTACAGCATAACATTCTAGAAACTTTGGAGTTACAATATTGTTGGAACTTTGGAATCGTGTCCACCCCACATCTATGATTTTCCTGCACTTTTGCCCCTAACAAACATACATAACTTAATTCTTTCTTTTGAGAGATTGGTATACTAGCTTGCACGTTACTTCCTTCATTACCCATATGAGATTGGTACAAAGATAATCATAATACTATTAGACTTTGGAACATGGCATGATTGGAAAATGCTTTTCAAGAATAAATAGATTCTCTTTATATCTTACTCTCTTTGAGATAGTTCTGGTAGAAATTACAACGTTATAACATCTTTGGAACTTCAGTCAATGAATAAGAGATAAGTGCATCATAATTCATCTAAGAATAGGATACATGCGAATAACAATATATGTCAACCTGAATTGATATACGTCAAACCCCTTGGAATTGAAACAAGCCCACTGTCAATAGGAACAATATGCTGCAGAAGGATACGGAAAGAGTAACCTTACATACCTTATCGTCTCAATATGAAAAATCAATCCTATATGTGAACACAATAGTCCCGCTCCTTATTTACGTCTTACTCTACAACACAAGTACATAACGGGATTTACATTAACCACCAACTATCTTACAAATAAATATAACGATAATGAGTTTCATGTTTGCCTTTAAAAATGTCATTTCCCCCTTGACAACACCATTTATGAGATCATCATACCAACAATCCAACAATATTCCCAACATTGAACAAACTATCATAAACCACTAGCATGTCACACCAAGTTCATATTTTCCATTCTTCATCACCACAACATCACAATTATTCCATCAAATCACCTCAATACACCTCATATCAGCATATCGGCCAAAATCCCATAATTTACAGTTATAGCAAAATAACAAGTTTAATAACATAATCACACCATACATGTTGATATTTCATCCATACCATAGCTCTTTCATCAAAAACCACAAGTCATATTCCAAGTTTAAATCCAATGGATAACACATCTTTTACAAAAACACAAAGTGCTATGTTCAACACTTCCAAGCACAACCAACATGATCTACATACTCTCCCATGCATATAATATATTAATCCATAAGAATAATCACTTACCTAATCTTGAAAGATGATGATCTTGCTCCAAAGATGACTTAGGGTTTGAAGAGCCCAAAGGGATTTTCTTGAGAATTCTACAAAAAGCATAGAAAAACATGTGTGTTTTTGTGAATTAAAATCTGATTTTTGCCTCCTTTTATAGACCCTTGAAGTTATCTTTAGCTACTTTGCTCAATTATTGATTAGTCAAAAGAAGAATGGGTCATTTGACCCATTTTTGGCCCATGTCTTTTGCCTCATTTTGGGCCTCTTTTGAGCCCAATTCACTTGATCCAACAAAATCAATAATTTATCATGTTTAAATAATTTCATACGTGTTACAACAATATTCCCACTCACGCGATTTATATTCGTAGCCTCAATCCCAAAAACAAGCGATTCTAGCCACGTATGGCTTGTTTTGATCGAAAGGGTAAAACCGTCATTTGGATCGTCCACGAATAATCTTATCAAAATGGAATGCTAATATAATACTTCAATTATTCCATGTATATGCTCGTGGTTGTATAAGAAATGTGGCAAAAATTGGCTCGGTAAGTCCCCGGGCACCCTTGGGACTTAGAAAAAATTTTCAACTTTTGAAAGGTGCACACAAGTAGCCTGACACGCCCTTGGGCACGCCACCTTTCTGCATGTGGGCTAAAATTTTAGCCTAGAGCGGCCTGGCACGCCCCTGGGCGCGCCCCACTCCTATTTTTTTAAAATTTTTGTTTCTTCGACTTTTTTTCGCGGATTTGGTTAGATACTTCAAGTTCTATTCTTTAACTTACTTCTTACCTTTAATATATTTTGTTTGGAGGCCCTTCAAGCCTCTTTTTTAACCCCACAAATGTTCCACAAAGTCACAAAACACCTCCTACGAAAGTCTAATCACATGTACGAGGGCCAATATAAATTGTCTCATCAAAATTATTACAAATTACATACTTATGGCTCTAGACACCTAAGTGAACATTGTTCAACGTCTTCAAGTAGGGTTGGGAAGGTACGGGGTGTTACACTAAAATTTGGGTTAAGTTTCTCCCCGGATAAAAAGTTAGAAATTTCAAGCTAAGCTAGTCTTGGATAAAATCTGATGTGGTATGGTCTAGAATAATCCAAAAATGGATAGGTTATCGTTTGAATTATTTGAGACCATTTCATAATAGCTAAGACTTTAAGAAAATCATAGAAACTCCTGGAAGTGAATTCAGGTTAGTAGAACTCCAGATATTTCAATTAACATAAAAGGGTTAGTTCGGGATGTAAATATCGAAAAATGTGTTGTAAAATGGTAAAATTTTTAGTGTGGTCGGATATTCTACCTCCACCTAGGCTGCTACAGTGGGAGGCAGGTGGCTACCACTGGCCTACTAAAGCAGGAATATTCCCACCATAGCGGGACTCATAGTTGGTCAATCCCGCCATAGTGTGCGAATCCTGCTATAGCGATGTCATAATTGTGGGAATCATCCCACTATAATGGGATGGGCACTGTTTAATGAAAAAAATAGCCCAAAAATATATTTTTCCTTCCAAATACGTTCAAGGACTAGGAGAGGCAATTTTGGGCATTTTCAACTGATTTTCTACCAAAATCCTTCATTGAGGTAAATAATTTCACCCTTTTAATTAGTTTTCAAGGAGTTATTCTTAGAATCACTAGGTTTTGAATACGGGGAAGGAATTGACTTGACCTAGGTTGAAATTCTATTACAATTAAGTAAATATAAGGTGAAACCCTTGGGTTTTGATTAAATATAGATGAATTATGATTACATGTTTAAATTCATCCTTATAATCATGAATTTGATGGACTTAAGTTGGAATGAAAGTAGAAAAAACCTAGAATGAGGGAATAATTATTGTTTGGCCTTAGAGTTTTGGGATTAGGTTATAATCCTTTATATTGTTAGGTCAATTGTTTGAATATGTGTTGTATTATTGTTTTTAGACCACAATTAAGTTGATGTTACAAGGAAAGGCAAGGCTCAAGTTTGTTAGAGCATTACCAAGCTTGGATTGATGTAGGTGATGGTTGAATATAGTTGAAAACTCAATTTAATGCATACTGAAGAGTTAACTTGTTGAATTATATTACAAGTGTTGAGCATATATAATTAGTTATGTAAAAAACCTGTTTGATGTGTAAGTGTGACCGTGTTATTTTACATTGTGAATATACTTCCTGTGACATGAGTTGTTATTATGAGAATTGACCGATAAAGGTTAGTCATGATTGTATCAGTGGAATTTATGGAGGAAAAGGGGGGAAGTGGAATAAGGGTGGCATAATACCATGGGGATAAATGGATAAAACATAAGTTTGGGATAAGAATGGTGAAATTTGATGTCAGATATTATTCTATTGCACTTAGACGTCAGTTTTGATATGGTACATGAATAGAGCTCATCCCCTATAGGTCATGGATAGTGGGTAACCATAAAAACCATAGCATATGTGTACACAGTACTGGTGAGTTTAACGGTTCAATGAGTGAATCGGGTTATGTGGTTGTTTATATTTTGGGTTCCTAGAGTGAATTGGTGGATAATATTGTTGATTTATTTGGATCAATAAGTGTTCCAGACTATTGATATATTTGAATAGTGAAGTTAATTGTTGAATTCTATTGAAAGATTAATTGTGACCTCATTGAGTTATTTTTGTTGATCATGGTTTTGATTTAGTGAATTGTTGTGTTGATTTGTACTTGTCCGATTTTTATTGAGTATTTCTGAGAAAGATTAAATGAAGGTATAATTGTTAAGTGTTTCATGGTTGTACTTGTTTACAAAATGTTTGTTATGTGTACATATTTAGTATTTTGAGTTGACTGATGACCCTACCAGAACATAGTGGTTTTGTACTAATACTACATGTACTTTTTTTTTTTGATTGCACAATATTTTCCAGCAGCTATGTTGAACCTCAACTTTTGTTCGTGATACACTTTGACTCAAAGATAAGCTACATTTTCTGGACAACCATATGTCATCTCACTTTTAGTTCTTGTCCACTTGTTCTAGACATAGATACTTTATCATTCTATTTTTTGGGTTGAACTCACAGTTGACATTATTATATTTTGTGGTAGAATGACCTTCAGTTCTTGGGGGATAATTTTACATTTAGTATGATTCCGCACTTGTTTACTTATTAGGACATTTTGAGATATTAGTTTATTAATAGAGTTGCTTTATCTCTTTTTAAAATCTGTTTAGTGGAATAATTGAGTAATTGGGGTTAAATGTTTCTCCCACCAGAGGGATAATGTTGGTGCCAATCGCGATGGGTTAGGGTCGTGATAAAGTTTGTATCAGAGCCCTAGGTTCTTTGATCTTATTATACAAAAATGAGTCTAGTAGAGTCTTGCGGAATGGTACAAAGACGTCTGTACTTTTTTCGAGAGGCTATGGGACTTTAGGAAATTACCACTTTCTTTCTTCTTTCATGCTACAACTTGATTCTAATTGGTATTTAGCAATCCAAATTGGTATCTTATCTCTTCACTATTTTTTCACAGATGGTGAATAACAGATACAAATCGGTATCTAATCTCTTCACTAATTTTTCAATAGATGGTGAATACGAGAACCAATGGATCCAGAACAGTAGCTCCTGTACCTGCAACTCTAGCTATAGAACCAATGATCCAAGGTAAAGGAAGGGGTCAGGAAAGAGGGAGAGAGAGCAATACCCGCCAAGGGTGGAGCTCGAGCTATAGCTAATCCAGCCAGACAGATATCTGATACATATACCCTACCCTAGGATCAACATGATGAGGTTATAAATAAGAAAGTTTTGGAATATGTGGAGGCAGTACCATTTTTGGTAGGTGAAGCTCCTTCACCAATGTCATCTGAGGTGATTCAATAGGTACTTGCTTTTCTGAGTGGGCTGGCAGGTACAAGAGCCACCATACAACACTAATTACCAGTTTTCATGGGTGCAACCTGCTGCTAATTTTACTCCTAGGATGGATGAGGTCTCAGTGATGAAGGTCATCCTTTTTGTGGTGTTAGGTTATGTCATGACTGGTACTGAACATGATATGCTAACTAAGTTTCTGAAAATAAAACCTCCTACATTTGTGGGTTCTGAGACTGAGGATGTGTTTGAGTTCATAGTTGATTGTTATGAGAGGCTACATAAAATGGAATTATAGAGCAGCATGGTGTTGAGTTTGTAACCTTCCAACTGCTGAGTGATGCAAAGCTGTGGTGGATGGCTTATGTAGAATATCAGTCTCTAGCTTTACCTCTATTCACATGGACTCAGTTCCATACTCTATTTCTTGGAGAAGTATGTACCCCATACTCTTTATGATTGTAAGAAGGATGAGTTTCTGACCCTTGAGTAGGAAAATATATCTGTTGCAGCCTACGAGGCTAAGTTTTATGAATTTTCCTATTATGCTACTCAGTTGCTTGGTATTGAGGAGCAGAGGATTCTGCTTTTTGTGAAAGGTTTGAATACTGACTTGCATGTCCTGGCTGTACAGATGACTTCCACTAGAAAGAATTTTAATGATGTTGTTGTTTATGTGAAAAAGGTAGAAGGATTCAAACAAGTTGGGTAGGCCAAGGTAGTAGCAAAGATGCCCGAAATATGGGTAACTTTGGTACTTCTTACTCTATGGGCTATAGTCATCAGGCTTATCCAACTCGCCCTATACAGTCCGCTCTGCTAGTGTTTACAGGGGATCTATCAGGGACCACCCAACAGTCTTCAATTGCGAGAAGCCAAGGGTATTCATATTCTTCTACTAGAAGGACTTATCTAGGTCGAGCTTCCTTTACTTATGGTGGTGTTGGACACTTCAGGAGGGATTGTCCAAATAGTAGGCAAACTTGTTCGTAGGGTCAGCAATAGATTAGGGGTATGGTTCTAGCTGGTAGAGGTGAAATTTTTAATGGTAAAGGTCATCCACAAAATGGGCGTGGTAATCATCAGGGTATCCAGGGTAGAAATAGAGGTAGTGGTAATACAAGGAGAGAAGGTGCTTATCCTGCTCGAGAGGTTGCTCAAATTGATGATAGAGCCCATTGATATGCCTTTCCAAGCAAATACGAGGTAGAGGCTTCAGATGCTATCATTACAGGTACTATTCTCATTTGTGAACAGATGGCTACAATCTTGTTGAATTTGGAATCCACTTATTCTTATGTATCTATTAAAATTTCCTTGGGTTTAGACATGGTTTGTAAGATGCTCAACTCTCTCGTTTAAGTATCTAATCCAATTAGAGACTCTGTGGTAGTGACCTAAGTATATCGTGCCTATTCTGTTATGTTTATAGGTTTTTAGACTTGGGTAGCTTTGGTGATTTTGGATATGCTTGACTTTGATATCATCCTGTACATGACTTGATTATCACTGTATTATACTGTTCGAAACTATAATGCAAAAATTGTGACCTTAGATATGCCTGGGATGGATAAGTTAGAATGAAAAGGTGTTTATAAGTCCGGACCTATGAAAATAATTTTTTATATTTGAGCTAAGCATCTAGTTGGGAAGGGAGTGTTCGGAGGTCGGCCTTTCTGGCAAATATTCAGGATATTAGTGCATTGGTCCTTTCTATTAAGTTAGTTCCCATAGAGTTTGAGTTTTAGGAGGTATTTCCCACCTACTTGTCGGGCATGCCTCTGGATAGAGATATTGATATTTGCATAAATTTGGAGCTGGGCACTCGTCCAATCTCTATCTTTCTCTATCGCATAGCTCCAGATAATTTGAGAGAAATAAAGACTTAGTTACAGGAGTTGCTAAATAAGGGATTCATTCATCCTATGCTTCTCCTTGGGGTGCTCCAGTGTTGTTCATTAAGAAAAAAGATCATAGAATAGATATGTGTATAGACTCCATGCAGTTAAATAAGGTTACCATTAGGAAAAAGTACCTTTTTCCCTGAATAGATGATCTCTTTGACCAGTTGTAGAGTGGATGGATAGATTTAAGGTCAGGGTACCACTAGCTAAGGATTTAGCCTAAGGATTTACCCAAGACAACTTCCAGGATTCATTATGGACATTATGAGTGCTTAGTGATGTCCTTTGGGTTAACCAATGCACCTGTAGCATTCATGAGTTTGATGAATGGTATTTTCAAGTCTTTCTTAGATTTATTTATGATTGTTCTTATTGATGAAATTTTGGTTTACTCCAAGAGTAAGGAGGAATATCCAAGAGTAAGGAGGAATATACAGGCCACCTTCGTAAAGTCTTGGGAATTTTGAAAGATAAGAAACTTTATGCTAAGTTCTCTAAATATGGGTTCTGTATGTCTTCTATTGCCATTTTGGGGCATATGGTTTCTGATAAGGGGTAATGGTAGATCCCCTGAAGATTAAGGTTGTCAAGAGGTAGGTTCGGCTTAGCTCTGGGATGAGATTCAAAGTTTTGTGGGTCTTGAGAACTATTATCATAGGTTTGCAAGAACTTTGCCTCCATTGGTACTTCTTTGACAAGACTGACACAGAAGGAAGTACTATTTATTTGGTCTGACAAGTGTGAAGAGAGCTTTTAAATGCTCAAGTCTCTTTTGACTACAACTTTTATCCTTGCTTTACCGGTTGAAGGTAATGATTTTACAGTGTTTTGTGATGCTTTACACTCTATTTTAGGTGTTGTGTTGATCCAGTAGAGGAATGTGATTGCTTATGCTTTGAGGCAATTAAAGCCTCATGAGACGAATTACCCAACGCATGACTTGGAATTGGCAACTATGGTTTTTGCGCTTAAAATATAGAGAAATTATTGGTATGAGAAATTATTGGTATGGTGTTAAGTGCGAGGTGTTTACAGACCATTTTAGTTTACAGAATGTGTTCACTCAAAAGGACTTGAATTTGAGGCAAAGGTAGTGGATGGAGTTACTAAAAGATTATGATGTGACTATCCAATATGGGTAGTTTGGCTTACTTGCAGGTGTCAAGGCAATCTTTGGATAGAGAGATCCAAACTCTAGCAGTGAGGTTTATGCAATTTGGAGCATCTAAAAGGAGTGAAGTGTTGGCTAGTATGGAGGTAAGGTCAATATTCCTTAATCAAATCAAGGCTAAGCAATTTGGGGATGAAAAGTTGAATAAGATTCAAAACAAGGTTGTATGTGGTGAATCTTAAGGTGCCACACTTGATGCTTGTATAGTATTCAGAGTGAGAGGGGTGCATGTGTGTGCCTCGTATTAGTGATGTGATTCTAAGTGTGCTTGCAAAAGCTCATGGTTCCTAATACTCTATACATCCAAGTGCAAACAAGATGTACCATGACTTGAGGTAGCTCTATCGGTGGCACTGAATGAAGAAAGATATAGTATATTATATGGTCAATTTCCATAACTATCACCAGGTGAAGTATGAATACCAAAGGCCTGCAGGTTTGCTTCAGAGAATGCCCATTCTCGAGTGGAAGTGGGAGAGGATAGCTATGGATTTTGTGGTGGGTCTTCCAAATACCTTGGGGCAGCAAGAATCAATTTGGGTCATAGTGGACAAGCTAACCAAGTCCGATCATTTCATTTCGATCAATGTGAACTACAACTCGAAACAGTTAGCCAAGATCTATGCCAAGGAAATCTTGAGATTTCATGGAGTGCCGATTTCCATCATATCTGATAGAGGTGCGTAGTTCAACTCTAAATTTTTGCACAATTTGCATAAAGAGTTGGGCACCAAATTGGATCTTAGTACTGTATTTCATCCTCAGACCAACAGACAGTCTGAGAGGACTATTCAAGTGCTTGAGGAGATGTTACGGGCTTGTGCGGCTGATTTTGGTGGTCTTTGGGATAAGTTTCCACTATTGTGTGACTTGTCATTCAACAATCGCTATCATTTTAGTATCGACATGGCTCCATTTGAAGCATTCTATATGAGGAGGTGTTGATCACCTATAGGTTAGTTTGAGGTGGGCGATGTAAAAATTTTAATCATAGACTTGGTGAAGGAAGCTTAAGAGAAGGTGAGGTTCATTCACGACAAGTTGTTATCATCCTAAAGTTGACAAATGGAATACACGGACCGCAAGGTAAGAGATATAGTTTTCAAACCAAGTGAATAGGTATTGTTGAAGATGTCTCCCATGAAGCGGAGTTATGTGATTTGGTAAGAAGGGAAAAATAATCCCCAGGTACATTGGTCAGTTTGATTTTCTTGATGATGTTGGTCCAGTAGCTTATAGGTTGTTGTTACCTCTAAGCCTTTCCGAAGTCCATCCGGTATTTCATGTTTCCATGCTCAAGAAATACCATGGGGATGGTGACTTCATTAAGTGGGACTCTGTTTTGGTTAAAAAGAACCTTTTATATTTGGAGGAGCTGATAGCGATTCTTAATCGAGATTTTTGAAAGTTGAGAACCAAGGAAATCCAATCAGTAAAGGACCAGAGAAACACCATCCTATCAATGAGGCCACTTGGGAGACCGAAAAGGATATGCGCGACAAGTACCCTCACTTGTTTGAGGATTCAAGTACTTCTCTTATTTCTGTTATCTTGTTTTTCCTTGATTGATCATTCGACATGAATGATAGGTAAATTGGTATCGGTTGTAACAACCCTTTTTATTGTTACAGTATAGTCTAGCGTGCCAAAATTTGGGTTAAGATTCTCCCCGAATAAAGAGTTAGAAATTTTAGGCTAGGCTTGTCTTAGATGAAATCTGAGTGTGGTATGGTCTAGAATAATCTAGGAATTGATAAGTTAGTGCTTGAATCATTTGAGACCATTTCATGATAGCTAAGATGTCAAGGAAAACGTAGAGACCTTTAGAAGTGAATTCGAGTTAGTAGAACTCCGAATATCGTGATTGACTTGATGGGGTTAGTTTGGGATGTCAATATAGGGAAGTCTCTTGTGGGAAAATTTTTGGGGTGGTTAGACATTCTGCAACCGCCTAGGCAGCTATATCAGGAGACAGGCCGATACTACTGGCCTGTTATAGCAGGAATATTCTCGCTATTATGGGAGTCAGAGTTAGTCGATCACGCTACACTGGGTAAATTCCGATATAGCAATGCCTATATAGTGGGAATCAGCATGCTATAGCAGGATAGATGTTGTTTAATGCACAAAAAGCCCAAAAACTGTCACAGCTCAAATTCCAACGGGGCGGACTGGCACCCGAAGCCGATAAGGCCCGAGAGAACCAACCTTTATTCATGTACACTCGTATGCATGTCATTAAATGAACAACACTCTATCACATATGGCTATAAGATACTAATGGCGGAAGTTATGGATAACATATGATATATATATGAAACTTGGTTCTTAGGGCCACCACATCAAAAGCATACATTCCTTACATCCCCTTTTGTACCACATCGTCTAGAAAAGCCTCTAACAGATACATAACCAATCCTAAAGTCTGGACAAGTCCCCGCTTTATACAATATTTACACAGTGCCAAAACCAATATACACATGTGCCTCGGAAAGCCCCGAACCGAGCTGGAGCATACCAATAATCCGTAGATGATCCGCAACCTACTGTGGAGGTCTACTAGCACCTGTTCCTGCAGCAAGTAAGGTAAGTCCCCCAAGGGACATCAGTACGAATGAATGTACTGAGTATGTAAAGCTATGAGCAACTGCATGAAACATATGATCTCAAATGGAATCAAATAACAACAACAACAACAACATACCCTGTATATTCCCACCTCAAATGGAATCAAATACAAGTGAATAAATGTTTTGGATAAACCACCGTTCTGTATGTATGGAACCATGTGCATTACATTCATTACTTTCTTTGCTTTCACGTTCATCTGCATTACCATTCATCCATCTGATCAGTGGGCCACATCATAATCATCCACCTTATCGGTAGGTCATAACATAATCATCCACCTTATCGGTGGGTAATAACATAACATTAGGATCAGCTCGAGCTAGACTTATGTGCCCCTTTGATGCTGTTCCTTGATCTAATAATCTCGGGATCAGTTCTAGCTAGACTTATGTGCCCCTTTGAGTCATCCCGATTCTCAAACAATAAACTATATATGCATTACTTTATTCCTTTACTTTTGTGGGATTGATACATTGATGGTTATAACAGTATTGGAACTTTCAAACATCAGTCAATGAATAAGAAACATATGAATAACATTTGCTAACAAACCTGAAATGAGATACTTTGGATAATTAGTCAATGAATGAGAGACATGTGAATAACAATATGTAAAACCCGAAATGAGATACTTTGGAACATTTCAAAATGGAAACAAGTAGGTAACAATGAGAACAATAGGTGCTACCAAGGATACGGAAAGAGTAACCTTACATACCTTATCTTCCCAATATGAATACACAATCCTATATGTGAATACAATAATCCAGCTCCTTCCTTACATTTTACTCTACACACAAGTACATAACGGAACTCACGTTAACAACTAACTATATTACAAGTGCATAAAATGACAATGAACTGCATGACTGCCATATAACATCATTTCACCCTTCACAATACCATTCACTGCATTACCATACCAATAACACCACAAAATTCTACACATCCACCAATACATCATAAATCAATAGCATTTCATACCAAGTTTATACTTTACACTTTCTATTCAATACAATGTCACATTTACCTCACCACGTCACGTAAACACCTTTCACAACAACATATTAAAGACAATCCATAATTGATACCATCCAAAATACCTCTGGTCTACTCCTTTAAAGTCATTCAAAAGGTACCATACGTTGATAATTGCATTCAAGAAGGGTATAGGGGTTTCGAGGATCAAAGGGAGATAAAAACATACAAAATGGGTTCCTGGAGGGACTTGTGGGGTAAACTGCACCCGCAGGTGGGTGACATGAGGCCGCAGGTGCCCATATGGCTCTGTACAGGTCCACCTGCGTTGGCATCTGCGCCCACAGGTGCCCCGTCCGCGAGGGCGGGTGCCCGTTTCAGCCTCTAGGGGTCATTTTCGGGTCCATTTTCGCAATGAATGGTCCATGGTCATAATTAAGATTCCCACTTCATATTTTAGGTTAACTTGGATTCCAACTAACAACCATGGTTTCACAACGCACATGAATATCACCAAAACTACATTTTTCTTTTAATACGCCACCAATTCCATGCATAATTTTCACAACAACAATTCCAAATATTATACACAAAGAGAAATCAAGTTAGGGACATAACCACATCATACATGTTGATATTTCATCCACACCATTCACTTCCATCAAAAACTCAAGTCTCCTTTCAAGTTCAAGTCACATAGATGACAAATGTTTTAGCAAGGAAGCAAAAGTACACTACTCAACACTTTTAGAAATAACCATCATGATATACACAATATATCATGAATATAATATATTAAATCACAATAGTAAACACTTACCCAAGCTTGCAAAGTGATGATCTTGTCCAAAAGAGATGGTTGCCTTAGGGTTTGGTTGAAGAGAAAATATCTTGTGAAAATTCTAGAAATGGCATGTGTGATGTTATGAATAAAATCTGATTTTTTATGCTTTATATAGTCCCTTGTAGTCAAACTTAGCCACACTTAGTCAATAATTGAGATGTTTACTTGGTCAAAGAAAGAATGGATCATTCTCCTTTTTGGGCCATGTCTTCTGGTGTAATTTTTAGCCTCAATTGAGCCCAATAGCACAAGATTAATTTAGCCCAACAAAATTAATACATAATACACCAACCATCTCATGTTTAAATAATTCAATAAATGTTAATACAATCAATTAGGTTCGAAAATGTACGGGGTGTTACATCATTTTTTCATTCCAAATACATTCAAGGGATGGGATAGGCGATTTAGGAATTTTTCAACTGATTTTCCACTAAAATCCTTCACTGAGGTAAGTAATTCCACCCTTTTAACTATTTTTTCAAATAATTATCCTTAGAATCACTAGGTTTTGAATACAGGAAAGAAATTGACTTGACCTAGGTGGAAATTCTGGTGCAATTGAGTGAATATAAGGTGAAACACAGGGGTTTTGACTAAAGATACATGAATTATAGTTGCATGTTTAGAATTCATCCTTATAATCATGAATTTGATTGAATTAAGGAATTTGATTGAATTAAGGTGGAATGAAAGTATAAAAACCCTAGAATATGGGAATGATTATTATTTTGGCCTTGGGATTTTGTGATTAGGTTATATGTCGTTATGTTAATTATTTGAATGTGTGTTGTCTTTTTGTTTTTATACCATAATCAAGTTAAGGTTGTAAGAAAAGGCAAGGCTCAAGTTTGTTAGAGCATTACGGGGCTTGGATTGAGGTAGGTGATGGTTGAATATAGTTGAAAACTCAATTTTGTTCATGTGTGCATGTTAACTATCTCTTTGTGTACTTGTGCAATGCATGCTGAAGATGTTAACTTGTTGAATGATATTACAAGTGTTGAGCATATATAATGAGTTGTGTAAAAGACTTATTTGATGTGCAAGTATGACTGTGTTGTTTTACATTATGATTATACTTGTTGTGACATGAGTTGCTATTGTGAAAATTGACCGATAAAGTTTAATAATGATTATATCGGTGGAATTCAGGTCGGATAATTGAGGGAAGTGGAATAAGTATGGCATAATACCAAAGGGGATAAGGGGGGTATAACACTAATTTGGGATAAGGATGGTGACATTTGATGTCAGATATTATTCTATGGCACTTAGATACCAATTATGATATGGTACATGGATAGAGCTCATCCCCTGCAGGTCATGGCTAGTGGGCAACCATCAGACACATAGCATGTGTGTACACGGTACTAGTGATTTTGACGGTTCCATGAGTGAACCGAGTTATATGGTTTTAATATTTTGGGTTCCTTGAGTGAACCGGTGGATGATATTATTGATTATTTGTATCCACGAGTGGTCGAGGCAATTAATATATTTAAATTTTGAGGTTAATTATTGAAATCTATTGAAAGATTAATTGTAACCTTATTGAGTTATTGTTGTTGATCATGGTTTTGACTTGGTGAATTGTTGTGTTGATTTGTACTTGTCCAGTTTTTGTTGGGTATTGTTGAGAAATATTAAATAAAGTTATAATTGTTAAGTGTTTCATGGTTGTACTTGTTTACAAAGTGTTAGTTATGTGTACATATTTATTATTTTGAGTTGGTCGATGACCCTACCAGTACATAGTGGTTTTGTACTGATACTACCTGTACTCTTCTTTTTGTTGAGTGTAGAGCATCTTCTAGCGGCTATGTTGGACCTCAGCTTTATTCGACTAAAGGGTGGGCTACATCTTTCAGAAAACCATGAGTCATCTCACTTTTAGTTATTGTCCACTTGTTCCAGGCATAAATACTTTTATCATTCTGTTTTCCGAGTTGAACCCATAGTTGATATTATTAGATTTTTTGGTATAATGACTTTCAGTTCTTGGGGGATAATTTGACATTTAGTATGATTCCACACTTGTTTACATATTAGGACATTTTGAGATATTGATTTATTAATGAAATTGCTTTCTCTCTTTTTAAAACCTATGAAGTGGAATGGTTAGGTAATTGGGGTTAATTGGTTCTCCCACCGGAAGACTAGTGTAGGCGCCAATAACGATAGGTTTCGGTAGTGACAAATTCACTGGCATGTGTTTAACCCCAACAGAGAAAATTTATGACTCTCTACTTACCATAATTAAACTACACAAAACCATTCATCTCTTAACCATCTCATAAGAATAATCTTATACTACCCTATTAGTCACAACACTTATACACTATGTGTAACGACCCATTCTGTCGTTATGTATAATCTCTCATTAAAAATATCATGCTTAAATTCTTCTCGAATTTGAAGTTAAAAATTTAGGCTAGGTTAGTTTTGGATGGAATTTGAGTGAGGTATGGTCAAGGACAATTCAAAATTGAATTTGGTAAGTGTGGTGGGGTTTGACCTAATTTCTAGTTATCTAAGACGATAAGAAGCCCGTAGGATTTTACGAAATTGAATTTGGGTAAGTAGAACTCTCGGAATCGATCTTAGTGTAAAGGGTATTGTTTGGCATGTCTTGGATTTAAGGTGTGTTGTGAAAAATGAGAGTTTTAGGGAAAAATGGACATTCTGCCTCATTTGTGTTGCTATAGCGACGTGCATGTCACTATAGCGACATGCCTAAAAGCGGAGAAAATCCTGCTATAGCGCCCAGTCAATGGCCGCTATAGCGACATAAATTGTTGTTTCATTCTAAAACCACCCCAAAATGGATTATTTTTCTAAAACATGCTTTGGGGCCAGGGAGAGGCAATTTTGGGCGAAGTTGTCCATCAATTTTCTTCGTAAAGGTAAGGAATTCATCCCTATTAACTAGTAAATTGATAATCTAGCTTTAAAATTGCTAGTTTACATAGTCCGGGGAGGGTTAAGGGCTTGTTTTAGTTGATTTTTTGGTACAAGGGAGTAATTTAAGTATAAAATCATTTGGTTTTGGTTAGTGATCATTAAATTACCCTTACATGTTGTTAATTCACTAATTTATCCATGAATTTGGTAGTTTTAGGTGACTTATGGTGGAAAAGCCCTAGAACGGGAAGGGAATGATCATAAACTAGGCCTTAGAGGTTGGGAGTGAGTTATAATCTCCAACGTGGTAGGTCATCCCATTAATTATGTGTTTGTATGTATTTCTAGACCGAGATCAAGCAAAAATTACATAGAAAGGCAAGGCACAAACTTGGTTGAGTTGTGCAAGCTTGGATTGAGGTAGGTGATGGTATTGTAGTTTAATTCAATTTGTGCTATATGTCCATGTTAGCTACTTCTTAGTATTTCTTGTTAGTGTATGTTGTTGGTGTGATCATTTTTCAAATGAACTTTATGTAAAGCTTGTGGATACTACAAGAGTTGTTTGAAACCTTTGTTTGCATGATTTGATATAATCTATTGTTGATTGTGGAATGTTTTTGTAATTGGACATTCTCACGGTTTATTGGTGGAATAAGGATGGAAGGCACTTGTGTTTGGAATTTAGGTACATGGACAAAATTTGTCCCCTGTAGGCAATGGCGGATGTTGAGTACAATTTATAGGTTTACAATAAGTATATAGTGTTTGCTCATGCATGGCATATATAACTTCAAATCGTTATAGAAAATTTATAAATTTTAAAGGCTTAAATCATTGACGGGCCCTTAAACTTGTCCTCAAAATTTACTTGGACACCTCAACTCCACCATATACCTATTGAACACCTCTATCACTTTGAATTTGAGCCAATTAAACACTTTTCGCCTACGTGGCACGTAGATTGTGATTCACACTGAATGAGTGCATAGGGGACTTTAATTAGACTTTTTTTTAAAAAAAAATTGTTCTTCTTCCTTGCCTTTTTGCCACCACTTCCGCCGCCACACTACCATCCACCACAAACTTGCCTTCATCACCGCCGCCATTACAATTACCTCAAGAACACACTAATTTTACTTTTTAACTCAACACAATTCCCTTATTGTCTCTCCAAGTAAAAGAAAAATCAGGGTGGCGTACTATAATATTTTTTGGTGAAATTTTATTTTTTCGGTAGATTCAATCCCAACATATATTTACTATATCAATATAATCCAATAATAATTAATTAACTAAAAGTGATCGTTAAAAAGAAAAGAAGAGGGTTTTAACAGAAAAAAAATCAACTATAGAACTCCAAAAAAACCCCGGTGCAACTCCATTTTTTCCGACAATATTAACAGGAATTCATTAATTTTTTTGCCAAAACTTCATTCTTCCTCCTACTACAATTGATAAATGGGATGGAGATCTAGAACATTTTCACTATTAGAGTTCTGTTTCTTTTTTATTTCTGAATCAACATCTGCCATTTTGTTGAGTTATGTTAAACAAAAAGAAAAAAAAGAGGTGGTGGGCGGATAGTTCCGATGGTATAGCAGGGGAAGGGTTTGGGTGGGTACTTACCTATTTTTTTTTCAATTTATCTTTAAAATATCTTTTATTTTCCTTTCACTTTTATTGTAACAATTTTTTGTACCAAAATGACACATGTCATCATTTAATTCGATATTATGCCATGTAATTGCACGTGTATAACACACTTCATATTTTTTACTATCTTAAAAATATGTGAAATAGGTATCAATTCGAAGTGGTAGAGGTGTTCAATAGGTACAGGGGTGGGTTGAGGTGCCCAAATGAATTATCCAAATAAGTTTAAGAGATTGCCGATGACCTAAGCCAATTTTATATCCCGAATATATTTCTGCGTAACACATAACCAAGCTTCCTTCATTCAATTTATCCAAAGCATCGTCTTAATTGCGCACAAATTTTTGCCAAACCAAGTTAGATCTTATTGAACTTTATTGTGTATATATAAATTTCTGAAATCTCCTAGCACTTAAGATTTTGCCTCCTCCACTAAATGATGGTTCTAAGATTTTCATCTAGAGGATTAAAAAAATATATATATAGTGTTACAATTTGAACTTAGAACCTCAAGTTAACTTTTGAATTACCTAAATTACTGATCCAACCTCTCATGTTTAGAAATTCAAAGTTTATGAATAAAATTTATTTAAAAAGTCTTATATGTACAATATAATCTTTTTTCCGAATGAATTCAACTGAACACCCTCCCCTCCCGAACCCTAGATCTGCCTATGCCTGTAGGTCATGAAAAGAGGGTGGTTATAATACCCTTAGCGTGTATGTACAAAGTATAGGTGAGTTTGACGGTTCTATGTGTGAATAAGATAATATAATTAAATGTAGTGATACTTGATTTGACTAGACTTGACTCGACTTGACTAATTGGCATTAATTGTAGATGTCTTTGACTTGTGGCTAGGAATCCTTAATTTCTTTAAGTGTATTAACTTGTTGTACTACATTTTGGTTAAGTGTTCATATTCTCATCTTGGGTTGACCAAATAACCCTACAGTACACTGTTGTTTTCTTGTGTGCTGATACTACACCTGCTCTTATTTTTGCTAAGTGCAACGCATATTCCAGTGGTTCCTGCGATACCCCACTTATGACTCTAGCGTGTGATCAAGATTCAAGGGTGAGCAGCATATTCGGGCTACTATGGAATCCTTCTTTGATGGCATTGTCCTTTGTTTTGGACTTATGCATTTTCCTTTAGTTTTTTGGGTTGCATCTCCTTCTTGACAATCTTTAGTATGTTTTGGTACACAAAATTTTGGATTCTAGGGAGGTTTATTGATTTAGTACTATGGTCCACACTTCTTAGTTTGTTTAGACCGGATAATCTTTAAAACAATTAATGGGATAGTTCTTTATTTCTCTAAGTGTTGGTTCATGTTTTGGGGGTTATTGGTTCTCCCATCGGAGAATGGAGTGGATGCCACTCACGTCCATTTGGTTCATGACAAAGTTGGTATTAGAACCTAGGTTCGTCGATCTCTTCATACAAAAGTGGGTCTAGTAGAGTCTCGCGAAATGGTACAAAGATGTCTGTACTTTTCTTCGAGAGGCTATAGGACTTTAGGAAAACTGTCATTCTTTTTTCTTTCGTGCTGTAACTTGATTCCAATTGGTATCTGGTGATCCAAATTGGTATGTGATTTTTCTTCACCCTTTTATCCACAGATGGTGACTACTTGGTCGAGCAGAACCCGAGCAGCAACCCTCGCACCAGCAGCTCCAGCTGTGGAGCAAACCGAAAGGGAAAGAGGACGAGTAAGAGAAAGAGCCAGAAGAGGGAGGAGATGAGCTACACTCGCTAAGGGGTGGAGCTCAAGCAGCTAATGGCTAGGCTCATGAAAGGTCAGTATTACCTTCCCCACCTCAGGATCATTTGAAGGAGATAGAAGTAGTAGAGGAGCAGGTAATGGGGCTGAAAGTGGAGGCACCAGTTAGAGTTGCAGCCTTACCTCCCTTGTCTACTGAGGTTGTTCAACAAGTGTTAACTTTTCTATGTGGGTTGGCTGGAACTAGAGCCACTCGTACTGTACCGGTTGTTCAGGATCCAGGTGTTCATCCTACTATTGTTATGGCTCCTAAAATGGATGAGGCTTCAGGTACTGATGCTTTTCCTAGTTCAATTTTGGATTCTATGATGACAGGTACTGAACATGATCTGCTGACCAAGTTTCTGAAGATGAAACCTCTAACATTCTCGGGTACTGAGGTTGAAGATTTTTTTGAGTTTATCATTGACTTTTATGAAAGGTTGCATAAGATGGGTATTGTGCAACAACATGGAGTTGAGTTTGTGACCTTTCTATTGGTGAAGGATTTTAAGAAATGGTGGAGGGTGTATGTTAAATGTCGGTCACCGATTTTACCTCCATTTACTTGGGAACAGTTTTATGCCTTGTTCTTAGAGAAGTATGCACCTCGGTCCCTCCGCAATCGTATAAAGGATGAGTTTTTGGCATTGGAGCAGGGTGATATGTCAATTACAGCCTATGAGGCTAAGTTTCATGCCTTGTCTTTCTATGCTACTCAGTTGTTGGATACTGAGGAGGAGAGATTAGACATTATGTCAAAGGTTTGAATTATGATCTTCAAGTCTTGTCCGTTCATATGACTTCTACAGGGAAAGGGTTTAATAAGGTTTCAGATTATGTGAAGAAGTTAGAAGGGGTCACACAAGTGGGTCAGGTTAAGATCTTAGCTAATAAATCTCACAATGTTGGGATATTCAGTGGATATTACTCCAAGGGCAATGGGCAGCAGGCTGCCAGCTTCTACTATAGGTTCGGCTAAGGTTTCTTCTTAGTCATAGGTTATTAAGAGCCAAGGGGATTCTTACTCTTCTATCAGTTGACCTTCTCTCTAGCGGGGATGTTATTATTATGGTGTTGTTGGTCTCTTTAAGAGAGAGTGTCCTTTGGGACATGCGAATAGCCAAGCGCAGCAGTAAACTCGATCCATAGTTCCAGTAGGTAGGGGGGAGGAGGTAAAGGTAAGAGTCATCCACAGGTTGGATGGAGAAATCATACAAGTGGTTGGGGAGGTCGAGGAAATAGAGGTTAAGGGGGAGAAACATAGCCAGGTAGGGAGTTAGCTCAGATTGATGATCGGGCTCACTGTTATGCCTTCCCAGGGAGGACTGATATTGAGGGTTCCAATGCAGTTATCACAGGTACCATTCTAGTTTGTGACCGAATGGCTTCTATTTTATTTGATATGGGGTCTACCTATTCTTATGTATCCGTCCAGTTTGCTATAGGTCTAAATTTGGTCTGTGATGTACTTGACTGTCCTGTTTATGTGTCTACTCCGGTTGGTGTGTCTGTGGTAGTAACCTATGTTTATTGTTCTTATTTCCTGCGGTTTGTGGCCTTTCATACTTGGGGTAGATTTATCACTCTGGATATGTTGGACTTCGATGTAATTTTAGGCATGACCTGGTTATCTCCATATCATCCTATCTTAAACTTTAATGCTAAGATAATGACTCTAGCTAGACCTGGGATGGATAAAATTGAGTGGGAGGGAGTGAACAAGGACAAACCGGTGAAGATTATATCATTTGTTTGGGCTAGAAAGTTGGTGGGGAAAGGGTGTTTAGCATTTTTAGCTCATCTCTGGAATGTGAGTGTGGGGACCCCTTCTATAGAGTCAGTTTTGGTGGTTTCCGAATTTAAGGAAGTGTTTCCTTTAGATTTACCAGGTATGTCTCCAGACAACGATATTGATTTCTGCATCGAGTTAGAGTAGGGCACTCACCCTATTTCTATTCCTCCCTATCTAATGGCTCCACCGGAGTTGAGGGAACTCAAAACTCAATTGCAGGAACTACTCGACAAGGGGCTTATTCAACCAAATGCTTCACCTTGGGGTGCTCCGGTCCTGTTCGTTAAGAAAAATGATGGTAGTATTAGGATATGTATTGATTATAAACAGTTGAATAAAGTTACCATCAAGAATAAATATCCTTTGCCTCGCATAGACGATCTGTTTAACCAGTAACAGGGTACGATGGTATTTTCCAAAATTAACTTTCGATCAGGTTATCATCAGCTGAACATTAGACTGGAGCACATACCAAAGACAACTTTTAGAACTCGATATGTGTCACGACCCAAATCCGTCGTGAGTGGCACCCATACTACTCACCCTGTGGGAGAAACAACTACCCCAGAAATAACCATCTTAGAGTCAACACTTAAAATAGATAATTACAACTAACAAGTCAATAAATATATTCAAATCTAAACCAAAAACATAAGCACAACTACGGAGGAACACTGTACTTAAATACAAATATCCCTAGCACCCAAAAGTCATCCGTACAAAAACATCTAAGATTGTCAAGAAGCGGATGCAACCCCAAAACTAAAAGAAAGTGCATAATGTCTGAAACAAAGGACTGTCATAAATGAAAGATCTCATGGTAGCCCGGATATGCCGCTCGCCCTAAAATCTGAAGTCAACCATTGGAATCACAGGTGAGGTCTCTTAGAAGATGCTGGAATATGAGCTGCACTCATAAAAGTATGAGAAGGTGTAATATCAGCACATAAGAAAACAATAGTGTACTGATAGGGTTATTTGTCCAACCCAATATGAGAATATTAACACTTAATTAAAGTATAGTACAACAAGTTAATCCATGTTCAAAACTAACATACACTTAGCATATTAACACCAAGAATAAGTTTTGGATTTAAACCAACAAGTCAACAAAATATCACCAACTCATGTTCAGTCAAGCCAAATCAAGACAAGTCAGGGCAATTAAGCAATTATAAACCATATAAATATATATATTCCCCGGTTCACACATGGAACCGTCAAACTCACCTGAACCTTGTACATACAAACTAAGGGTAATGCATCCACCCTCTAGTCATGACCTGCAGGGGAAAATTTTTGTCCATGTACTAAAACTCTATACACAAGTATCTGCCAACCTTGTTTCACCAATAACCTATGAGAACGTTCCAAATAATGAAATATTCCATATTTAATATTAATAAGGTAGGTCAGAGACATACAACAACGTAAAATCATTTGCATTGACCACACCTAACAACATGCACTAACAAGCCACACTACAAAGTTGTTAACAGGCACATATAGTACAAATTGGATCAAACTGCAATACCATCACCTTCCTCAAACCAAGCTTGCATAACTCCTCTAAGCCGAAGCTTTACCCTTCCATGCAATTTCTGATTGCTCTTGGTCTAGAACATGCATATAAACACATAATTATTGAAATGACCAATCATTTTGAGAATTATACTCACACCCAACTCCTAAGGTCAAGTTCATAATCATTCCCTTCCTATTCTATGGCTTTCCTACAGTAATTCACCTAAAACTACCAATCTCAAGAATAAATTAGTCAATTAACGGAATGCAAGGGTAAATTTTCTGTTTAAAATCAAAACCCATTAACTGATTACTTAATTTTCTCCCTTCCTCTAGAAAACAATCAAAAAACAGCCCTAAAACCCTCCTCAAACTCCGTAAATTAGCAATTCTATGGTTTAATTATCAATTACTAGTTAGCGGGGATGAAATCCTTACCTTAACGAAGCCGAACGATGAAAATTTAGTGGAAATCGCCCCTCTTTTGCCCCAAAATATGTTTTATAAAAATAAACTATTTTGGGAAAAAATTGAATAAAATCTGCGACTTTCACCTCTATAGAGACATACATCGCTATAGCGGTGTCGCTATAGTGGCACCTGCCACTATACCGGTCGTTGATTGGGTTGACCACTGCTATAGAGGGAATTTCTCTGCTATTGCGACACATCGCTATAGCGGCGTGCATGCAACTATAGTGGTGTTGATGGAACTTAATGTCTAGTTTCTCCCAAAAATCCCAATTTTTGCAACACACCTTAATCCCAAGATATTCCAAAAAATGCCCTTTATGCTAAAACCAGTTTCGGGAGTTCTACTCACCCTAATTTGATTTCGTAACTTTCTACGGGTTCCTTATAGTTGTAGCTAACTAGAAATCAATTCAAACACCACCAAACCTGCTCAAATCATTTTCAAATTTCCCTAGACCACAACTCACTCTAATTTTGTCCAAAACTAGCCTAACCTAAAATTTATAAGTTCAAAAGCAGGAAGAATTTTAACATGGGACTTTTAATGAAAGGTTTATACATAACAATGGAAATGGTCATTACAACAGATACCAATTTACCCATCATTCATTCCCAAATGATCAAACGCAAAAGTAGGCTAAAATAAGAAGAGAAGACAGTACCTGTATCCTCAAACAATTGAGGGTACTGGTTCCACATGTCCTTCTCGATTTCCTAAGTGGCTTTCTCGACTAGACGATGCTTCCACTGAACCTTAAACGAATGAATTTCCTTCATCCTCAACTTCTGAACATCCCAATCTAGATCGCTACAAGTTCTTCCTTGTAAGCTAGGTCCTTATCTAGAAGGATTGAGTCCCACTTAATTATGTAATCTCTATCCCTATAGTACTGATTGAACATAGAGCTATTAAATACCACATAAACTCCTGACAATCACAGTAGAAGAGCTAACCTGTATGCAACCAGACCAACATCTTCAAGAACCTCGAAGGGAACAATCGAGGGCCGAGCTTGAACCTCTTGTCGAACCTCATGACTCCCTTCATGGGAGACACCTTAAACAAAACTTGCTAACTAACCTTAAAGTCCATATCTCTTACCTTACGGTCCGCATACTCTTCTGCCTACTTTGAGCAGCTAAAAACTTGGTTTAAATGAACCTTACTTTCTCTTGAGCCTCCTTTACCAAGTCAGTTCCCAAAGGTTTAACATCTCCGGCCTCAAACCACCCAATAGGTAACCTACACTTCCTTTCATAAAGTGCCTCAAATGGTGCCATATCAATGCTGGAGTGATAGCTGTTGTTGTATGGAAACTCACACAATGGAAGAAACTGGTCCCAATGACCACCAAAATGAATCACGCAGGCCCTCATTATGTCCTCTAGCACCTGAATCATCCTCTTCGACTGCCCATCTGTTTGAGAATGAAAAGTTGTGCTAAATGTGAGCTTGGTGCCTAACTCCTCATGCAACCTGTCCTAAAATTTAGAAGTGTACTTTGCATTTCTATCGGAACTGATGGTAAATAGCACCCCATAAAATCTCACAATCTCTTTGACATAGATTTTAGCTAACTGCTAAGAGCTATAGTCTACCCATAAAGGCAAAAAGTGAGCTGATTTCATCAATGAATACACTATTAGCTAAATGGAGTCATATTTCCACAAAGTCATAGAAAGACCCACCACAAAATCCATAGCAATATGCTCCCATTTCCACATAGGTATAGGCATTCTATGAAGCAACCCCACAGGACTTTGATGTTCATACTTCACTTGATTGTAATTATGACACTTAGACACATAATCTACTATGTCCCTCTTCATCGTGGGCCACCAATAAATCTACCTTAAGTCATGGTACATCTTGGTTGTACCTGAATGAATAGAATAACACGAACGATGGGCCTCTAAAAGTATATTGCTAATCAAATCACTAACCCAAGAAACACATAACCTTCCCTTAAACCACAACACCCCACTCACATCAATAGTGGAGTCTGCCACTCCTACATGCACCACTTTATTTTTGAGTGCATCAACTTCTTATGCTCAAATTTCTTGGCCTTAATCCACTCTAAAAATGTTAACCTTACCTCAACGCTAGCCAATACACCACCCTTGTCTGAAATCCTAAACTACATACTCTGAGATGCCAAAGTTTGAAACTCTCTGGCTAAAGGTCATTTGAACACCCTTAAAAATGACAAGCTACCCATACTTACAACTTTTTGGCTCAATACGTCTGTCATCACGTTGGCCTTACCCGGATGATAGTAAATAGTCATATCATAATCCTTCAACAATTCCATATACCTCCACCGCCTTAGATTCAAATCTCTTTGATTAAACACATGATGCAGGCTATGATGGTCTGTGAAGACCTCACATTTGACATCATAAAGAGAGTGTCTCCAAATTTTTAATGCAAACACTACCACTACCAACTCTAAGTCATGGGTTGGGTAGTTCTTTTCGTTAGGCTTTAACTGCCTCGAAGCATAAGCAATGACTTTCCTATCCTTCATCAACACAACACCAAAGCCCGAAAGTGAAGCATCACAAAACACTATAAGTCCTTACCTTCAACCTGTAACGAAAGGATAGACGTTGTAGTCAAGAGTATCTTGAGCTTTTGAAAGCTCCCTTCACATTAATCTGACCAAACAAATGGCACTTCCTTCTGAATCAACCTTGTCAAGTGCATTGCAATATATGCAAAGTTCTTGATAAATCTACGGTAGTAACTAGCAAGACCCATAAAGCTCCTTACCTCGGTCACTGAACTAGGCCAAATCCAATTCTTAACTATCTCAATCTTATAGAGGTCCACCATTGCCTCTTTTTTTAAAACAGCATGCCCCAAGAAGGCAATCAAAGACAACCAGAATTCATAATTTGAAAACTTAGCAAATAGCTGCTTCTCCCTTAGAATCTCTAAAACTATGTAATGATAACCTGTATGCTCCTCCTTACTCTTGGAATAGACTAGAATATCATCAATAAAAACAATAACAAAAGAATCCAAGAATGACTTAAAGATACCGTTCATCAAACTCATAAAGGTTGCATGTGCATTAGTTAACCCTAAAGACATCACCAAAAACTCATAATGACCATACTGAGTTCTAAAATCTGTCTTTGATATGTCCTCTGGTCTTATTTTCAATTGATGATAACCCGACCGTAAGTCAATTTTCAAAAACACCGTCACACCCTATAACTAGTCAAACAAATTATCTATGCGAGGGAAGGGATATTTATTTCTGATAGAAACCTTATTTAGCTGTCTATAATTAATATGCGTCCTCATACTACCATCCTTCTTCTTAACAAATAAAATCAGAGCACCCAAGCTGAAGCACTAGGAAAAATTAACCCCTTGTCAAGTAGTTCCTGCAATTGAGTTTTGAGTTTTCTTAACTCTACTGGAGCCATTTGATAGGGATAAATTGATATAGGGAGAGTGCCCGACTGTAAGTCAATATATAAATTGATATCTCTATCTGGAGGCATACTCAGTAACTTTGAAGAAAACACATCCTAAAATTTAGAAACCACCGAAACTGACTCTATAAAAGGGAATCCCGCACTCGCATCCTGGAGATGAGCTAAAAATGATGAACACCCCTTCCCCACTAACCTTATAGCAAGGATAAGTGATACAATTTTCACCAATTTTTCCTTATACATTCCCTCCCACTCTAGCTTATCCATTCCAGGCATAGCTAGGGTCATTGTCTTAGCATTATAGTTTACAATAGTATGATATAGAGATAACTGGGTTATACCAAAAATTACATCAAAGTCTAACATATCCAGAATAATTAAGTCTACCCAAGTTTGAAAACCCACAAATAACATAGAACAAGAATGGTAAACATGGGTTACTACCAAAGACTTACCAACCGGAGTAGAAACATAAATAGGATAATCAAGTACATCACAAACCAGATTCAGACCCATCGCAAATTGAACGGACACCCAATAATAAGTAGACCCCAGATTAAGTAAAATAGAAGCCATCCGGTCACAAATAGAAATGGTAATGTGATCACCGTATTAGAATCCTCGACATCAACCTTTCTCAAAAATACATAACAGCTCCTTGGCCCCTAACAAACTGTGCCTGAGAAGAAATCTTAGTTGGAACCACAGTAGAAGCTGACAAGGCTAACTAAATTGGGAGAGCATAATAGACTAGATGACCGTAGACCTTATAGTAAGATCCACTAAAATTCCCAATATTTTGGGACTTCTTGGTAACATCTTAGCTTGACCTGCTTACGTAACACCCTCCAACTTTTCACATAATCTGACACTTCAATAAACTTCTTCCCTGCAGAAGTCATATGCACAGACAAAACCTGAAGATCATAATTCAAACACTTAACATAACACCAAATTCTCTCTTCCTCAGTAGCCAACAGTTGAGTAGCATAGCGAGACAAAACATGGCATTTAGCCTTATAAGCCACAACTGACATATCACCCTGGTCTAATTCCAAAACCACATCCTTCTTATGATCCTGGAGAGAACGAGGAATAGACTTCTATAAGAATAATGTATAAAACTTCTCCCAAGTCAATAGAGGTAGAATCGGTGATCGACATTCAACATATGCTCTCCACCATTGCTTAGCGTCCTTCTCCAACAAAAAAGTCACAAACTCAACTCCATGTTACTGAATAATACCCATCTTGTGCAACCTCTCATAATAGTCAATAATGAACTCAAAAGCATTCTCAGACTTAGTACCCTTGAAAGTAGGTGATTTCATCTTCAGAAACTTAGTCAACAGATCATGTTCAGTACCTTTCATCACAAAACCCAAAATTGGACAAGGAAAAGCATTAGTCCCTGAAGCCTCATTCATCCTTGGAGCCATAGAAATAGTAGGGTAAACAACTGAAGCCCATGTCACCCAAGAAATACCTTCATAAAAGTATAATGCGATCGCTGTATCAAATATAGAACCCAACTAGGTTGGGGTCAAGCCCACAGAGAATAGGACGAAATTATGTAGAATGCTTGTCTGAGTAATTGGCAAGTAAGTAAAACTGGGGGGGTTTTGTGAATAAATGGTAACAGTAATGATTGCTGATTTTAAGATTTGTAGACAATATGAGAAATACACTAGGACTGTGATCCCCAATGATTTCTTAACTTCACCAGTTACGTGTGTTGGCAAAAATTATCCCTGCGTTGCATCCAAAATCTAACAAGATAGGTTCATCTAAACGTCTCTCGAACTTGGTTAGATGAATTTCACTCTTCTCCTCTCAGTCTCCGAGTGTCTCACTACTAACCCTTGTCCTGGATCTCAGATAACTATTCCTGCTACGGCTCAAGTTATTAGATGAAGATTGATAGCTTCAAATCTCTATTGTTATTCCCTTTTCCCAATCTCTACCTCTCTCTCGAGCAAGTCTAGAATACAAGCGAGTTTCTAACATTTACAACCGTTAGAAGATCAATCACAATGAAGGAAATAACAATACATGCATTCACATCGGTTTAGAATTTGCTTTGCACTTAACCCATTTCGTTAATTCCTCATGGTTCACACAACCCTAGTTGATGAGTTTAGCTACTCATGTTTTCAAGAGCACAAAAAGAATTCGAGGGTGAAAACATCATTATGAACTCACAATAAAGAAGAAACTTTGAAATCTCAATTATGAATAAAACCTTAAAATCGATGTTCCAAGATTACAAAACCAATAATAATTTTATGAACTTAAAATAATGGAAATATAACTCAAAATAATGTAATGTCTCTGTCTGAACATAGGACAATAATGGGGTATTTATAGATACAAAATGAATCCTATCCTAATCAAAGCAGGAAAGCAGAGTTGGCAACCATCCACGATACCGTGACTTAGTGTTGTGGAACCAAGTCACGCCACGTAGTTCCTGTTGTGGAAATCAAGAAATCATCGAACATCTCTAAAGTTGACTCACTGCAGCAACTCACATCACGTGAGTGGACTCACGGCATGTGAGTCCAATCGTGAGTCACTTATCTAGTGCAAAATTCGACTCTTTCATCTTCAGATACTTCATTCTCGAGCATGATTCTTCTGTTTTGTCCATTTTTCCTCCAAAACCTATTCTCCTGCGACATAGAACAGAAAACAAGTCATACCAACCAAACACACTCAAGTTATTGTATATTTTCCTTGTTTTAAGCATCAAAAGTTCCATGTAACCATGACATATCAACACCCTCAACTTAGAATGTTTGCATGTCCTCAGACAAACAAAACAAAATAAATACACTGATGCTTAACTAAAAGAAACCTAAGGGACCTACGACAATTGACTCATTGCTTTTGACCTCAAAACTTTTTTCTGACCCCTCCTATGTAAATCAAAACCATAGTGTGTATACATGCAACATATTATTATGACATAGAAGGGATCAAATGATGGCATGAGATTATGAACAAATAACTAAGCATATATGCAAATGACATTATCTGAACAAATAGCAGCTAACAATGCAACCCATGTACTCTCACAACAAAGAAGTCACATCCACTTATAGTATACTAATAAATCTCAAAGTAGGGACTCGGTCAAAACACTCTCTCTCACAAAGAAGTTCAAACAATGTGCATGAAACACCATAGGCTTGCCCTTATTTTCTACGCCTTAGTTTTTCGGACAATTGGACTAGGATCACTATAGGACTTTCATCGGCTTGTAATATAGACTTAGGGACGGGTATGGTACATATGGATATGGTGGATCAATCCTCCTTGACTCTACACTATTTTTGGCTCCACTTTTCAACCATGCTTATTTATTCTCCCTTATTCTTCTTCATTTATTTTCAGTTCTTCGGGTGTGATTTTCTTTATTTTTTTTAAAAACACATAAAAAATTTTTTTTTTCTTTTTTTTTCTTTTGCACACTCAAATCTGTTCTCTTTTTCTTTTATTAACCCCTTCTTCATACCCAAGTCAATCTACACCCCCCTATAATAGCCACCCTCAACTTAGGTGATTTTTCTGAGTTGAGGTACACAATGTCCAAGGAGGGACCAGGGCCAAGATAGGTTCATTATAAGTTAGAATGGGAAGGTGATTAGGCTAATGAAAGGAATAGGTCAACTAAAGCTCAACATTGGGATCAAGGGATATTTATTTCGTTTGGTCGGGCATTTAGGATTAAAATGGACTTATTCAAAAAATGGCCTATAATCCTTTCCTAACAACTATCCTATAACCTAGGCAAGACTAACCGGGCAAGTTCTAGATCGCATACACAAAGTGAACTAAGTAATGACCTCACACACACATAACACAGGGTTATACTATCAACTACTACCTATTCAGTTCATGCAATGCTAGCTACAGTTATTCTGCCGATAATACTAATGCCATAACAAGATCCAACAGCTGTCACAAACTAACATACTACACACACACTTCAAAAACAAAAATTTTTAGGAGAGGTATCCTTCAGATAATCAAAAAGCATCCTTAATATTCAAAATACATTTAAAATTGGACAACACTAAGGTTCCCCTATTTTTCTCCTAATTAAATATAAAAACACATAAATAATATAAATAACAATATAAATATGCCGGTTCTACTATGATAACACACTTGGGGGAAAAGAAAACATGGCAACAAAAACCCCCAAGTGGTGGTATACCCCTACCCCCAACTAAAAAGTGGTGCATTGCCCCTAGTGCACAACTATAAAAAGAAGAAGTATAAGGGGGTGAAGACATACCTGAGGTTCCCTAGGTGCCGGATGTCAGCCCGCCCATAACGGGGTCATCAACATGTTCTCTGGGCTCTCTACTAGGTGCAATCGGTGAAGGAGGTGCCTGACTAAAGGATGCACCCCGTTCCCTCTCCTCCTGAGCAATCTTCCTGGTATGGTAATCAACTCTAGAGGCCTTCACCACTCTCCAAAACTCACCCTCGGACTCGTCACCACTATCAACCTGATCTTCCGAACTATGTGGTCTCCTGTCTCAATCAATAGGAGGCTCCTCATCGGCAAACAAATCCACCTCGAACACCGACCTCATCGGGGCCAGAACGGGCATAGGTGGAATAACAGGGGTGCTGATCGGTGCCAAAGCTCTAACCTCCTCTCTTAATGCAGCCACCTTTCGTGTCAATGCTTAATCATCATTACATGTGTCACAATGTACCCTGGCCCCTACTGATCAGTGGGTCTTTACATAACATATCGTTATGTTGGGATCGGGTCAAGCTAGGCTTATGCCCCTAGACCTGCCACACATAAATCAATGCATCGGGATTGGGTTGAGCTAGGCTTATGCCCCTAGACCTGCCACCCATAAATCAACATATCAGGTTCGGCTCGAGCTAGGTTTTTCACCCCTAGAGCTGCCCCCTGTCAGGTTCGGCTTGAGCTAGGCTTTCGCCCCCAAAGCTTCCCCCTGATCCAATAGTCTCGGGATCGACTTAAGCTAGGCATTTTGCCCCCAAAGCTGCCACCCGTACTCAAACAGTAACCACATTAACCACATGTGCATTACTTTGTTCTTTACTTGAGATTGATACAATGATAGTTATAATATCAATTTGAACTTTGGAACATAACATTGGTGGAACCATGGAATCTTTGGAACATTAGTCAATGCTTATGAGACATGTGAATGACAATTGATCAATGCATAAAGAACATGTGAGGAACCATAATTGATACCCGTAAATAGGATACCCTTGGCTTATGAGAGATTGATAATTTTGTAGCCATAACATTGTTGGAAGCTTTGGAACAATAACCAATGAGCAAGAGACATGTAAATAAACATTATTGGAAACATAGCCTTCGTGGAAACATAACACTATTGGAACCATTGGATAGTAATCAATGAACAAGATACATGAGCATAACCACTATTGGAACTTTGGAACACAACCTTATTGGGCTTTTGCAACAGTATCCATGAATAGAGGACATGTGATTCACAAATGATGAATGAGTAGGAAACATGTGATAATAACCATTGGTAACCAGAAATAGGATACCTTAGCACATTTCGATATAGGACAAGTGTAATGCCAATGTGAATACTATTTGCCACAGAAATATACGAACAAAATAACCTTACATACCTTGTGTTATCAATACGAATATACCACCTTAGATGTGTACACAAGGTCCCGCTCCTTATTTGTGTTTCACTCTACAACACAAACACATAACGGGATTTACATTTACCACCAACTACCTTACAAATGCATATAACGTGAATGAGTTACATGTTTGCCTTTAAACATGCCATTTCCCCTTGACAAAACTATTGATGAAATTATTATTCCAAAAATCCCCCAATATTACCAACATTGACCAATACATGATAATCAATACATTTCACCATAACACTTCTCCTTTACACTTCCTTAGTCACACCACATCACAAATAATCAATCAAAGTACCTTAATACACCACATAGCACATATCGGCCAAAATCCCACAATTTACACTTATATGGAAATAACAAGTTTAGTAACATAATCACACCATACATGTTGGTATTTCATCCATACCATGCCTTTTCATCAAACCCACAAGTCATATTTCAAGTTTAATTCACAAGGATGCACATCTTTTATCAAAAACCAAAAGTTCACTATTCAAAACCTTGCCACCATAACCACCATGATATACATAACCTCTCATGTACATAATATATTAAATCACAAGAATAAACACTTACCAATACTTGTAGGATGATGCTCTTGCCCAAGAAAAGGACTTAGGGCTTAAGAGTTTGAGAGCAATATGTTGGAAATATCTCCAAAAAGGCATGTGTGTTTTAAGAAATAAAAATCTGATTTGTGGTGGCTTTATATAGGCCCTCATGCTCATATATATCCATCCAATTAGTCAAAAAGGTTGTGTTTACTTGTCAAACACAAGAATGGGTCATTTGACCTTTTGGGCCTCTTATTTTTGGCTCATTTGGGGCTTTAAATTGGGCCCAATAACATATCTCAACTTAGCCCACCAAATTTCATGTATAATTCACCACCTATCTCATGATGAAATAATTCCATATTTCACGACAATATTCTCTTACGAGATTCTCATTCGTCGTCGCAATCGCAAAAATAGACATTCTAGTCGTCCATGGCTTCCTTGAACCTTTTTGATAACTACTTGTGTTTCATGGTTTGATCATGTAGAAGTATGTAGGAGTGTATGTAGGTATTTGAAGCTTTAACAATGCTCAAATAACTCCAAAGAACCAAAATAAACCATATAAGAATCGATGTGAAATTGCGTCACAAAACGAGCGCGGAAGGGCACAATTTGTTGTGCCTTGCGCCACTGCTGCAAAGCAAGGCAGTGGCGCAAGATTTCCTTGCTCTCTAAACCTGAAGGCTTGCGCCACACACCCTGAAACAGGGCAGTGGCGCAAGTTTTCATGCCTTGCTGAATTTTTCGGCCACTTCTTCAATACTTGCATATTGTCCAATACCTTATCAAAACTCTACAAAATACTTACTTAGTGATCTTAATCATCAAGTAAACATGACTCCAAGTCACCAAATGGGGTTGTAATATGTATGGGGTATTTCACAAATTCCCCAAGAACTCACAAAACACCTCCTACGAAGGTCTAATCGCATATACGTGGCCAAATTTTAATTTTCTCGTTATTAGCATTACCAAATACATACTTATATCTCTCGACACCCAAGCAAACATTATTCAACATCATCAAGTAGGGTTGGGAAGGTACGGGGTGTTACAAGGGTTTATGATGGGATTTGAGTAAGTGGAGTGCGGGTTCAAAATTGGGTTGGTTTTGAGGAGTCTACTGATATTTATAAAAATTTAGGGCAGGGTCAGGTCGGATCTTGGGTGATTAGAGGTGCTAAGTCTCATGGTACCACCCACGTGACGTGGGTATACCTACATCACATGGGTCCCCTATCATAGGTAGGATTCAGAAAGTAACTTTTTTTCTATGATTTCCACGGTACCACCCACGTGATGTGGGTCTACCTACGTCACGTAGGTCCCTATCATGGGTTGGATTCTACAGGTGGAAAGTATTTTTTGATTGCTACGATACCAATCCACTCTACGTGGATTAACTTACGTCACGTTGATATATGTTGTGGGTAGTACTGAACATCTTCAGTTTAATATTTTGAATTTTCGCTAACGTATCCTCCAATGCTCAGAATTCACCAGATCACACATAATAAGACCATGGGTTGCCTCCCATGAAGCGTTTGATTTAACGTCCCGGTATGACTTGTCTAGGTTGATTACTCAGATTTTACCAACCATCCCATGGGTTACCTCCCATGAAGTGCCTGATTTAACGTCGCGGCACGACTTGGCTAGTTTGACTACTCAGACTTCATCAAGACTAAGCTCCTCACAAATGCTTATCTTTTTTGTACTTCCCATATAGTGCTTTACACGTTGCCCATTGACTTTGAATACAACATTATCTTCACCTTTTAGCTCAATTGCTCCATGCGAGAATACCCTAACAATAGTGAATGGTCAAGACCATTTAGACCGTAGTTTTCCAGGAAAGAGGAGAAGTTTGGAGTTATAGAGTAGCACCAAATCTCTCGACTGAAACTCTCATCGTAAGCCCGGAGATGAAATTTATCCATCTCATTTATCTGGTCTAGCCTTAATTTAGCCACTTCACTCCATTCTAGATTCAACCTTTTTAATGCGCATAACACCTTGTGTTCAAGTTCAACATGCAAATGACACAATTTACCAAAAACCATCTGATATAGAGATGCACCTATTGGTGTCTTAAAAGCAGTTCGATATGCCCATAATGCATCATCCAATCTTCGAGCCCAATCAGTCATATTGGCATTCACTATTTTTGCCAATATAGACTTTATGTCACGATTAGACACCTCAACTTGTCCGTTTGTCTGAGGATGGTAAGGTGTTGCCACCTTATGTTTGACACCATATTTTTCAAACAAGGTTTTTAACAGCCGATTAGAGAAGTGGGATCCTCCATCACTAATGATTACTCGTGGTGTTCCAAATCATGAAAATATGTTCTTTTTCAAGATGTCGTGACACTTCTTCCTTCATTGTTGGGAAGTGAAATTGCCTCCAACCATTTAGAAACATAGTCAATAGCTACCAAAATGTATTTCATCCCATGTGAGCTCACAAAGGGGCCCATAAAATCAATTCCCCATATATCAAACAATTCGAGCTCAAGGATAGTTGTCATAGGGAGTTCATGTCTGCGGGAGATATTCCCTTGTCTTTTGCATTGGTCGTAGGCTCGAGCGTAGTAATGAGCATCTTTGTAGATGGTAGGCAAATAATAACCGCATTGTAAGATCTTGTGCGCAGTCCGTGTGCCACCATGATGACCCCCAACTGGGGATGAATGACATGCTTCTAAGATACTCATCATTTTAGACTCTGGGATACACCTTCGAATCATACCATCTGCACATACTCTAAATAAATACAGCTCATCCCAGAAGAATTTTCTCACCTCATGCATAAATCTCTTTCTCTGCTGATATGACATATCCTTCGGGACTATATCACTCGCCAAAAATTTGGCAAAATCTGCAAACCATGGGATTAAGTCTTGTGATGCTGCCAGCACTTGCTCATCTGGAAAAGTATCATCAATATCAAGATTATCCCTTAATTTAATCATGGCCTCACCCTCAAGGCGTGATAGATGGTCAGTGACCTGATTCTCGGTTCCCTTTTTGTCCTTGACTTCAAAATGAAATTCTTGCAGTAGAAGCACCCACCAAATCAATCTTGGCTTAGCATCCTTCTTTGACATAAGATACCGAAGTGCTGCATGGTTTGTATGCAAATTCACCTTCGTACCAATCAAGTAAGATCTGAATTTCTCAAAAGCAAAGACCACTGCCAACAATTCCTATTCAGTCACAGTGTAATTCTTCTGAGATGGATTAAGTACTTTGCTAGAATAGTAAATCGGATGTAAAATCTTCTCACGTCTTTGGCCAAGGACTGCACCCAAAACCACTCCACTAGCATCACACATAACCTCAAAAGGCATCGTCCAATCTGGTGAAACAAGGATAGGGGTTGAAATCAACTTCTCTTTCAGACACTAAAATGCTTTTAGACACGCCTCATCAAACACGAACTTCACCTCCTTCTCTAAAAGCTTGCATAATGGATTAGCAATTTTTGAGAAGTCTTTGATGAATCTTCTATAAAATCCTGCATGTCCCAAGAAACTTTGAATTCCTTCCACGAAGATAGGTGGAGGTAACTTTTCAATTACCTCATCCTTCCACGAAGATAGGTGGAGGTAACTTTTCAATTACCTCAATCTTTCCCTTATCAACTTCAATACCTTTCTTCGAGATCTGATGCCCCAATACGATACCCTCGTTGACCATAAAGTGGTATTTTTCCCAATTTAGCACTAAGTTGCACTCCCGCATGTTTGCAACATATTAGCAAGGTGTGCCAAGCAATCATCAATTGAGTCTCCCACAATAGAAAAATCATCCATAAAACCCTCAATAGTGTCTTCCACCATGTCAGAGAAAATAGACGTCATGCAATGCTGGAAAGTGGTCGGTGCATTACATAAACCAAAGGAAATCCTTTTGAACGTGAATGTCCCGTATGTACAAGTGAAAGTAGTCTTCTCTTGGTCTTCGGGAGAAGTAAAAATCTGATTATACCCCGAATAGTCATCGAGAAAATAATACCATCCTCTACCAGCAAGACGATCTAACATCTGATCCATGAAGGGCATAGAAAAATGATCATTTTTTGTCCAAGAATTCAGCTTACGATAATCCATGCAAACTCTCCATCCAGTAACTGACCTCATTGGTATTAACTCATTCTTGTCATTTGGAACCACAGTGATTCCTTCCTTTTTTGGTACACATTGAACTGGGCTCACCCACTTGCTATCAGCAATGGGGTAAACCATACCTGTATCTAACCACTTGATGATCTATTTCTTCATAACCTCTTACATTGGTGGGTTTAGACGACGTTGTTGATCAATGCTCGATATGCACTCAGGATCCAATTGAATTTTGTGAGTGCAAATATCGGGTGGAATCCCTATAATATCAGCAATGGACCAACCAATGTCCCTTTTAAATCTTCTCAATACAGAAACTATAGCCTCCACTTGCCATTCCACCAACTTAGCAGAAATAATCACAGGAAAGGTGTTGTTGGCTCCCAAAAATATATAGCGAAGGTGAGCCGAAAGAGACTTAAGCTCCAAAACTGGAGGCTCCTCAATAGAAGGATGAGTCGGTGGGGTCACTCTATTCTTCAAATCGAGATAAAGTTTCTTTGGAGCATAAGCGTATGATCCCCTACCAGTAAGTGAACCAACCATCTCATTGTATTCCCCAATACCATCTCTATCGAAATTCATAACCACAGCCGCAAGAGTTTCTACCCCAACCTTTCTTCAAGAGGCAGAACAATATCACTCTCCTCAACCGCATCTATTACTGAAATCACCCGTATATCTTTCAGTTGCTTCATGGAATGACAAAAATTGAAAGTGACATGTTTATCATTTAACCTGAATTTCATCTACCCTGTTTCCATGTCAACCAATGCACGACCCGTGGCAAGGAATGGTCTTCCCAATATGCTGGGAACCTCAAAATCAACTTCACAATCTAGAATCACAAAGTCCGCCGAAAATATAAAAGATGCAACTTTTACCAAAACATCATACAAAATTCCCACCGAATTTTTCACAGTCCTATCCGCCATTAGAAGTCTCATAGAGGTTGGTTTCGGTTCTCCCAACCCTAACTACTTGAAAATGGCTAGCGGCATTAAGTTAATGCTAGCACCTAAATCACAAAGTGCTTTAGCAAAGTTGTAAGACCCGATAGTACAAGGAATTGTGAAAGCTCCTGGATCTTCCTTCTTTTCAACTAGAGCACGCGAAGAAACTGCACCAATGATGTAAGTTATCTGCCGGCTCAAAACTGACAGTTCTCTTTTTTGTCACCAAGTCTTTCATGAACTTCGTTTAACCTGGCATCTGCTCCAATGCCTCAACAAGCGGGATGTTTACTGAAATCTCTTTCAACATTGTAATAAACTTCTGATATTTGACTTTCTTAGCCTTCTTTTTCAATCTTTGAGGAAAGGGAGGAGAAGGTCGTGGGATAGTTTTCAGTATTTATGGGACCTCCTTTTCTGGCCACTTTTTAGATTTCTCCTTTTTGTCGGTATCATAAGGATTTGGACTTGTTTTGACCTTCAAATTGTCCGGCTCTAACTCAGTTTCTACATCAACTATTATCGGATCATTGGTCTTACTACTATCCATAGGTATATATGGATCCGTTGTACATTTCCTGCTTCTAGTAGTAATGGTCAGACAATGATTATCATTCTTCAAATTCTGGACAGTGTTGCTTGGAAGGGTACCTGGCTGACGTTGATTTAATGCCATTAATATTTGCCCAAATTGTTGCTCTAACTGTTTAATGGCTGTCGAATGGGATTCTACTTTCTGACTTATTCCCCAGATGTCTGACCTAATCTCCTTCAAGCAGTGTTCTTGACTCTCTGACCCTTTAACGCGTTTATTGAGAAGGGCTTCCATTCTTAAATTTCCATAGTCAGCATCGCGGTTTCCTGGTAGAACATATACTCCACTCTTCTCTTTATAATCATCCTTCTATCTCCAATCACCATTACAATCTCGTTCTCTATCTCTATATCCAAATTGGTTGTAATTGTCTCCATAATAGTTTTGATCTTGATTCCCTTACCTTGAGTTCTAAGAGTCCTGATTAGACCCCTGGCCCTTGGCTCGAAAACCTGCCACCTCTCGATCCAGGTACTTAGCCTCCTTATCAGAATCACTATCATCATGCCTAGGTGTTTTGCCTTATGCACCTATGACATGCACTTTCGCAGCGTCTCTGTCCGAAATCTGTTTAGCTAATAAACCAATTTCTATCCTCAACTGTGCGACCTCTTGTGCTACAGATTCATCCAAATCTCTTTGTGTTGTTGAGGCTCCAATAGCATACGCGCTAGCAGGCGTATCTGTCTCCCGCGTATGCCATCCTCAGTTGGTGATCTAATATCTCTGAAGCTTGTTCCCACCTTAGACTCATAAATGCTCTGCCAGTGATAATATTTACTACAACCTTAGTATTGATGTTTAGAGCCCTGTAGAAGATTTCAAGTAAATTTCTACCACTCATTCTATGATTTGGCACATTCTGCGGCTTCTTGTTGAACCTTAACCATGTCTCGTAAAGTGCTTCAGAATGTAGTTGTCTGAAGTTGTAAATCTCATCCTTCAATTGTAGCATCTTGGAAGGTGGAAAAAATCTTTCCAGAAATTGATTTCTTAACTCTTGCCAAGTAGTGATGGAACCTCGTGGTAATTCTACAAACCATAAAGTCGCTTCTCCTGTTAGAGAGAATGGAAACAATCTCAACCGAATAGCCTCTTGGTTAACTCCAGGCAAATTATATGAAGTGCAGACCCCCATAAAATTCATCACGTGCATGATTGGATCATCAGTAGGGAGACCGGCGAACACACCCTTCAAGTTTAGCAGGTTAATCATGGCACTTATAATGTCACACTTAGTGCCCTAAGGTAACTCTAGTGGAATAATGGCACCAGTCTCTATTGGCTCAAAATAGGCCACATCTTCTTCCTCAGGATCATCATAAACTAGCACATGCGGTCTTTGAGGTGGTTAGTGAGCTCTCAGTCTTCTTTGTCTCTCTTCAGCTTCAGCTTGTTGCTGGGCTGCTTCTTGCAAAGCTCGATTATCTCTCTCTACTTGCCTAAGAGGAGCTTATCTAGCTTGCTCTTCCCATATAAATCGAGCAGTAGTTTGGTCTGCTATTTCATTACCAACAGGCTGGATTGGTTGGTTATGAATGTCTCCCACGGCGGCAGGATCCTTAACTCCATCGGTATTCACCATTCTTTGATTAGCTCTCAGAGTCCTTTCTATTTCAAGAACAAGTGGATTCAGAGGATTGCCTTGACTCCTAGTATTGGGCATACACCGACGTGTGCCCTTAAAAATATAAGAAAAAAACACTAATCAACTTCAACAAGCAAAATACTCAACTCCGTAACCATAGTTCCCCGACAACGGTGCCAAAATTTGATGTCGCCCAAGATATACCTTTAGAAAAGTATAATGCGGTCGCTGTATTAAATATAGAACCCAACTAGGTTGGGGTCGATCCCACAGGGAATCGGATGAAATTATGTAGACTGTTAGTCTGAGTAATTGGCAAGTAAGTAAAACTGGGGGGGGGGGGTTGAATAAATGGTAACAGTAACAATTGCTGATTTTAGGATTTGTAGACAATATGAAAAATACACTAGGACTGTGATCCCCAATGATTCCTTACCTTCACCGATTACATGTGCTGGAAAAAACTGTCCCACTGCGTTGCATGCAAAATCTAACAAGATAGGTCATCTAAACGTCTCTCGACCTTGGTTATACAAATTTCACTCTTCTTCTCTTGGTCTCCGAGTGTCGTACTACTAACGTTTGTCCTGGATCTCAGATAACTATTCCTGCTACGGCTCAAGTTATTAGATGAAGATTGATAGCTTCAAATCTCTGTTGTTATTCCCTTTTCCCAATATCTACCTCTCTCTCGAGAATTCTAGAATACAGGTGAGTTTCTAACAGTTCCAACCGCTAGAAGATCAATTACAATGAAGGAAATAACAATACATGCATTCACATCGGTTCAGAATTTGCTTTGCACTTAACCCGTTTTGTTAATTCCTCATGGTTCACACAACCCTAGTTGATGATTTTAGCTACTCACCTTTGCAAGAGCACAAAAAGAATTCGAGGGTGAAAACATCATTATAAACTCACAATAAAGAAGAAACTCTGAAATCTCAATTATGAATAAAACCCTAAAATCGATGTTCCAAGCTTACAAAACCAATAATAATTTTATGAACTCAAAATAATGGAAATATAACTCAAAATAATGTAATGTCTCTGTCTGAACATAGAACAATAAAAGGGTATTTATAGATACAAAATGAATCCTATCCTAATCAAAATACGAAAACAGAGTCGGCAACCATCCACGGTACCGTGACTTAGTGTCGTTGAACCAAGTCACGCCACGTAGGTCCTATTGTGGAAATCAGGCAATCATCGAACATCGCTAAAGTTGACTCACGGCAGCCACTCATGTCATGTGAGTGGACTCATGGCATGTAAGTCTTGTCGTGAGTCACCTCTCTGGTGCAGAACTCGACTCCTTCGTCTTCAGATACTTCATTCTCGAGCATGATTCTTCCTTTTTTTCTATTTTGCCTCCAAAACCTATTCTCTTGCGGCATAGAATAGAAAACACGTCATACCAACCAAACACACCCAAGTTATTGCATAGTTTTCTTATTTTAAGCATCGACAGTGCCATGTAACCATGACGAATCAGACCCTAAAAAGCTGGCATAGTAGGAGTAGCTCCAGTCCCATCCAACCCACTCAGGAAAGCTAACACCTGTTGCAAAACCTTAGCGGACATGGGAGGTAAGGCTGTAACCCCATTGGTGCCGCCACCTCAGGCTCCATTCCCTGCTCCTCTACTACTTCACTCTTCTTAAAATGATCCTAGGGTGAGGGAGTGGATACTGACCCTTCATAAGCCTGGCCATCTGCTTCTCGAGCGCCACCCCTGGTGGGTGTTGCTCATCCCCTTCTTCTTTCTCTCACTCGTCCTTTTCCCCTTACAATTGGCTCCTCAATTTAAATGGCCGGTGTAGGGGATGATGCTCGAGTTTCGTTGGACATAGTATTCACCATCAGCAGACAATAGAGTAAAGAAATCAGATACCAATTGGAATCAAGTTATAGCACGAAAGAAATAAAAATGATGGATTTCCTAAAACCCTATTTCCTCTTGAAGAAAAGTATAGACGTCTCTGTACCATTTTGCCAGACTCTAGTGGACCCATTTTGGTATGACGAGATAGATGAACCTAGGCTCTGATACAAACTTTGTTAAGACCCAAACCCATCGTGAGTGGCACCCACACTACTCACCCGGTAGGAGAACCAACTACCCCAAAAATAACCATCTTAGAGTTAATACTTAAAAGAGATAATCAGAACTAACCTATCAATAAAGATATTCAAATCTAAACCAAAAAAATAAGAACAACTAAGGCAGAACATTGTACTTAAATACAATTATCCCTAGGATACAAAAGTCGTCTGTACCAAAACATCTAAGATTGTCAAGAAGGGGATGCAACCCTAAAAGTAAAGGAAAGTGCATAGTGTCCAAAACAAAGAACTATATCATAAAGTAAAGATCTCACGGTAGCTCGGATATGCCACTCACCCTAAAATCTGAAGTCAACTGCTGAAATTACAGGTGAGGTCTCTTAGGAGCCACTGGAATATGCGCTGCACTTACAAAAGTAAGAGTAGGTGTAATGTCAACACACAAAAAAACAACAGTGTACTGGTAGGGTTATTTGGCCAACTTAAGATGAGAATATGAACACTTAACTAAAGTATAGTACAACAAGTTAATCCATGCTCAAAACCAACATACACTTAGTACATCAACAATAAGAATCAATTCAGGATTTAAACCAACCAGTCAACAAAATATAACCAAGTCACGTTCAGTCAAACCAAATCAAGGCAAGTTCGGACAATTAAACTATTATCAACTATATAAATATATATATTCCTCGGTTCACTCATGGAACCTTCAGACTCACTCGAACCTCGTACATACAAGTCAAAGGTAATGCATCCACCCTCTAGTCATGACCTACAGGGGACAATTTCCATCCATGTACTAAAACTTTAGACACAAGTGTGTACTAACCTTGTTTTGCCAATAACCCGTAAGAACATCCTAAATACCAAAACATTCCATATTTAATAATATTAAGGTAGTTCAAAGCCATACAACAACGTAAAATCATTTGCATTAACCACACCTAACAACATGCACTAACAATCCACAGTATAAAGTAGTTAACATGCACATATAGTACAAATTGTATTAAACTACTATACGATCACCTACCTCGAACCAAGTTGGCACAACTCCTCTAAGCCGGAGCTTTGCCATTCCGTGTAATTTTTGCTTTCTCTTGGTCTAGAACATGCATATAAGCACATAATTAATGAAATGACATACCATGTTGGGAATTATACTCACACCCAAATCCTAAGGTCAAGTTCATGATCATTCCCTTCCTGTTCTAGGGCTTTCCTCCCGTAATTCATCTAAAACTACCAATTCCATGGGTAAATTAGTGAATTAACAGAATGCAAGGGTAAAATATCTGTTAAAAATCAAAACCATTAAATGGTTAATTAATTTTCTCCCTTGCACCAGAAAACAAAAAAAAACAACCCTAAAACCCTCCCTTAACACAGTAAATTAGCAATTCTATGGCTTAATTATCAATCACTAGTTAGCAAGGATGAAATCCTTAGCTTAAAAAGCTGAAAGATGATAATTTGGTGGAAATTGCCACAAATTGCCCCTCCTTTTCCCCAAAATGAGTTATAGAAAAATAAACTATTTTGGGGAAAAAATAAATAAAATCTGTAACTTTCACTACTATAGCAACATACCTCACCATAGCAGCGTCGCTATAGCGGTACTTGTCGCTATGGTGGTCGTTGACTGGGTTGACTGCTGCTACATTGGAACTTTATCCATCTTTATAGAGGCATCTAAAAAATAAAATGTCCAGTTTCACCCAAAAATCCCAATTTTTGCAACACACCTTAATTCTGGGATACTCCAAGAAATGCCCTTTACGCTACGACCAGTTTCGGGAGTTCTACTAGCCCAAATTCGATTCTGTAACTTCCTAGGAGTTCCTTGTCATCTTAGATAACTAGAAATCAATTCAAATACCACCAAAACTTCCCAAATAATTCTCAAATTTCTCTATACCACACCTCACTCTGGTTTCTTCAGAAACTAGCCTAGCCTGAAATTTATAACTTCAAAATTGAGAAGAATTTTAACATGGGACTTTCAATGGAAGGTTTATACGTAATAATAGAAATGGTGATTATAGTATAGCCATTACGAGTTTCTAGTGATGTCCTTTATGTGAACTAATGCACTGACATCCTGTATGAGATTGATGAATGGTATCTTTAAGTCATTCTTGGATTTCTTTGTTATTGTGTTTATTGATGATATCCTAGTTTACTCCAAGAGTAAAGAGGAGCATGTAGTTCATCTTCATATAGTGTTGGGAATTCCAAAGGAGAAACAGTGATATGCCAAGTTTTTGAAGTGTGAGTTCTAGTTGTCCTCAGTTTCTTTGTTGGGGCATGTTATTTCAAAAAAAGGGGTAATGGTGGATCCATAGAAGATTAAGGCAGTAAAGAGTTGGATCCGGCCTAGTTCAGTGACTGAGGTAAGGAGCTTTGTGGGTCTTTTTAGTTATTACAGGTTTGTTAAAAACTTTACATCTATTGTAATGCACTTGACAAGGTTAACTCAGAAGAAAGTGCCATTTGTTTGGTCAGATCAGTGTTAGGAGATCTTCCAAAATCTCAAGACTCCTCTGAATACAACTCCTATCATTTCCTTACTAATTGAAGTTAAGGACCTTACAGTGTTTTGTGATGCTTCACTTTTGGGCTTGGGTATTGTGTTAATGCAGAATAGAAATGTCGTTGCCTATGCTTTGAGGCGGTTAAAGACTCATTAGAAGCACTACCTAACCCATGATTTAGAGATGGCAGCGGTGGTGTTTGTATTAAAGATTTAGAGATAATATATTTATGGTGTCAAGTGTGAGGTCTTCACAGACTACTGTAGCCTTAAACATATGTTTACTCAAATGGATTTGAACCTAAGGCAACAAAGAAGGATGAAATTGTTGAAGAATTATTATGTGACTATTCAATATCATCCAATAAAGGCCAATATGATGGCAGAAACATTGAGCCGGAAGACTATAAGCATGGGTAGTTTGTCCTTCTTGAGGGTGACCATGCGACCCCTAGCTAGAGAGTTTCAAACTCTAGCAGCTTAGTGTATGCAGTTTAGTGTTTCATATAGGGGTGGAGTGTTGGCTAGTATTAATGTGAAGTAAATATTTCTAGATCAGATTAAGGCCAAGCAATCTGAGGACAAGAAGTTGAATGCACTATGAAATAAGGTGGTACATGGAGAGGCGGCGGATGCCACTCTTGACGTGGGTGGGGTGGGGTGATTTAAAGAAAGGATATGTGTTCCTCGATTTGGTGATTTAATTTGTGATGTACTTTCTGAAGCTCATGGATCACATTATTCTATTCATTTGGGTGCAACCAAAATGTATCGTGTCTTGAGGCAGCTTTATTGGTGGCCTGGGATGAAGAGGGACATAGTAGAGTGTGTGTCAAAGTATCTCAACTTCTAATAGGTGAAGTATGAACATCAAATGCATATGGGAATGCTTCAGAAAATAACTATACCTGTATGGAAATGGGAGAACTTTGCTATGGATTTCATGGTGGGTTTTCCTAAGACCTTGGGGAAGTATGATTCTATTTGGGTGATAGTTGATCGATTGACCAAGCCATCTCACTTCTTGCCAATTCGAGTTGACTATAGTTCCAAACAATTAGCCAAGATCTACATCAAGGAGATAGTGAGGCTCCATGGGGTGTCCCTTACCATTATATCTTATAGGGATACAAAATATTCTTCTAAATTTTGGGACAGGTTGTACGAAGAGATGGGCACTAAGCTCACCTTTAGCACAACCTTCCATCATCAAACTGATGGGTAGTTGGAGAGGATGATTCAGGTGCTAGAAGACATGTTAAGAGCCTGTGTTATTGACTTTGGTGGTCATTCAGACCAGTTTCTATCATTGTGTGAGTTTTCACACAATAATAGTTATCACTCTAGTATTGGCATGGCACCATTTGAGGCACTCTAAGAGAGGAGGTGTAGGTTACCTATTCGGTGGTTTGAGACTTGGGAGATTGAACCGTTAGGTACTGACTTGTTAAGAGAGGCACTAGAAAAGGTAAGGGCTATTCAAAAAAAGTTGTTGGCTCTTCTCAAATTAGACAGAAAGAGAATGTGGATCATAAGGTAAGAGACATGGCTTTCAAGGTTGGGGAACAAGTGTTGCTTAAGGTGTCTCCTATGAAGGGAGTCATAAGGTTTGGTAAGAAGGGCAAGCTCAGCCCTTGGTATATTAGTCCCTTTGAGATTCTTGAGGATGTGGGTTCGATTACATACAGACTAGAATTACCACCTGGGTTGTCAGGAGTCCATTTAGTAGTTCATACTTTCATGCTCAAACAATACTAAAGGAATGAAGATTATATCATTAAATGGGACTCATTTCTATTAGATAAGGATTTGGCTTACGAGGAGGAACTGATGGCGATTCTACATCGGGATGTTTGAAAGATGAGGGGGAAGGAAATTCATTCGGTCAAGTTCTAATGAAAGCATCATCCAATTGAATAAGCCACTTGGGATACCTATAAGGACATGCGAGAAAAGTACCCTCACTTGTTTGAGGATACATGTACTCTCTCATTTCCTTACTTTATCCTAATTTTCTTATTTGATGGTTTGGGGATGAACGATGGGTAAATTGGTATATGTTGTAATGACCCTTTCCATCATTATGTATAGGTCCCTCATTAAAAATTTCATTAAAATTCTTCCCAAATTTGAAGTTACAAATTCAGGCTAGGCTAATTTTGGATGGAATCTAAGCAAGGTGTGGTCTAGGGAAATGTAACACCCCGTACATTTCCGAACCTAGTTGATTATAGGAACCTTCATGGAATTATTTGTACATGGGAGTTTTGAGGTATTATGCATTAATTTAAGTGGGCTGAATTTAATCTAATGAATTGGGCTCAGTTAAGGCCCAAATATTAGGCAAAAAGACTTGGCCCAAAAAGGGGAAAGTGACCCATTCATCAAGTGACCCAAGTAACACCTAATCTTTGAATTAAGTGGCTAAGGATGACCATATTATAAGGCCAAAAATCAGATTTATTCACCATATTACACATGCCATTTTCTAGACATTTCCACAACATTCTCTCAACACTCAAACCCTAAGCTATCTTCTTCTTGGAACAAGATCACTCCTTGGAAAGATTTGGTAAGTGTTTAATCTCATGGTTTAATATATTATATGCATGTAATATGGTGTAGATCATGTTGGTTATGTTGGTGAAGTGTGAGAAGTTCACTATGTGTGAAACAATTTATGTTTGCTTAATCGGTGAAGGTTTTTGCCTTGTAAACTAGAAAATGGACTTGTGGTCTTGAAGGAAGTGAACTTGATGGATTAAATATTCACATTTGAGATGTGATTATAGACTTAACTTGTTTTATTCTTGTACATAATGTTTGGAATTGTTATTGCAAAATTGTGCATGGATTTGGTGGTGTATTGAAGGAAAAGTGTGGTTTTGATGATGTTCATGTGTGTTGTGAAAACATGGATGATTTTTGGCATCCAATATGATCTAAAATATGTCAATATAATTTTAGTTATGATCATGGACCATTCATGGCAGAAAAGGACCCAAAAGAGACCCTTTTTGGCCAAAACGGGCACCCGCCCTCGCAGACGAAGCACCTGCGGGCGCAGGTGACTTTACAGGTGCCTCTGACTACTGGAAAAGGTCACCTGCGGATGCATGTCAGCCACCTGTGGATGCAGGTGGCTCCGCCGTCCAGTCCAGAAGTTCGTTTCGGTTGTTTTTGCATCTCTTTGACCCCCCAAAGCCCCTATACCCTTTATGGATGCAATTATCAACTTATGGTACCTTTTAAATGACTATAAAGGAGTATACAGGAGGTATTTTTAATGGTATAAAATATGTATTGTCGTTAAAGTGTTATTGTGAAAGCTATCGAGTGATTTGATGGAGAAAAGGTAACGTAGTGTTAATGAGGAAGTGTAAAGGGTAAACTTGGTATGAAATGTTATTGGTTTATGATGTCTTGGAAAATGTGTGAAATATGATGGTGTTTTTGATATGATCATGCAGTGGATTGTATTGTAAAGGACGAAATGATGCTATATAGCAGTTACGTAATTCATTGTCATCTTATGCACTTGTAAGGTAACTAGTTGTTAATGTGAGCTCCGTTATGAACTTGTGTTGTAGAGTGACACGTAAGGAAGGAACTGGATTGTTGTATTCATATCTAGGATGGTCTATTCATATTGAGATCATAAGGTATGTAAGGTTACTCTTTCCGTACCCTTCTGCAACAGATATTGTTCACATTGTCATAGTAGTTGTTCCATTCCAAAATATTCTAAGGTATCTCATTTAGGTTTGATATATATTGTTATCCACATGTTTTCTATTCATTGACCGATTGGAATTCATATGTCTCGTATCCATGGGCTGAAGTTCCTAAGCTCTCATAATGATTTTAACTACTAAAAGAAACTGTTTCAAGGAAAGTGACGATGTAAGGAGAACTATTCATTCTTAAGTCACATATCCCTCATGCATTAGTCGTTGTTGTTCATGAGTTACATATATATGGGCATGGCTCTAAAGTATTAATAATGTTATTCTCTTTCCAATAAGGTTATGACTACAAATATACCAATCCCTCATGAGCAAATATACCAATCTCTCAAAACAAAGAAAGTAAGTTACGTATATTTATTGGTTGCAAAAGTGAAGGAAAATAATAGGTGTAGGGTGGACACGATTCCAAAGTTCCAACAATATTATCACTCCAAAGTTCCGATAATTTTATGTTCCAAGATCTAATATTATGACTATCATTATATCAATCTCTCATAAGTGAATGAATCAATCTCTCCCAAGTAAGACAAGAAGAAATGTGTAGGTAATATATTATAACCCACCTATAGAGTGGATGTATGTTCTATTATAACCCACCTATAGAGTGGATGTATGTTCTATTATAAACCACCTATAGAGTGGGTGTATGTTATCTCTTATAACCCACTTATAGAGTGGACGTATGTTCTATTATAACCCACCTATAAGGAGGATGTATGTTATATATTATAACTCCCCCGATAGGGACTAATAATAATGATGATGAGCATAAAAGCAACGAAAAGAATCTCTTGGAGGCAAGTCTCTTGAGTGAAGGCAATTCTTTTGAATGAGAGTAATTATGAAAGATATTATATAAAAGATAAGGAGATGAGTGAATGATCGAAAATGACAATAATAGAAGCAAGGTACATATTTCCACACATATAAAACGATGGTTTATCCACATTGACTATTCTCTCATATTTTATTCCATTGACATTCTTATGTATGATGTAGTTTGTTATAGCCTTACATACTTAGTACATTCTTCGTACTAACCCCCTTGGGGGGCTTACTTTAAATGCTGCAGGCGCAGGTGCCAGTAGACCTCCACAGTAGGTTGCCGGTTATTACAGATCATTGGTGAGCTCCAGTTGGTTCGAGGCTTTCCGAGTCACAACTGTACATTTGTTTTGTTTTTATAAATGTTGTATAAAGTGGGGACTTGTCCCGAATTTAAGTTTGTCTTGTAGATGCATCTGTTAGAGGCTTTTGTAGACGTATGTGGGTATATGAATGAAAGAGAAGTACGTCCGTTTTGACTTAATGGCCCTAACGACCAAGTTTCGTATATATAAATAGCATATGTTTCCATGACTTCCACATAGTTATATGAGGTATAATGAGGTTCATATTAAGATAGCCATATGAATGGATCTGAGGAAAGATTGGTTCTCCTGAGCTTTATCGGCTTAGGGTGCCAGTCCGCTACAATGGGGTTTGGGGCATGACAGGAAATTTGAGAATGAATTTGGTAAGTGTGGTGGGGTTTAACTTAATTTATAGTTATATAAGACAATAAAAACCTGTAGGATTTTACGAAATTGAATTTGGGTAAGTAGAACTCCCGAAATTGATCTTAGTGTAAATGGTATTATTGGGGATGTCTTGGATTTAAGGTGTGTTGTGAAAAAAGGAAGTTTTGGGGAAAACGGGCATTATACCTCGACCATATCGCTATCATAACATGCCCAAAATCAGAGGAAATCCCGTTATAGAGCCCAATCAACATGGTCAACGACCGCTATAGCGACATGTGTTGCTATAGCGATGCCGTAATGGCAACGTATGTCGCTATAGCGACGTAAATTACTATTTTAATCTAAAAAAACCCCAAAATGGTTTATTTTTCTAAAAAACACTTTGGGGTAAGTGAGAGGCAATTTTGGGTAAAAATCTTTAGCTGTCCATCGATTTGCTTCATAAAGGTAAGGAATTCATCTCCGTTAACTAGTAAATTGATAATCTAGCTTTTAAATTGCTATTTTACGTAAATCAAAAAGGGTTAAAGGATGGTTTTAGTTGATTTTCTAATGCAAGGGAGTAATTTAAGTATAAAATCATTGGGTTTGTGTTAATGATGATTAAATTACCCTTGCATGTTGCTGATTCACTAATTTATCGATGAATTTGGTAATTTTTGGTGAATTATGTTGGAAAAGCCCTAGAACGGGAAGGGAATGATCATGAACTTGTCCATAGGGTTTGGGAATAAGTTATAATCCCTAATGTGGCAGGTCATTCCATTAATTATGTGTTTGTATTTATTTCTAGACCGAGATCAAGCAGAAATCGCACGGAAAGGCAAGGCTCAAGATTAGTTGAGTTGTGCAAGATTAGATTGAGGTAGGTGATGGTATTATAGTTTAATACAATTTGTGCTCTATGTGCATGTTCACTACTTATTAGTATTGCTTGTTAGTGCATATTGTTGGTGTGATCATTTTTCAAATGAACTTTACGTTAAGGTTCTGGATACTACAAGAGTTGTATGAAACCTTTGTTTGCATGATTTGATAAACTCTATTGTTGATTGTGGAATGATTCGGTATTTGGACATTCCCATGGTTTATTGGTGGAATAAGGATGGCAGGGACTTGTGTCTGGGATTTAGGTACATGGACAGAATTTTGTTCCCTGCAGGTTATAACTAGAGGGTGGTTATGATACCCTTAGCATGTATGTACAAGGTACAGGTGAGTTTGACGGTTCCATGAGTGAACCGAATAATGTAATTAAATGTAGTGATACTAACTTGATTTGACTGGACTTGACTTGTCTTGACTCTACTTGACTAATTGGCATTAATTATAGATGTCTTTGACTTGTTGCTAGGAATCCTTAATTGCTTTATAAGTATTAACTTGTTGTACTACGTTTTGGTTAAGTGTTCATAATCTCATCTTGGGTTGGGCAAATGACCCTACCAGTACACTGTTGTTTCTTGTGTGTTGATTCTACACCTCCTCTTATTTTTATTGAGTGCAGTGCATATTTTTGCGGCTTTTGCAAGACCTCACTTATGACTCTAGCGTGTGATCCAAATTTAAGGGTGAGCAGCATATTCAAGCCACTATGGAATCCTTCTTTCATGACATTGTCCTTTATTTTGGACTTATACATTTTCCTTTATTTTTCGGGGTTGCATCCCCTTTTTGACAATCTTTAGAATGTTTTGGTATACCGACTTTCGGATTATAGGGTGGTTTATTGATTTAGTACTATGTTCCGCACTTCTTAGTTTGTTTAGAGCGCATAATCTTTAAAACTATTAATGGGATAGTTCTTTATTTCTCTAAGTGTTGGCTAATGTTTCTGAGGTTATTGGTTCTCCTACCAGAGAATAGGGTGGGTGCCACTCACGTCTATTTGGGTCGTGACACTACGATTAAACAATCAATGAATGAATAATATGAAATAATGCATCATTACCATGAACCCCGTTAATGAATCAATAATATGAACCAATGCATCACGACCATGAACCCAATCTATGAATGAATAATATGAACCAACATGTCACAATCATCAACTCAATCTTAAAAAGTGTACACACATACTAAGGGTCTTATATGCCCATTAGTCATGACTTGCAAGGGATGAGCTCAAATTCAGGTACCGTATCGGCGAGGTACTCACTTCACCAAATATCATAATATCAATCACAACTATCAGAACATCTACTCATATCTGTACATACGTACTAAGGGGACTTATCTGACCAATAGTCATGACCTATAGGGGACAAACTCAAATCCATGTACTGTACCAGCGAGGTACCCATTCCTCCAAATATCAATCTGCAAGCAACATGTACTGGCAAGGTACACAACTCACCTAATATCACAATATATGTATGTATCTACCAACGTTAACAAGAATATGATGATGTGCACCAATATGAAAATAAATAGTCTATCAAAACACTTAATCAACTTCAAGGTTCATCAATTCATGTATACAACCAATACCACCCAACTCACCAATCACAAGTATGCTCGAAGACTAATTCGACAGCTTATTCATACAAGTATTATCAACCAAATTGAGTCTATACTCTAATTTAAGATGTATAAGTTTATTCACTAATTCGATACTCTTTTATTCACATAGAGATTGGTGAATTCAGTTACTAAATAGTAACTCTTATATTCAAGTCAATACTAGGTTCAAGACATTATTTAGTTAGCCGATTATTCAACCATTCGACTCTGTTTAACTTATAATTTTAACTTTAGTCATGCCCCTATACACATCTTACTTCCTAAAACTAATCCAACTTAACTTTAGGTGCTTAAGTTATGATACTGCATCTTCTTTTCATGATCAATTCTCATAACTATCTTTCAACAAGAATTTCACACATTCAAGATATGCACAGTGGTGAATTTACCCCTTTTAAGGTGTTTAAGCTGAGTCTTTAGATTATAAGTTCATACAATTCTTTTATCATTACTCACATTCACATATTCACCTTATAATTCAACAAATAAGCCATACAAGCACAAAACACCCATCAAGGGATTCATAGAACAATATATCAACACACAATTAGATCTCTTTCACTTAAATTCCATATTTTATCGATTCCAATTCCATGTGTATAGGCCTAAGCATAATTTATCCCATAAAATCTATGTTACAAGATGATTCCTAACCATAGTCTGCTGCTCATAAACCATAACTTACCTCAATCAAAGATATTAGAATAAGCAAGCCACACTATGGATGCTCCTTCCCTTTTTTCATGCCTCAGAATATTCAATCATCTAATAAACAAGCAATTATAACTGTAATTAATCAATTACTCTTTGAATAAGTACTTTAGGAATTCAAACACATTAATTCTACCCTTATTTATGATCTACATCATAACCCAAGGATCAATTAATCATTAGCTAGTTCTATCATACTCACATTACCTCCATTGATTGAGTTTTAATGCTAAAGGTCTCATATTTATTGAACTCAACGTCCCCAACCACCAAAACTCATGTTTTAGAACAATCATTTCATGCTACAAGGCGTTATTTAACAATCTAGAAGCAATTCTAGGTGAAAATATATATACCCATAGGTTTCCCCATAATTTAATGAATCTAGGGTTCTATCCCCCGAAAATTTCACCATAATTCCTCATTCTAATGATTCCAGAGGAAGAATGGATTAATCAATGTTAAAAGAGAGTAATTTTTTTTAAAATCAAATGGCCCAAGTGACCTTATTATTGAAATAAAATGATTATGTACAAGGCCCAAAACCAAGTCCAACATCGGACTTCAAACAAAAACAAAAGGAAAATGAAACAAAAATCTAAGAAAAATCTAAAAAGCAAAAAATGGAAAGCTAATTGCCATGGTCGTCGTCTTCATCATTCATTTGAGCAGCAACCAAAACGTAGCTAAAGGGAAGGAAGGATAAGCATCTGGATCTGCTTATGCAAATGAAAACCTGAGTCCATGAAGGAAGATGATCTTTGGTAGATTTCACATCGAATATTAACAAAGTCTCACTAATGCAATGAAATCTCCCCAACTGAAGACTTTTTCTACTCTTCTTTTGATAGATCGGGCCTTGCAACTCTCAAATAAGTACTTATCCAACCTCCCTATAGATCTTGAGTGATGCTGATTGATGTTAAAGCATTTGATTTATCTTTTTGACAAGTTGAGCTCAACAAGGAGCTGACGCTATTGTCTATGAAGAGAAAATGACTAAATCAACATGAACCAACTCAGGTAAGTGAAAAATTATTATTAATCTTTAAGCTCTGCTATCTATATATACATGTTACTCAACTCTTTACTCTTTCTTTTGTAGCTCATTCTCATACCAGATCCAATGGAAGAGATGCTTAGAAGATCAATGACACAATAAGTGTTTCATTCTTTCTTATGTCATTTGTAAGACCAAACTCGAGTTATTGATGACTTGCCTTTTTCTGTTATGGTTGCCTTGTACTGATCTTTCCAAGTTGTACTTTAGAAATCAGCTTATGTTGTTATTTTACTTGAAAATCTCTATTCTGAATTCTTGTAACCCTGAGACTTAGTGTTTGATTTTTGTCCATCATGAAAATTGTTCTTCCTTCATTGTTGATATCCTATATTGAGTTAAAATTAATGACTGAATTACCTGCAAAAGAGAAAACATGGTTAGCTAAAAAGTTTGCCATCATGCTCCCTTCTCTTAAGGTATGTTCACCTCTACCTGGTACTGTACCCTCAAATTATTATACTTTTCCACCTCCACCGCAATCTTCCATAGAATTTCCATATGTCATCTACTATTTTCTTTAGGATCAAGGAATATATTTCCATTATTAATGGTAAGTATCTATGAGCCACACAATACTCAAAACCAATTGTCACTGTAATAGCTTCTACCTCCAAGCATGATAAGAAACCCAATCTGTTAGTTGTCCAGAAAATTATCTCTCCTTCACCATTTCTTATACAGAAAAAAGTTGTACTTAGACTAGGGTTGCCTTTTGAGGCACCATCTATTTTACACTTGTAGACACATTCATTAGGGGGATTCTACCTTGCTATCCAAGAGAGTATGATGGGCTTGTAGGTTTCAAAAATTCCAACCATCATAGGCTAGCTATTAGGTAGATTCTTCAACCATAATATCTGAATAGTGTAAAATGATACAGAATTCTACTCACCTCCAATATCATGCTTTGAATAGACATATTGCCACCATGTTTTATGATATATCTCCTTTTCCAAATCTATCAAAAAATAAAAGAAGGGAAAGTAATGAATAAAGGTCTATGTTTTACTCCACATTCTGCCCTCCATCATTTAAAAATAGTGTCCTTAATCTGAAAAAAAGGGCCCTGTACTCTAGCTACTGCTGCAAAACTAAACCACAAAATAGAAGCTATAGGGCAAGTAATAAAGAGAAATTTATATGAACTGATACCTCACAACATATATAATTTGCCATTTTCTCCAAGCCTGCGCTTACAAGAAAATCTCCAGTAGGCAGTCTCTTTCTCCACAATATCCAAAAGAAAAAGGAAACCTTAAAAGGATTACCTTTTTCCTATATGAATCAGTAATTAGTGTTCACTCTTCCAGGCCACCTCAAAATTTCTCAAGCACTACTAACTATGATTTTCCTGAGTTTTGTAACATCCACCAAGCTTTATCCCAATCCTCAAATCTCCTATCTGTTCCAATTTTGTTGATGACATGATTACAAACATCTTCTGGTGACTGCTCCCTAAGTAGGTTAACATTCCAACCTTCATGATTCATCTAAATAACATAGGTAAAGAGTAATAAATAACATCTAATTGTATCAAAATATCAAACCAAATTCTAGCATACCCACATTTAGGTTCCCACCATATCTCTTGATCAATAAACTCTCTAGCCTATAACATAAACTTCTATGTTTGTGAACCCCCTCTTCATTCCCCCACTTGAGGCTTATGTCTCTTACATTATTTATTCCATATGAGTTTAGTCCACATGGATTTCTAGGTTCTAAAGGTCCACCACAATTTAGAAAATAAGGCTTTAAACACATCAAATAGTGACCTAAAACCCAAACCCCTTCATTCTTGGGTAAGCACACATCAAACCAAGCAACCCAGTGTTTATTTCTCCCATTCTTTTTGAAGTTCCAAAGGAATCTATCAAAAAGTCTATGCAAGTCATGAACTACATATTTAGGAGAAACAATTGCTGATAATTTATAAATAGGAAGATTCTGTAACACATTACTGAGTAATACAACCTTACCTCGAAAAGAAAGCAATTTCCCTTTTAACAGTTGCACTTTATTTTGTACCTTTTTTATCAATTTAGAAAAATGATTCTTCCTCTTTCTAGCATGCCCAATTGGACAACCTAGATAAGTCAGTGGGAATTTTCCTTTAGGAAAACCTGTACATTCCTCCACCACCTAAATATACTTCTGCAGCTAGAATAAAAAGATATGGAGATAGTGTCTCCTTATTTTACTCCCCTTGTAGAATGGAAAAATCCATGATCCTGGCCATTAATCAAAATTGAATAATTGTTATTACCAACTATTCTTCATATCATATCAACCATTCTACTACAAAAACCCATCCTTTCCAACACTTTAATCAGGAATTTCCACTCAACCCTATCATATGCCTTAGCCATGTCAAGTGTTGTCACCATATTAGTTGTCTTACTTCTTTTTCTGATATCACATATAATCATTTGAGCAAGTAGGACATTTTCTATAATGCTCCTACCTTTTACAAAACCTGACTAGTTTTTTCACACAAGTTGTGGCAAATAACACTCTAATCTATCATGTATAAGTCTGGAAATGACTTTATTAAAAAATTGCTTAAACTAATAGGTTTTAAGTAAGAAAAGGTCACTACCTTTACTCTATTTGGAAATAAGACTAAATTAGTACGAGTAATAGATTTTGGTAAAGTCACTCCATTAAAAAAAAACATGAACTACATTTACCAAGTCAGAACCAACTATGTCACAACACACTTGATAAAAGTGTCCGGTAAATCCATTAGGTCCACGAGCACGATCACCATTTAATTTAAAAACTTTCTTTTTTACATCATCAACATTAGGTTTGGCTATCACAGTCTATTATATTCTTCTGAGATAACCCTTGGAATTAAGTTAACCAGAGATAAATCTCCCTCAATATCATTCCTAGAAAACTGATCTTTATAAAAGGATATAGCCTCTACAGCAGCTTTTTCAAAATCTTCAAGCCATGTACCATCACTTTTTGGTTTTTTATTGATTTCTTATCTCTTTCTTCTACCTTTTACTAGGCTGTGGAAAAATCTAGTATTTTTTTCACCTTCAGTAAACCACTGAATAACAACTTTTTGTCTTCAAAATTTCTCTTCAAAGTGCAAATATTGTTTCATTTCAGCTTGTGCCTTCTAAAAAATAATTTTGTTAGTTGCAGTAGGAAATTCTTGAAATAGATCTTCATTCATCTAGCTATCTCTTCTCTTATAGATAGCTATTTGAAAATGTCACCAAATCTTATCCTGCTCCATGAATCTAGGGCCAACTTAGTCCTTTTGATTTTCTGCTTTAGCTATATAAAAACATCCCCAACCTCTGTAGCCACCTAATTCTATTGTACAACCTTTTTAAGATCATCTTTTTCAGTTCAAAATTTCAAAAACCTAAAAGGTTTATGAAATTGCTAAGTCTGACCACCATAAGACATTAACAAAGATGCATGATCTGAATTGATCCTAGCTAAATGTTCCATATATATATGCCTAGCCTTGCGAAGGAAAGCTTGATTAATAACTATTCTATCAAGTCTCTTGAATATACACTCTTTATCTGCCCTTCCATTCCACCAATTGAAAGGACTGCCCTTGAAATTGATATCAAACAGTTCTCATGAGTTGATGCAAAAATAAAAATCCTCATATCATTAGGATACACTAGCAAACCCCCAATCTTTTCTTCTTCATTTAATATAACATTGAAAGCCTCCCCAACTATCCAGGGTATTCTGATGTTCTGATTGAAGGGGTATATCTCATTTCACAACTCTATTCTTAAAGCAGCCTCATATTTTGCATAAATAATAGTAGCAACAAACTATTGACTATCTTGAAAAGACAATTACAAAGTAATCTATTGCTCAGAAGCAGACAAAATCTCCACTTGAATATTCTCCTGTACAAATACCCAAATCTTCCCATTCATATTAAAGTTTGCATACTGAATTCCAATCCTTCTCTTGTAACTTTGAATATGCATTAAATGGCTCCGTCAAGGCAATAAGTTCAAAATTAAGATATTTGTGCAACATTTTAATTATATGAAAAGAATGCTGAGATCTTACTGATCTAATGTTCCAAAACAAAGATTTCAACTTCATTTGTTAATAGATTTAGTACTCCTCCTTGGTATAACCCTTGTAGGCTTGTCAACCTTGGGTTTTCCCTTTATACCCTTTGTATGTGCTTGTGGTGATAAGTCTGCTTCCTTCATCATCTGATTTATATTGTTATGATTGTCTTCTTCCTCTTTATCTTCTATCATGTCTTCACCGTTGTGACTGCTTTGTTATTTTTTAACCTTTGCTACTTTGTGTGACACTAGATCATGAAGTACTCTGGTTTAGGATCTTTGATTTTGCACCAAACCTTGTTAAACCTCTATTGTAGTCAATACATCTTTATGGGAAGAATTAGTGAGTAACAAATTTTCTTCTATTTCAGGTGGGTATCTCTCTATTGTATCGGCATTTTTAGTCTCCATTAAGGCACCAGAAGTATCAATCTACAATGGTACCTAACATGTAGCATTAGCTAATGCCAATTGTATTACCTCTGCATCCTTTACATGTATGATACTATCACTTTGAAAATAGCAATCTCTCAATTATTAACATTTTTTGTTTTCTCATCATTTGTCTTGTCTTGTCTTGTTTATCATCTTGAGCTTTGATATCTACCTCTTTACTATTTACTGATAGTGCCATAACCTTGTCTTTATTTGCAGCTTGAGGGCATTGATGCACAGATCTTGATTGTTGATTTGTTACATCCTCTATCATTTCTTCCTAGATATCACTTTGTAAATTCTTACTAGTTGCTTATTTGAGATTTACATCTGCTTCTTCTCCTTATTTATCACTGCTAGTTGCATTACTGCTATTAGAAAATTGAGCTTTAGTCTCACTTGCCTTTGTAATCTACTCTTGTTTTTCACTACTACCCTTCTCTTCCTCTTATAAAATATCAAATTGATTTGTAGTAGTAATGCCTTTGTTGGATGGAGTAGTCTCTGTAGCAGCTTCACTTAAGAATTATTTGGGCCTCTTTTAACTTTGACCCTTCTCCGAGTAGGGTTCCATGGTGCAAAGACTAATTTTCCATTGATATATCTCCTATGAATAGGTATATCTTCTTCCTCATTCTCCTTATCGTTCAGTTTATCATCTTGTTTCTCTTCTTGTACATATATTTTTAGCTCCGGGTGAAGGCTTGTACACTCACTTTCCTCAAGACCTTGTAGTTTACAATTATGATAGTATTTAGGAAGCATTTCATATTGTATTTTAATTGCTTGGACTCTTATGGTATTCATTTTATTATTCACCACTACCACCTCCATATATTTTGGTAATTTCACAGCTAATCAAATTATACCTTAGCCTTCACACAACTTGCAAACGTTTTGTTAATAGTAGCCAAATAAAGATGAATTGTCTTACCAACTGCAAGAGCCATCGATAAAATGGATTCTTTCCCAAGAAACGTAGGTAACAAATTAGGAAACTATATCCAAGCAAAAGCTTGAGTAGTTTCCTCCTCTGATTTAAATTGGCATCATAAATGAGAGGTCTCATTTGATATTCCACTCCATCCTTAGCCATAATATAATACACATTCTTTAACATCATATTCAAGAAATCCTCCATCAAATCAAATCTCATCAGAATGTGTCTATTTCTTAATAAACCAATTTTTTATTCTCCTTTTATTTTGGATTGCTTTGGAATTTGACATCCGAGGTCATCTAATTCTGGCCAACCATATAAAAATTGGACACTTACTGCGTATTGTAGTTCCTCTATTAAATTCATCTTATGAACTTCTTCCTCTGTCAAAGTAACCCAGGAACTCCATTATTGTACTCCACCGGTATCATGGATATCGATTCAGCATTGAGTTTTTTGGCTTGTTGCACAATATTATTTGGTTTCATTAAATCCACAAACTTCAATTTATCACTGTTACCATCATCATTAATACAAGTTTGCTCTTTTCCTTCTCCATCAGCAGTAGGCAATACTATAGGCTCGAAAGGCAAACTAGGTTTTTGGGGAGATTTAAGGTGATATAATTTGGGAAAATTAGATAGGGATGTGATAGAGATAACCTGGTCAGCCTTAACAGACTTACCAGTGGCCGGACCGGCCATATCAGCTGTGAATAAAGGTTTTTAATGGTTGTAAGGTTGTCATCTTAGAGGGAGAAAAATTTCCCTAGGAGAGAGAGCACATAAGTTTAAGGTACCTAGAATCTAAAATAAGAGAGTAATAATCTTTCCTCAATGAAGAAATTTCACCTTAGGCTTAGGAAAGTCTCCTCTCTAAGGCTGGTAAATAAACTTTTTGAGTTTATGACTTGAAACTCGATAAAATAAGCTCATAAACTGCGCGAGGTTAATTACAACGGCGAGCCTCAACTTTTCAGCACAGACACCTTTCAGTATAACTTTTTATTCCAGAATCAGATAAATAAATGGTTGGTGGAATTAAAAAGAAGACTCGAAGACCTTTAATTTAATAGTCTTGGGCCTCGTAACTCTCCATATTCTAGGAGGAGTGATCATTTGAAACTGACCCTAGTAGAAACTTATATCAAAACTCAATCGATAAGGACACTTTCAACTCAACTTTGTGCTGGGAGTTTCTTAAGACCTTAGTTTATGTATAATGCACTCCCACACTAAAGAATAGATCTTAATACCTATGAATAAATAAATTTCATTGCATTTAGGTCTATCTACATGCATCAGAAAGGTCAAATGTTAGACTGAAAGCTTGAGGTATTACAATGAACTAAGTAATTGCTATCTTTGAACTTAAATTAATATTGGAAATGAGAAATTAAAAAACTTCACGCCTTTGCCATGGATAATTAACTAACGATGGAACTGATCGTTACATATAAATATTCAATCATTGAGAGTTAAATAAATATGTTTCTACTCTATTTTATCCAAACAACGCTTAACATGAGACCTTAAGGAACAAGTCCCGATATGCCCTGAATGGTAGCAAACAACATGACCACAATGAATACATTTTACTGCGCACCATTTATCATTAGTTTCTTCAAGCTTTTCACAGTGATTCCAAAAAGGTAATCGAACTTTAGGGCCACGAAGCCAAGGTATGGCTAAACGTAATTAACAGATAAACAAAAAAAATATCAGATATTCAATAGTTAATAATTAAAGAGAATGGTAAATGACAACATGTTTTCACTGTATATATTTTGAAATTTGTGGGGCTACCAAGGGCTATTCTAAAGAAGATTTTTCATTATCACTCAAAAGCAAAAGCACTAGGAAAATAGAAGCTGCTATGATACACACATAAACATAGTTACTAGTATATTACTAAAATATATCTTTGGCATAAGAGATAGAAATGTACAATATATGGTTTGGACAGACTAATTGTTTACTAACACTTCTGTCAGTATGGCTATGGATTTTTAGGTCACAACTCACAAAATTGCAACTTAGATGAGAAAGTCTAACTACATCATTTAGTAGGTTAATAATATAATTCCCATTATTAGTAACATAAGGTCCACCACCACTTTCCCCACCACCAACTACTCTCAACTTTCCAACACAACCAACTTCAATAAACAAAATTTCCAACCTCCTCAAAGTAAATTCCCAAGAAAGGGTACAATCTTAACTAGCATAGCAAGACCAGTACCACCTAAATGACTCACTAAGTTTAACTTATTAACAATAACAATGAATTTTTTTGAAGCAACTTCTACCATTCTCTCCCTTAACAATGACCCTCCTCTTATATTGTATACCAAGCTAGTAAACACATTTATATTTGATAATTAATATATGACAATTAATTTAAATGCATATTTGAAGGTAGCACTAAAAAAGAAAGACATTTGGCAGAGTTCTGTAATTAACTTACCAAATTTATCTCTTAAGAATCTACGGATCTACATGTTATCAATGCAAGGTTCTTTTTCAATTTCGGCCTAATCTAAAGTGAATTACAATAACAAGTTAAGGCTCAAGCAACAAAAATATTAGATAAAGAATTTACAATTTTAGATTAATGCAAGGTTCTTTTCTTATCTTGCTCAAGTTTCTCAAAAAAATTTAAGTCTTCCTCAATATTTATACTTTGTGATTCACTCTAAAGACAATCTTGAAGGCACACTAGAGGTTGTACTAATTTAGGAGTTAATGAACTCATAAATGAAGCAAGAATGTGCCCTTCAGTACTAAAAGAAGATTCAGATGACACACATTAAATAGGAATATCAAAAATATCTCGCTCCATCTCATAAAGAATAGGGAATCTAGGTGAGTTAACTTTCCACCAAAGCAATACATCCAAATTTTCATTTCCAATTTAGATATCTTCTGCAAGATATTTATCCTATTCTGACTTAGAATTTGAATCTCCACTTCCAGATCCAGATGTATGTCTATGTAATTCCTCATAAAAGTCATCAACATCTCCTATATACATAAACCTTGAACTAGAAGCTTTCACTTTTGTTGAAGAAAGTTGACCACCTTTATCTTTTAAAGTAGACTTTGTATACTTAGCAAACACTGATTTTATGTACTTTTCCACATTACTTTCTATATCTGGAGCTTTGTCCCCAAACATCTTCTTAACAAACAAACTAAGAGTGGAAAATTTATAGCGAGGATCCAAAACACAAGGTATGAAAAGATATCTTATTCATTTTTTCTGTGTCACCCTAATATTTCTCAAATTTCTCCTTCATCTTTGCTGCTATTTTAGTCAAAATAGTATCTTCATTCGATATCAATTTTGTCAAGCAAACACCAACTTGACAAATTTCAAGAAAATAAAAAATTGATGTAACACATAATGATCCAAATGCCTTCAAAGTACGCTTACAAAATAATTCAAGAAATTTTTCAATTCTTTTCACACTCTCTCAAACTAATCAAAAGTGTATATGTAGTGTTTTCATCCACAATATCAACATCACACACACGGATATGACCAAAATCAAGATGATATGCAAAAAGAATATCACAATTAACATAACTTGAAATTGTACCCTCATATTCAACAGCCCTGTTAATCATCAAGTAGGTGAAATTACACCTTGTAGGAACATCCAATAATAAAGAATTTTAAAAAGATTTTTATCTTCATAACATTCTTGAAAGTTCCTCCACCTAGCAGAAGATTGCCTAATGTATCTCACTACTTTTATAACTCCTTCAATCGACACAATTACTTCTTTTATATCATCCTGAACAACAAGACTTATAATATGAGTCATACACCTCACATGAAGGTGACTAACACCCATAAGATGGGTCTCCCACTTAGTTAATTTCTTAGACAACTCAGTCATAAACATACTATTTGAACTAGTATTATCAACTGTAACAGTGAAATTTTATTGCAACCCCCACTCGTGCAAATACTTAATAATATCCTTTGTCATATCTTCACCACTATGACTAGAAAATGGAAAGTTGATAATCCTTTTATTCAAAATCCATTTTTATCAATCTAATAAAACATATATAATTGATTATTTGAATTCCAAGTGTCAGTGGTTATACATACTCTTTGTTGTGTTTCTTTAAAAATAGTCCACATTATGTTTCTTTTCATTAAAGAGGTCAAAACAATCATGAGTCACAGTGGTACTACAAGGAATCTGAAAAAAGGGTTGTGCCACTTTCATAAATTGTTTAAAATCTTTTTTCGTCAAATCTGAAAGGAATCTCTCAAGAATTACCATATGACACAAAGCCTTTCTATACTCTTCTTGATCAAATTTCCAAGAAATAATAGTTATATCACCCTTGTTACCCCTGTAACTGGTTGAAATGCTAACTTTGATTGTCTAGTATCAATATTAAGGGATATTTTTTATATTTGGATATATGACCAAGCATTATTGTCGTACCATGATCTTTTGTATCAGGAAAATACTCTTGTTTATAATTGTTACAAACACCTTTATTATTACTTTTAGAATCAACTTTAGAATAAAAATAATCCCAAACACGAGATCTGGGGACCTTTGGTTTGGGTCCAGAGGCTTCTGGGCTTGATATGGGCTATTGGGTGGATTTTGTTAAAAGTAGAACCGTGGGTGTGGGGACCATGTTTTGTCGAAACAATCTCTGTTGGAAATTTCAATGGTTCTATTGAGTCTAAAATACCATTTTTGGTGGGGTAGCATAGTTCGTTTGCATTTATGGGGTTCTAAATAAATTTTGAGCACCCGTTTAGAGTCTTTTTAGACTTGGCTCAAATTTTTGGTGTTGATTTTCTGGTGCAACCGCTTAAGCGGTCCTTTTGTCACCTAAATTGTATCGCTTTAGTTTCTTCTAATGATGTCAGCTTCTATCACTTAAAGGTATCCCTTCCACTTAAGAGAAGCCAGTTTAGTAGCTAAGGAGTTGCTTTAGTGGGAGCTGGCCAACCTAGCAGGGACTGCTTTGGTGGTCAAATGTCCTCTTAAGTGGTGCTGCTTAAGAGGTGAATTTGCACACTTAAGCGGCCAGAGTTGGTGCTTTATAAACCTAATCCTTCATGATTTAAACCTTATTCCTTGGTATATTTCCTCCATTATTGTGCTTTTGAGCTAGGAAAATTTTGGATCTCTCATCCTATTGAGTTGAGTTAAGCTTGCTAAACTCTTCGTGATCACTTCCTAGTAATTCCTCCATAGAAATCCTGCTTCTTTTTGATAAATTCTAGTTTTGGAAATCCTTCATTTCTTGTCTTTAGGGGCTGTTTTGAGGTACGAGTTAAGGGTGGATCATGCTCAATTTTTGAGCATAGGTACCTTGTCCCACGAGGGACCTAATGACCTATTCAATTTTGTAATTCCATATATGAGTCCCACAGGCTTATTTTGACCTAACTTTTTGGCCCGGAGTTTATTATTGCAATATGGGTCTTATTTTACTCATAATGACTCGTAGATTATGTTTTTGATAGCACAACGGATTTTTGGAGATTGTCTAGAGAGGACGAGTAGCTCATGGTCGGTCCGAGGCTGCTGTTTGACATCCAGGTAGGCTACAGTCTACTTTACTCTATGAGATAGTGAATTGTATAGATTGTATGTGAGATAGGGGTTATATGAAAGGTTTTAGGTTATTTCTTCATTTTGACATTCTTAGCTTCCGTTAGGAGTCTTAGACTAGAACCACGTTTTAGAGTCCTTAGTTTTGGTAGTCGTTTTCCTTAAAATGAGTTCCTCAGGATATTTTAGCTAGTATAACAATCCCTTAAGGTAAATCTAATAGAATAGTACCCTTTTATTCGCCTATGGACCTTAGACTTCTTTGGTATCATATGGTCCACTTAGTATTGACCATATTCACCCTTTCGACATCTACATCTCAGACTAGAAAAAGAAATCTTGGTTACTTGATATGACCTAACGGTAAGAATAGTAATCCTTGGCATAGATTTGGGCTAGTACCACGCCGCCAAGTTGGGTTTCGTAGTTCGACTCCCCTAGTACCATACTTTATCCCATTTATGCTTCCTTCTTTTTGATATATTTATTTATACTCGTTGTTCAATATATATATACTCATATTTCTCTGTATATTGTTGGGCCTGAGGTCTTGGTTACGAGACCACTTGGATACCAGATTAGTTCTCTGAGCTTTGAAAGAGATATGACTTAGTTTATAGACACTTTGGCGCTTATGTTTTTATTGTTTGGACACTGGTGATGGCATGCATACAGTTATATGCATAGTTGGTGTACTACATGACTATAGACACTTAGGTTCTTACACGTGTAAAGACATTATTTTTACTATTATTTCCAAAAATGGATTTATTCCCCCTTTTCACTCTTAAAGTGGTTTATAAAATAAAAAAAGTACCACCCTTTCTATTTGATGTCAGTCTTGTAAACTATCATGCACCTCTTTGAAAACCTTGAACAAGGTAGATTCTAGTTCATTATCGATCTACTAATATATCATTTTTTTACTTATTTCGATTAAGAGAGATTTCGACCGTTTCTACACTATTCTATCATTTTATTATCAGTTCAACTTCCGGCACTGGATTTTATGAATTACTATTTGTTTAGTCTTAATTAGATTCTAAGCATTTATTACAGTCTTTCTTATCTCCAGTATTATTATAGAGCATATTTATTATGATTGATTATTGGAACTCTAGGTTCATGACTAAGCATTATATACGAATATCCTGAGTCCCCTATGGGTCCCTTTTTTTGGGAATCATATGCTGGAGAAAGGGACACCCCATTGGTCTTGCCTTGCAAGCCGGTGAGCCAAAGGAGGTGTATAGACTTGGTCCGATATGATACTTAATTGGTATGGCAATATTGGATTTTCTTAGCATTCGTTCATTCATATGCATTGCCTATCACTAATATTATTATTTGGCACTTGTATCTACCAATCTTATGGTGGCTGGATACGTATAGGTATGTTTGTTATTTGCTGAGTGATTATTTGTACGTTTAGGGCTTATGGAGGTTCGATTAGGTTATTATTCATCTGGGCTTATCCAGTTGTATTACTATTGATTATTATTATTTAGTTTATGGCAGGATGGATATGGTTTTGTACCTGAAGTTATAGGTTTTCTTTGTAGTTCCTTTGTCCTTTGATATTGTGAGCCTTGTTATTAGACTACCTTGTGATTATTCTTATTTTGGGTTAGATGTTCCGATTGTTGTAAAGCAATCTCCCTTCTTGTTTATGATCCTCATGATATTTAGGGTGTTAGGCTAGCTCCCTCAAGTTAGTACCTTTGTGTTTAGTTACCTATTTAGTACTGTCATAAAGCCCTTTCTTCTCTAACTATTCTTATTATAAATTTCCTTCTTTCTTTGTTACTACAATTCTATATTACCTTCATTCCTAACTATTCATGTTGTATAGCACTTTCATTCCTAGTAACTTGTAGAATATGATGGTTTATCTCTACTTCTCTATTATCCTTATTGTATTTCATTTCTTAGTTGCTTGTAATTTATATCCTTGACTTACATGTTATTTATACTTGCATCTATCTTTGGATATCAGTCAGCTTATTCCCATTGAGTACCGCATGTTTGGTAATCATACTATATTTTTCACCCTGCACATCATAATACGAGTTCTCGTTGCTGACGTATGTATTGTATGGAGCTGTGATGGATCAGAGATTTAGGGTGATCTCCTGGCATTCAGAGTTGTTCCTTCTCTTTCTCTTTTATGCTGGACTGGTCATTATTTTATATGTTGGAGGCAGTTTTGTATATATTTATGTTATGTTGACCTAGTACTATTATTATTTTAGTGGCTTCTATATTGACTGACACCAGGTCTTGGGGGATATTTGCTTCCTTTTACTTCTCTTTCCTTTTTTATTTAGTTTTGGTTATCTTTTCCTCTTATTAGCCCATTACTCATCGTTCTAGGCTATGGGTTGGCTTACCTACTGGTGGGTTATCATTGGTGCCATCATGACCTGAGAAATTGAATTGTGACAGTTTGGTATCAGAGCTTAGGTTCATCAATATCACTAGTACAAAAGTAAAATGCCTAGTAAGGTCCTACGAATTGGTATGATGACGTCCATATCCTATCTTTGGGAGGCTATAGGACATTCTTAGAAGATCCCATTTCTTAATTCTTTATCGTGTGTCTTTACTTCTATCAACTCCTAAGTACTTCTTTTGAATCCACTTCTTATCAAATGAATAGTGTGAGTTTCTTGATAGATGTGGACAGGACTTCTGCTCGTGTTACCTGAGTTTCAGTTCAGGTTAGGCTAGGGAGTCAGAGCTTGATATTGGGGATCTACAACATTAACTAATGGGTCTGGGGCTAGCTTAGGCTCTTGCAGAATTTGTGACTGCACCAGTTCTTCAGGATACTGTGTTGGAGATTTTGAGCCTTTTCGGGGATACATCATAAGTAGAGGTAATGTCGATACATCGGGTGGTTCTCCGGCTAGAGTTGGGTTTGTAGGTATTTAGTAAGGTTTTTATCAGTTTCAAAGTATGAGATAGGGTTTCTCAAATGGGCTAAGCATACTCCTAATTTATTTCATACAGAGCATGAGATGGTGTAGGGGTTTATCAAAGGACTAACTTTACCACTCTATTTGTCATCAGAGCATTTGATAGCAGCTGGGTCTACCTTATTTCAGGTTGTTGATCACACAAGAACTATAGAGTGGGTGTGTCTTGAGATATATAGAGGTTGCGGTAAGAGGCCCCGCCATCAACGCAACTGCAGTGGTAGTCCATCCAGAGGTAGGGATCCTTCAAACAGAGGTCAGTATCACTGTCAGCCTATCATCCCCATACATGTATCACCTCAGACAATAGGTGATTCTTATACCAACCATGATTATCTTAGTAGACAAAGTTTCGGTCAGGTATTATGGGGTTTTCAAACTAGTTCTTTAGATTCTAGCAACTGGTCAGGGTTAGCGCGTGTCTCCTGCTAGATCAGAGCTTTAGGGGTTTGTTATGACTGTAGGAAGATCGATCATTAGTCTAGAGAGTGTCCCCAAAGAGGGATTATTTAGCCGTCAGCACAGCCAAATCAGTCTTCTAGGGTTATGGCAACATTAGTCAGGGGCGGTCCCAAAGAGTTAGAAGTGATTCACTGTCAGGTGGTATATTTGGTTATTCAGATGCTCAGTTCGGGATCATACATGTTCAAGTTCGTACTTCTTCGAGTAGGCCAGGATCCATGGATTTAGATTCCACCATTATAGGTGTGATTTTGATTTGCTATCTTTTTGTTTCTATGCGATTTGATTTGGGTTTTTCATACCCATCTGTGTCCATATGAGTTTCTATCATTGTGTTAATTATTGTGAGCCCTTGTGTAGGTTTACACATATATGACTACCCCCGTACATATTTTCTTTTAGTAGTGAATTACGTCAATCGATATTATGATTACCTTGGGTTATAATGCTTTGTTAAATTCCCTTTCTTTGGTATAGTGGCGTTGCTGTGATCCTAGAATGGGACTTTTTGTTTTTACTTTCATGCCACTTACTCCAAACACTATATAATATTGCTACTTGTTATTTTATTAACTATTGTTGATCTTTAAATGATAGGTGGCTAGACTAGCATTATCTGGTTAGTATCCCTTTTTATGTGATTGTTGTTCGCTTGGCTTAGACGTTACCTTGATTACTTGCCCTTCTTATGTTAGTAAGGTGAGGGTGGTTGTTGAGAGGATTGGTGTGAAAAAAGGTTTAGCCTTTCGTGGTTTTGTTGTATTTATAGAATTACCGATCTTTTTCTATAGTTTGTTCCAAAGGTTGGCAAGTTGAGCTTTGTTCTTTTGGTTTATCTGGTTCATCACCTGGTAGTGGTATTGAACTTAGGTAATGATGTTAGGTCGGGTACTCAATTTTTTATGCGGTGTCATTCATGACTCAGCTGAGTTGAAAGGAGGTTAAGCGGATGGTCTCAGAATTTTCTAAGTTTTGGATTTTTTTGAACTAGCATGACTTCGTGTGATGCTTCTATTTGGTATATGAAAAGGAAGGATGGTTGTATATTCTTATCTATCAGTTGTTAGTAACCAAAGTGTGTGACTCTAGGGAGTGAGTATTGGTGGCAATGCTCTCTAAGTTGCTTGAGTTTTGGCTATTATTAGGACTCTTTACATTCCCAAGTTCATAGTTATGCCTAGGTGTGTTGTGCCTTGCAGTAGGTGCGGATTTATTGGTCGGGTGTTTAGCCCATGTTTATACCCTTTCATGATAGTGTTCTTCGACAACATCTTAGTTTCACCCCTTTTAGGACCATTGGGTATATACTTAGTTTCTGAAGGTGAGGATTTTCTTGGTTATATGATATTCTCAAGGACTTGTTAGCTCTAGTGGTAATTTTAACTCTTTCACATGAGGGCCAGAGAATTGTGATAGACTTTGTGTTTGGATGCTTGTTCGTTAGTTCGATCAATATGGATAGCTGAGGCCTAGTGTCCAAGCTCGGGTGTTAAGCTTATAGCTGTGGATTGCATCACTTCATTATAGCCTACATTTCAAGGTTTTATTTAGTTGAGATATCGTGGATAGGCTGACTAGGTCTGCTCTCTGCCTACCAATTCAGTTTCCTTCAGTTTAGAGAAATTGACTTAGATGGATGTCCACGGGATGGTCTGTTGCAACATGGCGTTGGTTTCTTCTATTTCCGACCTTGGTTCTCAATTTTTGTAGGACTTTAGGAAGTCTTATTAACGAGAAAAGTATATTCAAGTTCGTCTTAGCGTTGTTTCACCCACAGTCGATGGGGGACTTCTAGAGTGGGTCATCCAATTTTGAGAGGTTGTGCCACAGACTCATGACCATTGATTTTGAGGGACATTAGGACTATTTATTATCTTGATAGAGATCGCAGACATTAGTCATCACCATTTAGGTATTTAGGTGGAACCTTATGAGGCATTGTTCTTATTCTAGTCTGGTTGAATTTTTGGTGGGTCGGCTTCATTCTTTCAAGGTTAGTTATGGTGATTATGTGGAAAGGATTCAAATGATCCATGAGATATTTTGTGTAGTTCAGAGTAGACTGTAACACCCCGTACATTCCCAACCCTAATTTGATTGATTGGTGACCTAGGGTGTAGTTATAAACCTTAGCTTCGAGAGCACTAAGTACGTATGTTGTAGGGTTTTTGGATGGAACATTTGATATTGTACTAGTCAATGTGTTTAGACTCTTGTATGAGGAGTTGGAAACTTTTTGAAACATTTTAGGAGCGATAAATGAAGCTTGAATGAATCCTAAATAAAGGTTCTTAAAGACAAGAGGCAAGCTAAAGATTAGAACTTGAAGTATCTAACCAAATCCGCAACGAAAAGTCGAAGAAAGGAATTTTAAAAAAAATTTTGGTCCAGGGGTGTGCCAGACCACAGGAAGCAAGGGGGCATGCCAGGCAGAGTTCCAGGCCGCCCCTGCACACCTTTCAAATGCTGAAAATTTTTCTAAGTCCTAGGGGCGGCCGGGGCTGTGTCGGGCTGCTTTTTGCCAAATTTCTTCTCCAACCACGAGCCTATAAATGTGATTCTTGGCTTATTATATAATTATTACATCTTGGTAGGACTACGCTTGGACGATGTTGGCATCCAAATTATGTTTTTACCCTTTTATGTTCAATTAAGCCATAAGTGGCTAGAATTTCTTATTTGGAGATTGAGGCTACGAATATGAGTCTCGTGAGTTGAATATTGTCGTGACGCTTATGGAATTATTTAAACATGAGATATATAATGGATTACACATTGAATTTGGTGGGCTAAGTTGACATGTGTTATTGGGCTCAATTTGAGGCCCAAAAAGAGGCCAAAAGACATGGCCCAATGGGTCAAATGACCCATTCTTGCCATTGACCAAGTAAACATGTTATTATTGGACCAAGTGTGGCTAAGGATGACTTGAGGTCTATATAAAGGCCCCAAAATCAGATTTTAATCACTCAAACACACATGTATTTCTAGACTTTTCCAAGAAACCAAAAAAAGATATTTTCTCTCAACTCAAACCCTAAGAACCCTAAAGCAACTACAATTGTTGGACAAGATCATCATCTCTCAAGCTTGGGTAAGTGTTTATTCTTATGATTTAATATATTATATGCATGGGAGATTATGTATATCATGGTGGTTATGTTGGCAAGGTGTTGAATAGTGCACTTTTGCTTTTTGCTAAAAGATGTGCATCCTTGTGAATTGAACTTGAAAAAGGACTTGAGGTTTTGATGAAAGTGCATGGTATGGATGAAATATCAACATGTATGGTATGGTTATGTCCTTAACTTGTTATTTTTCTATATGTGTAAATTATGGAATTTTGGTTATGAAATGTATTGAGGTGACTTGATGGATTAATTGTGATGTGGTGTTAATGAGAAAGTGTAAAGAAGGAACTTGGTATTGAAATGCTATTGGTTTATGATGTTGTGGTCAATGAGTAGAATGTTGTGGTATTGCTGGTATGACAATGCCGTGAATGGTATTGGGAAGAGTGAAATGACATTATAAGGCAAACATGTAACTCATTATTGTCTTGTGCTCTTGTAAGGAAGTTGGTTGTTAACGTAAGTTCCGTTATGTACTTGTGATGTAGAGTGAAACGTAAGTAAGAAGCTGAATTATTGTACTCACATATTAGATTGTGTATTCATATTGGGAAGACAAGGTATGTAAGGTTACTCTTTCGGTATCCTCCTGCAACATATTGTTCATATTGGCTTTGTACTTATTCCATTCCAAAATTTCCAAAGGTATCTCATTTCAGGTTGTTATCTACTGTTAAGTCACATATTCCTCATTCATTAGCTGTTGTTGCTCATGTGTTACATAATTATGGACATGGTTCCAAAGTCCCAATAATATTATGTTCCAAGGCTTCCAATAAGGTTATGACTACAATTATGTCAATCTCTCACAAACAAAAGTATCAATCTCTCATAAGTGAATGTATTAATCTCTCATGAGTGAGAGTATCAATCTCCCACAAGTCACAAGTAAAAGTGTCAATCTCTCATAAGTAAGAAATGAAGAAACGTGTATATATATATATATATTATATTATGCCCCACTGATAAGGTGGATGAGCAGTATTATATTATAACCCACCTATAAGGTGGATGATCGATATTATATTATAACCCACCTATAAGGTGGATGATCGGTATTATATTATAACCCACATATAAGGTGGATGATCGGTATTATATTATAACCCACCTAAAAGGTGGATGAATATTATATTATGACCCCCGATAGAGTGGATGACTAATAAAAATGTTGATGAGCGTAAACGCAAAGAAGAATCTCTTGAATAGAAGAATCTCTTGGATAGAAGAATCTCTTGGAGGCAAGTCTCCTGAGTGAAGGTAATTCTCTTGAATGAAGGTGTATATGAAAGATATTATATGGATGATAAGGATATGAATGAGTGATCTAAAATAACAATAACAGAAGCAATGTACATGTTTCCACATATAAAACGATGGTTTATCCACATGGGTTATTCTCTCATATTTTATTTCATTGACATTCTTATGTATGATATAGTTTATTATAGCCTTACATACTCAGTACATTCCCCGTACTGACCCCCTTGGGGGACTTACCTTACTTGCTGCAGGTACAGGTGCTAGTAGACCTCCACAATAGGTTATGGATCATTTGCCAGTCATTGGTGAGCTCCAGTTGGTTTGGGGCTTCCCAAGTCTCATGTGTATTTTGGTTTTGGTTTTGGCATGGTAAATGTTGTATAAAGGGGGGACTTGTCCCGACTGTAGGTTGGTTATGTACATGTATCTGTTAGAGGCTTTGTATACTTATGTGGGAGAATAATTGTAAGAGTTGCATGTCCATTTTGACTTGATGGCCCTAACGGCCAAGTTTGATATATATATATCATATGTTTCCATGACTTCCACATAGTTGCATGATATATAATGATGTTCACATAGAGACATGTGTATGAGTGTACATGAGTAAAGATTGGTTCTCTCGAGCCTCAATGGCTTCGGGTGCCAGTCCGTCCCGTTAGAATTTAGGGCGTGATATAGATTATAGATTTAGAAAGACAAGAGAGTGTTAGATTTAGAGTTTGGAGTTGGCTGTATGGTTCATGCATTGGGTCGTCTTTAGACTTGTGGAGTATTCCCTTAGTTATGATCATACCGATGTGATGTTGGTATACTTTGGTTTGGGTATGGCGTACTTCTGTCGAGCTCGGTTCAGTTGAAGGCTAGTCGACTTTTGAGGATGAGTTGTGGTTATTTGGAAAAATGAAGAAAGAAGGTAAGTGTTGAAGGGATTCCCTTAGCGAAATCCCTTCGAAGTGTTGTTTGGCATCGGAGGTTTTGCTGGGAGGTTGCATGGGCTTGCGGACCCGTACCTTATTGTTTTGAGCTTTTGTACTCCTTTTATTACTTTTTTTTTTAGGATGAAAATTCTTTTACTAATGGATGTTGAAATGACCCTCTAGGTCATTTCCCATGTTTTTGTGGATTTCCAGCATTTTGAGCTTTCCTATAGCAGTCCTAAGTCATTTATGACTTTCTGGGACTGGTGGTTTTGTTCCTGGGTAGCTCGTTTGAGTTTTAAGCCCATTTATCTATTTTGGAGCTTTTGAAGTTGAAAAATTGGTCCTCAGCCAAAACTTCTAGTAAATGGCCTCAAATGAAAATTTTGATAGTTTAGGTAGCTCCAAAATGTATATTTTAGGCTAGGTGGACTTATGGTTTGGGTACCGAGGCTTCTGGGATCTATTTGGGCTATTTGATGGATTTTAGTTAAAATAAAACAATGGTTGTGGGGCCAATATTTTGTCAAAACGATCTATGTTGAAAATTTTGATGGTTCAATTGAGTCCAGAATACTGTTTCGGATGTTGATTTTCTGATGCAACCACTAAGTGGTCCTTTTAACGCCTAAGCGATATTGCTTTAGCTGTTGGGGAGCTGCTTAAGCGGATGCTGATGATGTCAGCTTCCATCGCTCAAGCGATCTCCTTTTCTCTTAAGCATAGCCGCTTTAGCGGTTAAGGAGCCATTTTATTAGGAGCTGGCCAGCCTAGCAGGGACCACTTTAGCAGTCAAATGTTTCTTAAGAGGAGTCGCTTTACCATTGAATTTGGTCACTTAAGCGGACAAAGCTGGCGCTTTATAATCTTGATCCTACACGATTTAAACCCTTTTACTTGGTATTTTTCCTCCATTATTGTGCATTTGAGCTAGGAAAATTGTGGAGCTTTCATCCTATCGAGTTGAGGTAAGCTTGCTATACTCTTCATGATCACTTCCTTGTAATTCCTCCATAGATATGCCACTTCTTTCTAATAAATTCTATTTTTGGAAACCCTTTATTTCTTGTCTTTTGGAGCTATTTTGAGGTTTGATTTGAGGGCGGATCATGATCAATTTTTGAGCATATGTTCCTTGTCCCACGAGGGACCTAATGACCTATTCAATTTCTAAATACCATATATGAGTCCCACAGGCTCATTTGGACCCAATTTTTTAGCCTGGAGTTTATTATTGCAATATGGATCTTGTTTTACTCGTAATGACCCATAGATTATGTTCTTGATAGCGCACTAGATTTTTGGAGGTAGTCTGGAGGGGATGAGTAGCTCATGATTGGTCCAAGGCTACTATTTGGCATCCAGGTAAGCTACGATCTACTTTAATCTATGAGATGGTGTATTATATAGATTGCATGCAGGATAGGGGTTATATGATTGGTTTTAGGTTATTTCTTTATTTTGACATTCTTAGCTTCCATTAGGAGTCTTAGACTAGAACCACATTTTGGAATCCTTAGTTTATTTAGACGCTTCCCTTAGAATGGGCCCCTTGGGGTACTTTAGCTAGTACAGTAATCCCTTAATATAACTACAATATAATAGTACCCTTTTATTAGCACGTGGACCTTAGACTTCTTTGGCATCATATTGTCCACTTGGTATTGACCCCTGATTTATATATTCACCCTTTCTACATTTATAACTCAGACTAGGATAAGGAGTCTTGGCTAGTTGCTATGACCTTTGGGTAAGAATAGCGATCCTTGGCATAGGTTTGGGCTAGTACCTCGCAACCAGGTTGGTTTTCTTAGTTCGACTCCCCTAGTACCATATTGTATCTTATTTATCCTCCCTTCTTTGTTGATATATTTATGTATACTTGTTGTTTAATACCTATGTATATACTCATGTTGTTCTGTATATTATTGGACCTGAGTCTTGGTTATGAGACCACTTGGATAATAGGTTAGTTCTCCGAGCTTTCAAAGAGATATGACTTAGTTTATAGACTCTTAGGCGCTTACATTTGCATTGTTTTGATACTAGTGATGACATGCATACAGTTATATACATATTTTGTGGTACGATTCAAAGTAAAGTCATTTTTTTTACTATTATTTCTAGAACGAGATTCATTCCTATTTGTCACTCTTAAACTGGTTTGGAAAACAAAAATCATACCACTCTTTCTATTTGATGCTAATCTTGTAAGCTAACATGCACCACTTTCAAAACATTAACCAAGGTAGATTCTGATTCATTCTCGATCTACTCATTTATCTTTACTTATTTATTTTTGTCAAGGAAGATTCTAACCCTTTCTACACTATTCTATTATTTTTAGTCCCTATCGATTTCGAGCACTGGATTTTATGGATTACTACTTGTTTAGTATTGGTTTGATTCCAAGCACTTATTACACTGTTGCTTATCTCTAGTATAGTTATGGAGAAAATTTATTAGGATTGATGATTGGAAGTCCTGGTTTGGAACCAGGCAGTATATACAAATATTTTGAGTTCCCTATAGGCCCCTCTATATGGGATACCCCATAGGTCCTGCCTTGCGAGATGGCGAGCCAAAGAAGGTGTATATACTTGGTACAATATGAAACTCAGTTTGTAAGGCGGTATTTGATTTTATTTGCATTCATTCATTTATATGCATTGCCTATCACTAGTTTAATTGTTTGGCACTTCTATCTACCGATCTTATAGGGGCTGGATAGGTATAGATATGTTTGTTGTTTACTGAGTGATTGTTTGTACCTTTCGAGCTTATGGGGGTCCAGTTAGGTTATTGTTCGTCTGGGCCCAGTTGCATTACTGTTGATATTATTATTTAGTTTGTGAAAGCATGGTTATGGATTTGTACCCAAGGTCATAGGTACTCTTTGGAGTTCCTTTCCCAGTTGATATTGTAAGCCTTGTTATTAGACTACCTTGTGATTATTCCTATTTGGGTTAGGTGTTCCGATAGTGCAAAAGCTAGCTCCCTTCTTGTTTATGATCCTCGATATATTTAGGATGTTAGGATAGCTCCCTCAGGTTAGTACCTTCGTGTTTAGCTACCTATTTAGTACTGGCGTATATCCCTTTCTTCTCTAGTTATTCTTATTGTATATTCCCTTCTTTCTTTATTACTACAATTGTATATTACCTTCATCCTTAGCTATTCATATTGTATAGTGCTTTCGTCCCTAGTTACTTGTAGAATATGATGGTTTATCTCCACTTTTCTATATCCTTATTGTATTTTATTTCTTAGTTAGTTTCTTGTAATGTATATGCTTACCTTACATGTTATTTATACTTGCATTTATTTTTGGAGCTCAATCGATCTACGCCTACTGAGTACCGCATGTTTGGTACTCATACTACACTTCTTTATCCTACAGATCATAGTATGAGTTTTCGCTACTGACGTGTGTATTGTATGGAGTTGTGATGGATCGGATATTAGCGGTGAGCTCCTGGCGCTCGGAGTTGTTCCTTCTCTTTCTTTCTTTTTCTGGACTGGTCTTTATTTTGTATTTTCGAGACGGTTTGTATGTATATATTATGTTTATCCAGTAATCCTATTATACTAGTGTCTCCTGTATCGACTGACACTAGGTCTTGGGGGATATTTGCTTCATACTGGTTCTCTTCCTCTTTTTATTTAGTTTTGGTTATCTTTTTCTCTTATTAGCCCATTACTCGTTATTCCAGACAATGGGTTGGCTTACCTACTGGTTGGTTATAGTAGATGACATCATGACCTAAGAAATTAGGTCGTGACATAAACCAACCTAAAAAATAAAAACCCGCAACCTAACCCACAATTTAAGTTTCAGTTCCACATAGTTGGAAACAAGAACGAATTGAAATGGGAGGAACCTAACAATTCATATATTAATATATTAAATCATCATATCATATCTATATCTATACTACCTTAAAAGCATGAACTCCAAAACTTAAAAGTGAAATAATTAAATTGTCCTTCTAAATTCAATAAATTTCCTTTTTAAATAAAAATTAATACTCTACTTATTTAAAAAGATTAATTAAAAGTCAATTTATTGAAGGGATGTATCCTATTTGGCTATTCAATTTTGGCTTCAACCATAGCGTCCTTTTATACTTGGTGTTTCAATGGACAAAAATCATGACGAGATGTATTTTTCCAATTGCCATTGTGATCCAAACCCACGTTATTCTTTTTTCCTTTTGTGGCATTCAGAAATAAATCCTAACACATTCAAGGACTTCTCCTCACAAGTTGAAACTTTAGGATCGACAGAAACTTAGACGAATGTTGGTAAAGTAGTGATTGGCTATTCTGGAGCAGAATGAGAATGAAGCAGAATATATACACAAAAGCTTTATTGCTCTCTGATGAATAGCCATGCATGCTACTTGTGGTGTTTCCTGAAAAGAGTACCAGGTCAAAGATTTTTCCTTCTACTCAAGAAATAAATCTGACAGTGGTACTTTCTCTTTACTAGATTCGTAGATTTACTCTTGGTTCATTAGATTTTCGGTTCTACTCCTATTCCGTCCATGTATTCTCCTAGTAAAGTTTTTGTCAATAATTATTTTTGGAAAATTCGACTTGTATGTTCATTATGTTCACATAGCTGAAAATTATCTTATCCACTTAAAAAAACAAATTCTTTGAGAAACTAGATTTAGGGCCATTTTGGTTGGAATTCTACCTTTTTTAATGATGTCTTTTTATTACATTAGTTTTGTCAATGAGTATAAGTAACCAGTAGCCTCAATTAACTTTTAAGCAATTGGTTAATATAGGAATGATATTTGATGATTGCTTACTTAAATAATGCTAAAATCAATTCTAAGATCTAACACATGCGCGGGTGTAGAAATATCAAGCCTAACCAACTGATTAGCTAAAGATTAAACCTCCAAGTACAAAGGTCACTCCTAAGTCAAGAGATGAGCTATACTCCCTATACTAGTTAACTTCCGGCTCAAGGCATCCGCAACCACATTTGCATCTCCAGGGTGATAAAGAATCGTGAGATTATAGTCCTTAAGACACTCAAGCCAATGTCGTTGTCTCATATTAAGATCTTGATGAGTGAAGAAATATTGAAGGCTACGGTGATAAGAGAAAATATCTCAATGGAATCCATAAAGGTAATGTCACCACAACTTCAAAACAGAAACAACTGCGGCCAACTCCAAATCATGGGTAGGGTAATTCTTCTCATAGGGCTTCAACTGAAGAGAAGCATAAGCAATCACCTTACCCTCCTGCATTAACATAGTACCCAATCCAACTCTGGAATCATCACAAATTATGGTAAATCCCATGCCCTCTTTGGGCTAACTCAAGATAGGAGCCGAAGTCAACAACTCCTTCAGCTTTTGAAAGCTCGCCTCACAAGCATTCGACCACTGAAAGGTAATCTTCTTATGAGTCAACTTGGTCAAGCAAGCCAAAATAGAAGAGAAACCCTACACAAAACACTGATAATAACCCGCTAAACCCACAAAACTTTGAATCTTGGTGGGACTGAGAGGTCTAGCCTAATCAGAAATGGCCGTTATCTTTGTCAGATCAACCATAATGCCATCCTTGGTCACCTCATGACCCAAGAAAGAAATAGAATCCAACCAGAACTCGCAATTGGAGAATTTAGAATATAACTTCTCATCGTACAATCTCTGAAGTATTGCAAACTCTTATGATCAGTATATATATCAACATGAACCCCATACAAGTAGTGGCGCCATATCTTTAAAACAAATATCACCGCTGCTAGCTCAAGATCATGTGTGGGATAATTTCTCTCATGTGGCAGCAACTATCGTGATGCATCGGCTATTACATTACCGTGCTACATTAATACACATCCTAAGCCAACTCTGAAAGCATCACAATATACCGCATACCCTTCTGTGCCTTCTGAAAGTACCAATACGGGTGTAGTCGTTAATTTATCCTTCAGCTCTTGGAAACTCTTTTCTCATGCATCGTTCCACTGAAACTTACTTGCATTGTGTGTTAGCTTTGTTAAAGGTGCAACAATGGACGAAAACCCTTCAACAAACCTCCTATAATAACCTGCCAATCCAACAAAACTATGAATCACTATAGGCATCGTAGGTCTTGGCCAATTCTTCACCGCTTCTATCTTAATGCTACAGATTTTAACCAAAATTCACATTTAGAGAACTTTGCATATAACTTACAGTCACGAAGGATCTGTAAAGCCTATCGTAAGTGATTAGTATGGTCTTATTCTGATCTTGAATAAACCAGTATATCCTCTATACACACTGTCACAAACACATCCAAGAATGGCTTGAACACACTATTCATCAAATCCGTAAAAACTGCTGGTGTATTTGTTAGCCCAAATGGCATAACCAAAAATTCATAGTGACCATACCGTGTTCGGAAAGCTGTCTCGGGTATATATTTTTTTCTAACCCTTACCTGATGATAACCCAATCTCAGTTCAATCTTTGAAAAGCATTTGACACCCTGCAACTGATCACACAAATCATCAATTCTGTGAAGAGGATATTTATTCTTGTCTGTTACCTTATTCAGTTACAGATAATCAATACACATTCTCAATGTGCCATCTTTATTGCATACAAATAACACTAGTGCACCCCACGGGGACATACTAGGCCTTATGAATCCCTTGTCTAGCAAGTCTTTTAACTGCTCCTTTAATTCTCATAATTCTGTCGGGGTCATTCTATACGGAGGAATAGAGATAGGCTGAGTACCTGGAATAACATCAATACCAAAGTCTACTTCCCGTTCTGGTGGCAAACCTGGAAGATCTTCAGGAAAGACATCAAGGAATTCATTTACCACCGAAATTGTTTGAAGAGTCGGTGGCATCACATCGGTATCATGCACTCTTACTAAGTGACATATGTACCCCTTGGATATCATTTTCCTTGCCTTAGGATAGGAAATAAATTAACCTCTCGGTGCTCCAACATTACCCCTCCATCCAAGGGTGGTCTTTTGCGGAAAATAGAAATGTACCTTCTTAGCTCGGCAAGCTACTATGGCATAACAAGAAGTCAACCAGTCCATACCCATTAAAACATCAAAATCTACCATTTCTAGCTCAATAAAATCCGCCAATGTATCATGGTCACAAATAGTTACTATACAATTGCGGTAGACTCTCTTAGCTATAATAGACTCACTAACGGGTGTAGATACTTCAAATGGCTTATCTAATACTTCTGGTGTGCTATTAAATTTTTCAGCAATCAATGAAGTGACATATCCGGATCAATCAATACATATACATCATGGGAAAAGATGGATAATGTACCTGTCACTACATTAGGAGAAGCCTCCAACTTCTGCCGATCCGCCAAAGCATAGGTACGGTCCTGTACTCCGATAGAACTAGTGTAACACATCGTACCTTCCCAACCCTACTTGATGACATTTAACAATGGTTAATTAGGTGTTGAGAGCCAGACGTGTGTATTTTGTAATGCTAAGGATGAGAAAAATAGAATTTGGCCTCGTATATGGGATTAAACCTTTGTGGAAGTGTTTTGTGATTTTCATGGGACAGTTATGGGGTTCAAAATGAGGTTAAGAGGACCTCTAAACAAAGGATATTAATGTTAAGAAGTGAGTTAAAGAATAGGACTTGAAGTATCTAACCAAACCCGCGAAGAGAAGTCAAAAAATGCAATTTTTGAAAAATTTTAAGGAGGGGCGCATTTGGGACCGTACCACGCCACTATGGGCTAAAATTTTTAGCCCATAGGCAGTAATTTGGAGCGCCCAGGGGCGTTCCACCTTGGGTTTTCCACTTTTTCAAAAGTTGGAAATTTCTAGGTCCCAAGGGTATCTGGGGACGTACCGAGCCGATTTTTGCCACATATCTTTTACAACATATAAGAAATGAGTAAAATATTATATTGGCATTATAAAATTACTCGATAACGAATTTGGGATCAAAATGACGATTTTACCCTTTTGGGCAAAAGAGGCCATACGTGGCTAGAATCGTTTGTTCTTGGGATTGAGGCTACGGATATGAATAACATGAGTGGTAATATTGTTGTAACACATATGAGATGACGTGAACACGAGAAATTATTGATTTTACTGGGTTAAGTGAATTGGGCCCAAAAAGGACCCAAAAATGAAAAGAATGCATGGCCTAAAATGGGTCAAATGACCCATTCTTTCAAGACCTTATAGACCAAGCATTTAATGCTTTAGAAGTGGATAAGGATGGACATAAATGCTTATAAAAGGGACCAAAAATCTGATTTTTGTGGTCATTTGGAAGCTCATGCCTTTTGGTCTATTTTTCAACATATTTTCTCTTAAACCCTAGAAGCTCAAAGGCAACTCTTGAAGCAAGATCATCCTATTCCAAGCCTTGGTAAGTATTTATTCTAATGGATTAACATATTATATGCATGGTAGATTATGTATATCATGATAGTTATGTTGGCAAGGTGGTGAATGGTGTATTGTTGCTTTTGGTGGAAGATGTGCCATCTTTGTGAATTGAAGGTGAAAAAAGAGACTTGATGTCTTAATGAAAGAGCATGGTATGGATAAAATATGAACATGTATGGTGTTATTTTGTTTTTAACCATGTTATTTTCATATAAGTGTAAATTATGGGATTTTGGCCGATTTGTTATTGTGAGGTGTATTGAAGGAAATTGATGGCATACTTATGATGTTGTGATAATGGAGAGTGGAAAGTGTAAACTTGGCATGACATGCCATTGGTTATCATGTGTTGGTCAATGTTGGGAATATTGTGGCATTTTTGGAATAATACTTTCATGAATGGTTGTGTCAAGCGGGACATGGCATGTTTAAAGGCAAACATAAGAATTATATTTATTATATGCATTATAAAGTAGTTGGTGGTTAATGTTGGCTCCGTTGTGTATTTGTGTTGTAGAGTGAAACATAAGGAAGGAGCGGAACTATTGTATGTGCATTTAAGATTGTGTGTTGGTATTGAGAATACAAGGTATGTAAGGTTACTTTGTTCGTATCTTTTTGCGGTACGTCGTATTCACTTTGGCATTATGCTAGTCCTATCCCGAAATGTGCTAAGGTATCTTATATCCGGCTATCAATGGTCATTATCCTATATTTCCTCCTCATTGAGCATTTGTGAATCTCATGTCTCATAAGTCATGGTTAATGTTCCACAAGCCCAAAAAGGATATGTTCCAAAGTGCCAATAGTGGCTATACACATACCTCTTGTTCATTGACTTGTGTCTAATGATTTCAATCATGTTATCTATTGTTGAGTCACATATTCCTCATTCATGAGTTATTGTTGTTCATGGGTTACATAATTATGGACATGTTCCAAAAGTCCCAATCATGTTGTGTTCTTGAGTTTCCAAGAATGTTGTGGCTATGTACATACGTTAATCTCTCATCACTGATTGTATCACTCTCTCATAAGAGGATGAATCAATTCCTCACAAGTACCAATTTATCAAAAGTAAGAATAAAGTAATACACATTTGTTGTTGGTTATGATTTATGGGTGGCAAGTCTAGGGGCATAAGCCTAGCTCGACTCGATTCCGATGTGTTGATTTATGGGTGGCAAGTCTAGGGGCATAAGCCTAGCTCGACTCGATCCCGATGTGTTGATTTATGGGTGGAAAGTCTAGGGGCATAAGCCTAGCTCGACTCGATCCCGATGTATTTATTTATGGGTGGCAGGTCTAGGGGCATAAGCCTAGCTCGACCCAATCCCAACATCACATGATGTGATGTTAAGACCCACTGATCAGTCGGGGCCCGGGTACATTATGATATGAGCAATAAGGAATAAATCATAAAGAGAAGAAATTAATTTATATAAGCTACATTGTTCCACATATGCAATCGATGAGTTGTTTATGTTGCCTATCCTATTACATGTTGATTCTATTGATGTATTTATGACAAGTTTCATATGGCCTTACATACTTAGTACATTCTCCGTACTGACCCCTCTCGGGGGATTTACCTTACTTGCTGCAGGCGCAGGCACTAGTAGGCCTCCACTGTAGGTTGCGGATCTTTTGTCGACTTTTGGTGAGCTCCAGTAGGTTCGGGGCTTCCTTAGTTGCTATGTACATTCATTTTGGTATTGTATATGCGTATAGAGCGGGGTGTTGTCCCGACTCTAGGATTGTCATAGTCATGTATCTGTAGAGGCTTTGTAGACTTATGTGGGAACAGAATGTAAGATATGTATGCTCATTTTGGTTTGTTGGTCCCAACGGCCAAGTTGATATATAAATATGGCATATGTTTCCATATCCATTTCCATATCCATGACTTTTGCATAGTTGCATGGGGTTTCATAAGGTCCATATGAGGAGATGCATGCGAGTGTTCATAAGCAAAGATTGGTTCTCTCGGGCCATGTCTGCTTCGGTTGCCAATCACGCCTCGTTGGGACTCGGGGTGTGACAACTAGCTGCTCCTCTCATACCTTTACCATGACTAGTAGGCTGATCTCCCAACAATGATGATACAACAGCTGACCCGGTAGGTCGCGTCATACTACCCATGCCCCTGTGTGGGATTTTCTCATCCTGTGACCCGACATACCACACCAAAAGTAAACATTTGTCCCACGCCGGCATTCACCTAAATGAAACCTTCCGCAGTGTTGACACGGCTGGCGAGAAAACCTTGATTGGTTCATACTTCCTTGTTTTAGGATTTTGTGAACCTCGAATCCCACTACTTTGCCCAAAATGGCTGCCTCTAAACCCACGAAATTGGGATGGAGTACTTGCTGTAGGGTAAGAAAATAATGGTCTAGGCGGTCTATTAAAAACCCAAGTCCTAAATTCTCCTTGGGACGCCATGAAATGTCCCATAGGTCTAGCCCTCTTTGACGGCCCTTCTTCAAATTCTTGCGCCCTTCTCCTTTGACTTATCTTCCCTAAAAAAGCTGGACCAATGGGTCCTTGATTTTGTGCAGTGACTATCTGAGTCAACATGTGCACCGCATTCCATATATCCTGTTCAGTAGAATTAACAGGCGGTTCTGCGGGTACTTCTCTCTTTCTTGGCTCTCTTGGACCTGGAAAAGTAGAAGAAGCCCGTGATACAAACTCAGTTGTAGTCCTAGTTCCTTCTCCGGCAAGCATGTCTACTTTCTTACCTTTGCCACTACCTTGTCTTGTATTCGACATTTTTCTATAACAAGAAAACCAATTTCAATAGTCAGATATGATTCCACCTACAACTTTGGCTCTATTACACGATCTAGGAAATAAAGAACAGAAATGACTCCTAATGCCCCATAGCCTCCGGTTTATAAATGTGGTGTACAACACATCCATAAGCAAGACTCTACTTTTACACGGCTTTGTAGACACCCTTAGGATGACCTGCTCTGATACCACTTTTGTCACGCCTCAAATCCCATTGAGGCAGACTGGCACCCAAAGCCGATAAGGCCCGAGAGAACCAACCTTCATTCATGTACACTCGTATACATGTCATTAAATGAACAACACTCTATCACATATGGCTACAAGATACCAATGGCGAAAGTAATAGAAAAACATTTAATAGATATGAAACTTGGCCATTAGGGCCATCACATCAAAAGCATACATCCCATCATTTGTCCCACAACGTCTACAAAAGCCTCTAACAGATACATAACCAAGCCTAAAGTAGGGACAAGTCCCCTCTTTATACATTTGTTACACAGTACCAAAACCATGTACAAAAGTGACTCGGAAAGCCCCGAACGAAATTGGAGCTCACCAATAGTCTGCGGATGCCCCAAATCCTACGACGGAGGTCTACTAGGACCTGTGCCTGCAACAAGTAAAGTAAGTCCCCCAAGGGACGTCAGTACGAAAGAATGTACTGAGTATGTAAGGCCATAAATAACTGCTTAAAATACAAGAACTATAATGGAATCAAAGTCAAATGAATAATCAATAAGGATAAACCACCATTCTGTATGTGTGGAACCATGTACATTACATTCATTACTTTATTTGGTTTTACATTCATTCATTCATTCATCATTCATTCATCATTAGTTCATATAATGCCCGGGCGCCCCAAGCTGATCAGTGGGTCATAATCATATCATAACAATGGGATCGTCTCTAGCTAGGCTTATGTGCCCCTTTGAGCTTTCCACCTATAAATCCAATAATCCTTCGGGATCGTCTCTAGCTAGGCTTATGTTCCCCTTTGAGCTTTCCACCCGTACTCAAGCTTTAAACACTATGAATTACTTCATTCCTTTACTTTTTAAAGATTGATACATTGGTGGTTATAACATTATTGGAGCTTTGGAACATTAGTTAATGAATAAGAGACATGTGAATAACAATATATGTCAAACCTGAAATGAGATACTTTGGAACTTTAGTCAATGAATAGGAGACATGTGAATAACAATATATGTCAAACCTGAAATGAGATACTTTGGAACATTTCGAAATGGAAACTAGTAGGTAACAATGAGAACAATAGGTGCTGCCAAGGATACGAAAAGAGTAACCTTACATACCTTATCCTTCCAACATATGACTATAACAATCCAATAAATATGTGAAGACAACAATTCAGCTCCTTCCTTACATTTTATGCTACAATGCAAGTACAAACCGGAGCTCACGTTAACAACTAACTGCATGACAAATGCATAAGATGACAATGAGCTGCGTGACTGCCATATAATGTCATTTCACCCTCTTACAATACCATTTAATGCATCACCATACCAACAACACCAAAACATGCTACACATCAACCAAGACATCATAAATAGATAGCATTTTACACCAAGTTTATACTTTACCCTTCCCCTTCAACACAACATCACATTTACTCCATCAAGTCACTTAAATACCTTTCAAAATAACACATTAGAATCAATCCACAAGTGATACAATTCAAAATGACTCCGTACTACCCCTTAGGGCCATCCAAATGGTACCATAAGTTGATAATTGCATCCAAGAAGGGTATAAGAGCCTTGGGGGGTCAAAGAGAAGCAAAAACAAACAAAACAAAATTCTAGAATGGCCTGTGGAGCCACCTTTACCCGCAGGTGGATGAGGTACGACCGAAGGTGCCCATCTGGCCTTGTCCAGGTCCACATGCGTTGGCATCTGCGCCCACAGGTGCCCCATCCGCGAGGGTGGATGCCCGGTTCGGCTAAAATGGGTCTCTTTTGGGTCCCTTTTTGTAATAAATGATCCATGTCCATAATTAAGCTTCTCTTTTAATATTTTAAGTTATCTTGGATGCCAACGAACAATCATGATTTCACAACGCACATGAACATCACAAAACTACATTTTCCTTTCAATACACCACCAATTACATGCACAAGTTCACATCAACAATTCCAACGGTTATACACAAAGAGAAAGCAAGTTAGGGACATAAAAACATATTACATGTTGACATTTCATCCATCAAATTCACTTTATTCAAGACCACAAGTCCACTTTCAAGTTTATAAGGCAAAACCTTTTATCGATTAAGCAAAAGTATACCGTTTCACGCATAGTGGACTGCTCAACACTTTGTTAACATAACCAACATGATTTACATACCATCTTATGCATATAATATATTAAACCATAAGATTAAACACTTACCAAATCTTGCAAAAGGATGATCTTGTCCAAAGGAAATGGTTGCTTAGGATTTGTAAGAGAAGAGAATGTTATGGAAAAATCTAGAAATGAGACATATGTGTTTTGTTGATTAAAATCTAATTTGTTGCCTTATATAGTGCCTCATAGTCATCCTTAGCCAAACACTTAGTCAATAATTGACATGTTTACTTGGTCAAAGGTTGAATGGGTCATTTATTTCCATTTGGGCCATGTCTTTTGCTTAATATTTTGGCCTCTTTTGAGCCCATTAGCACAAAACTAATTCAGCCCACTACCATTAATGTGTAATACACCAATCATCTCATATTTAAATAATTCCATAAATGTTAAGACAATCAATTAGGTTCAGAAATGTACAGGGTGTTACACATGCGCATAGAACCATCTCACAAACAAGACAGGAGCACCCTAATGGGATACACTTGGTAAAGTGAAACCCTTACTCAACAAATCCTGCAACTGCTCCTTTAATTCCTTCAACTTAGTCGGGTCCATCCTATAGGGAGGAATGGAAATGGGCTTGGTGCCAGGCTCAACATCAATAGCAAAGTCAACATCCCAGTTTGGAGGCATACCAGGTAAGTCTATAGGTAACATATCCTGAAATTCCTTAAAACTCGAACCGAATCCAAAGAAAGCTGTGAAGCAACACTAGTATCTCGAATGAAAGCCAAAAAAGATTGACATCCTTTTTCTAACATGCGATGAGCACGTAGAAAAGATATAACTCCCTTCGGATCCAAATTAAGAGTACCCTTCCAAACTAACCTAGCACACTCGAAGTAGGTAAGGTTACGGCCTTGGCATAACAATCCAAAATAGCATGACAGGGAGGTAACCAATCCATACCCAAGATAAATCAAAATCAACCATATCTAGGATAATCAAGTCTTCAAAAATCTCACGCCCCACAAAGGTCACTACACAAGGTCGGTACACCCAATCCACCTCTAAAAAATCTCCTATAGGGGTAGAAACATGAAGAGGACCATCAAGGGACTCATATGTAGCATCAAAACTAGTAGAAACATATGTAGACACATAGGAGAATGTAGACTCAGTGTCAAATAACATGAAAGTAGAAGATAGAAAACTAGGATGATACCTATAATAACTATATAAAAGGCCTCTGCCTCAAGTATCGTAAGTATAGCATAACATTGTCCACGTCTGCTCTCAGATTGAGCAACCTCGTGTCCACCACCACAAGCTCTCCAAGCTCTACTTTGAGCACCTCTAGTATCACCCATGCCACTCTGTGAACCACCCCTGATTATAGAAATAAGAATAGGGTAAAGCTGAAACTGAGAACCCTATTGAGTAAGACCAAACATATGCCGAGGAAAATCCTTCACCAAATGACCAACTTCCTGACATACATAACACCCTCTACTACCTGACTCAATCTATGAAGGGTCCAAAGGACTAGGACGGTCATTCTGGCCTAATGAACTAAAGTTAGAACATCTACCCATGACCTGATACCTGGCTACTTGAAGCCACAGAAACCAAAGGCCTACCACCTGATCCATGTAAAGCTACCTGAATAGGACTACCATGATAACCACGAGAACCTCTACAAGAGATATCCCTTCCTCAAGATGCATATCAACTAAACTCACCCTGTCGGTGCACCTTCTTGGTGCCTCCCTGAGTAAAATCGACTCAATCAACTTAGCATGCTCTACAATACTCTGAAAAGAATCTTCTAAAACTACCATTTGAGCTGTAGCAAACTGATAAGGACCCTCCAATCCCTTGAAAAACTTCCTATTCCTCTTTGACTCAGTGGAGATGCTGGCGATGAAATATATGGATAAAGCATGAAAGTGTGCCTCACACTCAACAATAGTCATGGAGCCCTGCTCCAAGTGATCAAACTCATCTCTTATCTGATCCCTCAAACTGTAAGGCATGAACCTCTCCTGAAAAGCCTCAGAAAACTCTCTCCATTACATAGTAGGCAAACCCAATGGTTTACAAATAGAAAGATACCTCTACCACTGTCTGGCCATATCGGTCAACTGATAAGTCGTATGAGCAACACCATGAGACTTAAGGGATCCGAGGTTATACAACCTCTCCTGACAGTCATTCATATTCTCATATATATCCTCTCCAATCACACCTCTAAACGTGGGAGGAGCCAAGCAAATAAACCTCTCGAACCTCTTTTAATCATCAAAAGACATCACAAAACTAGAAAAATTGGAGGGACAGTAGGTTTAGTAAGAAGTGAATCCATACATGGTGATATCATAAAAGATGGTTGTACCTCTGAAGTTAGAATACCATAAGCAAAACCTATTACTGATAGTGGAACACCACTCAAAGTCTGAGAAGTACTCGATGCACTCAAAGGAACACCATCCAAATGGCTCAATAGATGAATCAATAAATCCTATAGCACTGGGGTGTCAACCCAACCTTGTGGGATCTGAGATGGCCCTATACCCCTGGATAATAATCACCCTTAGCATCCTCAACCTCAGGCTCGGAAGAGGCCTCCCTAGCACATCCTCTGACTGGGGAAGCTCCTCATGTCCGTCCTCTACCTTTGGGTTTGCCAAGAGCCCTACCTCACCCCCCAACTGGGGCCCTAATATTAGGTACCAACTCTATATCCCTAGCATAACTGGACCTAGTCCTCACCATCTTGCAAAAAGGAATGAAATACAAGTTTAGAACATGGGGTATGAATAACCTGCACAATAAGAAATCAAATTTGAGATTTTTTCCTAAAGATATCTTATAGCCTCTCAAAGATAGATACGAACATCTACGTACCGATCTGTGAGAGTCTACTAGTCATCCAACTCTTATACTTACGAGACCCGTGAGCCTAGCGCTCTGATACCAATTTGTCACGACCCAAAAGTTGAGGTTATCATGGCACCTACTGAGACCTAGCCTTGGCATGTAAGCCAATTACCCAAAAAGGAAAAGAAAACCCATATTATAGCCTAAACAAAATAAATGATACTTTTAGAACAAAGTCAAGCCAACACATATATAACAATAGCGAAAGTCTAAAATAAACATACATAAAACCCTTAAAATATGATGTTATAAGTACAAGAGAATCTAGGACATAACTGAATAGCTGAATACATAAATTCATCTCTAAAAATGAGTAAAGAAAAGATAAGGATAAGAAGAGGCCCCAAAATCAGCTTTGAGCTCTAGAGGGCACTAGTACCTCAAATGTCAACTTAGAGTGGCATGAATCATCTACCGCATCTCATACTCGAGCTAGGATCTGCATCGAAAAGGCACAGTAGGGGTGAGTATGGTCCACTTGTACTCAGTAGGTATCATAGGCCGATTGAGAAAAAAAGAAGATAATACAAGTAAAAGAAACTATGAGCATGTCACCTGTATACAGAAAAGTTCCCAAACGGTAGCGTACACCATCTCCACTAATAGTTCTAAAATATAAAATCGATATAGGAATAAATAAACACAAAAAACATATATGGAAACTAAGTACACATCAAGGATGCATAAAAAACACAAAAAGTACATATGTAATGCAATGAAATAATGATGAATAATTGAAAGATATCGAATGAATTTTTGTATACACCTACCAAGCATCAGCACTTCCAAGATAGGATCCCTAAGGGGTTCGCAACCCATATACTACCTCAAATATCAACCTCCCTCTCTAACTAGTGTTCATGGATCAAGCGTATTATAAAGTGTCACATTCACCTCTTCGGCGATTGTTCACGAATCAAGGATTTTATAAAAATATTTCATTTTTTTTTGAATCAGTATTTCTCAATGGTACCAATGTCTCATGAATATGTATGAAATGAGAATGAAATGCTAACAACCAGTCAATACAATGATAGAAATCCACTCAAAATCAACTCAATGTGTCAATAATTCATGATATCAGTTCTCGCTTGGCACCACCAGAATAAATAGGCATGTAAGACATCAATAATATCATTTTAATCCCATATTCAAATATTTTCATTATGATAGAGACAAAAAATATTCAAAAAGGCCTATAATATCTATATAATCCCCCGCACAGGCATTTCATTAAAAATAATGGTATAAAATGCGTAAATAAGGCCTATGATGTCAAATAAAGCTCCCGCACGGGCAACACGCAATATATGATAACTCAAATCAAACAAAAATAAGCATATAAGCCCCCATATGGGCACACAACAATATTAATAACCTTGAAATAACACTCCCATGGCTAATTTCCTAAACCCATAGCATGCTTTACTTGTTTATTAACTACCCAACCTAGTTTCAAGAAAGGTTCAGCCTTAACCTACCTCAAAATTATGAAAATCCGAGCCTAGAACCTTCAAAAAAGAGCCTTTCCCTTTCAAACGGTCTCAAAATTGACTAAAACATTCAAATATAGAATCTACACGTTAAAGGAAGCTAATAATACCCATATCGACTATATTTAAGACGGGTTCAAAAATGGGTTTGAAAATAAAAGAGCTAAAGCTATAATTTTATTTTAGAAACATGTTCCGCAAGATTATAGGATTCTACAGTTGAAAAGCCAAGCAAAAATGAGTTAAAAAGGAGGCTCAAATTGAAGAAAAAACAGATTTAAAGCTTTACCGGCAAAACCCCCCAAAACCCACGTTGAAATCAAGATTAAAGAATTTTTTTGATGATATAATCAATGGAAACACGATTTTGGTGCTTACCTAAGTACAAATGGTTAAGAAAACCCTCAAAATTGCCCTAACCCGAAGCTTCAAGGTTCAAAAATAGTGAAAATCAAAAAATTGGACTATTTATAATGTTTTGTGAACAGTACCTCATGATCAAGGACCCCACCTCACCATTGCGAGGATCAAAATTGACCGGCCATTATGTTCGTCATCATAGTCGCGCAGCTGGGCCTCACAATTACAATAAGTCAACTTGACTCGGTGCATCAATTTACTCTTCGCGATCGCGGTACCCCATCTCACGATCGCGATGAGTTGTTTGATAAAGGGTCGTTATCACGATATGTGGCCATGCGAGCACGATGGGACCCCTAATCCTATACCAGAAACTGCAAACCAGCAGTTATAGTTTTTGGAAAATGGTTTCTATTAGACCCTCAGGATTCGTCCGGGACCCAACAAAAATAAACCCGATATGCTACTTGAATAATTTTGACGTTCCATACTCAATAGTAATGTTGTATTTTTGAAAAGAAGTTGTTTTTAACAAATTGACCCTCGGGACCTTATTTAGGCATTTTCACTAGTTTTTTCAAAATAAGGTTTGAAATGCAAAATAAAGGTTTAGAAGCCAAACCAACCCTGCTACTATCCCAAAATCAATGTTTTGGATCTAATGGAATTGTCCAAATCGTCATCTGATGCCTGAAACATATAATATTAACTGAAGCCAAACTAGTGGTTTTTAAAGCCTCTAAGAGTCTCAAACACTTACAAATTATTATCGAATGCATAGGGAATCATTCCAACCATCCCCACACTTCATGATCAGCATATAACAACCACGAGGAAGGATGAAATAGTTAAACTATGTAAAAAGGAAAAATTTCACAGAAAAGGGTTATATTTACCCTTGTACTTTCATAAAAAGGTTATGTACTTTCATAAAAAGGTTATATTTATATGTCGATATTTTTCTTGATATAGTTGCTATTACCATATAACTTAGGACACATATTTTCCCTTAGACTGTTAACTCCCATGCCCTTACCCTTATTATCTTATGTGACGGCTATATGACACCTACATGGATATATTTTTATCCTAATTAAATTTTTTTGAAATATAATTCTTCTAGCCGACCCATTTAACCCTATAAACCCATTTCCTAATTTCCTTTGTATACCACATAAGATAAAATGTTTATTGATATTTTGAAGTTCAGGCTATGTTTATTGATAATCCTATTTCAGATGATGAAGCTAGGAAAAGTCATGTCAGCGCTAAAGTTGTCCCAGGTTGTTGGATGATAGTGGAAATGGGAAGAGAAATGGAGGTCTTTCCTATAAGTTAAATAACATTTTATCAATGTCAAGATCAATTTTTCCTTGGTAGCATCTTGTAAACAACTCTTGTAAGAGGTGTTGATCTTTGCCTGATATCTTTTTACAACCATTGTTGATCTCGTGTAATATGTCGCTAGCATAAAAAAATTCAAGAAATTTAAGAGTAACACAAGTTAATCACTTCAGTTGGACGATTACGTGTCGTGATGTAAATTATAGCTTATGCTTCATAGAAGAAGTTGTTTCTCGGTCAATAAGACTCCATGTGAAAGAGTTTTAGAAAGTGGGTTTATTGGGTCAGTTTGGTCGGTAGATAATGGATTAAATAGAAGAATTACATTGGAGGAAAATTTTAATCCAAATAAAGTATATCCGCGTAGGTACCATATACCTGCCATATAACATAATAAGGGTGGGACATGGGAGTTAACCGTCCAAGGGCAAATATGTGCCCAAAGTTTGATGGGAAAATATATCAAAAAGTATGATGAGAGATAAATATAACCTTTTTTTGAAAGTTCAAGACAAATATGACCCCTTTCCATTGAATTTATTTTTACAGTGTTTAATATATTTCCCCAAAAAATAGACAATGTGATTATTGCTATTTCTCTTTTAGGGAAAGAGAGGTTTATAAAATCAAGAACTTTGAAGTATTTTTGTCATTCCATTTAGAGATAAAGGGAATATAAAACCTTGAATCTTGAAATATTACTAAGTATATTATTTAAGTTTCTTATATAATGCCTTCAAACGAAGAGTACTTTGATAGGAAAGTATTCATTGAAAAATATTGTCATGATAAATATATTTTTACTTTCTCAGAGAGATTTTTGTTTTTATTCGTCTCATTATAGTTGGTCTCTTATAACTGAAAGATTAGCAAGAACAAAATAATGAAATAAATAATTACTTGAATGACCATACAATAAGAAAACTTTTGAATTAATATGTTGAACCAATGTCACATTGGTCTATCAGTTGTCCAATTATAGGATATATAATTTACAATTGTCTCTTTTGTTTTGACGATCCATACGGAAATCAGGATATTCATATACTTCAAAGTTGCAAAAAAGATGTGCTCTTCTTTTATATAAGTAGTTTATAAATATGTAAATTATATTTTCATGTGTCGGTTGAGTTTTATAATGTCGCGATCCAAATCATGGCTAGTTCGAGCACTTACCCAACTCTACCCTAGATAGGAGAATCCTTACTACCCAACCTTTAATCACTTCTAAAAAATTTTTAGTAAAAACCTTAAGCATTAGTAAATAATAAACATTTCTTTTTAAATAAAACTTATTGCAAAGTACATTACGAAAATTAATTACACATCTTTCCAGAACCAAGTCTAAACAGGTACAAGAGCACTAAACAAATGAAGTAAGACTCAAGACACATAATCTATGTAAGAGTAGAACGACAAGAGCTGCTGAAGAATAATCGCTGCTGCACCTATAGAAACTCCAACTGGCCTACAACACGGCTATATCCCCAAAAGAAGATATAGTAAGAGTAGTATCAGTACAACCACACGTACTTGTAGGTATCATAGACTGATCAGGGTTATAAAATAAATAATAAAAAATAGCAATCAAGGAAAGATTATGACAATAATAAATACTTAGAGAACTAAATATTACCAACACACTTCAGTATTCTTTAACTCTCAAACTTACCACCCTCTCTCGTAATGATATCCCTATTAATCTTCTCTTAAAGTGACTAAGTAACCATAACCCTATAGAACTACCAAGTCCATATTCCTACACACTCACCATTCTTAGAAAACATCCAATATCCCTTATTCATGAAAAACTTACTTGCTATTGTATTTCCTATTTTCCATCGATAATACTACCACTCCGGCCCTCAAAAGACAACCACAACTGCACAGAAAGATAATACGGTATCCTCACACATATAATGTACACATAGGAAATAAGATCTACACACAGCCAAGACATATCTTATATCTAAGTATTCATGTCCACCACTTAGACTTAGGCAAATTAGGCAACAATATCCAAGGATAACCACATGTGCAAATACAATAATGAATATATGCATGCAAGGTTTACACATATACTAGGGTCATCATGGACCCTTAGCTATGACCTGTAGGGGACGAGCTCAGTCCATATACCAGTATTGGTATGGTACCTGATCCAAATATCAGTGTCGACTTACAACTGATTCCAATATCAATTTGTATTGGCATGACACCCGATCCCAATATCAATCTGTGTCGGTGTAACACCCAATATCAACAACATCTCACCAAAAAAATCTCAACACAATGCTCAATGCATGATGACAATCAACAGTTAGAAATATTTTTGAAGGCTAGCACAGACATTCAACTCAAATATAAGCATAGAGTTAAATCGAGTCTATAACTACATTTAACTTGCCATACCTACCCAACCATTAAGAATCATTGCCAATTAATTGTCGTTTATCCTTATCCCAATTTCCACTTTTACTTAAGGACACTATAACTCTACTCTTTTCCCTTTTTTATTATACTAATAGCAACCCCAGTATGAGCGACTAACCCCAATTTAGTTTCACACACAACCTTCTTCTATAATTCTTTACATCACCATAACTATCCTTAATTTATAGAATCCTCCCTCAAAAATCAACTCAACTCCACTTACTTACCCCCTATTGTTGACTTGAAACACATGCAAGAAAACTTCTCTGTCTACCCAATAAGTTCACCCATTAAGCTACCCTTTTTAAATAAACTTATAACAACCTCCATTTAATGGCCTACCTCTAGTTCATACAAGCATTATAACTTCCTAACAACTGAAAGGTTAACATAGTTCATTAACTCAACATGCATCACCAAATTCATCAATTCATTATCCTAGTTTCTGTTTATTATCAAATCCATCCAAACTCCGAGCCCATAGGCCTAGGCATGAATCAAAACTATAGTTATTACATGTATCTAACCCGAATTTACTATAATTAAACCATAACTTACCATGTAGATGATTTTTTAACTATAAAGAGTGAAGAGTCTGTCCTCGTGTGCCTTATGCTATCCAATCCATTGAAATTTCTGCGGGTAATGCTTGGAAATCACCTTCCCAGAGCTTGACCTCTACATCCTTGCCATTCTAAGTCTAGGTTTCATCTAGGGTTTTTGGAGTAGGCAAACAAAATAAGAGGCCATAATAAGGAGAAGGGTTTAAATAAAACCTGAGTGTCTTACAGATGCGCCATGAACTTATGGCACTTTCGATGCTAAAATGATTGATATTTGCAAGTACAAAGGTACTTTTATGTGTATATGATGTATTTTTAGCTATTTGCAGGTCAAACTAGTCTAGAGAAGTGAAGTGCTAAATTTCAAACATAAAATGCATCAGACGATTAAATTCTCATCTGTGGGATCTAACCACGGTCGTAGCAAGTGATCATAGCATGAACCAAAGGATAAAATCTCAGGTGTTAAAAAAATAGAAGATTCCCACGGTTTGTGCGTTAATGTTAAGATAGTACAATCTGATCATAGGAAGAGAATCTGGAAATAGTGTTGTAGATGTTTAGTGAAGAACATCAGATGATGGATTCCTACAACTGTACCTTGAATTCACAACCACACCAAGGTATCTTGGGAAGGAATTTCAGATTTGAAGTTTGTAGAAGTTGAAGTGTAAGAGGATCAGACAAGAGGAAAGCCCGATTATACATAGAAGCCACGAGCTCCTACTGAGTGTCACACCAGCCATGATCTGTGAGATGATAAAGTCCATATAAAACCTACAAGCACCAAGGATGATCGTGGAATCAAACCACGATCTTACCTTCACTTATCCGAGGCACCGACTCATCAAATCTTGTTATGTTTAGGATAGGTTTTATTTTGTCTACTAATACTTCTATTGGGTCTTTTGAATGTGTTATTACATTGTTTTAAGATTTCAAGACATATTCTTGTTCTTGGAATTGAAAACATCACTTTCTAGGGTTTTAATTCAAAGGGAGATTTTGAACTTTTTTATCTTACTATTGAAAGTTAATAATTATGATTCCTAATTAGAATTCTTATTGTGTTCTTAAAATTATGAGTAGATAAATACCACAACTAGGGTTATAGAAACCATGGCGGATTAACAAAGTAGTGTTCATAGTATGAAGTGATTCTCAAAGGGTGTTTAGGCATGCATTGTTATTCTCTTTGGATTGATTATTTTCTAATGGTGTGCAATGTTAGAACTTGCCTTATCTCTACTCTAGACTTTAGCAAGGGTAATCAGATGGTAAAGGAGAATAAACAACAAGACTTAGAGATAGCAACCTTTATTAAATTAGGCTTGAACTGGTAAACGGAATAGACTAAATTAGGATCATAGATAGGGGTTAGTATGCAAAACCCATGACACATAAACCTTTGTGATTGGGGATAGTCATCTATAAGGGGCATAACATAGTCGGTTAGATTATACATAATCTATTGATTCTGTATGCCGAGGACCACAAGAGATCACTAAGTATGAATTACCTTTGTAGTTATGAAGTTATTAGTTACCACAATCCTAGTTCCTTTCTCATATTGATCACAAATACAAAGAAATTAGCAATTGTTACTATTGAATTCTTTATTTACAAAACCGCCCACTTTTACTAGAAATTTTTATTGCTTAGACAGACATCTTGATTGATATTTCAACCTATTCCCTATGGGATTGATCCCAACCTTGTTGGATTCTATATTTGATCAACGACTGTTTTATACTTTATTTAGAGGTGTAATTTGGGGGATATCAAATTTTAACGCCATTGTCAGGGATTGTAACTGAAGAGAAAGTGGTCGAATCTAAAAACTTGGTGGTAGATGAGAATGCACCTGAAAAGCCTCTAGTTGAAAAACATGAGGCCAAGGTGATAAAAGGGAAGGAAAAGGAGGTCCTAAATATATTGACTCCCATTCCACGACCTCCTCCTCCTTTTCCACAAAGACTGAAGAAGAAGGCTGAAGAGGAAAAGTACCAAAAGTATATTTTTATGTTGAAAGATATGTCAACGAATATCCCTCTAGTTGATGAACATGAGGCCAAGGTGAGAAAAGGGAAGGAAAAGGAGGTCCCAAATATATTGACTCATATTCCACGACCTCCTCCTCCTTTTCCACAAAGACTGAAGAAGAAGGTTGAAGAGGGAAAGTACCAAAAGTATATTTTTATGTTGAAAAATTTGTAAATGAATATGCCTCTAGTGGAGGCTCTTGAACAAATACAAGGTTAAGCAAAGTTATGAATGATTTAGTGACCAAAAAGAGAACTGTAATTTTTGAGCTGGTTGACAATATTCACCACTATAGTGCAATCACCTCTCGATCACTGGTTGAAAAGAAGGAAGATCCTGGAGAGTTCACTATTCTATGTACTATTGGGTCTTTCAACTTCACAAAATCTTTGTGTGATTTAGGTGTTAGCATTAATTTGATGCCACTAGTAGTTTATATTTTGTTGGGGTTGGGGTCACCTAAATTGACTTTGATGAGACTTCTCATGATGAGCTGTACTATGAAGAAACCTGGTAATCTTAGGTGATGTTTTAGTTAAGGTTGCATCCTTCATATTTCCAGCTGATTTTGTCATCCTTGACTGTGAGGTTGACTGAGGTTCCCATTATTTTAGGGAGACTATTCCTTGCTACTGGACGTGCATTGGTTGATATGGAGACTGGGCAGATGAAGTTTTAATTGAATAATAAACAGGTTACCTTCAATGTATGCCAATCCATGAAGCAACCAAAGGATATGAGTGTGATTTCAATGATTGATATAGTCAATAAGGATGCTTTGGTAGCTTCTACTGAGGAGAGGCTTGGAGTTGAGGCACATGCAGTGGAAATTATAAATTTTGAGGGTGATGATATTGAGAATTATGATGAAATAGTGAGCATAATTCATGGTAGGGGTTCATATAGTTATGCACTAAGGAAGCTGGACCTTGACTTGAAGAATAGAGTGACCCCGCCAACTAGGCCTTCTATTAAGGAGCCCCCACTCTTGGAGCTTAAAGCTCTTCCATATTATCTTTATTATGCATTCTTGGGAGTCAACAATACTTTCTCCATTATTATTATAGCTGATTTAGTAGATTGGCAAGTTTAGACTTCGGTATCTATTTTGAAGTTGTTCAAGAGAGCCATTGGATGGTTCATTACTGATATCATTAGGATTCTGCCTGGAATTTGCACACACAAAATCCAACTTGAACCAGATTGTGTGCCTACAATTGAGCATCAACGAATATTAAATTCGCCTATACAAGAGGTAGTGAAGAAGGAAATCATTAAATGGTTGGACGCGGGGGTGGTTTATCCTATAACAGAATGCAAATGGGTTAGCCTGGTCCAATGTGGTTCTAAATGATAAGAATGAACTTATACCTATGAGGTCATTCATGGGTCGGCGTGTTTACATGGACTATAGGAAGTTGAACACATGGACTAAGAATGATCACTTTTCGGTGCCTTTCATGGATCAGATGTTAGACCATTTTACCGGCAGAGGATGGTATTGTTTCCTTTATGGTTATTCGGGTTACAATCATAGTTCTATTGCTCTCGAAGACCAAGAGAAGACCACTTTCACTGGTCCATATGGGACTTTTTCTTTCAAAAGGATGCATTTTGGTCTGTGTAATGAAGCAGCAAATTTTCAGCATTGCATGATGGCTGTTTTTTCTGACATGGTTGAGGATACTATTAATGTATTAATGGATAACTTCTCGATTGTTGGTGATATATTTTAAGATTGTTTGGCACATCTTACTAGTGTTTTAAGTAGATGTAAGGATTGTAACTTAGTGCTAAACTGGAAAAAGTGTAATTTCATGGTCAAAGAAGGAATATTGCTTGGTCACAAGATTTTGAAGAAGGGGATTAAATTTGACAAGGCAAAGATTGAGTTGATTGAAAAATTTCCTCCACCAATTCTGTGAATGGTATTCAAAGCTTTTTGTGGCATGAGGTATTTTATCAAAGATTCATCAAGGACTTCTCTAACATTGCAAATCTTTTGTGTAAGTTATTAGAGAAGGAGGTGAAGTTTGTGTTTGATAATACATGTTTGAAGGCGTTTGAGTGCCTAAAACAGAAGTTGATTTCAGCCCCTATTATTGTGCCATGAAATTTGAGGTTATGTGTGATGCTAGTTGCGTGGAACTAGGTGCAGTCCTAGGCCAAAGGCAAGAGAATATCTTACATCCTATCTACTATACTAGCAAAGCACTTAACCCTGCTCAAAAAAATTATACTGTGATCGAAAAAGAGTTGCTTGATGTGGTGTTAGCGTTTGAGAAATTTCAATCTTATTTGATTGTCCTGAAAGTGATTATGCATACTGAACATGCAACTCTAAGGTACCTTAGGGAAATAAAGAATGCAAAGTCGTGGTTGATTCATTGGGTACTTTTGTTGCAGGAATTTTACTTTTAGGTCATGGATCGAAAAAGAGGACTGCAATCAAATGGCTGACCACTTACCACACTTTGAAAAAAGAGCTCATGTTGAAGCTAAAGGATGAGCTTGAGATTGATGATACTTTTTTGGATGAGCAGGTGTTAGCTGCATCACAAGATTTGATCCCATAGTTTGCTGAGTTTGCCAATTATTTGATAAGTGATGTGGTTCCTAAAGACCTATCATTTCAGAAATGTAAGAAGTTTATGCATGATGTGAGGAAGTTCTTTTGGGATGAGCCATACTTGTTTCGAATTTGTATGGATGGTGATTCGTAGATGTGTTCTCGAGATTGAGATGATGAGTATTTTAGAGGCTTTTCACTCGTCACCAGTTGGGGTTTATCATAGTGGTGCGTAGAGTGTGCATAATATCTTGCAACGTGGATACTACTGGCCTACTATTCATAAGGACGCATACGATTACACAAGAGCTTGTGACCACTGCCAAAGAAAAGGAAACATCTCGCAAAGGCAAAAGCTTCTAATGACCGTTGTATGGAGTATTGACTTCATGGGCACCTTTGTGAGCTCACAGGGTATGAAGTATATTTTGGTGGATGTTGACTATGTTTCAAAGTGGGTGTAGGAAGTTGTGCTTCCAAATAACAAAGGGAATTGCATCACAACATTCTAGAGAAAGAATATATTTTCCAGTTTTGTTACACCTATGGACATCATTAGTGATGGAGGCTCTCACTTTTGCTATTATCTGTTCAAAGCCTTGCTTGAGAAATATGGTGTGAAACATAAAGTGGCAACACCTTACCATCCTCAAACAAGTGGGCAGGTTGAAGTCTCTAATCATGAGATCAAGTCCATTTTGGCGAAGAATGTGAATGTCAATCAGACAAATTGGGCTAGAAGGTTGGATGAAACATTATGGGCTTACCGGAAAGCATTGATGACCCCTATCGATATGTCCCCATATCAGTTGTGATCTTGTACATATTTATACATCCAATTGCTAATTATTGCCCATACTTTTACCAATTTTGTGAGCTATATTGCGTATATACTCATTTGATTTATCTTAAAGTCTGTTCATAAAATAATGGATATGATTAGTGTTTTCAGGTTGAGATTTTGCAAAGGTCGATCTTGATTTGGCGTCAATAAAGAGCTTGTGGATGATGAATGTATATTTATTTATATTAGGATGCAAGACGAGCTCAAAGAGGTGTTTGAAGGACACTACGAACCATCGAACACAAAGAAAAGTGGAAAGATTTCACTTGATTGGGAAATTGGAATCCAAAACATGCCTCTATACCACGGAAATTATGCTCCATTTTACTGGCGTAGCACAGATAAGGCACAAAGTTGAGTGGCACAAAACAGTGAAGGGGAGTGATATCAAGGTGCCACAGAGCAACTGCTATGCAATTTCAAAGTGACACGGAGGGAGTTTTTCAGCATCTTTTTGTACTTTACTATAAATAGGACAATTGTTTTGTTTTATGATTATTATTACATACATCTTGAGGGATAGAAAAGTGACGGAAGGCTTGGACTTAAGGATTATTTCTCTACTATTTTCTTCTATTTCAATTATTATATGAACTATTTGTATTTTAAGATGTTGATTCCGAACATGAGTGGCTAACCTTTGTTCTGGGGTTATGGCTATAACATGAGTGTTTATCACTTAATTTGAATCAATGAATTGTGTTTCTCAATTGATTGCTCTCATGTTGTTGTGCTTACTATTTTAGTGTCTGGGAAATATCAAAATAAATGGGTAATTCCTGCGTGAACTGACCATGGGAACTTGAGAATAGGACGAAGAACATGGGGAATAAGATCATCTTTGGCTCACGTTAGGATTGATCTGTGACTAGGATAGCAATATACCTAGTTTGCCTTATTTGATTATGAACGGGATAAAATAGTTAATGCATTTGAATTGGAAACTCACATCTCCGCTCAACGATGTAGTTGTGAGACTAATTTGAATAAGTGATTTAGAGGATGACCATTCCCGAATTGTATAATTAACCCCAAAATAAGTAATTAAAGAAATAAAGTTCATTGAGACAAATAAATATTATACATGATTGTGGTAAATGTCGTAACCCTAGAATTTCCCTCTATATTGTTTATAACCTTTGCCCAAATCTTGATTGTCATACTTTATTATTTTTGCAAACTATTAGAAAGATATAATTCTACAAATTTTCTTGGTAAATCATAACACTTGTCTGAAATATTATTAGAAATTAAATCAAGTGAATCGCTAAGCACATAGTCCCTGTGGGTTTGATATCTGGCCTTCAAAGAGACACTATATTACTTGCTCTACTGCGTATATTTGCATGTGTGTTTGGACACAATAAGTTTTGGTGTTGTTGTCGGGGACTAAGAAAATTAGGGATTTTCTTATTTTAGTTTATTATGATATTGTTCAAGTGTTGACAACTTGATCTTAGCTATTATATTTGCAGGTACAATCTATTCTTCAAGATGGTAAGAGAAAGAGAATTGGTTGAACCCTATTTGGAGCCTAAATGAGCATTTCATTAGCAGAGAAGGGCAACTGCTCTTCAATATCAAATTCAGCAAATTTAGTTGGTTCAGTAGGAGGACGTTGCTCCTGTGGAAATGGCAGCAAGACCAGTTCGCGAGGTGTCAATACGACTCGCTAATAATGTCATCTCAAGCATTTGCAGACCTAAAGTAGGAGGTCAATTCGAGATTAAATAGAATATGGTACAACTATTCACAACAGCGGGCAGTTTACAGGGCTATCTCATGAGGATCCACAACAGCACTTGCAGAATTTTCTTGAGATTAGTGGCACGTACATTCCTGCAGGAGTCTCATTTGACTATGTGAGACTCACACTTTTCCATTTTTCTATATTAGGGGAGGCAAAAAGGTGGTTGAAGGATGAACCACCTAATTCTATCACCACCTTGGACGATTTGACCAAGAAGTTTTCCATCAGTTTCTTTCCCTCTAGAAAAACTACAAAATTGAGGAGTGAGATCATAAGCTTTAAAGTGAAGGATGGGGAAACTATGTATCACGCCTGGGAGATGTTCAAGTCCATGCTTCGTTATTGTCCACATCATCATCAGACAAATGAGGTTTTGGTGCATACTTTTATAGAGAAACTTGAGCCTAACACATTCTTTTGGATTCAGTAGTTAGTGGACAAGCCTTAGAGAAGACATACTATGAGATTTATGCACTTCTAAATCATATATCACAGGGAAATACAAAATGGAATGTTGATGTTTCAAGAAGCACCATAAAGAAGGCTGCAGGGTTATTAGAAGTGGATCAATTGACGGCCATAGAAGCACAGATTGCCTCTTTGCAGAATCAAATGAATGCTCAGTTTAACAACCTGAATTTTGGGCATCAAAAAGCTCCAGTGAATATGGTGTAGTAAACTAAGACTTGGTGTAAGGTTTGTGGTAACAGTGATCATTCCTCAGAGAGGGAACAAAACACCATACCTCAGAGAGGTTTACCAAGTGACACTAATACAAACCTCAAGAAGGTTAATAAGGTTTCTACTCAAAGTGGTAGACAATTGGAGGAGTTAGAGCCCAAGAAAGTAACTTATAGGGATGTGGTAGTGAGAGATGAGAAACAATCAGATGTTAAGAAAGATGTGAATAATGAGAATTCTATGTCAAGTGTGAAGCCACCTCCCCGATTCCCACAAGGCTGAAAAAGCAGAAGGAGGAAGCATGTTTTCAAAAGTTTATTGATTTGTTAAAATAGGTACACATTAATCATTATCTTATGATGTTTTCCAAGGAATTCCAAGGTATGCCAAGTACATAAAGAACATTATGGAAAACAAGAATAGGCGAACAGAGTATGCTACTATTGCACTTACTGAAGAGTGCACATCTTGAATTCAGAATAGGCTACCAACAAAGCTTAAAGATTCAGGAAGTTGCACCATCCAGATTACGATTGGGCAGTCTATCAAGGTCGGGGTATTATATGACCTTGGGGCCAGTATTAACTTGTTTCCCACTGCTTTGTTCAAAATGATGGGATTGGGCAGTCCAAGCACAACCATTTTGCAACTAGTCGATCGTTCGTTGGCAAGGCCCAATGGGATAGTTGAGGATGTGTTGGTGCTAGTGGGGTCACTTATTTTACCCATGAGTTTCATAGTTTTGGACTTTGATGCATATTTGTAAGTTTTATTTATTTTGAGGCATCCATTTTTTGCTACTGGTCGTGCTTTGATAGATGTAGTTGTTAGGCAGATGACAATGAGGGAACATGATAAAGTTGAAGTATTTGATATCTACAAGTCCATGAAGCTCCTGGCTATCTATCAGGAGTTATCTGCGATCACTATGATCTATCTTGAATAGGAGCTTCCACTAATTACTTTGAAATATCCTTTAGAGAGAGCTCTTGTTGGGAATGATATTTTTGGAGATGCTGATGCACATGATATGATGTAACTGCTTGATGTGGCCAACATATTTATTCGCACAGGAAATTTTGAGCCTCTAAATAGACAGCTTGGGCCACCACTTAAACCATCTATTGTGAAAGTCCCAAAGTTGGAGATGAAAGCATTGCCACTACACCTCAAGTATGCTTACTTGGGGGACAATGACACCTTATTAGTTATTGTTTCTACAGGTTTGTCTGAAGCACAAGTTGGAGAAGCTTTAGCTATCTTAAAAAGAAGAAAGAAGGCAATTTATTGGCAGATATCTAATATTCAAGGGATAAACCTTGCTTATATTGCATGCATAAACTTTTCATGGAAGAAGGGCACAGACCATGTGTCTAGCATCAGCGAAAACTGAATCCATTAATGAAAGATGTGGTTTGGAAAGAAGTCATCAAGTGGCTAGATGCAAGCATTATCTATCTTATCTCAGATAGCAAGTGGGTCAGTCCAGTCCAATGTGTCCCCAAAAAGGGATACATGGACTACTGCAAGTTTAATGTGTCCACTTGGAAAGATCATTACCCTATTCCCTTCATTGATCAAATACTAGTCAGACTTGCAGGGCAAAAGTATTATTGTTTCTGAGATGGTTATTCAGGCTACAATCAGATAGCCATTGCTACAGACGATCAGAAGAAGATGACATTCACATGTCCTTATGGTACATATGCCTTCAAGCGAATGCCTTGCAATGCACCTGCCACTTTCTAGCACTGCATAATGGCAATATTCTATGATATGATGGAGGACTTTGTAGAGGTATTTATGGATGATTTTTCTATATTTGGTAACTCTTTTAAAGTATTTCTACAGAATCTCGAGAGGGTGTTGGCTTATTGTGTAGAAACAAATTTGGTACTAAACTAGGAGAAGTGCTACTTTTTGGTTAGGAAAGGCATTGTCCTTGGTCATAAGGTGTCTAGAAAAACCTTGGAAGTTGATTGTTCTAAGATCGAGGTTATAGAGAAGCTTCCACTACCCATATCTGTAAAAAGTGTGCAATTTTCTTGGGCATGCAGGATTTTACAAGAAGTTTATCAAGGACTTTTCAAAAATCTCAAGTCTAATGTACAAACTACTTGAGAGAGAGGTAAATTTTCAGCTCTATGATGATTGTGTGAAATTCGCTAAGGCATTAAAGAAATAGTTGATTGAAGCCCTAATTTTGATTGCTCCCAAGTGGGAGTTACCATTTGAGTTGATGTGTGATTCTAATCATGTGGTTGTGGGATCCGTGTTAGGTCATCGAAAAGAAAAGGGTTTTCATTCTATTTATTATGAAGCAAATGTCTTGATGCAGCTCAAGCTAATTACACAGTTAGAGAGAAGGAGATGCTAGCTTTGGTGTATGCATTTGATAATTTTTGGTCTTATTTAGTGGGTACCAAAGTGATTGTGTACACAGATCATGTATCTATTCGATACTTATTCAATAAAAAGGATGCCAAACCTCAACTCATTAGGAGGATTTTGTTACTGCAAGAATTTGATCTAGAAGTTAAAGATTAGAAGGGGTCAGAAAACCAAGTAGTAGACTATTTATCCAGGTTAGAGAGTTGTTTAAATGTTCCAAAAGATGGTAAAATTCGAGAAGTGTTTCTTGATGAACAATTCTTGGCATTAAGCATTACAGAACTATCTTGGTATGCAAATATCGTGAACTTGATAGTGAGTGGAGTGTATCCGCCTGAGGCCACTAGTCAGCAGAGAAAGAGGCTTTACTAAGAGTCTCGTTTCTACATATGGGATGAGCCTTCCTCTTTTAAATATTTCCCAGATCTAGTGATCAAAAGGTGCATTCCGAATTATGAAGCAAAGCAAGTATTGGAGAGTTTTCATTCATCTCTTTATGAAGGTCATCACGGTGGTGAGCGTACAGCTCATAAAATGTTACAATTCAGTTTCTTTTTGCCCACCTTATTCAAGGATGTGGCTATATTTGCAAAAGAATGTGACCAATATCAGCATATGGGTACTATCTCTAGAAGGAATGAGATGCCTTTGAAAAATATTTTGGAGGTGGAGATCTTTGATGTGTGGGGTATAGACTTCATGGGCCCTTTTCCTCCTTTATTTGGAAACACGTACATTCTTGTGGCCATAGATTACGTTTCTAAGTGGGTGGAAGAAGCAGTGCTCCACTAATGAATCCAAAGAGGTGGTGAAGTTCATTAAGAAATAAATATTCATGAGATTTGGGACCCCAAGAGATATTATTAATGATGGAGGTTCATATTTTATCAATAATTAGTTCAAGAATTTATTGGCTAAGTATGGGGTAAGACACAAGGTTTCCACAACTTATCATCCCCAAACTAGTGGCCAAGTTGAGGTCTCAAATCATGAAGTGAAGTAGATCCTGCAGAAGAAGGTTAATGCACAACGTAAGGATTGGTCAATAAAACTTAATGGTGCATTGTGGGCCTATAGAATGGCGTACAAAACATCCATTGGTACATCACTTTACAAGTTGGTTTTTGGTAAGGCATGTCATTTTCCTGTTGAGTTAGAGCACCAAGCTTATTGGGTTGTTAAGAAGTTGAACCTTGATGTGGAGTTGGAGGACCATAAACAAATGCTACAGTTGTACGAGCTTGAGGAATTCAGATTGCATGCCTACAAAAATGTGAAGCTTTTACAAGGAGAAGACCAAGAGGTGACACGATAGGCATATTTTGTCTCGCATGTTTGAGCACAGACAAAAGGTATTGGTGTTCAATTCTCGATTAAAGTTATTTACTGGAAAGCTCAACTCCAAGTGGTATGGTCCATTTAAAGTGGTGAAAATGGATGTACATGGATCTATTGAATTGTTAGACAAAGAAAAAGGCGAGACGTTCTTGGTGAATGGCCAAAAAGTGAAACACTATTGGGCTGAAGAGGATGATTGGCAGAAGACATCCATGGAACTATCGAATGAGTGATTGTGAGTTGGGTAATATTAAATCAGGAGATACATGGGAGGCAACCCATGAATGTAATTTAATAAGATAGAACTTTTATTCAAATAGAAGAAAAAGAAAAAAAAATGAGAAAACAATAATATAAAAGGATGTATCGAGCCACAACCAAAACTACGGTGCTAGGTGGGAGGCAACCCACTTTTTAAACATATTTTATTCTTTTTGGTGTAAATTGTAGGAGTAATGATGGTCCATGACATTGGAGAGAGTAATTGAAGGGTGTATGAATGATTTCTGGAGCTTACGTAAGTATTTTAAGGTACCAAGGTGAGTTAAAAATGAAGCTATGTGAAAAAGGAGAGTGAAAATAAAGCTATGAAAATTAGCCATGGGAGTTGAATGTCATTTTTTTAGCGTGGTACGGAGATGGGTGTTTAGTTGGGTTTGATTTTAAGACCCAAAAATAGTGGGCCTCCATATTTTTGGCATAGCACAAAAGTTGATCTCTGTTTTATTATCGTGACAAAGAGGGAATTAAAATTCTCGAGGCCTAAAAATAGTAGGCCATCACGATATAGTTTTTCCACGGTTATTAGGCCACTAGATATTGGCGTGGCACATCACAAGTATTTTTGGGCATAAGTTTATTAAATCTTAGGGCTAAAACCCAATCCACCCTCCCTTTTTAAAGAAAACTCCCCAAATTCTCTTTATTCTCTCAACCCTAGCATACCACTCTCTCAAATTTCCTTCAACTCTCAACATTTAATGTGGCTAGTTTTCATCAAACTCTCTCATCTCTGCTTCATACGAACTCTACAGGTATGTTTTCTTACTTTTCTCTCTCGAGCACTAATGTTTGCAACTTGAATGAGACAGATGGGCATGTTGGTCTAATAATTCATGAGTTTTTATAATATTTGATGTGTGTTGATAGTATTGAGCCTCTATGTTTAAAGTGAATTAGGCATATTAGTTGTTGAAGTTGGTGGTTATAAAAGAACTTTTTATTGTATTGAAGAGTCATGGCAATTGTATGAGAGTGGGAGTAGGAATGTGATGGTATCTGGTTTTGTGGTTGAGGAGTCTCTGATTTTGTAATTAAAATTATGTGTTATAGCAGATGGTTTGAATCGTTGAGATGGAAATACTTGTTAAATGTGTTGTTTGTTAAGAGCTATTGTTTCCCTTACAATATAGTTTTTATCACTCGAATTCATCATTGATACTGATTGTGCTTTAAATTGTGGGAAATTGTGAAGTAAAATTGCTTGATTGTGCTTGATGTTTGAGTAAATCATCATAGGTACAGTTGTAGCCTTTCCCATAAGCGATTAACTTTGAACTTGACTAGTAAATTATAATGTAATGAATCAAAAGTTGCTTTATACTTCTGTAAGCATTGAATTGATAAAAAAGGTTAAGTTTGCCTCTTTGTTATGGGAACTAGTGCTGATACTTGAGAGAAGGGAAAGTCTGAGTACCCTCACTTTGAAACTAGTACACCCTTGCTAGCAACTAATATACCGTTTGGATGGGCTTTTGGCTTAAAATCCAAAAGTCATAAGTTAGAAATCCTAACTTATAGTTTTTGGCTTATTTTTTAGCATTTTAAGCCAAAATTCATAAGTTAGGATTCCTAACTTATGACTTTTGGCTTATTTTAAAGCATTTTAGCCAAAAATCAAGTGCTTATAAGCACTTTTTAAATTACCCAAACACTTCAAAAGTGCTTAAAAGCTATTTTTAGCTTAAAAGCACCTAAAATAAGCCAATCCAAACAGGCCTTAAGTGTGGGGTGGTCCCTAAAGCCTATCACACTTAGTATTGGCTAGCTCTGTTGTCTGTAAATTGATGATGTTATTTTGTCTTAATTTTGACAGGTACTACCTTTGGCAGACAGCAACAAGGTAAATGAGTTGGTTTCTCAAGCGAGGGAAGGAAAAGTGTTTGAGTTGGTGCTCGTATTCCTAAAGCCCCAGAAGTTCTTAGAGGGCAGACACAAAAGTTTGGGACTAGATGGGTGTTGGATGATGGAAAGAAACTGTATAGCAAGCCTTTCAAATCCAAATATACCCCTGATGAGATGATTAACAAAGACAGCTTGAGAAGGGAATTCCTACAAATTGTACGACTGTTGGAGCAATTAGGTATGAATTTTATGTTTGAGGAACCAATAGAGTGCAACCTCAACTTGATCAGAGAGTTTTATACGAATTGGGATCCTCAGCAACCTGACTTTACCGTACAAATCAGGGGACAATTCATGAGGTTTGAACTGCATGATTTGTTCACTATCTTGAGCATTCTAGAGTTTGACCCTCTCCTGCTAAGGCAACTAAATATTATACTGCCGTATGCTTTTATTCAACATGTGCTAAGTGGTGAGAAATTGATGGCGAGGTGGAGTCGCCATAAGAACCACGATTATTATTTGACATTCCCCTATGATTATATGAATAGGAAAGCTTTTGTGTGGTTGAATATTATTTTTTATTGCCTCATACTAGGTAAATGCATGACTGATGTTACTCGGGAACGCGTTTGTTTGGTTTATGCCCTTTTGTAGGATGAATTTGAGATAAATGTTGGGGCGGTAATCAAGTCGGCTATAAAGAAGGCGTGAATTAATTAGGGTCATCGGTATGGATTTGGTGGGTTGCTAACTAATTTTCTAAGAAACCATGACATTGAAGAAGAGGAATTGGATTACAAACCACAGTTGGAGAGGCGTCCGATTGATGTGACCAGAACTAGAGCACTTGATGTTTCTTATGGGCCTGTGCTGACACTAGCCGAGCTACATGCTCAAGATGATGAGATCACAGCCCATATGTTTAGACTAAGGATGTTGCAGCTATCTATTGGAGCTATGCCAACGACCTTAGAGGAGATACAACGTGTGGAATAGGAGTACCCATTGAGTCACCATGCTAGGGCATTGCTCAAAGTTACATCTAGTTTTGTTAAACCGGTATATAATGATATAGCCACTGATGAGGATAGACACTAATAGGACTCAGATATTGAGTCCGATGCTGAGGATGAGGCTGATCCAGATTTGGGTGATGAGGGCCTTGGTCCTAATGTGGATGATGGCATGGAGGCTTGACCAGGGAGTTTTTCAAACACCTCACTTTTGCACTTATTTTTGCTTTTGCAAGCACTAGGGATAGTGCTACATTTTAAGTGTGGGGTAGGAGAATTTCTCTTATTATCTTGTGTTTTGTTGCTATTTTTTTATGCTTTTGGTTTAAATACATTTCATTTAGTTATTTTGTTCTAAATTCGGTTTGTAATAAGTAAATAGTAGAACTTATGGATCTGTAATAGCTAGTAACTGTTGGGTTAGTTCTTTAGTTAAGTTTGTTTTGTTATGATCTTGAGCATTATTAAGTGTGTTGTTTTTATTTTGGGTTCATCGGCTTTTGTTTTTGGTGCTTTTCCTAAGGATAGTCCCTTTGAACCGATTAGGATTAATTGGTAAATTTTTAGGGTAATAATTTTTTTTAGGAATAACTGCTCATAAAAATTCATAGTTTAAGTACTTTTCTCTATGATGGATGGATGCCGAACTTCTTAAGAGAAAATTAGTCATAGGTAGTGAGTAGAAAGTAGCACCCGTTCACTAATTTGATATTAAGTGCTCTTGTTAGGCCACATGACTACATGATGCAAGTTTGGTTTAAATGGAAGGCATGTTGTAATGAGTTAAATGACTATTTTTGTAACACTTATTTTCATTTATGTGACTCCTTTATGACTTTAGCTTAATTTTAAATTTTTGCTATTGCTTGATTGAGACTCTATAGGGAACCATCTTGATTTGAACATGTACCATGTGTGTGTGAGGTTTAGTTTTATTCCATGTTTGCATAGTGGTGTCTAGAACTTTCCCGGTGTGTGTGCAAAAGGAAATAAAGAATGTTGAGTTTAGGAGATTATATATTCATTTCTTCGATTACCTTGTTATATACCTTACTTTACCTACACATAATGCCTGATCTTAGTTAGCCCTGTTGAGCCTTTGGCCTATTCTTTGGTAGCCTAATATGTTGCCTATCCCTTTTCTTTCAATAGACCATAATTTTATCAAAAACTCCTACGCGCTTTGGTTGAAGAATTAAATTTGATAAGGCGTGAGAATTGATAAAGAAGGAAAAAGTTCAGATGAATCCCTAAAAATAAGAGCTATTGATGTGTTGAAAAATTTATATGTTGATTGGTAGGGAGTGTAGTAAAAAGAGCAAAAGTGTTTTGAAAAGATAATCAAAAACTCCCTACTAAAAAATGTATAATCTAGCTTAAAGAGAGGGGCAAAACAAAAAAGATTTGTGAAAACAAAGTGGTGAAAAATAGGTGGTTGAAGAATGAGCCTAATGAAAAGTGTGATGTATTAAAGCGCTTGGGAAAGTTAGTCATTATTTTTACCCAAAGTAGTTCCTACCCATCCCATAGCCTACTTTACAATCTTTAAAGTACTACTTGATTTTGAGCGTTGATATTCTTATATTAGTGGAGTACTACACTAAGGGCAAGGCTATCATTCATCATATGTTGCATGTGAATTCTTTATGAGAGGGAGCGTAATTCTATTCTTACACCCGTTCTTGTGTTAAATTGCATATTGCAGAGTGATTATGGGTGACTCTCTTGTGGTGAGGCGTATTTCTAATGAAGGATAGGTGACTTATAGGATTTTTTTGTTGAGTAATATGCATGAGTTTGATAATTTTGTAGAGTCAATTCTTGAGGCTAGGAGGTTTTGAGTAGTCATTCATGTAATTGAAATTGCAAAGTGTGGTTCTAGCTTGAGTATCTTATTTCAATTAGTGATGTTGGAGCCTTCTGTGTTGAACATGAGCGTGAAGAGTAGTCCAAGGAAGAAAAAGGCTTCAAGTGTGGGGTAGTGATCTTGGGCAGATTTATACGTCCAATTGCTAATTATTGCCCATACTTTTACCAATTTTGTGAGCTACATTGTGTATATACTCATTTGATTGAGCTTAAAGTGTGTTCGTGAACTAATAGATAAGATTAGTTTTTTTAGGTTGAGATTTTGCAAAGATCGAGCTTGATTTGACACCAATAAAGAGCTTGTGGATGATGAATGCATATTGTTCGATATCGAGACGCAAGACGAGCTCAAAGAAGTGTTTGAAAGAAACTACGAACCATAGGGCACAAAGAAAAGTGGAAAGATTTCACTTGATTGGGAAATTGGAAGCCAAAACATGCCTCCGTGCCACGAAAGTTATGCTCCATTTTATTGGCGTAGCACAGAGAGGGCAAAGAGTTGAGTGGCACAAAACAGTGAAGGGGAGCGATATCACACGTGCCACAGAGCAACTGCTTCACAATTTCAAAGTGACCCAGAGGGAGTTTTTAAGTACCTTTTTGTACTTCACTATAAATAGGACACTTGTTATGTTTTATGATTATTATTACGTACGTTTTGAGGGATAAAAAAGAGACTGAATGCTTGGACTTAGGGTTTATTTCACCACTCTTTTCTTCTATTTAAATTATCTTCTGAACTATTTGAATTTTAAGATGTGGATCCGAACATGAGTGGCTAATAACCTTTGTTCTGGGGTTACTACTAGAACATGGGGAATAAGATCATCTATGGCTCACGTTAGGGTTGATTTGATACTAGGATAGCAATATACCTAGTGTGCCTTATTTGGTTATGGACGAAATGAAATCATTAATGCATTTGAATTAGAAACTCACATCCCTGCTCAATGATGTAGTTGTGAGAGTAGTTTGAATGGGTGATTTAGAGGATGACCATTCCTGAATCGTATAATTAACCCCAAAATCAGCAATTAGAGAAATAAAGTTCATTGAGACGAATAAATATTATACATGATTGTGGTAAATGTCGTAACCCTGGAATTTCCCTGGATATTGTTTATAACCTTTGCTCAAATTGTGATTGTCATACTTTATTATTTTTGCAAACTATTAGAAAGATATAATTCCATAAATTTTCTTGGTAAATCGCAACACTTATGTGAAATATTATTAGAAATTAAATCAAGTGAACTGCTAAGCACATAGTCCTTGTGGGTTGGATATTTGGCTCACAAAGAGGCACTATATTACTTGCTATACCGCGTACACTTGCATGTGTATTTGGACGCAACACTTGTGTATGTAAAAGCATGCCACTTGCATGTTGAACCTAAACATAAGGCATTATAGGCACTGAAGTGGTTGAATATGTATTGTAGTGATGCAACTAAGTTAAGACTAGAACAGTTGAATGAGATGGATGAATTCCATCTCCGCGCTTATGATAGCTCAGCCTTGTACAAAGAAACGATGAAATTGTATCATGATCGCAGGATTGAAAGAATAGAGTTTAATGCAGGAGATATGGTATTACTATTTGACTCAAGGTTAAAGTTGTTTTCGGGTAAGTTGAAGTCAAGATGGAAAGGGTCGTATAGTGTGGTAATGGTGTTTCCTTATGGTGCAATTGAGCTTGAAAATAAAGAAGGTCTGAGGTTCAAAGTCAATGGACAAAGGGTAAAACACTATCTCGATAAGGTTGGAGGGGTGAAAGTGATATGTGAAGTGGATCTTTTAGGTGCTTGAAAAATCAAGCACACCCGAGTCATGTTGCGACGTTAAATCAGGCGCTTCATGGGAGGCAACCCATGGGCAAGTAGGTGAAGTCTGAGTAACAAACTAGCCACATCGTGCCACGACGTTAAATCAAGCACTGCTTAGGAGGCAACCCAAGATTTTTGTACTTATTTAATTATAGGGTAATGTGTGCTACTTCTGTATGGATAATACAGAAAAGAAATTGAAGAATTAAAACCTGTACTAAACCCACAAAAGGGTTTCAAGACCATGGAAAGGTCCCACGATTATGGATTCAGCCGTCTACATGAAGTCCAGAGGAATGTGTTCTAGGAGTTGTCCTACGATTGGTTACCAAGATCAAAGCTAGACATCACGATCGTGGTATCAATCGTCTGATCAAACTCCTAAAAACCATCATTCAGGTAATTGAACCTACGAATTTAAGGAACGATCATGGCTAGATACCACTATCATCCTTAAGAGCCATAGGTTATGGTTTAGTTCCACAATTGTGAGAGCGAGTCATCTGTTGGGCCTTTCAGTTTTAAAATAACCCAAACCGATTCAGTTTTAAAGCCATAATCCACCATACCTAGGATATGATGTGACCCATTTTTCATTCAAACTCAAATTCACACACAAGTATACGATCAAGAGAGAAAAACTACAAAATCTTACCTCGAATTTATGAGAATCATCTACTCCACTCTATTTTCGAACTCATACATTCTCCAAGCACTCGAAAGTTTAATAAAAAGATTATAAGTTTGTTGCTCATGCTTTACAATTATATCTATGATTGATGTAACACCCCGTACCTTCCCAACCCTACTTGATGACATTAAATAATGTTTATTTAGGTGTCGAGAGCTATAAGTATGTCTTTGGTAATGTTAATGATGAGAAAAATTAAAATCTGGCCTCATACATGTGATTAGCCCTTCGTAGGAGGTGTGTTGTGATTTTCGTGGAGAATTTTTGGGGTTCAAAATGAGGCTAAAAGGACCTCTAAACAAATGATATTAAGGGTAAGAAGTAAGTTAAATAATAGGACTTGAAGTATCTAACCAAATCCGCGAAGAAAAGTCAAAAAATGAAATTTTCAGAAAAACTAAGGCTCAAGCGCGCCATAGGGCGTGCCAGGACACTTATTGCCAAAATTTTTTGGGCACAGGAAGCAAGCTGGCGCGCCCAAGGGCGTGCCAGGATGGTTTTGCCTACTTTTCAAAGTTAGAAATTTTCTTAAGTCCCAAGGGTGCCCAGGGACGTACCGGGCCGATTTTTGCCACATTTCTTCTACAACCACGAGTATATACATGGAATGAATGAAATATTATATTGGTATGGTAAAGTTAATCGTGAACGAATTTGGCATTAAAATGACGATTTTACCCTTATGGTCAAAATGAGCCATACGTGGCTAGAATCACTTGTTTGTGGGATTGAGGCTACGAATATGAATAGCGCGAGTGGGAATATTGTTATAACACGTATGAAATGATTTAAACATGAGAAATTATTGATTTCATTGGGTTAAGTAAATTGGGCTCAATAAAGGGCCCAAAATGAGAAGAAGACATGGGCAAAAAATGGGTCAAATGACCCATTCTTGCCTTGACCTTCTAGAATATAACATTAAATGGCACAGAGTGGATAAGGATGGAATTAAAGGAATATATAAAGGGTAAAAAAAACTGATTTTATTCATCACAAGTTTCATGCCTTTTAGACCAAAAGATAAGATATTTTCTCTCAAACCCTAAGAACTCAAAGCCAACTTTTGGAGCAAGATCATCATTTTTCAAGCTTGGGTAAGTGATTATTGTTATGGATTAATATATTATATACATGGGAGAGTATGTAAATCATGTTGGTTATTCTTGGAAGTGTTAAACATAGTACTTTGTGTTTTTGTAAAAGATTTGTGATCCATGAGATTTAATTTTAAAATATGACTTGTGACTTTGATGAAAGGTCATGGTATGGCTAAAATATGAACATGTATGATGTGATTTTGTTATTAAACTTGTTATTTTTCTATAAGTGTAAATTATGGGATTTTGGCCGATATGTGCTATGAGGTGCATTAAGGTGACTTTATGGATTATTTGTAATGTGGTGTGGATGAGAAAGGGTAAAGGAGAAGTTTGTGGTGACATGTTATTGATTATCATGTATTGGTCGATGTTGGGAATATTGTGGGATTATTGGTAAGATCATTTCATCAATGGTATTGTCAAGGGGGAAATGGCATGTTTAAAGGAAAACATGAAACTCATTATCGTTATATGCATTTGTAAGGTAGTTGGTGGTTAATGTAAACTCCGTTATGTATTTGTGTTGTAGAGTGACATAAAGAAGGAGCGGGACTATTGTATGCACATCTAGGATTGTATATTTGTATTTATAATACAAGGTATGTAAGGTTGCTCTGTTATCTTTCTGCGGCAAATAGTATTCACATTGACATTACGCTTGTTCCATCCCGAAATATGCTAAGGTATCCTATATCCGGTTATCAATGGTCATTGTCATATATTTCTTACTCATTGATCAATTGTGAATCTCATGTCTCATATTCATGAATAATGTTCCAAAAGTCCAATAAAGTTATGTTCCAATAGTGATTATACTCATGTCTCTTGTTCATGGATTATTGTCGAATGGTTCCAATGGTGTTATGGTTCTAATAATGTTATGTTTATCACAATGTTTATTTACATGTCTCTCACTCATTGGTTAATGATCCAAAGATTAAAGTAAAGTTGTGACTATCATTGTTTCAATCTCAAAGTAATGCATATATGTGGTCAATGATCAAGTATGGGTGGTATCTTTGGGGGCAAAATGCCTAGCTCAAGCCGATCCCGAGATTGGTTGATCAGGGGGCAGTCCTAGAGGCATAAGCCTAGCTCAGACCAATCCTGACAGGGGGCAGCTCTAGGTGTAATAACCCAGCTCGAGCCGAACCTGACATGTTGGTATAGGTGGCAGCTCTAGAGGTAATAACCTAGCTCGAGCCGATCCCAACATAACGTTATGTTATGTTTATAACACACTATTCAGTCGGGCCCCGGGTATCACAGGTAACAGGCAAAAATGAATAATTATAGAAGCAAAGAACCAAAGGAAGTAATAAATGCAATATACATGGTATCCAAAGTACAGAATAGTGACTCATCTATATTGTTCATTCATTTGTATTTGAGTTCATTGAAATATTTACATATCCCACAGTTTCATTTGAGCCTTACATAGTCAGTACATTCTTCGTACTGACCCCCTTGGGGGAATTTACCTTACTTGCTGCAGGCGTAGGTACTAGTAGGTTGCCAGTTGTTGCGGATCACTGGTGATCTCCAGTTAGTTCGGGGCTTCTCCAAGTCACAGTTGTACTTATGTTTTGGTGTTGTACATGTTGTATAAAGCGGGGACTTGTCCCGACTTTTAGTTCGTTTTGGTCAATGCATCTGCTAGAGGCTTTTGTAAATGTATGTGGGTGTATGGATGTAAGATTGTACATGACGTTTTGACTTGATGGCCTCAACAGCCAAGTTTCGCATATGTATATATATATATCACATGTTCCATGAATTTTGTTGTTGGTATTTAAAGCTCTTACGTGATCATGGGTTTCTTATGACATTCATATGATTAAATAGAAGTAAAGCTTGGTTCTCTCGGGCCTTGTCGGCTACGAGTGCCAATCCGTCCCGATGGGATTCGGGGCATGACAAAAGTGGTATCAGAGCTGGCCATTCTAAGGGTGTCTGCGAAGCCGTGTATGAGTAGAGACTTACTTATCGATGTGTTGTGCACCACATTTATAAGTAGGAGGCTACTGGACAGTTAGGATGTTGTTTCTCTTCTTCACTTCTAGATCATGCAATAGAGCCAGTGTTGTAAGTTGGATTGTATCTGATCATGATAAGTGTTTTTCTTTGGTATAGTCAAAATGCCAATCACGAGAAGAGGTAGAGGTAAAGGGAAGCAGGTAGATATGCCTGCTGAAGAAGGAATGAGTAGACTACCACCTGACCAAGCTAGTCAAGGTGGAGCAAATGCTGAAATTTCATCGCGGTCTTCGTCTACTTTTCCTGCTCCAGAAGAGCCAATTGGTAGAGAAGTACCCGCAAAACCACCAATGAACACCACAGACCAAGATCTTAGAAATTCAGTACATATGTTGACCCAGTTAGTGGCAGCACAAAGTCAAGGACGAGTTGGTCCAATGACACGTGAGGATGATACGGCTAGAGTGGCCAGTCGCAGATCCACAGGACTTCGTAGATCAAATTCAGAGGGCTCTGGAAGTTATGCACATGACGGGGGTAGAAACAATTGAACTTGCTTCATATAGATTGAAGGGAGAGGCGATATTGTGGTATGAGGATTGGAAGAAAACTCGTGAGATTGGTGCAAATCCACTTAATTGGGAAGAATTTAAAACAACTTTCCTTGATCATTACTTGCCCTATGAGATCTGTGAGGCAAGTGCGGATCAGTTTCTAAATCTCCGTCAAAAAAATCTGAGTGTCAGAGAATACAGTTTGCAGTTTAATTCGTTGGCTCGATATGCTCCAAATATGATGGCTACGATCACAGATAGAGTCCATCGATATGTGGACAGATGGGAGCCGTATTTGGTACGAGATTCCACTGTTGCTGCCTTAAATCGAGTTATATACATAGCTAGAATACATGCCTTTGCGCAGAAAATGGAAGACCAACGACAAAGAAGAAGGACACAAGAACCTGAGGAAGGGCCTCAGGGCCATCAAAAAGGGCCAAATCTATGGGGCAATCTATGGTGTCCCCAGGGGAATTTAGATCTCGAATGATACCGCTTAGACCCTCATTCTCTTATTTCACAGCAGGTGTTCACTCTCAATTCCGAGGGTCTAGAGGTGGTCCATCTGGACAGAGTAGTAGAGTGCAAGGCTCACAGACAGTAGGATTTTCTCGTCCTCTGTGTCAGCATTGCGGAAGGTCCCATTTAGGTGAATGTCGGTTGGGAACAAATGCTTGTTTTTGGTATGGCACAGAGGGGCATATAATGGGAGAATTCTCACAAAGGGGTGCGAGTGGTATAGCACGACCTACGGGATCAACCGTTGTATCATCAGCATCGATTCCTTCCCCAGGCAGAGGCGTTCAGTCTATTGGTCATGGTAGGGATCTTGGAGGAGCAGCTAGTTCCAGTGGAGCCCAAAATCGTACTTATGCTCTAGTGGACCGACAGAATGAGGAGGCATCTCCTGATGAAGATACAGGTATACTATCCATATTTTCAAATGATACATATACCATATCGTATATCACTCCATTGATTCCTATAAATGCTAATGAGACACCGGGGTCATTAGTTAAGTCGATTGAACTATCTCCACCTGTTGGTAAATTGCTGAGAGTTAAAGACACATATCGTAATGGTATAGTAATGAAAGGAGTAAGAGGATTTGAAAAAAAAAAATTGCCCTATACAACATGCCATGTGAAATTGGTGAAAGTATATTCACTAGGAAGAGATATCTAGTGTTATTCTAGACCGACAAGTTAAAAGGCGAAGAAATAAAGACGTAACTTCCATAAAAGTTCCTTGGAGAAATCAACAAGTCAAAGAGATCGCATGGGAAGCTGAAAAATAAAATGAATGAAAAAAAATAAAATGAAATCAACATACCCAAATTTGTATCAAATGGACGAACAAGTTCAAAGTGCAGAAGTAGAGCAATAAAAAGTAAGTATCCATGAGCCTTAAGTGTTTATGTATATGTATGCTAGTATAGAGATGCATTTGTCGTAATTGAAGCGATACTATTAACATTCGAGGATGAATGTTTCTAAGGGGGGAAGAATGTAACACCCCGTACCTTCCCAACCCTACTTGACGACATTAAATAATGTTTACTTAGGTGTCGAGAGCTATAAGTATGCCTTTAGTAATGTTAATGATGAGAAAAATTGAAATTTGGCCTCGTACATGTGATTAGCCCTTCGTAGGAGGTGTGTTGTGATTTTCGTGGAGCATTTGTGGGGTTCAAAATGAGGCTAAGAGTACCTCTAAACAAATGATATTAAGGGTAAGAAGTAAGTTAAAGAATAGAACTTGAAGTATCTAACCAAATCCGCGAAGAAAAGTCGAAAAAGGAAATTTTCAAAAAAACTAAGGCTCAGGCGCGCCAGAGGGCGTGCCAGGCCACTTATTGACAAAAAATTTTGGGCACAGGCAGCAAGCTGGCGCGCCCAAGGGCGTGCCAGGCTGGTTTTGCCCACTTTTCAAAGTTGGAAATTTTCTTAAGTCCCAAGGGTGCCCGGGGGCGTACCGGGCTGATTTTTGCCATGTTTCTTATACAACTACGAGTATATACCGGAATGAATGAAATATTATATTGTTATGGTAAAGTTAATCGTGAACGAATTTGGCATTAAAATGACGATTTTACCCTTGTGGTCAAAATGAGCTATACGTGGCTAGAATCACTTGTTTGTGGGATTGAGGCTACGGATATGAATAGTGTGAGTGGGAATATTTTTGTAATGCGTATTAAATGATTTAAACATGAAAAATTATTGATTTCATTGGGTTAAGTAAACTGGGCTCAATAAAGGGCCCAAAATGAGAAGAAGACATGGGCCAAAAATGGGTCAAATGACCCATTCTTGCCTTGACCTTCTAGAATATAACATTAAATGGCATAGAGTGGCTAAGGATGTAATTAAAGGAATATATAAAGGGGAAAAAAATCTGATTTTATTCATCACAAGTCTCATGCCTTTTAGACCAAAAGATAAGATATTTTCTCTCAAACCCTAAGAATTCAAAGCCAACTTTTGGAGCAAGATCATCATTTTTCAAGCTTGGATAAGTGATTATTGTTATGGATTAATATATTATATGCATGGGAGAGTATGTAAATCATGTTGGTTATTCTTGGAAGTGTTAAACATGGTACTTTGTGTTTTTGTAAAAGATTTGTGATCCATGAGATTTAAGTTTGAATATGACTTGTGACTTTGATGAAAGGGCATGGTATGGCTAAAATATGAACATGTATGATGTGATTTTGTTATTAAACTTGTTATTTTTCTATAAGTGTAAATTATGGGATTTTGGCCGATATGTGCTATGAGGTGTATTAAGGTGACTTGATGGATTATTTGTGATGTGGTGTGGATGAGAAAGGGTAAAGGAGAAGTTTGTGGTGACATGTTATTGACTATCATGTATTGGTCAATGTTGGGAATATTGTGGGATTATTGGTAAGATCATTTCATCAATGGTTTTGTCAAGGGGGAAATGGCATGTTTAAAGGAAAATATGAAACTCATTATCGTTCTATAAATTTGTAAGGTAGTTGGTGGTTAATGTAAACTCCGTATGTATTTGTGTTGTAGAGTGACATAAAGAAGGAGCGGGACTATTGTATGCACATCTAGGATTGTATATTTGTATTTATAATACAAGGTATGTAAGGTTGCTCTTTTATCTTTCTGCGGCAAATAGTATTCACATTGACATTACGCTTGTTCCATCCCAAAATATGCTAAGGTATCCTATATTAGGTTATCAATGGTCATTGTCATATATTTCCTACTCATTGATCAATTGTGAATCTCATGTCTCATATTCATGAATAATGTTCCAAAAGTCCAATAAAGTTATGTTCCAATAGTGATTATACTCATGTCTCTTGTTCATGGATTATTGTCGAATGGTTCCAATGGTGTTATTGTTCTAATAATGTTATGTTTCTCACAATGTTTATTTACATGTCTCTCACTCAATGGTTAATGATCCAAAGATTAAAGTAAAGTTGTGACTATCATTGTTTCAATCTCAAAGTAATGATTAAAGTAATGCATATATGTGGTCAATGATCAAGTATGGGTGGTATATTTGGGGGAAAAATTCCTAGCTCAAGCCGATCCCAAGATTGTTGGATCAGGGGCAGTCCTAGAGGCATAATCCTAGCTCAGACCGATCCTAACAGGGGGCAGCTCTAGGGGTAATAACCCAGTTCTAGCCGAACCTGACATGTTGGTATGGGTGGCAGCTCTAGAGGTAATAACCTAGCTCATCCCGATCTGTATTGATTCATAGGGTGGTAGCTCTAGGGGCATAAGCCTAGCTCGAGCCTATCCCAACATAACGTTATGTTATGTTTAAAACCCACTGTTCAGTCGGGGCCTGGGTATCACAGGTCACAGGCAAAGATGAATAATTATAGAAGCAAAGAACCAAAGGAAGTAATGAATGCAATATACATGGTATCCAAAGTACAGAATAGTGACTCATCTATATTGTTCATTCATTTGTATTTGAGTTCATTGACATATTTACATATCCCACAGTTTTATTTAGGCCTTACATACTCAGTACATTCTTCGTACTGACCCCCTTGGGGGAATTTACCTTATTTGGTGCAGGCATAGGTACTAGTAGGTTGCAAGTTGTTGCGGATCACTGGTGAGCTCCAGTTAGTTCGGGGCTTCTCCGAGTCACAGTTGTACTTATGTTTTGGTGTTGTACATGTTGTATAAAGCGGGGACTTGTCCCGACTTTTAGTTCGTTTTGGTCAATGCATCTGCTAGAGGCTTTTGTAGACGTATGTGGGTGTATGGATGTAAGATTGTACATGACGTTTTGACTTAATGGCCTCAACGACCAAGTTTCGCATATGTATATATATATATCACATGTTCCATGAATTCTGTTGTTGGTATTTAAAGCTCTTACGTGATCATGGGTTTCTTATGACATTCATATGATTAAATAGAAGTAAAGCTTGGTTCTCTCGGGCCTTGTCGGCTATGAGTGCCAATCCGTCCCGATGGGATTCGGGGCGTGACAAAAGTGGTATTAGAGCTGGCCGTTCTAAGGGTGTCTGCGAAGTCGTATCTGAGTAGAGTCTTACTTATTGATGTGTTGTGCACCACATTTATAAGTAGGAGGCTACCGGACAGTTAGGATGTTGTTTCTCTTCTTCACTTCTAGATCGTGCAATAGAGCTAGTGTTGTAAGTTGGATTATATCTGATCATGGTAATTGTTTTTCTTTGGTATAGTCAAAATGCCAATCACGAGAAGAGGTAGAGGTAAAGGGAAGTAGGTAGATATGCCTGCTGAAGAAGGAATGAGTAGACTACCACCTGACCAAGCTAGTCAAGGTGGAGCAAATGCTGAAATTTCATCGCGGTCTTCGTCTACTTTTCCAGCTCCAGAAGAGCCAATTGGTAGAGAAGTACCCGCAGAACCACCAATGAACACCACAGACCAAGATCTTAGAAATTCAGTACATATGTTGACCCAGTTAGTGGAAGCACAAAGTCAAGGACGAGCTGGTCCAATGACACGTGAGGATGATGCGGCTAGAGTGGCCAGTCGCAGATCCACAGGACTTCGTGGATCAAATTCAGAGGGCTCTGGAAGTTATGCACATGACGGGATAGAAACAATTGAACTTGCTTCGTATAGATTAAAGGGAGAGGTGATATTGTGGTATGAGGATTGGAAGAAAACTCGTGAGATTGGTGCAAATCCACTTAATTGGGAAGAATTTAAAACAGCTTTCCTTGATCATTAGTTGCCCTATGAGATTCGTGAGGCACGTGCGGATCAGTTTCTAAATCTCCGTCAAAAAATTCTGAATGTCAGAGAATACAGTTTGCAGTTTAATTCCTTGGCTTGATATGCTCCAAATATGGTGGTTACGATCACAGATAGAGTCCATCGATATGTGGACAGATAGGAGCTGTATTTGGCACGAGATTGCACTGTTGCTGCCTTAAATCGAGTTATAGACATAGATAGAATACATGCCTTTACGCAGAAAATGGAAGACCAACGACAAAGAAGAAGGACACAAGAACCTGAGGAAGGTCCATCAAAAAGGGCCAAACCTATGGGGCAATCTATGGTGTCCCCAGGGGAATTTAGATCTCGAATGTTACCGTCTAGACCCTCATTCTCTTATTTCACAGCAGGTGTACTCTCAATTCCGAGGGTCTAGAGGTCGTCCATCTGGACAGAGTAGTGGAGTGCAAGGCTCACAGACAGTAGGATTTTCTCGTCCTCCGTGTCAGCATTGCGGAAGGTCCCATTTAGGTGAATGTCAGTTGGGAACAAATGCTTGTATTTGGTGTGGCACAGAGGGGCATATAATGGGAGAATTCCCACAAAGGGGTGCGAGTGGTATAGCACGACCTACGGGATCAACCGTTGTATCATCAGCATCGGTTCCTTCCCCAGGCAGAGGCGTTCAGTCTATTGGTCATGGTAGGGATCTTAGAGGAGCAGCTAGTTCCAGTGGAGCCCAAAATCGTACTTATGCTCTAGTGGACCGACAGAATGAGGAGGCATCTCCTGATGAAGATACAGGTATACTATCCATATTTTCAAATGATACATATACCCTATCGTATATCACTCCATTGATTCCTATAAATGCTAATGAGACACCGGGGTCATTAGTTAAGTCGATTGAACTTATCTCCACCTGTTGGTAAATTGCTGAGAGTTAAAGACACATATCGTAATGGTATAGTAATGAAAGGAGTAAGAGGATTTGAAAAAAAAATTTGCCTTATACAACATGCCATGTGAAATTGGTGAAAGTATATTCACTAGGAAGAGATATCTAGTGTTATTCTAGACTGACAAGTTAAAAGGCGAAGAAATAAAGACGTAACTTCCATAAAAGTTCCTTGGAGAAATCAACAAGTCAAAGAGATCGCATGGGAAGCTGAAAAAAAAATGAATGAAAAAAAATAAAATGAAATCAACATACCCAAATTTGTATCAAATGGACGAAGAAGTTTAAAGAGAGAAAGTAGAGCAATAAAAAGTAAGTACCCATGAGCCTTAAGTGTTTGTGTATATTTATGCTAGTATAGAGATGCATTTGTCGTAATTGAAGCGATACTATTAACATTCGAGGATGAATTTTTCTAAGGGGGGAAGAATGTAACACCTCGTACCTTCCCAACCCTACTTGACAACATTAAATAATGTTTACTTAGGTGTGGAGAGCTATAAGTATGTCTTTGGTAATGTTAATGATGAGAAAAATTGAAATTTGGCCTCGTACATGTGATTAGCCCTTCATAGGAGGTGTGTTGTGATTTTCGTGGAGCATTTGTGGGGTTCAAAATGAGGCTAAGAGTACCTCTAAACAAATGATATTAAGGGTAAGAAGTAAGTTAAAGAATAGGACTTGAAGTATCTAACCAAATCCGTGAAGAAAAGTCAAAAAACAAAATTTTCAAAAAAACTAAGGCTCAGGCGCGCCAGAGGGCGTTCCAGGCTGCTTATTGCCAAAATTTTTTGGGCACAGGCAGCAAGCTGGCGCGCCCAAGGGCGTGCCAGGCTGGTTTTGCCCACTTTTCAAAGTTGGAAATTTTCTTAAGTCCCAAGGGTGCCCGGGGGCGTACCGGGCTGATTTTTGCCATGTTTCTTATACAACCACGAGTATATACATGGAGTGAATGAAATATTACATTGTTATGGTAAAGTTAATCGTGAACGAATTTGGCATTAAAATGACGATTTTACCCTTGTGGTCAAAATGAGCTATACGTGGCTAGAATCACTTGTTTGTGGGATTGAGGCTATGGATATGAATAGTGTGAGTGGGAATATTGTTGTAATGCATATTAAATTATTTAAACATGAAAAATTATTGATTTCATTGGGTTAAGTAAATTGGGCTCAATAAAGGGCCCAAAATGAGAAGAAAACATGGGCCAAAAATGGGTCAAATGACCCATTCTTGCCTTGACCTTCTAGAATATAACATTAAATGGCATAGAGTGGCTAAGGATGTAATTAAAGGAATATATAAAGGGGAAAAATCTGATTTTATTCATCACAATTCTCATGCCTTTTAGATCAAAAGGTAAGATATTTTCTCTCAAACCCTAAGAACTCAAAGCCAACTTTTGGAGCAAGATCATCATTTTTCAAGCTTGGGTAAGTGATTATTGTTATGGATTAATATATTATATGCATGGGAGAGTATGTAAATCATGTTGGTTATTCTTCGAAGTGTTAAAGATGGTACTTTGTGTTTTTGTAAAAGATTTGTGATCCATGAGATTTAAGTTTGAAATATGACTTGTGACTTTGATGAAAGGGCATGGTATGGCTAAAATATGAACATGTATGATGTGATTTTGTTATTAAACTTGTTATTTTTCTATAAGTGTAAATTATGGGATTTTGGCCAATATGTGCTATGAGGTGTATTAAGGTGACTTGATGGATTATTTGTGATGTGGTGTGGATGAGAAAGGGTAAAGGAGAAGTTTGTGGTGACATGTTATTGATTATCATGTATTGGTCAATGTTGGGAATATTGTGGGATTATTGGTAAGATCATTTCATCAATGGTTTTGTCAAGGGGGAAATGGCATGTTTAAAGGAAAACATGAAACTCATTATCGTTATATGCATTTGTAAGGTAGTTGGTGGTTAATGTAAACTCCGTTATGTATTTGTGTTGTAGAGTGACATAAAGAAGGAGCGGGACTATTGTATGCACATCTAGGATTGTATATTTGTATTTATAATACAAGGTATGTAAGGTTGCTCTATTATCTTTCTGCGGCAAATAGTATTCACATTTACATTACGCTTGTTCCATCCCGAAATATGCTAAGGTATCCTATATCCGGTTATCAATGGTCATTGTCATATATTTCCTACTCATTGATCAATTGTGAATCTCATGTCTCATATTCATGAATAATGTTCCAAAAGTCCAATAAAGTTATGTTCCAATAGTAATTATACTCATGTCTTTTGTTCATGGATTATTGTCGAATGGTTCCAATGGTGTTATTGTTCTAATAATGTTATGTTTCTCACAATGTTTATTTACATGTCTCTCACTCAATGGTTAATGATCCAAAGATTAAAGTAAAGTTGTGACTATCATTGTTTCAATCTCAAAGTAATGATTAAAGTAATGCATATATGTGGTCAATGATCAAGTATGGGTGGTATCTTTGGGGGAAAAATGTCTAGCTCAAGCCGATCCCGAGATTGTTGGATCAGGGGCAGTCCTAGAGGCATAATCCTAGATCAGACCGATCCTAACAGGGGGCAGCTCTAGGGGTAATAACCCATCTCGAGCCGAACCTGACATGTTGATAGGGGTGGCAGCTCTAGAGGTAATAACCTAGCTCGAGCCGATCCCGATCTGTATTGATTCATAGGGTGGAAGCTCTAGGGGAATAAGCCTAGCTCGAGCCGATCCCAACATAACGTTATGTTATGTTTAAAACCCATTGTTCAGTCGGGGCCCAGGTATCACAGGTCACAGGCAAAGATGAATAATTATAGAAGCAAAGAACCAAAGGAAGTAATGAATGCAATATACATGGTATCCAAAGTACAGAATAGTGACTCATCAATATTGGTCATTCATTTGTATTTGAGTTCATTGACATATTTACATAGCCCACAGTTTCATTTTAGCCTTACATACTCAGTACATTCTTCGTACTGACCCCCTTGGGGGAATTTACCTTACTTGCTGCAGGCGTAGGTACTAGTAGGTTGCCAGTTGTTGCGGATCACTGGTGAGCTCCAGTTAGTTCGGGGCTTCTCCGAGTCACAGTTGTACTTATGTTTTGGTGTTGTACATGTTGTATAAAGAGGGGACTTGTCCCGACTTTTAATTTTTTTTGGTCAATGTATCTGCTAGAGGCTTTTGTAGACGTATGTGGGTGTATGGATGTAAGATGATACATGACGTTTTGACTTAATGGCCTCAACGGCCAAGTTTCGCATATGTATAGATATATATCACATATTCCATGAATTACATTGTTGGTATTTAAAGCTCTTATGTGATCATGGGTTTCATATGACATTCATATGATTAAATAGAAGTAAAGCTTAGTTCTCTCGGGACTTGTCGGCTACGAGTGCCAATCCTTCCCGATGGGATTTGGGGCGTGACAAAAGAGAATCGATAAATTATGAGTGCATAAATGAGTTCAGAAGGAGTAGTAGAGTCTATGAGGTCTTTAAAAAAGTTATTGTATTTAGTTCTGGTTAGAATGATTAAAATTGGGAGGGGAAGTCCTATTACCTTTTGTTGCTAAAAATGTGGTAAATTTGGGTCATGAAGGGTCAAATCATGTATTTTAAGTTAACTAAGTGTTAGTGCACACTCCACGACACAACCTATGATTGTCGTATCAACCAACGATCCTAGGTTGCATCATGGTTAAGTTCAAGTTTTTAACATCTCAGGAGTTCATCAGGTGATCACTTCCTACAATCGTTGGATCTTGGTACGACCGTTAAAAATAGTCGTCTGATGTAACACCCCCTCAGGAAATTCTGAGAGGTACTTCCTACGATCAAAGGTATAATTGTGCCTTCATTGCTTGATCAAAAGTTTGATTGTGCCTTTATTGCACGATCATAGGAAGGCTGGTCTGAGCAAATTCTTACACCTATCTTTTTGCTTCAAAATTAAGACTAACGATTTCTCATACAAGTACTATGGCTCCCAAGACACTTAAGCAGATGCAAAAGGAGATCTCGAAGAAGCAGGCACCCTGAGACATACCTCCAACCTCGGAGAGTGAATCTCAAGAGTTAAGTGGTTCTAAGGTCTATTACTCCAACAATACTTCTGATGATCAGCATACCCCTAGGACCACTAGGGCAAAAATTAAGGAGCTTAAAAAGGCTAAGGACAAACCAACACCTTTGACTACTTTGTTGCCCGCAGCTTACCCCATTGAACTTCCCCAGTGTAAAGAGAGGTCATAAATCAAACCCATATGGGGGTGAGCCTAGAGTTGTTGATGAGGAGAGTTTCTCTGAGAATGAAGAATCTTTGGATCGTTCTAAAAATACTAACCCAGAATCGTCCAACAGTGCTACTGCAGTAAATCAGCCTCAATGGGTTGCAGACCTAATGCGGCAGAGTGTACCAAACTCTTGGGACAACTACATTGATAGGGTCTCCCTGAACAACGGAGGAAACAAAAAGTGGAGCATTCATGAAGAGCCCCAAATCCTACTTGAATCATTATAAAAGATCCCGGAGCTGATTTGGGTGTTCGAGAAATATAAATTCGGGTGGATGACTAGAACACGCTGAAATTATAGCCCAAATATTGTGAGGGAGTTATATACCAACTCTACGGTAATGATAAAAAACATGACTCCTCCGGTAAAGAAAATTATATTAGGAAGTAGCCTCAACTGGACACAGTGCGAGTGTGGGATGCAGATATTGACATCTCAGTCAAGGCTATCTCTAAAGCCTTATTTGGTGAAAAATTTAAGCCAGCTGAAGAGACTCTAGAGTATGAATTTCGAATGACAAATTTGAGAAGGGTAAAGAAGTTGAGTATAGATGACAAGCTGATGCATTACAAGTGGTAGGCGGACCATATTGCTGAGGCTAAAGAGAGAGCCATTTGGATAAATAGTTCGACGATTTATAAGCATACCATGAAATTCACTACCAAACCTTGGTGGGCTATCATAAGACATCGCATTGCATCGACAGCTAATAACAATGCACTTGGTACAGCTAATGCGGCCTAGTAGTAGCTTTCATGGCAAAGTTGGAGATAAACATTCTGTGGATCATCACGAAAGAGATTCGGGATCGAGTACTTCAATTTAGCACCACCCTACCATTCTTGTGTTTGATTACTTAGTTGTTGTAGAATTCACAGGTCTTATCTACTCCGGCAGTTGATAGATTCATCTGGCAGATAAAAAGTGTTGATATTGCATAGATTAAAGATTTGAGAAACCCAGCGGCTCTAGCCCGATATCCTTTTCCAGACTTGCCTACACAAGTTGTAGAGGGAGGTGCACCAGCTGCTGAGATACCAACTTTTAAGGCCGGTGCGACTAAATCTTCTTATTCTTCTTCTACTCAGCAGCCCAGATCATCATCAGGTGCCATTTAGTAAGTGCCTGCGGGTTACACTTTGATTCCTATAGCTCTTCTAGAGTAGCTCATGAGAAACCAGGAACTTCATAAAGCACAAATTAAGAAATTGGAGGTAGGGGTGAATCCAAATTAAGGTTGTTATATAGGGTGTTCAGACCCATTTAATAAATTCAAGGGTCGAATAACGATTAGGCTGGAAAATGTTTAGGCTCCAAATTTGAGCACAGTCACAAATCAGTTGGCCAAGTAAAAGCAAGTAGTGAAGAAGCTGACTATGCAGGTTGTGCCACCTCCACCTTTATCAATCCTATCTTTGGAGGACTTTGTGGTTAATATGGATTCATTGGTGTCAGTCTTGTATACCCAAGGCCCAGTTAGTTGGATTGAGTATACGGAAGACGAGGATGTTATGGCTAAGACGATCGATGATTTGTAGCCTCGTCAAAAGAGAAAAAGAAAGGTCAAGAAAGAAAGGAAGAATGATAAGGAATTGAGGAAGAGAAAAGAGAAAGTGAGTGAGCAGACTTCTGGGGCACGTATTCTAGAGGTGGTTGAGAATCCACATGCTACTTAGGTGGTTGTTCAGAATAAAGAAGGTAAAGAGATTTCCCTCGAGATAAAACTCATTGAATGCACCGGCAGCCACCGATACCCACATATCTGAGAGTGCCATGGCCACAGATGAGGCAACTAAAGCTGAGGAGATCAAAGGGATCCCATCTGTAACCCCACCTAATCAAAGTATGATAGGAGTCTAGTAGGCCACAGGTGCATCCCTAACCCTACTTTTTACATTTTTCTGTGTTTTATGCAATGGGAATATTGCTTGATTTCTAAGTTGGGGGTGGGGCTATACCATAGTCGAGGGTTTTTGTTGTCATGTTTCTTTTCCCTTTATTGTGCTATCTAGTTAGAACTGGCAAGTTTAGGTGTTTTTATTTTTGTTTTTGTGATATTTTTATGTTATGTGTGTAACTACGAGAAAAATAGGAGGACTTGGTGCAATCGAAATAAAAGGCGCTTGCAAAATGTTTTGACTGCTTTAATAATACCACTCCTTGAAATTTTGTTGTTTGGTGTTGTGATGTGTGCTTACCTAAACTATGACCAATGTTTGGATCTCGTAATGGCATTAGGATTGTGAACTTGACAACCATAGTGTAACTGTGCATGAACCAGATAGGTAGTAACTATATGTCTAGCCCTGAGCCAAGTGAGTGTGAGGTTTTACCTAGTCAGCATGTGTTTGCACTCTAGAACTTACCTGGTTAGTCTCGCCAAAGTTGTGGGATAGTTGGTTAGGAAAGGATTATAGGATGTTCTTCAATAGTCCACTGAAAGCCTAAAATTCCTACCAAGTACGAATAGTATCCCTTGATCCCAAATTTTGAGCCTAAATAGACCCATTTCCTTCATTAGTTGATTGACCTTCCCAGACTTAATTACAATGAACATGTTTTGGACCTTGTCCCTCCTTGGACACTGTGTACCTCAACTCAGGCAAATTGCCTAAGTTGAGGGTGGCTATGTAACACCCCATACTTTCTCAACCCTACTTGACGACGTTGAAAAATGTATACTTAGGTGTTGAGATTCCATGAATATGTGTTTTATAGTGTCATTGGTGAAACATTTGATATCGGACTTAACATGTGCGATTAGACCTTCATAGGAGGTGTGTTGTGATTTCGTGGAGCATTTGGGTAATAAATCGTACACATTCTAACCTCATTTGGTGACTGTAAGTCATGTTTACTTGATGGTTAAGATCACTAAGTAAGTATTTTGTAGTGTTTTGATAAGGGATTGGACGATACGTAAACATTGGATAAGTGGCCGAAAAATTCAGCAAAGTGTTGAAAATTGCGCCACTAACCTGTTTAAGGGGTGTGGCGCAAGCCACCTGCATGCAGGAAATTCAGAGAAGGCCCATTTCTTGCGCCACAGCCTGCTTTGCAGCTAGTGGTGCAAGGCACAAATCTTGTGCCTTTCCGGACCCGTTTTGTAACGCAATTCGACGACGCTTCTTGGATGGTTTCTTTTGGTTCTTTGGAGTTCTTTGAGCATTTTTAAAGCTTCAAACACTTCAATACACTCCTACATACTCCTACATGATCAAATCATGACATGTGAATAGTGATCGAAAATGTCCAATGAAGCCAAGGGCGACTAGAATTCCTATTTTTGCGATCGAAATGACGAATGAGAATCTTTTAAGAGAATATTGTTGTGACATTATGGAATTATGTAAACATGAGATATATGGTGAATAATACATGAAAATTTATGGGTTACATGGATATGTGTTATTGGGCCCAAAGTTAGGCCCAAATTGGAATTAAAAGAATTGGCCCAAAGGGCAAAAAGACCCATTCTTCCACTTTGACCACATTAAATGCCAAAGAAAAGGCTAAGTATGACTTGGGGTATATATAAAGGCCCCAAGATCAGATTTTTATCATCAAAAACCTCTCATGCCTTTATGATATTTTCTCAACATTTCTCATTTCAAAACCCTAAAGCAAAATAATTCCTTTGGACTCTTTGGACAAGATCATCCTATTCCAAGCCTTGGTAAGCATCTATTCACATGAATTAACATATTATATGCATGGGAGATTATGTATATTAAGATAGTTGTGTTGGCAAGGTGGTGAATAGTATAGTTTTGCCTTTGGTGAAAGATGTGCTATCTTGGTGATTTGAACTTGAATTAGGACTTGTGCCTTTGATGAAAAAGCATGGTATGGACAAAATATGAACATGTATAGTGTTATTTTTGGTATTAAACTTGTTCTTGTCTATAAGTGGAAATTGTGGGATTTTGGCCGATATGTGTTATGAGTTGTATTAAGGTCATTTGATGGGTTATTTGTGATGTGTTATGGATAAGAAAGTGTAAAGGAGAAGTGTTGTGGTGAAATATATCAATTATCATGTATTGGTCAATGTTGGGAATATTATGAAATTTTTGGAATAAAAATTTTATCAATGGTTTTGTCAAGGGGAAATGGCATGTTTAAGGACGCATATATGACTCATTGATGTTACATGCATTTGAAGAATAATTGGTGGTTAATATGAATTCTGTATTGTATTTGTGTTGTAGAGTGACACATAAAGAAGGAGCGGGACTATTGTATGCACCTCTAGGATTATATATTCGTATTGTGAATCCAAGGTATGTAAGGTTACTTTGACCGTATCTTTCTGCGACAAATAGTGTTCACATTGACATGTCATTAGTCCTAGCCCGAAAGGTGCTAAGGTCTTCCATATACGGTTAGCAATGGTCATTGTTATAAATTTCCTACTCGTTGATCATTGGTAAATCTCATGTCTCATCTTCATGGTTAATGTTCCAAAAGCTCAAATAAGGTTATGTTCCAATGTTCCAATAGTGACTATACTTGTGTCTCTTGTTCATGGATTATTGTCCAATGGTTCCAATGGTATCATGGTGCTAGTAATGTTATGTTTCTCATGATGTTTATTCACATGTCTTTCACTCATTGGTTAATGATTCAAAGCTTCCAACAATGTTATATTCCAAAGTTCAAGTGATGTTATGACTATCAAAGTATCAATCTCAAAGTAATGAACAAAGTAATGTATATGTGGTCAATGATCAAGTATGGGTGGAAAGTCTAGGGGCATAAGCCTAGCTCGACTCGATCCCGATGTATTAATTTATGGGTGACAGGTCTGAGGGGCGTAAGCCTAGCTCGACTCGATCCCGATGTATTGATTTATGGGTGGCAGGTCTAAGGGGAATAAGCCTAGCTTGACTCGATCCCAACATGACGATAAGTCATGGAAAGACCCACTGATCAGTAGGGGCCCGGGTACATTGTGACACATGCATTGAGATAAAGAAAGTAATGAAAGTAATGAAAGCAATCCACATGGTTTCCAAAATGCAACATGGTGACTTACTCACATTGATTAGTCATTTGTATTTGAGTTCATTGAAATATTCATGTATTGTACAGTTTCATCTGAGCCTTGCATACTCAGTACTTATTTCGTACTGACCCCTCTTGGGGAATTTACCTTACTTGCTGCAGGCGCAGGTATTAGTAGACCTCCACAGTAGGTTGCCAGTCATTGCAGATCATTGGTGAGCTCCAGCTAATTTGGGGCTTCTCCAAGTCAGAGTGTATATATGTTTTGGTGTTGTACATGTTGTATAAAGCGGGGACTTGTCCCGAATTTTAGTTCATTTTGGTCAATGCTTTGTTAGAGGTTTTTGTAGACAAGTGTGGGTGTATAACTATCAAAGGGATATGTCGTACTTGACTCGGTGGCCTCAACGGCCCAGTTTCGCATATGTATATATATATCATGTTCCATGAATTTCATTATTGGTCTCTATAGCTGTTATGTGTTTATGGGTTTCTTATGGCATGCATATGATTGAACATAGGCAAAGGTTGGTTCTCTCGGGCCTTATCGGCTATGGGTGCCAATCATGTCTCGATGGGATTCGGGGCGTGACAGGCTATCATAGGGGTGAGTAGTTGAGCATGGGTACGAAGAAAAAGTTAGTAAAGGAAAAAGAAAATGGATGCAGGTATGGTATTGTGAGAAAAAGAAGAACAAAAGATTGAGATAAAAAAGGAGAAAAAGAGAAAGAAAAAAAAAGAAAAAATTTTAGAAGAAACTACACCCGGGGTACGAGAAGTTGGAAAAAGGGAGAAAAATAAAAGAAAGTAGGAAAGTGGAGTGAAAAATAGTGTAGTTCCAAGGATGAATGAGTCACTTTACCCATATGTACCATACCCGTCCCCAAGCCTACGTTAAAAGACAATAAAAGTCCTATAGTGATCCTAATCCGACTGTCTGAAAACTAAAGCGTAGAAAATAAGGGCAAGCCTATGGTATCAAACGTATACTGCCTGACTTCTTTGTGAGAGTGAGTGACTCATTTTAGTCTCGGTCTTGATAGTTGTGCACATGCTAAGTATTAGGGACTTCTTTGATGTGAGGATGTAAGGGTTTTATTGTTGGTTGCTGCTTGTTCGGGTAGTCTCATCGATTTGAGTGATGGGTTGTCTGTTGATAATGTAATGTTATTTCTTGATCCCTTTGTATTATGGTGAGTGGTTTTTGTACACACAACATTTATTTTGATGGTATTGGAGGGTGTTGAACATATGTTTTAGGTTAATGTGCGCTTAAAATGTTTTTTGTGTAAATCTGACTGTCGAAGTACTCTTGGTTTTTCTCTTAGTTAAGTGTCACTGTAGTTTAGTAGTGTTTTGTTTGCTTGAGGACATACAAACAATCTAAGTTGAGGGTGTTGATGTGTCGTTAACTTACGGCACTTTTGATGCTTAAAATGATGGATATTTGCAAGTAGAAGGTGCTTTTATGTGGATATGATGTGCTTTTGGATATTTGCAGCTCAAAACAGTCCAGAGAATTAAAGTTCTGAATTTTGAACTTAAAATGCATCAGACGATTAATTGGACGTCCGTGGGATCTGACCACAGTCATACCAAGTGATCGTAGCATGAACCAGAGGATAAAATCATAGGTGTTGAATAGTCGAAAGATTCCCATGGGCGTGCATTAATGTTACGATCATATAATCTGATCGTGGGAAAAGAACCTGGAAACAGTGTTGTAGATGTTAAGTGAAGAAGATAATATAACGGTTTCCTATGACCGTACCTCGAAGTCATAATCGTATCAAGGTATAGTAGGAAGGAAGTTCAAATTTGAAGATTACAGAAGTTGAAGTGTAAGAGAATCAGACGAGAGGAAAGCATGATTGTACGTAGATGCCATGAGCTCATACTGAGTGTCATACTAGCCATGATCTATGAGATCACAAAGTCTATATCAAACTTACAAGCACTAAGGACGATCGTGGAATCAAACCATGATTGTACCTTCACTCATTCGAGGCAATGACTTAGCAAATCCTGTTATGTTTAGGATAGGTTTTATTTTGTTTATATATTCTCCTATTGGGTCTTTTGAAATAGTTACACACTATTACGACTTATTACATTGTTTTATGGTTTCAAGACATATTCTTGTTTTTGGAATTGAAAACATCACTTTCTAGGGTTTTAATTCAAAGGGAGATTTCAAAGTTTTTCATCTTATTATTGTAAGTTCATAATTGAGATTCCTTATCAGAATTCTTCTTGTGTTCTTGTAATTATGTGTAGCTAAACACCATAGCTAGGGTTGTGGAAACCATGGCGGATTAGTAGTGTTCATAGTATGAAGTGATTCTCAAAGAGTGTTTAGGCATGCATTGTTATTCTCTTTTTCGAATTAATTGTTTTCTGATGATGCGCAACGTTAGAACTCGCCTTATCACTACTCTGGAATTTAGCAAGGGTAATCGGATAGGAAAAGAGAATCAACAATAAGACTTGGAGATACCAACCTCCATTTAATTAGGCTTGAATCGATAAACGGAAGAGACTAAATTGGGATCATAGATAGGGGTTAGTAATGTAAAACCCATGACACATGAACCTTTGTGCTTGGGGATAGTCATCTACAAGGGGCGTAACATAGTCGGTTAGATGACACATATCCTATCAATTTTGCATGTTGAGCACCATAAGAGATCACTAAGTACAAAGAACCTATGGAGTTATATAGTTATCGGGGACCAAAGTCCTAGTGCCTTTCTTGTATTGATCACAAAACCAAAGAAATAAACAATTGTTACTATTGAATTCTTTATTTACAAACCCCCCCATTTTACTAGAAATTGTTATTGATTGCTTAGATAGACATCTTGATTGATATTTTGACCTATTTCCTGTGGGATTGACCCCAACCTTGTTGGGTTCTATATTTGATCAACGACCGCTTTATACTTTGTTCAGAGGTGTAATTTGGGTGACATCACTTACTACCTTACCATCATTGCATCAATGGGAGTGTCACTGCAGTGACATCGCTACAATGACAGACTTATCATTGTAGCAATGAGTCAGTAGGCCTGGCCCAATTTTTAGAAATTGGCCCAAATTAATATGGGCCACGGATCTTCTACCACAAAAATTATTTCTAATTGGGTTCGAAGGATATTTTTTTTATCGAATTATTTTTCTAAAATAATTTTTAACATAGCAATGAATTGGGTCATTAAAATAGATACAAATTTACCCACATTTTATCCCTGAATGGGTACGAAAATCAGGAGGGGAAGTTTAGCACGATTCTCTAAATCCCCGCATACACAATGTTAGAAATTTATGCAAACTTCTACCTTTATTAATTAATTTGATAACGCCTCACCCAACTGTCATTATTAAAATTAATATAAAATTTTATCCGACCAGCCTACGCATCACAAAATACTAAGCACTATACACAACTTACAATCTCTATATCATAAGGAAAATGATTCATAATAAAATTTCACGTAATGGGTCATCTAAAATATCCAGAATACCACATCATGTTTCAACGCATGAAAATTCAGGATGAAACAAAACTCTACCCAAACCATCAATGCAGTGATGGATTGATAATATCAAAAGGGGGGAGTGGGATTCATTTGTTCCCACTTTCCAACTTTCAAATTCTCTCAAACTTCCTCAATTACTCCCTAGCAAATCTATTCCCAGTGTATATATTAAGGTATTTCTTCATCCCTATAAATAATCATAGACATTAAAATGGAACATTGAATTTCTGAAGGTTTTGGAGCAACTTTGGGATATTTGAAATTTTCATCCCTTTGAATGGATTTATGAAGTATGCTAGGCTATTTTATGTTGTCAATGCTCCTATAGCACTCTAGGTGTAAAATTCACGACATTCATAGTGAGTTTTGGGATGGAAATGAGTAGAAAAGGAAGAGTCATCTTTCTCAAAGATTTTCCAAGCAATTGGGGCTTGTATTAGGTGTTAATCACTCCAAATTTAGTGTAAAAGAGTTCAATAGTACTCTACCAAGCTCGATCTACGCCTAAAACTCAAAAAAATAATAAAATTTTGGGAATCAACCATTGGAAGGGTCCAAGACTGGTTGGGGATGATGGCATTGCTACAATAATGGATTCATTGCTGCAGCGACACCACTATGGCAATGCTCTGTGGCTGCAGCGATATTGATGCAGCGACAAAAGCATTACTACAGGGATGGTCGGGCAGTAGCTTGCCTAAAATTGTTTGAAATAGTTTTTTGATTTCCTTTCCTTTCTGTAGCATCCTTGATCGGTTTCTAATTACTATAATGCATCACTTTTACGACTATTTACTATGGCTAACCAAAATTCTAACCAACCCTCATGCTGACGATTTCCAAACAACGCTTGTCGTACCAAATATGAGGAGGAAAAGAGTACTAGAGGCTTCATTCATGAGAAAGGATTCATGATAAAGAGGTTCCTGAGTTCTTTAACCAATTGTTTGCTTTTGGATGGGAGATGATAACAGAGTCCAACTCATTTGGGTCATATAACAAACAATCTTTCCTTTTCTACACTTTTTTAATCTCTTATTTTATTGCAATTTAGCTTAATAAACTATTAGCTTACTATTTATGCAGGGTACATTTTTTTCACATATATTACGAATACAAGGTTATTTTTATGAAGTATGAAAGAACATGAAAACAAGGGATTTGTACTGGCAGCAATCTGCCTAGGCGTCGCTACAGTGATGGATCCATCGTTGCAGCAATGTCACAGAAGCGATAAGGAGTCATTGTGGCAATGTCGCTACACTAATGAATCTGTCGTTGCAACGACTGTAACACCCCGTACCTTTCCGACCCTAATTGATTGGCTTAAAATTTATGGAATTATTTAAACATGAGAGTTATGGGGTATTACACATTAAATTAGTGGGCTCAATTAACAATTTGTTAATGGGCTAAATGAGGCCCAAAATTAGCATGAAGACATGGCCCAAAAAAGGGAATAATGACCCATTCTTGACCCATTCTTGCAAGACCAAGTTGTTATATCATGATTGGACCAAGTGTTTGGTTAAATAAAGGACCATTAGGGGACTATATAAGGGTAACAAATCAGATTTTATTGAACAAAAACACTCATGCCAATTCTAGAAATTTCTATAACATTTTTTCTCTCAACTCAAACCCTAAGCCCTCATCCCCTTGGTCAAGAACATCATCTTACAAGCTTGGTAAGTGTTTATTCTCATGGTTTAGTATATTATATTCATGGAATATGGTGTATATGATGTTGGTTATGTTGATAAAGTATTAAGAAATTCACTATGTGTAAAATAGTTTATTTTTGCTAAATCGATAAAGGGTTTTGTCTTGTAACTTGAAAGGAGACTTGTGATATTGAAGGAAGTGAACTTTATGGATTAAATAACAATATGTAACATGTGGTTATTTCCTTAACTTTATTTGTCCTTGTGTGTGACGTTTGGAATTGTTGTTGTGAAATTTTACATGGAACCGGTGGCGTATTGAAAGTGAAATGTAGTTTTGGTGATGTTTATTTGTGTTGTAAATACATGGTTGTTCTTTGGAATCTAATATGATCTAAAATATGTTATGAGAAGCTTAATTATGATCATGGATCATTCATGGCAAAAAAGGACCCTAAATTGACCCCCGAAGGCTGAAACGGGCATCCGCCCTCGAGACCGGAGCACCTGCGGGCGCAGGTGCCAATGCAGGTGCATTTGGCTACTACCAAAGGGCACCTGCGGATGCATTTCAGCCACCTTCAGGCACAGGTGGCTTAGCAGGTCGGCCCAGAACTCCGAATTTATTATTTTTGCATCCCTTTGACCCCCCGAAACCCCTATACCCTTCATGGATGCAATTATCAACTTGTGATACCTTTTAAATGACTTTAAAGGAGTATACCAGAGGTATTTTTGATGGTATCAAGTTTGGATTATTTTTCATGTGTTGTTACGGAAGGTATTGAGATGACTTGAATTAGTACTTGTGACATAGTGTTAATATGGGAGTATAAAGGGTAAAGTTGGTGTGAAATGTTATTGGTTTGTGATGCCTTGGTTGATGTGTGACATGTTAAGGTATTGTTGGTTTGTTGATGCAATAATGGTAATTTAAGAGGGCAAAATGACGTTATATGGTAGTCATGTAATCCGTTGTCCTTTTATGCACTTGTAACATGGTTAATGGTTGACTTGAGCTTCGTAATATACTTGTGTTGTAGAGTAAAACGTAAGGACGAAGCTGTATTCTTATATAGGACTGTATATTCACATTAGGAAGACAAGGTATGTTAGGTTACTATTTTCATATCCTTCTACAGCACATAGTATCACATTGTCATTGTACTTATTCAATTCCGAAATGCTCAAAGGTATCCAATCTCCGGTTATTAATTATTGTTACTCACATGTTCCTTATTCATTCATCAATTGTGATTCACATGACTCATGTTTTTTGGTTAATGTTCTAAGTTCCAATAATGTTACAATTATCGAAAGTATCAATTTCTCACAAGCAAAAGTATCAATCTCTCATAGGTGAATGTATTAATCCCTCATGAGTGAGCGTATCAATCTCATGAAACTAAAGAACCAATTAATGTATATACGTGTTTCCAATGATGTTCCAATCACCAATGTATCACTCTCATAACAAAATTAAAGAGAAGAAGCAATGCAAAGAAGTAATGCTTACATGGTTACTTTATGTTTTATGGAAAATGGATCGCAAATCAAAAGGGGCCTAAGCTCGGATGGAAAAATCCCAATATCATGTTATATTATGTATATATATATATATATATTATATTATAGCCCACCTATGAGTGGATGACAGTTATTATATTATAGCCCACCTATGAGTGGATGACGGTTATTATAGCCCACCAAGTGTGGATGGTGGTTATTATATTATAGCCCACCAAGTGTAGATGATGGTATAGCCCACCAATAGGTGGATGACTCTTATTATGTTATGGCCCACTAATAAGTGGATGACTGATAATAAAGATGAACGTAAGCCAAGGTAAGTATGTCACGTAATTGAAAATATGAAGGAATGTTATTTCACAACTGAAATTGATATGAATAAATGATCAAGCAATGAGAGTAATGAAAGTAAGGAAAGTAATGAACCTGGTTCCACACATGCAAGACGGTGATTAATCCATAATGTTTATTCACATGTATTGATCCCATTTGAGATCCTATGTTGAATACAGTTTCTTCTAGCCTTACATACTCAGTACATTATTCGTATTGACCCCTCTTGGGGAATTTACCTTACTTGTTGCAGGCACAGGTACAAATAGACCTCCACAATAGGTTGCGGATCATTTGCAAATTATTGGTGAGCTCAAATTGATTCGGGGCTTCGCGAGTTCATATGTACTTTTCTTTTGGTATCGTATATGTATATTGAGCGGGGTGTTGTCCCGACTCTAGGTTGGTTATGGTTATGTATCTGTAGAGGCTTTGTAGACGGTTGTGGGAAGAAAAATGTAAACGATGTATGTCCATGTTGATTCGATGGCTCTAACGGCCAAGTTTCTTATATGTCTATATCACATGTTTCCATAACTTCCACTATTGACATTTTATACCTCTATGTGATGGTGTTGTTTAGTGAGTGACATGCATATGACTAGACATGAGCAAAGATTGGTTCTCTTCAGCCTCATCGGCTTTGGGTGCCAGTCCCTCCCGAATGTGATTTGGGTTGTGACAAAAGTGGTATCAGAGTGGGTCGTCTTAAGGGTGTCTACAAAGTAGTGTCTGAGTAGAGTCTTACTTATGGATGTGTAGCGTGCCACATTTATAAGCAGGAGGCTATGGTACACTTAGGAGTTGTTTCATTTTTTCATTTCTAGATCGTACAATAGAGCCAATGTTGTAAGTGAAATCATATCTGACCATTGACGTTGGTTTTCTTTTGTATAGTCAAATGCCGATTACAAGACAGAATAAGGGTAAAGGTAAGCAGGTAGATATGCCAGTCAGAGAAGGAATGAGTAAACAACTACCTGACAAAGCTAGTCAAGGTAGGACTGAAACTGAAACTACATCGAGAGTTTCCCCTACTTTTCTAGTTCCAGAAGAGCTGAGAGGTAGAGAAGAACCTGCCAACACACCTGTTAATGATACTGAGCAGAATCTAAGAAATGTCGTACAAATGTTAACTCATATAGTTACTGGTATATTTGATGTATTGAATCAAAGGCAAGTAGGTCCCATGACAAGTAATGATAATGAGACTAGAACAGCTAGTCGAAGAGCACAAGATTTTCTGAAACTAGACCCTCCCACGTTCACCGGGTCAGATGTGAATGAAGATCCACAGGCTTTCGTGGACCAAATCAAAAGGGCTCTGGATTTTATGCATGTGACTGGTATAGAAACAGTGGTGCTTGCAGCCTATAGATTGAAAGGAGAAGATATTTTATGGTATGAAGATTGGAGACGATCGAGGGGTATTGGCACAAATCCAGCTAATTCGGAGGAATTTAAAACAACATTTCTTGATCACTACCTCCCATATGAGATCCGAGAGGCTCGCGCAGATCAATTTTTAAATCTCCGTCAGGGGGACATGAGTGTTAGAGAATACAATCTGCAGTTTAATTCTTTGGCTCGATATGCTCCAAATGTAGTGGCCACAATGGCCGACAAAGTCCATCAATATGTGAGCAGATTGGAGCCATATTTGGTAAGGGACTGTACTATTGTTGCGTTAAATAGAGACATGGATATAGCAAGAATACAAGCCTTTGCGCAGAAAATGGAGGATCAAAGGCAAAGGCGAAGGGCACACAAAGTTAAAAGAGGGGCTTCGAAGAGGGCTAGACCTATGGGACAATCTATGGTGTCCCAAGGAGAATCCAAGCCTCGGATGTTTCCTAGACCGCCTAGACCATCATTTTCCTACCCTACATCGGGTACTTCACCTCAATTTTGAGGGATTAGAGGCAGTCAGGTGGGGCAGAGTAGTGGAATACGGGGTTCACAAACAGCGAAATCTTTTCGTCAGCTGTGCCAGCATTGCAGAAAGTTTCATTTAGGTGAATGCTGGTTTAAAACAAAAGTTTGTTTTTGGTGTGGCAAGACAGGGCACATGATGAGAGAGTGCCCACTGAGGGCCACGGGTAGTACGACACGACCTACAGGACCAGTCATTGCATTATCATCGTCAGGTGTACAACCTACTGGTCGTGGCAGAGGTGCTAGAGGAGCAGCCAATTCTGGTAGAACACAAGACCGTACCTATGCCTTCGTGGACCAACAAAATTTGGAGGCTTCTCCTAATGTAGAGACAGGTACAACATTCATATTTTTACATAAGGTATATACGTTGATCGACCCGCATTCAAAATTACCATATGTTATTCCATTGCTTGTGGACAAATTCTTTTGAAATAGAAAGGACACCAGAATTACTAGTTACGCCATTTGAACTCTATATAGCAGTTGGTAAAGCAATTGTAACTAACAGAGCATATCATAATTGTATAGAGAATGTTGATGATCCTGACACATTAGTTGACCTTATTGAATAGTAAATGGTAGAGTTTGACGTTATAATGGGTACGGATTGGTTGGCTTCTTGTTAGGCCACAATAGAGTGCAGAGCTAAGAAGTTACATTTTCATTTTTCCACAAAGAATATTCTCGAATAGATGGATAATGTCGGAACATCGAGAGGTAACTTTATTGCCTATCTGAAGAAAAAGAAAATGATACTCTAAGGGATACATGTGCCACTTAGTAAAAGTGAAAAGATACTATTGATTGAAAAAAAATGAATGAATTAATGATGAAATGAATGATGATTAAATGAAAAATGAATGATAATAATATACCCAAGACAACATTACGAACGCAGTATGGTTATTACAAATCCTTAGTATGTCAATTTGGCTAGCAAATGCACCTGTAGTTTTTATGGATTTGATGATTAGAATGTTCAAGCCATTCTTAGACAAGTTCGTGACAAAGTTTACGGATGCTATGGTGGTTTACTCAAAAACCATAAGGACCCATGCTAACTAGTTACAACAAATGTCATTGATTCTTCGTTACCATACGATATAGACACAATTCTCTAGGTGTGAATTTTAGGTAAAATCCATCACATTCTTGGGTCACATGGTATCAGATGAGGGAATAAGGGACTATAAACCAAATATAGAAGTCGTGAAGAATTGGCTAAAGACCTACAACGCCTACAGCGATTCGTAGTTTTCTTGGGTTTGGCCGGCTAGTACAGAAAGTTTGTTGGAGAGTTTATTTTCCATTACAATACCCTTACCAAGTTAACACAAAACAACCACGTTTCAAGGGAATGATGCATGTGAGAAGAGTTTTCAAGAGTTTAAGGAATTATAGTATAAAATACAGCAAAGTCTTCGCTTGTGGCTACGGTGAGGAAAAAGCAAAATGCAAATCCTGTGTCATTCAGTTGAAAAAGAATGTACAGTAAAGTCCGACAAAGGTGTTTGGGATTACATAAGAGGGGAGTACTTCAATACCAAGGAAGATTTTATATATCGGATATAAATTTGGGCTAAAGAAATGCATTATGGTAAAAGCACATCATTCACGGTATTCTAGTTAGTAGGGAAGATTGCGAAATTTATAATTCAGTGACCGAACTGTCAACAAGTGGTTATATGTTATGTAGAGATTCTTTTTAGTTGGAAAGGGAATATGATTAAAATGGAGTTTATCACATGTTTGCCTCATACACTTTGGAAATGTGATGCCATATGGGTAATAGTTGATAGGCTTACTAAGTTAATGCATTTGTGGAAGTCTTTTTAGAAGAGTATAGGAACCCAAGTGAATGTAATTATGGCTTTTCATCTTCAGACAGATGGACGAGTAAACCGCACTATGTAAATGTGGAAAGTTATATAAAGTGCCATATGAGATTACCGTCGCATACAAAATAGCACTACTCCAAGAACTCTCCACAGTTTATTTAGTATTTCGTGTTTGATGCTTTGAAAGTGTATAGGAGATCAATCTCGTATTTATCCCAATGGAGATGTACAAGTTATGGAGGATCTCACACATAAAGAGGTACCTATCATTATTCTAGATCGCTAAGTGAAGGATTAAGAAATAAAGCAGTAGCTTCCATAAAAGTACTATTGGAGAAATCAGAAATTAGAAGAAATCACATGGGAAATCAAAGAAGTAATGAGATCTCAAGTACTCATATTTGTTTCAAACAGAAGAAAAAGTTCAAGGTGCGGAATCGGAACAATAACAGGTAAGTGTGTTCAAGCATTGTGTGTATATGATAATTAACATGACGAAGTAAGTATAAATAAAGCATTATTTATCTATATGATCACATGAGGAATGATCCATCTGTGTAAATTGGATAATGGTACTAACATTCGAGGACGAATGTTCCTAAGGGGGCAAGGATGTAACACCCTGTACCTTTTCGACCCTAATTGATTGGCATAACATTTATGGAATTATTTAAACATGAGAGTTATGGGGTATTACACATTAATTGGTGGGCTCAATTAACAATTTGTTAATGGGCTAAATGAGGCCCAAAATTAGCATGAAGACATGGCCCAAAAAAGGGAATAATGACCCATTCTTGCAAGACCAAGTTGTTATATCATGATTGGACCAAGTGTTTGGTTAAATCAAGGACCATTAAGGTACTATATAATGGGAACAAATCAGATTTTATTGAACAAAAACACTCATGCCAATTCTAGAAATTTCTATAACATTTTTTCTCTCAACTCAAACCCTAAACCCTCATCCCCTTGGTCAAGACCATCATCTTGAAAGCTTGGTAAGTGTTTATTATCATGTTTTAATATATTATATGCATGGAATATGGTGTAGATGATGTTGGTTATGTTGATAAAGTATTGAGAAATTCACTATATGTAAAATAGTCTATTTTTGCTAAATCGATAAAGGGTTTTGTCTTGTAACTTGAAAGGAGACTTGTGATATTGAAGGAAGTAAAATTTATGGATTAAATAACAATATGTAACATGTTTTTATTTTCTTAACTTGCTTTGTCCTTGTGTGTGACGTTTGGAATTGTTGTTGTGAAATTTTACATGGAACCGGTGGTGTATTGAAAGGGAAATGTAGTTTTGGTGATGTTTATGTGTGTTGTGAAGCCATGGATGTTCTTTGGCATCTAATATAATCTAAAATATGTTATTATAAGCTTAATTATGATCATGGATCATTCATGGCAAAAAAGGACCCTAAAATGACCCCCGGAGGCTGAAAAGGGCATCCGCCCTCGAGACTGGAGCACCTGCGGGCGCAGGTGCCAACGCAGGTGCCTTTGGATACTTCCAAAGGGCACCTGCGGACGCATTTCATCCACCTGCAGGCGCAGTTGGCTTAGTAGTCGTCCCAGAACTCTGAATTTATTGTTTTTGCATCCCTTTTACCCCCCGAAACCCCTATACCCTTCATGGATGCAATTATCAGCTTGTGATACCTTTTAAATGAATTTAAAGGAGTATCTCGGAGGTATTTTGGATGGTATCAAGTATGGATTATTTTTCATGTGTTGTTACATAAGGTATTGAGATGACTTGAAGGAGTAATTGTGACGTAGTGTTAATATGGGAGTATAAAGGGTAAAGTTGGTGTGAAATGTTATTGGTTTGTGATGCCTTGGTCGATGTGTGACATGTTATGGTATTGTTGGTGTGGTGATGCAATAATGGTAATTTAAGAGGGCGAAATGACGTTACATGGTAGTCATGTAATCCATTGTCGTTTTATGCACTTGTAACATGGTTAATGGTTGACTTGAGCTTCGTAATGTACTTGTGTTGTAGAGTAAAACATAAGGAAGAAGCTGGATTGTTATATAGGACTGTGTATTCACATTGGGAAAACAAGGTATGTAAGGTTACTCTTTCCATATCCTTCTGCAGCACATAGTATCACATTGTCATTGTACTTATTCGATTCCGAAATGCTCAAAGGTCTCCCATCTCCGGTTATTAATTAATGTTACTCACATGTTCCTTATTCATTCATCAATTGTGATTCACATGACTCATGTTCTTTGGTTAATGTTCCAAGTTCCAATAATCTTACAATTATCCAAAGTATCAATTTCTCACAAGCAAAAGTATCAATTTCTCATAAGTGAATGTATTAATCCCTCATGAATGAGCGTATAAATCTCATGAAAGTAAAGAACTAATTAATGTATATACGTGTTTCCAATGATGTTCCAATCACCAATGTATCACTCTCATAACAAAAGTAAAGAGAAGAAGCAATGCAAAGAAGTAATGCTTACATGGTTACTTTATGTTTTATGGAAAATGGATCACAAATCAAAAGGGGCCTAAGCTCGGATGGAACAATCCCAATATCATGTTATATTATGTATATATATATATATATATATATATATATATATATTATATTATAGCCCACCTATGAGTGGATGACGGTAATAGCCCACCTATGAGTGGATGACAATTATTATATTATAGCCCACCTATGAGTGGAGGACGGTTATTATAGCCCACCAAGTGTGGATGACGGTTATTATATTATAGCCCACCAAGTGTGGATGACGGTTATAGCCCACCAATAGGTGGATGACTCTTATTATGTTATGGCCCACTAATAAGTGGATGACTGATAATAAACATGAACGTAAGCCAAGGTAATATGTCACGTAATTGAAAATATGAAGGAATGTTATTTCACAACTGAAATTGATATGAATAAATGATCAAGCAATGAGAGTAATGAAAGTATGGAAAGTAATGAACCTGGTTCCACACATGCGAGACGGTGATTAATCCATAATGTCTATTCACATGTATTGATCCCATTTGAGATCCTATTTTGCATACAGTTTCTTCTAGCCTTACATACTCAGTACATTATTCGTACTGAGCCCTCTTGGGGAATTTACCTTACTTGATGCAGGCACAGTTACAAATAGACCTCCACAGTAGGTTGCAGATCATTTGCGAATTATTGGTGAGTTCCAGTTGATTCGGGGCTTCCCGAGTTCATATGTACATTTGTTTTGGTATCGTATATGTATATAGAGTGGTTTGTTGTCCTGACTCTAGGTTGGTTATGGTTATGTATTTGTATAGTCTTTGTAGACGGTTATGGGAAGATAAATGTAAGCGATGTATGTCCATGTTGATTCGATGGCCCTAACGACCAAGTTTCTTATATGTCTATATCACATGTTTCCGTAACTTCCGCTATTGACATTTTATACCTCTATGTGATGGTGTTGTTTAGTGAGTGACATGCATATGACTAGACATGAGCAAAGATTGGTTCTCTCAAGCCTCATCGGCTTTGGGTGCCAGTCCCTCCCGAATGGGATTCGGGTTGTGACAACGACCCCTAACAAATGACTTTAAGCCCTATTTTTCTCCCATTTTCCCAACACGATGTTACCCCCATAAACACTTTAATACTTCCATTCCCTGTATTTTATAAATTTAAACAAAGTAGGCCCCAACACCTTAATCTATATCCATTTATCACGCATTTTCCAAATCTCTCACATCTTTGACACTTAACAAATCCCTCGAAAAGATTATAAATACAAACAAGTTTTTAGCATAATCACTGTCACGCCTCAAATTCCAATGGGGCGAACTGGCACCCGAAGCCGGTAAGGCCCGAGAGAACCAATCTTCATTCATGTACATTCGTATGCATGTCACTCAAGGAACATCACTATCACGTATAGATACAAGATGCTAAAGGTGTAAGTCATGTAAAACATATTATATATATACATATATGAAACTTGGCCGTTAGGGCCACCATGTCAAAAGCATACATCCCTTCATTTCCTTCGTTTGTCCCACAACATCTACAAAGCCTCTACAGATACATAGACATAACCAACCTACAGTCGGGACACATCCTCACTTTATACAATACCAAAACAAATTTACGTAATGACTCGAAAAGCCCCGAACCAACTGGAGCTCACCAATGATCCTCAAATGACCCGCAACCTACTGTGGAAGTCAACTAACACTTGTGCCTGCAGCAAGTAAGGTAAGTCCCCCAAGGGACGTCAGTACGAAGAATGTACTGAGTATGTAAGGCTATATGAAACTGCATGATATATAAGTACTTCCATGGAATCAAATATAAGAGAATAGTCAGTACAGATAAACCACCGGTCTGCATATGTAGAACCATGTACATTACATTCTTTACTTCTTTTGCCTTTACGTTTATTCATCTTTATTGTTCTACCCATGCTAGGCTTTTCTGTCGCCTCTGGGATGAGATTAACCCATGCTAGGTATTATAACCCCTGGGATGTGATTAACCCATGCTAGGCTTTTCTGTCGCCCTTGGGATGTTACTGTGATAACCCATCCTAGGCTTTTCTGTTGCCCCTAGGATGTTATTATGATAACCCATGCTAGGCTTTTCTGTCGCCCCTGGGATGTTATTATGATAACCTATGTTAAGCTTTTCTGTCGCCCCTGGGATGTTATTATGATAACCCATGCTAGGCTTTTCTGTCGCCCCTAGGATATTACTCAAGATTATTTAAACAATTATGCATTACTTCCGTTCTTTCATTATAAGAGCGGTACATTACTTCATTTCTTTACTCCTGTGAGATGGATACATTGGTAGTCATAACATCATTGGAACTTTATAATGTAACTTTATTGTAAATGCTACTCAAGAATGAATAGATTCTTATTACATCATTACTTTCTTTGAGATAGTTCTTTTAGTAGTTACAACATTATGAGAGCTTTGGAACTTCAGTCAATGAATAAAAGACATGTGAATCACAATTGGTCTAAGAATAAGAAACATGTGAATAAAAATATATGTCAACTAGAGCCGGGATACTTTAGAACACTTTGGAATGGAACAAGTACAATATCAATGTGAACAATATGTGCTGCAGAAGGTTACGAAAAGAGTAACCTTACATACCTTATCTATCCCAATATGAATATAAAGTCCTATATGTAAATACAACAAACCATCTCCTTCTTTACGTGTTACTCTACAACACAAGTATATCACAGAGCTCACGTTAACAACTAATTACATTACAAGTGCATAAGACGACAATGAATTACTTGACTGCCATATAACGTCATTTCGCCCTCTTACAATACCATTTATTGCATCACCATACAAGAAATACCATAACATTCCACACATGGACTAAGACATCATAAACCAATAACATTTCACACCAAGTTTATCCTTTACACTTCCTCATTAACACTACGTCACAATTACTTCATCAAGTCATCTCAATACATTTCACAATAACACATGAACAAGAATCTATAACTGATACCATTCAAAATAACTCTGGAATACTCCTTTAAATTCATTCAAAAGGTACCATAAGTTGATAATTGCATCCATGAAGGGTATAGGGGTTTCGGGGGATCAAAGAGAGACAAAAACATGCAAAACGGGGTTCTGGGCTGACCTGCGAAGCCAACTTCACCCACAGGTGGTTGAGGTACGGACGAAGGTACCTCTTGGCAGTGTGCAGGGTCACCTGCGAAGTCACATGCGCCCGCAGGTGCCTTCGTCTGTGAGGGCGGGTGCCCGTTTCTGCCAAAATGGGTCTCTTTTGGGTCCTTTTTTGTAATGACTGGTCCATGATCATAATTAAACTTCTCTTTTAATATTATAAGTTATCATGGATGCCAACGAACAGCCATGGTTTCACAACGCACATAAACATCACAAAACTACATTTTTCCCTTCAATACGCCACCGGTTCCATGTACAATTTCGCAACAACAATTCCAAATGTCAAACACAAAGAGAATTCAAGTTAAGGACGTAAACACATCTTACATATTGATATTTAATCCATCAAATTCACTTCCTTCAAGACCACAAGTCTCCTTTCAAGTTCAAGTCTCATAGATGACAAATCTTTTAGCAAGGAAGCAAAAGTACACTACTCAACACTTTTAGACTTAACCATCATGATCTGCACAATCTCTCATGCATATAATATATTAAATCATGATATTAAACACTTACCAAGTCTTGGAAAAGTATGATCTTGTCCAAACAAGTGTAGTTGCCTTAGGGTTTGGTTGAAGAGAAAATATTGTGGAAAAATCTAGAATGAGGAATGTGTCTCTTAATGAATAAAATCTGATTTATTTGTGCCTTTTATAGGTCCTCATTGTAATCCTTAGCCACTCCTTGATCAATTATTGAGGTTTACTTGGTCAATTCTTAAGAATGGATCATTTTTCACATTTGGGCCATGCCCTTTTGCTTGATTATTGGGCCTTTTTTTTTTTAGCCCATTAACACATGATTAGTTTAGCCCAATAACTTCCATGAATAATATACCATATATCACAACTTAATTAATTCCATGAACATTAGGGTAGTCGCATGAGTTCAGAAATGTACGGGGTCTTACATTTTTCCCCCCTTAGGAACATTCATCCTCGAATGTTAGTAACATTATCCCATTTACACAAATTTAGGTCTCAGTTTATCCTTCATGTTATTATATACACAAAATATTTGTAAGTACTTATTTGTTATTGCTCCAATTCCGCACCTTGAACTTTTTCTTCCATTTGAAACAAATACGGGTATCTCGACTTCATCATTTTTTTTTGGCCTCCCATATGATTTCTCCTACTTGATGATTTCTCCAAAGTACTTTCATGGAAGATATTTCTTCATTCCTTAACCCTTTCACTTGTTGATCCAGAATGGCAATCGGCGTCTCTTTCACAGGTGAGATCCTCCATAACTTGTACATCTTCAATGGGAGCAATAGATCTCTTATGCATTTTCGAAGCATTGAAATAGAAAATACTGGATGAGCTGTGGAGAGTTCTTGGGGTAGTTCAAATTCATACGCGACTTGACCAAATCATCGAACAATCTTATATGGCACATTATATAGGGCCAACTTTTCTTTCTTTCCAAAATTCATTACTTCTTTCATTGGTGACACTTCCAAGAATACTCAATCATCTATGGTAAATTCTAACTCTCTTCCTCGAACATTGATATATGATTTGTGTCGACTTTGGGTCATTTGTAGCCACTGTTGTATAACCTTAACTTTCTCTATGTCTTGATGTATATCTTGATGAACAAGATCTTACTCGACTAAAGCAGTTTCACATGCTTCCAACCACCCAATTGGTGATCTACACTTTCTTCCATATAAAGCTTCGTAAGGTGTCATTTTGATCATTGAATGGTATCTATTATTGTAGGCAAATTCAACAAGAAGTATATGATCGTCTCAACTACCTTTTAAGTCCAATGTGCAAGCTCGTAGGATATCTTCAAGTGTTTGGATGGTACGTTCTGCTTGTTCATCTGTCTGAGGATGAAAAGTCGTACTTAAAGTCACTTGGGTTTCTAAACTCTTTTGAAAAGATTTCCAAGAGTATGCAGTAAATTGAGCTCCCATGTCTGATATAATAGAAATTGGAATCCCATGTAATCGTACTATCTCTTTAACATACAACTTTGCATAATCTTCAGCTGTATAAGTGGTCTTGACTGGTAGGAAATGCACTGACTTGGTAAGTCTGTCAACTATTACCCATGTGGAATCAAATTTCCGGAGTGTACGAGGCAAACTTGTGATGAAATACATATAATCATATCCCACTTCCAGACTGGAAGATTAATACCTTGCATATAACCTCCAGATTTCTGATGCTCTACTTTTACTGGTTGGTAATTCGGATAATGAGCTACAGATTCTATAATGTTCTTCTTCATGTTACCCCACTAATACATTCCTTCACATTTTGGTAGCTCCCGGATGAATAGAATACCGTGATTGATGTGCTTCCATCATAATTCATGTCCTTAGCTCATCTATATCCAGTACACAAAATCTACCTTGGCATTGAAGTACTCCCCCTTGCGTAAGCTCAAATACCTTTGTCGAACTTTGTTGTACATTCCTTTTTCAACTAAAATAAAATAGGATTTGCATATTGCTTTTCCTTCTCTTAGCTATAAGTGAAGACTCTGCCGCATTTTACACTATAGTTCTTTCATCTGGAGTTTCAAGAAGATGAACTCCCAAGCTGGCTAGTTGATGTAGGTCCTCAATTATATCTTTGTTTTTTCGTCCACTGGCTACTAGTGCTTCCTATTGCTATACGACTTAATGCATCGGCTACCACCTTTGCTTTTCTCGGATGGTATAAAATATCGATGTCATAGTCTTTTAGTAATTCTAGACATCTTCGTTGTCTAGGTCCTTCTTCTTAGAAAAGTAGTGAAAACTTTCATGATCAGTACATATATATCAACGTGAACCCCATACAAATAGTGGCGCGATATCTTTTAAAGCAAATTTTACGACTGCTAGCTAAAGGTCATGTGTTGGGTAATTTCTCTCATGTGGCCGCAACTGTTGTGAGGAATATACTATTACATTATCGTGCTGCATCAATACATATCCTAGGCCAACTCCGGATGCATCAAAATATACTGCATATCCTTTTGTGCCTTCGGGAAGTACTAATACGGGTGTGGAAGTCAATTTATCTTTCAGCTTTTGGGAACTCTTTTCACATGCATCATTCCACTGAAACTTGGTATCCTTGTGTGTTAACTTTGTCAAGGGTTCAGAGATAGAAGAAAATCCTTCAACAAATCTCCTATAATAACCAGCCAATCAAAGAAAACTATGAATCTCTGTAAGCGACGTAGGCCTTAGCCAACTTTTCACCGCTTCTATCTATTGTGTATCAACCCTTAGTTCTTCATCCTATACAATGTGACCCAAGAACACTATGGATTTTAACCAAACTCACCTTTAGAGAATTTTCCATATATCCTACGGTCACGAAGAATCCGTAACACCTGTCGTAAGTGATTAGCATAGTCCTCTTGTGATCTTGAGTAAACTAAAATATCATCCATACATACTGTCATGAACATGTCTATAAATGGCTTGAACACCCTATTTATCAAATCCATAAAAATAGTTGGTGCATCTGTTAGTCCAAATGACATAACTAGACATTCATAGTGACCATACCGTGTTCGAAAAGTTGTCGTAGGTATATCTTTTTCTCTAACCCTTGCTTGATGACAATCCGATCTTAAGTTAATCCTTGAGAAGAGTTTGGCACCTTATAACTGATCAAATAGATCATCAATTCTGGGGAGGGAATATTTATTCTTAATTGTTACCTTATTCAGTAGCCAATAGTCAATGCACATTCTCAATGTGCCATGTGCAACCCAAGGGGGCATACTAGATCTTATGTATCCCTTGTTCAACAAGTCTGTTAATTGCTCTTTTTAATTGTCGTAAATCTGCTGGAGCCATTCTATACATAGAAATAGAATGTATGGAATCACATCAATACCAAACTCTACTTTTCATTTCAGGAAACACATCTAGGAATTCATTTACTACTGGAACTGATTGAAGTGTTAGTGGCTTCACATCGGTATCCTGCACCATCACTAGGTGGCATATATACCTCTTAGAGTATCATTTTCTTTTCCCTAAGATAGGAAATAAATTTTCCTCTCGGTGCTCCCACATTACCCTTCCATTCAGGAACATTCTTTTATGGAAAATGAAAATGTAACTTCTTAGCTCGGCAATCTACTGTGGCATAACAAGAAGTCAACCAATCCACACCCATTATAACATCAAAATCTACCATTTCCAGTTCAATAAGATCAACCAGTGTGTCATAACCACAAATAATTACTATACAATTATGATATACTTTTTTAGCTATAATAGATTCACAACTAGTATAGATACTTCAAATGGCTTATCGAGTAATTCTGGTGTTCTTTCAAAAAAAACTTTATCAACAATCAATGGAGTAACATATGATAGGGCAAAACCCGGATCAATCAATGCATATACCTTATGTAAAAATATGAATAGTGTACCTGTATCTACATCAGGAAAAGCCTCCAAATTCTGTCGATCCGCTAAGGCATAGGTACGGTTCTGGGTTTCACTAGCACCAACTGTCCCTCTAGAACTTCTGTCACACCACATAGGCTGTACACCTGATAATGATAACACAACGGCTGACCCCGTAGGTTGCGCTGTACTACCTGTGCCCCACTGTGGACACTTTCTCATTTTGTGCCCCGGCATACCACACCAAAAGTAATTATTCATCCCCAACCAGCATTCACCTAGATAAACCTTCCGCAGCACTGACACGGCTGATGAGGAGACTTTGGTTGTCTCCTAATTTCTTGTGCTTGATACCCCACAGTTCGTAAGTCTTGAGTCTCACTTCTTTGCCCAAACTGGTTGCCTCTAAACCCTTGGGATCGAGGTAGAACATTTACTGTAGAATGAGGAAATAATGGTCTAGGTGGTCTGTTAAACACCCGAGACCTAAATTATCCTTGGGACGCCATGAACTGTCCCATAGGTTTAGCCCTCTTTGACGACCCTCTTTCAAATTCTTGTGCCATTCTCTTTTGCCTTTGATTGCCCCTCTTTTTTGCAAAGGCTGGACCAACCTATCCTTGATTTTGTGCAAAGACTATCTGAGTCAGCAGGTGCACCGCATTCCTTATATCCTGTTCAGTAGCATTAACAGGTGCTTCGACAGGGTCTTCTCTCCTTCTCGGCTCTTCTGGAGCTGGAGAAGTAGAAGAAGCCCATGATGCAAATTCAGTTTCAGCCCTACCCTGAATAGCTTGGTCAGGTGGTGATTTACTAGTTCCTTCTCCGGCAAGCATCTCTACCTTCTTATCTTTGCCCCTATCTTGTCTTGTAATCGACATTTTACTATAACAAAAGAAACCGATTTCAATGGTCAGATATAATTTCACCTACAACGTTGGCTCTAATGCACGATCTAGAAATGAAGGAAAGAAACAACTCTTAAATGTCCCGTAGCCTCCTACTTATAAATATGGCGCATAACAAATCTATGAGCAAGACTCTACTCAGACACGGCTTTGTAGACACCCTTAGGACGACCTGCTCTGATGCCACTTTTGTCACGCCTCAAATTCCAATGGGGCAGACTGGCACCAGAAGCCGGTAAGGCCCGAGAGAACCAATCTTCATTCATGTACATTCGTATGCATGTCACTCAAGGAACATCACTATCACGTATAGATACAAGATGCTAAAGGCGGAAGTCATGGAAAACATATGATATATATATACATATATGAAACTTGGTTGTTAGGGCCACCATGTCAAAAACATACATCCCTTCATTTACTTTATTTGTCCACAACATCTACAAAGCCTCTACAGATACATAGACATAACCAACCTACAGTCGGGACACATCCCCACTTTATACAATACCAAAACAAATGTACGTAATGACTCGGAAATCCCCGAACCTACTGGAGCTCACCAATGATCCGCAAATGACCCGCAACCTACTGTGGAGGTCCACTAACACCTGTGCCTGCAGCAAGTAAGGTAAGTCCCCCAAGGGACGTCAGTACGAAGAATGTACGGAGTATGTAAGGCTATATGAAAGTGCATGATATATAAGTACTTCCATGGAATCATGATATATAAACCACTGGTCTGCATATATGGAACCATGTACATTACATTCTTCACTTGTTTTGCCTTTACATTTATTCATCTTTATCGTTCTACCCATGCTAGGCTTTTCTGTCGCCTCTGGGATGAGATTAACCCATGCTAGGTATTATAACCCCTGGGATATGATTAACCCATGCTAGGCTTTTCTGTCGCCCCTGGGATGTTACTGTGATAACCCATGCTAGGCTTTTCTATCGCCCCTGGGATGTTATTATGATAACTCATGCTAGGATTTTCTATCGCCCCTGGGATGTGATTATGATAACCCATGCTAGGCTTTTCTGTCGCCCCAGGGATGTTAGTATGATAACCCATGCTAGTCTTTTCTGTCTCCCCTGGGATGTTACTCAAGATTATTCAAACAATTATGCAATTACTTCCGTTCTTTTATTATAAGAGCGATACATTACTTCATTTGTTTACTCCTGTGAGATTGATACGTTGGTAGTCATAACATCATTGGAACTTTAGAATGTAACATTATTGGAAATGCTAATCAAGAATGAATAGATTCTCACTACATCATTACTTTCTTTAAGATAGTTCTTTTAGTAGTTACAACATTATGAGAGCTTTGGAACTTCAGTCAATGAATAAGAGACATGTGAATCACAATTGGTATAAGAATAAGAAACATGTGAATAACAATATATGTCAACCTGAGTTGGGATACTTTAGAACACTTCGGAATGGAACAAGTACAATGCCAATGTGAACAATATGTGCTGCAGAAGGATACGGAAAAAGTAACCTTACATACCTTATCTTTCCCAATATGAATATACTGTCCTATATGTGAATACAATAATCCATCTCCTTCCTTACGTGTTACTCTACAACACAAGTACATCACAGAGCTCACTTTAAAAACTAACTACATTACAAGTGCATAAGACGACAATGAATTACGTGACTGCCATATAACGTCATTTCGCCTTCTTACAATACCATTTATTGCATCATCATACCAATAATACCATAAAATTCCACACATTGACGAAGACATCATAAACCAATAACATTTTACACCAAGTTTATCCTTTACACTTCCTCATTAACACTACGTCACAATTACTTCATCAAGTCATCTCAATACCTTTCACAATAACACATGAACAACAATCCATAATTGATACCATTCAAAATACCTCTAGGATACTCCTTTAAAGTCATTCAAAAGGTACCATAAGTTGATAATTGCATCCATGAAGGGTATAGGGGTTTCGGGGGATCAAAGAGAGACAAAAACATGCAAAATGGGGTTCTGGGCTGACCTGTGAAGACACTTGCACCCGAAGGTGGTTGAGTTACATCCGCAGGTGCCTCTTGGCAGTGTCTAGGGTCACCTGCGAAGTCACCTGCGCCCGCAGGTGCCTTAGTCTGCGAGGGCGGGTGCCTATTTCAGCCAAAATGGGTCTCTTTTGGGTCCTTTTTTGTAATGAATGGTCCATGATCATAATTAAACTTCACTTTTCATATTTTAAGTTATCATGGATTCCAACGAACATTCATCGTTTCACAACGCACATAAAAATCATAAAACTACATTTTCCCCTTCAATACGCCACCGGTTCCATGTACAATTTCACAACAACAATTCCAAATGTCAAACACAAAGAGAAGTCAAGTTAAGGACATAAACACATCTTACATATTGATATTTAATCCATAAAATTCACTTCCTTCAATACCACAAGTCTCCTTTCAAGTTCAAGTCTCATAGATGACAAAACTTTTAGCAAGGAAGCAAAAGTACACTACTCAACACTTTTAGACTTAACCATCATGATCTACACAATCTCTCATGCATATAATATATTAAATCATGAGAGTAAACACTTACCAAGTCTTGCAAAAGGATGATCTTATCCAAACAAGTGTAGTTGCCTTAGGGTTTGGTTGAAGAGAAAATGTTGTGGAAAAATCTAGAATGAGGCATGTGTCTCTTAATGAATAAAATATGATTTCTTTGTGCCTTTTATAGGTCCTCATGGTCATCCTTAGCCACTCTTTGATCAATTATTGAGGTTTACTTGGCCAATTCTTAAGAATGGATCATTTTTCACATTTGGGCCATGCCCTTTTGCTTGATTATTGGGCCTTTTTTTTAGCCCATTAACACATGATTAGTTTAGCCCAATGACTTCCATGAATAATATACCATCTATCACAACTTAATTAATTTCATGAACATTAGGGTAGTCGCATGAGTTTAGAAATGTACGGGGTGTTACAATCACCATAGATTAGACCACACAAGGATCCCACATATATCATCAAAAACCAAATAGAAATCAAGACATACTTCAAATTACGAAAATCAAGATAACTCAAAATCACAAAAATGAAGACATATCTCAAATCAGAGAAATCAAGACATACCTCAAAATCACAAATATGAAGACATACCACTAATCACACTCAGACTTTATGATCCATGGATTTCATTTTGTAACAACTCATCTCATATCACTCATAACAATCACTTACAATTAAGAAATTCAGCCATCAAATAGTAAAGCAATAGTATAGTAAATGCGATAATAATTCACATAAGGAATACACAAAGCATTCTATCATAACACAATAAAAATATTTAAACCACAAGTATTCTTCCGGTAAACATAACCAATCAACTAACAAAAGAGTTATGCTTACCAACTGCACTGACAAATACAATATTCACTACATCAAACAACATAACCACCTAAAAGATACATGTATTACTCATTTTAAACATAACTCACAACCTTAGAATACAATACCTATGCCTCTTATTTACCTCTACATGTTAGAATAACACTATCCCAACCTTACAAACATTACTGAGATACCAATTGGAACCTACCAGATACCAATTGGACTCAACTCGAGGAGACAACATGAGATAGCATGATGGAAGAAAAGAAAATGACATTGATTTCCTAGATGCCTTATAGCTTCCTAAGGATTTGATGTGGACATCAACATAGCAATATGTAGGACTCTACTCGATATTTGCTCTTGTACTAGGAGACCGATAAATTGGGCTCTAATACCAACTTTTCACGACCCAAATCACAGATTGTACAGGAACCTACCCAACTCTACCTTCCTTAGATAACATCTAATATCCCTTGCTTATGACAAATTTGACTTGCTACTCTATTCACTACTTTCCACCAATAATACTACCACTCCAGCCCTCAATAGACAACTACAACTACATAGAAAGCTAATACAGTATCCTCACAGATATAATGTATACATAGGAAATCAGATCTACACACAGCCAAGACATACCTTATATCTAATTAATCTTATCCATCACTTATACGTAGGCAATTTAGTCAACAATAGCCAAAGACAACCACATGTGCAAATGCAACACTGAATACATGAATGCAAGGTTTACACACATACTAGGGTCAGCAGGGACCTTTAGGTATGACTTGCAGAGGATGAGATCAATCCATATACCAGTACCGACGTGGTACCCAATCCAAATATCAGTGGTGATATGACACCTAATCCTAATATTAATCCATATCGGCATGACACCCAATCCCAATATCAATCCATATCAGTGTGACACCTAATTATAACATTATCTCACTGAAAAATCTCAACATAATGCTCAATGCATGATGACAATCAACAATTACAAACATGCCCGAAAACTACTTATAAATATTCAACTCAAATATAAGCACAGAGTCAAATCAAGTATATAACATTTAACTTACCCGTACCTATCCAACCATCAAGAATTATTACCAATCAATTGTTGTCTATCCTTATCCAGATTCGCATATTTACTTAAGGACGTTATAGCCCTACTCATTTCCCCTTTTATTACACTAATATCAACCCTAGTATGAGCGACTAACCCCAATTTGGTTTCATACACAACCTTTTTTATTGTTATTAACACCACCATAACTATCCTTAATATACCACCTCTTCCCTTCTCAATCAACTCAATTCCACTTACTTACCCTCTATTGTCGACTTGAAACACACGCAAGGCAATTTGCCCATCTACCCAATAAGTTCACCCAATAACCTTACCTATTTTAATGAACTCATAACAACCCCTATTTATTGACCTACCTCTAGTTAGTACAATCATCATATCTTCCCAACAACTTAAGGGATAATATAGTTCATTAACTCAATATGCACCACCAAATTCATCAAGTCATTATCCTAGGTTCAGTTTATTATCAAATCCATTCAAACTCTATGCTCGTATGCCTAGACATGAAGTTTCTTGTCAAAACTATTGTTATTACATGATTCTACTTTAATTAAACCATAACCTACTTCGTGGATGAGTTTTACTACTATAGAAAGTGAAGAGTCTTTCCTTGTGTGCCTTATGCTATCCAATCTATTGATATCTCCACAAGGAATGCTTGTAAATCACCCTCCTAAAGCTTGACCTCTACATCCTTTCCATTCTAAGCTTAGGGTTCATATGGGGTGTTTTCTAAGAAGGCAAAAAAAATAAGAGGCCACAACTCGGAGAAGGGTTTAAACAAAACTCAAGTGGATTACTGCCTTATAATTACTGCAGCAATAGGAGTGTCACTGCAGAGATGTCACTGCGGTAATAGAACCATCACTAGAGTGATTGGTCAGTAGGCCTGACCTAATTTTGAGAAATTATCCCAAATTAATTTGGGCCACGAACCTTCTACCTTGAAAGTTATTTCTAATCAGGCCCAAAATGCATTTCATTTATCGAATTATTTTTTTGAAATAATTATTAACATAGCAACAAATTGGGTCATTACATACAGTCGCTTGTATATGGGTTAGGTTATAAGTGTCTTCTTTTTTATTTGATTAAATAGATATATTGTACTCGCGCATCACACTGCGTATGTGAAATATGGGATGATTATTGATTCAATAAAATATTTATTAGACGTTTTGGATTTTTTTTGCTACAAGTAAAGTACGTTGATTAAGATATTAATAGTTATTTGATATAAAAATATCATTCCATAAGTTTTGCAGCTTTTAAATTGTAAGGAATTAGGCATATGAAAGCATATGGAGTTTAATGACCTGACATGTGAAATTTGACTTTTTATGTGATTTGACAAATTTTTTCCTTTCCCGTAGTTATTATTTATTAATTTTTAGGTATGGGGGTGGTTGGTAGGGTTCCTAATGACTTCGAGATACTTTCGAGAGAGTTTGTGACTTTTAGAGGTTTTAAAAGTTCTATAGTTGACTTCGGTCAACATTTGATGATCTGAGTGCCATATGGTGATTTGGATAGTTTCATTAGATTTGTAATATCAAATTTAAGTTATTAGGAAGGTTGGTTCAGGTTCGGGACCTTTATTTTGTAGTTTGATCCTTGTTGTAGAAACTAGTTAAAATAAGCTTTAAGGGGTCCCTAGGGTTAATTCATTGGAAACAATATTTTTTTGAAAATATAACATTTCCATTGATTTCGGAACATTGAAAATATCCTGGTAGCATATATGGTTTATTTTTGTGGGGTCTCGAAAGAATCTCAAGCGTTCATTCGGAGTTTTTAAGGTATGCAAAAACTCAGCATTTTGCTGATATCTAGTGCATGCTAGATCCTTCTTAGCGATCGTGAGTCCCTAACCGCGAATTCTAAGAAGGTATTTTCCCTTCATCGCAATCGCATGGTGGTGGCCGCATTCTCGAAGGGTAGCTGAGTTCGGGTCAGGTTTTCGCCTTCTTTGTGAATGCGACAAGGCTGCCTCGAATGCAATGGTCTGGGTCGTGGACCTTCGTGAACGTGAAGCCTAGGTCACGAAAGCGATGACCAAACTTTTTACCAAGTCAACGTTGACCCTCGCAATTGTGAGGTGGGGTCTGCGATCATGAGGTACCGCGCACAGAACAGTATAAATAGCTCAAAATCACAATTTTACTCCATTTGTGGACCTCCAAGCTTAGGGAAAGGAAATTTTTGAGGGTTTCTTCATCGATTTTCATGTGGGAAACCTCTAAAGTCTTATTTCTATTATTTACTATTGATTATGTCTTCAAAAATACCTCTTAACCTCAATTTTGAAATGGGTTTTGGGGGTTTTATCGATAAAAGCTTAAAAATAGTTTTTTTTTTTCAATTTGGACCTTGTTTTTAACTTATTTTTGTGTGGATTTTCAATTGTAGACTCCTATATCCTTGGGAAATGATTTTCTAAATAAAAATTTTTATTTTACCCCTCTCATTTTCGAACGCGTAGATGCCATATTTGTATGTTTTATTTGATTCCAAGGCCGTTTGAAAAGGGAAGGATCCGTGTTGAAGGACTTTAGGCTTAGATTTCAATGCTTCGAGGTTGGTTATGGCTTAACTTTCTTCAGACTGGGTTGGGTAGTTAATGAATAAGTAAAGCATGCTATGGGTTGGGAAAAATAACTATGGGTTTTGTTTTCAAGCTATTATATAGTATGTGATACCCAAGTAGGGGCTTATATTCTTGTTGTTGCTGATTGGTGGCTTTATTTGACATCATTGGCCTTGTTTGTGCATTACATGCCTTATTCTTAATGTGATGCCATGCAGGGGCTTGAATAGACATCATAGGCCTTATTGAGTATTTTTGCCTTTATTATGATGGAAATACCTGAGTTATGGGTTGATATGATATAAATAATGTCCTACATGGCTGATTTTTCGATGGTGCCCAATGAGATATTGAGATTTTGATTATTGATACGAATTGAGTGGATGCTGAGCTCACTTTTACATGTATTGAATGAATTATCATTTTCATACTGTTTGGTTGTGAGCATTTCATCCTCATTTCATACGTAGAGATTCATGAAGCATTGATACCTCTAAGAAACATTGTTTTTGAAAGAAAATGAGACACTTTTAAAAATGCCTAGACCGAGGGATGTGCAAGTCGGGTTGATTGAGATATGAGAAACACTTTATAGACCATGATCCGTGAACACTAGCCGAAGAGGTGGATTGATATAATGAGACAGGTATATGGGTTGCGAACCCCCCATGGGTCTTATCTTGGGAACAATAATGCTCGGTAGGTGTATACAGAAAGTCATGTAATGGATTTCAAATCATTCATCATTATACCATCTTCATTGCATTGCATACGCATTCCTGTGTTGTTTTTGTATTTTGGGCGTGCATTTAGTTTCTATACTTGTTTAATCATATCTATTCTACTCGTTCTATCATTAGAATATATATTAGAATTGTTAGTGGAGACGGTGTGAGCTACCATTTGAGAACTTTTCTATTTGCAGGTGATGTGCTCATAGTATTTCTTTACTTGTATTATTTTCTACTTTGTTCAGTCAGTCTATGATTCCTACTGGGTATAAGTGGACCGTAGTCACTCCTATTGTACCCTTTCGGTGCAAATCCTAGCACGAGTACAACATGCAGAAGCTGAGTTCAAGCTGCGGAGTTGGTGACTTGAGGTACTTGTTCGCTCTAGGCTTTTCAGAGTCGATCTAGACCTCCTCTTATCATTTAGTTGTCTTTATTTCTATTTTGGTGACAGACTATGTATTATTCAGGATTTAGAGTTGTAGTAGACTCTTACACTTGTGACACATTTTTGGGGTTTTTTTATGATATTTCCTTCAAACTTCATTAATTTTGCACATGTGTGACCGAACTTCGTTCTATAAGTCTCGTCTTGACTTATTTATTACTATTTTCAACTTTCTTTTCTTTTGGGTGATTGGCTTATTTATCAAGGCTGGGCCGCGATAAGGGCCATCATGACCTTGATTTTTGGGTCGTGACATAGAGCGATTTTGCATTTTCTTTTTGTCATTTGTATTTTTGTTAATCATGTAAATGATCATGAAATCACATAACTCAAGCAATATAAATCAACCTTATCAATTACTATGAAAATAGTAGGATGTCGATTAATGATTAGAAGATGACCTACTCAAATGGCAATATTCCAAATAGTTGCAAAATGGATTATGGAAAGAATAACGTCTATACAGAAGTATTAGATGAGACACTCTTCATTACATGTTTATACTTTATAAATCAAAATAAATAAATCAAATGTATCTACTAAAACTTTGATTATTCATCTTTGTAGTTTCAAACGATGTCCAATTATCCTGCCTCGATAAACTGGTCACTATACGATGATGCACATTCGTTATTCACATAAACTTGTACTTCTTTTCATGTATAACTATTTAGAAAATTTTTATTTTAATAATATAATGTTAACTTAGTAATTGTATACTATATAACTTGTTACACACGCGCAATGCACATGCCGAAGAACTAGTTATACTACATGTGGGAAGTTCCAAAGTGCAAAGTTGGATTACCATTTTACTCCTACACTAAATCCAAATATTATAAAATTTATAATTAATAAAATATTAATCATATCATATTATAGTACTACTAATAATTATTAAAAATGGGAAGGTGTTAAATCAAAAGTTGAAAAACTCAAAAGTCATTGTTTAACTCTTTTGATTTTTTATTTTGCATAATAATCATATGTTATCTCCCATCCTACTTCATTATTTGTGAAAATTTTCATTATTCAGTTATGAGTTATAATTGTAGCCAGTTCCACTAACAAATATGACTATACAAGTAAAATACATGAATGTAATTTATTAAATTTAGTGTCCAGATCAAATTCACATAATGCATGATTTAGTACTTATAAGTTGGATTTTAAATTTTAAATAGATTAAATGAACGTAGTTAATTATCCTTTATTGTCTTCTCACTTGATCAGTTAAGTTCTTCTTAGACGTTTAAATTTACAATTTATATAAGAGTTCTTTGTCAGATTGGTAGATATATAGAGTCAACTTGTGGAGCATATCGACAACCTATTTTGCAATAATAAAAGTGTTGAATCACCTATTTTAAAGAAGAAGAAGTAGGCATCAGTAATCATAGTGTTATTCTAAAGTGTGCTGAAATTTAAAATACTATTTTTGAAGGTACAAAAAATATCAATTACGTAAGCACACCTTTTTTAATGTAATTACATATGCACATGGACAATCTAATACTGATAAGAATATACGTGTGTGTATTTTTTATCACCATATAAAAGTTTGTGTGTGTAAAATATGTGTTTGTGTATTTGTTTTATGATGGTGATGTCAAGTTTAACTTGAGCACACCTTGAATTTGAACATGAGAGATCGGCATTCTTTGCTCAATTTATTATCTCAGTGTATATAGAATTCAAGTGAAGATAGTAGATGGATGCGTACTATATCAAAAGGCTATACGATTGTTTGTTTGTATAGTTTGCAATAAGATCATGAAAGAATTTTCACTGAGTTAAATTTTAACCAATATTTTGGGTTGATACACATATCCTTTAATTAGTCTTTGTGTTAGTTGTATTTGAATTATCAGATGTTGGTGTTCCAATACAGGAAGTGTGTGTATGCTACTTCATTTTCGAGTACTTACTATATTAATGGCACAATCATTTCTTCGGACAGAAGAAGAATTATGTAGACGTTTACTCAAGATATCATTTATCATATTTCGTTGTGGTGGAAGGTCTTATATATGACATTGAAAAACAAACATACCCCAAAAATAGTGATGGACATATATATCCTTTTATATTCAAAGTTAAAAAATATTTCTCTTATTTTATAATTTTTATTGATTATCATTGTACTAGCTCAAGGCAATTAACTTCAAAGGACAACATTATAATTGCGGCAAAAGGTCAAGCACTACCAAATCATGACGATGAGATTATACGAAATAATAATATGTGTGATTGTAGAATGATTGAAAATTCTCCTTACATTGTGAATAGAGTTATTTGACATGTTGAGAAGGTGTAGTTTAAATTCATGATATGGCTTCTTTTGTTATTGAGTTAATTAGCTAAAGATAATCAAATTCATCATTTTCAATAATTTGGACTTTTCCAGTAAATTTTTATTTAGTAACTCAAATGCAAATTTTAAGATGGGTTCACGCGTAATGCGATTGCCAGATACTAATATGTTAGAAATAGATAGAAAATTTACTCAATTTTCTAATTATCTGAAGAAATACATGTAGAGAACATTTTTTCACACACATAGTTACAAAAATCGGTAAAATTTGTGAGACAATGTTGAAACCCACCAAGACAGAGTAAGATTAGAAACCATAAACTTGAACCCAGAAAAGAAATACTTAAACCCAAAAGAGAAAATGTTGGAATCACAGAGAAGACTCAGAAACTATAAACTTGAATTACAGTGAAATTACCAGTTGGAATCGCAAAAAGACTGAGAAACCCTTTAGCTTTGAGCGCAACTTTGAGTTTGACAGATGAGAAGTGTAAATCCTAAAAGTGAAGTACTAAAGTTCGGCCACTAGGGGTAATTATCACAGCTTTGAGAAATGGGTCCTTTACTCTTTAGTGTTTATCAATTAAAAGGTAGAAGTGAATTAGTAGTACTAAAGATACTATTTTATCGGGTAAACCGATTAAAACCATGGCCAAATTGAGCCTCGACATGATAAACCAATAATAACTGTAATTAAACTGACACTCAATTCGATTAACTAAACATTAACCCAATAACCAAATTATCAGTTTGGATTATTGATTTGACCTAAAATTTGCACAGCCCTACGTTGCACTTTATACAAAGATCATTGAGTAAGCATTCAAAATCAGAGATCTCAGGCTTCCTCATTTCGATCCTTGCAATCTGAGTTCATATTAGTCATATACATATAAGCTTTGACTTCCTGAAAGTTCAAGAAAATAAAAAAAATTAAGAAAACACATTGATGATTTCACACAACTAGTAAAATTTGTAGCACAAAAATGTGCCACACGCTAGGCTATCCAACCCTAGCCTCCATTCAACATGTAGCAAACATCAAATCTAATAGAATGAAAAAAAATACCTTTCTAGTTCAAGACATCAAGTTCGGATGCATGCATAGCTTAAGTTCAAAGAAATGTGTTCGTTATGCTCATGATTCAAGTGTGGTCAAAAGCAATATACCTCATTTCACTATACAGTATATTTTAGGCATGTCAAAAGATATTATCAACTTGTAAGCAATTCATGCAAGAAAATCAAGTAGCAATGATATTAGCTAACACAGTGACTCGACAAGAGCTTTTTGATCCTTCTGAGTATGTTGTCTCCAGTACAAACAATACATAGATAATTCTTTTAATAATATTGCAAGTCTTTTTATCACATTCCTACATTTTATGATATCTCTTTCCAACGAAGAAAATTTTTTATGTGTCATCTCAAATATCACCTAACATTTAGACTTCGAAAAAACTAAAATTCCAAACCAACCTATAGTTGGTTTATCTGAAGCAAAAAATTTTAAAAAAAATAAACAACATTCAACTGATTAAATTGAAGCACATGAAATTATTTATTAGCACCAACATTGTCAGTGTCTAACAGTCTTGAGAAACTGAAGTACAAAAACTTGCACACATTGCAGGTCTATCTAGAAAGAAGCTTAAATAATTATGATTGTTAAAGAAGAATAAATATTTAGTAAAGTAGATTGTTAGGTCAAGGATTGATATGTTTTTAATATTATGCTAGAATTTACTATTGTAAAATGTGAAATTGATTGAATTAAAGTGGAATGAAGGTAGAAAAATCCTAGAATAAGCGAATGATTCATAAATTTGACCTTAGGGTTATGGGATTAGGTTATAATCCTTAAGATTGGTAGACCATTGGTGCTTAGGAGAGAATGAGGGTAAAAGGATACTAATCTGCCTTAATCCCTCTCAAAATAACCCTAAATGTCGTAGTATAGGTTTAGGAAATAAGAAAAGTATGAAAATACCTCTGGGAAACCATTTTAAATAAACTGCAGATCGCAACGGACGAGCCACCCAACGACTCGTCCTATGAACCAATGAGTCGTTGGTTGGACTCGTGGTCAACTGGGCTTATGTGTTGGGTTGCTGGAACTTTCCAATGGCTACATAGAAAGACTCATTAGTTGTCACCATGAGTCTTCCTGAGCTAGTTGTGGATTCCTTACAGAGACCGCCTAGTGACAAACGAAGACATCCCATGACTCGTTAGATCTCCCAGCGGTTCATGGTATCCTCTTGTTGTCACTATGGCAAACTGTCAAGTTTCGGGACTTTGACTTGGGTTCATCAGAATGAGTCATAGGACAACTCATCCTGACTCACCATGAGTCATTGTCACCAACTATTGTCACTGGGTGAAAATATCAACTTTAGTACTTTTTACTTGACACTCAAAATGGACGATCCAACGAGTCATTGGTACTCAACATGACTCGTGGTATGGGTCATTCTATGAGAAAGATTTCTGTTTTTTTTATACTAAGTCTGATATGAAGTCTTAGGAAATTTTAGGGTGTTACAATATCTCCCCCTTGAGAACGTTCGTCCTTGAATGCATACTAACTAGGCTGAAAAGATGAGGAAAGAACTGCAATCCCATCACTGAGTTCTAAAGTTGTTACTGGCATAATAACTGATTTTCTGACTGAAACATAGTCTAAACTGAATTCATGACACATGTACGCATACTAAGACAAGAAATCAACTGAGGAACGTTAAACTAAATGGAATACTAAGAAGGAAACTATTACCTCATACTGGAACTGAAGTAGAAGGAAAATGGTGAGGTACTTGGTCATCATATCTACTTCTGCTTTCCAAGTAACTCCCTTAACTAGCTGATTTCTCCAAGGAACTTTCACTAAAGTGACTTCCTTGTTCCTCAACTTACGAACCTGAAGGTCAAGAATCTCAACTGGGACCTCTTAATAATATAGACTATCTGTCACGCCCATACTCTATAATAAGGCTGGATCACCATTGTATTTCTTCAACAGGGACACATGAAAGATTGGATGCACCGATGCTAAATCTGCAGGCAAGTCTAACTCATAGAACACATTGCTAATGCGCCTCAAAATCCTATAAGGACCTATCGGGGACTGAGTTTCCGTTTCTTACAAAACCTTATAGCCCTTTTCATGGGTGAAATTTTCAGGTAAACTCAATAATCAACTACAAACTCAAGCTCTCTTTTCCTTACATCCGCATAAGATTTCTGACAACTCTAAGCTATTTTCAGCCTCTCACTAATCAAGTGAACTTTCTTCATAGCCTCATGAACTGAATCAAGCCCTACCAAAATAGCTTCACCAACCTCAAACCAACCAATAGGAGATCTACACCTGCTCTCATAAAGTGCCTTAAATGGAGCTATATTAATAAAGGAGTGATAATTATTATTATAATCAACCTCAATGAGAGGTAAGTGATCATACCAACTACCCTTAAAGTCAATCACACAAGCTCTCAACATATCCTCCAAGGTCTGAATGGTCCACTCTACCAGACCATCTGTCTACGGATGGGAAACTATGTTAACATAAACCTGGGTACCTAAACCCTTTTGAAAAGACTTCTAGAACTACAAAGTAAATAGAGTACCCCTATCCGAGATGATAGTCAAGGGGACTCCATACAACATGACCAGCTCTCTAAGATAGAGTCTAGCATAATCCTTGGTTGAATCTATCAATCAAACTCTCAATCCGGCAAGTCTGTGGACATCACGAACTAATTCTTTCTTTACATCCTCTACATGAGAAACACTACCCATCAAAAGTCTGCTAAGAGCATCATCCATGACTTTAGCTTTACCCAGATGGTATAAAACACTCATGTCATAATCTTTCAACAACTCTAGCCATCTCTTCTGATTAAGATTTAGGTCCTTATGACTGAACACATATTGAAGGATGTTATGATCAGTGAATACATCCATATGAACTCCATAAATATAGTTCCTTAAAATATTTAAAAAGGTAAAAACTATAATTGCCAACTCAAGATCATGAGTCAGGTAATTCTTTTCATGAGCTTTGAGTTATCTTGAGGCATAAGCTATGACCTTAACATAGTGCATTAACACATAACTGAGGCAAACTTTGGAAGAATTACAGTAAACAACAAACCCATTTGGACCCTATAGTAGAGTCAAACCTGGAGCAGAAGTGAGTCGAGCCTTCAACTCTTAAAAACTCTTCTCGCAACCATTGGACCACTGAAACTTAACTTTCTTATGAGTCAATCTAGAAAAAAGAGAATCAATAGATAAAAATCCTTCCATAAATCATTTGTAGTAACCGGCTAAACCCAAGAAACTTTTAATGTCTGATGGAGAGATGGGTCTAGGCAAGTTCCTAGCGGCTTTGGTCTTTTGAGGATTAACCTAAATGCCCTTACTAAAAATAATATGACACACGAATGCTACTAATTTAAATGATAATTCACACTTGTTGAATTTAGCAAATAACCAGCAATCTTAGAGAGTTTACAAGATAATCCTTAAATAGTTTGCATACTCATCCTCACTAAGAGAATAAATGAGGATGTCATATATGAAAACAATAATGAAAATGTCCTAGTACTATTTGAACACTCTATTCATAAAGTCCAGAAAATCCACAGGAGCATTCGTTAGTCCAAAAGACATAAGAATAGATTCATAGTGACCATACTGAGTTATGAAGGTTGTCTTCAGAATGTCAAGGTCTCTAACTCTGAGCCGATGACAGACGGATCTGAGGTCTATCTTTGAAAAACAACTGACACCCTGAAATTGGTCGAACAAATCATCAATACTAGGAATGGGATAGTTATTCTTGAATATGATTTTGTTCAACTGATAATAATTGATGCACATCTAAGGGAACTGTCCTCCTTTCATATGAAGAGAACTGGAGCACCCCATGGATAGATGTTGGGTCTAATAAAACCATTGTCTAAGAGGTCCTTCAACTACTCCTTTAATTCCTTAAGCTCAGTTGAAGCCATTCAATAAGGAGGAATTAAAATAGGTTGAGTATCTGGAAGAAGGTCTATTAAAAAATCTATCTCCCGCTTGGGAGGGACTTTTGGTAGATCTTTAGGTAACATTTCTGGAAACTCATTCACAACTCAAATTGACTGAAGATTTAGGGTTTCATACTTGGAATCCTTGACCCAAACTAGATGGTAGATACAACCCTTAGAGATTATTTTTCTAGCCTTAATGTAAGAGACAAGATGACCTATAGGCGCTGAAATACTACCCTTCTATTCTAAGACTAGTTCACTTGGAAACTGAAACTTAAAAACTCTAGTTCTACCGTCAACTGAGGTATAATAGGAATGTAACCAATCCATGCCAAGAATAACATCAAAATTGGTCATATCTAACTCTACTAGATCAACTATGGTAATTTTTTGAGAAACTGTCACTGGGTAATTTTTGCATACCCATTTAACTATAACTGAGTCACCAACAGAAGTAGAGATTAAGAAAGGTTCCAGAAGGGTTTCAGGATTGAAACCTAAATCTACAATAATATAAGGAGTCATAAAGGAAATTATGGCTTCGAGATCTAATAATACATATACATTAATATGGAAGACTCACAATATACCAGTGACTACATTAAGGGAACCCTCCTAATCTTACTGAATTACAAAGCAAAGAACTTATTTTGGGGCTGCCTGCCACCTGCTCTAGATGAAGTACCCTGCAAAGTTGGGTGAACTGAAGAGACTACTGATGAAGTGGACTGCCTGTTGGCAAACATCTCTGTCCTTATGTGAGGCCACTAGGCAATCCCTCAACCTATAGCCTGGCTTACCACATACAAAGTAACCACCACTCCCAAACATACACTCCCCTTGGTTGTTCCTACCACACTTCTTACAATCCAAAAGAGTGTATCCCCTGGTAACGCTACCCTGATACTTAGAGCATGGGGATCTGTCTTGTTGCTCCTATTTGAACTTGGGTACTGGGGCACTAGTAAAGGATAGGGCTAGAGCTGAAGACCTCTACTAAAACTAAGAGCGATTTACACCACCCGACCTCTACTGAGAATAATCAAGGTTACTTATTCTAGCCCTCTTACTCTCCCTCTCTTTTTCTTTTATTTTTTTCTCCTCAATTCGATGGGCATGAGTTCTACATCTAGAGATGTCCATATCCCTAATAGCATAGTGGTCATGTACTCCTTGACCACCGACTCAAAAACACCTAAAACAAACTTACTCATTTGAGCACTTGGCTCTGCAACCATCTCTGAAGCATACCTGGAGAGCTGGGTAAACTTTATTCCTTCACTGACATGTTTCCCTACTTCATGTTGATAAACTCCTCAACCATAACTTCCCTCAATTCACAAGGAAAGAACCTATCCAGAAAGGTAGTCACAAACTCATTCCAATCAACTGGGCCTACAGCAACATGTTTACTCACTTTCCATTATTTGCACCAAGTCTTATCCACTCTCCTAAACTGATATGCAGCCAAATCTTCATCCATTTTCAAACAATAAAACTCTAAAGTATTCATCCGAGTAAAGTCTAGAAATCTCATGCCAGCTATATTTCTATTTGGATTAGCTGGTGCAATAGCTTGTTGATTGACCTGGTTGGTCATAGCTTGAGTAATCACCTGAAACTATCCATGAACTTGCATATGTAACTTGTTCATTCAGGGGATCTGCTGAAGCCGGTGGAGCATTTTGGTTACTGTACCTATTTTGTTATTAGTTGGCACTTCTGGGAGGCATTTCTTATAACTGCATAGAGCATGAATTAGAAGGAAATTAAATAGAGTTATACTCTATCACATGACATGAATTATGAAAGAAGTGATACTTTCCTAAAATATTTCTTAGCCTTTCCCTCATAAGTGTAGAATGCTTCACACACATGAATGAGACTCTACTTAACGGGGTTTTTAGACATCCAAGGACACTTTAAACCTGATGCTTTGATATCAAGTTTTTCACGACCTGAGTCTACACCCTTGATTTAACATGGTGCTTAGAGCCACAAATGACCTCAAGCTACTCCATGGCATAGCATAAATACTAATAATACTGAAATGACTAAATCACGGATGTGGAAGCTAACTGAGTATAGGAATGATTATCTAAAATCAATATAAGTGTGAATAATTCGCTAATATAAATACTAAGTCTGATATAAACCATAAAGCTAAAATTTCTACTGTCTATCTGAAAGCCTTTACTAACTGATGAGTTGCTGAGACAAACCTCCAGCTAACTATAAATGTATGAAATTGAAATAAAATACTAAAAGTAATAATATAAAAGTCATTTTCTTATATGATACGTACTCTCCACTATCTTTTACTGAGCGGGTACTGGAATATACTAACTGCGGGGTTGTTGCTGAGCGCAAAACATATATCATAAGACTATATATACAGTAAAAAAGAGTATGTGATAAGTACTTTAAATATACTGATCATGTGAGATAAGAAACTATAAAGTAAACTAAAACATGCTAAAAGTGAAGTACTAAATTGAAGCATAACTGATATGAACCATGATGTAGTGACCCAAAATAATAAACATAGATACCAAATGTAAGGATAGTCTGAAAAGTCTGAAGTAATATAGTTAAGACTGAATTGATGGTCATGCAAGTACTAAATATGATATTATGGGGGAGCCTATTAACTGACACACCCCATCTGAGCTGAATGAGGCCCAACCTGTAACCCTAGTTAGGAGGGTGTTTTATACCTTATCAAGGGTATTGAACCTAACTGATGTAGATTCACTAATTGATGTCCATTAGACTAAGTTTTAAAACTTAACTGGTGGGTGACCCTTAATAACCTACGTTGGAAATATAGTTCTGGGACTTGTGGACTTTAACTAATGGTATTAGCCTTTATTGACGGGTGCTGCATCCGCTCGATGCTAAGTACTACTCCTAAGCTAGTTTGTTATTGATAGCTCATAAATTACTGATATTCTAAAATTTGATTTATAACACACTTTACCTAAATATATTCAAAAGGTCTGTATAATTTGAAACTACTAACTATACTTACTAAAACTGAGGTTCTGCGATTGGGGTCAGAACCTATCTAAAATAAAATTATCCTGTAGAGTTATAAAATAAAAATCATTCATGTATATTTGTACTGAATTATGTAGACTAAGGTCATGTGTTCATAACACGCCAAACCTACTGAATGGAAACTAAATCATAAGAATATACAAACTTACTGAATGGAAACTAATTCATAAGAATATACTATAAACTCAGGCCAAGTATCAAATTATAAAATGTTGAGTTATGCAAGATACCAAAGAAGCATTTAAAATATGTACTTAACATAGCATGATTACAAGAATACTGAAATAGAAGAAAATTCTTAAACTAAAGAGGAACCCTAGGATCATGATATATGAATTTAATGTTTTAACTAAAAACTTTTCATGACACAAGGGTGAAATGGAACCCTTGCTAAAATCCCACATACCTGGAGTAAAGAACTCTTGCAAGAGAGCTTGAACTTTGGCTTGAGAGGAAGAACCCTAGTTTCTACTTTTAGGTGAAGAGGAATTACTTTCTGATGTTTTCTCCAAGTGTTTAGGGAGAATGAGGGTAAAGGGTGCACTGATGCCTCTTAATCCCTCTCAAAATAACCCTAATTGACGTAGTATAGGTTTAGGAAATAAGAAAACTAAAAAAATACCCCTTGGAAACTATTTTAAATAAACTTTTGATCGCAATGGAGGAGCCACCCAATGTGTCATCCTAGGAACCAATGAGTCTTTAGTTGGACTCATGATCTCTAAGGCCAGTGTATTATATTTCTACGTCTGTCACTTTGTCTACATAGAATGACTCATTGGTTGTCACTATGAGTCGTCCTAAGCTAGTCGTGGGTTCTTAGCTAAGATTGCCTAGTGACCAACAACGACATACCATGACTCGTTGGATCTCCTAATGGGTCATAGTATCCCATCATTGTCACCGAGGCAAATATTAAGTTTCAATACTTTGACTTGAGTTAGTCAGAACGTGTCATAGGATGACACATCCTAACACACCAAGAGTCATTTTCACCAACCTTCATCACTGGGCAAAAATATTAAGTTTCAAGACTATTTGCTTGACACTCAGAATGGATAATCCAACAAGTTACTAGTACTGACTATGCTTATTGTATCGATTGTGCTGTGAGGAAATTTTTTTGTTTTTCTATACTAAGTATGAGATGAAGCCTTAAGAACTTTTGGGGTGTTATAGTTTACCTCCATGTTTTGGCACAAATTGCATGAGGAGTTGGGCATAAAGCTTGATCTTAGCATTGCTTTCATTCTTAGACTGATGGGCAGTCTGAGAGGACTATTCAGGTGATTAAAGAAATGCTTTGAGGTGGTGTTGCTGACTTTGAGGGTCATGAGGATCAGTTTCTATCATTGTACAAATTCTCGTACAATAATAGTCATCACTCTAGCATTGACATGGCCCTATTTTAGGCTCTATATGGAAGAAGATGTAGATCACCCATAGGCTAGTTTGAGATGGGTGATGTAAAACATTTGGGCACAAATTTTGGTAAGGAAGCTTAAGAGAATGTGAGATTTATTCAAGACATGTTATTGGTAGCTCAAAGCAGATAGAAAGAATATATGGATCACAAAGTAAGAGACACATTCTTTAATAAGGGTGAACATGTGCTACTTAAGGTTTCCCCAATGAAGAGAGTGATGCGGTTTGGCAAGAAGGGCAAGCTTAGCCCCTAGTATATTGGTCAGTTGAAATTCTTGATAATATAGGTCCAATGGCTTACAAACTTGCATTGCCCTTGAATTTTTTGGGAGTCCATATGGTGTTTCAAGTGTCTATTCTTAAAAAATACCATGGGGATGGCAATTATATCATTCATTAGGACCCAGTTCTATTTGACAAGAACCTTTTCTATGAAGAGGAACCAATAGTGATACTTGATCGGGACATTCAGAAGTTGAGAACTAAGAGATTAAATCCGTGAAATTCCAGTAGAAGTACCATCCTGTTAAAAAGGCCACTTAGGATACCATGTCAGATACTCACAACACATATCATCACTTGTTTGAGGATTCAGGCAGTTTTCCTTATTAGCATTTACTGTTTTTCCTTTATTTATAATTCAGGGATGAACGATGCGTAAATTGGTATCTGTTGTAAAAACCTCTTCTGTCATTATGGTATAACTTAGCATGCAAAAAATTTGGGTTAAGATTCTCCCATGATAAAGTGTTAAAAATTTTAAGTTGGGCTAGTCTTGGATGAATTACATATGTGGTGTGATCTAGGTAAATTCAATAATAGATAGACTGATAATTGTATGATTTGACATCATAATGTATTATCTAAGAGGTTAGAGAGATAATAGAAAATTTTGGAATTGAATTTGGGATAGTAGAACTCTGGATATAGCGTTTGACGTAAAGAGTTTAATTTGGGAGTTTGAAATTTGGATGTCTGTTATAAAATTGGCCAAAATCTGAGACTTTTAAAATTTTTGCCTTGCCTACGCCACTATATCAGGAAGTAAGCCTTTACTATGGCCCCACTATAGAGGGAATTTTCCCACTATTGTGGAAGTTAAGATTGGTTAGTACCGCTATAGCGGGTAAATCCTGTATAATGATCCAAAAAATTAGAATGCTAAAATAGAGAGTAAAACCTCAGCTTAACCTTTCTCAAGGTAAACTTTATGAAATTCAGGGCTAGCCTAGTTTAAGGCCAATTTTGAATATTGAGTGGTCTAGCAAAATCTAGTAGTTATTGGTGTGGTGATTGGTGGATTTGAGTTAATAATGTGTTAGATGACGATTTTAGGAAGTATTATAAACTTTTGGTGTGTAAAATGGGCTAGTAGTACTCCGGTTATAACATTTTTTATGAAAGGGTTAGTATGTGATGTCAAAATTTGAGAAGTGTGTTATGAAATGGACAAAGTGGGAACGAATCTCGAGCTACTATCTAAGCATCACTGCAGTGACAAAAGTGTCTCCATGATGATGGGTTTTTTTAGCCTGAGCATCACTGTAGCGACATATTCATCGCTGCAATGATATCACTAAAATGATAAATTCATCGCTACAGCGATAAGAATGTTGTTTTCATAATTAAAACAAAAAAGATGTATTTTTCATTCCCATTATTTCAGTTTTAATTTAAGGGTTAAGCGAGGGCAATTTTCACCATACTTGGTGGTTTTCCAACTTTAAGGTAAGGTTTCTTTATCATTCAAACATGTAATTACTCCCCTTGATTCATAGAATTGTAAGGATCATAACCATATTTGAAAATTAGGATTTTGCCCTAGGTTTATGAATTGATGGGAATTAGTGGGGAATGACTTAAATTCCATTATTTTTTATCCTAGGTTATTAGAAAATACTTCCTAGTGCAGAATTCTTTCTAGTAGTCAGGAAATCCAGTACAAAGAGATTAAAGGGTAGAAAATCCTAAAATAATGAATTAGGTTAAGTTCATAGGTTGGAATAAATGGATTTAGGTTTATAATTCCTAGAAGTGAGGAAGGTTGTATTGAATTGTGCTTATTTGTTATTTATAGACTAAGAACAAACAACAAATTGAAAGAAAAGGCAAGGCTTTGGACAAGTAGTGCTTTTGGATGTGGATATGAGGTAGATTATAGTTTAAAGTAGTTATAGACTTGATTTGACTCTGTGCTTATATTTGAGTTGAATGATTATGACTAGCCTTCGGGCATTCTTGTATTTGTTGATTGTCATCATGCATTAAGCATTATGTTAAGATTTCTCTATGAGACGATGTTGGGATTGAGTGTCACAAAAACATGGATTGATATTGGGATTGGGTGTCACGCCGAATCTAACTGATATTGGGATTGGGTTTCAAGACAATACTGATATTTGGATCAGGTACCATGCCCGTACTGGTACATGGAATAAGCTCGTCCTCTGTAGGTCATAGCTAAAGATCCCTGTTGACCTAAGTATATTTGTATACCTTGCATGTATGCATTCATTATTGCATTTACACATATGGTTGTATTTGATTATTGTTGACTGAATTTGTCTAAATGTAAATGGTGTATCTGAATAAGTTTAAAACAAATAGATACGTAGAGGGTTGTTGCTGGTTATATGAGTTGAAGTGTTTATGAATGTATATTTAATTGTCAGTTGATTATGAGTTGTGCCTTGATCATTTCTTACTTTCATTTAACTTATCTATTTGTATAATGTTGAGAATAAGTCAGTCGATGATGCCTACCAGTACGTAGTTATTATACTGATACTAACTATACATATTTTTTTGTTGAGTACTGAGCATGATCCAGCATTTGATATTGAAAATTAACTCTAGTTCGTGATTCTAACTTTAATTCAAGGGTGACCACCATGTTTGGGCAGTCATTGGATCTTTTTCTAGTTGATGCCCTTTGTTTCTGGACAATGACTTTTCTATTGGTTTAGTATTTTGGATTATGTTTTAGATCTTGTTTTGGATTTAGAAGTTTTTGTATGGTAAATTTCGAGTCCCAAGGGATGTAATTAATAGAGATCTTTCTGCATTTCTTATTTTATTTTGGTATTAATGGATTATTAGATGATTTAACTGCTTGGAATGTTTGAAGTACAATAAATTGAGTTTTACTTAGTAAAAGGTAAATACAAGCTCTATATTGGTTGGATAAGGGTTAGGTTGAATGGTTCTCCCATGGTAGAGTTATGGTGGGTGTCGTTCACAACCACTTGGGTTGTGATAAAGATGGTATCTGAGCACTGGGTTCATTGATCTCATCGTACAAGAATGGGTTTAGTAGAGTCTTGTGAAATGGTACGACGATGTTTGAACTTTTCTTCAAGAGACTACATGACCTTAGGAAAAACTTTCACTTCTTCCTTTCCTTCGTGCTAGTACTTGATTTGAATTGGTATCTAGTGATCTATAATGGTATCAGACCACCTTCATTCTTGTTTCACAGATGGTGAAAACTCGTTCAACTAGATCAGTAGCAACCACAGTAACAGCACTAGAATTGGCTGCTAGAGCTACAGTTTGGGGTAGAGCTCGGGTGAGGGGTATGGCAAGAAGGAAAGGCCAAGGGGCAGCACGTATCATAGGTGGAGCTCGAGAAGCCGAAAGATTGAATAGGTAGAGACCACCGTCCCCTCCCTCACAACAGGCTGCACCTATCATGTTTTGTCCCGTTATGTGTTGTAGTTGATCATTACAGTAGAGGAAAGAATTAGACATTTCATGAAGGGTTTGAACACAAGTCTTCAAGTGGTTGTACTACAAGTGGCTTCTTTTGAGAAGACATTTCAAAAAGTGATGGAATTTGTGAAGAAAGTGGAAGGGGTGAGGTAATAGGGAGAGATTATAGAAGAGGGAAAGAATGCCCAAAAATTGGGTCATATTAGTGGTTCCTATTTGACGGGCCATGGTTTGTCGAGTTAACCTACTCTATAATTTCATTCATCTATGTATGTTTCTGTTGGGTGTCCATCAAGGGTTAGTTATCAACCCTTCTAGAGAGACAGTTATACACATTTAGCATCTTCAGTCCAGCGACCTACTTTAGACTATAGATGCCATAAGTGTAGAGGATTAGATCATATTTGGAGGTTTTGTCCTAACTTCTTATCCACAGGTCAATTGACTCAGCAACTAGCTTCCAGTGCTTTAGTTCCAGCAGGCCATGAAGGGGAAGGATATGGTAGAGGTTGTCAATATGGTTGGCATGGTGGTCATACTACAGGTTGGGCAGCTACCAAGCCAACCATGGTGGTAGACAGCTTGGTCAAGGTGGTGCGAAGACTGGTAGAGGTGGTGGTCAGGTTGGTGATAATGTTCATCTGTATGATGCTTCGAGTCATCCTGAAGTTGAAGCTTCTGATATTGTGATCACATGTACCATCCTTGCCTGTGATTGTATGGCTTCTAATATGTGTCTGTGAAATTTTCTTTTGGATGGGACTTAAATTGTGAATTACTTGATGCACCCATGTATATGTCTATGTCGATTGGGGTTTCTGTATGTGTTGATCAGTTTTACTGGGCTTGTCCTATAGTGTATATGTGGTATAAAACTATTACAGACTTAGTGATCCTAGATATGGAAGAGTTTGATGTTATTTTAGGGATGAGCTAGTTGTCCCTTTATCACTGTAGTTGTGCCTGACATAGAGAGGTTAGAGTGGAAAAGTACTTATAAGCCTACCCCTTTGAGAATTATTTCTACTATTTGTGCCCAGAAGCTAGTTAAAAGGGGGTGTCGGGCGTTCCTAGCTTATCTTCGGGATGATAGTTCAGCAATGCCTATTATTGCTTCAGTTTCAGTAGCGTGTGAATTCATAAAGGTGTTTCCTGACGATCTTCTTAGTATGCCAATTAACCATGATTTTGACTTTTGTATACACTTTGCGCTGGGCGCTCGCCCTATATACATACCTCCCTATAAGATGGCACCGACAGAGTTAAGAGAATTGAAATCTCAGTTGCAGAAGCTGTTGGGGAAGGGTTTTATTTGTCCTAGTACTTATCCTTGGGGTGCTCCTGTGCTTTTTGTGAAGAAGATGGATGGTAGTATGTGGATGTACATAGACTACAGATAGTTGAACAAGGTGATCATTTATAATAAGTGTCCCTTGCCTAGGATAGATGACTTGTTTGACCATTTGCAAGGTGTCGCGGTGTTCTCAAAGATTGATTAAAGGTCGGGTTATCATCATCTTAAAATTTGGGCAGTAGACAGCCAAAAGACTGCCTTCCAAATGTTATGGCCATTACAAGCTCTTGGTTATGTCTTTTGGCTTGACCAATGCTCTAGCTGCTTTTATGAGTTTGATGAATCAAGTATTAAAACCTTATTTGGATTCATTTGTTATTGTTTTCATTGATGATATATTGGTTTACTCTAAGAGTAAAGAGGAGTATGAAGCCCACATGTGTACAGTGTTGGGCTTACTTAAGGAGAAGCAACTTTATGCTAAGTATTCAAAGTGTGAATTTTGGTTGTCTTTAGTTTCTTTCTTGAGGCATATGGTATCTAAGGAAGGGGTTATGGTAGAACTGCAAAAGATTAAAACTGTTAAGAATTGGGCCAGACCAACCAATGTGACACAGGTTTGAAGTTTTATGGGGTTGGCTAGCTATTATCGCCGATTTGTGAAAGGATTTGCATCCATTGCTTTGCATATAAGCTATCAAACTCAGAAAGAGGTACCTTTTTACACCACTTTTGTCACGCCTCGAATTCCAATGGGGCGAACTGGCACCCAAAACTGATAAGGCCCGAGAGAACCAACCTTCATTCATGTACACTCGTATGCATGTCATTAAATGAACAACACTCTATCACATGTGGCTACAAGATACCAGTGGCGGAAGTCATGGAAAACATATGATTCCTATAGATATGAAACTTGGTCGTTAGGGACATTGCGTCAAAACCATACATTTCTCACATTCCTTCATTCATCCCACAACGTACGTCTACAAAGCCTCTACAGATACATATACATAACCAACCTAAAGTCGGGACAATTCCCCTCTTTATACAACATTTACATAATACCAAAACAAGGGTACACATGTGACTTGGTAAGCCCCGAACCGAACTGGAGCTCACTAATAATTCATAGATGATCCGCAGCCTACTGTGGAGGTCTACTAGCATCTGTGCTTGCAGCAAGTAAGGTAAGTCCCCCAAGGGACGTCAGTACGAAGAATGTACTAAGTATGTAAGGCCATAAGTAATTTCATAAGATATAAGAACTTTAATAAAATCAAGTACAAGTGGGTGGAGTCGTGTACATTGCATTTATTTCTTCCATTTTCGTTCATATCATTGGTACGGTCATTTGTATAACATCGCTCATATAATATTATACATGTGATCGTTTGGTATTGCCTCTAGCTAGGCTTCCACCCCTTTGAGTTGCCACCCGTTCGGGATTGCCACTAGCTAGGCTTACGCCCCTTCGAGTTGCCACCCGTTCCCAATAATCCTTCGCGATCTCCTCTAGCCAGGCTTATGCCCCTTCGAGTTGCCACCCGTACTCAATATTTATTCGGGATCGCCCCTAGCTAGGCTTTTGCCCCTATGGGTTTCCACCCGTACTCAACATGTATGCATTACTTTAATTCTTTTGTTATAAGAGTGCTATGTTTGTGGTTGATACATTATTGGAACTTTGGAACAATGTCCACAATTATGTGATACATGAATAACAATTGGTCATTGAATAATAAACATGTGAATAACAATATATGGCAACTTGATATGAGATACCTTAAGACATTTTAGAATGGAACAAGTACGATTGCAATGTGAACAATATGTGCTGCAGAAGGATACGGAAAGAGTAACCTTACATACCTTATGTTCTCAATATGAATATACAGTCCTATATGTGATTACAATAATCCAGCTCCTTCCTTACGTGTTACTCTACAACACAAGTACATCACAGAGCTCATGTTAACAACTAACTACATTACAAGTGCATAAGACGACAATGAATTACGTGACTTCCATATAACATCATTTCGACCTCCTACAATACCATTTTTTGCATCACCATACCAACAATACCATAACATTCCACACATTGACCAAGACATCATAAACCAATAACATTTCACACCAAGTTTATCCTTTACACTTCCTCTTTAACACTACGTCACAATTACTTCAACAAGTCATCTCGATACCTTTCACAACAACACATGAAAAACAATCCATAATTGATACCATTAAGAATAACTCTGGGATACTCCTTTAAAGTCATTCAAAAGATACCATAAATTGATAATTAAATCCAAAAAGGGTATAGTGGTTTCGGGGGGTCAAAGAGATGCCAAAACATGCAAAATGAACTTCTGGGCTGACCTGCGAAGCCACCTGTGCCCTCAGGTGGATGAGGTGCGGCCGCAGGTTCCCTCTGTCCTTGTCCAGAGCCACCTGCGTTGGCACCTACGGGCTCCAGACGCGAGGGTGGATGCCCAGTTCGACTAAAACGGGTCTCTTTTGGGTCCTTTTTTGTAATAAATGGTTCAAGGTCATGATTAAACTTCTCTTTTCATATTTTAGGTTATCATAGATGCCAACGAACAGCCATGGTTTCACAACGCACATAAACATCACCAAACTACATTTTTTTTTAAATACGTCACCAATTCTATGCGCAATTTCACAACAACAATTCCAAATGTTATACATAAGGAGAAATCAAGTTAGGTACATAAATACATCATACATGTTAATATTTAATCCATCAAGTTCACTTCCTTCAAGACCACAAGTCCACTTTCAAGTTTAGAAGGCAAAACCCTTCTCCGATTAAGCAAGAGTAAACTGTTTTACACATAGTGAACTATCCAACATAACCACCATGATTTATACACCATATTAAGCATATAATATATCAAACCATAAGATTAAATACTTACCCAATCTGGCAAAGTGATGATCTTGTCCAAAAGAGATGGTTGCCTTAGGGTTTGGTTGAAGAGAATATTGTGGAAAAATCTAGAAATGAGACATGTGTGTTTTGTTGATTAAAAATCTGATTTTTTGCCTTATATAGTGCCTCATAGTCATCCTTAGCCACCTTTTGGTCAATCATTGAGGTGTTTACTTGGTCAAAGAAAGAATGGGTCATTTTCCCATTTTTGGGCCATGTATTTTGCTCAATTATTGGGCCTTTATTGAGCCCATTAGCACATGTTAATTCAGCCCAAAAAAATTAAGGTGTAATACACCACCCATCTCATGTTTAAATAATTCCATAAATGCTAAGACACTCAATTAGGTTCGGAAATGTACAGGGTGTGACATCCTTTCCCCCTTAGAAACATTCGTCCTCGAATGTTAGTGACATTATCCATTTTAAACAAATTCAAGTATAGGATTATACGTCATGTTATCATATATATAATTCTTGTAAATACTTACTTGTTATTGCTCCAATCTTTCATCTTGAACTTTCTCTCCCATTTGAAACAAATGAGGGTATTTAGATTTCATCATTTCTTCATCTTCCCATGTGATTTCTTCTACTTGCTGATTCCTCCAAAGTACTTTTATGGAAGCTACTTCTTTATTTCTTAACCTTATCACTTGTCATCGATCTAGAATAGCAATAGGTACCTCTTTATATGTGAGATCATCCGTAACTTGTACATCTCCACTGGGAGCAATACGAGATGGATCTCCTATACACTTTCAAAACATCGAACATGAAATACTGAATGAACTGTGGAGAGTTCTTGGGGTAGTGCTAATTTATATGCAACTCACCCAAATCTTTGGGTAATCTCATATGGCACTTTATAAAGGGCCAACTTTCCTTTCTTTCCGAATCTCATTACCCCTTTCATTGGTGACATTTTCAAAGATACCTAATCACCTATGGCAATTTCTAATTCCCTTATTCTAATATCGGCATATGACTTGTGTCGACTTTGGGCCGTTTGTAGCCACTATTGTATCACCTTAACTTTCTCTATATCTTGATGAACAATATCTGACTCAAGTAAAGCAGTTTCACCCTGTTCCAACCACCCAACTGGTGATGTACGCTTTCTTCCATACGAAGCTTCGTAAGGTGTCATTTTGATCATTGAATGATAGCTATCATTGTAGGCCAATTCAACAAGAATTAAATGGTTGTCTCAACTACCTCTTAAGTCCAATGTGCAAGCTCGTAGCATATCTTCAAGTGTTTGGATAGTACGTTCTGCTTGTTCATCTATTTTAGGTAGAAGAGTCGTACTCGAATTCACTTTTATACCCAAACTCTTATAAAAAGGCTTTTCAAAAATGTGTAGCAATTGAGCTCCCCTGTCTGATATAATAGAAATTGGAATTCTGTGCAGTCGAACTATCTCTTTAAGTTACAACCTCGCATAATCTTCGGTTTTGTAGGTGGGCTTGACAAGTAAAAAGTGTGTTGATTTGATAAGCCTGTTCACTATCACCCTTATGGAATCAAATTCCCAAAGTGTATTAGGCAAACTTGTGATGAACTACATATTAATCATATTCCACTTCCAGACTGGAAGATTTATACCTTGCATATAACTTCCAGGTGTCTGATTCTCTACTTTTACTTGTTGGCAATTCGGACAATGAGCTACAAATTCTGCCATGTTCTTCTTCTTTATGTTGCCTCACCAATACATCTCTTCCAAACCATGGTACATTTTGGTTGCTCCCGAATGACTAGAATACCGTGAAGGACGTGCTTCTATTATAATTCATTTACTTAGCTCATCTATATCCGGTATACAAAATCTACCTTGGCATTGAAGTACTCCCCCTTGCGTAAGCTTAAATACCTTTGTCGACCTTTGTTGTACATTCTCTTTCAACTGAAATAAAAATAGGATTTGCATATTGCTTTTCCTTCACCTCAACTACAGATGAAGACTCTGTCGAGTTGAGATGAAGACTCTGTTGAATTTTACACTATAATTCTTTCATCTGGAGTTTCAAGAAGATGAACCCCCAAGCTGTCTAATTGATGTAGATCCTTGACTATATGTTGCTTTTCCGTCAACTAGCCACTAGTGCCTCCTATTGCCTTGCGTCTTAATGCATCAGCTACTATATTTGCTTTTCCTGGATGATATAGAATATCAATATCATAGTCTTTCAATAGTTCAAGCCACCTCCGCCGCCTCAGATTTAACTCCTTCTGCTTAAAGATATATTGCAAACTTTTGTGATCAGTGTAGATGTCAACATGAACTCCATACAAATAATGGCGCCATATCTTTAAAGCAACACCACAGCTGCTAACTCAAGATCATGTGTGGGATAGTTTCTCTCATGTGGCCGTAACTGTCGTGAGGCCTATGCTATTACATTATCGTGCTGCATCAACACACATCCAAGGCCAACTCCTGAAGCACCACAATATACAACATACCCCTCTGTGCCTTTAGGAAGTACTAATATAGGTGTAGAAGTCAATTTATCATTCAGCTCTTGGAAACTCTTCTCACATGCATCATTCCACTGAGACTTGATTGCCTTGTGTGTTAGCTTTGTTAAGGGTGCAGAGATAGAAGAAAATCCTTCAACAAATCTCCTATAATAACCAACCAATCCAAGAAAACTATGAATCTCCATAAAATTCATAGGCCTTAGCCAATTTTTCATCGCTTCTATCTTTTGTATATCAACCCTGAGTCCTTCATCCTATACAATGTGACCTAAGAACGCCACGGATTTTAACCAAATTCACATTTAGAGAACTTTGCATAAATCTTACGGTCACGAAGAATCCGTAACACCTGTCGTAAGTGGTTAGCATGGTCCTCTTGTGATCTTGAGTAAACTTAACTATCATCTATAAACACTGTCACACACACGTCTAGAAATGGCTTGAACACCTTATTCATCAAATCCAAAAAAAACCATCTAGGGCATTTGTTAGTCCAAATAACATAACTATAACTCATAATGACCGTATTGTGTTCGGAAAGCTGTTTTGGGTATATCTTCTTTTTTTTTTCTAACCCTTACCTGGTGATATCCCGATCTCAAGTCAATCTTTGAAAAATATATTTTGGCACCCTGTAATTGGTCAAATAAATCAACAATTCTGGGGAGGGGATATTTATTCTAATTGTCACCTGATTCAGTTGTCGATAGTCAATACCCATTCTCAATGTGCCATTTTTTTAATTAATTTTTTTTCCATACAATTAACACGGGTGTACCCCAAAGGAATATACTAGGCATTATATGAATCCCTTGTCCAACAAATTTTTTAATTGTTCCTTCAATTCCCGTAACTCTATCGGGGTCGTTCTATATGGAGGAATAGAGATAGGTTAAGTGTCTATCATCACATCAATACCAAACTCTACTTCCCATTCTGGAGGAACGGGAGGTAAACCCGGAAGATCTGCAAGAAAGGCCTCAAGAATTTCATTTACCACCGAAATCGATTGAAGAGTTGGTGGGTCCACATTAGTATCTTTCACTCTTACTAAGTGAAATTGTACCCCTTTGGGTATCATTTTCTTTGCCTTAAGATATAAAATAAATTTACCTCTCAGTGCTTCAATGTTACCCCTCCATTCAAGAACTTTCTTTGTGGCAAATGAAAATGTAACTTCTTAGCTCGGCAATCTACTGTGGCCTAACAAGAAGCCAACCACTGTATCATAGCCACAAACAGGTACTATACAATTACGATATACTCTTTTAACTAGAATAGATTAACCAGTTTGTGTATAGACTTCAAATGGCGTAACTAGTAATTCTGGTGTTCTTTCAAAAACAATTCCGCAATCAATGGAGTAACATATGATAATGTAGGATACGGGTCAATCAATACATATACCTTATGTAAACATATGCATGTTGTACCTGTGTCTACATCAGGAGAAGCCTCCGAATTCTGTCGATCTGCTAAGTCAGGGGTACGATTCTGAATTCTACTAGAACTAGCTACTCCGCTAACACCTCTGTCACGGCCAGTAGGTTGTACACCAGACAATGATAATGCGACGGTTGACCCCGTAGGTTGTGTCATACTACCCGTGGCCCTATGTGGGCACTCTCTCATCATGTGCCCTGACTTACTACACCAAAAGCAAACATTCGTGTCAAAACAGCATTCACCTACATGAAACTTCCCGCAGCGCTGGTACAGCTGACGAAAAGACCTCGATTGGCCCATACTTCCTTGTTCTAGATACCCCACTATCTATGAATCCTGAATCTCACTTCTTTGCCCAAATTGGTTGCCTCTAAACCCTCGAAATCGAGGTAGAGCATTTACTGTATAAGGAGAAAATGATGTTCTATATGGTCTGTTAAACACCCGAGACCTAAATTCTCCTTGGGACGCCATGAACTGTCCTATAGTTCTAACCCTCTTTGACGGCCCTCTTTCAAATTATTGTGCCATTCTCATTTGCCTTTGTTTCCTCCTCTTCTGTGCAAAGGCTGGACCAACATGTCCCTAATTTTGTGCAACAACTATCTGAGTCAATAGGTGCACCGCATTTCTTATATCCTGCTCAGTAGCATTAACAGGTGTTTCGGCAGGGTCTTCTCTCCTTCTCGGCTCTCTTGAAGCTGGAAAAGTAGAAGAAGCCCGCGATGCAAATTCAGTTTCAGCCCCATCCTGACTAGCTTGTTCAGGTGGTGATTTACTAGTTCCTTCTCCGGCAAGCATGTCTACCTTTTTACCTTTGCCCCTACCTTGTCGTGTAGTCAGCATTGTACAATACAGAAGAAAACCAATTTCAATGGTCAGATATGATTCCACCTACAACATTGGCTCTACTGCACGATCAAAGAAATGAAGAAAAGAAACAACTCCTAAATGTCCCGTAGCCACCTACTTATAAATGTGGCGTGCAACACACCCATAAGCAAGACTCTACTCAGACACGGCTTTGTAGACACCCTTAGGACGACCTGCTCAGATACCACTTTTGTCACGCCTCGAATTCCAACGGGGCGGACTGGCACCCAAAACTGATAAGGCCCGAGAGAACCAACCTTCATTCATGTACACTCGTATGCATGTCATTAAATGAACAACACTCTATCACATGTGGCTACAATATACCAGTGGTGGAAGTCATGGAAAACATATGATTAGTATAGATATGTAACTTGGACGTTAGGGCCATTGCGTCAAAAGTATACATTTCTCACATTCCTTCATTCATCCGACAACGTAAGTCTACAAAGCCTCTACAGATACATATACATAACCAACCTAAAGTCGGGACAAGTCCCCTCTTTATACAACCTTTACATAATACCAAAACAAGGGTACACATGTGACTTGGTAAGCCCCGAACCGAACTGGAGCTCACTAATAATTCATAGATGATCCGCAGTCTACTGTGGAGGTCTACTAGCACCTGTGCATGCAACAAGTAAAGCAAGTCCCCCAAGGGACGTCAGTACGAAGAATGTACTAAGTATGTAAGGCCATAAGTAATTTCATAAGATATAAGAACTTTAATGAAATCAAGTACAAGTGGGTGGAGTCGGGCACATTGCATTTATTTCTTCCATTTTTGTTCATATTATTGGCACGGTCATTTGTGTAACATCGCTCATATAATATTATTCATGTGGTTGTTCGGGATTGCCTCTAGCTAGGCTTCCGCCCCTTTGAGTTGCCACCCATTCGGGATTACCTCTAGCTAGGCTTACGCCCCTTCGAGTTGCCACCCATTCCCAATAATCCTTCGGGATCGCCTCTGTCTAGGCTTATGCCCCTTCGAGTTTCCACCCGTACTCAATATTTATTCGGGATCTCCCCTAGCTAGGCTTTTGCCCCTTTGGGTTGCCACCCGTACTCAACATGCATCCATTACTTCAATTCCTTTGTTATAAGAGTGCTATGTTTGTGGTTGATACATTATTGGAACTTTGGAACATAAAATTGTTGGAACTTTGAAACAATGTCCACAATTATGTGATACATGAATAACAATTGGTCATTGAATAAGAAACATGTGAATAACAATATATGGAAACTTGAAATGAGATACCTTAGAACATTTCGGAATGGAACAAGTACAATTGCAATGTGAACAATATGTGCTGCAGAAGGATACGGAAAGAGTAACCTTATATACCTAATCTTCTCAATATGAATATACAGTCCTATATGTGATTACAATAATCCATCTCCTTCCTTACGTGTTACTCTACAACACAAGTTCATCACAGAGCTCATGTGAACAACTAACTACGTTACAAGTGCATAAGACGACAATGAATTACGTGAATGCCATATAACGCCATTTCGACCTCTTACAATACCATTTTTTGCATCACCATACAAACAATACCATAACATTCCACACATTGACCAAGACATCATAAACCAATAACATTTCACACCAAGTTTATCCTTTACACTTTCTCTTTAACACTACGTCACAATTACTTCATCAAGTCATCTCAATACCTTTCACAACAACACATTAACAACAATCCATAATTTATACCATTCAAAATAACTATGGGATACTCCTTTAAAGTCATTCAAAAGGTACCATTAATTGATAATTGCATCCAAAAAGGGTATAGGGGTTTCGGGGGATCAAAGAGATGCAAAAACATTCAAAACGAACTTCTGGGCTGACCTATGAAGACACCTGTGCCTGCAGGTGGATGAGGTGCGGCCGCAGGTTCCCTCTGGCCTTGTCCAGAGCCACCTGCGTTGGTGCAGGTGCTCCAGACGCGAGGGTGGATGCCCGGTTTGGCCAAAAAGGGTCTCTTTTGGGTCCTTTTTTGTAATAAATGGTCCAAGGTCATGATTAAACTTCTCTTTTAATATTTTAAGTTATTTTAGATGCCAAATAACATCCATGGTTTGACAACGCACATAAACATCACCAAACTATATTTTTCTTTCAATACGTCACCAATTCCCTGCGCAATTTCACAACAACAATTCCAAATGTTATACACAAGGATAAATCAAATTAGGGACATAACCACATCATAAATGTTAATATTTAATCCATCAAGTTTACTTTCTTCAAGACCACAAGTCCACTTTCAAGTTTAGAAGGCAAAACCCTTCTCCGATTAAGCAAGAGTAGACTGTTTTACATTCTGAACTATCCAACACTTTGTCAAAATAACCACCATGATTTATACACCATATTAAGATTATAATATATTAAACCATAAGATTAAATACTTACCCAAGCTATCAACGTGATGATCTTGTCCAAAAGAGATGGTTGCCTTAGGGTTTGGTTGAAGAGAATGTTGTGGAAAAATCTAGAAATGAGACATGTGTGTTTTCTTAATTAAAAATCTGATTTTTTGCCTTATATAGTGTCTCATGGTCATCCTTAGACACCCTTTGGTCAATCATTGAGGTGTTTACTTGGTCAAAGGAAGAATGGGTCATTTTCCCATTTTTGGGCCATGTCTTTTGCTCAATTATTGGGCCTTTATTGAGCCCATTAGCACATGTTAATTCAGCCCACAAAAATTAAGGTGTAATACACCACCCATATCATGTTTAAATAATTCCATAAATGTTAAGACACTCAATTAGGTTCGGAAATGTACGGGGTGTTACATGATGAATGTGAGAAAATCTTTCAAAAGCTCAAAATTTTACTAACTTTAGCTCCCATTCTTACTTAGCCAATAGAAAGTAAGGATTTCATTATGTATTATGATGCATCACGGTCTGGTTTGGGTGTTGTTTTAATGCAGGACAAGAATTTAATCGCTTATGCTTCAAAGTGAAATCGTGTGAGAACAACTACCCCACCCATGATCTGGAGTTGGTAGTGGTGGTACTTAATCTCAAGATATGGAGACATTACCTTTATGGGGTGAAGTGTGAGGTGTTCATGGACCATTGCAGTTTGCAACATGTCTTTACTCAGCGAGACTTGAATTTGAGTTAGCGAAGATGGATGGAGTTGCTCAAAGATTATGATATTTTTTATTCTTTATAATCCGGGCAAGGCCAATGTGGTAGAGGATGCATTGAGTTGGAAGAGGTATCGAGACATTCGTTGGCTACAGAGGTACAAACTTTAGCTAACAGTTTTATGAGGTTGCAGGTGACTAACAAAGGAGGATTTCAGGCAATGTTGTGGATAAGTCCACCTCCCTTGACTAGATTAAGGAAAGGCAATTTGAGGATGAGAAACTAGACAAAATTTGGGAGAAAGAGTTATGAAGTGAGGCTGAGAAGGCCACTCTTGATGAAGAGGGAGTGTTGAGGATCCGAGAGTGTGTATGTGTTCCTCGTGTGGGTAACTTAATTTCTACTAGCCTTGCAGAGGCTTATAGTTCTAAGTACTCTATACATCCGGGTGCAACCAAAATATATAGATAATTAAAGCAACCCTATTGGTGGTACAGGATAAAATGAGATATTATCGATTTTGTGACTAAGTATCCAGACTATCAACAGGTTAAATATGAGCATAAAAAACTGGTGACACTATTCAAAGGATTCCTATTCCAAAATGGAAGTGTGAAAGAATAACAATGGATTTTGTTGTTGGTCTTCCTAAGACCTTCCGGAAATGTGACTCTATTTGGGTAATTATTGATCGATTGACCAAGTTTGCACATTTTATTTCTGTACGAGTGGACTATAATACGGCCAATTTGTCTAAGATTTATGAGAAAGAGACTGTTAGACTTCAAGGGGTGCCTGATGAGTTGGTAATTTGCAATGCATTTAACCTAAAATTTTGTAAGAAATCAAGTCCTCAATGCTAATTTGAAGTCATTTTAATGTTAGTTTGGTTGTTTTTCAGGGTTAAAGCCAAGAAGTGGGTACTAGACCATGAAGAAGAATAAAGATGGAGATTTCAAGCTAAAAAAGCAAAGATGGCATCGCCCAAGAAGTTTAAAAAAGCAAAGATGGCATCGCCCAAGAAGTTTACCGGATAGCCTACCATATCGAATTATCACCTAAGTTGAGGCTCCATAGCCTAATTCAACAGATCATCCAAGTTTCAAATGAAGAAATTCGATGATGAGGACACAAAGTTTGGTGTATCGCCGAATAGTTCAGCGAAGCAACAGTCCATCACCAAAAACAACAAATGCCAACCATTGAAGCTCAAAGTCAATGCCAGTTTGGGGATAAAGATCCACTTTGGCTTATTACCATGGAGTTCAGTGATGGCGTTTCTCCTACGCTGAAGTAAACACAGTGACAGTTTCATAAATTCCTAGCCCATTTTTGCTTCAGCTATAAAAGGCTTTTTGGCAGCTTTCAACCTTATCTTTTGTCAAATTGGGATAGAAAGGTAAACTGCTACCGAGCTATGCAAATGCTATTAAGGAATAAGTAAAAGTGATACAGAAAGATACATAATGCAGTAATAAGAAAGGCAAGCAAACATAACCTAACTGGGCCACCATAAGCCCGTCAGACTCACTGAAGAAGACAATTAACCCAACTGTGCCCCCATAAGCCGGTGGGGCACACAAGAAAAGTAAAAGAAAGCATAAATAATTCATAACTGATCTAGTGCCAAGTAACCATAGTAACCATCCAGGTATGCACCGGGCTTGAACCGACACCAATGGGTAATAACAAGAGGCCGAACGCTAGGTTTGAACCGGTAATAATGGATAATAACAAGAGGTCATCTGCCAAATTTGAACCGAACATAATGGGCAATAATGAGAGGCCACATATATAATATACAACAGATGTCATAGCCATATGTCGAACTCAAACCAAAACATAGGGAATCACAATATCAAAACTACGGTACCCAGTACCAGAACTCTTAAATCATATCATAACCAGATGTCAGACTCGAATCGGAACTCAGGAAACCACAATATTAGAACCACGGTACCCAGTACCAGAACTCTCAGATCGTACCATAATTAGTGGCTGAACTCAAACCGAAACTCATAGTAATCAGTAACCAGAATCATCATATCTGAATCAATGGCTGGCCTCGAATCGGAACTCATAATAGTCAGTATCTATCATATCTGAATTAGTGGACGGACTTGAACCAAAACTCATAATAGTTAGTCTCTCGGAGTCATCATAACCAAGTGCCAGAATCCACACAAATACAAGTAAATGGGGACATACCGTCCCCAGACCGAACCTAAAACATAAATAAATGAGCTAACCCATAATGTACTATAAGGCTAGTCCCTGGGTCCTCTAAGGTCAACTGCCTACTACTAGGAAATATTTATATGCCAAATCGGGTATCTCAGGTGTACCATAGCAAGGCGGGTCCCAATACTAGGTCAAGGCTAACAATCCAGGTCAAGTGTTATGCAATCTGGGGTCGATAGGGCCAAATGGGTTAAAGGATCATAACCAGGGTAAACCAACCTGAAGGTTATCCTAAAAGAGTATCTTAGGGCTTAACTAAGCCCAATAATGTCTAAGGTTAACTATGCCGACTGTGAAGAGCAGTGGGGCCCACTATGGGGTCCGAAAACCAAGTCTGGGCTAAACCTATCTGAGTATGTACTAAGGTTCCCCAACCCCCTAATAATAGGAGTACAACATTAACCAGCCCTATAAAGGTCACCTTTCGCACACTATGAAGATAACGGGCCCGAAACATACCTGAACAGGGCCCTAACTGGCTCAAAAGGCCTAATCATAGCAAGCAAATACCAATCTACAACTACTAGCCTAAACACTAGCATAATAATATGCAAATACTATAAATAAACTCATTCTAGGTATAAGGTAAGCCTAGCCTACCTAAACACCGTCGAACGCCTGCCAACTCCCGATAAATAGGATTCTTCCCCTTTCGAGAGGCCTTAGACTGCTGCCACGCTACCAAAATAATAAACTATATGTCAAAACATGACTATTGATACCAATATTTCCCAGGTCAAAAATAGATCAAAAATCTTATGTGGGGCCCACTTGCTCAATTATGAAATCAAAACCATCACAGCGTCTCAAATAGCTCAGTGACCAATAATCGTAAGAGATATACCCACATTCGAGCTTAAAATAGCTCTAAAACAGCACCAACATCAACCCTGCCAAATAACAATTCAAATACGCGACTTTAAGCTAAAATTGACCTAAAAACTTACGATATAAAGACGCTCTACTATCAACCACGCAATCCCCGAGCTTGAATAACTTTATGTAGATAAGTAATTTCTTTCATGTGAATATTTGTCAAAGTTTTGAATAGTTGCAAAATATAATATGAAGTAGCTAGAAAACATTTGCTTTTACTTAATGAAAAGTGAATGGAAATCTTACATTATACACTACATTGTATATATTTACTAAGGGGTCATGCTTGACCGACCAAAAGGTTGCTAATATCATCAATTTGATGATAACTTTTAATTAGAGTGCATGCTGAAATTATAGCAACTAGTATGTGGCAAATGCTACCAATGCCAGGGCATGGTTGCTATACTAGCCCACTTCCACGTGTGGGTGAGGTGTTACCACCATGTCATTACTCATCTCGTTATGTTTATACACGGATATTGCATAGGTTCGTAGTAAAATAAATATCATATTTTGAATATACCATAATTAATAGAAAATTATTTCTAATAAAACCTCTATCATATAATAATATCATTTTAACATATCTAGATTCACTATCTCCGCTTAAAATATCAATAGGTTATAAAACTATTATAAAGTAGTATAGATATATCAGAAGGAATTTTATAAATATCAAAAATATTTTAGAAAGGTAATTAACTATATCTTTTTATCAAGTTCTAATTTAATTTAAATGTTCCACAACACGTTCGATATTAATAAATTCTCAAGTGAACTGCCCGCAAGCAGTGGCAGAGCCACATGTAACTAAGGGGTGTCGACCGACACCGCTTCGTCAGAAAATTACACTATGTAGCTAGATAAAAATATAATTTTTATGTATATGTATTACATATTGACACCCCTTGGCTTCTTCGTGAATTTACTTCTTTATATTCTGACACTCTTTAGTGAATATTCTGGCTCTGCCACAGCCCGCAAGCTGTCACGACTGGATTTTTTGAGTCATGATGGCACCTACCTTATTCTACCAGTAGGCAAGCCAAGCCATAGCCCGGAGCAGCAAGCATCAGGCTAACAGGCAGGAACCAGAAATGACCAGATGAAACGGTAGTACTAACAATAATAGGAAGCAGAAGCAAAAATATAACATAATAAAGTATACCAGAACGGGAGTAAAAAGAGGACAACATACTCAAATGAATCCCTTCCAAGGCCTGGTAAGGTCTATACTAGAGCCACTACAAAAGAATTATGCACGGGCGTAGTAACATCCAATGGCACAAATAAAGACTTTGAACACAAACCCAATCGTGGTGTATAATAAGTAGAAATTGGTTGATGACATATTAAAATCGTACCTGTGATCACAGAATCCGAAGCCTCAACCTCCGGCCTACACAGTATAGTATACAAATATCCCTGTCCACTACTGTACTGGGTGTCTATCTGACCACCTGCCCTACTTCCCTGAGGACCACCGCTGGAACACTGCAGACTACCCCTACGACCCTGTGCACCACCCCTAGCTGGAGGCGGTACTGCTCTAATCGGCTGTGCAGTTTGAACTGATGGCTCAATTATACCATATCGGGGATACTCACAGGTGAAGTGACCAAAAACCCCACACTCATAACATACCCCTAATTGGAGCTCTAGTAGCGGGCTCGAGGTCCAAATCCCCCGTTGCGGTTCCTCGTGTCCTAGCCATTTGCGAAAGAGTGACCCAAATAAAGTTTAGAGACCAACTAAGACCCAACAAATGGAAGTGAATCAATAAAGATGAGATTTTTCCCTAAAAATGTTCCATAGCCTCCCAAAGATAGGATAGAGAATCTCCATAGAGATCTACGGGACTTTACTAAACATTGCCTCTTGTACCAATAATACCGGTGAACCAGGCTCTGATACTAAGCTATCACAACCAGATTTCTCGAGTCACGATGGTGACTACCTTATCCCACCAGTAGGCAAGCCAAGCCATAGCCCAGAGCAGTAAGTAATGGGCCAATGAGTGGGAACCAGAAAAGACAAGATAAAACGGTAGTACTAACAATAATAAGAAGCAAAACCAGAAATATAACATAATAAAGTATACTAGAAGGGGAGAAGGAAGAGGATAACATACTCAAATGAATCCCTCTCAAGACCTGGTAAGGTCGCTACTAGAGTCACTACTAAGACATAACCAGAGTATTAGACAGAACCCAAATGTACATTATACATACAAGTAGTCTCAAAAGCAAAAGACTAAACTGGAACAGATGGAAAAGGATCAGCCTCGAACGCTAGCAAGCTCACCCTGCTCTGGATTAATACTAGAATAGAGAAACACATCAATACAGGCTGCTAGTACTTGGATCTGCATCAGGAAAAAGATGCAGAAGTGCAGTATGAGTACCAAAACAATGGGTACTTAGTAGGCATCATCGACCAACTGAGCTCAAATATAGCATAAGTATAACTAAAATGCGACGGTGCAATCTAAGTTAGTAGTAAATAGGGATAGAAAGGTAAACTACTACCTAGCTATGCAAATGCGATAAAGGAATAAGTAAAAGTGATACAGAAAGATAAATAATGCAATAATAAGAAGGAAAGCAAACATAATCTAAATGGGCCACCATAAGCCCGTCAGGCACACTGAAGAAGACAATTAACCCAACTGTGCCCTCATAAGCTGATGGGACACACAAGAAAAGTAAAAGAAAGCATGAATAATCTGTAACTGATCCAGTGCCATGTAACCATCAAGGTGTGCATCGGGCTTGTACCAGCACCAATGTGTAGTAACGAGAGGCCAGATATATAATATACAACAGATCTCATAGCCAGTTACCAGACTCATACCGGAACTCTGGGAATCACATATAAGAACCATGGTACCCAGTACCAGAACTCTCAAATCATATCATAACCAGATGTCGGACTCAAACTAAAACTCAGCGAACCACAATATCAGAACCACGATACCCAATACTAGAACTCTCAGATTGTACCATAATTAGTGGTTGGAATCGAATCGAAACTCATAATAATATAATCATCATATCTGAACCAGTGGCCGAACTCAAATCGAAACTCATAATAGTCAGTAACAATCATATCCAAGTGCTAAAATAGTGACAGAATCCTCAAAATTACAGGTAATGGGGACATACCGTCCCCATACCAAACCCAAAATATAAATAAAAGAGTTAACCCATAATATACTACAAGACCATTCCCTGGGTCCTCCGAGCTTAATAACCTACTAATAGGTGATATACATACCAAATTGGGTATCTTGAGTGTATCATGGCAAGACGAGTCCCAACACTGGGTCAAGGCTAGCAATCCTGGTCAGCCCTAGGTTCTATCTGAGGTCAACTGGGCCAAACGGGTTAAAAGGGTCATAACCAAGGTGAACTAACCCAAATGCTATTCTTAAAGATTATCTCAGGGCTTAACTAAGCCCAATAATTTTCAAGGTTAACTATGTCGACTGTAAAAAGTAACCAGGCCCACTACAGAGTCCCAGAACCATGTCTGGACTAAACCTATACGAGTCTGGACTAAGGTTTTCCAATCCCCTACTAATAGTAGTACAATATTAACCAGCTCTATAAAGGTCATCTTTGGCATACCATGAGGATAACGGCCTGGAACATACCCGAACATGGCCCTAACCGACCCAAAAGGCCTAATCATAACAATCCAATGCCAATATACAACTACCAGCCCAATCACTAGCACAATAAAATGCAAATACTATAAATAAACTCAGTCTAGGTATAAGGTAAGCCTAGTCTACCTAGACGTCGCCGAATGCCTGTCAAAGTTTGCTAAATAGGAGCCTTCGCTTCCTGATAGGCCACAGACTGCTGCCACACTATCAAAATAGTGAACTATACATGACAACATGAAAATTGATGCCTATATTGCCCAGATCAAAAAATGACCAAAAATCCCACGTTTTGCTGAATCACAAAACTGAAATCGTTACAACATTCCAAATAGCTCAGCGACCAATAGTCACAAGAGATATACCCAAATTCGAGCTAAAAATAGCACCAACATCAACCCCGCCAAATAACAATTCAAATACGTGACTTTAAACTAAAATTAACCAGAAAATGTAAGATATAAAGACGCTATACTATCAACCACGCGATCCCCGAGCTTGAATAACTTGACATAGATAATTGATGTTCTTGTGGAGATCAAATATACTGCCTAAGTATTTAACATTCTAAAAGAAGATTTTGTGTCCATCTATCTATATATACACACACGAACACCTACTAAATCTAGTGTAATGCTAGCCCATTCTTAACATTATATTATTAAGGGTACAAGTTACTGCCACCTATCTTCAATGCTATGATGTGCTCTCCCTCCAATTCTACGTGAAAGTAGAGGTGTCTTCACCACTATTTTTCTTATCCAAATATATATATATACTCGGATATTGCATAGGTCCGTGGTAAAATAAATATCATATTTTGAATATACCATAATTACTAGAAAATTATTTTGAATAAAACCTCTATAAAATAATAATATTATTTTAATATACCTAGATTCACTATCTCCGCTTAAAATATTAATAGGTTATAAAGCTAATATAAAGTAATACAGATATATCATAACTAAAATTTATAAATACCAAAACATTTTTGAAAGGTGATTAACTATATCCTTTTACCAAATTCTAATTTAATTTAAATGTTCCACAACATGCTCGGTATCAATAAAATTCTTAAACGAACTATCCTAAAATTGAACTGTCAGTCCAACCAAGTCATAAATAACTTGGGGCAGTTATAGGAAATCTCTAAATGTCGAGAACACACAAAAACAACGGAAATGACCGGGAGGGTCATTACAACATCCATTACTAAAATGACTTTCGCCCGCGAAAGAAAAGGATAAGGAAGTACCTGAAGGCTTGAACAGGTAGGATACTGGGCTTGCATATCACGATTGGTCTAATAGAATCTTTACCCAGAAGATCCTGAAGCTAACTATTTAGCTCCTTCAACTCGGTAGGAGCCATGCAATAAAGAGCCATAGAAATAGGTCGGGTACTTGGATCGAGGTTAATAAGAAATCTATATCACGCTCAGGAGGAAGGCTAGGTAGGTAGGTAGGAAATACATAATGAAACTCGCAAATAATAGAGATGGATTCAAGCGACAGACTCTCAGTACTAACATCCCGAACATAAGCCTAGAATAACTCACAACCCCTCGATATCAATCTACGAGCCCAAACATAAAAATAATCCCCATCAGTGCACGACCAAAAGAACTCTGTCACACAACTGGGGTAATTCCAGGCATGGATGAGGCTTCGGATGCTATGATCACAGGTATGATTTCTGTATACCGTCAGCCAGCTTCTGCTTTATTTGATCCCGGATCCACATTTTCTTATATTTCTATTTATTATGCACCACAGTTGGGTTTATGTTCCGAGTCCTTATCTGTACCATTGCATGTATCTATCCTCGTTGGTGATTCTTTATTAGTGGATCGGGTATATAGATCCTGTTTGGTGACTATTTGGGAGTTTGAGACTCAAATTGATCTTTTTATGTTGGCCGTGATAGATTTTGATGTCATTCTAGGCATGGACTGGTTCTCTTCTCATCACACGATCTTGGATTACTTTTCCAAGACCATTACCTTAGCTATGCCTGGTGTACCATTGATGGTAGGGTAGGGTTCTGCTAGCTACACGCCGACGGGGATTATCTCTTATGTTCGGGCTCATAGATTAAGATCGAGGGGATATGATTCATTCTTTGCTTATGTTCGGGATGTTAGTGTTGAGAGTCCATCACTTGACTCCATATCCATTGCTCGTGAGTTTTCTGATGTATTCCCGACTGACCTACCTAGCCTTTCTCCTGAGCGTGATATAGAGCTTATTATTGACCTCGAGCCGGGCACCTGACCTATTTCTATGGCCTTTCATTGCATGGATTCTGTCGAGATGAAAGGGCTAAATAGTCAACTTTAGGATCTTCTGGGTAAGGGTTCTATTAGATCGGGCTTGTTATGCGGACCCAGTATGCCTACCTGATCAAGCCTTCAGGTACTTCCTTATTCTTTACTTTCGCGGATGAAAGTCCTTTTAGTAGTGGATGATGTAATGACCCTCTCGGTTATTTCCCTCATTTTCATGGATTCTCGGCGTTTAGAGCTTTCCTATAACTTCCACAAGTTATGTATGACTTGTTGGGACTGACAGTTCAATTTTCAGGCAGTTCTTTTGAGAATTCTATTAACACCAAACAAGTTGTGAAATATTTAAATTAAATTAGAATTTGGTAGAAGGATATAGTTAATTACCTTTTGAATTTTTTTTTTTGATATTTATAAAATTCTTTAGTTATGATTTATCTATATTACTTTATAATAGCTTTGTAACCTATTAATATTTTAATCGGAGATAGTGAATCTAGATATGTTAAAATAATATTATTATTTTATAGAGATTTTATTCAAAATAATTTTCTATTAATTATGGTATATTCAAAATATGATATTTATTTTACTACGAGCCTATGTAATACCTGAATATATATATAATGAGATAAAAACTATAATGATGTGCCACCTCCATCACCATGTGGATAGTGAGGAGGTGGACACCATAGTGACTTGCTAAGAGTTGGCTGCCACTTCGCATGTGGGCAAGTAGTTAGTTAAATTGTGGAAGATGTGCATAAGTCACATTTTGGATAATTGTATAAATATTACATTTCCCCACTATTTGCATCGCGTTCCTTCACTATTATTGATCATTTCAAGCTCATATTAGAGCATTTCAAGTGAGGTTTGAGGTTGGGGTGATTGGAATTGAGTCCGTGAAAGAGTTATTGTCGTTTCTATGGTACGTTTTCTCATTTTTATGGTAGTTTTCATATACATTGGTGTGGTTGGTACTATCGGTGTTGTTTGAGCTATGAGTTGGACTCAGATTGAGCGGTGGTTGTTGTGACTATTGGTCATGGAGAGATTTGGGATGCTGTGACGATTTCAGTTTTGCTACTCCGCAAGCAGGCCCCATGTGAGATTTTTGATCTTTTTCTGACCTAAGCAATATGGGTATCAATAGTCTTGTTTTGATATGTAATTTATTGTTTTGGTAGTGTGGTAGCAGTCGGAGACCTCTCGAAAAGAAAGGCTCATGTTTAGCAGGCTTCTGCAGGTATTCAGCGGTGTCTAGGTAGGCTAGGCTTACCTTATACCTAGACTGATTTTATTTATAGTATATGCATGTTATTGTGCTAGTGTTTGGGCTGGTAGTTGTAAATTGGTGTTGGCTTGCTATGATTAGACCTTTTGGGCAGATTAGGGCCCTGTTTGGGTATGTTTCGGGCCCGTTATCTTCGTGGTGTACCAAAGATGACCTTTATAGGGTTGGTTAATTTTGTACTACTATTAGTAGGGGGTTGGGGAACCTTAGTCTAGACTTGGATAGGTTTAGCCCAGACTTGGTTTCAGGACCCCATAGTGGGCCCCACTACCCTTCACATTCGGCATAGTTAACCTTATACATTATTGGGCTTAGTTAAGCCTTGAGACACTCCTTTAGGATAAACTTTGGGTTGTTTTATCCTTTTTATGATCCTTTAACCCATTTGGTCCTATCGACTCCAAACAATATAACACTTGACCGAAATTTTTAGCCTTGACCTAGTATTGGGATCCACCTTGCTATGGTACACTTGAGATACCCGATTTGGCTTATATATGGCCTAGTAGTAGGTAGTTGACCTTGGAGGACCCAGGGACTAGCCTTGTAGTACAGTGGGGCACGATTGGGTTATTGTTTTCTTCAGTGTGTCTTCTGGGCTTATGGGGCCCCTGTTAGGTTATGTTTGACTTGTCTATTTATTTCCACATTTACTTATTATTCTGTATCGCCTTTTCTTATCTCCTTATCACATCTATACAGTTTGGTAGTTATTTTTCTTACCTCAGACTTAGCATGCACCCTCACATTTCAGTTATGTTTATGCTATATTGAGTTCAGCCGATCAATGATGCCTACTGTGTACCCATTGCCTGGTACTAATACTGCACTTTTGCATCTTTTTCTCCAAAGAAAATCCAGGCACCAGTCGACAAAAGTGACGTGATCCTCCTCCTCAGCACAGATCCGAAGCAAGGTGATCTTGTTGTCATCCGAGGCTAATCCTACTTCATCTACTCCTGTATAGTCTTTTTCACTTGAGACTATTGTATATATTGTATATATTTGGTTTCTGTGTAGTACTCTTGTTGTATTAGATGTGGCTCTAGTACAGACCTTACCATGTCTTGACTCCGTTCCCATTGTTTGTAAGTTTCCTGATGTATTTCCTACCGACCTACTCGGCCTTCCTCCTAAGCATGCTATAGAGTTTATTATTGACCTCGAGCCAAGTACCCGACCTATTTCTATGGCTCTTTATCACATGGCTCCTGCTGAGCACAGCTTCAGGATCTTTTGGGTAAGGGTCCTATCAGACCAAGCGTGTTATGCGGACCCAGTATCCCTACCTATTTGAGCCTTAAGGTACTTCCTTATACTTTACTTTCGCTGATGAAGTACTTTTAGTAGTGGATGATGTAATGGCCCTCCCGGTCATTTTCCTCATTCCGTGCGTTCTAGGCATTAGATCTTTTCTATAACTGGCCCAAGTTATTTATGACTTGCTGGGACTGACAAATCGATTTTCGAACAGTTCGTTAAGAATTTTATTAAGTTAAATTAGAATTTTGTAAAAAGATATAGTTAATTAGCTTTCTAAAATATTTTTGCGGTGTGGTTTTGTATATAGTTGGTGGTACTGCTATTCAAGGCTGTTTAGAGATGAATTTAAGCTTGGATTGGATGATATCTATTGTGACTATTGGTCACTGAGCTATTTGGGACACTGTGACGGTTTCAGTATCGCGATTCTGCAAGTTGGCGCCACACGAGATTTTTAGTCATTTTTTGACCTGAGCAATATGGGTATCAATAGTCTTGTTTTGATGTATAGTTTATTATTTTGGTAGCCTGGCAGTAGTTGGAGGCCTCTCGAAAGGGGAAGGCTCATGTCAGCAAGCTTTGGCAGGCGTTCGGTGGCGTCCAGGTAGGCTAATCTTAACTTATACCTAGACTGAGTTTATTTATAGTATTTGTATATTATTATGCTTGTGTTTGCGCTGGTAGTTATAGATTGGCATTGGGTTGCTATGATTAGGCCTTTTGAGCCAATTAGGGCCCTGTTCGAGTATGTTCCGAACCCGTTATCCTCATGGTGTGCCAAAGATGACCTTTATAGGGTTGACTAATGTTATACTACTATTATTAAGGGGTTGGGGAACCTTATTCAGGAATCTGATAGGTTTAGCCAAGATTTGGTTTCGAGACCCCGGTGTGGGCCCCACTACTCTTCATAGTCGGCATAGTTGATCTTAAACATTATTGGGCTTATTTTAGCCCTGAGATACTCTTTTAGGACAAAGTTTGGGTTGGTTTACCCTGGTTATGATCCTTTAACCCATTTGGCCCTATCGACCCTAAATAGATAACACTTGACTGGGATTGTTAACTTTGACCTAGTATTGGGACCCGCCTTGCTATGGTACACTTTAGATACCCAATTTGGCATATATATCACCTAGTAGTAGGCAGTTGACCTCGAAAGAACCAGGGATTGGCCTTGTAGTACATTGTGGGTTAGGTCATTTATTTATGTTTCGAGTTCGGTCTAGGGCCATCATGTCCCCGTGTACTTGTATTTGTGTGGATTTTGGCACTATTTTGGAACTTGGTTATGATGACTCCGAGAGAATTACTATTATGAGTTCTGGTTCAAGTCTTGCCACTAATTCAGATATGATGGTTCTAGTTACTGATTGATATGAGTTTCGGTTTGAGTCCGACCACTGGTTATGATATGATTTGAGAGTTCTGGTACTAGGTACCGTGGTTCTAATATTGTGATTCCCAGAATTCCGATTCGAGTCTGGCATCTTTCTATGAGATGCGTTGTATACTATATATGTGGCCAATCATTATTACCCACTATGTTTGGTTCAAATCCAGCGGATGGCGACTTGTTATTATTCATTATTACTGGTTCGAACCCGGTGTATGGCCTCTTGTTACTACCCATTGGTGCTGGTTTAAGCTAGATGCACACCTGGATGGTTACTATGGTTACTTGGTACTGTATCAGTTACGAATTTATTTATTCTCTCTTTAACTTTCTTGTGTGTCCCACCGGCTTGGGGGGCACGGTTGGGTCAATTGTCTTTTTTAGTGTACCTGACGGGCATATGGGGGCCTAGTTAGGTTATATTTTCTTGCCTTCTTATTACTTCATTATTTATCCTTTTGTATCACTTTTACTTATTCCTTTATCGCATTTGCATAGCTTTGTAGCAGTTTACCTTTCTATCCCTATTTACTACTGACTTAGATTGCACCATCGCATTTTAGTTATACTTATGCTATATTTGAGCTCATTCGGCCGATGATGCCTACTGAGTACTCATTTTTTGGTACTCATACTGCCCTTCTGCATCGTTTTCCTGATGCATATCCGGGCAACAGCTGTCGACATTGACACGATCCTCTTATCCTAGTGCTGATTCGGAGCAGGGTGAGCTTACTAGCGTCCGAAGCTGATCCTCCTCTATCTACTCTAGTATAGTCTTTTGCTTTCTAGACTACTTGTATATGTTATGTACATTTTGGATTCTGTCTAGTACTCTAGTCTTGTCTAGTTGTGGCTCTAGTATTAACCTTACCAGGTCTTGGGAGGGATTTATTTGTATGTTTTTTCCTCTTCCTTTCCCCATTCTGGTTTACTGTACAGGTTATATTTCTATTTTGGCCTCGTTTTCATACATTCTCTGCATTTAGAGCTTTTCTATAACTACCCCTAGTTATTTATGACTTGCTGGGACTGACAGTTTAGTTTTCGAGCAGTTCATTTGAGAATTTTATGAACACCGAACGTGTTGTGGAATATTTAAATTAAATTAGAATTTGGTAAAAAGATAGACTCAATTACCTTTCGAAAATGTTTTTGATATTTATAAAATTCTTTAGTTATGATATATCTATATTACTTTATAATAGCTCTGATACCAAGCTTTCACGACCCAATTTCTCGAGACATAATGGCGTCTACCTTATCCCACCAGTAGGCAAGCCAAGCCATAGCCCAGAGCGGCAGGCAACGGGCTAACAAACGGGAACCAAAAAAGACAAGATGAAAAGGTAGTACTAACAATAATAGGAAGCAGAAGCAGAAATATAACATAATAAAGTATACAGAACGGGAGAAGGAAGAGGACAACATTCTCAAATGAATCCTTCCCAAGACCTGGTAAGGTTAGTACTAGACCCACTGCTAAGACATAACTAGAGTACTAGATAGAACCCAAATGTACATTATATATACAAGAAGTCTCAAAAGGAAAAAACTAAACTGGAACAGATGGAAGAGGCTCAGCCTCGGAAGCTAGCAAGCTCACCCTTCTCGGGATCAGTAATGGAATAGAGAAACATGTCAACGCCGGCTGCTAGTACTCAGATATGCATCAGGGAAAAGATGTAGATGTGCAGTATGAGTACCAAAACAATGGGTACTCAGTAGGCATCATCCATCGACTGAGCTCAAATATAGCATAAGTATAACTAATATGCGAGGGTGCAATATAAGTCAGCAGTAAATAGGGGTAGAAAGGTAAAAAGCTATCGAGCTATGAAAATGTGATAAAGGAATAAGTAAAAGTGATACAAAAAGATAAATAATGCAGTAATAAGAAGGCCAACCAAACATAACCTAACTGCCCCCCATAAACCCATCAGACACACTGAAGAAGACAATTAACCCAACCGTACCACTAGAAGCTGGTGGGACACACAAAAAAAGTAAAAGAAAGTATAAATAATTCATAACAGCTCCACTGCCAAGTAACCATAGTAACCATCCAGGTGTGCACCGAGCACCAATGGGTAGTAACAAGAGGCTAGATAGGTTAAAATATATTATTATTTGATAGAGGTTTTATTCAAAATATTTTTTTATTAATTATGATATATTCAAAAAGTTTTATTTATTTAACCACGAACCTATGCAATACCCGAATACATCTATAATGAGATAAGATTAATATTAATATGCCACCTCCACTCCACGTGGAGGTTAAGAGGGTTGACAACACCTTGCTTGAGCAATGGGGAGGCTGCCACTTGGCCATTAGCATGGTACTTAATCAATGTAGTGGCTAATTAAGTTCTGCCTAATAACCTTCACTTGGTTTCATTCTTGAATATAAAAAAAAGTTGAATGTTTTCTCTCCCAAAATATGTCATACACATTTTTAATTCACATTGTATGAAAGTGTTATGGAGGTAAATATTTGACGCTATAATTTGATTGCAAAAAAGGAAAATTAGGTATCCACATCAAGTTATTCAAGCTCAGGATCACGTGGTTGATAGTATAGCGTCTTTATATCATAAGTTTTCCGGTCAATTTTAGCTTAAAGTCGCGTATTTGAATTGTTATTTGACGGGGTTGATGTTGGTGCTGTTTTAGAGCTATTTTGAGCTCAGATTTGGGTATATCTCTTGTGACTATTAGTCACTGAGCTATTTGGGGAACTATGATGGTTTTGGTTTCTCGATTTCTCAAGCTGGCCCCACGTGGGATTTTTGTTCATTTTTCGACCCAAGCAATATTGGTATCAATCTTCATGTTTTGAGATGTAGTTTATTATTTCGATAGCGTGGCAGCAGTCTGAGGCATCTCAAAAGGGGAAGGCTCCTGGTTAGCAGGCTTCGGCAGGCATTCGACGGCGTCCAGGTAGGCTAGGTTTACCTTATACCTAGGCTAAGTTTATTTATAGTGTTTGCATGTTAGTCTAGACTCGGTTAAGTTTAGCCCAGACTTGGTTTCGAGACTTTGTAGTGGGCTCGACCCGATTTCTTGAGTCATGATGGCACCTACCTTATCCCAGCAGTAGGCAAGCCAAGCCATAGCCCAAAGCGGTAAGCAAAAGGCTAACGGGAAGGAACTAGAAAAGACATGATGAAATTGTAGTACTAATAATAATAGGAAGCAGAAGCAGAAATATAACATAATAAGTATACCAGAATGGGAGAAGGAAGAGGACAACATACTCAAATGAATCCCTCCCAAGACCTGGTAAGGTCGATACTAGAGCCACTACTAAGACATAACCAGAGTACTAGACAGAACCCAAATAGACATAATATATACAAGCAGTCTCGAAAGCAAAATACTAAACTGGAATAGATGGAGAAGGATTAGCCATGGACACTAGCAAGCTCACCCTGCTTTGGATCAGTACTGGGATAGAGAAGTCAAGTCAACACCGGCTGCTAGTACTTAGATCTGTATCAGGGAAAAGATGTAAAAGTGTAGTATGAGTACAAAAGCAATGGGTACTCAGTAGGCATCATCTGCCGACTGAGCTCAAATATAGCATAAGTATAACTAAAATGCGAGGGTACAATCTAAGTCAGTAGTAAATAAGGATAGAAAGGTAAACTGTTATCGAGCTATGCAAATGTGATAAAGTAATAACTAAAAGCGATATAGAAAGATAAATAATGCAGTGATAAGAAGGCAAGCAAACATAACCTACCTGGGCTCCCATAAGCCCGTCAGGCACACTGAAGAGGATAATTAACCCAACCGTGCCCCCATAAACCAGTGGTACACACAAGAAAAGTAAAAGAAAGCATAAATAATCTGTAACTGATCCAGTGCCAAGTAACCATAGTAACCATCAAGGTGTGCATCGGGCTTGAACCGGCACCAATGGGTAGTAACGAGAGGCCAGACGCCGGGTTCGAATGGGTAATAATAGATAATAACAAGAGTCCATCCATTGGATTTGAATAGGACATAGTGGGTAATAACGAGAGGCCACATATATAATATACAACAGATCTCATAGCCAGATGCTAAAATCGAATCGAAACTCAGGGAATCACAATATCAGAACCACGGTATCCAGTACCAGAACTCTCAAATCTTATCATAACCAGATGTCGGACTCAAACCGGAACCCAGAGAACTACAATATCAGAACCACGGTATATAGTATCAGAACTCTCAGATTGTTCCATAATTAGTTGCCGGACTTAAATCGAAATTCATAATAATCAGTAACCAAAATCATCATATCTGAATCAGTGGCCGGACTCAAACCAAAACTCATAATAGTCAGTATCCATCATATCTAAATTAGTGGCTGGACTCGAAACATAAATAAAGGAGCTAACACACAATGTACTACAGGTCCAATCCCTGGGTCCTTCGAGGTCAACTGTCTACTACTAGGCGATATATATGCCAAATCTGGTATCTCAAGTGTACTATAGCAAGGCGGGTCCCATTACTAGGTCAAGACTAATAATCCCGATCAAGTGTTATACTATCTAGGGTTGATAGGGAAAAATTGGTTAAAGGATCATAACTAGGGTAAACCAACCTAAAGGTTATCCTAAAAGAGTTTCTCAGGCTTAACTAAGCCCAATAATGTCTAAGGTTAACTATGTCGACTGTGAAGAGCAGCGGCGCCCACTAGGGGTCCTAAAACCAAGTCTGGGCTTAACATATCTGAGTCTGGACTAAGGTTCCCTAGTCCCTAACTAACAGTAATCTTAAGATTAGCCAATTAAAAAAGGCATTTATGGCACACCACAACGGTAACGGGCCCGAAATATATCATAACAGTGCCCTAACCGGTCCAAAAGGCCTAATCATAGCAAACCAATGACAAACTGCATTTACTAGCCCAAAACACTAGCACAATAGCATGCAAATGCCATAAATAAACTCAGTCTAGGTATAGAGTAAGCCTAGCCTACCTGGATGCCGCCGAACCCTTGTAAAAGCCTGTTAAACATGAGCCTTTCCCTTCCGAGAGGCCTCCGACTGTTGTCACACTACCAAAATAATAAACTACATATCAAAACATGAATATTGATACCTATATTGCCTTGGGTCAGAAAACAATCGAACATCCCATGTGGGGTCCATTTGCAAAATTGCAAAACCAAAACTGTCACAGCATCCCAAATAGCTCAGTGACCAATAGTCACAAGAGATATCATCCAATTCGAGCTTGTATTTATCCCCAAAACAGCCACAATACCAACAAAAATGAATAATAATTTAAATATACAAATTTATGCTTAAATTAATCCAAAAACTTATGAAATAACGACGCTATACTATCCATCATGCGATCTCCGAGCTAAAACGGACTTACCCACATGCAAGACGCTAAAAAATAAGCTCACACCGACCAAAAAATGGGAGAATTTACCTTTAAAATATGCTGGAAAATGGAGAGGATGATATATATATATATATATATATATATATATATATAGAGAGAGAGAGAGAGAGATACACACGTACAATCACAACTCTAAATAGCTAACTTTCCTTGCTCACTTGTATAAGTAATTAAATTAATAGAAATGTCCTAAATGGTAGCCACCTATCACTTGCCTATCTACATGGTGTATACCCTCCACACTTTCACGTGGAAGTGGTGGGGTTGACACCTTATTCCTTTGTCCCACTACGTATATATTCGGGTATTGCATAGGTTCGTGGTAAAATAAATATAACTTTTTGAATATATTATAATTAATAGAAAATTATTTCGAATAAAACCTCTATAAAATAATATTATTATTTTAACATATCTTGATTCACTATCTCCATTTAAAATATTAATAAGTTATAAAATAATATAAAGTAATATAAATATATCGTCACTAAAGAATTTTATAAATATCAAAAAAAAAAATTAAAAAGATAGTTAACTATGTTTTTTTATCAAATTCTAATTTAATTTAAATGTTCCACAACGCGCTTTGTATTAATAAAGTTCTCAAACGAACTGTCTGAAAATTGAACTGTCAGTCCCAGGAAGTCGTAAATAACTTGGGGCAGTTATAAAAAAGTTCTAAACGCCGACAACGTACAAAAATGAGGGAAATGATCGGGAGAATCATTACATTATCCACTACTAAAAGGACTTTCGTCCACGAAAGTAAAGAATAAGGAAGTACCTGAAGGCTCGAACAGGTAGGGATGCTAGCCCCGCATATCACACTCAGTCTGATAAGACCCTTACCCAGAAGATCCTAAAGCTGGCTATTTAGATCCCTCAGCTCAGCAGGAGCCATGCGATAAGGGGCCATAGAAATAGGTCGGGTGTCTGGCTCGAGGTCAATAACAAAATCTATATCACGCTTAGGAGGAATGCCAGGTAGTTCGGTAGGAAAAACATTGAGAAAATCACGAACGACGAGAACAGAGTCAAGCGACGGACTCTCAGCGCTAACATCCCGAACATAAGCAAGGTATGACTCACAACCCCTCGATATCAGTCTCCTCACCCAAATGTAAGAAATAATCCCCATGGGCGCGTGACTAAAAGAACCCTGCCACACAACTGGGGTTATGCCAGGCATGGCTAAGGTGACTGTCTTAGAAAAGCATTCCAAGACCGCGTGGTAGGGAGACAACCAGTCCATGCCCAGAATCAAGTCAAAATCTACCATGGTCAACAGAATGAAATTAATTCGAGTATCAAACTCCTGAATAATCACCAGACAAGATCTATATACCCGATCCACTACTAAAGAATCACCCACGGGGGTAGCTACACGCAATGGCACAGATAAATAGTTCTATCATAAAGCCAATAGTGGCATATACGAGGGAAAAACATATGAAAATGTGGAGCTAGGATCAAAAAAGTAGAAGTTGGTTGATGGCATACAAAAATCGTACCTGTGATCACACAAAAATGAGGGAAATGATTGAGAGGGTCATTACATCATCCACTACTAAAAGGACTTTCGTTCTCAAAAGTAAAGGATAAAGAAATACCTGAAGGCTCGAACAGATAGGGATACTAGGTCTGCATATCACACTCGATCTGATAGAACCCTTACCGAGAAGATCATAAAGCTGACTCTTTAGCTCCTTCGGCTCGACAGAAGCCATGCAATAAGGAGCCATAGAAATAGGTCGGGTGCCCAGCTCAAGGTCAATAACAAAATCTATATCACGCTTAGGAGGAAGGCCAGGTAGGTCAGTAGGAAATACATCAGGAAACTCACAAACAACGGGGATGGAGTCAAGCAATGGACTCTCAGTACTAACATCCCAAACATAATCCAGGAATGACTCGCAACCACTCTATAGTAATCTATGAGCCCGAACATAAGAAATAATCCCCATCGGTGCACGATTAATATAACCGTGCTACACAATCGGGGGTATGCCAGGCATGACTAAGGTGATGGTCTTAGCAAAGAAATCCAAGACTGCGTGGTAGGGAGACAACGAGTCCATCCCTAAAATCAAGTCAAAATCTACTATGGTCAACACAATGAAATCAACTCGAGTATCAAACTCTTGAACAGTTACCAAACAAGATCTATATACCTGATCCACTACGAAAGAATTACCCGCAGGAGTAGCTACACGCAATGGCATAAATAAAGACTCCAAACACAAATCCAACCGCAATGCATAATAAGCAGAAACATATAAAAATATGGAATCGGGATCAAACAAAGTAGAAGTTGGCTGAGCTCCCATGGTCGGCGGACCCCCAACCACCCCAATAACCATACCAACGCATCTCGGACAATCGAAGAAGATATAAAACTGGGTGGGGCCTAGGTTGCTCCCTGGCCTATCTGCTCCTGTGGTGGCAGAACGCCTGGAGCTAGTCAGGCTTAGGAGATATAATAGGGTCCGGTGATGGATCCCTAGCCTGATTTCAAACTAGGGCTACTGTTCTATCCTACTCCCAACCTCTGGGTCACCCTCTGCCCCTAACTGAAGCTCTATCAATGGGCTCGGGGTCCTGATCCCCGGCTGTCGAACCCCGCATCCTAGCCATCTTTGAAAGAGTGAACCAAATAAGGATTAGAGACCAAATAAGACCCAACGCAAGGAGATGAATCAGAAAGATGATATTTTTCCTAAAAAATGTTTTGTAGCCTTTTGAAGATAGGATACAGACATCTTCGTACCAATTTGCGTGACTCTACTAAACATTGGCTCTTGTACCAACAAAATCGGTGAACCTAGGGTCTGATACCAGGCTCTCACGACCTGATTTCTTGAGTCATGATGGTGCCTACCTTATCCCACCAGTAGGCAAGCCAAACCATTATCCGGAGCACCGAGAAATAGGCTAATGGGTGAAAACCAGAAAAGACAAGATGAATCAGTAGTACAAACAATAATAGGAAGTAGAAGCAGAAATATTACAAAATAAAGTATACTAAAATGGGAGAAGGAAGAGGACAACGTACTCAAATAAATCCCTCCCAAAACCTGGTAAGGTCGGTACTAGAGACACTACTAAGACATAACCAAAGTACTAGATAGAACCCAAATGTACATTATATATACAAGCAGTCTCAAAAGTAAAAGACTAAACTGGAACAGATGGAAGAGGATCAGCCTCGAACGCTAGCAAGCTCACCCTGCTCTGGATCAGTACTGGAATAGAGAAACACGTCAACACCGACTGCTAGTACTCAGCTCTGCATCAGGGAAAACATGCAAAAGTGCAAAATGAGTACCAAAACAATGGGTACTTAGTAGGCATCATCGGTCGACTGAGCTCAAATGTAGCATAAGTATAACTAAAATGTGAGGGTGCACTCTAAGTTAGTAGTAAATAGGGATAGAAAGGTAAACTTCTACCGAGCTATGAAAATTTGATAAAGGAATAAGTAAAAGCGATACAGAAAGATGAATAATGTAGTAATAAGAAGGCAAGCAAACATAACCTAATTGGGCCCTCATAAGCCGGTCAGGCAAGCTGAAGAAGATAATTAACCCAACTATTCCCCCATAAGCCAGTGGGACACACAAGAAAAGTAAAAGAAATGATAAATAATTCATAACTGATACAGTCCCAAGTAACCATAATAACCATCCAGGTGTGCACCGGGATTGAACCGACACCAATGGGTAGTAACGAGAGGTCAGACATCGGGTTTGAGTGTGTAATAATGGATAATAACAAGAGGTCATCCGCCAAATTTAAATCAGACATAGTGGTTAATAACAAGAGGCTACATATATAATATACAACAAATCTCATAGCCAGATGCCGAACTCAAATCGAAACTCAGGGAATTACAATATCAGAACCATGGTACCAAGTATTAAAACTCTCAAATTATATCATAACCAGATGCCGTACTCAAACCAAAACTCATGGAACCAAATTATCACAACCACGGTACCTAGTACCAGAACTCTCAGATCGTACCATAATTAGTGGCCAGTCTCTGTAACACCCCGTACATTTTCGAACCCATGAGACTACCATAACATTTATGGAATTATGTAAACATGAGATGGTTGGTGTAATCCATATTAATTTTAGTGGTCTGAATTCACATGTGCTAATGGGCTCAATAAAGGCCCAAAATTAAGTCATAAGACATGGCCCAAATGGGGCAAATGACCCATTCTTGAGTTGACCAAGTAAACACACATTTAATGTTTTGATAAGGATGACTTGAGGGACTATATAAGGCATAAAAATCAGATTTTTATTCATCACAAAACACATGCCATTTCTAGAATTTTCCAAAACATTTCTCATCTCTCACAAACCCTAAGCTATCACTCTCTTAGACAAAATCATCCTTTTGCAGGCTTTGGTAAGTCTTTACTCTTATGGTTTAATATATTATATGCATGAGAGGGTGTATAAATCATGTTGGTTATGTTGACGAAGTGTGGAGAAGTTTAGTGTGTGTGAAATAGTCTATGTTTGCTTAATCGGTAAAGGGTTTTGCCTTATAAACTTGAAAGGAGACTTGTGGTATTGAAGGAAGTGAGTTTGATGGATTAAATATCAACATGTAACATGTGGTTATGTCCTTAACCTTCTTTCTCTTTGTGTATAACATTTGGAATTGTTGTTGTGAAATTGTGCATGGGATTGGTGACGTATTGAAAGGAAAATGTAGTTTTGGTGATGTTCATGTATGTTGTGAAACCATAATTGTTTGTTAGAATCCAAGTTGACCTAAAATATGAAAAGAGAATCTTAATTATGTCCATGGACCATTTATTGCAAAAAAGGACCCTAAAATGACCCCTGGAGGCTGAAACGGGCATCCGCCCTCGCGGATAGGGCACCTGTGGGCGCAGATGCCAATGCAGGTGGCCCTGGACAGGGCCAATGGTCACCTGCAGCTATATCTCACCTAGATTTGGGTGCAGATGGCTTTGCAGTTCCAACCAAAATTTTGTTTTGATTGTTTTTGCTTCTCTTTGACCCCCCCCCCTAAGGCCCCTATACCCTTCTTGGATGCAATCATCAACTTATGGTACCATTTGAATGGCCCTAAGGGGTAGTCTGGAGGCATTTTGAACCGTATAAATTATGAATTGTTGTTTTATGTGTTATGGTGAAAGGTATTCAGATGACTTGATGGAGTAAATGTGATGTGGTGTTAATGAGGAGGTGTAAAGTATAAACTTGGTGTGAAATGCTATTAGTTTATGATGTCTTGGTTTATGTGTGGAATATTGTGGTGTTGTTGGTATGGTAATGCAGTGAATTGTATTGTGAAGGGTGAAATGACGTTATATGGCAGTCATGTAGCTCATTGTCGTCTTATGCACTTGTAATGTAGTTAGTTGTTAACGTGAGCTCCGTTATGTACTTGTATTGTAGAGTAACACGTAAGGAAGGAGATGAATTATTGTATTCACATATAGGATTGTGTATTCATATTGGGAAGATAAGGTATGTAAGGTTACTCTTCCCGTATCCTTGGCAGCACCTATTGTTCTCATTGTTACCTACTTGTTTCCATTTCAAAATTTTCCAAAGTATCTCATTTCAGGTTTGACATATATTGTTATTCCCATGTCTCTTATTCATTGACTATTGTTCCAAAGCTCCAATAATGTTATAACCACCAATGTATCAATCTTACAAAAGTAAAGGAATGAAGTAATGCATAGTTGTTTACTGTATGATAGATTTATGGATCGCAATCTAAGGGGCATAAGCCTGGCTGGAACGATCACAATGTTATGTGATAGGTTTATGGATCGCAATCTAAGGGGAATAAGCCTTGCTGGAATGATCCCAATGTTGAGTTATAGATTTATGGATCGCAATATAAGGGGTATAAGTCTGGCTGGAACAATCCCAATGTTACATTATGTTATGATGTGACCCACTGATCAGCTGGATGAATGATAATGATGATGAACGTAAAAGCAAAGAAAGTAATGAATGTAATGTACATGGTTCCACACGGTGGTTTATCCAAAATGTTTATTCACTTGTAATTGATTCCATTTGTGATCCTATGTTTTATACAGTTTCTTATAGCCTTACATACTCAATACATTCTTCGTACTGACGTCGCTTGGGGGACCTACCTTACTTGTTGCAGGTACAGGTGCTAGTAAACCTCCATAGTAGGATACGGGTCATCTGCAGAGTGTTGGTGAGCTCCAGGTTGATTCAGAGCTTTTCGAGTCACATGTGTACATCTGTTTTGGTACTATGTAAATATTATATAAAGCGGGGACTTGTCTCGACTTTAGGTTGGTTACGTATCTTTAGAGGCTTTGTAGACGTTGTGGGATGAATGAAGGAATGTATGCTTTTGACGTGGTGGCTCTAACGGCCAAGTTTCATATCTATTGAATGTTTTTCCATGACTTCCGCCATTGGTATCTTATAGCCATATGTGATAGAGTGTTGTTCATTTAGTGACATACATACGAGTGCATATGAATGAAGTTTGGTTCTCTCGGGCCTTATCGGCTTCGGGTGTCAGTCCACCCCATTGGAATTCGAGGCGTGACAGTCTTAAACTGAAACTCATAATAATTAGTAACCAGAATCATCATATCTAAATTAGTAGCCAGACTCAAACCGAAACTCATAATAGTCAGTATCTATCATATCTGAATCAGTGGCAGGACTCAAACCGAAACTCATAATAGTTAGTATCCCGGAGTCATCATAACCAAGTGCCATAATAGTGTCAGAATGCACTAAAATACAAGTAAATGGGGACATACCTGATAACCCCCAAAATAAGGAAGTCAAAAATAACCATAAAAACTCAAAGAAATGATAGAATCTAAAATGCAAAAAATAGAGGATAGAGATTGAGATAGATAATAAGACACAAAAAGAGAAAATCAATGAAACCAAAGGGTATATTAACACCCTAAAAATTCTATTGATTAACCCTACAAGAAGCACCCTATTCCTACGTAGACCTTGAGGGAATCATAACGCCCTTGCAACCCCGTTTCTAAGCAATAATCAATACAAGCTTTTCCAAGCTCTTATACTCCATAAGGAGTCTTACAATATCAAGGTCATAAAAAATCTAAGGAAATGAAAGTGATAACCAGTATTTATATACCTTGGGCCTATTATTTCATTTATGGGCCCAAAAGTGACCCAATTCACAAAATAGGACAAGTTGGCAGTCTGGGCTGACCTGCCCATGTAGGTGGACCATCTGCCCACGCAGGTCAGGGTGCAGATGCCTCTGATTTAGCTGTTTTGGTCACTTACTAGCACAGGTGAGGGACCTGCAGGCACAGATGAGCTCGCAGGTGCTCTCAGGGCGACTTTTAGCTCTTATTTATTGCACACGACCTCTCCAATGTCTCTTTTTGACTCCAAGCTATCTTTCATATGCGAATTGCTCTACTTGAAGTGCATTATGGACCCTCCATCCACATACTTATGGATTTATGCTCCTTGTGGCTTGGATCCCTTCTTGTTTCCTTTGAAATACAAACTAAGAAAGGTTGACGTCGATTTGGCTTGTAGCATCCTCCCCTTCTTAAAAAAGATTCGACTTCGAATCCAAACCTTGCAAAACTATTAGGAAAATAAGCAACAACAATATCCTCAAGGTACGAGGGTTAGTGTTAGCAAAATCAATCATAGCACTATGCCAAGGTTGCTCACACTAAGATATAACCAAGGATCTTTTGTGTTTAACACAAGAAGCTTATTAATAAGGGTACAAAGGAACCTACTATAAAGAATACCAAGAGATAAGGAAACCACAAAGGTCATAATGGCATCAACAAACCGAAGAGGTAAGATCACATTCATTTTAGGAGCCATACGACACAATTATTTCAATAGCTCTCGAAGAAACCACACCAAAAGTGGTGCCACCAATGGTTCAAAAATCCACAAGAGTTTTTCGGGGTCAAAGATATGAGAGACCTACATTGCAACATTACTCAAACAAGTGGACCAACCAAAGGACATACTACCTCCAAATAAAATAATTCCACAACTAGCATGGACATCATCATAAGCAAAGAGGTAATATAGAAAGAAATTAAGCATAGATATCTCATCCGGGGTATTACTATCTATAAGAATGCCAAATGGCTCAAGAGATTTAATAACTAATACACTCAAGGATGGATTCAAATAATTGAGGTACACAACACTTTTCCTTCCTACGTAATTCAAGCCTACATAAGATGTTGATTCAACATGGTTATGAATAACATCATATGCAAAAAGGTAGTAAAGAAAGGTGCTAAGGACACTAATCTCATCCAAGGTGTGCTCATGAGTAGGAACACACAAAAAGAGAAAGAGGCATTTCTAGCACATAGAACCTCTCTTTTTCAAACAACTTCCCAAGAGAAAGGAGTTCAACAATGGAGTCATGCTACTGGGGAAAATGGAGAGCCTTTTATACTACAAATGAATCCAAAACAAGTGGTTCTCCCAAGAAATTTGGTTCCCTATTTTAATGATAAGCATGCTTCTAAGAGTCCTCCTTAATACTTCAAATTGCCCAACCTTATAAAGGTGGCAACAAGTCTTTAACAACCATGGACTCTCCTGCAAATAAGTAATCAACTTAGCGTCTATAAATTGTGGCCCACATAGATTAAGCACAAGTGTCAAATAAGAATGCAAGTATATAAGCAATACCAAAAGTGGCAATGACAAATTTTCCCTAGGGCTCTCAAGAATGATACCATCTTTGAGAAAGGAGCCATCAATTGCAAACAAGTGATAAAGAAAGGTATCACATAAGTGGAATTCATCCAAAGTGTTTTTAAGAGAAGACTCACTCTTTGACCTACAAGTCTTAAAACCTTGGTCAAGAATGGAAACATATAATGGAGAATTATTTTGGACTATTTCATTGCTCCCCTTCTTTAATACTCATCTTTGATGGACATGTTTCCCATGCACAACTTGAGTCTACCAAGTAGACTGTAAATCCTCAAGAAAGACTTTCCATTGTAAGAAAGGCTACCAACAACCTCATTCAAACTTTACTTGTCATCTTGACCAAGCACCAAGTTAGGTGTATAAGACCCACCACATTCCAAGAGGTCACTGGGGTCAAATGGGAGAAGTATCCAAGAAGATGGGTCAAGAATATACCCATTTTCCCCGAAGGTGTAAAACTCACAAATAGACATACCCTATATACTATAGTTGACAGTATTATAAACAAAGAGAGGGTAGATAATGGTGTCTCACAAGTCAAATTCAACTAAGGTGTCATGCATGTACTCATTATTAGATTCAAGATCTTCATCATGAGTATCCTTAATAAAGAAAGCACACAAAGAAGAAGTAGAAGAACTTTCTAAACAAATAACACCTTCTTTTTCAAGGGAAAAATCCTCAAGTAGACAAAAACCACTACCAACATCAAGGAGGTCATGACTCAAGTCATTACAAAAATCACACAATTCATCCTCACATTTATCAAACATTGGTGGAGTGTCATACAAAGGATCACAACCAAATTCATTTTCACAAGAACAATCACTAGTTGAGTTTCTCAAATATTCAAGCAAATCAAAACTATCTTTACCCAAATAATCATTTTTTTTCAAAAGTGAGAGATCACTAGCAAAAATTGGATAGTTAGCACAATTTTCACTCAAACCTATATTCTTAATGGATTTCAAGAAATAGGATAACATGTGAATCTTATGCATGCCATCTTTCTTTTCAAGCACATCAAAATGCACACCACTAGATTCCACATTAGGAGTGATCTCATAATTACCAATCAAGACATCTTTCTTTGAAAGAGGATCATTAATCAAAGGTGAGTAATTAAAGCATGTAAGTTCACTCTCAAAAAGATACATGCCATCTTTCACAACATTCTCATTCACATGATCAACTCTATCAACTATATCACTATCTTGAGGCGCATCAAGCACACAACAAATATGCTCAAGTAGTTGATTAGATTCATAAGAAAGTTGATCAATGCACACACCTTCATGCTCACATTGATTTTCACAAGGGTCAACTAGTGTGTGAATACTCATATCATATGGAAATGAGACCTCATTCAAGTTACAAGTGCTAGCACTAGGTGGATACAAATCGATCTTGCTAGAAGAGTCAATTCGGTCATCTAAAGGATCAACTAGTATTTGCAAACTCATTACAAGAACTTGATTATCATGCAACATATTTCTATCAAGAGTATCACAAAGGGAAGACTCATGAGACTCTACATTAGACAAGACACCAATCACACTCACTTGGCCACTAGCCATATCATGACATTTTAAATTTAGGAAAGTGCAAGGGTTAGCTTTGTTACCTTGTGGCTCATGCAAAGTATGGTCTTCACGTTGGTATTCAACATGGGAGCACATTTTATCATTTGGGGAGTTCTCATCACTTTGGAGTTTGTCAATTTTACTCCCTTGAATCAACTCCACATTTGGGCACCTTTCAAACACCTCTTGGTTTTTCACACTTTGGGGATCTCCATTAGGTTTTCTTCCAACAATACCTACACAAGTGTCAAGACAACTAGAGAGAGAAAAAAAGCTATATGAGTTAGGATAAGGTTGTGACAATCTACTCACATCACTCCACACAACCTTTCCTTTTTCCACTCTTAGGTTGTCACTTTGATCTCCCTTACTTCTCTCAATATTTTGTCTCTCAATCTCATGGGACTTGGAATAAGTACCCAAATTTTCTTAATAAGAAGTGGGGGAAGTAGTTGGAAAAAGATGATTTACCCATTGGTCCACAACATGTTTGGGCCATATTTGCTCCTTTGGAACCCCATGCCTTTGAAACCAATTGGTCCCCAAACATAGGTGACAGAAGTCCATAGGTATCACATCACACCAAACCTCTTCATAGTACCCATGATGTGTGAAAGATACCTTTACCATCTCCCTAACTTCACATCCATCCATGGCATATGGATATTGCTTTGCTACTCGATGTATCCTCAAGTAGTCCACCATAGATGGGGTGATGTAGTTCTTATAACACCAATATTACAAGGCAAGATCAAACCCCAAAGTTCCACCAATATTAACCTTTATTTTTAGACCAAGTCTTCTCGGGTCCATATTATAAAGCTTTGTGTATCCATCCGACACATACTTAAGCCTTATAAGCCCATTCAACACTTACCATGTTGGAGTTCTTCTACTCGAGTTAGTATATCCACTCGTAATACGACAAAAAGTACCACAAGATGAGGAATATGTATCTTCACAATCCTCATGTACATTCCCACCATGAATCTTGTAAAGGGCGTAGGTGCAACACCCCGTACATTTTTGAACTCATGCGACTACCCTAATGTTCATGGAATTAATTAAGTTGTGATATATGTTATATTATACATGGAATTTATTGTGCTAAACTAATCATGTGTTAATGGGCTAAAAAAAAAGGCCCAATAATCAAGCAAAAGGGCAGGCCCAAATGTGAAAAATGATCCATTCTTAAGAATTGACCAAGTAAACCTCAATAATTGATCAAAGAGTGGCTAAGTATGAACATGAGGACCGATAAAATTCACAAATAAATCATATTTTATTCATTAAGAGACACATGCCTCATTCTAGATTTTTCCACAACATTTTCTCTTCAACCAAACCCTAAGGCAACTACACTTGTTTGGACAAGATCATCCTTTTGCAAGCCTTAGTAAGTGTTTACTATCATGATTTAATATATTATATGCATGATAGATTGTGTAGATCATGATGGTTAAGTCTAAAAGTGTTGAGTAGTGTACTTTTGCTTCCTTGCTAAAAGATTTGTCATCTATGAGACTTGAACTTGAAAGGAGACTTGTGGTCTTGAAGGAAGTGAATTTGATGGATTAAATATCAATATTTAAGATGTGGTTATGTCCTTAACTTGACTTCTCTTTGTGTTTGACATTTGGAATTGTTGTTGCAAAATTGTACATGGAACCGGTGGCGTATTGAAGGGAAAAATGTAGTTTTGTGATGTTTATGTGCGTTGTGAAACCATGGCTGTTCGTTGGCATCCATGATAACTTAAAATATTAAAATAAAAGTTTAATTATGATCATGTACCATTCATTACAAAAAAAAAGGACCCAAAGGAGACCCATTTAAGCCAAAACGAGCACCCGCCCTCACAGACGAAGGCACCTGCGGGCGCAGGTGACTTTGCAGGTGACCCTGGACACTGCCAAGAGGAACCTGTGGCTGTACCTCAACCACCTGCAGGTGTAGGTGGCTTCACAAGTCATCCCATAACCCCATGTTACATGTTTTTGTCTCTCTTTGATTACATGTTTTTGTCTCTCTTTGATCCCCCGAAACCCCTATACCCTTCATGGATGCAATTATCAACTTATGGTACCTTTTGAATGACTTTAAAGGAGTATCCCAGAGGTATTTTGAATGGTATCAATTATGGATTGTTTTTCATGTGTTATTGTGAAAGGTATTGAGATGACTTGATGAAGTAATTGTGACGTAGTGTTAATGAGGAAGTGTAAAGGATAAACTTGGTGTGAAATGTTATTGGTTTATGATGTCTTTGTCAATGTGTGGAATGTTATGGTATTTTTGATATGGTGATGCAATAAATGGTATTGTAAGAGGGTGAAATGATGTTATATGGCAGTCACGTAATTCATTATCGTCTTATGCACTTGTAATGTAGTTAGTTGTTAACGTGAGCTCCGTGATATACTTGTGTTGTAGAGTAACATTTAAGGAAGGAGCTGGATTGTTGTATTCACATATAGGATTGTATATTCATATTGGGAAAGATAAGGTATGTAAGGTTACTCTTTTCGTATCCTTCTGCAACACATATTGTTCACATTGACATTTTACTTGTTCTATTCCGAAGTGTTCTAAAGTATCCCAGCTCAGGTTGACATATATTGTTATTCACATGTTTCTTATTCTTATACCAATTGTGATTCACATGTCTCTTATTCATTGACTGAAGTTCCAAAGCTCTCATAATGTTGTAACTACTAAAAGAACTATCTCAAAGAAAATAATGATGTAATGATAATCTATTCATTCTTGAGTAGCATTTCCACTAATGTTACATTCTAAAGTTCCAATGATGTTATGACTACCAACGTATCAATATAACAGGAGTAAAGAAATGAAGTAATGTATTGCTCTTATAATGAAAGAACGAAAGTAATGCATAATTATTTGAATAATCTTGAGTAACATCCCAGGGGCGACAGAAATGCCTAGCATGGGTTATCATAATAACATCACAGGGGCGACAGAAAAGCCTAGCATGGGTTATCACAGTAACATCCCAGGGGTGACAGAAAAGCCTAGAATGGGTTAATCACATCCCAGGGGTTATAATACCCAGCATGGGTTAATCTCATCCCAGGGGAGACAGAAATTCCTAGCAGGGGTAGAACGATAAAGATGAATAAACATAAAGTCAAAAGAAGTAAAGAATGTAATGTACATGGTTCCACATATGCAGACTGGTGGTTTATCTGTACTGACTATTCTCTTATATTTGATTCCATGAAAGTACTTATATATCATGCAGTTTCATATAGCCTTACATACTCAGTACAATATTCATACTGATGTCCCTTGGGGACTTACCTTACTTGCTGCAGGCACAGGTATTAGTAGACCTCCACAGTCGGTTGCGGATCATTGGTGAGCTCCAGTTGGTTCGGGGCTTTTCGAGTCATTACGTACATTTGTTTTGGTATTGTATAAAGAGGGGATGTGTCCTGAATGTAGGTTGGTTATATCTATGTATCTATAGAGGCTTTGTACATGTTGTGGGACAAACGAAGGAAATGAAGGGATCTATTCTTTTGACATAGTGGCCCTAACGAACAAGTTTCATAAATGTATATATATATCATATGTTTTCCATGACTTCCGCCTTTAGCATCTTGTATATATACGTGATAGTGATGTTCCTTGAGTGACATGCATACGAATGTACATGAATGAAGATTGGTTCTCTCGAGCCTTACCGGCTTCGGGTACCAGTCCACCCCATTGGAATTTGAGGCGTGATAGTAGGACAAGGTACTATACCTCACTTTATTTTCATGCTCGAAAAGGGAAGTGGAAGACTCCTCACATTCCACATCATCATCATAAGAACCATCACAAGGCTCTTCTTTCTTTCCATATTTACCATAAGAGCTAGACTCACCATTCACCTCATATTGTTATCCTTAATAGTAGCTCTCATTCCCACACAGCTCTTGATCATGGTTATATTCGTAACCTCCATAATCCCCATAATCACTATCTCCATCATAGCCATAGTCTTCATTACTACAATCATAGTCTCTTATGTTATAGTCACATGTATCCGAGGCTACTGAAAATGAGCAAACAAGGTTATTAGTAAATCTCCTCACTAACACTCGTAAGATTCTCACCTTTGTATGCCTCACAATTGGATCGGCTAGTGTTGAAAATTGGTTATACTTCGGTGGTACACAAGGTGTCAATTTCTACTCTTGGCCGAAATGGATTCTTGCTTAAAGAAAGACAAACGACTTGATTTAAACTAAAGGAGTTGAAACAAGAAGTTAACTACAAAGCTAAACTAGAAAAGCATAAAAGAAAATGGACTAAAAAAGAACAGATTCAAGAACTAATCAACCAACTAAGGACAATTACCCATTGATAATTAGTTTAGGAATCAAGAAATGAAACTAAGAAATTGGAACCTGAGCAAAATGAGATTTTGGATTGTTGAGGTGCGTTGGGTTGACCTGCCCATGCAGGTGGTGACCTGTCCTCGCAGGTGGTGGGCACATGTCAAGGAAGAATGACCTGCTTTGGTCACTTGCCCCCGCAGATGGCCATTTGCCCATGCAGATGGGGGCGCAGGTCACTAGACAACCAGCTGAAAACTCTGAATTTTGTCCTTTCTGTGGGCCCTTTTGCACTCTCTCTCCTAGGATATTCCCTTTTCTTTTGGGATATTCCTTTGTACTAATACCCAAACTCTTTTCTCTTTATTTCTTTTTGGATCTAACACACCTTTTGAATATTCCTCTTCAACAAGATATGAATGTCATGAAGAACACCAAGAACATAGATGAACTTCAAAATTTCATATGTTATTCGTTTTAGCTCAGAATTTAATGAAATTTGAAATCTAGGCTCTCTTTGATATGAGGAACAATCCCCAATACTCTTTAACCCTTAATTTCAAGCCAAATTTTTCAGATTTTCAAACCCATTTGAAATTTCTTCAAGCTCCAAACTCAAAAATGGTGGATTCTCCAAAAACCTCTCCACTCAACTCCAAATTTTAGATCTAGGGTCCCTTTGATATGAGAAGCACTTTCCAACTATTTTCAACCCTCAAATCCATATGAAAATCACAAGATCGAGAAACCCTTTTTTAATTTTCTTCAAACTCAAGAACACGACATTAGGGTTTCTTCAAATCCACTCAAATCAAGCTCAAAACTCAAGGTTCCGACTCCAATATACTTGAGAAAACAAAATCTAGTATAGAAACTACAAAAATGACTCAAAACAGACAAAAATATTTTTAGGATTTTCTAAATAACAAAAATTTCAAATTTTTTTAATGATTTTTCTTCAATATCCAACCTAAGATTTAGAATCGTAAGAATGATTCTAACCTGGCCCTGATACCAAATGATATGGGACAAAATACGAAAAGAGAAACAAATAAGAAAAACACAAGGATAAACTAAGATAACAAGGACAGAAAGTAAAGATAGATTGATAGATTGATAAAGATAGATAGACCCAAAGGAGATAGGAGAAGTAGGAACTATTGAATATATTGAATTCAAAAACCCCTAATTCTAGAATCAACAAGAACCTAATCTCTTACAGGACCTTGAGGGAATCAAGACGTCCTCGCAACCCCGTTTCTAAGCAATAATCAATACAAGCTTTTCCAAGCTCTCATACTCCATAAGGAGTCTTAAAATATCAAAGTCATCAAAAATCTACGGAAATGAAACTGAATAACTAGTATTTATATCCTTTGGTCCTATTATTACATTTATGAGCCAAAAGTGACCCAATTCACAAAATAGGACAAGTTGGCCGTCTAGGCTGACCTGCCCACGTAGGTGGACCATCTTCCCATGCAGTTCAGGGTGCAGATGCCTCTGACTAGGTTATTTTTGTCACCTGCTGATACAGGTGAGGGACCTGCGGGCACATGTGAGCTCGCAAGTGCTCTCAGGGCGACTTTTAGCTCTTTCTTGCTGCCTACGACCTCTCTAATATCCCTCTTTGACTCCAAGATATATTTCATACACTCCTTATGGCTTGGATCCTTGTTATTTCCCTTGAAATACAAGCCAAGAAAGGTTGACGTCGATTTGGCTTGTATGAATACCGGCCCCAGGTCGAACCCAAAACATAAATAAAGGAGCTAACCCACAACGTAGTACAAGGCCAATCCCTAGGTCCTCTGAGGTAAACTGCCTAGTACTAAGTGATATATATGCCAAATTGGGTACCTCAAGTGTACTATAGCAAAGCGGGTCCCAATACTAGGTCAAGACTAACAATCCCAATCAAGTGTTATTCTATTTGGGTCGATACGGCCAAACGGGTTAAAAGATCATAACTAGGGTAAACCAACCCAATGATTATCCTAAAATAGCATCTCTGGGCTTAACTAAGCCCAATAATTTCTAAGGTTAACTATGCCGACTTTGAAGAGCAGCGGGGCCCACTATGGGGTCCCAGAACCAAGTCTGGGCTAAACCTATCCGAGTATAGACTAAGGTTCCCCAACCCTTACTAATAGGAGTACAATTTTAACCAAACCTATAAAGGTCATCTTTGTCACACCACGAGGATAACGGGCCCGGAACATACCCAAACAGGGCCCTAACCAACTCAAAAGGCCTAATCATAGCAAGCCAATGCCATTCTACAACTACTAGCTCAAACACTATCATAATAACATGAAAATACTATAAATAGACTCAGTCTAGGTATAAATTAAGCCTAGACTACGTGAACGCAACCGAACGCTTGCCAAGTTCCGTTAAATAGGAGCCTTCCCTTTTTTTGAGGCCTCCGACTGCTGTCACGCTATGAAAATAATAAACTATACATAGTAACACGACTATTGATACCAATATTTCCCAGGTCAAAAATCGACCAAAAATTATGCATGGGGCTTGCTTGCGAAATCGCGAAATCAAAATCATCACAGTGTCCCAAATAGCTTAGTGACCAATAGTAACAAGAGATATACCCAAATCTGAGCTCAAAATAGCTCTAATACAGCACCAACATCAACCCTGCCAAATAACAATTTAAATACGCGATTTTAAGCTAAAATTGACCAAAAAACTTATGATCTAAAAACGCCATAATATCAATCATGCGATCCCTGAGCTTGAATAACTTGATGTAGATAATTAATTTCTTTCGTGTGAATATTTGTCAAAGTTGTGAATAGTTGCAAAATATCATATGAAGTATCTAGAAAACATTTGCTTTTACTTAATGAAAAGTGAATGGAAATCTTACATTATACACTACATTGTACATATGTACTAAGAGGTCATGCTTGACCGACCAAAAGGTTGCTAATATCATCAATTTGATGATAACTTTTAATTAGAATGCATGCTGAAATTATAGCAACTAGTATGTGGAAAATCAATGCCAAGGCATGGTTGCTACACTAGCCCACTTCCACGTGTGGGTGAGGTGTTACCACCATGTCATTACTCATCCCGTTATGTTTATACACGGATATTGCATAGATTCAAGGTAAAATAAATATCATATTTTGAATATACCATAATAAATTGAAAATTATTTCTAATAAAGCCTCTATCATATAATAATATTATTTTAATATATCTAGTTCACTATCTCCGCTTAAAATATTAATAGGTTATAAAACTATTATAAATTCGTATAGATATATCATAACTAAATGTAACACCCCATACATTTCTGACCCTACTTGACAATTTTGAACCATGCTTACCTAGGTTTCGAGAGCCATAAGTACGTATTTTGTATTGTTATTGATGCAAAATTTTATAGTGTGCTAGTATATGTGATGAGACCTTTGTAGGAGGTGTTTGTGACTTTGTGGAGCATATGTGGAGTGAAAAGCGAGGTTTAAAGGACATACAAGCAAAGAATCTTAAAGATAAGAGGCAAGCAAAGGGTTGGAAATTGAAAGATCCAACCAAATCCGTAAAGAAAAGTCGAAATCAAAAATTAAGTGTGGGGCGCTGCAGGTGGCGTACCAGGCCACTTCTGGCCGAAATTTTTGTGGCACAGGAAGAAGAGGGTCACTCCTGGGGGCGTACCAGGCCACTAATGTTCACCTTTTCAAGTGCTAAAATTTCTCTAAGTCCCAAGGGCGCCGGGAGCGTGTCGGGGGTGCTTTTTGCCAAATTTCTTCTACGATTATTAGTCTATAAAGAGAACTCTTGGGTTATGGTATTATTATTCCATCGTAGTAGGACTAATTTTGAGCGAGTTTGTCATCCGAGTTGGGGTTAATTCTTCGTCACAAGAATTTTATCAAATTATGTTCAATTAAGCCATGGTGGTAAAAAATTGTTTATTCTTGGGATTAAAGCTACGAGCATGAATCGCGTGAGTTGAATATTGTCGTAAAATTTATGGAATTATTTAAATGTGATATATATGAGGGATTACACATTGAATTTGGTGGGCTAAGTTAACTTGTGTTAATGGGCTCAATTTGAGGCAAATGAAGCCAAAATGCATGGCCCAAATGGGAAAATGACCCATTCTTGTGTTGACCAAGTAAAACACCTCAATTATTGATTAAAGTATGGCTAAGGATGACCATGGGAACTATATAAAGGCACAAAATGCTGATTTTATTCATTATAATACATATGTCTTTCTAGATATTTCCAAACATATTTCTCTCAACACAAACCCTAAGGCAACCAATCTCTTTGGTAAAGATCATCACTTTACAAGATTTGGTAAGTGTATACACTCATGGATTAATATATTATATGCTTAATATGGTGTATATATCATGATGGTTATGTTGGCAAGGTGTTGAATAGGGTACTTTTGCTTTTTGCTAAAAGATATGCCATCCTTGTGATTTAAAATTGAAAGAAGATTTGAGGTTTGAATGAAAGTGCATGGTGTGGATGAGATACTAACGTGTATGATGTGATTATGTTCCTTACCTTGTTATTTTTCGATGAATATAATTTGTGGGATTGTTGTTGATATATTGTTATGAAATGTATTGAGGTGACTTGATGGAATAATTGTGACATGGTGTTAATGAGGAAGCTTAAAGGATAAACTTGGTCTGAAATGCAATTGGTTTATGATGTTGTGGTCAATGAGTAGAATTTTGTGGTATTGTTGGTATGAAGATGTTGTGAATTATATTATAAAGGAGGAACTGACGCTATAGGGAAATCATGTCACTCGTTGTCGTCTTATACACTTATAAGGTCGTTGGTTGTTAAGGTAAGCTCTGTTATGTATTTGTGTTGTAGAGTGAAATGTAAGGAAGGAGCTAGACTATTTTATTCATATATAGTACTGTGTATTCGTATTGGTAAAATAAGGTATGTAAGGTTACTCTTACCGTATCCTTCTGCAGCACATATTGTTTACATTGCCAATGTACTTGTTCCATTCTGAAATGTCCAAAGGTATCTCATTTTCAAGTTTTATGTAGTATTACTCACAGGACAAATTGTGATTCATATGTTTCATGTTCATTGACTAATATTTCAAAGTTCCAATAATGTACAATCACCAATGTATCATTATCACAAAAGTAAAGAAATGAAGTAATGTATAATTGTTTGAGTATTCTTGGGTGGTATCCCAGGGGTTAAAATACCTAGCATGGGTCGATCCCAACATCACGGGTGGTATCCCAGGGGTGTAAGAAACTCCTAGCATGGGTCGATCCTAATATCATGGGTGGTATCCCAGGGGCGAGAGAAAATCCTAGCATGGGTCGATCCCAATATCACAGAACATCCCAACATTATGGGTGAAATCCCAGGAGCGACAGAAAAGCCTAGCATGGGTTGTCCCAAGTGTATATGAGGACCGTATCCCAGGGGTGGAAGGACCTAGCATAGGTCATCCTGTTTACCACTGATCAGCTGGTCATCTGTTTAAATTAAAGTAAAGTAAAGTAAAGTAATGAATGTAACGTACATGGTTCCACACATATTGAACGACGGTTTATCCATATTGTCCATTCTCATATATTTGATTCCATGGAGGTTCTTATGTATTGATGCAGTTTCTTATAGCCTTGCATACTCAGTACATTCTTCGTACTGACGTCCCTTGTGGGACTTACCTTACTTGCTGCAGGCACAGGTACTAGTAGACCTCCACAGTAGGTTGCGGGTCATTTGGGGAACATTGGTGAGCTCAAGTTGGTTTGGGGCTTTTCGAGTCATTATGTACATTTGTTTTGGTATTGTATAAAGAGGGGACGTGTCCCGACTGTAGGCTGGTTATGTCTATGTATCCGTAGAGGCTTTGTAGATGTTGTGGGACAAACGAAGTAATGTAAGGGATGTATGTTTTTGACATGGTGTCCCTAACGGCCAAGTTTCATACATGTATATATCATATGTTTTCCATGACTTCCGCCATTAGCATCTTGTATCTATACGTGATAGTGAGGTTTCTTGAGCGACATGCATGTGAATGTACATGAGAAAAGATTGGTTCTCTCGGGCCTCAACGGCTTTGGGTGCCAGTCTGCCTCGTTGGAATTTGGGGTGTGACAAAAGTGGTATCAGAGCAGGTCATCCTAAGGGTGTCTATAAAGTTGTGTCTGAGTAGAGTCTTGCTTATGGATGTGTTGCGCACCACATTTATAAGTAGGTGGCTACGGGATATTTAGGAGTTGTTTATTTTCTTCCTTTCTTGGATCGTGCAATAGAGCCAATGTTGTCGGTGGAATCATATTTGACCATGGGAATTGTTTTCTTATGTGATAATAGAAAAGATTGGGGAAAAGGTAAGAAGATAGATAGGACTGTCAGAGAAGGAACCAGTAGAGCACCGCCTGAGCAAGCTGATCAAGGTGGGGCTAGAAATGAGTTCGTATCGCGGGCTTCTCTTACCCTTCCATTTATAGAAGAGCCAAGAAGGAGAGGAGTATCTTCAGAACTGCCTGTTAATACTATTGAGTAGGACTTAATGAATGCAGTACAAATATTGACCCGTGTAGTTATTGCACAAGATCAAAGACAAGATTTTGCGCCGCATATGGAGGAGCAGAGGCAAAGGAGAAGGATGTAAGGATTGGAAGAAGGGCCGTCAAAAAGGGGTAGACCTATGGGACAGTTTATGGCGTCCCAAGAAGAAGTTAGGCCTCGAGTTTTTCCTAGACCTCCTAGGCCATCAATTCCCCATTCCACAGCAAATCCTCCCCCTCTATTCCAAGGGTTTAGAAGCAACCAATTTAGGCAAAGAAGTGAAATTCAAGATTTGCAGACAGTAGGGTATCAAGCATAGGGAAATATGAGCCAATCGAGGTTTTTTCGTCAGCTGTACCAGCGCTGCGGGAAGTTTCATTCAGGTGAATGCTGGGTTGGAACAAATGTTTGTTACTAGTGTGGTATGTCAGGACATGTAGGGAGAAGGTGTCCACAAAGGAGCACGAGTGGTATGGAACAACTTATGGGACCAACCGTCGCATTTCCATTATCGATGCCTCCTTTAGGTCGAGGTGCACAGCCTATGGGCTGTGACAGAGGTTCTAGAGGAGCAGCTAGTTCCAGTGGAACCTAGGATCATCTTTATGCCTTAGTAGATCGACAGAATTCAGAGGCTTCCCCTGATGTAGATACAGGTACATTATCCATATTTTTACATAAGTTATATGCATTTATTGACCCATGTTCTACATTATCATATGTTACTTCATAGGTTTCGAAAAAATGTGGAAGAACACCAGAATTACTAGTTAAGCCATTTGAAGTATCTACACTAGTTAGTGAATCTATGATAGTTAAAAGAGTATATCATAATTGTAGGGTAATTATTTATGGTTATGACACACTGGTTGATTTTATTGAACTGGAAATGGTAGATTTTGATATTATCATGGGTATGGATTGGTTGGCTTTTTTTTATGCCACAGTAGATTGCCAAACTAAGAAGTTACATTTTCATTTTCCACATGGAAGGGTAATATGGGAGCACCAAGAGGAAAAGTTATTTCCTATGATACCCAAAGGGGTACATATGTCACATAGTATGAGTGAAAGATACTGATGTGAAGCCACCAACACTTCAAACGGTTCCAGTAGTAAATGAATTCCTTAATGTGGTTCTTGAATTGGAAAGTAGAGTTTGATATTGATGTGATTCCAGGCATTCTGCCTATCTGTATTCCTCCGTATAGAATGGCCCCAGCAGAGTTACGAGAATTAAAAAGAGCAATTAAAATATTTGTTGGACAAGGGATTTATAAGGCCTAGTATATGTGCCCTTGGGGTGTACCAGTGTTATTTGTACGGAAGAAAGATGGTACACTAAGAATGTGTATTGATTGTTGGCAACTGGATAAAGTAACGGTTAAGAACAAATATCTCCTCCCCAGAAATGATGATTTATGTGATCGGTTATAGGGTGCCAAGTTCTTCTCAAAGATTAACTTGAGATTGGGTTACCATCAAGTCAGGGTTAGAGAAAAAGATATACCCAAGACAGCTTCCTAAACACGGTATAGTCATCATGCATTTTTTTCGTTATGTCATTTGGACTAACAAATGCAGCAGTCGCTTTCATGAATTTGATAAGTAGGGTGTTCAAGCCATTTATAGGTGTGTTCATGACAGTGTTTATAGATGATACTTTAGCTTACTCAAGAACACAATAGAACCATGCTAATCACTTACGACAGGTGTTACGGATTCTTCGTGACTGTAAGATATATGCAGAGTTCTCTAAATGTGAGTTTGGTTAAAATCCGTAGCATTCTTGGGTCGCATTGTGTAGGATGAAGGATTAAGGGTTGATACACAAAAGATAGAAGCGGTGAAAACTTGGCTAAGGCCTACGACGCTTACAAAGATTCATAGTTTTCTTGGATTGGCGGGTGGTTGAAGGATTTTCTTCTATCTCAGCACCCTTAACGAATCTAACACAAGGCAATCAAGTTTCAGTGGAATGATGCATGTGAGAAGAGTTTCCAAGAGCTAAAGAAAAAAAAATTAATTGGAATTGACGTCTATACCTGTAGTAGTATTTCTCGAAGGCACAGAAGGGTATGCAGTATATTGTAATTCTTCAGGAGTCAGATTAGGATGTGTATTGAGGTAGCACGATAATTTAATAGTGTATTCCTCAAGACGATTGCGTTCACATGAAAGAAAATTTCCCACACATGATCTTGAGTTAGCAGCCGTGATATTTGCTTTAAGGATATAGCTCCACTATTTGTATGGGGTTCATATTGATGTGGCTGTAATTACTAAAGGTTATGCTAGTAATATTTTATACCATCCGGGAAAAGCAAATGTGAAAATCGATGCATTAAGCCATAAAGCAATAGGAAACACTAAGGGTCAGTTTACGAAAAAGCAAGGTATAGTCAAGGTGGCTAGTTTTTCTTCTTGGGACTCTAGATGAAAGAATTATAGTGTAAAATGTGACAGGGTCTTCATTTGTAGCTAAGATGAAAGAAAAGCGGTATGCAGATTCTATGACAAACGCATTTGATCTTACGTAAGAGGGAGTACTGTCATGCTCAATTTACGGAATTCTATTCATTCGGGAGCAACCAAAAGATACGATGGGTTGGAAGAGAAGTATTGGTAAGGTTACATGAAAAGAACGTTGCAGAAATTGTAACTCATTGTCCGAATTGTCAACAAGTAAAAAGTAGAGCGTCAGAAACCTGGAGGTTATATGCAATATAGGAATCTTCCATTTTGGAAGAAGGATATGATTAACATGGGTTTCATCACAAGTCTGCCTCGTCCATTTCGGCAATTTAATTCAATGTGGGTGATAGTTGACAGGATTATCAATTTAGTACGCGTTTTACCTGTCAAGACCACTTATACAGCTGAATACTATGCAAAGTTGTATGTTAAGAAATAGTATGATTATAGGGGATTCCAATTGCTATTGTATCAGTTATGGGAGCTCAAGTTACTGCATACTGTTGGAAAAAACTTTTCAGAAGAATTTGGGATTCCAAATAGAGTTAAAATCCGCAGACAGATGGATAAGCAGAACGCACTATATAAACACTTCAAAATATGTTACGAGCTTGCATATAGGACTTTAACAGTAGTTAGGACGATCATTTACCTCTTGTTAACTTCGCTTACAATAGTAGCTATCGTTTGAATATCAAAAGGCACCATATGGAGCGTTATATGAAAGAAAGGGTGGATCACCAATGGGATGGTTTGACGCAGATGAAACTACTTTCATCTTGTTCATCAAGCTATGGAGAAAGTTAAGGTGATACAATAGTGGTTACAAACGGTCCAAAGTAGACACAAGTCATGTACTGATTTTAGGAGAAGAGGGCTTGAATTTGCCATAGGTGATTGGGTATTTTTGAGGGTGTCATCGATGGAAGGGGTACTGAGATTTGGAAAGAAAGGAAAGTTGAGTCCACGTTATATAGGTCCATAAGAAATTATCAGAAGATTTGGGCAAGTTTCATATGAATTGAAATTACCCCAAGAACTCTCCTCAGTCCATCCAGTGTTTCATGTTTCGATGCTTCGAAAATGCATAGGAGATCCATCTTGTATTGCTCCCGTTGACGATGTTCAAGTTATGGAGGATCTTACTTACGAAGGAATACCTATTGCTATTCTGGATAGACAAGTGAAAAGGTTAAGAAATAAGGACCTACCTTCCGTAAAAGTTCTTTGGAAAAATCAACAAGTCGAAGAGATCACATGGGAAACTGAAGAAATGACGAAATCAAAGTACCCATATTTGTTTCATACGAAAGAAAAAGTTCAAAGTGCGGAAGTGGAGCAATAACAAGTAAGTATCTATAAGCATTATGTGTATATGTATATATATGCTAATATAAAGATGCATTTGTTGTACATGAGACGATATTATTAACATTCGAGGACGAATGTTTCTAAGGGGGGAAGAGTGTAACACCCCATACATTTTCGACCCTACTTGAAAATTTTAAACCATGCTTACCTAGGTTTCAAGATCCATAAGTACGTATTTTGTATTGTTATTGATGGAAAATTTTATAGTGTGCTAGTACATGTGATGAGACCTTTGTAGGAGGTGTTTGTGACTTTGTGGAGCATATGTGGAGTGAAAAGCGAGATTTAAAGGACATCCAACCAAAGGATATTAAAGATAAGAGGCAAGCAAAGGGTTGGAACATGAAAGATGCAGCAGAGCAGGCCGTTAATGTGCACTTGTTCAGGTGCTGAAATTTCTTTAAGTCCCAAGGGCGCCCGGAGCGTGCCGGGGTGCTTTTTGCCAAATTTCTTCTAGATTATTAGTCTATAAAGAGAACTCTTGGGTTATGGTATTATTATTCCATCGTAGTAGGACTAATTTTGAGCGAGTTTGGCATCTGAGTTGGCGTTAATTCTTCGTCACTAGCATTTTATCAAATTATGTTCAATTAATCCATGAGTGGCCAAAAATTGTTTATTCTTGGGATTAAAGCTACGAGCATGAATCGCGTGAGTTGAATATTGTCGTAATATCTATGGAATTATTTAAATGTGAGATAGATGAGGGATTACACATTGAATTTGGTGGGCTAAATTAACTTGTGTTAATGGGCTCAATTTGAGGCCCAAAATGAAGCCAAAATGCATGGCCCAAATGGGAAAATGACCCATTCTTGTGTTGACCAAGTAAAACACCTCAATTATTGATTAAAGTGTGGCTAAGGATGACCATAAGGACTATATAAAGGCACAAAATGCTGATTTTATTCATTATAACACACATGTCTTTCTAGATATTTCCAAAAATATTTCTCTCAACACAAACCCTAAGGCAACCATTCTCTTTGGTAAAGATCATCACTTTACAAGCTTTGGTAAGTGTATACACTCATGGATTAATATATTATATGCTTAATATGGTGTATATATCATGATGGTTATGTTGGCAAGGTGTTGAATAGGGTACTTTTGCTTTTTGCTAAAAGATATGCCATCCTTGTGATTTAAAATTGAAAGGAGATTTGAGGTTTGAATGAAAGTGCATGGTGTGGATGAGATACTAACATGTATGATGTGATTATGTTCCTTACCTTGTTATTTTTCGATGAATATAATTTATGGGATTGTTGTTGATATATTGTTATGAAATGTATTGAGGTGACTTGATGGAATAATTGTGACATGGTGTTAATGAGGAAGCGTAAAGGATAAACTTGGTCTGAAATGCAATTGGTTTATGATGTTGTGGTCAATTAGTAGAATTTTGTGGTATTGTTGGTAAGACGATGTGGTGAATTGTATTATAAAGGCGAAACTGACGCTATAGGGCAATCATGTCACTCGTTGTCGTCTTATACACTTATAAGGTAGTTGGTTGTTAAGGTAAGCTCTGTTATGTATTTGTGTTGTAGAGTGAAACGTAAGGAAGGAGCTAGACTATTTTATTCATATATAGGATTGTGTATTCGTATTGATAAAATAAGGTATGTAAGGTTACTCGTACCGTATCCTTCTGCAACACATATTGTTTACATTGCCATTGTACTTGTTCCATTCCGAAATGTCCAAAGGTATTTCAGGTTGTATGTAGTATTACTCACAAGACCAATTGTGATTCATATGTCTCATGTTCATTGACTAATGTTTCAAAGTTCCAATAATGTAAAATCACCGATGTATCATTCTCTTTGGTAGAGATCATCACTTTACAAACATATTTCTCTCAACGCAAACCCTAAGGCAACCATTCTCTTTTGTAAAGATCATCACTTTACAAGCTTTGGTAAGTGTATACACTCATGGATTAATATATTATATGCTTAATATGGTGTATATATCATGATGGTTATGTTGGCAAGGTGTTGAATAGGGTACTTTTGCTTTTTGCTAAAAGATATGCCATCCTTGTGATTTAAAATTGAAAGAAGATTTGAGGTTTGAATGAAAGTGCATGGTGTGGATGAGATACTAACGTGTATGATGTGATTATGTTCCTTACCTTGTTATTTTTCGATGAATATAATTTGTGGGATTGTTGTTGATATATTGTTATGAAATGTATTGAGGTGACTTGATGGAATAATTGTGACATGGTGTTAATGAGGAAGCTTAAAGGATAAACTTGGTCTGAAATGCAATTGGTTTATGATGTTGTGGTCAATGAGTAGAATTTTTTGGTATTGTTGGTATGACGATGTTGTGAATTATATTATAAAGGAGGAACTGATGCTATAGGGAAATCATGTCACTCGTTGTCGTCTTATACACTTATAAGGTCGTTGGTTGTTAAGGTAAGCTCTGTTATGTATTTGTGTTGTAGAGTGAAATGTAAGGAAGGAGCTAGACTATTTTATTCATATATAGTACTATGTATTCGTATTGGTAAAATAAGGTATGTAAGGTTACTCTTACCGTATCCTTCTGCAGCACATATTGTTTACATTGCCATTGTACTTGTTCCATTCTGAAATGTCCAAAGGTATTTCAGGTTGTATGTAGTATTACCCACAAGACCAATTGTGATTCATATGTCTCATGTTCATTGACTAATGTTTCAAAGTTCCAATAATGTAAAATCACTAATGTATCATTCTCACAAAAGTAAAGAAATGAAGTAATGTATAATTGTTTGAGTATTCTTGGATGGTATCCCAGGGGTTAAACTACCTAGCATGGGTTTATCCCAACATCATGGGTGGTATCCCAGGGGTGTAAGAAACACCTAGCATGGGTCGATCCCAATATCATGGGTGGTATCCCAGGGGCGACAGAAAAGCCTAGTATGGGTCGAACCCAATAAAACAGAACATCCCAACATCATGGGTGGTATCCCAGGGGAGATAGAAAAGCCTAGCATGGGTCGATCCCAAGTGTATATGAGGACCGTATCCCAGGGGTGGAAGGACCTAGCATGGGTCATCCTCTTTACCACATTATCAGGTCATCTGTTTAAAGTAAAGTAAAGTAAAGTAAAGTAATGAATGTAACGTACATGGTTCCACACATATTGAACGACGGTTTATCCACATTGCCCATTCTCTTATATTTTATTCCGTGGAGGTTCTTATGTATTGATGTAGTTTCTTATAGCCTTACATACTCAGTACATTCTTCGTACTGACGTCCCTTATGGGACTTACCTTACTTGCTGCAGGCACACGTACTAGTAGACCTCCACAGTAGGTTGCGGTCATTTGCGGAACATTGGTGAGCTCCAGTTGGTTTCGGGATTTCTGAGTCATTATGTACATTTGTTTTGGTATTGAATAAAGCGGGGATGCGTCCCGACTGTAGGATGGTTATGTCTATGTATCCGTAGAGGCTTTGAAGATGTTGTGGGACAAACGAAGGAATTTAAGGGATGTATGTTTTTGACATAGTGGCCCTAACGACCAAGTTTCATATATGTATATATCATATGTTTTCCATGACTTCCGCCATAAGCATCTTGTATCTATACGTGATAGTGGTGTTCCTTAAGCAACATGCATGCGAATGTACATGAGCAAAGATTGGTTCTCTCGGGCCTCAATGGCTTCGGGTGCCAGTCCGCCTCGTTGGAATTCGGGGTGTGACACTAAAGAATTTTATAAATATCAAAAATATTTTAGAAAGGTAATTAACTATATATTTTTACCAAATTCTATTTTAATTTAAATATTCCACAATGCGTTTGGTGTTAATAAAATTCTCAAGCGAACTGCCCGAAAATCGAACTGTCAGTCCCAGCAAGTCATAAATAACTTGGGACAGTTATAGAAAAGCTCTAAACGCCTAGAAAGTATGAAAATGAGGGAAATGACCGGGAAGGTCACAACTAGACTACAACCCCTACGCTCTTACATCAAAGAAGTCCCCATGCACTCAATATTTGTAAATGGATCTAGTAATTGGGAATGAATCAAATCTTTCACTCTCACAAAGAAGTTAGGTCGTGTGAATTTGATACCATAGTCTTTCCCTTATTTTCTACGCTTTAGCTTTCGGACAGTCAAGTTAGGATCACTATAGGCCTTTTCTAGGCTTGTAATGTAGGCTTAGGGACGGGTATGATACATTTGGGTATAGTGACTCAATCCTTCTTGGCACTACAATACTTTTGGCTCCACTTTCTTCTGCCTTATTTTTCTTTTATTTTTCTCCCTTTTTTCACACTTTCATTTCTTTTCGAACCCCGGGTACGGTTTTATTTTATTCAACTCTTTTTTTTTTCTTTCTTTTTTTTTTTTTTTCTCTTTTGCACACCTCACCTGAATCCCTTTTTCTTTTTACTACACATTCTTCCTACCCAATTTTCTATGCACCAATACGGTAGCCACCCTCAACTTTGGTAATTTGCCTGAGTTGAGGTACACAGTGTCCAAGGATAGACCAGGGCCAACGCAGGTTCATTGTAAAATTCGGGAAGGTGATAGGGTAATTCAAAGAAAAGGTCTATTAAGGCTTAAAATTAGGTTCAAGGGATATTCGTTCATTTGGAAGGCTATTTAGGCTATATGGACTATTTCAAGAATAGCCTACGATCCTTTCATAACCTTCTATCCTACAGCTTTAGTGAGACTAATTGGGCAAGTTCTAGATCATACACACACACCGACTAGGTAGAAACCTCACTCACTCATGGCTCAAGGATTTCTTCTAAGTCACTACCTACTCGGTTCATGCAAGGTCGTCCAGGTTATCACACCACAATCCTAGTGCAATATCTATATCCTAACATTGGTTACAACACATGCAAACACACAATACCATAAAACAAAATATGTTTTCAGAAGGGTATCATTTTTAAAGATTTAAACACAGGTTCGCATGCTTCTTTTATTTCGACTGCACCAAGTTTTCTTATTCTACTCTAAGTTACACACAAAGCAACAAAACAACACAGAAAGTACATAAAAACATCTAAATATGCCCATTCTAACTATGATAGCACAGTTGAGGGAAAAGAAATACGACAACAAAAACCCTCGTCTATGGTACACCCCTACCCCCAACTTAGAAATCATATAATGCCCCCATTGCATAAAATCATAAAAATTAAAAACATGGGATAAGGGACATACCTGGGGTGCACTAGATGCCAGTTAAACTCTGATCACGTGGGACATAGGTGGGTCCCCAATAGTCTGCTCCACTCTCGTGGCATAGGCTATGGTTGTGGCTCTCTCAGATATGTTGGCACCGATGGAGGTCAGTACACTCAAAGTAGTCAATTCGGGGGCACTCTCCATACCCCCACTAATCATTACAACCACCTCTGTAGTAGATAGTATCTCCTCCCCTTTCAAAATCACTGCCTCAAAGTTCTGCTCAGTCACCTTCTCCTTTGTTTTCTTCTTCTTCTTCTTATTCGACTTCTTCATCTCATCCTTATACGCCTCATCACCTCTCTACATCTTGCGGGGCTCCAAGTTACCTCCCACCTCCTCAATATTAGACTCATAAATAAATGGGGAAGTAGTGTAGAAATCAGGAATTAAGGAGTCCACATCCACTACAAAAGTTGCTAATGAAGGGATAGGTGGTGGTGGAGGAGGTGCAACATCAGTTCGCTCTACCAAGAACTTGACTGCTTCCTTAAGCTTGGTCTAGTCTGACCTAATATTAGTCAAATTTGGGGCTTGGACTGTAGCAATCCAAGCCAAAATTTGGCTCTTAAATCGGTCAAATCGAATCTATACAGTCCTAACAGCACCCCGAATCTCATCAGCAACAAAGGATTTGACCCCAACGTCCAACTTCTTAATGCTGTCGTTAGGTAAAAGATGGTTCCACATAATCTCTTTCAACTGTGCAGTCAGAATTAAGGTATAACTAGTCAGAACCAACTATCAGCTGGGAATGGAAGCGAGATGTGCAGAGGATGATGTGGCACCGGCGTCAGCTACCGGCATATCACTAGCTGGGGCACACCTAACTATGTATGGAATCTCTGAACTCTGATCAGGAGCAGTTGGGTTCCTCAAGTCCTTTATCAAAGCCAAATCAGCACTCTTCATAGGCTGAACAAACTTGTCCCCTAGTGGGATTGAAGGCACATCAACATCCCGCAGAAACTGTGTAACCAAGAAAGGAAATGGAGCATGGTGCTAAACTAAAATACTATATCTCTGATATCCTCCGTGATGATACACGATATGTTCAGCTCCAACTCTGAAATAAGTGCAGTAACCAGGCAGGCATTGGTCATACCCAATATGTTGATATTGGCTGTGGGTGCGATCCGATGCCTGACAATAGACCACCATGCTTTAGCTGTGAACTTCAATGTATTCTTGTAGATTGTGGACCCATTTACCCACGGTGCATCTGCACCAGTCTCAGCAATATGGCCCGTCAGCCACTTATAGTGCATTAATTTATCCTCAGCGGAAAACTTCTATACCTTCTTCAACTCTGTCATTCGAAAATCATATTCTGGAGTCTCATCCACGGGATTAAAAGCTTCTCCAAATAAGGCTTTAGAGATAGCCTTAACGAAGATATCCACCTCTTTCCCCGCACCACTATCATGTCAAGGCAGGTATATTTTTTATGTCTTTATCTTTTTCGGAAGAAGTTATATTTTTTAGCGCCGCTGCATAGTTCATATAAAATTCCCTCACGAGATCAGGGCCATAGATTTGAAGTGGCCTAGTCGTCCACCCCAAGTTATACCTCTCGAACACGTGGGCCGCTTTCGAAACCTTCTGCAATGATTCTGCCAAAATTGTTTGGTCTTCCTGGATGCTCTTTTTCTATTTCTCGTTATCTTTCAGGGACACCCCATAAAGATAATAGTCTCTGGTGTTTGGTACACTCCAGGGCCCTTGATCCTGAGCCCATTTCCTTAGGCCAGCAGTAGCACCCTCAGAGGATTCGAGGTTGGAATTATCCTCCTCCTCTGAGGAACTCTCATGATCCCCCTACTCACCCCCATCTTGTTGGGTACCTTACCTTCCCTCTCCAAACTGGGATGGTTGATGGGGGTAGTTGCTTCGACCAAGGCCATAGATGTTATAGCCTTGGCTTGTTCCTTCTCATTTGCTTACTTTCTCATGGTTTGAGGCGAATGTTGTTTGTCAAATAAATTAATAGAGAAGTCCACCTCGATCCCACTGGAGCTTTCAGACTCACTCTCCGAGGTCAGAGATGTGTCTTTGGGTGCCCTCTTCTTGGAGATGTCCTTCTACAGCTTTGTTTATGCCTTTGGTTCCATTGTACATATATCGAAAAAAGTTAGAATCAATGTTTGAAGATTTGCAATAGGTTCAGGAAATGCAACAGATGACCTATCTTACGATCGTCCAATGGAGGCACGATCGTGCCTTTCTATCGTAGAAAGTGTTCTTTAGCAATACTATGAAACTTTTCACATTAGAGGAGTACATACCATGATCATACATTGATCTCATGATCGAGAGATGTGTTCTTCTGATGAACTCCTGAGAGTTAACAACTAGCACCCCACAACGATCCAACCTATAATCGTAGGTCAAAACCACGACTGTAGGTTATGTCGTGGAATACACTAATACTTAACAGATATCAAAATCACAAATTGACCCTATTTGACCCTCATTGACCAAAATTATAACAATATTGGGTACTTAAGACTTCCCCGTTGGTTGTACTCATTCAAAAACTCAAACCCAAATGGGTATGAGCCTTACAGATGCATTCCACCCCTATTTCACCATATTTTTGCCCAAATAATCATAAGGAAAACAATTATGAGTAAACTTGCTTAATTTTACTTGAATTTAGTTAGTGCTTGAGGATGATGGGAGCAAATTAGTGATGGGTGATTGCGTATGCATGAATCAGAGGTAAGATTGCTTCTCCTTTTACTCATTTAATCGCTTGAATTTAAAGGAAAATGAGTTTGAATGAGCAAATAGTAAGATTGGGTCTCAGGTGTAGGGGTTAGGGTTTAATTCCGAGTTAGGTCGGGTCAAATTTAAGTCTGATTAAAACTACTGGACTCATCAGAAAACTCGATCATACGATCGTGGAGTCAAACCACGATCATGACTTTGTCTCGTATCATAAGGGATGAAGAAAACTTACCTGAGAACCTACAAATCTTAAAGACAATTGTGATATGTAACCATGATCGTTTCTTAAACTCGTAGGTTCGATGTCTATTTTGGTGATCTATATGAATGACATCAGACGATTGATACTACGATCATGACATCTGAGTATGATCGTGAGCTGACTCCTAAATTTCACCTTGCAGGACTCCCATCAGACGATTAAACCCACGATCATTGGACTTTCTCACAATCGTACCATTCTCTCATGGGTTCAGTTTGGAGTCCAGTTCAGCATCTCTTTTTTCCTAGACAATCCCTGCACCAGTAACAAACATTACCCTATAAAACATAACGTACAAAACATGGGTTGCCTTCCATGAGGTGCTTGATTTAACGTCGCGACATGACGTGTCTATGTTGGTTACTCAGACTTCACCAACAAGTGATACACCCAAATTACAGCTCTTTTTTACAAGAGTTTAAGCCGTCGTTGTCAAATATAGTACCCAACAAAGGTTGGGGTCGAATCTCACAGGGAATAAAGGGTTAAACAAGTGATATGCAACTCTTATAAAAATTAGCCACCAATTTCCAAGGAATGGGGTTTTTTTGATTTAGTATCAGTATATAATATTTGAATACCGTGAGCAAAGGCAAAATTCCTAACAAATAACTCAATAGATAAAAGTAAACCAGAATTGTGTTCACCTAAGTTTCCAATCACCAACGGGTTATGAGCAAAAATAAATTGGTATTAAAACACATAAAAATAAGGCAATCGATTCTATGATTTCATTTAAATGTCTTTCAACCAATTTAAATGAGTCAACACTTCAATTCTCATAACTCAAAGTGTCAGATGTAAACCCTATTTATGCCTCAATAGATTAATCTTTTTCAAGCATTAATCATTAGTTTAGAGATTGATAGCTCCAAACTTTTGTTATGAACTCCTTTTCTTTTAAAGTTAAATTCTCTACCAAGAAATTTAACAAAAGACTATTTCCCAATGTTTGCAACTATCAAGAATATGTTAAAGTGAAGGAATTCATAATACTTTCACGTAATCAACACCTATTCACAACCCATAAACCCTAATGGTGATTTTCCACAAAGGATTCCACAACCTTAGTTATGGGTGATTTTAGCCACTCATAGTCAAGAGCAAAAGGAAGAAAGAAGTCTTTATCATAAAAATAATGTAATCCTTACAATGAAAAATAACCTTCAATGATGTTCAAAACTTAAGCAAAATAGTTGAAAAACCTTTTCTCCAGAGCAAGTCGTAAAGAAATATCCCTAATATAGAAAAGACACCTATTCTGAATCCTAAACTGGGTATTTATAGGGTCAAAATAAGCATGGTTTAAAATTCAAAATAAGTTCTACCGCATCACCACTGATGAAAACTTCGATGGTCCTCCAAGAGTTACCATCGCAAAGCTGTCGATCAATTATCATTCTGGCTAACTGTTGGCGGGCCTCTTGACGGTTCGCCATTACTCTGACAGTCCTCAATGAATGACGTCTCCATCTCTTCTTCTTCAGGATATCCTGAATATGGATTGGCGATAATGGTGATGCTCTGCCAAGTTTTTGACGGTCTGCCATGGTTGCCATTGCCACATCCTAAGCTTGACCCAATGCTGGTTAAGGCTTGGTGATATTTATGACGATCCGCCATGGTTGCCATTGCAGACCCTTTTCACCAGATTTTCTCATCTCTTACAATTTCAAGTTTAATTCCTGAAAGTATACGCAAAAAGTATCAAAAACAACACATGTTGCTTGAAAACTCGCAAGTATCCTTTATTAAATACGCTAAATGTGTTGTCATAAGCCGGCACATCTATACCCTCAACTTAGAATACTTTCTTGTCCTCAAGCAACCTAAACACATAGTATTATGCCACACATAGTGATCTTAAATGAACATGCAACTGGTGTGTCATTCTCATGAGCTTCCCTCTCAGAAATTTCAGCAAGTGTACAACTTAGTTCAACCATAACTAGTGGGGATCCATACTTGGCATTACCCTACAATTTGCTGATCTATAAGCACTTAAGATTTAAAAGCTAACAGTTAGCAAGTTCACATATACATCTCATGCTCTCACCAGAAAGAAGTCCCACAAATACATGTAAATTAGCACAATTAGGGACTCACACCAAAAACTCTCACTCTTACAACAAAATTCAAACAATCCACATGCAATACCATAAGCTTGCCCTTACTATCTAACCAGGTTTATTGGTTGAGTCACAAGGATCACTACAAGGCTTTATTCGGCTTGTAACGCTGGCTTTGAGTGCTTGTATAGTACATTTGAGGTTAGTGACTCAGCCTTACTTGTCGTGCAATGTTTCAATACACCTCTTGTTTTTGTAATCACAATCAGCCAATCCATCCTTATTCTTCTTTACTCACATCGTTATTTTCCCTTTTTGTGTGCACTCTTTTTTAGGATTCTTTTCAACTCATTCCTCTTTCTTTTATAAAAGTTTAGAACAAAGCTTTCTCTTTGATTTTGCACACTCCTGAAGCTTCCTTCACACTCACTTACTCTTTTCATACCCCACTTCACTCATTATCTTTCTACAGTATCCACCCTCAACTTAGGCAATTTGCTTGAGTTGAGGTGCAAGATGTCCAAGGAAGGACCAAGGCCAAAATAGAGGATAGATGATATAGAAGGGAAGGTTAATAAGTGCTAAAATAAAAAGTCACTACGGCTCTATCTAGGATCAATAGATTTATACACCATTCTGGGTGGTATGTTTAGGCAAAGTGGACTTAAAATCAAACATGGATTGTGATCATATCAATGGTCATCTTCCTATAACCTAGCAAAATGGTTCGGACACGTTCTAGATGCACGCACAAAGTAAGAACTAGACAAATCATTCTCACATACACATAGCACAGATTAGCAGTGACTTGCTAGTGCTTGATATCACACTCAAGTTTACACCAATTACAGCTCACTATAGATTACTAATGCCAAGTAAAGATCCACCAAGTCAAATGTCAAACTAAAATTAATTACACAAAATCAACAAAATTTTTAGAGGGGTCAACATTTCATTCAACATAAAACTTAAACAACTTTTTATTCACCTAATTTCCTTGCAAGCATAATACAAGAGTAAACACAATCTACTAATAGAAATAATAATTTAAATAACAACCTAAACATGTTGATTCTACTAGATAGCGCATGAGAGAAAAGAACACAGGAAACAAAAACCCTCATGGTGACAACAAACTCAAAAGTACCCTTCATCCCACCAAAAAAAAATATGTTTTTTCCTCAAATACATAAATATTAAAAAGTACAAGGGAATGGTGTACTTGCACGACCCTTAGACTAAAGAATCGTTATCATTGGAGGCCCGAGTGGCCTCGGTAGCATCAATAGTGGCCCCAATATTGGTCGGGGCGCTCATGTCATTAGCAGTAATGTCACATATGGGATAAGGTCCACTAGTTGAGACTCCCGCCTCTTCATCAGCAACTCTTCTCTTCCTCGCATCTTCATCTCTTTTAGATGCCTTCAGGGCTTTTCTGATTGCCCTGTCTTCATCCGTCTCATCCGCATGCTTTCTTTTCCTAGACTTCTTTTTTTCTTTTTCTCGGGTTTAGTACTAATAGCTTTTCCCATGTTAGTCATCTTTTGACCTATGAGGTCGACAATCTCTTCTTATTCCTTACTAATTTCCACAAACTGAGGTTCCCACATGCTGGTGGAAGGACTTTTCTTTAAATTGGCTATGTCCTCCTGAGCTTACTTTAATTCAACATAAAATTTTGCTAAGTCAGGTATTGACAGCTCATTCAGCCTTTTGTTTACCCTTTCCTCCATATGATCCATCCGAATATGCAGATTTTCATACAGCTTCAAAGCCTCTCTGATGATCTCATCCACATACGGCTTGAATTGTCTTGTCCATGCATTTAATTATGTTTCAAATCTCTTCTATTTATTGACCATCTTGATGATGTTTTTCGATGTAAATAGGTATTCTGCATAAGAAGCTAGCATAGATGTCGTATCTGCAGTATCGATATTAGTGGGCAAAGAAGTGGCTCCTGATGTGCTCGATGCTATCTGTGGATTAATAACGATAAGTGGTAAATCCATAACTGAAGAAGTATGTGACGCTTCTGGAATAGGTTGGGCCTGTGTGCCCTGCGATAACTATTTCTTACTTTTCACTTCAAACTTTGCCTCATCTTTCGGTTGCTCGATATCATACCTGCGATTTGCTTAAACGTCATTATCAATCCCATTAAGAATGGGTACCTTTGCTTGCAAGCATAAACCAGTGATGAGACATGGAAAGAGTAAGGCACTGAGCATGTTGAAGTAGTTCATCATTGATGATCATTCCAAAATTTATCGGCAGCCCTGGCACGAGACTGGCTACCACCACAACTTGAAATAACTCTAGATTTCTATCTCCACCTGTCAGCATTAGCCTTAATCACACCACAGCCCACTAGAACTTTACCTTGAAACTCAGTGATGATTTAGTAATTCGATCTGCGTTGTTTGCCCAAGAAGGTTCTCCAAAGTCAGTTAATACCTATCCTAACCATTTACGCTACGGACTTACTATTCTCATCCAGTGTTCAAACTCTGGTATTACTGCAGAAGGAGTGTAATCTAGACCACACAAAAATCAATTGATTGTTTCATCAGAAATCTCAACTTGGACACCACGCACTGGGATTATTGTCTTATTTTTCATATCATAAATCTTCTCCCCTTTTGGAAAATCTCCCTGTGAACGACCAAGTAGTTAGAAAACAATTCTCTTAACAAGGTTGGGTAGTAGAACCATGGGGGCCTACTGAATGGATGCACCTGATACTTTTTGAATTGCCTCTCGATATCTGAATAGTCGGGTAATGAGGTTGTCACAATCTGATACTCCTCCGCTATCGGCCTCTTTAGATTTTGCCTTTGAGTTTGTTCAAGCCAGTGAAGTATATATCTTTGGCTTCTTCGATTTGCTAGCACATGCTCTCTCAAACTTCTGGAGCTTTAATTCTAATCACTGTGTCTGCATTCACTTTGTTTTCCTTTTCTATTTCTGACATAGGGTTGGAAGAGTTCTCTTGTCCACCCTCAACCTTTGGGGTCAAGTCGAAACTTTCGCTACTCTCCTCTGAGTTTTCAGAGCTACCCATGGATGAGCTACTCTCTTTTTTAGACTGGCAGGGTATGGTTCGCTTCTTCTCACTTTGCCTTATATTTTTGTAAGGGGTTTAGTTGTCTTTGCCACGGGTTCAGGTACATCCTGTAGTCTGGACACCATAGTGTCCTTGGACTGCTTGGTTGTGGCCCCTCCCCTTCGTACTTGAAACTTAGGAGGCATGGTACATGTAGGTATTGTGTTAGTACACATGTTAAGAAATAGAACAAGTTGTAAATAGATTTGAACATACTACTTTCTTTTGACGGTGGAAGTGGCGGTCCGCCACTAGGTTGATGGTCCATCAACTTACCCGTCAAGAATTTCTAGAATCAACCAGATAAGGCTCATGCGTGTCGATATTACTGACGGTCCTTCACCTTGGTGACGGTCCGCCGTCGATACCATCAAAGTTCAATAGTGATTAAATCATTCGATATGGATGTGATGATTTTATTGATGTCTCATCACCTTGGTGACGGTCCGCCAATATTTCTGCCACACTTGCTAGAGTTTAGTTCTTTTTGACTTTTTGTCAAGCACCTGGTGAGCAACCCAATTTTTTAGTGTTCAAAACCATGATTTCTGTATGGAATCTCTTCCAATGCATAATTTTGGTCATCCCATGACAATAGGCTACTCAAACTTTTCCTCTCGGGATGCCTCACTACTCAGTTATAGCATGAATCACAAAAATAAAACAAAGATAACCTAAAACTACAAAAGTTGAAAGTTACCAAACAAACTGAAATAAAAAGAAAAAAAAATAATACTTGAGTGAACTGATATGCAATAATAAGGACTCAAAGAAAAACATTTTAAAGTTCACCTTTTGGTGTGATTTTGTTTTGCTGCAATGATTTAGTGAAAGGTAAGGCTTGGTTTAAATAGGAGAGAAAAGGGAGTGAAAGGTGATGAGTCTTGGTAGTGGGGAAGTAATAGTAGTAAATGTGGTGTAATGGGAGATGAATATGCATTTGGTGGGAAGTGTGAATGTTTTAACATCCGAAGATGAAGGAGAAGAGACGTGGGTTTTAATAGAGAGGGTAATGGATCGATTTAAATTTAAAGTTTCAGGGCTTGTTTGGATGGGTCAGGGTGGAAAGTGGGTTGGTTCAGGTTGGTTAATTAAAAATGACGTACTTACTTGGGATGGTGACTCTGGCGGTTTGCCAATAGGTTGACGGTCCACCGAGTACACCGTCAAGTCAAACCAGTGCGACATAAGAATGTTGTCTAATGACGGTTGTGTTGACGACCCGTCACCATGGTGATGGTTCGCCAATTATACCATCACACTTTAAACAGATTGACTAATTTTAGCTCCATCCCTAAAGATAATCTTGGCAGTTCACCACTGATATGGCGGTCCGTCATACTTGCCGTCAATGCTTATGCAGATTGTCTGATTCTTTGTGACTTGCTGACGTTAACCTTGGCGGTCCGTCACCTTGTTAGCAGTCCACTACAACCACCGTCTAGTCTCAACAGTTCTAAAATTTTGCTAGATACCTGTATCCTTTCACAATTAGCACGCACATCAATCCAATTCACCAAAGTATAAACTACAATATGGTACAACACATTGTAGGTTGCCTCCCACTAGTGTCTGATTTAACATCGCGGCATGACTCAGTTATCTTGATTACTCAGACTTCGTCAAGATATACCATAGACAACACTCTAAACTCTTCATGAGGAGACATATATTGCTTTACTCTTTGGTCATTTACCTTGAAAACATTTCCTTCATTGTTTTCTAACTCCACCACTCCAAATGGAAATACTTGAGTGACTTTGAAAGGACTGAACCATTTTGATTTCAACTTCCTAGGGAATAATTTAAACCTCGAGTTAAAAAGCAACACCATATCCCCCAGTTTGATTTCTCTCTTCTCTATCTTCCAATCATGGTGTAACACCTCGTACCTTTCCAACCCTACTTGACGACATTGAACAATGATTATGTAGGTATCGAGAGCCATACGTGTGTATTTTGTAATGCTAAGGATGAGAAAAATTGAATTTGGCCTCTTATATGGGATTAAACCTTTGTGGAAGTGTTTTGTGATTTTCATGGGACAGTTGTGGGGTTCAAAACGAGGTTCAAAGGACCCCTAAACAAAGGATATTAAGGTTAAGAAGTGAGTTAAAGAATAGGACTTGAAGTATCTAACCGAACCCGCGAAGAAAAGTCAAAAAATGCAATTTTTGAAAAATTTGAAGGAGGGGCGCGTTTGGGACCGTACCACGCCGCTCTAGGCTAAAATTTTTAGCCCATAGGCAGTAATTTGGGCGTGCCACCTTGGGATTTCCACTTTTTTGAAAGTTGGAAATTACTAAGTCCCAGGGGTATCCGGGGACATACCGAGCCGATTTTTACCACGTCTCTTCTACAACATATATGAAACGAGTAAAATATTATATTGGCATGATAAAATTACTCGAGAACAAATTTGGGGTCAAAATGATGATTTTACCCTTTTGGGCAAAATAGGCTGTACGTGGCTAAAATTACTTGTTCTTGGGATCGAGGCTACGGATATGAATAACATGAGTGGGAATATTGTTGTAAAACGTATGATATGAATTGAATACGAGAAATTATTGATTTTACTGGGTTAAGTGAATTGGGCCCAAAAAGGGCCCAAAAATGAAAAGAATGCATGGCCCAAAATGGGTCAAATGACCCATTCTTTCAAGACCTTCTAGAACAAGCATTTAATGCTTTAGAAGTGGCTAAGGATGGAAATAAATGATTATAAAAGGGACCAAAAAAATCTGATTTCTTGGTCATTTGGAAGCTCATGCCTTTTGGTCTATTTTTCAATTTATTTTCTCTCAAACCCTAGAAGCTCCAAGACAACTCTTGAAGCAAGATCATCCTATTCCAAGCTTTGGTAAGTATTTATTCCCATGGATTAACATATTATATGCATGGTAGATTATGTATATCATGATAGTTGTGTTGGCAAGGTGGTGAATGGTGTATTGTTGCTTTGGTGGAAGATGTGCCATTTTTGTGAATTGAAGGTGAAAAGAGACTTGATGTCTTAATGAAAAAGCATGGTATGGAAAAAATATGAACATGTATGGTGTTATTTTGTTGTTAAACATGCTATTTTCATAGAAGTGTCAATTAGGGGATTTTGGCCGATTTGTTGTTGTGAGGTGTGTTGAAGGAAATTGATGGCATAAGTATGATGTGGTGATAATGGAGAGTGGAAAGTGTGAACTTGGCATGACATGCTATTGGTTATAATGTGTTGGTCAATGTTGGGAATATTGTGGGATTTTTGGAATAAGACTTTCATGAATGGTTGTGTCAAGTGGGACATGGCATGTTTAAAGGCAAACATGAGAATGTTACTTATTATATGCATTAAGTAGTTGGTAGTTAATGTTGGCTCCGTTGTGTATTTGTGTTATAGAGTGGAACATAAGGAAGGAACGGAACGATTGTATGCACATTTAAGATTGTGTGTTGGTATTGAGAATACAAGGTATGTAAGGTTACTTTGTTCGTATCTTTTTACGGTACGTCGTATTCACTTTGGCATTATGCTAGTCCTATCCCGAAATGTGCTAAGGTATTCTATATCCGCTTAGAAATGGTTATTATTACATAGTCCCTACTCATTGATTACTTGGGAATTGTATGTCTCATATTCATTAGTCAATGTTCCAAAAGCCCAAAAAGGTTATGTTCCAAAGTTCCAATAGTGTCTATACACATACCTCTTGTTCATTGACTTGTGTCTCATGATTCCAATAATGTTATCTATAGTTGTGTCCTATACTCCTCATTCATGAGTTATTGTGGTTCATGGGTTACATAATTATGGACATGTTCCAAAAGTCCCAATCATGTTGTGTTCTTGCGTTTTCAAGAGTGTTGTGGCTATGTACATACGTTAATCTCTCATCACTGATTGTATCACTCTCTCATAAGAGGATGAATCAATTCCTCATAAGAATCACTCTATCAAAAGTAAGAATAAAGTAAAATACATTTGTTGTTGGTTATGATTTATGGGTGGCAAGTCTAGGGGCATAAGCCTAGCTCGACTCGATCCCGATATGTTGATTTATGGGTGGCAAGTCTAGGGGCATAAGCCTAGCTCGACTCGATCCCGATGTGTTGATTTATGGGTGGCAAGTCTAGGGGCATAAGCCTAGCTCGACTCGATCCCGATGGGTGGCAGGTCTAGGGGCATAAGCCTAGCTCGACCCGATCCCAACATCACATGATGTGATGTTAAGACCCACTGATCAGTCGGGGCTCGGGTACGTTATGATATGAGCAATGAGGAATAAATCATAAAGAGAAGAACTGAATTTATGTAAGCTACATTGTTCCACATATGCAATCGATGAGTTTTTCATGTTGCCTATCCTATTACATTTTGATTCTATTGATGTATTTATATCAAGTTTCTTATGGCCTTACATACTCAGTACATTCTCCGTACTGACCCCTCTCGGGGGATTTAACTTACTTGCTGCAGGCGCAGGTACTAGTAGGCCTCCACTGTAGGTTGCGGATCTTTTGCCGACTTTTGGTGAGCTCCAGTTGGTTCGGGGCTTCCTAAGTTGCTATGTACATTCATTTTGGTATTGTATATACGTATAGAGCGGGGTGTGGTCCCGACTCTAGGATTGTCATAGTCATGTATCTATAGAGGCTTTGTAGACTTATGTGGGAACAAAATGTAAGATATGTATGCTCATTTTGGTTTGTTGGCCCCAACGGCCAAGTTGATATATATATATATATATGGCATATGTTTCCATATCCGTTTCCATATCCATGACTTTTGCATAGTTGCATGGGGTTTCATAAGGTCCATATGAGGAGATGCATGCAAGTATTCATAAGCAAAGATTGGTTCTCTCGGGCCATGTCGGCTTCGTGTGCTAGTCCGGCCTGAATGGGATTTCGGGTCGTGACAAAAATGGTATCAAAGCAGTTCGATCTAAGGGTGTCTACAAAGCCATGTCTGAGTAGAGTCTTACTTATCAATGTGTTGTGCACCACATTTATAAGTAGGAGGCTACGGGACATTTAGGATGTTGTTTCTTTTTTTTCATTCCTAGATCGTGCAGTAGAGCCAGTGTTGTAAGTTAGATTGTATCTGACCATGGCGATTGGTTTTCTGTGATATAGAAACTGCCGATGCCAAGAAGAGATAAAGGCAAGGGTAAGCAGGTTGACATGCTTGCCGAGGAAGGAGCGAGTAGATCACCACCTGACTCAGCTAGTCAAGGTGGTGCTGATACCGAATTTGCATCACGGGTTTCTCCTACTTTTCCAGCTCCAGAAGAGCTGGGAAAGAGAGTAGTACCTTCAGGACTGCCCGACAATACCATTGAGCAAGACTTGATGAGTGCGGTGCAAATATTGACCCGTGTAGTTGCTGCACAAGCTCAAAGACAAGCTCTTATGCAGCAGAAGGGGGGACAGAGGCAGAGAGAGAGGATGAAAGAAGTGGAAGAAAGATCGCCAAAAAAGGCTAAACCCATGGGACAAAACATGACGTACCAAGGAGGATTGGGGCATAGGACTTTTCACAAACCACTTAGGCCATCGTTTCCCCATACCACCACAATTACTCCTCCTCTATTCCAAGGAATTCGAAGCAACCAGTTTGGGCAAGGAGGTGAGGTTCAGGGTTTACGTACAGTGGGGTACCAAGCACAAGACAGTATGAACCGCCCGAGGTTTCATCGTCGGTTATGTCAGTGCTGCGGGAGGTTTTATGCTGATGAATGTCGATTTGGACAGAATGTTTGCTATTATTGTGGCATGCCAGGGCATGTGGCAAGGGGGTGTCCACAAAGGAACACAGGTGGCATGGCACGATCCACGGGACCAACCTTCGCATCGACATCATATGTGCCTCCTCTAGGTAGAGGTGCACAAGCTGCTGGTCATGCCAAGGGTGCTAGAGGAGAAGCTAGTTCTAGTAACATCCAGGGCAGTACCTACGCCGTGGTGGATCGGCAGAAATTTGAGGCTTCTCCTGATGATGCAGCAGGTATATGCTCTGTTTTTATTTCTTAACGTATTTACATTGATTGATTTGGGGATTTACCCTATCCTATGTTATTCCATTGATTGTTGAAAAAAAAAAAAGAAGAAGAAACTTTGTGAAAAGATAGTAGAAGGTTTAGTTCATCTATTTGAAACAACTCTACACCAAAAGGGGAAATTATTATGGCTAAAATAAATGTGTCATGATTATGTGGTAATGACGTGGGGTATAATAATTGGCTAATCTTATGAATTGCAAACGGTGGATGTTCATGTGATCATGGGAATGGATTTGTTGGTTTCTTGTTATACCACGGTGACTTGCTAAGGTATATTTTCACTATCCACACGAACATGTTCCTAAGTGGAAGAGTAATGTGGGGGCACCAAGGAAACATTTTACTGTCTATTGTAAAGTGACGAAATTGATAGCCAAGGGGTATGTATGCCAGCTAATCCAAGAGTGAGCGATTGATGCGAAACCACCGAGTCCTCAATAGGTTCCGGTGGTCAAATGACTCTCTTGATAGCATGCCTGACAAATTTCCAGGCTTACCCCCGAAACAGGAAGTAGAGCTTAATATTGATGTGATTTTAGACCCTCCGCTCTTCTTCTATATACTATGGCCCCAGTAACGTTATAGGAATGAAAAAGAGCCATTAAGAGAGCGCATCTATATGAATGTGGGGAAAAAAAAATTTTGAAATGGGACTTGAGAACGTATATTGACTATTAGCAGTTGTGTAAAGTACCGAGTAAGAACAAATATCCCCTCCTAAGAATTGACGATTGGTTGATCAGGTACAGGGTGCCAAGTGTGTTGTTCCTTTTTATCAAAAGGATTGCATTCACTCGTTCTTGTACCAAATGTCTAGGAAACAAAAGTAACTTGGGCTCGGGTTATCACCAAGTCAGAGTTAGAAACAAAGATGTACCCAAGACAGACTTGCGACAATGTTCTGACTGTAATGGTTCTTAAGTTGTGTCATTGGGACTAACAAATGTACCAGCTACTGTTCTGGAGCGTATGAATAGGGTGTGCAAACTATTGTTCGATGTATTTGTAACCGTGTTCATGGTTGATATTATGGTTTAATCAAGATCACGAGAGGACCATGTCAATTATGTACGGCAGGTGTTAAAAGATGGGATCGTCAGTGGAATGCAAAGTTCTCCAAGTATGAATTTTGGATAAAATCCATAGCATTTTAGGGTCACATTGCATAGGATGATAAAATGAAGGTCGATACACTTAAGATAGAAACAGTGAAACACAAAAATTGGCTAAGGCCTGCGATGCTTACAAAGATTCTTCGTTTCCTTGGGTTGGTTGGTGATCGAGGAGAATGACTAAAGGAGTTTATTCTATCCCTGGACCCTTACCAGCGCTAATATACAAAGTAACTCAGTTTCAGCGGAGTGATGCATATGAAAGAAGTTTCCAAGAGCTAGAAGGTAAATTAGCTTCTACACCAGTTTTATATTTCGCTAAGACACAAAGGTTATGCAATGTATGGTGATGCTTCCGAGGTTGGCCTCGGATGTGTGTTGATGCAGTATGATGATTCGCTAATAGCGTATGCCTCACGGCAGTTGTGGCCATATGAGAGAAACTATATCACACATGATCTTGAGGTAACAGGTGTGGGAGTTATTTGACAGATAGGAGATATGAAATATAACACTACTACTTAGGGTTCATATTGAGATATGACTATTTCTCATAGGAGCTTGCATACATTTTAAACAGAGGGACTCTAATTTGAGATGAAGGAAAAGCAACATGCAAATTCTATGTTTGATTCGGCAAAAAGAACGTACCACAAGGGTCGATGAGATTTGAACTTACGCACGAGGGAAAGGAAGGAGAACTGAAGCACATCATTCACAGAATTCTATTGTCATTGGGAGAGAAACAAAAACGTACCATGGTTTGTTAAGAAGACATTGGCTAGGCAATATAAAGAAAAAGAACAAGCAAGTGCAACTCCTTGACCGACTTATCAATAGGTAATAGCAGAGCATCAGAAAACCTAGAGGTTATATGCCATGTATATGTTGTCCAGGTTAAAATAATACATTGTTAACATGGGTTTTATTGCAAGTTTTCCTCATACACATAAGGGTTGCCTTATATATAGTTTGGGAATTTTGATTCCACATGAGAGCTAGTTGACAGGTTTACCTACATAACACATGTTGCCTTTCAAGACCACTAACATTGTTGACGAATATGCGAGGTTAGTTATTAAAGAGGAAGTACAACTATACGGAGTTCTGAAATGCTCAAATTACTACATAGGTTTGGAAGTTGGTACATACGTGAATTTGAGTGCAACTTTTCACCCTCATATGAACGGACAAATAGAGTAGACTATCCAAACATTTGACAGTATACTACGAGTCTATGCGAGAGACTCAAACGGTAGTTGGGATGATCATTTACCCTTTATTGAATGTGCTTATCATGATAGCTATTGTGCAAGTATCATCATGGTATCTGCGAGGGTTTATACAGAAGAAAGTGTAAATCGTCAATTGGGTGAGTTAAACTGAGTGGAATTGCCTTATTTGGGGTTAGATTTTGTTCACTACGCTACGGAGAAGGTTAAGATGGTAAAACAGTAACTACAGGCTAACACAAGTCATATGCTGAGATTCATTAGTTTATTACATGGAAAAGCTATGCGGGATGTCCCTTATGAAGGGATATATATATATATTGCCATATAAATAAAGGAAAAATAAGAATAGCTTTGGTGAAGATACGGTGGAGAAATCGAATCACATAGGGATCCAAAGAAATCATGAAGTCAAAGTACCCGCGGGAGAAAGTGCAAGGTATGGAGTTAGAACAATAACAAGAAAGTATGCATAAGTAGTGTGAGTATATGCGTAAATATGCTAAGAGAGAGATGCATGGGATGTACTTGAGACGATGTTACTAACATTCGAGGATGAATGATCCTAAGGGGGGAAGAATGTAACACCTCGTACTTTTCAAACCCTACTTGACGACATTAAACAATGATTATGTAGGTATCGAGAGCCATACGTGTGTATTTTGTAATGCTAAGGATGAGAAAAATTGAATTTGGCCTCTTATATGGGATTAAACCTTTGTGGAAGTGTTTTGTGATTTTTATGGGACATTTGTGGGGTTCAAAACGAGGTTCATAGGACCTCTAAACAAAGGATATTAAGGTTAAGAAGTGAGTTAAAGAATAGGACTTGAAGTATCTAACCGAACCCGCGAAGAAAAGTCAAAAAATGCAATTTTTGAAAAATTTGAAGGAGGGGCACGTTTAGGACCGTGCCACGCCGCTCTGGGCTAAAATTTTTAGCCCATAGGCAGTAAGTTGGCACGCCCAGGGGCGTGCCACCTTGGGATTTCCACTTTTTCGAAAGTTGGAAATTTCTAAGTCCCAAGGGTATCCGGGGACGTACCGAGCCGATTTTTGCCACGTCTCTTCTACAAAATATATGAAATGAGTAAAATATTATATTGGCATGATAAAATTACTCGAGAACGAATTTGGGGTCAAAATGACGATTTTACCCTTTTGGGCAAAATAGGTTGTACGTGGCTAAAATCGCTTGTTCTTGGGATCGAGGCTACGGATATGAATAACATGAGTGGGAATATTGTTGTAACACGTATGACATGACCTGAATACGAGAAATTATTGATTTTACTGGGTTAAGTGAATTGGGCCCAAAAAGGGCCCAAAAATGAAAAGAATGCATGGCCCAAAATGGGTCAAATGACCCATTCTTTCAAGACCTTATAGAACAAACATTTAATGCTTTAGAAGTGGCTAAGGATGGACATACATGATTATAAAAGGTACCAAAAAAATCTGATTTCTTGGTCATTTGGAAGCTCATGCCTTTTGGTCTATTTTTCAATTTATTTTCTCTCAAACCCTAGAAGCTCCAAGACAACTCTTGAAGCAAGATCATCCTATTCCAAGCCTTGGTAAGTATTTATTCCCATGGCTTAAAATATTATATGCATGGTATATTATGTATATCATGATAGTTGTGTTGGCAAGGTGGTGAATGGTGTATTGTTGCTTTAGGTGAAAGATGTGCCATCTTTGTGAATTGAAGGTGAAAAGAGACTTGATGTCTTAATGAAAAAGCATGGTATGGAAAAAATATGAACATGTATGGTGTTATTTTGTTGTTAAACATGCTATTTTCATAGAAGTGTCAATTAGGGGATTTTGGCCGATTTGTTGTTGTGAGGTGTGTTGAAGGAAATTGATGGCATAAGTATGATGTGGTGATAATGGAGAGTGGAAAGTGTGAACTTGGCATGACATGCTATTGGTTATCATGTGTTGGTCAATTTTGGGAATATTGTGGGATTTTTGGAATAATACTTTCATGAATGGTTGTGTCAAGTGGGACATGGCATGTTTAAAGGCAAACATGAGAATGTTACTTATTATATGCATTAAGTAGTTGGTGGTTAATGTTGGCTCCGTTGTGTATTTGTGTTGTAGAGTGAAACATAAGGAAGGAGCGGAACGATTGTATGCACATTTAAGATTGTGTGTTGGTATTGAGAATACAAGGTATGTAAGGTTACTTTGTTCGTATCTTTTTGCGGTACGTCGTATTCACTTTGGCATTATGCTTGTCCTATCCCGAATTGTGCTAAGGTATTCTATATCCTCTTAGAAATAGTTATTATTACATCGTCCCTACTCATTGATTACTTGGGAATTATATGTCTCATATTCGTTAGTCAATGTTCCAAAAGCCCAAAAAGGTTATGTTCCAAAGTGCCAATAGTGGCTATACACAGACCTCTTGTTCATTGACTTGTGTCTCATGATTCCAATAATGTTATCTATTGTTGAGTCCTATACTCCTCATTCATGAGTTATTGTGGTTCATGGGTTACATAATTATGGACATGTTCCAAAAGTCCCAATCATGTTGTGTTCTTGCATTTTCAAGAGTGTTGTGGCTATGTACATACATTTGTTGTTGGTTATGATTTATGGGTGGCAAGTCTAGGGGCATAAGCCTAGCTCGACTAGATCCCGATGTGTTGATTTATGGGTGGCAAGTCTAGGGGCATAAGCCTAGCTCGACTCGATCCGATGTGTTGATTTATGGGTGGCAAGTCTAGGGGCATAAGCCTAGCTCAACTCGATCCCGATGGGTGGCAGGTCTAGGGGCATAAGCCTAGCTCGACCCGATCCCAACATCACATGATGTGATGTTAAGACCCACTTATCATTCGGGGCCCGGGTACGTTATGATATGAGCAATGAGGAATAAATCATAAAGAGAAGAACTGAATTTATGTAAGCTACACTATTTCACATATGCAATCGATGAGTTGTTCATGTTGCCTATCCTATTACATTTTGATTCTATTGATGTATTTATATCAAGTTTCTTATGGCCTTACATACTCAGTACATTCTCCGTACTGACCCCTCTCGGGGGATTTACCTTACTTGCTGCAAGCGCAGGTACTAGTAGGCCTCCACTGTAGGTTGCGGATCTTTTGCCGACTTTTGGTGAGCTCCAATTGGTTCCGGGCTTCCTTAGTTTCTATGTACATTCATTTTGGTATTGTATATACGTATAGAGCGGGGTGTGGTCCCGACTCTAGGATTGTCATAGTCATGTATCTGTAGAGGCTTTGTAGATTTATGTGGGAACAGAATGTAAGATATGTATGCTCATTTTGGTTTGTTAGCCCCAACGGCCAAGTTGATATATATATATATATATATATATATATATATATATATATATATATATGGCATATGTTTTCATATCCGTTTCCATATCCATGACTTTTGCATAGTTGCATGGGGTTTCATAAGGTCCATATGAGGAGATGCATGCAAGTATTCATAAGCAAAGATTGGTTCTCTCGGGCCATGTCGGCTTCAGGTGCCAGTCCGGCCCAAATGGGATTTCGGGTCGTGACACATGGTATAGCTTCATCTTCTCTTTGTGAAAATCTGCTCTCTCATAAGCACGCAATCTGAATTCATCAATTTTATTCAGTTGGTCTAACCTCAATTCCACTGCCTCACTCCAACTTAGATTCAAATTGATTTCATTCAGTTGGTCTAACCTCAATTCCGTTGCCTTGCTCCAACTTAAATTCAACTTTTTGAGCGCCCATAGGGCTTTGTTCTCAAGCTCAACCGGTAGGTGACATGCCTTATCGAAAACCAGTTGGTAAGGAGACATCCCTATTGGAGTCTTGAAAGTAGTCCAATAAGCCCATAATACATCATCAAGTTTCCTTGACCAATCCTTTCTATTTGCATTGACTGACTTGGCCAAAATCAATTTAATCTCCCTATTAGACACTTCAACCTGCCCACTAGTTTGCAGATGATATGGGGTAGCAACTTTGTGCTGTTTTACCTCATACTTTACTAGTACGACTCTAAATGCTTATAATTCTGCGAGGGGTTCCAAACCTAGCAAATATATTCTTGTTTAGAAATAAGATCATACTCTTTCCTTCGTTGTAGGCCAAGGATACTGCTTCCACCTATTTAGACACATAATCCACAGCAACTAGGATGTACTTGTGACTATATGAGCTCACAAAAGTACCCATAAAGTCAATGCCCCACACATTAAAAAGTTCTACTTCTTACATTTTGGTCATGGGTATTTCATGATGCTTGGATATTAATCCTTGACGTTGGCATTGGTCACAAGTTTTTTCCAAGTCATAAGAATCCTTAAAGATGGAAGGCCAGTAGTACCCACTTTGCAATACTTTTCTCGTAGTCCGTGACCTACATGATGTCCTTCAATAGGAGAAGAATGGCAGGCTTGGAGAATGCTCAACATCTCAACTTTTGGAACACATCGCCGAATAATATTATCCCCACACAACTTGAACAAGTAAATCTCATCCCAAAAATACTTGGTCACATCATGGAGAAATTTCTTCTTCTGATGAAAACTCAAGTCTTTTGGGATCTCCTCAGCCTCTTCTGATCTATGGCCTTCATTCTCCAACCTAGATAGGTGGTTTGCCACTTGATTCTCGTAACCTTTACGATCTTTGACTTTGAATTCAAACACTTGAAGCAACAACACCCACCTAATCAGTCGTGGTTTGGCATCCTTCTTAGCCATCAAATTCTGCAATGCTGAATGATCTGTGTGAACCACCATTTTGGTGCCAAGTAAGTATGCCCTAAATTTTTCGAATGCATAAACCACAGCAAAAAGCTCTTGCTCGATCACCGTGTAACTTTTTTGTGCTCCATTCAAAGCTTTGCTGGCGTAATATATCAGGTGAAAAAACTTTTCCTTCTTCTGACCAAGAACAACTCCAAGAGCAACTCCACTTGTATCACATATCACTTCAAATGGTTTCGACCAATCAGGAGCAATGATGATGGGTGCGACAACTTCTCCTTGAGACAAAGAAATGCTTTTAGAAAACTATCACTAAAATCAAACTTGACTTCCTTCTCCAAGAGTTTGCAAAATTGATTTGCAATCTTTGATGAATCTCCGGTAAAAACCTGCATGACCAAGAAAACTACTTACACCATTCATCGAGATTGGTGGAGGTAGTTTCTCAATTACTTCGATCTTGGCCCGGTCAACTTCAATCCCTTTTACTAAGATATTATGCCCCAACACAATGCCTTCCTTGACCATGAAATGACATTTCTCCTAATTAAGCACCAGGTTGTCCTCTTCACACCTTTGTAAAGCATTACCAAGGTTAGCCAAAAAATCTTCAAAAGAATCTCCTACCATGGAGAAATCATCCATAAAGACTTCCAATGTATCTTCCATCATATTGTAGAATATTGACATCATGCATCGCTGGAAAGTGGTAGGTGTATTGCACAACCCAAACGACATCCATTTAAATGCAAAAGTAACATAGGGACATGTAAAGGTTATTTTCTCTTGATCTTTAGGAGCGATCGATATTTGGTTGCAACCAGAATATCCATCCATAAAGTAATATCAACCTCTCCCAGCTAGTCTATCTAGCATCTGATCCATTAATGGCATTGGAAAATGATCCCGTAAAGTCCATGAGTTTAACTTCCTGTAATCCATACACACTTTTCAACCTGTGACGGGTCGAAGAGGAATCAACTCATTCTTTTCATTTGCCACCACAGTCATACCCTCGTTTTTAGGTATGCATTACACGTGATCACCTATTTACTATCAGAAATCGGGTATACAGCACCCACATAAATCCACTTAATAATTCTTTCTTAACCACTTCTTGTATTGGTGGGTTAAGTCTGTGTTGGTGCTCAATGGAAGGAATACTTTCCTCTTCTAACTGTATCTTGTGCATACAAATACCTGGTGGAATGCCAATAATGTCTGCTATGGTCCACCCAATAGCTTGCTTATATCTCCGCAACACTGACACGAGGTCTACTACTTGCCATTCAACTAAGTCTGCTGCGATAATTACTAGCAAGGTATTGTTTGCACCCAAAAAAATGTATCTCAAATGTCCTGGAAGTTACTTCAACTCCAACACCGGTGGTTCTTCTATGAATGGTTTTGCTAGAGGTGTACGCCTGTTTTTCAAGTCCAGATCTAGTTTTTTTGGAGCATAGGAATAAGACCCCATACCAGTGAAGGCACACACTATCTCATCATGCTCTTCAATACCATCCACATCAAAATTCATCAGTATAGTAGCTAATGTTTTGATCGTAAATCATTCCTCAATAGGAACCTCCATTTCAAGCTCATCAATGACATCAATAAATGATACAACATTCATGTCTCGTTGTTGCTTCATTGATAGGCAAATGTTAAACTTAACTTCTTTATTATTCAGTCAGAATTTAAGCTTATTGCTCTCCATGTCAACTAGGTCTCGCCCAGTGGCTAAGAACAGTCTAACCAAGATTTTGGGCACCTCGAAGTCCACTTCTCAATCTAAGATCACAAAATCTACAGGGAATATAAAATTCGTCACTTTCACCAGCACATCATAAAGAACACCTTCTGGCCTCTTGACCAAACGGTCAGCCAATAACATCGATGTTGGTTTGGGGGCTTCCAAACCCAACTGCTTATAAATTTCTAATGGCATCAAATTGATGCTTGCGCCGAGATCACATAATGCCTTTACAAAGCTAATTCAACCAATCGTGCAAGGAATAGTGAAGGCACCTGTGTCAGCCTTTTTCTGAAACAATGACCTTGATGCTATGGCACTGCAATGATGAATATTTTCATTTGGCTTAAAGCTCATTGTCCTTTTTTTGGTTACTAAGTATTTCATGAACTTGGCATAACCAGGCATCTGTTCAAGAGCTTCTACAAGTGTAATGTTCACCGATAGCTGCTTTAACATAGATAAAATTTGGTGAACTTCCTATCTTCCACCTTTTTTTTAGCTCTATGAGGAAATAGAGGAGGTAGTCTATGAATTTGAGTTAAAGGCTTTGCGGATTGCTCACTCTTCTCCTCATTTAGCATATCATTATTTTTTATTTTTGTGGATTTTTCGGCATCCACACCTTGTTCATCATCTCTTTCATGTTTATCACACTTAACAGGGATATCCTTTTTACTACTAATATCATCATTCAATTCATCTTCAGAGGCAACATCATCTACATGTGTTTGGACTACCAGTTGTGGTTTTGGTAGTACTTTACCACTCTTTGTAGTAATGGACAAGAAAGATCCATCATTCCTTGGATTAGTTATAATGTCACTTGGAAAAGTCCCAGCCTTACGCTGGTTGAATGTTGTAGATAACTGTCCCATGTGGAACTCCAATTACTTGATCAAAGTAGAGTGTGAGTCAACTAGTTGACCCATAGAAGACAAGTCAGTCTTCAACTTCTTAATCCCTGCATAGGTTGACTCAACACCCTTCAACAAATTAGCCATTGTAGCCTCCAAAGAAAGCTTCCCCGAATCATTTACAACATTTTCACGATTTTCTGGCGGTACATACAATACGCTTCGATCGCCTTTATTCTTCCAATTTCCCTGGTCACAATCTCTGTAGCCGGACTTTTCATAATAGTTTTCTCGATTATAGTTTTGACCTTGGTTTCCTTGGCCATTGGCCCAGAAAACCCCCTGATTGTTCAAATAATTTGCTTCCTTGTCAGAATCAGAGTCAGTAGCTTTTCCTTGTGAGCCTACAGCTTTCACCTTTTCCACTCCACCGGACAACAAATGTTTAGTCAATTGATCCATCTGCGTCTTTATATGAGCCATATCCTGGTCATGTTCTTCTTCTCTTCAGTGCTATTCTGCTGACATACCAATTACATAAGAGTTGCTTACCACCTCAGAATCCCTGGTATGTCAAGCCATACTAGTCTTTGTCAGTAGATCAAGTATCTCAGTAGCCTCTGTATAAGTACGAGACATAAAAGCTCATCCTGATGTATTATCAAAAGAGAACTTGGTAACATAATTTAGTGCTCTGTAGAATGTCTGCATCAGATGCTCATCAGTGAGGTGGTGATTCGGACATTGAGTTAACTTTTTCTTGAACCTCAGCCATGTCTCATACAGTGGTTCACGCTGTAGTTGTCTAAAATTATTGATTTCATCCGGCAACTGTAACATCTTGGAAAGCAGAAAGAACCTTTCTAGGAAAGCTCCTTTCAATTGCCTCCAGTGTGTTATAGATGTATGAGAAAGTTCATTAAGCCATAAGGTTGCCTCCCCAGACAGAGACAATGAGAACAATCTCAAACAAATAGCATTCTGAGACACTCCGGGATTGTCGAATAACTTGCAGATGTTGATGAAATTCATAAAGTGCAAGATATGATCATTACCAGGTAAACCTCCAAACAATACCTTCAGAGCCAACAAGTGGATCATAATGCTGGTGATGTTGAATTTGGTGCCTAGAGCAAGTGGTGGTGGAACAATGGCTCCAGTAGCTCAAACTCCATCCAAATTTGCGTCATCTTTATCGTCTAGAGCAACATATACCGCAGGCTGTCGGTATCCTCTATTCTTTTGTCATGAATTTTGGTTTTCTAGGGCAACATGAGCAGCAGGTTGGCCATCAACAGTTTTATCATCACCCAAGTCATTGTCATCTGGATTCTGCACCTGATCGGGCGGTGTAACATACCCTGGTGCAAGTTATTGTCGTTCATCCATATTTCTCCTCAATTTTTGATTAATCTCAGGATCAAGTGGCAACAACGGTTCTCCTGAACGTCTAGTACTTGGCATGCACCATGGTCAACCTGTAATTATAAAAACAACAAATAAAAGTAAAATTAGGAAATTGTACAAATTGTCAAATAACATGCATAAAACTTATTTGACCATCGTATTCCGCAGCAACGGTGCCAAAATTTGATACGCCCAAATTACAACTTCCTTTTACAAGAGTGTAAGGGGTCGTTGTCAAATATAGAACCCAACAAAGGTTGGGGTCGAATTCAACAGAGAATAAACGGTTAAGCAAGTGATATGCAGTTCTTATAATAATTAGCCATCAACTTCCAAGGAATGGGGTTTTTTTGATTTAGTATCAGTATACAATATTTGAATGCCATGAGCAAAGGCAAAATTCCTAACAAATAACTCAATAGAGAAAAGTAAACAGGAATTGTGTTCACCTAAGTTTCCAATCACCAACAGGTTATGAGCAAAAATGAATTGGTATTAAAACACGTGAAAATAAGGCAATCGATTCTATGATTTCATTTAAATATATTTCAACTAATTTAAATGAGTCAACACTTCAATTCTCACGAACTCAAAGTGTCAGCTGTAAATCCAATTTAGGCCTCAATGGATTAATCTTTTTCAAGCATTAATCATTAGTTTAGATATTGACAGCTCCAAACTTTTGTTATGAACTCCTTTTCTTTGAAAGTTAAATTCTCTACCAAGCAATTTAACAAAATACTATTTCCCAATGTTTGAAACCATCAAGAATATGTTTAAGTGAAGGAATTCATAATACTTTCACGTAATGAACACCTATTCACAATCCATAAACCCTAATGGTAATTTTCCACCAAGGATTCCACAACCCTAGTTATGGGTGATTTAGCCACTCATTGTCAAGAGAAAAAGGAAGAAAGAAGTATTTATCATAAAAATAATGAAATCCTTACAATGAAAAATAACCTTCAATGATGTTCAAAACTTGAGTAAAAGAGCTGAAAAACCTTATCTCCAGAGAATGTTGTAAAGAAATATCTCTAGTATGGAAAAGATACCTATTCCAAACCCTAAAATAGGTATTAATAGGCTCAAAATAAGCATGGTTTAAAATTCAAAATAAGTTCTGACGCATCCACCGTTGACGGTAACTAAGACGGTCCGCTAAGAGTTCGACGGTTCGCCAAAGTTACCGTCGCAAAGTTATCGATCAATCATCATTCTGGATAACTATTGGTGGGCCTCTTGACGTTCTTCCATTACCCTGATGGTCCGCCTTGCATGACATCTTCATCTCTTCTTCTTCAGGCTATTTTGGATACGACTTTACGATAATGGTGACGGTCTGCCAAGTCTTTGGTTGTCTGCCGTGGTTACTATCGCCACAGCCTAAACTTGACCCAATTCTAGTTAAGGCTTGGTGGTATTTGTGACAATCCGCCAAGTCTTTGGCCGTCCTCCATGATTGCCATAGCAGACCCTTTTCACCAGATTTTCTCATCTCATGCAGATTCAAGTTTAATTCCTGAAAGTATACATGAAAAGCATAAAAAATAACACATGTTGCTTGAAAACTCATAATTATCCTTAGTTAAATATGCTAAATATGCCTTCATAAACCGTCACATCAACAAGCCCATAGATTGCTTCTCATGAAGCGCTTGATTTAACGTCACAGCACGACTCGATCTCTCAAGCCTCCTTTAACTCCACTTTGCAAATCAATCTTGAGTCCTTACTTTCACCTATGTAGTGTTTCACCTTTTGACCATTGACCTTAAATTTTAGCCCATCCTTGTTTTCAAGTTCAATTGCGCCATAAGGGAAACTGTAACCACTCTATATGGTCCATTCCATTTTGACCTTAACTTTCCAGGAAATAGCTTCAGCCTTGAATCAATAATAGTACTACATCGCCTGCAGTGAATTCTCTCCACTCAATCTTGTGATCATGATACAACTCCATCTTCTACTTATACAAGGTTGAGCTCTCATAAGCACGGAGATGGAACTTATCCATCTCATTCATCTGTTCAAGTCTCATCTTTGTTGCATCACTCTATTCCAGATTTAGCATTTTCAATGCCTACAATGCCTTATGCTCAAGTTTAATAGGCAAGTGGCATGATTTTCCATACACAAGCTGATATGGAGACGCACCAATAAGAGTTTTGAATACTGTCAAATACACCCATAGTGCATCATCTAATTTTCTCACCTAATCAGTCCTATTGGCATTCACAGTCTTTGCCAAAATGGACTTGATCTCTCATTTGGAGACCTTAACTTGCCCGCTTGTTTGAGGGTGGTAAAGTTTCACCACCCTGTGTTTCACACCATATTTCTCAAGTAGAGCCTTAAACAGACAATTGTACAAATGGGATCCTCCATCTCTAATAATAACTCTAGGTGTCCCGAATCTGGAGAATATGTTCTTTTTTAAGAAAGTTATGATGCTCTTACCTTCGTTGTTAGGGAGTGAAACTGCCTCCACCCACTTTGAAATATAATCGACAGCTACCAATATATACTTCATGCCATGTGAGCTCACAAAGGGACCCATACAGTCAATACCCCAAACATCAAACAACTCAAGCTCACATATAGTAGTCATTAGGAGCTCATGTCTTCGCGAGATGTTCCCTTGCCTTTGACATTGGTCACAGACCCATGCATAATCATGGGAATCCTTATGAATGGTGGGCTAGTAATATCCATATTGTAAGATCTTATATGCAGTCTGTGCACCTCCATGGTGACCCCAACTGGTGACGAGTGACACGCCTCTAATATGTTCATTATCTCAACCTCAGGAATACATCACCGAATCACACCATTTGCACACACTCGAAAAAAGAACGGCTCATACCAAAAAAATTTCCTCACCTCATGCATGAACTTCTTTCACTGCTAAAACGATATATCTTCCAGAACAAGATTACTAGCCAAATAATTATCAATATCTGCAAACCAAGGGATTAACTCTTGTGATGCTGCCAACACTTGCTAGTCTGGAAAATTATCATCAATGTCAAGCTCATCCCTTAGTTTTAGCATGGCCTCCTCCTCAAGGCGTGATAAATGATCGGCCACTTGATTCTCAGTCCCTTTTTGATCCTTCACTTCAAAGTTGAATTCCTGCAATAGAAGTACCAATCTAATCAACCTCGACTTTGCATATGTCTTTGCCATGAGGTATATAAGAGTTGTCACTTTTGTGCCAAGTAAATAAGACTAAAATTTCTCGAATGCAAACACAACAGTAAGCAGCTATAGTTTAGTTACAGTGTAATTCTTTTGAGCCGAATAAATAGAATGTAAGATCTTCTCTCTCCATTGGCCTAGGACTATACCTAGCGCCATATAACTAGCATCGCACATAACCTTAAATGGCAAGGTCCAATCTAGAGATACAATAATGGGGGCTGAAATCAACTTCTCTTTTAGACACTCAAAGGTTTTCAGACATGTAGCATCAAACACAAATTTCACATCATTCTCTAATAACTTACACAAGGGGTTCACAATCTTAGAAAAATTCTTGATGAATCTTCTATAAAAACCTGCATGCCCTTCACAGAAATCGGGGGAGGTAACTTTTCAATCACCTCAATCTTTGCCTTATTGACTTCAATACCTTTCTTTGAAATCCTGTGACCAAGCACTATTCTTTCTTTCACCATGAAGTGACACTTTTCCCAATTCAATACCAACTTACACTCCTCGCATCTCCTCAAAAAATTGGCTAGATGTGACAAGAAGTCATCAAATGAGTCACCTACAACTAAGAAGTCATCCATGTAAACCTCAATGGTATCCTCTACCATGTTCGAAAAAATAGACATTATATAACACTGAAAAGTTATGGGGGAATTACATAGACCAAAAAAATCCTCTTGAACACGAACATCCCATATGGACAGGTGAAAGTGGTCTTCTCTTGGTCCACATAAGCAATAGAAATTTGATTGTACCCCAAATAACTATCAAGAAAACAATACCATCTTCTACCAGCAAGACGGTCTAACATCTGGTCCATGAAACAAATAGGAAAATGATCCTTCTTGGTCCATGAATTTAGTTTCCTATAGTCCATGTAAAATTTCCATCCGGTGACTGGCCTCATAGGAATCAACTCATTTTTCTCATTTAGAATCATAGTTATCCCACCCTTCTTTGGTACATATTAGACTGGGCTCACCCATTTGCTATCAGCAATAGGATAAACGACACCTGCATCTAACAACTTAATGATTTCTTTCTTCACAACCTCTTGCATGGGTGGATTCAACCTGTGTTGGTGCTTAATGATGGGCATACAATCCAGCTCGAGCTGGATTTTGTGTGTGCAAATTCCAGGTGGGATTCCAATTATGTCAACAATAGACCATCTAATAGCCCATTTGAACCTCTGCAAGATGAAAACTAGGCCTCAACTTGCCATTCTAATAAATCAGCTGCAATGATAACCAACAAAGTGTTGTTGACCCCTAAAAATTCATATCGAAGATGAGACGGTAGAGCTTTGAGCTCTAAAATTGGAGGCTCCTCAATAGAAGGTTTGGCTGGTGGGGTTAATCTATTCTTTAAATCAAGATCCAACTTCTTTGGTGCGTAATTGTATGAACCCCTACCAACAATTGCATTCACCATCTCATTGTACTCGTCAATACCATCACTACCAAAATTCATGATAACTACCGCTAATGCTTCAACACCAAGTCTCTCCTTAATAGGAGCTACCAACTCATCTTCTTCCATTGTGTCTATCATAAAAATCACACGCATATCCTTCGACAACTTCATAGATTGGTATACATTAAAAGTGACTTGCTCATTATTCAAACTAGACTTCATCTGCCCAATCACCATGTCAACCAATGCACGTCCAGTCACAAGGAAGGGCCTTCCCCAGATAATAGAAACCTTAAAGTCAACCTCATAGTCAAGAATAATGAAATCAGCTGGAAAGATGAAGGATGCAACCCTCACCAAAACATCACATAAGATACCCACCGGCTTCTTCAAGGTACGATCCTCCATGAGAAGTCTTATTAAAGTCAGCTTGGGTGATCCCAACCCTAAATGTTTATAAACTGCTAGCGGCATCAAGTTAATGTTAGCACCAAGATCACATAATGCCTTCGCGAAATTGAAACACCCTATAGTGCATGGGATCATGAACGCTCTTCGGTCTTTCTTTTTATCAACCAAAGATCTAGATGATATGGCACTACAATGGTGTACATTGTCTACAGGTTTAAAGTTCACAGTCTGTTTTTTCGTCACTAAGTCCTTCATAAATTTTGCATAGCCTGGCATTTGTTCTAAGCCCTCTACAAGTGGGATGTTCACAGACAACTCCTTCAACATAGAGATAAACTTTTGATATTTTCCATCTTCATCTTTCTTCTTCAATCTTTGTGGAAAAGGAGGTGGAGGTCATGAAATGGGCTTCATTAATTGTGTGACCTCCTTCCCCTTTCCTTTGTCAGACTTAGCCTCTTTTTTTGCAACTAGAGGCTTTTGAGATACATCATCATCTACCACCAAATTTTTTGCTTCAGTCTCAGTCTCATCGTCAGTACTTCTGGGCTTGTCTCTCTTGTCATCATCCACAGGTATAGACGGATCAATAGTAGTCTTCCCAATTCTACTAGTAATGGCTAGGCAATGACCATCATTCTTGGGGTTTTGGACGGTGTTGCTTGGAAGTGTGCACGGTTGATGCTGATTCAATGTGGCATACATCTACCTAAATTATTGCTCAAGCTATTTGATAGCGGTCGCATGAGACTCAACTTTTAGGCTCATCCCTGAAATATCTGCCCTAATCTCCTTAAGGCAATTTTCTTGGCTCTCAGACGCCTTAATAAGTTTTGCAGGTAAGGCTTCCATCCTCAAACTGCCAGACTCAGCCATCAAACTGCCAAACTCAACATCACGGTTCCCTGGTGGAACTTAAAGGCCACTCTTGTCCTTATAATTGTCTTTCCTCTTCCAATCACCATTACGATCTCTATCCCCATCTCTGTACCCAGACTTATTAGAGTTATTACTATAGTAGTTCCAACCTTGGTTCCCTTGCATAGAGTTCAAATTGTCTTGGTTCAACCCTTGGCTCAAAAACCCACCACCTCTCTGTCAAGATAGTTAGCCTCTTTCTCAGAATCTGAATCTTCATACCTAGGTGTTTTACCTTATGCACCTACCGTATTCACCTTTTCTGCCCCAACTACTATAAATTGCTTAGCAAGCAATCCAATTTCAGTCCTCAGTTGAGTAACCTCTTGAGCCACTGTCTCATCTATTGCTCTCTGCTCTGTTGACGCTCCAATTGCATAAGTACCTGTGAGCCTGTCTACCTCCCGAGTATGCCAACCTCGGTTGGTTTTTATGATCCGATCAAGAATTTTGAAAGCCTGATCCCATCGCAGACTCATAAATGCCCTACCTATGATAGTAGCAGCTACAGCCTTTGTGTTAGCATTCAAAGCTATGTAGAAGATTTCTAACAAGTTTCTCCCAATCATCCTATGGTTTGGAACACTCTGCAGCTTCTTCTTGAACCTTAACCAAGTCTTGTACAGTGCCTCTGAATGCAGCTGCCTGAAGTTAGATATCTCATCTTTCAATTACAGTATTCTGGAGGATGGAAAGAATCAATCTAAGAACTGCATCCTCAACTCGTTCCAGTTACTAATAGCTCCACGTGGTAATTCAGCCAACCACAGGATAGCTTCCCCTGTCAAACAAAATAGAAATAACCTCAGTCGAATAGCCTCCTGACTCACTCCAGGTAGATTATATGATGTGCAGATCCCCACGAAGTTCATAATATGCATGTTTACATTATCAGTAGGAAGGCCAACAAATACCCCCTTTAAATTTAGTAGTTGGATCATTGCACTCGTAATATCAAACTTAGTTCCTTAAGGCAATTCCGGTGGAATGATAGCTCGTGTCTCAATTGGATCCACATAACCCAAATCGTTCTCTGGATCTTCTTAAATTGAGAGATATTGTTGTAGAGGTTGTTGTCCCCTATTTCTTTTTTGTTTGTCCCTCTCATCAAGTGCAGCTAGACGATTCGTATTATCTAGTCTAGCCCTCTCTTCTCTTGTTGCCCGTCTGAAAGCTTCTTGCCTAGCTTTTTCCTCAGTCATCAACTGAGCAGTGACTTGTTCCATAGTTTTCTAACCAACAGAATAAAGTGTTGGCTGATCATGAATCGCACCACCACCCTGAACACCCTCCAATAAGGCTGTTGGATCATAAACTCCTTCATTAACCATCCTTCGAGTATTTCTCAGAGTTCTTTCAAGTTCGTTAACAGGTGAAATTAGGGGATTACCTTGACTCTGAGTACTAGGTATACACTATCGTGTGCCATAAAATAAATAGAAAAGTAAATTAGGAAACAACAACTAATCAACCTCAACAAACACAATTAATCAACTTTGTAACCGTACTCCCCGGCAACAGAGCTAAAATTTAATGTCGCCCAAATTACACCTCCCTAAAAGTATAAAGCGGTCGCTGAATGAAATATAGAACCCAACAAGGTTGGGATAGATCCCATAGGGAATAGGTCAAAATTCTATCAAGTATTTTTCTAAGTAACTGATTTTGTGAAACAAAAGATCAATAGTAACAAGTGTTGAGTTGTTGGATTTGTAATCAATATGAGAGAGGCACTAGGACTGTGATCCCCAATAACTTCATAACTTCATAGGTTCTCCGTACTTTAGTGATCTCACATGGTATTCGGCATGCAAAATTAATAGGGTATGTATCATCTAACCGACTATGTTACTCCCCTTGTAGATGACTATTCCCAAGCACAAAGGTTAATGTGTCATGAGTGTTGCATTACTAACCCCATCTATGATCCTAATATAGTCTTTCCCATTTATCGGCTCAAGGCTAATTAAATGAAGATAACTCCAAGTCTTGTTGTTGATTCGCTATTCCTATCCGATTACCCTTACTACAGTCCAGAGTAGAGATAGGATGAGTCCCAATGCGTGCATTGGTTGAAAAGCAATCAAACCATAAGAAACAACAATATATACCAAACTACTTTCGAGAGTCACTTTGTACTTTGAACACTATGTCGTTAATCCGTCATGGTTCCCACAACCCTAGTTGTGGTGATTAGCTACTCATGATTGCAAGAACACGGGTATAATTCATAGATGAAAACATAAATACGAACTTACAATAATAAGAAAACTCCAAAATCTCAACTTGAATTAAAACCATAGAATCAATGTTCATGAAATTCCAAGAATATGCCTTAGAATCTCATAATATAATGTTATAAAATATGAAAGAGTGTAAACTCGTACAAAAACCCTATAGGAGTATTTATAGACAAAATAAAACCTATCCTATTACAAACAGGAAATTTGGGTCGGCTGCTTCAAACGAGAGAAAGGTACTATCGTGGTTAGAACCCACGATTGTCCTTTGGTGCTCGTGGTTTGGCTCATGAGATTTCATCTTCAGGTCTTCAATGGTACGGCTCTCAGTACGACCTCGTATCTTTAACTCACAACCGTACAATGTGGTCGTCTTATCGATCTACACTTGGTTTTTCTACAATCTCTAAATCTGGCCTTCTTTCCCATGACATCATGGTATGACTATGATTTCAAAGCATGGTCGCGGGTTTCCTTCGTCTGATCTTCACTTCACTTGACTCCTACAAATTGCAATTTAGGCAGGTCTCCTACGATTGCTTTGTACGGTCGTACAATCAACCTACAACCGTATAATTCAGTACTTTCCTTCTCCGAACCTATTTATCTTGCAAACACTAGAAAAACCATCTTATGCACATAAAAATACCCTTGTACTTGCAAGTATTCATCATTTTAATTGTCTCAAGTGCCGTAACTTCACGACACATCATTAATCTAGTGATTAATATAAATTATGTTAGCATTGATGAAAAAACTCATATAATAAATTTTAAATCCTGAATTTCGTTTTGCTTACTTGAAGAAATGTTAGGTTTAAAAAGATTATAGGAGCCTGAACCCCAAAAAAAAAAAAAAAAGATGTTAATGAAGTAAAACGATTAAAATTAAAGTTGAATATCATGGGTTCATAAAAGCAAAAACTTGATGGAAGGACAAAGACATTTATAAACTTGATTAATTTACTTAGTATTAATTTGCAAAATATAATAAAGTAACTAAATAATATTTAAAAATATTATTGATAAATTTAGACATTAGAAGAACTGTGAACAAAATAATAGAAATTAAATGACAACATATATGAGGAGTAAGAAAAAACATTATATATGTTATATCTATATCTTCTATATATCGATATCTATATCTATCTTCTATATATATATACTAAATAGCAAGAAAGTCTTGCCTATAAACTTGCCTAAGTGACAGCCCAGAATGATGACAAATGTTAGTTTTTAGGACAAGTTAGTTACAGTTAGGTATTAATTAGTTTTTAATTATTTTGTTCAATTTAAATTTTAAAACAATAAAATCTTTATAGTTTTAAATAAAATATTTTATTTTAAACTTTGATAGTTACTACAATTTTTTAAAAATGTTTTAACATTCAAATTTTGACATATTTTTTTATCATATGATTGTTAGCAAAAAGATCCAATTTTTAAAAGATTTCATATTCCAAATAGTTTATTACAGACAAAATCAAAAACATATCCTATTATGAAAACAAATGCAAATGTTTTTACATAAATTTTTTAATTTGAATTTTTTATTCTAATTTCAGCGGGAAGTTACAAATTAATAGATTATATAATATAGTTTTTTTATTTTAGAATTAATTTATATAATTTTAAATTGACTTACATAATATAATTTTAATTGATTAAATGTGGTAACTGTCCAACTTAAAACATTTCTTTTTTTAAAAAAAAAACAATTAACTGATTTTGAGTAAGACTTTTTCAAACACATTTTTCTTAATGTGTACCAACGCACACAATTATAAAATTACTTATTATTTACATTAATATTTTAAATTTAAAAATAAAAAGCAGGACTCCTTTTTTTTGACTCTTTATTTTGGACAACTATTTCTAATCTTTTTATTTTAAAAAATTCTTTAAAAAGATAACTACCATTGTAATTTTAAATTTTAAATTATGATTGGTTAATTAATTTTAAAATTCAAATTCAAAACTAAAGATGGAATGTTTCTGAAAGCAATTCAAATTATAGATTACAAAAATAAAATGTTTCTGAAAGCAATTCAAATTATAGATCAATTTTTTAAACATATATTAATTTTGAAATGAAAATGTTTAGATAACTTTATCTATCCGTTTGAATCTGAACAAAGAGATAAAAGTTTTTAAATAAAACTGATTAAATACAATAAATGTATGAATTTCTTAATAATTATAATTGATATTTGATTTAGAAAAAAACGTTTAAATAAGAACATCTAAAAATTAAACTTGAAATACCTACATTTGAAATTCAAGAGATTTTTTTTTAAAAAAAAAAAAAACATAGCTAAACTGCCCCATTACTCCACTAACTCCATTTCATGCACCCCTCCCACCTCCCCACGTCACTTTATTTGTCAATTTACTTGCAATACTTCACTTTATAAAATACACAACAACATTAGCATTAAAAAATTCCAATATAAACTTACAACATAAAATTCCACCGAAAATTTTCAATACACAAATTATTTTGAAACATAAAATTCAAAAACAAAAAAAACTGTCATTTCAAATTTGAAGTTTGAAAATCTGAAAACCGTACATAACTGCTACCATAATTAAATCTTTTAATTTATCATATTCTTCTTCTACTACATCAGTTTTTTCTTTTTCAAGTCAGACCAATCATTCATTTTCTAGGAAGGAATTTCTTTGCAAACTTCATTTGACAATGTAGATTAGTTCATTTGGACTTGGAATTTAAATGTTTCCAACTCTTGAATAAACATGAAACTGTTTGACAATATAATTGTTTAAAGCTATTATTGCAGAACGAGTCACTTCCATAGCGGCTTCTCCTTCAATCAACCCAAAGGTACCCATTATCTTTTTCTCTCAAAATATTAACTTTTGCACCTAAAAATGTAAAGGTTATAATTATGAACGACTTTTATCATCGGGGTTTCAATTTTTTCTTTTTCTATTTTGTTTTGATACTCAAATATTCAATCTTTTCACATATCGGCATGAAACTTGATTTGATTATCTAAGGAATTAAAAACTTTGTTTTTTCAAATGTAAAGTTTTATCATCTGGGGTTCATTGTTTTTAAAAAGTCTCATTTGTTGATTTTTTTTTGGTTACAGTATTGTCACAAATGAGTACATCTCAACAAATATATTGTAATGACCCTCATATTGAAATTTAGAAATTTCTGTGTTTCGACCATTTTTCCCTCCCCCGAGGTTGCTTTATCTCATTTACGAGTTGTGGGGATGGTTGGTACGGTTTCCGACACGTTCGGAAGTGTTTTAAATGCATTTGTGGTTTTGATCATCCTTAAAGGGGTTAGTTAGACTTTGTTCAACTTTTCGTGATCCAAGCCTCTGATGATGATTCTGACAGTTCCATTAGATCCGGAATGTCAATTTTGGATTAGTAGAGTGGTTAGTTCGGGTCCCGAGCCTTTGTTACGCATTTCGACCCTCCGTTTGAAAACTAGTTAAATTTGGCCAACAGGGGTCCCGGGGGTTAATTTTTTGAAACCAATCCTTTTCAAAAAATTGACATTGGCATTGAGTCCTAAACGTCGAAAATAACATAGTAACATTATTGGTTTATTTTCGTGGGGTCCCGAATGAATTCCGAGGGTCCGTTCGGAGAATTTTTAAAACAAGTGTGTTGCTGGTTTCAGCTGTTTCTGGTGCATGGCTCACCTTTCTTCGCATTTGCGACCTCCTCTATCTCGTTCGTGAAGAGCAAATAAATCCTTCATCGCGGTTCGTGGACAGAGGCCCACGTTCACGAGGGTTTGGGTCGGGAAGCCTCGTGATCGCAACCTTGGGGCCCGCATTCGCGAAGGAAAATGACCTGGACAGATTAAAAACCCTCATTTCAACCCCAAATCATATTTTTTCCTCTTTTGGACTTCTAGATTTCTTTACAATTCCATCTTCAAATCCTTAATTTTAAATGAGATTTTGGAGTTTTAAACGGTGAAGCTTGAAAATGGTTTTTCTTCGATTTGAACCTTGTTTTTAACTCATTTTTGCCTGGGTTTCCTACCATAGACTCCTCTTGATATGGGGAACATTATTCTCAAATAAAATTCTGGTTTTACCCCTTTTGTTTTCGAACTCATTTTCGGGGTCCGTGTTGGACCCATCTCGATTATAGTCGATATAGGTATTGTTGGGTTTTTTTTGACTTGTAGATGTTGTATTTGATTAGATTGGTCATGTTTGGAGATGTGTCAAGGGAGTTGAGCTTTCGGTTGAGGCTTTGGACAGTGTTTGGACTTACGGATCTTCTTTAAAGGCAAGTTGAGCTATACCTTGACTTTTTTCAAAGTGTTTATATGTTGTAGCCTGTTTGTTGGTATGTGATTAATCTGGGATTAGGGGTCTCGCTTAAGTGAAATGGCGAGCATCTCCGTAGATACCAGAGTCTTTTGGTTGATTGTAGTTAGATTATTGTCTTTCTTAGTTAGTATTGCTGCTTGTAATTATCCCTAGAGTAGAATGTAGATAGATAACTTAGTGATCTTGAAATATTAATATTGGATTCCTATTGTAGAGTTTGAATCTTGTTTATCGAATTTTATTGTGATGATCGGAGATTAATGATCATTAGAGAATACTTAGAGCATAAATGGACTTGTAATAGTGGATGAGACTTATTGTATGAAATAAGCTAGGTTTGGGTAGTTTCGCGATATATTGTCTTTGAGATTGTTGTTAATTTTGTGTTGCCCGTGTGGGGATTATGTGAACTTTGCTATGTACTTGACTAATTAATTATGATCGTGTGCCCGAGTGAGGGCTTATATGCATATTGCTTTTGAATTGAGAGGATATATTATTGTGATCCCCGACTGGGGGCTTGACTTGATGTTATTGGTCATGTTTGAGCATTAAATGCCCTATCTATTATTGTGCCGCTCGAGTGGGGGCTTGACTTGTTATCATAGGCCTTATCTGTGCATTAGAATGTCGTATCTATGATTGTGTTGCCCGAGTGGGGGTTTGACTTGACATTATAGGCCTTATCTGAGCATTTAACTGCATATTCATTATAGTGATGCCCGAAAGAGGGGTTGAAAATGATAATATTGATGAATACATGACCATCTATTCTAGTGGTATCAAGTGGAAACTGATATTATGATTATTGATACATTGAGTTGATTCTAAGCTCACTTATACATGTATTGAATGGATTTGATCTTCATACTGATTGGTTGTGAGCATTACATCCTCATATCACGCATGCATATTCATGAGACATTAGTACCACTGAGACATTCTAATTTTGTAAGAAAACGAGACACTTTATAAAACACCTATACCGAGGGATTTGCCGGTAAGGTTGATTTGAGACATGAGATTGAGATTATGAAAAATATATGGGTTTCTAAACCCCCATGTCCAACTTTGGTAGTAGAGTTGCTCGGTAGGTGTATACAAAAGTTATGCGATAACTTTCAAATATTCATCATCATCCCATCATCATCATTATATTACATTGCATCATTTGCATTGCATTGACATTCTTTGGAATGGTTTGGTATTCTGGTAGTATGTACTCTTGTATTGTATTACCGTAATAGAATCTTGTTTGTGATATTGTGTTTGAGCATTCATTTCACTTCATTACATTATCTTACATCATTTTATATTAATTGAGAGGTTGAGATATTATGAGATGTGGAGTATGGCTGTGGCTTGATCAGAGAGATAGTAGTGTAGCACATCTTGGTAGCATGAGATACACTCTTATATATGTATACTCTCCCAGTTTGATCCTATATTATTGGTTGCTTATCATTGATTAAGCTCGATTTATTGTATTAGTGAGTCTTCTTCATAAATGACTTTCCTTATTTGTTGATCATGACGTGAATAGTGTTGACTTACCTATATTAATGTGCTTACCCTATTTTTGATAAATCTGGACCATTATGTTGGGTCACACCTGATAGGATGAAGTGCTGTAATTGTGGGTTATAGACTGTTTGGGAAACCTTGGGTAGTTGGGGTGGTGGTTCTCGCCATCGCTTTGTATTAGGGTCAATTTTCGACTATGTTTGCTAAGTACATGTGGTTTCATACTCACCCTTGCTTTTCTTTCCTTTTTCTTGTTTTTTGCACCTCGTGTAGGTATTGGATCGAGTAGCAGTTTGTAGATCATTTTCTTCTAGTGTTTGTATTTACGGAGATCGAGGTTGTTACTGATGGACTTCAGAGTTACAAGATGTCTCCTCTTTTGTCTTGTGCTTATTTTTACATTTAAGATACTATAGACCATTCAATATTATTCTGTATTAGAGGCTTATACTAGTGACAACCAGACTTGAGATATATCTTGTATTATTAGTTCTTCTATAAATGTTTTGGGATTATTTTGTTTCTTTTTTTCTTTCGCTTCTGATTTACTTGATTTTTGAGTTTGGGGTTAGGATAGGCTTACCTGTCTGGAGGGAGTGATAGGTGCCATCACGTACTCTATTTTTGGACCGTGACAAATTGGTATCTGAGCCAGGTTCATTGGTCACATTAGTACAAGTCGAGTTTAGTAGAGTCTTGCGGATTAGTATGGAGACGTCTGTTATCTATCTTCGAGAGGCTACATGACTTTATGAGAAATCCATTTCTTCATTTTATTCCATGCATTCATAGATTTTTATAACTCAGAATCTCTTATTCACTCTCTCATAGATTGTGAGCACGCATTTTTTCTTATATAAAGATTTAGAGCCTGTGCCTTAGTGTGCGGAAGGAGCAGGGTTCGAGGCAGAGGTCTGATCGGGATATCCAGACCAACTAAAGGTTAGGTTAGAGTTACCTCTTCAGGTTCTAGGGTTGCTAGTGGTGGTAGTTCTTGTGAGTTAGAGGGGTTGAGGCCAGTTCAAACACCACCGTGATCGTACCTATACTTGAAGATTGGTCGGTTCGAGTGTTGGGCTTTCTTCAGAGGGTGGCTACTATCTTTATTCAGTATGCTACTTCAGGGCTTCAAACTCCAGGTGCATCTATGAATCCTACTGGTTCTGCTAGTTTTGATGAGATATTGCCAGGGATTACTCCATATCTAGTGACTTTACCCTTTATATCAATGGAAGGACATATTAGATTTGTAGAGTTCATGAAGACAGATCCACCTCGGTTCGATAAAGATCCTAGATTTGATACTTATATGTTCTTGCTTGGTTGCTATGAGAGGTTGCACATGTTTGGTTTGATGAATTTTAATGGAGTAGACTTCACTTTTTTTTAGTTCTTTGAGCCATCTAGACAGTGGTTGAGGACCTTTGTAGAGGGTAGACCAGTTAGATCACCTCCTCTTTTGTGGGATCAGTCTGCTTAAGTGATTTCAGAGGAGTTTATGTAGAAATATGAGAGGCTTGCAGGCCATAGGGCCCAGGGATTTGATGATCATAGCAATATGCATGATGGAGGTTAGGATCTTCGTAGTTATACTTGGAGAGGGTTAGATCATGGTGGTCGTTCGGGTTCTTCAGTCTTAGCTTAGCGGGTTCCGACTTCTTTAGGTTACTTTTTATGTGGGGATCTTGGGCACTATAGGAAGGTTTACCCACAGGTTAGACAAAGAAATACTTCACCAGTTGCTCCAAGAGATGACATATCCCAGTATCATATTTCACAAGATGGACTCGAGGTAGGAGCTCCTAGTACAGTAGCCATAGGTATGGTTCTTGGTGAGCCTTTATTATGCCTTAGTGGTATTTGACTATGGTCCTTCATTCATCTATGTTTATTTATTCAGTATTAAGTCTTGATATGATTCATGAGATTTTGCTGGGTCTACTGATATTGCTACCCCATAGATATTTCCTTAGTAGTGGATCGGGTGTGCCGATCCTATGTTGGGACTTGTTCAGAGTAAATCACTGGATTTGGTTTGATCTTTTGAGTATGATGTTCTTGATGGTTATGTCGTGGGATAGTGGTGGGTCGATTCTAGGTTTTGGTACACTTTCAGGTTGTAGAATGGACTGGTCTTATGGTTTTGGCATTTTGGATAGTAGTATACCTAGCGGTACTTATTAGTGGTGGCCCTTGCAATAGCCTAGACTTGTGGTGTGATTGATTTGAAAGGATTACAAATAAAGAATTCTGGTTGGATAAGGAAAGATTTTAGGCATTTGGGCCTTGCGATTTGTTACTTTCTTAGTGATTAGCCTGGCTTGCATGATTGGACTCGATGGTTTTGAGACACTCCTCGGTTAGATTTGAAGGGTTTTAGCTTATTAGAGATTCCTATTTTGATTTGGAAAGAGTTTTGAATGGAAAGGAAAATTTGGTTATAGAGTTGCTCCTTAGTAGCTAAGTGGCTCGATGGGATATTCTTGCTCATAAGCTTTAATTAGAGTATGTGTTATTCTTTGGGGATTTTGTCTTCGGGAATGTTGAATGAGAATTGAGCTGGTTAAGTTGTACCTTAATAGTCAACGACTCTGGTGTTAAAGAATATTGAATGGGAAGAGAGTTAAGGAAAAAGATAAGGATTTTTGTGCATAAGGAAATCTGTTATATTCAGAGTTTAGCGATGATTCTTTTGAGTTTTAATTTGTGAATTGGGCGTCCGTCAGTGAGATATAGTTGTTGTTGCACTTATTCTATGGGTTGATTTTTTCTATTATAATGAGTTGCTTATGTGTGCGGGATCAGGAAGACTTCTTGTTCTACCAGATTATTGAGGACTTTGGGTTGTTTGATGACTTTTGGGTATTGAGGGCTACACATGTTACTACGATAAGTAGCTTCAGTTTTCACTGTTATTTAGAGACTTCATATCTATGGTATATAGAGTTTATGTTGATTCTCCATTGCCTCAAGGGATAAGCAGTAGGTTTTGACTATGGAATAGTAATCTAGTGTGCTAAGTGTAACTTTTGAGGTTCTGGGTGATTTTGATACCGAATTCTGGCCTAGTAGCTTTAGCCTGAGGCTATAGTGCGGTTTGATTTGATAGAGATAGTATCAACCTTAGGTAGGTTGATTCAGTGTTTTGGTGGGTAGTTATGTGATTTATGGGTTCCTTGGCTTTTGTGGATTCGAGAAAGATTTTTCGTCTTGTGATTATAGCCAGTGTCTTGTGGTGCCTTAGTCGGGTTTAGGCTAGCCGAGTGTGTTCAGAACTTCTGTTATGTTCGACTTAGTTTCTGGGTATAGAGGAAGTTTGTGAATAAAGAAATTCGGCTTTATTGAGAATTTGGCCTTAGATGCAAGTGTTGTGGCCTGGTGAGTCCTTATGTGATATATTTCTGGTTCTATGGTGAGACCGGTAGTTCTATAGTTGTGACTCCATATTGGAATGCTTGCTTGATATTTCTCGAGGGTATTTTTTATCCTATACCTTTTTTGGCATTTTCTTGCTTGCACGTTCGAGGATGAATGTGAATCTTAGTGGAGGATACTATAATGACCCTCATATTAAAATTTAGAAGTTTCTGTGTTTTAACCATTTTGTCCTCCCTCGAGGTTGCTTTATCTCATTTACGAGTTGTGGGGATGGTTGGTACGATTCTCGACGCGTTCGAAAGTGTTTTAAATTAATTTATGGCTTTGATCATCCTTAAAGGGGTTACTTTGACTTTGATCAAATTTTAGTGATCCGAGCCTCGGATGATGATTCTGATAGTGCCATTAGATCCAGAATGTCGATTTTGGGTTAGTAGCGTGGTTAGTTCGGGTCCCAAGCCTTTGTTTCACATTTCTACCCTCCGTTTGAAAACTAGTTAAATTTGGCCAAAAAGGGTCCCGGGGGCTAATATGTTGAAAATGATCCTTTTGCAAAAATTTGGCATTGACATTGAGTCCGGAATGTCAAAAACAACCTAGTAACATTATTGGTTTGTTTTCGTTGGGTCCCGAACGAATCATGAGGGTCCGTTCGGAGAATTTTTCAAATAAGTGTGTTGCTGGTTTCAGCTATTTCTGGTGCATGGCTCACCCTCTTCGCATTTGCGACCTCCTCTATCACGTTCGCGAAGGATAAATAAATCTTTCATCGCAATGGAGGGTACAACGATCGTGAAGTATAGTCCGTGGGTCGGGTCAAGTTTTCATTTGCGTTTGCAGCCAGAGGCCCGTGTTCGTGAAGGTCTGGGTCAGGAAGCCTCGTGATAGCAACCTTGGGGTCAGTATTCGCGAAGGCAAATGACCTGACAGATTAAAAACCCTCATTTCGGCCCCAAATCTTATTTCCCCCATTTTTGGACTTCTAGAGCTATTTCAAAGGGGGTTTTGAGATTTCTTCCGTGAGTAAGTTTCCTAATCTTGCATTTATCATTTCCCATTGATTTTTTTACAAATCCATCTTCAAATCTTTGATTTTAAATGAGATATTGGGGTTTTTACCGGTGAAACTTAAAAATGGTTTTTCTTTGATTTGAACCTCATTTTTAACACTTTTTCGCTTGGATTTCCTACCATAGACTCCTCTTGATATGGGGAACATTATTCTTTAATAAAATTGTAGTTTTACACCTATCATTTTCCAACTCAGTTTTGGGGTCCGTGTTAGACCCATCTCGATTATAGTTGATATGGGTATCATTGGGTTTCTTTTGACTTATAGATGTCATATTTAATTTGATTAGTCGTGTTTGGATATGATTCGAGGGCGTCGAGCTTTCAGTTGAGGCTTTGGACAGTGTTTGGACTTGCGGATCTTCTTTAAAGGCAAGTTGAGCTATACCTTGACTTTTTCATAAGTGTTTATGTCTTGTATGCCTGTTTGTTGGTATGTGTGATTTGTCTAGGAATAGAGGTCCCCCTTAAGTGAAATCGCGAGAATCTCTGAGGGTACCAGAGTCTTTTGGTGGATTGCAGTGAGATTACTGTCTTTCTTAGTTAGTATTGCTGCTTGTAATTATCCTTAGAGTAAAATATAGATAGATAACTTAGTGATCTTGAGATATTAATATTGGATGCCTATTTTAGAGCTTCAATCTTGTTTAGCGGATTTTATTGTGATGATCGGGAATTAATGGCCTTTAGAGAATACTTAGAGCATAAATGGACTTGTAATAGTGGATGGGACTTATCATATGGAATAAGCTAGGTTTGGGTAGTTTCGCGATATTTTGTCTTTGAAATTGTTGTTAATTTTGTGTTGTCTGTGTGGGGCTTATGTGAACTTCACTATGTACTTGAGTAATTAATTATGATCGTGTGCCCGAGTGGGTGCTTATATGCATATTGCTTTTGAATTGAGGGGATATATTATTGTGATGCTCGAGTGGGGGCTTGACTTAATGTTATTGGTCATGTTTACGCATTAAATGTCGTATCTATGATTGTGTCGCCCGAGTGGGGGCTTGACTTGACATTGTAGGCCTTATCTGAGCATTTAATTGCATATTCGTTATAGTGATGCCCGAGAGAGGGGTTGGAAATGATAATATTGATGAATACATGACCATTTATTTTGGTGGTGTCAAGTGAAAACTGATATTATTAATTATTGATACATTGAGTTGATTCTGAGCTCACTTATACATGTATTGAATGGATTTGATATTCATACTAATTGGTTGTGAGCATTACATCCTCATATCACGCATGCATATTCATGAGACATTGGTATCACTGAGACATTCTAATTTCGTAAGAAAATGAGACATTTTATAAAACGCTTATACCAAGGGATGTACAGGTAAGGTTGATTTGAGATGTGAGATTAAGATTATGAAAAGTATATGGGTTGCGAACCCCCCCATGGGTCCTACTTTGAGAGCAGTGTTGCTCGGTAGGTGTATGCAGAAAGTTATACGGTAACTTTCAGATATTCATCATCACTACATTACATTGCATTAACATTCTTTGGAATGGTTTGATATTGTATTAGTATTTACTCTTGTATTGTATTACCATAATAGAACCTTGTTTATGATATTATTTTTTAGCATTCATTTCACTTCATTACATTATCTTATATTATCTTATATTAATTGGGAGGTTGAGATATTATGAGACGTGGGGTATGGCTGTGGCTTGATCGAAGAGATAGTAGTTTAGCACCTCTTGGTAGCATGAAATACACTCTTATATATGTACACTCTCCCTGTTTGATCCCATATTATTGATTGCGTATCATTGATTAAGCCTGATTTATTGTATTAGTTAATCTTCTTTATAAATGACTTTCCTTATTTATTGATCATGACGTGAATAGTGTTGACTTACCTAGTTTAATGTGCCTATCTTGTTTCTGGTAAATCTGTGGACCATTGTGTTGGGTTACCCCTGATAGGATGAAGAGCTGTAATTCCGGGTTATAGACTATTTGGGAAACCTTGGGTAGTTGGGGTGGTGATTCTCTCCATCACTTTGGATTAGGGTCATTTTTTGACTATGCTTGCCGAGTACATGCGTTTTCATACTCACCCTTTCTCCTCTTTCCTTTTTCTTGTTTTCTACACCTCATGCAGGTATTGGACCGAGTAGCAGTTTGTAGATCATTTTATTCCAATGTTAGCATTTGCGGAGATCGAGGTAGTGGTTGATGGACTTCAAAGTTACCGAATCTCTCCTCTTTTATCTTGTGCTTATTTTCGCATTTAAGATACTATAGACCATTCGATATTATTCTGTATTAGAGGCTTGTACTAGTGACAACCAAATATATCTTGTATTATTAGTTCTTCTATAAATGTTTTGGGATTTTTCTGTTTCTTCTTTTCTTTCGCTTTTGATTTACTTAATTTTTGAGTTTGGGGTTGGGATAGGCTTACCTGTCTGGAGGGAGTGACAGGTGCCATCACATACTCTATTTTTGAACCATGACATATATCGACCTCAAATTTCATTGAAAGCAAAGCATTTTACTCAGATGTGTTAGCAAGAAGTTATCATTACTCATGGTGCGTTAGTTACATCTTAATTATTTCTCTAAATGTGTGTAATTTACGACTTATTTTTTCATTAAAATGATTGGCTTTACTGTTGATTCTGATGGTACAATTTTTGACATATGCTCCTCTACTTTGATGGCAACTTTTTGAGTTTAGATGAGTTTTATCATTTGGTGTTGCATTGGATTATATCCCTTTAATTATAAATGAGTTTATGAAGTTAAATTTAAGAGAATAATATATGAAATCCTAGCCTATGAGTACAAGTATGGTTACAGACATCGATGAGAACGCTGGATGATATGCATATTGTCAGTTAAAGTAAGCTCAATTTATTAAACCTTGTTTGATTGAGACATGAGTTCTACCAGAATGAGTCACGAGCTTCATAAGATCGACATGTGATGTGATCATATATAACTATATATGAGCTACTAAAGTTGAGCCATGATTTTTTTCAATAGTGCATGAGTTATAGTTTTTGATGGTTGTTGTTGGATGGTTAATTAAATTTAGTAAATGTTTGGCCATGAAATAAATTAGAGTTATTTTTTAATCTTTGTGAGCAAATTGGAGTGAAAATAGTGAAAACACCCTTTTTATTATTTTTGAAATTTTAGAAAACTTTCCCGTTTAAAAAAATATATTGAGGACTAAACAAAATATGCATTCAGTTTTAATCTGTTTCTCTATAACTACCTATATTTTTGTTATATTTATCTTATTATGTGAAGTTTATATTGAAATATCTTTTGCAGAGAATGTTGATCCTATAAATTGCTAATTGCTAAGAAGTACATTAAGTACAAGGACTCCAAACAACCAATTAGGGTTAGAGTTAAAGATCTTCTTAGTCGAGTGACTCTTGAAAATACGATAGGCCAGATGATTTTGATTTGTAAGACTGGTACTAAAATTAAAAGCATAAAAGACTACTATTATATTGAAACATTTTCAAATTTGTATAGTAATATTGTGTTCATGTTTGTAAATTTATTTGTGATATATACATTTCTATTGCATCTATTTTTTCTTCTGCAATTTGTTTTATTAATTTGTGGAGATTTTATAATGTTAGTCTAAATGTAATAGTAAACCCTGTTTACTTTGACTATACTACTTCAGTTATATCTCACATATTAGTCTAAATGTAACAGTAAACCCTGTTTACTTTGGCTATACTACTTCAGTTACATCTCAAATCTATATAAGTCTGTATCATTTGCATATTTGTTTGGTATTTTTTTTTTTGCATTTAAATTTCTTTGTTAATCGGTGTGTCTTACTTTTTTTTATGGTTGTCTTATTTGGCATATTCATTACTACTACCCTGTGACCTTTGTTTTGATTAAACTTTTATCGTCAATATATGAGTTTTCTTTGTTCACCGGGCAACAATTAAGACCATCCTCTAGAATAAAGATAATGTCTTGAAATTGTACGCCTTTCCCCAATAAATCTTCTTTATGTGTTAAAAAATTGAGATATTGTTTACGAGGCGATATGTGCGAGATAGGTTTGCATTTACTATGTTCGAGATAAAATATAGTATTTCTGGCATTTGAATAGAGATTAATTTAAGGGGCTTGAAATTCTGAGATTTTTATAAATGACATTGGGTGTATAAATCAGCCCTATTAAAAATGCAATATGAAGTAAAACAATTATGTTGATGGTGATGGTACATATGATACAGGTGTTGGTGGCTTTTCTTTCTTTTAAATGATTTGCGCATCGCGCGGGGATGAATACTAGTATACTAAATAACAAGAAAGTTGTCACGAGCCAATTTACTGGATCGTGCCACCTAGATAGGAGAACCCCTTACCACCCAATCAATATACATGCGGAAGTCTTTAATTATTGGAAATAATCAGTTTTTATTACAACAGTGTTAAAGAATTGAAAATGCAGAAATAGAAACTACCCTAGGACCTAGTCTAAACAGGTACAAGAGCTGCTAAAGAGGAAATAGCCAAGACACAGCTTCCACGATGAATGACAGAGTGGGAGCTACTGAATGATCACTACCGCGACAGTCAAGAAACAAACACTGAATCCTACAAATAAACTATACCCCGAAAAGGGTATAGCAAGATTAGCATCAGTACAAACCATACATACTAGTAAGCCTCATTGGTTAACCCGAATTGGGTTACACGAATATGACATAAATATCCAAAAGAAACATGCATTCTTTTACTTTCATTTCCAAACCCTTCTAACTACCCCATTCCCATTAATAAAATCCAGTCATGAACTCTGAAGTACAAAACCTGCCCTTACGACTCTACCACCCCTGAACCACTAAGTCTAAACCCACACCAGGAATTACCCTAAATTCGGAAGACAACTATGACAAAAAAATCCTAGGCCTGAATCCTTAAATCTAGTAAGTCGCATAGCATACCTGGAGAAGACTCGCTAGGACATGTAACCTGTCCTTCCGGCTCGAATATTAGATCAAAATTAATTCTTAACCCACACTCGAATTTCTCCCTATCCGGCTAGCATAGGATTCCCTACCCAACCCCCTACCTCCTTGGTCATTCCACTACCCGATGTAATATAATAAACCAAGACAATATAAGAAATAAGAATTACACTATAGACCGACCACCCTTAACTATATTACAGAACAACAAGTTAATCCAGACTCGAAACCAACACATAATTAGCATAACAAGCAACAAAAGGCATTTAGGGGATCATACCAACAAGCCAACACCTTAGCACCAAGTCAAGTTCAGACAGACTATACATGCAATTTCAAGAGACGATTAGTTAAATCAAACCATAATCAAGTCAACACAACATTCAGGGCATTCCAATACAATATAGAAATCCATTCCATGAATACCAGTTGAAGGATCATATTTAATTCCAAGATCAATGTCAACATACCATGACTTCATTACCCAAAAATCCCCAAAATATATGACCAGAATCGGACCATGTAAGAATCCCAAACATATAACAACATATAAATGTATTCCCCGGTCCACTCATGGAACCGTCAAACTCACCTGACCCTCGTACATACACTCTATGGGTGATGCATCCACCCCCTAGATATGACCTGCAGGGAACAAATTCCATCCATGTACTAAACCCCAGACATAAGTGTCTGCCAACTTTATTTCACCAAAAACCGGTGAGAATATCCAAATACTGAAACATTCCACATTTTATAAAATAAGACAGGTTAAATCAATAAACGAGTAAGATCATTATATTGACCACACCAAACAACATGCATTAACCCGCCACACTACAAGTAGGAAACATACACACATAATACAAGTGGGATTAAACTATGATACCATCCCTTACACTACCGGCTAGGGCCTTAGCCATGACACACCCACACTACTACACTCCTAATACCACCCCAAAAACTTCCACCTAAGAATCTTTGGAGGTTCACTATTACCTTACCTGATGTAATTAATTACCTTAAAGATCAGCTAATAACCGGTAAATTACCATATCACTACCCCAAAAAATAAGTATACAATCGTGAACCATCCAATTTATAGTATAAGTATAGCATGAACATGATAAGGTCTATGGACAACCCCAAAATAATACTTTACCCGAACTTTTAACCAATTTTAGCCATTCTAACTCCGTGCCCGAAGGCCTAGACATGAAATCTCCCATTCATCTACGTTATAAACATGATCTCTAACCCGGTTCTGAGCTACTCAATTAAACTTAGCTTACCTGGATGTCAACCAACTATAGGAAGGACAAATCAATGCAATTCTAGCCTGAAGTCAAGATCATGGACGCACTAATCCTCGGCAATCCATGGGTTTGCACCCATCCGAACCCTTTTCTCCTCCTCTCCATGGCTTCAAGACATGAGAGATAGCCCTTAGGATTTTTTTGAAGCCTCCCACGTTGTCTATTTCAGCCAAAATGGAGAAGGAAAATAAATTTCGCTTAAGTGGGGTTTTGGACTGCGTCGCCCCGCTATAGCGGAATAAATCTCGCGATATCGGGTTGAGGTCAGCCCGACCTAAAATATTTAAGTCCCTAAATCTTAAATACTCGTGGCCCACGTAAGCTTTCAAATAACATTCCGATAATTTCTGAACTCTGTAATAATATCGAGGTGTTTCCTAATAACAACGGATTCAATTGTTACAAAAGTCTTGCCTATAAACTTACCAAGTGGAAGCCTAAAAAATTGACATGTGTTAGTTTTTAGGAAAAAATAGTTAATTAGGTAAGAATTAGTTAGTAAGTAATTTTCAATTTAAATTAAAAAGATAAGAAATGTTTCTTCTATTTCTTCTATACTTTAAACCAAAAAAATTCCCTAAAACTAAGAAAAATATTCTATTTTTTCAATTTTATTTTCTTCCATTTTAATAAATCTTATGTTTGACTATATTCAATTTTACATATACTTTTACTTACGTTTATATTTACGTTTATCTCAATATAAAAAACATAGGACAAAAACCACCTAAGAAGACATATCTTGCTCCCATTTTCCCACTAACTCACAAACACTAATTAAAATTTAAAACTGATTAAAAAAATTAAAATTAACATAAATAATAATCTGTGTTAACTCACATGGTGAAAATATTGTAGTCTTTTTAGTATTTTTTTTTTTCGTTAATTTTTAATAGAAATTTGTTGTTCTATTTTTAAACAAGAAAAAAAAATCAAATCACTAATAAAAATATTATAACCTTACTCAAAAAAAACATAAATAAAAATTTGTGGTATCTCTCATGGTGGAAATATTGTAGTCTTTTTAGTATTTTTATTAATACTAGTCTATGGGAACGTGTGTTGCACGTTTGTCACTTTTCATTATGCTACAATCAAGAAAATCGATTTTATCATTTATATTTTGTTCATTAAAAAATTCTAATAATGTGGTGGTGTATTTTCAATCTTGCAAGAAGTATTTGAAGCTAACTGAGATAATATAGCCTTTAATGGTATGAATATGTTGCTGAATTTCTGCTCTAAATTTAATATTTAGATGCATGTAAATACCACAAAATCCATAAACCTTGACTGGATTCTCAAATCGAAGCTCAATTCCTTCAAGTAATGATCTATCTCATAGTAAGATATTAAAAGAAAATAACTTCAATTGAATCAGTAATACTCGTAATCGAAAAGATTAAAAAAAAGGAGAGAAAAAGTTGAAAAATTGAGAGAAAATCAAATTACTAAAATACTGCTTAAGAATAAAAGAACGTATGTAATTAAACGTAGGTGAATATTAACATGATATGCTTACAACAATATTAAGATGTATAGTAGAAAGCGTCAACCTTACTTCTTCGTGGCAAATTAAATCCTTTGACCATCAAATTGGCTTAAGATTTGTTCCTCGATGGTGTGTCCCATCCCATTACTATTATTGTTTCTCTTCATTATGTAGCTGCAATGTAAAGCAAATATAATCAAAATTGAAGAAAAATGAATCAACTGTGATTCCTTCTTTGTACAAATAAGACCCTGAGACTAAAAGTACATGTCATGAAAAAGTTGATAATGCTAAGAAACTAAGCAAAAATACTGACCTCAATTAAGAGCAAAAACAGAACATCTAACTGAAAAAAGAAATTAAAGAGAAAGTAACATAAGATGTAATTCTTGAATCGTCCACCCCAAATTCGAAAAGGAAAAAAAAAAACAAAAAACTATTTGATTCTACTCACTTTTATCCCGTTGTTATGTGGTTGCAAAGTAAAACAAACATAATCAGAATTGAAGAAAAATGATAATAATTTATTTAACATTAAAAAAAATCAAGTAAAATCAATTTGTATTGGAAGAACCTCACGACCCAATTTTTCACGAGTCATGATGGCACCTACTTTAACTCACCAGTAGGTAAGCCAAATTGTAGTCCAAAACGATAAGTAATGGGCTAGTTGGTGGAAGGTATGATAAATACCAAAAATAAGCATACAATGAAATTGTAGGTGAAAAAATGTAAGTGCAATAGAGTATATATAAATATATTAAGAGAGGGAGAGAGAGAACAAAAGGATATCCCACGACCTAGTAAGATCGGTACAAGAGCCACTAAATCCAAAAGAATAAGAGTACTAAATAGTATCCAATATATAGAAAGTCTCGATAAATAAAGACTTTCCAAAAGTAATGGAAGGAGAGAGAGTCAGCTCCGCCTCTGAGAGCTTACCCTATCTTCAAATCTTAAGAGCAGCTAGATAGAACGTCACTGGCAGTGACTCATACTCGAATCTGCATTAGAAAAAGATGCAAAAGTGTAGTATGATTACCAAAACAATGGGTACTCAGTAGACATCATCAACCGACTGAGTTAAATCATAACAAAAGCGTAATAAGATACAAGAACGTAAGATAAAGTCAGGGATAAAGGGGCGAATCTAAAATAATGCTCCGACTGACAAATGATAAGTAAACAAGATAAAAAATTCAGAAAGAATACAAGCTAACTACAGCCTAGCTGGGCCCCTATAAGCCCAGAAGACACAAAGGAGAGAGAGTTAACCCAATCGAGCCCCCATAAGCCCGATAGATACAATCAAGGAAGAATCACCGACAGTATTAAACATAAAGTAAGCAACAACCAAAATCATATCTGAGAATCCCTTCGTACTATAACCACTGGACTCAAACTGGAACTTTAGCATCAGAAATAAACAGTAGATGCCGGACTCAAATCGAAACTTTAAAGTAAATACTAAATAACAAGTCTAGCCAAGGGATGAAAGGATATCTAAGTCATCTTAAGGTTCAATATTATATAAAAGATGATGAAAGAAGGCCTCCTAGGTCTACAAGGATTTAATTAGGATATTTGACCTAAAGGAGGGCCGGCGGGCCCGCTACTAACCTCGAAAGTGCATACTGAGGCAACTTCTACCCAAAACTAGACTAAGGATTCAAATTTCCAATATAAGGTATTAAATAATTCTAAACTAGACCTAAGACAATAATCTAAATCAAAGAGAAGAGGAATGAGTCAATTCTACCCAAAACGACTCTCTAATCGGCTAAGAATCCAAAATTCACTAAACATGCAACCAAGTCATAAATCCCAATCCAAATCTAGCATATTAATGTACTAATACCATAATAAAGCTTAATATATGATAAAAATAAGCCTAGCCTATCTGGACACCGATGAAGCTCGAGAAAGTCTCCAAAATCAGAGCTTTTCCCTTCCGAGAAACCTCCACACGATGCCACGCTATCAAAATAATAATCTGTGCATTAATACAAGAATGAAAATACCCATATTATATATAAATGCTCTGGGTTCAAAATTGATCTAAAAATCCCATGTGGAGCCTGCTTGCGGAATCACAACTTTGAAATCGTCATCCCTCTAAGCTTAAGGGTTATTTACCCTCAAAAATGGGTAAATTTCGAGCACAAATGAATCCAAAATCAACCCACAAAGTGACTAGGGGTAAAGTTAAATCAGAGAATAAATCAATAAATTATACAGAAATCTTGATCAGAAAATGCCCTCAACAAACTCTCCAACTCACCCCGAACACCCAATGATCGATCTCTTTTAAAGACCTATTTTATGAAAATTTGCCTTTTTCATGTTTTGACTATTTTGTCCTTCTCCGTAGTTTCTACATATTGTTTTTGGGGTGTGGGAATGGTTGGCATGATTCTCGATGCGATCGAGAGTGATTTGAGCGAGTTTGGGGCTGTTTTGAGGCTTTATGAGCCAATGGTTGACTTCAGTCAACACTTCATTTTTTGAGTCTCGGACGATGATTTGGACTGTGCCAGAAGATTTAAAATGTCAAATTTGGGTTAGTAGCGTGGTTGATTCGGGTTCAGAACCTTTATATCTCATTTCTACCCTTAGTTTGAAAATTAATGAAAAAAGGTCTCGGGGGTTAATTTATTGAAAATATCTTTTTTTTTTTGAAAATTTAACGTCGCCATGAGTCTGGAATGTTGAAATTATCCTGGTAGCATATATGGTTTGTTTCTGTCGGATCCCGAATAAATCCCGAGGGTCCATTCAGAGAATTTGAAACCATGCAAATCAACTGGTGCACAGCTGATATCTAGTGCATGGATCCTTCTTCGTGAACGCAGGCCCCTGGCCGCGAACACAGAGAAGGAAATCACCATTCATCACGATGGCGAGGTGATGTCCGCGATCGTGAAGGGCAATCAATCTTCTTCTTCGCGAATGCTAGGGCTTGAGTCATCAGCCTTCATGAACGTGAAGCCTCGGCTGCAAACACGAAGGCCAATTTATGGCCAGTCAACCGTTGATCCTCGCGATCGCCAAGTATGGTCTGCGATCGCGAGGTACTATTCTCTAAATAGTATATAAGTCTCTTTTTCTCATTTTTTCCTCCTTTTTTTGACCTTTGAGCTTCGGGTTTGGGCGATTCTTGAAGATTTCTTCACCATTTGAGCTTGGGTAAGCTCCAAAACCTTGTTCCCATTATTTTTCATTGATTACATCTTGTAAAATATCTTTAAATCATGTTTTGAAAAATGAAAAATTGGGATTTTTACCTGTAAAGCTTAAAAATGGTGTTTCTTCGATTTGGATCTCGTTCTAAGCTCATTTTTGCATGGGTTTTACTCTATAGACTCCTATAACCTTGAAATGTATTTCTAAAAAAAAAAAATTAGATTTTACCCTTCTCATTTTCAAACTCGTTTTTCAAGCCCTTTTTGGACCTAGTTTAAATATGGGCAATATAGGTATTGTTCGCTTTCTTTTAATACGTAGATGCTATATTTATATGTTTTAGTTGATTCTGAGGCCGTTCAAAAGGGGAAAACTCCATGTTGAGGGACATTAGGCCCAGATTTCATCATTTCGAGGTAGGTTATGGCTTAACTTCTTTTAAATTGAGCTAGGTAGTTAATAAATAAGTAAAACATGCTATGGGTTGGGGAAAATAACTATGGATTTTACATTTTGAGATTATTATTATTGTTGTGTACCCATGTGGGGGATTATATTTGGTGGTTGTTGATTTGTGATATCTGATATTGTGTGTTGCCTGAGTGGGGGCCTTATTGACATCATTGGCCTTATTTGTGCATGTATATGCCTTGTACTAGATATGATGCCCGTCTGGTGGCTTAAATCGTTATTATAGGCCTTATGGAGCATTGATTACCTTAATCATGATAGATAAACCTGGGTTAGGGTTTAATATGATATTAATGATGTCTTACATGCATATTTATTCTGATGGTGCCTAATTAGAGTTGATAATAATGAATTGCGGACTTATTGAGTTGATTCTGGGTTCACGTATATATGTGTATTGAATTGATCAGATATCTTCATACAGATTTGATTGTGAGCATTACATCCTCATTTCATATATACATTCATGAGATGCTGGTACCATTAAGGAACATTGTTTTTGAAAGAAAATGAGACGGTTTTATGGAAACCTCTCCGTGTACACGAGCTGGAGAGATGGATTGAGACTAAGATATAAGTTATACTATACGGGTTACGAACCCCCCATGGGTCCTATTGTGGAGCTGCAAGCTTGTTAAGTGTGTACAAAAAGTCATGCGATGACTTTCACTATCTCACACCATCATCATCATTGCATTGCATTGCATATGCATCTTTCGTGATTTTATTAGTTTCCTTGACTTGTGTTTAGTTTTCGTATGCTTTTTGTGTATGTATGTGTTGTTTCAATTCCATATTATATTAGAACTGTTAGTGGAGAAGGTACGAGCTACCGTTTGGGAACTTTTTGGTTTGCAGGTGATGTGCTCATAGTCTTCTTTACTTATATTATTGTCTATTTTGCTCGGTCTCCCTATGATTGCTACTGAGTACATGGGACCGTACTCAGACCTACTGTGCCCTTTCGGTACAGATCCTAGTACGAGCACCTCCCGTGGCTGCTGATTTCGTGTGGAGATTTTAGACTTTGAGGTACTGATTTGCTCCAAAGTTCGGGGCTGATTCAGAATTCATCTATTCTTATTTGTCTTTATTTTGGTTATCATAGACAGATGTGTATTTTTATTTTCTGGATATTATATTAGATGCTCTTCCATTATGACACCAGGTTTTGGGTGATTTATGGTATTCATTCAGGTTTTCGTTATTTAATACTGGTATAGGTCTGACTTTGTTCTAGAAGTCTCGCCATGGGTTATATTGTTGTTGTTTTTTGTTTTCAATTATCAGTTTGGGTGATTGGCTTACTTATCAAGGTAGAGCTGCGATAAGTGCCATCATGACCCATTTTTGGGTCGTGACATCTCTACTCTCTCTAAGCTCTCTAGGGTTTTATAGACTTGGAACTTGAAATAAATTAGCCAAAAATTGGGTATCCCTCATTAATAGAAGCGTTATCCACTTTAGCGGACAAATGACCGCTAAAGTGGTCACCGATAAAGCGGTAAGGCACGCTTAAGCAATCCTGTCACATCGGGGGACTACCGCTAAAGCGGTTGAACATTGCTTAACCGACTGCTGCTAAAGTGGTAGTTTGATCTCTTTAGCGATAGAGGAGGACACACAGGCTTCCGCTAAAGCGATACATTGGCCACTTTAGCGACCAAATGACTGCTTAAGCAATCTCACCAGCTGATGCCTGCACCAACACTTAGCGAAAAATTGCCAAGTTTTGATCGAACCCTCGGGATTCGTTTTGAATCCCATGAATGCAAAGGAACTATGCTACCTTACCAAATTAGACATTTTGGACTCAACGGTGCCATAAAAATTTCCATTCAAGGTCGTTTTGATGAAATGTGGGTCCCACACGTAATAGTTGTTTTAACCAAAATCCACCTAATGGCCCAAAATGAGATCGAAAGCCTTGAAACCCGAACCAAAAGTACCCCTAGCTTAAAATTAACGTTCCAGAGCTGATGGAACTATGGAAATTGGTATATGAGGCCTTTAACCTATAGTTTAAGCTCGATACCCAATTCTTAACAGCGAAAACTTCAAATTAGGGAATTGCTCTAAAAACCAAATAAACTGTCCGGTAACTGAACTGTCAGCTCGAACAAGTCATAATGACTTGGGGTAGCTATGGGAAATCTCTAAACAGCGAAATAGTGTGGAAATGTAGAAAATGACCTGGAGTGTCATTACAATATCCACTACTAAAAGGACTTTTGTCCGCCAAAGTAAAGGATCAAGGGGTACTTGAAGGCTTGAATAGGTAGGGATATAAGGCTCACATCTCGCTCTCAATCTAAGGTAGCCTCCTCGACTGGACTGTAACACCCCGTACCTTCCCAACCCTATGTGATGACATTGAACGAGGGTTACTTAGGTGTTGAGATACCATGAGTATGTATTTCGTTAAGTAAATGATGAGAAAATTGAAATTAGGCTTCATACATGTGATTAGCCCTTCATAAGAGTTGTTTTGTGATTTTCTTGGCGCATTTGTGGGGTTCAAAATGAGTCTAAGAATACCTCAAAACAAAGTGTATTAAGGTTAAGAAGTACGTTAAAGGATAGGACTTGAAGTATCTAACCGAACCCGCGAAGAGAAGTCGAAAAATGAAATTTTTGAAAAATTTTAAGGAGGGGCGCATTTGGGACCGTGCCACGCCGTTCTGGGCTAAAATTTTTAGCCCAGAGGAAGTAAGTTGGCGCGCCCAGGGGCGTGCCACCTTGGGTTTTCCACTTTTTTGAAAGTTGGGAATTTCTAAGTCCCAAGGGTATCCGGGGACGTACCGAGCCGATTTTTGCCACGTTTATTCTACAACACATATGAAATGAGTAAAATATTATATTGGTATTATAAAATTACCCGTGGACGAATTTGGGGTCAAAATGACGATTTTGCCCTTTTGGTCAAAATAGGCCATACGTGGCTAAAATTACTTGTTTTTGAGATTGAGGCTACGGATATGAATAACATGAGTGGGAATATTGTTGTAACATGTGTGATATGACTTGAGCACGTGAAATTATTGTTTTTACTGGGTTAAGTGAATTGGGCCCAAAAAGGACCCAAAAATGAAATGAAAGCATGACCCAAAATGGGTCAAATGACCCATTCTTGCCAAGACCTTCTAGAAGACCACATTAATGACTAAGGATGGACTCAAGGTCTATAAAAGGGGACAAATATCTGATTTTATCATGAGAAACACCCATGCCTTTTCTATCTTTTTCTAGAAATTTCCCAAGAACATCTCTTTGGCTTTCAAAACCCTAAGGCACTTCTTGGATCAAGATCATCATCTTCCAAGCTTGGGTAAGTGACTATTCTTGTATTTTAACATATTATGAGCATGAGAAATGATGTAGGTCATGTTGTTTATACTTGAAAGTGTTGAACATGATACTTTTGGTTTTGTGTAAAAGATGTGAAATCCATGGGATTGTAACTTGAATTATGACTTGTGGTCTTGATGAAAAAGCATGGTATAGGTGAAATAACAACACGTATGGTGTTATTATTGTCCTAAACTTGTTATTTTCATATAAGTTTAAATTATGGGATTTTTGCCGATTTGTTGTTGTGAGGTGTATTGAAGTAAAGTGATGGCATAATTGTGATGTTGTGATGATGGAGAAGTGTAAAATATGAACTTGGTGTGAAATGCTATTGGTTATCCTGCGTTGGTCAATGTATGGAATATTGTGGTATTATTGGTATAATGATTTCATAAGTGATATTGTCAAAAGGGAAATGACATGTTGAAGCTAAACATGTGACTTATTGTTATTGTATGCCATTATAAGGTAATTGGTGGTTAATGTTGGTTCGTTATGAACTTGTGTTGTAGAGTGAAAACATAAAGGAGGAGCGGGACTATTGTACACGCGTCTAAAATTGTGTATTCGTATTAAGAAGACAAGGTATGTAAGGTTACTCTTTCCGTATCCTTCTACAACATATTGTTCCTATTGACGTTGGACTTGTTTCAATTCCGAAAGGCATGAAGTATATCAATTCAGGTTGACGTATATTATTATTCATATGTATCCTAGTTTGGGATGATTGATGATTCACTCATCTCTTATTCATTGAGTGAAGTTCCTAAGATGTCATAACATGGTAATTCCTAAGAGATCTATTTCAATGAGAGCACTAAGGTAAAGAGAGATTGCTTAGTTGAGTAGCATTATTCCAATCATGTCTTGTTCCAAAGTCCTATAGTATGATGGCTATCCTTGTGCCAATTGTTCATAAGTAAGAGTACCAATCTCATAAGATTTCATAAGAGTAAGAAGAGAGGTGATGTGCAAGTGAGTATAATTATTCCCCATAAGTGAAGTTGTCAATCTCATGAGGTAAAGGAGTGAAGTGAGATATGTATATAAGTGTGTGCTTTAATGTCATGATATTTAGCGTGTCATTCTCATAACTAAGTAGAGGGTATAAGATTGTGAAAAGGTAATGCACGTGGTTACTATACGTCTCATTGAGTATGGATCACCTTCTAGAGAGTATAAGTTTAAGATGGAATAACCCCAAGATTGTGATATGTCATTTAGTATAGCCCACCCAAGGTGGAGGTTCGGTATCATGTACGTACCCATGTAAGATCTCATGGGGTTAGTGTTGGAGGTAAAGTGCAAACTGATATATATCTATCCCTCATAAGTTAAGATGTTAATCTCACGACATATAAGAGTAAGGTGAAGTATATTTGTGTGTTTCGATTAGTATCATGATCCTTAATGTATTAATCTCTCATAAGTTGACATATCAAATTCTCCCACCATGAGAGTGGATGTATGATTCTCCCACCAAGTGGATGTATGATTCTCCCACCATGAGAGTGGATGTATGATTCCCCCACCATGAGAGTGGATGTATGATTCTCCCACCATGAGAGTGGATGTAGGATAAACCACCAATAGAGTGGAGGTACGTTAATAGAATAGATGTATGTTATAGTATTAAACCCCCACCACTAGAGTGGATGTATGTGGATGAGTATTATTCTTTCTAATCATGCAGATGAATACTAGTGGTAATGAGCCTAGAAGTAAGAAAGAATCTCTTGTATATAGAAGAAGTTATTTGAGGCAAGTTCCTTGAGTGAAGATAGTTTCCCATTAAGGAAAGGAATGAGAATTGATATTAGTTAAAATGATGGCTTATCCCCATTGACTATTCTCTCATATTTTATTCAATTGACATGCTCATATATGATGCTATTTATTATACGCCTTACATACTCAGTACATTCCTCGTACTGACCCCCTCGGGGGACTTACCTTACATGTTGCAGGTGCAGGCATTAGTAGACCTCCACAGTAAGTGGACAGTTATTTGCAGATCTTTGGTGAGCCCCAATTTCCTCGGGACTTTCCAAGTCGCAGTTGTACAGTCATTTTGATATTGTAAATTTTGTATAAAGCGGGGACTTGTCCCGACTTTTAGTTTGTTATGGTCAATGCATCTGTTAGAGGCTTTTGTAGACATATGTGGGTACATGTATATGTATATCAGAGGACTCATGAAGTCTTGGTTTAATTGCCCTAACGGCCAAGTTTCGTATATAGATATGATATATGTTTCCATATGCATGACTTCCGCTTAGTTGCATAAGGCATAATAATATTTAACACGATTCATACAAAGATATGCATCTGGGTAGACATGAGCAAAGATTGGTTCTCTCCGGCCATATCGGCTTCGGGTGCCAATCACGCCTCGTTGGACTTCGGGGCGTGACATGAACGGTGTCTCCACTAGACTTTAACAACTGGAATCTCTCTGGGGCACAATCGTCTAGCATCTTTAGCTAATATAAGGATTGGCTCCTCCATAAAAGTCAACCTCTCATCAAACTGAATCGAGTCCCATCAAAGCACATGAGACTCATCTGGAATATATCGCCGCAACATAGATACATGGAAAACTAGATGAACAGCTGAGAAATCTGGGGCAAGGCAAACTCATAAGCTACCTCTCTAACTTGCCGGAGTATCTCAAATGGACCAATATACCTAGGGCTTAGCTTGCCTCTCTTTCCAAACCTCATCACGCCCTTCATAGGAGATACTTGAAGAAAAACCCGATCACCAACTCCAAACTTCAAGAAACGAAGTCTACGATCAGCATAACTCTTCTTCCTACTTTGAGCTGCCCTCAACCTATCCTGAATCACTCGGAACCTATCCAATGACTCACAAAGTAAGTCAATACCACGGGACCTAACCTTGGAGGTCTCAAACCAGCCTATCAGAGATCGAAAACATCTACCATATAATGACTCAAATGGTGCCATATCAATACTCGAATGGTAGCTATTATTATAAGCAAACTCTGCTAAGGCTAAGTGCTGCTCCCACTGACCTCCAAAGTCCATAACACATGTATGGAGAATATTCTTAAGAACCAAAATAGTCCGCACCGACTGCCCATTGGTCTGAGAGTGAAAAGTGGTGCTAAGGTCCACCTGAGTACCCAACTCCTCCTAAAAAGTCCCCCAGAAGCTAGAAGTGAACACTAAGCGTCAGTCTGAAATAATGGATATGGGTACTCCATCCAGGAAAACTATTTTATGAACATAGATACGGACAAACCTCTTGACACTGAAAGATATCTGAATAGGGAGGAAATTAGCCGATTTGGTTAACCAATCTACAATGACCCAAATGCCGTTAGAATCACAAGAAGTACTAGGCAAACCACTAACGAAGTCCATGTTAATTCCCTCCCACTTCCACTCAGGAAAGGGTAGTCTCTGAAGCAATCCACCTAGTCTCTGATGCTCAGCATTTACCTGCTGACAACATAGGCAACGAGCTTCGAAGTTTGCTATATCCCTCTTCGTGCCACTCCACCAGTAATGCTGCCTCAAATTTCTATACATCTTAGTTGTCCCAGGGTGGATAGAATATCTTGAGCTATGAGCCTCTCGTAATATCAACTGAATCAAGTCTTTAACCCTCAAAACACAGATGTAGCTATCAAACCACAGAATGCCTTCTGAATCTTAAGGTAGCCCTCCTGGACACACCCCTCAGAACCTGATTATGAATGCCACAAAGTCTACTATCCTTAAACTGGCGACTCTGATTCTGCTCAAATAAGGTAGACCTATCCTCAGCACTAGCAAGGATGCTATTGAAGTATGAAATATCAAGTCGAACCATCAAGTTGGCTAAAGACTAAATGTCCCAAGCCAACGGCCGCTCCAAAACTATAATGGAAGCCAAGCTACCCATACTCACCGCCTTCCGGCTCAAGGCATCTGCTACTACATTTGTCTTACCTGGATAGTATAGAATAAAGATATCATAGTCCTTTAGCAACTCGATCCACTTGAGCCGCCTCAAATTAAGCGCCCTTTGAGTCATAATGTACTAAAGACTACAATGGTAAGTGAATATCTCACAATGGACACCATACAAGTAATGCCTCTAAATCTTAAGTGTGAAAACTACTGCTGCCAACTCCAAATCATGAGTGTAGTATTTTCACTCGTGTACCTTCAGTTGCCTTAATGTATAAGCAATAACTCGGCCCTGCTGTATCAGAACACAACCCAAACCAACACCAGAGGCATCATAATATACAGTTAACCCCTCGCTCTTAACTGAAAGAGTCAAAATAGGAGTTGAAGTGAGTAAGTCCTTCAGCTTCAGAAATCTCAACTCACACTCTTCAGACCACTGAAAAGGAATCTTCTTCCTCTTCAATCTGGTCATAGGCATCGCAATAATAGTAAACCTCTTGATGAAACGTCTGTAGTAACCTGTCAAACCAATAAAACTGCGAACCTCGGTCGGAGATGTAGGTCTGGCCCAATCATAAATAGCTTCAATCTTCACCGGATCCACCATAATCCCATCCTTAGATACCACGTGCCCTAGGAATGTCACCAACTCGAGCAAGAACTCGTACTTTAAGAATTTGACAAAAAGCCTATGATCTCTCAAAGTGTGAAACACAGTCCTTAAATGCTGTCTGTGCTCCTCTATACTCCTTGAATAAACAAGGATATCATCAATGAAAACTATCATGAAGGAGGCCAAATAGGGCCTGAAAACACGATTCATCAAATCCATGAATGTTGTTGGGGCATTGGTCAACCCAAAAGACATCACCAAGAACTCATAATGGCCATAACGAGTCTTGAAGGCTGTCTTAGGGATATCCTCTACCCAAATCCTCAATTGCTGGTAACCTGATCTCAAGTCAATCTTAGAAAACACTGCCGCACCCTGAAGCTGGCCAAATAAATCATCAATACGAGGTATATGATATTTATTCTTCACTGTCACCTTATTCAGCTGCTGGAAATTGATACACATATGCATAGAACCATCCTTTTTCTTCACAAACAAAACAAGAGCACCTCAAGGCGATATACTTCGTATAATGAAACCCATACCCAAAAGATCCTGAAGCTGAGAATTTAGCTCTTTAAGCTTGGCAGGAGCCATATGGTAAGGTGCTTTAGAAATAGGTTGGGTTCCAAGCTCAAGATCAATCGAAAACTTAAAATCACACTCAGAAGGAAGACTAGGTAGGTTGGTAGGGAAAACATCAGAAAACATGAACAATAGGAATAGAATTAAGCGAAGGCTCTCGGCACTAATATCACAAACATAAGCAAGATAAGACTCACAGCCCCTCGAACCAGTCTCTTAGCCCAAACATAAGAGATAATCCCCATCGATGCGCCGCTAAAAGAACCCTGTCACATAATAGAGGGTATGTCCAACATGGCTAAGGTAATGGTCTTAACAAAGAAATCTAAGATCGGATGATAAGGGGATAACCAGTCCATGCCCAGAATCACATTAAAATCCACCATATCTAGCACAATAAGGTCAACCCGAGTATCAAACTCTCGAACGATCACAACACATGACCTATAAAAATGATCCACTTCTAAAGAATCACCCATGGGAGTAGATATATGCAATGGCATAGATAAAGGCTCCCAAGATAACTCTAACCGCAGTGCGTAATAAGAAGAAACATATGAATAAATGGATCCCGGATCAAATAAGGCAATAGCTGGCTGACGACATACAATAATTATACCTGTAATAACAACATCCGAAGACTCAGCCTATGGCCAACCAGGTACTGCCTCTGGCCTACCAGGTACTGCATACAACTAACCTTGTCTGCCCCGGTCTGGGAACCTGACCGACCACCTATCCTACTAGCCCAAGGACCTCCTCTAGAACTCTGGGGACCATCCCTATGACCCTGAACACCATTCCTAGCTGGAGGCGGCACTGATCTGATAGGCTGAACACTCTGTGCTACAAGCTGAATCATTCCACGTTGGGGACACTCTCTAAAGAAATGGCCAACAACCCCACAATCATAGCAATCTCTAAGCACTCTACTTTGTCCAGAAGATTCGGCTGACCCAAAATAGCCACCTCGACTAGAAGACCTAGAATGTGCACCCCTAGAACGCTGACCCCTACTCTAACCACTATAGTCAGTATAACTGGGCTGACCCTCGTCGGTAATCTGAAGTGTTGACTGAACGGGTCTACTAGACTGACCCTGGTTATGATAAGACGGACGCTGAGGGTACCTACCCTGAAAATCTCTACCCCTAAACTGCGAGCCGCACTGGATCCATCTAAAACTACCCTGCTGACGTGACCTCTTTTCGCTACCCCCTTAGTCCTCGTAATCCATCTACTCTATAGAATAGATATGAGCGGTAATATGAGAAAAAGACTTCCCTGAAGTCACCAAACTCTGAGTATCCCCGCAAAGCGATAGATTTAACCCTCTGACAAAGCACCAAATCCTCCCGTACTCTATAGGCAGAATCATGGTGGCATGTATGGATAACTCATGAAATCTCACCTTATACTCGGTCACCGTCATAGAACCATGTCTAAAACTCATCACTCAGGCTCTCACGCATAGCGCGAGGCATGTACTTCTCCAAGAAAGCCTTAGAGAAATGAGTCCAAGTCATTGGTGGAGATCTAGCTGGTCTGGAATAAAGATAACCCCTCCACCACTGTCGCACTACTCTGTCAAGCTGATAAGTCGTATAGTCCACTCCGCCCGACTCAACTAGCCCCAAATTAGGGAGCCTCTCTTTGCAACTAGTCAGAAACTCATAAGCATCCTCCCCTGGGGCCCCTACAAACCTAAGTGGAATCAATCTCAGAAATTGGTCCAACATCTTCTGCTCCTTGGCAGACATAACAGGTTGAGTAACTGCCAGCTATAGAGCAACTAGTGCTGGAGAAATCTCAACTCTAGGGGCCACAACTGCAGGCTGCACCCCTAAATCAGTACCACTCTGGGTTGCTGACTGAGCACCATCAGATGGTGCACCATATACTAATCCCAACCACTGAAGCAAGGAATCTCTGAGCACTAAAAAAGAAATAAACCCCGGTGGAGCCTAGGCTGCCCCCTGGCCCACCAATGGCTGGGGTGGTAGAATCTCTGGCTTGGGAGAAATAACAAGATCTGGTGAAGGCTCCTTATTCTGACACCTAGTTGGGGATGCAGCTCTAGCCTGACCTTGACCCTTGGGTCGGCCACGACCTCTAGTGGGTGCCCTAGCTGCGGACTCACGATCCTCATTGCCGGTCGTCATAGCTGGCGACCTGACTATCTGCGAAAGAGTGAAACAATGAGAACTTTAGAACTCAACACATACTCGAAGCACGAAATGAATGAAGAAAGTGAAGTTCTCCTAAGAATGCCCTATAGCCTCCCTAAGATAAGATACGGACGTCATTCTTTCGATCCGTGGGACTCTACCAGACACTTGCTCTTGTACCAACAATACCAGTGAACCTAGTCTCTAATATCAATTTGTCATGACCTAATTTTTAACAAGTCATGATGACACCTACTTTAACCCACCAGTAAGTAAGCCAAACCATAGCCCAAAATGACAAGTAATGGGCTAGTTGGTGAAAGGTACGATAAATACCGAAAATAAGCATACAATGAAATTGTAGGCAAAAAAATATAAGTGCAATAAAGTATATATAAATATATAAAGAGAGGGAGAGAGAGGAAAAAATAATATCCCACGACTTAGTAATGTCGGTCTAAGAGCCACTAAATCCAAAAGAATAAGAGTACTAAATAGTATCCAATATGCAGATAGTCTTGATAAATAAAGACTGCCCAAAAGTAATGGAAGGAGAGAGAGTCAGCTTCACCTCTGAAAGCTCACCCTATCTATGAATCCTGAGAGCAGCAGGATAGAATGTCAGTGGCGGTGACTCGTACTCGGATCTGCATTAGAAAAAGGTGCAGAAGTATAGTATGAGTACCAAAACAATGGGTACTCAGTAGAGATCATCGGCCAACTAAGCTAAATCATAATAAAAACATAATAAGATGCAAGAACGTAAGCTAAAGTTAGGGATAAAGGGGTGAATCTGAAATAATGCTCCGACTGACAAATGATAAGTAAACAAGATAAATAATTCAAAAATAATACAAGCTAACTACAACCTAGCTGAGCCCCCATAATCCCAGAAGGCATAAACAACAGAGAGTTAACCTAATCGAGCCCCCACAAGTCCGATGGATACAATTAAGGAAGAATCATTGACGGTAGTAAACATAAAGTAAGCGACAACCGAAATCATATCTAAGAATCCCTTCATACCATAACCATCGGACTCGAACCGAAACTTTAGCATTAGAAATGAATGGTAGATGTCAGACTCGAACCAGAACCTTAAAGTAAATACTAAATAACAAGTCTAGCCAGGGGACGAAAGGATATATAAGTCATCCTAAGGTTCAATATTATATAAAAGATGATGAAAGAAGGTCTGCTAGGTTGACAAGGAGTTAATTAGGACATTTGACCTAAAAGAGGGTCGGCGGGCCTGCTACTAACCTCGAAAGTTCATACTAAGGCTACTTTTACCAAGAACTAGACTAAGGTTTCAAAGTTCCATTATAAGACGATAAATAGGTCTAAACTAGCCCTAAGACAATTATCTAACTCAAAAATAAGAGGAATGAGTCAATTCTATCCAAAACGGCTCTCTAATCGGCTAAAAATCCAAAATTCACTAAACATGCAACCAAGCCGTAAATCCCAACCCAAATCAAGCATATTACTGTACTAATACCATAATAAAGCTCAATCTATAAGAAAAGTAAGCCTAGCCTACCTGGACGCCGATGAAGCTCAAAAAAGTCTACTAAATTGGAGCTTTTCTCTTCCAAGAAGCCTCCACACGATGTCACGTTATCAAAATAATAATCTATGAATTAATACGAGAATGACAATATCCATATTGCATATAAAAGCTCCTGGTCCAAATTGAGCTAAAAATCCCATATGGGTCTCACTTGCGGAATCACAACTTTAAAACCGTCAAATTGTTCCTCTAAGCTCAAGGATCATTTACCCTAAAAAATAGGTAAATTTCGAGCACAAACGAACCCAAAATCAACCACGAAGTGACTAGGGATTTAAAGTTAAATCGGAGAATAAATCAATAAATTAAATGGAAACTAATGGAAATCTTGATGAGAAAATGGTCCCAACGAACTCTCCAACTCACCCCAAACACCCAATGATTGATCTCTACTCTCTCTAAGTTCTTTAGGGTTTTATGGACTTGGAACTTGAAATAAATGAGCCAAAATTTGGGTTTCCCTCATTAATAGCAGTGGTAGCCACTTTAGCTACCAAATGATCGCTAAAGCGGTAAGGTATCGCTTAAGCGATCCTGTCACACCGGGGGACTACTGCTAAAGCGGTCGAACGTCGCTTAAGCGACTACTGCTAAAACGGTAGTATGGTCGCTTTAGCGATAGAGGGGGACACGCAGGCTTCTGCTAAAGCAATACATGGCCGCTTTAGTGGCTTCTGCTTTAGCAAAGAAATGGCCGCTTAAGCGGCCGCACCAGCTTATGCATGTACCAACACTTAGCAAAAATTTGCCAAGTTTCAATTGGACCCTTGAAATTCGTTTGAAATCCCGTGAACGCAAATGATCTATGCTAACCTACCAAATTCAACATTCCAGACTCAACAGAATCATCAAAACTTCCATCCAAGGTCGTTTCGATGAAATATGGGTCCCACACTCAATGATCGTTTTAACCAAAATCCACCCAATGACCCAAAACGAGTCCGGAAGCCTTGGGACCCAAACCAAAGATTTCCCTAGCCTAAAATCAATGTTCCAGAGCTGATGGAACTGTCGAAATTGGCATAAGAGGCCGTTAACTTAAAGTTTAAGGCCCATACCTAATTCTTAACAACGAAAACTTCAAAACAGGGAATTGAGTCTAAAAATCAGAACTGTTCGGTAACCGAACTGTCAGCTCCAGCAAGTCATAAATGACTTGGGTTTGCTATGGAAAAATTCTAAATGGCAAAATAGTGCGAAAATGCAGAAAATGACCTGGAGGGTCATTACAAAGAAGTCAAGAAGCAATAAAGAAGAGTTTTAGAAAAGAAAAAGAAGAATACGTCTGCCGTATTTTAATTGTGATATTTAATTCCAGTAAGAAAAGAATTTGTACAAAATATAATTCTAAATTGATTGAAAATCTAAATTTTAAGATAAAAAGGTGAGAAAAGAAAAGAAGGCATCTTAAATTTTTGGAAAAGAACGTGTATTTGCTTAACTAGGAAAAGTTTTAATAACTAAAATTTAAGGTCTTTAAATATTTTATTCACTTTTAATTTGAAAGAGGAATAAATTGTTTAAGGTGGTATCCCCCTTCCCCCACTATACACGTTAGGATACAAAATCAGTTATATCCTTAAATTAAAAAAATTACATTAAATTACATTCATCTAAATATTAATCTACTTCCCATATATTTTAGGAGTGTTTTTCTAATTTTTCTTTCAATGTATTTTAGGAGTCTATATTAATTTTCCTAATACCTCTTAGCATATATTTTACTACTCTTTTCTTCTCATATATTTTAGGACTCAATATTATAGAAAATATTAAAAATATAGTTAAATAATATTTTTTAAAAATAGGAAATGATGATTTTGTCTATTACAAAGTCTTTTAATGAAGGGTAAAAAGTTCAAACAATAGTTTTAAGGACATTCACACTTTTAATGTAGTACTAGTCAAGTGTACGTGCTCTGCACGTGTATATGACGTTAGTTAATTTTATATATATATATATATATATATATATATAAATGACAAATTAACTATTTTGATTGTTGTATATAACTATACTTCCAAAACAGTGAATGAAAAAATTACAACCAAAAAATATTCTTAAACCAACATGGTGGGATTATTTTTGGATGTACGAAAATTTGCACAAATAAAAAAGAAAAATCAGATGCAAAACTAAAACCTGAACAAGTTCATATAACATTATAACTCAATTCAAATAGAATGTCAAATTGTTGAATTCATCAACAGTATACAAAAGGTCTAGTGTTAACCGAACCTACAATAGACATCAAAGCAGAAGGCTACCCATGAGACTCCTCCTCTATTATCCACCAGTTATCCATCAAACCATTGCATTAATTTGTTGAATTAATTAAGGATATGCGCTAACATATAATCAACTTAATTGGAACTATAGTGATCCAATTACCTGTAATATTTTCCAAGTGAAATTAGACTACCATGCTGATTTCTAAAATTCTAATACGCATAATATATCTTGAACTCTGGTAAAAAAAATCAATAGACATAATGAGCATAGACTAATGTAGAAGAACGTCTAGTATAAGTACCCGATTCTACATATAATATATATATGAAGCAAAAAGAAAGAAAATGCTATACTTTAATTTCTCAATCCAATTTATGGGGTACCTTTTGGATTTTAAGATTCAAACGATTAAACTTTACCTTTAGACAAAAATTTCCTCAAAGCCCGACCAAACATTCTATCTACCACTTGTATTAAGCAGAAAAAACACCAAAAAGTAACATAACAAAAACTACAATAAAAAGATTATACAATTAAACATAACCTTTACAGCACAATCAAATTACAAAATTGTATGCAAATACGGTACCTTTTGGATTTTAAGATTCAAACAATTAAACCTTACCTTTAGACAAAAATTTACTCAAAGCCCGACCAAACATTCTATCTACCACCTGTATTAAGCAAAAACACACACCAGAAAGTAACATAACAGAAACTACAATAAAGCGATTATACAATTAAACAACCTTTATAGCACAATCAAATTACAAAATTGTATGCAAATACATACATTAAAAACGGAAAATAAAATATAAACAAACCCTAGACAATATATTGCAAAAAGTTGTGAAAAGCGACATATATAGATTGTAACGTAGAATCCATTGCAAATTAGAATACCACAATTGGGAATCGGTTGCTAAAATAAAGGAGCACATCATATTAAAATACGGAAGAAAAAAATAAAATAAGTAAAAGACTCTTAAAAAAAAACCTAACTAACTAAGGGCATGCCCACGTCTTTGCCCTTTTTTTTTTTGAAACAAATAAGTACCATACATCCTTATTAAAATAGGAAAGAAAAATTGATTTACCTTGATTAAAAATATTACACGAATTTTATACCTAAACTAATTCTGCTCCTAACGAATCCTACATTTAAACGGATTCTGCACTAAAAATATGGAAGGAAAATTAAATTAATTAACCTAATGAAATTAAATAATAATTTGAGAAAAATAACGAAAAGACGATTTTGTCTATTGTGGGGACTTTTAATGAAGGGCAAAAAGTTCAAATCACATTTCTAAGGGTCTTCACACTTTTAATATGTTATAGATTATAGATATAGATATAGATATAGATAGATATAGATATAGACAGATAGATATATTAGTTATTCTAATTTAAACGTTATTCTGATTTAAATTTTTTAAAATCAAGAAGTTACCAACTTCAAATATAACTCCCTCACCCACTTTCACTTTCTCCACCACAAATATGCCAATTTTAACTGAATCAGTTTCAGTCACTTTAAAACACACGTAAATATTTACAAAAAACACAAATTTATTTTAAATCAATACTCCTACTTATTGATAAATCCTTTTAGTAATCAGCCAACTGCATATTTAATTTATAAATAACCCTGCGATTCCGTTACTTTATATATTAAATCGGGAAGTTAGAGAAAGAAATCTTTCATGTTTACTTTAAAAACATAATAATGGATTTGGTGTATTTTAAATTGGGAAGTTACTGTGATAAATATTTTTTTTTTAAAAAAACACTAACCTAAGTACCTAACCACCTCCAAAAATTCCTCACCCACTTCTTTGCCTAACTTCCCTATTCCTCAAAACTGAACCATATTTTTTTCAAATTTATAGGCAAATCAAACTATTAAAAGTATGGGTTTTTTTCCAGGTTTTGCTGTTCTTCTGAATAATAGGATATAGAGTTTTAGAATCTATTATGTTTAAAATATATGGTGTATTTGAAAGATGTACTGTCATGCACTCATAGAGACAAAGGTATGGGTTGTAAAAATTATCCCTTTTTTTATGCTTTTGCATATTGCTATCTTCTTTTTTAATTTTAATTACTACTATCTCAAAAGAACTCAGTGCTTCTTAATGCTTCTTAATCTCAAGATCTCGCAACTCCCCAACCCACGTACCATGATATAAAACTTTTTGAAGTCAGCTTTATGTCTAATACACTCTATAAGTTTAACTCAGTGCTTCTTATTCTGTTTCTATTATGCTTATCAGCTCTTTTTTCTTTGTAAATAGTTGAATTTGTTTATTTATTTTGTAACTTATGGTTTTTTTAATTATACGTTGAAATCTGTTTTACTTACCCTTGCAGTGGAATTTTATATCATTAGGGTCGTTGATTAATTAGGAAACAATGGCTTTGGATGCATTTTTCATCGTGTTATGATCAGTTCTTCTGTGGTAATTTGTAAATCGCTTCCTTTCATATGTTTATTTTTTTATTCACTTATTCATATATATGCACTTCAAGTTATGGTCATTCCCTGTCTACATGATTTGTTTTCTTCGCACTAAGGTTCAGTTCTAGCATTCTACTGCATGTCCCCGCCAGACTCTAAAATTTGGTCTTACGATTACTATTTCTTAATGTATTCTCTTGGGAGTATAGATGTTGTATTAATCATGTATCCAATATGGTATAAGATTTTGCTGGTAGTGTTTTTTTAACCATACGACTATTTATAATTTAAGCACAGACTGCGCGGGATGTAGAGTTCCCAGGGACAGATCACTCATATATAATCTCACACGTTGCAACACAAGTTGTATTTGACCATGAAATAGATTAGGTTATAATATTATGCTTAAAACTACAAAATAAAGATGTAATATTTGAAAGGAGGCTCAGTTGGTAGAGAGCAACACGCCCGTGTTTTCTCTTCATATTGTCAATTGTCACGACCCAAAAACAAGGTCACGATGGCACTTATCGTGGCCCAACCTTGATAAGTAAGCCAATCACCCAAATGATAAAGAAAACGAAATAAAAAATAAACATAAACCAAGGCGAGACTTCTAGAACGAAGTCAAACCATACCAGAGTTGAAAGACAAAGTAACTTCCACACCAGTTTTAAGTGCCTCCCGAAGGCATAAGAATGTTATGCAATGTATGGTAATGCTTCCGGGGTTGGCCTCGGATGTGTATTGATGTAGCATGGTAAGGTAATAGCATATGCCTTACAACAGTTGCGACTACATGAGGAAAACAAATTATTACCAAACACATGATCCTGAACTAGCAGCCGCGATATTGCTTTACAGTTATGGTGTCACTATTTGTAAGGGATTCATGCTGACATATATACTGTTCATAAGAAAATGTACTATATTTTAAGCCGAAGGACTTAAGTCTGAGGTAGCGAAGGTGGCTTGAACTATTAAAAGGTTAGAACAATGGTATCTTGTGTCATTCAGAAAAAAAAAAAAAAAAAGAAGCAAAAAGCAATGGGATAGTTGATACATTAAGCTGCAAGGCAGTAGAAAGTATGAATGGACAGCTCATAGAAAAGAAAGATATAGTCAAGAAATCTGTATCAATGAAGCAATAGGGGTTTTTGTTTTCGTGGAACTCCTGATGAAAGAATTATAGTGTCAAATGTGGCGGAATTTCCATTGACATCTGAAATAAAAGAAAAAGCAATATGTAATTTATAGTTTTAGTTCAATTGAAAAAGAATGTACAGCAAAGTTCGACAAAGGTATTTGAGTAAACACAAGGGGGAGTACTTTAACGCCAATGTAGATTGTGTGTACTGGGTATAGATGAGTTAAGGGAATGAATTTTGACAGAAGAACATCATTCACGGTATTTTATTCATTCGAAAGCAACCAAAATATACCATGGTTTAGTAGAGATGTCTTAGTAAGGTTACATGAAAAGCACATTGTAGAACTTGTAGCTCAATGTCCAAGCGGTCACTAATTAACAGTATGGCATTGGAAATCTGTATGTTTTATGCAATGTATTACCCTTCCAGTTTGGAAGTGGAACATGAATAACATGGATTTAATCACAGGGTTACCTCGTACACTGCAAAGGTTGATTCCATATAGGTAATAGTTGACAGGCTCACCGAGCCAGCGTATTCCTTACTAGTTAGGACCACCGATACAGCTGAACAATTATGCAAAGTTGTATGTTACAGAGATAGTACGATTACATGGGGTTCCACTCACTATTATATCAAACAAGAGAGCTCACTTTATTGCACAGTGTTGGAAGTCCTTTCAGTAAAGCATGGGTACACAGGTAGATGTAAGTACGGCTTGTCATCCTCAGATGGATGGACAAACAGAACACATTATACGAACATTTGAAGATATGTCACGAGTTTGTACATTGGACTTTAAAGGTAGTTGGGATGACCATCTATTGTTTATTGAAATTACTTACAATAAAAGTATCAAAAGGCACCTTACGAAGCTTTATGTGAAAGAAAATATAGATCATCAATTGGACGGGTTACAGCTGACGGAATTTGCTTTGCTCGAGTCAGATTTTGTTCATCAAGCTATAGAGAAAGTGAAGGTGATATAACAGCAGCTACAAAAGGCCCAAAGTCAATACAAATCATATGCCGATATTAGAAGAAGGGAATTAAAATGTGCCATAGGTGATTAGGTATTTTTTGCCAGTGTGACCAATGAAAAGGAAAGAAATAATGAGAATCGAAAAGAAAGGGAAAGTGTCCAAAGATTTGGGCAAATTGCGTATCTGTTAGCACTAGTCCAAGAACTCTTCACAGCTCATTCACTATTTCATATTCGCTGCTTTGATAGTGTATAAGAGGTTATCTCGTATTGCTCCCAGTGGAGATATACAAGTTACGAAAGACCTCACATGTGAAGAGGTACTGCTTACTATTCTAGATCGATAAGCGAAAGCAATAAGAAATAAAGGCATAGCTTCCGTAAAGGCAATATTGGAGAAATTAGCACGTAGAAGAAATTACGAGGGAATCCAAAGAAATAATGGAATCTAAAGTACTTGTAATTGTTGTACATGAAAGAAAAGTTCAAGATACAGAATTGGAGTCATAATAAGTAAGTCTTTACAAGTGTTATATGTGTATACGATAATGTGAAGGATTCCCCTCGACTTAAGTTTTTATAATGAGACAATGTTACTAACATTCGAGGACGAATGTTTCTAAGGGGGGAAGAATGTAATACCCCATACCTTCTCAACCCTACTTGATGATGTTGAATAATGTTTTCTTAGGTTTCGAGAGATATAGTATGTATTTGGTAATGCTAATGACGAGAAAATTGAAATTTGGCCACGTACATGCGATTAGACCTTCGTAGGAGGTGTTTTGTGAGTTCGTGGGGAATTTGTGTAATACCCCGTACATATTCCAACCTCATTTGGTGACTTGGAGTCATTTTTACTTGATGATTAAGATCACTAAGTAAGTATTTTGTAGTGTTTTGATAGGGTATTGGATAATATGCAAGTGTTGGAAAAAGTGGCCGAAAAATTCAGCAAAGTACCAAGACTTGCGCCACTCCCTATTTCAGGGAGTGTGGCACAAGACTCCGATTCAGAGGGGTTTCATTTCCTGTGCCACAAGCTTTCTTTGCATCTAGTGGCGCAAGGCACAAAGATATTGTCCTTCCTTGCCCGTTTCGCAACGCAATGCTACGTCGATTCTTTTAAGGTTTCTTTTGGTTCCTTGGAGTTATTTTAGCATTGTTAAAGCTTCAAATACCTTAATACACTCCTACATACTTCTACATGATCAAACCATGAAACACAAGTAGTTATCAAAAATGTTCAAGGAAGCCATGAGCAGCTAGAATTTCTATTTTTGCGCTTGAGACGACGAATGAGAATCTCGTAAGAGAATATTGTCGTGACATTATTGTAACACCCCGTACGTTCCCAACCCTACTTGATGACGTTAACTACTATGTACGTAGGTATCGAGAGCTATAAGTATGCATTTGGTAAGGCTATTGGTGAGATAATTGAATTTGGCTCTTGTTATGTGGTTAAACTTGCATAAAAGGTGTTTTGGAATTTTCATTGCGCATTTGTGGGGTTCAAAATGAGGCTAAGAAGACCTCTAAACAAATTATAATAAGGTTAAGAAGTGAGTTAAAGAATAGGACCTGAAGTATCTAACCAAACCCGCGAAGAGAAGTTGAAAAATGGAATTTTCGGAAAAAATGAAAGAGGGGCGCGTTTGGCACCGTGCCACGCCGCTCTGGGCTAAAATTTTTAGCCCAGAGGCAGCAAGTTGGCGCGCCCAGGAGCGTGCCACCTTGGGTTTTCCACTTTTTCGAAAGTTGGAAATTTCTAAGTCCCAAGGGTATCCGGGGACGTACCGAGCCAATTTTTGCTATGTTTCTTCTACAACCAAGAGTATATACATGAAATGAATGACATATTACATTGGTATGATAAAATTACTCGAGAACGAATTTGGGGTCAAAATGACAGTTTTGCCCCTAAGGTCAAAATAAGCCAAACATGGCTAGAATCACTTGTTTTTGGGATCGAGGCTACAGATATGAATATTATGAGTGGGAATATTAGTGTAATACGTATAAAGACGAGAAATTATTGATTTTATTGGGTTAAGTGATTTGGGCTCAATAAAAGCTCAAAAATGTGATAAAAGGCATGGGTCACATGACCCAATCTTCTATTGACTTGGTCAATAAAGGCATTAAATATCAAGAGAGGCTAAGGATGAACCAAGGACTATAAATAGACCCACAAAATCATATTTTTATTCATTTAACCTCTCATGCTTTCTAGACATTTTCTCAAACATTCTACAATATTCTCTCAAGAACCCTAAAGACTCAAAAGGCAATTTTGGAGCAAAATCATCCCTTTACAAGTTTGGGTAAGTGAATATTATTATGGATTCATATATTATATGCATGAAAGAGTATGTAAATCATGTTGGTTGTGCTTGGAAATGTTGGATATGGTATTTTGTGCTTTTGTATAAGATGTGTGATCCATGGAGTTTGAACTTAAATTGGGACTTGTGCCTTTGATGAAAAATCATGGTATGGATAAAATATGAACATCTATGGAGTTATTTTTGTTGTTAAACTTGTTCTTGTCTATAAGTGTAAATTGTGGGAATTTGGCCGATATGTGCTATGAAGTGTATTAAGGTCAATTGATGGATTGTTTGTGATGTGGTATGGATAAGGAGGTGTAAAAGAGATTTGTTATGGTGAAATGCAATGATTATTATGTATTGGTCAATGTTGAGAATATTGGAGGATTTTTGGAATAATGATGCTATCAATGGTTTTGTCAAGGGGAAATGACATGTTTTAAAGCAAACATGTACCCCATTGACGTTACATGCATTTATGAAGTAGTTGTGGTTAATGTGAATTCCATTATGTATTTGTGTTGTAGAGTGACACATAAAGAAGGAGAGGGACTATTGTATGCACATCTAGGATTGTATATCCGTATTGAGAGTACAAGGTATGTAAGGTTACTTTGTCCGAATCTTCCTACGGCAAATAGTGTTCACATTGATATGTTACTAGTCCTATTCCGAAATGTGCTAAGGTATCCGATATCCGTTTATCACTAGTCATTGTCATATATTTCCTACTCATTGATCAATTGTGAATCTCATTTCTCATATTCATGGTTAATGTTCCGAAAGTTCAAAGAAGGCTATGTTCCAATATTCCAATAGTGCCTATACTTGTGTCTCTTGTTCATGGATTAGTGTCCAATGGTTCCAATGGTATCATGGTGCTAGTTATGTTATATTTCTCATTGATATTTATTCACATGTCCTTCACTTATTGGTCAATGATTCAAGTTTCCAACAATGTTATGTTCCAAAGTTCCAAAGTGATGTTATGACTATCCAAGTATCAATCTCAAAGGAAATATCAAAGTAATGCAAATGTGGTCAATGATCAAGTACGGGTGGCAAGTCTAGGGGCGTAAGCCTAGCTCGACTCGATCCCGAGATATGGATTTATGGGTGGCAAGTCTAGGGCCGTAAGCCTAGCTCGACTCGATCCCGATGTATTGATTTATGGGTGGCAGGTCTTAGGGGCATAAGCCTAGCTCGACTCGATCCCGATGTATTGATTTATGGGTGGCAGGTCTTAGGGGCATAAGCCTAGCTCGACCCGATCCCGAGACATTGATTTATGGGTGGCAAGTCTAGGGGCATAAGCCTAGCTCGACTCGATCCCAACATGACGATAAGTCATGGAAAGACCCACTGATCAGTAGGGGCCCGGGTACATTGTGACACATGTATTGACAAGCAAGTATTAAATGTAAAGAAAGTAATAAAAGTAATGGAAGCAAATTCACATGGTTCCCAAAACGTAACATGGTGACTTATTCACATTGACTAGTCAATTGCATTGAGTTCATTGGTATGTTCATGTGTTTCAAAGTTTTATTTGAGCCTTACATACTCAGTACTTATTTCGTACTGACCCCTCTCGGGGAATTTACCTTACTTGCTGCAGGCGCAGGTCCCAGTAGGCCTCCTCAGTAGATTGCCAGTGTTAGCGGTTCCTTGGTGAGCTCCAGTTAATTCGGGGTTTCTCCGAGTCAGAGTAGCTATATGTTTTGATGATGTACATGTTGTATAAAGTGGGGACTTGTCCCGACTTTTGGTTTGTATTGGTCAATGCTCTTGTTAGAGGCTTTTGTAGACGGAAGTGGGTGTATTAGTGTAAAAGACATATGTTATTTTGACTGGATGGCCTCAACGGCCAAGTTTCACATACATGTATAACTATGTCCCATGTTTTCCTTTATTCGTCTTTCATGTTCTTACATAATGGTGGTTATGATTATGATATGCATTGATTGAACATAGGCAAAGGTTGGTTCTCTCGGGCCTTATCGGATACGGGTGCCAATCATGTCTCGATGGGATTCAGGGCGTGACAATTATGAAATTATTTAAACATGAGATATGTGGTGACTTATACATGGAATTTGGTGGGCTAAGTTGATATATGTTATTCGGCCCAATTTAAAGCCCAACATGAGCCAAAATAAGAGGCCCAAAAGGGTCAAATGACCCATTCTTGTGTTGACAAGTAAACACAACATTTATGACTAATTGGATGGATAGAGATGAGCATGAGGGCCTATATAAAGCCACCACAAATCAGATTTTTATTTCTTAAAACACACATGCCTTTTTGGAGATATTTCCAACATATTTCTCTCAAACCCTAAGTCCTCTTCTTGGGCAAGATCATCATCCTACAGGTATTGGTGAGTGTTTATTCTTGTGATTTAATATATTATGTACATGAGAGGTTATGTATATCATGGTGGTTATGTTGGCAAGGTGTTGAATAGTGAACTTTTGCTTTTACTCAAGATGTGCCATTTTTGTGAATTGAACTTGAAAAGTGACTTGTGGTTTTGGTGAAAATGCTTGGTATGGGTGAAATATCAACATGTATGGTGTGATTATGTTCCTAAACTTGTTATTTTCGCATAAGTGTAAATTATTGGATTTTGGCCGATTTGTTGTTGTGAGGTGTATTGAAGTAATTTTATGGAAAAATTGTGATGTTGTGATGATGAAGAGTGGAAAGTATAAACTTGGTGTGACATGCTAATGGTTTGTGATATTTTGGTCAATGTTAAGAATATTGTGGGATTATTGGTATGATAATTTCACCAATGGTATTGTCAAGGGGGAAATGGCATTTTTTTAGGCAAACACGAAACTCATTGTCGTTATATGCAATTACAATGTAGTTGGTGGTTAATGTAAACTCCGTTATGTATTGTGTTGTAGAGTGACACATAAAGAAGGAGCGGAACTATTGTATGCACACCTAAGATTGTATATTCGTATTGAGAATACAAGGTATGTAAGGTTACTCTGTCCGTATCTTTCTGCAGCAAATAGTAATCACATTGACATTACACTTGTCCTATTGCGAAATGTCCCAAGGTATCCTATACCCGGTTAGCAATTGTCATTAGCACATGTTTCCTACTCATTGATCAATGGTGAATCACATGTCTTATATTCATTGACTAATGTTCCAAAAGTCCAATAAGATTGTGTTCCAAAGTTCCAATAGTGGGTATACTCATGTGTCTCGTTCATTGGTTATTGTTTAATGGTTCCAATGGTGTTATGTTTCCAATAAGGCTATGTTTCCAACAATGTCTATTCATATGTCTCTCACTCAGTGATTATTGATCCAAAGTTTCATATAAAGTTATGCCTATCATAGTATCAATCTCTCAAAAGTAATGAAAGAAGTAATATACAAGTGAATGTACCAATCTCTCACAAGTAAAGATATCAATCTCAAAGTAAAGAAAAAATTAATGCATATGTGGTTAAGGAGCAAGTATGGGTGGCAGCTTTGGGGGCAAAATGCCAGGGGGCAGTCCTAGAGGCATAAGCCTAGCTCGGACCGATCCTGACAGGGGGCAGTTCTAGGTGTAATAACCTAGCTCGAGCCGAACCTGAAATATTGTATGGGTGGCAGCTCTAGAGGTACTAACCTAGCTCGAGCCGATCCCGATATATACATTGATTCATAGAGTGGCAGCTCTAGGGGCATAAGCCTAGCTCGAGCCGATCCCAACATAACGCTATGATATGTTTAAAACCCACTGTTTAGTTGGGGACCGGGTACAGTATAGCACAGTCAAAGATGAATAAGCATTGAGGTAAATAAGCAAAGAAAGTAAAGAAAGCAATACACATGATACCCAAAGTGCAGAATGTTGACTTATTCATATTGATTATTCATTTTCCTTTAAGTTCATTGAAATATTTATGTATTATACAGTTTTATTTGAGCCTTATATACTCAGTACATTCTTCATACTGACCCCTCTTGGGGAATTTACCTTACTTGCTGCAGGCGCAGGTACTAGTAGGCCTCCACAGTTGGTTGCCAGTTGTGTGCGGATCATTGGTGAGCTCCAATTAGTTCGGGGCTTCTCCGAGTCACAGTTGTTCATATGTTTTGGTATTGTACATAGCGTATAAAGCGGGGAATTGTCCCGACTTTCAGTTGGTTTTGGTAAATGCATTTGTTAGAGGCTTTTGTAGATGTATGTGGGTGTATGGATGTAAGGTGACACATGATGTCTTGACTTGATGGCCTCAACAGCCAAGTTTCACATATGTGTATATATATATATATATATATAACTTATATGTGTATATATATATATATCACATGTCCCATGAGTTCCGCTATTAGCATTTTAAAGTCCTTACTTGGTAATGGTGTTTCTTATGACATGCATATGAACGAATAGAAGCAAAGCTTGGTTCTCTCGGGCCTTATCGGTTATGAGTGCCAATCACGCCTTGTTGGAATTCAGGGCGTGACAAATCCGGAGAGGTGGATTAATATTCTGAGATAGTATACGTGTTGCGAATCCTGCATGGGTCCTATTTTGGGAGCAGTGAGGCTCGACAGGTGTATACAGAAAGTCATGGGATGACTTTCAAACTATTCACTTCATTATCCATTGCATTGTGTATGCATTATATGTGTTCTTTTATGTGTTACTTGATGTGTAATCCGTTTCTATGTACCTTCATGAATGTCTATTTCTATTTGACTTTACTTATATATTAGAACTTTTAGTGGAGACGGTGTGAGCCAACGTTTGGGAACTTTTCTATTTTTAGGTGACATGCTCATAGTAATTCTTTACTTATATTATTTTTTGCTTTGCTCAGTCTTCATATGATACCTACTGAGTACAAGTGAACTGTACTCATCCCTACTGTGCCCTTTTGGTGTAGATCCTAGCTTGAGTACTACTCATGACAATTGAGTTCAAGCGATGATTTTTGGATTCTCGAGGTACTGGTTCACTCCATGGTTTGAGCAGATTCTAGATCTCCTCCTTCTAGTTGTCTTTATTTCTATTTTTGGAGAAAGACTATCTATTCTTCATGATTCTGAGTTGTATTAGATGTCCTTACTCTTGTGACACTACTTCTTAGGTTTTATGGTACTTATTTCAGGCTTTCATTATGTTTTATACATGTGTTGACCTGACTTCATTCTAGAACTCTCGTTCATTATTATTTTTAGCTATTTTTTGATTCTTCTTCTCTTTTTGTGTGGTTATCTTATCTACCAAGGTTGTGTCAAGTAGATGCCACCATGACCTCAACTTTTGGGTCGTGACAAATTGCTATCAGAGTGTCAGGTTCACTAGTCTCATAAGTGTTAGAGCAGGGTGTCTAGTAGAGTCTTACAGATCGGTACGTAGACGTCAGTATTTATCTTTGAGAAGCTATAAGATGTCTTTAGGAAAAACTTCTCTAATTTGATTCCTTATTGTACGGGTTGTTCATACCCAATGTTCTAAATTTGTATTCCATTCTTTTCTGTGTAGATGGTGAGGACTAAGTCCAGAGATGTTAGGGATGCTGAGCCAGCACCCGATATGGGAGCCCCAATCTGAGGGTGAGGTAGGGGCCGTGGTTGACCCAGAGGTAGAGGATAGGCACAAGGAGCTTCCCCAGCCAGAGGACATGCTAAGGAGGCCTCTCCCGAGCCTGAGGTTATGTATGCTAGAGATGACTCTCAGATAAGGGGTACGAGGCTAGCTTAGGTTCCACAGAGTTTAGTTGATACCCCAGTTCTTTAGGATTTGTTGATTTGCCTTTTGAGTGGCTTGAAGGGTGTTACCTTGAGTGTATCTAGTATTCCTTAGACTTCGAGTGGTGTCCCACTATCTGTACTAATATCTGCTTATGGTATTCCTACTTCAGGGGTACAACCATCATCTATGGTACACCCGCGTATGGATTTATTACCTGTCAGACTTACTATTTCTCTAGTTGCTTCGGGTACTATGATGTATTCTAATGATCAGAAGAGGTTTGAGAGGTTTATTCTCTTGGGTCTTCCCAAGTTCAGTGGAGTGATTGGTGATGACGCCTATGAGTTTTTGATTGACTGCCCGAAGAAGTTACATAATCTTGGGTCCCTTAATTTTCACGGAGTTACTTATACTACCTATTAGTTGACGGATGTGGGCAGGGGCTGGTGGAGGTCTCTATCCAATTGTAGAACTTTGGGTTTGCCTGTTATGACTTGGGCCTAGTATTCTAAGGCCTTTTTAGAGAAGTTTGTATCGTATAGCTTGAGAGATCAGATGCGGGATGAGTTTGATCACTTGGAGTAGGTTTCCACGTCTATTGGCGAGTATGAGGCATAATTTCATGCTCTATCCAGGTATTCAGTCGCCAGCATCTCCACCGAGTTAGAGAGGATCAGTAAGTTTGTGAAGGGGTTAGAGGGTCCTTATCAGTTGGCTACTGCCCAGATGGTTGTTTTAGGGGCTTCTTTTCAGAGCTTTATTGATCATTCCAAGTTGATCGAGTCTATTACCCAGGCTACTTATGGAGGCACTAAAAAGGTACGCTAATAGAGCGAGTTTAGTAGTCATGCCTCCCGAGGTAGAGATTTCTCTAGTAAAGGTTCCTATTGTTATCATAGTATGTTGGTGCAGGCTGCTTTACAAGGATCAGGTGGTAGACTTTTAGGTTCTGCATCTTTAGGTAGCCAGGTATCAGGTCATGCTAGTGGAGGTTCCAACTTCAGTTCATCTTGCCAGGGATATCTTTCTAGTTCGTTGTGCCCCTTCAGATTGAGTCAGGCCATAGAGTATGCTATGTATGTGAGGAGGTTGGTTATTTGACCAAGGATTGTCCTAAACATATGTATAGACCTGTTAAACAGGGCTCTCAACTTTAGCTTTATCCTACTCTGATATCTACAGTGAAAGGTGGTTCACAGAATAGTATGAGTAGTGCTAAAGGTAGTGGTAGGGGAGCTCGTGGTGGTGGTCATAGGGTCGCTTAGTCTGAGAGTGGATGTGTACAGTTTTATGCTATATTTGGGAGACCTATGCCAGAGGCATCTGATGCAGTTATTACAGGTATCGTCCCAGTTTGCTATAGATTTGCTTTCGTATTATTTGACCCTGGATCTATATTCCCCTATGTCTCTATATATTTTGCTTCTTGTGAAACCCTTGCTATTCCTCTTCATGTTTATGCCCCCGTAGGATATTCTTTAGTGGTGGATTGGGTGTACCCATCTTGTGTAGTTACCTTTGTGGGGCATAAGACGGGTAGATTTGATTATCCTAGATATAGTTGATTTTGATGTTATCTTGGGTATGGATTGGTCAGCTCTATCATGCTTTTTTGGATTGTTATGCCAAGATCGTGACATTAGCTACGCTAGAAGTGCCAAGGATAACTTGGAAGGGTATGCTTAATTTGGGTCTAAAGGGAGTTATATCTTGTCTACGTGCTTATTTCATAGTAGAAAGAAGGAGCTTGTGTTATTTGGCTTATGTCCGTGATACTAGTGTTACCTCACCACCTCCTATAGATTCTATTCGGGTTGTTCGCAAATTCATGGGTGTATTTTCCTGCGGATTTGACTAGTATACCTCTGGATTGTGATATTAATTTTTCTATTAATGGGAAGTTGGGCACCAAGCCCATCTCTATTCCTCCCTATAGGATGTGCCCAGCTGAGTTGAAAGAATTAAAGGAGCAATTGCAGGATTTGTTGAGTAAGGGGTTCATTAGACCTAGTGTATCTCCTTGGGGTGCTCCTGTCTTGTTAGTGAAGAAGAAGGACAGTTCTATGCGCATGTGTATCGACTATTAGCAGTTGAACAAAGTGATGATTAAGAACAAGTATCCATTTTTTGCATTGATGATTTTTTTGACCAACTTCAGGGTGCTTCCGTGTTTTCTAAGATTGAGTTGACATCCGGGTATCACCAGTTGAAGATTAGAGCTTCGAATGTTCCAAAGATGGATTATCGGACTCGATACGGTCATTATGAGTTCTTGTCCATGTCTTTTTATTTGAACAATGCCCCAGTAACGTTCATGGAGTTGATGAATCAAATATTTTGACTGTATCTCAACTCCTTTGTAAGTGTATTTATAGATGATATCTTGGTTTATTCTAAAAATGAGGTCGATCATGTGAAACACTTGAGGACTGTACTTCAGAGATTACGTGATGAGAAGTTGTATGCCAACTTCTCCAAGTGTGAGTTTTGGTTTGATTCTATCTCTTTCTTGGGTCATGTGGTGACCAATGATGGCATTATGGTTAATCCAGCCAAGATAACGGTGATTTGTGATTGGGCTAGACCTACTTCTTCTATCGAGATTTAGAGTTTTATTGGTTTGGAGGGTTATTATCAGTATTTTGTAGAGGGTTTCTCATCTATTGCAGATCCTTTGACCAAGTTGACTTAGGAGAAGATTTTTTTTCAGTGGTTGGATGCTTGTGAGGTGAGCTTTTAAAGGCTTAAGGAGTTGTTACTTTTGGCTCTTATCTTGACTTTGCTCAAGGAGGGCGTGGTTTTTACCGTGTTTTGTGATTCTTATGGTGTGGGTTTGGGTGCAGTGTTGATGCAGAAGGGTAAGATGATTGATTATGCTTCTCGTCAGTTAAAGCCTCATGAGATGATTTACCCTACCCATGATTTGGAGTTGGCCGCAGTTGTGTTTGTGGTGAAGTTGTGGAGGCATTACTTATATGGAGTCCATTGTGAGATTTTCTTAGATCATCATAGAATTCAGTACTTCTTCACCCAGCGAGATCTTATTATGAGACAACGACGTTGGCTTGAGTTACTCAAGGATTATGATCTCACCATTCTTTATCATTTGGCTAAGGCTAATATGGTTGCGGTTGCCTTGAGCTGGAAGATGACTAGTATGGGGAGTTTATCTCATCTCTTGACTCAGGATCATTCTTCAGCCTTAGAGGTTCAGTCTTCAGCTAACTAGATGGTTAGGCTTGACATTTTGACATCCGGACGTGTGCTAGCCTTTGTTGATGCTAGATCTTCTTTGATGGAGCAGATTCGTGTTCACCAGTTTGATGATGATAGTTTGGGGGTGATTCAAGATAAGGTGTTGAGTGGCGAGGCTAAGGTGACATCTCTTGATTCTGATGATGTTTTGAGGATTGGTGGCTAAGTTTGTGTGTCGAGAGTTGGTGGATTGGTGAGATTGATTTTGGAGGAGGCAAATTGTTCCATATATTCTATTCATCCAAAGGTGACCAAGATGTATCGTGATTTAAAGCAGCATTACTGATGGAGTGGTACGAAGAAGGATATAACGGAATTTATAGCTCATTGCTTGTGTTGTCAGCAGGTGAAGGCCGAGCATCTGAGGCCAGGTGGTTTACTTTAGAGATTACCCATTCTTGAGTGGAAGTGGGAATGGATCACTATGGATTATATGAGTGAGTTGCCTCATGCTTCTCTTAGTTCTGATAGCATTTGGATCATCGTGGATTGATTTACCAAATCAACTCATTTCATCCCTATTCAGACTTCCTTCAGAAGTACCCGTATTTATTATTTCATCCCATGCTCGAGAGATAATTCATCTTCATGGGGTACCCGTGTCTATTATTTTAGACAGAGGCTCAGTGTTCACTTCTAACTTTTGGAAGATTTTCAAAAGGAGTTGGGTAGTCAGGTTGACCTTAGCACAACTTTCCACCCCCATACCGATGGTCAGTCGGAGCGGACTATTCAAGTTTTAGATAATATGCCCCGCGCATGTGTTATGGACTTCAGAGGTCAGTGGGAGCAATATTTAGCCTTAGTGGAGTTTACTTATAATAATAGCTACCATTTGAGTATTGAGATGGCACCTTTCGAGGCATTGTATGGCAGGCATTGTCGATCTCCGATTGGTTGGTTTGAGACTTTTGAGGTCAGACCCCGTGATACCGACTTGCTTCATGAGTCTTTGGACAGTGTTCGAGTGATTTAGATTAGGCTTCGGGTAGCCTAGATTAGGCAAAAGAGTTATGCTGACCGCATACTTTGTACCTTAAAGTTTGGGATTGGTGATTGAGTTTTCCTTTGTATGTCGCCCATGAAAGGCGTGATGAGGTTTGGGAAGAGGGGAAAGCTTAGCCCGAGGTACTTTTTACCTTTTGAGATACTTCAGACAGTTGGTGAGGTTGTTTATGAGTTGGCCCTACCTCCAGACTTTTCAGCCATTCATCCAGTTTTTCATGTATCTATCCTCTGGCACTATATATCTGATAAGTATTACGTTCTTCATTGGGATGGGGTTCATTTGGATGAATGGCGATTTGGACAGTTCTATTAAATCCAAAATGTTGAATTTGGGTTATTAGCGGGGTTGGTTCGGGTTCAGAACCTTTAGTTTGCATTTCGACCCTCTATTTAGAAACTAGCTTAAATAGGCTTTTAGGGGTTCCAGGGGTTAATTTATTGAAAACGATCCTTTTTCGAAAATCCTACGTTGTCATTAATTCTGGAACATCGAAAATATCCTAGTAGCATAGTTCATTTGCATTTTTGGGATTTCGAATGAATCTCGAGGGGTCGATCGGCAACTTTGCGACTTAGCAAAGTTGCTGATGTAGCATCAGCTGGTGCAACCGCCTAAGCAACCTATTGGTTGCTAAAGCGGAAGCTGCTTAAGCGACCAAAGGGGCGCTTTAGTGGAGGCCGCCTAAGCAATATGGGGACCGCATAAGTGAAGGCCGGCTAGTTGTGGCTGGTCGCTTTAGCGATGTCCCGACCACTTAAGCGGTGGTCGGTTAAGCAATCAATTAGCCTCTTAAGCAACCATCATTGTCTATATACCATTTTTTGTAATTTTTCACCATTTTTGGACCATTGAGCTTCGTGTTTGGGTGATTTTTTTAAGGTTTTCATCATCATTTGAGCTTGGGTAAGCTCCAAAACCTTATTTTCATTATTTTACATCGATTGTATCATCAAAAAAACTCTTTAATCATAGTTTCAAAATGGGATTTTGAGGATTTTGCCGGTAAATCTTAAGAATGGGATTTCTTCAATTTGGAACTTGTTTTTAACTCATTTTCGCATGGGTTTTCAAGTATAGACTCTTATAACCTTGAGGAATGTATTTCTAAAATAAAATTCCAATTTTACCCCTTTCATTTTTGAAACCATTTTTCAATACCGTTTTGGACCCGACTTAAATACGGTCACTATAGGTGACATTAGCTTTGTTTTAATACGTAGATATTATATTTGTATGTCTTAATTGCTTCTGAGACCGTTCGAAAGGGGAAGGCTCCAAGTTAAAGGACTTTAGGCTTGGATTTCGATGCTTTGTAGGTTATGGCTTAACTTTCTTCAGACTGGATTGGGTAGTTAATAAATAAAGTATGCTATGGGTTTGGGGAAAATAATTAGGGGAATTGTTTCTTGAGCTATTATATATTGTGTGATGCTCGTGTTGTGGCTTATATTCTTCTTTTTGTTAACTTGAAATATCATATATTCTGTGTTGCCCGTGCGGGGGCTTTACTTGACATCATTGGCCTTATTTGTGCATTTGCATGCTTTATTCTTAATGTCATGCCCGTGCAGGAGCTTGAATAGATATTATAGGCCTTATTGAGCATTATTTGACTTTATCATGATAGAAATGCCCGAGTTATGGGTTAATATGATATTAATAATGTCTTACATGTATATTTATTCCAATGGTGCCAAACTAGAACTGATATCATGAAATGTTGACTTATCGAGTTGATTTCTAGGCTCACTTATACACGTATTGAATGGATTTGTTAGCTTCATGTTGATTTGATTGTGAGAATTATATCCTCATTATTCCATACACATTCATGAGCTACTGGTATCATTGAGAAACACTAATTTAAAATAAAATGAGATGATTTTGTGAGAACCTCGATTCGTGAACACAAGTCGGAGAGGTGGGTTGAGATTTTGAGATAGTATAAGGGTTGTTGTCACGCCCCGAATCCCATCGGGACAGATTGGAACTCGTAGCCGACAAGGCCCGAGAGAACCAAGCTTTGTGTCTGTTCAATCATATGCATGCCATAAGAAACCCATAATCACATAATGGCTATAGATACTAATAATGGAATTCATGGAACATGATATATATATATACACATATGCAAAACTTGGCCGTTGAGGCCACCAAGTCAAGAACGACATATCCTTTTTACATTTATACACCCACATCCGTCTACAAAAGCCTCTAACAAATGCATTGACCAAATGAACTAAAATTCAGGACAAGTCCCCGTTTTATACAACATATACAACACCAAAACATATATACAACTGTGACTCGGAGAAGCCCCGAACTAACTAGAGCTCACCAAAGATCTGCAACACTGGCAACCTACTGTGGAGGACTACTAGTACCTGCGCCTGCAGCAAGTAAGGTAAATTCCCCAGGAGGGGTCAGTACGAAGAATGTACTGAGTATGTAAGGCCATATGAAACTTGTAAGATATGAAAATATGTCAAAAACTCAAGTTCAAATGCATAACCAATATAGATAAGTCACAATGTAGATGAGTCACTATTCTGTACTTTGGAAACCATGTATGTTGCTTTCATTACATTCTTTGTATCTTTACTTCCATGATTATTCATCTTTGCCTTTGACCTGTGATACCCGAGCCCCGACTGAACAGTGGGTTTTAAACATAACATAGCGTTATGTTGGGATCGGCTCGAGCTAAGCTTATGCCCCTAGAGCTGCCACCCTATGAATCAATGTATATATCGGGATCGGCTCGAGCTAGGTTAGTACCTCTAGAGCTGCCACCCATACAATATTTCAGGTTCGGCTCGAGCTAGGTTATTACCCCTAGAGCTGCCCCCTATCAGGATCGGTCCGAGCTAGGCTTATGCCCCTAGGACTACCCCCTCATCCAACAACCTCGGGATTGGCTTGAGCTAGGCATTTTGCCCCCAAAGCTGCCACCCATACTTGATCATTGACCACATATGCATTACTTTGTTTATTACTTTGAGATTGATACCATGATAGTCACAACTTTACTTGAAGCTTTGGATCATTAACCAATGAGTGAGGGACATGTGAATAAACATTGTTGGAAACATAGCCTTATTGGAAACATATCACCATTGGAACCATTAGACAATAATCAATGAACAAGATACATAAGTATAACCACTATTGGAACTTTGGAACATAACATTGTTGAGCTTTTGGAACATTATTCATGAATATGAGACATGAGATTCACAATTGATCAATGAGTAGGAAATATATGATAATGACCATTGATAACTGGATATAGAATACTGTAGCACATTTCGGGATGGGACAAGCGTAATGTCAATATGAATACTATTTGCCGCAGAAAGATACGGACAGAGTAACCTTACATACCTTGTATTCTCAATATGAATATACAATCCTAGCGGTGCATACAATAGTCCCCCTCCTTCTCTATGTGTCACGCTACAACACAAATATATAACGGGATTCACATTAACCATCAACTACTTTACAAATGCATATAACATCAATGAGTTACATGTTTGCCTTGAAACATGCCATTTTCCCATGACAAAACCATTGATAAAATTACTATTCCAAAAATCCCCCCAATATTCCATACATTTACCAATACATGAGAATCAATACATTTCACCACATCACAAATAATCCATCAAATTACCTTAATACACTTAATAGCACATATCGGCCAAAATCCCACAATTTACACTTTTAGAATAATAACAAGTTTAATAACAAAATCACACCATACATGTTCATATTTTATCCATACCATGCTCTTCCATCAAAGTCACAAGTCATAATTCAAGCTTGAATCTCATCGATCACAAATCTTATATAAAAACACAAAGTACCATGTACACCATTTCCAAGCATAACCAACATGATATACATAATATCCCATGCATATAATATGTTAATCCATGAGAATAAATACTTACCAAGGCTTGGAATAGGATGGTCTTGTCCAAAGAAAAGGGCTTTGGGTTCTTAGGGTTTGAGAGAACCAAAAGGAAATGTCTTGTAAATTCTCAAAATGTGTTGTGTGTGTTTAGGAATAAAAATCTGATTTTGGGGCCTTTATATAGTACTCAAGTCATCCTTAGCCATTTTCTTGCATTAAATGCAATGGTTGTTTGGTCAAAGTGGAAGAATGGGTCATTTGCCCCATTGGGCCTTGCCTTTTTTGCTTCATTTTGGGCCTTAAGTGAGCCCAATGACACATATAAATTTAACCCATCAAATTTAATATGTAATACATAATATATCTCATGTTTAAATAATTCCATAATGTCACGACAATATTCGTTTACGAGATTCTCATTCGTAGTCTCAATCGCAAAAATAGGAATTCTAGTCGCCCATGGCTTCATTGAACATTTTGGATAACTATTTATGTTTCATGATTTGATCATGTAGGAGTATATAGGAGTGTATTGAAGTGTTTGAAGCTTTAACAATGCTCAAAGAACTCCAAAGAACCAAGAGAAACCATATAAGAATCGACGTAGAATTGCATTACGAAACGAGCTCGGAAGAGCAAAATCTTTGTGCCTTGCGCCACTGCTGCAAAGCAAGGTAGTGGCGCAAGAAATGCACCCCCTCTGAATCAGGTGGCTTGCGCCACACCCCCTGAAACAGGGAGTGGCGCAAATTTCAACACCTTGCTGAATTTTTCGGCCACTTCTTCAATACTTGAATATCATCCAATACCTTATCAAAACACTACAAAATACTTACTTAGTGATCTTAATCATCAAGTAAACATGACTCCAAGTCACCAAATGAGGTTAGAATGTGTACGGGGTATTACACAAATGCTCCACAAAATCACAAAACACCTCCTACGAAGGTCTAATTGCACATATTAGGTCCGATATCAAATGTTTCACCAATGACACTATAAAACACATACCCATGGAATCTCAACACCTAGGTAGATATGAACCCAAGGTATCAAATGAAGTTAGAAAAGTACGGGGCGTTACAATCTTCCCCCCTTAGAAACATTCGTCCTTGAATGTTAACAACATCGTCATATATACAACAAATGCATCTCTACTTTAACATACGTATACACATACACATAATGCCCTTAAATACTTACTTGTTATTATTCCACCTCCGCACTGTGAACTTCTTGGTCCATTTGAAATAGATGGGGATACTTGGATTTCATTATTTCCTCAGCTTCCCATGTGATTTCCTCTACTTGCTGGTTTCTCCAAAGGACTTTTATGGATGCGACATCTTTATTCCTAAATCTCTTTACTTGTCACTCTAGAATAGCAATGGGTACCTCTTCATAAGTAAGATCCTCCGTAACTTGAACATCTTCTACGGGAACAATACGAGATGGATCTCCTATGCATTTTCGAAGCATCGAAACATGAAATACCGGATGGACTGAGGAAAGTTCCTGGGGTAGTGCCAACTCATACACAACTTGCCCAAATCTTCTAATGATTTTATATGGGCCTATGTAACGTGGACTCAAATTCCCTTTCTTTTCGAACCGCATTACCCCTTTCATCGGTGACACCTTTAAAAATACCCAATCACCTATGGCGAATTCAAGCCCTCTTCTTCTAACATCGGCATATGACTTGTGACGACTTTGAGCCGTTTGTAACTGCTGTTGGATCACTTTAACTTTCTCCATAGCCTGATTAACAATATCTGGCCCAAGTAAAGCAGTTTCACCCGCTTCAAACCATCCATTTGGTGATCTACATTTCCTTCCGTACAAGGCTTCATAAGGTGCCATTTTAATACTTGAATGGTAGCTATTGTTATACGCAAATTCAATAAGAGGCAAATGGTCATCCCAACTGCCTTGAAAAGCTAACGTGCATGCTCGTAGCATATCTTCAAGTGTCTGAATAGTACGTTCTGCTTGTCCATCAGTCTGAGGATGGAAAGCTGTACTCAAATTCACCTGTGTACCCAAACTCTGCTGAAAATATCTCCAAAAGTGTGCTATGAACTGTGCTCCTCTATCTGATATAATGGAAAGTGGACTACCATGCAATCATACTATCTCTTTCACATACAACTTCGCATAATCCTCAGCTGTATAGGTGGTCTTGACTGGTAGAAAATGTGCTGATTTGGTAAGCCTGTCCACTATGACTCATATAGAATCAAACTTCCGCAATGTACGAGGCAAACCTGTAATTAAATCCATAGTAATCATATCCCATTTCCAGACTAGAAGATTGATACATTGCATGTAACCTCCCGATTTCTGATGTTCCACTTTCACTTGTTGACAATTCGGTCATTGCACGACAAATTCTGCAATGTTCTTTTTCATATTTCCCCACCAATACACTTCTTTCAATTCATGGTACATTTTAGTAGCACCCGGATAAATAGAATAGCGCGAATGATGCACCTCTGTCATAATTCGTGTCCTCAGCTCATCTACGTCTGGTACACATAATCTCCCTTGACATTGAAGTACCCCTTCTTGTGTAAGATCAAATGTCTTGGTCAAATTCTGCTGTACATTCTCCTTTAGTTGTAATAAAATAGAATCCGTAAACTGCTTCTCTTTCACTTCAGTTATCAAGGAAGATTCTGCTGCATTTTGCACAATAACCCTTTCAACTGGAGATTCAATAATTCGAACTTCCAAGATGGCTAGTTGATGTAGATCTTTGATTATCTCTTGCTTTTCAGTCAACTGGCCACTAGTGCTTTCTACTGCCTTGTGGCTCAATGCATCAGCTACTACATTTGCTTTGCCTGGATGATAAAGAATATCAATATCAGAGTCTTTCAAGAGCTCTAACCACCTTCGCTGCCTCAAATTGAGTTTCTTCTGCTTAAAGAGATATTGAAAACTTTTGTGATCCGTATAGATATCAACATGAACTCCATATAAATAATGACGCCATATCTTTAAACCAAAGACCACCGCTGCTAATTCAAGATCATGTGTGGGATAATTTTTCTCGTGTGGCCACAATTGTCGTGAGGCATATGCTATGACATTACCGTGTTGCATTAATACACATCCGAGGCCAACCCCGGAAGCATCACAATATACTACATAACCTTCGATACCCTCGGGAAGCACTAAAACTGGTGTGGAGGTTAATTTGTCTTTCAACCTTTGGAAGCTTTTCTTGCACGCATCATTCCACTGAAATTTTATTGCCTTATGTATAAGCTTTGTTAACGGTGCAGCAATGGAGGAAAAACCTTCCACAAATCTTCTGTAATAACCTACCAGTCCAAGAAAATTACGAATCTCTGTAGGTGTCATAGGTCTTGGACAATTTTTCACTGCTTCGATCTTTTGTGTATCAACATGTATACCTTCATCTGACACAATGTGGCCTAAGAATGCAACTGATTTTAACTAAAACTCACACTTAGAGAACTTGGCATACAACTTACGCTCACGGAGAATCTGTAACACCTGCCGCAAGTGATTAGCATGGTCCTCTGGTGATCTTGAATAAACTGGGATGTCATCTATAAATACCGTGATGAACACGTCCAGAAATGGCTTAAACACCCTATTCATCAAATCCATGAACACAGCTGGAGCATTTGTTAGTCCAAATGACATAACTAAAAATTCATAATGGCCATACCGTGTTCGGAAAGCTATCTTGGGTACATCTTCTTCTCTAACTCTGACTTGATGGTAACCCGACCTCAAGTCAATTTTTAAAAAACACTTGGCACCCTGTAACTGATCAAACAAATCATCAATTCGAGGGAGGGGTTATTTGTTCTTGATCGTTACCTTATTCAGTTGCCGATAGTCGATGCACATTCTCAAGGTGCCATCTTTCTTTTGCACAAATAATACCGGTGCACCCCACGGGGACATACTAGGCCTAATGAAGCCTTTGTCCAGCAAATCTTTCAATTATTCCTTCAATTCACGCAATTCCACTGGAGCCATTCTATATGGAGGAATAGAAATAGGCTGAGTGCCTGGAATCACATCAATGCCAAATTCTACTTCCCGTTCTGGGGGTAAGCCTGGAAGATCCTCTGGGAATACATCAAGAAATTCATTGACCACTGGAACCGACTGCGGGGTTAGTGGTTCCACTTCAGTATCTTTCACCTGTACTAGATGACATATATAACCCTTAGATATCATTTTTCTGGCTTTCAAATAGGAAATAAATATCCCTCGTGGTGCCCCTACATTACCCTGCCATTCAACAACTTTTTCTTGCGAAAAACAAAATTGCACCTTCTTGGACCGGCAATATATCGTAGCATAACAAGAGGCCAACCAATCCATTCCCATGATCACATCAAAATCCACCATGTCTAATTCAATGAGATCGGCCAATGTATCATGACCACACACTGTTACCACACAATTACGATATACTCTTTTTGCAATAATATATTCACCGACCGGTGTAGACACTTCAATTGATTTAATTAATAGTTCTGGTGCCTTTGCAAATTTCGCAACAACCAATGGAGTAACATAGGAAAATGTAGAACCGGGGTCAATCAATGCATATACATTATACGAGAATATAGATAATGTACCTGTGACAACATCAGGGGAAGCCTCTAAATTCTGTCGATCCACTAAAGCATAAGTGCGATTCTGGACCCCACTAGTACTGGCTGCTCCTCTGGCCCCTCTACCACGGCCAACAGGCTACACACCTCAGCCCAGTGAAGGAACCGATGCTGCTAACGCAACAGCCGATCCTGCCGGTCGTGCTATACCACTCATGCTCCTCTGGGGAAACTCTCTCATCATGTGTCCTGTCATGCCGCATCAAAAATAAGCATTTGTTCCCCCTCTGCATGTACCTGCATGAATACGCCCGCAGTGCTGACACTGCTGACGAGAAAAACCTGCTGCCTGTGATCCGTGACCTCCACTACTCTACCCAGCTGGACCACCTCTAAACCCTCTAAACTGAGAGCGTGCACCTGCTGTGGAATGCGAGAACGATGGTTTAGGTGGTCTAGGAAACATACGGGGCCTAGATCCTCCTTGGGACATCATAGGTGGTCCCATAGGTCTAGCCCTTTTGGACTGTCCCCTGTCAAATTCATGTACCCTTCATCTTTGTCTTTGATCCTGCATTTTCTGGGCGAAGGCTTGTATTCTAGCTATGTCTATGTCCTTGTTCAAGGCCGCAATGGTGCAATGCCTTACCAAATATGGCTCTAGTCTGTCCACATATCTATGGACCCTGTCTGTCATCGTAGCCACAACACTTGGCGCATACCGAGCCAAGGAATTAAATTGCAAACTGTATTCCCTGATGCTTAGATTTCCCTGATGGAGATTTAGGCATTGATCCGCACGTGCCTCACGGATCTCGTAGGGCAAGTAATGATCAAGGAAAGCTGTTTTAAATTCTTCCCAATTTGGTGGATTTGTACCAATCTCACGGGATTTCTTCCAATCCTCATACCACAATATTGCCTCTCCTTTCAATCTGTACGCAGCAAGTTTAACTATTTCTACCCCTGTCACTTGCATAACTTCCAAGGCTCTTTGAATTTGATCCACGAAGTCCTGTGGATATGCTTTTGGATCTGACCCTGTGAAGATAGGAGGGTCCAGTTTCAAGAAATCCTGTGTTCTGGCACTTGCCACTCTAGCCGCATCATCATCATGTGTCATTGGACCAGCTCGTCCTTGACTCTGGGCTGCCACTAACTGTGTTAACATATGAACTGCATTTCTAAGATCCTGATCTGTGGCATTCATTGGTGGTTCTGAGGGTACTTCTCTACCAACTGGCTCCTCCGGAGCTGGAAAAGTAGATGAAGACCGCGATGAAATTTCAGTATTTGCTCCACCTTGACTAGCTTGGTCAGGTGGTAGTCTACTCATTCCTGCTTCAGCAGGCACATCTACCTGCTTCCCTTTACCTCTACCTCTTCTCGTGATTGGCATTTTGACTATACCAAAGAAAAATAATTACCATGATCAGATTTAATTCAACTTACAACATTGGCTCTATTGCACGATCTAGAAGTGAAGAAAAGAAACAACATCCTAAATGTCCCGTAGCCTCCTACTTATAAATGTGGTGCACAACACATCGATAAGTAAAACTCTACTCAGACATGGCTTTGTAGACACCCTTAGAACGACCTGCTCTAATACCACTTTTGTCACGCCCCGAATCCCATCGGGACGGATTGGCACTCGTAGTCGACAAGGCCCGAGAGAACCAAGCTTTGTCTTTGTTCAATCATATGCATGCCATAAGAAACCCATAATCACATAATGGCTATAGATACCAATAATGGAATTCATGGAACATGATATATATATACATATGCGAAACTTGGCCGTTGAGGCCACCAAGTCAAGAACGACATATCCTTTTTACATTTATACACCCACATCCGTCTACAAAAGCCTCTAACAAATGCATTGACCAAATGAACTAAAAGTCAGAACAATTCCTCGCTTTATACAACATGTACAACACCAAAACATATGTACAACTGTGACTCGGAGAAGCCCCGAACTAACTGGAGCTCACCAAAGATCTGCAACACTGGCAACCTACTGTGGAGGCCTACTAGTACCTACCCTGTGCCTGCAGCAAGTAAGGTAAATTCCCCAAGAGGGGTCAGTACGAAGAATGTACTGAGTATGTAAGGCCATATGAAACTTTTAAGATATGAAAATATGTCAATAACTCAAGTTCAAATGCATAACCAATATAGATAAGTCACAATGTAGATGAGTCACTATTCCGTACTTTGGAAACCATGTATGTTGCTTTCATTACATTCTTTGTATCTTTACTTCCATGATTATTCATCTTTGCCTTTGACTTGTGATACCCGGGCCCCGACTGAACAGTGGGTTTTAAACATAACATAGCGTTATGTTGGGATCGGCTCGAGCTAGGCTTATTTCCCTAGAGCTGACACCCTATGAATCAATGTATATATCAGGATCGGCTCGAGCTAGGTTAGTACCTCTAGAGCTGCCACCCATACAACATTTCAGGTTCGGCTCGAGCTAGGTTATTACCCCTAGAGCTGCCCCCTATCAGGATCGGTCCGAGCTAGGCTTATGCCCCTAGGACTACCCCCTGATCCAACAACCTCGGGATTGGCTTGAGCTAGGCATTTTGCCCCCAAAGCTGCCACCCATACTTGATCATTGACCACATATGCATTACTTTGTTTATTACTTTGAGATTGATACCATGATAGTCACAACTTTACTTGAAGCTTTGGATCATTAACCAATGAGTGAGGGACATGTGAATAAACATTGTTGGAAACATAGCCTTATAGGAAACATATCACCATTGGAACCATTAGACAATAATCAATGAACAAGATACATGAGTATAACCACTATTGGAACTTTGGAACATAACATTGTTGAGCTTTTGGAACATTATTCATGAATATGAGACATGAGATTCACAATTGATCAATGAGTAGGAAATATATGATAATGACCATTGATAACTGGATATTGAATACTATAGCACATTTTGGGATGGGACAAGCGTAATGTCAATATGAATACTATTTGTCGCAGAAAGATACAGACAGAGTAACCTTACATACCTTGTATTCTCAATATGAATATACAATCCTAGAGGTGCATACAATAGTAATGCTCCTTCTTTATGTGTCACTCTACAACATAAATATATAACGGGATTCACATTAACCATCAACTACTTACAAATGCATATAACATCAATGAGTTACATGTTTACCTTGAAACATGCCATTTCTCCTTGACAAAACCATTGATGAAATTACTATTCCAAAAATCCCCCAATATTTCATACATTGACCAATACATGAGAATCAATACATTTCACCACAGCACTTCTCCTTTACACTTTCTTATCCACACCACATCACAAATAATCCATCAAATTACCTTAATACACCTCATAGCACATATCGGCCAAAATCCCACAAATTACACTTTTAGAAAAATAACAAGTTTAATAACAAAATCACACCATACATGTTCATATTTTATCCATACCATGCTCTTCCATCAAAGTCACAAGTCATAATTCAAGCTTGAATCTCATGGATCACAAATCTTATATAAAAACACAAAGTACCATGTACACCATTTCCAAGCATAACCAACATGAAATACATAATCTCCCATGCATATAATATGTTAATCCATGAGAATAAATACTTACCAAGGCTTGGAATAGGATGATCTTGTCCAAAGAAAAGGGCTTTGGGTTCTTAGGGTTTGAGAGAACCAAAAGGAAATGTCTTGTAAATTCTTAAAATGTGTTGTGTGTGTTTAGGAATAAAAATCTGATTTTTGGGCCTTTATAAAGTACTCAAGTCATCCTTAGCCATTTTCTTGCATTAAATGCAATGGTTGTTTGGTCAAAGTGGAAGAATAGGTCATTTGCCCCATTGGGCCTTGCCTTTTTTGCTTCATTTTGGGCCTTAAGTGAGCCCAATGACACATATAAATTTAACCCATCAAATTTAATATGTAATACATAATATATCTCATGTTTAAATAATTCCATAATTTCACGACAATATTAGTTTACGAGATTCTCATTCGTAGTCTCAATCGCAAAAATAGGAATTCTAGTCGCCCATGGCTTCATTGAACATTTTGGATAACTATTTATGTTTCATGATTTGATCATGTAGGAGTATATAGGAGTGTATTGAAGTGTTTGAAGCTTTAACAATACTCAAAGAACTCCAAAGAACCAAGAGAAACCATATAAGATTTGACGTAGAATTGCATTGCGAAACGAGCTCGGAAGAGCAAAATCTTTGTGCCTTGCGCCACTGCTGTAAAGCAAGGTAGTGGCGCAAGAAATGCACCCCCTATGAATCATTTGGATTGCGCCACTCCCCCTGAAACAGGGAGTGGCGCAAGTTTCAACACCTTGCTGAATTTTTCGGCCACTTCTTCAGTACTTGCATATCATCCAATACCTTATCAAAACACTACAAAATACTTACTTAGTGATCTTAATCATCAAGTAAACATGACTCCAAGTCACCAAATGAGGTTAGAATGTGTACGGGGTATTACACAAATGCTCCACAAAATCACAAAACACCTCCTACGAAGGTCTAATCGCACATATTAGGTCCGATATCAAATGTTTCACCAATGACACTATAAAACACATACCCATGGAATCTCAACACCTAGGTAGATATTACCCCAAGGTATCAAATGAAGTTAGAAAAGTACGGGGTGTTACAGTTGTGAACCCCCATGGGTCCTATTTTGGGAGCAGTGAGGCTCGATAGGTGTATACAGAAAGTCATACGACAACTTTCAAACTATTCACTTCATCATCCATTGCATTGCATTTGCATATGCATTTTATGTGTTCTTTTATGTGTTACTTGATGTGTAATCTGTTTCTATGTTTTTTCATGAATGTCTGTTTCTATTTGACTTTGTTTATATATTAGAACTCTTAGTGGATACGGTGTGAGCTGCCGTTTGGGAACTTTTCTGTTTGTAGGTGACGTGCTCATAGTATTTCTTTACTTGTATTATTTTCAGCTTTGCTCAGTCGGCATATGATACCTACTTAGTACAAGTGGATCGTTCTCATCCCTACTGTGCCCTTTAGGTGCAGATCCTAACTCGAGTACTAGTTGCGACAGTTGAGTTCGGGCGGTGATTTTTTTATTCTTGAGGTACTGGTTTGCTCCATGGTTCGGGAAGATTCCAGATCTCCTCCTTCCAGTTGGAAGATTTCAGATCTCTTCCTTCCAGTTGTCTTTATTTCTATTTTTGGAGACAGACTATGTATTATTTAGGATTCTGAGTTGTATTAGATGTTCTTACACTAGTGACACTACTTCTTGGTTTTTATGGTATTTATTTTAGGCATCCGCTATGTTTTATACTTTTGTTGACCTGACTTCGTTCTAGAAGTTTCGTTTATCCCTGTTTTTAGCTATGCTTCGATTTTTCTTCTCTTTTTGGGTGGTTGGCTTAACTACCAAGGTTAGGTCAGGTAGATGCCATCATGACCTCAACTTTTGGGTCATGACAATAATATCCACTACTAAAAGGACGTTCATTCGCAAAAGTTATGGATCAAGATGTACCTGAAGGCTCGAACAGGTGAGGGTACTGGGTCCATATATCACGCTCGATCTCCCAGGTAGCCTCCTCGACTGGACGGTGTTGCCACTGAACCTTAACCACAGGGATATCTCTGGAGTGCAACTGCTTGACATCTCTGGCTAGAATAGACATAGGCTCCTCCATAAAGGTCAATCTCTCATCCAATTGAGCCAAGTCCGACCGAAGCATGTGAGACTCATCCGAAATATATCGCCGCAACATGGATACATGAAAGACTAGATGGATGGCTGAAAAGGCTGGAGGCAAAGCTAACTCATATGCTGACTCTCCAACTATTTGAAGGATATCAAATGGTCTAATATACCTGGGGCTGAGCTTGCCCCTCCTCCCGAACCTCATCACTCCTTTTATAGGTGATCTATGCAGAAAGACCAGATCATCAACTCTGAATCTTAAAGGACGAAGCCTACGGTCAGCATAATACTTTTGTTTGCTCTGACCTGTCTGAAGCCTATCTTGAATCACCCGAACCCGGTACAAAGACTCACGAAGCAAATCTGTACCACGGTGCCTAACCTCAGAAGTCTCAAACCATCCAAATAGAGATTGACAACACCTACCATATAACGCCTTGAATGGTGCCATCTGCATACTAAAATGGTAGTTTTTAATATAAGAAAACTTCAACAAAGCTAAAAACTGGTCCCACTGACCTCCAAAACCCAAAACATAAGCACAGAGCATATCTTTCAAAATATGAATAGTCCACTCCGACTGCCCGTCCGTCTAAGGTTTGAAGGTGGTGCTAAGGTCAACCTGGATACCCAACTCCTTCTGAAATGTCCTTCAGAAGCTAAAAGTGAACTGAGACTTTGATCTAAAATAATAGACATGAGCACTCCATGAAGGCAAACTACCTCTCAAATATAGATACGGGCCAACCTCTCGGCACTGTAGGAAGTCTGAATAGGGATGAAATGGGCAGACTTGGTCAATTAATATAGGATGACCCAAATGCTATCAGAACCACGAGAAGTGTGAGGCAAACCACCTATGAAATTCATAGTGATCCACTCCCATTTCCACTCACGAATAGCTATCCTCTGAAGCAATACACCAGGTCTCAAGTGCTCGGCCTTCACCTGTTGACAACATAGGAACCGAGCCATAAACTCCACGATATCTCTCCGCATACCACTCCAGCAGTAATGCTGCCTCAAATCCCTATACATCTTAGTTGTATCAGGGTGAATAGTATATCTGGAGCTTTGAGCCTCTTGAAGTATCAACTGAATCAAGTCTCCAATCCTCGAAACACAAATACGACCATCAAATCTCAAAACACCCTCAGGCTCTAAGGTATCCCTCCTGGACTCACCCTCAACACCTTATCTCGAACGCCAACAAGTCTGCTATCCTTAAGTTGATAACCCCAAATTTGTTCCAACAAGGTAGATCTAGCCTCAACACTAGCAAGAACCCTTCTGGGTCAGAAATATCGAGTTGAGCCATCATGTTGGCTAAGGAATGAATGTACAAGGCCAACGGGAACTAATCAGAATTTTGTGATGATTCATTGCTAATCCGTCTATCTTCAAAGGCCTCCAAAATTTGCTCTCAATTTCTCATGGGTTTCTTTTCTTCCTACTTCATTCTCCTATTTGGAAGTCTCAAAATTGTTGCTTAAATGTTTTCTTTTATAGTTTACTTTGCATTTTTATTTCAATTTCAGGGTGAAGAGTCTATTAAAATGTGTGGTACTACTGAATTTCCACCTATCAATTAGGTATTGTCACTCACTTTATTTATTGGATAGTGCACTTTTCATCTTTAGCCTTCTTTAACTTGGTATAGAAAGATGTTTATGTGTATTTTTTCTCTTTAATTCTTATCTTAGCAAGCTTTTCTCTAAGAAAAATAATCTAATTTGATAAGTTAGTTGATTTTCTTGCATCTCCTGAATAGCTACAAATACATTTAAAGATGATGTGATTGATGACTTGAATGCACTATAGGAAAATAGATTCAAGCTTACCTATTGCATAAGAGTATTAATTAAAATAAGTTTAAAGAAAAAGAACCTTGAAGTTTTGATACGTTATAACGCTACAATTTTTGATAACTTAAAGCAATTTCCTGGATGAGCATGGACACATCGACTTATTGTATTTTATCACATTTTGCATGTGCTTATAATTTTAGTATACTTATATTTATTGAGGATTGTCTGTGAATATTTGATCTGCTAAAGGAAGAAGATCACCATTATTCCCTCAATAGAAAAAATTGTTGATTAATTTATATGAAAAATGACTAACGATTATCTGAAGTTGTCAGTACCTTAACTACTTAAGCGAAAGTATGTACCATCATGTCAAATTTGTCCAATACATTAAAAATAAAACACAAAGGTTTGTGATTGAACTTGAAATTTATATTTATCACTAAATTTATTGTTCTAAATACTTCGTTGAATGAGTGCGATATATATACTTCTTCCCAGTATGTATTGACCTCTTAGATTTGATGTCTGTTATCTCATTGTTCATTTTTCAGGAATGCCCTTTGGTAGGTGTTACTGTGACTCCACTTTGTGTTATTTCACTTAGTATGTTATTGTTGTCTTTTGGTAGGTGTAAGTATTAAAAATTTCCGTTAATTCATTTCTCAGGAGAATCTCCAATTGGATGGTATAAGTGTTTTTAATTTTTTTTTTTGAAAAAATTGTAATCAATAGACATGTATAATCAACATTGGACTCATGTCATGTAGTGTTGATATGGAAGAGGCTAACACATTTATAGTTATTGCTGCTAATATCCAGTAAACATCTATTTCATTTACTAATCTAAAAAGATATTCTGATAATCACTAGATCTGGTCCACTATAAAGGTGGAAAATTCCTAACCTTTGGATGATGTGAACTTGACCATCCATAGATATTGAATAGCTTAGTGGTTCACGGTTGAGCACCATGAGGTTTTAGGTCAAATTCTCAATATATACAAATACTAGGTGATTTCTTCCCATATGTTCTAATCTTGGTGGATAGAGTTACCTGGTACCTGTTGCTAGTGGAAAGTGGCAGTTATGTTGTAGAATTAGTCGAGGTACGCGCAAGCTGGCCCAGTCACCACGGTTATCAAAAAAATGATATTGAATAGCTTAGAACAATGGTAAAATAACTAATATTTGGATAAAGCGAACTTGAACCTGAAACTCTGATAGCCATGTTTTGAATCACAAATATGTGAGTATGCTCAGAAGGGCTTCACTAGGTCTACTACTACATCATCAAAAGTGTTACAACTACTCAAGTTCTGGCGCTCACCATATTCTAATATATTTGTTGACAGGCTAACCACGTTTTTAAGGTAATCAAGGTTAATTACTGTTCGTTTTCCGTAGTTTTTTTAATTTCATTTTGATTTTGATAACAACATTTGATTTATGAGATTTACATGAATTTTTCTATTAAAAGGAACAAATACTTTGTTTGAGAAGGTTTGGCAGATGAATCATATGTATACAACACTGATGTACTAAATGAAATCATTTGTGACAAGGTTATCCTCTTCTTTTTTTCTTCTTTTAGGGCCTGTTTGGAAAGCCATCCTGGTAATTGAATTTGGTGTAATTGGATGTAACTACACTGTTTGGCCTGTTTGGTTAGCCAGATAATTACTTGATTAACAAGTAATTGGGCGTAATTGGTAGGGGGTAATTACACTCTTCAATTCCCAGGAGGAGAGCTGTGAATTGCTGGTAATTACAAGGTGTAATTACAAACTGATTACTTTTTAATTTCTTTATTTTATTTTTATTTTTGTTTTAATTTATTTTTTATTGCTATTATGTTAAATTCTTTTTATTTTTATTTATTTTAATATTTTTATAATATATATTTTTTATTTTAGATGATTTATATTCCATTTCCTTACTTCTTATTTTCCAACCTTTAATTCTTGTGATTCCATGCAATTGTTCGTATTATTTATTATTTATTTAGCATAATTGTGTTATTATTTTAATTTTTAAATCAAAGTAGAACTCATTGTTGAATAAGGTTATAAACTTACGTTTTTCTTCTATTTTGAATTATATTTATGTACGTTACATTGAAATTTGATATAAGAGTATTATGCTAACTTTTTTTGTTGAATTTTGAACTTATGTTGTATTCTCGATTCCAATTTATTTGTTTTAGTAGTATTGATTTGATATTTCACATTGTTTTAGTAGTTAGAATTGATAAATTATCTTTTTGTCAATTTTTTAAAGATTTTTCTGACATTATATCTATAATATTAATATTTTTGTCAAACATGCATTTCATGATGTTTTTAAAAATCATGTACTTTTAGTTTTTATGATTAGTTTAATTAAAATATACTAATTTGAAAAATATATATTAATTATTTTTTTATAATATTAGTTAAGAATATATGTTTGTTAATTAGTATATTTTCAAAAGACAATCTCTCTCTCTCTCTCTCTCTCTCTCTCTCTCTCTCTATATATATATATATATATATATATATATATATATATATATATCTTAATACCTAATTTAATATCCTTTATAGAGCCCTTATTTCTCAAGTCTCAGTAATTTTTAATTTTCGGTAATTAATTTTATTTTAAAAATTTAATATAACCATGATTACACTTGTACAATCAAACAGTACACTTGTAATTAAACTATGACAAACAAACAGGTCGGCGTAATTACTAAGATGTGTAATTACTAGGCTGATAATTACTACCCTAGTAATTACATCAATTTCAATTAGCAGGTGGCTTTCCAAATAGACCCTTACTAATCATGTTCTTTTCCTCGAAGATTGTTCTTCTTCTTTTTCCTAATTCTCTACCATATTATGGATTTCTACATGCTGTGAAAACCACCTTAGGTAGAAACTACAACAACAACAACATACCCAGTATAATTCCACCAGGTGGGGTCTGGAGAGGGTAAAGTGTACGAAGTCCATACCACTACCTCAGGTGAAGTAGAGAGACCTTAGATAGAAACTAATGATCAAAATTCATTTAAAGTTTGAGTTGTTTATTTGTGAAATTGTTATTTGATCTATCATTTACTTTGTAGACAGTGGTACTTACTGTATATTCTTTTAATTAGATAATATATAATAATCAACGTTGGTCTTCCCCAAAAGTATAAGCACACTATAAATTACGAATCAAAATATCAACTGTTTTTCTCCTTTAAAGGGGAATTCAAAAGTTGTAAATTCTTGTTTGCTGTGCTTTAAACTTATTCTCTGAAATAAATGAGAAAAGGTCTAAAACTATAACTGAAGCATTTGTTAGTCTTTCCAATAAAGGTCTTAAATATATAGGTGTGTGGCTTCTTTTGTTTCTTTTGTTGCCTTATTGCCTAGGACGTAACCATTTTATTTGAGTGCGGAAAGTTTATTAAATTAGTTTTGGCTCTATATTGAAGCAGTCTCTAGCAAAAATGCAAGGTAAGGGGTGCGTACAATAGACCCTTGTGGTCCGACCCTTCCCAGACCCTACGCATAGCGGAATCTTTCCATTTAACTTTTATTATCCATTTATCTTTGTTTCTTCATGTGATCAGGTAAGTTTTTTCACTCAATTTCTTTCGAGAAACCAATTGAAGATGCAATACCTTCAAATTTGTATGGCTAAGTTGTTGAATTATTTCAGCTATTGGTTGATTATCTCTGAATTCCCAGGTTTTAACCCATAAATTGAATCAACCGTAAGTTCCTGACTAGGAGTCACTCCTCTTTTATCTCTGATTTTGTTGTTCTTAAATGACTAATGTTCACATGGAAATATTCCGCAGAATGATCGACGTAGGAAGTGTTGGAAATCATGAAAGAAATTGGTGAGATCTCTCATCATAAAAGTGCAATTTCCCCCCTTTTCTCACTGTTTTTTGTTGCCTTAATTGATTATGATGGATTTTTGTCATTTTGTATTGTGATTTCCGAACTTGGTTTGAGCCTTTTCTGTTCCACTGTGTCCTTTGTAAATGATTTGTGTATTAGAGTCCAACTTCGTTAAACATTATTCAACGAAGTTTCCTTCATAAGTCTAAATCTTAAAGGGCTCGGATCATGCTCTTTTACTTCGTGTTGTGCTTTCTCTTGCTGTTGTTTGCGTTGGATTGAACTTCTTTTGGACTAACCAACTGTATTGTCTCTTTGTTTTCAGTATTTTATGGGGGTTTGTTTTTCCATTGAATTTTTCATCACACTAAGCAAGATAACGTGTCATCTACTCCAGAAAGAGTTGGAGTTGCAGGACAATTAAATGATGAAATAGGGAGAGCTAAATCTGTAGATTTCTGAAAATGGTGATAGATATTCAACTCCCATCACGAAAGTTGCAGATCTGTTTGTAAAATATATTCAATATTTTCATATATAACACTGTAGCTGTTATTTTCTAAAATAGCAAGGAAGTTCACAGTAATTAATGTTAGGAAAATGTAGATTCTTACCATCTTCGAGTTTTTCATAAAATGTCTTTTGCTTTTCTTTTTTATCTTCATATAGCAGTAGCATCAGTGAAGAAAGTATCCGTGTTTGGTATCAAGTATTGCCACTAATCAATTACAGAGTATTTTGAGAAATTGCAGTTTAACTTACATGCTCTCAGTGGATAGAGTAACACATAAATTGCAGATTTTAATATAATAAACTAGGGGTCTATTGGTTGTTGGTTAGAGTTATGCAGTTATTAGTGATATTCTGGATAAATGAGATTGAAAGGTGTTTTTTTTTATTCATTTGTATTAATTAAGTTAATTGGGTGAACCACTAAATTTTTGAGAGTTGAGATTTGCCAGTGATTTTCTCTATGTTTTGCTATTACTTCGATATGACCCTTTTTAGGAGGTATCTTCCATGTATTAGTGAATCTTCATTTAGTACACTTGTGATTGTTGTTTTTCTTTTGGAGGGTGAATATTTTGTCCTACCTTTTTTTCTGATTAGAAGTGAGAGTCGAACAGTTTTCTATCTAAAGAGTAGTCAAATTCATTTTCTTTTGATTGTTTACTCATTGAACAGTGAAAATCAGATTTTAATACTTCTAAAGAAGTGATCTTTAAATTTAGACAAACTTTAATTCCCTTATGGTATTACTACATTCCCTTACGGTCTCACTAATGAATGAAGAAGGAAAAAAATTGGTCATAACTTCATGTCTCATAAAGAAGGAATTATTTCGTATCTATTATATCTTGACGATTGTTTCTAATGCTCAATTAGCTCTGAGGTGGATTATTGAATTTGTAGTTTTTTTCAATTTTGTGCAAGGAGATGAATTTTACTGGGTATGTTGTTGTGCAGGAAGATCCCAAATTCAAGCAAGCCATAATAATCAGAAATCCTAAGAAATGGCTGAAAAAAATGCATGTCGAATGCCTCCAAAAATAAAATAGAATGTGTGGGAGGGGATGAGATCGATGTATAAGTCAAGATTCTGAATGACGTAAGTCTAAAAGAGTAGTGATGGTTGTGGACTTGTGGTAAACCTCAGCCCAAAAATTTCAATAGATGGTATGAAAATGAATATAAGATGCAAACGAAAAAGAGTCATGACCCTAGGCAGATGACAAAATCAGTTACTAGGACAATACTAAATTTTAATATATTTCTTTACTGTTGCGTTTCTAATTACTCCCAAGTGTATCAACATAACGTTATTGGCAAGCCAAATGTCTTAAATTTATATTGATGGGATGGACAAAAAGGTACCAAAATTGTATATATTGCGAAATTTGAACATTAAAATGTTTTAAAATTCTTAATTTAATATTTTATTATATACATTTGGTTTGATGAGTGCTTGATTTGTATAGGTAGCTATAAGAGTGGATTTTATATGTAAGAATTTAGATCACGAGGACTTCAACGACCAATTAGATGCATTATAAAATAGAAAATATTCGAAGTCATTAGTTATTCTGAAGAAGTATATTCAGTTAAATGTTAAAATTCTGTTTTATTTCTAGCAATTATTTTTCGTCACGAACAAGATGTTTTTCGTACTGTCTATATTTTTTTGTATAAAATAATTTTCTTCTTCTATTTTATAAGTATAAGGGCTTGAAACCATTTGAAATCTTGAATATTAAAACACAATTTATTACAAATGTGCATATTTGGAAACCTTACAATGATGGTGTATAAGGTTAATTGGAAAATTGAATTGTGGATATCACTAAGATTTTTAGGATGAATTTAATTTTTTTACGGTTAAGTTTCTTTCATGTTATTACGATATTGTGTTAGTATTTTTTAATCTATTAGACTATTCAATGTGATCAGAACTTAAAGCTAAGATTGTTGCAATTATCTCTCTGCACTTTTTTTCTTTGAAATAATTTGCCCATCGCGTAGGAAAATATACTAGTAGACTAATAAAACTATCAATAAATTTATGAACAAAAACTCTTATAGAAATTTCCAAGTAAAATAGATGGATTAAATGACAAAGATGCATATAAAAAGCTCTACAAATTGAATAAATGACAAATATAATTTTTTTTTTCTCATTAGCTATAGCTCGGACACTTTTTATAGAACAAAGTCCATAAAAAATATGACCCCTGCAGTATGAAGAAAATCTACCAGTCGTTAAGACTACAATGATATATAGATATATACTTTACATATTAAACGATATAGTAACAAATAGTAATAGTGATAAAATACGGTACGTTAATAAAATGTTATCAATCATCTTCAATTTTGTTTTATAATTTACCTTTTTGCTTTCAACATGTTTACTACTTGAAATTTTAGAGGAATCAAATAAACTCTTTGTCACGATCCAAAAACGAGGTCATGATGGCACTAATCGCCACCCAGCCTTGATAAGTAAGCCAATCACCCAAAAAGGAAAAGAATGCGAACAATTAAGGAAAAATAGATTAAGGCGAGACTTCTAGAGTGATATCATACCAGCACAAGACATAATACAAGTAAGTCTGAAAGAAATAACATACAACCTCCCAAAATCTGGTATCAAAAGTGTAGAGCATCTAATACATCATCCGAATACAAGAAAAGTACAATGTCTATCTCCAAAAATAAGTAACGACATAGTAAAGGTAAGAGGAGGTACAAAAGTCAACTTTGGTCCCTAGAGTAACCCAGTACCTCAATCACAGTCTCTGAAAAAGCACGATCAGTCACCGCGTGTGGTACAGAAACTAGGATCTACACTGAAATGGCACACTAGGGATGAGTACGGTCCACTTGTACTCAGTAGGAATCATAGGCCGATTGAACAAAGCGAACAATAATATAAGTAAAGAAAAATATGAGCACGTAACCTGCAAACAGAAAACTTCCCAAACGATAGATCACACCGTCTCCACTAACAGTTCTGATATAATACTGAATTGAAACAACACAGATATACACGAAAAGTATACGAAAACTAAACACGAGTCAAGGAAAACTAAAGGAATCATGAAAGATGCATATGCAATGCAATGCAATGATGATGATGGGATGGATGGTGAAAGTTATCGCATGACTTTCTGTATATACCTACCAAGCTCGCAGCTCCTGCAATAGGACCCATGGGGGGGGGAGGGTTCGCAACCCGTATACTATAATTCATATCTCAAATCTCAACCTACCTCTCTGTTTCATGTTCACGGAGAGGGTTTTTATAAAATATCTCATTTTCTTTCAAAAATAGTGCTCCTCAATGGTACTAATATCTCATGAATGCATATGTATGGAATGAGGATGTAATACTCATAATCAAATCAGTATGAAAATATCCGATTCATTCAATACGTATATAAGTGAGCCCAGAAATCAACTCAATATGTCCATAATTCATGATATCAACTCTAATTAGGCATCATCAAAATAAATATGCATGTAAGACATCAATAATATCATATCAACCCCTATCTGTGGTATTTCTATCATGATAAGGCAACCAATGCTCAATAAGGCCTATAATAATAATTCAAGCCCCCGCATGGACATCATATCTATAATAAAGACATTTAAATGCACATATAAGGCCAATGATGTCAAATAAAGCCCCCACTCGGGGAACACGCAATATCAGATATCACAAGTCAACATCAACCGATTATAAGCCCCCACTCGGACACACAACAGTAATAATAATCTAGAAATATAAAATCCATAGTTATTTTCCCAATCCATATCATGCTTTCTTATTCATTAACTACCCAGCTCAATCTGAAAGAAGTTAAGTCATAACCTACCTCTAAATGACGAAATTTGAGCCTAAAATCCTTCAACATGGTTGTTTCCCCTTTCGAACGACCTTAGAATCAACTAAAACATACAAATCTAGCATCTACGCGTTTAAAAAAAGCCGATAATACCCATATTGCCCATATTTAAGTCGGGTCCAAAACGGACTCAAAAAATGAGTTTGAAAATGAGAGGGGTAAAACCAGAATTTTTCTTTAGAAACACATTTCCCAAGGTTTTAGGAGTCTACATTTGAAAACCCACGCGAACACGAGTTAAAAACGAGGTCCAAATCGAAGAAAAAATATTTTCAAGTTTTACCGCCAAAACCCCGAAATTCCATTTTGAATTCATGATTTTAAGGTATTTTCAAAGATATAATTGATAGGAAACAATGGAAAGATGATTTAGGAGCTTACCCAAGCAAGAATGGTGATAAAATCCTAAGAAATTGTCTCTTCCCGAAGTTTGGAGGTCCAAAAATGGTGGAAATCACAAAAATTAAAGTATTTATATTGTCTCTTACCCAAGCGAAGGTCAGCGTTGACTGGCTAATTAAATTGGCCTTCGCATTCGCTGCCAAGGCTTCCATTCTGTAACACCCCGTACGTTTCTGAGTTTAGCTGACAATCGAAACATTTAGGGAAAAATGAAAACATGAGAGAATTGATGAATTTTGTATTGAATTGTGGGCATTTAATAAGTCTTGTATAATTGGGCCCAAAAATGAAGCCCAAACTAACAAGAAGACATGGCCCAACATGGGTTTTTTGACCCATTCTTCCAAATTTGATCCATTTGACCAATCAACATTGCATTAAATGCTAAGGAAAAGATAAGGGAGACATGAGGGACTATATAAAGAGGAAAATCAAATTTTTTATTTCATTAAGCTCTTATGTTTTTCTAGACTTTACTAAACATATCTCCTTTGCTCTCAAGAACCCTAAGGCACTCTTTTGGCCAAGATCATCAATTGGTAAGACTTGGTAAGTGTTTATTATGATGGATTAATATATTTTATGCATAATATATGGTGTATATTATGTTGGTTATGTTGGTGGAGCATTGAGAAGTTCACAATAAGTGAAGTGTACATGTTGCTAAATCGGAGGGTGATTTGTCTTGTAAACTTGACTATGGACTTGTGGTTTTGAATAAAGTGAAATTGGTGGAGTAAATATTGACATGTGAGATGTGATCATAGTCTTACTTTGTCTTATTCTTGTGCATAATGTTTGGAATTGTTGTTGCGATATTGGTTATAGTTTTGGTGTCGTATTGGCCGTGAAATGTAGTTTTGGGTGTTGTGAGACTATGGATGAATTTTGGTGTTTAATATGATCAAAAATATGTTCAAATATGTTTGATTGTGATCATGTACCATTCATGGCATTAAAAGACCCAAAAAAAGTCATTTCGGACCAAAACGGGCATCCGCCCCCGCAGAACGCAGAAGGCCCTGGAATTTTCCAGGGGCCATCTACATGCACATATCAGCCACCTGCATTCACAGGTGGCAGTGCAGGTCACCTCTAGATTTGGTTTTGTATGCTTCTGTCTCTAGTTGATCCCCGAAGGCCCCTATATCCTTTTTGGATGTAATTATAAACTTGTGATGTCGTTTTAATGACTTTAAAGTGTCGTATGGAGGTGTGTTGGACTATTTTAAGTATGTATGATTGTTCATATGTTGTTATAAAGGAATAATTACGACGGGATGATAAAGGGAAAAGCGTAAAGGGTAAGTGTGGTGTGAAATGCTATCGATGTATGATATTTGGTCAATGTGTGTAATGTTATGGTCTTGTTGATATGGAAATGCAGTGGATGGTATTGTAAGGGGGTGACATAACGTTATATGGTGGTCACATAGTTCATTGTCGTCTTTTACTCCTGTATAGTGATTAGTTGCTAATGTAAGTTCCGGTATGAACTTGTATTGTAGAGTAAGACGTAAGGAAGAAGCTGGACTATTGTGTTCATACATAGGATTGTGTATTCATACTTGGAAGTGAAGGTATGTAAGGTTCCTCTTTCCGTATCCTTCTGCAACATATAGTGTACACTTTGTTTATGGTACCTACTCATTCCCGAAATGTGCTAAGGTATCCTATATCTGGTTATCAATTGTCTCTACTACATGTTTCCTACTTATTGATCAATTGTGAATCTCATGTCTCATGTCTCATGTCCATGAATAGTATTCCAAAAGCCCAATAAGGTTGTGTTCCAAAGTTCTAATAGTGATTATACTCATGTATCTTATCCATTGATTATTGTCCAATAGTTCCAATAATGTTATGTCTCCAATGAGGCAATGTTTCCAATAATGCTATTCACATGTATCTCACTCATTGGTTAATGATCCAAAGCTTCAAGTAAAGTTATGACCATCATTGTATCAATCTCAAATTAATGAATAAAGTAATGCAAATGTGGTTAATGTTTGAGTACGGGTGGCAGCTTTGGGGGCGAAATGCCTAGCTCAAGCCGATCCCGAGATTATTGGATCAGGGGGCAGCTTTAGGGGCGAAAGCCTAGCTCAAGCCGAACCTGACAGGGGGCAGCTCTAGGGGTGAAAACCTAGCTCGAGCCGAACCTGATATGTTGATTTATGGGTGGTAGCTCTAGGGGCATAAGCCTAGCTCGAGCCGATCCCGATGCATTGATTTATGGGTGGCAGCTCTAGGGGCATAAGCCTAGCTCGAGCCGATCCCAACATAACGATATGTTATGTAAAGACCCACTGATCAGTCGAGGCCCGGGTACATTATGACACATGTATTGACAAGCAAGCATTGAAGTAAAGAAAGCAAAGAAAGTAATGAAAGCAATACACATGGTTTCCAAAATGCAAAATGGTGACTTACTCACATTGATTATTCATTTGTATTGAGTTCATTGATATGTTCATGTGTTCTATAGTTTCATTTGAGCCTTACATACTCAGTACTTATTCCGTACTGACCCCTCTTGGGGAATTTACCTTACTTGTTGCAGGCGCAGGTACTAGTAGGCCTCCTCAGTAGATTGCCAGTTGTTAGCGGTTCATTGGTGAGCTCCAGCTAATTTGGGGCTTCTCCGAGTCAGAGTGTATATATGTTTTGGTGATGTACATGTTGTATAAAGCGGGGACTTGTCCTGACTTTTAGTTTGTTTTGGTCAATGCATCTGTTAGAGGCTTTTGTGAACGCATGTGGGTATATGTATATAAGATGACTCATGAAGTCTTGTTTTGATGGCCTCAACGGCCAAGTTTCTCAAACGTGTATATATATATATGTCACATGTTCCATGATTTCCGATATTAGCTATTCATGTTCTTATGTGATAGTGGTGTTTCCTATGGCATGCGTATGAATGTATAGAAGCATAGCTTGGTTCTCTCGGGCCTTATTGACTACGGGTGCCAATCACGACTCATTGGGATTTGGGGTGTGACACTCTGGATTCGGGGTGTGACACATTCGCGAAGGCTGATGAATCAGGCCTTCGCGTTCGCGAAGAAAACTCGACCCGAATCCCATTTGTTGTTCTCGATCACGGCTCCCTCCTCGCGATCGCGATGAAATAAATCATCCTTCTCCGTATTCACGGCCGGAGACCTCATTTGTGAAGAAGGAGGTGACCTACACCAGATGTCAGCAAAAAATATTGATGTGCATGGTTTTCAAAATCTCTGAACTGATCCTCGGGATTCTTTTGGGACCTGAAGAAGTAAACCATATATGCTATCAGGCTATTTTCAACGTTCCAAACTCAATGGAGATGTCAGATTTTTAAAAAATGATTGTTTTCAATAAATAAAACCCCAAGATCCCTCTTTGGCAATTTTCTAAATAAAGGGTGGAAATGTAAAATAAAGGTTTCAAACCCGAACCAACCCTGTTATTAACCCAAATTTGATATTCCGGATCTAATGGAACTGTCCAAATCGTAATTTGGGACCCGAAACATCAAATATTGACCAAAGTCAATCTTATGGCCTTTAAAGCCTCTAAAGACCTCAACTCGCTCAAACACTCTTGATTGAATTGGGAACCATGCCAACCATCCGTACACCCTAAAACCAACATGTAGTAACTACGAGAAAGGGCAAAATGGTCAAAACACAAAAAAATAAGTTTTCACAAATCAGGTCCTTACAATATCCACCACTAAGACTCTAGTTCGTCCTAGAACTAAAAAGCAAAGAAATACCTGAGTCGGTGAAAAGCTGGAGATAACAACTATGTATATCGGACTCGGCCTCCTAAGTAGCCTCCTCAATGGAACAGTGTCTCTACTGAACCTTACTACAGGAATATCTATAGAACGCAACCGTCTAACATGCCTGGCTAAAATTAAAACTGGCTCCTCAACAAAGGTTAACCTCTCATCTAACTGAATCGAATCCCAACAAAGCACATGAGACTCATCCAAAATATAATTTCGGACCATAAATAAATGAAAAACTTGATGAACGGCTTAAAAGTATAGAGGTAAAGCCAACTCATAAGCAACCGCCCCAACTGACCAAAGAATCTCAAAAGGTCCGATGTACCTTAGGCTTGGCTTACCCCTCTTCCCGAACCTCATCACGCCCTTCATGGGCAACACACGAAGAAAAAACTGATCACTGACCCCAACTTCAAGGCACGAAGTCTGGGATCGGTATAACTCTTTTATCTACTCTGGGTGCCCGAGGCCTATCCTGAATCACCCGAACTCTATCCAAAGACTAGAGAAGCAAGTCGGTACCAGAGGGTCTAGCCTCAAAAGTCTCAAACCAACCAATCAAAGATTGACAATGCCTACCATACAATGCCTAAAAAGGTGCCATCTTAATACTAATGTCACGCCTCAAATACCATTGAGGCGGACTGGCACCCGAAGCCAATGAGGCCCGAGAGAACCAATCATTGCTCATGTCCATTCATTTGCATGTCATAAGAAACACCACTATCACGTATAGAGATATGAGATGCTAATAGCAGAAATCATGGAACATGTGATACATACATATGTGAAACTTGGACGTCAGGGGCATCAAGTCAAAATGGACATAGATCTCTTACATTCATATACCCATATACGTCTACAAAAGCCTCTAACAGATGCACATACATAACCATCCTAAAGTCGGGATAAGTCCCCGCTTTATACAACATTTACAATACCAAAACCGATGTACAACTGTGACTCAGAAAGCCTCGAACCAACTGGAGCTCACTAAAGATCATTAGATGACCCGCAACTTACTGTGGAGGTCTACTAGTACCTGCGCCTGCAACATGTAAGGTAAGTCCCCCAAGGGATGTCAGTACGAAGAATGTACTGAGTATGTAAGGCTCATATGAAACTGTATGATACATAAATACTTCAATGAACTCAAATACAAATGAATAACCAATAAGGATAAATCACCATTCTATAAGTTGGGAACCATGTGTATTGCTTTCATTACTTTCTTTTCTTCTTTACTTCTATGTTTGTTCATCATCACTTGTGTCACTATGTACCCCGGCCCCAACTGATCAGTGGGTCTTAACATAACATAATGTTATGTTGGGATCGGCTCGAGCTAGGCTTATGCCTCTAGAGATACCACCCATAAATCAATACATCGGGCTCGACTCGAGCTAGGTTATTACCTCTAGATCTACCACCCATAAACTAATCTATCAGGTTCGGCTTTACCCCCTGTCAGGTTCAGTCCGAGCTAGGCTCATGCTTCTAGGACTACCCCCTAATCCAATAATATCGGGATCGACTTGAGCTAGGCTTTCGCCCCCAAAGCTACCACCCATACTCAATCATCAACCATATATGCATTATTTCGTTCTTTATTTTTGAGATTGAACATTGATTGTCATAACATTATTTGAACTTTGGAACATAACATTATTGAACCTTTGGAACATTAGCTAAAGAACACGAGACATGTGAATCATAATTGATCAATGAGCAGGGAACATGTGATAATAACAATTGATATCCGAAAATAGGATACCTTAGGACATTTCAGAATGGAACAAATACAATGTCAATGTGAATACTATGTGCTGCAGAAGGATACGGATAGAATAACCTTACATACCTTCACTTCCAAGTATGAATACATAAGCCTATATATGAACACAATAGCCCAACTCCTTCCTTACGTTTCACTCTACAATACAAGTACATAACGGAGCTTACATAACAACTAGTTACCGTACAAGTGTACAAGACGACAATGAGCCATATGACTGCCATATAATGTCATTTTACCCTTTATAATACAATCCACTGCATTATCATACCAACAAAACCATAACATTCCACACATTGACCAAGACATCATAAACCAAAAGCATTTCACACCACGTTTAACCTTTACACTTCCTCATTATCATTACGTTACAATTACTCCATTAATTCTCCTCATAACAACATATTAACAATAATCCATAATGGATGTAATCCAACATTCCTCCATACGACCCCTTAAAGTCATTAAAAAGATATCATAAGTTGATAATTACATCCAAAAAGGGTATAGGGCCTTTGGAGATCAAAGAGAGACAAAACCATACAAAATGACTTTTTGGGGTGACCTGCGAATCCACCTGTGCCCGTAGGTGGCTGACATGCGTCCGCAGGTGACCCTTGGTAGTGTCCAAGCACCTGCATTGGCATCTGCGCCCGCAGGTGCCTTCGTCTGTGGGGCAGATGCCCAAATCGGCCAAAAAGGGTCTCTTTTGGGTCCTTTTGTGTAATAAATGGTCCAAGGACATAAGTAATCTTTTCTTTACATATTTTTGGTCACTTGTATGCCAACAAACACCCATGGTTTCACAACACACATGAACATCACCAAAACCACACTTTTCCTTCAATACACCATCAAGTCCATGCAAAATTTTGCAATAACAATTCCAAACATTATGCACAAGGATAAGACAAGTTAAGCCTATAATCACTTCCCACATGTCAATATTGAATCCATCAAGTTCACTTCCTTCAAGACCACAAGTCCATTTTCAATTTTATAAGGCAAAACCCTTTTTCGATTGCAAAAATAGACAGTTTTACACATAGTGACCTGTCCAACACTGTGTCAACATAATCAACATGATGTATACACCATCTTAAGCATGTCATATATTAAAACATGAGAATAAATACTTACCAAAGCTTGCAAGATGATTGTCTTGGCCAAAGAGAATAGTTGCTTAGGTTTTTTGTGAGAGAGCAATATTTTAGAAAAGTCTAGAATGGCATGTGTGTTGTGTTGAATAAAAAAAATCTGATTTTCTTGCTTTATATAGTACCTAATGGTCATCCTTATCCTTATTCAATGCATGCTTGCTTGGTCAAACACAAGAATGGATCATTTCCATTTTTTTGGGCTATGTCTTCTTATGATTTTGGGCCTCATTTGAGCCCAATGGCACATGATTTATTTAAAGCCCAACAATTAATGCATAATTCACCAATTCTCTCATGTTCAAATAATTCCATGAATGTTACGGGAATTAACTAGGTTCAGAAACATACAGGGTGTTACAACTCAAATGGTAGCTATTATTATAAGCAAACTCCTCTAGGGCTAAATGTTGCTCCCACTGACCTCCAAAGTCCATAACACAGGCGTGGAACATATCCTCCAAAATTTGAATAGCCCGCTCTAACTGACTGTCGGTCTGGGGGTAAAACGTTGTGCTAAGGTCAACCTAATTACCCAACTCCTCCTGAAACATCCTCCAAAAGCTAGAAGTGAACACTGAACCTTTGTCTGAAATAATAGACACGGGCACTCCATAAAGACGAACTACCTCTCGAACATAGATACGAGCCAACCTCTCGACACTGGATGAAATCTGTATAAGGATGAAATAGGCTAATTTGGTCAATTAATCCACGATGACCCAAAGACTGTTAGAACCATGAGAAGTACAAGACAATCTACTCACGAAATCCATAGTGATCCGCTCCCATTTCCACTCCGGAATGGGTAATCTCTAAAGCAAACCACCCTGTCTCCAATGATCGACCTTCACCTACTGACAACACAAGCAACAAGCTACAAAATCTGCTACATCCTTCTTTATACCACACCACTAGTAAAGCTGCTTCAAATCACGATACATCTTGGTCAGTCTAAGATGAATGGATGATCTGGAGCAATGCGCCTCCTCCAAAATCAATCTCACCCATCTACCAACTCTTGGTACACTGACTCGGCCACCAGTCCTCAACACACTATCAGAATCAAGAGATGCCTCCTTAGCCTAGCCACACAACATCTTATCTTGAATTACCCTCAAACCATCATCATCAAACTGGTGAGCTCGAATCTGCTCCATCAAAGAAGATCTAGCATCACCAAAGGCTAAAATACGACCATGTGTTGAAATATCATGCCTAACCATCTAGTTGGCTAAATACTGAACCTATAAGACTAAAGGCTGCTCCTGAGTCAAGAGATGAGCTAACTCCCCATACCAGTCAACTTTCAACTGAAGGCATCCACAACCACATTAGCCTTACCCAGATGATGTAGAATAGTGAGGTCATAATCTTAAGCAAATCAAGCCAATGACGCTATCTCATATTAAGCTCTCTTAGGGTGAAGAAGTACTGAAGACTATGATGATCTAACAAAATCTCACAATGGACTCCTTATAAGTAGAACCTCCACAACTACAACCCAAACACAACCGTGGCCAACTCCAAATCATGGGTAGTATAATTCTTCTCATGAGGCTTCAACTGACGAGAAGCATAAGCAATCACCTTACCCTCTTGCATCAACACTGCACCTAATCCAACACTGAAACCACCACAAAACATGGTAAAACGCACGCCCTCCTTTGACAATGTCAAGATAAGAGCCGAAGTCAACAACTCCTTGAGCTTTTGGAAGCTCTTCTCATACGCTTCCGACCACTGAAAGGTAATCTTTTTTTGAGTCAACTTGGTCAAAGGATCCATAATAGAAGAGAAACCCTCAACAAAACGCTAATAATAACCTGCCAAGCCAACAAAACTCTAAATCTCAATAGGACTAGTGGGCCTAGCCCAATCACGAATTGTAGAAATCTTGGCTGGATTAACCATAATACCACCCTTGGTCACCACATGACCCAAGAAAGAGATACAATCCAACCAACCCTTGGTCACCACATGACTCACACTTGGAGAACTTAGCATACAACTTCTCATCACACAATCTCAAGAGTATGATTCTCTTGTGTCTCACATGGTCGACCTTATTCTTGGAATAAACTAAGATATCATCTATAAATACAATCACAAAGGAGTTGAGATACGATCTAAACACCTGGTTCATCAACTCCATGAACATTGCAGGGGCATTGGTTAACCCAAATGACATGACCAAGAACTCATAATGACCGTATCGAGTCCAAAAAGTCATCTTTAGGACATTTAAAGCTCTAATCCTCAACTAGTGATACCCGAATCTCAAGTCAATCTTAGAAAACATGAAAGCACCCTGAAGCTGGTTAAACAAATCATCAATGCAAGAAAGAGGCTACTTGTTCGTAATTGTTACCTTGTTAAACTGTCGATAGTCAATACACATGCACATAGAATGATCCTTCTTCTTCATAAACAAGACAGGAACACCCCAAGGAGATACACTAGGCCTAATGAACCCTTTACTCAACAAATCTTGCAATTGCTCCTTCAATTTCTTCAATTCAACTAGGGCCATCCTATAAGGAAAAATAGAAATGGGCTTGGTGTCGGGCTACACATCAATAGCAAAATCAATATCATGATCCGGAGGCATACTATGAAAATCCATAGAAACACATCCATGAACTCGTAAACAACCCGAATAGAATCCATAGGAGGCGGTGAGGTAACTCTATTATAACAAACATGAGCCAAATAAGACAAACAACCCTTTTCTACCATGAAACAAGCTCGTAGAAATGATACAACTTCCTTCGAACCCGAATTAAACGTACCCTTCCAAGCTAACCATGGCACACCCAGCGTAGCTAAGGTCATGGTCTTGGCATTACAATTCAATAAAGCATGATAGGGAGCTAACCAATCCATACCCAAAATTAGATCATAGTTAACCTTATCTAGTAGGATCAAGTCTACCTAAGTCTCACGCCCCGGAAAGGTCACCACACAAGATTGATACACCCAATCAACCACTAAAGAATCTTCGTCGTCAAATAACACGAAAATAAATCTATAGCAAACTGGGACGATACCTGTATTGACTACATTAGAGGCTTCCTCCTCGAGTCTCATCGGTGTAGTATAACATTATCCACATCTGCTCCCAAACTAAGCAACCCCATGACTACTACTACGAACTCCCCTACCTCTACCTTGAGCACCTCTAGCACTACCCCTACCACTCTGTGAACCACCTTTGACTGTAGATATAGGAGTAGGGCAAAGCTAAAGCTAAAATTCCTATTGTGTCGGTCCAAACTCACGTCGAGGGAAATCCTTGGCCACATGGCCAAACCCATCACAAAAAAAACATCCTCTATGACTCGACTTAATATGAGGAGGTGCGGATGAACCAGAATGACCACCTTGGACTGAAGAACCAAATGTAGAACCTCCACTCGTATGACCTGATACCTGGCTACCAGAAGCCACAAAACTTAAAGGTCTACCACCTGATCCCTGCAACACGGCTTGAACTGGCCTACCATGATAACCACGGGAACCCCTACTAGAGAAGTCTCTACCTCGAAAGGTGTGTCCACTAAACTCACCCTGATGATGAACCTTCTTGGTGCCTTCTTGAGTAGCCTGGATAATAGACTCAATTATCTTAGCATGCACAATAATAATCTACAAAGAAGCCCCCAAAACTACCATCTGGGTTGTAGCCAACTGATATGAACCATTTAATCCCTTTACAAACTTCTGAATCCACTTAGACTCGGTGGAAATGCTAGCAGCTGAATATCTTGATAGAGCATGGAAATGTGCCTCATACTCGGTAATAGACATGGAGCCCTGCTCCAAATGATCAAACTCATAACTCATCTGATCTCTCAAGCTACAAGATATAAACCTCTCCAAGAATGCCTCAGAAAACTGAGTCCAAGTCATAGTAGGAAAGTCCAAAGGCCTAAAACTAGTAAGCAACCTCTACCAATCCCTAGACATATCCTTCAACTGATAGGTAGTATATGCAACTCCATGAGACTCAAGAGATCCAAGATTATTTAATTTCTTTTGGCAATCAGTCAGAAACTCATAGGCATCCTTGCCAATAGCACCACTGAACTTGGGCGGACCCAAGCAAATAAACCTGTTCTGATCATTAGAAGACATCACTATAGCCAAAGTAACCAAAGGAATTTGTAAGTCTAGTAGGCAAAGGGTCCATACATAGGGTACCATAGATGATGGTTTGACCCCGGAAGTAGGAATACCATAAGTAGATGTTGGTACAGATGGTGAACCACCACTCAAAGTATGAGGAACACATGGTACACTCAAAGGAACACCATCAAAATGACTCAAAAGGCAAACTTACAAATCCTGAAGTGCTAAGGTGTCAACTAAACCCTCTGGGACCTGAACTAGCCCCGCACTCGCTATCTGATAATCATATCTAGCATACTTAACCTTGGGCTCTAGAGAGGCCTCCCTAGTATGTCCTATAACTGGGGAAGCTCCTCTTGCCCGTCCTCTACCACTAGGCTATCCACTACCCCTACCTCATTCTCGAAGTGAGGCTCCCATATTAGGTGCAAGCTTAGCATCCCTGGACCTAGTCCTCACCATCTGTATAGAAAAGCATGGAATACAATTTTAGAACATTGGGTATGAATAACTCACATGACTAGGAATCAAAATAGAGAAATTTTTCCTAAAGACATCTTATAGCCTTTCAAAGATAGATACATACGTCTACCTATCGATTCGCGAGACTTTACTAGACATCCTGCTCTTATACTTATGAGATCGATAAACCTGATGCTCTGATACAAATTTGTCAACACCCAAAAATGAGGTCATGATGACACTTATCACGGCCAAGCCTTGATAAGTAAGCCAATCACCCAAAAAGGAAAAGATATGCAAATAATTAAGGAAAAATAGATTAAGGTGAGACTTCTAGAGGGAATTCATACCAGCACAAGACATAATACAAGTAAGTCTGAAATAAATAACATAAAACCTCCCAAAATCTTGTGTCAAAAGTGTAGAGTATCTAATACATCATCAGAATAAAAGAAAAGTACAATGTTTGTAGGTAAGAGGAGGCTCGAAAGTCAACTCTGGTCCCTAGAGTAACCCAGTACCTCAATCACAGTATCTAAAAAAGCATGATCATATATCGTATTTCGTACTCAAACCAATATCTGCACCAAAAAAACACAGTAGGGATGAGTACGGTCCACTTGTACTCAGTAGGAATCATAGGCTGACTGAGTAAAATAGAAAATAGTATAAGTAAAGAAAACTATGATTATGTCACCTATAAATAGAAAATTTCCCAAACGGTAGCTCACACCGTCTTCACTGAAAGTTCTAATGTAATACTGAATTGAAATAACACAGATATAATTGAAAAATATATGGAGACTAAACACAAGTCAAGAAAAACTAAAGAAATCATGAAAGATTCATGTGCAATAATGATAATGGGATGGATGGTGAAAGTCATCACATGATTTTCTGTATACACGTACCGAGCTCGCAACTCCCGTAATAGGACCCATGAGGGAAGGGAGTCGCAACCCGTATACTATAACTCATATCTCAAATCTCAACCCACCTCCCTGGCTCGAGTTTACAGAGAGAATTTTTATAAAATATCTCATTTTCTTTCAAAAATAGTGCTCCTCAATGGTACCAATATCTCATGAATGCATATGTATGGAATGAGGATATAATGCTCACAATCAAATTAGTATGAAAATATTTGATCCATTTAATACGTATATAAGTGATCCCAGAAATCAACTTAATATGTCCATAATTCATGATATCAACTCTAATTAGGCGCCATTAAAATAAATATGTATGTAAGACATCATTAATATTATATCAACCCCTAACTCAGGCATTTCTATCATGATAAGGCAACCAATGCTCAATAAGGTCTATAATAACAATTCAAGCCCACTTACGGGCATCATATCTAGAATAAAGACATTTAAATTCACTTATAAGGCCAATGAGGTTAAATAAAGCCCTTACTCGGGCAACACGCAAGATCAGATATCACAAGTCAACAACAACCAATTATAAGCCCCTACACGGGCACACAACAGTAATAATAATCTCAAAATATAAAACCCATAGTTATTCTCCCCAACCCATAGCATGCTTTACTTATTCATTAACTACCCAACTCAATCTGAAAGAAGTTAAGCCATAACCTACCTCAAAATAATGAAATTTAAGCCCAAAGTCCTTCAACATGGCGCTTTCCCCTTTTGAACTGCCTCAGAATCTACTAAAACATACAAATATAGCATCTACATGTTAAAACAAACCCAACAATACCCATATTGCCTATATTTAAATAGAGTTCAAAACGGACTCAAAAAATGAGTTTGAAAACGAGAGGGGTAAAACAAAAAAAATTATTTATAAACACATTCCCCATGATTGAAGGGGTCTACAGTTGAAAACCAACGTGAAAATGAGTTAAAACGAGGTCCAAATCGAAGAAAAATTATATTCAAGCTTCATCGGCAAAACCCCCAAAATTCCATTTTGAAATTATGATTTTAAGGTGTTTTTGAAGATATAATTGATAGGAAATAATGGAAAGGTGATTTAGGAGCTTACCCAAGCAAGAATGGTGATGAAACCCTAAGAAATTACCTCTTCTCGAAGCTTGGAGGTCAAAAAATGGTGGAAATCTAGAAAATTGAAGTATTTATATTGTTCTGTCAACAGTACCTCACGATCATAGATCCCACCTCGTGATCGTGAGGGTCAACATTGACTAGCCAATTAAATTGGCCTTCACATTCACGGCCAAGGCTTCGTGTTTGTGAAGGCTGATGAATTAGGCCTTCGCATTTGCGATAGCCTTGTTGCGTTCGCGAAGAAGACTTGACCCGAACCTTATTTTTTCTTAGCGATTGTGGCTCCCTCCTCGCGATTATGATGAAGGAAATCATTCTTCTCTGCATTGGCAAAGAAAGAGGTGACCTACACTAGATATCTGCAAAAAATATTGATTTGCATGGTTTCCAAAATCTCTAAAGGACCCTCGAGATTCGTTCAGGACCCAAAGAAGTAAACCATATATTCTACCAGGTTACTTTCAATGTTTTGGACTCAATGACAATGTCAAATTTTTGAAAAAAAAAATTATTTTCAATAAATTAAACCCAGGACCCCATTTTTACAATTTTCCAAATGAAGGGTTGAAATATAAAATAAAAGTTCCAAAACCCAAACCAACCCAGCTACTAATCCAAATTAGACATTTCAGATATAATAGAACAAATAGTCATTCGGGACCCGAAACATCAAATACTGACCAAAGTCAACCATATGGCCTTTAAAGCCTCTAAAGACCTCAAACTCGCTCAAACACTCCCGATCACATTGGAAATTGTGCCAACCATCCCCACACCCCAAAACCAATATGTAGTAACTACAGGGTAGGGAAAAATCGTCAAAACATGAAAAATCAAGTTTTCACATATCAGGTCCTTACACTCCTGGATGCTGAAGAGCGACCTTTGGCTTTAGATATGCAGTCCTTAGCCAACCGGCTAGTCCAACTTGACATTTCTGAGTCTGGGGAGTTCTTAATTATGTGGAGGTGAGGTCTATATTGTTAGATCATATTCGGGAACATTAGTTTGAGGATGAGATATTAGGGTTATTCATAATAAGGTGCTTAGGGGCGAGAGTAAGAAGGTGACCTTAGATTCGGAGTGTGTATGTTGTGAATCGAGGGTCGTATCTGCATTTCTAGAGCTAGAGATTTTATTAGTTTGATTATGGAGGAGGCCCATTATTCCAGATATTTCATTAATCAAGGGGCAACAAAGATGTTTTTTTTTTCAATAAAAAATCTGGCTAAGGGCCTTTTATTGATAAGGAATATTTACCAAATATGGACTTGCCTAACCCAAAAATCAATGTCAGCAAAATAAAATAAAATAAAGACTAATCTAGAAACCAAAAAAACAAAAAAAGAAAAGGTGAGATTAGAAAAGTGAAGAGTCCGCCGGCTACAATGGCGATGATGAGCTCCGACAAGTCTCTACAATCAAGATTGGAGAAGCTTCCAATTGGATCTGCATCACTCAGGTGTGTTTCTTCGTTAACTATGCATTGTTGTTCTTGAAAATGCATCAGACTGACCTTTTTGTGCTAGGATTAAGATCAAGAGACCTTCAAAACAATTACACCTTAAGTCACCTAAATCTCTTACCAGGTGTTGTGTAATCATTACCAATGGAGTAAAATTCCAAGTTCTTAATGTTTTTCTTCGCTCATGTTTAGGTTTGATCTGATATTCTTGCTAATTATAAGATACTAATATGATACTCATGTTTATTCCTCTACAAAGGGATGAATCTTGAAGAGATTAATACCACCTTCATATTAGTTTAAACATTCGTACCCTACTAGTATGCTTATAATTAAAATGATGTCAATAGTAGACTATACATTTGTATATTTGAATGAAAATAAACTTTGAATTGTATATTGAACCTCCCTTGTATGATAATCTATCTACTTTTGGGTGTATTTGATTTTTGTGTCTTTATGAATTTGCCCTCAATCTGGTGCTTTTCTCTTTATTCTTCCGATTCTTATATGTGCTATCTGCTATTTATCTAGAATTACAATGCTTTTTGCCTTCCTAGGTAGCTCCAAGAATGTGTTAAAATTTTTGTACCTGCAAAACTAAAATAATAGTTAGTTAAAAAATCTGCTAGTGTGTTTCCTTCTCTATAGGTGTGTTGGATTTGAATCAGGCCTCCTCCAATTAACTCGCTTAATTTCCTGATGATCACAACAATATTCCAAGGGCTTCCCATTCCCCTTTCATCATTTTAGTCAAAATCATAGAATCAGTTTCCAGAACTAGTGGTAGAAACTAATAATCCACACAGTACTCACAACCTTCCTTCATTGACATTGCCTCTACAAAAATACTTGAGCCTTCTTGAATCTGTTTACATAAAGCATACTTTATATCTCCATCCTCATTTCTCGCACAGAATTCAATTGAGCTTTTCCCTGGATTACCTCTTGATGTACCATCTAAATTGCATTTGTACTAACCTTGATTAGGCCTTTTCCACACTACTAAAATAGTCTTCATTTGAGCCCTATAATTCTGCAAGAATTCCACCAGCAGTGGCTAACTGGTTGGTATTTCCCTCAACCAAGGATATCTGCTTAGGGTTATATGATCTAAATTCATATTTATTTCATGAATAACCCTATTGTTTGACATTTCTCCACCATGGTTTATTCTGTTCCTCCTCTTCCATAGTTACCAACACAGCAGTCCTGGAATAACCTATATAATAGGATTAAGTCTACCATCAACCTCTACACTCCACTACTATGATAGTGTCAAATGACACTGTACAAAAGGACCCTCAACCCCTGTACTCACTCTATAGTAATTCCAAACCCTAGCTGCAATATCACTTGATACAAAGAGGTGATGAATAGTTTCTAGTTAAGGATCAGTATAACATCTACATCTAGAAACCAAATTAATTCCACATCTTTGCAAAATATCATCAACATGGATTTTAAATTTCCACAATATCCATAAAAAGAAATTAATTTTAAAAGGCACACCTTTACTCCATATGCACTTCCAATGTTCTTCAACATCACTTCTATGTTTGATCAGATAAAAGACACTTAACACTATAAACTTACCATTTGTAGTAGGCATCCACCAAGGGATATACCAAACTGAAGCCTTCTTACTAATGGTAATGTTATATACAGTGTACTACATAATGTTTTCCGATAAAACTCCTTGCATATTCTGAACATCCCATCTATCCTCTATCATGAAAGAATCTATATCTCCATCTTCTTCACTGATGTCAAAATCAAGTTCCACCATATGATATAAAGCCCCTAATCTTGTCCAGATATCAAGACATATATTTGAGGATCAAACTGTTGGTTACCATCATATTTCCTGCTCAATAGAATCTCTAGCTTCTAACATCTTCTTTCATACTTGTCTTTCATACTTGAGACCCACTCTTCTACTGGACCACTGTTGGAATTTTTTTTTACAATACTTATTTGACATATAATTTGTTTAAAGTAATATAGTTGTTCTAAACAACCACCATAACTTTTCAAACATATCTTTAGAGATGTCAAAGAGATCTCTAAACCCCACTCCTCCTTCTTCTTTTGGAAAACACATCTGGTCTGAGGCTACCCAGTGTTTACTTTTTCCTTCCTCTTTGGTATTCAAAACCCTATTAAAGATTTTATGAAGTTCATACAAGATGAACCTAGGTGGCACCACTGCTGATAGAAAGTAAAGAGGGATGCTCTGTAGTACACTATTAAATAAAATACCCTTTCCACCATAACTTGTTAAACATATCTTTAGAGATGTCAAAGAGATCTCTAAACCCCACTCCTCTTTCTTCTTTTGGAAAACAATTCTGGTCCGAGGCTACCCAGTGTTTACTTTTTCCTTTCTCTTTGGTATTCAAAAATCTATTAAAGATTTTATGAAGTTCATACAAGATGAACCTAGGTGGCACCACTGCTGATAGAACGTAAAGAGGGATGCTATGTAGTACACTATTAATTAAAATAGCCTTTCCACCAAAAGATAGTAGCTTACCCTTCCAATTCTGAAGTCTATTTTTCACCTTTTTAATCAAGTCATTATAATAGGCCCTCCTTTTTCTTAAACATATAATTGGGCAACCCAAGTACTGAAAAGGAAATTGGCCTTGCTTAAAACCAGTGATACTATTTATCTCGTTCATCAATGAAATAACCACCTTCTTATACATGTAGAATGAGCATTTGTGTCTATTTATCATCTGCCCTAAAATCTTCTAATAATCATTCAACACTTTCATTACTAGATCTAAAGATGGTTTATCTGCAGATTATTATATCATCTGCATAAGCGAGATGATTCAGGTTCCTACTCCATTTAGGTAACCCATAACCTTTATACATTCCATCTTCAAACAATGCATTCAGAGATCTAGATAAGACCTCAGCAGTAATTATGAATAGAATAGGTGATACGGGGTCACCTTGTTTCATACCTCTAGTAGAGTGAAAGATTCCATAAGACTGCCCATTAATAATAATAGAGAACCAATTATTTGCAACCAACCTCTATATCAAATCAATGAAAGTTTCTGCAAAGCCTATTTTTCTCATCACCCTAGTCAAGTATAGCCATGAAACTCTAACATAGTCCTTAGACATATCAAACTTTAAACTACATTACTTGGTTTTCCTCTCAGTCTGATAGCTAAGACAATCTCCTGGGTCAGCAGGACATTCTCAATGATGCTCCTACCTTTGATAAAACTTGATTGGTTGCTTGAAATTAGCTTAGGCAGTAAACTTTCTAACTTTCTAACCTTTCATGTATCACTCTAAAGATTACCTTATTGATGAAATTGCTGAGGCTAATAGGTCTCAGATCAGTGAATCTTTCAACTAGCTCCTTTTTTGGGATCAATACCATATTAGTATGTGTAATACTTTTAGGAAGAGTATTGCCTTCAAAAAAATCCCTCGCCATATTCAGCACATCTAATCCCACAACTTCCCAATAGCGTAGATAAAGAAGACCTAAAAACCTATCTGGTCCACTAGAACTACTACCATTTAAGTTGAAAATTGCATTCTTTACTTCTTCCATTGTAGGAGATGCACTCAGAATCTGGTTTTCATCTTTAGATATAGTTTTTGTTAAGTGATTTAGCATCTTAAATTATTGCCTTCTTTTTCCTCTGTAAACTGACCCTTAAAGAATTTTATAGTCTCTTCTGTAATCAAATATGTACTTTCAATCCAGTCACCATCCCTATTTTGAATTTGGTCTAACTGTAATTTTTTTGTCACGCCTTAAATTCCAATGGGGTGGACTGGCACCCGAGGTCGTTAAGGCCCGAGAGAACCAATCTTCATTTATGTACATTTGTATGCATATCTCTGAGTGAACTACATTCTATCTCATGTAAATACAAAATACCAATAGCGAAAGTCATGGAGAACATATGATATATACGAAACTTGGCCGTTAGGGCCATCAAGTCAAAGTGGACATACATTCTTTCATTCATCTCACCACGTACCACTACAAATCCTCTAACAGGTACATATACATAACCAACCTAAATTCGGGACAAGTCCCCGCTTTATACAACATTTACATAGTACCAAAACAAGTGTACACGTGTGACTTGGAAAGCCTCTAACCAATTGGAGCTCACCAATATTCCGTAGATGAACCGCAACCTACTGTGGAGGTCTACTAGTACCTGTGTCTGCAACAAGTAAAGTAAGTCCCCCAAGGGACGTCAGTACAAAGAATGTACTGAGTATGTAAGGCCATAAGTAACTGCATAAGATATAAGGACTTCAATGAAATCAAATACAAGTGGGTGGATAATATAGATTAGCCACCATAATATACATGTGCGGAGTCGTGTACATTGCATTTATTTCTTTCATTTTTCGTTCATATAATTATCACAACCATTCATATAACATCGTTCATATAATATCATTCATATAATCATTTGTGATAGCCTCTAGCTAGGCTTCCTCCCCTTTGAGTTGCCACCCGTTCGGGTTCGCCTCTAGCTAGGCTTATGCCCCTTAGAGTTGCCACCCATTCCCAATATTCATTTGGGATCGCCTCTAGATAGGCTTACGCCCCTTTGAGTTTCCACCCGTTCTCAATATTCATTCGGGGTGGGTCGCCCCTAGCTAGGCTTTTGCCCCTTTGGGTTGCCACCCATACTCAACAAGTATGCATTACTTCAATTCTTTTGTTATAAGAGTGATACGTTGGTGGTTATAACATTGTTGGAACTTTCAAATAATAGTCCACAATTATGGGACACATGAATAACCATTGGTAACAAACCTGAAATGAGATACCTTAAGACATTTCGAAATAGAAACAAGTGCAATGACAATGTGAACAATAGGTGCTGCAGAAGGATATGAAAAAAGTAACCTTACATACCTTATTTTCCCAATATGAATACACAATCCTATATGTGAATACAGTAATCCAGCTCCTTCCTTACATTTTACTCTACAACACAAATATATAACGGAGCTCACGTTAACAACTAACTACCTTACAAGTGCATAAGACGACAATGAGTTACATGACTGCCCTATGACGTCATTTCACCCTTTATAATACAATTCACTGCATTACCATACCAACAACACCATAACATTCCACACATTGACCAAGACATCATAAACCAATAGCATTTCACACAAAGTTTATCCTTTACGCTTCCTCATTAACACCACGTCACAATTACTCCATCAAGTCTTCTCAATACCTTTCACAATAACACATTAACAACAATACATAATTGCTATAATACAACATGCCTCCAAAAAACCCCTTAAAGTCATTCAAAAGGTACCATAAGTTGATAATTGCATCCAAAAAGGGCATAGGGGGTTTTGAGAATCAAAGAGAGACAAAAACATATAAAACAAAATTCTGGACTGGGATGTGGAGACACCTACGCCTGCATGTTGATGACATGCAGCTGCAGGTGCCCCTATGGCCTTTTCCAGAGCCACCTGCGTTGGCATAGGCACCCGCAGGTGCTCCAGACGCGAGGGCGGATGCCCGGTTCGACCAAAATGGGTCTCTTTTGGGTCCTTTTTTGTAATAAATGGTCCAAGGCCATAAGTAAGCTTCTGTTTTCATATTTTAGGTCACTTGGATGCCAAAAAACAACCACGGTTTCACAACACACATGAACATCACCAAAACTACATTTTCCTTTCAATACGTCACCAATTCCATGCACAATTTCACAACGACAATTCCAAATGTTATACACAAAGAGAAAGTAAGTTAAGAACATAAACACATCTTACATGTTGATATTTCATCCATCAAATTCACTTCCTTCGATACCACAAGTCTCCTTTCACATTTATAAGGCAAAACCCTTTACCGATTAGGAAAAAGTAGACAGTTTTACACATAGTGAACTATCCAACACTTTGCCAACATAATCAACATGATTTATACACCATCTAATATATTAAACCATAAGATTAAACACTTACCAAATCTTTCAAAAGAGCGATCTTGTCCAAAGAGAATAGTTGCCTTAGGGTTTGATAGATGAGAACTATCTTTTAGAAAAGTCTAGACTTGGCATGTGTATTGTTTTGAATAAAAATCTGATTTTCCTTGACTTATATATTCCCTCAAGTCATTCTTATCCAAACATTAAATGTGTTTTACTTGGTCAATGGTAGAATGGATCTTTTCTCCATTTGGGCCATGTTTTTCTTGTAATTTTTGGGCCTCAAATTGAGCCCATGAGCACATGTTAATTCAGCCCAACCAATTTAATATGTAAAACCCCAACAATATCATGTTTAAATAGTTCAATAAATGTTACGGTAATTAACTAGGTTCGGAAATGTACAGGGTGTTACACTTTTTCTTCTCCCTTTCACAAGATTGTGGAAGAACCTTGTGTTTCTGTCCCCTTTTTCAAACCATATGCTTCCTTCCTTTTGTTTCCAAAACTTATCTTTAAAGTAAAGATATTTTTTCACCTCAGCATAAGCCTGCTACAAAATCATCTTATTCTGTTGTGTTGGCTGCTCCTCAAAAAGCTTTTCCTTTATCAATATTATAGCTTATCTGATAGCCAATTGTTGAAATATGTCTCCATATCTATCTCTACTCCATCTGCTCAGGGCCTTCTTTAAGTTTTTCATCTTATGCTTAGATAACCAGAATCTATTGCTCATCTCATCTATTCTCTAGTGCTACTTCACTACCCTAATTAAAGACTTATCTTCTACCCAAAAGTTAAGGAACATAAAAGGTTTTGCAAATAGATGTGAACCTTTTTCCATAGTGACAAATAATGGTGCATAGTTAGACCCTGTCTTTGGTAAGTGCGCCACCTCCAAGCCAGTAACCTAGTTTAGAAGATATACATTTGTCAGTAGTCTATCCAACCTATCAAATATGCAGTCTTTCCCTGCTCTACCATTCCACCAAGGGAAAGGACTTCCTTTGAAAGGAATTTCCTCAAGTTCACAAGAGTTTACACACACAAAAAAAAATCTTCTACCTCTTGTTGTGTGACTGGTAGGCCCTCTATTTTCTCCTCTTTATTTAGTATAGCATTGAAATCTCCCCCAATCAACCATGGCAAATTGACATTTTCCATGTTATAAATACTGCTCCATAAAGAGACTCTTTTCTCTTCTGTACACTTTGCATATACCATTGTAACCAACAAATGCTTTTGCTCATCTGCAATCAATATTTTAATGGTAATTTGCTAGTCTGAGTCACTCACAGTCTCCACCTCTACATCATCTTTTATAAAGAGCCAGATTTTACCATTAATATTTTCCCCTTCACTGTAGATGTTAGGCCTTCTTTTGTAACTTTGAATCTATCCCACCTACTAAAATGGCTCCATGAGAGCTATTAAAAAAAACTTGTGATTCCTATTAAGCATTTGTAGTCTATTAAAATCCTGTTGTGTATCAATAGACCTAATATTCCAAAAAAGTGCTTAAATTATTATTTACTGGATTTAGGGGTAATCACCCCATTCTTTGGAATTATTCTCTTTGGTAACTGGTTTTCTGCATTTTATTTCTTCCCCTTCTTTTTGTTCTTCTTCACAGCCTTTGGAGATAAATATGCTTGCCTGTCGATATGTCCCAACTCATTATCTTCTTCCCCTTCTACTTCTTCTATATAACTAATCTTTGTTTCTGTTATTATTGTAGGGATTTCATCAACCTGATGTGTTACTAGATCATTTAATGTTTTGGTGGGGCATTTCTATCTAGGTACTGCTTCAAGTTTCAAAAACTGCTACTGACCAGTGTCCACCAATGCCTCATTAACAGCTAAGGCTTTTTTTGTTAAACTATTATCATTGTAATGTCCTTCAAATCTATCCTCTGTAACTATTGTTATTAGATTCACAATAATTTTAGGATCTTGAACTACTAGTGTTGCATTTTGGTGTTTTTTTGTAAAGCTAAAATTAGGATTTTATTCTATCACAGTCTTCTACTGCTGCTCATCTATGCGAATTTCACCATCCTCCAGGAAGAAATCCTTTTGTTCCTCCACCCTATCACCCCATTTGCTGCTTCTTTCCTCTTTATTGTGTGAACTTGTCTTTTTAATGCTCTCTTGCTTCTTTGAAGAACTATCAAGTTTCTTATTTTGTTTTAGTGTTTGAAACCCTTTTTCTGATTGCTTAAAATCATTCTCCACCCAATTCTTTCTACTATTTATCTGCTGTTTGTACTAGGTACAACATTATTAGACAACTCTTCCCCCTGCACACCCTTAAGAACATCAAATGGATTTGTACTTTTAATAACCTCCTCTAGTGCTACTGCTTTCTCACTCAAAATTGTGTCTGCATCTTTGTTTCTTAAGAATCTCCTGTTGTTTGTGTGCCATTTTCTATATCTCCATCCTTCTTGCTGTTTATTGTTCTATTGATCTTGATTTTGTTGTGTCCCCTCTTCAAGTATAGTCACTTCTTGCCTTAGTTCCGGATGTAGAATCCTACGCTCATCCTCATGCCCTTACAATTTGCATTTCTTACAGTAGGTTGGAACCATATCATACTTAATCTTCACTTTAATACTCCTAACTTTTTTTGTAGTCTCATTTTCTATCTCCATCATGACATATTGATGACTTTCAGCTAGACAACCTAATTTCATCTTTACCTTAGCACAACTAGGTCATGTTTTATTAATGGTTGCAACATCTAAATGCAGTGGTTTTACAATAGCATACGCCAGTGAAAACAAGGATTTCTTGACCAAGAAGGTTTGCAAGAGATCTGGAAAAGAGATCCAGGCTAACACTTGTTTGGTCTCTTTCGGTCACACCTCAAATCCCATTGGGGCGGACAGGCACCCATAGCCATAAAGGCCCGAGAGAATCCACCTATAATCGAGTACATTCATATGCATGTAACTAAGTGAACAACATTCTGCCACATATAGATACAAGATATAAAAGACGGAAGTCATGGAAAGACATTCAAATAGATATGAGACTTGGCCGTTAGGGCCACCATGTCAAAAGGGTAAGACATTCCTTCGTTTGACTTACAACGTCTGCAAAGCCTCTAACAGATACATAACAATGCCTAAAGTTGGGACAAGTCCCCACTTTATACAACTGTTACACAGTACCAAAACAAGTGTATACAACTGGCTCAAAAAGCCCCGAACCAATCTGGAGCTCACCAATAGTCTACGGATGGCCCGTATCCTACTGTGAGGGTCTACTATCTCCTGTACCTACAACAAGTAAGGTAGGTCCCCCAAGGGACGTCAGTATGAAAGAATGTACTGAGTATGTTAGGCTAAAAGTAACCATAAGAAATATAGCAACTCAAATGGAATCAAATACAAGTGAATAGACAACACTGATATACCACCATACTGTATATGTGGAACCATGTACATTACATTCATTTCTTTCCTTTTACCTTCAGATAAATCCAAACCAGTCCACTCATCAAACTAGATATCACAAACCGATAGGAATTCACACCAAGTTTATACTTTACATTTCCTCCTCAACACATCATCACATTTACTCCATCAAGCCACTTAAATGCCTTCCCCAACAACACATTAAAAATAATCCACAATTGATACAATCCAAAATGCCTCCGAACTACCCCCTTAGAGCTCTCCAAAGGGTACCATGAGTTGGTGAATGCATCTACGAAGGGTAGAGGGGACTTGGAGGGTCAAAGAGAAGCAAAGACAAGACAAAAGAGGTTTTGGAAGGACCTGCGGAGCAACCTGCACCCGCAGGTGATAAGGTGCGGCTGCAGGTGCCCTCTTGGCCCTGTCCAGAGCCACCTGCAGAGTGACTTGCGTGGGCAGGTGGCTCATCCGCAAGGGCGAATGCCCGAATTGGCTGCAATGAGTTTCTTTTGGGTCCATCTTTGTAATAAATGGCCCATGGCCATAAGTAAGCTTCTCCCTACATATTTTAGGTTAACTTTGATGCCAATGAACAATTATGGTTTCAAAATGCACATGAACATCACAAGACTATATTCTCTTTTTACTACGCCACACGTTCCATGCACAATTTCATAACCATATTTCCACAAGTCATACACAAGGAGGAAACAAGTTAGGGACATAACCACATCCTAACATGTTGAAATTTCATCCATCTAATTCACTTTTTTCAAGACCTTAAGTCCCCTTTCAAGTTAAACCATATAGAAGGCAAATCCTTTCATAAAGAAGCAAAAGTGGATTGCTTCACAACACTTTTTAAACATAACCAACATGATCTACACAACCCCTCATGCATATAATATATTAAACCATAAGAGTAAACACTTACCAAGGCTTGCAAGGGGAAGATCTTATCCAAAGGGGTGGTTGCTTAGGGTTTGAGAGAGAAGAAAATGTAACACCACGTACGTTTCTCAGTCTAGCTGACTACCGTAATATTTATGGAAAAATGGAAACATGATATATTTGATGAATTATGTATTAAATTGTGGGCATCAACAATTCTTGTACAATTGGGCCCAAAATGAAGCCCAAAAACCATAGAAAGACATGGCCCAACATGGGAATTTGACCCATTCTTGCCCAACTCTTCCATTGACCAAGTAAACACACCAAGTGTGTGTATGAGGATCACTTTAAAGGGAATATTTAAATATAGAAATCAGATTTTTATTTCAATTGAACTCTCATGCCATTTTCTAGACTTTACCAAATATTTTCTTTTGTCTCTCAAGAACCCTAAGTCATTCCTTTGGCCAAGATCATCTTTGTACAAGGCTTGGTAAGTGTTTCTTATGATGGTTTAATATATTTTATGCATGAGATATGGTTTATATTATTTTGGTTATGTTGGTGGAGTATTGAGAAGTTCACAAGGTGTGAAATGTTACATGTTTGCCAAATCGGAGGATGGCTTTGTCTTGTAAACTTGAATATGTACTTGTGGTCTTGAAGGAAGTGAACTTGAAGGAGTAAATATTTACATGTGGGATGTGATTATAGTCTTACTTTGTTTTATCCTTGTGAATAATGTTTGGAATTGTTATTGTGAAATTGGTTATGGTTTTGGTGGTGTAATGACCGTAAAATGTCGTGTTGGGTGTTGTTTATGTGTGTTGTGAGACCATGGCTGATTTTTGGTGTTCAAGATGATCAAAAATATGTCAAATTAAATTTTGTTATGATCATGGACCATTCATGGCCTTAAAAGACCCAAAAGAGACCATTTCAGACCAAAACAGGCATCTGCCCCCGCAGACGAGGGCACCTGCGGGCGCAGATGCCAACGTAGGTGCCACTGGTATCTACCACCAGCCACCTACAGGCACAAATCATCCACCTGCGGGCACAGGTGGCTTCGCAGGTCAACCCCAGGTGCGGCTTTGTATGTTTTCGCATCGTCTTGGTCCCCGAAGGCCCCTATACCCATTTTGGATGTAATTATCAACTTGTGATGTTGTATTAATGACTTTAAAGTGTCATATGGAGGTGTGTTGGAATATATTAAGTATGGATGGTTGTTCATATGCTGTTATGGAGGAGTTATTGTGACGGGATGATAAAGAGAAAAGCATAAGGGGTAAGTATGGTGTGAAATGCTATCAATGTATGATCTCTTGGTCAATGTATGTAATGTTATGGTGTTGTTGATATGAAAATGCATTGGATTGTATTGTAAGGGATGACATGACGTTATACGGCAGTCATATAGTTCATTGTCGTCTTGTACGCTTGTATAGTAACTATTTGCTAATGTAAGCTCCGGTATGTACTTGTATTGTAGAGTAAGACGTAAAGAAGAAGCTGGACTATTGTGTTCATACATAGGATTGTGTATTCATACTTGTAAGTGAAGGTATGTAAGGTTACTTGGTCCGTATCTTTCTGCAGCATATAGAATTTACATTGACGTTACACTTGTCCTATTCCGAAATGTGCTAAGGTATCCTATTCCCGGTTATTAATGGCTATTATTACATGTTTCCTACTCATTGATCAATTGTGAATCTCATGTATCATATTCATGAATAATGTTCCAAAATCCCAATAAGGTTACGTTCCAAAGTTCCAATAGTGGTTATATTCATGTATCATGTTCATTGATTATTGTCCAATGGTTCCAATGGTGTTATGTTTCCAATAAGGCTATGTTTCCAACAATGTTTATTCATATTTCTCTCTCTCATTGGTTAATGATCCAAAGTTTCAAGGAAAGTATAACTATCATTGTATCAATCTCAAAGTAATGAATAAAGTAATGCATATGTGGTTAATGATCAAGTATGGGTGATAGCTTTGGGGGCACAATGCCTAGCTCAAGCCGATCCCAAGATTGTTGGATCAGGGGGTAGTCCTAGAGGCATAAGCCTAGCTCAGACCAATCCTGACAAGGGGTAGCTCTAGAGGTAATAACTTAGCTCGAGCCGAACCTGATAAGTTGATTGATAGGTGGCAGCTCTAGAGTTAATAACCTAGCTCGAGCTGATCCCGATATATATTGATTCATGGGTGGTAGCTCTAGAGGCATAAGCCTAGCTCAAGCCGATCCCAACATAACATCATGTTATGTTAAAAACCCACTGTTCAGTCGGGGCCCGGGTATCACAGGTCACAGGCAAAGATGAATAATCATGGAATCAAAGAAACAAAAAAAGTAAAGAAAACAATATACATGGTTTCCAAAGTTTAGTATAGTGACTTATCCATATTGGTTATGCATTTGAATTTGATTTCATTGGCATATTCACATATCATACAGTTTCATTTGAGCCTTACATACTCAGTACATTCTTCGTACTGACCCCTCTTGGGGGATTTACCTTACTTGCTGTAGGCGCAGGTACTAGTAGGCCTCCACAGTAGGTTGCCAGTTGTTGCGGATCATTGGTGAGCTCCAGTTAGTTCGGGCTTCTCCGAGTCACAGTTGTACATATGTTTTGGTGTTGTACATGTTGTATAAAGAGGGGACTTGTCCCAACTTTTAGTTCATTTTGGTCAATGCACTTGTTAGAGGCTTTTGTAGACGGATGTGGGTGTATAAATGTAAAAGGTACATGTAATTTTTGACTTGATGGCCTCAACGGACAAGTTTCACATATGTATATATGTCACATGTTTCATGAATTTCGTTTTTAGAATTATAACCTCCTACGCAATAAGGGTGTTTCTGATGGCATGCATTTTAATGAACATAAGTACAGTTTGGTTCTCTCGGGCCTTATCGGCTACGGGTGCCAATCACGTCTCGATGGGATTCGGGGTATGACAGAAAATATCTCTTGGAAAATCTAAAATTTTGCAAGTGTGTTATGGTGAATAAGAGCTGAATTTCAGCCTAATATAGTCCCTCCAAACCACCTCTCTTTATGGTCATCCTTATCCAAACTTTTAGTCAAAGATGATGTGTTTACTTAGTCAAATTTTGAATGGATCATTTCCTTTTGGGCCATGTATTATTTACTTAATTTTTGGGCCTCAATTGAGCCCATTAGCACAATATTAATTCAGCCCAATAAAGTTAGTGGGTAATACACCAACTATCTCAAGTTTAAATAATTCCAGAAATGTTAAGGTAGTCAAATAAGTTCGAAAATGTATGGGGTGTTACATCCTTCCCCCCTTAGGAACATTCGTCCTCGAATGTTAGTAACATTATCCAATTTAAACAAGTTCAAGTCTAAGTTCATTCTTCATATTATCACATAGACATAATACTTATATATACTTACATGTTATTGCTCCAATTCCGCATCTTGAACTTTCTCTTCAGTTTGAAATAAATGCGGGTACTTAGATTTCATCATTTCCTCGGCTTCCCATGTGATTTCTTCTACTTGTTGATTTTTCCAAAGCACTTTTACAGAAGCTACTTCTTTATTTCTTAACCTCTTAACTTGTCGATCCAGAATAGCAATAGGTACTTCTTCATAGGTGAGATCTTCTGTAACTTGTATATCGTCAGTGGGAGTAATATGAGATGGATCTCCTATGCACTTTCGAAGCATTGAAACATGAAACACTGGATGAACTGTGGAAAGTTCTTGGGGTAGTTCTAATTCATACGCAACTTGACCAAATCTTTGGATAATCTTATATGGCCCTATATAACGCGGACTTAGCTTTCCTTTCTTTCCAAATCTCATTACCCCTTTCATCGGTGACACTTTCAAGAATACCCAATCATCTATGGCAAATTCTAGACCCCTTCTTCTAATATCGGCATATGACTTGTGTCGACTTTGGGACGTCTGTAGCCGCTGTTGTATCACCTTAACTTTCTCCACATCTTGATGAACAAGATCTGGCCCAAATAAGGCAGTTTCACCCGCTTCAAACCATCCAATAAGTGATCTACACTTTCTTCCATATAAAGCTTCGTAAGGCACCATTTTGATAATTGAATGGTAGCTATTATTGTAGGCAAATTCAATAAGAGGTAAATGATCATCCCAACTACCTTTAAAGTCCAATGTGCAAGCTCGTAGTATATCTTCAAGTGTTTGTATGGTATGCTCTGCCTGTCCATCCATCTGAGGGAGAAAAGTTGTACTTAAATTCACTTGTGTACCCAAACTCCTCTGAAAAGACTTCCAAAATTTTGCAGTAAATTGAGCTCCCCTATCCGATATAATAGAGATTGGAATTTCGTGCAATCGAACTATCTCTTTAATATACAACCGCGCATAATCTTTAGTTGTGTAGGTGGTCTTGACCGGTAGAAAGTGTGCTGACTTGGTAAGCCTGTCAACTATTACCCATATGGAATCAAATCTTCAAAGCGTACGAGGCAAACCTATGACGAAATCCATGTTGATCATATCCCACTTCCAGATTGGAAGATTTATACATTGGATATAACCTCCAGGCTTCTGATGCTCTACTTTTACTTATTGACAATTTGGACATTGGGCTACGAATTTTGCAATGTTCTTCTTCATGTTACCCCACCAATACATTTCTTTCAAATCATGATACATTTTGGTGGCTCCAGGATGAATAGAATACCGTGAATGATGTGCCTCTGTCATAATCCATTTCCTTAGCTCATCTACGTCAGGTACACACAATCTACTTTGGAACTGAAGTACTCCATCTTACGTAAGATCAAATGCCTTTGTCAAACATTGTTTTACATTCTCTTTTAGCTGCAATAAAATAGGATCCGCATACTGTTTTTCCTTCACTTCAACTACTAATGCAGATTCTGCCGCATTTTGCACCAAAATTTCTTCATTTGGAGTTTCAAGAAGATGAACCCCCAAGCTGGCTAGTTGATGTAGATCCTTGACTATGCCTTGCTTTTCCGTGTGCGGCCATTAGTGCTTCCTATTGCTTTGCGGCTTAATCCATCGGCTACTACATTTGCTTTTCCCGGATGATATAAAATATCAATTTCATAATCTTTTAATAGTTCAAGCCACCTCCTCTGCCTCAAATTAAGGTCCTTCTGCTTAAAGATATATTGCAAACTCTTATGGTTGATATATATGTCAACATGAACCCCATACAAATAGTGGTGCCATATCTTTAAAGCAAATACCACAGCTGCTAGCTCAAGATCATGTGTCGGATAATTTCTCTTATGTGGTCTTGAGGCATAAGCTATCATATTACCGTACTGCATCAATACACATCCTAAGCCAACTCCTGAAGCATCACAATATACCACATACCCTTTTGTGCCTTCTGGAAGTACCAATACAGGTGCAAAAGTCAACTTTTCCTTCAGATCTTGGAAACTCTTCTCACATGCATCATTCCACTGAAACTTGGTTGCCTTGTGTGTTAGCTTTGTTAAAGGTGCTGAAATGGAAGAAAACCCTTCAACAAATCTTCTATAATAACCTACCAACCCTTAGAAAACTATGAATCTCTGTAGGTGTTGTAGGTCTTGGCCAATTCTTCACAGCTTCTATCTTTTGAGTATCAACCCTTATTCCTTCATCTGACACAATATGACCCAAGAATGCTACAGATTTTAACCAAAATTCATATTTAGAGAACTTTGCATATAACTTACGATCACGAAGAATCTGTAACACCTGTCGTAAGTGATTAGAATGGTCTTCTTATGATCTTGAATAAAGCAGAATATCATCTATAAACACTGTCACGAACACATCTAAAAATAGCTTGAACACCCTATTTATCAAATCCATAAAAACTGCTGGTGCATTTGTTAGCCCAAATGACATAACTAAAAATTCATAATGACCATACCATGTTCGGAAAGCTGTCTTGGGTATATCTTTTTCTCTAACCCTTACTTGATGATAACCCGATCTCAGGTCAATCTTTGAGAAATATTTGGAACCCTGTAATTGGTCAAACAAACCATCAATTCTAGGGAGGGGATATTTATTCTTGACTTTTACCTTATTCAGTTGCCGATAATCAATGCACATTCTCCACATTCCATCTTTCTTTTGTACAAATAACACTGGTGCACCCGAAGGGGACATACTAGGCCTTATGAATCCCTTTTTCGGCAAGTCTTTCAATTGCTCCTTCAATTCCCATAACTCTGCTGGGGCCATTCTATATGGAGGAATAGAAATAGGCTGAGTGCTTGGAATCACATCAATACCAAACTCTATTTCCCTTTCTGGAGGCAAACCTGGAAGATCTTCAGGAAATACATCAAGGAAGTCATTTACCACTGGAACCGATTGGAGAGTTGGTGGCTTCACATCGGTATCTTGCACTCTTACTAGGTGGCATATGTACCCCTTGGATATCATTTTCCTTGCCATAATATATGAAATAAATTTACCTCTTGGTCCTCCAACATTACCCCTCCATTCAAGGACGGTCTTTTGTGGGAAATGGAAATGTACCTTCTTAGTTCGGCAATCTACCGTAGCATAACAAGAAGCCAACCAGTCCATACCCATTATAACATCAAAATCTACCATTTCTAACTTAATAAGATCATCCAATTTATTATGATCACTAACAGTTACCATACAATTACGATAGACTCTCTTAATTATAATAGACTCACCCATGAGTGTAGATACTTCAAATGTCTTAACTAATAATTCTGATGTTCTTTTGAATTTTTCAGCAATCAATGGGGTGACATATGATAGGGTAGAGCCTGGATAAATCAATTCATATACATTATGTGAAAAGACGGATAATATACCTGTAACCACATCAGGAGAAGCCTCCAAATTCTATCGATACGCTAAAGCATAAGTACTGTTCTGTACTCCACTAGAATTAGCTGCTCCTCTAGCACCTCTACCATGCCCCATATGTTGTACACCCAACGATGATGATGCAATAGCTGATCCCGTAGGTCACGCCATACTACCCGTACCCCTTTGTGGGCACTTTCTCATTATGTACCCTGACATACCGCACCAAAAGCAAACATTCATTCCAAACCGGCATTCACCTAAATGAGGCTTCCCGCAGTGCTGACACGACTGATGAGAAAACCTCGATTGGTTCATTCTTCCTTGTTCCTGATATCCAACTTTCTGTGAACCCTAAATCCCACTATTTTTCCTAACTTGACTACCTCTAAACCCTCAAAATTGAGATGGAGTACCTGCAGAATAAGAAAATGATGGTCTAGGCGTTCTATTTAAAACTCGAGGCCTAAATTCTCCTTGGGACGCCATGAATTGTCCCATAGGTTTAGCCCTCTTTGATAGTCCTTTTTCAACTTCTTGCATTCTTCTCATTTGCCTCTGATCCTCTATCTTCTGTGCAAAAGCTTGTATCCTGGCTATATCCATGTCTCTATTTAGAGCAGCAATAGTACAATCCCTAACCAAATATGGATCCAATCTATCCACATACCGATGAACTCTATCCGCCATAGTAGCTACCACATTAGGAGCATACCTTGCCAAAGAGTTAAACCCAAGAATGTACTCTCTGACACTCATATTTCCTTGATGAATATTTAAGAACTGGTTTGCATGAGCCTCTCAAATCTCATATGGAAGGTAATGATCAAGGAATGCCGCTTTGAATTCTTCCCAACTAGCTGGAAGTGCACCGATACCCCTAGATTATTTCCAATCTTCATACCATAATATAGCCTCTCCTTTTAGTCTATATGCTGCAAGCTCAACTATTTCTATACCCGATATATGCATAATATCTAAAGCCCTTTGAATTTTTTCCATGAAGTCTTGTGGGTCTTCACTAAGATCTGACCCGGTGAACGTAGGAGGATCTAATTTCAGAAAATCCTGTGTACGCCGACTAGCTACCCTAGCCGCACCGTCATTACTTATAGTTGGACCAGCTTGTCCTTGATTTTGTGTAGCAACTATACGAGTTAACATTTGCACCACATTCCTTAAATTCTGCTTAGTAGCATTAATAGGTGGTTCTGGGGATACTCATCTCCTTCCCGTCTCTCCTGGAAATGGAATACTAGAAGAAGCCCACGATGCAAACTCGTCTTCAGCCTCACCTTGATTAGCTTGTTCAGGTGGTGATTTACTGGTCCCTTCTCTGGCAATCATGTCTACCTTCTTACCTCTACCCCTACCTCTTCTTGTAATCGACATTGTGCTATACTAAGGAAACAAAAACATAAAATGAATTCAGTGATTAAATATGACTCCACCTACAACTTTGGCTATATTGCACTATCTAGGAAATGGAGAAAATAAACAACTCCTAAATGTCCCATAGCCTCCTACTTATAAATGTGGTGCACAATACATCTATAAGCAAGACTTTACTCATACACGGATTTGTAGATACCCTAGGACAACCCGCTTTGATATCACTTTTGTCACGCCTCAAATCCCATTGGGGTGGATAGGCACCCAAGCCGTAAAGGCCCGAGAGAACCAACCTATGATCGAGTACATTCATATGCATGTCACTAAGTGAACAACATTCTGCCATATATAGATACAAGATATCAATGACGGAAGTCATGGAAAGACATTCAAATATATATGATACTTGGCCATTAGGGCCACCACGTCAAAAGGGTAAGACATTCCTTCGTTTGACTTACAAAGTTTGCAAAGCCTCTAACAGATACATAACCATGCCTAAAGTTGGGACAAGTCCCCGCTTTATACAACTGTTACACAGTACCAAAACAAGTGTATAGAACTGACTCAAAAAACCCCGAACCAATTTGGAGCTCACCAATAGTCTGCGGATGGCCCTTATCCTACTGTGAGGGTCTACTAGCTCCTGTGCCTGCAGCAAGTAAGGTAGGTCCCCCAAGGGACTTCAGTACGAAAGAATGTACTGAGTATGTAAGGCTAAAAGTAACTATAAGAAATATAGCAACTCAAATGGAATCAAATACATGTGAATAGACAACACTGATATACCACTGTACTGTATATGCGGAACCATGTACATTACATTCATTTCTTTCCTTTTACTTTCATATCAATATACATCATACAATGCCCGGGACTAACTGATCAGTGGTAAATAACATTGGGATCGGCTCGAGCTAGGCTTATGCCCTAGAGCTGCCACCCATAAATCAATAAATTAGGTTCGGCTCGAGTTAGGTTTTCACCCCAGAGCTGCCCCCTGTATCCAATAAATCAGGTTCGGCTCGAGCTAGGATCTCACCCCCAGAGCTTCCCACTGTACTCAACCAAATATGCATTACTTCATTTCATTACTTTTTGTGAGATTGTTACATCGGTGGTCATAACATTATTGGAGCTTTGGAACAATAGTCAACAAATAAGAGACATGTGAATAACAATTGCTAACAACCTGAAATGAGATACTTTAAAATATTTCAGAGTGGAAACAAGTTCGGTAACGATGTGAACAATAGGTGCTTTCAAAGGATACGGAAAAGAGTAACCTTACATACCTTATCCTTCCAATGTGTGACTATAACAGGTCAGCTCTTCCTTAAAGTGTTACTCTACAATATGAATACATAATGGAGCTTACATTAAAAGTAAACTACATTACAAGTTCACAAGGTGATAATAAACTACTCGACTGCTATATAACTTCATTCCACCCTCCTACAATATAATTTACTGCCTCACCATACCATCAACACCAAACCAGTCCACTCATCAACCTAGATATCACAAACCAATAGGAATTCACACCAAGTTTATACTTTACATTTACTCCTCAACACATCATCACATTTACTCCATCAAGCCACTTAAATGCCTTCCACAACAACACATTAAAAATAATCCACAATTGATACAATCCAAAATGCCTCCAACACCAAACCACTCCACTCATCAACCTAGATATCACAAACCGATAGGAATTCACACCAAGTTTATACTTTACATTTCTTCTCAACACATCTTCACATTTACTCCATCAAGCCACTTAAATGCCTTCCACAACAACACATTAAAAATAATCCATAATTGATACAATCCAAAATGCCTCTGAACTACCCCCTTAGAGCTCTCCAAAGGGTACCATGAGTTGGTGAATGCATCTAAGAAGGGTAGAGGGGCCTTGGAGGGTCAAAGAGATGCAATGACAAGACAAAAGAGGTTTTGGAAGGACCTGCGGAGCAACCTGCACCCGCAAGTGATGAGGTACGGTCGCAGGTGCCCTCTTGGCCCTATACAGAGCCACCTGTGGAGTGACTTGCACAGGCAGGTGGCTCATCCGTGAGGGCGGATGCCCGAATTGGTTGCAAAGAGTCTCTTTTGGGTCCATCTTTGTAATAAATAGCCCATGGCCATAAGTAATCTTCTCCCTACATATTTTAGGTTAACTTTGATGGCAATGAACAATTATGGTTTCAAAATGCACATGAAAATCACAAGACTATATTCTCTTTTCACTACGCCACACGTTCCATGCACAATTTCATAACCACATTTCCACAAGTCATGCACAAGGAGTAAACAAGTTAGGGACATAACCACATCCTAACATGTTGAAATTTCATCCATCTAATTCACTTCCTTCAAGACCTTAAGTCCCTTTTCAAGTTTAAATCACATAGAAGGCAAATCCTTTAATAAAGAAGCAAAAGTGGACTGCTTCACAACACTTTTTAAACATAACCAACATGATCTACACAACCCCTCATGCATATAATATATTAAACCATAAGAGTAAACACATAACAAGGCTTTCAAGGGGAAGATCTTGCCCAAAGGGGTGGTTGCTTAGGGTTTGAGAGAGGAGAAAATATCTCTTGGAAAATCTGAAATTTTGCAAGTGTGTTATGGTGAATAAGAGCTGAGTTTCAGCCTTATATAGTACCTCCAAACCACCTCGCTTTATGTTCATCCTTAGCCAAACTTTTAGTCAAAGATGATGTGTTTACTTGGTCAAATTTTGAATAGATCATTTCCTTTTGGGCCATGTCTTATTTACTTAGTTTTGGGCCTCAATTGAGCCCATTAGCACAATATTAATTCAGACCAATAAAGTTAGTGGGTAATACACCAACTATCTCAAGTTTAAATAATTCCAGAAATGTTAAGGTAGTCAAATAAGTTCGGAAATGTATGGGGTGTTACACTTTCTCTGGCTTAATACTAGCATCATAAATCAACGGACACATTTGATAAGCATTACATATTTTGCATTTATGTAATAAGAACTTTTGGATATTATATTAATGAAGTCTTCTACTAATTCCAACCTCATTAGAATATGCCTATTATGAATGAAACCTATCTTGCAATCACCTTCACTATTTAGAGATTTGTTCACTCAATTCAACAAGATCTGGCCACCCATATGAAAATTTACCCACCACTGAATATTGAAGATTCTCAATTATATTCATTCTATTCACTTACTGTTCAGTCCATTTAACCATAGGCACTCCATCTTTAAAATCAATTTTCTTGATAGGGATTAGTGATACATCTATTTTAGTCGTTGGGGTCTTCACATTATTGTAGGGTTTGTTATCATGGCATAGTTACTAATTAGGGCTGTTTGTTATTTTTGGGATGGATTTTGTGGGTTAATTCAACGGTGGAAACTAATATATTGAATCAATAGTAGGGACCTGGCCAGTCACCAGAGATGATTGGCCACTGATCGAATGAAATCTAGGGTTTGGAGGTCATGGTCTAGAGAGAGAAGAGAGTTTAGGGACGTATAACCTTTTTAATTTTCTTTTTAGGAAGCAAAAATGTATCATTACTTAATACAACATTATTGGTGGTGTGGGATAAAGAGAGATATTGTAAACTTTTTATCCCAGAGCATTAACTGTCAACAAGTGAAGCTTGAGTAGCTGAGGCATGGTGGGTTCACTCAGAGGTTACCCATTCTCGAGTGGTAATAGGAGCGAATTGATATGGACTTTATGATTGGTTTGTCGTGTACCTCTTGGGGGTTTGATTCCATTTGGGTCATCATTGATAGGTTGACTAAGTTTGCTAATTTCATATTGATTTAATCTTCTTATAGTACAGAGAGGTTGGCTTAGATCTACACCCATGAGATTGTTCGTTTGCATGGGGTGCTAGTTTCTATCATTTCTAACTGTGATACTAAGTTCACATCATCCTTCTTGAGTCGATTTAAAGAGAGTTGGGTACTTAAGTTTGAGCTTAACATAACTTTTAACCCTTAGACTAATGGTCAGTCTGAGTGGACTATTCATGTTTTGGAAGATATGCTTGGGGCCTGTGCTATTGATTTTGGTGATCAGTGGGACCAGTTCTTAGCCTTGGAAGAGTTTTGATATTATAACAACTACCATTCAAGAATTTAGATAGTTCTATTTGAGGCATTATATTGTAGGAGGTGCAGGTCACCGGTAGGTTGGTTTGATGCTTTTAAGGTTAGTCCGTTGGGCACTAATTGTAACACCGTGTACCTTCCCAACCCTACTTGATGATGTTGAATAATGTTTTCTTAGGTGTCGAGTGATATAAGTATGTATTTAGTAATGCTAATGATGAGAAAAATTGAAATTTGGGCACATACATGCGATTAGACCTTTGTAGGAGGTGTTTTGTGATTTCATGGGGAATTTGTGTAATACCCCGTACATATTCCAACCACATTTGCTGACTTGGAGTCATGTTTACTTGATGATTAAGATCACTAAGTAAGTATTTTGTAGTGTTTTGATAAGGTATTGGACGATATGCAAGTGTTGGAAAAAGTGGCCGAAAAATTCAGCAAAGTACCAAGAATTGCGCCACTCACTGTTTCAGGGGGTGTGGTGCAAGCCTATGATTCATAGGGGTGTAATTTCCTGCGCCACAAGCTTGCTTTGCAGCTAGTGGCGCAAGGCACAAGGATTTTGCCCTTCCGTGCCCGTTTCGCAACGCAATGCTACGTCCATTCTTATATGGCTTCTTTTGGTTCTTTGGATTTATTTAAGCATTGTTAAGGTTTCAAATACATCAATACACTCCTACATACTCCTACATGATCAAATCATGAAACACAAGAATTTATCAAAAATGGTCAATGAAGCCATGGGCGACTAGAATTTCTATTATTGCGATGGAGACAACGAATGAGAATCTCGTAAGTGAATATTATCGAGACATTATGAAATTAATTACACATGAGATATATGGTGGATTATACATTGGATTTAGTGGGTTAAGTGGATATATGTTATTGGGCCCAATTTGAGGCCCAAAACAAAGCCAAAATGCTTAGGCCCAAGGGGAAAAATGATCTATTCTTCTACTTTGACCAAGCCAATATGGAATTTAATGCCAAAGTGTGGCTAAATATGACCACAAGGACTATATAAAGGCACCCAAATCATATTTTTATTCAAAGAACCACACATGACATTTCTAGATTTTTTTCTACAAAAAGGGCTTTTTCTCTCAACTCACAAACCCTAAGGCAACCATTTCTTGGAGACAAGATCATCACTTTGAAAGCTTGGGTAAGTGTTTATTATTGTGATTTAATATATTAAGTACATGGTAGAGTATGTAAATCATGTTGCTTATGCTTGGAGGTGTTAAATAGTGCACTTTTGGTTTTTGATAAAAGATGTGCATTCTTGTGAATTAAACTTGAAATATGACTTGTGGGTTTGATGAAAAGGCATGGTATGGATGAAATACCAAAATGTATGGTGTGATTATGTTAATAAACTTGTTATTTCCATATGAGCGTAAATTATGGGATTTTGGACGATTTGTTGTTGTGAGGTGTATCGAAGTAATTTGATGGCATAATTGTGATGCTGTGGTGATGGAGAAGTGTAAAGTATGAACTTGGTGTGACATGATCTTGGATATCATGTATTTATCAATGTATGTAATATTGTGGGATTATTGGGATAATAAATTCATAAATGACATGTTGGTTAATGTTGGGCATGTTGTGGTATTATTGATATTACCATGCCGAAAATGGTATTGTAGCGAAAGACACGACATTTCTTAAAGCCAAACATGTGAATCATTGTTATTATATGCTATTGTAAGTTAATTGGTAGTTAATGTTGGTTCCGTATGTACTTGTGTTGTAGAGTGAAACATAAGGACGGAGCGGGACTATTGTATGCACTTAAGATTGTAGAATCGTATTGAGAATACAAGGTATGTAAGGTTACTTTGTCCGTAACTTTCTGTGGCACATAGTATTCACATTGGCATTACACTTGTCCATACCAAAATGTGCTAAGGTATCCTATTTCCGGTTACCAATGATTATTATCACATTTTTCCTACTCATTAATCAATTATGAATCACATGTCTTATATTCATGGATAATGTTCCAAAAGCCCAATAAGGTTATTGTTCCAAAGCTTCCAACAATATTATGGCTACAAAGTATCAATCTCTCATAAGCCAAGGGTATCCTATTTCCGGGTATCAATTATGGTTCCTCACATGTTCTTTATGCATTGATCAATTGTCATTCACATGTCTCATAAGCGTTGACTAATGTTCCAAAGATTCCATGGTTCTACCAATGCTATGTTCCAAAGTTCAAAATGATATTATGACTATCATTGTACCAATATCAAAGTAAAGAACAAAGTAATGCATATGTGGTCAATGATCAAGTACGGGTGGTAAGTCTAGGGGCATAAGCCTAGCTCGACTCGATCCCGATGTATTGATTTATTGGTGACAGGTCTAGGGGCTTAAGCCTAGCTTGACTCGATCCCGATGTATTGATTTATGGGTGGCAGGTCTAGGGGCATAAAACTAGCTCAACCCGATCCCAATGTATTGATTTATGGGTGGCAAGTCTAGGGGCATAAGCCTAGATCGACTCGATCCCGATGTATTGATTCATGGGTGGAAAGTCTAGGGGCATAAGCCTATCTCGACTCGATCCTGATGCATTGATTTATGGGTGGCAGGTCTAGGGGCATAAGCCTAGCTCGACCCGATCCCAACATGATGATATGTTATGTAAAGACCCACTGATCATTAGGGGCCCGGGTACTTTGTGACACATGTATTGACAAGTAAGCATTGAAGTAAAGAAAGCAAAGAAATTAATGAAAGCAATACACATGGTTTCCAAAATGCAAAGTGGTGACTTATTCACATTTATTATTCATATGTTTTGAGTTCATGGAAATATTCATGTATTGTACAGTTTCATCTGAGCCTTGCATACTCAGTACTTCTTTTGTACTGACCCCTCTTGGGGAATTTACCTTACTTGCTGCAGGCGCAGGTACTAGTAGGCTGCCACAGTAGGTTGCCAGCTGTTTGCGGTTCATTGGTGAGCTCCAGTTAGTTTGGGGCTTCTCCGAGTCACAGTGGTTCATATGCTTTGATGTTGTACATTGTGTATAAAGCGGGGACTTGTCCCGACTTTTAGTTGGTTTTGGTCAATGCATCTGTTAGAGGATTTTGTAGACGTATATGGGTGTATGTGTATAAGATGATAGATTAAATCTTTACTTGATAGCCTCAACGGCCAAGTTTCTCCTATGTATATACGTCACATGTTCTAAGCTTTTCGATTTTAGCCTCTCATGTTTCTATGTGATAGTAGCGTTTCCTATGACATGCATATGAATGAATAGAAGCAAAGATTGGTTCTCTCGGGCCTTGTCGGCTTCGGGTGCCAATCACGCCTCATGGGGGTTCGAGGCGTGACAAAAGTGGTATCAGAGCGGGTCGTCCTAAGGTTGTCTACAAAGCCGTGTCTGAGTAGAGTCTTGCTTATGGATGTGTTGCGCGCCACATTGATAAGAAGGAGGCTATGGGACATTTAGGAGTTGTTTCTTTTCTTCACTTCTAGATCGTGCAGTAGAGCCAAAGTTGTAGGTGGACACATATGTACGTATTGACATTGGTTTTCTTTTGTATAGTCAAATGCTGAGTATCAGACAAGATAAAGACAAAGGTGAGCAGGTTGATATGTCTGCCGAAGTAGAAATAAGTAAATCACCACTTGACCAAGGTAGTCAAGGTGGAGCTTACATAGAATTTGTTATACGGGTTTTTCTTAGCTAAAAGGTAGAGAAGTATCCGCAGAACCACCTATAAATGCCATTGAACAGGATTTAAGAAATGTAGTGTATATGTTGACTCAGATAGTTGTTGTGAAATATCATTGGTGAGCTGGCCCAATGACGAGTGATGATGGTGCGGCTAGGGCAGCTAGTCGTCGAACACAGGAATTTTTTGAAATGAAACCCTCCCACGTCCACCGAGTCGGATATGAATAAAGACCCACAGGACCTTATTGACCAAATCAAAAAGGATCTAGATGATATGCATGTGACTGTGTATTAATATACTTTCAGTTAGTTGGGAGGAATTTAAAACGGCATTCCTTGACCAGTACCTCTCATATGAGGTCCGAAAAGCTTATGCGGATCAATTGCTAAGGCATTGCTAAAGAACTATGAGTGTCAGAAAGTACAATCTGCGGTTTAATTCTATGGCTAGGTATACTCCAAAAGTGGTAACCATTATGACCGATAGAATGCATCGGTATATGGACAGATGGATGGTACCATTGCGATCTAGAAAAGAGATATTGATATAGTCAGAATACAGGCTTTTTGCACAGATAATGAAAGCTCAGAGGCAACAGAAAAGGATATGTCGGTTTGGGCTGAATGTTTGTTATTGGTGTGGTATGTCGGGCCACAAAATAAGGCTCCTCTTGAGGTAGCTACAGGTACCGTACACATATTGATTGACCCATATTCGACACTAGCATATGTTATTTTATTAATTGCTGAAAATTCAAATGAACACCAGAATTACTAGTTATGTCACTTGAAGTCTATACATCAGTTGGTGAATCTATGATAGTTAAAAGAGTATATCTTAAGTGCATAGTAATTGTTTGTGGTCATGAGACACCGGTTGATCTTATTGAGCTGGAAATAGTGGATTTTAATGTTAGAAAGGGATCGTGCCATGGTAGATTACCGAACGAAGAAGTTATATTGTCATTTTCCCCAAAAGAAGACATGTGGGGGCACTAGGAGGAAAAAGTTGTTCCCCATAGTAAAGCAAGTAAAAGGATACTCTAAGGGATACAGATGTCACTTGGTAAGAGTGAAAGATACTGATGTGAAGCCATCAACTCTTCAATCAGTTTTGGTGGTAAATGAATTCCTCGATGTATGAGTTGGTATTACTATGATGTCAGGTACTTAGCCTATTTTTATTTCTTCATATAGTATGGCCCCGGCAAAGTTATGGGAATTGGAAAAAAAAATTATAAAATAGAAAACGTTGAAAGACGTGATGAACAAGGGATTCATAAGACCTAGTATGTTCCCTTGGGGTGCACCACTGTTAATTGTACAAAAGAAAGACAGTATGTTGAGAATGTGTATTGATTATCGGCAACTGAATAAGATGACAATTACGAATAAGTATTCCCTCCTCAGAGTTGATGATTTGGTTGCTAGTTATGGGGTTAGAAAAAAAAATGGTGAAATGAATGATGAAATGAATGACGACGAAATGAAGATGAAAAAAAATGAATGATGATGATATACCCAAGACAACATTACAAACATGGTATGGTTGTTATGAATTCTTGGTATGTCAATTGGGTTAGCGAATGCACCTGTAGTTGTTATGGGGTTAATGAATAGGGTGTTCAAGACACTTTTCAATATGTGTGTGACCATGTTCGGTGATGGTATTCAAAAAAATCACAAGAAGACCATGCATTGTCTAGGATGAATAAATGAAAGTTGCTACGCAAAAGATAGAAGTGGTCAACAATTGGCTAAGGCCTACGATGCTTACAGAGATCCATCGTTTTCTTAGATTGGTCGCTCATTATATGAGAATTGTTGAAGGATCTTCTTCTATCCCTACACCCTTAACAAAGCTTATACACAAGGCAATTAAGTTCCAGTAAAATGATGCATGTGAGAAGAGTTTCCAAGAGTTGAAAGATAAAGTAACTTCCACACCAGTTTAAAGTGCCTCCCGAAGGCATAAGAATGTTATGCAATGAATGGTAATGCTTCCGGGGTTGGACTCGGATGTGTATTGATGTAGCATGATAAGGTAATAACATATGCCTTAAGACAGTTGCGGCTACATGAGGAAAACAAATTATTACCAAACACATGATCCTGAACTAGCAGCCGCGATATTGCTTTACAGTTATGGTGTCACTATTTGTAAGGGATTCATGTCATTTAAGCCGAAGAACTTAAGTCTGAGGTAGCGAAGGTGGATTGAACTATTAAAAGGTTAGAACAATGGTATCTTGTGTCATTCGGAAAAAAAAAAAGAGGCAAAAAACAATGGGATAGTTGATACCGGAAGCTGCAAGGCAGTAGAAAGTATGAAGGGACAGCTCACAGAAAAGAAAGATATAGTCAAGAAATCTATATTAATGAAGCAATAGGGGTTTTTGTTTCTTGGAACTCCTGATGAAAGAATTATAGTGTCAGATATGGCGGAATTTCCATTGACATCTAAAATAAATAGTTTTAGTTCAATTGAAAAAGAATGTACAACAAAGTTCGACAAAGGTATTTGAGTAAACATAAGAGGGAGTACGTTAATGCCAATGTAGATTGTGCGCACTGGGTATAGACGAGTTAAGGAAATGAATTTGACAGAAGAACATCGTTCACAGTAGTTCATTCACTCGGAAGCAACCAAAATGTACCATGGTGTAGCAGAGAGGTCTTGGTAAGGATACTTGAGAAGCACATTGTAGAACTTGCAGCTCAAGGTCCAAGCGGTCACTAATTGACAGTATGGCATCAGAAGTCTGTAAGGTTTATGCACTATATTATCCATCCAGTTTGGAAGTGGAACATGAATAATATGGATTTAATCACAGGGTTGTCTCATACACTGCGAAGGTTGATTCCATATCAGTGATAGTTAACAGACTTACCGAGTCAGCGTATTTCCTACCAGTTAAGACCACCGATACAGCTGAACATTATGCAACGTTGTATGTTACGAAGATAGTACGATTACATGGGATTCCACTCACTACTATATCAAATAGGAAAGCTTACTTTATTGCACAGTGTTGGAAGTCCTTTCAGTAAAGCATGGGTACACAGGTAGATGTAAGTGCGGCTTGTCATCCTCAGATGGATGGACAAACAGAACACATTATACGAACATTTGAAGATATGTCATGAGTTTGTACATTGGACTTTAAAGGTAGTTGGGATGAACATTTATGGTTTATTGAAATTGCTTACAATAAAAGTATCAAAAGGTACCTTACGAAGCTTTATGTGAAAAACTATAGATCATCAATTGGATGGGTTACCGCTGACGGAATTTGCTTCGCTCGGGTCAGATTTTGTTCATCAAGCTATAGAGAAAGTGAAGGTGATATAACAGCAGCTACAAATGGCCCAAAGTCAATACAAATTATATGCCGATATTAGAAGAAGGGAATTAAAGTGTGCCATAGGTGATTAGGTATTGTTGACAGTGTGACCAATGAAAAGGAAAGAAATAATGAGAATCAGAAAGAAAGGGAAATTGTCCAAAGATTTGGGCAAATTGCGTGTCTATTAGCACTAGTCCAGGAACTTTTCACAGTTCATTCAGTAACTTATATGCGATGCTTTGAAAGTGTATAGGCAATTATCTTATATCGTTGCCAGTGGAAATGTACAAATTACAGGGGATTTCACATGTGAAAAAGGTACTTATTGTTACTTATTGTTATGATAAATCGATAAGTGAAAGAATTAAGAGATGCGGGAGTAATTTCCGTAAAGGCCCTATTGGAAAAGTTAGCACGTAGAAGGTGTCACAAGGGAGACCCATGAACTAATGAACTTTAAAGTACTTATAATTGTTATGCACGGAATAAAAAGATCAAGACACGGAAGTGGAGTCATAATAAGTAAGTTTTTACAAGTGATACATGTGTATATGATGATATGAAGAATTCACTTCGACTTAAGTTGTTACAATGAGACAATGTTACTAACATTCGAGGATGAATGTTTCTAAAGGGGGAAGAATGTAACACCACGTACCTTCCCAACCCTACTTGAAGACGTTGAATAATGTTTTCTTAGGTGTTGAGAGATATAAGTATGTATTTAGTAATGCTAATGATGAGAAAAATTGAAATTTGGGCACATACATGCGATTAGACCTTCGTAGGAGGTGTTTTGTGATTTCGTGGGGAATTTGTGTAATACCCCGTACATATTACAACCTCATTTGGTGACTTGGAGTTATGTTTACTTGATTATTAAGATCACTAAGTAAGTATTTTGTAGTGTTTTGATAAGGTATTGGACGATATGCAAGTGTTGGAAAAAGTGGCCGAAAAAGTCAGCAAAGTACCAAGACTTGCGCCACTCCCTATTTCAGGGGGTGTGGCGCAAGCCTATGATTCATAGGGGTGTCATTTCCTGCGCCATAATCTTGCTTTGCAGCTAGTGGCGCAAGGCACAAGGATTTTGCCCTTCCGTGACCGTTTCGCAACGCAATGCTACGTCCATTCTTATATGGCTTCTTTTGGTTCTTTGGAGTTATTTAAGCATTGTTAAGGTTTCAAATACATCAATACACTCGTACATACTCCTACATGATCAAATCATGAAACACAAGAATTTATCAAAACTGGTCAATGAAGCCATGGGCGACTAGAATTTCTATTGTTGCGATGGAGACGACGAATGAGAATCTCGTAAGTGAATATTATCGGGACATTATGAAATTAATTACACATGAGATATATGGTGGATTATACATTGGATTTAGTGGGTTAAGTGGATATATGTTATTGGGCCCAATTTGAGGCCCAAAACAAAGCCAAAATGCTTAGGCCCAAGGGGAAAAATGATCTATTCTTCTACTTTGACCAAGCCAATATGGAATTTAATGCCAAAGTGTGGCTAAATATGACCACAAGGACTATATAAAGGCACCCAAATCATATTTTTATTCAAAGAACCACACATGACATTTCTAGATTTTTTTCTACAAAAAGGGCTTTTTCTCTCAACTCACAAACCCTAAGGCAACCATTTCTTGGAGACAAGATCATCACTTTGAAATCTTGGGTAAGTGTTTATTATTGTGATTTAATATATTAAGTACATGGTAGAGTATGTAAATCATGTTGGTTATGCTTGGAGGTGTTAAATAGTGCACTTTTGGTTTTTGATAAAAGATGTGCATTCTTGTGAATTAAACTTGAAATATGACTTGTGGGTTTGATGAAAAGGCATGGTATGGATGAAATACCAACATGTATGGTGTGATTATGTTAATAAACTTTTTATTTCCATATGAGTGTAAATTATGGGATTTTTGGCCGATTTGTTGTTGTGAGGTGTATCAAAGTAATTTGATGGCATAATTGTGATGTTGTGGTGATGGAGAAGTGTAAAGTATGAACTTGGTGTGACATGATCTTGGCTATCATGTATTGGTCAATGTATGTAATATTGTGGGATTATTGGGATAATAAATTCATAAATGATATGTTGGTCAATGTTGGGAATGTTGTGGTATTATTGATATTACCATGCCGAAAATGGTATTGTAGCGAAAGACACGACATTTTTTAAAGCCAAACATGTGACTCATTGTTATTATATGCTATTGTAAGTTAATTGGTGGTTAATGTTGGTTCCGTATGTACTTGTGTTGTAGAGTGAAACATAAGGACGGAGCGGGACTATTGTATGCACTTAAGATTGTAGAATCATATTGAGAATACAAGGTATGTAAGGTTACTTTGTTCGTAACTTTCTGCGGCACATAGTATTCACATTGGCATTACACTTGTCCATACCGAAATGTGCTAAGGTATCCTATTTCCTGTTACCAATGATTATTATCACATGTTTCCTACTCATTGATCAATTGTGAATCACATGTATTATATTCATGGATAATGTTCCAAAAGCCCAATAAGGTTATTGTTCCAAAGCTTCCAACAATGTTATGGATACAAAGTGTCAATCTCTCATAAGCCAAGGGTATCCTATTTCCGGGTATCAATTATGGTTCCTCACATGTTCTTTATGCATTGATCAATTGTCATTCACATGTCTCATAAGCATTGACTAATGTTCCAAAGATTCCATGGTTCCACCAATTCTATGTTCCAAAGTTCAAAATGATATTATGACTATCATTGTACCAATCTCAAAGTAAAGAACAAAGTAATGCATATGTGGTCAACGATCAAGTACGGGTGGCAAGTCTAGGGGCATAAGCCTAGCTCGACTCGATCCCGATGTATTGATTTATGGGTGGCATGTCTAGTGGCATAAGCCTAGCTCGACTCGATCCCGATGTATTAATTTATGAGTGGTAGGTCTAGGGGAATAAGCCTAGCTCGACCCGATCCCGATGTATTGATTTATGGGTGGCAAGTCTAGGGGCATAATCCTAGCTCGACTCGATCCCGATGTATTGATTCATGGGTGGCAAGTCTAGGGGCCTAAGCCTAGCTCGACTCGATCCCGATGCATTGATTTATGGGTGGCAGGTCTAGGGGCATAAGCCTAGCTCGACCCTATCCCAACATGATGATATGATATGTAAAGACCCACTGATCAGTAGGGGCCCCGGTACATTGTGACACATGTATTGACAAGTAAGCATTGAAGTAAAGAAAGCAAAGAAATTAATGAAAGCAATACATATGGTTTCCAAAATGCAAAGTGGTGACTTATTCACAATTATTATTCATATGTTTTGAGTTCATGGAAATATTCATGTATTGTACAGTTTCATCTGAGCCTTGCATACTCAGTACTTCTTTTGTACTGACCCCTCTCGGGGAATTTACCTTACTTGCTGCAGGTGCAGGTACTAGTAGGCCGCCACAGTAGTTTGCCAGCTGTTTGTGGTTCATTGGTGAGCTCCAGTTATTTTGGGGCTTCTCCGAGTCGCAGTGGTTCATATGCTTTGATATTGTACATTGTGTATAAAGCGGGGACTTGTCCCGACTTTCAGTTGGTTTTGGTCAATGCATCTGTTAGAGGCTTTTGTAGACGTATGTGGGTGTATGTGTATAAGATGATAGATGAAATCTTGACATGATGGCCTCAACGGCCAAGTTTCTCCTATGTATATACGTCACATGTTCTATGCTTTCTGATTTTATCCTCTTATGTTTCTATGTGATAGTAGCGTTTCCTATGACATGCATATGAATGAATAGAAGCAAAGATTGGTTCTCTCGGGCCTTGTCGGCTTCGGGTGCCAATCACGCCTCGTGGGTGTTCGGGGCATGACACTAATCTACTCTGTGATTCCTTGGATAGTATTTGGGTGATTTAGGTGAAACTCCGTGCAGTACAAAGCAGGCAGAAGAGTTATGCTGACAGGAGAGTGCTAGACTTGGAGTATTTAGTTATTGATAGAATGTTTCTTCGTGTGTCTCCCATGAAGGACATGATGAGGCTTGAGAAAAAGGTTAAGCTCAACCCTAGGTTCATTGTCCAGTTTAAGATGCTACTGTGTGTTGATGATATTGCATATGAATTAGCTTTTCCTCCAACTCTTTCGAGTGTGCATCCCGTGTTCCATGTTCTATGTTGAGTTGGTATGTTCGAAATTAGTCCCACATGCTTCAATGGGATTCAGTTCAGTTGGATAAGAGTCTATCCCTTGAGGAGGAGCCAGTAGCTATCTTGGACAGTCATGTCAGGAAATTGAGGACTAAGGAGAACCCGCTGGTGAAAGTTCATTGGAGGCATTGTCCCATCGATGAGGCTACTTGGGAGATCGAGTGGGACATATGGTCTAGATATCCTCACCTTTTTGAGCCTTCAGGAACCCTCCATTCCTTAACTTTCGAGGAAAAAAGTCCTTTTTAATGGTGCATGATGTTATGACCCTTCAGGTCATTTTATTTTTTTTATGAATTTTCCCCATTTTGACCTTCTTAGCTTTTGTGTTGTATTTATGGTTTGTGGAGATGGGTAGTTTGGTTCCCGAGATGTTCAATCGGGTATTGAACCAATTTCCTTATTTTGGATCTTTTGAAGTTGAGAAGTTTAACTTCATTCAATATACCTAGTAAACAGACCTTTATGGGAATTTCGCCAGTTCTATTAGCTCCTAAACATGAATTTTGGATTAGTACGATTATGGTATGGAGGATGGTTTTGCCCTAATCGATATATATCATTATTACTATATATAAGGGAGAACATTCCATTTTAGTAGACCTCACATAAATGTGTTTTGTCTATTTTATCCTTAATTAAGTTTTAATGGCCTTTCAAGATCTTATCTATTTTAGTAAATTTGAACAATAAAATGGGCTTTTAAAGTTCTATACAAAAAGTGATGAGTCATAAAGAAGTGATAGTGACACTACAAAATATCTATTTATCCAACCAAATTCAAAATTAATTCAAAAATTTATTGTCTTCTTTTATGTGGAATAATAATATAATTTAATAAGAGAGAACACTCAATTTTTTAGACCTCACAAGAAACTTTTTTGTCCATTTTATCCAATTGAAGCTTTAATAATCTTGTAAGATTTCAACCGTTGAAGGAACATCTACAAAATATTTTATTGAGTCAAACTTTTAATTATTTAATTTAAATACTATTTTTATTGACAAATTAACATTATTGACGTGATCATCCAATAGTTTGTAGCATCAAATATTTTACATTACTCAAATATTGTACTTTTTTTTTAAAAATGAATTAGCCAATATAAGGTTTAATTGAGAAAAAAATAATGAAATTAATTAAATATAAGGCAAAAATCAATTTAGATCATTAAAGACTTTCATTTTCAAAACTTCCAGTAAAATAAAATAAAAAGGTTTTATTGTGTGCATTTATTTGAAAATTAAAAGAAATCTAAAATATACTATAAGAAAAATGTTAATTTTTTAACTTATAATTTTTTTTAATCCCTCCATTTTAATTTATTTGTTTGATTTTGACTTAGCACAAAGTTAAAAAAAATAAAGTAACGAAGATTTTTAAATTTTGTGGTTTTAAACTAAAAATTTATGGAAAGAATTAAAATATCTATTGATCTTGTTGTCTTAAACAAGTCACGTGAAAATTTGAAATTAGATAATAGGACAAAAAAATTAAAATAGATATATAATTCAATATTTTAAAAATATTGAGAAATAATCAAACTATACCTTAAACTAATATAATGTCATAAAACAGACAAAAAGCAAAAGTAGCAAAAACAAAATAAAAAATTACAAATATAAATGTTAATGTAGTTTGGGCCTGGCTTAGCATGGGCCAAACGATACTAGTATATATATATATATATATATATAGCACACATGCATTCATTCACTAGTATACACGAACGATGATACAATCTTGAGGGAATATTATATCTATTATAGCATGCATTCATTCACTAGTATACACGGACTATGGTACGATCTTGAGGGAATATATTGATATTTTTGCTTCTTAACTGAATTGTCCCACTTTTATCATTGATTTGAGCTCTAAGAGACCACTTTTGTTACTAATTTTTGGGTTTGAACGAATTGAACCACCTTTAATCCAGTCCGAGGTAAGTTTACGGTCCATTTCTACTATTTCAATGTTAGAGGTAAGATTTCGGTCCATTTCTACTATTTTAATCAGAGGTAAGATTCTGGTCCATTTACACTTTACTTTATTTTTACGTTCGAGGTGAGATTCTGGGCCAATCCAATATAAGATTTTGAGTATTCACTACATTGGCCACATACTGCATTGCATCATCGAATTCGACACTGCATTTCTCTTTTATACTTATATGGCATGAATTATTATTACTATTTTCTCTTTATCTCTTTTATGTTGTAGATTTCTAGGTTAGCTTCGTTACCTTTCCATGTCATTTATAATATATTGCTTTCTAAGCTCAGTCGCCCTGTGAGGCCTACTGACTACTTAGTATCCTGTGTTTTGGTACTCATGCTACACTTCTGCATCTTTTTCTGATGTAGATCCTAGCCCGAGTCATCCTCGTTGATCCTGTTCGTTTAGAGGCACCGATTGACCAAATTTACGGTGAGCTCTAGGCGTCTAAAGGCTTATTCATTTCCATTTTGCACTATTTGTCTGTATTTTGTACATTTTGGACAGATTTGTATCTGTATAGTGCTATACCTATATTTTAGAGGCTCTTGTGCCGGTGACAGGAGGTTCCAAGTTGGGATTTCTATATATTTTGTCTTTCCTTGTTCCTCGTAAGGCCCATATCTATATATTTTATACATGTTATATATGCATCTATACACGGTGACCCGTTTGTCTTATTGTAGCTTCTTTACTATTTATGTTAGATATTATTAATAATAATTCATGCCATACACTGCATTTCTCTCTTATAGTATATGGCATGAATTATTATTACTATTTTTGCTTTATCTCTGTTATGTTGTAGATTTCTAGGTTAGCTTCATTACCTTTCCATGTAATTTATAATATATTATTTTCTAAGCTTAGTCGGCCTATGATGCCTACTGACTACTGAGTATCCCGTGTTTTGTTACTCATGCTACACTTCTACATCTTTTTCTGATACAGATCCTAGACTGAGTCATCCTCGTTGATCCAGTTCATTTGGAGGCACAGATTGGCCAGATTTGTGGTAAGCTCTAGGCATCCAGAGGCTTATCCATATCCATCTTGCACCATTTGTCTGTATTTTGTACATTTTGGACAACTTTTTATTTGTATAGTGCTATACCTATATTTTAGTGGCTCTTGTGACGGTGACAAGAGGTTTTGAGATGGGATTTCTATATATTTTATATTTCCTTGTTCCCCATAAGGCCTATATTTGTGTATTTTGTACATGTTGTATATGCATCTATACACTGCGACCCATTTGTCTTATTGTAGCTTCTTTACTATTTATGTTAGCTATTACTTTTGGCATATGGTTTGGATTTTTGCTTTAACGACCCTCTTTGTCGTTACGCATGAGTCCTATGTTTAAAATTTCACATCCAAATTCCTTACGGTTTGGAAATTACAAAATTTAGGCTAGGCTAGTTTTGATCAAATTTGGAGCGAGGTATGGTCTAGGGAAATATGGGAATGATTTAGACCGAGTTTGCAATTGTATTGATTTCTAGTTAGCTAAGATGAAAAGGAACCCGTAGGAATTTACGGAATTGAATTTGGGTAGTTAGAACTCTCAGAATAAATCTTAGCGTAAAGGGCATTGTTTGGAATGTCCTAGGTTCAAGGTGTGTTGCAAAAAGTGAGATTTTTGGGCCAAGATGAACATTCTGTCTCATTGACGCCGCTATAGCGGTCGACACTAAGTGCTATAGCAGAGAAATACTCACTATAGAGGCGGTCAAAGGTGGTCAACGACTGCTATAACAGTCAGTACTGCTATAGCGGCACCACTATAGCGGTGAAGACTGTATGTTTATTAAAATATTTTCCAAAAATATTTTATTTTTTAGGGCAAGGGAAGGGCGATTTAGAGCGAAATACACCAGAAATCCATCGTTTGACTTCGTTAAGGTAAGGAATTCATCCTTGTTAACTCATATTTAATTATTAAGCCTTAGAATTGTTAATTCACAGAGTTCGGGGAGGGTTTTAGGGCATATTTTGGTTAATTCCTGGTGCAAGGGGGAAATTACGGGATAAGGTAATGAGCTTTGATTATTAACGGTTAATTTACCCTTGTTTTTCGTTAATTCACTAATTTATCCATAGGATTGGAAGTTTTAGGTGAATTACGGTAGAAAAGCCCTAGAATGTGAAGGGAATGGTCATGAACTTGACCTTAGGGGTTGGATGTGAGTTATAAATCCTGACATGTTAAGGTCATTTCTTTAATTATGTAATTATATGCATTTTCTAGACCACAAGCAAGTAGGAATTACATAAAAAGGCAAAGCTCAGGCTTAAAGGGTTGTGCAAGCTTGATTCAAGGTAGGTGATGGTATTGTAGTTTAATCCAATTTATATTATCTGTGCATGTTAACTACTTTGTAGTGTGCCTGGTTAATGCATGTTGTTTGGTGTGGTCAGTGCAATGATTTTACTTGCTTATTGATTTGACCTGCCTTATTTCAAAAATGCAGAATGTTTTGGTGTTTGGGACGTTCTCACGGGCTATTGGTGAAATAAGATAGGCAGACACTTATGTCTAGGGTTTTAGTACATGGACAATATTTGTTCCCTGCAGGTCATGGCTAGAGTGTGGATGTATAACCCATTGCGTGTATGTACAAGGTTCAAGTGAGTTTGACGATTCCATGAGTGATCCGGGGAATATGTATTTATTGATGCTTGATAATGGTATATGTGTCTTGACTTGACTTGACTGTACTTGACTTAGTAGTATTTTTTGACTTGCTTGTTGTTTATCAGAACTATTTTTTTGGTGCTTATGTGCTAAGTGTATGATGTTTTTAACATGTATTAGCTTGTTATACTATCATTTGGCCAAGTGTTCATATTTTCATCTTGGGTTGGCCAAATAACCTAACCCTACCAGTACACTATTGTTCTTGTGTGCTGCTACTACACTTGCATTTACTTTTGTGAGTGCACCACATATTCCAACAGCTCCTACGAGACCTCACTTGTGATTCCAGCCGTTGAATCCTGATTTTAGGGTGAGAAGCTTATTCGAGCTACCATGGAATCTCTCTCTCTTAGCATAGTTCTCTATTTCTGGACTTATGATTATCTTACTTTTGGGGTTGCATGCCCTTCTTGATATTCATAGATGTTTTGGTACAGACGACTTTAGGGTCCTAGTGATGTTTTACTAAGTACATCTTCCACTTTAAGTTTTACTTACGATTTTTGGATTAGAATGGATATTATTCTATTGATGGATTAGTTATGCTTAATTATTCTAAGGGTTGATTTTGGGATGGTCTTTGGGGTAGTTGGTTCTCACACCTGGTGAGTAGCTTGGGTGCCACTCATGACGGGTTTGAGTCGTGACAAAGTTGGTATCAGAGCCTAGGTTTGTCGATCTCGTTGTACCAAAATGGGTCTAGTAGAGTCTCGCGGAATGGTACAGAGACGTTTATACTTTTCTTTAAGATGCTATAGGACTTTAGGAAATCTGTCTTTCTTGCTTCTTTCATGCTATAACTTGGTTCCAATTGGTATATCGCGATCCTAATTAGTATCTGATCTTTCACTCTTTATTTCACAGATGGTGAATACTAGGTCCAACAAAATCCTAGCAGCAACCCATGCACCGGCCGCTTCAGTTGAGGAGCAAGCCGTAAGGGGGAAAGAAAGGGGAGTAAGGGGATGAGCTACACCTGCTAGGGGTAGAGCTCAAGCAGCTGCTGGCCATGCTAATGAAAGGTCAATATCCCCTCCCCCACCTCAAGATCATTTTGAGGAGAGGGAAGCAGTAGAAGAGTAGAAAGTCAAGCCCGAGGTGGTGGGACCAGTTGAGGTTACAACCTTACCTCATATGTCAGCTGAGGTTGTTCAACATGTGTTGGCATTTATGAGTGGGGTTGGCATATACTGGAGCCACTCCTACTGTATTGGCTTTCCAGTCTCCGGTTGTTCACTTTACTGTTGCTATGGCTCCAAGGATGGATGAGGCTTTAGAGATGGACTGATGCTTTTCCTCATTCAATGTTTGGTTCTTTGATGGCAGGTACGGATCATGATCTACTGACTAAGTTTCTAAGAATGAAACCACCTACCTTCCAAGGTATTGAGTCTGGGGATGCTTTTGAGTTTATCATTGATTGCTATGAGAGGTTGCACAAAATGGGTATTGTTCAGCAATATGGGGTTGAGGTTTTGACTTTTCTAGTATAGAAGGATATAATAGAGGGCGTATGTTGAATTTCGGTCATCGATTTTACGTCCATTGACTTGGAAGCAGTTTCATGCCTTGTTCTTAGAGAAATATGTGACATCGGCCCTCCGTGATCGCAAGGAGGATGAGTTTTTGGCATTGGAGTAGGGTGACATGTCAGTTGCTGCCTATGAGGCCAAGTTCCATGCCTAGTCTCATTATGTTACTCAGTTGTTGACTTTTGAGGAGGAAAGGATTTGATTGTATGTCAAGGGCTTGAACTATGATCTTCAGGTTTTGACTGTTCATATGACTTCTATAAGGAAAGGGTTCAATGAAGTTGCAGATTATGTGAAAAAGTTGGAGGGGGTTACGCAAGTGGGTCAGGCTAAGATGTTAGCCAAGAAGTCCCGCAATGTTGGGAATTTTAGTGGATCTTATTCTAAGGGCCACGGTCAGCAGGCCTATTCATCCCGTCTGATTCAGTCATCCTTGCCAACTTCTACTTGGGTTCCAGCTAAGGGTTCTTCTCAGACACAGGTCGTTAGGGGCCAAAGGGCTTCTTACTCTTCTTCCAGTCGTCCTTCTCTTGAGCATGGATGTTACTATTATGGTGTTGTTGGTCATTTTAAGAGAGAGTGTCCCTTGAGTCAGACAAATGGCCAGGCACAGTAGAGAACTCAGGCTATAGTTCCAGCAAGTAGAGGTGGAGGAGGTAATGGTAGGGGTCGTCCATAGGGTGGGCAAGAAAATCACACAGGTGGTCGGGATGGTCTAGGAAATAGAGGTGCTAGGGGAGGAGTGTAGCCGGGAAAAGAGTTAACTCAGATTGATGACCGGGCTCACTGTTATACATTTTCGGGAAAGACTGATGCCAAGGTTTCTGATGCGGTGATCACAGGTACTATTTCTGTTTGTGACTGAATTACTTCTGTCTTATTTGATCCGAGGTCTACTTATTCTTACGTATCTGTTAAGTTTATGATGGGTCTGACTTTAGTTTGTGATATACTTGATCACCCTGTTTATGTGTCTACTCTGGTTGGTGAGTCTGTGGTAGTAGTCTATGTTTTTCGTTCTTGTTCTGTGTTATTTATGGGTTTTCAGACTTGGGTAGACTTGATTATTCTGGATATGTTGGACTTTGATATAATTATGGGTATGACCTGGTTATCTCCATATCACGCTATTTTAAACTGTAATACTAAGATAGTGACTCTAGCGATGCCATGATTGGATAAACTACAGTGGAAGGAAGTGTATAAAGCCAAGCCAGTGAAAATTATATCATTTGTCTGGGCCAGAAGGTTAGCGGGGAAGGGGTGTTAAGCGTTCCTAGCCCGTCTTTGAGATGTATACACGGGACCCCCTTCTGTTGAGTTAGTTTCGATAGTTTTCGAGTTCCAGGAAGTGTTTCCTTTAGATTTACCGGGTATGCCCCAGATAAAGATATTGATTTCTGCATTGATTTAGAGCAGGGCACTCGCCCTATATCCATTCCTCCTTATCGAATGGCTCCAGCAGAGTTGAGGGGATGCAAAACTCAGTTGAAGGAATTACTTGACAAGGGTTTTTGTTCGTCCAAGTGCTTTATCTTAGGATGCTCTGGTCCTTTTTGTTAAGAAGAAGGATGGTAGTATGAGGATGTGCATTGATTATAAGAAGCTGAATAAGGTCACTACCATAAATAAATATCCCTTACCTTGCATAGATTACTTGTTTGATCAGTTACAGGGTGCGTCAATATTTTCAAAGATTGATTTGCGGTCGGGTTATGATAAGTTGAAAATAAGACCGGAGGATATACCAAAGACATCTTTTAGAACTCGGTATGGCCATTATGAGTTTCAAGTGATATCTTTCGAGTTGACTAATGCACCTACAACTTTCATGAGTTTGATGAATAACATCTTTAAGTCGTTTTGGACTCTTTTTTGATATTATGTTTATTGATGATATTCTCATTTATTCCAAGAGTAAGGAAGAACATACGGGCCATCTTCGTATAGTTTTGGAGATTCTAACGGAGAAGCGACTATTTTCTAAGTTTTCAAAGTATGAATTCTGGTTGTCTTCAGTTTTGTTCTTGGGGCATGCGGTTTCTAAAAAAGGGGTGAGGGTGGATCCCTAGAAGATTAAGGCAGTAAAGAATTATCCTCCGCCTAGTTCAGTGACCGAAGTAAGGAGTTTTGTGGGTCTTGCCAGTTATTATCGTAGGTTTGTTAAGAACTTTGCTTCTATTGCACCACACTTGACAAGGTTGACTCAGAAGGAAGTGTCGTTTGTTTGGTCAGACCAATGCTTCACTTTTGGGCTTGGATACTGTGTTGATACAAGATAGGAATGTTGTTGCTTATACTTCAAGGCAGTTGAAGCCTTATAAAAGAAATTACCTAACTCATGACTTAGAGATGGCAACGGTAGTATTTGCATTAAAGATTTGGAGACACAACCTTTATAGTGTCAAGTGTGAGGTCTTCACAGACCACTATAGCCTGCAATATGTATTTAACCAAAGGGATTTGAATCTAAGGCAGGAGTGTTAGATGGAATTGTTGAAGGACTATGACGTGACCATTCATTACCATTCGGGTAAGGCCAATGTGATGGCAATCGTATTAAGCCGAAAAGCTGCAAGTATGGGTAGTTTGTAATTTCTGAGGGTGTCCAGCTGACCATTTACTAGAGAGTTTAAAAATTAAACATCTCTGAGTATGCAATTTGGTCTCATACAGGGGTTGTGTGTTGGCTAGTGTTGAGGTAAAGTCAACATTTATGGAGCAAATTAAGGCCAAGCAATTTGTGGTGAATGCACTCTGGATAAGGTGGTGGATTGAGAGGTGGCGGGTGCCACTTTTGATGCGGTGGATTGTTGTGGTTTAAAGGAAGATTATGTGTTCCTCGGGTTGGTGATTTGATTCGTGATGTACTTTTAGAGGCCCATGGTTCGCATTATTCTATTCATCCAGGTATGACCAAGATGTATCGTGACTTGAGACAGCTTTATTGGTAGCCCAAAATAAAAAGGGACACAGTGGATTATATGTCCAAGTGTCACAATTGTCAACAGGTAAAGTATGAACACTAAAGGCCTGCGGGTTTACTTCTGAAGATGCCTTTCCCTATATGGAAATGGGAGAATATTTCCATGGACTTTGTAGTGGGTCTTCCTATGACATTGGGAAGGTATGACTCCATTTGGGTGATAGTGTATCGGCTGACCAAATTAGCTCACTTCATGCCGGTTCGGGTAGACTACAACTTTCAGTAGTTAGCTAAATTCTATGTCAAGGAGATTGTCAGACTTCATAGGGTGCCACTTACTATCATTTCTGATAGGGATGCGAAGTACACTTCTTAATTTTAGGACAGGTTGCATGAGTAGCTGGGCACCAGGCTCACATTTAGCACAACCTTTCATCCTCAAACTGATGGTCACTCGGAGAGGATGATTCAATACTAGAGGACATATTGAGGGCCTGCGTGGTTGACTTTAGTGGTCATTAGGACCAATTTCATCTGTTGTGTGAGTTCTCCTACAATAATAGTTATCATTCCAGCATTGAGATGGCACCATTCGAGGCACTTTATGAAAGGAAGTGGGTCATCTATTAGGTGGTTTGAGGTGGGAGATGTCAAGCCTTTGGGCATAGACTTGGTAAAGGAGGCTTAAGAAAAGGTAAGGTTCATTTAAACCAAGTTGTTGGCTGCTCAAAGTAGACAGAAAGAGTATGTGAACCGCAAGGTAAGAGATATGGACTTTTAGGTTAGGGAGCAGGTGTTGCTTAAAGTGTCTTCCATAAAAGGGGTTATGAGATTTGGTAAGAAGGGCAAGCTCAGCCCTCGGTATTTTTGTCCTTTCTAGGTTCTTGAGGATGTAGGTTCGGTTGCATCTAGGTTAGCTCTACCACAGGATTTGTTAGGAGTCCATTCGGTATTTTATGTTTTTATGCTCAAATGGTATCATGGGGATGGAGACTACATTATTAAGAGGGATTCAGTGCCTCTAGATAAGGATTTGGCTTATAAGGAGGAGACAGTAGTGATTTTAGATCAGGATGTTTAGAAATTGAGGAAGAAGGAAGTTTGTTCGGTAAAGTTTCAATGGAAGCATCGTTCGGTTGAGGAAGCCACTTGTGAAATCGAGAAGGACATAAGGGATAAGTACCTTTAATTGTTTAAGGATAAATGTACTCTCTTTGTTCCTCTTTGTTTAGCCTGTTTTTCTCACTTGATCTTTCAGGAACAAACGATGGGTAAATTAGTATCTGTTGTAACGACCCTATTCATCGTTATGCATGAGTCCTGCATTTAAAATTCACATCCAAATCCCTTATGGTTTGGAAGTTATAAATTCAGGCTAGGCTAGTTTCGATAGAATTCGAAGCGAGGTATGGTCTAGGGAAATCTTGGAATGATTTAGACTAGGTTGGTAGCAGTTTTATTTATTTCTAGTTAGCTAGAAAATAAGGTATCTGTAGGAATTTGCGAAATCAATTTGGGTAGGTAGAACTCCCAAAATTGATCTTAGCATAAAGGGCATTATTTGGAATGTCACAAGTTCAAGGTATGTTGCAAAAAGTGGGATTTTTGGATGAAGACGTATGTTTTGTCCCATCAACGCCGCTATAATGGTCTGCACAACACTATAGCAGTAAGCGCTATACCGGATAAATTCCCTCTATAGCGGTGGTCAAAGGGGGCCAACGACCACTATAACAGTTAGGTACCACTTTAGTAGTGAAAATTGTAGATTTATTAAAATATTTCTCCAATGTAGTTTATTTTTCTAAAACTCATTTTAGGGAAAGGGAAGGGCGATTTAGGGAGAAATACACCAGAAATCCATCGTTTGGCTTTGTAAAGGTAAAAAATTCATCCCCGTTAACTTGTATTTAATTATTAAGCCTTAGAATTGTTAATTCATGGAGTTTAAAGAGGGTTTTAGGGTGGATTTTTGTTAATTACTGGTGCAAGGGGGAAAGTAAGGAATAAGTTAATGGGCTTTGATTATTAATGATTAAGTTACCCTTGCATTTTATTAATGCACTAATTTATCCATGAAATTGGTAGTTTTACGTGAATTACGGTAGAAAAGCCCTAGAACGGGAAGGGAATGATCATGAACTTGACCTTAGGGTTTGGGTGTGAGTTATATATTTCGACATGTTATGGTCATTTCTTTAATTATGTATTTATATGCTTGTTCTAGACCACGATCAAGAGGGAATTGCATGAAAAGGAAAAGCTCTGGCTTAAAGGGTTGTGCAATCTTGATTCAAGGTAGGTGATGGCATTGTAGTTTAATCCAACTTGTATTATATGTGCATGTTAACTACTTTGTAGTGTGCTTGGTTAATGCATGTTGTTTGGTGTGGTCAGTGCAATGATTTTACTTGCTTATTGATTTGACCTGCCTTATTTCTAAAATATGGAATGTTTTGGTGTTTGGGACGTTCTCACGGGCTATTGGTGAAATAAGGTTGGCAGAAGCTTATTTATGGGGTTTTAGTACATGGACGGTATTGATCCCCTGCAGGTTAAGGATAGAGGGTGTATGTATAACCCATAGCGTGTATGTACAAGGTTCAGGTGTGCTTGACGGTTTTATGAGTGAATCAGGGAATATGTATTTATCTATGCTTGATAATGGTATATGTGTCTTTACTTGACTTGGCTGTACTTGACTTAGTGATACTTTTTGACTTGCTGGTTGTTTATGCTAAACTATCTTTTTGGTTTTTATGTGCTAAGTGTATGATGTTTTTAGCATGGATTAGCTTGTTATACTATCATTTGGTTAAGTGTTCATATTTTGATCTTGGGTTGACCAAATAACCCTACCAGTACACTGTTGTTCTTGTGTGCTGATACTACACTTGCATTTACTTTTGTGAGTGCAATTCATATTCCAACGGCTACTACGAGACCTCACTTGTGATTCCAGCCATTGATTCTAGATTTCAGGGTGAGCAGCTTATCCGGGCTACCATGGAATCTCTCTCTCTTGGCATAATTCTCTATTTTCGGACTTATGATTATCTTAGTTTTGGGGTTGCCCCTTCTTGATATTCATTGATGTTTTGGTACAGACGAGTTTCAGGTCCTAGGGATGTTTTGCTAAGTACATTTTCCGCTTTAAGTTGTACTTATGGTTTTTGAATTAGAATGGATAGTATTCTATTGATAGATTAGTTCTGCTTAATTATTCTAATTGTTGATTTTGGGATGGTCTTCGGGGTAGTTGGTTCTCCCACCGAGTAAGTAGCGTGGGTGCCACTCATAACGGATTTGAGTTGTGACATTTGCTTACCGACTGGAGGGTTATAGTAGGTGCCATCATGACTCAATTTGGGATTGAATCAAATAACTAGTTACTATTATTGCAGATTCATTAGACAAATGAATCTTTGTAAAATTATGTGTATTTAAAAATTTGTTACAATATTTAATTGCAAATATTTATTTATAAAAGAAACATGATGATATGTAATTTATTCATTTAGTGCATTAAGATATTCTTATACCTTATTTTTAACTTATGATTTGTTTCACCCCGAACCTAGTCCGGGAAGATTGGCACCCGGTGCCGTAACTTGAATGAGTGAACCCTTTTATGTGAACATGAAGATACAACACTTCCATGAAATCATATTAATGTCGCCCAGACATACATGCAAGTGAACTTGGTCTCTCAAGTAATATAGATTGGTTAAGTCGGATATCGTACCTTCATGGACTTGTGTATACCATAGGTGTAGTTATTCTAATATAGTAAAATTAGAATAAGTGTTTAGTAACCAAGAAAGAATTTATGGATTTGTTTTTCTACTAATTAATTGAAAACTAGGGACCAAGTAAAGTTCTTAATCACAGTAAAGAGATTCCAGGGTTACAACTCTCAATCATTGTTGTATATTCAATTTTATTGACTTGTTTAGTTTCTCTGGTTGTTGATTTATGGGGTTTATACTATGATTACTGTCTTTTGAGCCTCTAATCACCTATTCACATGCATATATATGTCTATATTTCTATGATCAAGATAAATATATAAACATAATTGTGCTTTCCATTTTTAACCAAGTAAGGTGATCTAGGTATATGTCTATTCTAGCCACAAATCTACTCTTTGGTTCTCAAAGTTAGGATCTTACTCCTTTTATTCTTCGTTCTAAACCACGATTCCTCTTTTGTATTCACACTGAGAATATTGATTTATTTTAGTCGTTGTGAAGCAGTAAACTAGTAAAATCAAGAATAAAAGAACAACTAATATGATAAACATTAGAAATCTAATCTTAGATCAAGGGTGTTTAACCACTCATACTTGAAGCAAAATTGCAATAATTAATGATGTTCATGCAAAATAATGACTAAAAAAAGTGAAAAGAAAAGAAACCTAATGGTGTAATCTTCTTTTCCGCGTGTGGCTTGCTAAAAAGTGATCAATCCCTTGAAAAATGTCCAAGGATTCTGTTTATCAAAGTGGAAAATAAACCCGAATCCTCCCCAAACTAGGACTTGGACTTAACCAAATTTTGGCTCGTGAAAACTGTCAGAGGGCCATACTGGCCAACACTATGCTTAGGAGAGGCACTGTATAGGGAGACGTAGCGGACTATCTTTGTCACACCCCAAATCCAGAGTGTCACACCCCGAATCCCAACGAGGCGTGATTGGCACTCGTAGAAGATAAGGCCCGAGAGAACCAAGCTATGCTTCTATACATTCATATGCATGCCATAGGAAACACCACTAGCACATAAGAACATGAATGGCTAATATTGGAAATCATGGAACATGTGACATATATATATATATACACATTTGAGAAACTTGGCCGTTGAGGCCATCAAAACAAGACTTCATGAGTCATCTTATATACATATACCCACATGCGTCTACAAAAGCCTCTAATAGATGCATTGACCAAAACAAACTAAAAGTAGGGACAAGTCCCCGCTTTATACAACATGTACATCACCTAAACATATATACACTCTTACTCGGAGAAGCCCCGAATTAGCTGGAGCTCACTAATGAACCGCTAACAACTGGCAATCTACTGAGGAGGCCTACTGGTACCTGCGCCTGCAGCAAGTAAGGTAAATTCCCCAAGAGGGGTCAGTACGGAATAAGTACTAAGTATGTAAGGCTCAAATGAAACTATAGAACACATGAACATATCAATGAACTCAATACAAATGAATAATCAATGTGAGTAAGTCACCATTTTGCATCATGTGTATTGCTTTCATTACTTTCTTTGCTTTCTTTACTTCAATGCTTGCTTGTCAATACATGTGTCACAATGTACCCGGGACCCGACTGATACGTTGGTATTTACATAACATATCGTTATGTTGGGATCGGCTCGATCTAGGCTTATGCCCCTAGAGCTGTCACCCATAAATCAATGCATCGGGATCGGCTCGAGCTAGGCTTATGCCCCTAGAGCTGCCACCCATAAATCAACATATAAGGTTCGGCTCGAGCTAGGTTTTCACCCCTAGAGCTGCCCCCTGTCAGGTTCAGCTTGAGCTAGGCTTTCACCCCCAAAGCTGCCCCCTAATCCAATAATCTCGGGATCGGCTTGAGCTAGGCATTTCGCCCCCAAAGCTGCCACCCGTACTCAAACATTAACCACATTTGCATTACTTTATTCATTACTTTGAGATTGATACAATGATGGTCATAACTTTACTTGAAGCTTTGGATCATTAACCAATGAGTGAGAGACATGTGAATAGCATTATTGGAAATATTGCCTCATTGGAGACATATCATTATTGGAACTATTGGACAATAATCAATGGATAAGATACATGAGTATAATCACTATTGGAACTTTGGAACACAACATTATTGGGCTTTCGGAATACTATTCATGGACATGAGACATGAGACATGAGATTCACAATTAATCAATAAGTAGGAAACATGTAGTAGAGACAATTGATAACCGGATATAGGATACCTTAGTACATTTCGGGAATGAGTAGGTACCATAACAAAGTGTAAACTATATGCTGCAGAAGGATACGGAAAGAGGAACCTTACATACCTTAACTTCCAAGTATGCATACACAAGCCTATGTATGAACACAATAGTCCAGCTTCTTCCTTACGTCTTACTCTACAATACAAGTTCATACCGGAACTTACATTAGCAACTAGTCACTATACAGGCGTACAAGACGACAATGAACTATGTGACCACCATATAACGTTATGTCACCCCCTTAACAATACCATACGCTGAATTTCCATATCAACAACACCATAACATTACACACATTGAACAAATATCATACATCGATAGCATTTCATACCATACTTACCTTTTACGCTTTTCCCTTTATAATCCCGTCGTAATTATTCCTTTATAAAAACATATGAACAATCATACATACTTAACATAGTCCAACACACCTCCATACAACACTTTAAAGTCATTAAAATGACATCACAAGTTGATAATTACATCCAAAAAGGGTATAGGGGCCTTCGGGGATCAACTAGAGACGGAAGCATACAAAACCAAATATGGAGGTGACCTGCACTGCCACCTACACACGCAGGTGGCTGAGATGCACATGCAGATGGCCCCTGGAAAATTCCAGGGCCTTCTGCGTTTGCATCTGCTCCCGCAGATACCCTCATCTGGGGGGCAAATGCCCGTTTTGTTCCAAAATGACTTTTTTTGGGTATTTTAATGCCATGAATGGTCCATGATCACAATCAAAAATATTTGAACATATTTTTGATCATATTAAACACCAAAATTCATCCATAGTCTCACAACAGACATAACAACACCCAAAACTACATTTCACGGCCAATACGACACCAAAACCATAACCAATATCGCAACAACAATTCCAAACGTTATGCACAAGAATAAGACAAAGTAAGACTATAATACATCTCACAAGTCAATATTTACTCCAACAAGTTCACTTTCTTCAAAACCACAAGTCCATAGTCAAGTTTACAAGACAAATCACCCTCCAATTTAGCAACATGTACACTTCACTTATTGTGAACTTCTCAATGCTCCACCAACATAACCAACATAATATACACCATATATTATGCATAAAACATATTAATCTATCATAATAACCACTTACCAAGTCTTACCAATTGATGATCTTGGCCAAAAGAGTGCCTTAGGGTTCTTGAGAGCAAAGGAGATATGTTTAGTAAAGTCTAGAAAAACATGAGAGCTTAATGAAATAAAAAATCTGATTTTCCTCTTTATATAGTCCCTCATGTATCCCTTATATTTTCCTTTGAATTTAATGCAATGTTGATTGGTCAAATGAATCAAATTTGGAAGAATGGGTCAAAAACCCCATGTTGGGCCATGTTTTCTTGTTATTTTGGGATTCATTTTTGGGCCCAATTATACAAGACTTATTAAATGCCCACAATTCAATACAAAATTCATCAATTCTCTCATGTTTTCATTTTTCCCTAAATGTTACGATTGTCATCTAAACTCAGAAACGTACGGGGTGTAGTAGGAAACATGTAGTAGAGACAATTGATAACCGAATGTAGGATACCTTAGTACATTTCGGGAATGAGTAGGTACCATAACAAAGTGTACACTATAAGCTGCAGAAGGATACAGAAAGAGGAACCTTACATACCTTCACTTCCAAGTATGAATACACAAGCCTATGTATGAACACAATAGTCCAGCTTCTTCCTTATGTCTTACTCTACAATACAAGTTCATACCGGAACTTACATTGGCAACTAGTCACTATACAGGTGTACAAGACGACAATGAACTATGTGACCACCATATAATTTTATGTAACCCCCTTACAATACCATCTGCTGCATTTCCATATCAACAACACCATAACATTACACACATTGACCAAATATCATACATCGATAGCATTTCACACCACACTTACCCTTTACACTTTTCCCTTTATCATCCCGTTGTAATTATTCCTTTATAACAACATATGAACAATCATACATACTTATCATAGTCCAACACACCTCCATACGACACTTTAAAGTCATTAAAACGACATCACAAGTTGATAATTACATCTAAAGAGGGTATAGGGGCCTTTAAGGATCAACTAGAGACGGAAGCATACAAAACCAAATCTGGAGGTGACCTGCGCTGCCACCTACACACGTAGGTGGATGATATGCGCGTGCAGATGGCCCCTGTAAAATTCCAGGTCCTTCTGCGTTGGCATCTGCGCCTACAGATGCCCTCGTCTGCGGGGGCGGATGCCCGTTTTGGTCCGAAATGACTTTCTTTTGGTATTTTAATGCCATGAATGGTCCATGATCACAATCAAAAATATTTGAAAATATTTTTGATCATATTAAATTCCAAAATTCAGCCATAGTCTCACAACACACATAACAACATCCAAAACTACATTTCACGGCCAATACGGCACCAAAACCATAACCAATATCGCAACTACAATTCCAAACTTTATTCACAAGAATAAGACAACGTAAGACTATAATAACATCTCACATGTCAATATTTACTCCACCAAGTTCAGTTTCTTCAAAACCACAAGTCCATTGTCAAGTTTACAAGACAAATCACCCTACGATTTAGCAACATGTACACTTCACTTATTGTGAACTTCTCAATGCTCCACCAACATAACCAACATAATATACACCACATATTATGCATAAAATATATTAATCCATCATAATAAACACTTACCAAGTCTTACCAATTGATGATCTTGGCCAAAAGAGTGCCTTAGGGTTCTTGAGAGCAAAGGAGATATGTTTAGTAAAGTCTAGAAAAACATGAGAGCTTAATGAAATAAAAAATCTGATTTTCCTCTTTATATAGTCCCTCATGTCTCCCTTATATTTTCCTTAGCATTTAATGCAATGTTGATTGGTCAAATGGATCAAATTTGGAAGAATGGGTCAAAACCCCCATGTTGGGCATGTCTTCTTGTTATTTTGGGCTTCATTTTTGGGTCCAATTATACAAGACTTATTAAATGCCCACAATTCAATACAAAATTCATCAATTCTCTCATGTTTTCATTTTTCCTTAAATGTTACGATTGTCAGCTAAACTCAGAAACGTACGGGGTGTTACAATCTTTTTCCTTCCTCTATGAAGTTTTAAGGGAAAGACGGCGTGGTGGCCAATGCCTTGCCTTTTTTTCCATTTTTCTCTGAAGTTCTGTGCCCTGGGCGGAGCCCATGCGATAGCCTTGGCCTGGATCATTGTTCAAAATTTATCTACATCCGCTACAATGCTGTGATTTTGTGCATTTTGCTCCTTCATGTTGATTTCATCCACATTTTGCCTTAAAACACATCTAATGATGTATATTAGATCACCATCAAAAATATGAACAAAATGTAAGGATGTACATGAATTTATCCTCAAAATAAGGCATAAATATGGATAAAATATAACAATTGGGCATATAAATATGCCCAAGATCACGTATCAAAAGAGTGGGATAGTAAGAGTGAGTCATATAAGAGAAACTCTCACATACATAGCAGAAACATAGAAGAAAAATTAATTCAAAGCATTATTTTCATAAAATAGCATAATAATTCCTTTGAACAATACCAAGATGTAAAATCCTATTTAATATGACTTGAGCTAATTTCAAAATATATGTATCACTTAATTACTCTAGTTTATGAAGCCTCTATTACATAATGTCGGAATAGAAATACCGAGACAAGATCTCTGCTTACCCAAAAGATCAAATACATCATAGACATAAATGGCCCCAGATAAGAAGTAGGGCTTCCAACTCTAGTTGAATACAAAATGATATGCCTATCGAGGATACTTGCTTTCCTAAACACCTAGACCTGCATCCTGAGAAGCATGCCCCCAACAGAATAAAAAGGGATGTAATTACATATATAATAGTGCTCATATGTAAAGCGGACTAAGTAACAAAAGGCATACTTACATTGTAAAAGGATATTAATAAAGTCATATGGAAGAATTGGACTATCATGGCCTGATAAAGTAAATATAGGATAAAATGGAAATGGTATTTGACATTAGATAATCTTTAAGAAAATAATAAGGAAAATGATATAAAAAATCATAGAGGCTGTAAATAAATATAATACACTTACTTTGAGCATATCTGTAATTAGTAAGCAAACCATAATGAGGAACGGTGTCAATAATTGTAACAACTTTAAATAAATAGTAAGTATAAACCTTTAAATACACAATAGTCACCATGCATATGACATGACATTCGACCAACGTTGATCACGGAGCCGTCTTCACCATGACTTTCATGTGGATCGATGTTCTTTGGTATATAACAATATCTTTGAGCACCTCCCCCCAATCAAGTTTGGAACTTAACTATATAGCCACTAGGTCTCTTGGGCAACCATATACCTACACTGATAATGTGTAGCTACTAGTATTGGACCCTTTTATCAGTACCTTCTCAATTTCTAAAAGAGATCCCAAAACATAAAACATATAGCTTAGACCCCTTTTGGACCATTTCGTCAAATCATCATCTTTGGCTCATAGGCTCTTTCCATAATTCTTGTCTCATTAATCATTTTCAAACCTTTGTCTCATAGGCCTAAATTATTAAGAAAAAGCATACGGCTTTGTGGCTTATGATATTTTGGAAACAAAATTTATGGTGCAAGGTCCATTTAATATAATTTTGAAAATCATTGTAAATCTCAATTCTAAGAAAAAACATCCCTTAAAACATTATGAAAAACATATAATAACCAGTAAACTTTAGAATGTAATGAAACGTCAAAAATCGTGAAAACATTTATAGAGATTTTTGTAAATTTTGACATTCAAAATTTTAAATATGTATGCACATTTCATAGAGGACACATTATCGTGGGAGTGATCATGAGGATCTTGTCTTTGGGAGTATGTGTTAATAGAGAATATATAGGATTTTTCTAACTTAAAATACATGCGATCGAAGGCTACATTCTTTGTGCGTTCATGGCTTTTGTGGACATTATTCGCAAAGGAAGTCGTTGTTGTCTCATGGCACATATGTATGTAGGGGCTACCATAAGTGAGTGTAACTATCTCGGCAAGGGTATATGATATAAGGGACTAAGTTTATGAAGTGTTGCAATATTGAAACTAAAATGAAACCCTATCTAAGAATACTAAGTAAAGGATAGGAAAATAGGCACAAGTAAGGAAATCAAAAGCTACCAAAGAATATATTAAAATCTAGGACCTCAATTGTCATCACGCACCTATTCTATAATGAAGACCTCAAAGGAGTAGGATTGACCTTGCAGCCTCCATTTTTAAACAAGGATCAACAAAAGCTTTCCCAAACTCACAATATATCAAAGAGGAGATAGGTTCAATAATCATCTAAAACTAGCGAATGAAACCTTAATCTAGATTTTCTTAGTCTATGATAATTATTATATAAAAGTCCCAAAAGTGGCTCTTAAAATGATTTGCAAAAATACCCACAATAGCAAATAGACTACGAAGCATGCCCATTTATATAGACCGTATATAGGATATTATAATGACCCTCCAGGTCATTTTCTTAATTTCCATGTATGTTTGATGTTTCTTGCCTTCCCATAGAGGCTACAGGTCATTTATGACTTACTGAGAACGTCAATTTGATTTTCAGATAGTTCGTTTGGGTTTTATGCTTCTTTCCTGGTTTTGGAGCTTTTGAAGTTGAGAAATTGGTCTCGGACTAAAAATTCTAGTAGAGAACCTTGGATGAGAATTCTAATCTACTATGTGATTCCTTGGATAGTATTTGGGTGATTTAGGTGAAACTCCGTACAGTACAAAGTAGGCAGAAGAGTTATGCTGACAGGAGAGTGCTAGACTTGGAGTTTTTAGTTAGTGATAGAATGTTTCTTCGTGTGTTTCCCATGAAGGACATGATGAGGCTTGAGAAAAAGGTTAAGCTCAACCCTAGGTTCATTGTCCAGTTTAAGATGCAACTGTGTGTTGATGATATTGTATATGAATTAGCTTTTCCTCCAGCTCTTTCGAGTGTGCATCCCGTGTTCCATGTATCTATGTTGAGGTGGTATGTTCAAAATTAGTCCCACATGCTTCAATGGGATTCAGTTCAGTTGGATAAGAGTCTATCCCTTGAGGAGGAGCCAGTAGCTATCTTGGACAGTCATGTCAGGAAATTGAGGACTAAGGAGAACCCACTGGTGAAAGTTCATTGGAGGCATTGTCCCATCGATGAGGCTACTTGGGAGATCGAGTGGGACATATGGTCTAGATATCCTCACCTTTTTGAGCCTTCAGGAACCCTCCATTCCTTAACTTTCGAGGAAAAAAGTCCTTTTTAATGGTGCATGATGTTATGACCCTTCAGGTCATTTTAATTTTTTTTATGAATTTTCCCCATTTTGACCTTCTTAGCTTTTGTGTTGTATTTATGGTTTGTGGAGATGGGTAGTTTGGTTCCCGAGATGTTCAATCGGGTATTGAACCAATTTCCTTATTTTGGATCTTTTGAAGTTGAGAAGTTTATCTTCATTCGATATACCTAGTTAACAGACCTATATGGGAATTTCGCCAGTTCTATTAGCTCCTAAACATGAATTTTGGGTTAGTACGATTATGGTATGGAGGATGGTTTTGCCCTAATCGATATATATCATTATTACTATATATAAGGGAGAACATCCCATTTTAGTAGACCTCACATAAATGTGTTTTGTCTATTTTATCCTTAATTAAGTTTTAATGGCCTTTCAAGATCTTATCTATTTTAGTAAATTTGAACAATAACATGGGCTTTTAAAGTTCTATACAAAAAGTGATGAGTCATAAAGAAGTGATAGTGACACTACAAAATATCTATTTATCCAACCAAATTCAAAATTAATTCAAAAATTTATTGTCTTCTTTTATGTGGAATAATAATATAATTTAATAAGAGAGAACACTCAATTTTTAGACCTCACAAGAAACTTTTTTGTCCATTTTATCCAATTGAAGCTATAATAATCTTGTAAGATTTCAACCGTTGAAGGAACATCTACAAAATATTTTATTGAGTCAAACTTTTAATTATTTAATTTAAATACTATTTTTATTGATAAATTGACATTATTGACGTGATCATCCAATAGTTTGTAGCATCAAATATTTTACATTACTCAAATATTGTACTTTTTTTAAAAAAAATGAATTAGCCAATATAAGGTTTAATTGAGAAAAAAATAATGAAATTAATTAAATATAAGGCAAAAATCAATTTAGATCATTAAAGACTTTCATTTTCAAAACTTCCAGTAAAATAAAAAAAAAAGTTTTATTGTGTGCATTTGTTTGAAAATTAAAAGAAATCTAAAATATACTATAAGAAAAATGTTAATTTTTTAACTTATAATTTTTTTTAATCCCTCCATTTTAATTTATTTGTTTGATTTTGACTTAGCACAAAGTTAAAAAAAAAAGTAACAAAGATTTTTAAATTTTGTGGTTTTAAACTAAAAATTTATGGAAAGAATTAAAATATCTATTGATCTTGTTGTCTTAAACAAGTCACGTGAAAAGTTGAAATTAAGAAGTTTCCAAGAAAGAAAAAATACATTCTTTTTAAAATGAACTGAAAAAAGATAATAGGACAAAAAAATTGAAATAGATATATAATTCAATATTTTAAAAATATTGAGAAATAATCAAGCTATACCTTAAACTAATATAATGTCACAAAACAGACAAAAAGCAAAAGTAGCAAAAACAAAATAAAAAATTACAAATATAAATGCTAATGTAGTTTGGGCCTGGCTTAGCACGGGCCAAACGATACTAGTATATATATATATATATATATATATATATATATATATATATATATATATAGCACACATGCATTCATTCACTAGTATACACGAACTATGATACAATCTTGAGGGAATATTATATCTATTATAGCATGCATTCATTCACTAGTATACACGGACTATGGTACGATCTTGAGGGAATATATTGATATTTTTGCTTCTTAACTGAATTGTCCCACTTTTATCATTGATTTGAGCTCTAAGAGACCACTTTTGTTACTAATTTTTGGGTTTGAACGAATTGAACCACATTTAATCCAGTTCGAGGTAAGATTACGGTCCATTTCTACTATTTCAATGTTAGAGGTAAGATTTTGGTCCATTTCTACTATTTTAATCAGAGGTAAGATTCTGGTCCATTTACACTTTACTTTATTTTTACGTCCGAGGTGAGATTCTGGGCCAATCCAATATAAGATTTTGAGCATTCACTACATTGGCCACATACTGCATTGCATCATCGAATTCGACACAACATTTCTCTTTTATACTTATATGGCATGAATTATTATTACTATTTTCTCTTTATCTCTTTTATGTTGTAGATTTCTAGGTTAGCTTCGTTGCCTTTCCATGTCATTTATAATATATTGCTTTCTAAGCTCAGTCGCCCTGTGAGGCCTACTGACTACTTAGTATCCTGTGTTTTGGTACTCATGCTACACTTCTGCATCTTTTTCTGATGTAGATCCTATCCCGAGTCATCCTCGTTGATCCTGTTCGTTTAGAGGCACCGATTGACCAAATTTACGGTGAGCTCCAGGGGTCTAAAGGCTTATCTATTTCCATCTTGCACTATCTGTCTGTATTTTGTACATTTTGGACAGATTTGTATCTGTATAGTGCTATACCTATATTTTAGAGGCTCTTGTGCCGGTAACAGGAGGTTCCAAGTTGGGATTTCTATATATTTTGTCTTTCCTTGTTCCTCGTAAAGCCCATATTCTGTATATTTGATACATGTTATATATGCATCTATACACGGTGACCCATTTGTCTTATTGTAGCTTCTTTACTATTTATGTTAGCTATTATTAATAATAATTCATGCCATACACTACATTTCTCTCTTATACTTATATGGCATGAATTATTATTACTATTTCTTCTTTATCTCTGTTATGTTGTAGATTTCTAGGTTAGCTTCGTTACCTTTCCATGTAATTTATAATATATTATTTTCTAAGCTTAGTCGGCCTATGATGCCTACTGACTACTGAGTATCCCGTGTTTTGTTACTCATGCTACACTTCTACATCTTTTTCTGATGCAGATCCTAGCCTGAGTCATCCTCGTTGATCCGGTTCATTTGGAGGCACAGATTGGCCAGATTTGTGGTAAGCTCTAGGCATCCAGAGGCTTATCCATATCCATCTTGCACCATTTGTCTGTATTTTGTACATTTTGGACAACTTTTTATTTGTATAGTGCTATACCTATATTTTAGTGGCTCTTGTGACGGTGACAAGAGGTTTTGAGATGGGATTTCTATATATTTTATATTTCCTTGTTCCCCATAAGGCCTATATTTGTGTATTTTGTACATGTTATATATGCATCTATACACTGCGACCCATTTGTCTTATTGTAGCTTCTTTACTATTTATGTTAGCTATTACTTTTGGCATATGGTTTGGATTTTTGCTTTAACGACCCTCTTTGTCGTTACGCATGATTCCTATGTTTAAAATTTCACATCCAAATTCCTTACGGTTTGGAAATTACAAAATTTAGGCTAGGCTAGTTTTGATCAAATTTGGAGCGAGGTATGGTCTAGGGAAATATGGGAATGATTTAGACTGAGTTTCAATTGTATTGATTTCTAGTTAGCTAAGATGAAAAGGAACCCGTAGGAATTTACGGAATTGAATTTGGGTAGTTAGAACTCTCAGAATAAATCTTAGCGTAAAGGGCATTGTTTGGAATGTCCTAGGTTCAAGGTGTGTTGCAAAAAGTGAGATTTTTGGGCCAAGATGAACTTTCTGTCTCATTGACGCCGCTATAGCGGTCGGCACTAAGTGCTATAGCAGAGAAATACTCGCTATAGAGGCGGTCAAAGGTGGTCAACGACCGCTGTAACAGTCAGTACTGCTATAGCGGCACCACTATAGCGGTGAAGACTGTAAGTTTATTAAAATATTTTCCAAAAATATTTTATTTTTTAGGGCAAAGGAAGGGCGATTTAGAGCAAAATACACCAGAAATCCATCGTTTGACTTCGTTAAGGTAAGGAATTCATCCCTTTTAACTCATATTTAATTACAAAGCCTTAGAATTGTTAATTCACAGAGTTCGGGGAGGGTTTTAGGGCAGATTTTGGTTAATTGCTGGTGCAAGGGGGAAATTAAGGGATAAGGTAATGAGCTTTGATTATTAACGATTAATTTACCCTTGTTTTTCGTTAATTCACTAATTTATCCATAGAATTCGAAGTTTTAAGTGAATTACGGTAGAAAATCCCTACAACGTGAAGGGAATGGTCATGAACTTGACCTTAGGGGTTGGATGTGAGTTATAAATCCTGACATGTTAAGGTCATTTCTTTAATTATGTAATTATATGCATTTTCTAGACCACAAGCAAGTAGGAATTACATAAAAAGGCAAAGCTCAGGCTTAAAGGTTTGTGCAAGCTTGATTCGAGGTAGGTGATGGTATTGTAGTTTAATCCAACTTGTATTATCTGTGCATGTTAACTACTTTGTAGTGTGCCTGGTTAATGCATGTTGTTTGGCGTGGTCAGTGCAATGATTTTACTTGCTTATTGATTTGACCTGCCTTATTTCAAAAATGCAGAATGTTTTGGTGTTTGGGACGTTCTCACGGGCTATTGGTGAAATAAGATAGGCAGACACTTATGTCTAGGGTTTTAGTACATGGACGATATTTGTTCCCTGCAGGTCATGGCTAGAGTGTGGATGTATAATCCATTGCGTGTGTGTACAAGGTTCAAGTGAGTTTGACGATTCCATGAGTGATCCGGGGAATATGTATTTATTGATGCTTGATAATGGTATATGTATCTTGACTTGACTTGACTGTACTTGACTTAGTAGTATTTTTTGACTTGCTGGTTGTTTATCAGAACTATTTTTTTGGTGCTTATGTGCTAAGTGTATGATGTTTTTAACATGTATTAGCTTGTTATACTATCATTTGGTCAAGTGTTCATATTTTCATCTTGGGTTGGCCAAATAACCTAACCCTACCAGTACACTATTGTTCTTGTGTGCTGCTACTACAATTGCATTTACTTTTGTGAGCGCACCGCATATTCCAACAGCTCCTACAAGACTTCACTTGTGATTCCAGCCGTTGATTCCTGATTTTAGGGTGAGAAGCTTATTCGAGCTACCATGGAATCTCTCTCTCTTAGCATAGTTCTCTATTTCTGGACTTATGATTATCTTACTTTTGGGGTTGCATGCCCTTCTTGATATTCATAGATGTTTTGGTACAGACGACTTTAGGGTCCTAGTGATGTTTTACTAAGTACATCTTCCACTTTATGTTTTACTTTTATGTGAACATGAAGATACAACACTTTCAATAAATCATATTAATGTCGCCCAGACATACATGCAAGTGAACTTGGTCGCTCAAGTAATATAGATTGGTTAAGTCGGATATCGTACCTTCATGGACTTGTGTATACCATAGGTGTAGTTATTCTAATATAGTAAAATTAGAATAAGTGTTTAGTAACCAAGAAAGAATTTATGGATTTGTTTTTCTACTAATTAATTGAAAACTAAAGACCAAGTAAAGTTCTTAATCACAGTAAAGAGATTCCAGGGTTACAACTCTCAATCATTGTTGTATATTCAATTTTATTGACTTGTTTAGTTTCTCTGGTTGTTGATTTATGGGGTTTATACTATGATTACTGTCTTTTGAGCCTCTAATCACCTATTCACATGCATATACATGTCTATATTTCTATGATCAAGATAAATATATAAACATAATTGTGCTTCCCATTTTTAACCAAGTAAGGTGATCTAGGTATATGTCTATTCTAGCCACAAATCTACTCTTTGGTTCTCAAAGTTAGGATCTTACTCCTTTTATTCTTCGTTCTAAACCACGATTCCTCTTTTGAATTCACACTGAGAATATTGATTTATTTTAGTCGTTGTGAAGCAGTAAACTAGTAAAATCAAGAATAAAAGAACAACTAATATGATAAACTTTAAAAATCTAATCAATTGTCTACTACAAAAATCATGCTAAGGCCATAACCTTAGATCAAGGGTGTTTAACCACTCATACTTGAAGCAAAATTGCAATAATTAATGATGTTCATGCAAAATAATGACTAAAAAAAGTGAAAAGAAAAGAAACCTAATGGTGTAAACTTCTTTTCCGCGTGTGGCTTGCTAAAAAGTGATCAATCCCTTGAAAAATGTCCAAGGATTCTGTTTATCAAAGTGGAAAATAAACCCGAATCCTCCCCAAACTAGGACTTGGACTTAACCAAATTTTGGCTCGTGAAAACTGTCAGAGGGCCATACTGGCCAACACTATGCTTAGGAGAGGCACTGTATAGGGAGACGTAGCGGACTATCTTTGTCACACCCCAAATCCAGAGTGTCACACCCCGAATACCAACGAGGCGTGATTGGCACCCGCAGATGATAAGGCCCGAGAGAACCAAGCTATGCTTCTATACATTCATACGCATGCCATAGGAAACACCACTAGCACATAAGAACATGAATGGCTAGTATCGGAAATCATGGAACATGTGACATATATATATATACACATTTGAGAAACTTGGCCATTGAGTCCATCAAAACAAGACTTCATGAGTCATCTTATATACATATACCCACATGCGTCTACAAAAGCCTCTAACAGATGCATTGACTAAAATAAACTAAAAGTCGGGACAAGTCCCCGCTTTATACAACATGTACATCACCAAAACATATATACACTCCTACTCGGAGAAGCCCCGAATTAGCTGGAGCACACCAATGAACCGCTAACAACTGGCAATCTACTGAGGAGGCCTACTAGTACCTGCGCCTGTAGCAAGTAAGGTAAATTCCCAAGAGGGGTCAGTACGGAATAAGTACTGAGTATGTAAGGCTCAAATGAAACTATAGAACACATGAACATATCAATGAACTCAATACAAATGAATAATCAATGTGAGTAAGTCACCATTTTGCATTTTGGAAACCATGTGTATTGCTTTCATTACTTTCTTTGCTTTCTTTACTTCAATGCTTGCTTGTCAATACATGTGTCACAATGTACCCGGGCCCCGACTGATCAGTGGGTCTTTACATAACATATCGTTATGTTGGGATCGGTTTGAGCTAGGCTTACGCCCCTAGAGCTGCCACCCATAAATCAATGCATCGGGATTGGCTCGAGCTAGGCATATGCCCCTAAAGCTTCCACCCATAAATCAACATATAAGGTTCGGCTAGGTTTTCACCCCTAGAGCTGCCCCCTGTCAGGTTCGGCTTGAGCTAGGCTTTCGCCCCCAAAGCTGCCCCCTGATCCAATAATCTCGGGATCGGCTTGAGCTAGGCATTTCTCCCCCAAAGCTGCCACCCGTACTCAAACATTAACCATATTTGCATTACTTTATTCATTACTTTGAGATTGATACAATGATGGTCATAACTTTACTTGAAGCTTTGGATCATTAACCAATGAGTGAGAGACATATGAATAGCATTATTGGAAATATTGCCTCATTGGAGACATATCATTATTGGAACTATTGGACAATAATCAATGGATAAGATACATGAGTATAATCACTATTGGAACTTTGGAACACAACCTTATTGGGATTTTGGAATACTATTCATGGACATGAGACATGAGACATGAGATTCACAATTGATCAATAAGTAGGAAACATGTACTAGAGACAATTGATAACCGGATAGAGGATACCTTAGTACATTTCGGGAATGAGTAGGTACCATAACAAAGTGTAAACTATATGCTGCAGAAGGATACGGAAAGAGGAACCTTACATACCTTCACTTCCAAGTATGCATACACAAGCCTATGTATGAACACAATAGGCCAGCTTCTTCCTTACATCTTACTCTACAATACAAGTTCATACCGGAACTTATATTAGCAACTAGTCACTATACAGGCGTACAAGACGACAATGAACTATGTGACCACCATATAATGTTATGTCACCCCCTTACAATACCATCCGCTGAATTTCCATATCAACAACACCATAACATTACACACATTGAACAAATATCATACATCGATAGCATTTCACACCATACTTACCTTTTACGCTTTTCCCTTTATCATCCCGTCATAATTATTCCTTTATAAAAACATATGAAAATTCATACATACTTAATATAGTCCAACACACCTCCATACAACACTTTAAAGTCATTAAAATGACATCACAAGTTGATAATTACATCCAAAAAGGGTATAGGGGCCTTCGGGGATCAACTAGAGACGGAAGCATACAAAACCAAATATGGAGGTGACCTGCACTGCCACCTGCGCATGCAGGTGGATGATATTCACATGCAGATGGCCCCTAGAAAATTCCAGGGCCTTCTGCGTTTGCATCTGCTCCCGCAGATGCCCTCGTCTGCGGGGGCAAATGCCCGTTTTGTTCCGAAATGACTTTTTTTGGGTAATTTAATGCCATGAATGGTCCATGATCACAATCAAACATATTTGAACATATTTTTGATCATCTTAAACACCAAAATTCATCCATAGTCTCACAACAGACATAACAACACCCAAAACTACATTTCACGGCCAATACGACACCAAAACCATAACCAATATCGCAACAAAAATTCCAAACGTTATGCACAAGAATAAGACAAAGTAAGACTATAATCACATCTCACATGTCAATATTTACTCCACCAAGTTCACTTTCTTCAAAACCACAAGTCCATAGTCAAGTTTACAAGACAAATCACCCTACGATTTAGCAACATGTACACTTCACTTATTGTGAACTTCTCAATGCTCCACCAACATAACCAACATAATATACACCACATATTATGCATAAAATATATTAATCCATCATAATAACCACTTACCAAGTCTTACCAATTGATGATCTTGGCCAAAAGAGTGCCTTAGGGTTCTTGAGAGCAAAAGAGATATGTTTAGTAAAGTCTAGAAAAACATGAGAGCTTAATGAAATAAAAAATCTGATTTTCCTCTTTATATAGTCCCTCATGTATCCCTTATCTTTTCCTTTGCATTTAATGCAATGTTGATTGGTCAAATGAATCAAATTTGGAAGAATGGGTCAAAAACCCCATGTTGGGCCATGTCTTCTTGTTATTTTGGGCTTCATTTTTGGGCCCAATTATACAAGACTTATTAAATTCCCACAATTCAATACAAAATTCATCAATTCTCTCATGTTTTCATTTTTCCCTAAATGTTACGATTGTCAGCTAAACTCAAAAATTTACGGGGTGTTACATTCTTCCCCCCCTTAGAAACATTCGTCCTCGAATGTTAGTGTTATCATTTCAAAGTAGACAATTACAATTTTAGGAGCATTCTTCATGACATCTTATAGATATACACTCAAAGCTTATAAATACATACTTGTCATACTTCTTTTTGAAATAAATGAGGATACTTAGATTTCATCATTTCTTCAGCTTCCCATGTGACCTCTTCTCTTTGCTGATTTCTTCAAAGTACCTTTACAGAAGCAATATCTTTGTTTCTCAACCTCTTCACCTGTCTATCCAGAATGGCAATAGGTATTTCCTCGTAGGTAAGATCCTCTGTAACCTTTACATCATCGACAGGAGTAAAATGAGATGGATCCCCTAAGCACTTTTGAAGCATTGACACATGAAATACTGGATGAATAGTGGAGAGTTCCTGGGGTAGTGCCAACTCATACGCAACTTGCCCAAATCTTCTAATAATTTCATATGGGCATATGTAACGTGGACTCAATTTCCCTTTCTTTTCGAACAGCATTACCCCTTTCATCGGTGACACCTTCAGGAATACCCAATCACCTATGGCAAATTCAAGTCCTCTTCTTCTAATATCAGCATAGGACTTGTGTCGAATCTGGGCCATTTGTAATCGCTGTTGAATCACTTTAACTTTCTCCATAGCCTGATGAACAATATCCGGCCCAAGTAAAGAAGTTTCTCCCGCTTCAAACCACCCAATTGGTGATCTACATTTCCTCCCGTACAAAGCTTCATAAGGTGTCATTTTAATACTTAAATGATAGCTATTGTTGTATGCAGATTCAATAAGAGGCAAATAGTCATCCCAACTGCCTTGAAAATCTAATGCACAAGCTCGTAGCATATCTTCAAGTGTCTGAATAGTATGTTCTGCTTGTCCATCAGTCTGAGGATGGAAAGCCGTACTCAGATTCACCTGTGTGCCCAAACTCTGCTGAAAGGATCTCCAAAAGTGCGTTGTGAACTGTGCTCCTCTTTCTGATATAATAGAAAGTGGAATACCATGCAATCTTACTATTTCTTTCACATACAATTTTTCATAATCCTCAGCTGTATAGGTGGTCTTGACTGGTAGAAAATGCGCTGACTTGGTAAGCCTGTCAACTATAAACCATATAGAATCAAATTTCCGCAATGTACGAGGCAAACCTGTAATGAAGTCCATATTAATCATATCCCATTTCCAGACTGGAAGATTGATACATTACATATAACCTCCTAGTTTCTGATGCTCTACTTTCACTTGTTGACAATTCAGCCATTGAGCTACGAATTCCGCAATGTTCTTCTTCATATTTCCCCGCCAATACACTTCCTTTAAATCATGATACATTTTCGTAGCACCTGGATGAATAGAATAGCGCAAGTGATGTGCCTCTGTCATAATTCACTTCCTCAATTCGTCTACATTCGGTACACATAGTCTACCTTTGCATTGGATTACCCTTTCCTGTGTAAGATCAAATGCCTTTGTCAAATTCTGCTGTACATTTTCCTTTTGCTGCAATAACACAGAATCCACAAACTGCTTCTCTTTCACTTCAGTTATTAAGGAAGATTCCGCTGCATTCTGCACAAGAACTCCCTCATCTGAGGATTCAAGTAGACGAACTCCCAAGCTGGCTAACTGATATATGTCTTTGATTATTTCCTTTTTTTCTATCGGTTGGCCATTAGTGTCTCCCATTGCCTTGCGACTCAATGCATCTGCTACCACATTTGCCTTCCGTGGATGGTACAAAATATCAACATCATAGTCTTTCAAAAGCTCTAACCATCTTCGTTGCCTCAAATTGAGTTCCTTCTGTTTAAAGATATATTGCAAACTTTTGTGATCAGTGTAAATATCAACATGAACTCCATATAGATAATGACGCCATATCTTTAAAGCAAATACTACCGCTGCCAATTCAAGGTCATGAGTGGGATAATTTTTCTCATGTGGCCGCAACTGTCGTGAGGCATATGCTATCACCTTACCATGCTGCATCAACACACATCCGAGACCAATCCCGAAAGCATCATAATACACTGCATAGCCCTCTGTTCCTTCAGGAAGTACTAACACTGGTGTGGAAGTCAACTTATCTTTCAGTTTTTGGAACCCTTTTTCACATGCATCATTCCATTGAAACTTAATTGACTTATGAGTTAACTTTGTTAATGGTGCCGCAATAGAAGAAAATCCTTCCATAAATCTTCTGTAATAACCTGCCAAACCAAGAAAACTGCGAATCTCTGTGGGCGTCGTAGGTCTTGGCCAATTTTTCACTGCTCCTATCTTCTATGTATCGACCTGTACCCCTTCATCTGACACAATGTGACCCAAGAATGCAACTGATTTTAACCAAAACTCACATTTGGAGAACTTTGCATACAACTTACGCTCACGGAGGATTTGTATCACTTGTCGTAAATGATTAGCATGGTCTTCTGGTGATCTTGAATAAACTAGGATGTCATCTATAAATACTGTCACGAACACGTCTAGGAATTGCTTAAACACCCTATTCATCAAATCCATGAACACAGCCGGTGCATTTGTTAGTCCAAATGACATAATTAAAAATTCATAGTGACCATACCGTGTTCGGAAAGCGGTCTTGGGCATATCTTCTTCTCTAACTCTGACTTGGTGGTAACCCGACCTCAAGTCAATCTTTGAAAAACACTTGGCACCCTGTAACTAATCAAACAAATCATCAATGCGAGGGAGGGGATATTTGTTCTTTATCATTACCTTATTCAATTGCCGATAGTCAATGCACATTCTCAATGTGCCATCTTTTTTTCGTACAAATAATACCGGTGCACCCCACGGGGACATACTAGGCCTGATGAAGCCCTTGTCCAACAAATATTTCAATTGCTCCTTCAATTCACGCAATTCAGCTGGAGCCATTCGATATGGAGTAATAGAGATAGGCTAAGTGCCTGGAATCACATCAATGCCAAACTCTACTTCCCGTTCTGGGGGCAATCCTGGAAGATCCTCTGGAAATACATCAAGAAATTCATTGACTACTGGAACCGACTGTGGAGTTAGTGATTCCACATCATTATCTTTCACTCGTACCAAATGGCATACGTATCCCTTGACAATCATTTTCCTAGATTACAAATAGGAAATAAATCTCCCTCGTGGTGCCCCTACATTACCCTGCCATTCTAGAACATTTTCCTGCGGAAAAAAAAAATTGTACCTTCTTGGCCTGGCAATCTACCGTAGCATAACAAGAGGCCAACTAATCCATTCCCATGATCACATCAAAATCCACCATGTCTAGTTCAATGAGATCGGCCAATGTATCATGACCACACACAGTTACCACACAATTACGATATACTCTCTTTACAACAATATATTCACCAACCGGTGTAGACACTTCAATTTATTTAATTAATAATTCTGGTGTCTTTGCAAATTTCGCAGCAACCAATGGGGTAACATAGGAAAATGTAGAACCTGGGTCAATCAGTGCATATACATTATGTGAGAATATGGATAATGTAACTGTGACAACATCAGGGGAAGCCTCTGAATTCTGGCGGTCCACCAAAGCATAAGTACGATTCTGGACCCCGCTAGTACTGGTTGCTCCTCTGGCACCTCTACCGCGGCCAATAGGCTGTACACCTTATCCCAGTAAAGGAACCGATGCTGATGACGCAACTGTTGACCCAGCCGGTCTTGCTATACCACCCATGCTCCGCTGTGGACAATCTCTCGCTATATGCCTCGGAATACCACACCAAAAGCAGACATTCGTCCCTGACCAACATGTGCCTGAATGAATAAGCCCGCACTGCTGACACTGCTGATGAGGAAAACCTGCTGCCTGTGATCCGTGAACCCCACTACTCTGCCCAGCTGAACCACCTCTAAACCCTCGAGACTGGGAATAAGCACCCACTATGGAATGAGAAAACGATGGTCTGGGGAACATACGAGGCCTAGATACTCCTTGGGACATCACAGGTGGTCCCATAGGCCTAGCCCTTTTGGATTTTCCCCTGTCAAATTCATGTACTCTTCTCCTCTGTCGGTGGTCTTCCATTTTCTGAGCGAAGGCCTAGATTCTTGCTATGTCCATGTCCTTATTCAAGGCAACAATGGTGAAATCTCGTAACAAATATGGCTCTAATCTGTCCACGTATCGATGGACTCTATCTGTCATTATAGCCACCACATTTGGTGCATATCTAGCCAAGGAATTAAATTTCAAACTGTATTCCCTGACGCTCAGATTTCCCTGACGTAGATTTAGGAACTGATTCGCACGTGCCTCCCGGATCTCATAAAGAGGATAGTGATCGAGGAAAGCCACTTTAAACTCTTCCCATGTAGGTGTATTTGCACCAATGTCATGGGATATCTTCCAATCCTCATACCACGATATTGCCTCTCCTTTCAACCTGTACGCAGCAAGTTCAACTGTTTCAACCCCCGTCACGTGCATAACTTCCAAGGCCCTCTGAATTTGATCCACGAAGTCCTGTGGATCTGCTTTTGGATCGGACCTAGTGAATATAGGAGGGTCCAGTTTCAAGAAATCCTGTGTCCTACGACTTGCCATTCTAGCCGCATCATCATCATGTGTCATTGCACCAGCTCTTCCCTGGCTTTGTGCCACCACTAACTCTGTCAACATATGTACAACATTTCTAAGATCTTGATTTGTGGCATTCATCAGTGGTTCTGCGGGTACTTCTCTACCAATTGGATCTTCCGGAACTGGGAAGGTAGATGAAGACCGCGATGATATTTCAGCATTCGCTCCACCTTGACTAGCTTGGTCAGGTGGTAATCTGCTCATTCCTTCTCCAGCAGGCACATCAACCTGCTTTCCTTTACCCCTTCCTCTTCTAGTGTTCGACATTGTTACTATATCAAAGAGAAACAATTACTATGGTCAGACACGATTCAACTTACAACATTGGCTCTATTGCACGATCTAGAATGAAGAAAAGAAACAACATCCTAAATATCCCATAGCCTCCTACTTGTAAATGTGGTGCACAACACATTGATAAGTAAGACTCTACTCAGACACGGCTTTGTAGACACCCTTCAAACGACCTGCTCTGATACCACTTTTGTTACACCCCGAATCCAGAGTGTCACACCTCGACTCCCAACGAGGCGTGATTGGCACCCGTAGCCAATAAGGCCCGAGAGAACCAAGCTATGCTTCTATACATTCATACGCATGCCATAGGAAACACCACTGTCACATAAGAACATGAATGGCTAATATCGGAAATCATGAAACATGTGACATATATATATACACATTTGAAAAACTTGGCCGTTGAGGCCATCAAAACAAGACTTCATGAGTCATCTTATATACATATACCCACATGCGTCTACAAAAGCCTCTAACAGATGCATTGACCAAAACAAACTAAAAGTCGGGACAAGTCCCCGCTTTATACAACATGTACATCACCAAAACATATATACACTCTTAATCGGAGAAGCCCCAAATTAGCTGGAGCTCACCAATGAACCGCTAACAACTGGCAATCTACTGAGGAGGCCTACTGGTACCTGCGCCTGTAGCAAGTAAGGTAAATTCCCCAAGAGGGGTCAGTACGGAATAAGTACTGAGTATGTAAGGCTCAAATGAAACTATAGAACACATGAACATATCAATGAACTCAATACAAATGAATAATCAATGTGAGTAAGTCACCATTTTGCATTTTGGAAACCATGTGTATTGCTTTCATTACTTTCTTTGCTTTCTTTACTTCAATGCTTGCTTGTCAATACATGTGTCACAATGTACCCGGGCCCCGACTGATCAGTGGGTCTTTACATAACATATCGTTATGTTGGGATCGGCTCGAGTTAGGCTTATTCCCCAAGAGCTACCACCCATAAATCAATGCATCGGGATCGGCTCGTGCTAGGCTTATTCCCCTAGAGCTGTCACCCATAAATCAACATATCAGGTTCCGCTCGAGCTAGGTTTACAACACTAGAGCTACCCCCTGTCAGGTTCGGCTTGAGCTAGGCTTTCACCCCCAAAGCTGGACCCTGATCCAATAATCTTGGGATTGGCCTGAGGTAGGCATTTCGCCCCCAAAGCTTCCACCCGTACTCAAACATTAACCACATTTGCATTACTTCATTCATTACTTTGAGATTGATACAATGATGGTCATAACTTTACTTGAAGCTTTGGATCATTAACCAATGAGTGAGAGACATGTGAATAGCATTATTGGAAACATTGCCTCGTTGGAGACATAACATTATTGGAACTATTGGACAATAATCAATGGATAAGATACATGAGTATAATCACTATTGGAACTTTGGAACACAACCTTATTGGGCTTTTGGAATACTATTCATGGACATGAGACATGAGACATGAGATTCACAATTGATCAATAAGTAGGAAACATGTACTAGAGATAATTGATAACCGGATATAGGATACCTTAGTACATTTCGGGAATGAGTAGGTACCATAACAAAGTGTAAACTATATGCTGCAGAAGGATACGGAAAGAGGAACCTTACATACCTTCACTTCCAAGTATGCATACACAAGCCTATGTATGAACACAATAGGCCAGCTTCTTCCTTACGTCTTACTCTACAATACAAGTTCATACCGGAACTTATATTAGCAACTAGTCACTATACAGGCGTACAAGACTACAATGAACTATGTGACCACCATATAATGTTATGTCACCCCCTTACAATACCATCCTCTGAATTTCCATATCAACAACACCATAACATTACACACATTGAACAAATATCATACATCGATAGCATTTCACACCATACTTACCTTTTACGCTTTTCCCTTTATCATCCCGTCGTAATTATTCCTTTATAACAACATATGAACAATAATACATACTTATCATAGTCCAACACACCTCCATACAACACTTTAAAATCATTAAAACGACATCACAAGTTGATAATTACATCCAAAAAGGGTATAGGGGCCTTCGGGGATCAACTAGAGACGGAAGCATACAAAACCAAATCTGGAGGTGACCTGTGCTGCCACCTGCGCATGTAGGTGGATGAGATTTGCGTGCAGATGGCCCCTGGAAAATTCCAGGGCCTTCTGCGTTGGCATCTGCGCCCGCAGATGCCCTCGTCTGCGGGGGCGGATACCCGTTTTGGTCCGAAATGACTTTTTTTTGGGTCTTTTAATGCCATGAATGGTACATGATCATAATAAAACATATTTGAACATATTTTTGATCATATTAAATGCCAAAATTCAGCCATAGTCTCACAACACACATAACAACACCCAAAACTACATTTCAAAGCCAATACGGCACCAAAACCATAACCAATATCGCAACAACAATTCCAAACGTTATGCACAAGAATAAGACAACGTAAGACTATAATCATATCTCACATGTCAATATTTAATCCACCAAGTTCAGTTTCTTCAAAACCACAAGTCCATAGTCAAGTTTACAAGACAAATCACCCTACGATTTAGCAACATGTACACTTCACTTATTGTGAACTTCTCAATGCTCCACCAACATAACCAACATAATATACACCACATATTATGCATAAAATATATTAATCCATCATAATAAACACTTACCAAGTCTTACCAATTGATGATCTTGGCCAAAAGAGTGCCTTAGGGTTCTTGAGAGCAAAGGAGATATGTTTAGTAAAGTCTAGAAAAACATGAGAGCTTAATGAAATAAAAAATCTGATTTTCCTCTTTATATAGTCCCTCATGTCTCCCTTATATTTTCCTTAGCATTTAATGCAATGTTGATTGGTCAAATGGATCAAATTTGGAAGAATGGGTCAAAAACCCCATGTTGGGCCATGTCTTCTTGTTATTTTGGGCTTCATTTTTGGGCCCAATTATACAAGACTTATTAAATGCCCACAATTCAATACAAAATTCATCAATTCTCTCATGTTTTCATTTTCCCCTAAATGTTACGATTGTCAGCTAAACTCAGAAACGTACGGGGTGTTACAATCTTTTTCCTTCCTCTATGAAGTTTTAAAGGAAAGACGGCGTGGTGGCCAATGCCTTACCTTTTTTTCCATTTTTCTCTGAAGTTCTGTGCCTTGGGCGGAGCCCATACGATAGCCTTGTCCTGGATCATTGTTCAAAATTTATCTACATCCGCTACAATGCTGTGATTTTGTGCATTTTGCTCCTTCAAGTTGATTTCATCCACATTTTGCCTTAAAACACATCTAATGATGTATATTAGCTCACCATCAACAATATGAACAAAATGTAAGGATGTACATGAATTTATCCTCAAAATAAGGCATAAATATGGATAAAATATAACAATTGGGCGTATAAATATGCCCAAGATCACGTATCAAAAGAGTGGGATAGTAAGAGTGAGTCACATAAGAGAAACTCTCACATACATAGCAGAAACATAGAAGAAAAATTAATTCAAAAGCATTATTTTCATAAAATAGCATAATAATTCCTTTGAACAATACCAAGATGTAAAATCCTATTTAATATGACTTGAGCTAATTTCAAAATATATGTATCACTTAATTACTCTAGTTTATGAAGCCTCTATTACATAATGTCGGAATAGAAATACCGAGACAAGATCTCTGCTTACCCAAAAGATCAAATACATCATAGACATAAATGGCCCCAGATAAGAAGTAGGGCTTCCAACTCTAGTTGAATACAAAATGATATGCCTATCTAGGATACTTGCTTTCCTAAACACCTAGACCTGCATCCTGAGAAGCACGCCCCCAACAGAATAAAAAGGGATGTAATTACATATATAATAGTGCTCATATGTAAAGCGGACTACGTAACAAAAGGCATACTTACGTTGTAAAAGGATATTAAGAAAGTCATATGGAAGAATTGGACTATCATGGCCTGATAAAGTAAATATAGGATAAAATGGAAATGGTATTTGACATTAGATAATCTTTAAGAAAATAATAAGGAAAACGATATAAAAAATCATAGAGGCTGTAAATAAATATAATACACTTAGTTTGAGCATATCTGTAATTAGTAAGCAAACCATAATGAGGAACGGTGTCAATAATTGTAACAACTTTAAATAAATAGTAAGTATGAACCTTTAAATACACAATAGTCACCATGCATATGACATGACATTCGACCAACGTTGATCACGGAGCCGTCTTCACCATGACTTTCATGTGGATCGATGTTCTTTGGTAAATAACAATATCTTTGAGCACCTCCCCCCAATCAAGTTTGGAACTTAACTATATAGCCACTAGGTCTCTTGGGCAACCATATCCCTACACTGATAATGTGTAGCTACTAGTATTGGACCCTTTTATCAGTACCTTCTCAGTTTCTAAAAGAGATCCCAAAACATAAAACATATAGCTTGGACCCCTTTTGGACCATTTCATCAAATCATCATCTTTGGCTCATAGTCTCTTTCCATAATTCTTGTCTCATTAATCGTTTTCAAACCTTTGTCTCATAGGCCAAAATTATTAAGAAAAAGCATACGGCTTTGTGGCCTATGATATTTTGGAAACAAAATTTATGGTGCAAGGTCCATTTAATATAATTTTGAAAATCATTGTAAATCTCAATTCTAAGAAAAAACATCCCTTAAAACATTATGAAAAACATATAATAACAAGTAAACTTTAGAATGTAATGAAACGTCAAAAATCGTGAAAACATTTATAGAGATTTTTGTAAATTTTGACATTCAAAATTTTAAATATGTATGCACATTTCATGGAGGACACATTATCGTGGGAGTGATCATGAGGATCTTGTCTTTGGGAGTATGTGTTAATAGAGAATATATAGGATTTTTCTAACTTAAGATACATGCGATCGAAGGCTACATTCTTTATGCGTTCATGGCTTTTGTGGACATTATTTGCAAAGGAAGTCGTTGTTGTCTCATGGCACATATGTATGTAGGGGCTACCATAAGTGAGTGTAACTATCTCGGCAAGGGTATATGATATAAGGGACTAAGTTTATGAAGTGTTGTACTATTGAAACTAAAATGAAACCCTATCTAAGAATACTAAGTAAAGGATAGGAAAATAGGCACAAGTAAGGAAATCAAAAGCTACCAAAGAATATATTAAAATCTAGGACCTCAATTGTCATCACGTACCTATTCTATAATGAAGACCTCAAAGGAGTAGGATTGACCTTGCAGCCTCCATTTCTAAACAAGGATCAACAAAAGCTTTCCCAAACTCACAATATATCAAAGAGGAGATAGGTTCAATAATCATCTAAAACTAGTGAATGAAACCTTAATCTAGATTTTCTTAGTCTATGATAATTATTATATAAAAGTCCCAAAAGTGGCTCTTAAAATGATTTGCAAAAATAGCCACAATAGCAAATGGACTACGAAGCACGCCCATTTATATAGACCGTATATAGGATATTATAATGATCCTCCAGGTCATTTTCTTAATTTCCATGTAATTTTGATGTTTCGTGCCTTCCCATAGAGGCTACAGGTCATTTATGATTTACTGAGAACGTCAATTTGATTTTCAGATAGTTCGTTTGGGTTTTATGCTTCTTTCCTTGTTTTGGAGCTTTTGAAGTTGAGAAATTGGTCTCGGACTAAAACTTCTAGTAGAGAACCTTGGATGAGAATTCTAATAGGGTCGTTAGCTCCGGAACATGGATTTTAGGCTAGGGGGACCCTTTTTTAGGGTCCCGAGGCTTCCAGACTTATTTTGGGCTATTGGTTGGAATTTTGTAAAAATGAAACTATAGGTGTAGAGCCCACTTTTTATCCAAACAACCTCCGTTGGGAATTTTGATAGTTTTGTTGAGTCCAAAGAGTTAAATTTGGTATGGTGGATTAGTTTGTTTATGCACACGGGGTTTCGAATCAATCCCGAGCACTCGGTTGGAGTCCATTTGAACTTAGCAAAATTTCTAGAGGCGAATATCTGGTGCAACCGCTTAAGTGGTCATAGAATCACTTTTGTGATGATCATTTTAGCGGCCTTGAGCTGCTTTAGCTGCATTTTCTACCAACTTAGGGTCACTTTAGCGGCCCATATCTGCTTTAGCAGATGTAGCTTTAACGACCAGGGTGCCGCTTTAGTGGTCCCTCGCCCCTCTTTACCCGCCGCTTTAGCAGTAGCCGCTTTAGAGGCTAAGTGTCCGCTTAAAAGGTCAGTGTTGCTGATTAAATCTCCCTTCTCTCCCGATTTCCCTTCACTTTTCTAGGGTTTTTCCTCCATTGTTGGAGTTTGGAGCATGGGAAGGTGTGGAAAATCATCCATTGAGGCTAAGGTAAGATAATCCAACACTTCTTGATCATTTCCCATTGTTTTTCCTCGTCAAGTTCCATTATTTTCCTTGTGAATTCCAAGAAATTAGGTCTTTAATTCCTTAACTTTCTGAGCTGATTTGAGCCTTGATTTTCGCTCTATTTGTGCTCAAGTTTTTATCACGCATTTCTTGTCCTTCAACGGACCTCGGGATTGATTTTTGACCCAATTTTAGGCTCAGAGTTTTATATTGCAATATGGGTATCATTTTACTCGTATTAATGCATAGATTATGATTTTGATAGTGTGATGACATTTTGAGATCATGGAGCAAAGATGAACGGTTTGTGGATGGTTTGAGACTGCGGTTTGGCTATGAGGTAGGCTCCGGTCTACTTTTCTCTATGAGATGGTGTAATGTACAGATTGCATGCTAGGTAGAGATAATAAGATATGTTTATACCTAGTAATATCATGACTTGACCTATTTTGGAGATTTAGAATAGAAATGTGACAAGAGCCTTAGCTTAGAATACACATTATGGTTGTAGGATCCTATTATACTGAATTATAGACTTGTTTAACCATACATTGACTTGAATGATCCTTTAGTATAAGAATTACCATATTACTTAGTGAATTGGACGGTATTTCCCAAACTAGATCCTTTTAGTAGCTTTATGCCCTGTTTACCTTAGTATCCTGGTTTATGCTACTAATATATTATTGAGTTATACATGGTGTTAGGCCCGAGGTTGTGGTTATGAGACCAGTTGGACACCAGGTTAGTATTATGTCCTTTGAAATGATGTGGTTATAGTGTATAGATGCTTAGGAGCATACGATTGTATTATTTGTATACTGGTGATAGCATGCATACATTGAGGCACTTTTACATTTATTTAGTGGTACAATTCTAACTAAAACCTTGATTTTACTGTAGTTTTTCTAAAAGGTATTTATTCCCACTTTTCATTTTTAAACTTGTTTTCTTAAAATGGAAGTCGTTCCACTCTTACTATTGGACTATGCTATTTTAAACTAAACATACTACTTTGGAACTTAGACCAAGGCTGATTTCGTCCCATTTCTTGATCCACTCCTTTTACCACTATTTACGTACTTCGATTGAGGAGGATTTCAACCTTTTCTGTATTATTCTACCATTTTAGTCCCAAACTCGATCTCGGGCAATGGATTTATAGATTTATACTTATTTAGCCTTACTTTAAGTCTGAGCAATTATTATAATCTTATTTCTATCTGGTACTAGACAGAGTAGATTTTTTTGATGGATCATAGAAGTCCTGGTTCAAGACCAAGTAGTGTAGATAGATATCCCGAGTCCCTATAGGCCCTTTCATCTAAGAGCCATAGTACCAAAGAAGGATGGTCGTTGTAGGTCCTGCTTTTGTGAGCTACTGAGATGGAGGAGGCATATACACTTGGTACGTTATGGGACTTGATTGGTTGATGGTACTGGATTATCCTTGCATTCATTCATTCATATGCATCTCCTATCACCAGTATAATTGTTTGGCACTTGTATCTGTCGGTCTTATAGGAGGTTGTATAGATATAAGTTATGGTTGTTGTTTGCTGATTGCTTGCTTGTGCCTCTTCGGTCTTATGGGGGCCTGATTGGGGTTATGGTTGTCTGGGCTATCCAATTACTTATAGTTTGGTTATTGTTGCGTAGCTCGTGGCAGGTTGGTTATGGATTGGTACTCGAGGTTGTCGGTATGTTTCTAATCCCTTTTCTAGTATTATGGTGATGTTTATTATTGTTAGATCATTTTATGATTACACATTTCAGTTAGATACCCTGATTATGCTAGAGTTAGCTCCCTTATTATTTGTGGTCCCAGTAATGTAGACTATTTCCCTTAGAGTAGTATCTTCATGTTGCTTGTCATTATAGCGTATATATATATATACTCTTCCCTTGCCATGATTTGTATATCATTTACTTCTTTCCTACTACTATTATAAATTGTATAAACATTTCTTCACTATACTATTGTATATAGTATATCTCTTTCTTAACTTACTACCGTATATTGGCTAGTAACTTACGGTATTGTGCTTTGTCCCAGATTATTGATAGTTCATAATAGGTTATCCATATCGCTTCATTAGTATTATTATGCTTCATTTTGTAGATAGCTGCCTGTAATTTAATTCTTGTCTTACATGTTATTTATACTTGCATTATCTTTGGAGCTCAATCGGCCGATGCCTACTGAGTACCATGTGTTTGGTACTCATACTACACTTCTGTAGACTGCAGATCATAGTACGAGTTCTCGCCATTGATGTGTGAATTGTGCGGAGCAACTATGGATCAAAGATTTAGGGTGAGCTCCTGACGTTCAGAGTTGTTCCTACTCTCCCTCTTATTATTAGACTAATCTTTATTGTTGTATTTCAGAGATGACTTGTATATATTTACTCTGCATTTCACTTTTTCTCCTATTGTATTAGAAGCTCTTGTACTGACCTCACCAGGTTTTGGGGATATATTTACTTACTTCTTGTTTTCTTTCTCATTGTTATTTAGTTTGGGTTCTGCCTTTCTTATTAGTCCGTTACTAGCTGTTTTGGACTATGGATTGGCTTACCTACTAGTGGGTTATGGTAGGTGCCATCATGACCTAAGAAATCAGATCGTTACGGATATAAGGTATGTGATCTAGGTTGTAATATCTAGGCAGTACACTTAAGTAATGAGGCTTGAAGTACAATCGCAATTACTATCCATAAAGTGAATTATACAGATTGTAATTTAAGTCGTCCCCACTTCGCTCCAATACCACATCCCTTTTTACAAGTAGGCCTTTCAATGTTCGAAGTTCCCATGCTTGGCTCCTTGAAAATGGTTTTGAGGTGACTGGGTCACATCATTCACCTATTCTTGAAAGGAATTTATCCTCAAATTGGAACCATCTTCATCGCGAACATCAACAAGAGGGAAATCACACATGTTGAAAGTGTTGTGGACTTGATATTATGGAGGTAGGTTAATCTTGTAAGCATTGTCATTGAGTCTCCCAAGGACTTGAAAAGGATAAAGGAATCAACTTTACCTACCTTTTGTTTGGGAAAATTTCTTTGCAAAAATGAATCCACACCCAATCTCCCGGTTCGAACACAACTCTTTTTCTTCCCCTGTTTGCATTTTTATCCCTATCTTGATTCTTCTTCTCAAGTTGGAGCTGTACTTTTTCTTGCAATTTCTTCATGATTTCAGCCTTTTTTTACCATCTAAGCTCAAAACAACATCTTAAGGAAAAAGGGTAAGATCTAAAAGGATTAGTGTATTAAAACGATAAATAACCTCAAAATGAGTCATGCCAATAAGATCATGAATAACTCTATTATATGCAAATTCAACTGAAGGCAAATGTTCCTCCCAAGATGCCAATTTCCCTTTGCCATTGGTTCTAAGCATAAAACCCAAATTTCTATTCACCATAGGTTTGATGGTGACAAGAGGTAGAAAACAACAATCTCGTTCCAAGACAACCCCATAATGCCTTCCAAAAATGGCTAAGGAACTTAAAGACCCTATCACTCAATATGGTTTTGGAAATACCATGCAACTTGACCACCTTCTCAACAAATAAATATGCAACATGAGAAGCTTCATCATATTTGTTCCATGCAATAAAATGAGCCATTTTAGAGAATCAGTCAACATCCACAATACTGCTATTTTTTTCTCGGTTAGTCCTTGGTAATGCAATACAAAATCCATATAAATTTCAGACCATGGTCTTTAAGGAGTGGGGAGAGAGGTATATTTCATGACCTAAAACTGGGCCATAATGGTACCTATTATAGCCCCTTAGTAGGTAAGCCAAAACCAACAACTAGATATGGAAAGTAATAAGAAATGAGTAGTAAAAGAAAGAAAAATGGGATAAACGGGCCATATATATATACACATATAGAATAGGTCCCGAAAGTAGTGGAAAAGAAAAAAATATGCAAAACAACCACCCCAGAATCGGTGTCACTAGTACAAGAGCCACTAATATAAAAAAAGTAAGAACTAGTCTATTATATGATTGTCTAAAAGGTACTAGTAATAGTACAAGAAGGAAATGAACAAGTCTCTGGACGCTATGAGCTCACTGCAGATCCAAACAACATGTCTCCAAGAATGAGAAGAGACATCAAGGATGGCTAGAGCAAGAATTTGTATAAAAAAACATGCAAAAGCATAGCATGAGTACAAAACACCGGTACTCAGTATTGATCATAGGCTGACAAAGCTCAAGTGACAAATATAAAATATAAAGTATAATAATGTAACCCTACATGTAGCAAAGTCCCAACAATCTATATCACAACACAATAATAATAGTATACACGACGAATAATATGTGTTTGTATGATGCAGAGTAGTATGGTATGATGCAATGCAATTTGGTGCCCAATGCAGTAAAGCCCAAAATCTTACCTTAGGCCACCTGGAATCTCATCTCAGATATTGTAATAATGAATGCTCAGAATCTTACTGCGGACCCGCTTGTAATCTAACAATAAATGTAATAATACAATAAAAGTAAAAGCCCAGAATCTTACCTTAGACCCACCAAGAATCTTACCTTAGACCCGCCAAGAATCTTACCTCATACATAGTAAATCAAGTATAAAAGGGTTGTAATCTTACCTCAGACCCAGTAAAAGGTGAGAGAGTACAAAATCTTACCTCAGACTTAGTGAAAAAGTGGTACAGTTTCCTTTTTAAAACAAAACTGTATTTTCCCTTAGGACTATAGTTGTGATCCATGCTTATGAATGTATAAATATTTACATGCATGTGTGTGTATATATATATTAAGGTAATATCCTATCACGACCCAATTTCTCAGGTCATGATGACACCTACTATAACCCACCAGTAGGTAAGCTAACCCGTAGTCCGAAATAGCTAGTAAAGGAATACCAAGAGAAATAAAGAAAGCAGCGAAAAAGAATACAATAAGGAGACTATTATAATCCCCAAGACCTGGTGGAGTCAGTAGAAAAGCTTCTAATACAATAGGAGTATAAGGTGTAATACAAAATAAAAACAAGTACAAGCTGTCTCTGAAATACAAAATAAAGATCAGTTTAATAAATAAGAGAGAAAGTAGGAACAACTTTGAACATCAGGAGCTCACCCCAAATATTCGATCCATAGATACTTTGCACTATGCATACTTCAACGACGATAACTCGTACTATGATCTGCAGGCTGCAAAAGTGTAGCATGAGTACCAAACACGTGGTACTCTGCAGGCATCGGCCAACTGAGCTCCATAAATAATGTAAGCATAAAATAACATGTAAGGCATGAATATGACTACAGACAACTATCCAGGAAAAACTAAGCATAATGAGGTTAATGGAGCAGTAAGGGCAAACTACCCTATTCTAGCAGTGCTCAGGAGCTAAAGTACAATACCATATATCATTAGCCAATATACCAATAAAGAGTGAAAGAAGTATATATAGTAGTATACAAGGCCAAAAAATACATATACAATATAAATAGACAAAGAAAGAGAGGGATATACAGTAATACCTATATATATATATATATCTAAGTACAAATAAACCTATAGTACTAACTCAAAGGTAATAACCTTAGGGAGTCAACCTAACCTCTCGAGGGCCATGGCCAAAAAGAGAGCTTATACTAGCATGATCAGGCCTCTAACCAAAATGTGACTAAGCATGAGATAACTCAACCATAAAGTAACTCACCGAAATTAAAAAAGGAAAACAGAACGTACAGACAATTTCAAGTACCAGTCCATAACCATCCTGCCACGAACTAACCATAGTATGTTAGTCAAATAGAGGGCTCTCACGGGGGTGTAGTCATTTTGTTGCTGGTAGGTGGGCTAGGCTTCTTGATGTGTCACACTTTTCCTATAACTTGCAAAGGAGCGAAGCTACGGGGCGTACGTAGCAGCAAGGATGGTGCATCGCCTATTTATCGTTCTCTCTCGGGAGCCAAAATGAACACGCCTGCTACCTACTATGCTGGACCTTCGACCAGGCATTCTACCTTTGTCGAATAAGAACCAACACCACTGCATTGCGCTTGAACAGTTGAGCGGCCGCCGGCCAGCAACTTCCGTGCACAGATATAGATTTATTCCTCGTGCCAGGTCCAGCCTTACAACCCTTCCCATAAACCCAAAAAGTTCACTGAAGCACTCAACAAACAAAACTCATAACCTATACTTATACGACCCCCCATAAGACCAATAGTTACATGCGTCAAATAATCATACTTGTGATAGGCGATGCATATAAATGAATGAAGGCAACATAACCATAAATATCATATCTGATCCAAGTGCCATAATGTAATAAGTATATACACCTCCTCCAGCTCAGTAGCTCACAAAGGAAGGACCTACTCTGTCCAGTACCGGAGAGTGACATATATAATAAGTGCATGAACTCGAACAGTGACTAAAAGAGTGTACATCGCTTAATAAGTACACAGACTCAAATCGTGACCAAAAGAGTGTACGTCTGTAAATCTATTACCCGCGATCTAGTTTGGGACTAAATCATCATAATAATGTAGAAAGGATCAGAATCTTCATCGACCGAAGTAAATAGTAGTGGTAAATGAGCGGATTAATAACGAACCGGATTCAACATCGGTCTACTTTCAAAAATATCATTTTGAGTTCCAAAAGCTCACAAATCATCAAATAAGGTGGTACAATTCCCATTATAAAAGAATCCATTTTAAAAGTGAAAAGTGGGAAAAAATCCCTTTTGTAAAATAGTAGTAAAATCAAGGTTTTGGTTGGAATCATACCACTAAGTAAGCATGAATGCGCCTAACAGTATGCATGCCATCACCAGTATCCAAACAATACAACCATAAGCGCCTAAGAGTCTATAAACCAGAATCATGCCCTCTATAAGGGTAAAATGCTCACCTGGAGTCCAACTAGTATCATAGCCACGACCTCGGGCCCAATAATACATAATCAACATTAACTCAAGAATCCATAGTAATCAAGGGAATAAAGCCACTACAAGGATCTAATTGGGGAAATACCTCCCAAATCACTAAGTCAAATGATAAATCTTATACTAAGGGATCCTTAATATTAAACTATGGTTAGAATTTATAATCGAGGGTAAAAGGATTCTATAGCCATGACAAGTGTTTTACACTAAGGATCGGGTCACATTTCTACCATAAATAGACTAAGTCATGATATACTAGTCATAAGTCCATCCTATAATCCCTACCTAACATGCAATCTACACCATGAACAATCTCATGGGGTAAAGTAGACGAAGACTACCTCGATGCCGAATCGCAAATCTTAAATCGCCCACAAGTTACTCGACTTTGCTCCATGATCTCGAAATGCCACCACGTATCAGAACAATCATCTACATGTCAATATGAGTAAAATGAGACCCATATTACTATATAAAAAGCTCGAGTCAAAATTTGGTTCAAGAACGGGCCTATAGGGCCCACAAACAAAATCCAAAAATTAAATCTGTAACAAGGTTCATCGAAGGACGAGGAATGTGTGCTCAAAAGTTTAGCACAAACGGGAAATAAATCAGGGCCCAAATCAGTCCCCAAAGTTAATGATTTAAAGACCTAATTTCTAAGAATTTACAATGAAATGGAATGGAATTCAAAGGGTAAAATGATTAATAAGGACAAAAAAGTGTAGAGCTAACTCACCTTAGCTTCAATGGAAGATTCCCTACACTTTCTCTCTCTTCAAGCTCTCAAAAATATGGAAAAAAGGTTGAGAAATAAATGGGATTTTTGGGTGAAAAAGGGGATTTATCAGCCCTAGGTACCACTTAAGAGGTCACTTGGCCTCTTAAGAAGCTACCGCTAAAGCGGTCTGGCAAAGAAATGCGGAGTCCGCAAAAGCAAAACTTGGCAGCTAAAGCAACGTCCACTTAAGCAGACCTTAACCATTAAAGAAAACCTCAACCGAGTAGCCAAGGCCGCTAAAGCAGCTTAGGGTCTCTAAAGCAACTACCACTAAAGCGGATCTTTGACTACTTTAGCAGTCACACCAGATATCAGACACCAGATTTTAGCTCAGTCCAAAATGGACTCCGACCGGGTGTTTGAGATTCGTTCAGAACCCCGTACGTGTAAACGAACTGTGATACCATAACGAATTCAAAATTCTGGACTCAATGGAACCATCAAAACTTTCATCCGATATGATTTTGATTTAATGTGGGGTCCAGACCTAAAGTTCTATTTTTACCAAATCTACCCAATATCCCAAAACGAATTCGAAAGCCTTGAAACCTGAACTAAGGGTCCCCCTAGCCTAAAATCAACGCTTCGAAGCTGATGGCACTGAAAAAATTCTTATCTGTGGCCGTTCACTAGGAGTTTTGCTTTGAGACTAATTTCTTAACAACAAAAGCTTCAAAATAGATAAATGAGCTTAAAATTCAAACAAACTATTCGATGGTTGAATCGACAGTTTTGGCAAGTCATAAATGACATGTAGCCACTGTGGGAAGGCTCAAAATGTTGGAATGCACGAAAATTGATAAAATAACCTGGAGGGTCATTACATATCCACAATATAACCACAATCAATTAGAATGTGATATATCACAAATCATGGGACATAAGCCTTACAATCTCAATGGGAAAGAGATGTAGAAAAAAATCACATAACCACGCGAGCTATCAACCATAATCCACTATACCACAAAATCCTACATTGATATCTAACACAAAAGGACCAAATCTATGCATAATACTAGAAGAGTAATCCAAACTAAAAGTCTCAACTAATTTATTCATAAAATACCATAACACAGGCCATAAAATCACAATTAAAGTCATATCTAATCTTACCTAGTGATTCACCTAACTATCTTGCAATTTATATAATATATCATCTACCAGAGCAATGTCTAAAAGAAAGGAAGCCATATCCTAACTTGAGGCATCACCAAATATCCTGAATCATCATATGAAATCCTTTACCTTACATCAATATTTGGAATGCTCCCAATCTATCAACACCACAATCTACTCAGCAATATGAGACTACTAATAAGTTGGTATTTTCAACAACTTATCTTATCTTTAAGTTTAGATTTTGTCATGTTTATTTAAGAAAAAGTATATTTAATATGGTTTACTTCTATTTTGTAGGTTTATATGGTTGAGAAGAGTATTGGAGAAACCAAGTGATAAACAAGTCAAAAGAGGTCAAATTGAAGAAAATAGAAAAAGTGGCTAGAAGAGCAAAAAATGGCTAAAAGGGAAAATCTGAAAATCTAAAAGTTGGGGGAGGTTTTGGTCTTATTTTAATTGAAGAAATTTTTGTGACTATAAAAGGAATACTTCGAAATATTATTTTCTGTCTTTGGCATATTTCTCAATCTTGGAGGCTAGGGTTCTTGACCCAACACCCTTGGATTTGAAGATTGGAAACCTTTTAGTGATAAATCCTTACTCCTCTCTTTATTTCCTTGCTTTGTATTGAATATTTGGGTGTAGATAAATTCATACTTGGATATTTTTGTTGGACACAATGCACTTTTTATATTTTGGATTTGGATTTTGATTTTATCTCATGCTTTTGTATTAGTTGATTACTATTGATTTATAAATGGGTTTTACTTGTTTAAATTAATCTTGTGCTTTATCGATTCCTACTCTAGCTGAGCTTGAAAGAGGAGATTAGAGTGGGGATTTCCCATCTACTTTGATTAATGATTGAAAGAGCTAATTGAGGTTGGGAAAGATTAATTTAGCCGAATTTGGGACGTATGACCCATATAATGGATTTTATACTAGACATAATCAAAATTCTAGAGTAGCCGTAATTGGAACTATTTGTGTTGATGCTTGGATAATATTTTATGGACTTTAGCCAAGAAATATTCGTCAATCGATCGAAAGACATGGTGGATACTTGAGGTTCCAAGGCTAATTTGCTAATCCGTGATTAATCATGAGTACTTGATTTAAATACTATGGGTCGTTGATAAAATTGATTCCCTGTTAACAATATTTGTGAATGCCATTGATCAACTTGGTCATATTATAATTCATTCTATCTTTGTTACATTTTTATATTAAAACCCAAAATATTTGTATCTTTTGTTTGGATTATAGTGAGTTGCTTTTATTCCTTATTTTCTTGGTCGCTAGTCACATTGTTCCTATAGGATCGACCCCAACTCTAAGTTAGGTAAATATATTACTAACGACAGCATATACTCATTTTTAGAGTGTATTTGAGTGTTTATCAACTACCAACACCTATATTAAAAATAAAGGTCCTGGGGTCAAAATTTGAGACAAAAAAATTAACCCTTGAGGCGTATAGAAAAAATCAGAAATTTCTTACACAATTACCTTACCCCAAGGGTAAGGAATCCATGCCCAAAAGTTGGGAAAAAATTGTCACGCCTCCAGACCAGAAGTGGTGGACAAGGGTCCACATGAACACTTGCTATATCAATGACCTGCATTAAATGGATGAGCCACTATTCATAAGGTAATTACAAGAGTGGTACATAAGTAGCACTGGCCAAATAGCCACATTGATACAGTGTACAACTGAAATTATGATTACATAAGATAACTTTACATTATCTATGAAGCCTCTAATAGAATTTATTACAATACAACAACAGATGGTCAAGACAGGACCTAAAATACCCAAGATATAACTATAAATATGACGTAAAGATTTCTAGACATCAAATAGCTCTATATGAGATAAGAGCTAACCAACTACTCTGCTGAATTGAAATGAGTGTCTAATATAGGAGTCTGCTACCTGGTGTACCTGATCTTGTATATACAAAGATGCGGCACCCCCAAATGTAGGGACATCAGTACATATACAACATGTATCGGTACATAAAGCAAACTGAATAACAAGTAGACATATAAGGATGCTAAATGAATTGAACGACAACATGAGCAACTATAAACAGCTGAATACCAGAAACTCTAGTCTTGACTATAACTTATGAGCATACAAGTGACTAATATGCAATATATAATGGTAGCCTATGCATTTTCCTTGTTAACTTATCATATAACGTCTTATGAGTAATTCATCATTATGAAGAGCCTAGTAATTTTCCTAGATGATGTCCTATGCCTATATAAAATACAAATGATCATAAGATGGCCTATAGAAGGTGGTCTATGTCAAATGTATGGCAATGTTGCTTCAAATCTATGTATACTTTTGTTACTGAATCACAGTCTGTTGTAGGGTACACCCCTCTTTGGGGATGGTTTGCCCACAAGCCATATGTACCATATATTGGCTCGAGTCAGGGAACCAATACATAACCTTCCAGCTGACTCCAGATGCAAATGATGCCATAAGGGCGGGTATGCCACACTGTTTGGGCTCACTATAATGGTCAGGTCTCAACCCTGTGCACAAAATTACGTCATGTGAGTGTGTCAAGACAAACCTATGAATTCCCTCACGTCGTTAACCTTTATCAAGTAGTGCCTATGCAGGTATATTATGATAAATATTGTTTAATCATTCAAGTAGTGTTTTCCATATACAACCAACTTCTTTAATAGTATCGGGTTATTTAATGTTAGTTCTTTATATCATCATATCACTATATCGCTATGTAATTCAATATACTAGTGCCACTATAGTATGGCCATTTATTCCACTATATAGCATGATAGATATACCATATGAATTCTATGAATTTCTAATGAACACAAACACAATCCTATATAACTTTATAGATATTTGCCTCAACAAGAGTAATATGAAGACTATAACTTCAATAAATAGATGCATGAAGGGTGGATACAAGTAAATTCAAATGGAAAGGGCATGTGGATACTGTGACCACATTAGGCATATAGTCATGTATTAGACGTGTAGAAGGGGAGGCTATGCTCACATATATCAGGTAAACTATATTGACTCTTTTAGAAGAAACAAGTGACTTACAGTCGTGCCTTAATGATGGAGGAGGTTTTAAGTTTATGTACCTTGGGTGCCTCACTAGCTAACGGTAGCATCACAAGTTTCAAACGGCTCAACACTCCTAGGTGTAGTCTTTGCACAACCAACCAATAAATTCAACCACCCAAACGATGAGCAATCACTCCAACATAATCAACTATATAAATAATACATAGATATGTTCATCAATATTATGAAAGTTCATCTACCAATTTATTTGAAAATATATTCTTCCCTTATGCCTAAAATTAATCAAATTCCTGAACAAATGTTCGAAGAGAATTTTTTATTTTTCCAACTCACAAAGTTCAATATTAAATCTACCCCTGCTAATAGAAATAACCAAAAATCCCTCTTTTATCTCAATTCACTTTTTCCCCTTTTCAAGAACCCTAATTAACAAGACCCTTTCAAGAATCAATATGAAAATTAAATTAAATAGTGATTACCACCTTATACTACCTCCCATACATGTAATATATCATTATATTCAAGTATTAGGGAGAGAACTTACCTAATTGAAAATAGACCCCAACTTGAATTCTTGGAAAATCTTCAAAATTCTTGAATAAAACTAGTACTTGCCTACAATTTGGGACCATATCGTATGCCTCTCCATTGTAAAAATTCTTGTAACTCTATAAACCCCAATATCTCTTCAATTCACTATAGAAGAATAAGAAGAAGAGAGTACAGAGCACTACAACCCACTCCCTCACGTTCTCTGGAAACAAAAAAAGAAAACTCTATAAGTTTTTAATTCTCTTTCTAATTTATTTACCTATAGAGAAGTCAAATGGTCCCACTTATCACTTACTAATAATATCATGGTTACTTTTAAAAAAAACATTCTACTAATATGCAACAACAATATGAGATATAACCAACTTCTTAGATACCAAATTATATATGCCACTAGAAGATAGACTCAAAGATTATTAATTTGATATATAATGCACCAGGTAACTCTTTATAGGCCAAGAGTTACCCTCGTTTACAGTGTTAACTTAACTTGAATTTTTCCCAAGGTGCTACAAAAATGGGACTCCATTGAACCTAAAATTGTCCAGAAAGTCTACTTTAATTAGAAGAAATCCTAAGAATTTATGATCAAATACGCGAATTACAAACAAAATTTAAGTTAGAATGAGGGAAAAAATGTAAAGGAGAAGATGGTGATCTTAGTTGCAAGAAGAATCTCCAAGAAATGCTAAAAATCTCCTAAGGCTGAACTCTCGTATGGCTTAGAGTAATGAGTTAATTTGGGGGAAGATGAGTCTTTATGACTTAACAACCGTCGCACCAGTGGAGGATCTGCCGCAGGTGCGATATAACTAGTGTAGTGGATCTTCCACTGAGGTGGAAGCCACTTAAAGAACTGCTCTTTGCAAAAGCATCCAGGGCATCACAGGCACCAGTCCGCATTTGCGAGGCAATAATGCAAGCATGGTGCCACAGGAGCGATGGAAGCTCCATGCGCGCAACAACCCTAGGCCCCTTTGCTCTTTGCTGTTGTAACAATCCCACTATAGGAACGACTCCGTAGGCGTTAGCCCAGTTTCATAGGTGAGGCGGCACTAGATACAGCAAGAGCAACTACACACTCCAAACAAAACAAGTCTTGAATAGATCCTCAGGATTCATTTGGAACTGGTGACCACTAACTAATTATGCCACCCAACTGGAAGTGGTATTCCAGACTTAATGGAATTATTGAAATGACCAATCGAGGTTATCTTGACCAAATATTGACTGAAGTCAACACTTTAACTTAAACTTCCCTAAACCCAACCAAGCACCTGAAATGAGTTTGAATGCCTCAAGACCCGAACTAAAAGTCCCACTATCCCAAAAACCACCTTCTGGAACTAACAAAAATGACAAAATTCCCATTCTAGCCCGTATTCCATAAATGTTGACCCAAGTCAAACATTTCCACTTCTAAAGCTTCAAAATTAGAAAACTCTCATAATTTTTAACTAAACACCCCGAGAATTATGCAACCTATCAGATAGACTTGGAACACCTTATTGAAGCTATAGGAAGGGTTGAAAGAGGAAAAATACACAAAAACACAAGAGTGACCTATAGGTCATTACATCATCCACTACTAAAATAGACTTTCATCCTTGAAAGTAGAATGATAGAAGGTACCTAAATGCTGGAAAAGTTGGGGATAATTGGTCCACAAGTCCATATTGGTCTCCTATGTAGCCTCTGAGATCACATAATGCCTCCACTGAACTTTCACTAACGGTATCTCCTTAGAACTCAACTTCTGGACCTGCACATCCAGATTAGCAACAGGCTCCTTCTCAGAAGATAAAATCTGATCTAACTAAACCAAATCTGACTGAAGCACATAATACTTATCCTAAATGTATTGCCTCAATATGGATACATGGAAAACAAAGTGAATACACAAAAGAGCTCGAGGTAGAGCAAACTCATAAGCCACCTTGTCGATGCACCGTGGGATCTCAAAAGTACCGATGAACCTAGGGTTGAGGTTGCCCTTCCTTCTAAATATCATCACACCTTTGATGGGTGATACCTAAAGAAATAACTTTTCCCCGACAATAAACTCCAAGCCAGGAACCTTCTTATCCGCATAATGCATTTACCTACTCTAACTCGTATGACCTCTTTTGAGTTAACCGTACCCTATTCATAGAGTCATACAACAAGTTGGTGCCCCAAGGCTTAACTTCAAATGCATCAAACCATCCTATCAGAGGCCTATACCTCTTATAATACAATGCCTTGAATAGAGCTATCTGAAAGCTGGAATGACATCTATTATTATATGCAAATTCCACAAAATCCAAAAACTAATCCCATTAAGCCCTAAAATAAATTACACACTCTTGAATCATATCCTTCAGAACCAAAATAGTCTACTCAGACTAACCATCAGTCTGCGGTGAAAAGTTATGCCAAGCTCAATCCGGGTACCCAACTTCTTCTGTATCAACCTCAAGAAGCATGACATGAAATGAGGACCATAGTTAGAAATGATAGAAATAAAATCCCCATGCTAATGAACTATCTATAAAATATAGCTTTGAGCCAACCTTCCTATGCTATATAAAGTCTAAACTAGCATGAAGTGGGCAGATGTGGTTAACCTATCCATTATGACACCAATATCATCAAACCTTGGCAAAGTTTGTGGCAACCCCACCCCAAAATCTATATCTATCCACTCCCACTTACACTTAAGAATGGGCAGCCTTTAAGTCAAACCACCTGGCCTCTGATGCTTGTACTTCACCTCTTGACAGTTCAAGCAACAAGGCACAAACTCCACAATATCTCATATCATCCCAAAAAATAAGAAATGCTGCCTCAAGTTATGATACATCTTTAATGCCCCTGAATAGAGAGAATACTCAGAACACTGAGTCCACTCCATTATCTGTCTAACCAAGTCACCAACTCTAGGAACACAAATACGACCCTTGATCCTTGACATACCCTATAGATCTAAGGTCTCCTTCTGATACGAGCATGGTTAGCATGGGGAATATTAGGACGACTTTCTATATATGGATGATAACTTGGAACCCGGAGGAAGGCATAAAGAAACAAATACACAAGGTCATGGGCAATCAAGATGCTGTTTGGGCAATCAAGAAGGTCCCTTGTGGGGTTATTTACTAAATAGTCACTTTTGGGCTATTTTTGTAATAGGCTATTTGTGAAAAGGCAAGGACTATAAATAGTTGCCTTAGCCATTTTCATTACTTAGATTTTGATGATTTGAGAAGATTACTCTTAAGGAGTGTTTTGGGGTGAAATCCCTTTAGTTTAGTTTAGTGTAGCTAAATCTAGGTTAGTGATGGGTGGATTCCCATTGTTGATTTAGAACTTCTTAACCTTGATTTTCACAAGAGTTACTCATTTGTGAATTCGAATCAAGTTCCTCTTTTCTAATTGAAATCAAGTTTCCCTTCTCCCTAGGTTAATTGTGTTTACAATTAGCCATTCTTTCTTCTATTCTCATCTCAAGTTCTTCTAATTCTCATCTTAATTTCTCCACTATCTTTATTTTGTGTTGTTGATTTTCCATGTTTTCGATAACTCAATTGAGATCGTTATCATCTTGGTATCAAAGCTTAGGCTAGGGATTCGCTTCTACGGATCTCAATCCTAGGTTCATAATTTCGAAAATCCAAAAAAAAAAATCATAAAAAAAAAATCTGAAAATTTTTATGTTTAATTTGTTGTTTTTGACACTAGATTCGTATTCTCTAGTGTTTTTTGTGTCTAGATCCGATATTTGGATTGATTTGGTGGTGTTTCTAATTTTCACCATTGTTGAGCTTGAAAAAGCTTGAGGAAGGTGAAGTGGGTTTGGAGATCTAGGTGGAATTGAAGGTTTATTTGTATTGGGGTTAGTTCTCTCTATTAAAAGGAGCTCGAATATGAAATTTGAGAGCAAACGGAGTTGAAATCCATTGGGGTCAATTTTGAAAGTTCATCATCTTCATTGTGTTCTTCATAATTTGAAGTGGGTTTCAAAATATGAAAATTTTAGATCAAAATTGGAGCTTAAAAAGCATCGGGGTTTGTTCTCTATAGTAAGGGGAGCTTGAATCTCCAATTTCATCAAATTTGGAGCTAAAACGAAGGAGTTGTCAATTTTGGAATTCATCTTGTTCATGGTGTTTTTCATATCTTGAAGAAAAAGAAAATTGGTCTAAAAATCTGATTTGTTTGGGTTGGAATTGACGGTTTAAAATTATTGGGGTTTGATCTCTATATCAAAAGGAGTTTAAATCTCAAATTTTGTGGAATTTGGAGCTAAAACGAAGGAGATATGAATTTTTAAAGTTCATCCATGTTCTTGGTGTTCTTCATGAAATTCATGTCTTGTTGAAGAAGAATTATTCAAAAGGTGTTGTTTGATCCAAAAAGGAAAAAAGAAAAGAAGGCGTACTTGTTTGTACAAAGAAAAAAACCAAAAAGGGAAAAGACTAGGACAAAAGATAGTACAAGGGGGACCACAAGGTACAAGTCTTGGAAACTTCCTAGAGTGTCCTTTTGCCATGGATTTTCAGCTCATTTTTAGCTCTTATTTGAAGGTTTTTCTCCAATTTTCAAGCATTTTCTCCATGGATTTCAACCAAATTTCTTCCTAATTAATTTTTTTAGTCCATATCTTGATAAATGAATTTCTTTTATTAATTTTCCTTTTCTTTGGCTTCATAACTTGATTTTAATTAGTAGATTACCCTACTAAATATTATCAAGTTCTTTGAATACGTTTTTTTTTTCTTGTACTTTTCTTTGTGTGCTTTTCTAGTTTTATTTCGTTGATAATTTCTTGATTCAAGTCCGTTATTTTTAATTGAGTCGTCCGTTCTTCTTTGAACAAAAAATCATTCTTCCACAAAGAATACGTGACCTTGTGAATTGATTGGACAAAGGAAGTTCTCTATCAACTTTGGGAAGACACTTTAGGTGAGTTGAGAGTTTCCACATATGAGAGGCGTGAGGAATTTTTCTACTATCTTGTTTGTTGAGTTTTGCAGGTATGATGGAAAGATCAATAGTCCATGAAAGTACAACAAACTCAATGTTTCAAAATATGCATGTTCCGAAAAGACGAGTTCTTGAAACAAAAATTATCATTTGTGGGAGAGCGGAACTTGAAGTTGTGATGGATGATTATAGTGTTATCAACTCTATAGACCCTTTAATGGTTAGCATTCTCGGGTTACCTTTCTTTCCAAAAGAAAATCCTTTTGTTACTCGAATGGGATTTTTGGTTGATAGGAGAGTCAAGGTACCTATTTCACTTGGGAGTTATCAAGAGAAAGTTTGGTGTGATGTAATGCCCATGGATGCTTATCAAATGTGTTTGGGAATTCTATGGTTCCAAAGTCATGGACTTCCATATACACCAGATTGGTACTATTACATCATGGATCTCAAAGGGCAACTTCTCTTTTCTCCAACATGCCCTAATAAAGTAGATGCAAGTGAAAGCATTACCAAGCCGAGGAAAGATTATGCTTCATTAAGGGAAGAGTTTGATGAAGCATTTGGAATATGGGATAAAAAATGGATGAATGCTCTCGACTACTTACTATTTACATCCTTAGTCATTTTTCTACAGGCTTTAACTTCAACTTTTCCCTTCTTTTTTTTCTTTCATATTTTCACTCCTTTTAACTCTTATTTTTCAATTAAAGTGCTTAGGAGTATTGGATTAAATTAAATTTCAAACAAAAGAAAATAATTAAGCTTCATGAAGTGGCTACCAAAGAGTAGGATAAAATCTCAAATCAGTTAACTAGGATCCTTCATAGTGGATCCTAGTGGGTAGGTAAAGCAAAGGATAAAAATAAGGTTAATAAAAAAAATGCGTATATCATCTCCTAAATTTAACATTCTTCATTTCATTTGCAAACACACCTGGCAAGTTCTAGACATCAATTTACAAACATGAAATATCAATAAACACCTAACAACATAGTACATGTTCAACTCAAGATAGAGCCACATAGAATCTCAAATAGGCAAACAACCAAGAATTCAAATTTAAGCTAAAAATCACATAAGAGTCAAGTTAAAGAGCCTAGGTGGCTCAAAAGAAGTCATTCACTTTTTCACAACATGCTTTCAATTTCAAAACAAAACTTGCATCTGTCAATCAATTATAGAACTTAACTAAAGCACATAGCATTTTAGTTAGACTTAGAGACTCTTACTTAAAATAAAATAAAAAATACTCTAAAAATAAAATGGATAGTCAGTTCAAAGGACTCCCCTTTAGAAAAGAATCGAAAGGAAAAACCATGGGATCAGTGAAGTGTGATCTACTAAAGAACTAAAAAAACTAAAAACTAATAAAAATTATTCTACTCTAAAGAACTAAAGAAAAATCTTTTTGTATTTTTAGACATTTTTCAATTTTTTCTCATATAAAGCAAGAAACTCTAAATCCTATAGAATACTTCACCCTTTACAAATATCGAAAGATATCTTACCCCTCACTTAAAGTTATGATTTGACCCCAAATCATTAAAATAAGGTAAAACAAAGGGTTAAGAATACTCCCTGAGGCCCTTAGGTCCTAACTAATAACATGTCTATCTAAACAAATTCAATCAAAAAGGGGTAAACCGTCTCACACTTAGTTCTCAACCATGCTTCCTAGCTTAAATATTGGGTACTCATATGTCATGTCCCGAATTCCAACAGGGCGGACTGGCACCCGAAGCCGATAAGGCCCAAGAGAACCAATCTTTTCTCATGTCAATTCATATGCATTCCATAAGAAACATCACCACCACGTAAGGACATAAAATGCTAATAGCGGAAATCATGGGACATATGATACATACATACGTGAAACTTGGCCGTTAGGGCCATCAAGTCAAAATGGACATACATCTCTTACATTCATATACCCACATATGTCTATAAAAGCCTCTAACAAAAGCACATATATAACCAACCTAAATTCGGGACAAGTCCCCACTTTACACATAATTTACAATACCAAAACCAATGTACAACTATGACTCAAAAAGCCCCGAACCTACTGAAGCTCACCAAAGATCAGTAGTTGACCCGCATCTTAATGTGGAGGTCTACTGGTACCTGTGCCTACAGCAAGTAAAGGTAAGTCCCACAAGGGACGTCAGTACGAAGAATGTACTGAGTATGTAAGGCCATAAGAAACTATATGATACATAAATACTTCAATGGAATCAAATATAAGTGAATAACCAATATGTCTAAGTCACCATTCTACATGTATGAAAATATGTACATAACATGGATTACTTTCTTTACTTTTACGCTCATTCATTCGTTCATCACTCACTTCTTCATTCACTACTCATCCTTCCATTCTTACAATGCTCGGGCCCCAAGCTGATCAGTTGGTAATAATCAATAATTAATCGGGATAGAACCATGCTAGGCTTTTCTTTTGCCCCTGAGATACCACCCGTAGTAGCGGGATTGACCCATGCTAGGTGTTCTTTACACCCCTGGGATACCACCCGAGATATTGGGATCAACCCATGCTAGGTATTTTAACCCCTTGGATACCACCCAAGAACACTCAAACAGTTATACATTACTTCATTTCTTTACTTTTGATACTTTGGTGATTATAAATTATTGGAATCTTGGAACACAACAATATTTGAAACTTGGAAATATTAATCAATGAACATGAGACATGTGAATCACAATTGATCAATGAATAAGAAACATATGATTAACAATAATTGATACCTGGATATGGAATACCTTAGAACCTTTCGGAACAAGCACAATGTCAATGTGAACACTATGTGCTGCAGAAAGATACGACAAGAGTAACCTTACATACCTTATCTTACCAATACGAATATACAATCCTAATTGTGAACACAATAGTCCAACTCCTTCATTACGTTTCACTCTACAACACAAGTGCATAACGGAGCTTACGTTAACAACCGACTACCTTACAAGTGCATAAAACGACAACGAGTTACATGATTGCCTTATAGCGTTATTTCCCCCTTGACAATACCATTTTTGAAATTATCATACCATCAATACCACAACATTACATACATTGACCAATACATAATAAACCAATAGCATGTCACACAAAGTTCATACTTTACACTTCTCCATCAACACAACATCACAATTACTCTATCAAGTCACCTTAATACACTTCATAACAACATATCGACAACAATCCCACAATTTCTACTCACAGAAAAATAACAAGTTAAGGAACATAAACACACCATACATGTTGATATTTCATCCATGCCATGCACTTTCATCAAAACCCCATGTCTCCTTTCAAGTTTAAATCACAAAGATGGCACATCTTTTAGCAAAAAAGCAAAAGTGCCTTATTCAGCCTTGCCAACATAACCATCATGATCTACACCATCTCTCATGTACAGAATATATTAAATCACAATAATAAACACTTACCCAATCTTGCAAAGTGATGATCTTGTCCAAAGTGTCCAAAGAAAAATGGTTGCCTTAGGGTTTGGAAAATAGAGAAATATTTTTTAGAGAAATGTCTAGAAAGGCATGTGTGAGTTTTGGAATAAAAATCTGATTTATTTTCCTTTATATAGTCCTTGTGGTAATCTTTATCCAATTCTTGGCATTTAATTCTATGTTTACTTGGTCAAATTTGAAGAATGGGTCATTTTCCCCTTTGGGCCTTGCATTTTGGCTTCATTTTGGGCCTCAAATTGAGCCCCCATTTACACATGTCAGCTTAGCCCACCAAATTCAATTCATGATTGACCATGTATATCATGTTTAAATAATTCCATAAATGTTACTAAAATATTCAACTCACGATATTCATGTTCGTAGCCTCAATCTCAAGAACAAGCAATTCTAGCCACTCATGGCTTAATTGAACATAATTTGATAAAGTAATTATGACGATGACCTAACCCCAACTCGGATGCAAAACTTACTCAATAGTAGCCCTAATATTATAAAATAATGATACCATAACCCAAGAGTCCTCTTTATACACTAATAATCGTAGAAGAAATCGGGCAAAAAGCACCCCGGCACGCTCCCAGGCGCCCCAAAGACTTTGAGAAAATTTCAGCATTTGAAAGGTGTGCAGGGGTGGCCTGGCACACCCCTGTGAATGCCCACTTGCTTCCTGTGCCAAAAAAATTTCAGGCCAAAGCGGCCTGGCACGCCACCTGCAGCGCCCCACACTTAATTTTTGATTTCGACTTTTCTTTGTGGATTTAGTTGGATCTTTCAAGTTCCAACCATTTGCTTGCATCTTATCTTTAAGATCCTTTGCTTGGATGTCCCTTAATCCTCACTTTTCACCCCACAAATGCTCCACAAATTCACAAACACCTACTACAAAGGTCTAATCACATTTACTAGCACAATATCAAATGTTCCATCAATAACAATGCAAAATACGTACTTATTGCTCTCGAACCTAGGGTGAACATGGTTCAAGGTTGTCAAGTAGGTTCGACAAGGTACGGTGTGTTACATTCTTCCCCCCTTAGGAACATTCGTCCTCGAATGTTAATAACATCTTTTCAATTACAATAAATGCATCTCTATATTACATATATATACATATACACATAATGCTCATAGATACTTCCATGTTATCTCTTCGATCCCACATTTTGAAATTTCTCTTCCATTTGAAATAGATGAGGGTACTTGGACTTCATCATTTCCTCGGCTTCCCATGTAATCTCTTCCATTTGTTGATTTCGCCAAAGTACCTTTACGGAAGCTATGTCTTTATTCCTCAACCTCTTTACTTGTCGATCTAGAATAGCAATGGGTATCTCTTCATAAGTAAGATCCTCCGTAACTTGGACATCCTCAATGGGAACAATACGAGATGGATCTCCCATGCACTTTAGAAGCATCTAAACATGAAACACTGGATGGACTGAGGAGAGTTCTTGGGGTAGTGCCAACTCATATGCAACTTGTCCAAATCTTCTAATAATTTCATATAGGCCTATATAACGTGGACTTAATTTTCCTTTCATTCTGAACAGTATTACCCCTTTCATTGGTGACACCTTAAAAAATACCCAATCACCTATGGCAAATTCGAGCCCTCTTCTTCTAACATCAGCATATGACTTGTGTTGACTTTGGGCCATTTGTAGCCGTTGTTAGATCACTTTAACTTTCTCCATAGCCTGATGAACAATATCTAGCCCAAGTAAAGCAGTTTCACCCGCTTCAAACCATCTGATTGGTGATCTACATTTTCTTCCATACAAAGCTTCATAAGGTGCCATTTTAATACTTGAATGATAGCTATTGTTGTAGGTAAATTCAATGAGAGGCAAATGGTCATCCCAACTGCCTTAAAAATCAAACGTGCACGCTCGTAGCATCTCTTCAAGTGTTTGGATAGTACGTTCTGCTTGTCCATCTGTCTGAGGATGGAAAGCCATACTCAGATTCACCTGTGTACCCAAACTCTGCTGAAAAGATCTCCAAAAATGATCAGTAAACTAAGCTCCCCTATCTGATATAATGGAGATCGGAATCCCATGTAACCTCACTATTTCTTTAACATACAACCTTGCATAATCTTCTGTTGTATAGGTGGTCTTGACTGGTAAGAAATGCGTTGACTTGGTAAGCCTGTCAACTATAACCCATATAGAATCAAATTTCCGCAGTGTTCGAGGCAAACCTGTGATGAAATCCATATTAATCATATCCCATTTCCAGACTGGAAGATTGATACATTGCATGTAACCTCCTTGTTTTTGATGCTCTACCTTTACTTGTTGATAATACACATTTTTCACATCTTTCACATCATGGTACATTTTGGTAGCTCCCGGATGAATAGAATATCGTGAATGATGCGCCTCTGTCCTAATTCGTCTCCTCATCTCATCTACATCCGGTACACATAATCTACCTTGGCATTGAAGCACCCCTTCTTGTGTAAGATCAAAGGCCTTAGTCAAACCCTATTTTACATGTTCTTTTAGCTGCAATAACATAGGATCCGCAAACTGGTTCTCTTTTACCTCAGCTATCAATAAAGATTCGGCTGCATTTTGTACAATAACCCCTTCATCTGAGGATTTGAGAAGATGAACCCCCAAACTGGCTAATTGATGTAGATCTTTGACTAAATCTTGCTTCTCTGTCAATTGGCCACTAGTGCCTCCTATTGCCTTGCGGCTCAATGCATCAGCTACCACATTTGCTTTTCCTGGATGATATAGAATATCAATATCATAGTCTTTTGAGCTATAATATCAATATCATAGTCTTTTAATAGCTCAAGCCACCTTCGTTGCCTCAAATTGCATTCCTTTGGCTTAAATATATACTGTAAACTTTTGTGATCAGTATAAATGTCAACATGAACTCCATACAAATAATGACACCATATCTTTAAAGCAAATACCACCGCTGCTAATTCAAGATCATGTGTAGGATAGTTTCTCTCGTGTGGCCGCAACTGTCATGAGGCATATGCTATTACATTACCGTGCTACATCAATACACACCCTAGACCAATTCCGAAAGCATCACAATATACTATGTAACCTTCGGTGCCTTTCAGAAGTACTAACACTAGTGTAGAAGTCAATTTATCTTTCAGCTCTTGAAAACTTTTCTCACATGCATCATTCCATTGAAATTTGACTGCCTTGTGTGTAAGCTTCGTTAAAGGTGCAGCAATGGAAGAAAAACCTTCAACAAATCTTCGATAATAACCTTCCAACCCCAGGAAGCTATGAATTTTCATGGGCATCGTAGGTCTTGGCCAATTTTTCACAGCCTTAATCTTTTGTATATCAACCCGAATCCCTTCATCTGACATAATGTGACCCAAGAATGCTACGGATTTCAACCAAAATTCACACTTAGAGAACTTCGCATACAACTTACACTCTCGAAGAATCTGTAACACCTGTCGTAAGTGCTTAGCATGGTCCTCTTGTGACTTTGAATAAACCAGGATGTCATCTATAAATACCATCACGAACATGTCTAGAAATGGCTTAAACACCCTATTCATCAAATCCATGAACACAGTTGGGGCATTTGTTAGTCCAAATAACATAACTAAAAATTCATAATGGCCATACCGTGTTCGGAAAGCTGTCTTGGGTACATCTTTTTCTCTAACTCTGACTTGATGGTAACTCGACCTCAAGTCAATCTTTGAAAAACACTTGGCACCCTGTAACTGATCAAACAAATCATCAATTTGAGGGAGGGGATATTTGTTCTTAATCGTTACCTTATTCAATTGACGATAGTCAATGCATATTCTCAATGTTCCATCTTTCTTCCGTACAAATAATACCGGTGCACCCCACGGGGACATACTAGGCCTAATGAAGCCCTTTTCCAGCAAATCTTTCAATTTCTCCTTCAATTCACGCAATTCTGCTGGAGCCATTTTATATGGGGGAATAGAGATAGGCTGAGTGCCTAGAATTACATCAATACCAAATTCTATTTACCTCTCTGGGGGAAAACCTGTAAGATCTTCTGGAAATACATCAAGATACTCATTGACCACTGGAACTGATTGAGGAGTTAGTGGTTTCGCATTAATATCATGCACTCTCACTAAGTGGCATATATACCCCTTGGATATCATTTTCCTAGCCTTAAGATAGGAAATAAATTTGCCTCTTGGTGCCCCTACATCACCCTTCCATTCAAGAACATTCGTTTGTGGAAAATGAAAATGTACTTTCTTAACTCGACAATCTATCATGGCATAACAACAAGCCAACCAATCCATGCCCATTATGACATCAAAATCCACCATGTCCAGTTCAATAAGATCGGCTAGTGTATCATAACCACACACAGTTACCACACAATTACGATATACTCTTTTTGCAACAATATAGTCACCAACTGGTCTAGATACTTCAATTGACTTAGTTAATAATTCCGGTGTTCTTTCAAATTTTGCAGCAATCAATGGAGTAATATATGACAATTTAGAACCCGGATCAATCAATGCATATACATTATATGAAAATATGGATAATATACCTGTGACGACATCAAGAGAAGCCTCCGAATTCTGTCGGTCCACTAGAGCATAAGTATGATTCTGAGTTCCACTGGAACTGGCTGCTCCTCTGGCACCTCTACCATGACCCACAGGATGTACACCTCTGCCTAGGGGAGGAACCGATGATAATGATGCAACGGTTGATCCCGCAGGTTTTGCCACATTACCCAAGCCTCTTCGTGGGTAGTCTCTTATCATATGCCCCGTCATACCGCACCAAAAGCAAACATTTGTCCCAAGCCGACATTCACCTAAATGGAAACCATTCACAGTGCTGACATGGCTGATGAGAAAATCCAGCGGTCTGCGAACCTCGAATCCCACTACTCTGCCTAACATTACTACCTCTAAACCCTCAAAATTGAGTTTGAGTGCCTGCTGTGGAACAAGAGAATGATGGTCTAGGTAGTCTAGGAAACATTCGAGGTATAGATTCTCCTTAGGACACCATAGACTGTCCCATAGATCTAGCTCTTTTGGACTGTCCTCGTTAAGATTCATGTACTCTTCTTCTCTGTCTTTGGTCCTCCATTTTCTATACGAAAGCCTGAATTCTCGCTATATCCATATCTTTGTTCAAGGCAACAATGGTTCAATCCCTTACCAAATATGGTTCTAATCTGTCCACATATCGATGGACTATATCTGTCATTCTGGACACTACATTCGGAGCATATCGAGCCAAGGAATTAAATTGCAGACTGTATTCTCTGACACTCATATTCCCTTGATGAAGATTCAAGAATTGATCCGCATGAACCTCTCATATCTCATAAGAAAGGTAGTGATCAAGGAAAGCCGCTTTAAATTCTTCCCAAGTAGGTGGATTTTCACCGACACCACAAGATTTCTTCCAATCTTCATACCACAGTATCTCCTCTCCTTTTAATCTATATGCAACAAGTTCAACTGTTTCTACCCCCGTTATATGCATAACATCTAAGGCCCTTTGAATATGATCTATAAAGTCTTGCGGATCTTCATTCAGATCTGACCCAGTGAATGTGGGAGGGTCTAATTTCAAAAAAATCTTGTGTCCGTCGACTAGCTGCCCTAGCCGCACCATCATTACTTATTGTTGGACCATCTCGTCCTTGACTTTGTGCAACAACTATCTGAGTCAACATTTGCACTGTATTTTTGAGATCTTTCTCAGTAGCATTAACAGGTGCTTTTGCAGGTTCTTCTCTCCTTCTCGGCTCTTCTGGAGCTGGAAAAGTAGAAGAAGCCCGCGATGCAACCTCAACGTCAGCCCCACCTTGACTAGCTTGGTCAGGTGGTGATATACTGGTTCCTTCTCCGGCAAGTATATCTACTTGCTTACCTTTACCTCTACCTCGTCTTGTAATCGACATTTTACAATACAAAAGAAAACCAAGTCCCATGGTTAGATATGATTCCACTACAATATTGACTCTAATGCACGATCTAAGAATTAAAGAACAGAAATAAATCCTAAATGTCCCGTAGCCTCCTACTTATAAATGTGGTGCACAACACATTGATAAGTAAGACTTTACTCAGAAGCGGCTTTGTAGACACCCTTAGACCGACCTACTTTGATACCACTTTAGTCACATCACGAATTCCAACAGGACGGACTGGCACCCGAAGCTGATAAGGCCCGAGAGAACCAATCTTTTCTCATGTCCATTCATATACATTCCATAAGAAACATCATCACCATGTAAGGACATAAAATGCTAATAGCGAAAATCATGGGACATGTGATACATACATACGTGAAACTTGGCCGTTAGGGCCATCAAGTCAAAATGGACATACATCTCTTACATTCATATACCCACATATGTCTACAAAAGCCTCTAACAGAAGAACATACATAACCAACCTAAATTCGGAACAAGTCCCCGCTTTACACATCATTTACAATACAAAAACCAATGTACAACTATGACTTGAAAAGCCCCGAAACTACTGGAGCTCACCAAAGATCAGTAGTTGACCCGTAGTTTACTGTGTAGGTCTACTGGTACCTGTGCTTGCAACAAGTAAGGTAAGTCCCACAAGGGACGTCAGTACAAAGAATGTAATGAGTATGTAAGGTCATAAGAAACTATATGATACATAAATACTTCAATGGAATCAAATATATGTGAATAACCAATATGGATAAGTCACCATTCTATATGTATGAAAATATGTACATTACGTGGATTACTTTCTTTACTTTTATGCTCATTCATTAGTTCATCACTCACTTCTTCATTCACTACTCATCCTTCCATTCTTACAATGCCCGGGACCCAAGCTAATCAGTGGGTAATAATCCATAGTTAATCGGGATCGACCACGCTAGGCTTTTCTTTTACCCCTGGGATACCACCCGTAGTAGTTCGATTGACCCATGATAGGTGTTCTTTTCACTCCTGGTATACCACCCGAGATATTGGGATCAACCCATGCTAGGTATTTTAACCCCTGGGATACCACCCAAGAACACTCAAACAGTTATACATTACTTCATTTCTTTACTTTTGATACTTTGGTGATTATACATTATTGGAATCTTGGAACACAACAATATTTGAAACTTGGATATATTAGTCAATGAACATGAGACATGTGAATCACAATTGATCAATGAATAAGGGACATGTGATTAACAATAATTGATAACCGGATATGGAATACCTTAGAACCTTTCGGAATAGAACAAACGCAACGTCAATGTAACCTTACATACCTTATATTACCAATACTAATATACAATCCTAATTGGGAACACAATAGTCTAGCTCCTTCTTTACGTTTCACTCTACAGCACAAGTGCATAACGGAGCTTACATTAACAACCGACTACCTTACAAGTGAATAAAACGACAATGAGTTACATGATTGCCTTATAGCGTCATTTCCCCCTTGACAATAACATTTATGAAATTATCATACCATAAATACCACAACATTACAAACATTGAACAATACATCATAAACCAATAGCATGTCACACCAAGTTCATACTTACACTTCTCCATCAACACAACATCACAATTACTCCATCAAGTCACCTTAATACACTTCATAACAACATATCGACAACAACCCCACAATTTATAATCATAGAAAAATAACAATTTAAGGAACATAACCACACCATACATTTTGATATTTCATCCATACCATGCACTTTCATCAAAACCCCATGTCTCCTTTCAAGTTTAAATCACAAAGATGGCACATCTTTTAGCAAAAAAGCAAAAGTCCCCTATTCAGCCTTGCCAACATAACCATCATGATCTACACTATCTCTCATGTATAGAATATATTAAATTACAAGAATAAACACTTACCCAAGCTTGCAAAGTGATGATCTTTTCCAAAGTGTCCAAAGAAAAATGGTTGCCTTAGGGTTTGGAAAATAGAGAAATATCTTTTAGAGAAATGTCTAGAAAGGCATGTGTGAGTTTTGGAATAAAAATCTGATTTATTTGGATTTATATAGTCCTTGTGGTAATCCTTAGCCAATTCTTGGCATTTAATGCTATGTTTACTTGGTCAAATTTTAAGAATGGGCCATTTTCCCCTATGGGCCTTGCATTTTGGCTTTATTTTGGGCCTCAAATTGAGCCCATTTACACATGTCAACTTAGCCCACAAAATTCAATGCATGATTCACCCTATATCTCATGTTTAAATAATTCCATAAATGTCACGGCAATATTCAACTCACAAGATTCATGTTCGTAGCCTCAATCCCAAGAACAAGAAATTCTAGCCACTTATGGCTTAATTGAACATAATTTGATAAAGTAATTATGACGATGACTTAACCCCAACTCAGATGCAAAACTTACTCAAGAGTATCCATACTATGATGAAATAATGATACCATAACCTAAGAGTCCTCTTTATAGACTAATAATCGTAGAAGAAATTGGGCAAAAATCACCTCGGCACACTCCCGGGTGCCCCAAAGACTTAGAGAAAATATCAGCATTTGAAAGGTGTGCAGGGGAGGCCTAGAATGACCCTGGATGCGCCCCCTTGCTTCTTTTACCACAAAAATTTTAGGCCAAAGCGGCCTGGCATGCCACCTGCAGCGCCCTACACTTAATTTTTGATTTCGACTTTTCTTTGTGGATTTAGTTGGATCTTTCAAGTTCCAACCTTTTGCTTGCCTCTTATATTTAAGATCCTTTGCTTGGATGTCCCTTAATCCTCACTTTTCACCCCACAAATGCTCCACAAAGTCAAAAACACCTACTACAAAGGTCTAATCACATTTACTAGCACAATATCAAATGTTCCATCAATAACAATGCAAAATACGTACTTATTGCTCTCGAACCTAGGGTGAACATGGTTCAAGGTTTTCAAGTAGGTTCGGGAAGGTACGCGGTGTTACATCATACTTCCCTCTCTATCTACAAAAATAAAAACAAAAATAAACAAAACTAAAAGTAACTAATGTCAAAAATTTCTAGTGATGAAAAATAGGTTGCCTGCCAACTAGCGCTGGATTTAACATTGCAACATGATGCTACCTTCCAGATATCCTTAAGAGTGATAGAGGTTCCTTCATTTTCAATAATGCCTCCAAAGTAATGCTTAACTCTCTATCCATTCACTAGGAATCGATTGACAGATGAATTTGCTCTTAATTCTATGGTACCATATTGTGTAACCCTCACCATTTTAGAAAGTCATGTCTATTTTGATTTCAAATTTCCTCCAAATAATTTTAGTCTTAAATTATATAAAATCATGATGTCACCTAAATTACACCTCTAAACAAAGCATAAAGCGGTTGTTCATCAAATATAGAACCCAACTAGGTTGGGTTCGATTCTATAGGGAATAGGTCAAAATATCAATTAATGTGTATGTCTAGGCAATCAATAACAATTTCCTGTAAAAGAGGGTCTTTTTTAGTAAAGTGGTAATAATAATTGTTGAGTCCTTTGGATTGGTAATCAAAGTATGAGAGGCACTAGGATTGTGTTCCCCATGACTTTATAACTACATAGGCTATCCGTGCTAGCATTCTACTTCAATGCTCTGCATGCAAAATCCAATAATATAGGTTCATCTAAATGACTCTTGACCTTTATTAGATGAATATCACTCTTCTCATTTCAGTCTCTGAGTGTTCCACTCTAACCCTTGTATTTGATTTTAGATTAACTCTCCCTGCTAAGGCTCAAGTTATTAGATGAGGTTGATAGCTCCAAATCTCTGTTGTTATTTTCTTTTCCTAATCACTACTTCTCCCTCGAGCAAGTCTAGAATTCAAGTGAGCTCTAATGTTGCACACCCATTAGAAGGAAGTCATAGCAAAGAAAATACCAATACATGCATGCACACCAATCTAGAATTACCGTGCACTTACCCTTCTTTGTTAATTCGTTATTGTTCTTACAACCCTAATTGTGGTGCTTGGCTGCTCATAATTTTAAGAACACAAGAAGAATTTTGATAAGAAAGAATATCACAAACTTACAATAACAAGATGAAAAACTCAAAAATCTCACTTTGAATTAAAACCCTAAAAATCAATGTATTTAATGCCAAGATAAAAAATATGCCTTAGAACAATACAATAATGTAATGGAAAGTAAAATAATACAAAAGACCTAATAAGAGTATTTACAGACAAAATAAAACCTATCCTAAACATAACGGGATTTACTGAGTCGGTTGCATTGGATGAACGGAAGGTATGATTTTGGTTATATACCATGATCGTCCTTGGTGATTGTAGGTTGGTACTGGACTTTGTCATCTTCATATCATGGCTGGTATGATGCCCAGCACGAGCTCGTGGCATCTAGGTATGACCGTACGATGTAGCCATCTGATCTTCTTGTAATTTAACTTCTGCAAACTTCAAATATAAACCTTCCTCCCGTGATACCTTGGTACGATCGCGCCTTTGAGGTATGATATTGGAAGATCATTTGTATATCCTCAGGTAAACAAAACCAACTAACTACCAAGATGTTTAACCAAGAGAAAAACCAAGAGTACTACGGTAGTCGAATTTACACAAGTTCATCTCAAGCATGCATTAACCAAAAACATGTTCAACACCCTCCAAGACTATTAAACTCAACAAACGTTGTGTGTACACCTTCCACTTACCATAAAGCAATGGGATCAAGAAATGGTATCATTTATCAACAGACAACCCAACACTTAAACTACTGACATTAATCAAACAAGTAGCAACTACAAGACAACCCCTATGCCCTCACAACAAAGAATTCCCTATAACTCATCATATGCAACAAATATCAAGACTAGGACTAAAATGAATCACTCACTCTCACAAAGAAGTCAAGCAGTGTGAGTTTGATTCTATAGGCTTGCTCTTATTTTCTAAATTTTGGTTTTCAGACAGTCGGATTAGGATCACTATAGGAATTTTATTGGCTTGTAATGTAGGCTTTGGGACGGGTATGGTACATATAGATAAAGTGACGAACCCTCCTTGGCACCTCACTACTTTTGCTCCACTTTTCTACCTTCTTTATTTTTCACCCTTTTTTCCATTTTTCGAACCCAGGTGTGGTCTTATTTTCACAGCTTTTTCTTTTATTCTATTTTTCTTTTTTTTTTTTGTTCTTTTCGTCTCTTTCTCTTTTTTTTTCTATTTTTCTCTTTTTTCGCACAATACCACACCTGAGTATCTTTTTCATTTTACTAACTTTTTCTACATACCCAAACTTTTTTATGCACCCCTATGATAGACACCTTTAACTTAGGTGATTTGCCTGAGTTGAGATGCACAGTGTCCAAGGAGGGACTAGGCCCAACACAGGTTCATTATAAAAATTGGTATGGTGAATAGGCTAATTCAAAGAAAAAGGTCTACTTAGGCTTAAGTTTAGGGATCAAGGGATATCACTTTTATTTTGTAGGCTTTTTAGGCTTGTATTGGACTATTTGAAGAATGGCCTATGATCCTGTCCTAACCTTCTATCCTACAACCTTAGAGAGACTAACCGGGAAAGTTCTAGATCACACACAAACTCCGACTAGGTAAAACCTCACTCTCACTTAGCTCAGGGCTATGTATTCAGTAACTACCTATTCAGTTTATGCCAGTTTGGCCATGGTTATCAAGTTCATAAATTCTAATGCCATTACATGATCCAAACATTGGTCATAGTTTCAGATAAGCACACAACACATCACAAAATAAATTTTATTTTTTGAAAGTGTATCATTTAGATCATTACAAATAATTTTGCATGCTCCTTTCATTTTGACTGCGCCAAGTTCTCTTATTTTTCTCTCGATTACACATAATATAAAACAACATAAAAATAATCATAAAAACACCTAATCATTTCAGTTTTAACTCGATGGCACAACCAAGAGAAAAGAAATATGGCAAAAAAAAACCTCGACTGTGGTACACCCCCACCCCCAACTTGGAAATCATGCAATGTCCACATTGTACAAAAATACATAAAATCTAAAATGTAGGGTTAGGAACATACCTATGGTACACAAAATACAGGAAGTTCTCTGATCATCTGGGGTCATATATGGGACCCCTCCAATCTCCTCAGCTCTCGTGGCCTTGGTTATGGCCGAGTCACTCTTAGATAAGTGGGCATCGGTGGTGGCCGATGTACTTACCAATTTCACAGAGGTAACCTCTACACCCCCATCAATCTGAAACACCACCTCAGCTGTAGGTGGGATATCAATATCCTTCAAAATGCGTGCCTCAGATCTCTACTCGCTCACTTTTTCTCAATTCTTTGTCCCTTCCTTGTCTTTCCTCTTTCTCTTTCTATGGGGCTGTAAATCATAATCTGTTTCCTCCATATCCATGTTATCACCCTCAACCATCGAAGAATTAGTGTTGAAATCTAGTACTAATGTATCCACATCTATAGCAAAGTTTGCCAAAGGCAGAACCAAAGGAAGGGGAAGAGGTACAACCTATATAGTCCTCTTGATCAACACTCCTTCAAGTCTGCCAAATCCTTTATGACTGCGACCAAGTATGGTGTTTGAACCTTTGCTATCCTAGCCATCATTCAACTTTTAAATCTACCCAAATAGGTTTAAACACCTTTTACAACTGCCTTAATTTCATTAGTCACGTAGGGATTCAACCCCACCTCTAACTTTTTGATTCAGGTGTCATGCTTCACTTGGTTTCATATAAATTAATCCTAGAGAGTAGTCAGGATCAGTGCGTATCCTATGGTCACTGAATAAATGGTCCCCAAGGATGCTCTAGGCTACGGAGTAGAGGATGAAGTAGCATCGACCTCAGAAGTTGGTATCTCACTAGCTGGAGCACCTCCTATGCATATTGCATAGGTACATAAGGAAATGGACCTTGATTCGAAGCGGTCGGGTTCCTCATATACTTGATAAAAGCAATATCCTCTCTTTTCATTGGCCGAATAAATCTATCAACTGCCAAGATAGCTGACACCTGTGAATCTTGCATTAACTGTTTAATTAGACAAAGGAATAACAATATGGTGCTGAACTGCAATACTCTATCTCGAATCTCATCTGTAATGATTCATGGAATGTTAACCTCTTACACAGACATGAATGCTACTGTTAGGCCCGCATTGTCTGCGCTACGAGTATTATCATTTGCTATCGGTACAATGCGATGCCTCACTATCGACCACCAGTCCTTGGCTATGAACTTTAGAGTGTGCTTATAGATGGATGACCCATTGACCCAAATTGCCTAATCTCCAACTTTTGTAATATGTTCTGCCAACCACTTGTAGTGCATCAGCTTGTTATCAGTGGTTAATTTCTTAACCCTTTTCAGATCTGTGAGTTAATTTCTTAACCCTTTTCAGATCTGTCATCTAGAAATCATACTCTAGAGTCTTTTTCACTGACTCAAAAGTATTCCTGAAAAAGTCTTTAAAGATAGCCTTGATGGAAATATCAATCTTCTTACCCTACAATAATACCACGTGCAAATGAGGATGCTTCCTTATGTCCTTGTCTTTGCCTGAGGGAGTCATGTTCTTAATTATCGCAACATAATTTCCATAGAATTACCTCACCATTTATGAACTGTAGTTTTGTAGTGACATCATCAACCATCCCAACTCTATTTTTTAAGGAAACCCCGTCTATGTAGTAATCTCAGGAGTTTGGCACACTCTACCGCCTTGGTTATACACCTTTTTGAGGCACATCTATAGTAGACCCCTTAGAGGATTCAAGGTTGGACTCTTCTTCCTCCTCTGAGAAGTTGATCTCCTCAATATTATTCATATGATCACTCCCATCTGTGTTTTAGTGGTGACCTCCTTCTTCAGACTGGGGAATTTCCACAAGGGTAGCTGTAGGCACCAAGGCAGTAGATGTCATCATCCTGACCTTCTCTATTTCTTTAGTCCTAGCCATAGTGGTCCGAGGTGTGTATTTATCATTGGATATACTTTCAGAATACTCAACCTCAGACCCACTTGACTCTTGATACTCACTCTCAAAGGTTGGAGGTGTTTCTTGGGGTGCCTATTTATTTGAGACCTCCTTTTGCATCTGCTTGAGGGTTTTAGGTGCCATAGTACTTGTACAAGAAATCATTAGTCTCGGTTTTGAAACACAATGATAGGTTCAGGAATTTACTCAGACAAGCCTTCTTATGATTGTGCAATGAAGGTACGATCGTTCCTTCGATCGTAGGAAGCTTAACTCAATAGTACTGGAAAGCTATCACATCAAATGATCACATACCACGATCGTGCCAAGATAAGACAATCATGGGATGTGATCGTCTAATGAACACCTATGAGGTGAAAAAATTGCACTCCATCATGATCCAACCCATAATCATACATTGATACCACGATTGTTGGTTGTGTCATGGAGTGTGTACAGATACTTATCAATTCAAACTTCTAAGGATTGAACCTTATTTAACCTAATTTTAGAGTAACAGGGGTACTCAGACTTCCCCTTGATCATACCAACCACTCAAACATAACATACCCATTTGAATTTTAATAACAAAAATCACAGTGGCCGATTTTAGCTCTTTCTGAACTCAATTTTATAAGCGTAATTCCTTTTTGAAGGTTCCCAATATCACAACTTCTTTCAATTTTACACATACACCATAATTTTTACTCATGAGAGAGAACACTTACCTAGTGATGGATTTCTAATATAGGAGTTTAAGAATTTGAGGGAGAGTACGAGCAAAGCACTCGAATTTGCTTCAATTCTTGGTAAGAATCATTTGATTTTGCTCTTGTACTTGCTTGATCGTATTTTCAGGTGTGAAATTGAGTTTGAATGGGGAAGAAAGCATATCTAGTCAAGGATATACAGATTTGGGAATCAAAACTTGAGTTGGGTCAGGTTGGATCGGGTTTCATTTAAATATTTGGACTCAATAGACGACTTGTACCTACGATCATTAAATCAACCCACGATCGTGGTATGTGTTTGTACTAGGAGACCTTAGAAAACTTACCTGGGAGCCTACGAAGCTTATAGATGATCATAGTATCTAGTCACGATTATTTCTTAAAATAGTAGATTAGATTATCTGATTTATGGTTTTCAGGAGTTTGATCAAACGATTAATACCACGATCATGACATCGAGGTACGATCGTGGTGACCAATCATATAATAATGCCTGAAACTCATTCCTCTAGATTTTATGCAGATGACTGAACTCCCGAACATGGGACCTTCCCATAGTCTTGCAATTCTTTCATGGGTTCAGTACTCGATCCAGTTACTTTATTTCTTTTCTACATAGTCGTTGCGCAAGTAACACACATTACCCTGTAAAGAAAAAAGTATAAAATCCTTGGGTTGCTTCCCAAGCAGCGCTTAATTTAACGTCACAGCATGACATAGCTAAGTTGGTTACTCAAAATTCACCAACTAGCCTATGGGTTACCTCCCATGAAGCGCCTGATTTAACGTTGCGGCATGATGCAACTCACTTGATTACTCAGATTTCGTCAAGGGTGAGCTTCTCAATTTTTTTAACCTCTTTTGTAGTTCCAATGTAGTGTTTCACACGCTGAATGTTCACCTTGAACTGAACACCATCATGCCTTTTCAGCTCAATTTCCCCAAGCATAAATACCTTTACCACAGTGAATGGTCCAGACCATTTGGACCTCAACTTTCCAGGAAACAAGCAAAGCCTCGATTAAACAACAATACCAATTTACCTAGGTTAAATTCTCTCTGTTCAATCTTTTGGTCATGGTACAATTTTATCTTTTCTTTGTACAAGGATGAACTCTCATAAGATCTGAGATTGAATTCATCCATCTCATTCAATTGTTCTAGTCTTGGATTCGCTGCCTTAATCCACTCCAGATTTAACCTCTTCAATGCCCATAATGCCTTATGTTAAAGTTTGACAGGAAAGTGGCATGATTTTCCATAAATAAGATGATATGGAGACACACCAATAAGGGTCTTGAACTTTGTATGGTAGGCCAATAATGCATCATCCAACTTTCTAGCCCATTCCATCCTATTGGCATTCACGATCTTTGCCAAGATGGACTTGATCTCATGATTGGAGACCTCAACTTGCCCGCTTGTCTGAGGATGGTAATGTGTCACCACCTTATATTTCATACCATATTTCTCAAGCAAGGCTTTGATTAAATGATTGCAAAAGTGTGAGCATCCGTAACTAATGATATCCCTTGGTGTACCGAATCTGGAAAATATATTCTTTCTCAAGAATGATGTGACACTCTTACCTTCATTATTTGGAAGCGCAACCGCCTCCAACCACTTCAAAATGTAGTCAACATCCACCAAGATATACTTCATACCATGTGAACTCAAAAGGGAACCATAAAGTCAATACCCCATACATCAAACAGCTCAAGCTCTTAGATAGCAGTCATTGGAAGCTCTTACCTTTGCGAGATATTTCCTTGTCTTTGGCATTGGTGACAAGCCTATGCGTATTTATGTGTATCTTACTAAATGGTGGTCCAATATTTTCCATATTGCATGATCTTTTGTGCAGTCCGCGCACCGCTAAAACGGCCTCCTAACTGGTGATGAGTGACATGCCTCTAAGATACTTATCATATCAACCTCAGGAACACATCTCCGAATCACTCCATCTCCACAAATTCGGAACAAGTATGAATCATACTAAAAGAAATTCCTCACCTCATGCAGGAACTTCTTACATTGATGAAAATATAGGTATTTTGGAACCATATCACTCACCAAATAATTTACAAAGTCTGCAAACCACAGAATCAAATCTTGTGATGCAGCTAAGACCTGCTCATCCATAAAAGTATCATCAATCTTAATCTCATCCTTCAGTTTCAACATGGCCTCTTCTTCAAGGCATGATAAGTGGTCAGCCACTTGATTCTCAGTCTCCTTTCTGTCCTTGACCTCAAAGTCAAATTCCTACAAAAAAAGTACCCAATGAATCAACCATAATTTTGTATACTTTTTTGCTATAAGGTACCTAAGAGTTAAGTGGTCAGTATGCACAATCATTTTTGTACCAAGCAAATAGGATTACAATTTCTTACAGGCAAACACTGCAACAAACAACTCTTGTTCAGTCACAGTATAATTTTTCTGAGCAGGGTTTAGTGCTTTGCTTGTATAATAAATGGGGTGTAAGATCTTCTCTCGCCTTTGACCTAGGACTGTACCTAGTGCCAAATCACTAGCATCACATATAACCTCAAACGACAGGGACCAATCGGGAGACACAATAATAGGTGATGAAATTAACTTCTCTTTCATGCACTCAAACGCCGTCAGACATGCATCATCAAACATGAACTTCAACTCCTTCTCCAACAATTTGTATAATGGATTTGCAATTTTAGAGAAGTCCTTGATGAATCTCTGATAAAATCCAGCATGCCCCAAAAAGCAATGAATACCCTTCACAAAAAAATGGTGGGGGCAACTTTTTAATCACCTCAATCTTTTCCTTGTCTACTTCAATCCCCTTTTTTGAAATCTTATGACTGTCCTATTCCTTCTTTGACCATGAAATGTCATTTCTCCCAATTTAACACCAAGTTACAATCCTCGTATCTTCTCAAAACACCAGTAAGATGTGCCAAATAATCTTTAAATGAGTCACAAACAACTGAGAAGTCGTCCATAAACACCTCAATGGTGTCTTCAACCATGTCAGAAAAGATAGACATCATGCAACACTGAAATGTGGCTAGTACATTACATAGACCAAATGATACAAGATTAATGGCCATCATAACTTTTGATGCCATCATTCGTGGCCAACACATGGAGAATCTGATTTTGGACACATAACAAAGCAAATTCGTGTGTGGAAGGTTGCTTGGAGGCTTGCCTTGATGACTACCCGAGGCTCCAAAGAATTGCAAGGGTTGAAGTGTGAAGAAGGAGTCCTTACACTCCATGACCGCCCCTTATTAAGGGTGTTTTGGTCTTTTTGTGCCTTTTCTTTACACTCCATAGGAGCCTCTTTTCATTAAGGGTAGTTTGGTCATTTGATGTAATAGTTATAAATAGGCTTCATTGGTCTTATTTTCTAGTTAGTTGATTATGGATATTTGAAAGACTTCTTCTTCTCTCTTTGAGAATGTAGTGTAGGGCTTGGAAAGGCCAAGTAGTGTAGGGCTTGGAAAAGCCATTATTGATCCTTGCTTAGAAACGGTGGTTGTAAGGCGGAGTCGATTCCCTTAGCGGTCACCATAAGAGTTTGGTGTTGTTATTGCGGGTCTTAGGGGTCTTATCGTTTGATACACTGTTTGGTTCCTATTTCTTGTAATCTCATATGTCAAGCTATCTATCCTTTTTTTTTGTAATCTTGTTAAGCTTGTGTTTGTAAATCTTGAAGTCTAGTGAAGCCGTGTGGGGCTCTTTCGATTCACTAGCACTTGTTGTTCTTGTGATAGTTGTTCATCTTGTTGTTGTTGCTGAAATTTTGTATTGTGGGTTTGATCTTGTATCATTTGGTATCAGAGCAAGACCGGTTGTGTTCCAACACAACCCATCTTGGGCTTGTTCTCGGATTAAACAAAAAAAAAAAAAAAAAAAAAAAAATTCTGAAATCTGTCCATTGAAGACAAAATCGAGAATGTTGTTGTATGTTTAGATCTAGGTGTTATTTTGCTTGTTTAGTGTGTTTCTAGTGTTGGTTTCTTTCTCACCAACACTAAGGTGTCTAGATCTAAGAGTTGAGCTTAAAATATTGACCATTGTTGTGGTGACTTGAAAAGTGGACCGTAGGTTGTATGTTGTTGATGACAATTGGTGGTTTTGTGTTATGTTCTTGAAGAAGTTGATGTTGTGTTCTTGAAGGTTGTTGTGGTGTTCATCTTGTTCTTCATCTATTCTTACAACTTAAGACAACAAAGGTATAGAATAGATCCAAAAGGGGTTAAGACCAAAGTCAAAAGGTTGTTGGTGAAAGACTTGCACCCATCACTTTCTAGACTTGACAACCACTTTTCCTTAAAACATGGAACCTTGTTTTGTGGGATTAGTATAGTCAAATCTTACCTTTTTGAGTTTGAAAAGTTGAAAAGAATACAAGACTTTTACTTTCCCTCCAAAACACATTGTCATATAACAAGTTGTGTGAATATTGAAATTTCAGATTTGTGACAAAAAAAAAAGAAGAAAACATCAACCAACCAAAGGCTGCCACGTCACCCCCAAGGACTGCCATGTCATCACTTCACCAAAATAGCTTAAGCTCAAATTTCAGATTCTAAGTTTCATTTCCTTTTTTTCTTTAGTTTCATTTCCTTTTTTTCTTTAGTTTCATTTCTTGATTCTAGTACTAATTAACAACTAGTAATCACCTACTAGATTGTGAGTTGGTTTTTGAATCCGTTTTCTTCGTGTTTTTCGTTCTTTGTGTGCTTTTCTCATTTTGATTCGTTGAACTTCTTTGATTCAAGTTCATAAGTAGATTTTATTTTGTGTCTTGAGTCAATCAAACAATAATCTATTCCGGTCGCTAAGTAGTGATTGACACCTTATTAACTACCGGAGTATAAGCAACTTTCAATATTCGCTGCTCCAATTGTGAGGATCACAAAGGTGAGTGTATACGAGTGTTGGTGAGGTGCTTTTACTACTAATCTTGTTGTTCATTTTGTAGGTACAAGGTGATATAAGGGGAACATATCTTGGTAGCCTCGTATTATTGTGACTACAACATGGGAGACTATGATTGTAGTGAGGGATTTTATGGCTACGATGATGTTGTAGATTATGGGGGCTATGAATATAGCCATGATCAAGACATGGGCAGATTTGAGGGTTATGGTTTTGAGGGAGAACATGAGGTGAATGAAGTGCCAAGTTCTTATGATGAAGTTGGGGCATATGAGGAGTCTTACACTTCCCATCTCGAACCTCAAATTGGTGTAAGGTATAACCCCTCCCTTCGCAAAGCTTATGAGAGCCATGGTGAGAGTGCACGTGTGGAGAATGAAGATTCATATTCTTCACCTTGTAGTACATTTTATCAAGGTCGAAGCGGTGTGAATGGGTATACTAGCTATAGTGTAGGTTGTCCCATGAGAAGAAGAGAGAATACATCTCCAAGGTCGAGGGGTACTCATGTGCCCTTGGGTTGTCCTAAACTCTACAATGTTGATCCTAGGAGAAGTGTTCACTCCGGAAAGGTAAGCATTGATGGGGTACCGGGCTGCCTCCTTGTGCTAGATGATTGGCGCCATAAGAACTACATCATGCCACCGATGGTTGACTATTTAGGGTTGTTTCGAGAACCTTTACTTGTTCCATATTCCTTGGACGGGTATAAGGTTACCGAGAGAGTGAGGATTGTCTTCACCCAATTTGAATACTATGAGGAGGTGTGGTGTGATATCTTTCCCTTGACACCAGGTCATGTATGCTTGGGTGCCGATTGGTTTGCACAACATAGAGTTCCAAATGTGCTAAATTGGCCTAAGGTTATAGTGGACCATTGGGGAAATTATCTCTTTACCTCAATTATTCCAAAACCGCAAGGAGATGTGATCACTTACTCCAAGCCGAATGATTATGAGAGACAAAAGATTTAGAGGAGTAAGGGTGTGAAAGGTGGTAATCCGAGAGTGGAAAAAGGAGAGGTTGTGTGGAGTGAAGTGAGAGGGTTACCACCAAATCATGCTAACTATGTTTGTCCTTTTCTTTCTAAGGACATTTGTGTAGGTACCAACATGGCAAGCGGAGAAGCACAAGGTCAAAGAGAAGTTGCTGCCGAAGCATGTGGGAAACCTTCACACCACGGCAAAGAAGAATTTACTCAAGAACTTCAAGGTAAAATCGCTTACTCTTACACTTTGGTGCATGTGAATGATAATTGTGTGGCTAGTAGCCCATTGAGTGTGAGTAGTAGCTTACCTATTTGTGAGTCTATTGATTCTTTGCCTCTTGATGATGATGTACATATTGTGAATGTGGATACACTAGTTGATCCTATTGATGACAAAATTGACTCTTCTTGTAAGATCAATTTATGTCCACCTAGTGTTGAAGCCAATGTGTTGAATGATGGTACATCATCTTGTGGGAATTGTGTTGATCAAATAAATAGGAGTGATCCCTTTAGTATGACCTCTAGTAAATGTTCTACTCTCGGTTTTACTCATAGGGATAATCATGTGCTTGAAACATCTTTGATACTTGATAATGATCTTTTAGAGAATGGATTTGCATGTTCTATATCCTCTTCATGGATAGATCCTTCTCTCTTTAAGTATAATATCTTGTTTGAAGATAATGAGTTCACTCCTAAAGAACCTAGTGGTGAGAATGACGTTGACGGTATAGCTTGTCTTGAAAGCTATAGCCTATATGCAAACCCACTATGGTGTAAAAACATTCCTCCTAAAGATGGAAATCTCTTCTTAGGAGATGAGAGTACTCTTAAGGGAAGGGAATGTGAGGTCTTGGAAAGGAATGATCAATTGGGTGATGATAATTTTGATTTGCTTGAATTCTTAAGAAACCCAATAAGTGATTTTTCCTTGAAAATTGATTGTGGTTGTGATCCTTTGTATGACACCCCACCCATGTTTGATGACTATAAGGATGAATTGCTTGCTTGTAAAGACTTAAGTAATTATTCCTTGGACTTTAGTGGTGGTATGTGTCTACTTGAGGGTACTTCCATAGAAAGGGAAGGTGTCCATTATTTGGAAATTACTTCTTCTACTATGTGTGACCTTGTTGTTGAGAGTACTCATGGTGATGATGTTGAAACTGGTAGTGAGTACTCACATGAGGACACCTTAGTTGAACTTGACTTGAGTGATACCATTCTCCACTCTCTATTTGCTTTTGATGATATGTATGCTATTGTAGAGAGTATATCTTGTAGTTTGGGTGAAGCCTATGGGGAAAGGGAGTATTGTCTAGACCCGTGTCTATGGCTACTCTTTCTATTTGACCCCGGTGCCGAATATAGAAATGGTGATGTTGGCGCACCCAACTTGTTGCTTGGTCTACATGACAAGCAAAGTGTCAATCTTGAAAACCCGAGAGCAAAAGTGTCATTGTTTCCTTGGGGTAATGTTTCTAAATGTGCATCCTTGCTTGACACAATTGTGTTTAAATTACAAGAATCTCAACTTGTGGATGCCAGGTTCTCTATTTGCTTGAAGGAAAGAATGTGGATGTGCTTAAATGCTTTGTCTTCACCCTTGTATGCCTTTACACTTGATTCTTTCCTATACTACCTCTTTGCCTATGATGACATCCATGCTAGTTTTGGATTTGTTTTATGTAGAGGTAGAAAATTTGTTGGTTTGTCCACTTGTATGAATGATAATGCTATATGGATCTTGTGGACATTAGAACCAATTGAGGCTCCACCCTTGGTGTGGTCTCTTGAAGAGATAAAGAAGCAATTGTGTCTTATGGCTCCTAAGATGAAGGTAGTTTTACCTTGTGGATTATTTGATGCCATTAGGACCTTTGTAGTTTCCTTATCTCTTGGTGCTTTAAATATCCAAATCCTTTGTGCATATTTTAATAAGTTTTTAATATTTAATTCAAAGGATCCTTGGTTATATTGCAAGTATAAGCAACCTTGGCATGTTGAGATGATTTATTGTGCTAACCCTAACCCTCATGCCATGAGGAGTTTGTATTTGTTTGTCCTTTCTTTGGTTTTGCAAGGTTTGGATTCGAGGTCGAATCCTTTTCAAGAAGGGGAGGATGATACAAGATTAATGGCCATCATAACTTTTGATGCCATCATTCGTGGCCAACACATGGAGAATCTGATTTTGGACACATAACAAAGCAAATTCGTGTGTGGAAGGTTGCTTGGAGGCTTGCCTTGATGACTACTCGAGGCTCCAAAGAATTGCAAGGGTTGAAGTGTGAAGAAGGAGTCCTTACACTCCATGACCGCCCCTTATTAAGGGTGTTTTGGTCTTTTTGTGCCTTTTCTTTACACTCCATAGGAGCCTCTTTTCATTAAGGGTAGTTTGGTCATTTGATGTAATAGTTATAAATAGGCTTCATTGGTCTTATTTTCTAGTTAGTTGATTATGGATATTTGAAAGACTTCTTCTTCTCTCTTTGAGAATGTAGTGTAGGGCTTGGAAAGGCCAAGTAGTGTAGGGCTTGGAAAAGCCATTATTGATCCTTGCTTAGAAACGGTGGTTGTAAGGCGGAGTCGATTCCCTTAGCGGTCACCATAAGAGTTTGGTGTTGTTATTGCGGGTCTTAGGGGTCTTATCGTTTGATACACTGTTTGGTTCCTATTTCTTGTAATCTCATATGTCAAGCTATCTATCCTTTTTTTTTGTAATCTTGTTAAGCTTGTGTTTGTAAATCTTGAAGTCTAGTGAAGCCGTATGGGGCTCTTTCGATTCACTAGCACTTGTTGTTCTTGTGATAGTTGTTCATCTTGTTGTTGTTGCTGAAATTTCGTATTGTGGGTTTGATCTTGTATCACCAAAAGGCATTCTCTTGAATGCAAAAGTCCCATATGGACAAATGAAAGTGGTCTTCTCTTGGTATTTGGGAGCAATAGAAATTTTGTTATAACCCAAATAATCGTCAAGAAAATAATACCATTCTCTACCAGCAAGACGGTCTAACATCTGATACATGAAAGGCATCGAAAAGTGATCCATTTTAGTCCATGCATTCAGCTTCCTATAGTTTCCATACAAACATGCCAACCAGTGACCGACCTCATAAGAATAAGCTCATTTTTCTATTTTTGAACCACAATGATTCCACCCTTCTTAGGTACATATTGGAATGGGTTCACCTATTTGCAATCTGTAATAGGATAGACCACCCCCGTGTCCAACCACCTGATAATTTCCATCTTCACCACCTCTTGCATAGGTAGATTTAATCTCTGTTGATTCTTAATACTTGACACACAATCAAGATCAAGTTGGATTTTGTATGTGTAAATTCCCGGCGGAATCTGAATGATGTCAGCAATGGACCATCCAATGACCCTCTTGAACTGTTTCAAGACAGACACCAAAGCCTTAAATTACCACTCCACTAAATTAGCTGTAATAATAACTGGAAAGATATTATTGACTCCTAAAAATGTATAACAAAGATAGGATGGAAGAATGTAACACCCCGTACGTTACAAACCCTACTTGACGACATTAAATAATATGTACGTAGGTATCGAGAGCTATAAGTATGCATTTGGTAAGGCTATTGGTGAGATAATTGAATTTGGCTCTTGTTATGTGGTTAAACTTGCATAAAAGGTGTTTTGAAATTTTCATTGCGCATTTGTGGGGTTCAAAATGAGTCTAAGAATACCTCTAAACAAAGTATAATAAGGTTAAGAAGTGAGTTAAAGAATAGGACTTGAAGTATCTATCCAAACCCGCGAAGAGAAGTCGAAAAATGGAATTTTCGAAAATTTTAAGGAGGGGCACGTTTGGTACCGTGCCACGCCGCTCTGGGATAAAATTTTTAGCCCATAGGTAGTAGGTTGGCGCGCCCAGGGGCGTGCCACCTTGGGTTTTCCACTTTTTCGAAAGTTGGAAATTTCTAAGTCCCAAGGGTATCCGGGGACGTACCGAGCCGATTTTTGCTATGTTTCTTCTACAACCAAGAGTATATACATGAAATGAATGACATATTACATTGGTATGATAAAAGTACTCGAGAACGAATTTGGGGTCAAAATGACAGTTTTGCCCTTAAGGTCAAAATAAGCCAAACTTGGCTAGAATCACTTGTTTTTGGGATTGAGGCTACGGATATGAATCGCATGAGTAGGAATATTGTTGTAACACGTATGATATGACTTAAACATGATAAATTATTGATTATTATGGGGTTAAGTGAATTGGGCCCAAAAAGGACCCAAAAATGAAAAGAAAACATGGCCCAATTAAGCCAAAAAGGACCCATTCTTCATCCTTGACCATTTGTACATGGAATTTAATGCCAAGGAGACTTGAGGGGCTATAAATAGATGGAAAAATCTGATTTTAATCAAAGGAGTGCACTTAACTTTTCTAGATATTTCCCAAAAATTGCTCTCAACTCTCAAGAACCCTAAAACCCCTAAGCCAACTTCTTGGAGCAAAATCATCACTTTTCAAGCTTGGGTAAATGATTATTGTTATGGATTAATATATTATATGCATTAAAGAGTATGTAAATCACATTGGTTGTTCCTGGAAATGTTGAACATGGTACTTTGTGCTTTTATAATAGATTTGTGATCCATGGGATTCAAGCTTGAATTAGGACTTGTTCCTTTGATGAAAGATCATGGTATGGATAAAATATGAACGTCTATGGTGTTATTTTTGTTGTTAAACTTGTTCTTGTATATAAGTGTAAATTGTGGGATTTTGGCCGATATGTGCTATGAAGTGTATTAAGGTGAATTGATGAATTATTTGTGATGTGGTGTGGATAAGAAAGTGTAAAGGAGGAGTGTTGTGGTGAAATGCAATGATTATTATGTATTGGTCAATGTTGGGAATATTGGAGGATTTTTTGAATAATGATGCTATCAATGGTTTTGTCAAGGGGAAATGACATGTTTCAAAGCAAACATGTACCCTATTGATGTTATATGCATTTGTGAAGTAGTTGTGGTTAATGTGAATTCCGTTATGTATTTGTGTTGTAGAGTGACACATAAATAAGGAGTGGGACTATTGTATGCACATCTAGGATTGTATATCCATATTGAGAGTACAAGGTATGTAAGGTTAATCTGTCCGTAACTTCCAGCGGCAAATAGTACCCACATTGCGATTTTACTAGTCTTATCCCGAAATGTGCTAAGGTATCCTAGATCCATTTATCAATAGTCATTGTCATATATTTCCTACACATGGATCATTGGTGAGTCTCATGTCTTATAATCATGGTTAATGTTCCAAAAACTCAAACAAAGTTATGTTCCAATGTTCCAATAGTGATTATGCTTATGTCTTTTGTTCATAGATTATTGTCTAATAGTTCCCATGGTGTTATGATTCTAATAATGTGATGTTTCCAAGTTATTCACATGTCTGTCACTCATTGGTTAATAATACAAAGTTTCCAATAATGTTATGTTCCAAAGTTTAAGTGATGTTATGACTATCAAATATCAATCTCAAATTAAAGATCAAAGTAATGCAAATGTGGTCATTGATCAAGTATGGGTGGCAAGTCTAGGGGCGTAAGCCTAGCTCGACTCGATCCCGATGTATTGATTTATGGGTGGCAAGTCTAGGGGCGTAAGCCTAGCTCGACTCGATCCCGATGTATTGATTTATGGGTGGCAAGTCTAGGGGCACAAGCATAGCTCGACTCAATCCCGATGCATTGATTTATGGGTGGCAGGTCTTAGGGGCATAAGCCTAGCTCGACCCGATCCCAGCATGATGATACGTTATGAAAAGACCCACTGATCAGTCGGGGCCCGGGTACATTGTGACAAGTGAGCATTGAATGTAAAGAAAGTAATCAAAGCAATTCATATGGCTTCCCAAAATGCAAAATGGTGACTTATCTACATTGATTATTCATATGTTATAAGTTCATTAGAATATTCATGTATTGTACAGTTTCATCTGAGCCTTGCATACTCAGTACTTATTTCGTACTGACCCCTTTTGGGGAATTTACCTTACTTGCTGCAGGCGCAGGTACCAGTAGGCCTCCCCAGTAGATTGCCAGTGTTAGCGGTTCCTTGGTGAGCTCCAGCTAATTCGGGGCTTCTCCGAGTCAGAGTAGATATATGTTTTGATGATGTACATGTTGTATAAAGCGGGGACTTGTCCCGACTTTTGGTTTGTATTGGTCAATGCTCTTGTTAGAGGCTTTTGTAGACGGATGTGGGGGTATCAGTGTAGAAGACATATGTTTTTTTGACTGGATGGCCTCAACGGCCAAGTTTCATATGTATGTATAAATATGTCCCATGTTTTCCTTTATTCGTCTTTCATATTCTTACGCAATGGTGGTTATGATTATGATATGCATATGATTGAACATAGGCAAAGGTTGGTTCTCTCGGGCCTTATCGGCTACGGGTGCCAATCATGTCTCGATGGGATTCGGGGCGTGACAAAGTGGTATCAAAGCAGGTCGTTCTAAGGGTGTCTACGAAGCCGTGTCTGAGTAGAGTCTTACTTCTCGATGTGTTGTGCACCATATTTATAAGTAGGAGGCTACGGGACATTTAGGATGTTGTTTCTGTTCTTCACTTCTAGATCGTGCAATAGAGCCAATGTTGTCAGTTGAAGTGTGTCTGATCATGGTATTTTGTTTTTCTTTTGTATAGTCAAAATGCCAATCATGAGAGGTAGAGGTGAATGAGCAGATTACCACCTGACCAAGCTAGTCAAGGTGGAGCGAATGCTGAAATATCATCGCGGTCTTTATCTACCTTCCCAGTTCCGAAAGAGCCAATTGATAGAGAAGTACCTGTAGATCCACCGATGAATGCCATGGATCAAGATCTTAGGAATGCTGTACATATGTTGACACAGTTAGTGGCAGCACAAAGCTAGGGACGAGCTGGTGAAGTGACATATGATGATGATGCGGCTAGAATGGCTAGTCGAAGAACAGAAGATTTCTTGAAACTTGACCCTCCTATTTTCACTGGGTCAGATCTAAAAGCAGATCCACAAGACTTCGTGGATCAAATTCATAGGGCCTTGGAAGTTATGCATGTGAAAGGGGTCGAAACAGTTGAACTTGCTGCATATAGGCTGAAAGGAGAGGCAATATTATGGTACGAGGATTGGAAGAAATCCCGTGATATTGGTGCAACTCCACCTACGTGGGAAGAGTTTAAAATTGCTTTCCTTGATCATTACTTGCCCTATGAGATCTATGAGGCACGTGCGGATCAGCTCCTAAATCTCCGTCAAGGAAATTTGAGCGTGAGGGAATATAGCTTGCAATTTAATTCCTTGGCTCGATATGCGCCAAATGTTGTGGTTACGATGACAGACATGGTCCATAGATATGTGGATAGACTAGAGCCATATTTGGTACGGGATTGCACTATTGCTGCCTTGAATAAGGACATGGACATTGCTCGAATACAAGCCTTCGCTCAGAAAATGGAACACCAACGCCAGAGAAGAAGAGTGCATGAATTTGATAGGGGACAGTCCAAAAGGGCTAGACCTATGGGACCACCTATGATGTCCCATGGAGGATCTAGGCCCCGCATGTTTCCTAGACCACCTAGACCGTCGTTCTCTTATTCCACAGGGGGTGCTCACTCACAGTTTCGAGGGTCTAGGGGTGGTCCATCGGGGCAGAGTAGCGGAGTTCATAGGTCACAGGTAGCAGGTTTTCCTCATCAACAATGTCAGCACTGCGGGCGTATGCACACAGGTACATATCGATCAGGGACGATTGTCTGCTTTTGGTGTGGTATGTCGGGGCATATAGCGAGAGAGTGTCCATAGAGGAGCATGGGTGGTATAGCACGACCAGCTGGGTCGGCTGTTGCGTCATGAGCATCTGTTCCTTCACAAGGCCGAGGGGTGCAACCTATTAGTCGTGGTAGAGGTTCCAGAGGAGGAGCTAGTACTAGCGGTGTCCAAAATCCTACTTATGCTTTCGTGGACCGCCAGAATTCAGAGGCTTCCCCTGATGTTGTCACAGGTACATTATCCATATTCTCACATAATGTATATGCACTGATTGAACAGGTTGTACATTTTCCTATGTTACCCCATTGATTGCTGCAAAATTTGCAAAGGCACCAGAATTATTAATTAAATCAATTGAAGTGTCTACACCGGTTGGTGAATATATTATTGCAAAGAGAGTGTATCGTAACTGTGTGGTAACTGTGTGTGGTCATGATACATTGGACGATCTCATTGAACTAGACATGGTGGATTTTGATGTGATCATGGGAATGGATTGGTTGGTCTTTTGTTATGCTACGGTAGATTGCCGGGCCAAGAAGGTACACTTTTGTTTTCCGCAAGAAAATGTTCTAGAATGGCAGGGTAATGTAGGGGCACCACGAGGAAGATTTATTTCCTATTTGAAAGCAAGAAAAATGATTGCTAAAGGTTATATATGTCATCTAGTACGGGTGAAAGATACCGAAGCGGAACCACTAACTCCGCAGTCGGTCCCAGTGGTCAATGAAGTTCTTGATGTATTCCCAGAGGATCTTCCAGGTTTACCCCCAAAACGGGAAATAGAATTTGGCATTGATGTGATTCCAGGCACTCAGCCTATTTCTATTCCTCCGTATAGGATGGCTCCAGCCGAACTGCGTGAATTAAAGGAGCAATTGAAGGATTTGCTAGACAAGGGCTTCATTAGGCCTAGTATGTCCCAGTGGGGTGCACCAGTATTATTTGTGCAAAAGAAAGATGGCACCTTAAGAATGTGCATTGACTATCGGCAATTGAATAAGGTAACGATCAAGAACAAATATCCCCTCCCTCACATTAATGATTTGTTTGATTAGTTACAGGGTGCCAGGTTTTTTTCAAAGATCGACTTGAGGTCGGGTTACCATCAAGTCAGAGTTAGAGAAGAAGATGTACTCAAGACAGCTTTCCGAACACGGTATGGCCATTATGAATTTTTAGTTATGTCATTTGGACTAACAAATGCTCCAGCTGTGTTCATGGATTTGATGAATAGGGTGTTTAAGACATTTTTGGACGTGTTCATCACGGTATTCATAGATGACATCCTAGTTTATTCAAGATCACCGGAGGACCATGCTAATCACTTACGACAAGTGTTACAGATTCTTCGTGAACGGAAGTTGTATGCAAAGTTCTCCAAATGTGAGTTTTGGTTGAAATCAGTCGTGTTCTTGGGTCACATTGTATCAGATGAAGGCATACAGGTTGATACCCAAAAGATTGAAGCAGTGAAAAACTGGCCAAGACCTACGACACCCACAGAAATTCGTAGTTTTCTTGGACTGGCAGGGTATTACAGAAGGTTTGTGGAAGGTTTTTCTTCTATTGCTACACCTTTAACAAAGCTTACACATAAGGCGGTAAAATTTCAGTGGAATGACGCATGTGAGAAAAGCTTCCAAAAGTTGAAAGATAAATTAACCTCCACACCAGTTTTAGTGCTTCCCGAAGGTACCGAAGGCTATGTAGTATATTGTGATGCTTCCGAGGTTGGCCTCGGATGTGTGTTGATGCAACATGGTAATGTCATAGCATATGCCTCACGACAGTTGCGACCACACGAGAAAAACTATCCCACACATGATCTTGAATTTGCATCGGTAGTTTTTGCTTTAAAGATATGGTGTCATTATTTATATACGGATCACAAAAGCTTGCAATAGCTTTTTAAGCAGAAGGAACTCAATTTGAGACAACGAAGGTGGTTGGAGCTTTTAAAAGATTATGACATTGATATTCTTTATCACCCAGGCAAAGCAAATGTAGTAGCTGATGCATTGAGCCGTAAGGCAGTAGAAAGCACTAGTGGTCAGTTGAATGAAAAGCATTTGAATCAATTAGCCAGCTTGAGAGTTCGCCTTATGGAAACCTCAGATGATAGAGTTATGGTGCAGAATGCAGCAGAATCCTCCTTGATAGCTGAAGTGAAAGAGAAGCAATTTGCGGATTCTATTTTATTGCAGCTAAAGGAAAATGTACAGCAGAATTTGACCAAGGCATGTGATATTACACCGGAAGGGGTGCTTCAATGTCAAGGGAGACTATGCGTACCGGATATAGATGAGATGAGGACACGAATTATGATAGAGGCACATCATTCGCGCTATTTTATTCATCCGGGTGCTACTAAAATGTACAATGAATTGAAAGAAGTGTATTGGTGGGCCAACATGAAAAACAACATTGCAGAGTTTGTCGCTCAATGCCCGAATTGTCAACAAGTGAAAGTAGAGCATCAAAAATCGGGAGGTTACATGCAATGTATCAATCTTCCAGTTTGGAAATGGGATATGATTAACATGGATTTCATTACGGGTTTGCCTCGTACATTGCGGAAGTTTGATTCTATATGGGTTATAGTGGACAGGCTTACCAAGTCAGCGCATTTTCTACCGGTCAAGACGACCTATGCAGCGGAGGATTATGCGAAGTTGTATGTGAAAGAGATAGTACGATTGCATGGTATTCCACTTTCCATTATATCAGACAGAGGAGCACAGTTCACAGCGCACTTTTGGAGGTCTTTCCAGCAGAGTTTGGGTACACGGGTGAATTTGAGTACGGCTTTCCATCCTCAGACTGATGGACAAGCAGAATGTACTATTCAGACACTTGAAGATATGCTACGAGCTTGTACGTTAGATTTTCAAGGCAGTTGGGACGACCATTTGCCTCTTATTGAATTTGTATATAAAAATAGCTATCATTTAAGTATTAAAATGGCACCTTATGAAGCTTTGTACGGAAGGAAATGTAGATCACCAATAGGATGGTTTGAAGAAGGTGAAACTGCTTTACTTGGGCCAGATATCGTTTATTAGGCTATGGAAAAGGTTAAGGTGATCCAACAGCGGTTACAAACGGCTCAAAGTCATCATAAGTCATATGCGGATGTTAGAAGAAGAGGTCTTGAATTCGCCATAGGTGATTGGGTGTTTTTAAAGGTATCACCAATGAAAGGGGTAATGTGGTTCGGAAAGAAAGGGAAATTGAGTCCACGTTACATAGTCCCATATGAAGTTATTAGAAGATTTGGGCAAGTTGCTTATGAATTAGCACTACCTCAAGAACTTTCTTCAGTCCATTCGGTATTTCATGATTCGATGCTTCGAAAATGCATAGGAGATCCATCTCGTATTGTTCCCATTGAAGATTTTCAAGTTACAGAGGATCTTACTTATGAAGAGGTACCCATTGCTATCCTAGATCGACAAGTGAAAAGATTGAGGAATAAAGACGTAGCTTCCGTGAAAGTCCTTTGGCGAAATCAATAAGTAGAGGAGGTCACATGGGAAGCTGAAGAGATGATGAAATCCAAATATCCCCATCTATTTCAAATGGATCAAGAAGTTCAAAGTGCGGGAGTGGAGCAATAACAAGTAAGTCTCCATGAGCCGTAAAAGTTTATGTATATGTATGCTAATGTAGAGATGCTTTGATTGTAATGGCAACAATATTGTTAACATTCGAGGACGAATGTTCCTAAGGGGGGGAGAATGTAACACCCCCTACGTTCCCAACCCTACTTGACGACATTAAATAAAATGTACGTAGGTATCGAGAGCTATAAGTATGCATTTGGTAAGGCTATTGGTGAGATAATTGAATTTGGCTCTTGTTATGTGGTTAAACTTGCATAGAAGGTGTTTTGAAATTTTCATTGCGCATTTGTGGGGTTCAAAATGAGGCTAAGAATACCTCTAAACAAAGTATAATAAGGTTAAGAAGTGAGTTAAAGAATAGGACTTGAAGTATCTAACCAAACCCGCGAAGAGAAGTCGAAAAATGGAATTTTTGAAAATTTTAAGGAGGGGCACGTTTGGTACCGTGCCACGCCACTATGGGCTAAAAATTTTAGCCCATAGGCAGTATGTTGGCGCGCCCAGGGGCGTGCCACCTTGGGTTTTCCACTTTTTCGAAAGTTGGAAATTTCTAAGTCCCAAGGGTATCCGGGGACGTACCGAGCCGATTTTTGCTATGTTTCTTCTACAACCAAGAGTATATACATGAAATGAATGACATATTACATTGGTATGATAAAAGTACTCGAGAACGAATTTGGGGTGAAAATGACAGTTTTGCCCTTAAGGTCAAAATAAGCCAAACGTGGCTAGAATCACTTATTTTTGGGATTGAGGCTACGGATATGAATTGCGTGAGTAGGAATATTGTTGTAATGCGTATGATATGATTTAAACACCAGAAATTATTGATTATTATGGCGTTAAGTGAATTGGGCCCAAAAAGGACCCATTCTTCATCCTTGACCATTTGTACATGGAATTTAATGCCAAGGAGACTTGAGGGGCTATAAATAGGTGGAAAAATCTGATTTTAATCAAAGGAGTGCACTTAACTTTTCTAGATATTTCCCAAAAATTGCTCTCAACTCTCAAGAACCCTAAAACCCCTAAGCCAACTTCTTGGAGCAAAATCATCACTTTTCAAGATTGGGTAAGTGATTATTGTTATGTATTAATATATTATATGCATTAAAGAGTATGTAAATCACATTGGTTGTTCTTGGAAATGTTGAACATGGTACTTTGTGCTTTTACAAGATTTGTGATCCATGGGATTCAAGCTTGAATTAGGACTTGTTCCTTTGATGAAAGATCATGGTATGGATAAAATATGAACGTCTATGGTGTTATTTTTGTTGTTAAACTTGTTCTTGTCTATAAGTGTAAATTGTGGGATTTTGGTTGATATGTGCTATGAAGTGTATTAAGGTGAATTGATGAATTATTTGTGATGTGGTGTGGATAAGAAAGTGTAAAGGAGGAGTGTTGTGGTGAAATGCAATGATTATTATGTATTGGTCAATGTTGGGAATATTGGAGGATTTTTTGAATAATGATGCTATCAATGATTTTGTCAAGGGAAAATGACATGTTTCAAAGCAAACATGTACCCCATTGATGTTATATGCATTTGTGAAGTAGTTGTGGTTAATGTGAATTCCATTATGTATTTGTGTTGTAGAGTGACACATAAAGAAGGAGCGGGACTATTGTATGCACATCTAGGATTGTATATCCGTATTGAGAGTACAAGGTATGTAAGGTTACTCTGTCCGTATCTTCCTGCGGGAAAATAGTACCCACATTGCGATTTCACTAGTCTTATCCCGAAATGTGCTAAGGTATCCTAGATCCGTTTATCAATAGTCATTGTCATATATTTCCTACACATGGATCATTGGTGAGTCTCATGTCTTATAATCATAGTTAATATTCCAAAAGCTCAAACAAAGTTATGTTCTAATAGTTATTATGCTTATGTCTTTTGTTCATAGATTATTGTCCAATAGTTCCCATGGTGTTATGATTCTAATAATGTGATGTTGCCAAATTATTCACATGTCTCTCACTAATTGGTTAATGATCCAAAGTTTCCAATAATGTTATGTTCCAAAGTTCAAGTGATGTTATGACTATCAAATATCAATCTCAAAGTAAAGATCAAAGTAATGCAAATGTGGTCAATGATCTAGTATGGGTGGCAAGTCTAGGGGCGTAAGCCTAGCTCGACTCGATCCCGATGTATTGATTTATGGGTGGCAAGTCTAGGGGCGCAAGCCTAGCTCGACTCGATCCCGATGCATTGATTTATGGGTGGCAGGTCTTAGGGGCATAAGCCTAGCTCGACCCGATCCCAACATGATGATATGTTATGAAAAGACCCACTGATCAGTCGGGGCCCGGGTACATTGTGACAAGTGAGCATTGAATGTAAAGAAAGTAATCAAAGCAATTCACATGGCTTCCCAAAATGCAAAATGGTGAATTATCTACATTGATTATTCATATGTTATAAGTTCATTGGAATATTCATGTATTGTACAGTTTCATCTGAGCCTTGCATACTCAGTACTTATTTCGTACTGACCCCTTTTGGGGAATTTACCTTACTTGCTGCAGGAGCAGGTACTAGTAGGCCTCCTTAGTAGATTGCTAGTGTCAGCAGTTCCTTGGTGAGCTCCAGCTAATTCGGGGCTTCTCCGAGTCAGAGTAGATATATGTTTTGATGATGTAAATGTTGTATAAAGCGGGGACTTGTCCTGACTTTTGGTTTGTATTGGTCAATGCTCTTGTTAGAGGCTTTTGTAGATGGATGTGGGGGTATCAATGTAGAAGACATATGTTGTTTTGACTGGATGGACTCAACGGCCAAGTTTCATATGTATGTATAAATATGTCCCATGTTTTCCTTTATTCGTCTTTCATATTCTTACGCAATGGTGGTTATGATTATGATATGCATATGATTGAAAATAGGCAAAGGTTGGTTCTCTCGGGCCTTATCGGCTACGGGTGCCAATCATGTCTCGATGGGATTTGGGGCATGACAAAGAACTTTGAGCTCCAAGATTGGAGGCTCCTGGATAGAAAGCTTAGCTAGTGGGGTCACTCTATTCTTCAAATCAAGATCTAACTTCTTTGGTGAATAACTGTATGAACCCCTACCATTAAGTGCACTCACCATCTCATCTTAATTCTCAGTATCATAACCATCTAAATTCATAATTGCCGCTGCAAGTGCTTTAACTCCAAGACTTTCCTCAATAGGAGCTACCAATGCATCCTCGTTAACTGTATCAATCACTCAAATCACACGTATATCCTTTGGCTGCTTCATGGATAGGCAGGCATTGAAGGTGACCTGTTTGCTATTCAATCAAAACTTCATTTGACCAGTATTCATATCAACCAATGCATGTCCAGTCGTAAGGAATGATCTCCCCAAAATAAAAGGAACCTTAAAGTCAACCTCACAGTCAAGAATGACAAAATCATCTGGAAATATAAAGGATGCAACCCTTACCAAAACATAACACAAGATTCCCATAGGCTTCTTCATAGTGCGGTCTACCATGAGAAGCCCAATCAAAGATGGTTTGGGCGACCCCAACCCCAACTGTCTATAAACTACTAGCGGCATTAGATTAATGCTAGTGCCCAAATCGCATAGAGATTTTGCTAAGTTGAAAGATTCAATAGTTAATGGGATCGTGAACACTCTAGGATCTTCCTTCTTATCAACTAATGATTGAGAGGCGATTGCACTACAATGGTGCATATTGTCGACTAGCTCAAAGCTCACTATCCTCTTCTTAGTCACTAAACCTTTCACAAAATTTGAGTAACCTGGAATTTGTTCTAAAGCCTCAACTATAGGGATATTCAATTATAATTCCTTTAGCATAGAAATAAACTTTTGATACTTTTCCTCTTCAGCTTTGTTCTTCAGTCTTTGTAGAAATAGAGAAGGATGTTGTGGAATAGGAGTCAATACCTTCGGGACCTCCTTGTCCTTCCCCTTTCTTGCCTTGGCCTCCTCTTCCTTAGGTAGAGGTTTTTTAGGTGTATTATCATCCACCCCCATGTCTTCAAATTCGACAACTTTCTCATTATCAATGATGATCAATTCTACCTCATTCTTGATAAGCACGGACATAGGTGGATCCATGGTAATCTTACCACTCCAAGTAGTGATAGCCAAGTAATGGCGATCATTTTTTTAGATTTTAGATAGTGTTGCTCGGAAGTGTACCTTGTTGATGCTGATTCAATGTGGTAGAAATCTGACTAAACTATTGCTTAAGATATTTTATGGTAACCGTATGTGATTCAACCTTATGATTCATTCCTAAAATATCCACCTGAATCTCCTTAAGGCAGTTTTCCATTTTCTCTACCCCTTTCACAACCTTTGCAAGTATGTATTCTATCTTTGAATTGCTTGAACCAAAATCACGATTCCCAGGTGGAACATAAAGGCCATTATTATCCTAGTAGTCATTCTTTCTCCTTTAATCTCTATCTTGATCCCTACTCCTATCACTATACCCAAATTTATTGTAATTGTTCTCCCCATAGTAGTTTCGACCTTGATTCCCTTACCTAGAGTTCCAAGTGTCTTGGTTAGACCCTTTGAACTTATTACGGTAACCCACCACATCTCTATCTAGACACTTTACCTCCTCTCTAAAATCCAAATATTCATACCTAGGTGCCTTACCTTGCTAACAAACCACATTCCCCTTTTTTGTTCCTGCTGCTTCAAATTGCTTAGTAAGTAACCCAATCTCAGTCCTCAACTGCGCTACCTCTTGAGCTACCAACTCATATAATGCTTTTTACTCTGCAGATGCTCCAATTGCATAAGTGATAGTGGGTCTATCTGCATCTCGAGTATGCCAACCACGTTTGGTTTTTGTGATTCGATCTAGAATCTTCAAAGTGTACACCTATCATAGACTCATAAATTCCCCATCAGTGATAGTGTCTGCTATAGCCTTGGTGTTAGAATTTAAAGCTCTGTAGAAAATCTCAAGCAAGTTTCTACCAGTCATCCTGTGATTTGGAACATTTTGCAGCTTTTTGTTGAACCTCAACCAAGTCTCATATAATGCCTCCGAATGTAACTGCATGAAGTTGTAATCTCATTTTTCAACTGCAACATTCTGGAAGGTGGAAAAACTCTGTCTATGAACTGAGTCCTCAACTCATTCCAAGTAGTGATCAATCCCAGTGGTAGCTCAGCCAACCATAATATAGCCTCTCCTATCAGAGAGAAATGAAATCACTGCAATCTAATCTCCTCTTAGGTCGCTCTAGGTAGATTTTATAAGAAGTACAAATTCCTACAAAGTTCATCACATGTATATTTACATCATCGGTGGGAAGGCCTGAGAACACCCCCTTCAATTTCAACAAGTTAATCATGGCACTAGTGATGTCAAACTTAGTCCCTGGAGGCCATTCAGGTGGAATAAAAACACCTATTTCAATCGGATCCAAATAATCTAAATCTTCCTCCAGGTTCTCATGATGAGGGAGATACTATCGTAGAGGGTGTTTCCCCTTATTCCTTCTCTGCCTTTCCCGCTCATTAAGTGCAGTTAGATGGTTTTCTTCATCTTGTCTTGCCCTTTCTTCCCTCGCTGCCTGCCTAGTAGTTTCTTATCTAGCATTCTCCTCATCCATCAATCAAGTAGTGATCTATTCTGTAGTCTCTTGACCATCATGCTGATGTACTAGCTGATTCAAGATTGTTGTTTCATCATGAACTCCCTCAAGAAGGGCTCCTTGATTATGAGCTACTTTATTAACCATCCTTCTATTAGCTCTCAGAGTCCTTTCAAGTTTTGTATCAATTTGAATCAGGGGATTGCCTTGACACCATGTATTAGCCATACACTGGTGTGTGCCTTAGAAACAACAAAAAAGTAAATCGGGAAATAGAAACCAACATCCCGACAAACACAATCAATCTTTTTCATAATCGTATTCCCCAGCAACGGCACAAAAATTTGATGTCGCTTAAATTATACCTCTAAACAGAGCATAAAGCGGTCGTTGAACATATATAGAACCCAAATACTTTGGAGTTGATCTCACAGGGAATAGGTCAAAATATCAATCAATGTGTATGTCTGGACAATCAATAACAATTTCCAGTAAGAGAGGTTTTTTTTAATAAAGTGGTAATAGCAGTTGTTGAGTCCTTTGGATTTTTAATCAAAGTATGAGAGCCTCTAGGAATGTGTTCCCCATGAATTCATAACTACATAGGCTATCTGTGCTAGCAATCTACTTCGATGCTCTGCATGCAAAATCTAACAAAATAGGTTCATCTAAACGTCTCTTGATGTTGATTAGATGAATATCACTCTTCTTCTCTCGGTCTCTAAGTGTTCCACTTCTAACCCTTATACTTGATTTCAAATTAATTATCTCTGCTAAACCTCAAGTTATTAGATAAAGGTTGATAGCTCCAAATCTCTATTGTTATTTTCTTTTCCTAATCTCTATTGTTATTTTCTTTTCCTAATCTCTACTACTCTCTCGAGCAAGTCTAGAATTCAGTCTAGTTCCAACATTGCATACCAATTAGAAGGCAATCATAGCGAAGAAAATATCAATACATGTATGCACACTGGCCTAGAATTACCATTCACCTAGCCTGCTTTGTTAATTCATCATAGTTCCCACAACCCTAGTTTTGGTGTTTAGTTGCTCATAATTATAAGAACACAAGAAGAATTCTGATAAGAAAGTATAATCACAAACTTACAATAACAAGATGAAAAACTCCAAAATTTCACTTTGAATTAAAACCCTAAAAATCAATGTATGTAATTCCGAAACCAAAAATATACCTTAGAACAATACAATAATGTAATGGAACGTAAACTAATACAAAAGACCAAATAAAAATATTTAGACAAAATAAAACTTATCCTAAACATAAAAGAATTTGTGGAGTTGGTTGCTTCGCACGAATGGAAGGTATGATCATGGTTAGATACCACGATCATCCTTGGTGCTCATAGGTTGATACCGGACTTTATCATCTTTAGATAATGGCTTGTACGATGCTCAGTATGAGCTCGTGGCTTCTAGGTACAACCGTATAATGTTTTCATCTGATCCTCTTGTACTTCAACTTTTACAAACTTCAAATCTGAACCTTCCACCCATGACATCATGGTACGATCGTGGAAGGTACTCATCTGATCTTCTTCACTTAACATTTGCAACCTTGTTTACAGGTCCACTTCCCACAATTAGGTTGTACAATCATAGGATCAATACACGACCATTAGAACATTCGTCTGGTTGACACTTGGGAATTCATTCTCTGGTTCATGCCATGATCACTTGGTACGACTGTGGTCAGATCCCATGGTCGTGGAATTGATTCGTCTGCGACACTTTTTGTCCAAAGTTCCATACTTTTCTTCTTCGGACCTGTTTGACCTATAAATACCCAAAAGTACATTATATTTATATAGAAATACCCTAGTACTTGAAAATATTCATAGTTTTACACATCAAAAGTGCCATAAGTTCACGGCACATCAAAGCACCAATTATCCCAGTTTAAATGCCCTATGTTGAATTCTTTTATGATACCATATATTTATTCGTTATTTGTATAACTTGAAATTATTATAAGCTCCAAAATGAAATTTGTCTAACTCTTCCAACTAGAGGAGTCTCTTTTCACCATCCTCTTCCATATCCTAGTTTGACTTCCTTACTACCCAATAAGCTCTATGCTCTTGCTCCACATATAGATGAAAAGCCTTACATAAAACCAACCTATAAGGGGATGTCCTAGTAGGAGTTTTATAAGCTATTCTTTAATCCCACAGAGTATCATCCGACTTTGTAGCCTAATCCTTCCAATTTATGCTAACTATTTTGTATAAGAATCACTGATTTCTTGGTTAGATATCTCAGCTTGCCTAGTTGTCTGTGGATGATATGTAGTTGTTTCATGTTAAACATGGGTAAAAGCTTGTTGAATAGTCTATTACATAAGTGGTCCCCTCATCACCTATAATTTCTTGTGGTGTCCTAAAATGTGTAAAGATGTTCTTTTTTCATGAATTTCACCACTGAATTAATATCATTTGTGGGAAGTTTTACTGTTTCCACCTACTTTTACATATAGTTTAAACCAACTAATATATATATATGTTACCTCCAGATGGGATGAAGACCCATATAGTCGATACCCCATTTTAATCCCCATAATCCCATTCAAGGGCATATCTTGTCATTGGTGTATGTTTCAATTCTTTGGCAACTGTCACAGGCTCTCACAAATGTGTACATGTCTTTGAACAATGTTGTCCAATAAAATCTTGATTGCAGAATTTTCATGGTTGTTCTATCACCACTATGATGACCCTCATAAGGCAATGAGTGGCAACTTTCTAAAATGGCTCTAACCTCTTCTTGTGACACACATCTTCTTATCAGTTGATTTGGTCCTATTTTGTATACATAAGGATCATCCCATAAATAAAGCTTGCTAACATGCCTCATTGTTATCTTACTTTTTTGAGTAACACTAGATAGGTAGATATTGTTAACAAGAAAGTTTACCATGTCTATATACCATGGTAACTTAAGGTTACTAACTACAAATAATTTCTCATCAAGGAAGGTCTTAGTGATCATTCCCTTATCTATTACGTGATACCTATCCTCTAATCTAGATAGATGGTCTGCTACCTAGTTTTCTGAACATCTTATATCTTAGAACTCTATATCAAACTTATGTAGTAGTAGAATCCATCTAATTAGTCTAGGGTTGGCATTCTTTTCTGGGAACAAGTACTTTGCCGCTATATGGCTTGTGTAGACAATTACTTTGGTTTCAACCAAGAAAGATCAAAACTTTTCAAATGGATAAACTGCAAGCAGTTCTTTTTTTGAGATAGTGTAGTTTTTCAGGGCTACATCAAGGTTTCTACTAGCATAGTAAATGGGGTGAAACTTTATATCTCTATCTTGCCCAAGTATTGTGCCCATAATATAATCACTAGAATAATACATATGGCTGAATAGTAATGTCATAGCTGGTGCAATGATCACATGAGCGGTTACTAACTTCTGCTTCAGCTCTTTAAAAGCCTTAAGATAGGACTTATCAAATTCAAAGTTACCATAATTTTCTAGCATCTTGCAAATATAAGAAGAAGTCTTGGCGAAGTCTTTGATAAATTATCAGTAGAACTATACATGGCCTAGGAAACTACGTACCCCTTTTATTGATAAAGAAAATGGCAATTTCTCAACGACTTCTACCCTTGCCTTGGTCCCTCAATCCTTAATTGTGAAATCTTTTGCCCAAGAGCAATTCCTTCGCAAACCATAAGGTGGCACTTATCCCAATTTAGAACCAAGTTAGTCTCAACGTATCTAGAAGGTATTGAATCCAAGTGCCTCAAGCATTCATCAAATGAATCCCCAAAGACTGAGAAATATTATGTAAACACTTCAACATATTTCTCTATAATATTAGTAAATATCTCCCTTATGCATATTTGGGAAGTTCCTGGTACGTTACATAAGCCAAATATCATTCTTGTGGAAAGCAAACATACCATATTCGCCAAACTTCTCATGAATCATTGCATCAATTATAGCTAAAAATCCCATCCTAAGAATAATATGAACTTCATTTTTAGCCTCATAATCTAAAATGATAAGGTACATTGGTAAAATAAATGGCCCCATTTTCACTAAAACACCCTCTATGATTCCATCAAGATATGTTAAGGAATGTTCTGCCAGTTGTAAAGTGACTGTGGTAGGAATGAGTTCACCTAGTCCTAAAATCTTAAAAACTAAAGTGGTCATAAAATTGATACTTGAACAAAAATCACAAAGTGATATTCCTACTTCTCGGCCTCCAATACTTCTTGGAATGGTGAAATTCCTAGATTCTTCAGCTTTAGTGGGATTTTAAATCTTATTCTCAAACTGTACTCCTAAATTAATGTAATTGTTTCAATTTCAGTTAACTGCCTCTTGTTAGAAAATATATCCTTCAAATACTTGGAATAATTTGGCACATCTTGTAGGAGCTCCACTATAGGGAGGTTCATGTAAACTTGTTTTAGAACTTAAAGAAATGTTTTACATATCTAATCTATTTTATGTTTCTAAAGCCTATGTTAGAAAGGTGGTGGTGGCTTGGTTACCAATTCTTTAGATGGTTTCTCAATTAGTTCATTACTCCCCCTTTCTAATTCTTCAATCACTTTAGCTCTCAAATTCTTATTTTGTTGTTTATTTCTATAGGGTTCTACCCTTGGCTCTTTTTCACTTCTTAAAGTGACTGCATTGACTATCTCTTTAGGTTTTCCTTAAAGTATGGTGATTAGTAGTTCTTATTGTGCTTTCAAGATTATTAAAGCTTGTTTTGTTTCACTATTTTTCTAGGCTTGGGCGTGTTGTGTTTTCTATTGAAGAATCATGAACTACCTCAATGTTTATTCAGAGAACTACTCATCTGTGTAGTCTGCTACATGTTGTGCTGCCTCCGAGTATCCCCCAAGAAAAGTTTGGGTGGTTTTTGTAGTTTACATCATAGTCATTACCATTATAACCCATACCTTAATTTATTTTCCCTACATAGAATACATACTCTGGATTAATAGAGAAACCAACATGAGTGTGATTATCACCACCTAACTCACACAAAAAATTGGTTGCTTGAATTTTCTAAACATGAGTAGAGCTTTGGGTTATAACACAGTACCTTACTAAGTTAGAAACCTCTCCAATCTCAACCTTCATGGCTATGACTTCATCTAATTCTAGCTTTTCTTATGCTTTTTGTGAAGGAGAGGAGAAAAATATTCTCTATTCTTAGTAATATCTATTCCCTATATAGATAAGATTGAGAAACACTTCAATATCATCATATCTCTTGGAAATGATTTTCCCCCTTGAACTATAGCATCTAGAAGTGGCTTAGAGTCTGGTCTTAGTCCTTCCATAATGTTATGTATAATGATCTCCTTAGGCTTCTGTGATGAGGGAAATCTCTAAGATAACCCTTGTACCTTTATCATGCCTATTATAGTGATTCATTATCTTTCTAAATAAAAATAGATATTCTTCCTCTTAACTATTTGGTGGGGTGATTTTTAGCTTTTTCGTATTTTGACCACTTTGCTCTTTCCTATTGTTGCTTTATATCATTTATGATTTGTAGGAAGGGTTGACATAGTCCCCAAATCATTTGAGGGTAAATTATATGAGTTTGAGGTTTTGAGTATCAATTAAAGTGATATAGTTGTCTTTGGTCAATATTTTGTGATCCAAGCGTTAGATGATAATTTTGTCAGTTCCATTAGATCTAGAATGTTGATTTTGGTTTAGTAGCATGGTTGGTTAAGATTCTGAGACTATATTATGAGTTTTGAGTGTTTGAGCGAGAAACTAGTTTATTTGTCCTAAAGGGGTTCTCGCGCTGTAACTTGTTGATAACGACCTCTTTTGAAAAGTCTGATGGTTTTATTGAGTTTGAAAAGTCAAATTTAGTCTAGTATCTCTGTCGGGTTATTTTTATTGGATCCCATGTGAATTTTGAGAGTCCATTCAAAACATTTTTAGACTTGGACTAGTTACTGGTGCCTAGTTTCTAGTGCACTGCTCATTTACTCATTGTAATCGTGTGGCAGGGGTTACGATCGCGAAGAGTAGGGTAGCTGTGCATCATGATCTTGAGGTGGGTCACCATAATCACGAGGTCCATGTCAGGTATTCATATTAATTGTGTGGATTCTTTCCATGACCGCAATAACCATTTAAGCAGTATTCAAACTTTGACCCTCGCGATCTTGTGGGGGTGCCATGATCGTGGGGTACTATTTACAGAATAGTATAAAATTGCCAATTTTGGAATTTTACTCTATTTTCACCATTTTCAAGCTTGGGGAACACAGTTTTGGGCAATTTCAAGAGGTTTTTTCATCAACTTTGATTTGGGTAAGCATCTAAACATATTTTCTATCATTATCTATTGATTTTATTGCTAAAACTTCTTCAAAATTTGGATTATAAACTTGGAATTTTGGGTTCTACCCGGTAAAATGAAAAATGAGTATTTCGATGATTTCTAACCCGATTTTAACTCAGTTTTCATTGGGATTTTAATTTAAGAACCTTTAAAATATGGGTAACATAATTCTTTATTTAAATTTCAGCTTTACCCTTTTAATTTTGGGGTCAATTTTTGATGTGATTTTAGACCTGAAACCAAAGTATGCCAATATGGATATCAGTAGACTCCTAATTACATTTAGATACCATTTTTTATAGATTGGAAGAATTCTAAAGCCACTCAGAAAAAAAGGCTTTTTGTTGAGAGGTTTAGGATTTTAAGGTAAGTGATGACTTAACTTTCTTTTGATTGTGCTGGATAAATAACCATTTATGTAAAGTATACTATAGATTGGGGACTTTATCATTGTTTTCATCTATTGAGATCATTATTACTGTGATGTTGCCCATTGGGGTCTTGTGTGAACATTATTATTGATTTGAGAGATTATTATTATTGACATGCCAGTGTGGGTGCTGGTGTTAGTGTTTTCTGAGCATTATGTGTTCTTTATTATTGTTATGATTCTCGTGTGGGGGATTGGATTGATATCATTGATGTGTTATATGATTCTTTAGTATTGGGTTGCCATAATAGGGCTTAAATTATGACTTATTGAAATTCTGGTGATTTGATTTCATTCATGCCATCGTTGAGCTCATTTTTGTAAATTGTTGATTTTTCTATGATCATGCATACTCATTCATCACATAGTTTCATGGAACTAAAATTATTATGGAACTTGGGTTTTTTTGCAAAAGAAAATGTACAATTTTATAAACTGTCATAAAATGTACAATTTTATAAACTGTCATAAAATGTACAATTTTATAAACTGTCATAACCAAGGAAAGTGCTGGCAAGGTTTATTGATGAGATTGTGATTACTATATAGATTACAAACCCTCTCATAGGTCCTCTCCTAGAAGCTTAGACTCAAAAGGTGTATACAAAGTGAACATTTGAGCATTGCATACACACCATATTCTTATGTTGTACTACTTTTCATCTCTTTTATGTAAATGATACAGCGAATTGAACTTTCATATACTATTGTCGGGATTGCATTATTATACTATTAGGAGCTGTACTGCTTGAGATTTTGGGACTTTTTTGCTTGCAGGGCTGATGCATTACATTTAGTTTACTTTACTTATTTAGTTGTCTATTTTTCTTGGTCATCTTGTAATGCCTACTGAGTTCAAGTGGACCATACTCACTCTTTCTGTTCCATACCCTTTTGGTGAAAATCCTAGTTCAAGTGCTATCCGTGGATCGTGATTTAATACAACTATGAGATTTCGAAGTTAGGGTGAGCTCCCAATCTGGAGCACGTCTTCTAGGCTTCCTCTAGTTATCTTATGTTTTTACTTTACTTTTAGAGATAGATATTATGTATTTGTACTTATGTTAGTTTTAGAGTTTTTCATTCTCATGATACTATATCTTTGGGGATTGGAGTTTTATTATTATTAAGATATTTATCTTCTTATCTTATTTGTTTGACTTTATCCTAAAGTCTTATTTTTAATTATTGTTTGTAACACCTGTACATTTCCGAACCTAATTGATTGTCTTAACATTTATGGAATTATTTAAACATGAGATGGTTGGTGCAGTACACATTAATTTTAGTGGGCTGAATTAGTCTTGTGCTAATGGGCTCAAAAGAGGCCCAAATATTAAGCAAAAGACATGGCCCAAATGGAAAAATGACCCATTCCACCTTTGACCAAGTAAACATATCAATTATTGACTAAGTGTTTGGCTAAGGACGACCATGAAGAACTATATAAGGCAACAAATCAGATTTTAATCAACAAAACACACATGTCACATTTCTAGATTTTTCCACAACATTCTCTTCTCTTACAAACCCTAAGCAACCATTTCTTTTGAACAAGATCATCCTTTTGAAAGCTTTGGTAAGTGTTTACTCTTATGGTTTAATATAATATATGCATAATATGGTGTGTAAATCATGTTGGTTATGTTGACAAAGTGTTGAGCAGTCCACTATGTGTGAAACAGTCTACTTTTGTTTAATCGGTAAAGGGTTTTGCCTTATAAACTTGAAAGTGGACTTGTAGTCTTGAAGGAAGTGAACTTGATGGATTAAATGTCAACATGTAAAATGTGGTTATTTCCCTAACTTGATTTCTCTTTGTGTATAACATTTGGAATTGTTGTTGTGAAAATTGTGCATGGAATTAGTGGTGTATTGAAAGGAGGATGTAGTTTGGTAATGTTTATGTGCATTGTGAAACCATGATTTTTTGTTGGCATCCAAGTTAACCTAAAATATGAAAAGATAAGCTTACTTATGTCCATGGACCATTTATTACAAAAAAGGACCCAAAAGAGACCCATTTTGGTCGAACCGAGCATCCGCCCTCGCGGATGGGGCACCTGCGGGCGCAGATGCCAATACAGGTGGCCCTGGACAAGGACAGATGGGCACCTGTGGATGCACCTCACCCGCCTGCAGGTGCAAGTGGCTTCGCTGGTCCCTCCAGAATTTTGTTTCAATTTTTTTTGCATCTCTTTGACCCCCCACGGCCCCTATACCCTTTTTGGATGCAATTATAAACTTATGGTATCATTTGAATGGCCCTAAGGGGCAGTCCAGAGGCATTTTGAATCTTATCAATTATGAATTATTGTTTTATGTGTTATGGTGAAAGGTATTAAGGTGATTTGATGGAGTAAATGTGTCGTGGTGTTAATGAGGAAGTGTAAAGTATAAACTTGGTGTGAAATGTTGTTCGTTTATGATGTCTTTGTTGATGCGTGGCATGTTTTGGTGTTTTTGGTATGGTAATGCAGTGAATTGTATTGTGAAGGGTGAAATGATGTTGTATGGCAATCATGTAGCTCATTGTCGTCTTATGCACTTGTAATGTATGTAGTTGTTAACGTGAGCTCCGTTATGTACTTGTGTTGTAGAGTAACACCTAAGGAAGGAGCTGGATTTTTGTATTCACATATAGGATTGTGTATTCATATTGTGAAGATAAGGTATGTAAGGTTTCTCTTTTTCGTATTTCTTCGACAACTTCTATTGTTCTCATTGTCATCGAAATGGTTTCTATTCCAAAATGTTCTAAAGTGTCCCATTTCAGGTTTGTTATGAATCATTATTCACATGCCTCTTATTCATTGATCATCGTTCCAAAGTTCCAATAATGTTATGACCACCAATTTATCAATCTCACAAAAGTAAAGGAAAGAAGTAATGCATATATGGTTACTTTATGGTTATTTTATGGTTCTTTGAGACCAGGTGGTAGCTCAAAGGGGCGAAAGCCTATCTAGAGATGATCCTAAGATTATTGGATCAGGGGGGAAGCTCAGTTGGGCAAAATCCTAGCTTGATGTCGAACATGATAAGGGGTATCCCAAATGAGTGAAAACCTAGCTAGGGTCTAACATTCTTTATTGATTTATGTTATGTTATGTTATGACCCACTGATCAGTTGGGGCCCGGGTATTAAATGATGGTAATATTTGACGGTAATATTGATGCTAATGAATGTAAAAGCGAAGAAAGTAATGAAGGTAAAGTACATGGTTCCACACATACATAATGGTGGTTTATCAATATTGTCCACTCACTTGTATTTGATTCCATTGAAGTTCTTATGCTTCATGCAATTACTTATGGCCTTACATACTCTGTACATTCTTTTGTACTGACGTCCCTTGTGGGACTTACCTTACTTGTTGCATGAACAGGTGCTAGTAGACCTCCATAGTAGGCTGCAGGTCATCTATGGATTATTGGTGAGCTCCAGTTCAGTTCAGGGCTTTCCGAGTCACGTATGTAAATTGTTTTGGTACTATGTAAATGTTGTATCAAGTGGGGACTTGTCCCGACTTTAGGCTTGGGTCTGTATATGTTAGAGGCTTTATAGATGTTGTGGGATAAATAAAGGGATGTAAGGAATGTATGCTTTTGATGTGATGGCCCTTACGACCAAGTTTCATATCTCTTGAATGTTTTTCCATGACTTTTATCCATTGGTATCTTGTAGCCATATGTGATAGAGTATTGTTCATTTAATGACATGCATACGAGTGTACATGAATAAAGGTTGGTTCTCTCGGGCCTTATCGGCTTCGGGTGCCAGACCGCCTCGATAGGATTTAGGGTGTTACCAAAGTGGTATCAGAGCAAGTCATCCTAGGGTGTCTATAAAGCCGTGTCCGAGTAGAGTCTTGGTTATGGATGTGTTGTGTACCACATTTATAAGAAGGAGGCTATGGGGCATTTAGGAGTTGTTTCTTTTTTTCAAGTCTTAGATAGTGCAATAGAGCCAATTTTGTAGGTGGAATCATATCTGACCATTGAAATTATTTTTCTTTATTATAGTAAAATGTCAATTACAAGACGAGGCAGGGGCAAAGGTAAGAAGGTAGACATGCTTGCCGGAGAAGGAACTAGTAGATCACCACCACCTGACCACGCTAGTCAAGGTGGGGCTGACACAGAATTTGCATCGCGGGCTTCTTCTACTTTTCAAGATCCAGGAGAGCCGGGAAGGAGAGAAGTACCTACCGAACCACCTGTTAATGCTACTGAGCAAGATCTCAGAAATACGATGAAAATGTTGACTCGTATAGTTACTGAACAACATCAAGGACAAGTTGTTCTAACTACAAGTAATGACGGTGCGGATAGGGCAACTAGTCGAAGGACATAGGATTTTCTAAAATTGGATCCTCCCACATTCACCGGATCAGACCTTAATGAAGATCCACAAGACTTTATAGATAAAATACAAAGGGATTTGGATGTCATGCATGTATCTGGTGTCAAAACAGTTGAGCTTGCAGCATATAGATTGAAAGGTGAGGCTATATTGTGGTACGAAGATTGGAAACGATCAAGGGGTATTGGTGTCCTTCCAACTAGTTAGGAAGAATTCAAAGTGGCATTCCTTGATCACTATCATCCCTATGTGATTCGAGAGGCTTGTGCAGACCAATTTCTGAATCTTCGTCAAGGGAATATGAGCATCAGAGAGTACAGTCTTCTATTTAACTCTTTGGCTCAGTATTCTCGAAATGTAGTAGCCACTATGAACGACAGAGTCCATCGGTATGTGGAAAGGTTGGATCCGTATTTGGTGAGGGATTGTACTATTGATGCATTGAATAGGGATATGGATATAGCTAGGATACAAGCTTTTGCGCAGAAAATAGAGGATCAGAGGCAAAGGAAAAGAGCGCCAGAATTTGAAAGAGGGACATCAAAGAGGGCTAGACCTATGGGACAGTTCATGGCGTCGCAAGGAGAATTTAGGCCTCGAGTTTTTAATAGACCGTCTAGACCATCATTTTCTTATCATACAGCAGTTGCCCCATCGCAATTCCAAGGGTTTAGAAGCAGTCACGTTGGGCAAAGTAGTAGAATTCGAGGTTCACAAACATCGGAGTATAGAGAGCAAGGAAGTATGATCCAATCAAGGTTTTCTCGCCAGTTGTGTCAACACTGCGGGAAGCTTCATTTAAGGGAATACCGGTTTGGAACGAATATTTGCTTTTTGTGCAGTATGTCTGGGCACATGGTGAGAGACTATCCAAGAGGGGGCATGAGTAGTATGGCGCGACCTATTGGGTCCGCCATTGTATCATCTTTGTAGGGTGTACAGCCTATGGGTCATGGTAGAGGTGCTAGAAGAGCCGCTAGTTCTAGTGGAGTACAGAACCTTACCTATGCTTTACCAGATCGGCAAAATTTGGAGGCTTCTCTCGATGTGGTTACAGGTACATTATTCATCTTTTCACATAATGTATATGCATTGATTGATCCAGGTTATACGTGATCATATGTTACTCCATTGATTACTGAAAAAGTCGAAAGAACACCAGAATAATTAGTTAAGCCATTTGAAGTATCTCCACCAGTTGGTGAATCTATCGTAGGTAAAAGAGTATATCGGAATTGTATAGTGAATGTTTGTGGTTATGATACGTTGGCTGATCTTATTGAGCTGGAAATGGTAGATTTTGATGTTATAATGGGTATGGATTTGTTGGCTTCTTGTTATGCCATGCTAGATTATCGAGCTAAGAAAGTACATTTCCATTTTCCACAAAAGACCGTCCTTGAATTGAGGGGTAATGTTGGAGCACCGAGAGGTAAGTTTATTTCCTATCTTAAGGCAGAAAAATGATATCCAAGGGGTACATATGTCACCTAGTAAGAGTGAAAGGTACTGATGTGGAACCACCAACCCTTCAATCGGTTCAGTGGTAAATGAATTCCTTGATGTATTTCCTGGAGATCTTCTAGGTTTACCTCCAGAATGGGAATAGAGTTTAGTAATGACGTGATACCAGGCACTCAACCTATCTCTATTCCTCCATATAGAATGACCCCGACAGAGTTACGGGAATTGAAGGAGCAATTAAAAGAATTGTTGGAAAAGGGATTCATAAGGCCTAGTATGTCCCCTTGGGGCGCACTAGTGTTATTTGTACGAAAGAAAGATGGCACATTGAGAATGTGTATTGACTATCGACAATTGAACAGGGTGAAAATTAACAATAAATATCCCCTCCCCAGAATTAATGATTTGTTTGATCAGTGGCAGGGTGCCAAATGTTTCTCAAAGATTAACCTTAGATCGGGATATCATCAGGTAAGGGTTAGAGAAAAATATATACCCAAGACAGCTTTTCGAACACGGTATGGTCATTATGAATTTTTAGTTAGGTCATTTGGACTAACAAATGCACCAGCAGTTTTTATGGATTTGATGAATAGGGTGTTCAAGCCATTCTTGGATGTGTTCGTGACCGTGTTTATAGATGATATTCTGGTTTATTCAAAATCAGATTAAGACCATGCTAGTCATTTACGGCAGGTGTTACAGATTCTTTGTGATCATAAGTTATATACAATGTTCTCTAAATGTGAATTTTGGATAAAATCTATAGCATTCTTGGGTCATATTGTGTCGAATGAAGGAATAAGGGTTGATACGCAAAAGATAGAAGCTGTGAAGAATTGGCCAAGACCTACGACGCCTATAGAGATTCGTAGTTTTCTTGGATTGGAAGGTTATTATAAAAAGTTTGTTGAAGGGTTTTCGTCCATTGCTGCACCTTTAACAAAGCTAACACACAGGGCAACCAAGTTTCAGTGGAATGATGCGTGTGAGAAGAGTTTTTGAGAGCTGAAACATAAATTGACTTCTACTCCCGTATTAGTACTTCCATAAGGAACGGAAAGGTATGTGGTGTATTATGATGCTTCCAGAGTTGTCCTAGGATGTGTATTGATGAAGCACGGTAATGTAATAGCCTATGCCTCAAGACAATTGCGACCACATGCGAGGAATTATCCCACACATGATCTTGAGCTAGCAGATGTGGTATTTGCTTTAAAGATATGGCGCCATTATTTGTATGGGGTTCATGTTGACATATATACCAATCATAAGAGTTTACAATATATGATTAAGCAGAAGGACTTAAATCTGAGGCAACGGAGATGGGTCAAACTATTAAAAGATTATGATATTGATTTCCTATATCATCCGAGAAAAGCAAATGTAGTAGCCGATGCATTAAGACGAAAAGCAATGGTAAGAACTGATGGCCAACTCACGAAAAATCAATATAAAGTCAAGGATCTACATCAACTAGCCATCTTGGGAGCTTGCCTTCTTAAATCTCCAAACGAAGGAGTTATTGTGCAAAATATGACAGAATCTTTATTCATAGCTGAAGCAAAAGAGAAGCAGTATCCGGACCCTATTTTATTGAAGCTAAAGGAGAATGTGCAACAAGGTTTGATGAAGGCATTTTACCTAACGCAATAGGGAGTACTTCAGTGCCAAAGTAGAATGTGTGTACCGAATGTAAATGGGCTAAGGAGACGGATTATGACAGACGCACATCATTCACGGTATTTTATTCATCCGAGAGCCACAAAAATGTATCATAATTTGAAAGAAATGTATTGGTGGGGTAATATGAAGAAGAACATTACAGAATTCGTAGCCCAGTGTCCAAATTATCAACAAGTGAAAGTAGAGTATCAGAAACCTGGGGGTTATATGCAATGTATTAATCTACCAGTCTGGAAGTGGGACATGATTAACATGGATTTCATCACAGGTTTGCTTCGTACACTGCGGAAATTTGTTCCATATGGGTAATAGTTGACAGGCTTACCAAGTCAGCACATTTTCTACCGGTCAAGAGCATCTACGCATCTGAGGATTATGCAAGGTTGTATATTAAGGAGATATTTCGATTGCATGGAGTTCTCATCTCTATTATATCAGCTAGGGGAGCTCAATTTACTGTAAATTTTTGGAAGTCTTTTCAGAAGCAGTTGGGTACGCAAGTGAATTTAAGTACAGCTTTCCATCCTCAGATAGATGGACAAGCAAAATGTACTATCCAAACACTTGAAGATATGCTACGAGCTTGCACATTATACTTTAAAGGTAGTTGGGATGATTATATACCTCTTATTGAATTTGCCTACGATAATAGCTATCATTCAAGTATCAAAACGGCACCTTATAAAGCTTTATACGGAAGAAAGTGTAGATCACCAATTGGATGGTTTGAAGCGGGTGAAACTGCCTTATTCGGGCCATATCTTGTTCATCAAACTATGGAGAAAGTTAAGATGATACAACAACGGTTACAAATGGCCCAAAGTCGATACAAGTCATATGCTGATGTTAGAAGAAGGGGGATAGAATTTGCCATAGGTGATTGGGTATTCTTGAAAGTGTCACCAACAAAAGGGGTAATGAGATTTGGAAAGAAAGGAAAGTTGGCCCTATATAACGTGCCATATAATATTATCTGAAGATTTGGTCAAGTGGAATATGAATTAGAACTACCCCAAGAACTCTCCACAGTTCATCCAGTGTTTCATGTTTCGATGCTTCAAAAATATATAGGAGATCCATGTCGTACTGCTCCCAATGAAGATTTACAAGTTACGGAGGATCTCACCTATGAAGAGGTACCTATTGCTATTCTAGATTGAGAAGTTAAGAGTTTAAGGAATAAAGAAGTAGCTTCCGTAAAGGTACTTTGGAGAAATCAACAAGTAGAAGAAATAACATGGGAAGGCGAGGAGATGATGAAGTCTAAGTACCAGCATTTATTTCAAACAGAAGAACAAGTTCAAGATGCGGAGTTGGAATAATAGCAAGTAAGTATTTACAATCATTGTGTGTATATAGTAACATGAAGGATAAACTTAGATATGAATTTTTCTAAATTGGATAGTGTCACTAACATTCGAGGACGAATGTTCCTAAGGGGGGAAGGATGTAACACCCAGTATATTTCTGAACCTAATTGATTGTATTTAAATTTATGGACTTATTTAAACATGAGATGGTTGGTGTATTACACATTAATTTTAGTTGGATGAATTAGTCTTGTGCTAATGGGCTCAAAAGAGGCCCAAATATTAAGCAAAAGACATGGCCCAAATGGAAAAATGACCCATTCCACCTTTGACCAAGTAAACATATTAATTATTGACTAAGTGTTTGGCTAATAATGACCATTAGGCACTATATAAGGCAAAAAATTAGATTTTAATCAACAAAACCCACATGTCTCATTTTTAGAATTTTCCACAACATTCTCTTCTCTTACAAACCTAAGCAACCATTTCCTTTGGACAAGATCATCCTTTTGCAAGCTTTGGTAAGTGTTTAATATATTATATGCATAATATTGTGTGTAAATAATGTTGGTTATATTGACAAAGTGTTGAGCAGTCCACTATGTGTGAAGCAGTCTACTTTTGCTTAATCGGTAAAGGATTTTGCCTTATAAACTTGAAAGTGGACTTGTGGTCTTGAAGGAAGTGAAATTGATGGATTAAATGTCAACATGTAATATGTGGTTACGTCCTTAACTTGATTTCTCTTTGTGTTTAACATTTGCAATTGTTGTTGTGAAAATTGTGCATGGAATTGGTGGTGTATTGAAAGGAGGATGTAGTTTGGTGATATTTATGTGCGTTGTGAAACCATGATTGTTTGTTGGCATCCAAGTTAACCTAAAATATGAAAATATAAGCTTAATTATGTAAATGGACCATTTATTACAAAAAATACCCAAAAGAGACCCATTTTGGCTGAACCAGGCATCCGCCCTCGCGGATGGGGCACCTGCGGGCGAAGATGCCAATGGAGGTGGCCCTGTAAAAGGCCAGATGGTCACCTATGTACACACCTCACCCACCTACGGGAATAGGTGTATTTCTAGGTCCCGCCAGAATTTTGTTTCGATTGGTTTTGCATCTCTTTGACCCCCCAAGGCCTCTATACCCTTTTTTGATGCAATTATCAACTTATGGTACAATTTGAATAAACCTAAGGGGTAGTCCAGAGGCCTTTTGAATCGTATAAATTATGAATTGTTGTTTTATTTGTTATGGTGAAAGGTATTGAAGTGACTTGATGGAGTAAATGTGACGTTGTGTTAATAAGGAAGTGTAAAGTATAAACTTGGTGTGAAATGCTATTTATTTATGATGTATTGATTGATGTGTGGCATGTTGTGGTATTTTTGGTATGGTAATGTATTGAATTGTATTGTGAAGGGTGAAATGATGTTATATGGCAGTCATGTAGCTCATTGTCGTCTTATGCACTTGTAATGTAGTTGGTTGTTAATGTGAGCTTCGTTTTGTACTTGTGTTGTAGAGTAACACGTAAGGAAGGAGCTGGATTGTTGTATTCACATATAGGATTGTGTATTCATAATGGGAAGATAAGGTATGTAAGGTTTCTCTTTTCCGTATTTCTTCGGCAACTTCTATTGTTCTCATTTTCACCGAACTGGTTTTTATTCCAAAATGTTCTAAAGTGTCCCATTTCAGGTTTGTTATGAATCGTTATTCACATACCTCTTATTCATTGATCATTGTTCCAAAGTTCCAATAATGTTATGACCACCAATTTATCAATCTCACAAAAGTAAAGGAAAGAAGTAATGCATATATGGTTACTTTATGGTTATTTTATGGTTCTTTGAGACCGGGTGGTAGCTCAAAGGGGATAAAGCCTAGCTAGAGATGATCTCGAGATTATTGGATCAGGGGGAAAGCTCAGTTGGGCAAAATCCTAGCTTGATGCCGAACCTGACAGGGGGTAGCCCAAAGGGGTGAAAACCTAGCTAGGGACGAACCTGCTTTATTGATTTATGTTATGTTATGTTATGTTATGTTATGACCCACTGATCAGTTGGGGCTCGAGCATTATATGACGGTAATATTTGACGGTAATATTTACGATAATTAACGTAAAATCAAAGAAAGTAATGAAGGCAAAGTACATGGTTCCACACATACACAATGGTGGTTTATCAATAGTGTCCACTCACTTGTATTTGATTCCATTGAAGTTCTTATGCTTCATACAGTTACTTATGGACTTACATACTCAGTACATTCTTTCGTACTGACGTCCCTTGTAGGACTTACCTTACTTGTTGTAGGCACCGATTCTAGTAGACCTCTACAGTAGGTTGTGGGTCATCTACGGATTATTGGTGAGCTGCAGTTTAGTTCGGGGCTTTTCGAGTCACATATGTACATTGTTTTGGTACTGTGTAAATGTTGTATAAAGCGGGGACTTGTCCTTACTTTAGGCTGGGGTCTGTATCTGTTAGAGGCTTTGTAGACATTATGGGACAAATAAAGGGATGTAAGGAATGTATGCTTTTGATGTGATGGCCCTTACGGCCAAGTTTCATATCTATTGAATGTTTTTCCATGACTTCCGCCATTGGTATCTTGTAGCCATATGTGATATAGTGTTGTTCATTTAATGACATTATACGAGTGTATATGAATGAAGGTTGGTTCTCTCGAGCCTTATCGGCTTTGGGTGCCAGTCCACCTCAATGGGATTTGGGGTGTGACATTGTTAAAGAATGAAAAGATGTCTAGCATTGGTGGTTAATGAGATGGGTGGTCTCTTTATAAGGCTTGGGCAATCCTCCTCCCTTAGAGCTAGCTTTAGGGGGTGTGAGTTCAGCCCAAGACCTAATTTTACATGGTATCAGAGTAGGACCCATCTCACTCAACGTTAGGCCCCCAAATTAAAATTACCCATACACTAGATGTCCAGTCCTAGGCGTGAAGTGGGGTGTTAAAGAATAAAAAAAAGTCTCACATTGGTGGTTAAAGATATGGGTGGTCTCTTTTTAAGGCTTGGGCAATCCTTCTCCCTTTGAGCTAGCTTTTGGGGTTGAGTTAGGCCCAAGATCCATTTCCTTACACTTATTATATACCTTCTTTTCATTATCAATTTTCTTTTGGAGTTTGCCTTACCTACCGAGGGTGGGTTGGGGTAGGTGCCATCATGACCTCAAATTTTAGGTCGTGAAGAATTGGTATCAGAGCGTCAGGTTCACCAGTCTAATAAGTAAAGAGTAAAATGTCTAATAGAGTCCCGCAGATCAGTACATTGAAATCCATACATATCTTTCGGAGGCTATGATATGTTTTTAGAAAACTACTCTAATTTATTCCTTATCATACGCATTGTTGATTCTCAGTATTCTAAACTTGTATCTCAATCTGGAGCTATTGGTGATGCTGAGCTTGCACCCGTTGTGGGGCCTTCAGTTAGAGGATGAGGCAGGGGTGAATCTAAAACCGTGGTAGAGGTAGAGTACAAGTAGCGACTTTAGCTAGAGTGCGAGCTAGAGCAACATTTCTCAAGCCAGTGATTGATCATGTTAATGTATCTTATCAGCCAAATAGTGCGTGACCAACCCAGTGCACTCAGGATTTCATTATTACTCAGTGTTGCAGGACATTCTAATTTAACTTTTGAGCTATTTGAATGGCAACTCTTTGGCTGGTTTTCTACCGGGCACACCAAATGGTATATAGATAAGAGTGGGTATCCAACTACTAGGGTAGGTTCTTATTTAGGGTTTTCATACTTTCAAGGCACAACCAGCTACTAATATGGCCCCATATGTTGAGGTGTTACAACCAAACTCATTGCTCCGCCTATACTTCCTAGTTTTGTGATGTCTGCTAATGAGCATAATAGATTTGAGAGATTTATGAGATTGGCCCCTCCCAAGTATAGTGGTGCTATTTGTGAGGATGCATATGAGTTCTTGGTCAACTGTCAGGAGAGCTTGCATAACCTTGGTTTATTTGAGTCTCATGGTGTTAATTATAATACCTTTTAGTTGACTAATGAGGCTAAATAGTGGTGGAGATTTTTTGTTGGTTGTAGGCCAGTGGGTTCTCCTTCTTTTCCTTGGACCTAATTTTTAGCAATTTTCCTTGGGAGGTATATGCCCTTTAGATTAAGAGACAAGTTGAGGGATAATTTTTATGACTTGGAACAAGCTCTATGATTATTACTGGGTACGAGGCCCATTTCATGCTTTGTCTAGGCCTTCTATGGCTAGTATTTCCAAGAGACTAAGAGGATTAAAAAGTACATGAAGAGGTTGACTACTTCTCTTCCATTAGCAATGACTAAGTTCGTTCCTACAAGTGGCTTCTTTCATAGTATTATAGATCATGCCAAAAGAGTTGAGAGTATTCACCAGGGTGCTTAGAGTGGTAGTGGTAAGAGGTCATGCTAACAGGGTAGTTTTATGGTTATGCATCTTAAGGTAGGGCTTCTTCAGGCAAAGATTCTCATGTTTACCACAACAAACTAATTTAGGTAGCATTATAATGTTTTGATAGTGGGTTTACGAGTTCTAAGGCTTCGAGTGGTTTGAGATCAGGTCAGGTAGACCGAGGGTCTTATTATGGTTCTTCTGGATATGGTGGGTGTTCTACTTTTTTAGATGCCCTTACAATGTGATTTGTGTAGCAGAGGATGCTATGTTAGTGATGAGTTTGGAAATCAAGCTAGAGATTGCCCCAGACAGGTATCAGGTTCTACCTAGTAGAGTTTACATCTTTATTTTTTTTTGGCACCAGTACCTCGAGTCAGAGGGGGTGTATAGGTAAGTAGAGATAGATCATGGGGTACTAGAGGTGGAGCTCATGCAACTTGTAGTAGTGGATGAGGAGTTGCTTAGTTTGATAGAAGACGTGGGTACTCTACTCTTTTAGGGAATGAGAGTTGGGTAGATTTGATCATTGTTGATATGCTCAATTTTGATGTTATATTGGGTATGGACTAGTTATCTCCTTATCATACAGTTTTGAATTATTATGCCCAAAGTATTGCTTTAGTTATGCTTGATGCACTGAGGTTAGAGTGGAAGGGTACTCCTAGTTCATGTACTAAAGTGATCATAACTTTTTTTATGCTCGTCGTATGGTAGAAAAAGGGTGTCTTTCTTATTTGGCTTATGTGAGCGATACCAGTGTTGATTTACCACCTCCTTTGGATTCTATGAGAGTTGTTAGGGAGTTCATGGGTGTGTTTCCTGTGGACTTACTTGGTGTTTCTCCAAATAGGGATATCGATTTTGCTATTGATATGGAGTCAGGCACTAAGCCTATTTATGTTCCTCCTTATAGAATGGCCTCAGTAGAATTAAAGGAATTGAAGGAGTGATTATAAGATTTATTGAGTAAGAGTTTTATTAGGAATAGTGTTTCACCTTAGGATACTCCATTCTTGTTTGTGAAGAAGAAGGATGGTACTACGTATATGCGTATTGATTATTGGCAATTGAACAAAGTGACTATCAAGAACAAGTATCCATTTTCGCGTATTGATGATTTTTTTGATCAGAGGGTACTTTAATATTTTCTAAGAGTGAATTACGTTCTGGTTACTATCAGCTGAAGATTAAGGCTTATAATATTTTGAACATGGCTTTCAGGATTCGATATGGCCATTATAAGTTCTTGGTTATGTCTTTTGGGCTGACTAATTTCGTAGAGGCATTTATGGAGATGATGAATAGAGTGTTTCAGCCTTATCTTGATTCTTTTATGATTGTGTTCATCGATGACATCTTATTCTATTCCAAAAATGAGGTTGAGCATGTGAGGCATTTGAGGGTCATACTTGAAAGATTAGGGATAAGCAATTGTATGCCAAGTTATCCAAGTGTGAGATTTTGGGTCATGAGGTAACCAAGGATAGTATCATGTTCAATCCTACCAAAGTGGCAATGGTACATGATAAGGCTAGGCCTACTTCCCCTATTGAGATGTGGAGTTTTGTTGGGTTAGTGAGATACTATCGGCGGTTTGTAGAGGGATTCTCTTCTTTTGTAGCCCCTTTGACTAAAATGACTCAAAAAGGCTATTTTCCATAGTTCGGATAAGTGTGAGAGGAGCTTTCAAAAGCTCAACATGTTGTTAAATTTAGCTCCTATTTTGAGTTTGCCTGGGAGGGTGTAGGTTCCATTGTGTTTTGTGATGCTTTTGAAGTTGGCTTGGGTGGTGTCTTAATGCAAAATGGTTAGGTGATAGCTTATACTTCTTGACAGTTAAAGGTCCATGAGAAGAACTACAGTACTCATGATTTAGAGTTAGCAGCGGGTGTGTTCGTGTTAAGTTATGGCGTTACTATTTGTATGGAGTTCGTTATGAGTTTTTCACCGATTATCATAGCCTTTAGTATTTCTTCAGTCAGTGGGATCTTGATATGCGGTAGCATAGATTGTATGAGTTTCTTAAGGATTATGATCTCACTATTCTTTATCATCCAAGCAAGGCTAGTGTTGTAGCAGATGCCTTAAGACAGAAAGCGGAGAGTATTGGGAGTTTGGCTTATCTTTTGGCGGAGTAATGACCTTGGGCCTTAGACATTCAGTCTTTGGCCAACCAATTGATTCGACTTGATATTTCAGTACCCACGCATGTTTTAGCTTGTGTTGAGCCTAATTCCTTATTGAAGGAGCAGATTTGAGCTCGGCAGTTTGATGATGAGAAGTTGCAAGTAATTTGTGATAAAGTGGTAAGGGGAGAGGTGAAGGAAACATTCATTGATGTCAAGGGTGTTTTGAGGATTGTGTAACACCCCGTACATTTCTAACCTTATTTGGTAACTTGGAGTCATGTTTACTTGATGGTTAAGGTCACTAAGTAAGTATTTTGTAGTGTTTTGATAAGGTATTGGATGATATGCAAGTGTTGAAGAAGTGGCCGAAAAATTCAGCAAGGTGGCCAAACTTGCGCCACTCCCTGTTTCAGGGGGTGTGGAACAAGCCTATGATTCAGAGGGGAGTGATTTCTTGCGCCACTGCCTTGCTTTACAGCAGTGGCACAAGGCACAATAGTTTGGCCTTCCCGTGCTCATTTTGCGACGCATTTCAACGACGATTCTTTATTGGTTTCTTTTGATTATTTGGAGTTCTTTGAGCCTTATTAAAGCTTCAACTACTTCAATACACTCCTACATGATCAATTCATGAAACACAAGTAGTTATCAAATTAAGTTCAAGTAAGCCATGGGTGGCTAGAATTCCTATTTTTGCGTGTGAGACGACGAATGAGAAACTCGTAAGAGAATATTGTCGTGATATTATGGAATTATTTAAACATGATATATATGGTTGATTATACATGGAATTTGGTGGTCTAAGTTGAGATAAGTTATTGGGCCCAATTTGAGGCCCAAAGTGAGCCAAAATGAAAGGCCCAAAGGCCAAATGACCCATTCTTCCAATATTTGACCAAGTAAACATATCATTTAATGCCAAATGTGGCTAAGGATGACTTGAGGTCTATATAAAGGCCCCAAAATCAGATTTTTTTCACAAAGACTCATACCTTTTTGGATGTTTCTCAAACATTGCTCTACTCTTCCAAACCCTAAAGCAAATATTTCCTTCGGACACTTTGGTGAAGATCATCACTTTTAAAGCCTTGGTAAGTGACTACTCTCATTGATTAATCTCTTAAATGCTTAAGATGGCATGTATATCATGATGGTTATGTTGGCAAGGTGGTGAATAGTGTATTTTTGCTTTTGGTAAAAGATATGCCATCTTTGTGATTTGAACTTGAAATATGACTTGTGACTTTGATGCAAGAGCATGGTATGGATAAAATATGAACATGTATGGTGTGATTTTTTTATTAAACTTGTTATTTTTCTATAAGTGTAAATTATGGGATTTTGGCCGATATGTGCTATGAGGTGTATTAAGGTGACTTGATGGATTATTTGTGATGTGGTGTGGATGAGAAAGTTTAAAGGAGAAGTTTTGTGGTGAAATGTTATTGATTATCATGTATTGGTCAATGTATGGAATATTGGGGGATTATTGGTATGATAATTTTATCAATGGTTTTGTCAAGGGGGAAATGGCATGTTTAAAGGCAAACATGAAACTCATTATCGTTATATGCAATTGTAAGGTAGTTTGTGGTTAATGTAAACTCCGTTATGTATTTGTGTTGTAGAGTGACACATAAAGAAGGAGCGGGACTATTGTGGGCACATCTAAGATTGTATAGTCGTATTAAGAATACAAGGTATGTAAGGTTACTCTTTCCTTACCCTTCTGCAGCATATAGTATTCACCTTGTTATGGTACTTACTCATTTCCGAAATGTTCTAAGGTATCTCATTTCAGGTTATCATCCGTTGTTAGTCATATATACCTTATTCCCAATCTATTGTCCTTCATGTGTCACATAACTATGAACATGGTTCCAAAGCTTCCAATAAGGTTATGACTGCAAATATCTCTCTCTCTCACAAATAAAAGTATCAATCTCTCATAAGTGAATGTATTAATCTCTCATGAGTGAGCGTATCAATCTCTCACAAGTAAAGGTACCAATCTCGTAAAAGTTAAAGAATTAAGTAAGGTATAATTATGAGTGTATCCATGGGGTGAAATAAACACCTTCATGATGACCATCCCAACATTATGGGTGTATCCATGGGGTGAAATGAACACCTGCATGACGACATTATTTTTCCCACTGATCAGTTGGGCCAGGGCAATATATAACTAATGACTGGCAAGCAAGTAAGGATAGGTACAAAAGTGAAGTAAGTATCGAAAGTAATGCACGCAGTTCCAAATATATAGATTGATGGCTTATCCATAATTGGGCATTCTCTTGTAATGTATTTTCCGTTAAAGTTCTTATGTATTGACACAGCCTTACATACACAGTACTTTCTTCGTACTGACCCCTTCTGGGGAATTTACCTTACTTGCTGCAGGTGCCGGTACTAGTAGGCCTCCACAGTAGGTTACCAGTGTTGCAGATCTTTGGTGAGCTTCAGTTAGTTCGGGGCTTCTTCGAGTCACAGTTGTACATATGTTTTGGTGTTGTACATGTTGTATAAAGCGGGGACTTGTCCCGACTTTTAGTTCATTTTTGTCAATGCATTTGTTAGAGGCTTTTGTAGGCGGATGTGGGTGTATAAATATAAAAGGGATATGTCGTTTTTGACTGGGTGGCCTCAACGGCCAAGTTTCGCATATGTATATATATATATCATGTTCCATGAATTCCATTGTTGGTATCTAAAGCTATTATGTGATTATGGGTTTCTTATGTCATGCATATGATTGAATAGAGACAAAGCTTGGTTCTCTCGGGCCTTGTCGGCTACGAGTGCCAATCCGTCTCGATGGGATTCGGGGCGTGACAAAAGTGGTATCAGAGCGGGTCGTTCTAAGGGTGTCTACAAAGTGGTGTCGGAGTAGAGTCTTACTTATCAATGTGTTGTGCACCACATTTATAAGTAGGAGGCTACGTGACATTTAGGATGTTATTTCTTTTCTTCATTCCAGATCGTGCATTAGAGCTAATGTTATAGGTGGGATTGTTTCTGACCATAAATATTGTTGTTCTTGTATATTATAGAAAATGCCGATGATAAGAAAAAGTCAAGGAAAAAGTAAGAGGATTGATAAAATTGCTGGTGAAGGAACCAGTATACCACTACCTGATCAAGTTCATCAAGGCGATACTGAGCATGAATTTGTGTCATGAGCTTTCTCCACTCCCTCTATTCCAGAAAAGTAGAGTAGGAGAGGAGCACCTGTAGACCCACTAGTAAATACTACCACTGATCAGGTCATAAAGGATGCAGTCCAAATGTTGACTCGAATAGTTATTGTACAGGTTTAGGGACAAGGTGGCCCAATGACAGGTGATAACAGTGCAGCGAGAGTAGCTAGTCGTAGAACATAGGACTTCTTAAAATTAGATTCTCCCACATTCACAGGATCAGACCCGAATGAAGATCCCCAAGACTTTATAGATCAAATCCAAAGGGCTCTGGAGGTGATGCATGTGTTGGGTGTAGAAACGGTGGAGCTTGCGGCATATCGATTAAAGGGCGAGGCTATATTATGGTATGAGGATTGGAAGAAAGCTCATGGGATTGGTGCAAACCCACCTATGTGGGATGAATTTAAGGTGGCATTTCTTGATCACTACCTTTCTTATGAGATCCGTGAGGCTCGAACGGATCAATTTTTAAATCTCCGTCAAGGGAATTTGAGTGTCAGGGAATACAGTCTGTAATTTAATTCCTTGACTCGTTATGCTCCAAACATAGTGTCCACAATGACAGATAGAGTACATCGGTATGTGGACATGTTGGAGCCGTATTTGGTACGATACTGCACTATTGCTGCTCTAAATTGGGACATAGATATAGCTAGAATACAGGCCTTTGCGTAGAAAATGGAAGATCAGAGGCAACGGAGGAGAACACAAGGGTTTAAAGAAGGTCCGTCCAAGAGAGCTAGATCTACGGGACAATCCATGGAGTCCCAAGAAGAGTTCAGGCCTCGGAGTTTTAATAGACCACCTAGGCCTTCATTTTCTCATTCCACGGCAGGCACTTCCTCTCACTTTTGAGGATCTAGGGGTTTTAATCAAGATAGGCAAAGCAGCGAGAGTCGGGGTTCACAGACAGCGGGATATTTTCACCCATTGTGTCAGTATTGTAGATGGTTTCATTCAGGTGAATGCCGGCGGGGGATGAATGTATGTTATTGGGGTGGTATGGCGGGGCACATGATGAGAGACTGCCCTGGAAGAGGCTTGGGTGGTGTGGCACGACCTGTGGGATTGACTGTTGCATCATCATCATCGGTTCCTTCAGTAGGTTGAGGTGTGCCGTCAGTGGGTCGTGGTAGAGGTGCCAGAGGAGCAGCCAACACGAGTGGGGTCCAGAATCGCACTTATGCTTTAGTGGACCGACAGAAGTCAGAGGCTTCTCCTGATGTCGTCCCAGGTACATTATCCATATTCTCATATAATGTATATGCATTGATTGACTCGGGTTCTACATTTTCCTATGTTACTCCATTGGTTGCTGCGAAATTTGCAAAGGCACCAAAATTATTAATTAAGTCAACTGAAGTGTCTACACCGATTGGTGAATATATTGTTGCAAAAAGAGTATATCGTAACTGTGTGGTAACTGTATGTGGTCATGATTCACTTGCCGATCTCATTTAATTAGACATGGTGGATTTTGATGTGATCATGGGAATGGATTGGTTGGCCTCTTATTATGCCACACTAGATTGCTGGGCCAAGAAGGTGCAATTGTGATTTCCGCAAGAAAATGTTCTTGAATGGCAGGGTAATGTAGGGGCACCACGAGGAAGATTTATTTACTATTTGAAAGCCAGAAAAATGATTGCCAAGGGATATATATGCCATTTAGTACGGGTGAAAGATACTGAAGTGGAACCACTAACTCCGCAGTCGGTTCCAGTAGTCAATGAATTTCTTGATGTATTACCAGAGGATCTTCCAGGCTTACCCCCAGAACGGGAAGTAGAATTTGGCATTGATGTGATTCCAGGCACTCAGCCTATTACTTTTACTCCATATATAATGGCCCCAGCAGAATTACGTTAATTGAAGGAGCAATTGAAAGATTTGCCAGAAAAAGGCTTCATTAGGCCTAGTATGTCCCCGTGGGGTGCGTTGGTATTATTTGTACGGAAGAAAGATGGTACGTTGAGAATGTGCATCGACTATCGTCAATTGAATAAGGTGACGATCAAGAACAAATATCCCCTCCCTCGAATTGATGATTTGTTTGATCAGTTACAGGATGCCAAGTGTTTTTCAAAGATCGACTTGAGGTCGGGTTACCATCAAGTCAGAGTTAGAGAAGAAGATGTGCCTAAGACATCTTTCCAAACACGGTATGGTCATTATGAATTTTTAGTTATGTCGTTTGGACTAGCAAATGCACCAACTGTATTCATGGATTTGATGAATAGGGTGTTTAAGCCATTTATGGACGTGTTCGTCATGGTATTTATAGATGACATCCAGGTTTATTCAAGATCACCAGAGGACCATGCTAATCACTTATGGCAGGTGCTACAGATTCTCCGTGAGCGTAAGTTGTATGCCAAGTTCTCTAAATATGAGTTTTGGTTAAAATCAGTTGCATTCATGGGCCACATTGTGTCAGATGAAGGGATATAGGTTGATACACAAAAGATTGAGTCAGTGAAAAATTGGCCAAGACCTACGACACCGACAGAAATTAGTAGTTTTCTTGGACTGGCAAATTATTACAGGAGATTTGTGGAAGGTTTTCCCTCTATTGTTGCGTTTTTAACAAAGCTTACACATAATACGGTAAAATTTCAATGGAATGATGCGTACGAGAAAAGCTTCCAAAGGTTGAAAGATAAATTAACCTCCACACCAGTTTTAGTGCTTCCCGAAGGTACCGAAGGTTATGTAGTGTATTGTGATGCTTTCGGGGTTGGCCTCGGATGTGTATTGATGCAACATGGTAATGTCATACCATATGCCTCACGATAGTTGTGGCCACACGAGCAAAATTATCCCACACATGATCTTGAATTAGCAGCGGTGGTCTTTGCTTTAAAGATATGGCGTCATTATTTGTATGGAGTTCATGTTGATATCTATACGGATCACAAAAGTTTGCAATATCTCTTTAAGCAGAAGGAACTCAATTTGAGGTAGTGAAGGTGGTTAGAGCTCTTAAAAGACTATGATATTGATATTCTTTATCATCCAGGCAAAGCAAATGTAGTAGGTGATGCATTGAGCCGCAAGGCAGGAGAAAGAACTAGTGGCCAGTTGACAGAAAAGCAAGAGATAATCAAAGATCTACATCAACTAGCAAGCTTGGGATTTTGACTTATTGAATCTCCAGATGAAAGGGTTATTGTGCAAAATGCAGCAGAATCCTCCTTGATAGCTGAAGTGAAAGAGAAGCAATTTGTGGATTCTATTTTATAATAGCTAAAGGAAAATAGTAAGGGGTACTTCAATGTCAAAGGAGATTATGTGTACCGGACGTAGATGAGCTGAGGAAACGAATTATGACAGAAGCGCATCATTCGCGCTATTCTATTCATTCGGGTGATACTAAAATGTACCATGAATTGAAAGAAGTGTATTGGTGGGGAAATATGAAAAAGAACATTGCAGAATTTGTTGCTCAATGCCCGAACTGTCAACAAGTGAAAGTAGAACATCAAAAACCGGGAGGTTACATACAATGTATCAATCTTCTAGTCTGGAAATGGGATATGATTAATATGGACTTCATTACAGGTTTGCCTCGTACATTGCGGAAGTTTGATTCTATATGGGTTATAGTGGACAGGCTTACCAAGTCAGCGCATTTTCTACCAGTCAAGACCACCTATATAGCTGAGGATTATGCGAAGTGGTATGTGAAAGAAATAGTGTGATTGCATGGTATTCCACTTTCCATTATATCAGACAGGGGAGCACAGTTCACTGCGCACTTTTGGAGATCTTTTCAGCAGAGTTTGGGTACACAGGTGAATCTGAGTAAGGCTTTCCATCCTCAGACTGATGGACAAGCAGAACGTACCATTCAGACACTTGAATATATGCTACGAGCTTGCGCTTTAGATTTTCAAGGCAGTTGGGATGACCATTTGCCTCTTATTGAATTTACTTACAACAATAGCTATCATTCAAATATTAAAATGGCACCGTATGAAGCTATGTACGGAAGGAAATGTAGATCGCCCATCGGATGGTTTGAAATGGGTGAAACTGATTTACTTGGCCCAGATATTGTTCATCAGGCCATGGAGAAAGTTAAAGTGATCTAACAAAGGTTACAAACGGCCCAAATTCGCCACAAGTCATATGCTGATGTTAGAAGAAGAGGAATTGAATTCGCCATAGGTGATTGGGTATTCTTAAAGGTGTCACCGATGAAAGGGGTAATGTGGTTCGAAAAGAAAGGGAAATTGAGTCCACGTTACATAGGTCCATATGAAATCGTTAGAAGATGTGGGCAAGTTGCGTATGAGTTAGCACTACCCCAGGAACTTTCCTCAGTCCATACGGTATTTCATGTTTCGAAGCGTCGAAAATGCATAGGAGATCCATCTCGTATTGTTCCCGTAGAGGATGTTCAAATTACAGAGGATCTTACTTATGATGAGGTACCCATTGCTATTCTAGATCGACAAGTAAAAATATTGAGGAATAAAGACATAGCTTCCGTGAGAGTCCTTTGACGAAATCAATAAGTAGAAGAGATCACATGGGAAGCTGAAGAAGTGATTAAATCCAAGTATCCCCATATATTTCAAATGGACCAAGACGTTCAAAGTGCGGAAGTGGAACAATAACAAGTAAGTATCTAAGAGCGTTATGTGTATATGTATATGTATGTTAATATAGAGATGCATTGGTTGTGCATGGGACGATGTTGAGAACATTCGAGGATGAATGTTTCTAATGGTGGAAGAATGTAACACCCCATACATTTCTAACCTTGTTTGGTAACTTGGATTCATGTTTACTTGATGGTTAAGGTCACTAAGCAAGTATTTTGTAGTGTTTTGATTAGGTATTGGATGATATGGAAGTGTTGAAGAAGTGGCTGAAAAATACAGGAAAGTGGCCAAACTTGCGCCACTCCCTGTTTCAGGGGGTGTGGCACAAGCCTCTGATTCAGAGGGCAGTGATTTCTTGCGCCACTGCCTTTCTTTGCCGCAGTGGCGTAAGGCACAACAGTTTGGCCTTCCCGTGCTCATTTTGCGACACATTTCAACGAAGATTCTTTCTTGGTTTATTTTGATTCTTTGGAGTTCTTTGAGCCTTTTTAAAGCTTCAAATACTTCAATACACTCCTACATACTCCTACATGATCAATTCATGAAACACAAGTAGTTATCAAATTAAGTTCAAGTAAGCCATGGGTGGCTAGAATTCCTATTTTTGCGAGTGAGACGACGAATGAGAAACTCGTAAGAGAATATTATTGTGATATTATGGAATTATTTAAACATGATATATATGGTTAATTATACATGGAATTTGGTGGGCTAAGTTGAGATAAGTTATTGGGCCCAATTTGAGGCCCAAAGTGAGCCAAAATGAAAGGCCCAAAGGCCAAATGACCCATTCTTCCAATATTTGACCAAGTAAACATATCATTTAATGCCAAATGTGGCTAAGGATGACTTGAGGTCTATATAAGGGCCCCAAAATCAGATTTTTTTCACAAAGACTCATACCTTTTTGGATATTTCTCAAACATTGCTCCACTCTTCCAAACCCTAAAGCAAATATTTCCTTGGGACACTTTGGTGAAGATCATCACTTTTAAAGCCTTGGTAAGTGACTAATCTCATGGATTAATCTCTTAAATGCCTAAGATGGCATGTATATCATGATGGTTATGTTGGCAAGGTGGTGAATAGTGTATTTTTGCTTTTGGTAAAAGATATGCCATCTTTGTGATTTGAACTTGAAATATGACTTGTGACTTTGATGCAAGAGAATGGTATAGATAAAATATGAACATGTATGGTGTGATTTTGTTATTAAACTTGTTATTTTTCTATAAGTGTAAATTATGGGATTTTGGCCGATATGTGCTATGAGGTGTATTAAGGTGACTTGATGGATTATTTGTGATGTGGTGTGGATGAGAAAGTTTAAAGGAGAAGTTTTGTGGTGAAATGTTATTGATTATCATGTATTGGTCAATGTATGGAATATTGGGGGATTATTGGTATGATAATTTTATCAATGGTTTTGTCAAGGGGGAAATGGCATGTTTAAAGGCAAACATGAAACTCATTATCGTTATATGCAATTGTAAGGTAGTTTGTGGTTAATGTAAACTCCGTTATGTATTTGTGTTGTAGAGTGACACATAAAGAAGGAGCGGGACTATTGTGGGCACATCTAAGATTGTATAGTCGTATTAAGAATACAAGGTATGTAAGGTTACTCTTTCCTTACCCTTCTGCAGCATATAGTATTCACCTTGTTATGGTACTTACTCATTTCCGAAATGTTCTAAGGTATCTCATTTCAGGTTATCATCCGTTGTTAGTCATATATACCTTATTCCCAATCTATTGTCCTTCATGTGTCACATAACTATGAACATGGTTCCAAAGCTTCCAATAAGGTTATGACTGCAAATATCTCTCTCTCACACAAATAAAAGTATCAATCTCTCATAAGTGAATGTATTAATCTCTCATGAGTGAGCGTATCAATCTCTCACAAGTAAAGGTACCAATCTCGTAAAAGTTAAAGAATTAAGTAAGGTATAATTATGAGTGTATCCATGGGGTGAAATAAACACCTTCATGATGACCATCCCAACATTATGGGTGTATCCATGGGGTGAAATGAACACCTTCATGACGACATTATTTTTCCCACTGATCAGTTGGGCCAGGGCAATATATAACTAATGACTGGCAAGCAAGTAAGGATAGGTACAAAAGTGAAGTAAGTATCGAAAGTAATGCACGCAGTTCCAAATATATAGATTGATGGCTTATCCATAATTGGGCATTCTCTTGTAATGTATTTTCCGTTAAAGTTCTTATGTATTGACACAGCCTTACATACACAGTACTTTCTTCGTACTGACCCCTTCTGGGGAATTTACCTTACTTGCTGCAGGTGCCGGTACTAGTAGGCCTCCACAGTAGGTTACCAGTGTTGCAGATCTTTGGTGAGCTTCAGTTAGTTCGGGGCTTCTTCGAGTCACAGTTGTACATATGTTTTGGTGTTGTACATGTTGTATAAAGCGGGGACTTGTCCCGACTTTTAGTTCATTTTTGTCAATGCATTTGTTAGAGGCTTTTGTAGGCGGATGTGGGTGTATAAATATAAAAGGGATATGTCGTTTTTGACTGGGTGGCCTCAACGGCCAAGTTTCGCATATGTATATATATATATCATGTTCCATGAATTCCATTGTTGGTATCTAAAGCTATTATGTGATTATGGGTTTCTTATGTCATGCATATGATTGAATAGAGACAAAGCTTGGTTCTCTCGGGCCTTGTCGGCTACGAGTGCCAATCCGTCTCGATGGGATTCGGGGCGTGACAGATTGGTGGTAATTTTTGTGTACCAAAGTTTGGTGACTTACTTAGACTAATCTTGGAGGAGGATCAATCCAGGAGCAGCTAAGATGTACCATGACTTGAAGCAACACTTTTGGTGGTGTGGGTTTAAGAAAGATATTATGGAGTATGTATCAAGGTGTATTAATTATCAGCAGGTAAAGTACAAGCATCAACGATCTGGTGGTATAATGTAGAGGATGCCTGTCCAGAGTGGAAGTAGGAGGGATTACAATGAGCTTTGTGGTTTGTCTACCTTTGACTTTGAGGAAGTTTAATTCTATTTTGGTGATTATAGATAGGATGACTAAATTAGAGCACTTTGTGCCTATGAAGGTGAATAACATTAAAGAGAAGTTGGCTAAGATCTACATTTGAGAGATTGTTCGATTATATGGCATGCCTATCTCTATTATTTCTTCTAGAGGTACTCAGTTTACCTTAAATTTTTGGAGTTCTATGCAAAGTGATTTGGGTACCCAGCTTAAGATAAACATGCTATTTCACCCTCAGATGGATGACAAATTAGAGTGGATCATTTAGGTGTTAGAGGACATGCTTCGAGCTTGTACTAGGATTTTGGTGGTCATTGGGACCAGTTCTTACCTTTCATGGAATTCTCTTACAACAACAATTACCATTCCTGCATTCAGATTATGCCTTTTGAGGCTTTGTATGGGATGAGATGTAAATCCCCTATAAGATGGTTTGATTCTTTCGAGGTTAGGACTTGGGGTATTGACTTGTTGAGAGACTCAATGGATCAACTGAGATTGATTCAACAGAGGCTTGTGGCTGCCCAGAGTAGGATGAAGAGTTACTTTGACCGATGAGTTTGTGATATGGTGTTCATGCTTGGTGAGTAAGTTTTGTTGAAGGTGTCACCCATAAAGGGTGTGATGAGATTCGGAAAGAAAGTAAAGCTTAGTCTGAGGTACATTAGACCTTTGGAGATTCTTACAAAGGTTAGAGATGTGGCCTCTGGGTTAGATTTACCTCTGAACCTAGCAGTTGTGCATATGGTATTCTATGTTTCGATATTGAAGAGATACCATCCTTATGATTCTCACGTGATTCGGTGGGATTTAGTTTCTGTGGACCGTGATTTGATCTTTGAGGAGGAGATTATTGCTATTTTGGATAGGCAGACTAGAATGTTGAGATCCAAGAATATTGAGAAAGATTCGTGGAGACATCACTCGATTGAGGAGGATACGTGGCAGGTTGCGTCTGATATGAGGAGTAGATACCCCTAGCTTTTTATCGGTTCAGGTACTTTCTTTGCTTTTTTGTTCGAGGACGAACATATGTTTTGTGGTGGATAATGGAACAACCCTTGTGGTGATTTTTATCTATTTCTATGACCATTTGCTCTTCCCTATTATTTTTTTATATCATTTAAGAGTTATGGGGATGGTTGGCATTCCCCGAAGCATTTGGGAGTGAATTATATAAGTTTGAGGTTTTGAGTAGCCCTTAATGTAATATAGTTGACTTTGGTCAATATTTTGTGACCCGAGCGTTAGATGATAATTTTGTCAGTTCCATTAGTTCTATAATGTCAATTTTAGGTTAGTAGTGTGGTTGATTCAAATTCTAAGACTATATGATGAGTTTTGAGTGTTTGAGTAAGAAACTAGTTTATTTAGCCTGAGGGGGTTCCCGGGATGTAACTTGTTGATAACGACCTTTTTTGGAAAATTCGATGGTTTTGTTGAGTCTGAAATATCAAATTTAGTCTAGAAGCACTGTCAGGTTATATTTAAAACATTTTTAGACTTGGACTAATTGTTGGGGCCTAGTTTCTAGTGCACCACTCATTTACTCATTGTGATAGCGTGGCAGAGGTCACGATTGAGAAGAGTCGTGTAGCTGTGCATCAAAATTGCGAGGTTTGGGTCGGGTGTTCATCAAGATCCCGTGGCCTCTTCCCGCAACAACGATGACCATTTAAGTGGTGGTCAAACTTTGACCCTCACAATCGCATTGGAGGTTTTGCCATCATGAGGTACTGTTCACAGAACAATATTAAAACATCAATTTTGCAATTTTCTTCTTTTTTCAGTATTTTCAAGCATGGGGAACCCAATTCTGGGCGATTTCAAGAGGGTTTTCATCAATTTTGATTTAAGTACGATTCTAAACCTATTTTTTTATCATTACCCATTGATTTTATTGTTAAAACATCTTCAAACTTGAATTTTAAACTTGGAATTTTGGGTTCTACCCGATAAAATGAAAAATAAGTATTTTGATGATTTCTAACTCGATTTCAACTCATTGTTTGTTGGGATTTTAGATTTAGAACCTCTAAAATATGGGTAACATGATTCTTTATTAAAATTTCCATTTTACTCTCTTATTTTTGGGGTCAATTTTCAAAATGTTTTTTTGACTCGAAACTGCCGTATGCCAATATGGGTTTCAATAGATTTCTAATTACATGTAGATACCATTTTTGATAGATTAGGAGCGTTCTGAAGCAGTTCAGAAGGGAAGGGCTTCTTATTGAAGGTTTGACTCGTGTTTCGGCTTTTGAGGTAGGCTATGACATAACTTTCTTTAGACTGGGTTAAGTAGATAACCATTCATGTAAAGTTTTCTATGGGTTGGGGTTATTATTGTTTTCATCTTTTGAGATCATTATTACTATTGTGTTGCCCGTTTGGGGGCTTGTGTGAACCTTATTATTAATTTGAAAAATTATTATCATTGAGATGCTCGTATAGGGGATGGTGTTGGTATTTTCTGGGCATTATGTATTCCTTATTATTGTTGTGATGCCTGTGTGGGGGCTTGGATGGATATCATTGATATGTTATATGATTCTTTACTATTGTGTTGCCATGAGAGGGATTATATCATGACTTATTGAGATTTAGGTGATTTGAGTTCATTCATGCAATTGTTGAGCTCATTATTGTATGTTGTTGATTTTTCTATGATCATGCATACTAATTCATCACTCATTTTCATGGAAGTGATATTATTATGGAACTTGGATTTCTTTACTAAAGAAAATGTACCATTTTATAAAACTCCTCAGCCGAGAAAAGTGCTGGCAAGAGTGATTGATGAGATTGTGATTAGTATATGGGTTGCGAACCCCCCATGGGTCCTCTCTTGGAAGCTTAGTCTCGAAAGGTGTATACGAAGTGAACATTTGTGTATTTCATCTGCACCATATTCTTGTGTTGAACAATTATTCATCTTTTTGATATGAATGATACTGTGAATTGAACTTCCTTATATTTGATGTTGATATCCTTATACTGTTGTCGGGATTGTATTATTATACTATTAGGAGTTGTACTGCTTAAGCCATTGGGACTTTCCTGTTTGCAGGGCAGATGCATTACTCGTAGTTTAATTTACTTGTTTAGTTGTCTATTTTTCTTGGTCGGCCTATGATGCCTACTGAGTATAAGTGGATCATACTCACTGCTACTTTTCTGTATCCTTTAGGTGCAGATCCTATTTCTAGTGCTACCTGCAGATATTGATTTTGTGCAGCTTTAGAATTTCAAAGTTAGGGTGAGCTCCCCGTTTGGAGCATTTTTTCCCGTCTTCCTCTAGTTATCTTATGTCTATATTTCAAAAACAGATATTATGTATTCCTACTTATGTCGGTATTAGAGTTGCTCTTACTCATGACACTAGATCTTTGGTTATTGGAGTTGTATTAGTATTCAGATATTTGTCTTGTTATCGTATTTTCTTGACTTTGTCATAAAGTCTCATGTTTTGCTTATTATTTACCTTCTTTTTGTTATTTATTTTTCTTTTGGAGTTTGGCTTACCTACCAAGGTTGGGGTTGGGGTAGGTGCCATCATGGCCGCAGATTTAGGGTTGTGACAGAATTAATTTACGAACTTTTCTAACAATCTATCCCAAGTTGTAATTGAACCTGCAGTCTCATATTTTAGCCACTACTTAGCTTCCCTAATAAGTGAAAAGGGAAATAATGTCAACTTAATATATTCGTCAGGCATATCTTAGTAGTGAAAGTTATCACTTAACTCAACAAACTCTTGTAGGTGCTTGTGTGGGTCTTTGTGTGGTTTACCCCCATACTGAAAAGTGTCTTGCACTAAATACACCATTCACTCTTTCAACTCAAAGTTTCCTATGATATCCGGCTTGAAAATTACGATTGAAGTACTTTTCTGATTTGGCCTCACAAAACTTAACACATGAAAGCATGGTGGAGAAGGTTGTTGGACTACAACTCTATTTGTGTCCATGTTTGGACGGTATAGGTAGTCACCCTTTGCTCTCAAATCTATGAGAGTGTATTCAAGTTCAAGATCAATGGGAATCAAGGGACTGTCTTGTCTCCTAGTATTAGGATGTGATAACTTGTAACCTATGATGAACAAAAACAACAACTAAAAGTAATAACTAAATAGATTATCAAAACTCAAAATAGTATCTCAATTTCTAAAAATTCCCAAGCAACGGTTCCAAATACTTTTCTGCGTCCAAATGTACACAAATGTGAATGTGATCTAAGAAGTAATATAGGACTTAAGAGTTTAGATATTGATCCCATAGAGAATTGATGAATTGATAACTTAAGTGAATTTATATTTTACTATTAAGCGGATCAACAAGAAGTGGTAATTGTTTGAGAGATTTGTTAACTACTAACTACTTTAGTACTCTATACTTAAGAATGATTTCAAGTTGTTTGTGATTTCAGATGTGATATTAGATCCTGGGTTGCGGTATTGTAAAAATCTCATTGTGTTTATTGGAAAATTAGTCTGTTTGATTTCCTAAGTTAGTAGTTGCAGGTTGATATTCACAATGTTGAGCCTCTTTCAAAAAAAACTCTACGCCTACATTACTATTCCTATGGTCATCGGTAAATAGTGAAGTTCATCTAATTTCTCTTCCATATAAACTAAGCAAGGATAAGGGTATATTCCTATCCATATTAGCGAATCGTTCCCCCTTCCCAACAGATTTCACGACCAAGCCCTAACTTTTCTTATTGTAAACATAAATTCTCTATTTGTAGTGCAATTCATGCTTCATAGTTAGTGTTTGAAAGGTGATCAAGTTACCAAACAATTAAGAATAAGAGAAGATAAATAATTTTAAATTGGAAATTGAATCAAACCAACTTATCACTAAAACATTAACCTTGTTTTAAATAAGACCCCTAGTGTAACACCCCGTACATTTTCAAAACTTATACGATCAACCTAACATGGATAAAGGTATTTACACTTGATATAATAACGACATACTTGAGTGTAAAGTTAAAGTTAAGTGGTGGATTAAGGTAGAAGGATTAAGACGTTGGAAAAAGGGGAGAACATAAACGAGGTGCTTCCGTGACTTAATTAAGATAGTAGGTGTATCAACTATTTAATCTATTGGGCTGCATTTGGACCTATGTTAATGGACTGAATTGAGGTCCAAACTAAGTATATAAAAATGGAAAGATGACCAGCCCAACACTTACTATTAATTCAGGCCCAACAAGACATGATCCAAGTAGAAAAAAAGGTGAGAAAATGGACTGTTTGGACAGCTTATATAGCCAAGTAGGTGCATCACCTACTTGGACTATTTTTGACCAAGAATTGGCTAAGTATAGCCTTATAAAGTCGGTTCTAAGAGGGAGTATATAAAGCTGAAATGCAGCTTATTTTCTTCACAATTCACTTGCCAAATTCCAGCATTTAAATTAAATTACTCTCTTCTCTCTCAAACCCTAACCAACCACCCCTTTGGACAAATCTTCCACTTGCAAGCTTTGGTAAGTATTTAACCTTATATATTGATGTAATATATGTATAATAGGTTGTGGGGATCACGTTGGTGGTGTTTAAAATGTATAGGGCAGTCCCTTAATTAAGTTGGCAGTCCACTTGTGTTAGTTTTGATGAATTTGTCTTCCTTGTGGCTTGGACTTGTATAGGGGCTTAAGGTGTTGAAGAAATTAAGTTATGATGATGAAATTCCAGTATATTAAAGTGTGGTTCTTCCCCTTAATCGTTCCTTTTATGTATGGCTTGATGGAAATGTTTATATGTGTTGGTAAATGGAACGTTTGTTGTAGTGAAAAGAGAATACTCTTTTGTTATGTTAAACTGAATGTTGGAACTGTTGTGGAACGATTTTGGTATGCTACTGTGGAAGGAAGTATTGTGACCTTATGGGGTGAATATATGGAGTTTCGTTGGAGTGGAAATGTAAAGGATAAACTAGGTAGGTAATCCTACCGGTTTGTAACGGTTATGTTGGTTTGTGGACTGTTTTGGTGGTGTGTGGACTGATTTGGTGTTGTTGTTTTGCAAAAGCAGTACGTTATAGTGTAATGTTGTGTAATAATGTTGTTTGGTAGTATAATGAAGGGGGGAGTGATGCACAATGTGTTTTGGAGGTTGGACAGTTTCTACTTTCCGTTAAGCACCTACTTACCGTCTTGTGAACTTATAATGTAGCTAACCATTAATGTTTGCTCCATTATGTACTTGTGTTGTAGAGTAACACATAAGGAAGGAGCTGAATCAGTGTAGTTACATATTGGGAAGATAAGGTATGTAAGGTTACTTTGTCCGTACCTTTCTGTAGCATATAATGTTCACATCGACGTTACACTTGTCCTATTCCGAGATGTACCAAGGTGTCCTATTTTCGGTTATCAATGGTTATTGTCACATGTTTCCTATTCATTGCACAATGGAGAATCTTGTCTCATAGTCAGTGCTAAGGTTCCAAAGGTCCAACAAAGTTGTGTTCCAATGTTCCAATAGTGATTATATTCATGTCTCTGTTATGCTCCAAAGTTCAAAGTGAGATTATAACTATCATTGTATCAACCTCATTGTACCAATCTCAAAGTAAAGAACAAAGTAATGCATTTGTGGTCAATGATCAAGTATGGGTGGCAAGTCTAGGGGCATAAGCCTAGCTCGACTCGATCCCGATGTATTGATTTATGGGTGGCAGGTCTAGGGGCATAAGCCTAGCTCGACTCGATCCCGATGTATTGATTTATGGGTGGCAGGTCTAGGGGCATAAGCCTAGCTCGACCCAATCCCGATACATTGATTTATGGGTGGCAGGTCTAGGGGCGTAAGCCTAGCTCGACCCGATCCCAACATGACGATATGTTATGTAAAGACCCACTGATCAGTCGGGGCCCGGGTACAGTATGACACATGTAATGACAAGTAAGCATTGAAGGAAAGAAGCAATCAAAATAATACACATGGTTCCCAAAATACAGAATGGTTACTTATTCATTGGATTATTCATATGTATCTGAGTTCATTGAAATATTCATGTGTTGTATAGTTTTATATGAGCCTTACATACTCAGTACATTCTTCGTACTGACCCCTTTGGGGAATTTACCTTACTTGCTGCAGGCGCAGGTTCTAGTAGACCTCCACAGTAGGTTACAGGATATTTACAGCTTTTGGTGAGCTCCAGTTGTTCGGGGCTTTCTCCAGGTCACAGTTGTACATATGTTTTGGTGTTGTACATGTCGTATAAAGCGGGGACTTGTCCCGACTTTTAGCTCATTTTGGTCAATGCACTTGTTAGAGGCTTTTGTAGACGGATGTGGGTATATGTATATAAGATGACGCATGAAGTCTTATTTTGATGGCCTCAACGGCCAAGTTTCACATATGTATATTTGTATATGCCACATGTTCTATGAATTTTCGTTGTTAGCATAATAAGTCCTCACGTGTTAAGAGTGTTTCTGATGGCATGCATACGAATGCACATAAGTACATGTTGGTTATCTCGGGCCTTATCGGCTACGGGTGCCAATCACGTCTCGATGGGATTCGGGGCATGACACCTAGATTCTAATGTTTTTAGCTACTCATAAACTAATTTAAAGACTACATAAATAGATAGAAATTCAATGGCTAAAAGTAGTAAGAAGAAAGGAAAAACCTAAGTGATAATGTCCTCCCAAGCTATGGACGTTTCCCTCTGCTTATCCTAAGTTAATTCTAATAAAAAATGACTAAAAATAGTAAATATAGGATTTTTAGGGGTTCTGGGTCAGATCCAGACATCATAGATCAAACCATGAAAAAATTGCCCAGAATTTTGCACTTGGGTAAAATCATAGGCTTTTTCGATAGTCCACATACCTCAGCGTATGAAGGACTCCCTTTTTCACTATGGGTATGCCTAGGGGAGCACCCAAGGCCTTTCCATAGTGCATTTTTTGTGTTTTCTTTGTTTACTTCTATTATGCTCTCTTCTTGATCTACCATCATCGAAAATGCTCTAGGTCATCATCCTAGGATCCTAAACATACTTTAAAGCTCAATTATCTCTCCAATGTACTTCAAATCCATGCAAATTCCATTGTTCGTCATCAAACACACCAGACAGGCTACGTAAGCATATCATATAAAGTAAGATCAAAATAATAATAAAAGAAGTAAAATATGGGGCAAACTATAGTATAAATTCATGAATTTTAGCCTCATATCAGTAACCCCTCATAAGATTAATTTTTTAGAAAACACAAACTATTTTACTCATCTAACATGTTATCAAGTCTAGTTATGGGATGGTGATACTTTACCATGATTTTGTTGATGGCTCAACAATCAACAAACATACACCATGCTCTACCTTATTTGGATCCAAGATAACAAGAATGACACACAAACTCATGCTCTCTCTCATATAACCTTTATTGAAGAGTTCCTCAACTTACATTTGAATCTCCTTTGTATCCTCTGGGTTGCTTCTATAAGAGGCCTTGTTTGGTCATTATGAACCCAACACAAAGTCAATTTGTTGCTTAATTCCCCTAAGAGGCAGCAATCATCTTGGAAGCTCTTTGGGAAATATGTCCTCAAAATCTTGCAAAAGACATGAAATAGGACTTGGAGAAAGAATAGTGTTGTTAGTTTGTGAAACATAATTCCTAAATGTGATAAGGATCATTTGCCTTTGTTTCATAAATTCCTACCTAATATCCTTTTAGTTAATCAACAAGAAAACATTTTCCCTTTCCTTGGTCTCCCTCCTCTTTCTCCTTCATTGATAACCACATCATCATTCTCTTTCCCCTCACCCTTGCTCTTTTCCTTCAACTCCCTCATATTTTGGAAGACTTCACCAACTTGCAAAGGTGACATAGGATGAAAAAGATACTTATGGCCATTACAAGTGAATACCTATTAGTACTCCCATCATGCTTCATTGTATGGTCATATTTCCAAGGTCTTCCAAGTAATACATGATAATCTTTCATAGGAACCAAATCACATAAGATCTCATCATGGTAGTTCCCAATCTTGAAGTTTATTAAGACTTGCCGATGTACCATTAATTCTCCACACTCACTTGGATATTGGAGCTTGTATGGTGTGACATGTTTGGATGTGGGAAGTTTAAAAAATTCCACTAAAGTGGTACTAGAAACATTTGCACAACTTCCATTACCTATGATCAGTGAACAAACATTCTCCTTGGTGAGACACTTGAAGTGGAAAAGATTTTCTTTTTGTCTTAGATCATCCATAGATTTACTAATCATAACCTACCTCACCACATAGTTTGGTATAGCAAGCTCCCCTTCTTGAGGCAAAGCCTTCTCCACTAGAACCTTTCTCATCAACCTATTGGTCTTGATCTCCCTCATCAACATTACCAATGTCACCATCCTCCTGGACATATTTGTCACGCCTCAAATCCCATTGGGGTGGACAAGCACCCGTAGCCGTAAAGGCCCGAGAGAACCAACCTATGATCGAGTACATTCATATGCATGTCACTTAGTGAACAACATTCTACCACATATAGATACAAGATATCAATGAAGGAAGTCATGGAAAGACATTCAAATAGATATGAGACTTGGGCGTTAGGGCCACCACGTCAAAAGGGTAAGACATTCCTTCATTTGACTTACAACGTCTGCAAAGCCTCTAATAGATACATAACCATGCCTAAAGTTGGGAAAAGTACCCGCTTTATACAACTGTTACACAGTATCAAAACAAGTGTATACAACTGACTCGAAAAGCCCCGAACCAATCTGGAGCTCACCAATAGTTTGCGGATGGCCCGAATCCTACTGTGAGGGTCTACTATCTCCTGTGCTTGCAGCAAGTAAGGTAGGTCCTCAAAGAGATGTCAGTATGAAAGAATGTACTGAGTATGTAAGTCTAAAAGTAACTATAAGAAATATAGGAACTCAAATGGAATCAAATACAAGTGAATAGACAACACTGATATACCACCGTACTATATATGTGGAACCATGTACATTACATTCATTTCTTTCCTTTTACCTTCATATCAATATACATCATACAATGCCCGGGACCAACTAATCAGTGGTAAATAACATTGGAATCGGTTCAAGCTAGGCTTAATCCCCCCAGAGCTGCCACCCATAAATCAATAAATCAGGTTCGGTTCGAGCTAGGCTTTCACCCCCAGAGCTGCCCCCTGTATCTAATAAATCAGATTCAGCTCGAGCTAGACTTTCGCCCCCAGAGTTTCCCCCTGTACTCAACCAAATATGCATTTCTTCATTTCTTTACTTTTTGTGAGATTGCTACATTGGTGGTCATAACATTATTGGAACTTTGGAACAATAGTCAACAAATAAGAGACATGTGAATAACAATTGCTAACAACCTGAAATGAGATACTTTAAAACATTTTGGAGTGGAAACAAGTACGGTAACGATGTAAACAATAGGTGAAGCCAAAGGATTTGGAAAAGAGTAACCTTACATACCTTATCCTTCCAACGTGTGACTATAACAATTCAGCTATTCCGTAAAGCGTTACTCTACAATTTGAATACATAATGGAGCTTACATTAAAATTCAACTACATTACAAGTTCACAAGGTGATAATAAACTACTCGACTTCGATATAACTTCATTCCACCCTCCTACAATACAATTTACTTCCTCACCATACCAACACCACCAAACAAGTCCACACATCAACCTAGATATCACAAACCAATAGGAATTCACACCAAGTTTATTCTTTACATTTCCTCCTCAACACATCGTCATATTTACTCCATAAAGCCACTTAAATGCCTTCCACAAAAACACATTAAAAACAATCCATAATTGATACAATCCAAAATGCCTCTGAACTACCCCCTTAGAGCTCTCCAAAGGGTACCATGAGTTGGTCAATGCATCTAAGAAGGGTAGAGGGGCCTTGGAGGGTAAAAGAGAAACAAATACAAGCCAAAAGAGGTTCTGAAAGGACCTGCAGAGCAACCTGTGCCCTCAGGTGATGAGGTACGGCCGCAGGTGCCCTCTTGGCCATGTCCAGAGCCACATATAGAGTCACCTGCGCGGGCAGGTGGCTCATCCGCGAGGGAGGATACTCGAATTGGCTGCAATGAGTCTCTTTTGGGTCCATCTTTGTAATAAATAGACCATGGCAATAAGTAAGCTTATCCCTACATATTTTAGGTTAACTTTGATTCCAATGAACAATTATTGTTTCAAAATGCACATGAACATCACAAGACTATATTCTCTTTTCACTACACCACAAGTTCCATGCACAATTTCATAACCACATTTACACAAGTCATACACAAGGAGGAAACAAGTTAGGTACATAAACACATCCTAACATGTTGAAATTTCATCCATCTAATTCACTTCCTTCAAGACCTTAGGTCCCCTTTCAAGTTTAAACCACATAGAAGGCAAATCCTTTAGTAAAAAAACAAAAGTGGACTGCTCAACACTTTTTAAACATAACCAACATGATATACACAACCCCTCATGCATATAATATATTAAACCATAAGAGTAAACACTTACCAAGGCTTGCAAGGGGAAGATCTTGTCCAAAGGGGTGGTTGCTTAGGGTTTGAGATAGGAGAAAACATCTCTTGGAAAATCTGAAATTTTTCAAGTGTGTTATGGTGAATAAGAGTTGAATTTCATCCTTATATAGTCCGTCCAAAGAACCTCTCTTTATGGTCATCCTTAGCCAAACTTTTAGTCAAAGATGATGTGTTTACTTGGCCAAATTTTGAATGGATCATTTCCTTTTGGTCCATGTATTATTTACTTAATTTTTGGGCCTCAATTGAGCCCATTAGCACAATATTAATTTAGCCCAATAAAGCTAGTGGGTAATACACCAACTATCTCAAGTTTAAATAATTTCAGAAATGTTAAGGTAGTCAAATAAGTGGAAATGCACGGGGTGTTACATCCTTCCCCCCTTAGGAACATTCATCCTCGAATGTTAGTAACATTATCCAATTTAAACAAGTTCAAGTCTATTTTCATTCTTCATATTATCACCTAGACATAATACTTATATATACTTACTTGTTATTGCTCCAATTCCGCATCTTGAACTTTCTCTTCAGTTTGAAATAAATACGGGTACTTAGATTTCATCATTTCCTTGGCTTCCCATGTGATTTCTTCTACTTGTTGATTTTTCCAAAGCACTTTTAGAGAAGCCACTTCTTTATCTCTTAACCTCTTAACTTGTCAATCCAGAATAGCAATAGGTATTTCTTCGTAGGTGAGATCTTCTGTAATTTGTACATCTTCAGTGGGAGTAATACGAGATGGATCTCTAATGCACTTCTGAAGCATTGAAACATGAAACACTGGATGAACTGTGGAGAATTTTTGGGGTAGTTCTAATTCATACGCAACTTGACAAAATCTTCGGACAATCTCATACGGCCCTATATAACGCGTACTTAGCTTTCCTTTCTTTCCAAATCTCATTACCCCTTTCATTGGTGACACTTTCAAGAATACCCAATCACCTATGGAAAATTCTAGCCCCCTTTTTTCTAACATTGGCATATGACTTGTGTCGACTTTGGTTCATCTGTAGCCGCTGATGTATCACCTTAACTTTCTCCACAGCTTGATGAACAAGATCTAGCCCAAATAAGGCAGTTTCACCCGCTTCAAACCATCCAATTGGTGATCTACACTTTCTTCCAAATAACGCTTCGTAAGGCACAATTTTGATAATTGAATGGTAGCTATTATTGTGGGCAAATTCAATAAGAGGTAAATGATCATCCCAACTACCTTTAAAGTCCAATGTGCAAGCTTGTATCATATCTTCAAGTGTTTGTATGGTACGCTCTTCCTGTCCATCCGTCTGAGGGTGAAAAATTGTACTTAAATTCACATGTGTACCAAAACTCCTCTGAAAAGACTTCCAAAAATTTGCATTAAATTGAGCTCCCCTGTTCGATATAATACAGATTGGATTTCTGTACAATCGAACTATGTCTTTAATATACAACCACGCATAATCTTTAGCTGTGTAGGTGGTCTTGACCGGTAGGAAGTGTGATGACTAGGTAAGCCTGTCAACTATTACCCATATGGAATCAAATTTTTGAAGCGTACGAGGAAAACCTGTGATGAAATCCATGTTGATCATATCCCACTTCCAGATTGGAAGATTTATACATTGCATATAACCTCCAGGCTTCTGATGCTCTACTTTTACTTGATGACAATTTGGACATTGGGCTATGAATTTTGCAATGTTCTTCTTCATGTTAACCCACCAATACATTTCTTTCAAATCATGATATATTTTGGTGGCTCCCGGATGAATAGAATACCATGAATGATGTGCCTCTGTCATAATCCATCTCCTTAGCTCATCTACGTCAGCTACACACAATCTACTTTGGCACTGAAGTACTCCCTCTTGCGTAAGATCAAATGCCTTTATCAAACCTTGTAGTACATTCTCTTTTAGCTGCAATAAAATAGGATCCGCAGACTATTTTTCCTTCACTTCAACTACTAATAAAGATTCTGCCGCATTTTGCACCATAATTTCTTCATCTGCAGTTTCAAGAAGACGAACCCCCAAGCTGGCTAGTTGATGTAGATCCTTGACTATGCCTTGCTTTTCCGTGAGTTGGCCATCAGTGCTTCCTATTGCTTTGCGGCTTAATGCATTAACTACTACATTTACTTTCCTCGGATGATATAAAATATCAATGTCATAATTTTTTAATAGTTCAAGCCATCTTCGCTGCCTCAGATTAAGGTCCTTCTACTTAAAGATATATTGCAAACTCTTATGGACGGTATATATGTAAACATGAACCCCATACAAATAGTGGCACCATATCTTTAAACAAATACCACGGCTGCTATATCAAGATCATGTGTCGGATAATTTATCTCATGTGGTCGCAACTGTCTTAAGGCATAAACTATCACATTACCATTCTGCATCAATACACATCCTAAGCCAACTCCTGAAGCATCACAATATACCGCATACCCTTCTGTGCCTTCTGGAAGTACCAATACAGGTGCAGAAGTCAACTTACACTTCAGATCCTGGAAACTCTTCTCACATGCATCATTCCACTGAAACTTGGTTGCCATGTGTGTTAGCTATGTTAAAGGTGCCGAAATAGAAGAAAACCCTTCAACAAATCTTCTATAATAACTTGCCAACCCAAGAAAACTACAAATCTCTGTAGGTGTTGTAGGTCTTGGTCAATTCTCCACGGCTTCTATCTTTTGAGTATCAACCCTTATTCCTTTATCTAACATAATATGACCCAAGAATACCACAGATTTTAACCAAAATTCACATTTAGAGAACTTTGCATATAACTTACGATCACGAAGAATCTGTAACACCTTCCGTAAGTGATTAACATGGTCCTCTTGTGATCTTGAATAAACCATAATATCATCTATAAACACTGTCATGAACACATCTAAAAATGGCTTGAACACCCTATTCATCAAATCCATAAAAACTGTTGGTGCATTTGTTAGCCCAAATGACATAACTAAAAATTCATAATGACCATACCGTGTTAGGAAAGCTGTCTTGGGTATATCTTTTTCTCTAACCCTTACTTGATGATAACCCGATCTCAGGTCAATCTTTGAGAAACATTTGGCACCCTGTAATTGGTCAAAAAAATCATCAATTCTTGGGAGGGGATGTTTATTCTTGACTGTTACCTTATTCAGTTGCCGATAATCAATGTACATTCTCTACGTGCCATCTTTCTTCCGTACAAATAACACTGGTGCACCCCAAGGGGACATACTAGGACTTATGAATCCCTTTTCCAGTAAGTCTTTCAATTGCTCCTTCAATTACCGTAACTCTGCTGGGGCCATTCTATAAAGAGGAATAGAAATAGGCTAAGTGCCTGGAATCACATCAATACCAAACTCTATTTCCCTTTCTGGAGGCAAACCTGGAAGATCTTCAGGAAATACATCAAGGAAGTCATTTACCAATGGAACCGATTGGAGAGTTAGTGGCTTCACATCGGTATCTTGCACTCTTACTAGGTGGCATATGTACCCCTTGGATATCATTTTCCTTGCCATAATATATGAAATAAATTTACCTCTTGGTCCTCTAACATTACCCCTCCATTCAAGGACGGTCTTTTGTGGGAAATGGAAATGTACCTTCTTAGTTCGGCAATCTACCGTAGCATAACAAGAAGCCAACCAGTCCATACCCATTATAACATCAAAATCTACCATTTCTAACTTAATAAGATCATCTAATGTATTATGATCACTAACAGTTACCATACAATTACGATAGACTCTCTTAATTATAATAGACTCACCCATGAGTGTAGATACTTCAAATGTCTTAACTAATAATTCTTGTGTTCTTTTGAATTTTTCAGCAATGAATGGGGTGACATATGATAGGGTAGATCCCGGATCAATCAATGCATATACATTATGTGAAAAGATGGATAATGTACCTGTAACCACATCAGGAGAAGCCTCCAAATTCTGCTGATCCGCTAAAGCGTAAGTACAGTTCTGTACTCCACTAGAATTAGCTGCTCCTCTAGCACCTCTACCATGCCCCATAGGCTGTACACCCGATGATGATGATGCAACGGCTGATTCTGTAGGTCGCGCCATACTACCCATGACCCTTTGTGGGCACTCTCTCATCGTGTGCCCCTACATACCGCACCAAAAGCAAACATTCATTCAAAATTACCATTCACCTAAATGAGGCTACCTGCAGTGCTGACAAGAAAACCTTGATTGGCTCATTCTTCCTTGTTCCTGATATCCAACTGTCTGTGAACCTTGAATCCTACTACTTTGCCTAACTTGACTACCTCTAAACCCTCAAAATTGAGATAGAGTACCTGCTTAAGAATAAGAAAATGATGGTCTAGGCAGTCTATTAAAAACCCTAGGCCTAAATTCTCCTTGGGAGGCCATTAACTATCCCATAGGTTTAGCCCTCTTTGATGGTCCTTTTTCAAATTCTTATGTTCTTCTCCTTTGCTTCTGATCCTCCATCTTCTGTGCAAAATATTGTATCCTGGTTATATCCATGTCTCTATTCAGAGCAGCAATAGTACAATCCCTATCCAAATATGGATCCAATCTATTCACATACCGATGAACTCTATCGGCCATAGTAGCTACCACATTAGGAGCATACCTGGCCAAAGAGTTAAACCGAAGACTGTACTCTCTGACGCTCATATTTCCTTGATGAAGATTTAAGAATAGGTCTGCACGAGCCTCTCGAATCTCATATGGAAGGTAATGATCAAGGAATGCAGCTTTGAATTCTTCCCAACTAGCTGGAAGTGCACCGATACCCCTAGATCGTTTCCAATCTTCATACCATAATGTAGACTCTCCTTTTAGTCTATATGCTGCAAGCTCAACTGTTTCTATACCCGATACATGCATAACATCTAAAGCCCTTTGAATTTGGTCCATGAAGTCTTGTGGGTCTTCATTAAGATCTGACCCGGTGAACGTGGGATGATCTAATTTCATAAAATCCTGTGTACGCCGGCTAGCTGCCCTAGCCGCACCATCATTAATTATAGTTGGACAAGCTTGTCCTTGATTTTTTGCAACAACTATACGAGTTAACATTTGCACCGCATTCCTTAAATCCTGTTGTAACACCCCGTAAATTTTCGAACCTATATAAATTACCATAACATTTATGGAATCATTTAAACATGGGATTGTTGGGGTATTATACATTAAATTTGACCCATCTCGCATTGCTCCCATGGAAGATGTACAAGTTACAGAGGATCTCACCTATGAAGAGATACCTATTGCTATTCTGGATCGACAAGTGAAGAGGTTAAGGAATAAATAAGTAGCTTCCGTGAAGGTACTTTGGAGTAATCAACAAGTAGAATAGATCACTTGGGAAGCTGAAGAAATGATGAAGTCTAAGTACCCTCATTTGTTTCAAACGGAAGAAAAAGTGCACGATGCGGGATCGGAGAAATAAAAAATAAGTGTCTATAAGAATAATGTATATATACGATAACATGAAGAATGATCCTAGACTTGAAATTGTTTAAATTGAATAACGTCACTGACATTCGAGGACAAATGTTTCTAAGGGGGAAAGGATGTAACACCCCGTACATTTTCGAACCTATATAAATTACCATAAAATTTATGAAATTATATAAACATGGGATTGTTGGGGTATTATACATTAAATTTGATGGGCTGAATTTAATCTTGTGATTTTGGGCTCAAATGAGGCCCAAAATGAAGCAAAAAGGCATGACCCAAATGAAAATGGCCCATTCTTGGCATTGACAAAGTAAACACACATTTAATGTGGCTAAGGATGACTACAAGGAATATATAAAGCACAAAAAATCAGATTTTTATTCTTTGTAACACACATGCCATTTCTAGAAATTTCAAAGACATTTCTCATCTCACACAAACCCTAAGTCATCACTCCTTTGGACAAGATCACCCTTTTAAAAGCTTTGGTAGGTGTTTATTATTATGGTTTAGTATATTATATGCTTAATATGGTGTGTAAATCATGTTGGTTTTGTTGGCAAAGTATTGGACAGTTCACTATGTGTAAAACAGTGTATTTTTGCTTAATCGGTGAAGGGTTTTGCCTTCTAAACTTGAAAGTGGACTTGTGGTCTTGAAGGAAATAATTTTGATGGATTAAATATCAACATTTAATATGTGGTTATGTTCTTAACTTTCTTTCTTTATGTGTATAACTTGTGGGATTGTTGTTATGAAATTGGTCATGGAATTAGTGGTGTATTGAAAGGATAATGTGGTTTTGGTGATGTTCATGTGTGTTGTGAAACCATGATGGTTCTTTGGAATCCAAGTGAAGTAAAATATTTAAAGAGAATATTACTTATGGCCTTGGACCATTTATTACAAAAAAGGACCCAAAAGAAACCCTTTTTGGCCGAAACGGGCACCCGCCCTCACAGACAGGGCACCTGCGGGCGCAAATTCCAACGCAGGTGGCCATGGACACGGCCAAGGATCACCTGCGGCCATACCTCAACCACCTGCGTGCATAGCTGGCTTCGATGGTAAGCCCAAAACTTCGTTTTGCATGTTTTTGTCTATCTTTGACCCCCCAAGGCCCCTATACCCTTTTTGGATGTAATTATCAACTTATGATACCTATTGAATGACTTTAAGGGGTTGTTTGTAGGAATTTGGATTATATCAATTATGGATTGTTGTTAATATGTTGTTATGGAAGGTATTGAGGTGACTTGATGGAGTAATTGTGATGTAGTGTTAATGAGAAAGCGTAAAGGGTAAACTTGGTATGAAATGCTATTGGTTTATGATGTCTTGGTCAATGTGTGGAATGTCATGGTATTGTTTGTATGGAAATGCAGTGAATTGTATTGTAAAGGGTGAAATGACATTATAGGGCAGTCATGTAACTCATTATCGTCTTATGCACTTGTAAAGTAGTTAGTTGTTAACGTGAGCTCTATTATGAACTTGTGTTATAGAGTAACACGTAAGGAAGGAGCTGGATTATTGTATTCACATATAGCCATATTAGGAAGATAAGGTATGTAAGGTTACTCTTTTCAGTATCCTTTGGCAACATCTATTGTCCTCATTGTTACCGAGCTTGTTTCTCATTTCAAAATATCTCAAAGTATCTCATGTCAAGTTATCACATGTTGTTATTCATATGTCTCTTAATCATGGACTGATGTTTTAAAGCTCCGATAATGTTTTTACTATCAACGTATCAATATCTCAAAAGTAAATAAATGAAGTAATGCATAATTGTTGGTTGTAAGAGTATGGGTGGCAGCTCTAGAGGAATAAGCCTAGCTCGAGGCAAACCCGAGATTATTGGATCGGGGGCAGCTCTAGATGCATAAGCCTAACTTAGGCCAAACCTGACAGGGGGCAGCTCTAGAGGTAAGAACCTAGATCGAGTCGAACCTGATATATTGGTTTATGGGTTGCAGCTCTAGAGGTAAGAACCTAGCTCGAGTTAAACCTGATATATTGATTTATGGGTGGCAGCTCTAGAGGCATAAGCCTAGCTCGGGCCGATCCCAACATAACGTTATGTTATGTTAAGACCCACTGATCAGTTGGGGCCTAGGTACGATATGATTTAGGTAATGATGAATAAACATAGAAGCAAAGAAGCAAAGAAAGTAATGAAAGCAATATACATGGTTACAAACATACAGAACGATGGGTTATCCGTATTGACTATTCTCTTATATTTGATTCCATTTAAGTTCTTATGTATGATGCAATTTCTTATAGCCTTACATACTCGTACATTCTTTGAACTGACGTCCCCTGGGGGACTTACCTTACTTGTTGTAGGCGCAGGTACTAGTAGACCTCAACAGTAGGTTGCGGGTCATTTGTAGATCATTGGTGAGCTCCAGTTGGTTTGGGGCTTTCCAAGTCACATGTGTATACTTGTTTTGATATTATGTAAATGTTTTATAAAGCGAGGACTTGTCCCGACTTTAGGTTGGTTACGTCTATGTATCTGTAGAGGCTTTGTAGATGTTGTGGGATAGATGAAGGGATGTAAGAAATGTATGTCCATTTTGACTTGATGGCGCTAACGGCCAAGTTTCATATATAACATATATTTGCCATGACAATGCATATAATAGAATGATATTCATACACAGACATGCATATGAATGTACATGAATGAAGATTGGTTCTCTCAGTCCATAACAACTTCGGGTGCCAGTCCGCGCCATGGGAATTTGAGGAATGATACCATCTTAGTAGCATTAACAGGTGGTTCTAGGGATACTCCTCTCCTTCCTGGCTCTCGTGGAAATGGAAGAGTATAAGAAGCCCGCGATGCAAACTTGTCTTCAGCCTCACCTTGATTAGCTTGTTCAGATGGTGATTTACTGTTCCCTTCTCCGACAATCATTTCTACATTCTTACCTATACCCCTACCTCTTCTTGTAATCGGCATTGTGCTATACTGAGGAAACAAAAACATAAAACGAATTTGGTGATTAAATATGACTCCACCTACAACTTTGGCTCTATTGCACGATCTAGGAAATATAAAAAAGAAACAACTCCTAAATTTCCCATAGCCTCCTACTTATAAATGTGGTGCACAACACATCCATAAGCAAGAATCTACTCAGACACGGCTTTGTAGACACCCAGGAAAACCCGCTCTAATACCAGTTTGGTCACGCCTCAAATCTCATTGGGGCGGACAGGCACCCGTAGACGTAAAGGCCTGAGAGAACCAACCTATGATCGAGTACATTCATATGTATGTCACTAAGTGAATGACATTCTGCCATGTATAGATATGAGATATCAATGACGGAAGTCATTGAAAGACATTCAAATAGATATGACACTTGGCCATTAAGGCCACCACGTCTAAAGGGTAAGACATTCCTTCATTTGACTTACAATGTCTGCAAAGACTCAAACCGATACATAACCATTCCTAAAGTCGGGACAAGTACCCGCTTTATACAACTGTTACACAGTACCAAAACAAGTTTATACAACTGACTCGTAAAGCCCCAAACCAATCTGGAGCTCACCAATAGTCTGCGGATGGCTTGTATCCTACTATGAGGGTCTACTAGCTCCTTCGCCTGCAACAAGTAAGGTAGGTCCCCCAAGGGACGTCAGTATGAAAGAATGTACTGATTATGTGAGGCTAAAAGTAACTGTAAGAAATATATGAACTCAAATGGAATCAAATACAAGTGAATAGACAACACTGATATACCACCGTACTATATATGTGGAACCATGCACATTACATTCATTTCTTTCCTTTTACCTTCATATCAACATACATCATACAATGCCCAGGACCAACTGATCAGTGATAAATAACATTGGGATCGGCTCGAGCTAGGCTTATGCCCCCAGAGCTGCCACCCATAAATCAATAAATCAGGTTTGGCTCGAGCTAGGTTTTTAACCCCAGAGCTGCCCCGTATCCAATAAATTAGGTTTGGCTCGAGCTAGGCTTTTACCACCAGAGCTTCACCCTGTAATCAACCAAATATGAATTACTTCATTTCTTTACTTTATGTGAGATTGTTACATTGGTGGTCATAACATTATTGGAGCTTTGGAACAATTGTCAACAAATAAGAGACATGTGAATAACAATTGCTAACAACCTGAAATGAGATACTTTAAAACATTTAGGAGTGGAAACAAGTTCGGTAATGATGTGAACAATAGGTGATGCCAAAGGATACGGAAAAGAGTAACCTTACATACCTTAAAGCGTTACTCAGCCAAAAGAGGTTCGGGAAGGACCTACGGAGCAACTTGCGCCCGCAGGTGCCCTCTTGGCCCTGTCTAGAGCCACCTGCGGAGTGACCTACGCGGGCAGGTGGCTCATCCGCGAGGGCGGATGCCCGAATTGGCTGCAATGAGTCTCTTTTGGGTCCATCTTTGTAATAAATGGACCATGTCCATAAGTAAGCTTATACCTACATATTTTAGGTTAACTTTGATGCCAATGAACAATTATGGTTTCAAAATGCACATGAACATCACAAGACTATATTCTCTTTTCACTAAACCACAAGTTCCATGCACAATTTCTCATAACCATATTTCCACAAGTTATACATAAGGAGGAAACAAGTTAGGGACATAACCACATTCTAACATGTTGAATTCACTTCCTTCAAGACCTTAAGTCCCCTTTCAAGTTTAAGCCACATATAAGGCAAATCCTTTAGTAAAGAAGCAAAAGTGTACTACTCAACACTTTTTAAACATAACCAACATGATCTACACAACCCGTTATGCATATAATATATTAAACCGTAAGAGTAAATACTTACCAAGGCTTGCAAGGGGAAGATCTTGTCCAAAGGGGTAGTTGCTTAGGGTTTGAGAGAGGAGAAAATATCTCTTGGAAAATCTGAATTTTTTCAAGTGTGTTATGGTGAATAAGAGCTGAATTTTAGCCTTATATAGTCCCTCCAAACCACCTCTCTTTATGGTCATCCTTAGCCAAACTTTTAGTCAAAGATGATGTGTTTACTTGGTCAAATTTTGAATGGACCATTTCCTTTTGGGCCATGTCTTATTTACTTAATTTTTGGGCCTCAATTGAGCCCATTAGCAAAATATTAATTCAGCCCAATAAAGTTAGTGGGTAATACACCAACTATCTCAAGTTTAAATACTTCCAGAAATGTTAAGGTAGTCAAATAAGTTCGGAAATGTATGAGGTGTTACAATATTCTTATTGTTCTTCCTCTTGATCCTTCTTATTTTCATAGTAAGGCTCCCCTTGTCCAAGAACAACAACTCTCTGATTGGCACATTTACTCATTTGATGAACCCATCCTTGGCATCTAAAGCATTTAAAACCTTTAGGCCTATTAGATGGGAATTTGTTACCTCCATCTTTAGGCATATTATTCAGAGAATTCTTCTCAAATGGTGTATATATTTCAAAAGGCTTCTTGGTCTCTTTTCTTTTGTTTCAAGTAGATGGATATTGATCCCCAAGAATTAAAAGTTGAAAATCCTTTTGACGTGGGCAATTTATCTTCTTTGAGACTCTTTTTAATTTCAATAGAGGCTTCTACAACATCATCTGTAAGGTCAAACTTGTGAAGAATCATCCTAGATGAAATTTCTTTACTCATCCCACTGTTGAAATGAGCCTTGGTATGATTAGGATCCTCTTTATACTCAATCTTCATTAGCATGACTTAGAACTCATCATAGTGTTTCTCTACACTTTTGTACCCTTTCTTCAAGTTATAAAGAATCGTGAGTTGTTCTTGTTTATACCTTTCCACCACATATTTTATTCTTATGAGTTATGTTAATTTCTCTCATGTTGGATTGTTGAATTCATCACAAGCTCTTTGAACTCTCCTTATGGATCCCCTCCACATCAAAACAAATCTCTAAAATTGTGCAATGGCATATGTGACTTTCTTGGCTTTCGCTTTCATTGTAACACAAAATTAAGATAGGCCTTAGTATCACTACCTCCCTTAAATGTAGGAAGAGTGACTTTGACGCAATTGAGAGCCATATATATTCCCCCATATCCACCTTGGTTCCTATAATAGTCTTCTTGACACCCAACTAGATCTTGATTACCACCAATCCTTCCCTTTGGTGGAACTTGACCATTTCTGTTTTCCATCATCATAGTCCATTGGGTGCCCTATGTCTATTTGCTTGAACACCATAATAATAATCAATATGCTCATTATCCTCGCCTTGTTGGTCATCTTCCTTAAGCTTATTATCTTGATTGGGTAGATTTTAGTTTGGAGGATCTTGGTTAAATTGGACTTGGCATGGTTGAAGAACATTTTGCGGAGCTTGGTTGGTAGTAATTTTTGGAAGTAGAGTATTTTCTTATGGTGTTGGATTGTACATTCGGTGGAGAGCACTTGGTTAAATAATAAAAGAAGCATTTTTTGGGTAGGCCAATTAAGGAAACTTTGGTAGAAGGCTTGAAGAGAAAGAGTTGACGTGTTAATAATCCCTTCCACAATTCCCATTCTAACATCCATGCTTGACAAACTTCCTTCAACCGACTATATCCAAAGGGATAGTGTCATGACCCGAGACTAACCCCTAGTCGTAACATGGTGCTTAGGGTCTCAAGTGACCCCAAGCTAACCTATAATCTAGCATGACACTAAGAATACTATATAAAATGAGATTCACTAAGCGGAAGCTGAAATTTGAATAATATAATAATGTTTAAAACAAATTGTCAGTATTTAAGTTTAAATGAAAATCCTCTAATAAACCATAAAGCTGAACACATTAGTCTGTCTGCCTGAAAGACTCTACTAAGATGAGTTATTGGGATAAGCCTCCAGCTAACTCTAACTGTATGAAAGCTAAATAATAGAAATAAAGAAATTAAATATAAGTATTTTCCATAGAAGATGAGGACTCACCAAACTTAGTTGCTGAGATGATAAAGGATCGTACTAACCACGGGGTGGATGCTGAACATCTGAACCTATATTATAAGGCAATATAGCTCAAAATAAAGTATGCGAACAAGTACTTTGAATGTATTGAGCATGTGAGATATGCACTATTCTATATGAAAACTGGACATGCTAAACATAATAGACTAATTTGTACAAGAAACTGAGGAATGTAAACTAATACAATGACCAAGTCATAATTGGGTAACTAGTTAGTACTATACTGACATGCTGACAATAGAATAGTTGAAACAAAAGTATTATTGATGTATACTAAGGTGCAAGAACCCACCTGGATAATCATAAACACTAAATGCATGAATATTCTGAGATAATTGAGATACTGTGAACTAGGATGAACTGAGGGTTATGCAAATTCATAAGTTCATGATTGTGCGAGATACAATTAACCAAAATATAAACATGGAGTTCAATGTTTAATCCCCATTGAAAAGGGACCAATATACCTTTCCAGGTTATAAAGGTTGATCTAGTATGATACCAATAAACTTAAAGAACATAATACTATGGTGGCACGTAGTTTTGGGACTTGAGTATGCTGAACCCTAGTTCAACTCGGTTCTAATTACTGCTCCCAACTAAATATAATTGATAGCTCGATGAGGTGACATATCTTGATGTCAACCTGAGATGACATATCTAGAAGTCAACCTGTCCATAATCATGGATGCCAAACTTGACAACCATACTACTAGTGAGCTTTGCTTTTATAAGAAAACTAATCCATGATCATTGATGGTTTTACAGATATCATGCTAATTGTAAAATTTACTTTTTGGAAAAATGTTAAAAAGCATTGATGGCATAGCCAGCTGTCATGCATCTAACTGTTATGAGCAAAAAACCCTGGTTATTATACAAGTACACATATAAATATATATCGTGTATCTTCTAAATTTTGAGACTTGTAAATTTCTAGGGGACATGACGTGGCTGGAGTAAATACATAAAAGGAACATATAAGGACTGAGGTTTGGAAGGAATCAATAAGGCCGAACACAAACCGTGAATTCTGACTCATGAAAGTTCTAATGATCTATTAGTATGCATTATTTGAAAATAAGGTTTAGAATATACTTTATCGAAAATCATTGTGGAGGTTTTAAAACTGATAATATGGAATAGTTCACTAATTTTGATGTCCAAGACTAAGTGACATACACTTTATCTGAAAGCATCCTAAAACATGAGAAACTGAAGGAATGGATGTTCAATTATCAATGCATGAGAAACTAATTCATCAGGTGTTCATAACCAGCCATTTCTGAAAATTACAACTATTCATGACAATTTCTATGATACGAATAGGACACAAAATTCCATAAAAACAATCCCAAAATCAAGAATTTGGTAAACGTAATGAGGGTTTAAAATAATAACTCTGAGATTTTAAAGGAGACATGTATTCATGGATTATTCATGATGATAAACTGAAATACAAAAAACCCATATTTTTTCATGAAACCCTAACTCTGAAGGATAAATTAAATTGAGTAATTAAGTTCACTTAGGGACTCAATGGGTGAAATGATCCCATTGATGAAATCAAACATACCTGGAGATGGAAACCTTGGTGAATTACTTAAAATTTGGAGCTTGAAGAAGATGAACACTACTTATTGCTTTGAGGAAGAAATTACCTCTTTTCTTGTTTTCTCTCTAAGTGTTTATTATTTTTTTAAATAATGAGGGACTTAGGTAATATTAATCATAATAATCAGCCTTTTAATGGTTTAAATTATGTAGTTTAGGATTTGAAATAGTGGGAAAAAAGTGGAATACCCCTTATAAAACATAACTGAAAAAGTTGTAGAATGTGACGTATGAAACATCCCATAATTGTGGGACCCACCTTCAATCATAGTTGGTGTTCGTGGTTGGGTTTATGATTTGAGGCTCTATGGACTTCATTATATGAGCTTTGGTATGACTTGTGGGACCAACCCATTATCTAACCTGGGTTCATAGATTGGTAGTCCAAGCCAGATCAACTTTAGGAGCCAAAATTGTGGTTTCTAGCCAAGATCATGGAACCATTTCGTGGTTGGGATGTATACTTGTCAACTCTTAGGATTTTGGTGTTGTTTCATGTAGACGAATGGATTGTACGGTATTACAATCTAACTATGATCGTGGTTACGATCATACTATCTCACTACTTGATAGTGCTTCAGTAGACTAACCATAACTCTTAGCTCCGGAATTTGATTAATGCAAATTTTATGAGTTGGAAAGAAGACTCAAAGAACTCTCATTTGGTGGGTTATGAGATAAAAAATACTTCAGAATCTAGGAGTTAGGTTCATTTGAATTTGACTCTAGAGGGATTCTTCGCAAGAAAACAACCGGTAAGGAAGGTTTCAACTTGGATTTGAGCTAGGAGTTACATGTGACCTTAATAAATGTATAAATAACTTACTACTCTAAAAAAAATAAGGATTTGGTCCTACATGCACTTGAATCATGGTTCTAATCTTAGCCTAAATTTCTGGGGAATTAAAATATCTCCCTCTTAGGATCATTCGTCCTCGAATAAAGAATAACTAAGTTGAATAGGTAGGGAAAGAGTTACAATCCCTATCACTGATATTTAAGAGCTGAATATTGACATGATAACATAATTTCTAATTCAAACATTGGCTGGACTGAATTCATGAATGCATACCATGACATGGGAGCAACTGAATGACATGAGACTGAAAGATGTAATAAAGAAGTAAATGTTACTTTGAATTGATTTTAGGCTGGGATTAAGATTCAAATATACTTACACACGCCATAATGTACATAAGAGCTCATGTGGAAATAGGCACCAATATGGACTTGGGAGAGTATGACTAGAAGGAAGGAAATGAAGTCACGAGTACTATCTGTCTGATCTCTGAACGAAACTACTGTTTATTCGAACTGATCCATATTGAGAGTTTAGAAATCAACTGAAGTATTCATGAATAAAACATATGCATAGAGCTATGAAGCAATGGAGACTGGTATGAAGTTACTAATAGTCATAGAGAAAGGAACTAGTTTTTTTTCAACACTCATTATTGGATATACTAGTGGTAATTTTTAACACCATGTATTCTGCATGTACTAGTTATACTTATATGGAACTTGATATAGCCTTAATATAGTTAATGGACTCGGTTTCCTATACGATGAGTGATGGTAAGATAGGTTGGGAGGAACTGCCCGTGCATTTTAATGCGGCACAATCAAGTTAACATTGATGAGAGTATTTAAACTTGGGATCGTAAGTAGGTATTTGAGTCTAAAGGGTAAAGTGACCAAGTGTATACAATTTTTAAGTTAAATAAAAGGGATTAAGATCTGAAAATGAAATAAAATATTGAGGCGCTATGGGCCACGTTAAATATGCTAAGTAGGTGTATTACCTACTTAATCTAATGGATCAGATTAAGAACTATATTAATGGACTCTTTTAAGGACCAAACTAAGTAAAATAAAAGGAGAAGAGAATGGGAAACCCAACCCCAAAAATCAGTCCCAAAAACCCAATAAGTAAAAGCCCATTTCAGACATAAATAAAGTAAGTAGGTGCATCACCTACTTTGACCTTTTGAGCAGATTGAACTACTTAATTAGGTATACCACCACCTACTTGGACCAATTTGACCAATTTGTTGTCCAAAATACAGCAAAAGAGGCAGCCAAAAATAGGACATTTATAAGACCAAGTTGCTGGTCATTTCCTTCATTATTAAGTTACAAAATTCAAATTTTCTCTCTCAAGTTATCTCTCTTTCTCTCAAGGCTTAGTATAGTTACCTCAATTTTCTCCTAAAGAAACCCTCAACTTTGCTAGCTAAGGTAAGTGAAAATCATGTTGGTTATGCTTAAAAGTATAGGACTGCCTTTTCCCCATGTTAACTGCCCTATGTCCCTTGGTTATTAAGAGGCCTTATTCTCTTGTTGGTTAATTTTGAAGTATAATTCAAGCTCTTGAAAGAAGTGCAAATTCAGAGGATTAATTCAAGAAATTAAGGTAAGGCTACTGCCTATTTTTTCTCCTCTTTATATACAAGATTGAATAGAGAATTCTATGTGTGTTTAGCCAGGTGTGGTGATTGGAATCCTTGAGTCAATAATTCCCGAGTGTGATCAAAGTTTTGGGACTATTTTAGAGGCTATTTTATGTGTATATATTGGGGAAAACATGGTTGTTATTAAAAGGGGATGTGAATAGTTCATATTGACATATAAAAGGAAGGTGTAATGATACACCACTTAATTAGATGTTGTATGAGCCCACGGCCCATTCATACTTTGTGAACTATTTTATACATATTATGATAACAAAGGAGTTTTCTTGGATCTTATATGAACCCGTATGTTGTACAATGTAATTAGAGGAGAAGGGGTTGAAAGAACAACCTTGATTTTGTGAATTATAGGTGTGCTGCCGACTACTATTTTGAGTGAAGTTGAATAGCCCTGATTACTATTTTTAGTGAAGTTGAATAGCCCAAATTTGTTAATTAGCTACTAATACAAGTTTTACCTTGTACTTCATTGTAGATAAGTAATCTGAAAGGAAGGAGTTTTATTCGGCATAATACCGGAGTTATACAACAAGGTAGATAAGGCTACTCTATCCCGTATTCTTTGGCATGAAATTCAACACTTGTGTTACGAAGTAATCTTCCCAAGTTCTCCTTTGGAAAATGATACATAGTGGCAGCGTATAATCTCCCATGTAGCTAATGACCTTGCTCCCACTCCCTAATGTGTTAAAATACTTCAATATATGCTTATTACCATGTCTGCTTGTCTACTTTCAGTAGCAAGTTTCAGGAGTTCTCCTTTTAGTCAAATAAAATCCATGTGTTATTTCCGCTCCTAAGCATTTCATTCAAGCAAAAATTGCATTAAGTGTTTATTCACGTGTCTCTTACTAGTAGAATATTGTCCAAAACCTCAATAATGTTATGACCACCAAAGTAACAATCTCAAAGATTATATAAACTAAGGAACGCAAATTGGTTATGCATGGGAGGCATCTCAGTGGCGAAAGCTTAGCATGGGTCAATACCAATATGTTTAAATCAGTGGTAGCTCAGGGATGCAACCCTAGCATGGGAGGATCCTAACTTGGGTATTTACCACTGATCAGTTGGTCCTTTATATCACATGGCTTTCAAAAATTATAAAGTAAAGTAAAGAAAGAAACGTAATGTACATGATTCCATAAGTATATGTAAAGGTGGTCTATTATCACTATCTATACACTTGTACCTGATTCCATTTGAGCTCTTATGTTATGTATAATTACTTTTAGCCTTACATATCCAGTACATTCTTTTGTACTGATGTCCCTTACGGGTGACATATATTTCATGCTACTGACACTGGAGCTAGTAGACCCCTCCAGTAGGAGTACAGGACATCCAACGGCAATTGGTGAGCTCCAGGTTGATTCGGGGATTTTTGAGTCTGTTATATATGTTTTGGTATTGTATAGTAGTTAAGTGTAAGGCGGGGGACTTGTCCCAACCTTAACTAAGTTTATATATCTTTTAGAGGATTTGGAGACGATAAAGTAAAGTGTGGTTGTGCCTTATCTTCCAGTCATTGTAGCGCCAATGGCCAAATCATGTATATACAGTTTTGGGCTTATCTACGCGGTTTATTTTCATTTATGCGTCATGTCCATCCTTGGCAGAACCTTTGATTATCATAGTTAAATGCATGAGAAGTACAAGGTTATGGATTGGTTCTCTCAGGCCTTTATGGATATGGGTGACTGTCCGCCCCAATAGGGTTTGAGGCATCATCAAAGTAGTATCAGAGCAGGTCATCCTAGGGAGTCTACAAAGCCGTGTTGATGTAGAGTCATGTTTATATGTATGTTGTGCACCACAACTATAAATAGGAGGCTATAGGACATTTAGTAGTTGTCTTTTTTTTCATATCATAGATCGTGCAATAGAGCCAAAGTTGTTGGTGAAGTCATATTATTCCATTGAATTTGTTTTTTTTCTCATTATAGTGGAGATACCGATTACACGAAGAGTAAGAATAAAAGTATGCAAGTAGATGTGGGTGCCGGAGAAGGTACCAACAAGACACCACTTAGACTAGATAATTAATGTGAGGCTCAAGATGAGTTTGCATCACAAACCTTTTCTACTCCTCCATCTCCAGAAGAGCTCAGAAGGAGAGGAGTACCCTTAGAATCACCTATTAATGCTACAGAGCAAGATTTAAGGAATGCGGTACAATTTTTGACTCGTATAGTTGCTGGACAAGGTCAAGAACAAGCTAGTCCAATTATAGGTACTAGTGGTGTGGATAGGGAAGCTGGTCTATGAACACAGGATTTTGTTAAATTGGATCCTCCCACATTTACTGAGTCAGAGCTTAATGAAGACCCACAAGACTTTATTGATCAAATACAAAGGGCTTTGGATGTAATACTTGTATCTGGTAAAGTAATAGTTGAGCTAGCTGCATATAGATTAAAAGGGGAGGCTATATTATGGGTATGAAGACTAGAAACAATTTTGGGGTATAGGTGCACCTTCAGCTAGTTGGGAAGAGTTCAAAGAGGCATTTCTTGATCATTAACTTCCATTTGAAATTTGGATGGCCCGTCCAGATCAATTTTTAAATCTTTATCAAGGGATTATGAGCATCACGGAGTATAATCTTTGATTTAACACTTTGGCTAGGTATGCTCCTAATGTAGTAGCTACTATGGATGATAGAGTTCATCGATATGTGGATAGATTAGATTCATATCTGGTTAGAGACTGTACTATTGTTGCTTTGAATAAAGACATGGATATAGAACGGATACAAGCTTTTGCATAAAAAATGGAGGATCAAAGGTAAAGAAGAAGGATAAAAGAGCCGGAAAGAGGGTATTTCAAGAGAGCTAGCTCTATAGGGTAGTTTATGCCATCCCAAAGTGAGTTCAGACCTCGATTTCCTAACATACAACCTAGGCCATCATCTTCTTAATCTACAGAAAGTGCTCTACCCTATTTCCAAGAGTTTAGGGGCAATCAATTTGGACAAAGAAGAGAGAGCCAAGGTTCACGAATAGTAGGGTATCAAGAGCAAAAGAGTTTAAGCCAATTAAGACCTCCTCGGTAGCCATGAAAGAAATGTGGAAAGCTTTATTTAGGTGCATGACGGTTTGGGACAGATGCTTGCTTTTGGTGTGGTATATCGGGGAACATGATGAGAGAGTGCCAAAAAAGGGGCATGAGTTGTATGGTATGACTTACTGGATCAGTCGTTGCATCGTCATCATCAGTGCCTTCTTTAGGTAGGGGTATACAGCCTACAGGTCGTGGTAAAGGTGTTAAAGGAGCAACTAGTTCTATCAGAGTTCAGAATAGTACATATGCTCTAGCGGATCGACAAAATTTGGAGGCTTCTTCTGATATGGTTATAGGTACCTTATCCATATTTTTACATAATGTATATGCATTAATTGATCCGTGCTCTAAGCTATCATTTGGCAGTCTATTAATTACTGGAAAGTTCAAAAGAACACCGAAATCATTGGTTAAGCCATTTGAAGTGTCTAAACCGGTTGGCGAGTCTATAATAGCTAGAAGAGTTTATCAGAATTGCATAGTAACTGTTTGTGATCATGACACATTGGCCTACCTTTTTGAGCTAGAAATAGTATACTTTGATGTTATAATGGGAATAGATTGGCTGGCTTCTTGTTATGCCACAGTAGACTGCCGAACTAAGAGGGTGCATTTCCATTTCCAAAAGAGGTAGTCCTTGAATGAAGGGGTAATATTAGGGCGCCAAGAGGTAAATTTAATTTTTATCGTAAGGCAAAGAAAATGATGTCTAAAGGGTACATATGTCATCTAGTGAGAGTGAAAGATAGAGATACGGAGCCACCAAATTTTCAATCAGTTCCACTGGTAAATGAATTTTTGGATGTATTTCCTGAAGATCTTTTAGGTTTGCCTCCAGAATGAGAAGTAGAGTTTGGTATTGATATGATCCTATATACTCAACCTATCTCTATTTCTCCGTATAGAATGGCTCCGGTAGAATTACGGGAGTTGAAAGAGCAATTGAAAGACTTGATAGAAAAAGTATTCATAAGGCCTAGTATGTCTCCTTGGGGCGCACTAGTGTTATTAGTGCATAAGAAAGATGGCATGTTGAGAATGTGTATTGACTACCGGCAACTGAATAAGGTGACTATTAAGAACAAATATCCCCTTCCAAGAATTGATGATTTATCTGATCAGTTACAAGGTGCTAAGTGTTTCTCAAAGATTGATTTACAGTCGGGTTACCACCAAGTGAGGTTCAAAGAGAAAGATATACCCATCACAACTTTTCAAACACGGTATGGTCATTTTGAGTTTTTAGTTATGTCATTTGGGTTAACAAATGCACCAACAATTTTTATGGATTTGATGAATAAGGTGTTCATGCCATTCTTAGATGTGTTCGTGATAGTATTTATTGATGATATTCTGGTGTATTCAAGATAGAAAGAGGACCATGCTAATCATTTACAACAGGTGTTACAGGTTCTTAGTGATCGTAAGTTATATGCAAAGTTCTCTAAATGTGAGTTTTGGTTAAAATCTGTAGCATTCTTGGGTCATATTGTATCTGATGAAGGAATAAGGGTTGATAATCAAAAGATAGAAGCCATGAAGGACTGGCCAAGACCTACAACATCTACAGAGGTTCGTAGTTTCCTTGGGTATGCAGGTTATTATAAAATGTTTGTTGAAGGTTTTTCTTCCATTTTTGCACCTTTAACAAAGTTAACACACAAAGCATCCAAGTTTAAATGGAATGATACATGTGAAAAGAGTTTCCAAGATCTGAAGAATAAGTTGACTTCTACACCTATATTGGTACTTCCAGAAGGTACAAAAGGATACGTGGTGTATTGTAATGCTTTAGGAGTTGGCTTAGGATGTGTATTGATGCATTGTGGTAAAGTAATAGCTTATGCCTCAAGATAGTTATGGCCACATCAGAAAAATTATCCAACACATGATCTTGAGATAGTAACGGTTGTATTTGCTTTAAAGATATGGCGCCACTACTTGTATGGGTGAACATATTGACATATATACTGACCATAAGAGTTTGGAATATATTTTCAAGCAGAAAGACCTAAATCTGAGGCTGAGAAAGTGGATTGAGTTATTAAAAGATTATAACATTGATATTTTATTTCACGCCCCGAATCCCATCGAGACGTGATTGGCACCCGTAGCCGATAAGGCCCGAGAGAACCGACCTGTACTTATGTTCATTCATATGCATGCCATCAGAAATACCCTTATCACGTAGGAGATTATAATGATAACAACAAAATTCGGGGAACATGTGACATATATACATATATGAAACTTGGTCGTTGAGGCCATCAAGTCAAAAACGACATGTACCTTTTACATTTATACACCCACATCTGTCTACAAAAGCCTCTAACAAGTGCATTGACCAAAATGAACTAAAAGTCGGGAAAAGTCCCCACTTTATACAACATGTACAACACCAAAACATATGTACAACTGTGACTCAAAGAAGCCCTGAACTAACTGGAGCTCACCAATGATCGGCAACAACTGGCAACCTACTGTGGAAGCCTACTAGAACCTGCGCCTGCAGCAAGTAAGGTGAATTCCCCAAGAGGGGTCAGTACGAAGAAAGTACTGAGTATGTAAGGCCATATGAAACTTGTGTGATATGTAAAAAGGTCAATGAACTCACATACAATAAATGTTCACTATGGATAAGTCACTATACTGTACTTTGGGAACCATGTATATTGCTTTCTTTGCTTTCTTTGTTCCTTTGATTCTATGATTATTCATCTTTTCCTGTGAATTGTGATACCCGGCCCCGACTGAACAGTGGGTTTTAAACATAACATAACGTTATGTTGGGATCGGCTCGAGCTAGGCTCATTCCCTAGAGCTGCCACCCTATGAATCAAAGCATTGGGTTCGGCTTGAGCTAGGTTATTACCTCTAGAGCTGCCACCCGTAAACAACATATCAGGTTCAGCTTGAGCTAGGTTTATACCTCTAGAGCTGCCCCCTGTCAGGTTCGGTCCGAGCTAGGCTTGTGCCTCTAGGACTGCCCCCTTATCCAAAATCTTGGGATCGGCTTGAGCTAGGTATTTCGCCCCCAAAGCTGCCACCCATACTTTATCATTTACCACATATGCATTACTTTATTCATTACTTTGAGATTGTTACAATGATAGTCATACTTTACTTTGAAGCTTCGGATCAGTAGCCAATGAGTAAGAGACATGTAAACATTTTTGGAAACATCACCTTATTGGAAACATAACACTATTGGAACCATTGGACAATAATCAAGGAATAAGAGACATGTACATAATCACTATTGGAACTTTGGAACACAACCTTATTGGGCTCTTGGAACATTATCAATGAATATGATACATGTGATTCACAATTGATCAATGAGTAGGAAACATGTGATAATAACCATTGGTAATCGAGAATAGGATATCTTAGCACATTTCAGAATAGGTCAATGTGAATTCTATATGCCGCAGAAAGATACGGACAAAGTAACGTTACATACCTTTATTCCCATGTACGAATACAAAAGCCTATGTATGAACACAATAGTCCAGCTTCTTCTTTACGTCTTACTCTACAATAAAAGTTCATACCGGAACTTACATTAGCAATTAGTCACTATACAGGCGTACAAGACGACAATGAACTATATGACTACCATATAACGTCATGTCACCCCTTACAATACAATCCAAGGCATTATCATAGCAACATTACGCACATTGACCAAGAGATCATACATCGATAACATTTCACACCACACTTACCCTTTACGCTTTTCTTTTTATCATTCCGTCACAATTACTCCTTCATAACAACATATGAACAACCCTACATAATTAATACATTAAAATACACCTCCATACGATACTTTAAAGTCATTAAAACGACATCACAAGTTGATAATTACATCCAAAAATGGTATAGGGGCCTTTGGTGACCAAGACGACACCTAAACATTCATAACAGAAAATTGGGCTGACCTGCGCTGACACCTGCGCCCACAGGTTGTTGAGATGCATGTGCATATGTCCTATAGAAAAATCAAGGGGCATCTGCGCCTGCAGATGCCCTCGTCTGTGGGGGCGGATGCCCGTTTTGGTCCGAAATGGCCTCTTTTGGGTCTTTTAATGACATGATTGGTACATGATCATAACCAAACTTATTTTGAAATATTTTTGATCATATTGAACACCAAAAACCATCCATGTCTCCACAACACACATAACAACACCCAAAACTACACTTCACGGTCAATACGTAACCAAAACCATCACCAATTTCACAACAACAATTCCAAACATTATACACAAGGACAAAACAAAGTAACACTATAATAAAATCTCACATGTCAATATATACTCCATCAAGTTCACTTCCTTCAATACCAAAAGTACATATGCAAGTTTACAAGGCAAAACCATCCTCCGATTTAGCAACATGTAACATTTCACACATTGTGAACTTCTCAATACTCCACCAACATAACCAACATAATATAAACCATATATCATGCATAAAATATATTAAACAATCATAAGAAACACTTACTAAGTCTTACAAGTTGATGATCTTGGCCACAAAGAGATGAGAGCTTAGGGTTTGTGTGAGAAAAGGCTTTGGATACTTCTAAAAAAAAACATGAGAGTCCAAATGGAATAAAAATATGATTTTATCTTATTTATATAGTCCCTTTATAATGAATCTCATCCACACACTTGGTGTGTTTACTTGGTCAATGGAAGACTAGGCAAGAATGGGTCAAATTCCCACTTGGGCCATGTCTTCCTTATGATTTTTGGGCTTCATTTTGGGCCCAATTGTGTAAGACTTATTAATTCCCACAAATTAATACATAATTCATCAATTATATCATGTTCCAATTTTCCCATAAATGTTACGGTAGTCAGCTAGACTCGGAAACGTACGGGGTGTTACATTCTCCCCCCCTTAGAAACATTCATCCTCGAATGTTAGTGTTATCATTTCAAAGTAAACAATTGCAAGTTTAGGAGCATTCTTCATGTCATCATATAGATATATACTCAAAGCTTATAAATACTTACTTGTCATTCTTTCTTTTGGGAACAAATGTGGGTATTTGGATTTCATCACCTCTTCAGCTTCCCATGTGACCTCCTCTATTTGCTGATTTCATGAAAGTACCTTTACGGATGCTATATTTTTTTTTCTCAATCTCTTCACTTGTCTATCAAGGATAGCAATAGGTATCTCCTCATAGGTAAGATCCTCTGTAACCGGTACATCATCAATAGGAGTAAAACGAGATGGATCTCCTATGCATTTTCGAAGCATCGAGACATGGAATACCGAATGAACTATGGGGAGTTCTTAGGGTAGTGCTAACTCATATGCAACCTGCCCAAATCTCCTGACAATTTCATATTGTCCTATATAACGTGGACTCAATTTCCCTTTCTTTCCTAATCACATTACCCCTTTCATTGGTGACACCTTCAGAAAGACCCAATCATCTATAGCAAATTCAAGTCCTCTTCTTCTAACATCGGTATATGACTTGTGTCGACTCTGGGCCATTTGTAATCATTGTTGAATCACTTTAACTTTCTCCATAGCCTGATGAACAAGATCTGGCCCAAGTAAAGCAGTTTCACCCACATCAAACCATCCAATTGGTGATCTACATTTCCTTTCGTACAATGCTTCATAAGGTGCCATTTTAATACTTGAGTGATAGCTATTATTGTAAGCAAATTCAATAAGAGGCAAATGGTCATCCCAAATGCCCTGAAAATCTAAGGTGCATACTCGTAGCATATCTTTAAGTGTTTGGATGGTACGTTCTGCTTGTCCATCAATCTGAGGATGAAAAGTCGTACTCAGATTCACTTGTATACCCAAACTCTGCTGAAAAGATCTCCAAAAATGCACAGTAAACTTTGTCCCTCTGTTTGATATAATGGAAAGTGGAATACCATGTAACCGTACTATCTCTTTAACATATAATTTTGCATAATCCTCAGCTGTATAAGTGGTCTTGACTGGTAGGAAGTGCGCTGACTTAGTAAGCCTGTCCACTATAACCCATATAGAATCAAATTTATGCAATGTACGAGGCAAACCTGCGATGAAGTCCATATTAATCATATCCCATTTCCAGACTGGAAGATTGATACATTGCGTGTAACCTCCTGGTTTCTGATGCTCCACTTTCACTTGTTGAAAATTCGAGCATTGAGTGACGAATTCTGCAATGTTCTTCTTCATCTTTCCCCACCAATATATTTCCTTCAAATCATGGTACATCTTAGTAGAACCCGGATCAATAGAATAGCACGAATGATGCATCTCAGTCATAATTTGTTTCCTCAACTCATCTACATCTGGTACGCATAATCTGCCTTGGCATTGTAGCACCCCTTCTTGTGTAAGATCAAATGCCTTTGTCAAATTTTGTTGTACATTTTCCTTTAGCTGCAATAGCATAGGATCTGCGAACTGCTTCTCTTTCACTTCGGCTGTCAACAAAGATTCAGCTGCATTTTGTATAATAACTCCTTCATTCGAGGATTCAAGAAGACGAACCCCCCAAGCTTGCTAATTGATGTAAATCTTTGATTATCTCTTTCTTTTCCGCCAAGTGGTCATCAATGAATCCGGTTGCCTTGCGGCTCGATGCATCAGCTACCACATTTGCTTTTCCTGGATGGTATAGAATATCAATATCATAATCTTTTAATAACTCAAGCCACCTTCTTTGCCTTAGATTGAGTTCTTTCTGCTTAAAGATATACTGTAGACTTTTGTGATCAGTGTAGATATCAACATGAACTCCATACAAATAATAAAGCCATATCTTTAAAGCAAAAACCACCGCTGCTAATTCAAGATCATGTGTGGGATAGTTTCTTTCATGTGGACGCAACTGTCGTGAGGCATAAGCTATGACATTACCATGCTGCATCAATACACATCCGAGGCCAACCCCGTAATCATCACAATACACTGCATAACCTTCAGTACCTTCAGGAAGTACTAAAACTGGTGTGGAGGTTAATTTATCTTTCAACTTTTGGAAGCTTTTCTCACACGCATCATTCCACTGAACTTTAACTGCCTTATGTGTAAGCTTTGTTAACGGTGCAGCAATAGAGGAAAAACCTTCCACAAATCTTCTGTAATAACCTGCCAGTCCAAGAAAACTATGAATCTCGATGGGTGTCGTAGGTCTTGGACAGTTTTTCACTGCTTCAATCTTCTGTGTATCAACCTGTATCCCTTCATCTGACATAATATGACCCAAGAATGCAATTGATTTTAACAAAAACTCACACTTGGAGAACTTTGCATACAACTTACGCTCACGGAGTATTTGCAACACCTGTCGTAAGTGCTTAGCATGGTCCTCTAGTGATCTTGAATAAACCAGAATATCTTCTATAAATACTGTGAAGAAAAGATCGAGAAATTGCTTAAACACCCTATTCATCACAGCTGGTGCATTTGTTAGTCCAAATGACATAACTAAAAATTCGTAATGGCCATACCGTGTTCGAAATGCTGTCTTGGGTACATCTTCTTCTCTAACTCTGACTTGATGGTAACCCGACCTCAAGTCAATCTTTGAAAAACACTTAGCTCCCTCTAACTGATCAAACAAATCATCAATTCGAGGGAGGGGATATTTGTTCTTTATCGTTACCTTATTCAATTGTCGATAGTCGATGCACATTCTCAATGTGCCATCTTTCTTCCGTACGAATAATACCGGTGCACCCCACGGGGATATACTAGGCTTGATGAAACGTTTGTCTAGCAAATCTTTCAATTGCTCCTTTAATTCACGCAATTATGTTGGAGCCATTCTATAAGGAGGAATAGAAATAGGCTGAGTGCCTGGAATCACATCAATGCCAAATTCTACTTCCCATTCTGGGGGTAAGCCTGGAAGATCCTCTGGAAATACATCTAGAAATTCACTAACCACTGGAACCGACTGAGGAGTTAGTGGTTCCACTGCAGTATCTTTCACCCGTACCATATGACATATGTAACCCTTAGCAATCATTTTCCTGGCTTTTAGATAAGAAATAAATCTTACTCTAGGTGCCCCTACATCACCCTTCCATTAAAAAACATCCATTTGTCGAAAATGAGAATGCACCTTCTTGGCCCGACAATCAACCATGGCGTAATAAGAAGCTAACTAATCCATTCCCATTATCACATCAAAATCCACCATGTCAAGTTCAATAAGATCGGCCAGTGTATCATGACCACACACTGTTACCACACAATTACGATATACTCTTTTTGCAAAAATACATTCACCAACCGGTGTAGACACTTCAATTTATTTAATTAATAATTCTGGTGCCTTTGCAAATTTCATAAAAATCAATGGAGTAACATAGTACAATGTAGAACCGGGGTCAATTAATGCATATACATTATATGAGAATATGGATAATGTACCTGTGACAATATCAGGAGAAGCCTCAGAATTTATCGGTCCACCAAAGCATAAGTGCGATTCTGGACCCCACTAGTACTGGATGCTCCTATGGCACCTCTACCCAGACCAACAGACTGCATACCTCGGCCCAAAGAGGGAGCCGGTGCTGATGACGCAACGGCCGATCCTACCGGTCGTGCTATACCACCCATGCTCCTCTGGGGACACTCTCTCATCATGTGTCCTATCATGCCGCACCATAAACAAGCATTTGTCCCTACTCTATATGTACCTGCATGAATACGCCCGCAGTGTTGACACTGCTGATAGGGAAAACCTGCTGCTTGTGATCCGAGAACCCCACTACTCTGTCCAGATAGACCACCTCTAGACCCTCGAAATTGAGAGTGTGCACCTGCTGTAGAATATGAGAACGATGGTCTAGGTGGTCTAGGAAACATACGAGGCCTATATCCTCCTTGATACATCATAGATGGTCCCATAGATCTAGCCCTTTTTGATTGTTCCCTGTCAAATTCAAGTACCCTTCGTCTCTGCCTTTGATCTTCCATTTTCTAGGCGAAGGCCTGAATTCTCGCTATGTCCATGCCTTTGTTCAAGGAAGCAATAGTGCAATACTGTACCAAATATGGCTTTAATCTTTCCACATATCTATGGACTCTGTCTGTCATCGTAGCCACCACATTTGGTGCATATCGAGCCAAGGAATTAAATTGCAAGTTGTATTCTCTGACACTCAAATTTCCTTGATGGAGATATAAAAACTGATTTGTACGTGCCTCACGGATCTCATAGGTAAGGTAATGATCAAGGAAAACCACTTTAAACTCTTCCCACGTAGGTGGATTTGCACCAATATCACGGGATTTCTTCCAATCCTCATACCACAATATTGCCTCTCCTTTCAATCTGAACGTAGCAAGTTCAACTGTCTCTACCCCTATCACATGCATAACTTCCAAGGGCCTCTGAATTTGATCCACGAAGTCCTGTGGATCTTCTTTCGGATCTGACCCAGTGAATATAGGAGGGTCCAGTTTCAAAAAATCCTGTGTTCTGCGACTCGCCACCCTAGCCGCATCATCATCATGTGTAATTGGACCAGCTCGTCCTTGACTCTAGGTTGCCACTAACTGTGTCAACATATGAACTGCATTTCTAAGATCCTGGTCTGTGTTATTCATTGGTGGTTCTGCGGGTACTTCTCTACCAACTGGCTCCTCTGGAGCTGGAAAAGTAGACGAAGACCGCGATGAAATTTCAGCATTTGCTCCACCTTGACTAGCTTGGTCAGGTGGTAGTCTACTCATGCCTTTGTCAGTAGGCACATCTACCTGCTTCCCTTTACCTCTACCTCTTCTCGTGATTGGCATTTTGACTATACCAAAGAAAAACAATTACCATGATCAGATTCAATTCGACTTACAACACTGGCTCTATTGCACGATCTAGAAGTGAAGAAAAGAAAGCACATCCTAAATATCCCGTAGCCTCCTACTTATAAATGTGGTGCACAAAACATCGATAAGTAAGACTCTACTCAGATACGACTTTGTAGACACCCTTAGAACGACCTGCTCTGATACCACTTTTGTCATGCCCCGAATCCCATCGAGACGTGATTGGCACCCATAGCCGATAAGGCCCGAGAGAACCAATCTGTACTTATGTTCATTCATATGCATGCCATCAGAAATACCCTTATCACGTAGGAGCTTATAATGCTAACAACGAAATTCATGGAACATGTGACATATATAAATATATGAAACTTGGCCGTTGAGGCCATCAAGTCAAAAATGACATGTACCTTTTACATTTATACACCCACATCTGTCTACAAAAGCCTCTAACAAGTGCATTAACCAAAATGAACTAAAAGTCAGGACAAGTCCCCGCTTTATACATCATGTACAACACCAAAACATATGTACAACTGTGACTCGAAGAAGCTCCGAACTAACTGGAGCTCACCAATGATCAGCAACAACTGGCAACCTACTGTGGAGGCCTACTAGAACCTGCGCCTGCAACAAGTAAGGTAAATTCCTCAAGAGGGGTCAGTACGAAGAAAGTATTGAGTATGTAAGGCCATATGAAACTTGTGTGATATGTAAACATGTCAATGAACTCACATACAATAAATGTTCAATATGGATAGGTCATTATACTGTACTTTGGGAACCATGTATATTGTTTTCTTTACTTTCTTTGTTCCTTTGATTCTATGATTATTCATCATTGCCTGTAAACTGTGATACCCGGTCCCCGACTGAACAGTGGGTTTTAAACATAACATAACGTTATTTTGGGATCGGCTCAAGCTAGGCTTATTCCCCTAGAGCTGCCACCCTATGAATCAAAGCATTGGGTTCGGCTCGAGCTAGGTTATTACCTCTAGAGCTGCCACCCGTAAACAACATATCAGGTTCGGCTTGAGCTAGGTTTATACCTCTAGAGCTTCCCCCTGTCAGGTTCGGTCCGAGCTAGGCTTGTGCCTCTAGGACTGCCCCCTTATCCAAAATCTTGGGATCGGCTTGAGCTAGGCATTTCGCCCCCAAAGCTGCTACCCATACTTGATCACTTACCACATATGCATTACTTTATTCATTACTTTGAGATTGTTACAATGATAGTCATACTTTACTTTGAAGCTTCGGATCATTAGCTAATGAGTAAGAGACATGTAAACATTTTTGGAAAAATCACCTTATTGGAAACATAACACTATTGTAACCATTGGACAATAATCAAGGAATAAGAGACATGTACATAATCACTATTGGAACTTTGGAACACAACCTTATTGGGTTCTTGGAACATTATCAATGAATATGAGACATGTGATTCACAATTGAGCAATGAGTAGGAAACATGTAATAATAACCATTGGTAATCGAGAATAGGATATCTTAGCACATTTCGGAATAGGTCAATGTGAATTCTATATGCCGCATAAAGATACGGACAAAGTAACCTTACATACCTTTACTCCAAAGTACGAATACACAAGCCTATGTGTGAACACAAGAGTCTATCTTCTTCTTTACGTCTTACTCTATAATACAAGTTCTAATCGAAACTTATATTAGCAATTAGTCACTATACAGGCGTACAAGATGACAATGAACTATATGACTAACGTATAACGTCATGTCACCCCTTAAAATACAATCCAAGGCATTATCATATCAATAACACCACGACATTACGCACATTGACCAAGAGATCATACATCGATAGTATTTCACACCACACTTACCCTTTACGCTTTTATCTTTATCATTCCGTCACAATTACTCCTTAATAACAACATATGAACAACCCTCCATACTTAATACAGTCCAACACACATCCATACGATACTTTAAAGTCATTAAAACGACATCACAAGTTGATAATTACATCCAAAAAGGGTATAGGGGCCTTCGCGGACCAAGACGACACATAAACATTCATAATAGAAAACTGGGCTGACCTGCACTGCCACCTGTGCCTGCAAGTGGCTGAGATGTGCACGCAGATGGCCACTGGAAAAATCCAGGGGCATCTGCGCCCGCAGATGCCCTCGTCTGCAGGGGCGGATGCCTGTTTTTGTCTAAAATGGCCTCTTTTGGGTCTTTTAATGCCATGAATGGTCCATGATAATAACCAAACTTATTTTGACATATTTTTGATCATCTTGAATACCAAAAACCAGCCATGGCTCCACAACATACATAACAACACCCAAAACTACACTTCACGATCAATACGTCACCAAAACCATCACCAATTTCACAACAACAATTCCAAACATTATACACAAGGACAAAACAAAGTAAGACTATAATAACATCTCGCATTTCAATATCTACTCCATCAATACCAAAAGTACATATGCAAGTTTACAGGGCAAAACCATCCTCCGATTTAGCATCACGTAACATTTCACACATTGTGAACTTCTCAATACTCCACCAACATAACCAACATAATATAAACCATCTCTCATGCATAAAATATGTTAAAACATCATAAGAAACACTTACCAAGTCTTACAAGTTGATGATCTTGGCCACAAAAAGATGAGAGCTTAGGGTTTGTGTGAGAAAAGGCTTTGGATAATTCCAAAAAAAAATATGAGAGTCCAAATGGAATAAAAATCTGATTTTCTCTTCTTTATATAGTCCCTTTATAATGAATCTCGTCCACACACTTGGTGTGTTTACTTGGTCAATGGAAGACTAGGCAAGGATGGGTCAAATTCCCACTTGGGCCATGTCTTCCTTATGATTTTTGGGCTTCATTTTAGGCCCAATTGTGTAAGACTTATTAATGCCCACAAATTAATGCATAATTCATAAATTCTCTCATGTTCCCATTTTCCCATAAATGTTACGGTAGTCAGCTAGACTAAGAAATGTACGGGGTGTTACATTTTATATCATCTAGGAAAAGCAAATATAGTAGCTGATGCGCTAAGTCGTAAGGCAATGGCGAGCACTTTTCTATTATAGCTTAAGGAGAATGTGCAACAAGGTTTGACAAAGGCATTTGAGCTTACACAAGAGGTAGTACTTCGGTGCCAAAACAGATTGTGTGTACCTGATGTAGATGGGCTAAGAAAGCGGATTATGACAGAGGCACATCATTCAAGGTATTCCATCCATCCGGGGTCTACTAAAATGTATCATGATCTGAAAGAAGTATATTGGTGGGGTGAAATGAAGAAGAACATTGTAAAATTTGTAGCCCAATGTCCAAGTTGTCAACAAGTTAAAGTAGAGCACCAAAAACCTGGAGGTTATATGCAATGTATAGATCTTCCAATTTAGAAGTGGGACATGATCAATGTGGATTTCGTCGCTAGTTTGGCTCGTACAATTCGGAAGTTCGATTTCATATGGGTAATATTTGATATACTTACCAAATCAACACACTTCTTACTGGTTAAGATCACTTATACAGTGGAAGAGGATGCAAAATTATATATTAAAGAGATAGTTCGGCTACACGGAGTTCCAATCTCTATTATATCTGATAGGATGTCACGACCCGAATCCCATTCGGGACGGACTGGCACCCGGAGCCGTTGAGGCCCGAGAGAACCAATCTTTGCTCATGTACACTCATATGCATGCTACTCAATATACATCACCACCTCAAATGAATATAAATTGTCAATAGCGGAATTCATGAAACATATATAATAACTATGAAACTTGGCAGTTGGGGCCATCATGACAAAACATATGTCCCTTACATATCCTTCACCTGTTCCACAACATCTACAAAGCCTCTACGGATGCATAACCAAAACCAATCTTAGAGTCGGGATAAGCCCCCACTCTATTCATACATACGGTATCAAAACAACACCAAACAAATGTACATAGTGACTTAGGAAGCCCCGAAACAACTGGAGCTCACCAATGATCTGCTGATACAGCGTAGACTACAGTGAGGGTCTACCAACACCTGTGCCTGCATCAAGTAAGGTAAGGCCCCCAAAGGGGTCAGTACGAAGAATGTACTGAGTATGCAAGGCCATAGAAAATGTGTATAACATAAAGACTTCATTGGAGTTAAACACAATAGTATTCAATGCAAATAAACCATTGCATTTAGAAACATGTATATTAGATTCATTGCGTTCATTACGTTCATTACGTTCTTTGCTTCTTTACTTCTGTACTTATTCATCTTTGTTTGTGTTATACTGTACCCGGGCCCCAACTGATCAGCGGTTCCTTACATAACATATCGTTATGTTGGGATCGGCTCGAGCTAGGCTTATGCCTCTAGAGATGCCACCCTGGGATTGAATCGAGCTAGGCTTATGCCTCTAGAGCTTCCACCCATAAATCAATATAGCAAGTTCGGCTCGAGCTAGGTTCTTACCTCTAGAGCTTCAACCTGTCAGGTTTGACCTGAGCTAGGCTTTTTCCTCTAGGGATGCCCCCTGATATAAAAACTCTTGGGATCGGCTCGAGCTAGGCTTATGCCTCTAGAGCTGCCACTCTTAAATCAATCTTTAACCACATATGTGCATTACTTTGCCCTTTACTTCACATTACTTTTCTTTAATTATAAAAGATTGAAACTTTGACAGTCATAACATCACTTTGAACTTTGGAACGTAACATTGTTGGAAGCATAACCTTATTGAAGCCATGGAATCTTTGGAACATTAGCCAATGCATACGATACATGTGAATGACGATTGATCAATGTGTAAAGAACATATGATGAACAATATTTGATACCCAAAAATAGGATACTCTTGACTTATGAGAGATTGATACTTTTGTAGCCATAACATTGTTGGAAGCTTAGAACAATAACCAATGAGTGAAAGACATGTGAACAAACATTATTAGAAATGTAACACTATTGGAACCATCGTACAATAATCAATGAACCAAGTACATGAGTATAACCACTATTGGAACTTTGGAACACAACCTTATTAGGCTTTTGGAACATTATCAATGAATATGAGACATGTGATTCACAAGTTATCAATGAGTATGAAACATGTGATATTGATAATTGGTGATCGAATATAGGATACCTTAGCACATTTCGGGATAGGACAAGTGCGATGTCAATGTGAATACTACGTGCTGCAGAAAGATACGGACAAAGTAACCTTACATACCTTGTATTCTTAATACCAATATATACTCTTAGATGTGCATAAAATGTCCCGCTCCTTCCTTATGTTTCACTCTACAACACAAATTCACAATGGAGTTTACATTAACCACCAACTACCTTACAAATGCATATGACGTCAATGAGTTACATGTTTGCCTTAAAAATGTCATTTCCTTCTCTACAATACCATTTTAGGCATGGTCATACCAATAATACCCTAATCATACCATACATTGACCACAACATCATATACCAATAACATTTCACCACAAAGCGTCTCCTTTACACTTTCTCATTCACACCATATCACAATTAATCCATCAAGTCACCTTAATAAACTTTATATCACATATCGGCCAAAATCTCATATATTACACTTATAGCAAAATAACAATTTTAGAAAAATAATCACACCATACATGTTGATATTTCATCCATGCCATGCTCTTTCATCAAAACCACAAGTCATAATTCAAGTTTAAGTTCCATGGATAACACATCTTTTAGCCAAAAAGCAAGAATGCATTATGTACACTTTTTGACATACCCATCATGATATACATACTCTCCCATGCATATAATATATTAATCCATAAGAATAATCACTTACCCAAACTTGCAAATGAGTGATCTTGTCTCCAAGAGTAGGTTGCTTTAGGGTTTGTGTTGAGAGAAATAGGTTTGGAAATATCTCTAAAGGCATGATGGTTTTAATGAATAAAATCAGCCCTTTGTGGCTTTATATATTTCTCATGGTCATCCTTAGCCACATTGATTCAATAATTGAGGTGTATTACTTGGTCAAATGGAAGAATGGGTCATTTGACCCATTGGGCCATGCCTTTTAGCTTCTTTTGGGCCTTTATTTCCTTGAGCCCAATTTATAAAATCAATGTATAATCCACCAACTTTCTTATGTTTAAATCATTTAATAAGTGTTACGATAACATTCCAACTCACGAGATTTATATTCGTAGCCTCAATCTCCAAATAGGCGATTCTAGCCAATCATGGCTCACTTTGATATAAAAGGGTAAAAACGTAATTTCGATGTTAACAACGCCCAAGTGTAGGCCTACCAATATGGAATACTTATATAATAATTCAAAAGTCATCTTTATATCCTAATAATCACAAAAGAAATCGGGCGAAAAGCACCTTGGCACGTCCCCGGATGCCCAAAAGACTTAGAAAAATTTCAGCTTGTGAAAGTTGCGCAGGGGCGGCCTGGCACGCTACCTGGAGCGCCCCCTTGTTGACTCGGGGCTGAAAATTTCAGCCCATAGCGGCCTGGCACACCCCTGGGCGCGCCCCTCCCCCTTTTTTTTTCAATTTTTCGTTTCTTCGACTTTTCTTCGCGGATTTGGTTAGATACTTCAAGTTCTATTCTTTAACTTACTTATTACCTTTAATGTTATTTGTTTGGAGGTCCTCCAAGCCTCATTTTTAACCCCACAAATGCTCCATGAAGTCACAAGACACATTTGACTAAGGTCTAAACACACATATTAGGCCCAATATCAATTGTTTCATCAATGACACTATAAAACACATACTCATGGCATATCTAAACTTAAGTAAACATTGTTCAACGCCATCAAATAGGGTTAGGAGTATACGGGGTGTTACATTCTTCCCCCCTTAGAAATATTCGTCCTCGAATGTTAATAGCATCGTCTCTTGTACAACAAAGATATCTTTATATTAGCATATCTATACATATACACTCGTAACTACTTATTTGATCCATCTCCACCTTCGCACTTTGATCTTTTATTTCTGTGTACAACAATTACAAGTACTATATATTTCATTATTTCTTTGGTTTCCCTTGTGATTTCTTCTACATGTTAATTTCTCCAATAGTGCCTTTACGAAAGATACTTCTTCTCATGTGAGATCTTCCGTAACTTGTATATTTATACTGGGAGCAATATGAGATAATCTCCTATGCACTTTCAAAGCATCGAATATGAAATAACGAATAAACTGTGAAATGTTCGTGGACTAGTGCTAATAGATACGTACTTTGTCCAAATCTTTGGATAATTTCCCTTTCCATCCCAATCTCATTTTCTTCTTTTCATTGGTGACACTGTCAAAAATACCTCATCACCTATGGTATATTTTAATTCCCTTCTTCTAATATCGGCATCACCTGAGAAAAGAAAATTTCATCAACTGTAACCTATCCAATGGATGATTTATATTTGCTTTCATATAAAACTTCGTAGGGGCCATTTTGATACTTGTATTATAAATAATTTTCAATAAACGATAGATGTTCATCCCAACTACCCTTAAAGTCCAATGTACAACCTCGTGGCATATCCTCAAATATTCATATAATACGTTCTGTGTGTCTATCCATCAGAGGATGACAAGCCATATTTACATTCACCTGTGCACCCATGCTTTACTGAAAAGACTTGCAACACTGAGCAATAAAGTGAGCTCTTCTGTTTGGTATTATAGTGAGTGGAAATCCATGTAATCGTAGTCTCTTTGTAACCTGCAACTTTACATAATATTCAGCTGTATCGGTGGTCCTAACTGGTAGGGAATGCGCTGGCTCGGTAAGCTTGTCAAGTATCACCTATATGGAATCAACCTTCGCAGTGTACGAGACAACCCTGTGATTAAATCTATGTTATTCATGTTCCACTTCCAAACTGGAAGGGTAATACATTGCATAACACATACAGATTTGTGATGCCATACTGTTAATCACTTGGTCATTAAGATACAAGTTCTACAATGTGCTTCTCATATAACCTTACCAAGACATCTCTGCTAAACCATGGTACATCTTGGTTGTTTTCGAATGAATAAAATATCGTGAACGATGTCCTTCTGCCATAATTCATTTCCTTAACTTGTCTATACCCGGTACACACAATCTATATTGATGTTAGCTCAAATATTATAATGACGAATTCATATCGACCATACTTTGTTCGAAAGAGTATCTTGAGTATTTGGTTTCTCTGCCCCTTACTGGATGCTCACCCGATCATAGGTTAATCATTAGAAAGACCGATCAAAATAAATCATCACTTCTGGGGAGAAGCTACTGATTCTTACTTGTCACCCTATTCCCTTGCCGATAGTACATACACATTCTCAATGTGTCATTTTGTTTTCATACAATGAACGTTGATGCACCCCAAGGGTCATAGTAGGTCTTATGAATCCCTTGTTCATCACGTCTTTTACCTTCTCTTTTCATTCCTGTAACTCTAGCGGGGCCATGCTGTACGAATAAAACTATGTTGAGTACCTGACACCATATTAATATCAACTCATACCTCGAGGAATGCATTTCCACCAAAATCGATTGAACAGTTGGTGGTTTCACATTAGTATCCCTCACTAGTACCAAGTGACATATGTACCCCTTTGGGTCTCATTTTCCTTGCGTGAGGATAGGAAATAACTTCACCTCTCGGTGCTTCATCATTACCCTTCTATTCAAGAACATTCTTTTAATTAGGATATATGCACCCACTGGTGTAAAGACTTCAAATGGTGTAACTAGAAATTCTGGTGTTCCTTTGAATCGGTCAATAATCAATAACGTAACATATGATAGGGTAAAACCCGAATCAATCAATGCATTTACCTTATGTAAAAATACTAATAATGTACCTGTATCTGCATCAGGAGAAGACTCCACATTTCGTGGATCCGTTAAGGTATACATACGGTCTTGGGTCCCACTGGAACTAGCTGCTCCTCTAGAACCTCTATAGTTCCTCGTAGGCTGTACACCTCTACCTGGAGGAGGCATCGATAATGGCAATGCGATAGTTGGTCTCATAAGTCGTGCCATACCACTCATGCTCCTTTGTGGACACCTTTTCCTCACATGTTCTGGTATACCACACCAGTAGCAAACATTTCTTCTGAACCAGCATTCACCTGCGTGAAATTTCCCGCAGCACTCGTACAGCTGAAGAACAAACCTTGATTGATTCCTACTTTCTTACCCTCGACACCCCACTGTCTGTGGACCCTGAATCTCACGTCTTTACCCAAACTGGTTGCCTCTAAACCCTTGGAATAGAGGGGGAACATTTGTTATAGGCTGAGAAAATAATGTCCTAGGTGGTCTGTGCAAAATCCGAGGCCCAAATCCTCCTTGGAACGCGATGAACTGCCCCTCGGGTCTAGCCCTTTTTGACGACCCTTCTTCAAGGTCTTGTGTCCTTCTCTTTTGTTCCACCATTTGCTGCTCCAACACTCGTCTTTGAGTTTGTGCAGCAACTACACGGGTCAGTATGTGCACCACACTCATTAAATCTTGCACAATAGCATTATTGGACAATTCCTCTGGAATTGAAAGAGTAGGAGGAACCCGTGATACCAACTCATTTCCAGCCCCACCTTGATCAACTTGCTCAGGTGGTGCTCTACTGGTTCCTTCTCCAGCAATCCTGTCTATCTCCTTTCTGTTTCCCCAACCTTCTCTTGCCATTGGCATTTCTAATCAAACACACAACAAAACAATTCCCATGGTCAGTTATGATTCCGCCTACAACCTCTCTGTAAAGGAAACCACTATCATTAAGCACATATGATTCCACTTACAACCTTGGCTCTATTGTACGATCTAGAATGAAGAAAAGAAACAACACCTAAATGTCCCATAGCCTCCTACTTATAAATGTGGAGCGCAACACATCGATAAGTAAGACACTACTCAGACACGACTTTGTAGACACCCTTAGGACGACCTTCTCTGATACCACTTTTGTCACGGCCCAAATCCCATTCGGGCCGGATTGGCACCCAGAGCGGTTGAGGCTCGAGAGAACCGATCTTTGCTCATGTACACTCATATGCATGCTACTCAATATACAGCACCACCTCAAATGAATATAAAGTGTCAATAGCGGAATTTATGAAACATATATAATAACTATGAAACTTGGTCGTTGGGGAATTCATGACAAAACATATGTCCCTTACATATCCTTCACGTGTTCCACAACATCTACAAAGCTTCTACGGATGCATAACCAAAACCAATCTTAGATTCGGGACAAGACCCCGCTCTATTCATACATACAGTATCAAAACAACACCAAAAAAATGTACATAGTGACTTAGGAAGACCCGAAACAACTGGAGCTCACCTATGATTTGCTGATATAGCGTAGATTACAGTGAGGGTCTACCAACACCTGTGCCTGCTGTAAGTAAGGTAAGGCCTCCAAAGGGGTCAGTACGAAGAATGTACTGAGTATGCAAGGCCATAGAAAATGTGTATAACATAAAGACTTCATTGGAGTTAAACACAATAGTATTCAATGTAAATAAACCATTGCATTTGGAAGCATGTATATTAGATTCATTGCGTTCATTACGTTCATTACGTTCTTTGCTTCTTTACTTCTGTACTTATTCATCTTTGTCTGTGCTATACTGTACCCGGGCCCCAACTAATCATTGGGTCTTTACATAACATATCGTTATGTTGGGATCGGATCGAGCTAGGCTTATGCCTCTAGAGCTGCCACCCTGGGATTGACTCGAGCTAGGCTTATGCCTCTAGAGCTTCCACCCATAAATCAATATAGTAGGTTCGGCTCAAGCTAGGTTCTTACCTCTAGCTTCCCCCTGTCAGGTTCTACCCGAGCTAGGCTTTTGCCTCTAGGGCTGCCCCCTGATACAAAAATTCTTAGGATAGGCTCGAGCTAGGCTTATGCCTCTAGAGTTGCCACCCTTAAAACAATCATTAACCACATATGTGCATTACTTTGCCCTTTATTTCACATTACTTTTCTTTAATTATAAGAGATTGATACTTTGGCAGTCATAACATCACTTTGAACTTTGGAACGTAAAATTGTTGGAAGCATAACCTTATTGGAGCAATGGAATCTTTTGAACATTAGCCAATGCATACGAGACATGTGAATGACAATTTATCAATGTGTAAAGAACATTTGATGAACCATAATTGATACCCAAGAAAAGGATACTCTTGACATATGAGAGATTGATACTTTTGTAGCCATAACATTGTTGGAAGCTTAGAACAATAACCAATGAGTAAAAGACATGTGAATAAACATTATTAGAAACGTAACACTATTGGAACCATTGAACAATAATTAATGAACCAAGTACATGAGTATAACCACTATTGGAACTTTGGAACACACCATTATTAGGCTTTTGGAACATTATCAATGAATATGAGGCATGTGATTCACAAGTGATCAATGAGTATGAAACATGTGATATTGATAATTGGTAACCGAATATAGGATACCTTAGCACATTTCGGGATAGGACAAGTGCGATGTCAATGTGAATACTACGTGCTGCAGAAAGATACGGACAGAGTAACCTTACATACCTTGTATTCTCAATACCAATATATACTCTTAGATTTGCATACAATGTCCCTCTCCTTCCTTATGTTTCACTCTACAACACAAATGCACAATGGAGTTTACATTAACCACCAACTACCTTACAAATGCATATGACGTCAATGAGTTACATGTTTGCCTTAAAAATGTCATTTCCTTCTCTACAATACCATTTTCGGCATGGTCATAACAAAAATACCGTAATCATACCATACATTGACCACAACATCATATACTAATAATATTTCACCACAAAGCATCTCCTTTACACTTTCTCATTCATACCATATCACAAATAATCCATCAAGTCACCTTAATACACTTTATATCACATATCGGCCAAAATCCCATAAATTACACTTATAGCAAAATAACAAGTTTAGAAACATAATCACACCATACATGTTGATATTTCATCCATACCATGCTCTTTCATCAAAACCAAAAGTCATAATTAACGTTTAACTTCCATGGATAACACATCTTTTAGCCAAAAAAAAAAGAATGCATTATGTACACTTTTTGACATACCCATCATGATCTACATATTATACCATGAATATAATATATTAATCCATAAGAATAATCACTTACCCAAACTTGCAAATGAGTGATCTTGTCTCCAAGAGTAGGTTGCTTTAGGGTTTGTGTTGAAAGAAATGGGTTTGGAAATATCTCTAAAGGCATGAGGGTTTTAATGAATAAAATCAGCCCTTTGTGGCTTTATATAGTTCTCATGGTCATCCTTAGCCACATTTATTCAATAATTGAGGTGTATTACTAAGTCAAATGGAAGAATGGGTCATTTGACCCATTGGGCCATGCCTTTTAGCTTCTTTTGGGCCTTTATTTCCTTGAGCCCAATTTATAAAATCAATGTATAATCCACAAAATTTCTCATTTTTAAATCATTTAATAAGTTTTACGATAACATTCCAACTCACGAGATTTATATTCGTAGCCTCAATCTCCAAATAGGCAATTCTAGCCAATCATGGCTCACTTTGACATAAAAGGGTAAAAACATAATTTCGATATAAACAATGCCCAAGCGTAGGGCTACCAATATGGAATAATTATATAATAATTCAAAAGTCATCTTTATATACTAATAATCGCAAAAGAAATCGGGCAAAAAGCACCCCGGCACGGCCCCGGACGCCCAAAAGACTTAGAAAAATTTCAGCTTGTGAAAGGTGTGTAGGCGCGGCCTGGCACGCTGCCTGGCGCGCCCCCTTGCTGCCTCGGGGCTGAAAATTTCAAGCCAGAGCGGCCTGGAACGCTCCTGGGTGCGCCCCTACCCCCTTTTTTTTTTTTTTCAATTTTTCATTTTTTCGACTTTTTTTCGCAGATTTGGTTAGATACTTCAAGTTTTATTCTTTAACTTACTTCTTACCTTTAATGTTCTTTGTTTGGTGGTCCTCCAAGCCTCGTTTTTAACCCCACAAATTCTCCATGAAGTCACAAGACACCTCTGACTAAGGTCTAAACACACATATTAGGCCCAATATCAATTGTTTCATCAATGACACTATAAAACACATACTCATGGCATCTTCAAACTTAAGTAAACATTGTTCAACGCCATCAAATAGGGTTAGGAGTATACGGGGTGTTACATAGGAGAGCTTAATTCACTGCAAAATTTTGGAATTATTTTCAGAGTAGTTTGGGAGCACAAGTGAAGTTAAGCACAACTTTTCATCCTCAAATAGACGGACAAGCAGAACGTACCACTAAAACAATTGAAAATATGTTGCGAGCTTGTGTATTGGACTTCAAAGGTAGTTGGGATGATCATTTTCCTCTTATTTAGTTTTCCTTCAATAATAGCTATCATTCAAGAAACAAAACGGGGCCTTATGAAGCTTTATATGGGAGAAAGTGTAGATCACCAATTGGGTGGTTTGAAACGGGGGAAACTTCCTTATTTGGGCTAGATTTTATTTATCAAGCTATGGAAAAATTTAAGTTGATACAACAACGGCTAGTAACAGCTTAAAGTTGAAACAAATCATATCCAGATATTAGAAGAAGGGGGCTAGAGTTTGCTATAGAAGATTGGGTATTCTTGAAGGTGTCACCAATGAAAGGGGTAATGAGGTTTACTAAAAAGGGAAAACTAAGTCCATGTTATATAGGGCCATATAAGATTATTCAAAGGTTTGACAAAGTTACATATAAATTAGAACCACCTCAAGATCTCTCAATAGTTCATCCGATGTTTCACGTCTTAATTGTCATGACCCAAATCCCATTCGGGTCGGACTGGCACCCAGAGCCGATAAGGCCCGAGAGAACCAATCTTTGCTCATGTACTCTTGTATGCATGTTCACGTATGAATATCATTTTATCTCATGTAATTAAATATCAATAGCGGAAGTCATTGCAATATGTGCAATATATGAAACTTGGTTATTAGGGCCATCGCGTCAAAATGAACGTACATATCTTACATTCAGCTTCCCACGCAACTCTACAAAGCCTCTACAGAGGCATTACTATGACAAACCTATAGTCGGGACACAGCCCGCTCTATACTCATGTACAATCTAAAACCAATATGCATAATGACTCGAAAAAGCCCCGGATCAACTAGAGTTCACCAACAATCTGCGAATATCTCGTCGCCTACTGCGAAAATCTACTAACACCTGTGCATGCAGCATGTAAGGTAAGTCCCCCAAGAAGGGTCAGTACAAAGAAAGTACTGAGTATGTAAGGCCATAAGAAACTGTATCATAATACATAAGTACTTCCAAGGAATTAAGCGTAAGAGAATAGTCAATATGGATATACCTCCGTCCTGAATATGTGGAACCATGTTCATTATTTTCATTATTCTCATTTCTTAATCATCCATTCTTATCATCCTCACTCTTATAACAACCTTCATAATATATTCATGCAAGGAATATACTCACTTTTCTTTTACTACTATCCTCATTACTACTCATCTAACTAGTTAGTGGTTCATAAAATAGTACTGGACATCTAGCTGATCGGTGGGCTCTAATAGAAACCAGACATCCAGCCTATCAGTGGGCCATACTAAATAAATAGAATAATAATAATATTGGACATCCAGCTAATCAGTGGGCTATAATATAAATCGGACATCCAGTTGATCAGTGGGCCATAATAAATAAATATAATAATAATACCATAGCATGATATTGGGATTTTTCCATCCGAGCTTATGCCCTTTTGATTGGATCTATACTCAATGAAATATAAAAGCAACCATGCATACATTACTACTAGGCATACTTCTTTCCCTTTTCGTTGATGTGAGAATGATTCGTTGATGATTGAAACGTTATTGGGAACACATATATACATTACTTCATTCTTCACTTTTCATGAGATTGATTCAATGATAGTCGTAACATTATTAGAACTTGGAACATACATTATCGGAATTTGGAGTCATAATATTGTTGGAACTTTGGAATTCTGTCCACCCTCTATTATCTTCCTTCACTCTTGCAACCAACAAACATATATAACTTAATTTATTTCTTTTGAGAGATTGGTACCTTTGCTCTTGAGAGATTGATACATTGAGGATCGTGATACTCTTGAAAACACAAACACTTTACTTCACCCCTTAACTTCATGAGATCGACTCCTTTACTTATGAGGAATAATTATACTAACATGCACATCACCTCTCTTATTACTCTTATGAGATTGGTACTTTTTATGAAAGATTGGTACAAGGGTAATCATCATATTATTGGACTTTGGAATGTGACATGATTGGAAAATGCTTTTCAAGGATAAATAGATTCTGTTACATCTTACTTTCTTTAAGATAGTTCTTTTAGAAATTTCATCGTTATGACATCTTCGAAACTTCAATCAATGAACAAGAAATAAGTGAATCATAATTCAGCTAAGAATAGGGCACATATGAATACCAATATACGTCACCCTGAATTGATATACTTCAAACCTCTCGGAATCGAAACAAGTCCAATGTCAATAGGAACAATATGTTGTAGAAGGATACGGAAAGAGTAACCTTATATACCTTGTATTTTCAATACGATTCTACAATCTTAAGTGTGCATAAAATAGTCCCGCTCCGTCCTTATGTTTCACTCTACAACACAAGTACATAACGGAACCAACATTAACCACCAACTACCTTACAATGGCATACAATAACAATAAGTCGCATGTTTGGCTTTAACATGTCATTTCCCCCTTGACAATACCATTCATGAAATTATTGTACCAATAATCCCACAATATTCCATACATTTACCAATACATGATAACCAAAATCATGACACACCAAGTTCATACTTTCCACTCTCCACCATCATAACATCACAATTATTCCATCATATCACTTCAATACACCTCACAACAACAAATCGGCCAAAATCCCATAATTTATACTTATGGAAAAATAGCAGGTTTAGGACCATAATCACACCATACATGTTGATATTTCATCCATACCATGCACTTTCATCAAGACAAAAAGTCATCTTTCAAGTTTAAATTCCATAGATGACACATCTTTTACAAAAACACAAAGTGTCATATTCAACACTTCCAAGCATAACCAACATGATCTACATAATGTCTCATGAATATAATATAGTAATTCACAAGAATAATCACTTACCTAGGCTTGGAAGATGATGATCGTGCTCAAAAAGTGCCTTAGGGTTTTGAGAGCAAAAGAGGTGTTCTTGGAATTGTCTAGAAAAAAAGATAGAAAAACATGTGTGTTTGTGATAATAAAATATGATTTTTACCCCTTTATATAGGCCCTCAATTTCCATACTTAGCCACTCTTATGGCATTTAATGTTGGGTCTAGATGGTCAAATGGAAGAAATGGGTCAATTTGACCCATTTGGGCCATGCATTTTATTCCATTTGAGCCTTAATTTGGGCCCAATAACACATTTAAACTTAGCCCACCCATTCTCATGCATAATCCATCATATATATCATGTTTAATTAATTCCATAATGTCACGATAATATTCTCTTATGAGATTCACATTCGTCCTCTCCATCGCAAAAATAGTGATTCTAGTCGCCCAAGGCTTCATTGAACATTTTTGATAACTACTTGTGTTTCATGGTTTGATCATGTAGGAGTATGTAGGAGTTTATTGAAGTATTTGAAGCTTTAACAATACTTAAATAACTCCAAAGAACCAAATCAAACCATGGAAGAATCGACGTAGCATTGCGTTACAAAACGAGCGCGGAAGGACACAATTTTTGTGCCTTGCGCCACTGCTGCAAAGCAAGGCAGTGGCGCAAGAAATCCTTGTCCTCTGAATCAGGGGATTGCGCCACACCCCCTGAAACAGGGCAGTGGCACAAGCTTTCATGCCTTGCTGAAATTTTTACCTCTTTTGGAAATACTAGCATATCATCCAATGCCCCATCAAAACACTACAAAATACATACTTAGTGACCTTAACCATCAAGTAAACATGAATCCAAGGTACCAAATGAGGTTGAAAATGTACGAGTTATTACCTCCTACGAAGGTTTAAGGACATGTACGAGGGCCAAATTCAATTATCTCCTCAATAACATTACCAAATACATACTTGTGGCGCTCGACACCTAAGTAAACATTGTTCAACGTCATTAAGTAGGGTTAGAAGGTACGGGGTGTTACATCAATGCTTCGAAAGTGTATAGGAGATCCATCTCATATTACTCCTACTGAAGATGTACAAGTTACATAAGATCCTACCTATCAAGAAGTACCTATTGATATTCTAGATTGGTAAGTTAAGAAGTTAAGAACTAAACAAATAGCTTCTGTAAAAGTACTTTGGAGGAACCAACAAGTAGAAGAGATCACATGGGAAGCTGAGGAAGAGATGAAATTCTAGTACCCGGATTTATTTGCATCCAAAGAGAAAGTTCAAGATGATGGATTGGGGCATTATCAACCAAGTATAAATATGAATGTATTATGTGGCTAACATTGGTATTAAACTTAGGCTTGTACTTTTTTAGGCAGGCTAATTATGCTAGCATTCAAGGACGAATGTTTCTAGGGAGGGGAGGATTTATCACCCCGTATTCTGCATGTACTAGTTCTACTTATATGAAACTTGATATAGCCTAAGTATAGGTAATAGACTCAGTTTCCTATACGACTAGTGATGGTAAGATAGGTTGGGAGGAACTGCCTGTGTATTTCAATACGGCACGATCAAGTTATCATCAATGAGAGTATTTAAACTTGGGATCGTAAGTAGGTATTTGAGTCTAAAGTTTAAACTGACCAAGTGTATACAAGTTTTAAGTTAAATTAAAGGGTTTAATAGCTAAAAGAGGAATAAAATATTAAGGTGCTTGCATGACTTAATTAAGCTATTAGGTGAGTCACCTACTTGAGCTATATGGGCCAAGTTAAATGTGCTATGTAGGTGTATTACCTACTTAAGCTAATGATCAGATTAAGGCCTATATTAATGGACTCCTTTAAAGCCCAAATTAAGTAAAGTAAAAAAAAAAAAAGAATGGGCAGCCTAATCCCAAAAATCAGTTCCAAAAGCCCAATAAGTAAAGGCCCATTTTAGACATAAATAAAGCAAGTAGGTGCATCACCTACTTTGACCTTTTGTGCATCTTGAACTCCTTAAGTTGGTCCATCACCTACTTGGACCATTTTGACCAATTTGTGATAAAAAATGCAGCAAAAAAGGCCGCCAAAAATAGGGCATATATAAGATCAAGTTGCTGGTCATTTCCTTCATTATTAATTAACAAAAATCAAATTTTATCTCTCAAGTTATCTCTCTTTCTCTTCAGGCTTAGTACAACCACCTCAATTTACTCCTATGATTCTTGAAGAAACACACACCTTTGCTAGCTAAGATAAGTGGAACTACTTATGGATTTAGCTTGATTCTTCTATTGGAAACTAGGAAATCATGTTGGCTATTCTTAAATTAAGGGACTGCCTTTCCTCCATGTTAACTGGCCCATGTCCCTTGGTTATTAAGTGGCCTTATTCTCTTGTTGGTTAAATTTGAAGGATAATTCAAGCTCATGAAAGAAGTGCAAATTTAGTGGATAAATTTCAGAAATTAAGGTAAGGCTACTGCCTATTTTTGCTCCTCCTTAGATACAAAATTGAATGGAGAATTCTACGTATGTTTTGCCAGGAGTGGTGATTGGAATCCATGAGTCCATAATTCTCTAGTATGATGAATGGATTTTAGGATTGTTTTAGGGGCTCTTTTATATGTATATGTTGGGTACACCTTGGTTGACCTTAAAAGGGGATGTGAATAGTTAGTATTGACATATAAAAGGAAGGTGTAATGATACACCACTTAATTAGATGTTGTATGAGCCCACTGCCCAGCCCCACTTTGTGAACTATTTTATACATATTGTGATAACGAAGGAGTTTGGGGGGATCTTATATGAACCCGTGTGTTGTACAATGTAATTAGAGGAAAATGGGTTGAAATAACACCTTTGATTTGGTGAATTATGGGCGTGTTGCTCGGCCACTGTTTTGAGTGAAGTTGAATAGCCCCGGCTACTCTTTTGAGTGAAGTTAAATAGCCCAAATTTTTTAATTAGCTACTAATACTAGTTTTACCATGTACTTAATTGACGATAAGCAATCTAAAAGGAAGGAGGTTAATTCGCGGTAATACTGGATTTATACATTAAGGTATGTATGGCTACTCTATCTCATATTCTTTGGCATGCAATTCAACACTTGTGTTACAAAGTAAGCTTCCAAAGTTCTCCTATGTCAAATGATACATAGTGGATTCATAAGATCTCCCATGTAGCTAACGACCTTGCTCCCACTCCCTAATATGTTAAAATACCTCAATATATGCTTATTAACATGTTTGCATGTCTACTTTCACTATCAAGTTTCAGGAGTTCTCAATTTAGTCAAATAAAATCCATGTGTTATTTCAGCTCCTAAGCATTTCATTCGTGTACAAACTACTCCTACCTCATTGTTGTTGCATTAAGTGTTTATTCACGCGTGTCTTACTGGTATACTATTGTCCCAAATCTCAAAAATATTATGACCACCAAAGTAACAATCTCAAAGATTAAATAAACTAAGGAGCGCAATCTGGTTGTACATGGGTGGCAGCTCAGGGAAGAAAGCATAGCATAGGCCGATTCCCATCGGTTTATATGGTGGCAGCTTAGTGGCTTAAGCCTAGCATGGGCCAATCCCAACTTGGGTATTTACCACTGATCAGTTGGTCATTTGTATTACATGGCTTACAAAGATTATAAAGTAAAGTAAAAAAGGGAATGTAATTTACATGATTCCACAAGTATATGTAAAAGTGGTCTATTACCACTATCTATACAAATGTACCTGATTCCATTTGAGCTCTTATGTTATGTATAATTACATTCAGCCTTACATATTCAGTATATTCTTTTGTACTGACGTCCCTTACGGGGGATCTACATTTCATGTTTCAGGCACAGGATCTAGTAGACCCCTCCAGTAGGAGCACAGGATATCCAGCGGCTATTTGTGAGCTCCAAGTTGATTTGGGGCTTTCCAGGTCTATTTATATGTTTTGGTATTATATAGTAGTTAAGTGTAAGGCGGGGGCTTATGCCAACCTTAAATAAGTTTATATCTCTTTTATAGGCTTTGTAGATGGTAAAGTAAAGTATGGTTGATCCTTTCTTCTAGTCATTGTGGCCCCAACGGCCAAATCATGTATATATATTTTTAAGATTATCTACGTGGTTTATTTTCATTGATGCATCGTGTCCATACTTGGAAGAATCTTTGATTATCATAGTTACATGCATGAGAAGTACAAGGTTATGGGTTAGTGCTCTCAGGCCTTTACAGTTACAGATGCTTGTCGGCCCCAATAGGTTTTGAGGTGTGACAAAAGTGGTATCAGAGCAGGTCATCCTAGGGAGTCTACAAAGCCGTGTAGATGTAGAGTATTTTTTATGGGTGTGTTGTGCACCACATCTATAAATAGTAGGTTGTGGGACATTTAGGAGTTATCTCTTTTTCTTCACATCTTAGATCGTGCAATAGAGCCAAATTTTTAGGTGGAGTCATATTTAATCACTGAATATGTTTTTTTCTCTCATTATAGTAGAGATGCTGATTACGTGAAGGAGTAAGAATAAAAGTAAACAAGTAAATATGGCTACCATAAAAGGCACCAGCAAGTCACCACCTAGACAAGCTAATCAAAGTGAGGCTTAAGATGGGTTTTCATCACAGACCTTTTCTACTCCTTCCTTTCCAGAAGAGCTAAGAAGGAGAGGAGTACCCTCAAAATTACCTATTAATGCTACTGAGCAAGATTTAAGGAATACGGTGCGATTGTTGACTCGTATAGTTATTGGACAAAGTCAAGGATGAGCTTGTCAAATTATATTACTTGTATGCTACGAACGCAGGATTTCCTTATATTGGATCCACCCATATTTACCGGGTCAGATATTAATGAAGATCCACAAGACTTTATTAATCAAATACAAAGGGTTTTGGATGTCATGCATGTATCTGGTAAATAGACAGTTGAGCTAGCAGCATATAGATTAAAAGGAGAGGCTATATTATGGTATGAAGACTGGAAATTATTTAGGGGTATAGGTGCACCTTTAGCTAGTTGGAAAGAGTTCAAATAGGAATTTCTTGATCATTACCTTCCATTTGAAATTTGGGAGGCCCGTGCAGATCAGCTTTTAAATCTTCGTCAAGGGAATATGAGGGAGAGGGAGTATAGTCTTTGATTTAATTCTTTAGCTAGGTATGCTCCTAATGTAGTAGCTACTATCGATGATAGAGTTCATCGATATGTGGAAAGATTGGATCTATATCTGTCTAGAGACTATACTATTGTTGCTTTGAATAAAGACTTGGATATAGTATGGATAGAAGTTTTTCCAAAAAAAATAGAGGATCAAAGGTAAAGAAGAAGGATATAAGAGTCGGAAAGAGGGTATTCAAAGAGGGATAGACCTATGGGGTAGTTTATTGTATCCCAAAGTTAGTTCAAACCTTAGTTTCCTAAAAGACCACCTAGGCCATCATCTTCCTACTCTGCAGTAAGTGCTCCCCCCCTCCCCCCCCCAATTCTAAGGGTTTAGGGGTAATTAATTTGGGAAAAGAAGTGAGAGCCAAGGTTCACAGACAACGGGGTATCAAGAGCAAGGGAGTATGAGCTAATGAAGACCTCCTCGGCAGCCATGTCAGTAATGTGGAAAGATTCTTTTAGGTTCATGCTGGTTTGGGATAGATGCTTGCTTTTGGTGTGGTATGTTGAGGCACATGATGAGAGAGTGCCCACAAAGAGGCAACAATGGTATGGTATGACCTACTAGATCAGTCGTTGCATCATCAACATCAGTGTTTTCTTTAGGTAGGGGTATACAGCCTACAGACCATGGTAGAGGTGTTAAAGGAGTATCTAGTTCTATCAGAGTTTAGAATCGTACATATGCTCTTGCTGATCGATAAAATTTAGAGGCTTCTCCTGATGTGGTTACAGGTACATTATCCATCTTTTTATAGAATGTGTTTGCATTAATTGATTTCTTCTCTATGCTATCATATGTCACTCCATTGATTACTGGAAAGTTGAAAAGAGCACCAGAATCATTGGTTAAGCTATTTGAAGTGTTTACACCGATTGGCGAGTCTATTATAGCTAGAAGAGTTTCTCATAATTGTATAGTAATTGTTTGTGATTGTGACACATTGGCCGACCTTGTTGAGCTAGAAATGGTAGACTTTGATGTTATAATAGGAATGAATTGGTTGGCTTCTTGTTATGCCCTAATAGAATGTCGAACTAAGAGGGTGCATTTCCATTTTCCAAAAGAGGTAGTCCTTGAATGGAGGGGTAATATTGGGGCCCCGAAAGGTAAATTTATTTCTTATATTAAGGTAAAGAAAATTATTTCTAAAGGGTACAAAAGTCACCTAGTGAGAGTGAAAGATATACATGCGGAGCCACCAAATCTTCAATCAGTTCCAGTGGTAAATGAATTTCTCGATGTATTTCCTGAAGATCTTTTAGGTTTGCCGCCAGAACAAGAAGTAGAGTTTGGCGTTGTTGTGATCCTATAGACTCAACCTATCTCTATATCTCCGTATAGAATGGCTCCGATAGAATTACGGGAATTGAAAGAGCAATTGAAAGACTTGCTAGAAAAAGGATTCATAAAGCCTAGTATGTCCCCTTGTGGCGCACCAGTATTATTTGTGCGCAAAAAAGATGGCAAGTTGAGAATGTGTATTGACTACCGTCAACTAAATAAGGTGACTATTAAGAACAAATATCCCCTTTGATGAATTGATGATTTATTTGATCAATTACAAGGTGTTAAGTGTTTCTCAAAGATTGATTTGCGATCAGGTTACCACCAAGTGAGGGTCAAAGAGAAAGATATACCCAAGATAGCTTTTCAAACACGGTACGGTCATTATGTGTTTTAAGTTATGTCATTTAGGCTAAAAAATGCACCAGCGGCTTTTTTGGATTTGATGAATAGGGTGTTCAAGCCATTCTTAGATGTATTCGTGATAGTATTTATTGATGATATTCTGGTGTATTCAGGATCAAAAGTGAACCATGCTAATCATTTGCAACAAGTGTTACAGGTTCTTCGTGATCGTAAGTTAGATGCAAAGTTCTCGAAATGTGAGTTTTGGTTAAAATCTGTAGCATTCTTGGGTCATATTGTATCCGATGAAGGAATAAGGGTTGATAATCAAAAGATAGAAGCCGTGAAGGACTGGCCAAGACCTACAACACCTATGGAGGTTCGTCATTTCCTTGGGTTGGCAGGTTATTTTAGAAGGTTTGTTGAAGGGTTTTCTTCCATTTCTACACCTTTAACAAAGTTACTCACAAAGCAACAAAGTTTCAATGCAATGATACATGTGAAAAGAGTTTTCATGATCTGAAGAATAAGTTGACTTCTACACTCATATTGGTAGTTCCAGAAGGTAGATAAGGGTATGCTATATATTGTTATGCTTCACGAGTTGGCTTAGGATGTGTATTGATGCAGCATGGTTAAGTAATAGCTTATGCCTCAAGATAGTTGCGGCCAAATGAGAAAAATTATCCAACACATGATCTTGAGCTAGAAGCGGTTGTATTTGCTTTAAAGATATGGTACCACTACTTGTGTGGGGTGCATGTTGACATATATACTGACTATAAGAGTTTGAAATATATTTTCAAGCAGAAGGACCTAGATCTGAGGCAGCGAAGGTGGCTTGAGTTATTAAAAGATTGCGACATTGATATTTTATATCATCCAGGGAAAGTAAATGTGGTAGCTGATGTGCTAGGTGGTAAGGAAATGGCGAGCACTTATGGGAAGTCCACAAAAAGTCAAGGGATGATCAAAGATCTACACCAACTAGCTAGCTTAGGGGTTTCCCTTCTTGAATCTCCAGATGAAGGAGTTATTGTGCAAAATACGGTAGAATCTTCATTTGTAGCTGAGGTAAAAGAGAAGCAGTATGTAGACCCTATTAAATTATAGATTAAGGAGAATGTACAAAAAGGTATGACAAAGGCATTTGATCTTACGCAAGAGGGAACACTTCGGTGCCAAAACATATTGTGTGTACCTAATGTACATGGGCTAAGAAAGAGGGTTATGACGGAGGCACATCATTCAAGGTATTCCATCCATCCGGGGTCAACTAAAATGTATCATGATTTGAAAGGAGTGTATTGGTGGGGTGACATGAAGAAGAATATTGCAGAATTTGTAGCTCAATGTCCAAGTTGTCAATAAGTTAATGTAGAGAACCAAAACCCTGGAGGTTTTATGCAACGTATGGATCTTCTAATTTGGAAGTGGGACATGATCAATATGGATTTCTTCACTGGTTTGCCTCGCACAATTCAGAAGTTCAATTCCATATGGGTAATAGTTGATAGAGTTAACAAATCAACAAACTTTCTATCGGTTAAGACCACTTATACTGCTGAAGAGTATGTGAAATTATAGACTAAAGAGATAGTTTGGCTACACGGAGTTCTAATCTTTATTATATCTAATAGGGGAGCTCAATTCACTATAAAATTTTGGATGTCTTTCTAGAGGAGTTTGGGAACACAAGTGAATTTAAGTAAAACTTTTCATCCTCAAACAAACGGACAAGCAGAACGTACCATTCTGTCACTCCTCGAATCCCAATGGGGCAGACTGGCACCCGAAGTTGTTAAGGCCCGAGAGAACCAATCTTCATTCATATACACTCATACACATGTCACTCAATCAATATCACCATCACATATAGATATAAAATGCCAATGATGGAAGTCATGGAAAAACATGTGATAAATAGGAAACTTGGCCGTTAAGGCCAACAAGTCAAAAGTATATGTTCCTTACATTTCCTTCATTTTGTCCCATAACATCTACAAAGCCTCTATAGATATATGGACATAACCAACCTAAATTCGGGACAAGTCCCCGCTGTATACAACATTTACAATACCAAAACAAATGTACATAGTGACTCGAAAAGCCCTGAACCAACTAAAACTCACCAATGATCGGCAAATGATCTGCAACCTACTTTGGAGGTCTACTACCTGTGCCTGCAGCAAGTAAGGTAAGTCCCCTAAGGGACATCAGTACAAAAAATGTACTGAGTATGTAAGGCTATAAGTAACTGCATAAGATACAAGGACTTCAATGAAATCAAGTACAAGTGGGTGGGCAATATAGATTAGCCACTAGAATATACATGTGTGGAGTTCTATACATTGCATTCATTTCTTTCATTTTCATTCATATCATTGTCACAATCGTTCATACAATATTGCTCATGTAATATCATTCATATAATCTTTCGGGATAACCTCTAGCTAGGCTTACGCCTCTTTGAGTTGCCATCCATTCGGGATGGCCTATAGTTAGGCTTATGCCCCTTCAGGTTGCCACCCATTCCCAATATACATTCGGGATTGCCTCTAGCTAGGTTTACTCCCCTTCGAGTTTCCACCCATTCCTAATATTCATTCGGGATTGCCCCTAGCTAGTCTTTTGCCCCTTTGGGTTGCCACCCATACTCAACAAGTATGCATTACTTCAATTATTTTATTATAAGAGTGATACGTTATTGGAAGAGTGATACGTTATTGGTTGTAACATTGTTGGAACTTTGGAACAATAGTCAATGAATAAAAGACATGTGAATAACAATTATAACAAACCTGAATGAGATACTTTAGAACATTTTGGAGTGGAAACAAGTTCAATGTCAATGTGATAAATATGTTGCAGCAGGGTACCAAAAGAGTAACCTTACATACCTTATCTTCTCAATATGAATACATAGTCCTATACGTCAATACAATAATCCAGCTTCTTCCTTACGTTTTACTCTACAACACAAGTACATAACGGAGCTCACGTTAACAATCAACTACCTTACAAGTGCACAAGACGACAATGAGTTACATGATTTTCCTATAACGTCATTTCACCCCTTAAAATACAATTCACGGCATTGTTATACCAACAATACAACAACATTCCATACATTTACCAAGACATGATAAACCAATAGCACTTCACACGAAGTTTGTCCTTTATGCTTCCTCATTAACACAACATCACAATTACTCCATCAAGTCATCTCAATACTTTCATAACAACAATCCCACAAATTATACATATAGAAAACAAAACAAGGTAAGGGCATAACTACACCATACATGTTGATATTTCATCCACACCATTCACTTCTATCAAAACCTCAAGTCTCCTTTCAAGTTCAAGTCACATGGATGACAAATCTTGTAGCAAAAAGCAAAAGTGCACTACTCAACACTTTGAGACATAACCATCATGATCTAAACCATCTATCATGCATATAATATATTAAATCACAAGAATAAACACTTACCCAAGCTTGCAAAGTGATGATCTTGTCCAAAGGAAATGGTTGTCTTAGGATTTGTGAGATGAAAATGTTTTTAGAAATACCTAGAAAGGCATGAGAGTTATAATGAATAAAAATGAGCTTTTGTGCATTTATATACTCTCTCAAGTCATCCTTAGCCAATTCTTGGCATTAAATTCCATGTTTACTTGGTCAACATGGAAGAATGGGCCATTTTCCCTTTTGGGCCATGTCTTTTACTCCATTTTGGGATTCAAATTGAGCCCATTAACACATGTTAAATTAGCCCACCAAATTTGATGTGTAATACCCCAAAAATCTCTTGTTTAAATAATTTCATAAAGGTGAAGACACTATTCAACTTACGAGATTCGTGTTCGTCGCCACAATCCCAAGAATAAGCGATTTTAGCCATTCATGGCTTAATGTAACATAATATTCTAAAATAATTATGAAGAAGAATTAACCCCAACTTTGATGCCAAACTCTCTCAAGATTAGCCCTACTACGATGGAATAATGATACCATAACCCAAGAGTCCTATTTATAGACTAATGGTCGGAGAAACAATTTGGCAAAAAACACCCCGGACGCTGCCTGGCGCGCCCCTGTGCTACCTGTACCAAAACAATTTCGGCCAAAAGTGGCCTGGCACGCCCCTAGGCGCGCCCCACACTTAAAATGTGATTTTCTTCTTTTCTTAGACTTTTCTTTGCGTACATTAGCACAACATCAATAGTCCATCAAAAACACTACAAAATATGCACTTCTAGCTCTCAAAACTAAGGTACAGATGGTTCAAATAAGGCATATAAACCCCAGAACACCAATCAAGTAGGGTCAAAAATGTACGGGGTGTTACATCCTTCCCCCTTAGAAACATTCGTCCTCGAATGTTAAAACAAATGCACCTTCATGTTAGCATATATACATATACACATAATGCTTATAGACACTTACTTGTTATTGCTCTACTTCGGCATTTTGAACCTTTCCTTCCGTGTGAAACAAATACGGGTACTCTGACTTCATCATTTCTTCAGCTTCCCATATGATCTCTTCTACTTGCTGATTTCTCCAAAGTACCTTTACGGAAGCTACGTCTTTATTCCTTAACCTCCTCACTTGTCTATCCAGAATAGCAATAGGTATCTCCTCATAGGTGAGATCCTCCGTAAATTATACATCTTCAATGGGAGCAAAGCGAGATGGATCTCCTATGCATTTTCGAAGCATCGAAACATGAAATACTGGATGAACTGTGGAGAGTTCTTGGGGTAATGCCAATTTATACGTAACTTGCCCAAATCTTCGTACAATTTCATATGGCCCTATATAACGGGGACTCAACTTCCCTTTCTTTCCAAATCGCATTACCCCTTTCATCATTGACACCTTCAAGAATACCCAATCACCTATGGTGAATTCGAGCCCTTTTCTTATAACATCAGCATATGACTTGTGTCGACTTTGGGCCGTTTGTAGCAGCTGTTGGATCACTTTAACTTTCTCCATAGCTTGGTGAACAAGATCTGGCCCAAGTAAAACAGTTTCACCCGCTTCAAACCATCCAATCGATGATCTACACTTTCTTCCGTATAAATCTTCATAAGGTGCCATTTTGATACTTGAATAATAGCTATTATTGTAAGAAAATTCAATAAGAGGCAAATGATCATCCCAACTGCCCTTAAAATCTAGCGTGCAAGCTCGTAGCATATCTTCAAGTGTTTGGATAGTATGTTCTGCTTTTCCATCTGTCTGAGGATGAAAAGTCGTACTCAAATTCACTTATGTACCCAAGCTCTTCTAAAGAGATCTCCAAAAATGTGCAATAAATTGTGCTTCCCTGTCTGATATAAGGGAGATTGGAATCCCATGCAATAGTACTATCTCTTTAACATACAACCTTGCATAATCTTCAGTTGTATAGGTGGTCTTGACTGGTACGAAATGCGCTGACTTGGTAAGCCTGTCAACTATTACCCATATGGAATCAAATTTTCACTGTGTACGAGGCAAACCTATGATTAAATCCATGTTAATCATGTCTCATTTCCAGACTGGAAGATTGATACATTGCATGTAACCTTCAGGTTTCTGATGCTGTACCTTTACTTTTTGACAATTTGGACATTGAGCTACGAATTCAGCAATGTTCTTTTTCATGTTTCCCCACCAATACATTTTTTTTAAGTCATGGTACATTTTTGTAGATCCTGGATGAATAGAATATCGTGAATGATGCGCCTCTGTCATAAGTCATCTCCTCAGCTCATCTACATCCGGTACACATAATCTACCTTGGCATTGAAGTACTCCTTCTTGCGTAAGGTCAAATGCCTTAGTCAGACCCTATTGTACATTCTCCTTCAGCTGTAATAGAATAGAATCCACATACTGCTTCTCTTTCATCTCAGCTACTAATGAAGATTCTGCTGCATTTTGCACATTAACCCCTTCATCTGAGGATTCAAGAAGACGAACCCCCAAGCTGGATAGTTGATGTAGATCTTTGAATAGGTCTTGCTTTTCTGTCAACTGGCCACTAGTGCCTCCTATTGCCTTGCGGATTAACGTATCCTCTACCATATTTTGCTTTTCCTGTATGATATAGGATATCAATATCATAGTCTTTCAATAGCTCAATCTACCTCCGTTGCCTCAGATTTAAATCCTTCTACTTAAAGATATATTGTAAACTTTTGTGATCAGTGTAGATGTCAACATAAACTCCATACAAATAATGGCGCCATATCTTTAAAGCAAATACCACAGCTGCTAACTCAAGATCATGTATGGGATAGTTTCTCTCATGTGGTCGCAACTGTCATGAGGCATATGCTATGACATTACTATGCTGCATCAATACACATCCTAGGCCAACTCCGGACACATCAAATATACTGCATACCCTTCTTTGCCTTCCAAAAGTACTAATACAGGTGTGGAAGTTAATTTACCTTTTAATTCTTGGAAACTTTTCTCACATGCATCATTCCACTGAAACTTTACTGCCTTGTGTGTAAGCTTCGTTAAAGGTGCAACAATGGAAGAAAACCCTTCAACAAACCTTCGATAATAACCTGCCAACCCAAGGAAGCTACGAATTTCCGTAGGCGTCGTAGGCCTTGGCCAATTTTTCACCGCTTCAATCTTTTGCGTATCAATCTGACTTACTTCATCTGACACAATGTGACCCAAGAATGCTACAGATTTTAACCAAAATTCACATTTAGAGAACTTTGCATACAACCTAAGCTTACAAAGAGTTTGTAACACCTACCGTAAGTGATTAGCATGGTCCTCTTGTGATCTTGAATAAACCAGGATGTCATCTATAAACACCATCACGAACACGTCTAGAAATGGCTTAAACACCCTATTCATAAAATCCAAGAAAACAGTTGGTGCATTTGTTAGTCCAAATGACATAACTAAAAATTCATAATAGCCATACCGTGTTCGGAAAGCTGTCTTGGGTATATCTTTTTCTCTAACTCTTACTTGGTGGTAACCCAATCTCAAGTCAATTTTTGAAAAACATTTGGCACCCTGTAACTGATCAAACAAATCGTCAATTCTAGGGAGGGGATATTTGTTCTTGATCGTTACTTTATTCAATTGTCGATAGTCAATGCACATTCTCAATGTGCCATCTTTCTTCCGTAAAAATAATACCAGTGCATCCCCCGGGGACATACTAGGCCTGATGAATCCCTTGTCCAACAAGTCGTTTAATTGTTGCTTCAATTCACGCAATTCTGCTGGAGCCATTCTATACGGAGGAATAGATATAGGTTGAGTGCCTGGAATCACATCAATACCAAACTCTACTTCCCGTCCTGGGGGCAAACCTAGAAGATCCTCAGGAAATACATCAAGGAATTCATTGACCACTGAAATCGACTGAGGAGTTCGTGGTTCCACATCAGTATCTTTCACTCATACTAAGTGACATATGTACCCCTTGGCTATCATTTTCCTTGCTTTAAGATAGGAAATAAATTTCCCTCTCGGTGCCCCTACATCACCCTTCCATTCAAGAACATTCATTTGTGGAAAATAAAAATGTACTTTCTTAGCTCGGCAATCCATCATGTCATAATAAGAAGCCAACAAATCCATACCCATTATGACATCAAAGCCCACCATCTCTAGTTCAATAAGATCAACCAGTGTATCATAACCACACACAGTTACCACACAATTACGATACACTCTTTTTGCAACAATAGATTCACCAACTGGTATAGATACTTCAATTGACTGAATTAATAATTTCGGTGTTCTTTCAAATTTCGCTGCAATCAATAGAGTAACATATGAAAATGTAGAACCCGGATCAGTCAATGCATATACATTATGTGAAAATATGGATAGTGTACCTGTGACTACATCAGGTGAAGCCTCCAAATTCTGCCGGTCCACTAGAGCATAAGTGCGATTCTGGGCTCCATTGGAACTAGCTGCTCCTCTAGAACCTCTACCACGCCCAATAGGCTGCACTCTTCTACCTAGGTAAGGAACCGATGTGATTATGCAATGGTTGATCCCGTAGGTCGTGCTATGCCACCCATGGCCCTTTATGGGCACTCTCTCACCATGTGCCCTGGCACGCCGCAAAAATAGCAAACATTCATTCCAACCCGACATTCACCTAAATGAGACTTCCCACAGTGCTGACACGATTGGCGATAAAACCCTTCCATTTGTGAACCTCGAACCACACTGCTCTGCCCAAAATGGCTGCCTCTAAACCCTCAAAACTCGGATGAAGTACCTATTGTAGGGGAAGAAAATGATGGTCTAGGCCATCTAGGAAAAATATGAGGCCTAGATTCTCCTTGGGACAACATAGATTGTCACGTAGGTCTAACCCTCTTTGACGAACCTCGTTCAAATTTGTGTACCCTTCTTCTTTACCTCTGGTCCTCCATCTTCTGTGCAAAATCCTGTATTCTGCTATATACATATCTCTATTCAAAGCAGCAATAGTACAGTCGCTCACCAAGTATGGCTCCAATCTGTCCACATATCGATGGACTCTGTCTGTCATTGTGGCCACTACATTCGGAGCATATCGAGCCAAAGAATTAAACTGCAGACTGTATTCTCTGACACTCATATTCCCTTGACGAAGATTTAAGAACTGATCCGCGCGAGCCTCTCGGATCTCATAGAGAAGATAGTGATCAAGGAATGTCGTTTTAAAGTCTTCCCAACTAGCTGGAATTGCACCAATACCACGAGATATCTTCCAATCTTCATACCACAATATAGATTCTCTTTTCAATCTATAGGCTGCAAGCTCAATTGTTGCTACACCAGTCACATGAATAACATCTAGAGCCCTTTGAATTCGGTCTATGAAGTCCTGTGGGTCTTCCCTAATTTCAGAAAATCCTGCGTCCTTCGGCTAGCTGCCCTAGCCTCACTGTCGTTACTTGTCATTGGACCAACTTGTCCTTGATTCTGTGCGGCAACTATACGAGTCAGCATTTGCACCACATTTCTTAGATCCTGCTCAGTAGCATTAACAGGTGGTTCAGCAGGTTCTTCTCTCCTTCTCAGCTCTTCTTGAGCTGGAAAAGTAGAAGAAGCCCGTGATACAAACTCAGCGTCATCCCCACCTTGTGTAGCTTGATTAAGTGGTGATTTAATCGTTCCTTCTCTGACAAGCGTATCTACTTGCTTAACCTTACCCCTACCTCATCTTGTCATCAACATTTTACTATAACAAAGAAAACCAATTACAATGGTCAGATATGATTCCACTTACATCATTGGCTCTATTGCACGATCTAGAAATGAAGAAAAGAAACAACTCCTAAATGTCTCGTAGCCTCCTGCTTATAAATGTGGTGCATAACACATCCATAAGCAAGACTCTACTTAGACACGGCTTTGTAGACACCCTTAGGACGACCTGCTCTGATAACACTTTTGTCACACCTCGAATCCCAACGGGGCGGACTGGCACCCGAAGCCGTTAAGGCCCGAGAGAACCAATCTTCATTGATATACACTCATACGCATGTTACTCAATAAATATCACCATCACATATAAATATAAAATGCCAATGGCAGAAGTCATGGAGAAATATGTGATAAATAGGACACTTGGCCGTTAGGGCCAACAAGTCAAAAGTATGCATTCCTTACATTTCCTTCATTTTGTCCCACAACATCTACAAAGCCTCTACAGATACATGGACATAACCAACCTAAAGTCGGGACAAGTCCCCGCTTTATACAACATTTACAATACCAAAACAAATGTACATAGTGACTCGAAAAGCCTCAAACCAACTGGAGCTCACCAATGATCGGCAAATGATCCACAACCTACTATGGAGGTCTACTAGCACATGTGCCTGCAGCAAGTAAGGTAAGTCCCCTAAGGGATGTCAGTACAAAGAATGTACTGAGTATGTAAGGCTATAAGTAACTGCATAAGATACAAGGACTTCAATGAAATCAAGTACAAGTGGGTGGGCAATATAGATTAACCACCAAAATATACATGTGTGGATTTGTATATATTGCATTCATTTCTTTCGTTTTCATTCATATCATTGACGCAATCGTTCATACAATATTGGTCATATAATATCATTCATAAAATCTTTCGGGATAGCCTCTAGCAAGGCTTTCGCCCCTTTGAGTTGCCACCTATTCGGGATCGCCTCTAGCTAGGCTTACGCCCCTTCGAGTTGCCACCCGTTCCCAATATTCATTCGGGATTGCCTCTAGCTAGGCTTACGCCCCTTCAAGTTGCCACCCTTCCCAATATTCATTCGGGTTTGCCCCTACCTAGGCTTTTGTCCCTTTGGGTTGCCACCCGTACTCAACAAGTATGCATTACTTTGATTCTTTTAATATAAGAGTGATACATTATTGGAAGAGTGATACGTTATTTGTTGTAACATTGTTGGAACTTTGGAAAAATAGTCAATGAATAAGAGACATGTGAATAACAATTATAGAAAACCTGAATGAGATACTTTAGAATATTTTGGAGTGGAAACAAGTTCAACGTCAATGTGAAAAATATGCTGCAGAAGGGTACGGAAAGAGTAACCTTACATACCTTATCTTCTCAATATGACAGTCCTATACGTGAATACAGTAATCCAGCTTCTTCCTTACGTTTTACTCTACAACACAAGTACATAATGGAGCTCACGCTAATAACTAACTACCTTACAAGTGCACAAGACGACAATGAGTTACATGATTTCCCTATAACGTCATTTCACCCCTTACAATACAATTCACGGCATTGTCATACAAACAATACCACAACATTCCATACATTTACCAAGATATCATAAACCAATAGCACTTCACACCAAGTTTATCCTTTACACTTCCTCATTAACACAACATCACAATTACTCCATCAAGTTACCTTAATACTTTTCATAACAACAATCCCACAAATTATACATATAGAAAAAAAAACAAGGTAAGGACGTAACCACACCAGACATGTTGATATTTCATCCACACCATTCACTTCTATCAAAACCTCAAGTCTCCTTTGAAGTTTAAGTCACATGGATGACACATCTTGTAGCAAAAAGAAAAAGTGCACTACTCAACACTTTGAGACATAACCATCATAATCTAAACCATCTACCATGCATATAATATATTAAATCACAAGAATAAACACTTACCCAAGCTTGTAAAGTGATGATCTTGTCAAAAGGAAATGGTTGCCTTAGGGTTTGTGAGATGAAAAATGTTTTTAGAAATATCTAGAAAGGTATGAGAGTTATAATGAAGAAAAATCAGATTTTGTGCCTTTATATACTCTCTCAAGTCATCCTTAGCCAATTCTTGGCATTAAATGCCATGTTTTCTTGGTCAGCATAGAAGAATGGGTTATTTACCCTTTTGGGCCATGTCTTTTACTCCAATTTGGGATATAAATTGAGCCCATTAGCACATGTTAACTTAGCCCACCAAATTTGATTTGTAATACCCCAAAAATCTCTTGTTTAAATAATTTCATAAAGGTGAAGACACTATTCAACTTACGAGATTCGTGTTCGTTGCCACAATCCCAAGAATAAGCGATTTTAGCCATTCATGGCTTAATGTAACATAATTTTCTAAAATAATTATGAAGAAGAATTAACCCCAAATTGGATGCCAAACTCGCTCAAGAGTAGCCCTACTATGATGAAATAATAATATCATAACCCAAGAGTCCTATTTATAGACTAATGGTTGGAGAAATAATTTGGCAAAAATCACCCCAGCACGCTTCCTGGCGCGCCCCTGTGCTGCCTGTGCCAAAAAAAATTTGGCCAAAAGAGGCCTGACACGCCCCTGGGCTCTCCCCAAACTTAAAATGTGATTTTTTTCCTTTCTTCGACTTTTCTTTGCGGACATTAGCACAACATCAATAGTCCATCAAAAAAACTACAAAATATGCACTTATCGTTCTCAAAACTATGGTACACATGGTTCAAATAAGGCATATAAACCCTAGAACACCAATCAATTAGGGTCGAAAATGTATGGGTGTTACACATTCAAAAACTTAAAGATATGTTGTGAGCTTGTTATTGGACTTCAAAGGTAGTTGGGATGAACATTTTCCAATTATAGAGTTTACCTAAAATAATAGCTATCATTAAAGTATAAAAATGGCGTCTTATGAAGCTTTATATGGGAGAAAGTGTAGATCACCAATTGGGTGGTTTTAAGCAGGTAAAACCACCTTATTTGGGCCAGATCTTGTTCATAAAGTTATGGAAAAAGTAAAGGTGAAACATTCGCATCTAGAAACTGCTCAAAGTCGATACAAATCATATACAGATATTAGAAGAAGGGGGCTAGAGTTTGCTATTGGAGATTGGGTATTATTTAAGGTGTGACCAATGAAAGGGGTAATGAGGTTTAGTAAAAAGGAAAAACTAAGTCCACGTTATATAGGGCCATATAAGATTATTCAAAGGTTTGTCCAAGTTGCATATAAATTAGAACTACCTTAAGAGCTATCAGTAGTTCATCTTGTGTTTCATGTCTCAATGCTTCAAAAGTGTACATGAAATCCATCTCATATTACTCCTACTGAAGATGTACAAGTTACAGAAGAACTTACCTATAAAGAAGTAACTATTGCTATTATAGATCGATAAGTTAAGAAGTTATGAAATAAACAAATAGCTTCTGTAAAAGTACTTTTGTGGAACCAACAAGTAGAAGAGATCACATGGGAAGCTGAGGAAGAGATAAAATTCAAGTACCCTCATTTATTTGAATCCAAAGAGAAAGTTTAAGATGCTGGATTGGGGAATTAGCAAGTAAGTATAAATATGGATGTATTATGTGGCTAACAGTGGGATTAAACTTAGGATTGTACTTTTTTAGACGGGCTAATTATGCTAGCATTCAAGGACGAATGTTTCTAAGGAGGGGAGGATGTAACACCCCGTATTCTGCATGTACTAGTTCTACTCATATGGAACTTGATATACCCTTAGTATAGGTAATGGACTCGGTTTCCTAGATGACTAGTGATGGAAATATAGGTTGGGAGGAACTGCCCGTGCATTTCAATTTGGCCCGATCAAGTTAACATCGATGAAAGTATTTAAACTTGGGATCATAAGTTGGTATTTGAGTCTAAAGTGTAAAGTGACCAAGTGTATACAAGTTTTATGTTAAATTAAAGGGATTAAAATCTTAAAATTAAATAAAATATTGAGGTGCTTGCATGACTTAATTACGCTAGTAGGTGAGTCACCTACTTGAGCTATATGTGCCAAGTTAAATATGCTAAGTAGGTGTATTACCTACTTAAGCTAATGGATCAGATTAAGGCCTATATTAATGGACTCTTTTAAGGCCCAAACTGAGTAAAATAAAAGGAGAAGAGAATGGGCAGCCCAACCCCAAAAATCTGTCCCAAAAGTCCAATAAGTAAAGGCCCATTTTATACATAAATAAAGCAAGTAGGTGCATCACTTACTTTGACATTTTGAGCAGCTTGAACTTCTTAATTAGGTGCACCACCTACTTGGACCAATTTGACCAATTTACGGTCCAAAATGTAGCAAAATAGGTAGCCAAAAATAGGGCATTTATAACACCAAGTTGCTGGTCATTTCCTTCATTATTAAGTTACAAAAATAAGATTTTCTCTCTCAAGTTATCTCTTTTTCTCTCAAGTCTCAGTACATCCACCTCAATTTTCTCCTAGGGTTCTTGAAGAAACCCTCACCTTTGCTAGCTAAGGTAAGTGAAACTACTTATGGATTTAGCTTTATTCTTCGAGTGGAAACTAGAAAATCATGTTGGTTATGCTTAAAAGTATGGGACCGCTTTCCTCCTTATTAACTGCCACATGTACCTTGGTTATTAAGAGGCCTTATTCTCTTGTTAGTTAACTTTGAAGGATAATTCAAGCTCTTGAAAAAAGTGCAAATATAGAGGATAAATTCCAAAAATTAAGGTAAGGCTACTGCCTATTTTTTCTCCTCCTTATATACAAAATTGAATGGAGAATTCTGTGTATCTTTTGCCAAGAGTGGTGATTGAAATCCTTGAGTCAATAATGCCCTAGTGTGATGAGAGAGATTTTGGACTGTTTTATGCATATATGTTGGGGACCGCTTGGTTGATCTTAAAAGGGGATGTGAATAGTTGGCATTGACATATAAAAGAAAGGTGTAATGATACACCACTTAATTAGATGTTGTATGAGCCCACTGCCCAGCCCCACTTTGTGAACTGTTTTTAACATAATATGATAACAAAGGAGTTTTTGGGGATCTTATATGAACCCGTGTGTTGTACAATGTAATTAGAAGAGAAGGGGTTGAAAGAACACCCTTGATTTGGTGAATTATGGGAGTGCTGACCAGCTACTATTTTGAGTGAAGTTGAATAGCGCTGGCTACTGTTTTGAGTCAAGTAGAATAACCCAAATTCATTAATTAGCTACTAATACTAGTTTTACCACGTACTTCATTGTAGATAAGTAATATGAAAGGAAGGAGGCTAATTCGGGGTAATACCTGAGTTATACAACAAGATATGTAAGGCTACTCAATCTCGTATTCTTTGGCATGAAATTCAACACTTGTGTTACAAAGTAAGCTTCCAAAGTTCTCCTATGGCAAATGATACTTGGTGGCAACATATGATCTCCCATGTAGTTAACGACCTTGCTCCCTCTCCCTAATGTGTTAAAATTCCTCAATATATGCTTATTACCATGTCTACATGTCTACTTTCACTAGCAAGTTTCAGGAGTTCTCCTTTTAGTCAAATAAAATCCATGTGTTATTTTAACTCCTAAGCATTTCATTAATGTACAAACTGCTCCTACCTCATTGTAAGTACATTAAGTGTTTATTCACGTGTCTCTTACTGGTAGAATATTATCCCAAACCTCAATAAGGTTATGACCACCAAAGTAACAATCTCAAATATTAAATAAACTAAGGAACGCAATCTGGTTATGCATGGGTGGAAGCTCAGGGATGGAATCCTAGCATGGCATGATCCCTATCTATTTATATGGGTGGCAGCTCAGGGGCATAAGACTAGTATGGGCCGATCCTAACTTGGGTATTTACCACTGATCAATTGGTCATTTGTATCATATGGCTTACAAAGATTATAAAGTAAAGTAAAGAAAGGATTGTAATGTACATGATTCCACAAGTATATGTAAAGGTGGTCAATTAGCACTATCTATACACTTGTACCTGATTTCACTCGAGCTCTTATGTTATGTATAATTATCTTCAGCCTTACATATTTAGTACATTCTTTCATACTGATGTCCCTTACGGGGGCCTGCATTTCATGCTGCAGGCATAGGAGCTAGTAGACTCCTCCAATAGGAGCACAGGACATCCAAAGACTATTGGTGAGCTCCAGGTTGAGTCAGGACTTTCCAAGTCTGTTATATATGTTTTGGTATTGTATAGTAGTTAAGTGTAAGGCGGGGGCTTGTCCCAACCTTAACTAAGTTTATATCTCTTGTAGAGGTTTTGTAGACGGTAAAGTAAAGTGTGGCTGTACCTTATCTACATGGTTTATTTTCATTGATACATCATGTCCATACTTGGTAGAACCTTTGATTATCATAGTTACATACATGAGATGTACAAGGTTATGGGTTGGTTCTTTCGGGCCTTTAAAGTTATAGGTGCTTGTCCTCCCTAATAGGGTTTGAGGCGTGACATAATTAGGGGAAATAATCATGGCATGATCTGAGCAATTCATTTGACTAGGGAAATTTTTACATGGTCTGAACATCCTGGCCCGTTTATCTGGGTTCATAGGAAAAAAAGAGAATGAGATAGATTTAACCATGAGACATCATTACTCTGAAATTTTGTAGCATGAAGCAAGAGTATCTTGGGCTGAAAAGAATGATAGGAATACTACACTTGTAGTAAAATGACTGATAACTTCCAAATTAGTCTGTCACCATCCCCACTACCGAAGTATACTAGAAGTCACAAAAGAGCCCTACTAGGAACACCTAGAGTAAGAGGGGTCCTGCTGAATCGTGAGTTAGAGACTCCCATAACTCGTGACACTCAATAGAGTTCTAAGGAGTACAATATAGTATTAATGAGATTGTTTAGGAAGTTTGGTCTAAGAATATACCTAACATATGGTGATTTCACTGATCATCGAGAACGTATTATGAGTATGCAGGATTTAGCATGCTGGGAAATCATGGGTGCATGAGTCGTAAGTTGTATTGTATGATCTTGATGTTCATGGGTTCATGGAGTATGATTTGGACTTCTGTGTAAGACTATTACTCTGTATACTAGCAACTGAGAATAGACATACATCCAAATGAATTTTGTACATCGAAATGATGCCATACAGAAGTAAAGTGTCATGATGACATAAGTATACTGAATTGGCTAGGGTAAGAATAGGTTTCTACCTCTACCTAGCTCTATTCTAGAACCTCCTAACCCTATACTTAAATCTCCAAAACCTGATTGGTTCTACACTCTAGTATCTCCCCTTTAAATCAAAGTCACCACACTAAGTCTGTGAGTCTCCTTTTTCACTACCCTCTAAACTGAACTCATTCAAATTCTTAGGTCATACTACTTTAGGCTATATTCTGATTATGCACTTCCTTATAAAGTCTAAGAATACCCCTCGTCTTCAAATTTTGGTCTTAATAATCTTATTTCTTCTGAGGGTTAAAGTAGGCTACATTCGTAGTCTTCCACCTATCCCTCATAGAAATCCACCAAATCTATAAGGATCTACTTTTCACAACTCTCTTTTTCTATCATTCGCCTTACTTCTACTCTCCATTCCACTACTTCATTCTAAACTATTACTTTTCACCACTATGGGATAATAGAGGCCTGGGGTCTATAAATACATGAACGAGAAAAATTTGGAAAAATACCCCACTCGATTTTAGGAGAACTATTCTGACTTGGTTGGTTGTAAGGTTAATGTGATTGATTTAAGTAATGACCACAACCTGTGCTAGGAGAGGCACCCTACTAATTTAAGTGGCCTTAAAGGTATGTGGAAGAAGTAGGTTTAGCCTACTGGCGAACCTCCCTGCCACTCGCTGAAGCTATCGGACAATCACTCAACCTAAGGCCTAGCTTGCCACAATCAAAACAACCTTCACGGCATGCCATAGACTCTCTTATGTAGTTCTTACCACACTTGCTGCAAGTGGGGTAGGATTTTTCCCTTTGAACATTTCTCTGAGGATGAGGGCTAGATGTTTCCCCCTTCTAATCATAATGAGTCCTGGGCCCAAACACAAAGTACTAGATGATAATAATGCTAGACCTGTTGACCTTTACGAAAAAGAAGATCTGTCTCCACTAGCGATCTCCTGACGGCTAAAGTTGCCATCCCTGGTATGACCCTCTTTATCTCCCTTCTTTTCTTCTTACCAATATGATTTGCAAGGACTGAAACCTTCTGATTCAATTGATCTATCATAGCTCGGGCTAATAGTTGGATAGCATCACAAAACTCTGTATTAGAAATATCATCACTTGTAGGCTAATCGACTGGTGCAGATGGGTTACCACTTTGATCAATTTTTTGACTGATCTCTTTTTGAGGATACATATTCTTAAACATGTAATACATGAGTTAGAAGGATACATAGAGTTAAATACCATAACACGATATGATCATGAAAGAAGTGAAACTTTCGTAAAACATTTCATAGCTTCTCATTCATAAATGTGTCATGCTTCACACCCATGAATAAGACTCTACATAACGTGACTTTAAGATACCCTAGGACACTTTAATCCTGATCCTCTGAAATAAATTTTGTCAAGACCCAAAACTACCCATTAGTTGTAAAACAGTGCTTAGAGTCACAAGTGACCCTAAGCTAACCCATGATGTAGCATTACACTAAGAATACTGTATAAAATGAGATTCACTGATATGAAGTTGAAATCTGAATAATATAATAATGTTTAAAACAAATTTTCAATATTTACATTTAACAAAATCCTCTAATAAACCATAAAGTTGAACGCACTAGTCTGTCTACCAAAAATCCTGTACTAAGACGAGTTGCTGGGACAAGCCTCTAACTAACTCTAACTGTCAGAAAACTAAATAACTGAAATAAAGAAAGTAAATATAAGTCTTGTACTTAGACGATGAGTACTCACCAAACTTTGTTGCTGAGGTAATACGGGATCATACTAACCACGGGCTGGATGCTGAACGACTGAACATATATTATAAGACAATATAGCGCAAAAGAAAGTATGCGATCAGTACTTTGAATGTACTGAGTATGTGAGATATGCACTATTTTATATGTAAATTGGACATGCTAAACATAATAGACTAATATGTACATGTGTCACGCCCCGAATCCCATCGAGACATAATTGGCACCCGTAGCCGATAAGGCCCGAGAGAACCAACCTTTGCCTATGTTCATTCGTATGTATATCTTCGTATGAACCTTATTAAACCTTATGCAACTATGCGGAAAACATGAACATGGAAACATATGCTATACATATATATTTAGGAAACTTGGCCGTTGAGGCCATTAAGTTAAAACAGACATTCGTCTTCTACATACTCGTCTCTTACATCCATACACCCACATATGTCTACAAAAGCCTCTAACATATGCATCAACAAGACCAACTTACAGTCGGGACAAGTCCCCGCTTTATACAATTTATATAACATCACAACAAATATACATCTAGGACTCAGGGGGCTCCGAACCAACTGGAGCTCACCAAATATCTGCAAATGATCCCCAGTCTACAGAGGAAGTCTACTAATGCCTGCACCTGCAACATGTAAGGTAATTCCCCCGAGGGGGTCAGTACGAAGAATGTACTGAATATGTAAGGCTCATAAGAAATTCATCATACATAATAACAACAATAATGGAATTAATATAGGGAAACAGAAATGTGAATGAACTCTCTTGCCGTATGTGGGACCATGGAACCATGTATATTACGTTCTTTACTCCTCTTATCTTCATCTTTTATTCATCTTTATTGTTCTACCCATGCTAGGCTTTTCTGTCGCCCCTGGGATGAGATTAACCCATGCTAGGTACTTTGACCCCTAGGATGTTATGTGAACCCATGCTAGGCTTTCGTGTCGCCCCTGGGATATCATTAACCCATGCTAGGCTTATCGCCCCTGGGATGTTATATTAACCCATGCTAGGCTTTCGTGTCGCCTCTGGGATGTACCATCATAACCCATGCTAGGCTTTTATATCGCCCCTGGGATGTATCGGGATCGACCCATGCTAGGCTTTTCTGTCGCCCCTGAGATTCCACCCGTGTTATTGGGATCGACCCATGCTAGGTATTTTAACCCCTGGGATACCACCCATTATTACTTCTTAATATACACCTCTTATTTCTCTTGTTATTCTTACTTCCATTCTTAAGAGTGATTGAGATATTGAAGGAATCACACATATATACTTCTTCCCTCTTGCTTCATGAGATTGACATCGTCACTTATGGGGAATAGATATATTAACTTGCACCTCACTTCTCTTATTACTCTTATGAGATCTTATGAGATTGGTACTTCTACTTGTGAAAGATTGGTACAAAGATAATCATCATAATTGAGGACTTGGAACATGACATGATTGGAAAATGCTATTCAAGAATAAATAGGTTCTTTTATGTTATTACTCTCTTGAGATCGTTCATTTAGGAATGATAACGTTATGACATTTTTGGGAACTTCACTCAATGAACAAGAGACAAACAAATCATCATGCGTTTAAGAATAAGACACATATGAATAACAACATACGTCAACCTGAATTTGAGATACTTCAAACCTCTCAGAATTGAAACAAGTCCAATGTCAATGTGAACAACATGTTGCAGAAGGATGTGGAAAAAGGAACCTTACATACCTTGTCTTCTTAATACGAATACACAATTTTAGACGCGTGTACAATAGTCCCGCTCCTCCTTTATGTTTTCACTCTACAACACAAGTTCATAACGAACCAACATTAACCACCAATTACCTTATAATGACATACAATAACAATAAGTCACATGTTTAGCTTCAACATGTCATTTCCCCCTTGACAACATCACTTATGAAATCATTATACCAAGAATACCACAATATTCCATACATTGACCAACACATGATAACCAATAGCATGCCACACCAAGTTCATATTTTACACTTCTCCATCATCACAACATCACAATTATGCCATTACTTTACTTCAATACACCTCACAACAACAAATCGGCCAAAATCCCATAATTTGCACTTAGAGAAAAATAACAAATTTAATAACAAAATAACACCATACATGTTCATATTTTATCCACATCATGATATTTTATCAAAGGCACAAGTCCAAATTCAAGCTCAAATCCCATGGATCACAAATCTTATACAAAAGCACAAAGTGCCATGTTCAACATTTCCAACCATAACCAACATGATATACATATTCTCTCATGCTTATAATATGTTAAAGTACAATAATATTCACTTACCCAAGCTTGGAAAATGGTGATCTTGCTCCACAAAGTGCCTTGGGGTTTGAGAGCCAAAGAGGTGTTCTTGGGAAATTTCTAGAATAAAAGATAGAAAAGCATGTGTCTTTTGTGAATTAAAAATCTGATTTGTTTCCCCCTTTTATAGAGACTTAGGTCCATCCTTATCCATTACATATGAGAGTCTAGAAGGTCAAGGCAAGAATGGGTCTTTTGACCCATTTTGGCCCATGCATTCTTCTCATTTTGGGCCTCTATTTGAGCCCAATTCACTTCACCCAATAAAATCAATAATTTCTCGTGTTTAAGTCGTCTCATATATATTACAATAATATTCCCACTCATGCTATTCATATCCGTAGCCTCAATCCAAAAACCAAGTGATTCTAGCCACGTTTGGCTTATTTTGGCTATAGGGGTAAAATCGTCATTTTGACCCCAAATTCGTTCTCGAGTAATTTTATCATACCAATATAATATGTCATTAATTTCATGTCTATACTCTTGGTTGTAGAAGAAACGTAGCAAAAATCGGCTCAATACGTCCCCGGGTACCCTTGGGACTTTAAGAAAAATTCCAACTTTGAAAAGTGACCAAACCCAGCGTGGCACGCCCTTGGGCGCGCTAGCTTGCTGCCTCTGGGCACAAAAATTTGGCCCAAAGCGGCGTGGCACGCTCCCCATTGCGCACTTTTTTTTTTTTTTTTTTTTTTTTTTTTTACTCTCAAAACTAAGGTAAACATGTACGGGGTGTTACAACATGAAACTGAGGAATGCAAACTAATACAACAATCAAGTCATGAATTGTTAACTAGTCGGTACTATACTGACATGCTAACAATAGAATATTTGAAACATAAGTAATACTGATGTATACTAAGATGCAAGAACCAACCTAGATAATCATAAACACTGAATGCATGAATATTCTGAGATAATTGAGATACTGTAAACTAGGCTGAACAGAGGGTTATGCAAATACATAAGTTTGAGACAGTAGGAGATACTATTAACTGACATATTAAATTTGAGATTTTTGTGGAGACTTGTATTCATGGATTATTCATGATTAGAAACTGAAATTCAACAAAACCCATATTTTTTCATGAAACCCTAACTCTGAAGGATAAATTAAATTGACTAATTGAGTTCTCTTAGGGACTCAATGGGTGAAATGAGCCCATTGATGAAATCCCCAACCTGGAGATGGAAACCTTGGTGAAATCCTTAAATTTGGAGTTTGTAGAAGATGCACCCTAGTTATTGCTTTGAGAAAGAAATCACATTTTCCTTGTTTTCTCTCTAAGTGTCGATTGCTTTTTTTTTAGTAATGAAGGACTTAGGGTAATATTAAACTTAATAACCATCCTTGGAATGGCTTAGTTAACAGAGTTTAGGGGTTTAAATAGTTGGTAAAGACTGGAACGCCCATTATAAAATGTAACTAAAAAAGCTACATAATGTGACATATGAACCATCCCATGATCGCAGGTCCCACCTACGATCATGGGTGCTGCTCGTAGTTGGGTGGATTATTTGAGGCTCTCTGAACTTCATTATACAAGCCTTGGTACAACTCATGGGATTCACCCATGATCATACCTTGGTTCGTAGGTTGGTAGTCCAAGCCGGATCAAGTTTAGGAGCTAAATTGTACCCAAGATCGTGGTTTCTAGCCAAGATTGTGGTACCCTTACGTGGTTAAGAGGTATACTTGTAAACTCTCAGGTTTTTGGGGCTGTTCCATGTAGAAGAATGGATTGAATGGTCGTGCAATCTAACCACGATCGTGGTTACGATCATACTATCTCACTGCTAGACAATGCTTTACTAGAATAACCATGACTCTTAGCACCAGAATTAGATTAAAATGAAATTTGATGTGTTGGAAAGAAGACTCAAAAAACTCTCATTTGATGGGTCTTGAGATAAAAAATACTTCATAATATAGGAGTTATTCTCATTTGAAGTTGACAATATGGAGATTTTTTACAAGAAAACAACCAGTAAGGAAGGTTTCAACTTGGCTATGAGCTAGGGGTTACTCATGGCCTTAATACATGTATAAATTACTTCCCACTCTACCAAAACATAAGGTTTTGTTTCTACATTTACTTGAAGCATGGTTCTAATCTTAGCCTAGATTTTTGGGGTGTTACAATATCTCTCCCTTGGGATCATTCGTCCTCGAATGAAGACTAACTAAGCTGGAGGGGTAAGGAAAGAGTTGCAATCCCTATCACTGAGTTATAAGAGTTGAATACTAACATGATAACTTAATTTCTAATGCAAACATAGGCTAGACTGAATTCATGGATGCATACCATGACATAGGAGTAACTGAATGACATTATTAGACTAAAAGAAGTAATAAAGAAGGAATTATTACTTTGAATTGATTTTAGGCTGGGATTAAGATTTAACTATACATACACACACAATAAAGTGCATAAGAGCTCATATGGAAATAGGCGACAACATGGACTCAGGAGAGTAGGACGAGAAGGAAGAAAAGAAAGTCATTAGTACTATTTGTCTGATCTCTGAATGGAACTGTTAGTTATTTGAATTGTTCCATAATGAGAGCTTAGAAATGAACTAAAGTATTCATGACAGAAACATATGCATAGAGCTATGAAGAAATGATACTGGAATGAAGTTTTTGATAGTCATTGAGAAAGGAAATTTTTTTTTCAACACTCTTTATTGGAAATTCTAGTGGCAATTAGAGGAAAGAATCATGGGCACGATCTCATCAATATATTCGACTTGGGAAATTTTGACATTGTCAGAGCATCCTGGTCTGCTGATCTGAGTTCATAGGAAAAAATGGAAAGATATAGATTTAACCATGAGACACTATTATTTTGAAATTTTGTAGCACGAAGCAAAAGTATCCTTGGCCGAGAGGTATGATAGAAATACTATGCTTGTAGTAAAATGACTAATAACTTGCAAATTAGTCTGTCACCAATCCCACTACAAAAGTATACTAGAAGTCACAGAAGGACCCTACTAGGAAGACCTAGAGCAAGAGGGGTGATGTGAAATCGTGACTTAGAGACTCCCATAACTCGTGACAATCAATAGAGGTTTGAAGAGTACAATATAGTATGAAAGAGCTTGTTCTGGAAGTTTGATCTAAGAATATACCTAACATATGGTGATTTCATTGATCACCGAGAACGTATAATGAGTATGTAGGATTTAGAATTCTTGGAAATCATAGGTGCATGATTCGTAAGCTGTATTGTATGATATTGTTGTTCATGGGTTCATGGAGCATGATTGGACTTCTAAGCATGACTATTACTCTATATACCAACAACTGAGAATAGACATACATCTGAATGAAGCGTGTACATCGAAATGATGCCAGGCAGGAGTAAAGTGGCATGATGACATAAGTATACGGAATAGGCTAGGATGAGAATGGGTCTGTACCTCAACCTAGTTATGTTCTAGGAACTGCTAACACTACTACTTAAATCTCCATAACCTGATTGGTTCAACACTCTAGTATCTCCCCTTATATTAAAGTCACCATACTAAATATGCGAGTCTCCTTTTCACTACCCTCTAAAATGAACTCACTCAAATGCTCAGGGAATACTACTTTAGGATCTATTCTGATTATGCACTTCCTCGTAAAGGTTAAGAATACCCCTTGTCTATAAGTTTTGGTCATAATATTCCTATTTTTTCTAATGGTTGAAGTATCCTACATTTGTGGTCTTCCATCTATCCCTCATAAAAATCTGCCAAACCTACGAGGATATACTTTTCATAACTCTCTATTTCTATCATTCACCATACTACTACTCTCCACGCCACTACTTTATTCTAAATAATTAATTTTCACCACTATTGGATAATAGAGACCTGAAGTGTATAAATGCATGAAGGAGAAAAATCTGGAAACATACCCTACTCGGCTTTAGGAGAACCATTCTGACTCGGTTGGCTGGAAGGTGAACGTGATTGGTTTAAGTGCTGACCACGACTTACGCTAGGAGATGCACCCTACTAATTTAGGTGACCTTGAGGGGTTGCAGAGGAAGTAGGCTGAGCCTGCTGGCAAACCTCTCTATCGCTTGCTGAAGCTACCAGATAATCTCTCAACTTGTTGCCTATCTTGCCACATCAAAAACAACCTTTATATCTTGCCATACACTTTCGTATGTGGTTCTTGCCACACTTGCTGTAAGTGGGGTAGGATTTTTCCCTTACAACATTTTTTTCGAGGATGAGGGGCAGATACTCCCCCCTTCTTATCATAATGAGGCCTAAGGACCAAAGATGATGTATTAGATAATGATAGTGCTGGACCTGATGACCTTTACAGAAAACAAGATCTGTCTCCACTAGCAATCTCCTGATGGATAGAGTTACTATTCCTTAATATGACCCTCTTTCTCTCCCTTCTTCTCTTGTTACCAACACGATTTACGGAGACTAACACCTGTTGATTAAATTTAGCTTTCATAACTCATGATAATAGTTGGATAGCATCACAAACTCTACATTAGAAATATCAACACTTGCAGGCTGATCGACTGGTGTAGAAGGGTTACCATTTTGATCACTTTACTGACTGATCTCTTTTTGAGGAGAAATGTTTTGAAACACGTATGGCATGAGTTAGAATGATATATAGACCTAAACTCCATCGAACGATATGATCATGAAAGAAGTGAAACTTTCCTAAAATGTTCCATAGTTGCTCATTCATAAGTGTGGTGTGATTCACACCCATGAATAAGTCTTTACTTAACACAACTTTCAGACACCCTAGGATACTTTAAACCTAATGCTTTGATACCAAGTTCGTCACGACCCGAGTCCATCCCCTAGTTGTAACATGGTGCTTTAGGTCACAAGTGACCTCAAGCTAACCCATGATCTGACATGACACTAAGAATAATGTATAAAATGAGATTCATTGAGTGAAAGTTTAAATATGAATAATATAATAGTATTTAAAACAATTTTTCAATATTTAAGTTTAAACAAAAATCCTCTAATAAAACATAAACCTGAACACACTATTCTTTCTGTCTGAAAGCCTCTACTAAGATGAGTTGGTGGGAAAAGCCCCCAGCTAACTCTAACTGTCTAAAAACTATATAAATGAAATAAAAAAAATATATAAGTCTTTTCCTCAAAAGATGAGGACTCACCAAACTCTGATGCTGAGGTGATACAGGATCATACTAACCACGGGCTGGATGTTGATTGTCTGAACCTATATTATAAGACAATATAACACAAAATAAAGTATGCAATCAATACTTTGAATGTATTGAGCATGTGAGATATACACTATTCTGTATAGAAACTGGATATGCTTAACATAATAGACTAATTTGTACATGAAACTGAGGAATGTAAACTAATACAACAGTCAATTCATAAATGGGTAACTAGTCTGTACTATACTGACATGCCGACAATATAATATTGGAAACAAAAGTAATACTGATGTATACTAAGATACAAGAATCCACCTGGATAATCATAAACACTGAATGCATGAATATTCTAAGATAACTAAGATACTGTGACCTAGGCTGAACTGAGGGTTATGCAAATACATAAGTTTGATACTGTGGGAGATACTATTAATCGACATATAACCATGTGAGCTAAACATAGAGTTTGATGTATATTCTCTATCGAAAAGGGCCTAATATACCTTGCCAGGGTATAAAGGCTGATTTAGCATGGTACCAATAAACTAAAAGAACATGGACCTCTGGTGCCACATCATATTGGGACATAGTTATACTGAACCCTAGTCCAACTCGATGCAAAGTACTACTCCCAAGTTAATATAATTAATAGCTCGATGAGATGACATATCGAGATATCAACGTGAGATGACATATATAGATGTCAACCATCCATAATAATGGATGCCATACTTGACTACCATACTACTTGTGAACTTTGATTTTATAAGAAAACTGATCCACAATCATTGATGGTTTTCCAAATAACATGCTAATCGTAAACCTTACTTTTGTGAAAAATATTCAAAAGCATTGATGGCATATCCGGATGTCATGCAAGTCATGCATCTAACTGTTATGAGGCAAAGCCCCTAGTTATTATACGAGTGCACATATAAACATATATTATGTATCTCCTAAATCGTGAGACTTGTAAGTTTATAGGGGACATGAGGTGGTTGGAGTAAATGCATAAAAAGAACATGTAAGGTTTGAGGTTTGGAAGGAATAATAAGGTTGAACCCGGACCCTGAATCCTGACTCATGAAGGTGGAAATAATCTATTAGTATGCATTATTTGAAAATACTATTTAGAATATACTTTATCGGATATTACTGTGGAGGTTTGAAAACTAATAATATGGAATAGTTTACTAATTCTGATGTCTGAGACTAAGTGACATACACTTTATCTGAAAGCATCCTAAAACATGAGAAACTAAATGAATGCATGTTCAATTAACAATGAATGAGAAACTAAGTCATTGGGAGTTCATAACCAACCATCACTGAAGATTACAACTACTCATGATAATTTCTATGATATGAACAGGACACGAAATTCCATATAAACAATCCTAGAATCAAGAATTTGATAAACATAATGAGAGTTTATAATAATAAATCCATAATAACTATGGGATTTCAAAGGAGACATGTATTCATGGATTTTTCATGATGAGAAACTGAAATACAACAAAATACATATTTTTTCATGAAACTCCAACTCTGAAAGTTCACTAAGGGACTCAATGGGTGAAGGAAGCCCATTGATGAAATCCCACATACCTGGATATGGAAAATTTGGTGAGTTCCTTGAAATTTAGAGCTTGAAGAATATGTACCCTAGTTGTTACTTTGAGGAAGAAATCTCTTTTCTTGTTTCTCTCAAAGTGTTGATTGTTTTTCTAATTAATGAGGGACTTTGGGTAATATTAATGCTAATAACATGACTTGTAATGGATTAAATGATGTAGTTTATGTGTTTAAATAGTGGGAAATGAATGGAATGCCCCTTATAAAATCTAACTGAAAAAGCTGCATAATGTGATGTACGAACTATCCCATAATTGTGGGACACACCTATGATCATGGGTGGTGCTTGTGGTTGGGTGGATGATTTAAGCCTCTTGGTAATTCATCATATGAGCCTTGGTATGACTCATGGGACCCACCCACGATCGTACCTTAGTTTGTAGGTTGGTAGTCCAAGTAGGATCAACTTTAGGAGCCAAAATTGTACCCAAGATCGTGGTGTCCTTTGTTGGTTGGGAGGTACACTAATAAGCTCTCAAGTTTTTTGGGTTGTTTAATGCAAAAAAATGGATTGTATGATTGTAAAATCTAACCACAATTGTAGTTTAGATCGTATTATCTCACTACTGGACAGTGCTTTACTATAATAGCCATAACTCTTAGCTCCGAAATTGAATTAATGCAAAATTTGATGTGTAAGAAAAAAATTCAAAGACCTTTCATTTGGTGGGTATTGGGCTCAAAAATACTTAAGAATCTAGAAGGTATGCTCATTTTAACTTTTTTATAGGGAGATTCTTCACAATAAAACAATTGGTAAGGAAGGTTTCAACTTGGCTATGACCTAGGAGTTACTTGTGGCCTTAATACATGTATAAATCACTTTCCACACTACCAAAATATGTGATTTGGATTCTTCATGTACTTGAAGCATGGTTATAATCTTAGCCTGGATTTTTGAGGTGTTACAGATTGGACATTAATTCCATTCATTATAGTATCCAAACTGACCTCTTCTATGGGATTTTGAGATTCATATTTGGACACCATAGAAACTGATTGAAAATAAACTAAACAAAGATAACAAACCACATTAGCATTAGCAAAATAAAACCCTTACAATTGCTCATATTTTCACACCTTTGAATGCCTCAAAAATTGGATCGGTTAATGTTGAAACTTGTTTCAATCCAATGGTTTGATAAGTGCCAATTGCTACTCTTGGAATGAGTGGATCTTTATTCAGAATAAAGACAAACGACTCAATGAAACTGGAGGACAAGAACCACAAAACTACCAATGAAGTTAAAAGAAGAATAACATGAAAATAATTAGTTTAAAAGAAAGTTAGACATGAGAACTAGTATTCACAAGTATGGAACAAGTACTAAATGCACACTAGTTGTGGGAATTAAGAAAGAAATAAAAAAAAATGGGTAGAAATAAAATTCCTAGGTCAATTTGGGTGATCACTTAAAACATGTTCTAGACGCAGCAAAAAACTAATGGCTTCAATTTGAAAAAAACAAAATTTTAAAAATTCTATACTATTTGTTTTTACTTTCTACCATATCTCAATGAGTATAGACATTTGAGATAAGTATGGTCCATAAGATGTACCATATTATCTAAGCAGAAAGATCTCTTTGTTGAAAGTTGGGGATAGTTAAGTTGAGGTTTTGTAGTGACATCTATGGTTCGTGATTGAATTGTACGGTCCATGATTTTCTCTATTGAAGACTAACACTGAGACAAGGTTCTTTCTTGGGAGCACGTCCACGAGTGTGGTCCATCCATGAATTGTAAGGTCCATTCATTCTGCTGTAATAACTACCCAGAATATGGACTATTTTTCCCTATGAAAATTATACTGAATTCATTGATTTTATGATAACTTGGGACCTACTTCACCTAGTATTTACCCTTTATGGACCCAAAAACACTTGTCCTCAAACTTGTACCAACGGCTTTGGATCAAACTTGTACTTTAGTTCTTCATCAACAAGAAGATATGATGATCACCAAGAACACCTTAAACATTCAAATTTTGAACTTCTTCAAATTAACTCCAATCCAGTCTAATTTTTAGATATAACTTCTCCTCAAGATAGAGAAAAAATCCCAATACAAATTAGAACTAGTCAAATATCAAATCGAGTAGACTCAATTTTTTATTCTTTAACTTCTTCAAGTCAATAATGGTGGAATGCTCAAATCAATGTGAAATGACTCAAAAATTTGGATTTAGACTCTCTAAACACTAGAGAATTCAATTCTAGTGCTCAAACAACTACAAAAACCTCAAAGTCAAAAAGTTTTTTTGGGGCATTTTTGATTTTTGTAGATTTGTCAAAACAAATCTATTCCAAGATCTAATTCCAATTTAATGCAATATTGAAACTAAAATAAAACCCTAATTAAGAACAAAAATAAAGGTTAGGAGAATACACAAGTAAGGAAATCAAAAGAAACCAAGGATTATATTAAAATCTATGAGCTCAATTGATTAATCTGAATCAAGCACCTATACGATGATGAAGACCTCAAGGGAATTGGATTCACCTTGTAGCATACATTTTTAAATAAAGGATCCACAAAAGCTATGGTAAGATCACTCTTCCAAAGAGGATATATGTTAAATAATCATCAATAAATTGGAAATAAAACCCTATCTAGCTATTTATAGTCATAATAATTATTGAATAAAAGGCCCACAAGTGGCTCTAAAAATGATTTGCAAAACTAGCAACAATAGCAAATGAATTAAGAAGCACACCTATAGATATAGACTGTAAGTAGGTTAGATGGTCTGTGATCTAGGCTGTAACATCTAGGCAGCATGCTTGAAAGAACATTTTGAAAGTTTGTACAAGTATTAAAAAAAGGAATGTATACTAAAAAATGGACAAAACATGTAGTCCAAACTTTTTTTGGTTGTCACAATAAAAAAACTAACGGACAACATCATTTAAATGCGACAGACGTTTGTCAATTTTGTTTAATTTCATTTGGCCATTTTGAAATTAATATAAATGAACAAAAAATAAAAACCGACAGAAAGGGATAGAAAAATAAAATTAAAAATTAAAAAAAATTCCATAAATGCTACCCATTCATCGGTTTGTTCTTCAAGATAAAGAACAAAGCAATGAACTGGGTTGCTTTCCTTGAAATTTTCATTTTGTATGATTCCACAAAATTTATGGACTAATAGACCCTATCCATAACTTTACTAGAAAAAAACTAGATGCAAAAACATCCAGTTTGTGCATCCCACCCCTGCCAAATTTATACCAATCATACATCTACAATCCAACACTAATTGCTGCCAAATCAATTTAAAATTAACAACAACATCAACAACATACTAAATATAATTCATGTACATCAATTCAATAGAAAATATCCACCAAAAGGATCTACAATTTTTCCAAAACTTTAAAATTATCAACAAAGTGTCAATATGTTCAACAACAAGAATGTCATTCCTAAGGGGTTGTATCCATATTGTAATGACCCTTTTTGTCGTTACCAGTAAGTCTAGTGTGCCAAAATTTGGTTTAAGGTTTTCTCCAGATTGAGAGTTAGAAATTTTAGGCTAGGGTAATCTTTGATGAAATCCGAGCGTGGTATGGTCTAGGGTAATTCGAAAATGGATTAACTAAAGGTTAAATATTTTGAGTTTATTTTATGATAGATAAGATGATAAAGAATCCATAATATTTTTCAAAAGTGATTTCAGGTGAGTATAAACTCCTGATATCTAATGTGACATAAAAAGGTTGGTTCAGAATGTTGAAATCTGAGGGTTTGTTGCAAAAATGGTAAAACTAGAAGAAATTCTGAGTTTCTGCCTCACCTATCCCATTATAGCGGTTGGCAGTCCGCTACCACTACGCCGTTATAGTTGGAATTTTTTCGCTATAATGGCAGTCAACTTTGATAAATCCTGCCATTGCGGGCGGATCCTGCTATAACAAGGCTACTATAATGGTATAGGGACGCTATAGCGGCGATATGTGTTGATTAATGCAGAAAATACCCCAAAAATATTATTTTTATTCCTCATTTGTCTAAGAGCTGGGAGATGCGATTTTGGGTGATTTTCAACTAAATTCCATTGTTTTCCTTCGTAAAGGTAAGTTAATACCTTCTATTAACTAGTTTTTGGATTATTCATCCTTAGAATAACTAGTTTACGGATTTTGGGGCCGATTTAACTTGACATAAGTGTTTTTTTTTGTTCAAGTGGATGAATTAAGTAGAAAGCCTTTGGGTTTTGATTCATGATAGTTAATTCACAATTGCATGCTTAGAATTCACCATTAAATCCATGAAATTGGTAAAATTAAGGTAGAATGATGATAGGAAACCCTAAAATAGAAGGAATGATCATGAATTTGATCTTGGGGTTATGGTATAAAGTTGTAATCCTTTAATATACTAGGTCATTGTCCAAATTGTGATCACGTTATTCTTTTAGACCACAACCAAGCAGAATTTGCACTGAAAGGCAAGGCTCATGTTCAATGGAGAGGTGCAAGCTTGGATTAAGGTAGGTGATAGTTTAATGTAGTTGAAACCCAAGTTGCTTTATGTGTGCATGTTAATTGTTCCTTCGTATACTTGTTACAATTCATGTTCAAAGGAAGTAAGTAGTTAAATGATATCCTCACTGTTAATCACATGCAATGAGTTTACATAAAATGATTTGTTGATTTTACAAGTCATTTTGTTATCTTTATTGTGTTGTGATTGTTGTGAGATCATATTGATTATTGTAGGATGTATTGCTATTTGGATATCTTCACGTGTTTTGGTGATGTAAGGTTGGAAGGCACTAGATGTATGGGATTTTTGGTACATGGGCAAATGCTCGTCCCCTATAGGTCATGGCTAGTAGGAGACCATAAGATCCTTAACATGTGTTTACAAGGTATTGTTGAGTGTGATTATTCCTTGTGTGGATTGGGTTTATTTATTGACTTTTTATATTTAGTTCCTTGAGTGAACCGGGAATATGATTATTTTCATTATTGTTATTGGAATGGATCCTTTAGTGGTCCGAGCAATATTTCAATCGATTTTCATATCTCCTGTATTGTCTATTTAATTTGAGACAAGGTGTAACATATTATTGTTGAGTCATGGTTTGTTGACTTTGCTTTATGTTGGTAGTCATGGTCTTCACTTGAGTTGTTTTCTATTTTGACTCGTACTTGACTAAATTCTATAGTGTTATTGAACAAGGCTAAGTGTTATGTATTTGAGGTAAAGTTATATAGTAGGTGTTCTTGGTTGTGCTTGTTTGCTAAGTTATGGTTGTTTGTTAACATTTCTTAATTTGGATTAGCCGATAACCCTACCAGTTTGTTTCTTGTGTACTGATACTATACATACTCTTTTTTTTTTATAGAGTGCAGAGCATTTTCCAGTGATTGCATCGAGACCTCAGCTTTAGACCATATTGTATTCCAACTCAAGGGTGAGCTACATCTTCTGGAGCTGCCATGAGTCATCTACTTGGTTTTTGGTTCATTTGTTTCAGACTTGGATATTTTTAGTTGTTTTGGGTTGAAACCTTTTATTGAAATTTGTTGTGGTTTTGGTATAATGACTTTCAGATTCTAGGGGTTGTTAAACTTACGTTTAATTCCACATTTGGTATTGTTGTTTGAAGTATTATGAGATGTTGTATTATTTAATGAAGTAACTAGTTTATGTTAAAATTTAGCTAAGTGTTTGGGAGGTTGATGTAACACCCCGGGCATTTCCGAACTTATGCGACTACCTTAACAGTGATGTAAGGATTTAAACTAGAAATAGTAGGTGAATTATCTACTAAAATTCTTGGGCTGAATTACTCCCATGCTAATGGGCTCAAATAAGGCCCAAAATTAAGCAAGAAAGACATGGCCCAAAAAGGAAATGACCCATTCCAAAAGTTGACCAAGTAAACATGTCATTTAATGACCACAAGATTGTCTAAGGATGACCATTAAAAGAGGTGATTTAAAGGGACTATATAAGGCAAAAATCAGATTTTTTTCACCACAATACACTTGCCAATTCTAGACTTTTCGAAAAGATATTTCTCTTCTCTTTCAAACACTTTGCAACCACTCCTTTGGACAAGATCATATCTTTGCAAGCTTTGGTAAGTGTTTACTCTTATGGTTTCATATATTATATGCATGAGGGGTAGTGTAAATAACGTTGGTTATGTTTAAAAGTGTTGAGTAGTCCACTTTAGCTTCGTTGCTAAAGGATTTGCCTTCTATGTGACTTAAACTTTAAAGGAGATTTGAGGTCTTGAAGGAAGTGAATGATATGGATGAGAATTCAACATGTTAGGATGTGGTTTTTAACATGTTAGGAGGTGGTTATGGCCCTAACGTGTTTTCTCTTTGTGTATAACTTATGAAATTGTTGTTATGAAATTATGCATAGAACCTCTGGTGTATTGAAAGGAGAATATAGTTTTGTGGTGTTCATGTGCATTTTGAAACTATAATTATTTTTTGGCATCAAAGTTAACCCAAAATATGAAAAGAGAAGCTTACTTATGGCCATGGACCATTTATTACAAAAAAGGACCCAAAAGTGACCCTTGGCAACCGAAATGGGCACCCGCTCTTGCAGGTGAGGCACCTGTGGGCGCAGGTGGCACTGCAGGTGGCCCTGTATAGGGCCAAGGGGGCACCGGCGGCCGCACCTCACCACCTGTGGGCGCAGGTTGCTCTGCGGGTCCTTCTAGTAATTTGTTTCTCTTGTTTTTGCTTCTCTTTGACCCCTCAAGGCCCCTCTACCCTTCTTGGATGCAATCACCAACTTATGGTACCCTTTTGATGGCTATAAGGGGGTAGTCTGGAGGCATTTTGAATTGTATCAATTGTGGATTGTTTTTAATGTGTTGTTGTGAAAGGTATTTGGGTAACTAGATGGAGTAAATGTGACGTTATGTTAAGGGGGAAGTGTAAAGTATAAACTTGGCATGAAATTCTTTCGGTTTATGATAACTAGGTTGATGTGTGGAATTTTTTGGTATTGTTGGCATGGTGATGCAGTAAGTTGCACTGTAGGAGGGTGAAATAACGTTATATGGCAGTCACGTATCTCATTATCGTCTTGTGCACTTGTGATGTAGATAGTTGTTAATGTGAGCTCCGTTATGTACTTATGTTGTAGAGTAACATGTAAGGAATGAGCTGAATTGTTGTATTCTCATATTAGGAAGATAAGGTATGTAAGGGTATTCTTTTCCGCATTCTTTGGCAGCACTTATTTTTCCCATCATTACCGTACGTGTTTCCACTCCGAAATGTCTTAAAGTATCTCATTTCAGGTTATTATCAATTGTTATTCATGTGTCTTTTATTTGTGGACTATTTTTCCAAAGCTCCAATAATGTTACAACCACCAATGTATCAATCTCACAAAAATAAAGAAATGAAGCAATGCATAGTTATTTGAGTACGGGTGGTATCTCAAAGGGGAGAAAGCCTAGCTAGAGACCATCCCGATTGATTATTGGATACACGGGGTAACCCAATGGGGTGAAAACCTAGCTCGGGCCGAACCTGCTTTATTGATTTATGGGTGGTAGCTCAAAGGGGTAAAAGTCTAGCTAGAGACGATCCCAATGTTATTTCCGACTGATTACTTGGGGCCCGGGCATTATATGATTGATGATGATAATGATATGAACGTAAAAACAAAGAAAGTAATGAAGGCAATGTACTTGGTTCCACACATACAGAACGGTGGTTTATCAATATTTCCCACTTACTGGTATTTGATTCCATTGGAGTTCTTATGTTTCTTACAGTTACTTATAGCCTTACATACTCAGTACATTCTTTCGTACTGAAGTCCCTTGGGGGACCTACCTTACTTGCTGCAGACACACGAGCTAGTAGACCTTCACAGTAGGATACAGGTCATCTGCAGACTATTGGTGAGCTCCTGATTTATTCGGTGCTTTTTGAGTCATGTGTACATATTGGTTTTGGTACTGTATAACAGTTTTATAAAGAGAGGAATTGTCCGGACTATAGGCATGGTTATTTGGTTATGTATCTGCTAGAGGTTTTTTAGACGTTGTAAGACGAACGAAGGAACGCATGACCCTTTTGATGTAGTGGCCCTAACGGCCAAGTTTCATATCTATTTGAATGTCTTTTCATGACACCCGTCATTGATATCTTGTATCTATTTGTAGCAGAATGGTGTTTATTTGGTGACATGCATATGAATGTACTCGATCATAGGTTGGTTCTCTCGGGCCTTAACACCTTCAGGTGCCAGTCCGCCCCAATGGGATTTGAGGCATGACAAAAGTGGTATAAGATCAGGTCGTCCTAGGGTTTCTACAAAGCCGTGTCCAAGTAGAGTCTTGCTTATGGATGTGTTGTGCACCACATTTATAAGCCGGAGGCTATGGGGCAAGTAGGAGTTGTATTTGTTCTTCATTTCCTAGATCGTGCACTAGAGCTAAAGTTGTCGGTGGAATCATATCTAACCATTAAAATTGTTTTTCTTTTGTTATAGTAAAATGTTGTTTACAAGGAGAAACAAGGGTAAAAGTAAGAAGCTATACCGGATTGTCGGATAAGGAACTAGTAAATCACCACTTGAATAAGCTAATCAAGGCGGGTCTGAAAATGAGTTTGCATAGCGGGCTTCTTCTACTCTTCCATTTCCAGAAGAGCCGAGAAGGAGAGAAGTACCTGTAGAACCACCTGTTGATGCTACTGAGCAGGATCTAAGGAATGCGGTACAAATGTTGACTCGTATAGTTGCTGCACAAAATCAAGGACAAGTTGTTCCAATGACAAGTAATGACAGTGCGGCTAGGGCAGCTAATCGGCGGACACAGGATTTTCTGAAATTAGATCCTCCCACATTCACCGGGTCAGATCTTAATGAAGACCTGCAAGACTTCATAGACCAAATTCAATGGGCTTTAGATGTTATGCATGTGTATGGTATAGAAACAGTTGAGCTTGCAGCATATTGATTAAAAGAAGAGGCTATATTATGGTACGAAGATTAGAAATGATCTAGGGGTATCGGTGCACTTTCATGTAGTTGGGGAGAATTCAAATCGGCATTCCTTTAATCATTATCTTCCATATGAGATCTGAGAGGCTCGTGCAGACCAGTTCTTAAATCTTCGTCAAGGGAATATGAGCATCAGAGAGTATAGTCTTCGATTTAACTCTTTGGCTAGGTATGCTTCTAATGTGGTAGCTACTATGGAGGACAGAGTTCATCGGTATGTGGATAGATTGGATCCATAATTGTTTAGGAATTGTACTATTGTTGCATTGAATATATATATGGATATAGCCAGGATACAAGCTTTTGCACAGAAGATGGAGGAACAGAGGCAAATGAGAAGGGCGCAAGAATTTGAAAGGGGGCCGTCAAAGAGGGCTAAACCTATGGGATAGTTCATAATGTCCCAAGGAGAATTTAGGCCTCGATTATTTAATAGACCTCCGAGACAATTATTTTCTTATCCTACAACAGGTACTCCATCCCAATTCCAAGGGTTTAGAGGCAGTCACGTTGGGCAAAGTAGTGGGATTCCAGCTTTACAGACAGCGGGGTATCGAGAACAAGGAAGTATGAGACAATCGAGGTTTTCTTGTCAGCGTGTCAACACTACGGGAAGTTTCATTTAGGTGAATGCCGGTTTGGAATGAATATTTACTTTTGGTGCGGTATGATCGGGCACATGATGAGAGAGTGTCCATGAAGGGGCACGGGTAGTATGGCGCGACCCACGGGATCGGTCGTTGCATCATCATCGCGGATGTAAAGTCTATGGGACGTGGTAGAGGTGCTAGAGGAGCAGTAAATTCTAGTGGAGTATAGAACCGTACTTATGCTTTAGTAGATCGCAAGAATTTGGAGGATTCTCCTGATGTGGTTACAGGTACATTATCCGTCTTTTCACATAATGTATATGCATTGATCCCTATCATATTGTCATGCCCCAAATCCTACTGAGGCGTGATTGGCACCCGAAGCCGATATGGCCCGAGAGAACCAATCTTTGCTCAAGTACATTCGTATGCATATCCTCGTATAAAACTGGTTATTCCTCATGCAACTATTCGGAAGTCATGGACATGGAAGCATATACCATATCTATATATATATGAAACTTTTCCATTAGAGCCATCAAATCAAAATGATCATACGTCTCTTACAACACATACCCACATATGTCTACAAAAGCCTATAACAGATGCATTTACAAAACTAGCTAAAAGTCGGGACAAGTACCCGCTTTATACAACATTTACAACCTCAAAACACTGTACAATTGTGAATGGGAAAGTCCCAAAGCAACTGGGGCTCACCAAAGATCCGCAACTAACTATCAATCTACTCTGGAGGTCTACTAGTGCCTGCCCCTGCAATATGTAAGGTAAGTCCCCCGAGGGGGTCAATACGAAGAATGTACTGAGTATGTAAGGCTCAAATGAAACTGTATGATATGTAAATATGTCAATAAACACAAATATAGATGAATGAACAATATAGATAAGTCCCTATGTTGTACTTTGGAAACCATGTATATTGCTTTCATTACTTTCTTTGCTTTGTTGCTTCTATAATTATTCATCTTTGCCTGTGCTATACTGTACTCGGTCCCCAACTGATCAGTGGGTCTTTACATAACATATCGTTATGTTGGGATCGGCTCGAGATAGGATTATGCCCCTAGAGCTGCCACCCATAAATCAATATATCAAGATCGGCTCGAGCTAGGTTATTACCCCCAGAGCTTCCACCCATAAATCTGCGTATCAGTTTCGGCTCGAGCTAGGCTTATGCCCCTAGAGCTGCCCCCTATCAGGTTCGGCTTGAGCTAGGCATTTTGCCCCCAAAGTTGCCCCCTGATCCAATAATCTCGGGATCGGCTTGAGCTAGGAATGTTGCCCCCAAACCTGCCACCCATACTCAATCATTAACCACATATGCATTACTCTGATCTTTTCTTTGAGATTGATACTTTGAGATCGATACCTTTACTTGTGAGAGGTTGATACTTTGCTTATAAGAGACTGATACAATGATAGTCATAACTTTATTTGAAGCTTTGGATCAATAATCAATGAGTGAGAGACATGTGAATAAACATTATTGGAACATAGCCTTATTGGAAACATAACACCATTGGAACCATTAGACAATAAGTAATGAACAAGACGTATGAATGATAACCTCTATAAGAACTTTGGAGCACAACCTTATTGGACTTTTGGAACATTGCCAATGAATACGATACATGTGGTTCAAAACTGCTCAATGAATAGGATACATATGAGTAACACTTGTCAACTACCGGATACGGAATACCTTAGAGCATTTCGGAATCAAATGAGTACTATGAAAATGTGAACACCATATGCTGCAGAAGGATATAGAAGAGTAACCTTACATACCTTCACTTACAAGTATGAGTATACAAGTCTATATATGAACACAATAGTCCAGCCTCTTCCTTATGTTTCACTCTACAATACAAGTCCATAATGGAACTCTCGTTAACAACCATTCACCGTACAAGTGTACAAAACGACAATGAACTATATAACTGCCTCATAACTTCATTTCACCCCTTACAACACAATCCACTGCATTATCATATCAAAAACACCATAACATTACACACATTGACCAAAATATCATACATCAATATCATTTCACACCACACTTACCCTTTACGCTTTCTCATTATCATTCCGTCACATTTATTCTTATCAAATTGGCCTCATAACAACATATGAACACAAAAACCCACTTCATACAGTCCAACATACCTCCATACTACACTTTAAAGTCATTAAAACGACATCACAAGTTGCTAATTATATCCATAAAGGGTATCGGGGCTTTCGGGGATCAACTAGATACGAAAACATACAAACCGGACCTGGAGGATGACCTGCGCTGCCACCTACACCCGTAGGTGGCTGAGGTGCATGTGCAGATGCCCTTTGGAAGCAGCCAGAGGCATCTGTGTTGGCATCTATGCCCGCAGGTGCCTCCGTCTGCGGGGGCGGATGCCCGTTTTGGTCCGAAATGGTCTTTTTGGGGTATTTTTATGTAATGAATGGTCCATGATCATTACCAAACTTATTTTGACATATTTTGACCATATTGACTACCAACAACCAGCCATGGTCTCACAACAAACATAACAACACCCAAAACTACACTTTACGGTCAATACGCCACCAAAACCATAACCAATTTCACAATAGAAATTCCAAACATTATACACCATGAAAAAACAAGGGAATACTATAATCACATCTCACATGACAATATTGAATCCACCAAGTTCATTTCCTTCAAGATCACAAGTCCATATTCAAGTTTACAAGACAAAACCATCCTCCGATTTAGCAAACACAAATTGTTTTACACATAGTGACCTTCTCACACTTCACCAACATAATCAACATGATATAAACCATCTTAAATACATAAAATATATTAAACCATGATAATAAACACTTACCAAGTCTTGTACAAAGGTGATCTTGTCCACAAAGATGAAGGCTTAGGGTTTGTATGAGATAAGAAATGTTGAGATATTTCTAGAAAAAGTATGAGAGTCCAATTGAATAAAAAAATCTGATTTTATTGCTTTATATACCCCTCAAGTCAGTCTTATCCCTTTCTTAACATTAAATGCAAACTTTGATTGGTCAAAGGGACAAATATTGAAAGAATGGGTCAATTAGCCATGTTGGGCCATGTCTTCTTATTAATTTTTGGGCTTCATTTTGGGCCCAATGATATAAGACTTTCTCATGCCCACAAATTAATGTGTAATTCATCAATTCTCTCATGTTTCATTATTTCCATAAATGTTACGGTAGTCAGCTAGACTCAGAAACATACGGGTTGTTACACATATGTTACTTCGTTGGTTGCTGGAAAATTCAAAAGAATACCATAATTATTAGTTAAGCCATTTGAATTATCTACACCCGTTGGTGAGTCTATTATAGTTAAGAGAGTATATCGTAATTGTATAGTAACTATTTGTGATCATGACACGTTGGCTGATCTTGTTGAGCTAGAAATAGTAGATTTTGATGTTATAATGGGTATGGACTGGTTGGCTTCCTGTTATGCCATGGTAGATTTCCGAGCTAAGAAGGTACATTTCCATTTCCCACAAAAGACACTCCTTCAATGGAGGGGTAATGTTGGAGCACCGAGAGGTAAATTTATTTCCTACCTTAAGGCAAGGAAAATGATATCCAAGGGGTACATATGTCACTTAGTAAGAGTGCAAGATATCGATGTGAAGCCACCAAATCTTCAATCGGTTCCAGTGGTAAATAAATTCCTTGATGTGTTTCTTGAAGATCTTCCAGGTTTTCCTCCAGAGAGGGAAATAGAGTTTGTATTAATATGATTCCAGGCACTCAGTCTATCTCTATTCCTCTGTATAGAATGGACCCAACAGAGTTACGGTAGTTGAAGGAGAAATTGAAAGACTTGCTTGACAAGGGATTCATAAGGCCTAGTATGTCCCCTTGGGGTGCACCAGTGTTATTTGTGCGAAAGAAAAATGGCACGTTAAGAATGTGTATTGATTATCGACAACTGAATAAGGTGACAGTCAAGAATAAATATCCCCTCCCCAGAATTGATGATTTGTTTGACCAGTTACAGGGTGCCAAATGCTTCTCAAAGATTGACCTGAGATCGGGTTATCATCAGGTAAGGGTTAGAGAAAATAACATACCCAAGACAGCTTTTCGAACACGCTATGGTCATTATGAATTTTTAGTTATGTCATTTGGGCTAACAAATGCACCAGCAGTTTTTATGGATTTGATGAATAGGGTGTTCAAGCCATTCTTAGATATGTTCATGACAGTGTTTATAGATGATATTTTGGTTTATTAAAAATCACAAGAGGACCATGCTAATCACTTACGGCAGGTGTTACAGATTCTTCGTGATCGTAAGTTATATGCAAAGTTCTCTAAATGTGAATTTTGGTTAAAATCTGTGGCATTCTTGGGTCATATTGTGTCGGATGAAGGAATAAGGGTTGATACTCAAAAGATAGAAGATGTGAAGAATTGGCCAAGGCCTATGACACCCACAAAGATTCGTAGCTTTCTCGGGTTGGCAGGTTATTATAGAAGATTTGTTGAAGGGTTTTCTTCCATTTCAGCACCCTTAACAAAGCTAACACACAAGGAAACAAAGTTTCAGTGAAATGATCCATGTGAGAAGAATTTCCAAGAGCTGAAGGATAAATTGACCTCTACACCCGTATTAGTACTTCCAGAAGGCATAGAAGGGTATGCGGTATACTGTGATGCTTCTGGAGTCATCCTAGGATGTGTATTGATGCAACACGATAATGTAATAGCTTATGCCTCAACACAGTTGCGACCACATGAGAGAAATTATCCAACACATGATCTTGAGCTAGCAGCTGTGATATTTGCTTTAAAGATACGGAGCCACTATTTGTATGGGGTTCATGTTGATATATATACTGATCATAAGAGTTTGCAACATAACTTTAAGCAGAAGCACTTAAATCTGAGGCAGCGGAGGTGGCTTGAACTATTAAAAGATTATGACATTGATATCTTATATCATTCGGGGAAAGAAAATGTGGTCGCCGATGCGTTAAGCCGTAAAACACTAGGAAGCACTAATGGCCAGCTCACGAAGAAACAAGGTATAGTTAAGGATCTACATCAACTATCCAGTATGGGGGGTCGTCTTCTTGAAACTCCAAGTGAAGGAATTATGGTGCAAAATGCGGCAGAATCTTCATTAGTAGCTGAAGTTAAGGAAAAACAGTATGCGGATCCTATTTTGTTGCAGCTAAAAGAGAATGTACGACAAGGTCTGACAAAGGCATTTGATCTTACGCAAGAGGGAGTACTTCAGTGCCAAAATAGATTGTGTGTACCTGATGTAAATAAGATAAGGAGACAGATTATGACAGAGGCACATCATTCACAGTATTCTATTCATCTGGGAGCCACCAAAATGTATCATGATTTGAAATAAATGTATTAGTGGGGTAACATGAAGAAGAACATTGCAGAATTCGTAGCCCAATGTCCAAATTGCTAACAAGTAAAAGTAGAGCATCAAAAGCCTAGAGGTTATATGCAATGTATAAAACTTTCAATCTGGAAGTGGGACATGATTAACATGGATTTCATCACAGGTTTGCCTCTTACACTTCAAAAATTTGATTCCATATGGGTAATAGTTGACAGGCTTACCAAATCAGCACACTTCCTACCGGTTAAGACTACTTACATATCTAAAGATTATATGATGTTGTATATTAAAGAGATAGTTCGATTGTACAGAATTCCAATCTCTATTATATCGGACAGGGGAGCTCAATTTACTACAAATTTTTGGAAGTCTTTCAGAAGAGTTTGGGAACCCAGGTGAATTTAAGTACATCTTTTCATCCTTAGACAGATGGACAAGCAGAACGTACTATCCAAACACTTGAAGATATGCTACGAGGTTGTACATTGGACTTTAAAGGCATTTGGGATGATCATCTACCTCTTATTGAATTTGCCTACAATACTAGCTATCATTCAAGTATCAAAATGGCGCCTTACGAAGCTTTATGTGGAAGAAAGTGTAGATCACCAATTAAATGGTTTGAAGTAGGTGAAACTGCCTTATTTGGGCCAGATCTTGTTCATCAAGCTATGGAGAAAGTTAAGGTGATACAACAACAAACACAGACAGCCCAAAGTCGACATAAGTCATATGCCGATGTTAGAAGAAGGGGGCTAAAATTTGCCATAGGTGATTGGGTATTCTTGAAAGTGTCACCAATGAAAGGGGTAATGAGATTTGGAAAGAAAGAAAAGTTGAGTCCACGTTATATAGGGCCATATAAGATTACTCAAAGATTTGGTCAAGTTGCGTATGAATTAGCACTACCCCAAGAACTCTCCACAGTGCATCCAGTGTTTTATGTTTCAATGCTTCGAAAGTGCATAGGAGATCCATCTTGCATTGCTCCCATTGAAGATGTACAAGTTATGGAGGATCTCACCTATGAAGAAGTACCTATTGCTATTCTGGATCGACAAGTCAAGAGGTTAAGGAATAAAGATGTAGCTTCTGTAAAAGTGCTTTGGAAAAATCAACAAGTAGAAGAAATCACATGGGAAGCCGAGGAAATGATGAAGTCTAAGTACCTACATTTATTTCAAATGGAAGGGAAGGTTCAAGATGCGGAATTAGAGCAATAACAAGTAAGTATCTACAAGCATTATGTGTATGTGATAACATGAAGAATGGACTTAGACTTGAATTTGTTTAAATTGGATACTGTTACTAACATTCGAGGACGAATGTTTTTAAGGGGGAAGGATGTAACACCCCGTGCATTTCCAAACTTATGTGACTACCTTAACAGTAACGGAAGTATTTAAACTAGAAATAGTAGGTGAATTATCTACTAAAATTCTTGGGCTGAATTAATCCCATTCTAATGGGCTCAAATAAGACCCAAATTTAAGCAAGAAAGACATGGCCCCAAAAGGAAATGACCCATTCCAAGAATTGACCAAGTAAACATGTCATTTAATGACCACAAGATTGGATAAGGATGACCATTAAAAGAGGTGATTTAAAGGGACTATATAAGGTAAAAATCATATTTTATTCACCACTATACACTTGCCAATTCTAGACTTTTCCAACAGATATTTCTATGCTTTTTCAAACCCTAAGAAACCACTCCTTTGGACAAGATCACGTCCTTGCAAGCTTTGGTAAGTGTTTACTCATATGGTTTAATATATTATATGCATGAGGGGTTGTGTAAATCATGTTGGTTATGTTTAAAAGTGTTAAGTAGTCCACTTTTGCTTCGTTGCTAAAGGATTTGCTTTCTATGTGACTTAAACTTTAAAGGAGACTTGAGGTCTTCAAGGAAGTGAATGATATGGATGAAATGTCAACATGTTAGTATATGGTTGTTAATATGTTAGGATGTGGTTGTTAACATGTTAGGATGTGTTTATGGCCCTAACTTGTTTTCTCTTTGTGTATGACTTGTAGAATTATTGTTATGAAATTGTGCATGGAACCAGTGGTGTATTGAAAGGAGAATATAGTTTTGTGGTGTTCATGTGTACTTTAAAACCATAATTATTCATTGGCATCAAATTTAACCCAAAATATGAAAAGAGAAGCTTACTTATGGCCATGGACCATTTATTACAAAAAAGGACACAAAAGTGACCCCTGGCAGCCGAAATGGGCACCCGCCCTCGCAGGTGAGGCACCTGCGGGTGCAGGTGGCACAGCAGGTGGCCCTGGATAGGGCCAAGGGGATACCTGTGGACGTACCTCACCACCTGCGGGAGCAGGTTGCTCCGCAGATCCTTCCAGAAGTTCGTTTCTCTTATTTTTGCTTCTCTTTGACCCCCTAAGGCCCCTTTACCCTTCTTGGATGCAATCACCAACTTATGGTACCCTTTGGATGGATCTAAGGGGGTAGTCCAGAGGCATTTTTAATATTATCAATTGTGGATTGTTTTTAATGTGTTGTTGTGAAAGGTATTTGGGTGACTTGATGGAGTAAATGTGACGTTATGTTAAGGGGGAAGTGTAAAGTTTAAACTTGGTATGAAATTCCATAGGTTTGTGATAGCTAGGTTGATGTGTGGAATTTTTTGGTATTGTTGGTATGGTGATGCAGTAACTTGTATTATAGGAGGGTGAAATGACGTTATATAGCAGTCACGTATCTTATTATCGTCTTGTGCACTTGTGATGTAGTTAGTTGTTAATGTGAGGTCCGTTATGTACTTGTGTGGTAGAGTAACACGATAGGAAGGAGCTAAATTTGTGTATTCTCATATTGGGAAGATAATATATTTAAGGTTATTCTTTTTCGTATTCTTTGGCAGCACTTATTGTTCCCTTTATTACCGTACGTGTTTCCACTCTGAAATGTCTTAAAGTATATCATTTCAAGTTATTATCAATTGTTATTGACGTGTTTTATTAGTGGACTATTATTCCAAAGCTCCAATAATTTTATAAGCACCAATGTATCAATCTCACAAAAGTAAAGAAATGAAGTAATGCATAGTTTTTTGAGTATGGTTGGTAGCTCAAAGGGGCGAAAGCCTAGCTAGAGATGGTCCCGATTGATTATTGGATATAGGGGGAAACCCAATGGGGTGAAAACCTAGCTCGGACTGAAACTGCTTTATTGATTTATGGATGGTAGCTCAAAGGGGCGAAAGCCTAGCTAGAGACGATCCCAATGTTATTTCCCACTGATCAGTTGGGGCCCGGGCATTATATGAATGATAATGATAAGGATATGAACGTAAAAACAAAGAAAGTAATAAAGGCAATGTACATGGTTCCACACATACAAAACGGTGGTTTATCAATATTGCCCACTCACTGGTATTTGATTCCATTGGAGTTCTTATGTTTCTTGCAGTTACTTATAGCCTTACATACTCAGTACATTCTTTCGTACTGACGTCCCTTAGGGGACCTACCTTACTTGCTGTAGTCATAGGAGCTAGTAGACCTTCACAGTAGGATACGGGTTATCTACAGACTGTTGGTGAGCTCCAGATTGATTTGGGGCATTTCGAGTCATGTGTACATATTGGTTTTGGTACTGTGTAACAATTGTATATAGTGGGGACTTGTCCCGACTATAGGCATGGTCATTTGGTTATGTATCTATTAGAGGCTTTGTAGACGTTGTAAGATGAACGAAGGAATGTATGACCTTTTGATATAGTGGCCCTAACGGCCAAGTTTCATATCTATTTGAATGTCTTTCCATGACTCCTATCATTGATATCTTATATCTATTTGTAGCAGAATGATGTTCATTTGGTGACATGAATATGAATTTACTCGATCATAGGTTAGTTCTCTCGAGCCTTAACGGCTTTGGGTGCCAGTCTGCCCCAATGGGATTTGAGGCGTAACAGTTGGGCTAAATTGTTCTCCTATCGGAGGGTCAGTTTGGGTGCCACTCGAGATAGGTTTGGTTCTTGACAAAGTTTGTATTAGATACCTAGGTTTGTTGATCTCATTGTACCAAAATTGGTCTAGTAGAGTCTTGTAAACTAGTATGGAGATGCTTGTACTTTTCTTCGAGAGGCTATAAGACGTTACGAAACTATCACTTTTTTCTTTTTTTGTGCTATAACTTGATTCCAATTGGTATATGGTGATCCAAATTGGTATCTGGCTCTCTTTATTATTTTATTCGTAGATGGTGAATTCTAGAGCTAATGGAGCCAGACTAGCAACCCTCACACCAGCAGCTCCACCTATGAAACTGGTTGTTTAAGGATGAGAAAGGGGTAAGGGAAGAGGGATACCTATAGAAACCCCCGCTAGGGGTAGTGCCCGAGCGATAGCTAATTAGGCCCATTAGAGATCTAAGACACCTCCCCTACCCTAGGATCAATACGTAGAGGTTGAGGTTATGAATGAGGATGTCGTAGAATAGAAGGAAGTGGTACCAGTTGGGGGTGCATCTCTTTCTCTAATGTCTTTTGAGATTATTTGGTAGGTGATTTCATTTTTGAGTGGGTTGATCAGTACTAGGACCACTCCTGTTATGACTACTTATCAGTTTCTAGGTATTTAGCCAACTTCCATTGTTGCTCCTAGGATAGGTGAGGCCTTGAGGACTGAGTTTTTTCCTCTCCCGGTGTTAGGTCCTATCATAAATGGGATGAATTGTGATATACTAACTAAGTTTTTGAAAATGAAACCTCCTACTTTTATTGGCTCTGAGACTGAAGATGCGTTTGAGTTCATTATTGATTGCTATAAGAGGCTACATAAACTAGGCATTGTGGAGCAGCATGGTGTTGAGTTTGTTACATTCCATCTACAAGGTGATGCAAAGTAGTGGTGGAGGGCTTATGTGGAATATCGGTTTCCAGCTTACCTCCATTTACATGGGCTTAGTTTTTTACCCCATTTTTGGAGAAGTATGCACCCCGTACTCTTTGTGATTGCAAGAAGGATGAGTTTTTGGCCCTTGAGTAGGGTAATATGTCTGTCTCAGCCTATGAGGCTAATTTTCATGCTTTTTCCCATTATGCTAGTCAGTTGCTTGGTATAGAAGATGAGAGGGTTCGATTGTTTATGACTTCTGCTAAAAAGACTTTCAATAAGGTTGGTATTTATATGAAGAATGTATAAGGGGTCAAGCAAGTTAGTAAGGCAATGGTTTTAGCAAAAAGTCCCAAAATACGGGTAACTCAGATTATTCTTACTTCAGGGGTCATAGCCATCAGGCCTATCCAGGTCACCTTATCCAGTCAGCTCTGCCAACTTTTACAGTGGGTCAGTTAGGGGTCACTCAGCAGCCCTCAGTTTCTAAATACCAAGGGGCTTCTTATTCTTTGGCTAATATGCCTTCTCTGGATTGAGGTCGCTATACTTGTGGTGCTATGGGTCAGTTCAAGAGGGAGGGTCCTAAGAGACAGGCTAGTTTTTATGGGCAACAACAGCTTAGAGTTGTGCTTCCTGCTTGTAAAGGTGGTGGAGGTAATGGTAAGGGTCTTCCAAAGAATAGGCATGGTAATAATCAAAGAGGCCATGGTGGAAACCGAGGTGATGGTAATATCGAGGCTTCTGATGCTATTATTATAGGTACTATTCTCATCTATGATCGGATGGATACTATTTTGTTTGATCTGGGTTCCACTTATTCGTTTGTTTCTGTTAGATTTTTCTTGGTATTGGACTTGATTTGTGATATACTTGACTCTCTTGTATATATGTCTACTCCAGTTAAAGACTCTGTGGTAATGACCAATGTGTATCATACTTGTTCTATCTTGTTTATAAGTTTCCCAACTTGGGTAGATTTAATCTTAGATATGCTTGATTTTGACATCATCCTGGGTATGAGTTGGCTATCCATTTCATACTGTTCTAAATTGTAATGCTAAGACTGTCACCCTAGAGATGCCTTATATGGATAAGTTAGACTGGGAAGGTGTGTATAAGTCGAGACCTATGAAAATTATATCCTTTATTCAAGCTAAGAAGTTAGTTGGGAGAGGGTGTTCAGAGTTTATACCACATCTCTGGGATGTTAGTATAGAGTCCCCTCCTATTGACTTAGTTCCTGTGGTGTCGTAATTTCAGGAGGTGTTTCCTAAAGACTTTCCTGGTATGCCTCCATAGCTAGACATTGATTTTTATAGTGATTTAGAGACGAGCACTTGCCCCATTTCTATACCTCCCTATCGAATGGCTCCGACTGAGTTGAGGGATATCAAGACTCAGTTGCAGGTGTTACTTGATGAGGGATTCATTAATCTTAGTGCTTTCCCTTAGGGTGATCCAGTGTTGTTCATTAAGAAAAAGGATAGTAGCATGAGAATGTGTATTGACTATAGGCAGTTGAATAAGGATACTGTTAATCCCTTACCCCAGATAGATGAGCTCTTTGACAAGTTACAGGGTATTTTAGTTTTCCTTTAAGATAGACTTGAGGTCGTGTTATCACCAGTTGAAAATTTGGATTATGAATATATACCAAGATAACTTTTAGAACTCGGTATCGACATTATGAGTTCTTGGTTATGTCATTTGGGTTTGCTAATGCACCGACAACTTTCATGGGCTTGATGAATGATATCTTTAAGTCTTTCTTTGATTCATTTGTGATTGTGTTTATTGATGATCTATTATTTTACTCCAAGGGCAAAGAGGAACATGCAAGTCATTTTAGCATTGTTTGGGGATTTTGAAGGAGAAACAGTTGTATTCTAAGATCTCAAAATACAAATTTTAGTTGTCTTCTATGGCTTTTTTGGGGCATGTGGTTTCATAAAAGAGGGTAATGGTAGATCCCCAGAAGATTAAGGCTGTCAAAAGTTGGGTCTAGCGTAACTTTATTACTGAGTTTAGGAATTTTGTGAGTCTTTCTAGTTACTATCACAGGTTTGTTAAGAAATTTTCCTCCATTGCTACTCAATTGACAAGGTTAACCCAGAAGGAGGTGTTATTTTTATGGTCTGATAAGTGTGAGGAGAGTTTCAAAAGCTCAAGTCTGTCTTGACTACAACCTCCATTCTTGCCTAGCCAATTGAAGGTGAGGACACTATTGTGTTTTGTGATACTTTACGCTTTGGTTTGGCTGTTGTGTTGATGCAGAAATGGAATGTGATTGCCTATGCTTCAAGGCAATTGAAGCTTCACGAGAAAAATTATCCAACCCATGATTTGGAGTTGGCAGTAGTGGTCTTTGCACTTAAGATTTGGAGACACTACCTATATCGTGTCAAGTGTGAGGTATTTACAGACCATCAGAGCTTGTAGTATGTTTTAACCTAAAAAGATTTGAACTTGAGGCATAGAAGGTGGATAGAATTGTTGAAGGATTATGATATAATGATCCAATGTCATCTGGGCAAGGCTAATATGGTGGCATATGCATTGAGCCAAAAATTGTTAAGTATGGGTTGTTTGGCTTTTTTTAGAGTGTCGAGGCAACCTTTTGCTAGGGAAATTCAGACTCTAGCATCACAGTTCAAGCAGTTTGGTGTTTTTGAAAAGTGGTGGAGTATTGGCTAGTGTTGAGGTAAGGTCAACATTCCTTGATCAAATCAAGGACAAATAGTTTTGAGATATGAATTTGAATAAACTTTATAACAAGGTAGTGAGTGGTGAAGCTTCTGACGCCACACTTGATGCATGTGGGGTGTTGATAGTGAGAGACCGTGTGTGTATACCTCGAGTTGGTGATATTATTCAGGGTTTGCTTGTAGAAGCTCAAGGTTTTCGATACTCTATTCATCTGGGTGCAATAAAATTGTACTGTGACTTGATATAGCTCTATTGGTGGCCCATGATATAGAGAGATATTGTGAAGTATGTGTCTAAATGCCATAATTTTCATTAGGTTAAATATGAGTATCAAAAGACGACAAGTTTATGCTAGAGGATGCCCATTCCCGAGTGGAAATAGGTGAGGATAGCCATGGATTTCGTAGTGGGTCTTCCAAAGACCTTGGGGAAAAATAGGGTTCAAGAAGATATTGAGGTTGTATGGAGTACCAGTTTTAATAATTTCTAACAAAGGAATGCAATTCACCTTTAAGTTCTGGGACCGGTTATATGAGGAGTTGGGCACCAAGCTTAACTTTAGCACTGCATTTCATTCTCAGACTAATGGGCAATCTGAACAAACTATTCAGGTGGTAGAATATATGTTAATGGCATGTGTAATTGATTTTGGAGGCCACCAGGATAATTTCTTGTCGTTGTGTGAGATTTCATACAATAATAGTTACCATTCTAGCATCGATATGGCTCTATTCGAAGAACTTTCTAGGAGAAGGTGTAGATCACGATGGTTTGAAGTGGGTGATGTGATGCCTTTGGGCAAAAACTTGGTGAAGGAAGCTTGGAAGAAGGTGAGATTCATTTCACGCAAGTTGTTGTCCTCCCAAAGTAGGAAAAAAGAATATACAGATAGCAAGGTAAGGGACATATCAGTCAAACGCGGTGAGCAAGTTTTATTGAAAGTATCTCCTATAAAGGGAGTTATACAGTTTGGTAATAAAGGTAAGCTTAGCCTTTAATATATTAGTCCATTTGAGGTTCTGGATAATGTGCGTCCGATAGGTTATAGGTTGGCATTGCCACTAAGCCTGTCAGGGGTCCATCTAGTGTTCCATTTATCAATGCTCAAGAAATACCATGGAGATAGATTATTTCATCAAATGGGACTCAGTGTTAGTTGATAAAAATATTGCACATAAAGAGGAGCCGGTTGCAATTCTTGATCGAGATATTTGAAAATTAAGAAAAAAGGAAATTCGATCTGTAAAGGTTTATTGGAAGCATCATCCTGTTGAGGAAGCAACTTGGGAAACTGAGAGGGACATGTAGGAAGAGTACCCTCACTTGTTTGAGGCTACGTGTACTCTCTTTCTCCTTACTTGCCTCATTTTTTTATTTGATCATTTAGGGACGAACAACGGGTAAATTGGTATCAGTTAGAATGACCTTTTTCATTGTTACAGGTAAGTCTAGTGTGCCAAAATTTGAGTTAAGGATTTCCCCTGATTGAGAGTTAGGAATATCAGTCTAGGCTAGTGTTGGGAAAAATCCTAGCATGGTATGGTCTAGGGCAATTAGGTAATGGATTAGCTTAAGATTAGATTTATTGAGTTGATTTGTGATACCTAAGATGATAAGGAATACATAGGATTTTACACAAGTGATTTTGGGTGAGTAGAAGTCCCGATATCGAATGTGACATAGAAGGGTTGGTTTGGACTGTCGAAATATGAGGGTGTGTTACAAAAATGGCAAAATTTAAAGAAATCTCAAGTTTTTGCCTTACATGCCCTGCTATAGCAGGTGGCAGGCTGCTACCACTGCCCCGCTATAACAGAAATAAGCTTTGTTCAATCCCACCATAGTAGGTGGTATGGTGAGGACGTTATAGCGGGATAAGGATGCAATAGAGGGATATGCGCTGATTAATAAACAAAATACACCAAAAAAATTATTTTCATACCACATTCATCTAATGGATGGGTGAGATGATTTTGGGCAAATTCCACCTAAATTCAACCATTTTCCCTTGTAAAGGTATGTTAATCCCTTCCATTAACTAATTTTTGGATTATTAATCCTTAGAATCACTAGTTTATGGGCTTTGGGGAGGATTTAACTTGACCTAAGTGATTTTTCTAGTGCACGTGGGTAAATTGGGTAGAAAACCTTTGGGTTTTGGCTCATTATAGTTAGTTTACTATTACATGCTTAGAATTCACCATTAAATCCATAAAATTTGTAGAATTAAGGTAGAATGATGATAGAAAACCCTAGAATAGGTGGAATGATCATGAATTCGACCTTGGAGTTATGTGAATAGGTTTTAATACTTAAATATACTAGGTCATTATCTGAATTATGATCACATTATTATTTTTAGACTACAACCAAGCAGAAATTGAACGGAAAGACAAGGCTCAAATTCAATAGAGTGGTACAAACTTGGATTGAGGTAGGTGATGGTTTAATGTAGTTGAAACACAACTTGTTTTATGTGTGCATATTAACTATTCCTTCACATTCTTGTTACAATGCATGTTCAAAAGAAGTAAGTAGCTAAATAATATCCTAAGAGTTAATCAAATGCAATGAGGTTACATGAAATGATTTGTTGAATTTAAAAGTGTAGTATTTGTCTTCATTAAGTTGTGATTGTTGTGATATAATATTGATTTTTGTGGGATGTATCGTTATTTGGATATCTTTATGGGATTTGGTGATATATGGTTGGTAGGCACTAGATGTCTGAGATTTTTGGTACATGGACAAGTGCTTGTCCCCTACAGGTCATGGCTAGTGGGCAACCATAAGACCCTTAGCATGTGTGTACAAGGTATTGGTGAGTGTGACAGTTCCTTGAGTAGATCAGGTCTATTTGTTGACTTGTTATACTTGGTTCTTTGAGTGAATTGGTATTATGATTATTGTCATTGTTGTTGTTGGAATGGACCTTTGATTGGTTCGGGCTAAGTTTCAATTTATTTGTAACACCCCGTACCTACCAAATCCTACTTGACGACGTTGAACAATGGTTACTTAAGTGTCGAGAGCCAAAAGTATGTATTGGGTAATGTTAGTAATGAGATACTTGCTATTGGGCCTAGTTCATGTGATTAGACACTTGTAAGAGGTGTAACACCCCGTACGTTTCCGAACCTATATGACTACGTTTACATTTGTGGAATTAGTAAAACATGAGAGACTTGATGAGTTATACATTAATTTGTTGGGTATTAATGAGTCATGAGCCATTGGGCCAAATGAGGCCCAAAACAAGAGTAAAAGACTAGGCCCAATGGGGCAAAATGATCCAATCTTCCATTTGACCAAATCAACCATGCATTTAACGCCAAGAATTGGATAAGAGAGACTTCAAGGGACTATAAAAGGGGCACCAAATCAGATTTTTAATTCATTTGGACACCCATGCCTTTTCTAGAATTCTCTACAACATTTTCTTATCTCACGCAAACCCTAATCCTTCATTCCTTGGGACAAGATCATCATCTTGCAAGACTTGGTAAGTGATTATGATTATAGTTTAATATATTTTATGCACGGAAGATGGTTTATATCATGTTGGTTATGTTGGTGAAGTGTGAGAAGTTCACTATGTGTAAAACAATTTGTGTTTGCTAAATCGGAGGATGGTTTTGTCTTGAAAACTTGAACATGGACAGGTGATGTTAAAGGAAGTGAACTTGATGGATTCAATATTGACATGTGAGATGTGATTATAGTCTTACCTTGTTTTATCCTTGTGTGTAATGTTTGAACTTGTTGTTGTAAATTTTGTCATGGATTTGGTGGTGTATTGAAAAGGAAAGTGACGTTTTGGTGATGTTTATGTGTTTTGTGAGACCATGTCTGATTTTTGGTATGTAAGATGGTCAAAAATATGTTATAAGAAGTTTAGTTATGATCATGGACCATTCATTGCATAAAAAGACCCAAAAGAGACCAATTTGACCGAAAATGGGCATCCGCCCTCGCAGGTGAGGCACCTGCGGGCGTAGGTGCCAACGCAGATGCCCCTGGACACTGCCAAGGACCATCTGCGGCCTCAAGTCAGCCACCTAGGGGGACAGGTGGCTTCACAGGTCCCTTCTAGAACCCCGTTTTGCATGTTTTTGTCCCCCATTGACCCTAAAGGCCCCTATACCCTTTATGGATATTATTAGCAACTTGTGATGCCGTTTTAATAACTTTAAAGGGGAGTATGGAAGTATGTTGTACTATTTTAAGTATTTATTGTTGTTCATAAGTTGTTATGAGGCAAGTTGATAGGAGTAATTATGACGGAATGCTAATGAGAAAGCATAAAGGGTAAGTGTGGAGTGAAATGCTATTGATTTGTGATATTTTGGTCAATGTGTGGAATGTTATGTTTTGTTGGTATCAGAATGCAGTGGATTGTATTGTAAAGGGTGAAATGACGCTATATGGCATTCATATAACTCATTGTCATTTGGTACACTTGTACGGTAAATAGTTGTTAACGAGAGTTCCATTAAGAACTTGTATTATAGAGTGAAACATGAGAAAGAAGCTGGACTGTTGTGTTCATATATAGACTTGTGTACTTATACTGAGAAGTGAAGGTATGTAAGGTTACTCAGTCCTTATCTTTCTGCAGCATATAGTATTCACATTGATGTTACACTTGTCTTATTCCGAAATGTGCTATGGTATCCTATTTCCGGTTACTAATGTTGTTATCACATGTTTACTACTCATTGATCAATTGTGAATCACATGTCTCATATTCATTGTCTAGTGTTCCAAAAGACCAATAAGGTTGTGTTCCAAAGTTCCAATAGTGGTTATACTCATGTATCTTGTACATTGATTATTGATCCAAAGCTTCTAATAAAGTTATGACTATCATTGTATCAATCTCAAAGTAATGAATAAAGTAATGCATATGTGGTTAATGATCAAGTACGGGTGGTAGCTTTGGGGACAAAATGCCTAGCTCAAGACGATCCCGAGATTGTTGGATCAGGGGGCAGTCCTAGAGGCATAAGCCTAGCTCAGACCGATCCTGATAGGGGGTAGCTCTAGAGGTAATAACCTAGCTCGAGCCGAACCTGATATGTTGGTATGGGTGGCAGCTCTAGAGGTAATAACCTAGCTCGAGCCCATCCTGATATATATTGATTCATGGGTGGCAGCTTTAGAGGCATAAGCCTAGCTCAAGCCGATCCCAACATAACGTTATGTTATGTTAAAACCCGTTGTTCAGTTGGGGCCCGGGTATCATATGTCATAGGCAAAAATGAATAATCATAGAAGCAAAGAAGCAAAGAAAGTAATGAAAGCAATATACTAGAGTCCCTTAACACAGAATGATAACTTATCCATATTGGTTATGCATTTGCATTTGAGGTAATTGATATATTTACATATTATACAGTTTCATTTACGCCTTACATACTCAGTACATTATTCGTACTGACCCCTCTTGGGGGATTTACCTTACTTGCTACAGGCGCAGGTACTAGTAGACCTCCTCAGTAGGCTGCGGACCATATACAGATCTTTGGTGAGCTCCAGTTGCTTCGGGGCTTTCCAAGTCACATGTGTACACTAGGTTTTTTATGTAAATATTTTATAGACATGGTCATGTATCTGTAGAGGCTTTGTAGACGGTTGTGGGAAGACAAATGTAAGAGATGTATGTCCATGTTGACTTGATGGCCCTGTCGGCCAAGTTTCACATATGTATATATTTATCAAATGTTTCATGAATTTCGTTATTAGTATGTTAAGTTCTTACGTGATAATGGTATTTCTTCTGGCAAGCATATGAATGAGCATAAGCAAAGATTGGTTCTCTCGGGCCTTATCGGCTTCGGGTGCCACTCACGTCTCGATGGGATTAGGGGCGTGACAAAAGTGGTATCAGAGCAGGTCGTTCTAAGGGTGTTTACAAAGCTGTGTCTGAGTAGAGTCTTACTTATCGATGTGTTGTACACCACATTTATAAGTAGGAGGCTACGAACCATGTAGGATGTTGTTTCCTTTCTTCATTTCTAGTTCGTGCAATAGAGCCAGTGTTGTAAGTTGAATTGTACCTGACCATGGTAATTGTTTTTCTTAGGTATAGTAAAATGCCAATCACAAGAAGAGGTAGAGGCAAAGGTAAGTAGGTAGATATGCCTGCCGGTGAAGGAATGAGTAGATCATCACCTGACCAAGATAGTCAAGGGGGAGCTGACGCTGAAATTGCATCACTGCCTTCTTCTACTTTTCCAGCTTCGGAAGAGTCAAGAGGTAGAGAAGTACCTACAAAACCGCCTATGACTGCCACCGATTAAGATTTGAGAAATGCAGTATATATGTTGACGCAGCTAGTTGCTGCACAAACACAGGGACGAACTGGTCCAATGATAAATAAGGATGATGCGGCTAGGGTGGCGAGTAGCAGAACACAAGACTTCCTGAAATTAGACCCTCCCATATTCACAAGGTCAGATTCGAAAGAAGATCCACAAGATTTTATGGACCAAATTCAAAGAGCACTAGAGGTGATGAACGTAACAGGTGTAGAAACAGTAGAGCTAGCAGCTTATTGACTAAAGAGAGAGGCTATCCTATGGTATGAGGACTGGAAAAGGTCAAGGGGTATTGAAGCGCTCCCAGCTGGTTGGGAAAAATTTAAAATAGCATTTCTTGATCATTACCTCCCATATGAGGTTCGGGAGGCACGTGCAAACCAGTTTCTGAATTTACGTCAAGGGAACATGAGTGTTCGAGAATATAGTCTTCAGTTAAATTCCTTGGCCCGATATGCTCCAAATGTGGTAGCTACAATGATAGACAGAGTCCATAGATACGTGAAAAGGTTAGAACCATATTTGGTAAGGGATTGTACCATTGCTGTCGTGATTAAGGATATGGACATAGCTAGAATTCAGGGCTTCGCACAGAAAATGGAGGACCAAAGGCAAAAAAAAAGGACGCAGGAATCTGAGGAAGGGCCATCAAAAAGGGCTAGACCTATGGGGCAGTCTATGGTGTCCCCAAGAGAATCTAGACCTCGAATGTTACCGCCGAGACCCTCATTGTCTTATTCCACAGCAGGCACCCAACCCCAATTCCGAAGGTTTAGGGGCAGTCAATCTGGACAAAGTGGTGGAATGCAAGGTTCGCAGACAGTATAATTTTATCGTCCTTTGTGTCAGCGTTGCGAAAGATACCATTTAGGTGAATGTCGATTGCGGACAAATGCTTGGTTTTGGTGTGGCACAGAGGGGCACATAATGAGAGAATGCCCACAAAGGGGTGCGAGTGGTATAACACGACCTACGGGATCAACCGTTGTATCATCAGCATCAGTTCCTTCCCCAGGCAGAGGCGTTCAGCCTATTGGTCGTGGTAGAGATATGAGAGAAGCAGCTAGTTCCAGTGGGGCCCAAAATCGTACCTATACTCTAGTGGACCGGCAGAATGAGGAGGCATCTCCTGATGAGGATGCAGGTATATTCTCCATATTTTCGAATGATACATATACCCTATTGTATGTCACGTCATTGATTACTAGAGGGTCATCAGTTAAGTCAATTGAAATATCTCCACCTGTTAAGTGAATGTATTAGAGTTAAAGACGCATATCATAATGGTATAGTGGATGTTTGTGACCATAGGTGATTAAGCACTTTTAAAAGCGTTACTAATGAAAGAAAGGGGAATTTGCCCTATACAACATGCCATGTGAAATTGTCGGAAGTGCATAAGAGTTCTGTTTCGTATTGCTCCCATTGTAAAAGTATCAATCACGGAGGATCTCACTAGGAAGGAAGAGCTACCTATTTCTATTATAGACCAACAAGTGAAGAGGTTAAGAAATAAAGATGTAACTTTTATGAAAGTTCTTTGGAGAAATCAACAGGTTGAGTAGATAAGAGGCCAAGGTACCCATCTTTATTCCAAACGGAAGGAAAGGTTCACAGTGTGGAAGTGGGGGAAGGATAAGCAATTATCTATGAGTGTATATGTATAGAGATACAAATATAAAGATGCATTTGTTGTACATGAGATGATATTATTAACATTCGAGGACGAATGTTTCTAAGGAGGGGAGAATGTAACACCCCCTACCTACCAAACCCTACTTGACGACATTGAACAATGGTTACTTAAGTGTCGAGAGCCAAAAGTATGTATTGGGTAGTGTTAGTAATGAGTTACTTGCTATTGGGCCTAGTTCATGTGATTAGACCCTTGTAAGAGGTGTAACACCCCATACATTTTCGAACCTATACGACTACGTTTACATTTGTGGAATTAGTAAAACATGAGAGACTTGCTGAATTATACATTAATTTGTTGGGTAGTAATGATTCATCAGCCATTGGGCCAAATGAGGCCCAAAACAAGAGTAAAAGACTAGGCTCAATGGGGCAAAATGATCCAATCTTCCATTTGACCAAATCAACCATGCATTTAATGCCAAGAATTGGATAAGAGAGACTTCAAGGGACTATAAAAGGGGCACCAAATAAGATTTTTAATTCATTTGGACACCCATGCCTTTTCTAGAATTCTCTACAACATTTCCTTATCGCTCACAAACCCTAATCCTTCATTCCTTGGGCCAAGATCATCATCTTGCAAGACTTGGTAGGTTATTATGATTATGGTTTAATATATTTTATACATGGAAGGTGGTTTATATCATGTTGGTTATGTTGGTGAAGTGTGAGAAGTTCACTATGAGTAAAACAATTTGTGTTTGCTAAATCGAAGGATGGTTTTGTCTTGCAAACTTGAACATGGAATTGTGATGTTGAAGGAAGTGAAATTGATGGATTCAATATTTACATGTGAGATGTGATTATAGTCTTACCTTGTTTTATCCGTGTGTGTAATGTTTGGACTTGTTGTTGTAAATTTGGTCATGGATTTGATGGCGTATTAAAAAGAAAAGTGACGTTTTGGTGATGTTTATGTGTGTTGTGAGACCATGGCTTATTTTTATCATGTAATATAATAAAAAATATGTTATAAGAAGTTTATTTATGATCATGGACCATTCATTGAATAAAAAGAACCAAAAGAAACCAATTTGACCGAAAATGGGCATCCGCCCTCGCAGGTGAGGCACCTGTGGGCTCAGGTGAGGCAGGTTCCCCTGGACACTGCCAAGGGCCATCTGCGGCCGCAGGTCATCCACTTGCGGGGACAGGTGGCTTCGTAGGTCCCTTCTAGAACCCCGTTTTGCATGTTTTTATCCCCCATTGACCCTGAATCACCCTATACCCTTTATGGATATAATTAGCAACTTGTGATGCCGTTTTAATGACTTTAAAGGGGTGTATGGAAGTATGTTGTAATATTTTAAGTATTTATTATTGTTCATAAGTTTTTATGAGGCAAGTTGATAGGAGTAATTGTGATGAAATGCTAATGAGAAAGCGTAAAGGGTAAGTGTGGAGTGAAATGCTATTGATGTGTGATATTTTGGTCAATGTGTGGAATGTTATGGTGTTGTTGGTATCACAATGCAGTGGATTGTATTTTAAAGGGTGAAATGACACTATATGGCAGTCATATAGCTCGTTGTCATTTTGTACACTTGTACGGTAAATAGTTGCTAACGAGAGTTCCATTATGAACTTGTATTGTAGAGTGATACATAAGGAAGGAGCTAGACTGTTGTGTTCATATATAGACTTGTGTACTCATACTGAGAAGTGAAGGTATGTAAGGTTACTTTGTCCGTATCTTTCTACAGCATATAGTATTCACATTGATGTTACATTTGTCCTATCCTGAAATGTGCTAAGGTATCCTATTTTCGGTTACTAATGGTTGTTATCACATGTTTACTACTCATTGATCAATTGTGAATCACATGTCTCATATTCATTGTCTAGTGTTCCAAAAGACCAATAAGGTTGTGTTCCAAAGTTCCAATAGTGGTTATACTCATGTATCTTGTACATTGATTATTGATCCAAAACTTCTAATAAAGTTATGACTATCATTGTATCAATCTCAAAGTAATGAATAAAGTAATGCATATGTGGTTAATGATCAAGTACGGGTGGTATCTTTGGGGGTAAAATGCCTAGCTCAAGCCGATCCCTATATTTTTGGATCAGGGGGCAGTCCTAGAGGCATAAGCCTAGCTCGGACCGATCCTGACAGGGGGTAGCTATAGAGGTAATAACCTAGCTCAAGCCGAACCTGATATGTTGGTATGGGTGGAAGCTCTAGAGGTAATAACCTAGCTCAAGCCAATCTCGATATATATTGATTCATGGGTGGCAGCTCTAGAGGCATAAGCCTAGCTCGAGCCGATCCCAACATAACGTTATGTTATGTTAAAACCCACTGTTTAGTCGGGGCCCAGGTATCACAGGTCACAGGCAAAGATGAATAATCATAGAACCAAAGAAGCAGAGAAAGTAATGAAAGCAATATACTTGAGTCCCAAAACACAGAATGATAACTTATCCATATTGGTTATGCATTTGTATTTGAGGTCATTGATATATTTACATATCATACAGTTTCATTTGCACCTTACATACTCAGTACATTATTCGTACTGACCCCTCTTGGGGGATTTACCTTACTTGCTACAGGCGCAGGTACTAGTAGACCTCCTCAGTAGGCTGTGGACCATATACAGATCTTTGGTGAGCTCCAGTTGCTTCGGGGCTTTCCAAGTCATATGTGTACACTAGTTTTTGGTATTATGTAAATATTGTATAGACATGGTCATGTATCTGTAGAGGCTTTATAGACGGTTGTGGGAAGAAAAATGTAAGAGATGTATGTCCATGTTGACTTGATGGCCCCGTCGGCCTAGTTTCACAGATGTATATATTTATCACATGTTTCATGAATTCCGTTATTAGTATGTTAAGTTCTTACATGATAATGGTATTTCTTATGGCATGCATATGAATGAGCATAAGCAAAGATTGGTTCTCTCAGGCCTTATCGGCTTTGGGTGCCACTCACGTCCCGATGGGATTCGGGGCGTGATATGATTGTTATCTCTCTCTTATTGTCTATTTACTTATGTATTTGAGAAAATGTGTAACATATTATTATTGAGTCATGGTTTGTGGACTTGGATTCATGTTGATAGTCATGGTTTTGACTTGAGTTTTTGTCTATTTTGACTCATACTTGACTAAATTCTATGGTGTTATTGAACAAGGCTGAGTGTCATATACATGAGGTAAAGTTATATGGTAGGTATTCCTTGTTGTTCTTATTTACTAAGTTATGGTTGCTTATTAACATATCTTAATTTGGTGTCACGCCCCGAATCCCATCGGGACGGATTGGCACTCGTAGCCGACAAGGCCCGAGAGAATCAAGCTTTTCCTCTATTCAATCATATGCATGCCATAAGAAACCCATGATCACGTAAGAGCTTTAAATACCAACAACGGAATTAATGGAACATGTGATATATATATATATATATATATATATATATACATATGCGAAACTTTGTCATTGAGGCCACCAAGTCAAAAACGACATATACCTTTTACATTTACACACCCACATCCGTCTACAAAAGCCTCTAACAAATGCATTGACCAACATGAACTAAAAGTCGGGACAAGTCCCCGCTTTATATAACATGTACAACACCAAAACATATGTACAACTGTGACTCGAAGAAGCCCCGAACTAACTAGAGCTCACCAAAGATCTGCAACATTGGCAACCTACTGTGGAGGCCTACAAATACCTGCGCCTGCAGCAAGTAAGGTAAATTCCCCAAGAGGGGTTAGTACGAAGAATGTACTGAGTATGTAAGGCCATATAGAACTTGTAAGATATGAAAATATGTCAAAGAACTCAAGTTCAAATGCATAACCAATATAGATAAGTCACAATGTAGATGAGTCACTATTCTGTACTTTGGAAACCATGTATGTGCTTTCATTACATTCTTTATATCTTTACTTCCATGATTATTCACCTTGTCCTTTGACTTGTGATACCCGGGCCCCGACTGAACAGTGGGTTTTAATCATAACATTAGACTTATGTTGGGATCGGCTCGAGCTAGGCTTATGCCCCTAGAGCTGTCACCCTATGAATCAATGTATATATTGGGATCGGCTCGAACTAGGTTAGTACCTCTAGAGCTGCCACCCATACAACATTTCAGGTTTGGCTCGAGCTAGGTTATTAACCCTAGAGCCGCCCCCTGTCAGGATTGGTCCGAGCTAGGCTTATGCCCCCAGGACTGCCCCCTGATCCAACAACCTCGGGATCGGCTTGAGCTAGGCATTTTGCCCCTAAAGCTGCCACCCATACTTGATCATTGACCACATATGCATTACTTTGTTTATTACTTTGAGATTGGTACAAGGATAGTCACAACTTTACTTGAAACTTTGTATCATTAACCAACGAGTGAGAGACATGCGAATAACTTGGCAACATAACATTACTAGAACCATAACACCATGGGAACCATTGGACAATAATCGATGAACAAGATACATAAGTATAATCACTATTGGAACATTGGAACATAACCTTATTTGAGCTTTTGGAACATTAACCATGAATATGAGGCATGAGATTCACCAATGATCAATGAGTAGGAAATATATGACAATGACCATGGATAACCGTATATGGGATACCTTAGACCATTTCGGGATGGACAAGCGGAATGTCAAAGTGAATACTATTTGCTGCAGAAAGATACGGACAAAGTAACCTTACATACCTTGTACTCTCAATACGGATATAAGATCTTAGATGTGCATACAATAGTCCCGGTCCTTCTTTATGTGTTACATTTGGGTTGGCCGATGACCTTACCAGTACACCATTGTTTATTGTGTACTGATACTACACGTGCTCTTTTTTTTATTGAATGCAGAGCATTTTCTAGTGAATGCATCGAGACCTCAGCTTTAGATAAGATTGCAATCCAACTCAAGGGTAAGCTACATCTTCTGAGCTGCTTTAGTCATGTACTTGCTTTCTGGTCCATTTGTTTTAGACTTGGATTTTTTTAGTTGTTTTGGGTTGAACGAGTGGTTTTGGTATAATGATTTTTAGATTCTAAGGGTTCTTAAACTTATGTATAGTTCCACATTTGATATTTCTGTTACAAGTATTATGAGATATTGGATCACATAATGAAGTAACTAGCTTATGTTGAAATTCGGCTAAGTGTTGGGTTTGAGTAGTTGGGCTAAATGGTTATCCCATCGGAGGTTTAGTGTGGGTGACAATAACAATGTGTTTAGGTTGTGACACACATACTCCTCATCAGTATCTCAGTCATATCATCACCTGAGGAGGAAGAAGAACGAGATGTACTACATCAGCAACCTTGATCAGGGATGCTATTCACCTATGCATTGAGTGCCTCGACGGTATTGTACATGGTTTAATCCTGAGTAATCTATTGTACCTCTGCATCTACCAAGGCGCACGTATACTATGCGATCTGTTGTGAAATTGTAGTGAATGAAACACTATCAAGCACCTCGACTTGGTGTGAAGCGCCAATAACTTTGAGTCCATAATGGATGTATCGCACTTGGTTCCTATAGCATAAACCATAGACTCTACCCTTTTATTTCCCCCCACCACATGCCCGACAAAAATTGGGTAGTGACATCTGGTGTAGGCTGGGATAGGTCGTCTAGGGACTGCTGAGTCTGGGTGTACTCAGAAAAGTGTCATTAAAAATCATCCTGTCATTAAAAATCATCCTGTATATAAATAACTAAAGTAAACATATACATACATAGCAGAGATATCTAAGTTCTAAAATTTGTGAACTTACGTAGGCTTGTTGAGCCCTTTGCTCAGTGGGCTCATTCTTCTTCTTCTTCTTCTTATTTTTCTTTTTCTTCCTCTTAATATGTGTTGTCTGAAAGAGCTCAGATCGATTCAACGCCCCCAATGTTTTGGCCTACAAATAAAATCTAATTAAACTTAATCAAGCAATATCTAATAAAGTTTATAGAAACATACAAATTAGAAGGTTAATATTATTACTCACCAATTCCCTATCTATCGCCCCTTGGCTCTTGGCACCCCCAGTTTGCAACGACCCACCTTTTCAGTCTTTTGACCTCCTTTACTTCGCAAAACTTAACCAGGAATTCAGGCGTATGCAAATATTCTTGGATCATTTCATGAAGATGAGGTAGAAGCCAATCTAGATTCTTTTTCTTACATCGAGCATATCCAAATCCGTCAGACATTCTAGAATTGGCCCTTTTCTTAAAGTTATGGAAAGATCAAGTTGTTCCTTCTATTCCAAGTGCACAATATCTAAAACTCAAGTAACCAACATTGGATGTATAATATGCAAAGTTAATATTTAACTTTATTAAATAATAATTAAATTATATATACCTTAAATTCATCAAATATGACCTATTGTATCTTATTTGTAATATCACCCTATGATGGACAAGGATAATGATAACGCCTCCTAATGCTCTCCTTTAGAGCATGCCCATCCTCTTTTGATGGATTTCACCTGCAATTTTGTTTAAATAAAATGTCTAGTCATAAGTAATTAATTAAGATGAAAAAAATAAACTAATAAAACTATAAAACATACTTACCTAGATCCATCAGGCTTGATCATCACTTTACCAATCTTGTCAAGATCTCCAGGTGCTAGACCAATCAACTTAGGACCATAATCTTCCAATGTAGGATCTAGAGGTGCATGTGGTAGTGGCAGAAGCATATAATGTTGGGTCAAGGGAAGAGTGGATGTCTATGCCTCAGAATCACAGTTGCTTCCTCTAAGTTACAAGCCTGATAGGTAGGGAATGAACCATGTGGGAATGGAATACCCAATGATATGAATGATGGGTTGCCCCGTGGTGATGGAATAGATAGTCTAGGTATGAAAATGTGAGAAGTAGTGTATGCAGGCAATGGAGGTGCATTAGAAGTGTACATCTGAGGGAATATACCATGGAAATATATGGAATGCCTTGTGCCATAGGGGACATAAGACGACGCTGGTGGAGAAGAATGAATTTATGGGAAGATAAAAAATGACCCAAAACATCGTTAGGATCTACATGCCTCCTACCAACTTTTTTCTTACTCTTACTAGAATTTATACTGTTATTACTATGACCTTGATCACCATCAACTGATGAAATCTGTATAAAAATTTACATTAAAATATGTAAACAAATTCATAAGTAAAGAAAATTAGCGGTAAGAAAATAAACCAACATGCTAGTCTATATTTTCCCATTCTTCCTTCTTGCTTATTTCATTTCCATCATTCTCCCATTCATCCTCCTCAGTGGTTTCATTTTCATTTTCATTATCACATTCTCCCTCCTTGATTAATTCATTCCCTTCAGTTATTTCTTTCTTCAAATTTATAATGGTAGTTATCTCATCATCAGAAACTTCTTCTAATATATGTTGAGGATGTTCTAAACTATTTTCCAATGCTTTTTTTAAGAAAAAATTTTTGGCTATTGTTAGGCCATTTTATTAAATAAAATCAAATGAACAAACATGTATAGCCATGGGGGAAAAAGAAGAAAAAGAAAAACAAGAAACTTAACTATTATTGATACCGACCTTATCTAATTGTTTGACCTGGATCTCCATATGTAAAAGAAAGCTTGTCCTAGAATCTTCTCGCGAGCTTTACAAATTCCTCTTCATTTAATTAATGATGATCCTTGCTTGCTCTTGTAGAAACTGTCATTTTCTTCTTCTTCCTCTCTTTTGGATCATTCGAAGCATGGTTCCTGATATTTGTTGGACTCTCCAACTCACAAAAGAGCCTTCACTATTCCAAGGTGATTTACCCCCAATTTCATCCATCTTCATTCTGTTCTTCTTAGCTGGGTTCTTATGTCTAATAGTGTAACACCTCATACCTTCCAACACATATAAAATTAAGTGAACTCAACAGAAATATTTTAACCCAAGATAGTAAAATGTGGTCTTTGACGTTGAAATTAAAAGTGGCCAAGTGAATATTAGTGTTAAGTTGAAGTAAAGGGATTAAGATTTGGAATATGTATTAAAAAAAGTGAGGTTCTTGCTTTACTTAATTAAGCTAGTAAGTGACAAGTAGGTGCATCACCTACTCAAGGTACATGGATTAAGTTAAAAGGGCCAAGTAGGTGCATCTCCTACTATCGTAAATGGGCCAATTGGAGGCCTAAATTAAGTGATCAGTTAAGGCCCATATTAAGTGAAAGAAAATGAGAAGAATGGCAGCAAAGACCCAATCTGTCCAAGACCACAAGAAATAATTAAAATGACCAAGTAGGTTTATCACCTACTTAGCAATGTGTGGCTCAAATTAAGCCAAATAGTAGATGGAAATAAAGAGGAGAAAGAGTCAGCAAAGAGAGGCCATTAAAGGACAAATATCTGATGCAATCTCTCATTTTTATCTCATGTAAATATATGTCTCTCAAGCTTACATATATATATCACTCTTTTTCTCTCTCAAGATAAAACATCCACCCTAATTTTCCATTTGGGTTCTAAGTGTTCTTCAACTTGTTTCGAGCAAAGAAGACCACAAGATCACCTTTTTCCTTCATTAGCTTCATCTATATTGGATAGTTATTCAAGAAGAGTGAAGTGGATAGATTTATAGGTGTTAGAAGCAGAGGTGCAGTCATTCTCATCCAAATATTAAGGTAATAATTTCATATTATAAGTTTGGGTTATATTTTGTTGTTTAGATAAGGTTACAAAAATAATAATTGAAGGAAAATAATTGATTAAGACCACAAAGGTAAGGTGCTAACATCTAATTATTATCTCATTTGAGAATTGTTGATGTACTTGTTTATTAGAACTCATGAGAGGGTGATTGAAAGCCTGAATTCTAGTGTTCTGGTTATGTTGGGATGTTGAAGAATAAATTACTATATTGTTTTGTTATGAAGTATGGGAATTCATGGATATCCTTATAAAATGATATGGTAAGTTATTATGGGGCATATTTGTAGGGTATGTCGATACACTATTAAATTGAAAGTTTTCTAAGCTCACTGCCCATCCCATATTGGGTACTGTTTATATATATATATATATTACGAAGCTCGGGGAGTACTGCGTGACCTCATGGATGGTCATTTAATGTAAACAACTATAGCAGAATGTGTAAAGGAACACCCTTAATTGGAAAAACTAAGGGTTTGCTCTCCTGCTACTGTTTTGATAAGTTGAAATATCCTGAGTTGGTTGGTTAGATTCTAATATTAGCCTTATTACTTGGTATTTGTTGTAGATGAAGGTTATCACATTACAGGGAAGGTTGGCACTTTATAAGCTGTACAAATTGGGAATTGAGGTATGTAAGGCTAATCTCTTTCGTCATTAAGGCATGAACCCTTGTCACATATTTTTATTTTATGATTCAATAAGATCCTATATTACCATTTTAAGAGTGTTTATATGATGGATATACAATTTGTACATATACTACCAAATTGCAACAATTTTCTATTTGATCATATAATTCATTTGACACACATGTTCACATGTTCCTTTCTTTGAATATCACTTCCATCATGCTAGGATATAATGTGACCTTTTAGAGTCCTTACTGGTCCAATTATAGAGTTTATATGTCCTTACTTGGAATGTGAATTTATTCCTAATAAAAATCAACCTATGTGCCTCAATAGTTCCCATGTTTTTGTACCCTTTTATTTGTCATCACCTAGTAAGTATTTATTATATAGTCTGAACCTCTTTATTTGAGGAGTAACATGTATCCACTTGGTATGCACATTTTCCCCTACTTAATATGTCTAAATGGCTTCACTTGAAGTTGTCATAGTTGCTATATGCTACGTACGATCACTTGCTTGTTTGTTATACACCTTAATGTCTCTTTGCTACATGCCCTAATGTACTTAATTGTCACATGCCTTCATGGCTTATTTGTGTATATTCTTTGTGACCAATAAATTTCATAGAGTTATATAAGTTCCTATGTATCAGACTTAAGTTACATTTTTCTTCCTATATCATTATTGCTGCCTCAAGTATTTTATTCACATATCTAAATCACTGGTCTATATTCCTAAAGCTCAAAAGAGTTATGACCACCAAAAGAAAAATCTCAAAAATTAATGAAGAAAGTTAAAGTGAATATAGGTAATTATGGGTGGCAGCCCAGGGGTTAAGAGCCTAACATGGGTCGATCTAGAAAGCAAATATATATATTTAGTTGGTACCTTAAGGGTTAAAATACCTATCATGGGCCGATCTGAATTTATGTAGTTATGGGTGGTAGCTCAGGGGTTATAATACCTAGCATGGACCAATCCCAATCTATGTATTTATGGGTGGTATCCCAGGGGTTCTAATACCAAACATGGGTCGATCCTGATTTGTATATTTATATGGATCGTATCCCAGGGGTTAAAAAGTCTAGGATGGGATATCCTCTTATGCCAATTATTAGTTGGTCATTGTATCACATGCTACAAAGCTCATAAAGCAAAGAAGTGTAAAATAAAGAAAAGAATGGAATGTACATGATTCCACAAGTATAAGTAAAGGTGGAATTTTATCCTTATCTATACATTTGTACCTGATTTTATTTGAGATCTTGTTTTTCATAGGTTACTTTGTAACTTACATATTCTGTACATTCTTTCATACTAATGTCCCTCAAGGGAGGGACTATGTTTCTTGCCGCAAGTACAAGTACTCCAGCTAATACATCTCCCCAATAGAAGCACAGGATACTTAGTGGATTTTGGTGAGCTCCAACTTGATTTGGGTCTCGTCGAGTCTTTAGAATATATCTTTATGTTGTATTATAGTAAAGGGTATGACGGGGTCTTGTATAAATGCATAAATGACTAATATTTAAGTATAGAGCAATTGTATCTTCTTTTTTTGTAATTGAGGCATCAACGACCAAGTCATGTACATCTATTTTGGGCGTAACTATGTTGGTATTTTACATGTCATCTTACCTATACTCGTCAAAGCTTTATAATTATCATAGCTATATGAACATTAAGCACATGTCATTAATTGTTTCTCTCAGGTATTTAGGGAATTGGGTGCCTGTCCTTCTTAATTGGATTTAAGGCGTGATGAAAAGTCTCTTTTGAAAGTGTTTGGGGTTTATCCACTAATGGATAGATTCAATGAGGTATCCTTCTTGAGATCACAACTTCCCTAACTGTAAGTATATTCTAGCCCTATTTATTCTTTCACTTAAATCTATTACTGACCTCTGTTTCATACTCCATTTTAGATACAACTTGTGTAACACCTCGTACCTTCTCAACCCTACTTGATGATGTTGAATAATGTTTTCTTAGGTGTCGAGAGATATAAGTATGTATTTGGTAATGCTAATGACGAGAAAATTGAAATTTGGCCACGTACATGCGATTAGACCTTCATAGGAGGTGTTTTGTGAGTTCGTGGGGAATTTTTGTACTACCCCGTACATATTCCAACCTCATTTGGTGACTTGGAGTCATGTTTACTTGATGATTAAGATCACTAAGTAAGTATTTTGTAGTGTTTTGATAGGGTATTGGATGATATGCAAGTGTTGGAAAAAGTGGCCGAAAAATTCAGCAAAGTACCAAGACTTGCGCCACTCCCTGTTTCAGGGGGTGTGGCGCAAGCCTCTGATTCAGAGGGGTGTCATTTCCTGCACCACAAGCTTGCTTTGCAGCTAGTGGTGCAAGGCACAAAGATTGTGCCCTTCCGTGCCCGTTTCGCAACGCAATGCTACGTCGATTCTTTTATGGTTTATTTTGGTTCTTTGGAGTTCTTTGAACATTTTTAAAGATTCAAATACTTCAATACACTCCTACATACTCCTACGCAATCAAACCATGAAACACAAGTAGTTATCAAAAATGTTCCAGGAAACCATGGGCGACTAGAATTTCTATTTTTGCGATTGAGACGACGAATGAGAATCTCGTAAGAGAATATTGTCGTGACATTATGGAATTATTTAAACATGATATATGTGGTGAATTATATATGGAATTTGGTGGGTTAACTTGATATATGTTATTGGGCCCAATTTAAAGCCCAAAATGAGCCAAAATAAGAGGCCCAAAAGGGTAAAATGACCCATTCTTGTGTTTGACAAGTAAACACAACATTTTTGACTAATTGAATGGATAGATATGAGAATGAGGGCCTATATAAAGACACCACAAATCATATTTTTATTTCTTAAAACACACATGCCTTTTTGGAGATATTTCCAACATATTTCTCTCAAACTCTCAAACCCTAAATCCTCTTCTTGGGCAAGATCATCATCCTAAAAGTATTGGTAAGTGTTTATTATTGTGATTTAATACATTATGTACATGAGAGGTTATGTATATCATGGTGGTTATGTTGGCAAGGTGTTGAATAGTGAACTTTTGCTTTTGCTCAAGATGTGCAATTTTTGTGAATTGAACTTGAAAAGTTACTTGTGGTTTTGGAGAAAATGCATGGTATGAGTGAAATATCAACATGTATGGTGTGATTATGTTCCTAAACTTGTTATTTTTCTAAAAGTGTAAATTGTGGGATTTTGGCCGATATGTGCTATGAGGTGTATTAAGGTAATTTGATGGATTATTTGTAATGTGGTTTGGATAAGAAAGTGTAAAGGAGAAGTATTGTGGTGACATGTATTGATTATCATTTATTGGTCAATATATGTAATATTGGGGGACTTTTGGAATAATAATTTCATCAATGGTTTTGTCAAGGGGAAATGGCATGTTTAAAGGCAAACATGTAACTCATTGATGTTATATGCATTTGTAAAGTAGTTGATGGTTAATGTGAATCCCGTTATATATTTGTGTTGTAGAGTGACACATAAAGAAGGAGTGGGACTATTGTATGCACCTCTAGGAAGGTATATTCGTATTGTGAATACAAGGTATGTAAGGTTACTCTGTCCGTATCTTTCTATAGCAAATAGCAATCATATTGACATTACACTTGTCCTATTGCGAAATGTACCAAGGTATCCTATACCCGGTTATAAATTGTCATTAGCACATGTTTCCTACTCATTGATAAATGGTGAATCACATGTCTTATATTCATGTTCCAAAAGTCCAATAAGATTGTGTTCCAAAGTTCCAATAGTGGTTATACTCATGTGTCTCGTTCATTGGTTATTGTTTAATGATTCCAATGGTGTTATGTTTCCAATAAGGCTATGTTTCTAACAATGTCTATTCATATGTCTCTCACTCATTGATTATTGATCCAAAGTTTCATATACCGTTATGCCTATCATAGTATCAATCTCTCAAAAGTAATGAAAGAAGTAATGTACAAGTGAATGTACCAATCTCTCACAAGTAAAGATATCATTCTCAAAGTAATGCATATGTGGTCAATGATCAAGTATGGGTGGAATCTTTGGGGGCAAAATGCCTAGCTCAAGCCGATCCCTAGGTTGTTGGATCAGGGGGCAGTCCTAGAGGCATAAGCCTAGCTTGGACCGATCCTGACAGGGGGAAGCTCTAGGGGTAATAACCTAGCTTGAGCCAAAACTGAAATGTTGTATGGGTGGCAGCTCTAGAGGTACTAACCTTGCTCGAGCCGATCCCTATATATACATTGATTCATAGGGTGGCATCTCTAGGGGCATAAGCCTAGCTCGAGCCGATCCCAACATAACGCTATGTTATGTTTAAAACCCAGTGTTCAGTTGGGGATCGGGTACAGTATAGCACAGTCAAATATGAATAAGCATTGAGGTAAAGAAGCAAAGAAAGTAAAGAAAGCAATACACATGGTTCCCAAAGTGCAGAATGTTGACTTATTCATATTGATTATTCATTTGCATTTGAGTTCATTGAAATATTTATGTATTATACAGTTTTATTCGAGCCTTACATACTCAGTACATTCTTCGTACTGACCCCTCTTGGGGAATTTACCTTACTTGCTGCAGGCGCTGGTACTAGTAGGCCTCCACAATAGGTTTGAAGTTGTGTGCGGATCACTGGTGAGCTCCAGTTAGTTTGGGGATTCTCCGAGTCACAGTTGTTCATATGTTTTGGTATTGTACATAGTGTATAAAGCGGGGACTTGTCCCGACTTTCAGTTGGTTTTGGTAAATGCATTTGTTAGAGGCTTTTGTAGACGTATGTGGGTGTATGGATGTAGGGTGACACATGATGTCTTGACTTGATGGCCTCAACGGCCAAGTTTTACATATGTATATATATATATATCACATGTACCATGAATTCCGTTTTTAGTATTTTAAAGTCCTTACGTGGTAATGGTGTTTCTTATGACATGCATATGAATGAATAGAAGCAAAGCTTGGTTCTCTCGGGCCTTATCGGTTACGAGTGCCAATCATGCCTCGTTGGGATTCGGGGCGTGACAGCTTGGAAAAGAGGTCTATCTGCTATACATATTAGGAATATAAGCTTACCCCCGCTCTTCAAATTTAGATCTGATGTTGGACCCTTTTGTTTCTGGTGAAAATTTTGTGTGCTAACATAATTTAGCCAAGTTAGTTTAGCAGCTTTGATGCCCTTGTATGATATGTATACTCTTAGGTAAACAACTTTGTTGCTCTGCCTTTGCATGATCTTATCTTTAACTCTTAGATGCATATTTAAAGTGGGTTTATCTTTCTTATTCTAATCCTTATTGTTGGTAACTATTCCTTGTCGATGTTAAGGATTTTCCTTCCCATGGGAGTAAGTTCCTTAAAATTATTGATCTCAAGCATGGTTTCCTATTCTGCTACTACATTGGCTAGATAGTCTGCTAGTTGATTGCCCTTTCTAGAGATGTGTTGTATCTATGCCCCTTGTTTTGTATTCCTTTTTAATATCCTCAATAGCATTTTATGTTTCTTATGGGACCTTCCATACCTTCCTATTATGTTCACCAAAACAACTAAATCATATTCAATTATAAGATTTTGTACCTCATGAGCCGATTTGTATCTTAAAGCCCCCCGTGTAACTCTTATCTTCGCCTCCATATTGGTTGTGATATCAATATTCCTAGCTTATGCATATACTAGGTCTCATTTATGGTTTCTTTGAGAGAATCCATAGGAACTAATTCCTTGATTTCCTTTGCTTTCCCCATCTATGTTACACTTCAGATGTAACACCCTGTATGTTCCCAACCCTACTTGACAACATTAAATAATATGTACTTAGGTAGCGAGAGCTATAAGTATGCATTTGGTAATGCTATTGGTGAGATAATTGAATTTGGCTCTTGTTATGTGATTAAACCTTCATAGGAGGTGTTTTATGATCTTCGTGGAACATTTGTGGGGTTCAAAAAGAGGCTAAGAAGACCTCTAAACAAAGTATATTAAGGTTAAGAAGTGAGTTAAAGAATAGGACTTGAAGTATCTAACCAAACCCGCGAAGAGAAGTCGAAAAATGAAATTTTTGAAAATTTTTAAGGAGGGACGCATTTGGGACCGTGCCACACTGCTCTGGGCTAAAATTTTTAGCCCATAGGCAGTAAGTTGGAGCGCCCAAGGGCGTGCCACCTTGGTTTTTGCACTTTTTCGAAAGTTGGAAATTTCTAAGCCCCCAAGGGTATCCGGGGACGTACCGAGACGATTTTTGCCCCGTTTCTTCTACAACCATGGGTATACACATGAAATGAGTGAAATATTATATTGGTATTATAAAATTACTCGAGAACGAATTTGGAGCCAAAATGACAATTTTACCCTTGTAGCCAAAATAAGCCATACGTGGCTAGAATTGCTTGTTTTCGAAATCGAGGCTACGAGTATGAATTTCATGAGTGGGAATATTGTTGTAATGCATATGGAATGAATTAAACATGAGAAATTATTGATTTTATTGGATTAAGTGAATTGGGCCAAAAAGGGCCCAAAATGAGAAGGAAACACATGGGCCAAGAATGGGTCAAATGACCCATTCTTTCATTGACTATGACTTAAATGCCAAGAGTGGATAAGCATGAATTTAGAGATCTATAAAAGGAGGAAAAAATCAGATTTTTATTGAAGCAAAACACACATGCTTTTTCTATCTTTTTCTAGAAAAATCTCAAGAACACTTCTTTGACTCCCAAAAACCCTAAGGCATTTTTGGACAAGATCACCATGTTCTAAGCTTGGGTAAGTGATTATTATTGTACTTTAACATATTATGAGCATGATAGATTATGTATATCATGTTGGTTATGCTTGGAAGTGTTGAATATGGTGTTTTGTGTTTTGGTAAAAGATGTGAAATCCATGGGATTGTAACTTGGATTATGACTTGTGGTCTTGATGAAAAAACATGGTATGGATAAAATAAAAACATTTATGGTGTTATTATGGTCCCAAACTTGTTATTTTCCTATAAGTGTATATCGTGGGATTTTGGCCGATATGTGCTATGAGATGTATTATGGTAAGTTAATGGATTATTTGTGATGTGGTGTGGCTAAGAAAGGGTAAAGGAGAAGTGTTGTGGTGAAATGTATTGATTATCATGTATTGGTCAATGTGGTGACTATTGTGGGATTTTTGGTAAGATCATTTCAAAAATGGTATTGTCAAGGGGAAATGGCATGTTTAAAAGCAAACATGTAACTCATTGATCTTATGTAAAGTAATTGATGGTATAATTATGATGTTGTGATGGTGGAGAGTGGAAAGTATGAACTTGGTGTGACATACTAGTGGTTTATGATACTTTGGTCAATGTTGGGCATGTTGTGGTATTATTTATATGACCATGCCGTAAATGGTATCGTAGAGAAAGAAATAACATGTTAAATCCAAACATGTGACTTATTGTTATTGTATGCTATTGTAAGGTAATTGGTGGTTAATGTTGGTTTCGTTATGAACTTGTGTTGTAGAGAGAAACACAAGGACGGAGCGGTACTATTGTATGAACACTTAAGATTGTAGAATCATATTGAGAATACAAGGTATGTAAGGTTCCTTTTTCCATATCCCTCTGCAACATGTTGTTCACATTGACATTGGACTTGTTTCAATTTCGAGTGGTTTGAAGTATCTCAAATTTAGGTTGACGTATATTGTTATTCATATGTGTCCTATTCTTAAATGACTGATGATTCGTTTGTCTCTTGTTCATTGAGTGAAGTTCAAAAAATGTCATAACGTTATCATTCCTAAATGAACGATCTCAAGAGAGTAATAACATAAGAGAACCTATTTATTCTTATATAGCATTTTTCAATCATGTCATGTTCCAAGTCCTAAATTATGATGATTATCTTTATATCAATCTTTCACAAGTGGAAGTACTAGTCTCATAAGAGAAATAAGAGAAGTGATGTGCAAGTCAATATGTCTATTTCTCATAAGTAAAAATGTCAATCTCATGAAGCAAGACTGAAGAAGTAATATATATATATGTGTGATTCCAATTATGTCATGATCCTCATTGTATCACTCTTAAGAATGGAAGTAAGAATAACAAGATAAATAAGAGGTGTATAATTACGAAGTAATCATGGGTGGTATCCCAGGGGTTAAATACATAGCATGGGTCGATCCCGATACATCCCAGGGGCGATATAAAAGCCTAGCATGGGTTATGATGGTACATCCCAGGGGTGACAAGCCTAGAATGGGTTATGATGGTACATCCCAGGGGAGACACGAAAGCCTAGCATGGGTTAATGATATCCCAGGGGCGACACGAAAGCCTAGCATGGGTTCACATAACATCCTAGGGGTCAAAGTACCTAGCATGGGTTAATCTCATCCCAAGGGCGACAGAATAGCCTAGCATGGGTAGAACAATAAAGATGAATAAAAGATGAAGACAAAAGGAGTAAAGAACGTAATATACATGGTTCCCCGCATACATAAAGAGAGTTTATTCACATTTCTGTTTCCTTATATTGATTCCCTTATTGTTGTTATTATGTATGATGAATTTCTTATGAGCCTTACATATTCAGTACATTCTTCGTACTGACCCCCTCAGGGGAATTACCTTACATGTTGCAGATGCAGGCACTAGTAGACCTTCATCATAGGTTGACATTGTGGATCTTTGGTGAGCCCCAGTTGCTTCGGGACTTTTCGAGTCATAGGTGTACAATTATATTGATGTTGTAAATATTGAATAAAGCGGAGACTTGTCCCGACTGTTAGTTGGTCTGGTAAATGCATCTGTTAGAGGCTTTTGTTGACATGTGTGGGTTATGAATGTAAAAGATAAATGTCTGTTTTGACTTGATGGCTCCAACAACCAAGTTTCTAAATATGTATATAGCACATGTTTCCATGATTCATGTTTTCCGCATAGTTGCATAAGGTTTAATAAGGTTCACATGAGGCCATGCATACGAACGTACATGAGCAAAGGTTGGTTCTCTTGGGCCATATCGGCTTTGGGTGCCAATCACGCCTCAATGGGGTTTGGGGCGTGACAAAAGTGGTATTAGAGAAGTTCGGTCTAAGGGTGTCTACAAAGCCATGTCTGAGTAGAGTCTTGTTCATGGATTTGTTGTGCACCACATTTATGAGCAAGAGGCTATGGGGCATTTAGGATGTTGTTTCTTTTCTTCATGCTAGATCGTACAATAGAGCCGGTGTTGTAAGTTGAATTGGACCTGATCATGGTGATTATTTTTCTTTGATATAGTTAAAATGCCAATCACGAGAGGAGATAGAGGTAAAGAGAAGCAGGTGGATGTGCCTGCTGAAGAAGGAATGAGTAGATTACCACCTGACCAAGTGAGTCAAGGTGGAGCTGACGCCAAGGTTGCATCTCAGTCTTTCTCTACTTTTCTAGCTCCAGAAGAGCCAAGAGGTACAGAAGTACCTGCAGAACCACCAGTGAATACCACTGATCAGGATCTTAGAAATGTTGTACATATGTTGACACTGTTAGTGGCGGCACAAAGCCAGGGATGAGCTGGTACAATGACACATGATGATGATGCGGCTAGAATGGCAAGTCGCAGGACACAGGATTTCTTGAAACTGGACCCTCCTATATTCACTGGGTCAGACTTGAAAGCAGATCCATAGGACTTCGTGGATCAAATTAAGAGAGCTTTGGAGGTTATGCATGTGTCCGTGGTGGAAACGGTTGAGTTGGCAGCTTATAGATTGAAGGGCGAGGCGATATTGTGGTATGAAGATTGGAAGAAGTCTCGTGGTATTGGTGCAATTCCACCAAATTGGGAAGAACTTAAAACAGCATTCCTTGATCATTATCTTCCCTATGAGATCCGTGAGGCTCGTGCGGACCAGTTTTTAAAATTACATCAAGGAAATATGAGTGTTAGAGAGTACAGTTTGCAGTTTAATTCCTTGGCACGATATGCTCCAAATATGGTGGCCACGATGGAAGATAGAGTACATAGATATGTGGACAGATTGGAGCCTTATTTGGTACGGGACTATACTATCGCTGCCCTAGATCGAGATATGGATATAGCGAGGATTCAGGCCTTCGTACAAAAGATGGAAGACCAAAGGCAAAGAAAGATGATACAGAAATCTGAGGAAGGGCCAGCAAAAAGGGAGAGATCTATGGGGCAGTCTATGGTGTCCCCAGGAGAATCTGGATCTCGAATGTTACCGCCTAGACCCTCATTCTCTTATTCCACAGCGGGTGCCCACTCCCAATTCCGAAGGTCTAGAGGTGGTCTATCTGGACAGAATAGTGGAGTGCAGGGTTCACAGACAGTAGGATTTTCTCGTCCTCCGTATCAGCGTTGCGGAAGGTACCATTTAGGTGAATGCCATTTGGAGATAAATGCTTGTTTTTGGTGTGGCACAGAGGGGCACATAATGAGAGAATGCCCACAAAGGGGTGCGAGTGGTATAGCACGACCTGCGGGATCAACCACTGTATCATCAGCATCGGTCCCTTCCTCAGGCAGAGGCATTCATTTTATGGGTCGCGGTAGAGATATGAGAGGAGCAGCTAGTTCCAGTGGGGCCCAAAATCATACCTATGCTATCGTAGACCGGCAGAACGAAGAGGCAACTCCTGATGACGGTACCGGTAGTTAGGGATATTACTATAGTTTCATGATGTATATATAACTACTCTATCGTATGTTACTCCATCAGTTACTATGAACCTAATGGAACACCGGAGATATTAGTTAAGTCAATGGAATATTTCTATCAGAAAAGTTAGTCTATATAGAAATGGTATGGTAGATATTTGCACTCATAGATGATTAAGTACTCTTCAAAGCGTTATTCATGAAAGGTATAATAGAATTCAGAAAGAAGGAAAAATTGACCCTATACTGCATGTCATGTGAAATTGTCGAAAGTGTATAAGAATTTCTTTTCATATTGTTCCCATTGGAAATATACAAAGTTTGGAGGACCTCACTAGGGAAAGATAGAGATGGCTATTCTAAACCGACAAGTGTGAAGGTTAATAAAGAGAGACGTACTTTCTGTAAAAGTCCTTTGGAGAAATCAACAAGTAGAGTAGATCACATGGTAAGCTATAAAAAGGATGAAATCGACGACCCTTAATTGTTTCAAATGGAAGAAAAATTTCAAAGTGTGGAAGTAGACCAATAACAAGTAAGTATCCATAAGCCTTACGTGTATGTATGCTAATGAAGAGATGTAATTGTTGTAATTGAAACGATATTGTTAACATTCGAGGACGAATGTTCCTAAGGGGGGGAGAATGTAACACCCCATACGTTCCCAACCCTACTTGACAACATTAAATAATATGTACTTAGGTAGCGAGAGCTATAAGTATGCATTTGGTAATGCTATTGGTGAGATAATTGAATTTGGCTCTTGTTATGTGATTAAACCTTCATAGGAGGTGTTTTATGATCTTCGTGGAACATTTGTGGGGTTCAAAAAGAGGCTAAGAAGACCTCTAAACAAAGTATATTAAGGTTAAGAAGTGAGTTAAAGAATAGGACTTGAAGTATCTAACCAAACCCGCGAAGAGAAGTCGAAAAATGAAATTTTTGAAAAATTTTAAGGAGGGGAGCATTTGGGACCGTGCCACGCTGCTCTGGGCTAAAATTTTTAGCCTAGATGCAGTAATTTGGCGAGCCCAGGGGCGTGCCACCTTGGTTTTTGCACTTTTTTGAAAGTTGGAAATTTCTAAGCCCCCAAGGGTATCCGGGGACGTACCGAGCCGATTTTTTCCCCGTTTATTATACAACCATGGGTATATACATGAAATGAGTGAAATATTATATTGGTATGATAAAATTACTCGAGAACGAATTTGGAGCCAAAATGACAATTTTACCCTTGTAGCCAAAATAAGCCATACGTGGCTAGAATTGCTTGTTTTTGAAATCGAGGCTACGAGTATGAATTTCATGAGTGGGAATATTGTTGTAATGCGTATGGAATGAATTAAACATGAGAAATTATTGATTTTATTGGATTAAGTGAATTGGGCCAAAAAGGGCCCAAAATGAGAAGGAAACACATGGGCCAAGAATGGGTCAAATGACCCATTCTTTCGTTGACTAAGACTTAAATGCCAAGAGTGGGTAAGCATGAATTTAGAGGTCTATAAAAGGAGGAAAAAATCAGATTTTTATTGAAGCAAAACACACATGCTTTTTCTATCTTTTTCTAGAAAAATCTCAAGAACACTTCTTTGACTCCCAAAAACCCTAAGGCATTTTTGGACAAGATCACCATCTTCTAAGCTTGGGTAAGTGATTATTCTTGTACTTTAACATATTATGATCATGAGATATTATGTATATCATGTTGGTTATGGTTGGAAGTGTTGAATATGGTGTTTTGTGTTTTGGTAAAAGATGTGAAATCCATGGGATTGTAACTTGGATTATGACTTGTGGTCTTGATGAAAAAACATGGTATGGATAAAATAAAAACATTTATGGTGTTATTATGGTCCCACACTTGTTATTTTCCTATGAGTGTATATTGTGGGAGTTTGGCCGATATGTGCTATGAGATGTATTATGGTAAGTTAATAGATTATATGTGATGTGGTGTGGCTAAGAAAGGGGTAAAGGAGAAGTGTTGTGGTGAAATGTATTGATTATCATGTATTGGTCAATGTGGTGACTATTGTGGGATTTTTGGTAAGATCATTTCATAAATGGTATTGTCAAGGGGAAATGGCATATTTAAAAGCAAACATGTAACTCATTGATCTTATGTAAAGTAATTGATGGTATAATTATGATGTTGTGATGGTGGAGAGTGGAAAGTATGAACTTGGTGTGACATACTAGTGGTTTATGATACTTTGGTCAATGTTGGGCATGTTGTGGTATTATTTATATGACCATGCCGTAAATGGTATCGTAGAGAAAGAAATAACATGTTAAATCCAAACATGTGACTTATTGTTATTGTATGCTATTGTAAGGTAATTGGTGGTTAATGTTGGTTTTGTTATGAACTTGTGTTGTAGAGAGAAACACAAGGACGGAGCGGGACTATTGTATGAACACTTAAGATTGTAGAATCGTATTGAGAATACAAGGTATGTAAGTTTCCTTTTTCCATATCCCTCAGCAACATGTTGTTCACATTGACATTGGACTTGTTTCAATTCCGAGAGGTTTGAAGTATCTCAAATTCAGGTTGACGTATATTGTTATTCATATGTGTCCTATTCTTAAATGACTGATGATTCATTTGTCTCTTGTTCATTGAGTGAAGTTCAAAAAATTTCATAACGTTAACATTCCTAAATGAACGATCTCAAGAGAGTAATAACATAAGAGAACCTATTTATTCTTATATAGCATTTTTCAATCATGTCATGTTCCAAGTCCTAAATTATGATGATTATCTTTGTATCAATCTTTCACAAGTGGAATTACTAGTCTCATAAGAGAAATAAAAGAAGTGATGTGCAAGTCAATATGTCTATTCCTCATAAGTGAAGATGTCAATCTCATGAAGCAAGAGTGAAGAAGTAATATATATATATGTGTGATTCCAATTATGTCATGATCCTCATTGTATCACTCTTAAGAATGGAAGTAAGAATAACAAGATAAATAAGAGGTGTATAATTATGAAGTAATCATGGGTGGTATCCCAGGGGTTAAATACCTAGCATGGGTCGATCCTGATACATCCCAGGGGCGATATAAAAGCCTAGCATGGGTTATGATGGTACATCCCAGGGGCGATAAGCCTAGCATGGGTTATGATGGTACATCCCAGGGGAGACACGAAAGCCTAGCATGGGTTAATGATATCCCAGGGGCGACACGAAAGCCTAGCATGGGTTCACATAACATCCCAGGGGTCAAAGTACCTAGCATAGGTTAATCTCATCCCAGGGGCGACAGAATAGCCTAGCATGGGTAGCACAATAAAGATGAATAAAAGATGAAGACAAAAGGAGTAAAGAACGTAATATACATGGTTCCCCGCATACATAAAGAGAGTTTATTCACATTTCTGTTTCCTTATATTGATTCCCTTATTGTTGTTATTATGTATGATGAATTTCTTATGAGCCTTACATATTCAGTACATTCTTCGTACTGACCCCCTCGGGGGAATTACCTTACATGTTGTAGGTGCAGGCACTAGTAGACCTTCATCGTAGGTTGACATTGCGGATCTTTGGTGAGCCCCAATTGCTTCGGGACTTTTTGAGTCATAGGTGTACAGTTATATTGATATAGTAACTATTGAATAAAGGGGGGACTTGTCCCGACTGTTAGTTGGTCTGGTAAATGCATCTGTTAGAGGCTTTTGTAGACATGTGTGGGTTATGAATGTGAAAGATAAATATCCGTTTTGACTTGATGGCTCCAACGGCCAAGTTTCTAAATATGTATGTAGCACATGTTTCCATGATTCATGTTTTCTGCATAGTTGCATATGGTTTAATAAGGTTTGCACGAGGACATGTATACGAACGTACATGAGCAAAGGTTGGTTCTCTCGGGCCATATCGGCTTCGGGTACCAATCACGCATCAATGGGGTTTGGGGCGTGACATCAGCATCCCTTTATCTGACAGTTTCCATTTCACTTAATAATGATGTAACTTTTATTTGTAGAACCCCAAGTTTTTCACCACATCTTTCCATTCCTACCCCTGGATGTTTATCCATGGATATGTGACTTGTATCAACTGTTGTATGGAGGTTTGAATGTGTTGTACCATTTTGTTGAAATTGATATCACCTTCATGCCTTTTGTTATTACTACTTTTCTATGTAGGCATGTATAACACATGGATCATATACAAGTTCCAGGATTACTACAAAATATAGATGCCTATATGCAAATGTGATCTTCCTTAAAGCTCCTAAAAGCCTACTTCCAATGGCCATCTTCAAGTATCCACTCAAACATTCCCTACGATAGAAACAATTATCACTAAGCATAAAGCTTAGTGGCGTATAAACTATAGGTTTGGAGTCATTAGACTCTCCAATTCCTTTGTAAGTCATGGGTAGATTAATTGAAACATATATAAATAAATAAAGTAAATAAATATATCAAATTCGATATTTAAAGACTCAAGTGTGAAGAAAGTTCATATAACTATTTCACAAGAGGTCACGTAGCAGGTTTCTCCCAATATGTACATCATGATGTCACACAAAGCATAATCAAATATCAAGGAGGAACGAAGCCCTATATCAAGAAGGGTTGAAACCCAATAATAAAGAGAATCAAGATGTAACACCCCGTATGTTTCCGAACCCAACCTAGTTAATTTCTGTAACATTCACGAAAATATCAAAATATGAGAGAATTGATGAATTAGACATTAATTTGTTGCGAATTTATGGGTCTTGTGCCATTGGTCCCAAATGAGGCCCAAAAAAAAAAATTATAAGAAGACATGGCCCAAAATGGAAATTTGACCCATTCTTTCATCTCTCTTTCATTGACCAAGTAAACCATGGAATGTGTGGATAAGGATAATTATAAAAATCAAGAAAAATCAGATTTTTATTGATCAAGAACCCTCATGCCATTTGATAGAATATTCAAGACATTTTTTTTTTCTCTCTTCAACCAAACCCTAAGTTTCCACCTCTTTTGGGGCAAGATCATCACTTGGTAAGTATTGTTAAGTGTATATTATCATGGTTCAATATATTTAATTCATTATAGATGGTGTATATCATGTTGGTTATGCTCAAAGGTGTTGAGCAGTCCACTTTTGTTTCTCTCTTGCTAATAGATGTATCATTTACGTGTCTTAAACTTGAAAGGAGACTTGAGATCTTGAAAGGAGTGAAGTATATGGATGATATGTTCACATGTATTACATGGTTATGTTTCTAACTTGTTTTCTCTATGTGTAAAACTTGTGGGTTTGTTGTTACGAAATTGGTCATGGAATGGGTGACGTAATGAAAGGAAAATGTGATTTTGGTAATGTTAGTGGGAGTTGTGAAACCATGATGGTTTCTTGGTGTCCAAGTGATCTAAAATATGTTAATATAATCTTACTTGTGGCCTTGGATCATTTAGGATACAAAAATTTCATTTTGGCCGATTTGGGCATCCACCCCCAAAGACGAGGGCACCTGCGGGCGCAGATGCCAACGCAGGTGCCTCTGGCATCTACCAAAGGCCACCTGCGGTTGAACCTCAGCCAACTGAGGGTGCAGGTTGCTTCGCAGGTCAGCCCCGGGTTCGGTTTTGTATGTCTTCGTCTCTATTTAACCCCCGAAGGCCCCTATACCTTTTTTGGATGTAATTATCAACTTGTGGTGTCGTTTTAATGACTTTAAGGGGTCGTATGGAAGTATGTTGGACTATATTAATTATGTATTGTTGTTCATAAGTTGTTATGAGGCAAGATGATTGGGTAATTTCGATGGAATGATAATGAGGAAGCATAAAGGGTACACGTGGTATGAAATGCTATTGATGTGTGATGTTTTGGTAAATGTGTGGAACGTTATGGTGTTGTTGGTATGATGATGCAGTGGATTGTATTATAAAGGGTGAAATGATGTCATACGGTAGTCATATAGTTTGCTGTCATCTTGTACACTTGTACGATAACTAGTGGTTAACGTAAGCTCTGTTATGTACTTGTATTGTAGAGTGAAACATAAGGAAGGAGCTAAACTATTGTGTTCATATATAGGATTTTTTATTCATACTTGGAAGTAAAGTTAGGTAAGGTTACTCTTTTAGCATCCTTCTGCAGCACATAGTATTCACATTGACATTATACTTGTTCCATTCCAACATGTTCTAAGGTATCCTATTTTCGGGTATCCACAATTGTTTATCACATGTTTCATACTCATTAAGCAATGGTGATTCACACGTCTCATATGCATTAATAAAGGTTCCAAAGGTCCCATGTCTCCAATAATGTTATGTTTCGAGTAATACTATGTTTCCAATAATGTTATAACCATCAACGTACCAATTTCAACAGTAATGAATGAAGTAATGCATATGGTTAATGATTGAGTATGGGTGGCAGCTTTAGAGGCATAATCCTAGCTCAAGCCGATCCCGAGGTTATTGGATCAGGGGGCAGTCCTAGAGGCATAAAGCCTAGCTCGGACTGATCCTGACAGGGGCTGGTAGCTCTAGAGGTAATAACCTAGCTCGAGCCAAACCCGATATATTGATTTATGGGTGGTAGCTCTAGAGGCATAAGCCTAGCTCGAGCCTATCCCAACATAACGTTATGTTATGTTAAAACCCACTGTTCAGTCGAGGCCCGGGTATCACAGGTCACAGGCAAAGATGAATAATCATAGAAGCAAAGAAGCAAAGAAAGTAATGAAAGCAATATACATGGTTCCCAAAACGCAGAATGATGATTTATTCATATTGGTTATTCATTTGTAATTGAGTTCATTGACGTATTTATGATTCATACAATTTCTTATGAGCCTTACATACTCAGTAGATTCTTCGTACTGAGGTCCCTTGTGGGACTTACCTTACTTGCTGTAGGCACAGGTGCTAGTAGGCCTCCACAGTAGGTTGCCAGTTGTTTGTGGATCATTGGTGAGCTCAAGTTAGTTCGGGGCTTCTCCGAGTCACAGTTGTACATGTGTTTTTGTATAGTACATGTTGTATAAAGCGGAGACTTGTCCCGACTTTCAGTTGGTCTTGTAAATGCATCTGTTAGAGGCTTTTGTAGACATATATGGGTGTATAAATGTAAGAAGATACATGTCGTTTTTGACTTGATGGCCTCAACGGCCACCTTTCACATATGTATATATATCACATGTTCTAGGATTTCTGTTATTAGCCTTTTATGTTCTTACGTGATAGTGGTGTTTCCTATGGAATGCACATGAATGAATAGAAGCAAAGCTTGGTTCTCTCGGGCCTTATCGGCTACGGGTGCCAATCCGCCTCAATAGGGTTTGGGGTGTGACAAAAGTGGTATCAAAGCAGGTCGTTCTAAGGGTGTCTACAAAGCCGTGTCTGAGTATAGTCTTACTTATCAATTTGTTGTGCACCACATTTATAAGTAGGAGGCTACGAGACATTTAGGATGTTGTTTCTTTTCTTCACTTCTAGATCGTGCAATAGAGCCAGTGTTGTAAGTTTAATTGTGTCTAACCATTGTAATTGATTTTTCTTTGGTATAGTAACAATGTGGATCACAAGAAGAGGTAGAGGTAAAGGTAAGCAGGTAGATATGCCTGCTGGAGAAGGAATGAGTAGATTACCACCTGACCAAGCTAGTCAAGGTGGAGCAAATGCTAAAATTTCATCGCAGTCTTCTTCTACTTTTCCAGCTCCAGAAGAGCCAGTCGGTAGAGAAGTACCCGCAAAACCACCAATGAATGCCACAGATCAGGATCTAGGAAATGTAGTACATATGTTAACTCAGTTAGTGGCGGCACAAAGTCAAGGATGAGCTGGTCCAACGATAAATGAGGATGATGCGGCTAGAGTGGTGTGTCGCAGAACACAGGATTTTCTGAAATTGGACCCTCCTATATTCACTGGATTGGATCTGAAAGCAGACCCACAGGACTTCGTGGATCAAATTCAGAGGGCTCTAGAAGTTATGCACGTGACTGGTGTTGAAACAATTGAACTCGCGGCCTATAGATTGAAAGGTGAAGCGATATTGTGGTATGAAGATTGGAAGAAGTCTTGTGGTATCGGTGCAATACCACTAAATTGGGAAGAATTTAAAGCAGCATTCCTTGATCATTACCTCCCATATGAGATTCGGGAGGCACGTGCAGATTAGTTTCTAAATCTCCATCAGGGAAATTTGAGCTTTGGAGAATACAATTTGCAATTTAATTCCTTGGATCGATATGCTCCAAATATGGTAGCTACAATGAAAGACAAAGTCCATCGATACGTGGACAGATTAGAGCCATATTTGGTAAGGGATTGCACCATTGCTGCCTTGAATAAGGATATGGACATAGCTAGAATACAAGCCTTCGCCCAGAAAATAAAAGATCAAAGACAGAGAAGAAGGGCACATGAATCTGACCGAGGACAGTCCAAAAGGGCTAGACCTATAGGACAATCTATGATGTCCCAAGGAGGATCTAGGCCTGGATGTTTCCCAGACCGCCTAGACCATCATTCTCGTATTCCACAATAGGTGTTCACTCTCAATTTTGAGGGTCTAGAGGTGGTCAATCTGGGCAGAGTAGTGGAGTTCACGGATCACAGACATCAGGATTTCCTCATCAGCAGTGTCAGCACTGCAGGCGTATTCATGTAGGTACATGCCAATTGGGGACAAATGCTTGCTTTTGGTGCAGTATGACGGGGCACATGATGAAAGAATGTCCCCAGAGGAGCATGGGTGGTATGACACGACCGTCAGGATCGGCTGTTGCATCATCATCATCAGTTCCTTCTTTAGACCAAGGTGTGCAGTCTGTTGGTCGTGGTAGAGGTGCCAGCGGAGCAGCCATTACTAGTAGGGTCCAGAATTGCACTTATGCTCTAGTGGACCGACAGAATTTGGAGGCTTCTCCTGATGTCGTCATAGGTACATTATCCATATTTTTGTATAATGTATGTGCATTGATTGATCCGGGTTCTACATTGTCATATGTTACTCCTTTGATTGCTGCAAAATTTGCAAGGGTACCAAAATTATTAACTAAGTCAATTGAAGTATCTACACCAGTTGGTGACTATATTATTACAAAAAGAGTATATCGTAATTGTATAGTAACGGTGTGTGGTCATGATACACTGGCCGATCTCATTGAACTAGACATGGTGGATTTTGATGTGATAATGGGTATGGATTGGTTGGCTTGTTGTTATGCCATGGTAGATTGCCGGGCCAAGAAGGTACATTTTCATTTTCCACAAACAAATGTTCTTGAATGGAAAGGTGATGTAGGGGCACCAAGAGGAAGATTTATTTCCTATTTGAAAGCGAGGAAAATAATTGCCAAGGGGTACATATGTCACCTAGTATGAGTGAAAGATATTGAAATGGAACCGCTAACTCCTCAATTGATTTCGGTGGTTAATGAATTTCTTGATGTATTTCCAGAGGATCTTACGGGGTTGCCCCCAGAACGGGAAATAAAATTTGGCATTGATGTGATTTCAGGCACTCAGCCTATCTCTAGTCCTCCGTTTAGGATGGCTACAGTAGAATTGCGTGAATTGAAGGAGCAATTGAAAGATTTGCTAGACAAGGGCTTCATTAGGCCTAGTGTGTCCCCGTGGGGTGCACCGGTATTATATGTACGGAAGAAAGATGGCACATTGAGAATGTGCATTGACTATCGACAATTGAATAAGGTAACGATCAAGAACAAATATCCCCTCCCTCGAATTGATGATTTGTTTGATCAGTTACAGGGTGCCAAGTGTTTTTCAAAGATTGACTTGAGGTCGGGTTACCATCAAGTCAGAGTTAGAGAAGAAGATGTACCTAAGAAAGCTTTCCAAACACGGTATGGCCATTATGAATTTTTAGTTATGGCATTTGTGCTAATAAATGCCCCAGCTGTGTTCATGGATTTGAAGAATAGGGTGTTTAAGCCATTTCTAGACGTGTTCGAGACGATATTTATAGATGACATCCTGATTTATTCAAGATCACCAGAGGACCATGCTAATCACTTACGGCAGGTGTTACAGATTCTCCGCGAGTGGAAATTGTATGCAAAGTTCTCTAAGTGTGAGTTTTGATTAAAATCCGTCGCATTCTTGGGTCATATTGTGTCAGATGAAGGGATACAGGTTGATACACAGAAGATTGAAGCGGTGAAAAATTGGCCAAGACCTACGACACCCACAGAGATTTATAGTTTTCTTGGATTAGCAGGGTATTACAGAAGATTTGTGAAAGGTTTTTCTTCCATTGTTGCACCTCTAACGAAGCTTACACACAAGGAAGTTAAATTTCAGTGGAATGATGCATGTGAGAAAAGTTTTCAAGAGCTGAAAGATAAATTGACTACTACACCGGTGTTAGTACTTTCGAAAGGCACCGAAGGTTACGCAGTATATTGTGATGCTTTTGGAATTATCTTAGGGTGTGTATTGATGCAGCACGGTAATGTCATAGCGTATGTTTCACGACAGTTGTAGCCATATGAGAGAAACTATCCCACACATGATCTTGAGTTAGCAGTGGTGGTATTTGCTTTAAAGATATGGCGTCATTATTTGTATGGAGTTCATGTTTATATCTATACTGATCACAAAATTTTACAATATATCTTTAAGCAGAAGGAACTCAATTTGAGGCAAAGAAGGTGGCTTGAGCTATTGAAGGATTATGATATTGATATTCCATATCATCCAGGAAAAGCAAATGTGGTGGCTGATGTATTGAGCCGTAAGGCAATAGGAAGCACTAGTGGCCAATTGACAGAATAGCAGGATTTAGTCAAAGATCTACATCAATTAGCCAGTTTGGGGGTTCGTCTTCTTGAATCCTCAGATGAAGGAGTTATTGTACAAAATGCGGCTGAATCTTTATTTATAGCTGAAGTGAAAGAGAAGCAGTTTGTAGATCCTGTGTTATTGCAACTAAAGAAAAATGTACAATAGAATTTGACAAAGGCATTTGATCTTACACAAGAAGGGGTGCTTAAATACCAAGGTAGATTATGTGTACCAGATATAGATGAGCTGAGGAAATGAATTTTGACAGAGGTGCATCATTCGCGCTATTCTATTCATCCGGGTGCTACTAAAATGTACCATGATTTAAAGAAAGTATATTGGTGGGGAAATATGAAGAGGAACATTGCAGAATTTGCCGCTCAGTGCCCAAATTGTCAACAAATAAAGGTCGAGCATCAGAAACCAGGAGGCTACATGCAATGCATCACTCTTCTAGTCTGGAAGTGGGCTATGATTAATATGGACTTCATCACAAGTTTGCCTCGTACAATGCAAAAATTTGATTCTATATGGGTTATAGTTGATAGGCTTACCAAGTCAGCGCATTTCCTACCAGTTAAGACCACTTATACAGTGGAGGATTATGCAAGATTGTATGTGAAAGAGATAGTACGGTTACATGGGATTCCGATCTCAATTATATCAGATAGAGGAGCACAATTTACTGCGCATTTTTGGAGATCTTTTTAGCAGAGTCTGGGTACACAGGTGAATCTGAGTACGACTTTCCATCCTCAGACAGATTGACAAGCATAACGTACTATTCAAATGCTTGAAGATATGCTACGATCTTGCACATTAGATTTTCAAGGAAGTTGGGATGACCATTTGCCTCTTATTGAATTTGCTTACAATAATAGCTATAATTCAAGTATTAAAATGGAAACTTATGAAGCTTTGTATGGAAGAAAATGTAGATCACCAATTGGATGGTTTGAAGCGGGTGAAACTGCTTTACTTGGGCCAGATCTTGTTCATCAGGCTATGGAGAAAGTTAATGTGATTCAACAGCAGTTACAAACGGCCCAAAGTCGACACAAGTCCTATGCTGATGTTAGAATAAGAGGGCTTAAGTTTGCCATAGGTGATTGGGTATTTTTAAAGGTGTCACCAATGAAAGGGGTAATGCAATTCGAAAAGAAAGGAAAATTGAGTCCACGTTATATAGGCCTATATGAAATTGTTAGAAGATTTGGGCAAGTTGCGTATGAGTTGGAACTACCCGAAGAACTCTCCATAGTTCATCCAGTATTTCATGTTTCGATGCTTCGAAAGTGCATAGGAGATCCATCTCGTTTTACTCCTATTGGCGATGTACAGGTTACAGAGGATCTTACCTCTGAGGAGACACCTATTGCCATTCTGGATAGACAAGTGAAGAGGTTGAGGAATAAAGAGGTCGCTTCCATAAAGGTACTTTGGAGAAATCAGCAAATAGAAGCGGTCACATGGGAAGCTGAAGAAATGATGAAATCCAAATACCCTCATTTGTTCCAAAGGGAAGAACAAGCTCACGATAAAAGACTGGAACAATGACACGTAAGTATTTATAAGCCTTGAGTATATACCTATATGATGACAAGAAGAATGCTCTTAGACTTGTAATTGTTTAATGTAAATCATGTTACTAACATTCGAGGACGAATGTTTCTAAGGGGGAAGAATGTAACACCCCGTATGTTTTCGAACCTAACCTAGTTAATTTCCGTAACATTCACAAAAATATTGAAACATGAGAGAATTGATGAATAAGAAATTAATTTGTTGGGCATTAATGGGTCTTGTGCCATTGGGCCCAAATGAGGCCCAAAAAAAAATTATAAGAAGACATGGCCCAAAATGGAAATTTGACCCATTCTTTCATCTCTCTTTCATTGACCAAGTAAACCATGGAATGTGTGGACAAGGATAATTAGTAAGGGACTATAAAAATCAAGAAAAATCAAATTTTTATTGATCAAAAACCCTCATGCCATTTGATAGAATATTCAAGACATTTCTTTTTCTCTCTTCAACCAAACCCTAAGCATTCACCTCTTTTGGGGCAAGATCACCACTTGGTAAGTATTGTTAAGTGTATATTATCATGGTTCAATATATTTAATGCATGAGAGATGGTGTATATCATGTTGGTTATGCTTAAAGGTGTTGAGCAATCCACTTTTGTTTCTCTCTTGCTAATAGATGTATCATTTACGTGTCTTAAACTTGAAAGGAGACTTGAGATCTTGAAAGGAGTGAATTATATGGATGATATGTTCACATGTATGACATGGTTATGTTTCTAACTTGTTTTCTCTATGTGTACAACTTGTGGGTTTGTTGTTACGAAATTGGTCATGGAATGGGTGACGTAATGAAAGGAAAATGTGATTTTGGTAATGTTAGTGGGAGTTGTGAAACCATGATGGTTTCTTGGTTTCCAAGTGATCTAAAATATGTTAATATAATCTTACTTGTGGCCTTGGATCATTTAGGATACAAAAAGACCCAAAAAGGACCCATTTTGGCCGATTTGGGCATCCGCCCCCGCAGACGAGGGCACCTGCGGGCGCAGTTGCCAACGCAGGTGACTCTAGCATATACCAAAGGCCACCTGCGGTTGAACATCAGCCACCTGAGGGTGCAGGTTGCTTCGCAGGTCAGCCCCGGGTTTAGTTTTGTGTATCTTCGTCTCTATTTGACCCCCGAAGGCCCCTATACCCTTTTTGGATGTAATTATCAACTTGTGGTGTCATTTTAATGACTTTAAGGGGTCGTATGGAGGTATATTGGACTATATTAAGTATGTATTGTTGTTCATAAGTTGTTATGAGGCAAGGTATAATTACGACAGAATGATAATGAGGAAGCATAAAGGGTACACGTAGTATGAAATGCTATGGATGTATGATGTTTTGGTGAATGCGTGGAACGTTATGGTGTTGTTGGTATGATGATGTAGCGGATTGTATTATAAAGGGTGAAATGACATTATACGACAGTCATATAGTTTGTTGTCATCTTGTACACTTGTACGATAACTAGTGGTTGATGTAAGCTCCATTATGTACTTGTATTGTAGAGTGAAATGTAAGGAAAGAGCTGAACTATTGTGTTCATATATAGGCTTGTGTATTCATACTTGGAAGTAAAGGTATGTAAGGTTACTCTTTCTATATCCTTCTGCAGCACATAGTATTCACATTGACATTATACTTGTTCCATTCCGACATGTTCTAAGGTATCCTATTTTCGGGTATCCACTATTGTTAATCACATGTTTCCTACTCATTGCACAATGGTGATTCACACATCTCATATGCATTGATAAAGGTTTCAAAGGTCCCATGTCTCCAATAATGTTATGTTTCCAGTAATACTATGTTTCTAATAATGTTATGACCATCAACGTACCAATCTCAACAGTAATGAATGAAGTAATGCATATGGTTAATGATTGAGCATGGGTGGCAGCTTTAGAGGCATAAGCCTAGCTCAAGTCGATACCAAGGTTATTGGATCAGGGGGCAGTCCTAGAGGCATAAAGCCTAGCTCGGACCGATCCTGACAGGGTTTGGTAGCTCTAGAGGTAATAACTTAGCTCGAGACGAACCTGATATATTGATTTATGGGTGGTAGCTCTAGAGGCATAAGCCTAGCTCGAGCCGATCCCAACATAACGTTATGTTATGTGAAAACCCACTGTTCAGTCAGGGCCCGGGTATCACAGTTCACTGGAAAAGATGAATAATCATAGAAGCAAAGAAGCAAAGAAAGTAATGAAAGCAATATACATGGTTCCCAAATCACATAATGATGATTTATTCATATTGGTTATTCATTTGTAATTGAGTTCATTGACGTATTTATGATTCATACAGTTTCATATGAGCCTTACTTACTCAGTACATTCTTCGTATTGATGTCCCTTGTGGGAATTACCTTACTTGCTGCAAGCGCATGTGCTAGTAGGCCTCCACAGTAGGTTGCCAGTTGTTTGCAGATCATTGGTGAGCTCCAGTTAGTTCGGGGCTTCTCCGAGTCACAGTTGTACATGTGTTTTGGTATTGTACATGTTGTATAAAGCGGGGACTTGTCCCAACTTTCAGTTGGTCTTGTAAATGCATCTGTTAGAGGCTTTTGTAGACGTATGTGGGTGTATAAATGTAAGAAGATACATGTCATTTTTGATTTGATGGCCTCAACGGCCACGTTTCACATATGTATATATATCACATGTTCTATGATTTCCATTATTAGCCTTTTATGTTCTTACGTGATAGTGGTGTTTCCTATGGCATGCACATGAATGAATAGAAGCAAAACTTGGTTCTCTCGGGCCTTATCGGCCGCCTCAATGGGGTTTGGCGTGTGACACAAGAACCATATTAAAAATGTCTTTCCAGTTCGTACATAAAATAGACAACTTCAATAATTAAGACGAAAAAAAAATCCAAAGTCAAGATGGAAAAAAATCTGAATCAAGAGGCATGCCATTAGTGACAAAGTCACACACACAAGAAGGAAAAAGCCCCAACAAGAATGCCAAGTTCTCAATCAATCTGTACAAGTGGTCGAGTCAAACAAGTGACTTGCAAGACTTCAAGAATACCAATACGATGATATAAAGTGATGAGAAAGTAACAAAGGTACCAAGATAACATTTCAACTACATCAACAGGTAACAAGAGTAAAAGTTTTGTCATGACCCAAATGGTCATGATTGGCACCCACCCTAATACTATGGAGGGAGAACCATCTAACCTAACACTTATCAACTAAGTATAGCCACTTCACAAGTTTTTTTCTTCAAATCCTTATGACGAAGTCACTAATCACAATAATGATCAACCAAATAAAATCCAAAACTTAGTCAATATCATAAACTAAAGAATAAAGTGCAGAATTTCTCTATTTTTTATAACCCCAGCACCTGAAGTCACAGTACAAGAACATCTAAGAATGTCCAAAAACTAGTCTAAAAGATAATCAAAAAACATGAAATTAAGGGAAATGTCTTAGTCTCAAAACAAGGGACATGAACGGAAATCAGAAGACTCAATGGTTGCCCAGTCATGGTGCTTACCCTTGAACACTGGAACACGCTCTGCACTCAACAAAAAGAAGAGCACAGGTAGCATCAGTACATCTACTAAGTACTGGTAGGCATCATAGGCCGACCCAACTAAACACTATACAAACAGGCAAATCAAATATAAGTAATAAAGATCAAGACAAAACTTATAATTAAGGAAAACCAAAAATATATATGACACTTCACTTCAGAAAGAATATAAGCTAACAAGTACACATTTTACATTTAGTCAAATTCATCAACAAGGTTCATCACCACATATAAGCATAAGTTTCCATTCAAATGCATAGAATGAATGTATGTATGCAAGATGTACATATCATCTCATTCTCATCTCAATATCGTCATCATCTATCATCTCATCATTATCATTGTTATCATTCTCAACATTATCGTCATCACGATCTCAATATCATCATCAATATCATCAACTCATCTCCATCTTAGTATAAAATTCATCATCAACATCAATGAAAATACAACACATTTAATAATCACAAGTAGTGCCTGAAGGCTATTACAAATACTTAATTTACATATAAGGACAGAGTTAAGTAAGTCTTTTTGCTACAAATAAATCATGGCCTACCTAGATTCCTTGCCCGAATCACTTTAAGGGTACATGCTTTCCTTTCCTCACTCTTTCAATCCGTTCTTGATCTATAACAACATGTTTACACACACATTTTAATAATTTCATCTTTCCTAACCATTAAAAATCTATAATTGGCGATTTAAACCATGAATTTTCTCTAGCTCATTATCTTAGGATTTTCTACCCTTGAAACCTCATGAATTCTGCATGTTTTACTCATGAATTCTACAAACAACCATAATTCTACTCAATCAAGTGTTTTCTAATGCCCTAGGGTCATTATAAACTGAATTTACTCAAATTCCCATCAATTTACATTCATTTCATAAATTAGGACTAAACCCAAACTTCTACCATGAACATAATTCTAGCAACTTCTAAGGATTATAGGAAGTAATTCAAGTTTAGAAAGTAGAGCAACTTTACTTCCAAATATGAAAACCCCCAAAAGTACAGAAAATTGCCCCTTGTTAAGCATCTACTTATTTTTGAAAAAGTGGGAATCAAAAATGAGTTTTCTAGTTTTAAAAGCCATAATTCTGCATTTTTACCGCTCGAGTGATAAAGTTACCATTGCAGTGATACCGCTGTGAGTTAAAGTTATAGCAGCAGTGGCTTGCAGGCCAACTGAGGTCACCATTGCAACGGTATTTTTACCTCTGAAGTGGTCCTGAGATAGTGATTCTGGACCTCATCCCAGTTCAAGATATTTTACAACACACCTCTTGAAATCCAACATCATGAATGGATTCTTTTATAGTAAACACTATATCCAAAGTTCTATTAATTCGTTTTATGTATCGGAAGTTGCTATGTCTTCCAAAACTCACCTTCCACCACAAAATCAAAGCAAACAAACCCACCATTACTCAGTTTACTACTAGATTTCCTTAGACCATCACACCCTCAAAATACACCTAGGACTAGGCCAGACCAGAATATTTCAAAAATTATCTAAAGAAAAAGTTAATGAAGGTTCTACTCTTTATTTTAGAGTACCGATGAATTGGGTCGTGACATTAGATACCAATTTACCACTGGTTCATCCCCAAAGGAAAACTAGCCCAAAATGATACAACTGAAGAAAGAGTAATTACCTGAGACTATAACAAATATGGGTACCATTTGTGCATATCCACATTCATCTCCCAAGTCGCTTCCTCAATTGGATGGTTCCTCCACTGAAATTTCACAGATGGTCTGACTCTGGTTCTCAAATTCCTCACACCCTATCCAATATAACAGTTGGCTCCTCTTCATAAGTGAGCTCCTTGTCAAATAGTTTAGAGTCCCAATGACTATTATAATCCCTATTATTTTGGTACTTCTTAAGCATAGATAAGTGGAACACTAGATGAACCCCAGGCAGCTAGGTGGCAAATCCATCTTATAAGCTGCTGACCTAACTCCAATCCAAATCTCAAAGGTTCTGATGTACCTCAGACTTAACTTTTATTTTTTACTAAAATGTATCACCCCCTTCATGGGCAACACTTTCAATTGCACTTTCTCACCCTTCTAAAACTTCACATCTATTACCTTACTATCTGTATATTCTTTCTGTCGTCTATGAGCTTCTACAAAATTTTCCTGAATGAACCTTCTCTTCTCCATCGAATCCTTGAGCATATTAGTACCCCAAGGTCTTACCTAAAATGCATCAAACTATCCGATCGGCGACCAACATCGTCTACCATACATGGCTTCAAAAGGAGCCATGTTAACACTACAGTAGTAGCTATTGTTATATGTAAACTCACACAAAGGTAAGTGTTAGCCTCTTATATTTGATTTATATATTTTAATAATGAAAAACTAACAAAATAAACATGTAGGAAAACATTTAAAAATTCTAATTAAGGAATGAGAAGATCTTGGCAAAAGGAGAAATCAATGACGATCTCAGCAATCAAGAAAGATCTCGGCAAATTAACAAGTCAATGCAAGATGCACTGATTACAAAAAGAAGCGGATCAATATTCTATACAAGGTAGAATCTTATAAAGACCAATCAAGGAAGGAAATCATATCCCCTGCATGGACATATCTGATATAGATATGTATTAGTATGAGCCATCAATTCAACAATTAAGAAAGGAACAAGATCATATCTCACACACAGACATATCTAATATGGGTGTGTTAATAATGTGAATCTTCAATCAAGGAATCAATACAAATCCTTGATTAAAATAATCTCCCCTGGGTTTTCATTTAAGAGCAATGAAGCAGCAAAACAAGAGACTATATAAATACATTGAAGGCAGAAGAGCTACCACGCAACTTCATTGAAACTACAAATCTGTCTCATCTTTTAGTCTTCACAAAGATTTGTATTCTCTAAGCTTACAATAGTTACAAAAAGGAAAAATATATAGTCAGCCCTTAGTTATACTAGTTGAGGCAGTGTCAAAGGAACTAGACATTGTAAAATTTCAGATCTAGGACATATCAAATCACGTAGTAACTCAAGTTCCAAGCAAGCTCTGAAGGAAACCCCTGTAATCCAAAGGTATTGGAATAGGCATCACATCAATAATTTGAACCAGCATAAAAATCCTTAGCTCACTTTATATTCTATCATTTACTTTTGCATTTATTTAAGTATACTGCTTATACTAACCTGCAGGAAAGTCAACTCAAAAAGATTTCAATTCAGCCCCCTCTTGATTTTCAATTGGTATCTGAGCAGGACATACATTAAAGAGTTGCTTAACTACACATGAGTAATGATCAAATGGCAAACTACCAAATACCAGGAGCAATTCATCAAGACGGAAACTCATCAAATAGGCCACCCCACTTTAATGGACAACACTACTCTCACTGGAAGAACAAATTCAGAATCTTTTTTCAGTCAACTGACTTCTAATCTTTGGTTGTCATAAAAAAGGGGCCCAAGCCTATTCCTGGATTAAAGTTCAAGGTAAAAGAAAAGGGAACCAATAGCTTAACTGATCTTGAAAATTTTCAAATAACAAAACAGCAACAAGAGGTAATTAAAACTAATGCTAAAGCCATTAGCTTACTTTATTGTGCAGTTATTGGATTAAAATACGACAAGATCTCAGCCTACAAAACTGCCAAAGAAATGTGGGAAAAACTTGAGGTAACTTATGAAGGTAACACCAAAGTAAAAGAAGCCAGAATTGGTGCACTTGATAACAAATAAGAACTATTCAAAATGATTGATGACAAATGAGTAGAATCAATGTTTTCATGCTTCAGCAAGATTGTGTGCGAACTTAAATCCTTAGAAATGTTCTACTCAAATAGTCTTTATGTCAAGAAACTATGGAGGATAGAGATATACATAACATGACATATGATGACCTATGAGGTAATTTACTTGTATATGAACAAAATCATATCAACAAGTACAACAAGAAGGAGAAAAAAAAACCCATAGCCTATAGTGTTGTTGGCTCTGAAGAAGATGAGAAAATATATGAAGACAATAGTAAAGGGATGACTCTCATAAATTATGGGGTCAGACATTTTTCTAAGGAAGAGACAACAAGGGCCTCAATAGGCTTTCAAGAATAATGATTTCTCAAGAAATAATGATCATTGTTATCATTGCGACAAACCTGGACATGTCAAATAAAACTATTCAAAACTAAGAAGAAGTTCATCAAACAAAAACAAATACTTTGGAGCATGGAGTGATGAAAATGAAACAGAGGATGATGTCGAAACTGCTAACATATGCTTTATGGCCATAGGAGAATCAAGTGAGGTAAGGCCTTTAAATTGTCATAATTGTAATATAATACAAACAAATCTTGATATGATAACCGATGAAATTCAAAAGGTCATTGATGAATACAATAAAATTGCTCAAGAAAAGCAAAATTGGCAAATTTTCTTATTAAACAAACTTGAAGAACAAAGAAGGAAATGGTTGACTCAACTTGAAGAAGGCTAAATAGAAGTCGACTTACTTCAAGAAGAACTTGATGAGCTTAAGATGCAACTAAACAGCATCAAAAAATCATCAATTCATAGCTCTGTCAGATCTAATGTTTTCAAAGCTAAATCCGTATCTTCCACTAACTTTTTCATATCTGCAAAAACATCCTTTTTCCGTTATAGACCTACCTGCTACACTTATGGTAAAAAGGGTCACAAATCATACAACTGTAGATAACAATCTGGCTGAATGTGGATTTAGATGACAAAAGGAGATACATTTAACCCTCAAGGACACAAGAACACTTGGGTACCTAAAACAAACTAATCTTTTTGTTTTGTAGGAACATGTCCAGAAAAACAACAAGAAAGCAATGTGGGTAATAGATAGCAGTAGTTCCAGAAAATTTCTGCACTTTAAAGAAAATTGATGGGTGGATATGTTATATTTGGAGATAATGCTAAAGAAAAAGTTGTAGGAGTCGGCTCTGTAAAGATTTGCTCTTTGTGTGACTTAATTGAAATATACTTGGTGGATGGACTCAAACATAACTTATTGAGTATTAGTCAACGCTGTGATGCTAGATTTGATGTTTCATTCAATGCTGCCAAATGCACTATCAAACATTCATTAAAAAAAATCACTCTAATTGGTGATCAGGTAGATAATATTTATGTGTTAAATAATGCTAATTTTCCTACTTTAATTTGTGTTACTACTCGAACTTGTTATCCCTGGTTATGGCATAGAAAGCATGGACATGCAAGTATGTATGCCATTGAAAAGCTCTCCAAACATGAATTAGTGAACTAAAGTTTGAAAAGGATCATATTTCTGATGCTTGTCAACTTGGTAAGTAAGCTCAAACATCCTTTTAAGTCAATGATATTTTCAGCACCACCAAGCTTCTTAAAATGATCCACATGGACCCACCAAAACTACTAGCATTGGTGGAAAAAGATATGTGTTTATTATAGTTGATGATCTGTATAGATTCACATAGGTAATGTTTCTTCAAGAATGAAACATTCACTAATTTCAAGATTTTTTGTTGAAAAGTTCAAAGAGAAGCAGGATACTTTATAATTTTTGTTCACAGCGATCATGGCGGACAATTTGAAAATAAAGCCTTTGAAAATTACTGTGTACAAAATGGTTACACTTAAAACTTCTCGTCACCATGATGTCCTCAATATAATGGATTTGTTGAATGAAAGAATAAATCTCTTCAAGAAACTGCTAGAACTATGTTGCTTGAGAAAACCTGTATGATCACTTTTGGGCAGAAGCAGTAAGCACCGCTTGTCATATTCTTAATAGATTCTTAATCAGGCCAATCCTAAAGAAGACTCCCTATAAATTTTGGAGAGAAAATAAGCCTAACATTAGCTATTTTCATCCTTTCAAATGTAAATGTTTCATTCATAACAATGATAAGAATAATCTTGGAAAACTTGATCCACGAAGTGACGAAGGTATTTTTCTCAATTACTCTCCTACTAGTCGTGCATGTAGGGCCTTCAATAATTGAACTTTATGTGTTGAAGAATCTATGCATATAGTTTTTTATGACTCTAATCCTATCTATATTAGTTTGAGTTTTGATGAGCAACAGGTGAATGATTCTCAAAACAAAATCACCACAAAAATAACAATCGTACAAATCAACTTTGAGTCGACTAGAAAACTGCAAGAGTCGACTACCTCAACTGAGCCTTCCAAAATAAATGTTCCAAGAAAATAGAGATATAGTGAAAGCTTTCCAAATGAGTTTATCATTGTAAATTCAAATGATCAAATGCAAATAAGAGCTTTCTAGAGGAAACAAGCATTAGTAGCCCTTGTATCGTAAATTAAACTAAAAAGGATTGATGAAGCACTTAAGATGAGTCATGGATTAAATGTATGAAAGAAGAGCTCGATCAATTGAAGGAAATTAAGTTTGTACTCTAGTAGAAAGACCAAAGAATTACTCAGTTATTAGAACCAGATAGGTCTATAGAAATAAGATGAATGAAGAAGGTAAGGTTGTCAGAAACAAAGCCAGGTTAGTAGCTCAGGGTTACTCTCAATAAGAATGTATTGATTACGATGAAACCTTCACTCATGTGGCAAGGTTGGAATTTATTCACATTCTTTTATCATTCGCTTCTTTTAAACGCTTTAAATTATTTCAAATGGAAGTAATAAGTGTTTTTCTAAATGGCTTTATTAATGAAGAAGTTTTTGTTAGACAACCCCTAGGTTTTGAAAATCCTTAATGTCTATATTAATAAAGAAAGAAGCGAATTTTTTATTTTATGGTGATTGTTTGAAGGCATTTGAATGTCTTAAAGAAAAATTGGTAGCGACTCTTATAATTGTGGCCCCAAATTGGTCACAACTGTTTGAAGTTATGTGTGATGTGAGTAGGGTTGCACTTGGGGCTATTTTTGGACAGAAATGAGAGAAGATTTTTCATCCCATTTAATATGCTAGCAAGGTAATAAACGGGGTGCAAGAGAACTACAAAATGACTGCTCAAGAGCTACTTGCGGTTGTCTACGCCTTTGAGAATTTTCAGGCATATTTACTTGGCTCTAAGGTTGTGGTACATACTAATTATGCAGTGTTGACATAGTTGATGGAAAATAAAGATGTCAACCCTCAGTTGATTACATGGGTGTTGCTGCTACAGGAGTTTGATTTTAAAGTCAAAGACCAAAAGAGATGTGAAAATTAGGTAGTAGACCAGCTATCTAAACTCGAGAATGAAGAAAAGAAGCCGGATGAACTGGAGATTGATGACTCATTTATGGATGAACAGGTGCTTGCTTCTTATCTTGATCATGTACCTTGGTATACTAATTTTGCTAATTACTTAGTTAGTAACTTGATACCAAAAGATTTAAGCTTTCATCAAAGAAAGAAATTTCTACATGATGTGAGCAACTACTTCTAGGATGAACCCTATCTATTTAGACTATGTGCTGACAATATCATCAGGAGCTATGTACTAGAGGTAGAAATATTGAGTATCTTATAGGCTTGTTATTCACCCAGTGGGGGGACATCATGTGGGTGATCGCACGACAAGAAAGATATTACAATGTGGGTATTACTAGCCCACTATTTATAAGTATGCCCACTACTTTGACAAAGCTTATGATCAATGTCAACGGCAGGGTTCGATCTCCCGAAATCAAGAAATGTCCATGTATCAAAATGCTGGAGGTAAAATTGTTCGATGTGTAGGGAATAAACTTCATTGTGAGTTCTTATGGTCACAAGTACATCTTTCTAGTAGTGGACTATGTGTCCAAATAGGTAGAAGTTGTGGATTTAGAAGATAATGAAGGAAATAGTTTAGTGGCATTCTTAAAAAAGAACATTTTCTCCCGATTTGGTACCCCACGCACGATAATAAGCAACGGGGGATCCTACTTCCGTAATAAGTTGTTCCATGCAGGTCTAGCTAAATATGGAGTGAAACAGCACAAGGTGGCCACTCTATATCACCCACAAACCAGTGGGCAAGTGGAAGGGTCCAATTGAGAGATTAGGATGATATTAGCGAAGTATGTTAATGCTAATTAAAGCTACTGGTCCTGAAAACTTGATGATTCTTTATGGGCTTATCGCACTGCTTTAAAATGCCAATAGGTATGTCTCCTAACCAACTAGTCTTTGGTAAAGCTTGCCATTTATTGGTAGAGCTTGAACACAAGGCCTTGTAGGCACTCAAAAGTCTTAATTTGAGTTGTACTGAGGCTGCTGACTTAAGGTTTGAACAATTGAATGAAATGGATGTGTTTTGACTTCGTGAATATAAGAGGGTTGCTCTCTATAAGGAGAAAATAAAGTTATATCATGATCGGAGAATCAAAAAAAAAAAGAGTTCAAGGTGGGTGACCTGGTGTTGTTGTTCAACTCAAGGTTTAAAATGTTTTTGGGTAAGCTGAAATCAAAATGGTCCGAACAATTCAAAGTTACTCAAGTGTTTCCATTCGGAGTGGTAGAGTTAGAAAATAAGGATAGAAAGTTGTTCAAAGTGAATGGTCAATAGGTCAAACAATATGTTGGTCTTCTGAAAGAGGTAAAGTTGTTAACATTAGTGTATCTTGATGAAGTTTGAGTAGTCAAGATATCCGATTTGTACTGCAACGTTAAATCAAGCACTAGTGGGAGGCAACCCATATTATGTTATTGTAAAATAATTTTGGTGTACATTTTCATTGTTGAGCATGATTGATATGTGTTTTAAGTGTGCAGGAAAAGAAATTACAGGTGAAGAAGAAAAAGGTTGAAATCTGTTTAAGGTTGATGGTTCACTTGACTAAACGTTAGTGACTTGACAAACTATCAACCTAAGCCGCCACTAAGCATAAGAAAATCACCCAACCTGGTTAAGGTCTGATGGCCTACTCGACAAGCTATCAAATCTCTAATGAGCCATTAATCTAACCATCACAAGTGGTAAGGAAATTCTGGTTTAGGATTAAAGGTTACCTCGATGATCCATCATTTTGTTGATGAACCATCAACCCAAACGTCAGATCTGACTCAATTTGGGTGAAAACTATTTAAGCCTGATGGTTCACCTGGCGAACCGCCAAGTTCTTGATGAACCATCAGTAAAGGCATCATAAGTAAGTTTACTTATTCCATTTTAGTTTTTCTTAATCTGACCTGATACAACATAAATGAAACCCTAACCTCATATATAAGCCATACCCAGTCCAAATCCAATCAAAACCTAAGGCTTTTTAGAGAGCCGATTGTAATTATTCCATTTATCTCATAAGTCTCCTCCTCTTCAACATAAATTCCCATTACTCAATATCGTAACTCTCGTAAATCCTATGTCACCCACATTTGCAAAGCAGTTACCAATATTACTCAAAACCAATCACTATAAATTCACTCTCCCCAACACCTCAAGTCTCACATATATTTTCCCTCATCTCATAGCCTTAAGCGTGTGCTCAAGAACTTTACTACAAGTTTTCTTAGTCAATCTCTTTTCCAGGTATGCTCATACTCAACTTGCATTCACTTTAGTATATATTTTGTTTCTTCTATTTTTTAGTTAATTATGAATTTGAGACAACACAACCATTACTCTTTTTGTATAAACTCATAGACGGTTGTGTTGTGCTCAAATCTTCATTTTGGTGAAACTAAGTAACCCAGATGAAATAAATGATGATCAGGCAATTGGAGGTGACGAATAAGATCAAACTCCTAAGGAGTGAGCAAAAAGTAGTGGGTGCATGCTATATGTTTGAAAAAATGCCCAAATGAATAAAGTGTTAACTGGTAAGCCCTGACGGCTCAAGTGATGAAACGTCACAAGGGTGACGGCCCTCCAAAGCAAACCATCATAAGGAAAAAAATCCCTGTTTATTCTGCTTATGCCTGGCGGTTCACCTGAAGACCCATTAGGCTTGTGAAGAACCATCAAGGTTAGCCATCATGTGATTCTGATTTGTTGGAAAGACTTGATGGTTAGGGTTGACGAGTCACCATGAATGTGGTGAACCATCACCCCTAACCATCAATAATAAGCAATATTCATTTCACGCATCCTGCTTTGATATTTTGCCTTATATAATGACTAATTGTTTCCCTCCATAGGTACAATGCTTCAAAATCTTCAAACAACTAGAGGTGGAGCACGAAAAAGGAAAGCAAGGGATAGCACAACCTCGAGACTCAGAGATAAATCATAAAATAAGGTTGAGGAAGTTGAGGCTTCATCTTACCGCACTGGACAACGCAAGAAAAAAATATACTCATGCCTCCCAGTATGATTAGGAGGATGAGTCATCAAGTTAGGTATCTAGTAGCGATGGGGAGAGCAGTGACAGTTCAAGCTCGGGGCCTAATAAGAAAGGTGGTACTAAGGTCACCAAAAGTGCAGAAACTGAACCTAAAGAGACCTCCTACCGACGAAGACATGGAGTTTAAAGAGACCATTTGTTGAAGAAGTTTAGATTATCACTACTAAATTTCTTGAGTACTCGTACATTGAGTGACGATTCAATAAGTATAACTTAGGTTGGATGAGCACACCTTCTGGAAAGTACTACCCGCGATGGTTCTCAAATTCTACATAAAATACTTGTCCCTCCTTGAGAAAAGATGTGAGAAAGGGCAGAAAGCTTCTGATACAAGATTGTTGGTAACAGTGGACATCTCCAATCATACCATCAATCAGATCCTCTTTGTTTAGCTTTAAGAGCCCCCAACTATCACTCCTGAGTATGAATGGCGGATTATGTCGGCATCCACCCAGCGACCTTGGTTAGCACAGGTTTTAACAGAGAGTGGGGCACCATAATGGTTAATAAATAGGAAGGAAAGGATGACTAAGTCTTTGATAAGCTTTACGGCTAAATTTTGGCGGGCAGTGGTCTGATTACAGCTAATACCTACAGGCAGAGAGGCTAATCTGGATGAGATCAAGGACATAGTAGTTGCTTGCATGATAGAGGGTTTCAAAATTAACTTTGGCCAGATAATTGTGGATGAAATACATGCAAGGGCTCATAAAACTGCTATACCATTGCCATTTACTTACTTGGTGACTGAGTTATATAGTCTTGCGAAAGTTCCTATTTTGTGTAGGGTTGATGATACACTAATAGCCACACATACCCAGTACATTAATAGGACTCGAGATGATGCTAAGTTTGAGTTGAGGGTCCATAAACCTCCTTCATATATGCCTTAATCACAGTCTACTCCAGAGATATCGGGTACTTCTTTAGGTACACCTCTAGTTATTGTGACTGTTGATCTATAGGGTGCGTCTACTACATTCGGGGTGAGGCTGCTACCCCAGCCACTATACTTCTGATACAGCATTGATGCCTTACACCTATTCAGAGTTTTAGTTGAACCCACACAATTTTATGAAAATGGTAGAGTGACAAAAGAGGTTTGAGAGGCAATTGTAGGAATAGACCAAAGAATTCAAGCCCTTCATGGATAGAAGAATAAAAGAAGCATTAAAGATATATGAAAATCTGCATGCCCATATAGATGTCATAGAGTTGCGGATTAACAATAGGCCAAGGGAGATGTCTATTCAAGACGTAGCTAAGTACACGGCCAAACTGAAAAAAAGCCCAAGATGATATTGCCACATTGAAAAAGGGCTATACTTTTGGGTTCCCTATTCTAAAAATAATGGAGTTGGAGGACGATAATACCATACTTGATTTGATAAGCTGACCTATCAGAGATAACAGAAAGAAATCACTTGAAGGTGAGAAGAAGAAAAGGTCAAAGAAAAGAAAGCATCGGGATGAGACACTTAAAGAAAGAAACATGCGGAAGACACTAAAGGCCTCTAAGAAAGAAGAAGAATTGAGGCAGACATGCAAGAAGGATTGGATAGTGGGAGTTTATTCCAGATAGACACCTGGCTTTGGGCCCACACCATCGGTGTTTCCTACTCCACTCCGGTGATCGCGGATGTTATTGATGGTGTAAGTACTCCGGTTGACACCGGGGTCACTATTTTAGATTCTGAGGCCACAAAGACCTCCAAAGACTTGGCAGACTCTGAGGCCTAAGGGCTTCATAAGTATTCCTTCCTCTGAGTTCTTTTATTTATTGTATTAATGCATTGGGGACAATGCATATTTCTTTTTCTGGGGGTTGAGGTACCTGTGAGCCTGTCACCACCCGAGGGTTTTTGTTGTCGTGTTTCTTTTCCATCAGGTATGCTATCTAGTAGAACCCACATGTTTAGATTTTTTTGCTTTTTGTGTTGATTTAGTTAAAGTGATAGCAATCAACTATTTTAATTTTGTGATCTTTAGCGGATATTATTAAAAAATGAAAAAATGGAGACCCCTCCAAATTTAACTTGTTTTTAGCACTGATGGCATTTGTTCATATTGTTGACTTTTTGAATATCATTAGTACATATGGATGTAATAATATTGCTTAAACATGATTACCATAGTAATAGTGGGTATCAAAAAATGTCTTTTATGCCGAGTGTGTGAGAGTTTATTTTGTGTTCTTCTGACTTTGTGTATGCACCTAGAACTTACTTGATCTATGTTATTTAAGTTGTAAGTCATTGATTAGGAAAGGTTCATAGACTCTGTTTGATTCTAGTCCACTTAGGCTAAATAATCTGTCCAAATAATGTTAACAAATCCCTTAATCCCTATTTGAGTTGTTTAGACTTCTTTATTTAACAATTGTTCACCTTTTCCCTTTTATCTTTGAACCTCTATTTTGGACCTGGTCCCTCCTTTGTCATCGTACACCGCAAATCAAGTAAATTGCATAAGTTGAGAGTGGCTACTATAGAAGTAATTGATAAGTTTAAAAAGGTATGAAAAGAGCGGGTGTAGATTAAAGAAGATCCTATGAGTGTGCGCAAAAGAAAAATGAAAAAGAAAAAAGAAAAAGAATGAAAAAGAGAGAAAAAGAAAAGGAAAGAAAAAGAAATGATTCAAGATATTTACCACACTCAGTAATAGGAGTCATTGATAGAATAAGGTGAATAAGGGCGGAATCTTAAGTTAAGTGGAAATAAGAGCTCATTCATGTCACGGAGGGTTGAGTCACTAATCCCCAAATGCATCCTACCAGCACCCAAACCTTCATTACAAGCCTAGAAAGGCCCTAGAGTGATCTTGATCAATGTTCTGAAAAATTGAATTAGGATAGTAAAGGCAAGCCTATGGGTTTGTATGTTCATCGTTAGAAGCTTTATTTGTGAGTGTGATTGATTTTTCCCAGTCCATGATTAAATTTGCATGTGTGTGTAGGCCTTCTTTATAACGAGGGCATCTTAAAGACGCTGTTGATCACCTACTCTTAAGACAGCGGTTGTTGTGTATGCAAATTATTCATTGATATTGTAATGACATACTTAGATCCAAAATTATTGACATGTTGAATGAATGCTATGTGCTGAATTGGAAGATGATAAAAATGGGGTAAATTTTTAAAAGAGCTGAAAATTGTAAACATATTGCTACTGTTTAGCTTAGGTGTTGTATGCTTAAAGTGTTTTTTTAGTTTGGTTTTGTTTTGTTGCTTGAGGAAAAGTGAACATTCTAAGTTGAGGGTGTTGATGTATCGACTAATGATGACACATTTTATGCTTTTAACTAAGAATAATCATGAGTTTTTAAGAAACCTTTGGTAGTTTTGATGTCTTTATATGTTCAATTTTAGGAAAATTACCCAAGGACCAAAAGGAGTGAATCTTGTCTAGAAATGAAAAATAGCAGTTCGCTTAACGAACTGCCAGGAGAGTGACGGACCACCACACCAGTCATCAAAGAGAGACAAAATGAGCTGAAGAATTAAGTGGTGTGACGACTCAACCTGACGATACGCCAAGGGTCTGACAAGCTGTCGCACCGACCATCAGGCTAAAGCAGTATTGATAAAATATACCTCATGGATAACAGTACATAGTGACGATCCGCCAAGGGGATGATGATCCATCAGCTCTTCTGTCAGGGCTAAATAGAATACATGGCAAATTAAACACTTGTGACGGTTCAGAAGACAAACTATCATGCATCTAATAAGCCGTCAGGTGAAGCGTCAAAGCAGAGGTAGCAGTCCTATTTAAATTTTAAATTTCCAAATTCTTGGAGCCTATAAATACCTAGTCTAGGGTTTACAATAGGCATATTTGGATACTTTGGATATTTTACGACTCTTGTCTCTGGAGAAACATAATTTGGAGTATTTTAAATGCTATTTTGGTATTTCTTGTGAAGAATCAAAGGTTTGATTTCATTCTTTGCAAGACTAACTCTTTCACTTATGAAATATATTGCTTTTCTCTTCTCAATTACTATGAGTGGCTAAAAACCCTATAATTAGGATTGTGGAATCCTGGGCGGATTATCAATTCTAGGATTCATGTTGTTGTGAGTTAGAATAATATTCGTGAATGTATTGTTAATTCCTTCGTGTTTACAAATTTCTAATGATTGCAAACATTAGAACAAGCCATAGGTTTGGCTTTCTTGAACAAAGTGGTTAAAATCGGTAAAATGGATTTAACAACGAGAATTCAGAGCTTCTAACCTCCATTTAATGACTAATGCTCTAATTAGATTAATCAATTGAGGTTAAAATTGAGTAATTATTTCCATCAATTTAAGTTCAAAAGAATGTAAGAGATGACCATCTAATTAAGTTGGGAAATGTTTAGGTGAACATTTGAACTCATTGCTTTACATTTACAAGTATTAACAGGCATTCATCATCGACTTGACTCGTAGTTGACATGAAGCCAAGGTGAACACAATCCAAATTTGTTCTCTCTATTGATAAAAGCTCATGAATTTAACCTTAATCACTTGAAACAAGTTGAAATAGTTTTTACATTCATTAATAAAATACCCGTCATTTCATGAAAATTGTCTACTAATAGTCATCTGAATTACATATGACTTAATTATCACCATATTTTCTACTGGATTCAACCCCAACTTTTATTGGGTTATATATTTGATGAAGACCGCTTATGCTTCTTTAAGGAGTTGTAATTTGGGCACATTAAAATGTGATAGAAATTTGGAGTTTTGTGGGGTTGGCTAGTTATTATTGTCGATTTGTTAAGGGGTTTGCTGTCATTGCTTCACATATGACCTACCTTACTTAGAAAGAAGTCCTATTTGTGTGTGATGACAACTATGAAGAGAGCTTCCAAAAGCTTAAAACTTTGTAGACCTCAACTCTAATTCTCATGTTGCCTATTGAGAGTAAGGATTTCATTGTATATTGTGATGCCTCATGGTTGGGTTTAGGTTATATTTTGATGTAGGATCAGAACGTGATTGCTTATGCTTCGAGACAACTGAAGCCTTATGAGAAAAACTACACGACACATGATTTAGAGTTAGCAGCCGTGGTGTTTGCTTTGAAGATTTGGAGACACTACCTCTATGGGGTTAAATGTGAGGTGTTCATAGACCACCATAGCTAACAGCATGTGTTCACTCGGAGAGACCTGAATCCAAGGCAGAGAAGGTGGATGGAGTTGATAAAAGATTATGACATCTCAATCCTATATCACCTGGGTAAGGCCAATGTGGTGGCAGATGCACTAAGTTGAAAACCAGTAAGCATGTGAAGTTTAGCATGGTTCGAAGTGTCAAGGTTCCCATTGGCGAGAGAGGTACAGTCTTTGGCTAATGGTTTTTTGAGATTGCAGAAGACTAGTGAATGAAGGATATTAGCACATGTGGAAATCAGGTCCATATTCTTTGACCAAATCAAAAGCAGGCAGTTTGAAGATAAGAAGTTGAGAAACCTCAAGGAAAAAGTGTTGTAGGGTGAGGCCAGAGAAGTCCTTCTTGATGATGAGGGAGAGTTGAGAATTTGGGGATGCCTGTGCACACCCCGGGTAGGCAATTTGATTTAAACTATTCTAGCAGAGGCTCAGAAGTCCAAGTACTTTATACATCTAGGTGCCAACAAGATGTATAGAGACTTGAGGCAACATTATTGGTGACAAAAAATGAATTGTGACATTATGGATTTTGTAACCAAGTGTCAGAACTGCCAGCAGGTCATATATGAACACCGAAAACATGGTGGTACATTTAAGAGAATGCCCATTTTGAAATGGAAATGGAAAAAGATAACCATGGACTTTGTGGTTGGTCTTTCTAAGACATTGAGAAAGTGCAACTCTATATGGGTCATTGTGGACCAGTTGACCAAGTTAGCTCACTTTATTCCGACAAGAGTAGAATATAATACGGCTAAGTTGTCTAAGATTTATGTGAGGGATATTGTATAGTTTCATAGGGTATCGGTTTCGATTGTGTCAGACAGAGGTACTCAGTTCACCTCTAATTTTGGGAGAAATTTTAGTCGGAGTTGGGGTCTAGATTGGACCTAATTACAACTTTCCATCCACAGACCAATGGTCAGTCGTGGAAAACTATCCAAGTGCTTGAGGACATGTTTGGGGCATGTGTTATGGAATTCAAGGGTTATGGGACCAATACATACTATTGTGTGAATTTACCTACAACAATAGCTACCACTCTTGTATTGATATGGCCCTTTTTCAGGCCTTATATGGTAAAAGGTGCAGGTCTCTAATTGGGTAGTTTGATGCATTTAAAGTAATGCCTTGGGGCACTGACATGCTTAAGTATTCTGTAACGACCCTCTTGATTTTTATGTAAAAGTCTTACATTCCAAATTTAGAATTTCGTGTCTAAATTCCTTTCAGTTTGAAAGTTACAAATTTCAGACTAGGCTAGTTTTATTTTATTTTGGGCGAGGGGTAGTCTTAAAAAATATGGGAATAATTTAGGATAGTTTCATGGGAATTGTGTTGATTCCTATTTAGCTAAGGCGATAAGTAACCCGTAGGATTTTACAAAACTGAATTTAAGTTAGTAGAACTCCCAAAATTGACCTACCGTAAAGGGCATTGTTCGAAATGTCCCAAGATCAAGGTGTATTGTAAAAAGAGGGATTTTTGGGTGAAGACATACATTTTATCCCTTCGACACCGCTATAGCAGCTGACACACCGTTATAGCAGTGGTGATAAACGGTCAAGGTCACTATAGCAGTGGCCTACAGCTATAGCGGTACCGCTATAGCGGTAAGGTACCTGTTATAGTAATAGAAACTACAAATTAAAGGGATTAAACTCCAAAATAATTTATTATTTTATAAACTAATTTTGGGGCAAGAAAAAGGGGATTTAGAGCAAAAATCACCAATTTATCTTTGTTTAACTTTATTAAGGTAAGGAATTCACTCCCTTTAATTTGTAATTACTTCTTAATACTTAGAAGGAGTAAATTACAGAGTTCGGGGAGGGTTTTAGGGTGGATTTGGGTAGGTTTTCTAGTGCAAGGGTGAATTGAGCTTTAGGTTAATGGGTTTTGTTTATAAACCATGAAATTGGCCTTGCATTCTGTTGGTTCACTAATCATTCTATGAAATTGGTAGTTTTAGGTGAATTATGGGGGAAATAGCCCTAGAACAGTTAAGTAATGATTATGAACTGACCTTAGGGGATGGGGGGTGGCATATAACTCCCGCCATGTTAGGTCATTTTGGCTAATGTGGTGTTTGTATGCATATTTTAGACCACGAGCAAGAAGAAAAGGCATGAAAAAGGCAAAACTCAGGCTTAGAGTTGTGAAAGCTTTGTTCGAGGTAGGTGCTAGGGTATATTTAATCTAACTTGTGCTATATGTGCATATTAACTATTTTGTATGGTGAATGGTTAATCCGTGTGGTGTGCTTGGTCATTGCAATGTCTACTTGTTTTAAGACTTGGCCTCTTTATATTGTAAATTATGGAATGTTTTGGCATTTGAGACATTCTCATAGGTTAATGGATTAAGTATTACATGGAAGGTAATTGGCCTCTGCAGTTCATAGCTATAGGGTGGGCATGTAACCCATAGCATGTGTGCACGGGTTTAAAGGTATGCATTAGTATGACAGTTCCTTGAGTGATCCAGGGAATTTATATTATTGTGCTTTTACTTTTTTGGTTGTCTTAAATTGAGTTGCATATTATTGCTTTAATGACACGTATTGACTTGTTGGCTTTCCTCTTGAATGCTACTTGTACATATATGTGTAATGTTTGATGTGTAAGCATGTGTTAGCTAATTGTACTATATTTTGGTTAAGTGTTCATATTTCCATCTTGGATTATTCAAATGATCCTATCAGTACACTGTAGTTTATTTGTATACTGATACTACACCTGCATTTACTTCTGTGAGTGCAACAAATATTCCAGTGAATTCATCGGGACCTTACTTGTGATTTCAGCAATCGATTGCGGATTTTAGGGTGAGCAGCACATTCGGGCTACCATGAGATCTTTCTTTTATTTAGACAGTGTCCTTTTTTTGGACTTGTTACTTCTTGTAGTTTTAGGGTTACATCCCCACTTGATATTGTTAGTATGTTTTGGTACACCAACTTTCAGGTCCTAGGGGATTTCCGCTTTGTATTTTGTTTCTGCACATTCTTAAGTTGTTAGATTGAATGGTTATTACACTATTTATGGTGTAGTTCTGTTACTTTTACTGGAGTATTGATCAATGCTTCCTGGGTTGTTGGTTCTCCTACTGGGTGAGTAGTGTGGGTGCCACTCACGATTGGTTGGGTCATGACATATTCAATGGAGAACGTAAGGTTTATACAGGAAATTCTCATAGCAGCTCAGAGCTGATAGAAAGAGTATGCAGACAAGAAAGTGAGAGATGTGAAGTTTGAAATAGGGGATAAGGTACTCTTGAAAGTGTTACCCATGAAGGGTGTAATGCATTTTGGTAAGAAGGGCAAATTGAGTCTGAGGTACATTGGACCCTTTAAGGTTTTGAAGGGAGTAGGGTTAGAAGTGTACAAGTTGTCCTTGCCTCCTAGTTTGTCCGGTGTTCACCCAATCTTTCACATGTCTAGGTTAAAGAAATAACATGGAGATAGGAACTACATCATTCGTTGGAACCCCGAGATATTTGACAAGGAATTATCATACGAAGAGGAACCAATTATGATATTGGGTAAAGATGTGAGAAATTGAGAACTAGAGTTATTCCATATGTGAAGGTTTAATGGAGGAACCATACTATTAAGGAAGCTACTTGAGAGATAGAGGAAGACATGTACAAGAGATATCCGTACTTGTTCCTTGACCCAAGTACTTTCCTTTACTTATCTATGTCATTTGGGGCTAATTGTCGTTTGAGTATGAGATAGTGGTAAATTAGTAGCTAATGTAATGACCCAAATCATTGTTATGCTGAAGTAGGACGTAAAATTTGCACCTAGCCCTTCCTTAAGCAATTTTTGAGAAATTCAGGTCTAGTCTAGTATTGAACAAATTTTGAGGGTGTACTACTCTAGGAAAATCTAGTACTAATATGATTATTTGTGGTGATGTTTGACTTGATTTTTAGATAGATAACGAGTTTAGGAATTGTAGCTACTTTCGGCACCTGAAACGAAGTTGAAGAACTCCGGTTATAGAGTTTACCGTGGAGGGGTTGGCTCACGATGTCATATTTCAAAGAGTGTGTTGTAAAATAAGCATAATTGAAGAGAGGCCCCTAGATTCTTCCCAGAACTGCTACAGCAAAAAAGGGAACCGCTGCTATGGAAAAGCCACTGCTGTAGCAATAGTCGGTATTAAGTCGCGAACCACAGCGACATTAATTTAACCACTGCACCGGTACCACTGCAGTGATAATTTAACCTTTGTAGTGGTAACATGCAATATTTTGATAGTTTTAAAAACTTAGAAAATGTTTTTCATTCTCACTTTTCTAAAAAATGAGTAAGGACTTAGCAAGGGGTGATTTCTGTAGAATTCTTGAGGTTTTTATCTTTGGAGGTAAGTTTCTTATAATATAAACTTGAATTACTTCTTAGAATCCATATAAATCATTAGAAAACTTATCCTTGGAGGAATTGGGAGTTTAACCCTCATTCATGTGATTGATGTTAATTGATGGGAATGAGTATAAAATCTGAATGCCTCTCCCTGAATTTTTCAGTAAACTTCTTGGCAATTCAATTGAATGTGGAAGCCACAAGAAACTCACTTTCATCCATCAATACGTTGAAAGACTCCACAATTTTTGTGTTCATCATATTAGACCTATTTACAGAAAAGTATGCCCTGCTCCAATTTTGCAATCCAACATCAACCTCAAGGCACTCGGCTGCTTCGAGGCATTTTTGCTTGAGCTCTAAAAAATATTTGGCAAACTCGCTATACCTATATGTCTTTGTGTCATTGTAGTACAAATATAGATAATCTCCACATTGAAAATTCTTTTGGAGGTTTTTCCCAAGATGCCTCATGTAAAGTCCATGATGAGCATGCCTATAAACCTTTGGAAAAGCCATTGTCTATGCTCGCGTGCCTATTAGAGATGATACATAGCTCTAGTTCATCGACCATAATAGATTGTAGCGTCTCAATGAAGAAGGTCCAAGATGCATCGCACTCCTTGTCAACCACACAAAAAGGAATTGGATAAATGTTCTTTTGTATCCTGAGCAACAACACTCAACAACACACCCTCATATTTACCATACATATATGTTCCATCAAAGACAATTACCTTTCGTATGTGGGAATATCCTTGAATGAAAGCTCCAACAGCTATGAAATAGTACATAAACCTACCATCTTCAGTATTAAACCTAATGGTGCTTATGGTTCCAGGATTTAATTCCTGTACCATTTGGGAAAAAGTCGGCAAGCAAGCATATTCGTGCTCTGGAGTACCCCTAGCCTTGTTCTTGGCCATTACACCTCCCATCCAACACCTCTAGTAGCTTGCGTTGCAATGGAACTCTCTGAAAACATTTCTCTATATATCCTTTGGGATTGGCCCCTTGTTGTCAGTATATTCATTCATTAATAGTGAGGAAATGAGAGTCGAGGAGATAGTTTTATGCATGCCTATGATGTGTTCAACACCACAATTGTGATCACCTAAGTAATTGTTGATGCAAAAACTATCCAAACTCTCATACTTTCTAGCCCGCAAAATCCATCCACAATTACAACTTCTACATCTCACCTTGTAGAATATTGTACAACTTTTAATTATTTTGAAATAGAAGGACGTCTTCACCGAAACTGTGCCTTGTTATCAAATATTTGTTGCACCATAAATCTAGTTCCATCAGAGAAGGAATGGATGGGTCGTGTTGGGGGTCGTTGCTCAACACCACCTTCACCCTCTTCTTCAGAACTTCCAAAATCATCTTCATCTATTGGTTGATCATCGACCCCGTCATCTCCCAATGAATCATCATAGATTAGAGAATACAGTGTAGATAAGGGTGGTGTGGCTAATGCCAAAGCTTCTGGTTGACACCTCTCCTTAACATTTACCCTTCGAAAAGGCCTACAACTATCAACGCCAGTATCAAGCATATAGATTAACACATGTCTATAATTCTTTATGAATGATGGATATATTTTTCCCCTTCCATTCATCAAAAAACTATTGACAACATCTGTAGGATCACAACTTAATTCCTCACACTTAATTACACTAGTAACCATCTCGTCGTAAGAACTATTGCGACGCAGGGTAATGGGTATTATTTGCTTGGACCAACACATTCAATTCCAACATTTTAGAGTCTCCTCCCATTCACCCATGAAATCACCACCAACCACAACATACTTTTCTATGGATATAATGAACCCATTGATCGATTTTTAGGTCGATGCCTTCAAAATAGGTCAACAATAAAAACATAAGGATAAAATTGGGGATTATCAAAAGCGACCTCAACTGCTACAATGGAGCCTCAAGTATAAATGGACTAGTTTAGCAGTTGTAGGATATGGAACATAGGTAAAGAAATTGGAAAAAAAAAAGCTTTGTAATAATGGAGAACAAAATTTTTTGAATTATTTGGGGTTAAACAAGCTCTATTGCCAGAAATATTGAAAGCTTGGGGGTGAAAATGGCTTTCTTTGACCAGATTTGACGAAGAAAGGATGAAATTTGGCCGAAAAATATCGTCTAAGCGGGATATTTTGTGGCGGGAAGTGTTTTTTTGGAGTAGCTTGCTTGCGGGGTTTTTTTGCTCTTAATTTAATTTTTTTTTTATACATAAAATAAAAAGGATATAAAATGCTAGGGCATCAAATGGGCTGATGATTGGGAGGGGGAGGACTTGTTTATATTATTTCAAACTTTGAGGTAAAAAATTGAGAGCATTGGAAAGAAATTGATGATATCATAAAAGGTGCCTATCCACCTAATTTTTTTCTATCTTGTGGCTATCTACCGAAATAAGTTTGGAGAGTGGTCTTTTGGTAGACTAACCCTACTCTTTGATCCCCAAAAACACCTAATTCCTAAATTAATTATTCTTATTTGTTATTTACTTTCTTTTTCATATTTGTTTTTCATCTTCTTCAAAACTCTGCATTTTTTTCTAACAACAGTAAACTAGTTGAAATTTAGAACCTTAGAATAAATGTCAAAAATATTTTAATAAAAATGATAAATTTAGTTGAAAATTGTAACTATAGTTTATCAATAAAGGTAGATTACTCAATAAAGAAGACATCACTCGTAACACAAACAATATTTAATTTAAGTATATTTAATATTCAATATTTCAATTGAGTTTAATACTATTGTGTAAATTTTGTTCTGATTTGTAATTAGGTGTACAATTACAATTATTGAGTATTTTGTAATTGTTATTGCAAAACTATGAGTTTCCAACTGAATTTACTTGTTTTGATATACTTTACTTGAGGCGAAAGTTTATCAAAAACAAATTCTTCACAAGGTAGTGGGTAAGATTGTTAGAAGAAAGAAAACTAAGAAACAAATTGTTCTATATTATCTTATTCAACTATCTTATAAGTGAGAATAAAGCACCTCTCTGTTGACATTTTAGCTTAACGTCAGGAAATTGATTTTGAGGGCATTTTTAATTTTTTATTAGAGTTACTTAAAAGTGAGAGTTGAGCACCTCTCTGTCAATCTGTTAGCCTAAGGTCAGAAAATTTATTTTGAGGGCATTTTTGTTATTCTAGACTTAACTTTGTGCATTACTTAGTTGCTCTCCATGCTTTAAAATTTCTTGTATCCCACAAATGTCAAAAAAGTCAATTATCATCCGAGAAAATGTCAAGCTTGTCCTGTGTTTTATGATATGGGCTCAGGAGGTTAGTCTTGTAAATGTACTAAAATGATCCAAAGCTACTAGTTAAGAAACTGATTTACTGTGCCTGCCATATGAAAATTTTGATTCCTTGGCCAATTTACCCCTTTGCGTATGTCATAATGTTCTTTCTTTCACAATTAGTTTCATGGGCATTATGATTATCATGGGGGCCACATAATTTTATATTTCATTTGTTTATGCTCCATTCATATTTACTTGTTCAATATAAGAAAAATATGGACATTAATATTTTAAGATGTATTATTTTATCATATTAATATGATACGAATTGCAATTTATAGTATTTTTCGTAAAAATTTTGAACATCTAAATTTTCAATTAATTTATAAAGATTAATCAAATCAACTCCCGACGTGACAAGTAAAATTGATCGGATGAAAGTAATAGACTTCATAAAAGAGAATGAAATGCATTTATTACTTTTATTGCTTCGTTATTCTGTCGTAAAAATTGTAACCATACGTTTTTCATAAAGATAGTAGAAAAATAAAATATGTATAAATAAAAATTGTTACGCAGTAGTGTCTTGAATTGTCTTTTGGCCGAGGTCGGTGCAGAGCACCGGTTCTTACCTACTAGCTATTTTTTCCTATATAATAAGTGGCAATGAAGCAACTGAAATAGGCAGATCATGGTCGTCGTGCCTGCTTCAGCTGCTTTAACTGTGATTTTATTATATCATCTCTAAGTAATTATTTTAAGTCATCTAAGTATTAGAAAATAAATAATATTTAATAAAAAGGGTAAAATAGACACAAAATAATAAATTAACTCTTGATTTTTTAAACTGGATAAATAAAATTAGATAACTATTTTTAATATATTGGATAAGTGAAAATGGACATATGAACTACTTTTCAGTGATTATGTTTGTGTCAAAAAATGGGAGTAGTCTTTTAAAAAATGTAATAGAAAATAAACAAAAAAGTACCTTTATTGAGTTGATTTTCTACCGCATAAATATATAAATTATTTTAAAACATAAATTTTAAAATCAAGACATAACGTAAAAGATGAATAAACCAATAAAAGTATTCAAAATCCTAATTCCACTTATCGCCTATATTTGTAAGTACAGTAAAACTATTATTACAAAAAAAAGAATAATATTGGGATCGTGCATCACACGGTGAATAAAATCTAGTTTCTACTATATAGAAATGTGAGCAATGAAACGGTTAAGTGTAAATCAGTACTTTCACCCTAACAAAACTCACTCTTTTCCAACTCTAGAACCATCTGTCTTCTTCTTTATCCATTTCAGACAATATCCGAAGTATCACCATATTGGTACTTTGCTTACTACCTGGCTGCCTCTGATCCACAAATCAAAAAAAAAAAATTCTACTTTCACCATCTACAAAGACTTCTCTAGAATAAACATAGGACTGATTTTAGAATACCACTCCATATCACTTCCATTCCACAAGGATGACATACTCCAGAAGTATATCCTTTACCAAGAGATCAAAAGAGTATTAACCTGTTCTCTGTAGTCACTTTAGCTCTTTACATAGTAGTACTTGACTTATACTAAGGATTACAACTTTGTACTCTTTGACAGATTTGCATGCATACAGGGAGAAGAAGTATGAAATAGATTATAGTTTTTGGATTAGCAGAACAAACACTAATCCTAATCTATAATGAAAACAAGGCAATTCATGACTGATTCAATAACAAAAGGAAATCGAAGAAATAAATTCAAACAAGACATTTATTATCAAGGTGATGCAGACATGATTTCAAAACATTAACCAGGGACGAATTATATCGAATATCTATTGTGGAGCTTTATTTAGCTTATATTTGGTCTATAGTCTATACACATATTCATGTACCTCTATCAATATGGCACGAGGGAGTGATTATGTGTGTAAAATAGTTCTTTTAAGGATGTTATGTAACAACCTAAATTATCGTTACGCTGAAGTAGGAGGTAAAATTTGCACATGGACCTTCCTCAAGCAAGTTTTGAGAAATTCAGGGCTAGTCTAGTGTTAGATGAATTTTGGGGGTGTATTACTCTAGGGAAATCTGGTACTAATGTGAGTATTGATGGTGATGTTTGACTTAATGTTAGATAGATAACGAGTTTTAGAAGCCATAGCAACTTCCAGCACCTGAAACGAAGTTGTAGAACTCCGATTATAAAGTTTATCATGGAAGAGTTGGTGTACGATCATATTTCAAAGAGTGTGTTGTAAAATAGGCATAACTGAAGAGAGGCCCTGATATTCTGCCTTGAAACCGCTACAGCAATAAAGGAAACTACTGCAGCGAAAAAGGCACCACCCGCAGCGGTAGATGATATTAAGTCGCGAACCGCTGCAATGATATAATACCAATACAATGGTAGCACGCAGTATTTTGATAGTTTTAAAAACTCAGAAAACTTTTTTCATTCTCACTTTTCCAAAAAAATGAGTAAGGGCTTAGCAATGGGCGATTTCTATAGAATTCTTGAGGTTTTATTCTTTGGAGGTAAGTTTCTTACAATCTAAACTTGAATTACTTCTTAGAATCCATAAAAATCATTAGAAAACTTATCCGTGGTGGAATTTAGGGGTTTAACCCTAGTTCATGGGATTGATGTTAATTGGTGGAAATGAGTATAAAATCAGTACATAATGATCCTAGGTTGTTAGAAAATACTAATGGGAGTAAAATTTTAATTGTTCATGCTAAATAACGTAGGGTTCATGAGGTTTAACGAAGGGGAAAACCTAAGAGAATGATTAAAGGCAATGTTGTGGTTAGAATGGTTAGTGTTAATCCCTAATGGTTAAAGAGGGATAAATTTATTAAAAAGATTGTATAATCTTATTGTTAGAGATCAAGAGCAATTTGAAAGGGAAAGGTAAGGCAAACTTGTGGCCTATAAGTGTTGTTGATCAAGGAATCGAGGTCGGTTACAGTTTATTGTAGCAATTAGACTTGCTTGACTTTGTGCTTATATGTGAATTGGATGTTGTGATGTCTTTCGAGCACTATTTGTGATTATTGAATACATTGCATTTTCATACATATTGATGTTGTAGAGTTGATAGTTATAATAATGATGATATACCACTCATGAAGTTCATGAGGTTGATGATGATTAAGATGTTGTGGAGATGATGATTATGTTGATGAGAATGAGGAAAAACAGAGATGATGCACACATCTTGCATTCATATATTCATTCATGTGCACTGAATGACTAACTATAACCATATGTTGTGTTGCAACTTGATTGCTGAATTTGATTAAGTGTAAACATACTTGAGTATGAGTTGTATTCCCTCTAAATTGAAATGTCATAAGTGTGTAATTGTCTTTGATAATAAGTTTTGTGATGATCGATTTTTATCTATTTGATTTACTTATTTGTATAGTATCGGGTTCAGTCGACCTATGATGCCTACCAATATGTGTTATTGTACTGATGCTATCTTTGCTCTTCTTTTTGTTGAGTGTAGAGCGCGTTCCGGTGTTTGAGACAAGACCTCGCTTTTAGCTAGTGTTTCCAGACACAGTTTCAAGGGTGAGCATGATGCGTCGGCTGATGATGGCATATTTAGTATATTTAACTAAGGATAATTGCGAGTTTTCAAGCAATATGTGTGGTTTTTGATGCTTTTTGTGATTACTTTCAGGAATTAAGCTTAAGTATGCAAGAGATGAGAAAAGCTGGTGAATAGAGTCTGCGACGGCAATCATGGCGGACTGCCAATGGCTTGGCGGATCATTATTAATACCGCCAATCCTTAACCAAAAAAGAGTCAAGCTTAGGACGTGGGGACGAAAATAATGGCGGACCTCCAAAGTCTTGACAGACTGTCACTATTATCGCCAAGCCGTAACCAGAATGGCCTAAATAAGAAGAGATGGCGATGACATGTATGGAGGACCGGCAGTGTAATGGCGAACCGTCAACTAGCCCGCCAACAGTTAACCAAAATGTGGGTTGATCGATAGTTTTACGACGGTAACTTTGGCAGACCATCACACTTTTGGCGGACCGTCGAAGTTACCGTCGAAGGTGACGGGGCAGAACTTATTTCAAATTTTAAATCATGCTTATTTTTAGACTAAATACCTAGCTTAGGGTTTAGAATAGGAAAGGAACTTTAGCTTATTTTTGCTTTAAGTTTTGAACATCATTGAATGAGATTTTTCATTGTAAAGATTTCATTATTTTTATGATGAAAACCTCTTTCTTCCTATTATTCTTGAATATGAGTGGCTAAATCACCCATAACTAGGGTTGTGGAATCCTTGGTGGAAAATCTCCATTAGGATTTATGGGTTGTGAATATGTATTGATTACGTGAAAATATTATGAATTCATTCACTTAATATATTCTTGATGGTTGCAAACATTGGAAAATAAATTGCTTGGTAGAGAATTTAACATTCAAAGAAAAGGAGTTCATAACAAAAGTTTGGAGCTACCAATCTCCAACCTAGAGATTAATGCTTGAACAAGATTAATCCATTGAGGCCTAAATCAGATTTACTGCTGACACTTTGAGTTTGTAAGAATTGAAGTGCAGAATCATTTTAATTTACGACATTTAAATGAAATTATAGAATTGATTGCTTTATTTTCACATATGTTAACACCTATTCATTTGGCTCAAACCCCGTTGGAAACTTAGGTGAACACAATCCTGGTTTACTTTTCTCTATTGAGTTATTTGTTAGAAATTTTGCCTTTTTCTCACTGCATTCAAATATTGCTAAGGTTACTACATCAAATCCCCTCCCCTCCCCCCAGTTCCTTAGAAGTTGGTGGCTAATTGTTATAAGAGATGCATACCACTTATTTAACCCTTTATTCCCTGTGGGATTCGATCCCAACCTTTGTTGGGTTCTATATTTGACAACGACCATTTACACTCTTGTAAAAGAGAGTTGTAATTTGGGCGTATCAAATTTTGGCACCATTGTTGGGGAATACGGTGGTCCAATAAGTTTTATGTACGTTATTTGACAATTAGTACAATTTCCTAATTTTTCTTTTATTTGTTGTTTCTGTGATTTTAGGCTAACCGTGGTGCAAGCAAGTACTAGACATTCAGAAGAACCATTGTTGCCACTTGATCCTGAGATTAAACCAACATTAAGGAAAAATATGGATGAAAGACAATATCATGCACTAGGGTATGGTGCACCGCCCGGTCGGGTCCAGAATTCGGATGACAAAAACTTGTGTGATGATGAAGCTATTAATAAGCAACCTACTGTTCATGCTACCCCAAAAAAATCAAAACCCGCGACAAAAGAATAGAGGACACCAACATCCTAAGGTGCATGTTGCTCTAGATGATGAGGATGATGCAGATTTGGATGGTACTTGCTCCAGGCACTAAATTCAACATCACCAGCACTATGATCCAATTGCTGACTCTAAAAGGAATATTTGGAGGTTTACCTGGTGATGATCCTAACTTGCACTTGATGAATTTCATCAACATCTATAAGTCATACGACAATCCTGGAGTGACGCAGAAAACTATTCGTTTAAGATTGTTCTCTTTGTGTCTGTCTGGGGAGGCAACCTTGTGGCTTCATGAACTTCCTCCTGGATCTATAACACTGGAGGGAATTAAAAGGAGCTTTCCTAGAAAGGTTCTTTCCGCCTTCCAGGATGTTACAATTGCAAATGAAATCAGTAATTTCAGACAACTACAGCATGAACCACTGTATGAGACATGGCTGAGGTTTAAGAAAAAGTTAAATCAATGCCCAAATCACCACATCACTGATGAGAACTTGATTCAAACATTCTACAGAGCACTGAATTCTGTTACTAAGACCTCTTTAGATAATACTTCAGAAGGAGCTTTTATGGCTCGTACTTATGAAGAGGCTACTGATATACTTGATCGATTAACAAAGACTAGTATGTCTTGGCATACCAGTGATTCTGAGGTAGCAATCAACACTTATACAGTCGGTATGTCAGCTAAACAGCACCAGAGATAAGAAAAACACGATCAGGATATGGCTCACTCGAAGACACAAATAGATTTATTGACTAAACATTTATTATCTGGTGGAGTGGAGAGGTGAAAGCTGTAGGTTCACAAGAGAGAGTTGCTAACTCCGATTATGAGAAGGAATCAAATTATTTGAACAATCGAGGGGGTTTCTAGGCCAATGGCCAAGGAAACCAAGGTCAGGACTATAATCGAGGCAACTATTATGACAAGTCCGGCTACAGAGATCGTGATTAGGGAAATTAGAAGAACAAAGGTGACCGAAGTGGATTGTATATAATGCTAGGTAATCGTGAAAATGTTGGAAATAATTCAGGGATTCTTTCTTTGAAGGCTATAATGGCTAAGTTGTTGAAGGGTGTTGAGTCAACCTATGCAGGTATCAAGGAGGTGGAAAATGATTTTGTCTTCTATGGGTCAATTAATTAACTCATACTCTACTTTGATTAAGAAGGTGGAATTCTAGATGGGACAATTATCTGCAGCATTCAACCAACGTAAGGCTGGGACTTTGCCAAGTGACACTGTAACTAATCCCAAGAATGATAGAGCTTGTTTGGCCATTACCACAAGAAGCGGCAAAGTATTACCTGGACCATAACTGGTGGTACAAACACTTATAGATGATGTTGCCACCGAAGATGAATTGAATGATGATATTTGTATCAAAACGGATATCCCTGTTGAGTCTGATAGATGGAAAAGAGATGTTGAACAAGTAGTAAAGGCTGAAAAATTCATAGGAATGAAAAATGATGATGTATTAAATGAGGAGAAAAGTGAAAAAGATGCAAAGCCCTTAACTCAAATCCCAAGAACACCTCCTCCATTTCCTCATAGAGCTAAAAAGAAAGAGGAAGATGGAAAGTTCACCAAGTTTCTATCTATGGTAAAGCAGCAATCGGTGAACATTCCACTTGTAGAAACTCTTGAACAGATGCCCGATTATGCCAAGTTCATGAAAGACTTGGTAACCAAGAGGAAGACGATGAGCTACAAGTTGAATGAAAATATCCATTATTGTAGTGACATAACATCAAGGTCATTATTTCAAAAAAAAGGCTGACCTAGGTGCCTTCACTATTCCATGCACGATTGGTGAAATCAGCTTTGTAAAGGTATTATGTGATCTCGACGCAAGCATTAATTTGATGCCATTAGAAATTTATAAGCAGACGGGTTTGGGAGCCTCCAAACCAACTTTGATGCGGTTATTGATAGCTAACCGATCGGTCAAGAGGCCATAAGGTGTTCTCTATGATGTGTTGGTAAAAGTGGCGAATTTCATTTTCCCTGCAGATTTCGTGTCTGGATTGTGAAGTTGACTTTGAGGTACCCATAATCTTGGGTAGACCGTTCTAAGACACTAGGCAAGTCCTAGTTGACATGGAGAGCAATGAGCTTAAATTTTGACTAAATAATGAGGAGGTTAAGTTCATTATTTTCTAGTGGATGAAGCAACCGAGAGACATGAATGTTGTCTCTGTTATTGATATTATTGATGAACCTGAAATGGAGGTTCCTATTGAGGAGCTATTTATGGTTGAAACATTAGCCACTGTATTGATGAATTTTGATGTAGATGGTATTGAAGAGTATGATGAGATAGTGTGTGCCCTACCTAGTATGGGTTCTTATTCCTATGCTTCGAAGAAGCTAGACCTGGACTTGAAAAACAGGCCTACACCTCCAGTAAAACCATCTGTAGAAGAGCCACCGGTGTTGGAGTTGAAAGAACTCCCAGGGCATTTGAGATATATTTTTCTAGGTGTAAACAATACCTTGCTAGTGATTATCGCAGCAGACTTGGTTGAATGGTAAGTGATAGACCTCATGTCAATATTGCAGAGATATAACCGAGCTATTGGGTAGACCATAGAAGACATTATTGGCATTCCATTGGGTATTTGTACGCATAAGATACAGTTAGAAGAGGAGTGTATGACGTCCATCGAGCACCAGTGTAGACTTAACCCACCAATACAAGAGGTGGTTAAGAAAGAAATTATTAAGTGGGTTGATGCAGGTGTTGTATACTAAATTTATGATAGTAAATGGGTGAGTTCTGTGCAATGCGTACCTAAAAGGAGGTATGACTGTGGTGACAAATGAAAAGAATGAGTTAATTCCTCTTCGATCCGTCATAGGTTAGAGATTGTGTAAGGATTAAAGAAAGTTGAACTCGTGAACTTTTTGGGATCATTTTTCGATGCCATTCATGGATCAGATGCTGGATTGACTAAATGGGAGAGGTTGGGATTGCTTTCTGGATGGATATTCGGGTTACAACCAAATATCAATTGCTCCTGATGACAAAAATAAAACAACGTTTACATGTCCCAATAGTACTTTTGTATTTAAGCGGATGCCATTTGGATTGTGCAATGCACCTGCTACTTTCCAGCGATGCATGATGTCAATATTCTCCAATATAGTGGAAGATACGTTGGAGGTCTATATGGATGATTTCTCCGTGGTAGGAGATTCTTTTGAAGATTGTTTGGCCAACCTTGGTAATGCCTTGTAGAGGTATGAGGAGGACAATCTGGTACTTAATTGGGAGAAATGTCATTTTATAGTCAAGGAATGCATTGTGTTGGGACATAAGATCTCAGTGAAAGAGATTCAAGTTGATCGGGCCAAAATTGAGGTAATTGAGAAACTATCTCCACCAATCTCGATGAAAGGTGTTCGCAGTTTTCTTGGTCATGCACGTTTCTATCGAAGATTCATCAAAGATTTATCCAAAATTGTAAATCTATTATGCAAACTCTTGGAGAAGGAAGTCAAGTTTGATTTAAGTGACAATTGCTTGAAAGCATTTCTTTGTCTCAATGAGAAATTAGTTGTCGCACCCATCATCATTGCTCTTGACTGGGCTAGGCCATTTGAAGTGATGTGTGATTCAAGTGGACCTGCTCTTGGAGCTGTACTTGGTCAGAAGAAGGAAAAACTCTTTCACCTAATTTATTATGCCAACAAAGCTTTGAATAGATAATATAAGAATTATATAGTGACTAAGCAAGAGCTTCTTGTTGTGGTTTATGAATTCAAAAAATTTAGGCATACTTACTTGGCACCAAAGTGGTGGTTCACACAGATTAGTCAGCATTACGTTATTTGATAGCTAAGAAGGATGCCAAACCACGACTGATTAGGTGGGTGTTGTTGCTCAAAGAGTTTGACTTCGAAGTAAAAGATTGAAAGGGTTGTGAAAATCAAGTAGCAGACCACTTATCTAGGTTAGAGAATGAAGTCCACAAATCAGAAGAGGTACACATTAATGACTCTTTTTCTGATGAACAGGTACTTGCAACATCCTATGTGATGATTTCGTGGTATGCTGATTTTGCAAACTATGTTGTGAGCGAAGAGATTCTAGAAGACTTGAGTTTTCATCAGAAGAAGAAATTTCTTCATGATGTGACTAAGTATTTTTAGGATGAACCTTACCTGTTCAAGTTGTGTACGGATAATATTATTCAGGGATGTGTTTGGGAAATTGAAATGTTGAGCATTCTCCAAGCCTTCCGTTCTTCTCCTATTGGAGGGCATCACACAGGTGACCGAACTGCGAGGAAAGTAATGGGTACTACTTGCCTTCCATCTTTAAGGATGCTTATGAATTGGTCAAAATTTGTGACCAATGCCAATGCCAAGGATCAGTATCCAAGCGTCATGAAATGCCCATGACAAAAATACAAGAAGTAAAGCTTTTTGATGTTTGGAGCATTAACTTTATGGGTCCTTTTGTGAGCTCATATGGTCACAAGTACATCCTAGTTGTTGTGGATTATGTGTCTAAATAGGTGGAAGCAGTAGCCTTGGTCGATAACAAAGGAAATAGTGTGGTCTTGTTTCTTAAGAAAAATATCTTTGCTAGGTTTGGAACCCCTCATATAATTATAAGCGACGGGGGATCCCACTTCTGCAACAAGGTGTTTAGTGTTGTACTGTTGAAGTATGGGGTGAAACAACACAAATTTGCAACCCCATATCATCCATAAACAAGTGGGCAGGTTGAAGTGTCCAACCGGGAGATTAAATTGATTTTGGCCAAGTCAGTCAATGCAAATAGAAAAGACTGGTCAAGGAAACTTGATGATACTTTGTGGGCTTATCGAACTGCTTTCAAGACTCCAATAGGAATGTCTCCTTACCAGCTGGTATTTGGTAAGGCATGCCACCTACCGATTGAACTTTAACACAAAGCCCTACGGGCACTCAAAAGTTGAATCTAAGTTGGAGTGAGGCAGCGAAACTGCGGTGAGACAAACTGAATGAAATTGATGAATTTAGACTTCGTGCTTATGAGAGAGCAGATCTTTACAAAGAAAAGATGAAGCTATACAATGATCAGAATATAAAAAAGAGAGAATTCAAAGTGGGGGATATGGTGTTGCTTTTTAAATCTCGATTTAAATTGTTTCCTGGGAAGCTGAAATCAAAATGGTCTGGCCCTTTCAAAGTTACCGAAGTATTTCCATCCGAAGTGGTGGAGTTGGAGAACAACGAAGGAAATGTGTTCAAGGTAAATGGCCAAAGAGTAAAGAAATATGTGTCCTCATGAAAAGGTAAGAGTGCTTTCTAGTATAACAAAGTATGAGTAGTCAAGATAACAGAGTCGTGCCGCGACATTAAATCAGAAGCTAGTAAGAGGCAACCCACAATGTGTTGTACAATATTGTAGTTTATAATTTGATGAACTGGATTGATGTATGTACTGATTGTGCAAGAATTTAGGTATCTAGCAAAAGTGCTGATCTGTGAGACTAGATGAAAGTTTTGACAGAACGTCAACAAGGTGATGGACCACCAAGGTTAACATCAACAATTCATAAAGAAACAGACAATCTGTATAAGCATCGACGACATGTCTAACAGACTGCCACAGACTTGGCGGACCATCAAAACCTTAGTCAGGCAAGGAGCTAAAGTTGACCAATTTGGTTATAAAGTGATGGTATAGTTGGAAAATCATCACTATGGTGATAGGCTGTCAACAAAACCGTCACCAGACAATATGATTATATAACACTGGTTTGAATTGATGGTGTTCTCGGTGGACCGTCAATCTATTTGAGGATAGCCAGAGTCACCATCCCAGGTAAGTGAGTCATTTTTAATTAATCAACCCAACCCGACCCATTTTCTGACCCGATCCGACCCATCCTAACCAGCCCTTACATTTTAGTTTTTAAAACCGATCATTACCCTCTCAACATTTAAACCCACATCTTTTTTCCTTCGTCTTATATAATTAAAATACTCTCTATTCCCACCAAAACCATATTCATCTCCCCATTACACCACATTCACTCACCATTACTTCCCCACTACCAAGACTCATCTTCTTCCATTTCCTTTTCCCTCCTATTTAAACCAAGGCTTACCATTTCCTAAATCATTGCAACAAAAAAAAAATCACACCAAAAGCTGAGCCTTAAAAGTTTTTCTCTGACTCCTTAGTCTTGCATATCGATTCACTCATATATTTTATTTTTTCTCTAATTCAGTTTGTGTAGTAAGTTTAACTTTTGTAGTTTTAGATTATTTTTATTCTGTGATTCATGCTGTATTTGAATAGTGAGGCATCCCGAGAGGTAAAGTCTGAGTATCCTATTGTCATGGAATAACCATAATTATGCATTGGAGGAGATTTCATGGAGTAATTATGGTTTGAACACAAAAAAATTGGGTTGCTCACTAAGTGTTTAAGGAAATGTCAAAAAGAAGTCAAATCGGGCAAGTGTGGTGGGAAAGTTGGCGGACCGTCGTCAAGATAACAGGAAGTCAATAATGTTGCCACACTCATTACAAATGATTTTATCACTGTTAATCCTTGACGGCATCTATGGAGGACCGTCACCATGGTGATGGATTTTCAGGTATACCGTCATCAATGAGCTGAAACTTACTGATTCTGGAAAGTCTTGACGGGTAAGTTAACAGGTCGTCAATGTAGTGGCGGACCTCCACTTCTACCGTCAAGAGATGTTAGTACGCCTTCTTCACAACTTGTTCTATGTCTTGATATGTGTACTAACACCATACTTACAGGTATGATGCCTCCTAAATTTCAAGCATGAAGGGGAGGAGCCATAGCTAAACATTCTAAGGACACTATAGTGTCCAGACTGCAGGATGAACTAGAACCGGTGGGTGAAGACAACCAAGCGTCGTACAAAAATATGAGGCAAACTGAGAAAAAGCAAACTATACCCTCCCAGTCTGAAGAGGAGGGTAGCTCATCCATGGGCAGCTTTGAATACTCGAATGAGAGCGGCGAAAGTTTCGACTTCCCCCAAACATCAAGGGTGGACAAGATAACTCCACCAGCTCTGAGTCAGAAGCAAAAAAGGATAACAAAATGAATGCAGAAATGGTGATTAAAAGTGAAACTCCAGAAGTTAAGGAGAGCATTCGATGGCGACTGGAGGGTGTTAGAGATATATAATTCAAGGGGCTTGAACCAATTCAAATGCAAAATTTGAAGAAGACGATAGCAGAGGAGTATCAGATTGTGACAACCTCATTGCCCGATTACCCAGACATCGAGAGGCAATTCAATAAGTATCAGTTCCACCCATTCAGTAAGCCACCAGGGTTCTACTACCCAACCTTGGTAAGAGAATTGTTTGTTCACTATTTGGCTGTTCTCAGGATAGAGTGTCCATAAGGGGGGAAGATTTTTGATATGAAAAATAAGACTATAATTCCAGTGTGTCGTGTCCAAGTTAACATCTACGATGAGACAATCAATCAATTTCTTTTTTGGCTAGATTACACTCCTCATACAGCAATACCAGAATTTGAGCACCGAATGAGAATAATAAGTTCACAGTGTAGTTGGTTGGGACAGGTATTAACTGACTCAAGAGAACCTTCTTGGCCAAACAATAGAGATCGAATTACCAAATCCTCACTGAGTTTCAAGGCAAAGTTTTGGTGGGCTATGGTTCGATTGAGGCTAATGTCGATAGGTGGATATGGAAATTTAGAGTTATTTTGAGTTGTGCTGGTAGCCAGTCTTGTGGCAAGGCTGTCAATAAATTTTGGAATGATCATAAATGAAGAACTGTTTCAACACGCTCAAAAGACCTCTAGTGCCTTACCCTTTCCATGTCTCATCATGGGCTTATGCTTGAAAGCGAAGGTACCCATTCTAAGTGGGATTGATAATGATGTTGAAGCTAATCGCAGATATGATATTGAGCAGTTGAAAGATGAGGCAAAGTTTGAAGTGAAAAGTCAAAAATAATCATCGCATGGCACGCACTCCCAACATGTTCCAGATGTGTTACATACTTCTTCAGTTATGGATTTACCAATTGCCATTATTGATCCATAGGTAGCATCGGGCACATCATGAGCCACTTCTTTTCCCACGCATGTTGATACAGCAGACATGACATTCATGCAAGCTTCTTATGTAGAATACCGATTAACTCCGAAAAACTTTATTAAGATGGTCAATAAACAGAAGAGATTTGAAAGGCAACTACAAGCATGGACAGGCCAATTCAAGCCGTGTGTGGATGAGATTGTCAAAGAGGCTTTGAAGCCATATGAAAATCAGCACCTTCAAAGAGATCATATGGAAGAGAGGGTAAACAAGAGGCTAAATGAGTTGTCCATACCTGACTTAGCAAAATTTTATACTGAATTGAAGCACACTCAGGAAGACATAGCTAACTTAAAGAAAAATCCTTCCTCCAGCATGTGGGAACCTCGGTTTGTAGAAATTGGTGAAGAAGAAGAAAAGATTATCGACCTCATAGGTCAAAAGATGACTGATAAGGGAAAAGTTGTTAGCACTGAACCCGTGAAGAATGAGAAGAAGTCTAGGAAAAGAAATCATGCGGATGAGACGAATGAAAAGAGGGAAATCAAAAAGTCCTAAAGGAATCTAAAAGAGATGACGATGTGAGGAAGAGAAGAGTTGTTGATAAAGAGGTGAGAGTCTCCACTTGTGGACTTTCTCCCATAGGTGACGTTGATGTTGATGACATGAGCTCCCCAACCAATATTGGGGCCACTATTGATCCTACCGAGGCCATTCGAGCCTCTAATAATGATGACTCTGTAGCCTACGGGTTATGCAAGTACACTATTCCCCTGTACTTTTTCATAATTATGCATTTGAGGTCAAAGCATATTTTCTTTTGGTGGGATGGGGGTACTTGTGAGTTTGTTGTCACCATGAGGATTGTTGTTGCTTGTGTTCTTTTCCTTCATGTGCTATCTCATAGAACCGGCATGTTTAGGTTGTTATTTAAATTTTTGTTTTTTTAGTAAATTGTGATTACTCGTGTATTGTGCCTGCAAGGAAATTGGGTGAATAAAAAAGCTGCTTAAAGTGTTATGTTGAATGAAATGTTGACCCCTTTGAAATTTTTTTTCTTACTGTGTAAATAAGTCTAGTTTTACTTTTGACTATGGTGGATCTTTACTTGGCATTAGTAATCTATAGTGGGTTGTAATTGGTGTAAAATTAAGTGTGATGTCGAGCAGTAGCAAGTCACTGTCAATCTGTGCTATGTGTGTGAGAGAATGATTTGTCCAGTTCTTACTCTGTCCGTGCATCTAGAACTTTCTCGAACCATTTTGCTAGGTAATAGGAAGATGGCCATAGATATGATCACAAGCCGTGTTTGATTTTTAGTCCACTTTGCCTAAATAGACCACCTAGAATGATGCATAATTCCCTTGATCCCTACATAGAGCCGTAGTGACTTTCTTTTTTAGTACTTATTAACCTTTCCTTCTTTATCATTTATCCTCTATTTTGGCCCTGGACCTTCCTTGGACATCGTGCACCTCAACTCAGGAAAATTTCCTAAGTTGAGGGTGGCTACTGGAGAAAGGTAATGAGTGAAGTAGGGTATGAAAAGAGTAAGTGAGTGTGAAAGAAAGCTTCAGGAGTGTAAAAAAAATTAAAGAGAAAGCTTTGAGCTAAACTTGTGTAAACGAAAATGGAATGAGTTAATAAGAATCCTGAAAAGGAGTGCACCAAAAAAAAAGGGAAAATAACAGTGTGAATAAAAGAGGATAAGGATGGAATGGCTGTTTGTGATTGTAAAAAAAAAAAACCTGGGGTTTTTAAACATGGCACAACAAGAAAGGCTGAGTCACTAACCTTAAATGTACCATACCAGCACTCAAGCCTACATTACAAGCCGAATAAAGCCATGTAGTGATCCTTATGAATGAACATAGTTAGATGGTAAGGGCAAGATTATGGTATTGCATACGCATTGTTTGAACTTTGTTGTGAGAGTGAGAGTTCTTGTGTCAGCCCCTAATTATGCTGATTTATGTGTGTTTGTGGGACTTTTTTCTGGTGAAGAGCATGAGGTAGATATGTGAACTTGTTGACTGCTAGATTTTAAATCTTAAGTGCTTATAGATCAACAAATTATAGGGTAATGCAAAGTATGGATCCCCAGTAGTTATGGTTGAACTGATTTGTACACTCGTTGCATTTTCTGAGAGGAAAGCTCATGAAAATGACACACCAGCTGCTTGTTCATTTGATATCTATATGAGTGGCATAATACTATTTGTTTAGGTTGCTTGAGGACAAGCAAGTACTCTAAGTCGAGGGTGTTGATGTGCCGGCTGATGACGATACATTTAGCATACTTAACTATGGATAATTACGAGTTTTCAAGCAACATATGCATTTTTTGATGATTTTTATGATTACTTTCAGGAAATAAGCTTAAGTCTACAAGAGATGAGAAAAACTGGTGAAAAGAGTCTACGACGGCAATTATGGCGGACCGCCAAAGGCTTGGTGGATCTTCATTAATACCGTCAATCCTTAACCAGAAAAGGGTCAAGCTTAGGACGTGACGACGACAATAATGGTAAACCGCCAAAGTCTTGGCGGACCCTCACTATTATCACCAAGCTGTAACTAGAATGACCTAAAGAAGAAGAGATGGAGATGACATGTGTGGCGGGCTGTCAGTGTAGTAGCGAACCGTCAACCGGCCCGCCAATAATTAACCAGAATGTGGGTTGATCGACAGCTTTGGGATGTAACTTTGGAGGACTTTCGCACTTTTGGTGGACCGTCGAAGTTACCATCAGCGGTGACACGGCAGAACTTATTTTGAATTTTAAATCATGCTTATTTTTAGCCTATAAATACCCAGTTTCGGGTTTAGCTTGACGACTTTCTCTGGAGAAAAGGAACTTTAGCTTCTTTTTGCTTTGTGTTTTGAACATCATTGAAGGTGATTTTTCATTGTAAGGATTTCATTATTTTTATGATAAAAACCTTTTTCTCTCTGTTGTTCTTGAATATGAGTGGCTAAATCACCCATAACTAGGATTGTGGAATCCTTGGTGGAAAATCACCATTAGGATTTATGGGTTGTGAATAGGTGTTGATTACGTAAAAATATTATGAATTCCTTCTCTTTAATATATTCTTTATGGTTGCAAACATTGGGAAATAGTCTTTTGTCAAATTGCTTGGTAGAGAATTTAACTTTCAAAGAAAAGGAGTTCATAACAAAAGTTTGGAGCTATCAATATCCAACCTAGAGATTAATGCTTGAACAAGATTAATCCATTGAAACCTAAATCAGATTTGCAGCTGACACTTTGAGTTCGTAAGAATTGAAGTGTAGAATCATTTTAATTGGTTGAAAGACATTTAAATGAAATTATAGAATCGATTGCCTTATTTTCACTTATGTTAACACCAATTCATTTTAGCTCATAACCCATTGGTGATTGGAAGCTTAGGTGAACACAATCCTGGTTTACTTTTCTCTATTGAGTTATTTGTTAGAAATTTTGCCTTTTGCTCAGTGCATTCAAATATTGTTAAGGTTACTAAATCAAAAAAAAACCTCATTCCTTGGAAGTTGGCGGCTAATTGTTATAAGAGTTGCATACCACTTATTTAACCCTTTATTCCCTGTGGGATTCGACCCCATCCTTTGTTGGGTTCTATATTTGACAACGACTGTTTACACTCTTGTAAAAATGAGTTGTAATTTGGACATATCAGAGCACTATGACCGGGAAACCTTTGGATCTTCTTATCATTGTTCATGTCTCTTGTCTTGGGTAATCATTTATCTTTAGACTTGATTTCATTAGATGTTCTTGTACGGTGACTTTAGGTCCCAGAGATGTATTAAATAGAAGGTTTCACACTCTATTTTTCACGCCCCGAATCCCATCGGGACGTGATTGGCACCCGTAGCCGATAAGGCCTTAGAGAACCAACCTGTACATATGTTAATTCATATGCATGCCATCAGAAACACCCTTATCACATAGGAGCTTAAAATGCTAACAACGAAATTCATGGAACCTGTGACATATATACTTATATGAAACTTGGCCGTTGAGGCCATCAAGTCAAAAACGACATGTACCTTTTACATTTATACACCCACATCTGTCTACAAAAGCCTCTAACAAGTGCATTGACCAAAATGAATTAAAATTCGAGACAAGTCCCGGCTTTATACAACATGTACAACACCAAACATATGTACAACTGTGACTCGAAGAAGCCTCGGACTAACTGGAGCTCACCAATGATCTGCAACAACTGGTAACCTACTGTGGAGGCCTACTAGTACCTGCGCCTGCAGCAAGTAAGGTAAATCCCCCAAGAGGGGTCAGTACGAAGAATGTTCTGAGTATGTAAGGCTCAAATGAAAATTTATGATATGTGAGTATGCCAATGAAACCAAATTCAAATGCATAACCAATATAGATAAGTCACTATACTGAACTTTGGAAACCATGTATATTGCTTTCTTTACTTTCTTTGTTTCTTTGATTCTATGGTTATTCATCTTTGCCTGTGAACTATGATACCCGAGCCCCGACTGAACAGTGGGTTTAACATAACATAACGTTATGTTGGGATTGGCTCGAGCTAGGCTTATGCCTCTAGAGCTGCCACCCTAAGAATCAAAGCATTAGGTTCGGCTCGAGCTAGGTTATTACCTCTAGAGCTGCCACCCATAAACTAACATATCAGGTTCGGCTCAAGCTAGGTTTATACCTCTAGAGTTGCCCCCTGTCAGGTTCGGTCCGAGCTAGGCTTATGCCTCTAGGATTTCCCCCAGATCCAACAATCTTGGGATCGGCTTGAGCTAGGCATTTCGCCCCCAAAGCAGCCACCCATACTTGTTCATTAACCACATATGCATTACTTTATTCTTTACTTTGAGATTGATACAATGATATTCACAAATTTACTTGAATCTTTGGATCATTAACCAATGAGTAAGAGAGGTGAGAATAACATTATTTGGAAATATAGCCTTTTGGGAAACATAACACTATTGGAACCATTAGATAATAATCAATGAACGAGATACATGAGCATAAACAATATTGGAATTTTGGAACACAAATTTATTGGGCTTTTGGAACATTATCAATGAATAGGAGACATGTGATTCATAATTGATCAATGAATAGGAAACTTGTGATAATAACCATTGGTAACCGGGAATAGGATACCTTAACATATTTTGGAATTGGACAAGTGTAACGTTAATGTGAATTCTATATGCTGCAGAAAGATACGGAAAAGGTAACCTTACATACCTGCACTTCCAAGTATGAATAAACAAGTCTATGTATGAACACAATAGTCCAGCTCCTTCTTTACGTCTTACTCTACAATACAAGTTCATACCGGAACTTACATTAGCAACTAGTCACTATACAGGCGTACAAGACAAAAATGAAGTATATGACTTCCGTATAACATCATGTCACCCCTTACAATAAAATCCAAGCCATTATCATATCAACAACACCACAACATTAGGCACATTGACCAAGAGATCATACATCGATAGCATTTCACACCACACTTACCCTTTACGCTTTTCTCTTTATCATTCCGTCACAATTACTCCTTCATAACAACATATGAACAACCATACATACTTAATACATTCCAACACTCCTCCATACGATACTTTAAAGTCATTAAGACGACATCACAAGTTGATAATTACATCCAAAAAAAGTAAAGGGGCCTTCGGGGTCGTTTAGATGCGAAAACATACAAAACGGAAAATTGGGCTGACCTGCGCTGCCACCTGTGCTCACATGTGGATGATTTATGCATACATATGGCCTCTGGAAAATTCCAAGGGCATCTGTATTGGCATCTGCGCCCGCAGATGCCCTCATCTGCGGGGGCTGATGCCCGTTTTTGTCCTAAATGGCCTCTTTTGGGTCTTTTAATTCCATGAATAGTCCATGATCATAACCAAACTTATTTTTAAATATTTTTGATCATATTAAACACAAACATTCATCCATGGTCTCACAACACACATAACAACACCCAAAACTACATTTTACGGCCAATACGACACCAAAACCATAACCAATTTCACAATAACAATTCCAAACGTTATACACAATGATTAAACAAAGTAAGACAATAATAACATCTCACATGTCAATATTTACTCCACCAAGTTCGTTTCCTTCAATGCCACAAGTGCATATTCAAGTTTACAAGACAAACCATCCTCCGATTTAGCAACCATGTAACATTTCACACCTTGTGAACTTCTCAATACTCCACCAACATAACCAACATAATATAAACCATCTATCATGCATAAAATATGTTAAACCATCTTAAGAAACACTTACCAAGTCTTACAATTTGATGATCTTGGCCACAAAGAGATGAGAGCTTAGGGTTTGTCTATTTGAGAGAAAAATGTGGAAAAGTTAGAAAAGGGCATGTGAGTGCAATGGTAATAAAAATCTAATTTTTCTCTATTTATAGTCCCTCAAGTCTCTCTTATCTCTTCCTTAGCATTAAATGCAAGGGTTCATTTTGTCAAATGGAGCAAATTGGAAGAATGGGTCAAAAATCTCTTTTGGGCCATGTCTTTCTCATGATATTTGGGCCTCATTTAGGGCCCAATTGTACAAGACTTTTAAATGCCCACAATTCAATACATAATTCATCAAATATCTCATTTTTTCATATTCCCATAATTGTTACGGTAGTCAGCTAGACTCCAAAATGTACGGGGTGTTACATTCTCCCCCCCTTAGGAACATTCGTCCTCGAATGTTAGTGTTATCATTTCAAAGTAAAAAATTACAAGTTTATGAACATTCTTCATGTCATCATATAAAGATATACTCAAAGCTTATAAATACTTACTTTTCATTCTTCCCCTTGGAACAAATGAGGGTACTTGGATTTCATCATTTCGTCAGCTTCCCATGTGACCTCTTCTATTTGCTGATTTCTCCAAAGTACCTTTACGGATGCTATATCTTTATTCCTCAGCCTCTTCACTTGTCTATCCAGAATGGCAATAGGTATTTCCTCATAGGTAAGATCCTCGGTAACCTGTACATCATCAACAGGAGTAAAATGAGATGGATCTTCTATGCATTTTTGAAGCATCGACACATGGAATACTGGATGAACTGTGGAGTGTTCTTGGGTTAGCGCCAACTATTACACAATTTGCCCAAATCTTCTAATAATTTCATATAGGCCTATATACCGTGGACTCAATTTCCCTTTCTTTCTGAATCACATTATCCCTTTCATTGGTGACACCTTCAGAATTACCCAATCACCTATGGCGAACTCAAGTCCTCTTCTTCTAACATCGGCATATGACTTGTGTCGACTCTGGGTCGTCTGTAATCGTTGTTGAATCAATTTAACCTTCTCCATGGCCTGATGAACAAGGTTTGGCCCAAGTAAAGCAGTCTCACCTGCTTCAAAACACCCAATTGGGGATCTACATTTTCTGCCATATAATGCTTCATAAGCCATTTTAATACTTGAATGGTAGCTATTGTTATAAGCGAATTCAATAAGAGGCAAATGGTCATCCCAACTGCCCTGAAAATCTAACGTGCATGCTCATAGCATATCATTAAGTGTTTGGATGGTACGTTCTGCTTGTCCATCAGTTTGAGGATGGAAAGCCATACTCAGATTCACCTGTGTACCCAAACTCTGATGAAAAGATCTCCAAAAATGTGCAGTAAACTGTGCTCGTCTGTCTGATATAATGGAAAGTGGAATACCATGTAACTGTACTATCTTTTTAACATATAATTTTGCATAGTCCTCAGTTGTATAAGTGGTCTTGACTGGTAGAAAATATGCAGACTTGGTAAGCCTGTCCACTATAACCCATATAGAATCCAATTTCTGCAGTGTACGAGGCAAACCTGTGATGAAGTCCATATTAATCATATTCCATTTCCAGACTGGAAGATTAATACATTGCATGTAACCTCCTGGTTTCTGATGCTCTACCTTGGCATTGGAGCACCCCTTCCTGTGTAAGATCGAATGCCTTTGTCAAATTCCGCTCTACATTCTCCTTTAACTGCATTAACATAGGATTTGCAAACTGCTTTTCTTTCACCTCAGCTATTAGCAAAGATTCAACCGCATTTTGCACAATAACTCCTTCATCTGAGGATTCAAGAAGACGAACCCCCAAGCTGGCTAAATGATGTATATCTTTGATTATCTCTTTCTTTTCTGTCAATTGGTCACTAGTGCTTTCTATTACCTTGCGGCTCAATGCATCTGCTACTACATTTAATTTGACTGGATGATAAAGAATATCAATATCATAGTCTTTTAAAAGCTCTAACCACCTTCGTTGCCTCAAGTTGAGTTCCTTCTGCTTAAAGATATATTGTAAACTTTTATGATCAGTATAGATATCAACATGAACTCCATATAAATAATGACGCCATATCTTTAAAGCAAAAACCACTCCTGCTAATTCAAGATCATGTGTGGGATAGTTTCTCTCGTGTGGCCGCAACTGTCATGAGGCATATGCTATGACATTACCGTGCTACATCAATACACATCAGAGGCCAACCCCGGAAGCATCACAATACACTGCATAACCTTTGATACCTTCAGGAAGTACTAAAACTGGTGTGGAGGTTAGTTTATCTTTCAACTTTTGGAAGCTTTTCTCACACGCATCATTCTACTGAAATTTTATTGCCTTATGTGTAAGCTTTGTTAACGGTGCCGCAATAGAGGAAAAACCTTCCACAAATCTTCTGTAATAACCTGCCAGTCCAAGAAAACTATGAATTTCTGTGGGTGTTGTAGGTCTTGGCCAATTTTTCACTGCTTTAATTTTCTGTGTATCAACCTGTATCCCTTCATCTGACATAGTGTGACCCAAGAAGGCAACTGATTTTAACCAAACCTCACACTTGGAGAACTTTGCATACAACTTACCCTCACGAAGAATCTGCAACACTTGCCGTAAGTGATTAGCATGGTCCTCTGGTGATCTTGAATAAACCAGGATGTCATCTATAAATACTGGACGAACACATCCAGGAATGGCTTAAACACCCTATTCATCAAATCCATGAACACAGCTTGCGCATTTGTTAGTCCAAATGACATAACTAAAAATTCATAATGGCCATACCGTGTTTGGAAAGTTGTCTTGGGTACATCGTCTTCTCTAACTCTGACTTGATGGTAACTCGACCTCAAGTCAATCTTTGAAAAATATTTATCACCCTGTAACTGATCAAACAAATCATCAATTTGAGGGAGGGGATGTTTGTTCTTGATCGTTACCTTATTTAATAGCCGATAGTCGATGCACATTCTCAACGTGCCATCTTTCTTCCGTACAAATAATACCGATGCACCCCACGGGGACATACTAGGCCCGATGAAGTCTTTGTCCAGCAAATCTTTCAATTGCTCCTTCAATTCACGCAATTCTGCTGGAGCCATTCTATATGGAGGAATAGAAATAGGCTGAGTGCTTGGAATCAAATTAATGCCAAATTGCACCTTCTTGGCCCGGCAATCTACCGTGGCATAACAAGAGGCCAATGTCACACCCCGAATCCCAACGAGGCATGATTGGCACCCGAAGCCGATATGGCCCGGGAGAACCAATCTTGCTCATGAACTTTCGCGTGCATAACCTCATATGAATCTCATTACACCTCATGTAACTATGTGGAAATCATAGATATGGAAACATATTACATAACTATACATATATGAAACGTGGCCGTTTGAGCCATCAAGTCTAAGTGGTCGTACATCTCTCACATCCGTATACCCACATACGTCTACAAAGCCTCTAACAGATACATGTACAAGACCAACTTAAATTCGGGACAAGTCCCCACTTTATACAACATTTACAACATCAAAACAAATGTACAACTGTGACTGGGAAAGTCCCAAACCAACTGGGGCTCACCAAAAATCTGCAAATACTGTCAACCTACTGCGGAGGTCTACTAGTGCCCGCACCTGCATCATTTAAAGTAAGTCCCCCGAGGGGGTCAGTACGAAGAATGTACTGAGTATGTAAGGCTCAAATTAAACTATATGATTAAGCAAATATATCATGAACTCAAATACAAATGAATGATCAATATGGATAAGTCACAATACTGAACTTTGGAAACCATGTATGTTGCTTTCACTACTTTCTTTATATCTTTACTTCAATGATTAATCATCTTTGACTGTGAACTGTGATACCCGGGCCCCAACTGATCAGTGGGTTTACATAACATAACGTTATGTTAGGATCGGCTCGAGCTAGGCTTCTGCCCCCAGAGCTGCCACTCTAAGAATATCGGGATCGGCTCGAGCTAAGCTTCTGCCCCCAGAGCTGCCACCCATAAATCAATATGTCAGGTTCGGCTCGAGCTAGGTTATTACCCCCAGAGCTGTCACCCATAAATCAATATGTCAGGTTCGGCTCGAGCTAGGTTATTACCCCCAGAGCTTCCCCCTGTCAGGTTAGGTCCGAGCTAGGCTTATGCCCCCAGGACTGCCCCCTAATTCAATAATCTTGGGATCGGCTTGAGCTAGGAATTTTGCCCCCAAAGCTGCCACCCATACTTCATCATTAACCACATATGCCTTACTTCACTTCTTTACTTTGAGATTGATACTTTCGCTTGTGAGAGATTGGTACTTCGCTTATGAGAGATTAATATAATGATAGTCACAACTTTCTTTGAAGCTTTGGATCAATCATCAATGAGTGAGAAACATGTGAATAAACATTATTGGAAATATAGCCTTCATGGAAACATAACACTATTGGAACCAGTGGGACAATGATCAATGAACAAGATACATAGTATAACCACTATTGGAACCTTGGAACATAACCTCGTTGGACTTTTGGAACCTTACTAATGAATATGAGACATATGTATAACTCTATTGGAACTTTGGATCATGACATGATTGGAATAATGCTATTCAAACTAAACAAGCCCTTTCTACCTCATTACTCTTGTTGAGATAGTTCTCTTAGACTTTACAACATATGACAACTTAAGAACTTCCGTCCATAAATAAGAACTAAGTGGGTCATGATTCGTCTAGGAGTAAAACCCATATGAATAACAATATATATCAACCTTAGTTGGAATACTATAGAACCCCCTTGGAATATAACACATTTTGAAACTTTATGACAATGAGCACTTCGGAATCAAATGAGTACTATGACAATGTGAACACCACATGCTGTAGAAGGATATAGAAGAATAACCTTACATACCTTTACATCCAAGTACGTACACAAGTCTATATATGAACACAACAGTCCATCTCCTTCCTTATGCCCCACTCTACATCACAAGTACATAACGAAGCTTATATTAGCAAGCAACTACCTTACAAGTGCACAAGATGACCATGAATCACATAGTTACTTTAGAACGTCATTTCGCCTTCTTACAATGTCATTTATCGCATCATCATGCCAACACTACCATAACATTCCACTCATTGACCAAGATTTCATACAACAATAGCATTTCGCACCACACTTACCCTTTATGCCTTCTCATTTCCATTCCGTCACATTTATGCTTATCAATAACCTTACAAAGTACATACTTTTGACACTCACCAGTTGCGTAACTATTGTTCAATGTCTTCATGTAGGGTGTAGTTGGTATCGGGTGTTACAGCCAACCAATCCATTCTCATGATCATATCAAAATCCACCATGTCTAATTCAATAAGATCGGCCCACGTATCATGACCACACACAGTTACCACACATTTACAATATACTCTTTTTGCAACAATATATTCACCAATCGGTGTAGACACTTCAATTGATTTAATTAATAATTTTGGTACCTTTGCAAATTTCGCAGCAACCAATGGATTAACATAGGAAAATGTAGAACCAGGGTCAATCAATGCATATACATTACATGAGCATATGGATAATGTACCTGTGACAACATCAGGAGAAGCCTTTGAATTTTGTCGATCCACCACAGCATAAGTGCAATTATGGACCCCACTAGTACTGGCTGCTCCTTTGGCACCTCTACCCTGACCAACAGACTACACACCTCGGCCCAAAGAAGGAGCTGGTGCTGATGACGCAACGGCCGATCCTGCCGGTCGTGCTATACTACCCATGCTCCTCTGGGGACACTCTTTCATCATGTGCCTTGTCATACCGCACCAGAAACAAGCATTTATCCCCACTCTGCATGCACCTGCATGAATACGTCTGCAGTGCTGACACTGCTGACGAGGAAAACCTGTCGCCTGTGCTTCGTGAACTCTACTACTCTGCCCAAATGAACCACCTCGAAACCCTCGAAATTGAGAGTGAGCACCCGCTGTGGAATGAGAGAACGAAGGTCTAGGTGGTCTAGGAAACATACGAGTCCTAGATCCTCCTTGAGACACCATAGATAGTCCCATAGGTCTAGCCCATTTAGATAGTCCCCTGTCAAATTCATGTGCCCTTCTTCTCTGTCATTGATCTTCCATTTTCTGGGCGAAGGCTTGAATCCTCGCTATGTCCATGTCCTTGTTCAAGGCAGCAATAGTGCAATCCCTTACCAAATATGGTTCTAATCGGTCCACGTATCGATGGACTCTATCTGTCATTGTAGCCACCATATTTGGAGCATATCGAGCCAAGGAATTAAATTGCAAACTATACTCTCTCACGCTCAAATTTCCCTGATGAAGATTTAAAAAATAATCCGCACGTGCCTCGCGGATCTCATAAGGAAGATAATAATCAAGGAAAGCCACTTTGAACTCTTCCCAAGTAGGTGGATTCGCACCAATATCACGGGATTTCTTCCAATCTTTGTACCACAATATCGCTTCCCTTTTCAATCTATATGCAGCAAGTTCGACTGTTTCTACCCCTGTCACATGCATAACTTCCAGATCCCACTAAATTTGATCCACGAAGTCCTGTGGATCTACTTTCGGATCTGACCCTGTGAATATAGGAGGGTCTAGTTTTAGAAAATCCTGTGTTCTACGACTTGCCACTCTAGCCGCATCATCATCATGTGTAATTGGACCAGCTCGTCCTTGACTCTGGGCTGCCACTAACTGTGTCAACATATGAACTGTATTTCTAAGATCCTGGTCTGTGGCATTCATTGGTGGTTCTGCGGGTACTTCTCTACCAATTGGCTCTTCTGGAGCTGGAAAAGTAGACGAAGACCGAGATGAAATTTCAGTATTCGCTCCACCTTGACTAGCTTGGTCAGGTGGTAATCGACTCATTCCTTCTTCAGCAGGCACATCTACCTGCTTCCCTTTACCTCTACTTCTTCTCGTGATCGGCATGGTTACTATATCAAAGAAAAACATTTACCATGGTCATATTTCAATTCAACTTACAACACTGGCTCTAATGCACTATCTAGAATCAAAGAAGAGAAAAAACATCCTAAATATCCCGTAGCCTCCTACTTATAAATGTGGTGCACAACACATTGATAAGTAAGACTCTACTCAGAAACGGCTTTGTATACGCCCTTAGAACGACCTGCTCTGATACCACTTTTGTCACGTCCTGAATCCCATCGGGACGTGATTGGTACCCATAGCCTATAAGGCCCGAGAGAACCAACCCGTACTTATGTTCATTCATATGTATGCCATCAGAAACACCCTTATCACATAGGAGCTTATAATGCTAACAACGAAATTCATGGAACATGTGACATATATACATATATGAAACTTGGCCATTGAGTCCATCAAGTCAAAAACGACATGTACATTTTACATTTATACACCCACATCTGTCCACAAAAGCCTCTAACAAGTGCATTGACCAAAATGAACTAAAAGTCGGGACAATTCCCCGCTTTATACAACATGTACAACACCAAAACATATGTACAACTGTGACTCGAAGAAGCTCCAAACTAACTGGAGCTAACCAATGATCTGTAACAACTGGCAATCTACTGTGGAGGCATACTAGTACCTGCGCCTGCAGCAAGTAAGGTAAATCCCCCAAGAGGGGTCAGTACGAAGAATGTAATGAGTATGTAAGGCTCAAATTAAACTGTATGATATGTGAGTATGCCAATGAAACCAAATTTAAATGCATAACCAATATGGATAAGTCACTATACTGAACTTTGGAAACCATGTATATTGCTTTCTTTACTTTCTTTGTTTCTTTGATTCTACGGTTATTCATCTTTGCCTATGAACTGTGATACCTGGGCCCCGACTGAACAGTGGGTTTAACATAACATAACGTTAAGTTGGGATCGGCTTGAGCTAGGCTTATGCCTCTAGAGCTGCCACCCTAAGAATCAAAGCATTGGGTTCGGCTCGAGCTAGGTTATTACCTCTAGAGCTGCCACCCATAAACTAACATATCAGGTTCGTCTCAAGCTAGGTTTATACCTCTAGAGCTACCCCCTGTCAGTTTCGGTCAGAGCTAGGCTTATGCCTCTAGTACTGCCCCCTGATCCAACAATCTTGGGATCGGCTTGAGCTAGGCATTTCGCCCCCAAAGCAGCCACCCATACTTGTTCATTAACCACATATGCATTACTTTATTCTTTACTTTGAGATTGATACAATGATAGTCACAACTTTACTTGAATCTTTGGATCATTAACCAATGAGTAAGAGAGGTGAGAATAACATTATTTGGAAATATAGCCTTTTGGGAAACATAACACTATTGGAACCATTGGACAATAATCAATGAACGAGATACATGAGCATAAACAATATTGGAACTTTGGAACACAACATTATTGGGCTTTTGGAACATTATCAATGAATAGGAGACATGTGATTCATAATTGTTCAATGAATAGCAAACTTGTGATAATAACCATTGGCAACCGGGAATAGGATACCTTAACATATTTCGGAATAGGACAAGTGTAACGTCAATGTAAATTCTATATGTTGCAGAAAGGTATGTACAAGGTAACCTTACATACCTGCACTTCCAAGTATGAATACACAAGTCTATGTATGAACACAATAGTCCAGCTCCTTCTTTACGTCTTACTCTACAATACAAGTTCATACCGGAACTTACATTAGCAACTCGTCACTATACAGGCATACAAGACGACAAAGAACTATATGACTGCCGTATAACTTCATGTCACCCCTTACAATACAATCCAAGCCATTATCATATCAACAACACCACAACATTACGCATATTGACCAAGAGATCATACATCGATAGCATTTCACACCACACTTACCCTTTACGCTTTTCTACTTATCATTCCGTCACAATTACTCCTTCATAACAACATATGAACAACCATATATACTTAATACAGTCCAAAACACCTCCATACGATACTTTAAAGTCATTAAAACGATATCACAAGTTGATAATTACATCCAAAAAAAAGTATAGGGGCCTTCGGGGTCGTCTAGATGCGAAAACATACAAAACGGAAAACTGGGCTGACCTGCGCTACCACCTGTGCCCGCAGGTGGATGAGGTACGCGTGCATATGGCCTAGGGAAAATTCCAGGGGCATCTGCGTTGGCATGTGCACCCGCAGATGCCCTCGTCTGCGGGGGCGGATGCCCGTTTTGGTTCGAAATGGCCTCTTTTGAGTATTTCAATGATATGAATTTTCCATGATCATAACCAAACGTATTTTGACATATTTTTGATCATATTAAACACCAAAATTCAGCCATGGTCTCACAAAACACATAACAACACCCAAAACTACATTTCACGGCCAATACGGCACCAAAACCATAACCAATTTCACAATAACAATTCCAAACGTTATACGCAATGATTAAAAAAATTAAGACTATAATCACATCTCACATGTCAATATTTACTCCACCAAGTTCATTTTCTTCAAGACCACAAGTGCATATTCAAGTTTACAAGACAAACCATCCTCCGATTTAGCGACCATATAACATTTCACACCTTGTGAACTTCTCAATACTCCACCAACATAACAAACATAATATAAACCATATTTCATGCATAAAATATATTAAAACATCATAATAAACACTTACCAAGTCATACAAGTTGATGATCTTGGACACAAAGAGATGAGAGCTTAGGGTTTGTCTATTTGAGAGTTCAATGGTAATAAAAATCTAATTTTTCTCTCTTTATAATCCCTCAAGTCTCTCTTATATCTTACTTAGCATTAAATGCAAGGGTTGATTTGTTCAAATGGAGCAAATTGGAAGAATGGGTCAAAAATCTCTTTTGGGCCATGTCTTTCTCATGATATTTGGGCCTCATTTAGGGCCCAATTGTACAAGAATTTTAAATGCCCACAATTCAATACATAATTCATCAAATCTCTCATGTTTTCATATTCCCATAATTTTTACGGTAGTCAGCTAGACTCCGAAACGTACAGGGTGTTACACTATTAGTTTATGGATGTTGATGTCAGTTTGATAGTTTACTTATTTATATATATTTAATGAAGCCCTTTTTCAACTCGATTGAAAATGAGATTAATAGAAGTTGAATGTGAAAGTGACACTTGAGCTAGTAAGGATTGGGATTAGAATAGTTCTCCTGCCATAGGTTAAGGTGGGTGCCAATCATGACCTGTTGGGTAGTGACATATTATTTTTCAAGTCATTTTCCGTACCTGGTTGAACATATAGTAAATGGAACTCAAGTATGTTGATGATCACAAACATTAGAAATGATATATTCACATGTTATAGGAGTAGGTGTTGCAAATTACATGGTGAATGGAGATAATTTTCAAAATTTTGAGCCCTTTCCGGATTTGATCTAGAAAGTATTTCCAAATTCAATGAAAAAAGATAATTCCAACAAGTATAGAATACAGTATAGAGCTTACAAAAACTCACTGTGCTATCAACAACTAAGAGAATTTTAGAGGTGATCATATAATATAAGCTCTATAAAGAATGCCAAAAAACTTATTAACTTTTTCAGTTGTACTTTGTATTCCAATGTCTTCATTCTTTGCCAATCCTTCCCAATATTTCTGTTAAGAATATGGAAAAGTCTTAAATTCCTTTTATCGTGACTGACTTTAATCATGATTTTGACTCTATCATGATACCTTTTTCCATCACAATCTTATATTTCTATTATATTTTTACTATATAGAAGAGCCAAGTTGGGGATGACCAATGGCAATATCATAATTTCTATTCAACATCAATGAAATTTATAGAGCATATTTGAATAAAAAGCATCTAGAGTTTGTACCATGCTGTCATTCCTCTTCTTATTCTGCGTTTCTCGGTTTCACTTGCCCAAATAGTTTCTCCATTGTTGTCTCAGATCAATTCTCAAATTTGACGAATAAAGGTATGATTTATGTTTGCTCGGATTTTTTTTTAAAAGTCTCCTTATTAAAGTTCCTCCTCTATTCTACTTGTTATGCTCAAAACCCTAAGTCTCTTCTTACTTTTATCTGTTTTTCTATTAGTATGTTTTTCCTTAAGAAAATTTTTGACATTTTTATACTTAAGTTATTATAATCAAAGGTTATTTTCCTCTTTCATCCCATTTCCTTTTTCTATCCACCCGTCTTCTCCATCATTCTTCATTTTTCTTTCTTAATCAAAAGTCTGTTTTTTTGCTAGAATGAGTTGAATATTTGGCGGCAAATCTAAGAGGTGAAGGAATCATTAAATTAGACCAAATTTTAAATAGAAAATTCCTTTGTATACACAAGATATGATAAGAAGTGTGTCGTCTAAAATGCACATGTCTTTCTTAAAGAGTTCTGTTTGATAAAACTAATGATTTTTCGTATCTGTTTTCAGAAACTTTTAATTGTAGGATAGGTAATTGATAGCGAGTTTTCCAAACTTATGTTATTGAGCTCTGAAGTCTGGAGATTGCACAATCATTAATCCACATATCTAACCTACTGATGGGAAGCTGAAGGGAGTTCAATGATTCTTGATTTAGTTTAAAGTGAGTTACTTTATAAGGTACACTAATTTAACTATGAATCTAAATTTAGAGTGTTCATATTAGATGCACTTAATGTTTTTTGAAAGCATTCTTAATAGCCTTATAGTAGTATAAGTGTACTAATCTTGAGGAGGTGACTAAATTTCCTAGATTAAACATTGCATAAATGGATAATTCATGTATTAAGATGATTTGGTACGATTTTCTTATTTTAACTCTTCCTCTTTTACTTTCTTATAGTTGTATAGAGAATATGAATACAAATAACCATCACTCTGAGTATGTTTAAAGTTAAGATTCTTGTGGGCATCTCTCTTCGTTTGTAAAATTGACCTTCTTAATCAACTTTTATATCATTAAATCATTGACAGATACTGTTAATCTCCCTTAGGCATAAAGTGATTATTTTTGGAATGAATTTATCTCGCTTTAATTATATGTACTCTATCTATGTTTGATATCCTCATTTACTTATTTGAATTGTAATGGGTGTTGTATAATGTCTTCCTACAAGAGGCAAGAAGAAAAATTATTTGCATCTCTTAGTAAGATAAAAGTGTAACATATATTTTTCTGAAACTTGATAAGGGAACAAGTCCATATGTGTTGAATTGATGTGTTCATGTAAATATCCTTTCTTTTTGGTAAAAATGTTTTAAAATATCGATTACAAAAGTATTCTACATGAAAATATAATACTTCATCCGTTCCAAATTATGTGGCACAATTGGATTTCGAAATTGATGCCCACAAGCATCTTGATTATTTCTATTGTGGATGTACCTGACTTGATGTTAGTACTGTAAAATTTATTCTCAATCTCTATTCATTTGATTGTTTATGAATTTAGACACATATTACTGCAGTAACTATTGTGTGTGCAGTGTAAGTTATTGGTTGTATCTATGGAAGCACCAACTTGGGTTATACATTGCTTTTAGGTTCTGATGTACCTACTATTTTTAAAACTTTTTTGAATACTTTGTTTCTTTGCCTTGTTCCTGGGTTAAAACTTCAGATCAACTTTTAATGTTTAGCGGTAATTATTTTTTGCATCATTCCTATATAATTTGGAAGAGGAAATGAACAAAATGGTCATTAATGTATAGGGGTAGGAGTGTAGGACTATTTTGGTACTTAGTATATGGAGGTTAGAGGTCTATATTGATTGTTTGAGCTTTATACGAATTAATGATATTACAATTCATTTAGCCTTCACCTAACCTACTTATAACAACAACAACATACCCAGTGTATTCCCAAAAAGTGAGGTCTGTAGACACCTAACCTACTTAATTTCTTTCAAATCATACAAAGTCAAACACACTCTTAACAAGAGCAAATGGATAGTCAGATAAAGGCCGCAATCTCTCCATGAGAATGGTTAAGAAAAATGAAGTTTGAGGATTAATATAAAGAGGAAAACAAAGCTATACATAATTACCAACTGTCTGCATGTTAATTTACTATTTAGGTCAATAACTCTGTATACATATTAGATGAAAGTGACACTCATGATCAGATCTTAGATTCTAAGAAATAAATTCTTATAGAACAGAAATGATAATCAACACTTGCAACATCTCATGTGGTCTTCTCCTAATTCAAAGTAAGTCCTTTGAGACTCTTAGTTATTAGTGAACTCACAAGCCCCTGGGAGAAGTGTTTGTTTTGGGAAAAAAACCTCACCATTTTTCTACTTATTGAAACTAAGTTTTTTACTTCAAATTCAAAGTACACAGGTCAAGCTTCATTTTTTATTTGTAATCCCTACTTCCACCTACCAAAAGAAGAAAAAGAAAAAGATACCATTGACCTTTTTTATATTGATCTCATTTTGTTTTTAACAAATAATTTGTGAAGGGATTCGTAATGTCGTATTTGATTGCTTTTAATTTTATTTGTCAATTTTGAAGATCTTTAAATCTTCTAGCAGTGCCGCATAAACTTGAAAATTCTTTAATATGGGAATAATTAGTTTTAGAACTATATTCACAAACACTCTACTTTGCGGTGCGTGAATGGAACATCCCTTTAATTCCAAGTAATGAAGGTGATAACATAATTCATGACTTGTGTTGATTCAACTTGTAACTTTTATTTTTCTTTTAGGTAATTCAATCCAGCGTGCTAAAGAATAACAAATTGCTATCTTTTTAATAGCTCATAAGTTATTTGACAAAGAATCTGATTGTTCCTATATTATTATAATTTTTTAATTTGAATGCAGGTCCATTTGGGGTTATTGATCTCTATAAAACAAGTTTCAAGTATCTAGATACTCACAGTGTATGCTATCTTTTTCATTTCTGTTCTTCATCTAACAATTTAAACTAATTTACTTGGAATATACATCAAGTTTGCAATCTATTTAGAAGTCGTAAGGTAGGGATCAGAACCAATCAAATGAAACAAGAGACAAGTAGTAAAAATAAGAGTAGAAATGAATCATAATAGATCGAATGAAAGGTGGAGACAACATGCGACATATATTCATGAGAAGTTATTTTTCTTCATTCACTCTGCTCCCCCATATAATTGATGCACCGCTTGTGAGACTTTCTTTAGACCATGAACTTTCAAGTAAACGACCAATAAAGTTTTCAATTTTTTGTGTAGGTTGTCTCTAATATTGTTGATTACTTTTACAGGAGATTTTTTATGCTTTTTTCATTGGGAAAAATCATAGATTTCCTAAAGCTATGACATTTGCACTGCTTAACCAGTTCATGCAAGTACATACTCATATTAAAACCACACAACAATCAAAGCGTAGTATTGGACAAAGATGTATGACGGAGTTGAATTACTTACTAGCAAAAGATGTTACAAAAACTATGAATAAGTGGTGCCTCAGGACTATCATTTTGTATATTATCTTTGTGGAATTTCAAACAGGGAGCAACGTTCATATACATGTTTTGAATATATATGCTCTGATTTATAGATAGTTTCTATGTTTGTCACTTTTATTACGGATGAAATTGTGCTTCTGTATTTGTAAAATTATAGTAAATGTTTCAAGGTGTGTACTCCTATTTAGAGTTTAAATCATAGATGCCTAAAGATTAGACAGATGCGTAAATTTAAAATATTGGGTCCGTGCTATGCACGAACAAATCTCATCCAGCATTATATAAACCACAGTTGATGCGTTGACATGCTTCCTGTCAACATGTGTGCTTCCAAGAATTAAAATTAAATTTAAGGATAGTCTTGTAATTTAAGTAATATTTTATGTTATTGGTGGTTGTACTTGCTGCTTTTGAAATTAGATGTACCTATTATTTAGATAAAATCATCACCATTAAATATTTTATTTCTACTTACATCCCTTATCTAAAAGCAATTGTTTAAAGATATAAAAGTTAATTGGTCTTTAAAGGGGTAATTGATTGGTTGTTAGAGAATATTATTTTTAATCTTAGAAAAATATTTTTGTATATGGACTACTTTATCCTTTTGCTTTAACTTTGTCGGTTTAGCTTTGTACAAGTTGATGTGAGTTGTGTAATACCTTTATTCTAGGCTTCATTTTCACCCTGCTTTATGTATTTATAAATTTGAGTTGTCTCATGCAATTTAGTTAATATATCAAACTTTGACGTCCTTTAAAATTTATGAAAAATTTATTTCAGATTGTTCATGTTATTTCTACTATATTAAAATTTACAAGCATGAGTTCAAGAAGTGGGTTTCAACATGTGGGCTTCCTGGAATTTCAATTTAAATTTTAGGGCAGTTTTGATATTGTACTTACTTATATAGACTTACCTCTTCAATAATATATACGCGTGTCTTTCTTTAAAAGTAAATAAGTATACGTGTCTTTTGTTCCTGACACTGTGACACAATATATTGTATTCTTCTCCAGCTTCTTTTTTTTTCACTTACGCCCTTCATCTTTTCATTCTATGAGCTCTTCTCCGCTTTTACAGGTGAGCTATCTTTAAATTTTTGGACACTTCTTCCTTTTTTTTCTTGATTTCTATGTCTGATTCTCTCGATCTAATTTTTATTTTTTTATTAATCTGGTTGAATTGTTCTTCACCAAAACAATGATTCACTTTTATCCTACAAGTTTTGTGAAACAAATTTCCAGCTAATTTTTCTTCGTTCTTCCTATATTTTACATGTAAAACATAGGCGTGTTAGAAATCTGTTTGCCTATTACCTGTTCGACAGAAATACAATAAGCTAGAGACAAAGTACTTGAACTAAATTGAGAAATTCTGAAAAGAAAACCCAAAATAAAGGTAAAAAAAACTGGTGCAAAGGAGAGAAAATTGGTATTGTTACGATTTGGTCGAATGGATTTAAAAAATTGCAAATCCTGTTGATTTTACTAATTAAACTTACTAAAAGCTATTGTGGAGTACCTGAACCATTGACCTTTTTATTATTTTGTGTCAATTATAAAATACTCAACAACAATAGGGAAAGGTTATGTAAGTTCATTATTATATCAGTTATTTATGTTACCTTTTAATTTTACCTTGCTTATGTTCAATGTTGGAATTGATAAAACTGAGTTACTTTACTTTCTTTTTTATTCTTCTTCTAAAAAATAACATCAAGGCAATTAGTTTTAATTTCCATTTTATTAAAACCATTTATTGTTTAGTAAGGAATTAGTACTTAGTTACACTTATGTACTATACCTTTAGTTGAGGCTGGATAGTGTCATTGTCAAGTGAGTGAAAAATTCAAAAATATGATCTATGTTCCTAAAAGATAATATGAAGATGGATGAACTTTTTACTCACTTTGAAAAAACATCAACAATCTTCAAACCTGATGGCATACTTCCTAAAAATATTGGTAAGAAATTACAATGATGCAGGGCTACAATTAACTTTAGAGCTAAATAACAATTAAAGAAAATGTTATTGAAATTAATCCTTGGGTGAGTCAGTTTGACAAACGTGCACTGACATTGTTCATCATTGTTGATCTAAGTTGATATGTACTTCATATGGTACATATTGTATTCTCATAGATTTCAGTCCTAATGTATTGTACTTATGTTCTCAAAATGCTTCTTTCATGATTGTGATACTAAAATTTGCAATGTTTTCAAGAACAAAAAAGTGCCCACGGAGAGTATCTGCTATCCAAGGCTAAAAATGTAAGAGAGGGGATTCTATCTGATCATTTTGAGGCAAAGTGTGCTACAAATAAGGCAAACCGAGAGAGGAAGATAGCAAGGTGGGAGGAGCTTTTGCTTAGGTATGAATTTTGCTTGCTTACATGCTCTAGCTCTTAATTTATACTATTTACTAAATCATGTAGTCATAATCGTCAGTTAGTTGAGTGTTATTTTTAACAAAGTGGTTGAATAAATTCTATTAGCAACAGGAAGTGTTGTAGGAGTAATTATAACATAACTTTACTTTTCCTCTTTTGATGTGTGGAGTTATTAAAAACTTTATCATCATTTAAAAAATGCAGAAAAATACCTTTTCATTGGAGTTATATACTATGATACTGTTATATACAATGATAGTTAAGTGACTGAAATTAAAAATAAATAACATGCATGTTCACATCCAAAAAGTGAACATAGGAAGCCCTATTATGCTCTTACCATGACAACAGGAAAGTGGTTGCTAGGTTTATATCTCATGTCCGTTTTCATTCTTCTTTCCATGTGTGTATGCTGCTCCATTTTTTAGTTGTTCTTACAATAGTTGATTGTCTCCGGTAATATGTTTGTTATTTTTTGTTGTAATTCTTTTTATCGTTTCAGTTCTTTGTGTTCCTTAAGATTTAGCCATGAAAATGGATTGTGGTACCTTACTCAACTGAAGTGAGGTTACACCTTTGAATTTAACCATTCAGTATCTAAAATCTGTTGATCCAGCTGATATAAATTCATGTCACATAAAACATATAAAAGAAGAAAGTGCTTCTACATTAGTAGTTTTTTTCTATTTCCAATGCTAGAACTTCATGAGACCTTTGTTTCAAAGAGGAAACTAATAGAGCTAATTAGGAAGATGTTTTTAAGGCAACTTACTTTAGAGTTTTGCATATTGATAAAGGGAAGTTTGGTTATTTAAATATTATTGATGCATTTAGAGATCAAGTGAAGAAACATAAGAAGAAATAAAAGGATAATTCCAGTAGAATTGGGCGTGCATCATTTTGAGGGAGATGAGTTAGGAAGTTTTTTATTCGATATGTCAACAAAATTGTATATATAAAAGAGAGATGGCATAATCAGGTATTATGAAAAATTAGTCGTATAGATAAGGCATAATTTGAGGGAAATAAATTCTTGAACTGCTCAGAAATCAAGTCGATTTACTCTATAGGCACAAATTTTAGAAGTTCGGTTCATGAAAAACATTAGGTATTAGTGAATTAATAAAGAAAGTAGGTATATGTGAATAGAGGGAGGTCACCTGATTCTGTGTTGTGCATAGGAGATGATAGATTGGCCAAGTATGCACGGCGGTGGATCGGACGATGACTAATACACACAAAACAAAAATATTGGACTAACTTGGACATGAGAACATTCTTAAATTCTGATCAGCAGCTAGGAAGTGAAAATATAATGATAGATTGAATAAAAATCTTACCGAGAGTAAGAACATAAAGGACATGTTATGTTGATGTTCTGGAAGTTCATTGTAGAGGGTTAAGGGACATGTATAACATTTCAGTTTCTGATTGTCGAAATGATAACAGTTGCGTGCCTAGCTTTTTAGAGAAATTGCTTTGACTTGGATGTACCTTGAATAAGTGTATTGTTGGATGAATTAAATAAGATGGTTCTTATAACCAAAGTTAAAGATGGATCTGATTTAGTTATAATGCTTCTATGTAAGTTATTGACATTGAAAGTTGTCAGAATAATTAAATTTGTTGCTCGGATTTAAACCAATTTTTTTCATTTTATATCCTTATGTTTGGAATAATGTGGTTAGAGTATATAACAGTTGTTGGTTATTTGGTACTTCTGAAGGACATTTCTAAAGCTTAAAGACTTCCTTTTTTAAAAAAAAATATTTGGGCTTCTTTTTTACAAGTCAGTTTGTTTGATAAAAGAAGTAATAAGATGGCATATGCACTTATGTATATGATTTGAGTAATATATTTTATGTATGCTAAACTTTTAAAGAAGCTTGCTAGGTACTCTCGGTACGTGGAGCCATGATGGAATGAATGCAAGTCATAGTTACTGGTGAGCTTATTGGTCTCTCTGAATAAGAACATTTCAATTGTGATAATTCATATTATAGTAACGGTGAAGGTGAACTTATACCTTGATTTTGGAGATCAAGAATGTGGCATTGATTCAATAGTTGATTATCTATGCATTGCCTTTTAAGGCACTTGCAATTATAAAAAGGCATGTGATTATAAATTCATATCAAGTCTCCTATCCATTTGTCATACTTTCCTTTCCCAAAACTTGATCAGAGTTTTAATATTTTCCTCAAAAGTTCAGCTGAGACCACAAGTTCATAACAATTGATGGGGACCAAAATCTTCCGAGGAGGAAAGTGGCTTTCTTTGTGTTGTTGCTCAACAACCTGTTAGTATTGTGCGTTGGCATAAAGTATTCTTCAGAAATATGAGTGCAATCAAGAAATACTATGACCCAGTTAGTATCTTATGTTATGATCATTGCACTGTTTATAAATCGAAAACAAATATTTCTGATGTACAATTCATTATTTTTTTTTGATTTTTGATTTAGTTTGTGTTTTGCCACTTCTAAGTTGTTCTAATTTGAATTATTGAAATGACATTTACTCTTGTGCTTACAAGCACACATGAACTATACTATTTATACATTCAATTATAATTTATTTAGCCCATGCTTGTACAGACTTATCACGTCTAGTTAACTAATAAAAGCACATCACCCTTTTCTGCAGACTATTTGGTTGTGGATTTTCTTAGGAAGCTAATAAGCTCTCGACTATAGATTTTGAAATTGAATATTGAAATTTAAATTTTTGAGTTTTTGAAGTTGCAATTTTTAGAAATTGAAGTTATGTTTGAAACATGCATTTTATTTGAAAAAAAATAATAATGTTTGGTGCGTGAAAGTCTCAAAAATCTAAAAAATGGTCGGAATCAATTTTTGGAAACATGAAAATATTTGAAGATCAGATTTTTAAAATCTGTTCCAATTTCATGATCAATAGATTTTTGAAGATAAATCTTTAAAATCTGATTCAAAATTTATGATCGAACGCTAGCCAAGTGGTTTGCATCATTACTATATAGAGAATACATAATTACACCCCTCAAGTAAGACCTTTTTTTCTAAAAAGACACTTGGACTTTGTGGATCCTATTACCTCCTGAATAATTTTCACTGAAAGCCTTGGGATCTACAAACCAACCATATTACCAACCTAATTTCGATGTTCTGTAACTAATGGAACTGATGGAATTTTTTATGCGATGCTCAGATCTCCGAATGTTGACTAAAGTCAATTATATAACTTAGAAACTTCCCAAAATAAAAAACTCGCATAAAAGTCTCCCAAACACGTCGGAAATCATGCCACCCACTCTCGCAACTCACATATTGTTACGACCCAATTTCTCAAATCATGATGGCGCCTACTCTAACCAACCAGTAGGAAAACCAACCCATAGTCTGAATCGGCTAGTAGCTGACTAATATGAAGAATAAAAAATAAGATCCAATGTAAGTAGAAGAGTCCAAAGAAATACAACAGAATACCCCAAGTGGTGATGCTAGTACAAGAGCCACTAATATTCCAGAGTACAAGCTGAACAAAATATGAATATACCTATATGCAGAACCATCTCAGAACCATACCTATATACAATGTAAAGACCAGTCCAGCAAAAGTGGGAGATCAGGTACACTCCGAACGTCTGAAGCTCACCTCAGGTCTTCGGTCTATGATTGCTCCACAAGATGCACAAATCAGCGACGAAAACTCATACTAAGAACTGTAGGGGGTATAAGTGTAGTATGAGTACCAACACGAGGTACTCAGTAGGCATCGACCGATTGAGCTCCAAAGACAATGCAAATATGAATCAAATGTAAAACAGGTGTAAGTAGTGCAGGTAACTATCTATAACAAGAGATATCATAATGTTAGGACTGTAAGTCAAGCTAAGGGTAGCTAACATAAGGTATCACCCAACCGGTATCTTGAGACCAAGCTATCCAACAAAGGCTAGTCCCTGTACCATGATGTGATGAAAAAGGAGAGATGGGATAAATAACAGATATATGAAAGAAGGGTTTACAAATGGTATGTAGTGATACTAGGAAGGAAGAAGTGTATAAATACAAATATATATATACACACACCACCATGGGTATAACTAGTCATATAGTGTAAATATACTTTCTAGGCCGGGCTAACTAAAGGAAGCGGGCCCAGTATATTGAGAATCGTGACCAACTAGGGGAGCTAATTCTGACATAAGAAGGGTCCCCAAACAGGGTATGTATGTCTGCCTATAAGGCTCAGAATACCAAAAGCTCACTCTAAACGTAAGTATAGAATCGGGGATACTCGAGTCCCCATTTGACCAACTATAACTAACAAGTGCCGGTCCCACCGGAGCTGTAATCACTAAAAAGCCATAGTCAAGTAGTCAGAATCTAATCGACCAGTCTTGACACATTAGAACCTAACTGGCTATCATTCCTCTTTCGGTAAGCTAGAAAGGTACACACTACAAATAAAACCCGACCTGGACCACATAATTTGGAGGGACACTAAAGCACATTGAACCACCCAATCGGTCCCCCAAAAACCATGGTGGGATACACAAGTGAGAACCATACTTGTGATAGACGATGCATAAAAGGAACAGAATGGTAAGCAGAACTGAGTGTTGATGCCGAGTGAAACCAATACCAAGTCTAAGCAAACCAAGTATACACACCCCCTGCAGCTCACCAAGTTTGTAAAGGCGGGACTTATGACGACCAACCTCTTTTAGCACTATGGCTTTAAGACAGAGGGGCCCGCAGGGGTCTCGACAAGTTCGCATACACTGCCTGGTCCTGAACCAAGAGTTCCATAATCATAGTCCTGAGCCATATGTCATAACAGTAGCTCTGAGACCAATGCTCCATAATCGTATAATAATAACCATCGGACTCGAACTAGACCCTAGGGTAGTAACCAGAGGTCTCATAAGGTAAGAATCAGCCGCTGGATTCGAATTGGGCTCACAGGGTAATAATGAAAGGCTTGATAAATCATAACCATAAACTGATGCCGGAATTGAACTGAAAGTCATAGTCAATGTAACCATAATTTAGCACTCCTATCGGAGGTCAAACTCAGTATAAGTCAATGTTAGACCACGCTGGAGCTCCTAAGTGTATTATAACTAGTGATAAACTAGTAGTCCTAAACCAACAACCAACCCATATATATTTACCCCTGTATCTAAGACTACAGTCTCGAGCGCATTCTAACCAGCCTAGTCATACTTAGGTCTGGGGTAACACCTACCGATATACATGTGTCATCTAGATCTAAGAGACTTCCCTATAAGGCTATCTACCTAGAAAAATGGTAGCGGGGCCTCCTACCGGGCCCTACAACTCATTCTAGTGATAAAACCTACCCAAACTGAAGCTAAGGTGCCTCACTTCTAACCCAAAGTGTTGACGAGGGACCAAGTCTAGCCCTAAGGTAACTATCTATCAATAAATAGGAATTAAAACCTAGCCTCTGATGGTAGGTTCACTAATCGGCTACTACATGCGCGAACTACATGTAACCAATGCATGCCATCACCAGTATCTACACAAGTCAAGGTAAGCACCCACAGATCCATAGACTGACTCACAACTCTTCAGTAAGGTGTAAGGGAACTAACCTGGTATCCATGGTCTCGTAACCAAGGCCTCGGGCCCAATAGAATAATATACGACATAATCATAGGGTATATCTATAAGCAAGAACCCAGACAAGAGACTAATCAGATGCATATCATAGAACTAGGTATACACTATCAGGGTATGACATCAAGGATGCGTATCATACTACCAGGGGAGAATAATCAGGTAAATACCACTGGAACGGGAAGATACTTCCCAAGGTCCCATAATAGGGATCTCCAAGACCAATCTAAGGTCACGTATAATACACAACCAATTAAGTCTACCAATATACCGAAGCTAGGGTGGGTAGTCTAGGCTAAGGTTCATATAATAATCATGCTACAGTGAAGTCCGTAAAGTATAGGTCAAAAGATAAGTCAAGCATCATAGGTCACACCCACGTCTAACACATAATTAATATCAAACAATGTCTAATAGAACACAGTAGACCGAAGAGTTCCTGTACACCGTCGAAAGCATATCCTCAAATCAACTACATAAGAGCCTTCTCCTTCCGAAAGTCCTCCAATCGTTGCAATACTATCACAATTATAAACTACAAGCCAAAACATGACTATCGATACCCATATTACATTAGTTCGTAAAATGATCGATCAATCTATATGGGGCCCACTTGCAAAATTGCAAAAATCAAAACCTTCACAGCGTCCCAATTCACCTCTTGACCAATAGTCACAACTACCATAACCAAATTCGAGCCCAAATAACACCTCAAACACCATTAACAGTAGAAACACCACCAACATAAGCAAAAACAATCAAAAAACCAAGAAAATGTACCGTATAAATGACGAGAACGATCCCACAGGTTAAAACATGCCAACCCCAAGCTTCGACCTCAAGAGAATAGCTCAAAGTTGAGCTTTTATATCCAAAAAAGGAGAATATAGCCATGTCCACCACTTGGAGTGAGAGAGAAGAGTGTAAAACATATATATATAGGCTGTAGGTAGCGATAAAGCACCCTTTTGGCCACTTAAGCGCCCTTCGCTACAGCACCATAAGTGGCCGCTTAAGCGCTGCCCACCAGCCCACCGAGTGGCCGCTTTAACGTGCCCTGGGTGGCTTATATGCGCATGTGCTAAATCCAATCCTTGGCCTATTAAGCGCCTGCCTATGCCATGGAATGACCGCTTATGCGCACCAATGGGTGCTTAAGCGCTAGGCATTAGAGCCTGCCCATGACCAATGGCAAGGATGACCAAATTCGACCCCAAATAATAGCTCAAACACCATTAACAGTAGAAGCACCTCTAATGTAAACGAAAACAACTGTAAAACCATTAAAATGTATCGTAGAAATAACGAGAATTCTCCCATGTTCAAACATGCCAACCCCCAAGCTTGGACCTCAAGAAAATAGCTTAAAGTTGAGCTTTTATGTCCATAAATGGAGTATATAGGCATGTACACCACTTGGAGTGAGAGAGAAGAGTGGAAAACATATATATATAGGATACAGGTGGCACTAAAGCTCCCTTATGGCCGCTTAGGTCGCTTAAGAGCCGCCCACTGCCCCACTGAGTGGCCGCTTTAGCGTGCCTTGGGTAGCTTATACGCCCATGTGCTAAAGCCAACCCTTGGCCTCTTAAGTGCCTGCCTATGCCATGGAATGGACGCTTTAGCGCACCAATGGGTGCTTAAGAGCTAGGGTATAAATCCTGCCCATAGCCACTTAAGTGTATGGCCAATGACAAGGATGACTTAGTCCTGGGCCTTTCCGACTATGTGCTCGGGATTGATCTGGGATCCCGTGTACACATATGAGCTACACTACCCGACTGATTTCATGATCTGGAATTAATAGATCTGTCAGAATTTCCATTAGTAGTTGTTTCGACAAGAAGTGGGCCCATGCCCCAAGGGCTGACATAGCAAAGCCAATGACTGACCTATAGCCCAAAACAATTTTTGGAGCCTGTAGACCCAAACCAAGGATCCATCTAGCCTAAAGTTGATGTTTTGGATCCGTTGAGATGGTTAGAAATGGCATCCGAGGCCTTATAACTAGAGTTTATACCCGAGACCCATATCCGACTACTTGAAACCTCTAAATAAGGAAATGACTAAAAGCTAAACGATCTGCCTGATGACTGAACCATTAGTCCCAGCAAGTCACAAACAACCTGGGGTAGCTATAGGAAAGTTCTACGCACTGCAAACATATGCAAATAAGGAAAATGAACTGGAGGGTCACTACACATATGCTATAATGCAACAACGAGGAGGGGAAAAATAGTCAAAAATAGAAAAATCTGAAAATCTTTACGAGAGTTGTTTCAAATTTAGGTGTGAAACTAAAAAAAGGATAGTTTAGGTGTATTTTTGATACTAACTCTTAATTAATTTATCTCATTTTTATATAACTTTAGCAAAATTGAAAATGAAAATAGTGAAAAGAATCAATGAATTCACTAAAATTTGCAAGAAATTGAATTAAATCTCACATAAAAAAAATGAAATGATATATTTTAATCATCTTAAAATTTAATGAGTTTTATATAATTATTCAAAATGTAAGAGAATTTTTCAGATAAAAAATTAAAATGGAAGATAGTTAAAGTAACAATAATAATAATAATAAATGGGAGAAGTCGTGGAATGATGATGAAAGAGGAAGTGGGTTTGGTTGGGGTCACATGAGAGGGGGTTGAGGGTGGGGTCTGATGGAGATGAAAAAATGATCAAGGGGGTAAGTATCTATTGCTTAGATTGGTATTCTTCCATGATTTCTTCAGCCAATTTTCTTTCTTTATCTGTGAATTATTGGAGAAAAATGGAATTTTGTCGATTCAAACTCGATTTTTGATGAAAGTTCATATTTAGGATCCTTATGTTATGGTAAACAAATTTTGATAAAAAATTACTGATTTATCAATCGTGTTCTCATTTTTAAACCGCTTTTGAACATGGAAGTTTGGGGTTTTTCGATTTGATTCTAACTTGATTTCAACTCTATTTTTGATGCAATTTTAAATTTGAAAACTTTAGATTATGGCTAAAGTGATTTTCTACTAAAATTTTATTTTTCCCATTTGATTTCAGGATTGATTGTTGAGGTGAATTTGAACTCGGAACTAAAGTATATTAATATGGGTATCGTTGGACTCATATTTACATGTATATATTATATTTGAATAGATTGGGATTGCTAGGAGGCGTCTTAGGAGAGTAGAGCTTCCCTTTGATTCTTTGGGCTGTGATTTAACTTTACGGGTCTTCTTGAAGGTAACTTGAGATTTATCTTGACTCTTTTATGAGGTGTTTATGTGCTATGTGATAGTTTCTTATATATTGTAAATAACTGGGTATTTGGGGGTCTCATATAGATGAGATGACGAGCATCTATGAGAGTACCGGCGTTTATTGTTGGGTTAAAAGTAATAAAAATGAACATCTTGGCTGTTATCTCTACTTGTTGACATGTTTATGGTAAATGGTGTTGATAAATGACTTATTGATCATGAATAATTTGATAGTGAGTATCTATTTGAGGGTTTGAATCATGCTTAGTGCAATTTGATGGAATAATTGGGGATTTAGTAACTACTTAAGGTATAAAGAGATTGTAGCTATAAATGAGAAAGTTATAAAGAGGAATTCTGGCCTATTTGCCGTGTAATGTGAGTGAAAATGAACTTCTGAACAATCTTGTTGATAAGTATATTTTCCTTTCTAGCATTTGAGTCTAACTGTGTCATAATTGAGAAAAAGTTAGAAAAAATTATCGTGTAAAGAAGGCTATGAGTTGGGTGAATTTTCAATTTTTACACTATCTATGTTGATTATCATTATCATTATCGTGATGCCTGCATAGGTGTCACGATCCAACAAGGAGAATCATGTGGGTTCCTACTCTATTTTAACTAGATAGGAAAACCCTTGCCACCCATTCAATTAATAAGCAGAAGTCATTAATAAAATAATTTATAACCTCATTAATTTAATTACAAAATATCACAATTCTTGGGTAAAGATACAATTAAAGAAAAACATCTTTTCGAGGACCTAGTCTAGACATATACAAGAACTACTAAGATAAAGGACAAACACAAGACTCAACTTCTACCATAGGAATAGGATGAGAAGAAGCTGCTGGAGATCACTGGACGCATCATATAAGAAACATCAATTGATCCTCTAACAAGACTATACCCCAAAGAGGGTATAACAAGAGTAGTGTCAGTACAAACACATGTACTGGTCGGTAGGCATAATCAACTGATCAAGATTAAATCACACAAACATAACATAGAAATCAAAGAGCAAGCATGCATATATAATAACCTTATTTCATTTCCTCGTTTCATATTATAGACTATCACTCTTTTACCATATTCTCACTACAAGGCCTTATTCAGTTCTTATGACATCTCACTATCGGCCACTAGGTTCATGATATAACACTTATTAATAATTGATCACCTTCCCACCATAAATCATTTAACCATAGATTTTTTCTCTCCCTCATCTGACACTACTCACCACAAGTTAGATTAATTATTATACTAAGGACACTTAATCAATTGTTTGTAAACAAGCAATAAGCAAGTCAATTAAATCATGTAATTAAACCAGTTTACCACAACGGTATTTTTTTAATACCAACCAAGCCAAGTTAATAAATAAGATCCCAGTTATGCATGTTTATGCTTCATTTATTGCCAACAATAGGAAAAACTTCTAACTAAATTAGTTTTCCAGTTACACCATGAAATTTACATTGTCTTGTTAGCCTCAAGAAATGGTTCACTTCAAGAAATAATAAAAAATAATAAGGGATTGATCCCAGTTCACACAAGGAACCCAAAGTAATATTAACAACCAATGGTTCACACAAGGAACCCAAATTAAGGCATGATAAGCAGAAACTGATCCACTCAGGAAACTATCAAACTCTCTACAACACGATATACACAAATGCAATGGGACTTATGATTGCCCACTAGCCATGACCTGTAGGGGACAAGATCAGTCCATGTACCAAATATACTAGACAACTGGTGTTTTTACATCCTTATCCCAAACCAAATATTATACCATCGTTATCTCAACGTCCTCATCTTTATACCAACTTAATTCCGCCAATTTAATCAAACCATGAACTTAACATCATCATGTTATAACAATAATCACGTAATGTTTATATGTACAATCAGATAGTAAGATCAGAACAACAACACTTGCATACCAACAAGATCATTATCAATCGTATTGCAATTATCAATTAACAACACTTGTACTCAATATTTAATAAGTTCAACACTTACTAGCATGAATTGTAACAAAATAAATAAACATTAAGTTAAACATGTACACATACAATCAAATTGAGTCTTAACTCCAATTCAACCATTACCTACAACATGTTTCAAGAATAATTGACAATTTATTAGATCTACTCTTATCAACCAACACCCACTCAATAACAATTGTATTCCGAAACCAAGAAATAGATAATCAAGGGAACATACACAAAATCAATCGATTCTAAAATCCTATTTTACGATACACAAGAGGTTTGCATAAATTCATATAAGATCTTTCACTTAATTTACCGATCAATTCTGACCACTCACTATTACTCCTCAACTTCTATACCTATAATTCTACCACATCAAATCATCAAGACCATACCTATTCTACTTCCAACTTCTAACTTATTCTGAGGTCATAATTAATCGGTGTATCTCTCAACTCCTCATAATTACCTCACTCGGACCACTAACATACATCATTGCACATTTTATGTCAGGTTATTTTCTCCTTTTCTGCATATTTTTGGAATTTTGTGTCTTCTCTTAGCGTCTACATGTTATTTATGACTTATCGGGACCGTCGATTTGGTCTTCGAGCAGTTTATTTGGGTTTTAATCCCACTTCCCAATTTTAAAGCTTTTGACGTTAAGAAATTGGTCTTGAACCAAAATTCTAATAAATGGCGTTGGATGAAAGTTTTGACAGCGCCATTAGGTCCAAAATATGGATTTTAGGCTAGGGGTACCCTTGGTCTGGGTCCCGAGGCTTCCAAACTCATTTTGGGCTATTGGTTAGAAATTGATAAAAATGAAATTGTGGGTGTAGGGTCCACTTTTTATCAAAACAACATCAGATGGAAATTTTGATGGTTCTATTAAGTCTAGAATATCAATTTTTTTAGGGTAGCATAGTTCGTTTGCACACACGAGATTTTGAACAAATCCCAAGCACCCAATCAGAGTCCATTGGGACTTAGCATATTGGTCGTGCCTAAGTTGTTGGTGTAATGGCTTTAGCGACCCCTGACGACTTAAAAGATAGCAGTTTTAGAGACCCTGATGGATTAATCAATAACAAAACCTGACAGCTTAGGCGATAGCAGCTTTAGCAACGCCTGACAGCTTAAGTTATAGCAGCTTTAGAGATCATTTGACAGCTTTATCAGTCGTCGCTGATATTTATATTTTTTTCATTTCCTGAAATTCCAGCCATTGTTCTAAAGCTTAAAACCTCTATTTTCACTTGTGGGAGCTTGATTTTTGTGGGATATCCTTGGATTGAAGCTGGCATTGGGTTGGAGACATTAAGGTGACCTTTTTCCCGTTGTTATTCCGTAAGTTCCGACCTAATTCTTCATTAAATCCGTGATTTTCCCTATTATTTTCTTTAGCTCTTGGGGATGATTTTAGCCCCAATTGAGACTCTCTCTAAGCTCAAATTTTGAGCATGCATTCCTTGTTCTTCGTTGGACCTCGTGACAAATTCAATTTTAGAATTTCATTAGCCGACCCTACGGGCCTCTTTTTGACACTAATGTTTGGACCAAACTTTTATATTATAATATGGGTATCATTTTACTTGTATTAATATTTAGATTATGATTTTGAGATCATGGCATCATTCAGAGATCATGGAGTGAATATGAACAATACGTAGATGGTTCGAGACTCTAATTCGACTACAAGGTAGGTTTTTTATACTCTTCTCTATGAGATTATGTATCATATTGATTAATTAGGGGGGAAGGGTCATAGGAATGGGTTTAAGGTTACCTTTTGCCTTTTCATTGACTTGGACTTCTTTGGTAAAACTCTAGTATAAAATAGTTTCTGAAGCCTTAGTATAGAATGCCTGCCATAGCTGTAGGATTGTCTTAGGATCATTTCTATACCTTTCAGGACCTTAGGTTGACACGAGTAATCCTTAGTGTAGGATTCAAGGTAGTACGTATCTATTTTGATGATATTTCTCTATTAAATTCACCCAGAAGAATGATGCCTCTCGTTGATCCCGCTTCTGACTTTCAAATATGCTTGTATACTCTTATTGTTCTGTATATTACATTGTTGAGCCTGATCCCTTGGTTACGAGACCATGGACAACAAATTAGTTCTCTATGCTTTAAAGGAGTTGTTCCTTAGTTTATAGAGACTTAGGCTCTTACATTTGCTATGTTTGGATATTGGTGATGGCATGCATACATTATCCACACTTTCATGCCTATCTTTAGCCAGTTAAGGCCCCTTTTTGCCAGAATTCATGCCTATTTTTCCTTAGTTTAGTATATGGTCTGCCTTTAGGACTAGACTTAGCTCCTTTAGTGCCTTGGAACGGGATTGAGAAACCTTAGCCTAGGTTTGGGTTGGTGCTTTCCTTAGATTGGGTTATCAGGGTCCAGTAGTCAGCGCCATTACCTTTTATTTAGTTAAAATGCTTCTAATGACTCTCCTTTAGTCTTAGATGGGCCTATGACTACCTTATTAGGAAATTACCTTTAGTCTGGGTTGACTTAGACTTGATTGCACACCTATTTTAGCTTCATTATCCTTGGTAAGGGTAGTAACTGATCTTTTCCCTCACCTCTTTGATCTAGTAATTAAAACCCGCCTAGCTTTAGAGGATTTACCCACCCTAGGTTGGTCAAGTATCCGCTTGGTTGTGGTATATCAGTGTAATATTGGTATGTTATGGTTTGGGTTTGCGTGCTTCAGTCATGTCCGATTCAGTTGGAGGCCACATGGTTGTTGAGAATAAGTTTTTTGTTATTTTGAAAGTGAATTAAGGATGTGAATGAAAAAAGAATACCTTTAGAAAAATCCCTTGAAAGAGTTAGTTGGGACCGTAGATGTTGTATGGGGAGCCTTACAAGGTATGCAGGTCCAACATCTCGTCCCTCGAGCTTTTGGGCTCTTTCTATCTATTGACTTTCGAGGACAAATGTCATTTTATTAATGAATGTTATAACGATCCTCCAGATCATTTTCTCCTTTTTCATGTATTTTTGGCATTTCATGTCTTTCCTTTGCAGCTACGGGTCATTAATCACTTATCGGGACCATCGATTCAGTCTTCGGCCAGTTCGTTTGGCTTTTAAGCCCATTTCCCTGTTTTAGAGCTTTTGAAGTTAAGAAATTAGTCTTGTACTAAAACTTCTAGTAAACATCCTCAAATGAAAATTCTGACAGCGCCTTTAGCTCTGAAACATTGATTTTAGGCTAGGGGAACCCTTGGTCTGGGTCTCGATGCTTTTGGACTCATTTTGGGCTATTGGTTGGAAATTGGTAAAAATATAATAGTAGGTGTGGGGCCTACTTTTGATCAAAATGACCTCGTATGAAAGTTTTAATGGTTCTATTGAGTCCAGAATGCTGAATTTTATAGGGTACCATAGTTTGTTTGTGCGCATGGGGTTCAGAACGAATCTCGAGCACCCGATTGGAGTTCGATGGGACTTAGCATATAGCTGGTGCCTATGTTACTAGTGTGATGGCTTTAGCAACCCCTTACGATTTAAGCGATAGTGTTTTAGCGACCCCTAACGGCTTAAGCGATAGCGGCGTTAGAGACCCCTTACGGCTTTAGCGATCATTTGACAACTTTAGCGGTCGTCGCTGATATTTATATATTTCTTATTTCCTCAAATTCTAGCCATTGTTATAAAGCTTAAAACCTCCATTTTCACTTGTGGGAGCTTGATTTTAGTGGGATATCCTACGATTGAAGCTGGGTTTGGGTTGGAGATGTTGAGGTGACCTTTTTCCTATTGTTATTCCGTAAGTTTCATCCTAATTCTTTGTTAAATTCGTGATTTTCCCTCTTATTTTCTTAGATCTTGGGGATTATTTGACCCTATTGAGACTCCATTTGTGCTCAAATTTGAGCATGCATTCATTGTCTTTCAAGGGACCTCGCGAAGGATTCAATTTTGGAATTTTGTTAGTGGGCCACATGGGCCTATTTTGACTAGATTTTCAACCCTAACTTTTATATTGCAATATGGGTATCATTTTAATCGTATTAATATGTAGATTATGAATTTCATAGCATGACATCATTCAGAGATTGTGGATTTAAAATGAGCAGTTTGTGGACGGTTCGAGATTGCGGGTCGGCTATGAAGTAGGCTTCGGTCTACTCTTCTCTATGAGATTATGTATCGTATTGGTTGCATGTGGGGTAGGGGTCATAGTAATAGTTTTTAGGTTACCTTATTTCCTTTTTATCTACTTGGCCTGCTTTGGGAAAACTTTAGTGTAAAATAGCAGCTTGAGCCTTAGTTTAGAATGCATGCCATAGATGTAGGATTGTATTAGGATCACTTATATACCTGTTAGGAACTTAGGTTGACACGAGTAATCCTTAGTGTAGGAGTTGGGGCAGTATTTATCGATTTCTATGATATTTCTCGATTAAATTCTCTTGGTAAAATGATGTCTCTCATTGATCCCACTTCTAACTTTCTACATATGCTTATATACTCTTACTGTTCTGTATATTACATTATAGATCCCAAGGCCTTAGTTACTATACCATGGACACCAGGTTAATTCTCTATGCTTTAATGGAGTTGTAGCTTAGTTTATAGACGCTTAGGCGCTTACGTTTTCTTTGTTTTGATACCGGTGCTGGCATGCATATATTATCCATATTTTCACACCTATCTTTAGCCAGTTAAGGCCCCTTTTTGCTAGAAATTGGGCCTATTTTTCCTTAGGTTAGTATATGGTCCGCCTTTAGGACTAGACTTATCTCTTTTAGTGCCTTGGAACGGGATTGAGAAACCTTAGCCTAGGTTCGGGTAGGTGCTTACTTTAAATTAGGTTATCTGGGTCCAGTAGTGGGCCCTATTACCTTTTATTTAGATAGAATGCTTCAAATGACTCTCCTTTAGGCTTAGATGGGCTTATGACTACTTTCTTAGGCTATTACCTTGAGTCTGGGTTGACTTAGACTTGATTACATGCCTATTTAGCTTCATTATCCTTGGGAAGGGTAGTAACTAATCTTTGCCCGTACCTCTTTGATCTAGAAGTTAAAACCCTCCTGGCCTTAGAAGATTTGACTGCTCGAGACTGAATTTTATGAATTAATTAGTTGGTGATGGGCTGAGGACCCCTGGATTACCGCTAGTTATGTCAAGCTTATGAGTTCTGATTTGAGTGTGGCATCTGTTTGTGGTTGTGACTTGGGAGATCTGGTGCTTGGTTATGGTTAATGCTTGGACTTTCTGGGAGTTGTGTATGGTTCTTGTTTGGGAATTTCCTGCGGTTGTAAATGGATCCTCTAGCCTCTTGTTATTATCCACTGGCTTCTATTCGAATTCGATTCTCGTTATCATTATCGTTATTGATATGGATTAAAGAAGTCCTAGTTTGGGACCAGGTAGTGTATATGGATATCCTAAGTCCCCTATGGGCCACCTTCATCTGATGAGCCATAGTACTAGAGAAGGATGGTCTCCGTAGGTCCTACCTTTGCGAGCTACTGAGATGGAAGAGGTGTATACACTTATGTTGGTTATGGTACGTAGTTTATCTTGTATCCTCTGGCTCTTTTCATGACCTCCAATCATTCACATACATCGTCTATCACTAGTATAATTGTTTGGCGCCTACACCTATCGGTCTTATGAGAGGCAGGATAGGTATAGATTTTGGTTGTTGTTTGTTAGGGCTAGCCAGTTATGTTATTGCTTTGATATTTTCACATGATTCGTGGCAGGATAGTTATGGATTGGTACCTGAGGTTGTATGTACGCTTCCGAGTTCCTTTCCTTCTTATTATGATAAGCTTTATCATTATTAGACCATTTTACCGATATGCATATTTCGATTAGAGACCCGAATTATGCTAGAGTTTGCTTCCTTCTTGATATTGTAATCCTTGTGATATTTGGGTTGTTAGATCAACTCCCTTAGATTAGCACTTTCAGGTTTAACTATTCTTATGATATATGACCGGTTTTCTTCGTAATATTATTATATATATCCCTTTTTCTTGGTATTACTATTATATATCTCACGTATATCTCTTCCTTCGTACTACTATTATATATCTCTTGCTTCATACTACTACGATAGTACTTTGTTCAGTTACTTATTGTATAGCACTGTCGTTTCTAATTACTGGTGGAGTATAGCAGGCTACTTGTACCTCTCTGTTTTCCTTATTGGGTATTTTTCTTAAATAGTTACCATTTATATATATTCCTGCTTTACATAGTTGTTAATACCTGTATTATCTTTGGAGCTCAGTTGGACGATGCCTACTGAGTACCTTATTTTTGGTACTCATAAACACTTCTACACCCTGCAGATTATAGTACGAGTTCTTGCCGCTAAAGTGTACATCGTGCAAAGCTGCTATGGATTGGAGATTTGGGGTGAGCTCCTGTATTTCAGAGTTGTTCTTTCTCTCCTTCAGTTGTTGAGATGATCTTTATTTTGTATTTCAGAGACAGTTCTATATATATGTATTATGCTTACGTAGTACTCTTATTTTTCTAGAAGCTCTTGTATTGACTTCACCACGTTTTGGGGATATGTTTACTTCCTTCTTGACTTCTTTCTCATTTTCATTTAGTAATGCTTCCTCTTTTCTTATTAGTTTGTTACTAGATGTTCCGAACTATGGGTTGACTTACCTACTGGTGGGTTATGGTAAGTGCCATCATAACCTGAGAAATCAGGTTGTGACATTTTAGCACCATATAATATACCAAGCATAGCAACCATCAATTATAGCATAAATTTCAATGACATTAACACTAGAATTAATACAAGTTTACCTCTCTTTATTACATACTAATAAGTCATACATCATTACTCAGTTAACATAAACTACATATCAACACATAGGCCTCAATAACACATTTATGCAACAATAATAGTTACACCAGATTAATTTCATGGTAACATTAGTTACTACATTTTATCCAGGAAAACACCATGTCCGCAGTCTTAGACAAGAAATCATTTGTCAATATATATCATGATTACTCTTTTAATCATAGTTTACTACTCAATTATACCTAGCCTACCTAGACGCCATGATGCTGCTACAAATTGTATGAACTATAATTCCTTGGACAAGCACTACCACTACTAACAAAGATTCTATAAATTTTCCATTGGAACGTACCCTCTCAAAGCTACCTCTCTATTTGCATTGTTCCCAGGTCTAGGGACAATCCTAGGTTGTTTTTAGGAATTGCCAACATCATATGCTTAAGCTGAGAAAGAAAAAGGTTTTTAAAAATATAGAGCTGACTGTTCACTTCCCACTATAGCAGCCTGACTGTCGCTGCAGAGACACCTCTACAGCGGGAAGCGTCCTTCTATAGCGGGATGAAGGCAGTCAGCCTCCCTCAAAAATTTCCATTCTATAATTTTATTCCCTAGTTTGCCTGCTAATAGTTTTTTAACTGACACTTAGACAAATTTTAAAAACTATCCCACCCTCATACCCTTTTGGATATTGCAAGTTTAGTAACGATGGAACAAATCGTTATAGTGGGGTAGTTGTGTGAACCTTATTATTTATTTGGTTGATTATTATCATTGTGATGCCCGAGTGGGGATTTGTGTTAACTTTATTAATCTTTAGAGAGCTCAGTATCATTTTGATGCCCGAGTGGGGGCTTGTGTTGACTTTCTTATTGATTAAAGAGCTTATTATCATTGTGATGCCCGAGCGGGGGATTGTGTTGACCTCATTGGTGTCTTATTTGGTTCTTTTACTATTGTAGTGCCCGTATTGGGGCATTGTATCATGATTTATTGAGATTTGAGTGACTTGGGTTCATTTATATTATTATTGAGATGATTATTATGCATTGTTGATTTTTCCATGATCATGCATACTCATTCATTTCTCATTTTTTTGGGAACTTGTACTACTGTGAAAATTGGATTCTTTGTGAAAGAAAATGAAACATTTTATACAGTGACTTGATTGAGAGAATTACCCGCAAGATCTAATATTGATATTGTGACTAGTATATGGGTTACGAACCCCCCATGGGTGCTCTCTTGGAACTTAGGCTTGGAAGGTGTATACAGGTTGTACTTTGGTCATTGCATTTCATCTCATATAACTATATTGTAAATATAATTTCTCTTGGATAATATTGTGGTTGATATATTATTATATATTGTGTATTGGTTATGTCTTGATATGTTGAGACTGTTATGTCATATCCGTTGATAGTGTGATATGCATTTTCTCTATTTTATTCTGGATTGCTGGTTTGGCATGGTGAGTGGATATAATATACTGTGTTGGTGAAATTCTCTCCTGATATGACCTATTACTATTACTGTTGATATTAGACCTGTACGTGTCTGCCTTAATTGAGTTGATTTAGCTACCTTGTTAGTTGTTGTTATATACTAGAATAGGCTACAACTTTTCTAGTGCAGGTTCATTTGAGGTAATCTTGGATGGTTGGTGTGGTGGTTCTCGTCATCACTTTGGATAAGGGTAGATTGTCAATGATGCTTGCTGAGTACAGGTGTTTGTACTTACCCTTGCTTTTCTTGTCTGCACCTATGCCAGGTGTTGAGCAAGTAGCTGAGCATTGATTGTGACTCCTGGTGTCATCTTTTTCAGAGATTGAGATAGTGACTGTCGTATCTCAGAGCTTACCCTGATCTCTCCTTCTTTTATCTTATGCTTATTTACATTTGAGATACTTTAAACTATTTTACTGTATTCGGTATTAGAGGCTTGTACTAATGACAACAAGACCTGAGATGTTGTGATGATATTATACCTCTTTCTTATATCATTTGGGGATTATTTCTATATCTTACTTCTTCTGCTTCTGTTTTACTTTGATAATCTCATTTGGGTTGGGATAGGCTTACCTGTACCAGAGGGAATGACAGGTGCCATCATGGGCCCTGTTTTTTATATTGTGACCAAATTATTAGGAGTGCGAGTTTCATACCTAAACTATCACCTACTAGTTTGAGAAACATACCTCAATTAATATGTGATGATGTGTGTACTACACTCTCTCTTTTTTTAAAAGAAATTTTACACATGGATTGCCACGTTGAAAACAATTCCACCATGGCTTAAGGTGTCTACTGATTAAATTTTATGAAGTGTGTCAATATTGCTTTATTGGGATGTTTTGGGTGAAATCATAAATGCCTGCTCTACTTCTATTTGTTTATTTAATAACTCCTAAGCCTTCCTTAGATCTCCAAGCCTTCAAAATTAGATTGAGGGGATAAAGCTTTAAAGTTTACTGTCTTTTCATCTTTTACCAAATAACACTAGTACGAATGCTTCCGCTAGAGGAAAAATATCAGTGTGTTCCACCAGATTAATGGATCTTAATATAAACAATTCAGGATAGTCATAAAAGAAGGATAAAATAAAGAAGGATGTTGATAAATGCAGAAGAAGAAGGTTGAGAAAGTGTGCAGTAGAGGAGAAGAAATGAAGAAAAATGATTGAGAAATCATGAAGAAGAAGGGGAGAGTTAACTCTTTTAGTAAATCAATTGAAAAATAACAAATAAACAAAAAAACGCCACCTGAAACAACCTTTAATGGATAAACGCACTTAAAAATATTTGTAAACAAACATTCGGTCTAGTCAGCGATGAGGTGTGTTTCTCAAACTAAAGAGTGATAGTTTAGGTGTGTTTCGTGTTTTTTACACTCCCAATAGTTTAGGTATGAAGCTCAAAAAAGGGAATAGTTTAGGTGTATTTTTGACACTTCACTCATTAATTAATGATATTTCAAAACTTTGAATCTGCTCAAAACAAAAAAAATAAAAGAAGAAGAAGTATGTTATATAAATAAAAACAAAGAAGAAGCTTTAATTTATATAAAAAGGGGTCAAAGTTAGTTGCTGCTAAAGAACAAAGAAAGAATGGAAGAGTAAATATGGGGAGATGGGGGTTATTGAAGAAGAAGAATGTAGAGGGGATGTGGGGTGGGTGGGTGGGGTATAGAGAATTTAAAAAGTGAAAAAGGTAATAAAAAGTAAAACAAGTCAAGAAGTGGGAAGGAGAAAAAGAAAAAAGAAAGAAAAGTAAAAAAGAAACACTAACAAAAAAAAAATTAAATTAAATTAACACGTGTCAAATAAGGATTGGTGTGTGATTAATACTTACTTTTAAAAATTAGGGCTGGTTCAAAATGAATGTAATAATACCACTTTAAAATGATTGAGGAGGTAATAGGATCCCCGCAAATTTCAAGTGTCTTCTTAGAAAAAGGGTCGTACTTGGGGGTATAATTATGTATTCTTTCTTATTCTAATTTCTAAACACAATTTGAAGAATTGCTGGAGTAGCCTTTATTTCTTTTAATTTGGCAAAAATAAATAGAATAGAAAGAGAGAAAAAGAGGATCAAATGCAAAATGATGTTATGTGTGGGCGCATGTGAACAATCAGTGGTGTAGACCTCACAGTTACAATAGGGTACTTCATATGTGTCAAGTATACAGAGTAATTAAACAAAAATAAGCTGGTTTTTGTCTAATTAGAAAATGGTACACTGCCAAACAACATCAACTCCAACACAGTTTAGACAAAACAATTAGAAACTACCAAAATTGCCCCTTATGCCAGGCAGATATGTTAATGGAGAGGAGGCTGCTTGTTGCCCCAACTCCCTCTTATATAATAAGAGAATAATTGCTAATAAATGATATTATACTATTATTTTTAATTCCAAAATTACGTTGACGATCATAACCTGAAATAATAGTTCATTATTTGAGTTCTACTGTCACGAGTATAAAATTTAATTTGTGATGCGCAGATAATATCACAAGAAAATATAATACATATATGTATAGATTTATCTCGAATAGAAAATGATAATATCAAAAATATATATTAAGCTCGTATTCGGCACGTGCAACTCTTATTGGTATGATATAATGTTCAATTTATTTTTAAATTTTTTTTTTAATTTTTTTTTAGTAATACTATCATTTTATAGGTATCTTTTTAACTAAATTTACTATTGTGATAAAATTTAATCGTGATTTTTAATTAGATTGATTATTTTTAATTATTTTTATTTTTTATGTTACTATTATTTAAAGGTTATAAGTTTCAACTAATTTATTGTTATTTATAAAAGATGTAAAGTATATCTAGAAAAAGAGAATGAATAAGGAAAAAGAAAGAAAAAATTATGTGACAAACAAGACATAAGAATAATTAGTTTAAAAGATAAATATAAATGTCATACGTAATAAAATATATTATATTATGTTGATGCCCACTACTCTTGACATAAATCATCTACTACTCCTTAACCATTGGGATATTAACTCCTCTACCTCCATAACCTTCCCTGTTGAACTTCCTTCATAACCTTCATGGTTAATGTCATGTTTATGACAACGTGTTGTATGCCTCTATACAACACTATAAATAGAGACATAAACATTCATACTATAGACACTTTAATACATATGGAAGAATAAAAAAATTCTCCTCTCTTTATTTGATTTCTCTATATTTTTTTGTTTATATTGTTACTTGCTAACTCTTATTTTACAACATGTTACTATCACGAGGCTCACAAATTTTTTAAAGGTAAGATTTATAATTCAGTAGATCGACAACACCTAAACTATTTTAGTTGTCACGGCCCAAACCCCGTCGCGAGTGACACTCACACTAACTCTCCGGTGGGAGAACCATCTAACCAAACACCCAACACCAACTCGTAACCAAGTTTAAATAAGATGAAACAATTCTATTATCAAAATAATATTTCAAACAGTGCTAAAGATGAAACAATGAGGAATAAGTCAAATGTCTGAAATGCCCACAGAAACTGAAAGTCATTGTACCAAAACACCTAAACAAAATAATCTGCGGGTACAACCCAAAAAACTAGAACAACTAAAGTGTCTGTATTCGAAACAAGTGAACAATAACATAGTGTAAGAAGATCCATGATTGCTCGAAAGATGAAGCTCACCCTTGAGTCGAAATCTGTCACTATCTACAACCGAGGTCTCATCAAAGCTGCTGGAATATGCTTTGCACTAAATAAAAAGAAGAGCACAGGTAGTATCAATACAAAACCACTATGTACTGGTAGGGTCATAGGTCGACTCAACTTAATCAATATGAACACAAAACCAACAATTTGTAAACAAGGGCAACTATGTAACAATTAACAATTATACCTTTACTTAGTCTTTTCTCAACAATTAAACAACTAAAGCAGAAAGGATAGAACAAGTACAAATATTAAACCAAGTCAAAAACCATGACTCATAGCAGTTAACTCAACTTGTCACAATTACCACTTTTGTTGCACTTCAACAATATTGAATCAGTTCCAGTATATTAATAGCCCGGACCACTCATGGATCCAAATAACAACAATAATATAACTTGGTTCACTCAAAAAATAAAAATAACAACCATAATATAACCGGTCCAATCATTGAATCAAAATAACAACCACAATATAATCTGGTCCACTCATGGAAAAAAAAATAACAACCACAACATAATCTGGTACACTCATGGAACCGTCAAACTCACCAATATCAAGTACACACATTATATGGGTCTTATAAATACCCACTAGCCATGACCTGCAGGGGATGAGATTAGTCCATGTATCAAATAATCGAGACAGCTAGTGCATGCCACCCTTATCCGAAACCAAGTGTTATACCACCCTTATTCCAATGTTCCCACCCTTATACTTCCTAAGATCCACCAATTTCATGACGATGACATTCATCAATTCATCTCACAATATCAACTCATATCATAACATGTGCAATCACAATATCAAATAATTTAACCACACTTGCACTTTAAAATAAGCCTTTTTACACAATCTTAATTCTGGTGATCAAACAACGTGTACAATTATCCAACAAGTTAATATTCAACAACATGCATTGCAACGAGTAGATAAATTAGCCGTTTAAATCCACACATAAACCAAATAGAGTCTTTAATTACAATTCAACTATCACCTACATCAATCCATGCCCCGCAATACTCTAACGAACATGAACCTTGCCTTTTCTTGCAACATCAACTTGATTGTGGTCTAAAAACAACAATACAATCACTAATCAAACAATGCTCTAACAATTTCAAGGAATATGAACTAATCTCATAAGTTCATGGTCAAAATCATTATCATTCCCTTATTCAAGGGTTTTTCTACCTTCATTCAACTTTAATTCTATCAAATTCATGTTTAGAAGAATGAATTCTAACTATGTAATCAAAACCCATCCACCCTTAACCAAAACCCAAGGATTACACCTTGTTTTCACTACTTTACACTAGTAGGTCAAGTTAATTCCTCCACCATGCTCAAAACCTAGTGATTCTAAGGATTAATCATAGAAAAACAAGTTAAATAGATGGATTAACTTACCTCAAAGAAGGAATTTGGGTGGAAACTGATGGAATTCACCCTAAATCGCCCTTCCTGGTCTTGAATGAGTTTGAAATGAAAAATATGTTTTAAGTCTAAAAACTGTATTTAACTATGTGTAGCCCACTATAGCGGCCCGATTCCCACTATAGCGGCCTTGCTATAGTGAGCTCTACCCACTATGGCGGGGCTGACTAACTTTGACTTCCGCTATAGTAGGAATCTTCCAGCTATAGCGAGTTCGTGGTAGCAGCCTAGGCGAGGCAGAAAGTTCGTCAACCTCTGATATTTTCCAATTTTTCAACACACTTCCAAATTTTGACATCCCAAACTAACCCCTTTACATCAAATGCTATATCCGGAGTTCGACTAACCTAATTTCAATTTTGAAAATTTCTACGAAATCCTTAACCCCTTAGGTATCACATTATGATCTCAAATAAAACAATCAACAGCCTATCCATCACTGAATTTACCTAGACCACAATACACTTGGAATTCATACAAGACTAGCCTAGCCTAAAATTTCTAACACTTCATATGAGAAGAATACTAACCCAAATTTTGGCATGCTATACTATACACCATAACTGTCACGACCCAAAATCCCATACTAGCCGGACTGGCACCCGAAGCAGATATGGCCTAAGAGAACCAATCTTTGATCATGAACCGTCGTATATGTATTCTCATATGAATCTTTTATACCTCATGCAACTATGCGGAAGACATGAGTCATGGAAATATATGCCATATATATATAAATAAAACTTGACCGTTGGGGCCATTACGTCGAACTGACCGTACGTATCTTATATCCGTATACCCACATATGTCTACAAAAGCCTCTAATAGATGCATTTACAAGACCAACTTGAATTCGGGACGAGTCCCCGCTTTATACAATATTTATAATGCCAAAAAAAATATACAACTATGACCCAGAAAGCTCCGAATCAAATGGAGCTCACCAATACTCTGCAAATGATCCCCAGTCTACAGAGGAGGTCTACTAATGTCTGAACCTGCAATATGTAAGGTAAGTCCCCCGAGGGGGTCAGTACAAAGAATGTACTGAGTAGGTAAGGCTCATAATAAATAGCATCATACATGAGAATGTCAATAGAATAAAATATGAGAGAATAGTCAATGGGGATAAGCCATCATTTTAGATAATATCATTTATAATTACCTTCCTTCAAGGAAAATTACCTTCACTCAAGAAACTTGCCTCCAATAGCTTTTTCTATGTACAAGAAATTCTTTCTTACTTCTAGGTTAATTACCACTAGTGTTCATCTACTTGGTTAGAAAGAATAACACTCATCCACATACATCCACTCTAGTGGTGTAGGTAATAATATAACATACATATATTCTATTAACGTACATCCACTCTATTGGTGGTTTTAACCTACATCCACTCTATTGGTGGGGCAATATACATCCACTCTTATGGTGGGGCAACATACATCCACTCGCATGGTGGGGCAACATACATACACTCTCATGGTGGGGAGACATACATCCACTCTCATGGTGGGGTAACATACATTCCCTCTCATGGTGGGGAGTCATACATCCACTCTCATGGTGGGGTGACATACATCCACTCTCATGGTGGGAGAACATACATCCACTCTATGGTGGGAGAACATACATCAACTCTATGGTGCGAGAACATACATCCACTCTATTGGTGGGAGAAATTGATATATCAACTTATGAGAGATTAATACATTGAGGATCATGACACTATTTGAAACACACAAATACACTTTACCTTACTCTTACACTACATGAGATTAACACCTTCATTTGTGAGGGATAGATATATTAGCTCGCACTTCACCTCCTTCACTAATCCTATGAGATCTTACATAAGTAAGTATATAATACCGGACCTCCACCTTAGGTGGGCTATAATAAATGACATATCACAATATTGGGATTTTCCATATTGAACTTATACCCTCTAGAATGGATCCATACTCAATGAAACATATAGTAACCATGCACATTACCTCTTTATAATCTTATACCCCTTTACATCGTTATGAGAGTGACATATTAGAGATCATGACATTAAAGCACACACTTATGTACACATTTCACTTCACCCCTTTAACCCATGAAATTGACATCTTCACTTATGAGGAATAATTATACTACCTTGCACATCACCTCTCTTATTGCTCTTATGAGATTGGTACTCTTACTTATGAACCATTGGCACAAGGATAATCATCATACTATAGGACTTTGGAACAAGACATGATTGGGATAATGCTATTCAAACTAAACAAGCTCTCTTTACCTCATTGCTCTCGTTGAGATAGTTCTCTTAGAATTTACAACGTTATGGCACCTTTGGAACGTCCATCAACGACTAAGAGACAAGTGAGTCATCATTCATCTAAGAATAGGACATGTATGAATACTAATATACGTAAAGCTGAATTGATATACTTTAAGCCTCTCGGAATTGAAACAAGTCCATTGTCAAGGTGAACAACATGTTGCAGAAGGATATGGAAAAAGGAACCTCACATACCTTGTATTCTTAATACGAATACACAATCTTAGACGTTCATACAATAGTCCCGCTCCGTCCTTGCGTTTTTCTCTACAACAAAAGTTCATAAAGAAACCAACATTAACCACCAATTACCTTATAATGGCATACAATAACAATAAGTCACATGTTTAGCTTTAACATGTCATTTCCCCCTTGACAATACCATTTATGAAATCATTATTCCAAAAATTCCATAATATTCCCAACATTGACCAATACATGATAATCAATACATTTCACCACAACACTTCTCCCTTACACTTTCTTATCCACACCACATCACAAATAATCCATCAACTTACCTTAATACACCTCATAGCACATATCGACCAAATCCCACAATTTACACTTATAGAAGAATAACAATTTTTAATAACAAAATCACACCATACATGTTCATATTTTATCCATAGCATGCTCTTTCATCAAAGGCACAAGTCATAATTCAAGCTTGAATCTCATGGATCACATATCTTATTTAAAAACACAAAGTACCATGTCCAACACTTCCAAGCATAACCAACATGATTTACATACTCTCCCATGCATAGAATATATTAATCCATAAGAATAATCACTTACCCAAGCTTGGAAATTGATGATCTTGCTCCAAGAAGTGCCTTAGGGTTTGAAGTTGAGAGAAAATGCTTTTGGGAAATTTCTAGATTGACATGAGATTTTTATGTGATAAAAATCTGATTTTGGCCCCTTTTTATAAGCCTTAGGGGTCATCCTTATCCACTCTTGGCATTTAATTCAATGTGTTGCATTAGTCAATGGAAGAATGGGTCATTTGACCCATTCTTGACCCATGCTTTCTTCTCATTTTGGGCCCTATTTTGAGCCCAATTCACTTAACCCACTAAAATCCATAATTCCTCATGTTTAATTCATTTCATACGCGTTACGATAATATTCCCACTCATGAAATTCATACTCGTAGCCTCAATTCCAAAAACAATTAATTCTAGCCACGTATGGCTTATTTTGGCTTCAAGGGTAAAATCGTCATTTTGATGCCAAATTCGTCCTCGAGTAATTTTATCATACCAATATAATAAATTACTCATTTCATGTATATTCTCATGGTTGTAGAAGAAGCGTAGCAAAAATCGGCTTGGTACGTCCCCGGGCACCCTTGGGACTTAAGAAAATTTCCAACTTTGAAAAAGTGGCGAAACTAGAGTGGCACGCCCTAGGGAGCGCCAGCTTTCTGGCTCTGGACTAAAAATTTTAGCCCATAGCGGCGTGGCACACCCCCCAGCGCGCCCTAGACTTAACATTTTTGAAAATTTTATTTTTTGACTTTTCTTCGCGGGTTTGGTTAGATACTTCAAATCCTATTCTTTAACTTACTTCTTAACCTTAATATCCTTTGTTTAGAGGTACTCTTAGACTCGTTTTTAACCCCACAAACTCTCCACGAAAATCACAAAACACCTTCTACGAAGGGTTAATCACATGTAAAAGACCAAATTTCAATTTTCTCATCATTAACGTTACCAAATACATACTCATGGCATCTCGACACCTAAGTAACCATTGTTCAACGTCATCACATAGGGTTGGGAAGGTACGAGGTGTTACATTCTCCCCCCCTTAGAAACATTCGTCCTCGAATGTTAACGATGTCGCTTCAATGACAACACATGCATCTCTATATTCGTCTATACATATATAGACACGTGAGGCTCATGGCTACTTACTTATTATTGGTCCACTTCCACCTTTTGAACCCTTTCTTCCATCTGAAACAAACATGGGTATCTCTTTGACTTATTAATTTCATCAAAGAACTGTTATAGAAGTTACGTCTTTATTTATTAACCTTCACACTTGACTAGTGAAATCCCTCAAACTTTATATCTTTCCAACGGGAACAATTTGAAAGGAAACTCTTATACACTTTCACCAATTTCACATGGCATGTTGTATAGGGTCAGTTTTCCCTTCTTTCTAAATTTCATTATACCTTTCATGATCAAAAACATCTACTATACCATTACGATATGTTCCTTTCACTATACTAAACTCGCCGACAGGTGGAAATATTTCTATTGACTTCAATCATAACCCAGTGTACTATTAAATTCACGGTAGTCGATGGAGTAACGTACGATTGAGTAGAGCTCAAATCAATCAATACATATACATCATGTAAAATATGGTAATATACCTAAATACCTGTACCGTCATCAGGAGGTGCTTCCTAATTCTGCCGGTCCACTAAAGCATATGTGCGATTCTGAGTTCCACTGGAAATGGCTGCTCCTCTGGCACCTCTACCGAGATCAGCAGACTGTACAACAGCTGCCGATGCCATATTGGCTGATCCGGCAGGCCGTGTCATACTACCCGTAGTCCTATGTGGGCATTCTCTCATCATGTGTCCTGGCCTACTACATAAAAAGCAAACATTCGTATCAAATCTACATTCGCCTGCATGAAATCTCCTACAATGCGGGCACAACTTACGAGAAGATCTTGTCGCCTGCGATCCATGAATCCCACTACTCTGTTCAGATCGACCACCTCTAGACCCTCGAAATTGAGAATGAGCACCTGCTGTGAAATAAGAGGATGAGGGTCTAGGCGGTAACATTCGAGATCTAGATTCTCCTGGGGACACCATAGACTACCCCATAGGTCTGGCCCTTTTTGATGGCCCTTCTTCCGCTTTTTGTATCCTCTTTCTTTGCCTTTGATCCTCCATTTTCTATGCAAAGTCCTGTATTCTAGCTATGTCCATATCTCGATTTCAGGCAGCAATAGTGCAGTCTCGTACCAAATAAGGCTCCAATCTGTCCACATATCGATGGACTCTATCTTCCATGGTGGCTACTACATTTGGAGCATATCTAGCCAAGGAATTAAACTGCAAACTGCATTCTCTAACACTCATATTTCCTTGACGTAAATGGAGAAATTGGTCTGCACGTGCCTCCCGAATTTCGTATGGGAGGTAATGATCAAGGAATGCTATTTTAAATTCTTCCCAATCAGCTGGGAGTGCATCAATACCCTTTGATCTTTTCCAGTCCTCATACCACAAGATAGCTTCGCCCTTCAGTCTATAAGCTGCTAGCTCAACTATTTCTACACCTGTTACGTGCATCACCTCTAGTGCTCTTTGAACTTGGTCCACGAAATCCTGTGGATCTGCTTTCGTATCGGACCCTGTGAATATGGGAGGGTCTAATTTTGGAAAGTCCTTTGTACGCCGACTAGCTGCTCTAGCCGCGTCATCTTCATTTACCATTGGACCAGTTCATCCCTGGGTTTGTGCAGCCACTAACTGTGTCAACATATGTACTGCATTTCTTAAATCTTGATCTGTGGCATTCATTAGTGGTTCTGCGTGTACATCTCTACCTCTTGGCTCTTTATGAGCTGGAAAGGTAAAAGAAGACCGCGATGCAATTTCAGTGTCAACTCCACCTTGACTAACTTGGTCAGGTGGTAATCTACTCCTCCCTTCTTCAGCAGGCACATAAACCTTCTTCCCTTTACCTCTACCTCTTCTCGTGATTGGCATGTTTACTATACCAAATAAAAACAATCACCATGGTCAGATACAATTCAACTTACAACACTGGCTCTATTGCACGATCTAGAAGTGAAGAAAGGAAACAACATCCTAAATTCCCCATAGCCTCCTACTTATAAATGTGGTGCACAACACATTGACAAGTAAGACTCTACTCAAACACGGCTTTGTAGACACCCTTCGAACGACCTGCTCTGATACCACTTTTGTCACGACCCAAAATCCCATTCGAGCCGGACTGGCACCCGAAGCCGATATGGCCCGAGAGAACCAATCTTTGATCATGAATCGTCGTATATGTATTCTCGTATGAATCTTATTATACCTCATGCAACTATGCGGAAAGCATGAGTCATGAAAACATATGCCATATATATATAAATAAAACTTGACCGTTGGGGCCATTACGTCGAACTGACCGTACGTATCTTACATCTGTATACCCACATATGTCTACAAAATCCTCTAACAGATGCATTTACAAGACCAACTTAAAGTCGGTACGAGTCCCTGCTTTATAATATATTTACAATGCCAAAAAAAATATACAACTATGACCCAGAAAGCTCCGAATCAAGTTCACCAAAACTCTGCAAATGATCCCCAGTCTACAGAGGAGGTCTACTAATGCCTGCACCTGCAACATGGAAGGTAAGTCCCCCGAGGGGGTCAGTACGAAGAATGTACTGAGTAGGTAAGGCTCATAATAAATAGCATCATACATGAGAATGTCAATAGAATAAAATATGAGAGAATAGTCAATGGGGATAAGCCATCATTTTAGATAATATCATTTATAATTACCTTCCTTCAAGGGACATTACATTCACTCAAGAAACTTGCCTCCAATAGCTTCTTCTATGTACAAGAGATTCTTTCTTACTTCTAGGTTCATTACCACTAGTGTTCATCTACTTAGTTAGAAAGAATAACACTCATCCACATACATCCACTCTAGTGGTGTGGGTAATAATATAACATACATATATTCTATTAACGTACATCCACTCTATTGGTGGTTTTAACCTACATCCACTCTATTGGTGGTTTTAACCTACATCCACTCTATTGGTGGGACAATATACATCCACTCTTATGGTGGGGAAACATACATCCACTCGCATGGTGGGGCAACATACATACACTCTCATGGTGGGGTAACATACATTCACTCTCATGGTGGGGAGTCATACATCCACTCTCATGGTGGGGTGACATACATCCACTCTCATGGTGGGGTGACATACATCCACTCTCATGGTGGGAGAACATGCATCTACTCTATGGTGGGAGAACATACATCCACTCTATGGTGCGAGAACATACATCCACTTTATTGGTGGGAGAAATTGATATATCAACTTATGAGAGATTAATACATTGAGGATCATGACACTATTTGAAACACACAAATACACTTTACCTCACTCTTACACTACATTCGATTAACACCTTAATTTGTGAGGGATAGATATATTAGCTCGCACTTCACCTCCTTCACTAATCCTATGAGATCTTACATAAGTAAGTATATGATACCGGACCTCCACCTTGGGTGGGCTATAATAAATGACATATCACAATATTGGGATTTTCCATATTGAACTTACACCCTCTAGAATGGATTCATACTCAATGAAACATATAGTAACCATGCACATTACCTCTTTATAATCTTATACCCCTTTACATCGTTATGAGAGTGACATATTAGAGATCATGACATTAAAGCACACACTTATGTACACATTTCACTTCACTCCTTTAACCCATGAAATTGACATCTTCACTTATGAGGAATAATTATACTACCTTGCACATCACCTCTCTTATTGCTCTTATGAGATTGGTACTCTTACTTATGAACCATTAGCACAAGGATAATCATCATACTATAGGACGTTGGAACAAGACATGATTGGGATAATGCTATTCAAACTAAACAAGCTCTCTTTACCTCATTGCTCTCGTTGAGATAGTTCTCTTAGAATTTACAACGTTATGGCACCTTTGGAACTTCCATCAACGACTAAGAGACAAGTGAGTCATCATTCATCTAAGAATAGGAAATGTATGAATAACAATTTACGTAAACCTGAATTGATATACTTTAAGACTCTCGGAATTGAAACAAGTCCAATGTCAAGATGAACAACATGTTGCAGAAGGATATGGAAAAAGAAACCTTACATACCTTATATTCTTAATACGAATACACAATCTTAGATGTGCATACAATAGTCCCGCTCCATCCTTGTGTTTTTCTCTACAACAAAAGTTCATAAATAAACCAACATTAACCACCAATTACCTTATAATGGCATACAATAACAATAAGTCACATGTTTAGCTTTAACATGTCATTTCCCCCTTGACAATACCATTTATGAAATCATTATTCCAAAAATTCCATAATATTCCCAACATTGACCAATACATGATAATCAATACATTTCACCACAACACTTCTCCTTTACACTTTCTTATCCACACCACATCACAAATAATCCATCAACTTAGCTTAATACACCTCATAGCACATATCGAGCAAATCCCACAATTTACACTTATAGAAGAATAACAATTTTTAATAACAAAATCACACCATACATGTTCATATTTTATCCATAGCATGCTCTTTCATCAAAGGCACAAGTCATAATTCAAGCTTGAATCTCATGGATCACATATCTTATTTAAAAACACAAACTACCATGTCCAACACTTCCAAGCATAACCAACATGATTTACATACTCTCCCATGCATAGAATATATTAATCCATAAGAATAATCACTTACCCAAGCTTGGAAATTGATGATCTTGCTCCAAGAAGTGCCTTAAGGTTTGAAGTTGAGAGACAATGCTTTTGGGAATTTCTAGATTGGCATGAGATTTTTATGTGATAAAAATCTGATTTTGGCCCCTTTTTATAAGCCTTAGGGGTCATACTTATCCACTCTTGGCATTTAATTCAATGTGTTGCATTAGTCAATGGAAGAATGGGTCAATTGACCCATTCTTGACCCATGTTTTCTTCTCATTTTGGGCCCTATTTTGAGCCAATTCACTTAACCCACTAAAATCCATAATTCCTCATGTTTAATTCATTTCATACGCATTATGACAATATTCCCACTCATGAAATTCATACTCGTAGCCTCAATTCCGAAAAGAAGCAATTCTAGCCACGTATGACTTATTTTGGCTACAAGGGTAAAATCGTCATTTTGATGCCAAATTCGTCCTCGAGTAATTTTATCATACCAATATAATACTTTATTTATTTCATGTATATTCTCATGGTTGTATAAAAAGCGTAGCAAAAATCAGCTCGGTACGTCCCCGGGCACCCTTGGGACTTAAGAAAATTTCCAACTTTGAAAAAGTGACAAAACCAACGTGGCGCGCCCCAGATTGCAACCTATGGACTAAAAAATTTAGCCCATAGTGGCGTGGTATGCCCCCCAGTGCGCCCCAGACTTAACATTTTCGAAATTTTATTTTTTGACTTTTCTTCGCGGCTTTGGTTAGATACTTCAAATCCTATTCTTTAACTTACTTCTTAACCTTAATATCCCTTGTTTAGAGGTCCTCTTATCCTTGTTTTTAACCCCACAAACGCTTCACAAAAATCACAAAACACCTTCTACGAAGGGTTAATCACATGTACGAGACCAAATTTCAATTTTCTCATGGCATCTCGACACCTAAGTAAACATTGTTCAACGTCATAACATAGGGTTGGGAAGGTACGAGGTGTTACAATAACGATGGAAAGGGTCGTTACAATAGATACCTGTTTACCCATTTTTCATCCTTGACTGATAAATCAAGAAAAATAAGGAAAAAATAACAAGGAAAGTACCTGAATCCTCAAATAAGTGAGGGTACTTGAGGTGCATATCCAACACAGTATCCTAAGTGTCCTTCTCAATAGGATGGTGCTTTCACTGGACTTTTACGGATCTAATCTCTTTGGTCCTCAACTCTCAAACATCTTGATCAAGAATAGTTACTGGTTCTTCCTCGTAAGAAGGATTCTTATCGAGTAATACCGAGTACCACTTAAATATGTAAGCACCATCCCCATGATATTTCTTAAGAATAGATACATAAAACACCGGATGGACTCTTGACAGTCTTGGAGGTAACATAAGTCTGTAAGCCATAAGACCCACATCATAAAGAATCCCAAATAGATCGATATACTTGGGGATAAGTTTTTCCCTCTTACCAAATCACATAAATCCCTTCATAGGAGACACTTTTTACAATACATGCTCACCTGGATTAAAGTACATGTCTCTTACCTTACGGTCAGTGTATTCCTTATGTCAACTTTTGGCTGCCAACAACTTATCCTGAATGAACCTTACTTTCTCTTGAGCTTCCTTTACTATGTTTGTGGCCAAACGTTTCACATCTCCCACCTCAAACTAACCTATGGGTGATCTACATCTTCTCTCATAAAGAGCTTCAAATGGTGCCATGTCAATGCTAGAGTAATAAATGTTGTTGTATGAGAATTCACACGATAATGAAAAACTGGTCCCAATGATCCCCAAAGTCAGCACACATGCTCGTAGCATGTCCTCAAGTATCTAAATAGTCCTCTCATACTTCCCATCTGTGTGAGAATGAAATGAAGTACTAAGATCAAGCTTTGTGCCCAACTCTTTATGTAATTTATGCCAAAATTTGGAGGTAAACTATGTACCTCTATCGGATAGGATGGATACTGGCACTCGATGAAATCTTAGAACCTCTTTAACATAAATCTTGGCTAACTTCTCTGTGTTGTAGTTCACCTTAACCGGAATGAAATAAGTGGACTTTTTTAGCCTATCAACAACTACCCAATTTGAGTCATATTATCCCAAGGTCTTAGGATGACCCATCCTAAAATCTATAGCAATCCTCTACCACTTCCATTTGGGAATGGGCATCCTTTGCAACAAACCTGTAGGCCTTTGATGTTCATACTTCACCTGCTGGCAATTCTAATAATTAGCGACATATTCTACTATATCCCTCTTAATTTGGGGCCACTAATAGAGCTATCTCAAATCATGATACATCTTGGTTGTACCAGGATGTCTAGAATATTAGGAACCATGAACTTCTGCAAGTAAACTAGGAAGCACATCATCAACACAAGGCACATACACGCGCTCCCTCATCCTCAACACACCACAAGCATCGAGTGTGGAATCTTAGGCCTCACTAAATACCACCTTGTTCCAAATCTTGTTCAACCTTGCATCTTTGAATTGCTTAGCCTTGATTTGATCAAGGAATATTGACCTCACCTTAACACTAGCTAGCACTCTACCTCTTTCAGGCACACCAAATAATATAAACCTCATTTTTAGAGTTAGAAGCTCTTAATCCAAAGGTTTTCTTGCCACTCTCAAACAAGCCAAACTGCCCTTACTTACAATTTTTTGGCTCAATGTGTCTGCCACCGCATTAACCTTTCCCAGATAATACTAGATGGTCACATCATAATATGTTAGTAACTCCATACACCATCTTTTCCTCAGGCTGTAAACTGTTATGGTTTGTGAAAACTTCATATTTAACACCATATAGGTAGTGCCTCCAAATCTTAAGTGCAAAAACCACCGCTTCCAGCTCCAAGTCATGAGTTGTATAATTCCTCTTATAAGGTTTCAGTTGTCTTGAAGCATAACCTATCATATTTCTATCCTGCATCAACACAACACCCATGCCAAAATGTGAAGCATCAAAAAGTGTTATAAAATCCATACCTACAATTGGAAAAGCAAGGATGGGGCCTGCTGTCAAAAAAGACTTGAGCTTTTGAAAGATCTCTTCATACTTGTCAGACCGTAAACCAATGGTACATCTTCCTATGTCAGTCTTTTCAAGTTAGTAGCAATGGAGGAAAATTTCTTGTCAAACCTCCTATAATAGCTATCTAAACCCACAAAACTCCAAAAATCAATCATAGAGTTAGGCTGAGCCTAACTCTTAACAGCCGTAATCTTTTAGGGATCCACCATCACCCCCTTTTCAGAAACCACATACCCCTAAAAAGACATGGATGAAATCCAAAATACACACTTAGAGAATTTAACATAAAGCTTCTTCTCCTTCAAAATACCCAAGACTATGCGCAAATGACCTGCATGCTCCTCCTTACTCTTAGAGTAAACCAAATTGTCATCAATGAATATAATAACAAATGAATCTAAGAAAGATTTTAATATACCATTCATCAAACTCATGATTGTTGCCAGTGCATTATTCAACCTAAAGGACATCACTAGGAATTTGTAAGGCCCATAACAAGTCTTGAAAGCTGTTTTGGAAATATCCTCAGGCCGAATCTTCAACCGGTGATACCTTAACCTCAAATCTATCTTGAAAAGAACTAAATCACCCTAAAACTATTCAAATAAATCATATATTTGGGGTAAATGGTACTTATTCTAGATGGTCACTTTATTCAACTCTCGATAGCTTACACAGATTCTCATGCTACCATTCTTTTTCTTAACTAACAACACTGGATAACCCAAAGGCGAAGCACTAGGATGAATGAATCCCTTTTCAAATAAATCCTTTTAATGACCCAAAACATCATTATGCTGAATTAAGGGGTACACTTGACACCTAGTCCTTCCTTAAGCCAATTTATAGAAATTCAGCGCTAGTCAGACTATTTTAGAGGGTATGTTAGTCAAAAGAAATTTAGTAATAATGTGATTGTTGTTAGTGATTTTTGATGTGATAATTATATATATAACAGTTTTAGGGAGTCGTGGCAACTTCCGACACTTGAAATGGAGTTATAGAACTCTGGTTAGAGAGTTTAGCATGGAGGGATTGGTTCGCAATGTCATAGTTTATGAATTGTGTTGTAAAATGAGCACAACTGAAGAGAGGTCCCAAGTTTCTACCTAATACCACTTCAGTGGAAAAAGTAACCGTTATAGTGGTACTCCTGTAGTGGAAATAGGTACCGCCACAGTGGACCTCAGTTTTAAGGCGCGAACTGCTGCCACAGTAATTTAACCACTGCAGTGGTACTGCTACAGTGGTAATAAACCTCTGCAGTGGTAATATGTAGTGTTTGATAGTATTAAAAACCCAAAAATGTTTTTCATTCCCCACTTTCTGAAAAATATGAGACAGCTCTGGGGAAGGCGATTTTTCACAAAATTTAGGAGTTTTTCATCTTTGGAGATAAGTTACTACTTTATAAACTTGAAATTACTTCTTATAGTATCTACAAATCATTAGAAAATAATTTATGATGGAATTTTGGGTTTGACCCTAATTCATGAAATTAATGGAAATTGGTAAGAATGGGTATAAAATTAGTAGATAATGATCTTATGGTGCTATAAAATACTAATGAGTGTAGAATTGCAACTGTTCATGCTAATTCAAATAGGGTTCATGAGGTTTTAACGATAGAAAACCCTAGGATGATGAAATAGGGCAAGTTTATGGTTGAATCAGTGGGTATTGATTCCTAGTAGTTAAAAGAGGATGAGTTATTGAAATGGGTGTATGTTCTTGTTGTTATAGATCAAGAACAAGTTGAACAAGATGGAAAAGGAAAAAGTGTGGCTTAAAGGTGACTTTGATCAAGGATTCGAGGTAGGCTATGGTTTATTGTAGCAATAAGACTTACTTGACTCTATGCTTATTTGTGAATTAAGTATTTGTGATGACTTTTGAGCACTACTTGTTATTATTTACTACATTTCATGTTCATATACATTGGTGTTGAGAATGCGGGGAAATGATAATGATAATGGTGACAATGTTGATGACGATGATGTGGTAAATCATGATGTTCATGATGATTGTTGATGATGTTAGTGAGATTGAGAAGAGAAAGAGGAGATATGAACATCTTGCATTCATACTCATTCACATGCTTTGAATGTTCAGTTATGATCTTATATTCTGATAAACTTGTTGACAAATTTAACTAAGTGTAAATAGACATAATCGTGAGCTTGTGTTCTTCCTAAAGTGAATTGCATAATTGATTGATTGTCTTTGATTATAAGTTTTGTGATGATTGTTTTACATCTATTTAATTTACATATTCATATGGTGTCGGGTTGAGTCGACCTATGATGCCTACCAGTATGTGTTGTTGTAATGATGCTATGTGTGCTCTTCTTTTTGTTGAGTACAAAGCGTGTTCTGATATTTTAGACAAGACATCGCCTTTATCTAGCAGTTCTAGATTCAGTTTCAAGGGTGAGCACCATGACCGGACAACCTTTAGATCTTCTTATGATTGTTCATGTCCCATGTTTCGGGACTATTACATTTCTTTGTTATTTCATTATTGGTTATTATCTTAGTTATCTATTTAGACATTCTTAGTGGTTCTTGAATGGTGACTTTAGGTCCCAGAGATGTAATAAATAGAGGTTTCCTCACTCTATTAGTTTTGGATATTGATGTCGGTTTGACAGTCGATTTAAGTTATTGAATAAACACTCTTTTGTACTTGTTTAAAACTGAGGATTAATATAAGGTGAATGTGAAAGTAATACTTGAGTTAGTAAGGGTTGAGATTAGTATGGTTCTATTTCCATAACTTTCAAACTTAAATGTGTAAATTTATGATAATTTATTTTGTTCCTCCATGAATAACTATATAAATGTATATTGTAAGGAAAGATTTTAAACCAAATGTTGGTGTATCATAATTCACATTTGATGTAGTCATGATAAAAACTTATACATCATGCATATTAGTGTTTTCTTGGGTTTTTATTTAACAGTGTTGAAGAGACTCTTGATCAAAGAAAAATAGGCTCTACCTTATAGAGCATCATTTGTTGCACCAGTAAAAGCTATCCAGGAACAACAATAAAATTTGCTTTCTTACATTATGGATTATACTTTATCTTTCACAATTTATATAATGTAAGCAATAATTATTTTTTTGTCTCACTTTCCTTATATTACTAATTTGCTTCATGTTGGCTTTTCTTCTATACTATGATTTATGTAGGATATTATATTGGATTCTTAATATTGAAGTGTATATTTGTATCATCCCTCTAGGTTAGTTTCCTCTTTTTTGTGTATTTTCTGTATTTAGAGCTTTCCTATAGATGTTCCAAGTCATTTATGACTTTTTAAAACTGGTAGTTTGGTTCCCGTGCAGTTAATTTGGTTTTTATGTCAGTTTTGTTGTTTTGGAGATTTTAAAATTGAGAAATTGATCTTTGGCCAAAACTTCAAGTACTAGGCCTCGGATTAGAATTTTGACAGTTTCGTTAGCTCCAAAATATGAATTTGGGGCTAGAAGGACCTTTGGTTCAGGTCCTGAGGCTTCCACACTTATATTGGGCTATTGGTTGATTTTTGATTAAAATAAAATGTTGGGTGTGGGGCCCACTTTTCAGCAAAACAACCTCTTTTGGGAATTTTTATCAATTTTGTTGAGTCCAGAATGCCATTTTTAGCAGGGTAGCATGTTTTATTTACATGCACGTGGTTTTGAATAAATCCCAAAAAGCCGGTTGGAGTCTTTTTAGACTTCCCATAAATTTCTAGTGCAACCACTTTTTTGGCCCTTGGGTCACTTAAGTTGAGCCTCTTATGCACCTAGGGAGGCACTTAAGCGGCAAAAGTTGATATCAGCTCCCACCCTCAAGTGGGCTCTCCTTCGCTTATATGTGAAGGTAGTTGGGTATATACCCTCGACTTGATCATTTGTCCATTTTTATCTGAATTTCCTCCATTTTTGGACCCTTGGAGCTTGGAAAACTCAGTGGAAAAATAACTTGAAGCTAAAACTAGGGTGTTTCTTGATCCTTGATTATTTTCCCATCGATAATCCGTAAATTCCGGCATAAATTCCAATTTAATTCTGTAGTTAAATTCTTGGTTTTTCTTTGATTTGTGAGACTAGTTTGGGGCACAAATTGGGGGTTGGTAATGCTCAAATTTTGAGCATGATATCCTTAACCCAAGAGGAATATAATTGGGGGTTCAATTTTCTAATTTCATAAGTTGGTCCCATGGGTGATTTTTAATCTTATTTTTGACCCAAAGCGTAAATTTGTAATTTAGGTATCATTCTTTTCCTATTGATATATAGATTATTATTTTGGTACTGTGGCATCGATTGGAGGTGAGGTTTTTTGGAAGGGAAAAGCTTCGGTTTAGTGGGTTATGAGTGCGATCTCCAGCGTCTAGGTAGGTTACGGCTTACCTACTCTTAGACTTGGATCATTTAAGGTATTTGTATGATAATTTTCTATTTGTTGGTTGAATATTGTGGCTTGAATACACTCTGTTGAGGTATTTATGATCCTTGTAGCTCTTTTAGGGCCTTAGAGTGGAATTTTGCCTTGAAGAACTTAGCCTTGGTAGTCGCTTCTCCGTTAGGATTTGGTTTGGTGTACATAGTATCCTTGGGATTATAGTCAGATACCTTAGCTTATTTTTGGATAGTTGTTTGCCTAAGGTGGGGTTCCCTCAATGATTTATAGTTAGTGTAGCATTTTCCAAAAAACAACTACCCTAGGATAGTATCTTATCTATGGTACGGTGCCTTAAAATCCTTCACTATTATATGGTTGGCTCGGTATTGTTCTTTGGCTTGTTACTCACCTTATTTTGTGTATTTTTATTGTATTTCCATGGCATATTGGCAACTTGGTATAAAATACTATTTTTCAGCTTTAAAATGGGATTTTTGAATACTTTAAATGGATTTGTCTATCTTAAAGCTAATTGGACTATTTTTGCCTCGGTTCTAGTCTAGGCACTTGATATTCATAATTATTATCTATTTTAGACTCGGTTGATTCCTAACATTTGATATTATTGGTTCTTATATTGGAAGTTCGGTTAGAGTTCGCTAGGCACATGGAGACTGTTCTATATATATTGCACCTATCTAGTACTCTTTATGTTGTAGTGGATTTTATACTGACTATACCAGGTCTTGGGGATCTTTTGCATATTCTTTTCTTTTCCCTCCATTTTTGTATGCATGTTTAGCTCATTTTCTTTAATAGTTGTCTTATTTAGTGTTGTTATCCTGTTCTTCTGTCTTCCACTCATTAGCTCGTTACTTGTTGTTCAGGGCTATGGATTTGGCTTACCTACTATTGGGTTATAGTAGGTCCCATCATGGCCTGAGGTTTTGGGTCACGATGGTTTGGTATTAGAGCCTAGGTTCATCAGTATTGTTAGTACAAGAGCAAGTGTTTAGTGGAGTCCCTTGGATCGGTATGATGATGTATGTATCCTATCGTTGGGAGGCTACATGACATGATTAGGAAAATATCACCTTTTGATTCTTTATCGTGTGTTTTGTTCATGTTGGTTTCAGAATTCTCACTTGTTTCACTCTTCTGCAGATTGTTAGGATGAGGGCTACAGCCGGCAAGGGTAAGACCCTTACACCTGCAACTAGGGTTCCTACTTGAGGCCGAGGTTGGGGTGGACTGTGAGGACGGGGCTAGGGTAGAGCACCAACATAAGAGTCAGTTATTGCTCCAAAACTATCTATAGAACTAGAGCAAACTATTGATCTGCATCCAGCACCAGTAGATCGATAACCACAATAGTAAGTGGGCCAGGGAGCAGCCCAAGCTCCATCCAGATTTATAGACACATCAGTTCTACGAGATACTCCAGTGTAGTTATTGGGTATGATTGGAGGTCAGCAAATAAATGGAACCCGACATTTGCTTAGAGGGCACCACAGGGTGGACCAGGTATAAGAGCCTAACCAGTAGTTGCGGCTCCTCAAGATTAGGTTTTACCAGTGTCGATGGTTGCTCAGTCGATGGTAGCCTAACCAGCCATGACTTCTGAGGAGCAGAAGATGCTGGGTCGGTGTCTTAGATTTTCTCCTTTGAGGTTTTCAGGTACTCTAGGGGAAGATGCATACGAGTCCCTTACCAGCTGCCAGGAAAGATTACATAATCTTGGCCTAGTACATTCTCATGGTGTGGATTACACGGCATTTTAGTTTGACGGTTCAGTGAGTCAGTAGTGGAGGATGTACATTAAGTGCAGGCAAGTTGGGTCCCCTACTATAACATTAGTGCAGTTCTCTGTGGCTAACTTAGGGAGGTATATGTACCATAATATATGTAAGCGGATGAGGGATGACTTTTCAAGGTTGGAGCAAGGTTCCATGATCTTGTCAGAGTATGATGCTAGGTTTCATAACTTATCCAGGCATGCCACTATGATTCTACTTACTGAGCATAAGAGAGTGCGGTTCTTCATCAGCGGATTGAGACTTGCTCCATCTAACTATTGAGAGCATGGTATTTTGGGTTGGTCGTTCTTAGATGTCATTGATCATGCTTTCTCTATTGAGGATTTTGCATCATGCGGCACGTGGGGGTAGTGATAAGAGACCCAGTCATTAGGGTAGTTTTAGTAGTAGTCATAGTGGTTTACAGTTCTTAGGTAGGTGTTTTCTTAGTAGGGGCCAGCATCATTAGCAGCAGTATCAGCAACATGGTCAGTCTAGTCAGCCCATTCAGGCATCACTTCAGATTATCAATGGGGGTCAGATGGGTCATAGCAATTTCAGCAACCAGAGCTCCTATCAGGCATCATGGGATTTATTTTCTGGGTCTTCAGACTATGGTGGCCATTCAGATTCAACCAGTTCATCACTTTAGGGTAGGATACCCCGAGCTTAATATGATTATAGGGTTGTTGGTCATTTTGCTAGAGAGGTCTCATCATTGGATGATCGAGCCTTCAGCGCAAATAACACAACCTCTTTGATTAGTGGCACCACCGGTTAGAGATGGTTCCTAGAGCGACATGGGTGGTTCTCAGAGTTCTCATATAGGTGGAAAGGTGGTCAATCAGGTTCTTAATCTGGTAGTATGTGCAGACAGTTATATGTCTATCCTAGTAGGCTAGAGCAAAGAGATCAAACTCAGTGATCACATGTATAATTTCAATATGTCAGCAGTTAGCTTCAATGCTATTTGATTCAAGTTCTACCTATTCTTATTTGTAGATATATTTTGATTCCTGGTTGGGGATGATTAGCAAGCCTTTTCTTATGCCCATACGTGTAGCTACTCTAGTAGGTGATTCTTTAGTAGTGAATTGGATTCTGAGATCCTGTGTAGTGACTGTTGTGGAGTATGACACTTGGGTTGATCTTATATTCCTTTATATTGTTGATTTTGACACTATTTTTGGCATGTACTTGTTATCCTTTTATTACGCGGTCTTGGATTGCTTCACCAAGACATTTACCTTAGCCATGCCTGGTATTCCTTCATTTGTGTGGTGGGGTTCTGACAGTTACGCACCTGAAGGGATTATTTCTTACATTTGGGATAGGAGGAGGATGTCGAAGAGGTGTTTGGCTTACCTTGCTTATGTCTGCAATATTAGTGCCAATATTCTTTCCCTTGATTCTATTCCTGTGGCCTATGAGTTTGCTGATGTCTTTCCTACCGAATTGCTGGCCTCCCTCCTGAGCGTGATATTAACTTTGCTATTGATGTTGAGCAGGGAACAAGGCTTATTTCTATTCCACCTTACCTTATGGCTCCAGCTCAGTTGAGAGAGTTTTAATGTTTATATTAAGGATCTTCTAGTTAAAGGCTTTTTTAGACTGAGTGTTTCTCCTTGGTGTAATCATGTTCTATTTTTGAAGAAAAAGATGGTTCTATGCGAATGTGTATTGATTATCGACTGCTGAACAAGGTGACTATAAGGAATAAGTATCTGATTTCATGTATTGATGATCTATTTGACCAGGTCCCATGTGTATCCATGTTTTCTAAGATTGACTTGAGATCTAGCTACCATCAATTAAGGATTTCGGTGGCGGACATCCGAAAGACAGCCTTCAGGATTCGCTATGGCCATTATCACTTCTTGGTGATATCTTTTGGGCTGACCAGTGCCATGCCGCAGCAATATTTATGGTCTTGATGAACCTCATGTTCAGGCCATATTTGAACTCCTTCATGATAGTACTTATCGACGACATCCTTATTTACTCAAGGAGTAGGGAGGAGCACGAGCAGAATTTAAGGATTGTGCTCTAGACTTTGAGAGATTAGTGGCTTTATGCCACATTCTCAAAGTGTGAGTTCCAACTTGAGTTTGTAGCATTCTTGGGGCACGTGGTGTCTAAGGATGGGCCACTGACAAAGATTAACTTAGTTTGTGATTGGGATAGTCCTACTTCTCCTTTAGAGGTTTGCAGTTTCGTTGGGTTGGTAAGTTACTACAAATGGTTTGTCGATGAATTTTATTTTATTGTAGTACCACTGACCAGATTTCCTAAGAAAGATGTTCCGTTCAGTCTAGTGTGATGCTTTAGGTGTTGATTTGGGTTGTGTTCTTATGCAGAAGGTCCGAGTAATAGTTTATACTTCTAGATAGTTGAAGGTGCATGAGTGAAATAACCCCACCCATGCCTTGGAGTTATGCCTTGGAGTTGGTGGCGGTAGATTTTGCGCTTAAGATTTAGAGGCATTACCTTTGTGGTGTTCATTATGAGATATTCACCGATCATCATAGTCTTCAGTACATTTTTAGCTAGAAGGATCTTAATTTGAGGAAGCACAGGTGGATAGAGTTACTAAAGGATTATGACATTTCTATCAAATACCATCCAGGCAAGGTAAATGTGGTAAAGGATACCTTGAGCCGGAAGGTGGTGAGTATGGACAGTTTGGCTTTCCTTTCACTTTTAAAAGCAACTGTTGGCCTTGGAATCCAGTCTTCAGGCAAAAGATTAGTTCGACTTGATATTTCTAACCCAGGAGGATTCTTGCTCGTCTTGAGGCTCAGTATACTTTGTTGGAGCAGGTTCGGGGGCGGTTGTTGAAGGATAGTCTACTATGTTGCGTTCGAGATTCAGTGTTGAGGTGTGAGACCAGGAAGTCCATCTTGGACCCAGAGGGTGTCTTGAGATTTGAGGGTCGTATTTGCATTCTAAGGGTTGGTGATTTGATTCATATAATACTGTAGGAGATTTTTAAGGATCTGAGGTAGCATTACTGGTGGTGGGGGATAAATAGGGATATAGAAAACTTTGTATCTCGGTGTTTATATTGTTAGCAGGTGAAGTCCAAGCACTCTAGAGCTGGTGGGTTGCTTTAGAGGCTATCCATTCCTGAGTGGAAGTGGGAGCGGATTATTATGGATTTCGTGATTGGTCTGCCACGCACTTCTCGATGTTCTGATAGTATTTGAGTCATTATTGATCAGTTGATGTCATGACCCAAAAACTTAGGTCATTATAGCACCTACTATAACACACTAGTATGTAAGACAAATCAATAGCCTGGAACAACAAGTAACGGGCTAATGAGCGGACGAGAGAAGAATAAGATAACAATACTAAATTAAATGACTAATATAGAAAATAGACAAAACATGCATACAAATATAGAGGGAAAGAATAAAATATACAAAAAGATCCCCAAGACTTGGAATTGTTAGTACAAGAGCCACAACAACATAAAGAGTACTAGATAGGTACAATATATATAGAACAGTCTCTGAAAGTACAAAATAAGAATAGTCCAAAATTGAAGGAGATAGATCAGGTCCGGTCGCTAAAAGCTCACCCTATATCTCAAGTCAATAGCTCCTCATAAGGAAAGACATCAATGGTGATGACTCATACTAGGATATGCATTGGGCAAAAAGATGTAGAAGTGTAGTGTAAGTACCATAAAATGTGATACTCAATAGGCATCATTGACCGACTGAGCTCGAATAAGATAAAAGTACAACAAAGTGCAAATGTAAGGTTAAGGAAGGTCAGAAAGAACATAACAGGTCAAAGTTAGGCAATAACTAGAGATATAAGTAAATAGCTTGGAAAATATAATAATAAAAGTCTAACTACAGCCTAACCTGACCCCCATAAGACCGGAAGGTACAAGCAATAGACAATAAAGCTCAATCGATCTCCATAAGCATGATGGATGCAAACAATAAGTAATACAGAGTACAAGCCAAGTAGGAAAGTAAATAAGTGTGGAAGAATGCCATGAAATACAATATGAAAAAGAGAAATGTCCAACTATACTGTATGCTCTTCTTCCTCTGTGTACCTTGTCTGAACTCAAACTGGACTTTAAATATAAGAACCAATACTATCAAATGCCTGAAATCGAATCGAGGCTAAAATAGATAATAATCAAGAATATCAAGTGCCCAGATTTAAATTGGGCCTAAAATAGTCTAATTTCCTTTAAGAAAGCCAAGTCCATTTAAAGTATTAAAAATATCCTATTTTTAAGTTGAAAAATAATATTTTTTACCAAGTTGTCAATATTTCATTGAAATACCAACACACTTAATAAGGTGAATAAACAAGTCTAAGATTAATACCAAACCAACCACATAATACCGAACGAGTCTAAGTCCCCATACCATAGAAAAAGTATTATCCTAGGGTAGTTATTATTTGTAAAATGCTACACTAACCATATATCCCCGAGGAAACTCCACCTCATTTAAGAAACTACCCGAAACTAAACCAAGGTATCTTCATCCAACCCCAAGGATACTATGTATACTAAGTCAAGTCCTAAAGGGGAAGCGACTATCAAACTAAGGATTTCAAGGAGTAATTCTACTTTAAGGCCCCTAAACAAGCTATAAGGATCATAAATACCTAAATAGAGTGTATTCAAGCTACAATATCCCACAAATAATTAGCAAGTCAACATACGAATACCTTAAATGAGCAAAGTCTAAGGGTAGGCAAGTTGTAACCTACCTAGACGCTGAAGATCACACTGACAACCTACTAAACTGGAGCTTTCCCCTTCCAAGAATCCTCTGACCGCTTTTATGCTACAAAAATAATAATCTATGCGTCAATAGGAGAAGAATGATACACATATTATGAATTTATATTCTAGGTCAAAAATTAGATTAAAAATCACCTATGGGGCCTATGTATGGAATTTGAAATCAAACTTTCAATTGTGTCCCTCGTGGGACAAGGATCTCATGCTTAAAATTTCAGCATAATCATCCCCCAATTTGAGCCCTGAATCAGTCCCACAAATTAAAGAAAAACTAAGAATTTATCTAGAGAATTAAATCAAAATTTGTGACAGAATTTACAAATTATCAACATGAAAATGATCAAGGATTAAGAAAAAACCTAGCCTTAGCTCCAAATTAGGTTTCCACAGAGTTTTCAAACCTTCAAGGGTCCAAAAATAGAGGAAATTTGGGTAAAAATGGAGAAATGATTGAAGTGAAGGGTATAAGCAACAACTACCTGAGCATAAGTGGAGGTTTGGCCACATAAGCAACATATCTTAACTGACAGACCAGCTGCTTAAGTGATGGTCACTATTTACTTGCCCCTCTACTTAAGTATCTCCCAAGATGCATAACTGGTTCTGCATAAGCGGAGGAGCGACCGCTTGAGAGGTGTGAGCTGACATCAGCTTTGGCCAATTAAGTAGCGTCTTAGCCACATAAGCAGCTCCGCTTAAGAGACCCAAGGGCCACAAAAGTGGGTACACTAGCTGATGCATCAAAGAATTATGCTAAGTCTAAAAAGACTCTGATCGGGTGCTTAGTACTCGTTTGGTACCCCGTGCATTTAAATAATTATGCTACCTACCATAAACGACATTCCAGACTAAACGAAATCAATGAAATTCCCAACAGAAGTCATTTTGATGAAAAGTGAGCCCCACCAACCTTTCATTTTAACTAAAAAACAACTGATAGCCCAAAATATGTTCGAAAGCCTCGAGAGCTGAATCAAAGGTGCTCTTAGCCCAAAATCCACATTCTAGAGCTAAACAAATTGTCAAAATACTCATCTGAGGCTGTTTAGTTAAAGTTTTGGATGAAGACCAATTTCTCAACATCAAAAGTTCCAAATAGGGAAACTAACATAAAAACCAAATGATCCACGTAAGAACAAATCTACTAGTCCCACCGAGTCATAGATGACTTTGGGTAGCTATAGAAAAGCTCTAAATATAGAAAATATTGAAAAACTAGTATAATGACCTGGAGGGTTATTACTATAACTAAGACTATCATTGATGAATACTATTATAAAGGTGTAGGGAGGAGCACAAGTATTATTTGATTATTATGCTCCAGACTTTGAGATATCAGCAGTTTTATGCCAAGTTCCCAAAGTGTGAGTTTTATCTTGAGTCTATAGCATTCTTGGGGCACGCGGTGTCTAAGGATAAGATTATTATAAACCCAACAAAAATTGAGGCAGTTCATGATTAGGATACACCCACTTCTCCTATTGAGGTTCACAGTTTCATTGGGTCGGCAGGTTACTATAGACGGTTCGTTAATTAGTTTTCTTCTATATCAGCTTCACTATCTAGATTGACTAGGAAGGATATCCCATTCTAGTGGTTTGGCTGAGTGTGAGGCAAGCTTTCTAAAGTTCATGGCCTTACTTACATCAGCTCTGATTTTTACTCTTTAAGTTGAGGGCCAGGGTTTTCTATATATTATAATGCATCAGGTGTTGTTTAGGTTATGTTTTGATGCAGCAGGGCCAAGTGATGCACATACTTCTAGATAGCTGAATGTGTACAAGTGCAACTATCCCATGCATAACTTAGAGTTGTCAGTGGTAGTTTTCATGCTTAAAATTTGGACGCATTACCTCTATGGTGTTCATTATGAGATATTCACTGATCATCATAGTTTTCAGTATATTCTGTGCTAGAAGGATCTTAATTCGAGGCAGCAGAGGTGGATAGAGTTACAAAAGAACTATGACATTTCTATTCTATACTATTCGAGCAAGAAAAATATAGTAGCGGATGCCTTGAGCTGGAAGACATTAAGTATGGGGAGTTTGATTTTCCTTCTAGTTTTGGAGCTACCGTTGGCCTTGGACATCCAGTCGTTAGCCAATAGGTTGGTTAGACTTGATATTTCTTACCTCAGGAGGATTCTTTCTTGTGTATAGGCTCAGACTACCTTGTTAGGGTAGATTTGGGGGCGACAGTTGAGGATAGTCGATTGTGTGGCATTCAATATTAGGTGTTAAGAGTGAGGCTAGGAAGGCTACATTGGATCCAGAGGGTGTCATAAATTTAAGAATTGTATTTGTATTTCGAGGGTTGGTGATTTGATTTATATGATATTACATGAGGCTAATTATTCTAGATACTTTATTTATCCCGATGCAGCTAAGATATATAGGAATTTAAGGCAGCATTACTGGTGGTGCAGAATGAAGAGGGATATAGAGACTTTGTATCTTGGTATTTGTGTTGTTAAAAGGTGAAGTTCGAGCATTTGAGAACTAGTGGATTTCTTTAGAGGCTACCCATTTCAGAGTGGAAGTGGGAGTATATTACTATGGATTTCATCGTTGGTTTAGCACATACTTCTCAAGGTTTTCATAGAATTTGGGTTATCATTGAATAGTTGACTAAGTTTCCTCACTTTCAACCCATTCAGTCTTTCTATATTGTCAAGAGATTAGCTTGTATCTATGTTTGAGAGGTGGTTCATCTAGGGGGGGGGGGTCCCAGTATCCATTATTTCTGATAGAGGTTTATCATTAACCTCTAACTTTTGGTGAGCTTTTCAAAAGGATTTGAGTACCCAGGCAGATCTTAGAATAACTTTTCATCCCTAAACTGATGGTTAGTCTAAGCGGAGTATTCAGGTTCTGGAGGACATCCTCCGGGCATGTGTTATGCACTTTGGAGGTCAATGGTGCTAATTACTAGCCTTAGTAGAGTCTACCTATAATAACAACTATCATTTGAGTATCCAGATGGCTCCATTAGAGGTGTTTTATGGTAGGTGGTGTACATTTTTTATCGGGTGGTTTGATTCCTTCAAGGCTAGGTTGTAGGCAAAAGAGTTGTGCGGATCGTAGGCTTCAAGTATTGGAGTTTGGAGTTGGTTACCTTGTGTTTCTTCTAGTGTTGCCTCTGAATGGCATGATGATGTTTAGGAAGAGGGGAAAGCTTAGCCCAAGGTATATCAGGCCATTTAAGATTCTACAGTGAGTTGGGGATGTAGCATATGAGTTAGCCTTGCCCCAAGCATTTTCTGGCATTCACCCTATTTTTCATGTATTGATGCTTCAACGTTACATTCCAAAGGAGTCTTACATGCTCCAATGGGACACGGTTTTGTTAGATGATAGGTTGACTTTCGAGGAGGAGCCAACTTCTATTTTAGCTAAAGATGTCAGACGGTTGTGATCTAGGGAGATTCTAGCAGTAAAGGTTTAGTGGAAATACCATCCAGTCGAGGAGGCTACCTGGGAGACTAGGCATGACATGCAAACCTAGTATCCTCACCTATTTGATCCTTCAGGTACTTCTTGACTCGTGACTTTTGAGGATGAAACTCTTTTTAGTAGTGGATATTGCAATGACCTTCTAGGTCATTTTTCTCTTTTTGTGTATTTCCTGTTCTTAGAGATTTCCTATAGCTGCCTTAAGTCATTTTAGACTTGTTGGGACTGGTAGTTTACTTCTCTGGTAGTTCATTTGGTTTTTATATTAGTTTTCCTATTTTGGAGCTTTTGAAGTTGAGAAATTGGTCTTTGGCCAAAACATTAAGTAAACGGCTTTAGATGATAGTTTTGACAGTTCTATTAGCTCCCATATATGGATTTTGGGCTAGGAGGACCTTTGGTTTAGGTCCCGAGGCTTCTTAATACATTTTGGGCTATCGATTGGGTTGGTTAAAATGAAAGGTTGGATATGGGGCCTACTTTTTGTTGAAACAACCTCTATTAGGAATGCCATCAATTTTATTAAGTACAGAATATCATTTCTGGTAGTGTAGCATATTTTGTTTGCGTGTATGGGATTTTGAATGAATCTCAAGCACCTGGTCAGAGTCTCTTTAGACTTAACATAATTTTCTTATGCATTAGCTGGTGTAACCACTTATGTATCCCTTGGGTTGCTCAAGCAGAGTCGCTTATGCAGCTAGGGAGCCGTTTAAGCGGCCAAAGCTAATGTTAGCTCCCACCGCTTAATCAGGCTCTCTTTCACTTATACTACTTGAGAGCTGCTTTAGAAGAGGGGCGGGTAAATAGTGACCACCACTTAAGTGACTGATTAGTTAGCTAAGCAAAGGTAATTATTTATATTCCCTCCACTTTGATCATTTCTCCATTTTTACCAAATTTTCTCTATTTTTTTTTACCTTTGGAGCTTGGGAAACCTTAGAGAAACAGAAAATGTTAGGAACCAAGTCTACTCCACTTTCTACCCATTTAGTGTTCCTACAGTGTCTAGATATTGGCTCGGATCTATGTTTGAGAGGTGGTTCATCTTCATAGGGTACTAGTGTCCATTATTTCTGGTAGAGGTTCCTAGTTAACCTCTAGCTTTTAGAGAGCTTTTTAGAATGAGTAGGATACCCAGGTTGATCTTTGCATAAATTTGGCATCCCCAAATTGATATCCAGTCTGAGCAAACTATTTAGGTTCTGGAGGACATGCTCTGGGCATGTGTTATGGACTTTAGAGGTCAATGTGACCAGTTTCTAGCCTTAGTATAGTTTGCTTGTAATAATAACTACCATTCAAGTATCCATATGGATCCATTTAAAGCATTGTATGGTAGGCGATATAGATCTCTTGTTGGGTGGTTTGATGCCTTCGAGGCTAGGCTGCAGGGTAATTTGTTACAGGAGTCATTGGATAGAGTTTAGGTTATTTTGGATAGGCTGTGGGCAGCTCAAAGTAGGCATAAGTGTTATACTGACCGTAGGCTTTGCGTATTAGAGATTGGAGCTGGTGACCATGTGTTTCTTTGAGTATCGCCCATTAAAGGCATGATAAGGTTTTGGAAGAGAGGCAAGCTCAACCCTAGTTATATCAGGCCATTTGGGATTCTACAGTGAGTTGGGGATGTAGCATGTGAGTTAGCTTTGTCTCCAACATTTTTCGACATTCTCTTTATTTTCTATGTATCAAAGCTTTGGCATTACACTCTAGATTAATTTTACATGCTCCAATGGGATTAGGTTTAGTTAGATGATAGGTTGACTTTTGTGGGGGAGTCAGTTGCTATTCTAGCTAGGGATATTAGATGGTCGCAATCTAGGGAGAGTCCAATAGTAAAGGTTTAGTAGGGACATTGTCTAATCGAGAAGTCTACCTGGGAGACCAAGCATGGGAGACGGACCCTGTATCCTCACTTGTTTGAGCCTTCAGGTACTTCTTTATTTTTTATGTTTGAGGATAAAAGTCCTTTTAGTAGTGGATGTTGTAATGATCCTCGCAGTCATTTTCCTCTATTTTATGTATTTTCTATATTTGAGCTTTCCTATAGCTGCCACAAGTCATTAATAACTTATTGGGATTAGTAGTTCGGTTCTCTAGTAGTTCGTTTGGTTTATATGTTAGTTTCCCTGTTTTAGAGTTTTTGAAGTTGAGAAATTGGTCTTCGGCCAAAATTTCAAGAAAATGGCCTTGGGTGAGAATTTTGATAGATTTGTTAGCTCTGGAATGTGGATTTTAGGCTATGAGAAACTTTGGTTCTGTCTCGAGGCTTCTAAACTCACTTTGGGCTATCGATTGATTTTTGGTTAAAATAAAAGGTTGGGTGTGGGCCTATTTTTTATCGAAACTACCTCAGCTAGGAATTTCATCAATTTTTTGAATCTAGAATTTCATTTCTAGTAGAGTAGCATATTTTATTTTTGTGAATGTGGTTCTTAAAGAATCTCGAGCATCCAGTAGAAGTCTTTTTTGACTTAGCATCATTTTCTAGTGCATCAGATGGTGCAGCCATTTTTATGGCCCTTGGATCGCTTTAGCGGAGCCGCTAATAAGGTTAGGGAGCCACTTACGTGGCCAAAGCTAATGTCAGTTCCCACCGCTCAAATCGGCTATCTTCCATTTATGCGGAACCACTTATGTGGCTTGGGAGCCGCTTAAGTGGAGAGGTGGGTAAATAGTGACAACCGCTTAAGTAGTTGGTCATTCACTTAAGCAATGCAACTTAAGCAGCCAAACCTCCACTTATGCAGAATTAGCTGTATATATACCCTCCAGTTTGATCATTTCTCCATTTTTACCCAAACTTCCTCTATTTTTGTACCCTTAGATCTTGGAAAACTCCATGGAAACATAATTTCGAGCTAATTCTAGGGTGTTTCTTGATCCTTTATCATTTTCCTATCGATAATTCGTAAGTTCTAGCCCAAATTCAGATTTAATTCTCTAATTAAATTCTTGGTTTTTCTTTGATTTGTGGCTCAAATTTGGTGGCTAGTTATGATTAAATTTTGGGCATGAGATCCTAGTCTCACGAGCGACACAATCGTTGGTTCAATTTTAGAATTCCATAAGCAAGCCCCACAGGTGATTTTTAACCCAATTTTTGAGTCAGAGCATAAATTCACAATATAGGTATCATTCTTCTCCTATTTATGTATAGATTATTATTTTGGTAGCGTAGCAGCAGTCACGGGCTTCTCAAAAGGAAAAAGCTCCAGTTTAGTAGGTTGTGAGTGCAATCTCTGGTGTCCAGGTAGATTACGGCTTACCTACTCTTAGACTTGGCTCATTTAAGGTATTTGTATGATAATTTGCTAATTGATGGTAGGCTATTATGGCTTGAATACACTCTATTTAGGTATTTATGATCCTTGTAACTTGTTTAGGAGTCTTAGAGTTGAATTTCATCTAGAAGCCCTTAGCCTTGGTAGTCTCTTCTCCGTTAGGGCTTGGCTTGGTGTACGTAGTATCCTTGGGATTAGAGTTAGATGCGCTAGCTTAGTTTCAGGTAATTAGTTTCCTCAGGTTGGGTTCCCTCTGTGATTTATAGTTAGTGTTGCATTTTCCAAAGAACAACTACCCTAGGATATTATCTTTTCTATGGTAGGGCCTTAGACTCCTTCGTTATTATATTGTTGACTCGTTGTTGTTCATCAGCTTGTTATTCACCTTATTTCATGTATTTTTGTTGTATTTCCTTGGCATATTGACTACTTGATATAAAATTAATGTGTCGTGGCTTTACAACACTTTCAATGCTTAAAGAATGGGATTGTTGTACATTCTTAAGCATTTTTTGGTAGATTTGATGTGTGTTTGTTTAGGAAAGCAGGTCTCAGAGTAAAAGAAGTAAAAAATGTAACACCCCGTACATTTTTGAACTCATGCGACTACCCTAATGTTCATTTTTCTCTTCAACCAAACCCTAAGGCAACTACACTTGTTTGGACAAGATCATCCTTTTGCAAGCCTTGGTAATTGTTTACTCTCATGATTTAATATATTATATGATGAGAGATTATATAGATCATGATGGTTAAGTCTAAAAGTGTTGAGTAGTGTACTTTTGCTTCCTTGCTAAAAGATTTGTCATCTATGAGAATTGAGCTTGAAAGGAGACTTGTGGTCTTGAAGGAAGTGAATTTGATGGATTAAATATCAATATGTAATATGTGGTTGTGTCCTTAACTTGCCTTCTCTATGTGTTTGACATTTGGAATTGTTGTGGCAAAATTGTACATGGAACCGGTGGCGTATTGAAGGGAAAAATATAGTTTTGCGATGTTTATGTGCGTTGTGAAACCATGTCTGTTCGTTGGCATCCATGATAACATAAAATATGAAAAGAGAAGTTTAATTATGATCATGCACTATTCATTACAAAAAGGACCCAAAAGAGACCCATTTTAGCCGAAACGGGCACCCGCCCTCGCAGACGGAGGCACCTGCGGGCGCAGGTGACCCTGGACACTGCCAAGAGGCACTTGCGGCCGTACCTCAACCACCTGCGGGCGTCGGTGGCTTCGCAGGTCAGCCCAGAACCCCATTTTGCATGTTTTTGTCTCTCTTTGATCCCCCAAAACCCCTATACCCTTCATGGATGCAATTATCAACTTATGGTACCTTTTGAATGACTTTAAAGGAGTATCTCAGAGGTATTTTTAATGGTATCAATTATGGATTGTTGTTCATGTGTTATTGTGAAAGGTATTGAGATGACTTGGCGAAGTAACTGTGACGTAGTGTTAATGAGGAAGTGTAAAGGATAAACTTGGTGTGAAATGTTATTGGTTTATGATGTCTTGGTCAATGTGTGGAATGTTATGGTATTGTTGGTATGATGATGCAATAAATGGTATTGTAAGAGGGCGAAATGACGTTATATGGCAGTCACGTAATTCATTGTTGTCTTATGCACTTGTAATGTAGTTAGTTGTTAACATGAGCTCCGTGATGTACTTGTGTTGTAGAGTAACACTTAAGGAAGTAGCTGGATTGTTGTATTCATGTATAGGACTGTATATTCATATCGAGAAAGATAAGGTATGTAAGGTTACTCTTTGTGTATCCTTCTGCAGCACATATTGTTCACATTGACATTGTACTTGTTCCATTCCGAAGTGTTCTAAAGTATCCCAGCTTAGATTGACATATATTGTTATTCACATGTTTCTTATTCTTATACCAATTGTGATTCACATGTCTCTTATTCATTGACTGAAGTTCCAAAGCTCTCATAATGTTGTAACTACTAAAAGAACTATCTCAAAGAAAGTAATGATGTAATGAGAATCTATTCATTCTTGAGTAGAATTTCCAATAATGTTACATTCTAAAGTTCCAATGATGTTATGACTACCAACGTATCAATCTCACAGGAGTAAATAAATGAAGTAATGTATCGCTCTTATAATAAAAGAACGGAAGTAATGCATAATTGTTTGAATAATCTTGAGTAATATCCCAGGGGCGACAGAAAAGCCTAGCATGGGTTATCACAGTAAAATCCCAGGGGTGACTGAAAAGCCTAGAATGGGTTAATCACATCCCAGGGGTTATAATACCTAGCATGGGTTAATCTCATCCCAGGGGCGACAGAAAAGCCTAGCATGGGTAGAACGATAAAGATGAATAACGTAAAGGCAAACGAAGTAAAGAATGTAATGTACATGGTTCCACATATGCAGACCGGTGGTTTATCTGTACTGACTATTCTCTTATATTTGATTCCATGGAAGTACTTATATATCATGAAGTTTCATATAGCCTTACATACTTAGTACATTCTTCGTACTGACGTCCCGTGGGGGACTTACCTTACTTGCTCCAGGCACAGGTGTTAGTAGACCTCCACAGTAGGTTGCGGGTCATTTGCGGATCATTGGTGAGCTCCAGTTGGTTCGGTGCTTTCTGAGTCATTACGTACATTTGTTTTGGTATTGTATAAAGCGGGCATGTGTCCCTACTGTAGGTTGGTTATGTCTATGTATCTGTAGAGGCTTTGTAGATGTTGTGGGACAAAAGAAAGAAATCAAGGGATGTATGCTTTTGACATGGTGGCCCTAACGGCCAAGTTTCATATATGTATATATATATCATATATTTTCCATGACTTCCGCCTTTAGCATCTTGTATCTATACGTGATAGTGATGTTTCTTGAGTGACATACATACGAATGTACATGAATGAAGATTGGTTCTCTCGGGCCTTACCGACTTCGGGTGCTAGTCCGCCCTATTGGAATTCGAGGCATGACAAAAGTGGTATCAGATCAGGTCATCCTGAGAGTGTCTACAAAGCCGTTTCTGAGTAGAGTCTTTCTTATGGATGTGTTGAGCACCACATTTACAAGTAGGAGGCTACGGGACATTTAGGAGTTTTTTCTTTCCTTTATTTCTAGATCGTGCATTAGAGCCAAAGTTGTAGGTGAAATTTTTTCTGACCATTGAAATTGGTTTCTTTTGTTATAGTAAAATGCCGATTACAAGACAAGATAGGGGCAAAGATAAGAAGGTAGAGATGCTTGCCGGAGAAGGAACTAGTAAATCACCACCTAACCAAGCAAGTCAGGGTGGGGATGAAACTAAATTCGTATCACGGTCTTCTTCTACTTCTCTTGCTCCAGAAGAGCCGAGAAGGAGAGAGGACCCTGCCGAAACACCTGTTAATGCTACTGAATAGGATATAAGGAATGCGGTGCACCTGTTGACTCAGATAGTCATTGCACAAAATCAAAGACAGGTTGGTCCAACCTTTGCACAAAAGAGGAGTAATCTAAGGCAAAGGAGAATGGCACAAGAATTTGAAAGAGGGTCGTCAAAGAGGGCTAGACCTATGGGACAGTTCATGGCGTCCCAAGGAGAATTTAGGTCTCGAGTATTTAACAGACCGCCTAGACCATTATTTCCTCATTCTACAGTAAATGTTCTACCTCGATCCCAAGGGTTTAGAGGCAACTAGTTTGGGCAAAGAAGTGAGACTCTGGACTCACGGCTAGTGGGGTATCAAACACAAGGAAGTAGGAGAAAACCGAATTCTCCTCGTCAGCCGTGTCAGTGCTTTGATAGGTTTCATCTAGGTGAATGCTGGTTAGGGATGAATGTTTGCTTTTGGTGTGGTATGTCGGGGCAAAAATGAGAGAGTGTCCACATAGGGGAATAGGTAGTACGGCGCGACCTACGGGGTCAGCCGTTGCGTTATCATCATCAGGTGTACATCCTATGGGGCGTGGCAGAGGTTCTAGAGGTACAGTTGGTTCTAGTGAAACCCAAAACCGTACCTATGCCTTAGAGGATCGACAGAATTTGGAGGATTCTCCTGATGTAGATACAGGTACACTATTCATATTTTTACATAAGGTATATGCATTGATTGATCCGGGTTTTACCCTATCATATGTTACTCCATTGATTGTTGAAAAAAAATAATTATGAAAGAACACCAGAATTACTAGATAAGCCATTTGAAGTATCTACACTAGTTGTGAATCTATTATAGCTAAAAGAGTATATCATAATTGTATAGTAATTGTTTGTGGTTATGACACACTGGTTGACCTTATTGAACTGGAAATGGTAGATTTTGATGTTATAATGGGTATGGATTGGTTGACTTCTTGTTATGCCACAGTAGATTGCCGAGCTAAGAAGTTACATTTTCATTTTCCACAAAAGAATGTTCTTGAATGGAAGGGTAATGTGGGAGCACCGAGAGGAAAATTTATTTCCTATCTTAGGGCAAAGAAAATGATACTCTAAGAGGTACATATGCCACCTAGTTATGGTGCAGGATACCGATGTGAAGCCACCAACACTTCAATCATTTCCAGTAGTAAATGAATTCCTGGATGTGTTTTCTGAAATGGAAAGTAGAGTTTGGTATTGATGTGATTCCAGGTATTCTATTTCTCCATATAGAATGGCTCCAGTAGAGTTACGGGAATTAAAAAGAGAAATTAACAGACTTGTTGGACAAGGGATACATAAGATCTAGTGTGCCCCCTTGGGTTGCACATGGCACATTGAGAATGTTCATTGACTATCGGCAACTGAATAAGGTAACAATTAAGAATAAATATTCCCTCCCCAGAATTGATGATCTATTTGATCAGTTATAAGGTTCCAAATGTTTCTCAAGGATTAACTTAAGATTGGATTGTCATCAAGCAAGGGTTATAGAAAAAGATATACCCACGACAGCTTTCTGAACAAGGTATGGTCACTATGAATGTCTAGTTATGTCATTTGGACTAATAGATGAACCAGCTATTTTTATGGATTTGATAAATAGGGTGTTCAAGCCATTTCTAGACGTGTTCGTGACAGTATGTATGTATGATATTTTAGTTTACTCAAGATCACAAGAGGACTATGCTAATCACTTACGACAGGTGTTACGGATTCTTCGTGACCGTAGGATATATGCAAAGTTCTCTAAATGTGAGTTTGGTTAAAATCCTTAGCGTTCTTGGGTCACATTGTATAGGATGAAGAACTAAGGGTTGATACACAAAAGATAGAAGCGGTGAAAATTTGGCTAAGGCCTACGATGCTTACAGAGATTCATAGTTTTCTTGGATTGGTTGGTTATTATAGGAGATTTGTTGAAGGATTTTCTTCTATCTCTGCAACCTTGATAAAGTTAACACACAAGGCGACCAAGTTTCAGTGGAATGATACATGTGAAAAGAGTTCCCAAAAGCTGAAAGATAAATTGACTTCCACACCCGTATTAGTACTTCTCGAAGGCACAGAAGGATATGCAGTATATTGTGATACGTCCGGAGTTGGCCTAGGATGTGTATTGATACAGCACGGTAATGTAATAGCATATGCCTCACGACAGTTGTGGCCACATGAGAGAAATTACCCAACACATGACCTTGAGCTAGCAGCCATAAAATTTGCTTTAAAAGATATGGTGCCACTATTTGTATGGGGTTCACGTTGATATATATATACTGATCATGAAAGTTTGCAAAAATTTTCTAAGCAGAAGGACCTAGACAGCAAAGATGGCTGGAATTACTAAAAGACTATGACATCGATATTTTATACCATCCGGGAAAAGCAAAGGTGGTAGCCGATGCATTAAGTCGTATAGCAATAAGAAGCACTAGTAGCCAGTGGATGTAAAAAGCAAGATATAATTGAGGACCTACATCAACTACCCAGCTTGGGAGTTCATCTTCTTGAAACTCCAGATGAAAGAACTATAGTGTAAAATGCGGTAGAGTCTTCACTTGTAGCTGAGAGAAGGAAAAGCAATATGCAAATCCTATTTTATTTTAGTTGAAAAAGGAATGTACAACAAAGTTCGACAAAGGTATTTGAGCTTACGAAAGGGGGAGTACTTCAATGCCAAGGAAGATTTTGTGTATTGGATATAGATGAGCTAATGACATGAATTATGATAGAAGCACATCAGAAGCACATCATTTACGGTATTCTATTCATCCGGGAGCTACCAAAATGTGAAGGAATGTATTGGTGGGGTAACATGAAGAAGAACATTGTAGAATTTGTAGCTCATTAATTGCCAACCAGTAAAAGTAGAGCATCAGAAATCTGGAGGTTATATGCAAGGTATAAATCTACCAGTCTGGAAGTGGGATATGATTATATCTATTTCATCACAAGTTTGCCTCGTACATTTCAAAAATTTGATTCCACATGGGTAATAGTTGTCAGACTTACCAAGTCAGCGCATTTCCTACCAGTCAGGACCACTTATACAGCTGAAGATTATGCAAAGTTGTATGTTAAAGAGATAGTACGATTACATGGGATTCCAATTTCTATTATATCCGACATGGGAGCTCAATTTACTGCATACTTTTGGAAATCTTTTCAGAAGAGTTTGGAAACCCAAGTGACTTTAAGTACGACTTTTCATCCTCGGACAGATGAACAAGAAGAACGTACTATCCAAACACTTGAAGATATACTACAAGCTTGCACATTGGACTTAAAAGGTAGTTGAGACGATCATATACTTCTTGTTGAATTTTCCTACAATGATAGCTATCATTCAATGATCAAAATGACACCTTACGAAGCTTTATATGGAAGAAAGTGTAGATCACCAATTGGGTGGTTGGAAGCGAGTGAAACTGCTTTCCTGGAGTCAGATCTTGTTCATCAAGATATAGAGAAAGTTAAGGTGATACAACAGTGGCTACAAATGATCCAAATTCGAAACAAATCATATATCAATGTTAGAAGAAGAGAGTTAGAATTTGCCATAGATGATTGAGTATTCTTGGAAGTGTCACCAATGAAAGAACTGATGAAATTTGGAAAGAAAGAAAAGTTGGCCTATATAATGTGCCATATAAGATTGTTCGACGATTTGGTCAAGTCGCGTATGAATTTGAACTACCCCAAGAACTCTCCACAGTTCATCCAGTATTTTATATTTTAATACTTCGAAAATGCATAAGAGATCCATTGCTGCCATTGAAGATGTACAAGTTACGGAGGATCTCACCCGTGAAAGAGACACCTATTGACATTCTGGATCGACAAGTGAAGGGGTTAAGGAATAAAGAAATAGATTCCGTGAAAGTACTTTGGAGAAATCAGCAAGTAGGAGAAATCATATGGGAAGCCGAAAAAAAAATGAAGTCGAGATACCCGTATTTGTTTCAAAAGAAGAAAAGTTCAAAGTGCGGAATTGGAGCAATAACAAATAAGTCCTTACAAATATTTTGTGTATATAATAACATGAAGGATAAACTGAGACCTAAATTTGTGTAAATGGGATAATGTTACTAACATTCGAGGATGAATGTTCCTAAGGGGGGAAGGATGTAACACCCCGCACATTTCTGAACTCATGCGACTACCCTAATGTTCATGGAATTAATTAAGTTTTGATAGATGGTATATTATTCATGGAAGTTATTGGGCTAAACTAATCATGTGCTAATGGACTCAAAAAAAAAGGGCCCAATAATCAAGCAAAAGGGCATTGCCCAAATGTGAAAAATGATCCATTCTTAAGAATTGACCAAGTATACCTAAATAATTGATAAAAGAGTGGCTAATGATGACCATTAGGACCTATAAAATGTACAAATAAATCATATTTTATTCATGAAGAGACACATGCCTCATTCTAGATTTTTCCACAACATTTTCTCTTCAACCAAACCCTAAGGCAACTACACTTGTTTGGAATAGATCATCCTTTTGCAAGCCTTGGTAAGTTTTTAATCTCATGATTTAATATATTATATGATGATATATTGTGTATATCATGATGGTTAAGTCTAAAAGTGTTGAGTAGTGTACTTTTGCTTCCTTTCTAAAAGATTTGTCATCTATGAAACTTGAACTTGAAAGGAGACTTGTGGTCTTGAAGGAAGTGAATTTGATGGATTAAATATCAAGATTTAATATGTGGTTATGTCCTTAACTTGACTTCTCTATGTGTTTGACATTTGGAATTGTTGTTGCGAAATTGTACATGGAATCGGTGGCGTATTGGAGGGAAAAATATAGTTTTGTGATGTTTATGTGCGTTGTGAAACCATGGATGTTCGTTGGCATCCATGATAAATTAAAATATGAAAATATAAGTTTAATTATGATCATGTACCATTCATTACAAAAAAGGACCCAAAAGAGACCCATTTTAGCTGAAACGGGCACCCACCCTCGCAGATGAAGGCACCTGCGGGCACAGGTGACTTCGTAGGTGACCCTGGACACTACCAAGAGGTACCTTAGTCTGCACCTCAACCACCTGCAGGCATAGGTGGTTTCACATGTTAGCCCAGAACCCCATTTTCCATGTTTTTTATCTCTCTTTGATCCCCCAAAACCCCTATACCCTTCATGGATGCAATTATCAACTTATGGTACCTTTTGAATGAATTTAAATTAGTATACCGGAGGTATTTGTAATGGTATCAATTATGGATTGTTGTTCATGTGTTATTGTGAAAGGTATTGAGATGACTTGATGAAGTAATTGTGACGTAGTGTTAATGAGGAAGTGTAAAGGATAAACTTGGTGTGAAATGTTATTGGTTTATGATGAATTGGTCAATGTGTGGAATGTTATGGTATTGTTGGTATGGTGATGCAATAAATGGTGTTGTAAGAGGGAGAAATGACATTATATGGCAGTCACGTAATTCATTGTTGTCTTATGCACTTGTAATGTAGTTAGTTGTTAACGTAAGCTCTGTAATCTACTTGTGTTGTAGAGTAACACGCAAGGAAGGAGCTGGATTAATGTATTCACGTATAGGAATGTATATTCATATTGGAAAAGATAAGGTATGTAAGGTTACTCTTTCCGTATCCTTCTGCAGTATATATTGTTCACATTGACATTGTACTTGTTCCATTCCGAAGTGTTCTAAAGTATCCCAGCTCAAGTTGACATATATTGTTATTCACATGTTTCTTATTCTTATACCAATTGTGATTCACATGTATCTTATTCATTGACTGAAGTTCCAAAGCTCTCATAATGTTGTAACTACTAAAAGAACTATCTCAAAGAAAGTAATGATGTAATGAGAATCTATTCATTCTTGAGTAGAATTTCCAATAATGTTACATTCTAAAGTTCCAATGATGTTATGACTACCAACGTATCAATCTCACAGGAGTAAATAAATGAAGTAATGTATCGCTCTTATAATGAAAGAACGAAAGTAATGCATAATTGTTTGAATAATCTTGAGTAACATCCCGGGCCGACAGAAAAGCCTAGCATGGGTTATCACAGTAACATCCCAGGGGCGACAGAAAATTTTAGCATGGGTTATCACAGTAACATCCTAGGGGCGACAGAAAAGCCTAGCATGGATTATCACAGTAACATCCCAGGGGTGACAGAAAAGCCTAGCATGGGTTAATCACATCCCAGGGGTTATAATACCTAGCATAGGTTAATCTCATCCCAGGGGATACAGAAAAGCCTAGCATGGGTAGAACGATAAAGATAAATAACGTAAAGGCAAAAGAAGTAAAGAATTTAATGTACATGGTTCCACATATACAGACCGGTGGTTTATCTGTCTTGACTATTCTCTTATATTTGATTCCATGGAAGTACTTATATATCATATAGTTTCATATAGCCTTACATACTTAGTACACTCTTCGTACTGATGTCCCTTGGGGGACTTACCTTACTTGTTGCAGGCACAGGTGTTAGTAGACTTCCACAGTAGGTTGCGGGTCATTTGCGGATCATTGGTGAGCTCCAGTTGGTTCGGTGCTTTCCGAGTCATTATGTACATTTGTTTTGGTATTGTATAAAGCGGGCATGTGTCCCTACTGTAGGTTGGTTATGTCTATGTATCTGTAGAGGCTTTGTAGATGTTGTGGGACAAAAGAAAGAAATCAAGGGATGTATGCTTTTGACATGGTGGCCCTAACGGCCAAGTTTCATATATGTATATATATATCATATATTTTCCATGACTTCCGCCTTTAGCATCTTGTATCTATACGTGATAGTGATGTTCCTTGAGTGACATGCATACGAATGTACATGAATAAAGATTGGTTCCCTCGGGCCTTACCGTCTTCGGGTGCCAGTCCGCCCATTTGGAATTCGTGGCGTGACAAAAAATAGGGTGAATCTGACCAAAGTGACTCAAAGTGTCTTTCCATGAGCAATACTATGTTACTATGAACCATGGTTTGCACCGTCAAGTAGAAGTCTAGGAGATTGAAAATCTGACTCATACAACACGAAGCCTTTCAACGAGTTATGGAAAGAAGATCACGAACTTGGGGTGTTCGTACTGAGAGCCATGATAATAAAGACCTTACAAGAGTGATTCTGGAGATTGGTACCATGATGTACAGTATGGTCCGTAAGGATTGGTTCGTGTAAACTAGAAGCAATCTGTTAACTGTGAAGCCTAACTCCATACTATGGGACGTGGTGTTAAACTACAAACCGTAAAGGGCATACCAACACTGTTTTCCTAGTGGTTGTAGGATAGGTTTTATAAGGTCTATAAATAGCTTTCCTAGATTTTCTTTCGCAGTGGATGCACTCTTAAACCTTAGAATCGCATAACATTGTTTTATTCTTGGGTTTGGGAGATGATTTCATACTTTGATTCTTGATTATTGATATTTCATTGATTATTCAAGATTTTGGATTTCTTATTCTTAATTTGTAAGTGTATGATTATGAATTCTTCTACATATTCCTATTGTCAACTTATGAACATGAGTTGCTAAATTCCATAACTAGGGTTGTGGGAACTATGATGAATTAACAAAGTAGATTAAAGTACTTAGTGATTCTTGAATGGATTTATGCATGTATTGTTTTTCCCTTCATATAGATTGTTCTTTTAACGGTTGCAAATGTTAGAACTCACCTTATTTTACTTATTGGACCAAAAGGGTAATGAATGGGAAAAGGGATAGACAACAGAGATTTGAGGTTATCAACCCTCATCTAATAGCTTGAGCCTTGTCCGAGAATAGCTAATCTGAGATAAAGGGAAAGGGTTAGTGACACAAGCACTCATAGACGGATCAAGTTGTGTAGTGACATTCATCTTAATAGGGTACCAACCATTTCGGAGAACCTAACTTACCAATTTTGCATGCTAAGCACTAGGATTGATCACTAGTAGGCGATGCTTACTGAGTTATGAATTCATGGGGAATATAGTTCTAGTCCATTCTCACTGATTGTTACAACATAAATGGATACTTTGCTACTTGTTACTAATCCTTGCAAATTGTTTACTTGTTATTTTAAAAAAAAACCTTTTGAAAATAACTGATTAATAGTTACAATAACCACATTGACCTAGCTTCTAGCCATATTCCTTGTGGGATCGACCCCGACCTATTTGTGTTCTATATTTGATTTAACGACCGCTTTATACTTCAGTGAAAGGTGTAATTTTGGCGACATCAAATTTTTACGTCGTTGTCGGGGAATACGTTTTAGGATTAGATCAATTATATTTATTTGACTATTAGTCCTTATTTCCTGTATATATATATTTTTTTATATATATAATTTTACTACTCTTCTTGATTTGGCATCTTTACAAGAAAAAGTGTGGAGTGACAAGTACTCCTATTTTATTGATCATTATCCTTTTAAGAATATTGATTCTTACATGAAATTCTTAGATTAATTTGGGGATCTCTATGAGAGCATGAAATATATGATTATACACTTCATAAAATAAAGATTTGAGCTCATTCGAGAGGTTGAGAGGTTTAGCTTGGATATTTACAACTTAGAAGAAGATTTGAGTGCAAAGGTTGATGTGTGTAACACCCAACAATTTAGTTATGAGTCGTGTGAGACTGAAAAAATTCTTACAAGCCAAATTGAAGAGCAAAAATTAGAGAGTCAACTTGTCACGCCCCGACTTCCAACGACGCGTGATTGGCACCCGAAGCCGATCAGGCTCGAGAGAACCAATCTTTGCTTATGTTCGTTTATATGCATGTCATAAGAAATACCATTACCACATAAGAACTTATCATGCTAATAACGGAATTCATGAAACATGTGATAAATATATATATATATATATATAGGTGAAACTTGGCCGACAGGGCCATCAAGTCATCATGGACATACACCTCTTACATTTGTCTTCCCACATCCGTCTACAAAGCCTCTAAAGATACATGACCATGTCTATACAATATTTACATAATACCAAAACCTAGAGTACACATGTGACTTGGGAAGCCCCCGAAGCAACTGGAGCTCACCAACGATCTATATATGGTCCGTAGCCTACTGAGGAAGTCTACTAGTGCCTGCGCCTGCAGCAAGTAAGGTAAATCCCCCAAGAGGGGTAAGTATGAATAATGTACTGAGTATGTAAGGCCATAATAATTACATCACACATAATAACAACAATAATGGAATCAATATAAGAGAAATGGTAACTGTGAATGAACTCTCTTCTGTATTTGGGGAAACCATGTACATTACGTTCTTTACTTCTCTTGTCTTTTCATATGTTCATCTTTATTGTTCTACCCATGCTAGGCTATTCTGTCGCCCCTGGGATGAGATTAACCCATGCTAGGTACTTTGACCCCTGGGATATTATGTGAACCCATGCTAGGCTTTTGTGTCGCCCCTGGGATGTGATTAACCCATGCTAGGTACTGTGACCCCTGGGATGTACTGTGATAACCCATGATAGGATTTCGCCCCTGGGATGTTATATGAACCCATGTTAGGCTTTCGTGTCGCCCCTGGGATGTCATTAACCCATGCTAGGTACTGTGACCCCTGGGATGTACTGTGATAACCCATGCTAGGCTTTCGCCCCTGGGATGTTATATGAACCCATGCTAGGCTTTTGTGTTGCCCTTGGGATGTCCTGAGATAACCCATGCTAGGCTTATCGCCCCTGGGATGTATCGGGATCGACCCATGCTAGGTATTTAACCCCTGGGATGCCACCCATTAAACATTACTTCTTTCTTTCATTACTCTTTCTTTTATTCTATGAGTGATACCTTGATGATGGAAACATTCTTGAAACTTGACACACAAACATACATTACTTTCTTTCTCTTGTTATTCTTACTTCCATTCTTAAGAGTAATTGAGATATTGAGGATCATAACCTTATTTGAAGCACACTCATATACACACTTCACTTCACTCCTTTACTTCACATCTTTACTCTTGTAAGATTGACATCTTTACTTATGAGGGATAGGTACATTAAATTGTACATTACATCTTTCATTACTTATGAGAGATTGATACATTTACTTATGAGAAAGAGATTGATACAAACACAAACATAATCTCATTAGACTTTGGAACATAACATGATTGGAATAATGCTATTCAAAGTAAATAGATTCTCTTTACGTCATTACTCTCTTTTTGTATAGTTCTCTTAGGATCTACCACATCAAGACAACTTAGGAACTTCCGTCAATAAAGAAGAGATAAGTGAATCATCATTCATCTAAGTGTAGGACACATGTGAATAACAAGATATGTCAATCGTAGTTGGAATTCTATAGAACCCTCATGGAGTGTAACACTTTTGGAACCTTAGGATAATGATCCATATTAGCTAATGAACATGAGTCAACCAATGGACACGATTCATATGATTCACCATTGATCAATGAGTAAGGAACATATGAATAACACTAGGCAAATACCGGATATGGAATACCTTTGAGCTTTTCGGAATCGAATGAGTACTATGACAATGTGAACACAATATGCTGCAGAAAGATACAAACAAAGTAACCTTACATACCTTCTCTTCCAAGTTTGCGTACACGAGTCTATATATGAATACAACAGTCCAGCTTCTTACTTACGTCTTACTCTATAATACAAGTACATAACAAAGTTCATGCTAACAACCAACTCCCTTACAAACGTATAACGGTCACAATGAGTTACGTGACTGCTACATAGCATCATTTCGTCCTTCACAGTACATTCCATTGCATTATCATACCAACAACACCATAACATTCCACACATTGACCAAAATATCGTACATCAATAGCATTTCACATCACACTTACCCTTATGCTTTCTCATTAGAATTACGTCACAATTTCTCCTATCAAATTGCCTCATAACAACATATGAACAACAATCCATACTTAACACAGTCCAACATGCCTCCATACTACACTTTAAAGTCATTAAAACGACATCAAAAGTTGCTAATTATATCCATAAAGGGTATAGGGGCCTTCGGGGATCAACTAGATGTGAAAACATACAAAACCGGACATGGGGATGACCTGCGTTGACACCTGTACCCGCAGGTGGCTGACCTGCACCCGCAGGTGCCTCCGTCTGCGGGGGCGGATGCCTGTTTTGGTCCGAAATGGTCTTTTTGGGGTCTTTTTATGCAATGAATGGTCCATGATCATAACCAAAATTATTTTGACATATTTTTGATCATCTTTAATACCCACAATCATCTATGGTCTCAGAACACACAATAACATCACCAAAACGACACACTATGGTCAATATGTCACCAAAACCATAACCAATTTCGCAATAGAAATTCCAAACATTATACACCATGACAAAAAAGGAAATACTATAATCACATCTCACATGTCAATATTAACTCCATCATGTTTACTTCCTTCAAAACCACAAGTATATATTCGAGTTTACAAGACAAAACCATCCTCTGATTTAGCAAACTTGTAACATTACACACATAGTGAACTTCTCAATATTCCACCAACATAACCAACATCATATACACCATCTCTCATGAATAAAATATATTAAACCATAAACATAATCACTTACCAAGTCTTGCAAGATGATGATCTTGGTCAAAAAGATGAGAGCTTAGGGTTTGTGGAAATGTTGAGAAAATTATAGAAAAGGCATGGGTGTCACAATGGACTAAAATCTAATTTTTCCTTGTATATATAGGCCCTCAATAAATCTTATCCTTTCTTAGCATTAATTGCATGGTTGATTGGTCAAATGGACCAATATTGGAAGAATGGGTCAAATTCCATATTGGGCCATGTCTTCTTGTTTATTTTGGGCTTCATTTTTGGGCCCAATGGTGCAAGACTTATTAACTCCCACAACAAATAAGTGAATAATTCATCAAATTTCTCATGTTTCATTAATTCCATAATTGTACACGTAGTCATATAGGTTCGGAAACGTACGGGGTGTTACACAACTACTCGACCATACTTTTATTAATGTTGTCACTGTTGAGAAGAGTACACTAGAGTTATGCTAGGAAGTAGAGAGTATTATTTTTAAAGACTCTAGCGTGTGGGAATATGCAGATGTAAATAATAATGCAATACATGAGTTAGGATGTATTTGACATTTTTCCACATTGGGTTTAGATAGTGAGATATTTATCCAGCCATCTGAGCCTATGGAAAAGTGTAAAGTGGAGGAGAAATATGTCTATATTCTTGAAATTTTTCTACCAAAACAAAAAAATTACTTTCCTCACTTAAGGGCCAAGAATTGCAACATGCGACCTCTGTTGCTTGGTTCCTTTATTTTTATACCACCGACCCTTGAGCATAGAAAATTAGAAAAGAAATTAATGGTGCAATTCATATCCTCAAAGTGGAAGAAAAAGTGGTGAAGTTGATGGCGTATGTCGCGATGTTAAATCAGGTGCTTGTGGGAGGCAACCCAATTAGTATTGTAACTTTTTATTTTTAATTTTTATTTTTATTTTTACAATGCCACATTTTTTTGTTTTGTTTTTATTTTTGCAGATTAGCAGAAGTCTGAGTACCCAAATTTGAAGCTAAGAAGTACGTTTGAGCTCAAGTGTGGGGTCCACACGACCCTTAGAAAATTGAAGAAACATGTTGCTAGCTAGGCCCTGGAGGGCCTCAGGGAGTTTCTTTAATCCTCGCTTTACTTTGTTTATTACTTTGGGGACAACGCAGATTTTAAGTGTAGTGAGATATCTTTCGATATTTGTTAAGAGTGAAGTATGGTATAGGATTTTCTCACTGCTTGAGGGTTTTTATTGTCATGTTTCTTTTCTCTCAGGTGTGCTATCTAGTAGAACCAACATGTTTAGGATTCTTTTAATTTTGTGTTTTAATTTATTTTTTGTGTGTGTGTTTATGTTTGTAAAAGAAAAATAGGAGAACTTGACAGTCTATGGTATGAAAATCTATTTGAATGGAGACCCCTCCAAATTTTGTGTGACATGTTATCTGCTTTGATATATTGACTTTTATGGATCTTTGCATGACATTATGTATATGGATGTGATAATTGTTGCTTAAGCTAGGGCATGAACTTCATAGTTAGTGATTGATAGTGTAACTCTGTGCCAAGTGTGTGTGAGCTTGCATTCATGTTATTCTTACTTTGTTTGTGTAATCTAGAACTTTCCCGGTTAGTCTTGCTTAGGTCATAGGATAGTTGACAAGAAAAGGATCATAGGCCCTTTTTTATTTCAGTCTATCAGCCGAAATGACCATCCAACTAATGTAAGAATTCCTTGATCCCTGATTTTGTGCCTAAATTGACCCTTTTTATTGATTAGCCTATTCACCTTCCCAATTTTTCTTCAAACCTTTGTTCTGGACCTGGTCCCTCCTTGAACATTATCCACCTCAACTCAGGCAAATCGCCTAAGTTGAGGGTGTCTACTGTAGAGGTACATGAAAAAAAAAGACTAGTGATAAAAAAGGGAGCAACGGGTGTGGCATGTGCTAAAACAAAAAAAAAAAGAAGGGAAAGAAAATGAAAATTGAGTCTAAACTAAAGCCGCACCCATATCAAGAAGAAAGAAAAAGAATAAAAGGAGAATAGGGAGGAAAAGGATTGGTCTAAATGTGGAACAAAGATAGCATAGTTTCAAGAAGGTCATAGTCACTATTTTCAGATGTACCATACCAGTCTCCAAGCCTATATTAAATGTCGAGTAAAGTCCTATAGTGATCCTAGTCCAACTGTTCAAAAATCGAGGCATTGAAAATAAGGGCAAGCCTATGATATTGTCCATGCATTGTTTGAATTTCTTTGTGAGAGCAAGTGTATTCGTACTAGTCCTAATTTGAATGCTTATTATGTGAAAGAGATTTTTTTATGGTGCGGGCACTAGGGTAACATTGTTGACTAGTGATTGTTAGGATAACTATCATCCGTGTATGAGACATTATCCATTAATATCGTAATGGCATTCATGGATCCTCTCATGTTGATTTGATAAGTGGTGTACACACACTTATTTTGTAGTAAGAAAAATGGGGTGTCGAACTTGTGAGATTTATTGTTTAAAAATCTTGTGACTGTCTTAGTTTCCTAGTTTTCTTTCGCATAAGAGCCATGTTAGTATAGTTTTTATTTTGTTGCTTGAGGACAAACAAACGTTTTAAGTTGAGGGTGTTGATGTGCCATAATTTTACAACACTTCGATGCTTAAAATATCAGATTGTTGTACGTTTTTAAGATCTTTTTAGCAGATTTGATGTTCATTTGTGTGTTTGTTTATAAAAATAGGTCACAGAATGAAAAAAGTAAAGAATGGGTTGAATCAGATCAAAGTGGCTTTCCACAAGCCATACACCGTTTATCATAAACCATGGTTTGCATCGTAAAGTAGAAGTTAGGGAGATTGAAAATCAGGCTCATACAACATGAAACCTTTCTCTGGGTCATGTAAAAAAGATCACGAACCTGAGATGTCTGTACTGAGAGTTGTGATAAGAAAGACTTGAAAAGAGTGATTATGGAGATTGATACCACGAGGTACAATATGGTCCATGAAGATTGTCTACAGGGTGTGATTGGTTCATGGAAACTAGAAGCAATCTGTTAACTACGAAGCCTAACTCCATACTATGGGCCGTGGAGTTAAACCACTGACCATAAAGAGTGTGCCAATAATTGTTTCCTAGTGGGTGTAGGATAGGTTTTGTAATTTCTATAAATAACTTTCCTAGGTTTTCTTTTAACAGTGAACACACTCTTAAACCTTAGAATCGCATAAAATTGTTTTGTTCTTAGGTTTTGGAGAAAATTTCATAATTTGATTCTTGATAATTGAGATTTCATTGATTATTCAAGATTCTGGATTTTTAGTCTTGATTCGTAAGTTTGAGATTATGAATTCTTCTACAAATTCTTGTTGTGAACTTATGAACATGAGTAGCTAAATCTCTTCCTGGTTATGGGAACCATGATGAATTAACAAAGTAGGTGAAAGTACTTAGTGATTTTTTATTAGTGTTTATGCATGTATTGTTCTTTCTTTCATATTGATTGCTTTTTAATGGTTGCAAACATTAGAACTCACCTTATTCGTTCTTGCATCTAATAGCTTGAGCCTTGTCTGGGAATAGTTAATCTGGGATCAAGGGTAAGATTTTGTAAAGCAAACACTAGTAGACGTACCAAATTGTGTAGTGATATTTATCTAGATAGGGGACCAACTATTTAGGTGAACCTAACTTACTAATTTTTTATGCTAAGCACCAGGATAGATCACTAGTAGGCTACGCTTGCTGATTTATAAAATCATGGGGAACACAATCCTATTCCATTCTCAATAATTGTTAAAACATAAATTGATTCTTTGCTACTTGTTATTAAATCTTGCAAACTGCTTACTTGTTACTTTAAAATACCCCTTTCGAAAATAACTAATTAATAGTTACAATAACCGCATTGACCTAGCTTCTAGCCATATTCCCTATAGGATTAACCTCAACCTAGTAGAGTTCTTTATTTGATTCAACGACTGCTTTATACTTAATTGTGAGTTATAATTTTGGCGACATCAAAAATACCATTTTTCCACTTAAAATGGGATTTTTGAACACTTTAAATGGATTTGGCTTTCTGAAAGGAAAGTGGATTATTTTAGCCCCAATTTGAATCTGGGCACTTGATATTATTGATTATTATTTATTTTAGCCTTGATTCGATTTCGGGCATTCGATATTATTGGTTCTTATGTTGGAAGCCCAGTTTCAGTTCAGGCAAGGTAGACAAGGGAAGAGGAGATACAATATAGTTGGACATTTCTCTCATTTCATATTGTATTTCATGGAATTCTTTCACACTTATTTACTTTCCTGCTTGGCTTGTACTTAGTATTGTTTATTGTTGCTTGTACCTTTCGGGATTCAGGGGTCCGGTTAGGTTGTTGTTGGACTTTTATTATTATGTTTTTCAAGTTATTTACTTATATCTCCTTTTATTCCCTATCTTTTAGTTGTTATGTTCGTTCTGACCCTCCTTAGCCTTACCTTACTTATATTCGCACTTTATTTTTCTTTTATCTTATTTGAGCTCAGTCGGCCTATGGTACCTACTGAGTTCTGTGTATTTTGGTACTCATACTATACTTCTGCATCTTTTTTCCTGATGTAAATCCTAGTACGAGTCATCACTGCTGACGCCTTTCCTCGTGTGGAGCTGTTGACCGGAGATGTAGAGTGAGCTCTTGGTGACCAGAGCTGATCTATCTGCTTCTATTGCACCTATCTAGTACTCTTTATGTTGTATTGGCTCTTGGACTAACTATACCGGGTCTTGGGGGATCTTTTTGTATATTTTGTTCTTTCCCCTCCCTTTTTATATGCATGTTTTGTCTATTTCCTTTATTAGTCATTTTATTTAGTGTTGTTATCCTGTTCTTTTCTCTTCAGCTCATTAGCTCATTACTTCTATTCGGCTATCGATTTGTCTTACCTACTGGTGGATTATAGTAGGTGCCATCATGACCTGAGTTTTTGAATCGTGATAATAATACAATGAAGAAGTTAGTAATTATTTTTTTTCTTTGAATAAGCTTGTTTGGATTGTAATAAGCTTACTTAGGGGATCTTTTATTTTTCACGTTTACTTAGGGGATCATGAATAGGTGGAGATTAAAATAGAAAAAAAAATTAGTGAAACTAAATTTTGAAACAATTTAATTAACCAAAAAAATGCAATACACATGTCGCAAGTCTACAACTTATTCTTTAAATAAAAGCTAAGAAAAAGAACTATGAAAGAAAATAACTTTTTACTAAAATGAAAGAAAACAATAGAAAAAAAAATGTAATTTAATGGACCAATACCACAACTATTGTTGCTATATTTTTAATGCTTTTTCCGTCCTTTTAGTTTATTTACTCTTTATTTCATGTTTTCTTTTATATGAATCGAAAGAAGTTACAAAAAGAAAATTTAATGAATGAAAATATTGATCCCAATGGTTTTTGCAAATCTTTAAGTCAATTGTTTTCTCTTTTTTCCTTTGTTTAGTTATGTATTAATTGCACTAAACACTCCTATCATATAATTTATTTGGGATATATCCTTTATATTTAATATTAAATAGTTATATTCCTTATACTATGACAATCCTGTTGGTAAAATATTATTAGTATCTCAAAAAGAATAAAAATTATCTTTTAGAATTATATTTGCTATTAATATTTGTCTAAAGAATTAATCACTTTTTATTATCCTAAAAAGATAACATTCATTTGTCATTATTTCTTTGGTCAAACATAACTGATGCTATTAGTCAAAACATTAATTTGGTGGAATCAATTATTTTTATGTCATTTACTACTATTCTTAACTCTTGTTTTAAGATGTTGATAGAAGGTTTTGACATAATCTTTTCCTATATATTTTTTTCTAAAATCCTAGTGAAAAACAAAGAGTGGAGAAGAGGAGTGAAAAAAATAGCGTCTAAATTTCTTCCTCTTTTGATTTTGGTGTATGACTTTCTTCCTATTTTGATTTTTCTTTTGGTAGATTTTCTATTAATCTAAAATCTTTGTTAGATTTGGTCTCCTAGTTTATACTAGAAAAGCTTGTTGAATCCTGAAGATACATCCACACTGAGTGAAATATCCTAAAGGACAGTGCCATAGGCATGCCTCAAGCTACGAGAGATTTCTGTGTTTTTTAATATTTTCCCACAACCTTAAGGTATTCCGTTTGGAATCACGAAAATTGACTTCATTGATTTTAAATGCCAAAAGGATAGAAGCTATCAAAACGGAAAAAAATTTAGATCTTCTGGTGCTAGAAAGTACTCCATGCAATCTAAGTGAAAGGATGGATTTTGTTCCAATGGCGTGGTTAAAGATTTTGACTTTGGAGGTAAGCTTGTACAATATTCATTGTGATGTTGATTGTTCTTCTGCCATTATAAGGTATTCGATCTACTATAATACTAATTACTGTTTTTACGAGGAAAATGTTGTTACATGTCCAAAGCCAATAACAAAATACTTTAGAAAAGAATTGTGAAAGTTGACAATCCTACTAAGTCAAAAATTAATTTGAATAATGCAGGTGATATATGTTGTAGTCATGTCCCAAGTCAAAATTATGGTCAATGTGTGTGATTGGGTGATAGATTTTGTGTGAATAAAATAATTTTATGGCTTACACCCAAGAAAATGGAGGAGAAAAATTTATCTGACTTGATTGAAGAACTACTCAAGTTTTTGGATAAGAAAAATTGTTCTTAAACTCACATGTGAAAGAAGTACTGGATTTAAATGAATTTACATGTTTTTAATATTTGAACCAATTTTATTGATGTGATGATATTATTAGAAAATGTTGGAGTGTAGCAACCTCAAAGGGATTTTTATTTTTTCTGTGTTATATCCATTTTGCTCTTTCTCTTAGTTTTTGTATATCATTTATAAGTTGTGGGGATAGTTGACATGATTCCCAAAGCATTCAAAAGTGAGTTATGTGATTTTGTAGTTTTTAGTAGACTTTAAAGTGAGATAGTTAACTTTGATCAATATTTTATGATTCGAGCATCGGATGAGAATTTCGTCAATTTCATTATATTTGGAACATTCATTTTAAGTTAGTAGCATGGTTGGTTTGGGTTTTGAGACTATATTATAAGTTTTAAGTATTTGAGCGAAAACTAGTTATTTTAGCCTAAAGGGGTTCCCCGAGTATAACTTGTTGATAATGACCTCTTTTAGAAAATCTACTAGTTTTATTGAGTCTAGAACATCGAAATTAGACTAGTAGCACTATCGGGTTATATTTGTGGGGTCCTAAATAAATCCCAAGGGTTCAATCGAGATATTTTTCTAGTCCAAAACACTGCTGGTGCAGTTTCAGACCTAGTCCTTAATTGTGATCGCATGGCTATGTGTAGCGATCACGAGGTTTGACCAAGTGACTCATCGTGATCACAGTAGGGTTGGTTGCGATTGCGAGGAGTAAGCTGGGCTGGGTAGGGGTAATGCATCGTTATTACGAGGCCCATTCCTGCAATCGCGATGAACAAGCTCTTGGGCAGTCAATGTTGACCTTGTAATCGCATGGGATGTGTCACGATCATGAGGTACTATTCATAGAATAGTATAAAAAAATCCTCTTTCTCATTTTTTCTCCACTTTCACCATTTTGGACTTTGGGACCTCTATTTTGGGCAATTTCAAAAGGGTTTTTCTTCAAACTTATTTGAGTAAGCTTCTAAACCTATTTTCTATCATTACACATTGATAATATTGCTAAAACCTCTTCAAAATTTAGATTTTAAACTTGAGATTTGGGCTTTAACGGTAAAGTGAGAAATTAGTTTTTCAATAATTTCAAGCTCGATTTCAACTCGGTTTTAGATAGGTTTTTATATTTAGAACCCTTAAAGTATGGGCAACATGATTCTTTTTTAAAATTTCAGATTTATCTTTTTATTTTTGGGATCGATTGTCGAAGTGATTCTAGACTCAAAACCAAAGTATGCTAATATGGGTATCAATAGACTCCTAATTATATGCAGTATCCATTTTCATAGATTGGGAGCTATCCAAAACCATTTGGAAGGGAAAGACTTCTTGTTGAAGGGTTTAGGTTTGTATTTTCAGCTTTCGAGGTATGTTATGGCTTAACATTCTTTAAACCGGGCTGGATAGTTAACCATTCATATAAAGTATGTTATAGGTTGGGGATTTTATCACTGTCTTCATCTTTTGAAATCATTATTACTATCATGTTTCCTGTGTGGAGGCTTGTGTGAACCTTATTATTAGTTTGAAAAATTATTATCATTGAGATACCCGTGCGGGGTTTGGTGTTGGTCTTATTTGCGCATTGATTGTTCTTTATTACTATTGTAATGCCCGTGTGGGGGCTTGAATTAATATACTTGATGTATTATATGATTATTTTCCATTGTGCTGCCATGAGGGGCTTATATGATGAATTATTGGGATTTAGGTTATTTGAGTTCATTCATGCCATTGTTGAGTAGATTATTATACGTTGTTGATTTTGCTATGTGATAAGTTGACATTTTACCCGATTCTTAATACATTTGAGCTTAGATTATCTTGAAATTCGCATTGATTCGATATAAATTCTCATGTTATATGGCTCTTGTATGCAGGTAATGGATGAATTCGAGCCCGAGCTAACCATGCGAGTCAATGGGAGTTCGAAAAGTGAAAAAAGGATGCTTGATTTAACACCCGGGGAGACTAACAGCCACCTGCGCACGCAGGTCATGAGATGCGCACGCAGGTGGCTGACTGAGGAGCTGAGCGGCACAAGGCAGTGTCATCTGCGCTAGCCTCCTGCGCGCGCAGGTCAGCAATCTGCGCCAGCAGATGGCTAGTGCAGTGGCACTTTCGTAATTTTTTAGGGAAGCGATTTTTAGCTATAAAATGTAATTTCTCCGGCTCTAAAAATATCTTTTTTGGCATTTTTGTAAAGATAGAGTAAAGGAGAGTGAAACCCTAAGGAGAAACAAGTTACATTCTTGCATTTTTGGATCAAATTCGTGAAAACATTTGGATTCAATGGAAGTTTGGGAAGAGAATTTGGGTGATTTTCTTCTCTCTTATTTTATGAGTAGCTAAATTCTCTACTTGGGGTTATGCTTGAATAAGATATGATAATTTTATGGGCTTTGTTTATTTGATTTATGTTTAGATAATTGTCATGGGTTTTAATCCCATTCCATGCTTTCATTCAAATTAGGGGTTGCAAACTCTAATTAATTTTAGAGCTCTCATCATCCTTGACAAAGGGGACAAGGGTGAGGAATGGGTGTGAACAATAACTTGATTTATGTCATTTAATAGCATCTCTTAGACATAAGGGTGTTAATTGAGGTATTGGATTGGTCTTATAATCTACACTTTTAAGGTGTTCGAAAGAACCCAATTGTGAAACCTTGGTGTTTGGTTGACAAATCAACACCAAGCACCTGTGATCTAACCTACCCAAGGCCTTTAGCTAAATGTAGTCAAATGCTCAATTTACTCATACACAATTTCACTCTTACGATGGCATAACCCCAAGTCTCGTAATACCCTTGGTCTTAACTCCTCTTCTCTACTCTTGAACTTGTGTGTCCTAAGTTACAAAAGTCTAAATAGTTACAAATTAACAGATAATAACCCCCCATTTACTTTTATGTATTATTTTCATAGCATCGCGTGTTAGCACTAGTTGCTTCTAACACTTAGAGGTGAAAGCTATCGCATTCATTCCTCGTGGATTCGACCCCGACTCCAAGTTGGAAAATTATATTGCTAACGATCGCTTACATTCTATTCTAGGGTGTATTTGAGCATTATCACTATGATCATGCATACTCCTTTATCACTCATTTACATACAATTGATATTATTATGGAACTTGGACTTTTTTTAGAAAGAAAATGTACCATTTTATAAAACTCCTTAGCCGATGGAAGTATTGGTAAGGTTGATTGATGAAATAATGATTAGTATATAGGTTGTGAACCCCTTATGGGTCCTTTCTTAGAAGCTTAGGCTCAGAGAGTGTATACGATGTGAGCATTGAGCATTGCATTACATACCATATCATTGAATTGCACTATACTTTGTCTGTGTTATGTGTATGATTCTGTGATTTAGACTTCTTAATACGTGGTGTTGATTCTTTAAATTATTGAACTTCTAGGAGCATGTACGACTTGAGCCGTTGGAACTTTTCTGTTTATAGGCAGAAGCGTTACTCTTAGTTCTTTTTATATGATTAGTTATCTACTTTGTTTGGTCGGCCTATGATGCCTACTGGGTACAAATAGACTATACTCACTCCTACTTTTCTGTACCTTTTTAGTGCAGATCTTAGTTTGAGTGCTACCCGCAGAGCCTGATTTCATGCAGAGTTGAGAGTTACTCAAAGTCATTGTAAGCTCCCTGTTCAAAGCTAGTTCCTGATTTCATCTATGTTTTCTTGTCTTTATTTTTGTTTCAGAGGAATATGGTTGTATATTCATACTTATGTCAATTTTTAGAGTTGCTCTTACTCATGACACTAGTTTCTAGGGATTTTGAGATGTATATTTATATATTTATCTTGTTATCGTATTTGTCTGACTTTACTCCTAAAGTCCTATGTTATATTCTCTTATTCATCTTCTATCTGCATTTATTTCCTCTTTGTGTTGGGCTACCTACCAAGGTTGGGTCGGAGTAGGCGCCATCATGACCTCACTTTTTGAGTCGTGGAAAATTGGTATTAGAGTGCTAGGTTCACCAATCTCATGAGTAAAGAGCAAGATGTCTAATAGAGTCCTGCGAATTGATACGTTGATGTCTATATCTATATTCGAGAAGCTATGAGACATTTTTAGGAAAATTCCCTAATTTCATTCCTTATCGTGCATGTTGTTCATATTCGGTGTTCTAAACTTGTATCCTATTTTTTCTGCGTAGATGGTGAGAACTCTATCAGGAGCTATTGGTGATGCTGAGCTAGTGCCCATTGCAGGGCCCCTAGTCAGGGGATGAGGTAGGGGTCACAGATGAGACCATGGTAGAGGTAGGGCACAAGGAACAACTCTAGCTAGAGTACATACTAGAGCGGACTCTCCTGAGCCGGCGATTAGTCATGTTGAAGCGACTTATCAGCAAGGGGGTGTGGGACCAGTCGAAGCCCCTAAAGGTTTCGTTGCTACTCCAGTATTACAGGATATTTTGATTCGTCCTTTAAGCTGTTTGGATGGCATTCCTTAGACATGTACTCTATTGGGTACACCAGATGGATCACAGATAAAAGAGAGTGTTTAGCTACTAGGAAAGGTTCATATTCTGAGTTTTTGGATTCTCGAGGCATAAACAGCTACTGTTGTGGCCCCAGTTACTGAGGTGTTTCCTGCCAGACCAGTTGTTCCCCCTATGTTTCCTTGTTTAGTGAAGTCAGCTGATGAGAAAAATAGGTTTGAGAGATTGATGAGATTGGCACTGCCCAAGTATTGTGGTGCTATTTGCGATGATGCATATGAATTCTTGATCAGTTGTCAAGAGAGGTTGCATAACCTCGGTTTGTTTGAGTCTCATGTTGTTGATTATACTACCTTCAAGTTGATAGATGTGACTAAAAAGTGGTGGAAATCTTTTGTTGGTTGTAGGTCAGTAGGGTTCCCTTCCATTGACTTGGACCCAATTTTCAGAGATTTTTCTTAAGAGATATGTGCCCTTTAGCATGAGAGACAAGCTGAGGGGTACGTTTGATGAGTTAGAGCCTACTGTTGTAGAGTGTGAGGCCCTTTCCATGCTTTGCCTAGGCATGCTATGTCTAGAATCCCTACGGAGGCTGAGAATATTAGAAAGTTCATGAAGGGATTGTCTACTTCTCTTTAGTTGGCAACGACTCAGTTAGTAACTTCAGGTGGTTCTTTTTAGAGTATTCTGGATCATGCCAAAAGGATCGACTATTCTCCAGGCTGCTCAGGGTGGTAGTGGTAAAAGGTCATGTTGAAAGGGCAGTTTTAGTGGTCACTCATTTCGAGATAGGGATTCTTCAAGCAGAGATTCTCATGGTACCATAGAAGACCGATTCAGGTAGCATTGTAGAGTTCTGATAGTTGGTTTATGGTTTGTAAGGCTTCAAGTAGTCAGAGATCGGGTCATAAAGGTTGAAGGTCTCTGCCACGACCCAAAAACAAGGTCATGATGGCACTTATCACGGACCAGCCTTGATAAGTAAGCCAATAACCCAAAAATAAAGAAAAATTGAAAACAATAATAAAATAAAACAAGGCGAGACTTCTAAAACAAAGTCAGACCATAATATAGATAAATATGAAAGTCTAAACAAAAATATTATAAATTCCAAAATCTGATGACATAAATGTTGAGCATCTAAACAACCATCTGAATACTGAATAGTACAAAATATTTCTCTCTGTCACAAGTAAAAACAAATAAAGATAGATGAGGTCCGAATCAGCCCCAAACTCTAGAGAAGATCAGTACCTCAAAAGCCCAGAATCTCCACACAAAGATCAGCCTCCACGTGTGGTACTCGAACTAGGATCTGCACCAAAAGGGTATAGTAGGAGTGGGTACGGTCCATTTGTACTCAGTAGGTATCATAGTCCGACTGAGCAAAGTAGAAAATAATATAAGTAAAGGAAATACCATGAGCACACAACCTGCAAGCAGAAAAGTTCCCAAACGGTAGCTCACACCGTCTCCACTAATGGTTCTATAATATATATATAACAACAAAAAGGACAAGCATATATGCAAGCATAGATGGGAGATAGATACACGACAAGTAACACATCAAATCAACACATAATGTGCAAATGCATTGCAATGCAATGGATGATAAAGTGAATAGTTGAAAGTCATTGCATGACTTTCTGTACACACCTATCGAGCCTCAAAATAGGACTCATGGGGGTTCACAACCCGTATAATATCTCAAATTTCCACCAATCTTAGTCTCATGTCTCAATCTACATGACCGGCACATCCATCGGTCTAGGCCTTTTCAAAAGTGTCCTATTTAATGCTCACAATCATACAGTATGAAGATATCCAATCTGTTCAATATTTATGCAAGTAAGCTCAAAAATCAACTCAATATGTCAATAATTCATGATATCAGTTCTAGTTGGGCACCATTGGTGTAAACATGCATTTAAGACATCATTAATATCGTAACAACCCATAACTCGGGCATTTCTATCATGATAAAGGCAAACAGTTCCCAATAAGGCCTATAATGTCTATTCAAGCCCCCGCTCGGGCATCACATTAAGAAATAAGGCAATCAAATGCACAAATAAAGTCAATAATGTCAAATAAAACTCTCCACACGGGCACCACACAGTATATAATATTATAAGTTAACAACAACAAAAAATAAGCCCCCACACAGGCATCACGCAATATATATTAGTTAAAAAGCAACATCCCATAGTTATTCTTCCCAACCCATAACATGCTTTACTTATTCATTAACTACCCAGCCCAGTCTAAAGAAAGTTAAGTTATAACCTACCTCGAACGACAAAAATCGAAGCCTAAACTCCTTCAACACGGAGCTTTCCCCTTCCAAATGGCCTTGGAAACAACTACAACATTCAAATATAGCATCTATGCGTTAAAAGAAAGTTAATAATACCCATATTACCCATATTTGAGTCGGGTCCAAAACGGGTTCGAAAAATGAGTTTGAAAATAAAAGGGGTAAAACTGAAAATTTTATTTTAGAAATACCTTACCCAATGTTAAAGGAATCCACAGCTAAAAACCCATGCAAAAAAGAGTTAAAAACAAGGTCCAAATAAAATAAAAATCATTTTTAAGCTTTTCCAAAAAAATCCTCAAAATCCCTTGTTAAAACCAAGATTAAAGAGTGTTTTGATGATATAAATCAATGTAAAGTAATGGAAATAAGGTTTTGGAGCGTACCCAAGTTCAAATGATGATGAAAACCCTAAAAATTGCCCAAACCCGAAGCTCAAAGTCCAAAAATGATGAAAAATTGCGAAATAGGGTTTATATACAGCGGTGGCCGCTTAAGTGGCTAAATGACAGCTAAAGAGGCTACCGCTTAAGCGATTCCTGGCCTCTAAAGCGGCTACCGCTTAAGAGGTCTTGGGAAGCTAAAGCAACTACCGCTTAAGCGATCCTTGGCCGCTTAAGTGGCTGCACCAGATATCAGCAATTGTTGATTTTGGTGCAAGCCAACAACGCTCTGAACGGACCCTCGGGATTTGATCGATACCCCACAGAAACAAACCATATATGCTACAAAGATAATTTCGACATTTCGGACTCAATGGCGACGTCAGTTTTTCAAAAAAAGATCTTTTTCAATAATTTAACTCCTGGGACCTCTTTAAGGTATATTTTCAAACAAAGGGTTGAAATGTAAAATAAAAGGTTTCAAACCCAGACCAACCTCGCTACTAACCCAAATTCAACATTCCGAATCTAATAGAACTATCCAAATCACCATCTGACATTCAGAACGTCAAATATCGACTGAAGTCAACTATATGGCTTTTAAATCCTCTAATAGCCACAAACTCTACTAAAACATTCCTAATTGCATCGGGAACCATACCAACCATCCCCATACCCTAGAATCAACATTTGGAAACTAACGGGAAGGGAAAAATGGTCAAAATACATAAAAAGAAAGATTTCACACTTTAGGTCATTACAGTATCCACCACTAAGACTCTAGTTCGTCCTTGAACTAAAAGGCAAGGAAATACCTGAATTGGTACAGAGCTGAGGGTAACTACTGCGCATGTCGGACTAGACCTCCGATGTAGCCTCCTCAATAGGTCAGTGTATCCACTAAACCTTAACCACAAAAATATCTATAGAATGCAACCGTCTCACATCCCTGGCTAAGATGGACACTGACTCCTCTACAAAGGTCAACTTCTTATACAACTGAACCGAGTCCCAAAGAAGAACGTTAGACTCATTCTAAATATAGAGCCGAAGCATAGCTTCATGAAAGACTGGATGAACGGATGAAAAGTCTAGAGGTAAGGCCAACTCATAAACAACCTCCCCAACTTTCTGAAGAATCTCAAATGGTCTGATATACCTAGGGTTAAGCTTGCCCCTCTTCCCGAATCTTATCACGCCCTTTATGGGCGACACATGAAGGAAGACTTTGTTACCAATCCCAAACTTTAAGGTACGAAGCTTGTGGTTCGTATAACTCTTTTGCCTACTCTGGGATGCCCCGAAGCCTATCCTGAATCACCCAAACCATGTCCAAGGACTCGGGAAGTAAGTTTGTACCACGGGGTCTAAACTCTAAAGTCTCAAACCAATCAATTGCAGATCGACAACGCCTACCATACAATGCCTTGAATGATGCCATCTCAATACTCGATGGTAGCTATTATTATAAGCAAACTCTGCTAAGGCCAAATGCTGCTCCCACTAACCTCCAAAGTCAATAATACATGTGCAGAGCATATCCTCCAAAACATGACTAGTCCACTCTGACTGACGATCGGACTGGGGTAGAAAGTTGTGCTAAGGTCAACCTGAGTACCCAACTCCTCCTGAAACGTTCACCAGAAGCTAGAAGTGAACACTAAGCCTCTATCTGAAATAATAGATACGGGTACCCCATGAAGATGAACTATCTCGTAAACATAGATGCGAGCCAACCTCTCACCTTTGAAGGAAATATAAATAGGAATGAAATTAGCCAATTTGGTCAATCGATCCACTATGACCCCAAATGTTGTCAGAACCACGAGAAGTATAAGGCAACCCACTCACGAAGACTATAGTGATCCACGCCCACTTTCACTCCGAAATGGGTAATCTCTAAAGCAAACCACCTGGTCTCAGATGCTCGGCCTTCACCTGCTGAAAACACAAGCAACGAGCTACAAAGTTTGCTACATCCTTCTTTATACCACCCCACTAATAATGTTACTTCAAATCACGATACATCTTGGTCACCCCTGGATGGATAGAATATCGAAACAATGCGCCTCCTTCAAAATAAATCTCACCCATCCACCAACTCTTGGTACACAAACAAGGCCACTTATCCTCAACACACCATCTAAATCAAGAGAGGCCACCTTACCCTTTCCACTCAACACCTTATCTCGAATCACCCTCAAACTGTTATCATTAAATTTGTGATCTCAAATCTACTCCATCAAAGAAGATCTAGCATCCACAAAGGCTAAAATACGTTCGGGTGCCGAAATATCAAGCCTAACTATCTGGTTATATAAAGACTGAACCTCTAAGGCTAAAGGCCACTCCTGGGTCAAGAGATGAGCTAAACTCCCATACTAGTCAACTTCTGACTCAAGGCATCCGCAACCACATTAGCCTTATCCGGATGATAAAGAATAGTGAGATCATAATCCTTAAGCAACTCAAACCAACACTATTGTCTCATATTAAGATCTTGCTGGGTGAAGAAGTACTGAAGGCTATGATGATCTGAGAAATTCTCACAATGGACTCCATACAAGTAATGATGCTATAACTTTAACACAAACACCATGGCTGCCAACTCCAAATCATGGGTAAGGTAATTATTCTCATGATGCTTCAACTAATGAGAGGCATAAGCGATCACCTTACCATTCTGCCTCAACACTACACCCAAAACAATACAAGAGGCATCACAAAACACAGTCAGACCCAACCCTCCTTGGGCAAAGTCAAAATAAGGGCTGAAGTCAACAACTCTTTATGTTTTTGGAAGATCTTCTCACAAGTATCTGGCCACTGAAATACCACCTTTTTCTGAGTCAATTTGGTCAAAGGAGCTGCAATAGAGAAGAAACTCGCTAAAACACACTGATAATAACCTGCCAAACCAACGAAACTCCGAATCTTAATTTGAAAAGTAGGTCTAGCCTAGTCACGAATCACCGCTATCTTGGCCGAATTAACCATGATACCATCCTTGGTCACCACATGACCCAAGAAAGAGATAGAATCCAACCAAAACTCACACTTGGAAAACTTAGCATACAACTTTTCATCATACAACATTTGAAGTACAATCCTCAAATTATTTACATGATCGGCCACATTCTTGGAATAAACCAAGATGTCATCTATAAATATAATCACAAAGGAGTCGAGATACGATCGAAATACCCGATCCATTAACTCCATGAATGTTGCAGAGGCATTAGTCATCCCAAAAGATATGACCAAGAACTTATAATGACTATATCGAGTCTGAAAAGCCACCTTGGTAACATACGAAGCTCTAATCTTCAACTGGTGATACCTGGATCTCAAATCAATCTTGGAAAACATCGAAGCACCCTGAAGCTGGTCAAAAATATCATCAATGTGAGAAATAGAATACTAATTCTTAACCTTCACTTTGTTCAATTGTTGATAGTCAATACACATACTCATAGAACCGTCCTTCTTCTAAACGAACAAGACAGGAGCACCCCAAGGAGATACATTAGGCCTAATGAACCCCTTACTCAACAAATCTTGTAACTGCTCCTTCAATTATTTTAGCTCAGTCGGGGCCATCCTATAGGGGAAATGGAAATAGGCTTGGTGCCCGACTCCACACCAATAGAAAAATCAATATCACAATCAGGAGGTATACCAGGCAAATTCGTAGAAAACACATCTATAAACCCACGAACAACCCAAATAGAATCCAAAAAAGATGGTGAAGAAACACTAGTATCATGGACATAAGACAAATAATACAAGCACCCTCTTTCTACCATGTAATGAGCACGTAGAAAGGATATAACTCCCTTTGGACCCAAATTAAGTGTACCCTTCCAAGCTAACCTTGGCACACCCAGCGTAGCCAAGGTCACGGTCTTGGAATAATAATCCAAAATGGAATGATAAGGAGATAACCAATCCATACCCTAGATAACATCAAAATCAATCATATCTAGGATAATCAAGTCTACCTAAGTCTCATGGCCTGCACAGGTAACCACACAAGATCGGTATACCTAATCCACCATAAAAGAATCTCCTACTGGGGTAGATATATGAAGAGGCATAGCAAGGGGCTCACATGCAGCATCAAGACCAAAAGCAAAATATGTAGACACATAGAAAAAAGTAGACAGGGGTTCAAATAACATAGAAGCAGCTTTGTAGCAAACTGGGACAATACCTATAATAACTGCATTAGAGGCCTCTGCCTTGAGTCTTTAAGGTATAGCATAACATTATCCACGTTCGCTCTTAGACTGGGTAACCCCACAACCACCACAACAAGCTCCCCTAGCTCTACTTCTAGCACCTCTAGCACCACCCCTACTACTCTGTGAACTACCTCACACTGTAGATATCAAAGTTGGGCAAAGCTGAAGTTGAGAACCCTGCTACACATATCGGGGATAATCCTTAGCTAAATGGATAACCTCATCACATAAAAAACATCCTATATGGCCTGACTTAATCTAAGGGGAACAGACGTACTAGAATAACTGCCCTATCCTGAAGAGCTAAAACTGAGACCTCCGCTAGGATGACCTAATACCTGGCTACCTGAAGCCGTAAAACCTGAAGGTCTACCACCGAATCCTTGTAAAGAGGCATGAACCGGCCTACCCTGATAACTACAGAAACCTCTACTCAACAAATCTCTGCTACGGGAGGCGCGACCACTAAACTAACCCTAATAACGCACCTTCTTAGTGCCTCCCTGAGTTGCCTTAGTAATAGACTCGATCAACTTGGCATGCTTATTAATGCTCTGAAAAAAAGCCCCTAAAACAATTATTTGGGTAGTAGTCAACTGATAAGGACCCTCTAATCCCTTCACAAACTTACAAAACCTCTCTAACTCAGTAGAAATGCTAGCGGCAGAATACCTGGATAGAGTATGAAACATGCCTCATACTCAGCAATAGACATGGAGCCCTACTCCAAATGATCAAACTCATTACGCATCTGATATCTCAAGCTATATGACACAAACCTCTCTAAGAAAGCCTCAGAAAACTAGGCCCAAGTCATAGCCTACAAAACCAAAGGCCTATAACTAGATAAAGATCTCCACTAATCCCTAGCCATATCAATCAATTGATAGGTAGTATAGGCTACTCCATGAGACTCAAGGGATCCAAGATTATGTAACTTCTCCTGGCAGTCAATCAAAAACTCATAGGCATCCTCACCAATCGCTCCACTAAACTTGAGAGAAGCCAAATGAATGAACCACTCAAACCTTTTCTGATAATCAGAATACATCACTGTACTCAAAGCAACTACAGAAATAGTAAGTCTGACAGACACTGAATCTACATGTGGGGGTACCATAGATGATGGTTGCACCCTTAAAGTAGGAATACCATAGCCAGATGTCGGTACAGATGGTGGGATACCACTCGATGTTTGAGGAATATAAGGTACACTCAATGGAATACCCTCCAAATGACTCAAAAGGTGAATTAATAGGTCTTGAAGCACTGGGGTATCAACTAAACTCTATGAAACCTGAGCTGGCCCCGCACCTTCTATTTGATAATCATCTCTGGTATACACAACCTCACGCTCAAGAGATGCCTCTCTAATATATCCTCTGGCTGAGGAAGCTCCTCGTGCCTGTTCTCTACCTTTTGGTCGACTACGACCCCTGCCTTACCCTATAACTGGGGCTCCTATATCGAGCATCAGTTCAGTATCCCTAGTATCCCCAAACCTAGTCCTCACTATCTGCTTAGAAAAGAATGAATTACAAGCTTAGAACGTTGGGTAAGAACAACCCGCATGATAAGGAATCAAATTAGAGAAGTTCTTCCTAAAGATATCTTGTAGCCTCTCAAAGGTAGATATGAACATCTATGTACCGATCCATGAGACTCTACCAGACACCCTGCTCTTATATTTATCAGATCGATAAACCTAGATCTCTGATACCAATTTGTCATGACCCAAAAATGAGGTCATGATAACACTTATCACGGCTTATCCTTGATAAGTAAGCCAATCACCTAAAGATAAAGAAAAACCAGAAACAACAATAAAATAAAACAAGGAGAGCTTCTAGAAAGAAGTCAGACCATAATATAGATAAATATGAAAGTCTGAAAAAAAATATCATAAATCTCAAAAGCTGATGATATAAGTGTGGAGCATCTAAACAAATATCCATATACTAAATACTACAGAATTTGTCTCTAAGTCATACGTAAAGACAAATAAAGATAGATGAGGTCCGATTTATCCCAAACTCTAGAGCGTATTAGTACCTCGAAAGACCAGAATCTCTGCACAAAGATCAGTCGCTACATGTGGTACACTAACTAGGATCTGTACTGAAAGGGCACAGTTAGAGTTAGTATGGTCCACTTTTTCTCAGTAGGTATCATAGGCCGACTGAGTAAAATAGAAAATAATATAAGTAAAGGAGATACTATGAGCACGCAACCTACAACAAGAAAAAGTTCCCAAACAGTAGCTCACACCGTCTTCACTAACAATTGAAATAATACATATATAACAGCAAAAAGGACAAGCATATACGCAAGCATAGATGGGAGCTAAATAACACGTAAAAGCAACACATGATGTGCAAATGCAATGTCATACAATGGTTGATAAAGTGAATAGTTGAAAGTCATTGCATGACTTTTTGTATACATCTATCAAGCCTCAAAGTTCCAAAAATAGGTCCCATGAGAGGCTTACAACCCTTATACTATCTTAATTTTTTACCAAGCTCAGTTTTATGTCTCAATTTACCTGATCGGTGCATCCCTCGGTCTAGGCAGTTTCAAAAGTGTCCCATTTTCTTTCAAACTCAATGTTTCTCATTGGTACCGATATCTCATGAATGTGTATGTATGCAATGAGGATATAATGCTCATAATCAAATAGTATGAAGATTTCCAATCCATTTAATACATATATAAGTGAGCTCAAAAATCAACTCAATATGTCAATAATTCATGATATCAATTCTAGTTGGGTACTATCGATATAAATATGCATGTAAGACATCATTAATATCATAACAACCCATAACTCGAGCATTTCTATAATGATAAAGGCAAACGGTGCTCAATGAGGTCTATAATGTCTATTCAAGCCCCCGCTAGAGCATCATATTAAGAAATAAGGCAGTCAAAATGCATAAATAAAGCCAATAATTTCAAATAGAGCCCCCGCTCGGGTAACACACAGTATATAATATCATAAGTCAACAAAAACAAAAAATAAGCCCCCACACGGGCGTCATGTAATATATATTAGTTCAAAAATCACATCCCATAGTTATTCTTCCCAACCCATAGCATGCTTTACCTATTCATTAACTACCCAGACCAGTCTGAAGAAGGTTAAGCCATAATCTACCTTGAACGATGAAAGTCCAAGCCTAAAGTCCTTCAACACAGAGTTTTCCCCTTTCAGATGGCCTCGGAATCAACTACAACATTTATATATAGCATCTATGCATTAAAAGTAAGCTAATGATATCCATATTGCCCATATTTAAGCCGGGTTCAAAACAGGTTTTGAAAATGAAAGGGGTAAAACCAAAAATTTTATTTTAAAAATACCTTCTCCAAGGTTAAAGGAATCCACAACTAAAAATCCATGTAAAAATGAGTAAAATACGAGGTCCAAATCCAACAAAAATCATTTTTAAGCTTTTCCAAAAAAAATCATCAAAAACACATGTTAAAACCAAGATGAAAGAGTGTTTTGATGAAATCAATGTAAAGTAATGGAAATAAGGTTTTGGGGCTTACCCAAGCACAAATGGTGATAAAATCCCTAAAAATCACCTAAACCCAAAGCTCAAATTCCAAAAATAGTGAAAAATCGTGAAATGGGATTTATATACAGCGGTGGCCGCTTAAACAACTAAATGGCTGCTAAAGCAGTACAAAGCACCTAAAGTGGCTACCTCTTAAGCAATTCTTGGCCACTAAAGCATCTTCCACTTAAGTGATCCTTGGCCATTTTAGCGGCTGCAACAGATATCAGCAATTGATGATTTTGGTGCAACCCAACATCGCTCTGACCGTACCTTGGGATTTGATCAAGACCCCATAGAATCAAACCATATATGGTACCAGACTAATTTTGACATTCCAGACTCAATGACAACATCATATTTTAAAAAAAAGATCATTTTCAATAATTTAACTCCCGAGACCCCTTTAAGGTTTATTTTCAAACAAATGTTCAAAATACAAAATAAAGGTTTCAAACCCAAACCAACCTCGCTACTAACTAAAATTTGACATTTCAGATCTAATGGAACTGTTCAAATTACTATCCGACACTCAAAATGTTGAATGTTAACCGTAGTCAACTACATGGATTTTAAAGCCTCTAACTACCACAAACTCTCCTAAAATATTTTTGATCGCATCGAGAACCATACCAAAAATCCCCACATCCTAAAATCAACTTGTGGAAACTATAAGGAAGGGAAAAATGGTCAAAACGCATAAAAAGTAAGATTTCACACTTCAGATCATTACAGTCTCGTTCTGGTTCTTCTAGTTATGGTGGTCATTAAGCTTCTTCTATGCCCTCTCAGTATGATTCGTCTAGTAGAGGATTCTATGTTTGTGATGAGTTTGGTTACTTATCTAAAAAATTCCCCAGACTCATGACAGGTCCTCCCCAGCAGAGTTTATAGCTTCACCTTTATCTGGCATCAACGCCTCCAGCTAGAGGGGGTACATAAGAGAGTAGAGTTGGATCTTAGGGTACCAAGGGTGGGTCTCAAGGAACTTGTCGTAGTGTTTGAGGAGTCACTCATTTGGATAGCGAGTGTGGATAGTGTTATGCTTTTCATGAAAGACCTAAGGTAGAGACCTCTGATATTATGATTATAGGTATCATCTCTGATTGCCATCAACCTACTTTTGTGTTGTTGTACCCTGGGTTTACATTTTCTTATGTATCTGTATATTTTCCTTCGGGTATTGATGTTATGTGTGAGTCTCTTGTGGTACCCATTCATATTTCAACCTTTGTAGGTGATTCTTTAGTGATGGATTGGGTGTACCAATTGTGTATGGTGACTATTTGAGAGCGTGAGACTTGGATATATTTGATCATTCTCTAAATAGTCAATTTTGATGTTATATTGGGTATGGACTAGTTATCTCCTTATCGTGCAGTTCTAGATTGTTATGCTAAGACAGTTACCTTAGTTATGCATGATATATCAAGGTTAGAGTGGAAGGGTACTCCTAATTCATATCCTAAGGGGGTTATATCTTTTCTTTATGCTCGTCGCATGGTAGAAAAGGGGTGTATTTCCTATTTGGCTTATATATAAGATACTAGTGGTGATTCACCACCTCTTTTGGATTCTCTGAGAACTATTAGACAGTTCATGGATGTGTTTCCTACGGACATGCCAGGTGTACCTCCGGATAGGGCTATTGATTTTGCTATTTATACAGAGTCGGGCACTAAGCCCATCTTTATTCCCCCTTATAGAATGGCCTCGGTAGAGTAGAAAGAATTGAAAGAGCAATTGTAGGTTTGGTTGAGTAAAGGTTTCATTAGGTCGAGTGTTTCACCTTGGGGTGTTCCTGTCTAGTTTGTGAAAAATAAGGATGTTACCATGCACATATGTATTGATTATTTACAATTGAATAAAGTCACTATCAAGAACAAGTATCATTTTCCATGTATTGATAATTTGTTTGATTAGCTTCAAGGTGCTTCAATGTTTTCTAAGATTGACTTGCGATTTGATTACCATCGACTGAAGATTAGAGATTCATATATTTTGAAGATGGATTTTAAGATGCGGTATGGCCTCTGAGTTATTGGTTATGTGTTTTGGACTAACTAACGCCCTGGTGGTGTTTATGGAGTTGATGAACATAGTATGTTGGCCTTATCTTGATTTGTTCATAATTGTGTTCATCGATGATATCTTGGTTTATTCAAAGAGTGAGGTAGAGCATGTGAGGCTTTTGAGATCCATACTTCAGAGATTAAGAGATGAGAAGTTGTATGCCACATTCTCCAAGTGTGAGTTTTGGTTAAATTCTATTTACTTCTTAGGTCATGTGGTGACCAAGGATGGTATTATGGTCGATTCGGCCAAGGTAGAGGCGGTTCGTGATTGGGCTTGATCTATTTCACCTACCATAATTTAGAGTTTTGTTGGGTTATCAAGCTACTAACAGCGGTTTATAAAGGGCTTTTCTTCCATTGCTACCCCTTTGAATAATTTGACTTAGAAGTTTGTTACCTTTCAGTGGTTGGAAGAGTGTGAGAAGAGCTTTCTGAACCTTAAGGAGTTGTTGACTTCGGCTCCTATCTTGACTTTGCTCAAGGAGGGCATGGGTTTCACTATGTTTTGTGATCCTTTCAAAGTTGGCTTGGGCAGCGTGTTGATGCACTAGGGTAAGGTGATGGCTTATGCTTTTCAACAGTTGAAGGTCCATGAGAAGAATTACCAAACTTATGATTCAGAGTTAGCAGTAGTTGTGTTCGTGTTGAAGTTGTGGTGTCACTACATGTATGGTGTTCATTGTGAGATTTTCATTAATCATAGTAGCCTTCAGTACTTCTTTAGTCAGTGGGGTTTTAATATGAGGCAGCATAAATTGTTAGAGTTTCTTCAGGATTATAATCTCACTATTCTTTATCATTCGTGTAAGGCTAATGTGGTAGTTGATGCCTTGAGTAGGAAAATGGGTAAGCATGGGGAGTTTTGCTTATCTTTTAACTGAGGAACGACATTTGGCTTTTGACCTTTAGTCTTTAGCCAACTAGTTGATTCATCTTGATATATTGGTTCCCGGGTGTGTTTTAGCTTATGTTGAGGCTAAATCCTCATTGTTGGAGTAGATTCATGCTCAACAGTTTGATGTGATTCATGATAAAGTGTTGAGTGGCGAGGTGAAGATGATATTTTTTAATTCCAAGGGTGTTTTGAGGATTGGTGGTCATGTGTGTGCGCCAAAAGTTGGTGAATTTATTAGACTGATCTTGGAGTAGACTTATAGTTGAGATATTCTATCCATCTAGGAGCAACTAAGATGTACCATGACTTGAAGCAACACTATTGGTGGTGTGGGATGAGGAAAGAAATTGTGGAGTTTGTGGCCAAGTGTCTTAATTGTCAACAGGTAAAGTATAAGCATCAATAACCAGGTAGTAGTATGCAGAGATTGCCTATTCCTGAGTGGAAATGGGAGCGGGTTACTATTGACTTTGTGGTTTTTCTATCCCTGACATTGGGAAGTTTGATTCCATTTGGGTGATTATGGATAGGTTGACAAAGTCAGTGTTTTTCATACCTGTGAACGTGAATTACAATACAAAGAAGTTGGATAAGATCTAGATTCGATAGATTGTTCGGTTACATGGATGCCTATCTATCACGACCTAAAATCTCAGGTCATGATGGCACCTACTAACCCTCCTATAGGTAAGCCAAACCCCCTAGCTTGGAACAATAAGCTAACGGGCTAATAGAACGAAAAACAAATTAAGAATAGTTGGGCCAAAAGTAAAAGTAAAGGAGATAACATGGCCCATAAGTATATACATAAAATGGATGAAGGAGCAAGATATACAAGTACAATCCCAGAACCTGGTATCAGTCGGTATATGAGCTACTAGTATAATAGGAGTGCTATATTAATAGAGTATATAAAAATTAGTAACAAAACCATCTCTGAGGAACAAAATAAAGAACAATCCAAAAATAGAGGGAGAAGGAGTAACTCCAGACACCAGGAGCTCACCCCGAGTCTCCAATCTAAGCTAGCTCTATACAATACATACATTAGTACTAAGAATACATACTATGATCTGCAATATGCAGAAGTGTAGTATGAGTACCAAACACAAGGTACTTAGTAGGCATCTGCCAATTGAGCTCTAAAGATAATGCAAGTATAAATAACATGAAATGGAAATACCTACCTAAGGGTAGTGAAATACATATACTAAGTAACCAAAAAAGAAGGTACAAATAATATAATAGAATAAGTATATGGTACTATAAGTAACATAAAGGGATACAACTACTGGAAAGAAGTGAAATACTAACGAAGAACCTAAAAGAAAGTGTACACCTGATGAAGCTTGCCTAACAGTCTAATATGGCAAGAATTGAATACAAAGGAATAACAACGCTAACATACGTAGCTTCCTACTAAGGTAATAAAGTAGCAGAGTGAGCTAACACTAGAGCCATAAATGCTAAAAGAAAGACTCCATAAAGCATACCTCAGTTTCTGGTTACCCCCAATAACTAACCTGTCACGAGCTATGCAATATTGTGAAGAAGACAAAAAGTAATAAGAAGAATCAACAATAATCTAACTAGGCCTTATAAGCCCAGAAGGTACACACAAAGCAAGAAAAAACCCAACCGGCTCCCATAAGAATGGTGGGTGCCAACCAACAAACATAACCTAGTCGGACCCCCATAAGCCAGGAAGGAATCAAACAACAAACATACTGTCAACTGATGATGCATATAAATGAATGCCATGGAAAACCAGGTGATGTGATATTAACTAAGTACCATATCAAACACAAGTGTATACACCTCCTCCAGTTCAGCAGCTTATAAAGGACAGACCTATGGCGACCACTCTCTTTTGGCATTGTGGCTCACGAATGGAAGGGCCCATAGGGGACTTAGGATATCTATATACACTGCTTGGTCCTAAACCAGGACTTCCATATATTAACCACTGATAAGCATGTGCACGAAAGGTTCCCAGGGCTCAAGTTGGGACTAAAATAATGTGACGAAATAAGTCATAGTCCATATTGGAGAAAGTGATAGAAAATTAGGCCGAAATGCCTCCAAAAAAGGGTATAGAAAACCTACAATAGGGAGTAACTATAGCCAATGCTTCAGACTCGACCCAGAACAAACACAATGTACTGAAATCTTAAATCCATTATCTAACAGTAAAGGTGGTACAATCTCTATTTTTTAAAAAGGCAGTTTATAGGAGGAAAAACAAGTGTTAAAACCTTTTAAAAGTCATAGTGAAATTCATTATTTTAAAAAAATTTATGAGAGAAAAAGATATAAGTAAAACCAATTTTTAGGACCGTAGTAGAAATACATGTTTTCCCTTGGAATTCTACCACAATGCATGAGTGTTCCCATGCAAAGAAATGTGTGCCATCGTTAGTATCCAACAAGAATATAAGCATTAAACTATGTATAAACAAATAACGCTAGCCTTCAGAGATAAGTATACTAACCTAGAACTTCACCCACATCATAACCAAAACCTCAAGCCCAATAATATGCTCAACTATGGATAAATATATCAACTGGGGAAAAGAGTAACGAGCATCCATGGTAATAGATAACAACCAACGGATAGATACCATACCCTATCTGGAGTACCATGATAATGAATAGGAATCATCTACAGCAGTGGCAACCCCAATTTGAAACACTATTTTTGATCTACAGTAAGGATTCCTAACCTAGCAGTAATATTATGACAGACTTATAAGCATTTATAAGCTAATTCTAACATCAGGGTAAGCATCTGAAGCTAAGGTTACAGCTAGGTCCTGCTCTAAGTACAGCTAGGTCCTGCTCTAAGTCTTCTAAGGAGGGCAAAAATGAGGAAAGAAGGGTAAATTTATCATAAGCCTAATTTATAAATCCCTAATTCATACAACGTATAATAAACACCATCTTATAAAGAAAAATAGACCACAGCCTACCTGGATGCCGAACAATAGCCTTGAACCAACCATGAACTGCTCATCCCCTCTATACTATCTCCAAAAATCTACCATGCTACGAAAAATATGATCCACAGGTTATTGTGAGTAAAATGATACTTATATTGCAATAATAAACTATGGGATAAAAATTGGGTCAAAAATAGGACTATGGGACCCGCTAAAGAAATTTAGAAATTAAACCTATCACGAGGTCTCTCTCAATATCAAGAACATATACTCAAAAATTAAGCATCACCAGAGCTCAAATTGCAGCTTAAAATAGGCCTTAATGGACAAAAATTCACAAATCCAAAATTAAGAATCAAACGGAATAATGATAGAAATTACGGGGAAAGATAGTAGAAATTGATCAAGAGTAACGCAAGAACCATACCTGAGTTCAATGTAATAATCCCACTGTAGTTTCCAGCTCCATGATCCATCAATGGAGGAAAACACCCAAGAAATGGGTTTAAAACTTGAGAAAGAAAATCATTTATAGGGGCTGCCAGGGGTCTTTTGTGAATGCAGGACCCCTGCCATCAATAGGGGGATTCGATCGGCTAACCCTTCACAAATGCGGCTAGTACATCATGAACGCGAAGAACAACGGTTGAGCTAGCTAGATCGGCCTTCTTCATGAATGCAATGACCAGCTCATGAATGTAGAGGATACATGATCTCCACAAATGTGGCCAAGGTACACAAATGCGAAAACCATTTTTGGTCTGCACCAAGTGTTATTGTACCAGTAATTTAAACTATAACCAAAAACTCTGACGGGTGCTTGGGATTCATTCAGAACCCCGTGATCACAAACAAAATATTCTAACCTAATGGAAATGGCATTTTGACCTCAATAGAATTGATGAAATTCCTAACAGAGGTTGTTTCAACAAAATATGGGTCCCATACCCACTATTTTATTTTAAGCAAATTCCACCCAATAGCTCAAAATGAGTCCCAAAGTCTCGGGACAAGAACCAAAGGTCCTCCTAGCCTAAAATCCACATTCTAAAGCTAACGAAACTATCGGAATTCTCATATGGGGCCGCATACTAGGAATTTTCTTCAGGTACCAATTTTTTAACTCCAAAAGCTCCAAAATAGGGAAATTGGTGTAGAAACCAAATGAATTGTCTGGGAACTAAACCACCAGTCTAAGTAAGTCATAATTATTGGGGAATTTATAGGAAAGGTCTAAAATCAAAAACACATAAAACATAGGAAAATAATATGGCGGGTCATTACACTATCTCCATTATTTTTTATAGGGGTACTCAATTTACCTCAAATTTCTAGAGTTCTATACAGAGTGTGTTAGGGACTCAGCTTGAGATAAGTACGATATTTCACCCTTAGATGGATGGCCAGTCATAGCGGACCATTCAGGTGTTAGAAAACATACTTCGAGCATGTGTTATAGATTTTGTTGGTCATTAGGACCAGTTCTTACCTTTAATAGAGTTCACCTACAATAATATCTACCATTCCAGTATTCAAATAGAACATTTTGAGGCTTTGTAATGGAGAAGGTGTAGATCTTCTATAGGATGGTTTGATTTATTTGAGGTTAGGCCTTAGAGTACTGACTTGTTGAGAGACTCAATGGATCGAGTGAGGTTGATTTAGCAGAGGCTTGTGACTGCCTAGAGTATACAAAAGAGTTACAATGATTGATGAGTTTATAATATGGTGTTCATGCTTGGCAAGAGGTTTTTGTTAAAGGTAGCACCCATAAAGGATGTGAAGAGATTTAGAAACAAAAGAAAGCTTAGTTCAAGATTCACAGACCTTTTGAGATTCTTGAGAAGGTTAGAGACGTGGCCTATAGGTTGGCTCTACCTCCAAACCTGTCAGTTGTGTATATGGTATTCTATGTTTCGATGTTGAAGCGATACCATCCTAATGATTCTTATGTGATTCGGTGGGATTCAGTTGCTTTAGATCATGATTTGACAATTGAGGAGGAGCCTATTGCTCTTTTGGATAGGCAGACTAAAAATTTAAGATCCAAAAATATCAATTTTGTGAAATTTCATTAGAGACATCAACTGATTAAGTAGGTTACGTGGGAGGTTGAGTTTGATATGTGGAGTAGATACCCCCAATTTTTTATCGATTCATGTACTTTCTTTTCTCTTTCATTTGAGGATGAATGTTGTCTTAGTGGTGGGTAATATAATAATCCTCATGGATATTTTTAGTTTTTTCTGTGTTTTGTCTATTTTTCCCTTCCCCGAAGTTGCTTTATATCATTTATGAGTTGTGGGGATGGTTGACATGGTTCACAAAATATTAGGGAGTGAGTTATATGATTTTTTTGTTTTGAGTAGACTCTAAAGTGAGTTAGTTGACTTTGGTCAATATTTTATGATCTGAGCATTGGATGAGAGTTTAGTCAATTTTATTAGATTCAAAACATCCATTTTGGGTTAGTAGCAAAGTTGGTTTGGATTTCATGACTATATTGTGAGTTTTGAGTATTTGAGAAAAAACTAGTTATTTTGTCCTTAAAGGGTTCTTGAAGTGTAACTTATTGATAATGACCTCTTTTAGAAAATATGATGGTTCCAATAAGTCCGAACATCAAAATTAGACTAGTAGCACTATCGGGTAAGCTTTGTAGGGTCTCAAACAAATCCTGAGGGTTCAATCAAGATATTTTCTAGTCCAAAACACTAATAGTGCAGTTTTTGGTGCAACACTTAGTCCTTCAGTGCGATCGTGTATCCATGTGTTGCGATCTCAAAGATTGACCAAGTGACTTATTGTAATGACCCTCTAGGTCATTTTCTTGATTCTATGTGTTTTTGGCATTTTGACCCTTCCCATAGCGGTTGTAGGTCATTTATCACTTATCAGAACTGTTGGTTTGGTTTTTGGACAGTTCATTTGGGTTTTAGGCTCATTTTTCTGTTTTAGAGATTTCGTTGTTAAGAAATTAGTCTCGGACCAAAACTCCTAGTAAATAGACTCGGATGGAAATTCCTACAACTCAATAAGCTTTGAAACATTAATTTTAGGCTAGGGGAACCCTTGGTTTGGGTCCCAAGCCTTTCAGACTCATTTTGGGCTATTGGTTGAAAGCTGGTTAAAATGGCACATGGGGTTTTGGGCCCACATTTTTCCAAAACGACCTCGGATGGAAATTTTATCAATTTCGTTAATTTTTGACTGCCAATTTTGATAGGGTAGCATAGTTCATTTGTGTTCGCGAGGTTCTGGATGGGCCTGGAACACTCAAATGAACATTGGGTCATAGCTGGTTTTCTGGTACGTCGTCTTCGCGACCACCTTGGCGCTAAGGCTAGGCCGCCTTCACGACCAAAGGTATCGCCTTGGCAATGACATGCTTTGTTGAAGTGTTGGGCGCCTAGGAAATGCCATTGGAACCTAGGCGATGTTGCCTTGGAAACCAAATGGCCTCCTAGGCTCTTGCAAGGGCAAGGGTCGCCTGGACGATGCCATTGGCGCCTAGGCGATGGTTCTGGTGCCTTTTTAGGCTTAAATCCCCACAACCCCAGATCATTTTTATCCATTTCCAAACCCTCTAAAATGCCCTTTTAGCCCCAAAATCAGTTGGGAAACATCAATTTAAGGTCGGGGTCATCTCAGGGATGTCAAGTCAATCTTCACCTCATCCGAATCTCGTAAGTTCGAGCTCCTTTTCTTTTAAATTCTCCATTTTTTATTCTTGATTTCTCTAATGTTGAGGCTGTTTTGGTGTAGATATTGAGCTCGATTTGTGCCCAAATTTTGGGCACAAGTTCCTTGAGTCATGAGGGACCTAATGACGGGTCGAATTTTGGAATTTCGTACGTGGGTTCCACGAGCCCATTCTAAATCTAATTTTTGACCCGAAGCATTATATTGAAAAATGGGTACCGTATTACTCCTAGTAATGTGTAGATTATAATTTTGATAGTGCAAGTTATTTTTGATACCATGGGATAAAGATAAGCGATTCGTGGATGGTTTGAGGTTGTAGTTTGGCGTCGAGGTAGGCTTCAGTCTACTTTTCTCTACAATATTGTGTATTGTATAGATTTCATGCTAGTTAGGGATTATAGGATGGAATTATGACTAGAATATCATGACTTAACCTATTTAGGGAATTTGGGATAGAAATGTGACCCAAACCTTATTATAGAATACTCTTTATGGCCATAGAACCCTATTATCCTTGATTATAGACATGTTAACCATAGATTAGTGTTAAGGATCCTTTAGTACGGTGTACCTTTGACTTATTGATTTGGATCGTATCTTTCTAGATTATGGTGGTATTATCATACTAGTTATGTACTGTTAGACCCAAGGTCATGGTTACGATGCCAATTGGACTCCAGGTGAGTATTTTATTCTTAAAATGGATATGATTCTAGTTTATAAATGCTTAGGCACTTATGGTTGTATTATTTGGATCCTGGTGATGGCATGCATATTTTTAGGTACATTTATGTTTATTTAGTGGTACGATTCCAATCAAAACCTTGGTTTTACTATCGTTTTCTAAAAAAGGATTTATTCCCACTTTTCATTCTTAAAATTGATTCTTTTACAATGGAAGTCGTACCACCCTTATTATTGGATTATGTATTTCTAAAATTGAACATCCTAATTTGGAAATTTGACCGAGGTTGATTTCGGTCCATTATGAATCCACTCTTTTACCACAACTATTTACTTTGATCGAGGGATATTTCCTGAACTCGATCTCGGGCAATGGATTTATAGATTTATACTTTTTAGTCTCAGTTCAAGTCCGAGCACTTATTACACTTATATATCTCTCTAGTACTGGATAGAGTAGATTAATTATGATGGTTACTGGAAGTCTTGGTTTGGGACCAAGCAGCGTATACGGATATCCCGAGTCCCTTATGGGCCCTTTCATCCGTGAGCCACAGTGTCGGAGAAGGCTGGTCACCGTAGGTTCTGCCTTTACGAGCTACTGAGCTGGAGGAGGTGTATACACTTGGTATGTTATGGAAATCGGATTGGATATGGTATTATCGGTTTATGTTGTATTCATTCATTCATATGCATCACCTATCACCAATATAATTGCTTGGCACTTATATCTATCAACTTTATGGGGGGTTGTATAGGTATAAGCTATGGTTACTGTTTGTTGAGTGCTTGCTTGAACCTTCCGGGCTTATGGGGGCCCGATTTAGTTATTATTTGTTTGGACTGGTTGGTTACTTTATTGTTGGTTATTATAATTAGTTTGTGGCAAGATGGTTATTGACTGGTATTCAATATTGTCATTATGTTCCTGGTCCCTTTCCTTTATTTTGGTAAGTTACACTATTGATAGTTTATCTCATGATTAGATACTTCAGTTAGAGACTTTGATTATGCTAGTATTATCTTCCATACTTGGCTATGACCCTCGAGATGCTAGGTTGGATCCCTCAGGATATTACCTTTGAGTTTAGTCCTAGATATGTATCTATGACATTACTGTAAATCCCTCTTTTTCCTTATCTATTCATATTGTATATGTATCTTTTGGCCTTGTATTACTACTATATATCCTTCTTTCACTCTTCAATTGTATATTGGCTAGTGATATACGATATCGTACTTTAGTACCTGAATATTGTTAGAATAGGATAGTTTATCCTTATTGCTCCACTAGCATTATTATGTTTAGTTTCTTGGATAGCTGCATGTAGTTATATTTCAGCTGTACATGTTATTTCTGCTTCCATTATCTTTGGAGCTCAGTCGGCCGATGCCTACTGAGTACCACATGTTTGGTACTCACGCTACACTTATGTAGCCTGCAGATCATAGAACGAGTTCTTGCTGTTGATGTGTGCATCGTGCAGAGCAGCCATGGATCGGAGATTTGGGGTGAGCTCCTGACGTTCGAAGTATTCCCGGCCTCCTTCTTATTGTTAGACTAATCTCTATTTTGTACTATAGAGCGGGCTTGTTGTAATGCCCCTTACTTTGGGATGTCTTTTTAGAGCTAGAACGAGCCTATATGAACCTTAGATTAAGTAGAAATAAATTTGGAATGAGTTCGAAAGTGTTTGGGAGAGTTTAGGACGTGAAATAGGACCGTGCGTCGCACAGGGGAAGGACGTGCTTTGGCCCCACATTGGGAAAGCCAGTGTGAGGGGATACTACCTTAGCATCATGATGGCCTTGGGCCGCACGGGATGTCAACCAGCAATGGGTGTGCGCCGTATGGGGTGGGCCACGCGATGGGCTGTGCGCCGCACCCCCCCTATTTACATAATGGGACTCTATTTCTATGTGTTATTTAAGGACATTGTGGTCATTTCCTTGATTAAAGACTGTCCCCCATCCATACTAAACAACCCTAAACCCTTAAGTACGAGAATTTTATAGTCAAAATTCATTCTTATCATTCCCCAAATCATTCTTAAGAAGCAATAGAAACTAAGGTTTCAACTAGAGGTTCAAGTAAAGTGTTCATCGAATTGTATCATTTGAAAAGGTATGTAGAATGAACCTTACACCTATTGGATATGGAAATATGTTTTTTCTAAACTCCTAGTTATGTATAAATTATGGGTTTTTAATCTAATATCAAGAGCATGTTGTTATATCTCTATGTGTGCCAACAACAATGAAGTAAATAAAGGTTGAGGCTTATTCTTATGATTTACAAAAGGTTGAGTTTTGAATGTTTCCATCGTCAAATTGTTTCGTTGCTTATACAAATAGAATTGGAGAGTATTACTTGCATTTTTAAATTGCTTTTGTTTCATATATATATATATATATATATATGGGTGTTTGAGAGTGATGATTACACTTTACGTTTTAGAGAAGTCTTGAATGAAAAATGTTTTGCCTAAACCCTTTAACTAGTTTCAAAAGAAAATTCTTATTTTATCTTCAAATTATTTTGTGGTCAATGATATATTTTTGAAAGGGATAAAGAGAAGAAAAGAGATGATGTGTGTGACTTGAAAGTCTTGGTATGATGATACCAAATGGAGAATTCCCTTAAAGAGAAAAAAGTGATTTCAACAATGATTTTATGAGTTATGAGGTTAAAGTATGGGCTTAAAGAGTTAGATGGTTAACCGAGAAGGCATAAGTTTGAAAGGCTCGTTGCCCAAAATCTTATTTTGCCGACGCAGGGTTGATTATGTCCTGGAATATGGATAATCATTAAATACTTGCTTCGTGCTTTGGTATACTAGAGAAGAGAGACTCCAATCCTTGCGGTAAACTTGGATTGGGGGCTTGGCCTTGAGTTAAATTCGGACCCACATAGATCCTGGTGTAGAGAGATATCGGGTATACCATCTAGCTCAGAACTAAAGAAAAGAGTGGAGTCTATGTTTTCAAATGCTAATTGAGGATTTTCTTATATTGTGTGATTTGGCTTCAAATGTTATGTTTGTTTTATATAATTTATATCTATCTTTTGGTTGTTCTGTATGCCAATACATTCCACGTATTGACCATTTCCAGGAGACCGCATCATTTTATTTTATAGGTTCGGAGACACATTCCCGTGGTACTGTGCAGCACTAGCTCCTTTCAGACAGCCCAGTTTTGGTGAGCCCTCCATCCTTTGAAAGGCGATCTATCTTAGGGTTTAAGTATTTTCTCTTTTGATTAAGGTATTATCAGGTCCTTGTCCTGGCCTAGGTAACTTTATTATGATTGAGGCTTCGTAGAATGGTTTAGTTGGATATTATTATATTGTATTCTTCAAAGTCTTAGATTATTGTTTCATCTAAATTGAACAACTTCAACTAGGTCTATTGTATTTTTTGCATTTTGTTTATGGCTATGCTTATGATGTTATGCTAAGGGGTCATCTCAGGCCTTCATTGGGTTGGGATGCCCGTCACGGCCAGGGTTAGGCTCGGATCGTGACAAACTTGGCATCAAAGCATGGTTCAAGGTCCAAGGGTGTCTATGAAGCCGTGTCATGTAGAGTCCTTTTTATAGGTGTGTAGGGCACTACACTTATAAACGGGAGGCTATAAGACATTTCAGAATTTTTTCCTTTCTTTATGTTCTAGTTCATGCTAGAGAGTCTAGTTTTAATTAAATTCTTCTAACTCCTAAATTTTCCCACGTTTCTGATCATGCCTTTAAAAAGGACTAATGGCCAAAGGACTTCAGCTGGAACCTCAGCCCCCACTGGGGAAAATACTAAAGAGGTTTGTCCTACTCATGAGATATGGAGCCCACAATTTAGACACCGTTGCTCCTACTAGGGTTCTACCAGTCCCTACTAGTCCTCCTCGGGCACCAAGACCTGGTGCTACTCAAGCTCAATCCCTGCAGGGTAAAGTTTCTAATGCTGAATTCAGGCAGACCATTCAGATGTTTGCCCAGATTGTGTCAACTCAGTCTTATTAGTCAGGAAATGTTGGGTTTATTTCTATTTCATCAGATGTTACTTGGGTTGGCCAGTTTATACGGCTACACTCCCAACCTTCATGAGAACCAAAGTTGAGGAGGATCCTCAAGGGTTTGTGGATAAAATGAAAAAGATTTTCAGGGTGATGCACATTGGTGATACTGAAGGGGTAGAGTTTATAGCCTACCAGTTGAAAGAGTTGGCATATAAGTGGTATTGTAACACCCCGTACTTTCCCAACCCTACTTGACGATGTTGAACAATGTTTATTTAGGTGTCGAGAGCCACAAGTATGTGTTTTGTAATATTATTGATGAGATAATTGATATTGGCCCTTGTACATGTGATTAGACCTTCGTAGGAGGTGTTTTGTGACTTCATGGAACATTAAGGGGGTTAAAATAGAGGCTTGGAGGACCTTCAAACAAAGGATATTAAAGGTAAGAAGTAAGTTAAAGAATAGAACTTGAAGTATCTAACCAAATCCGCAAAGAAAAGTCGAAGAACAAAATTTTTCAACAAAATTAGGGCCAGGAGCGCTAGAGGGTGTGCCAGGCCGCTAATTGCCCAAATTTTTTGGGCACAGGAAGCAAGGTGGCGCGCCCAAGTGCGTGCCAGGCTGCTTGTGCGCACCTTTCAAAAGTTGGAAATTTTTCTAAGTCTCAAGGGTATCCGGGGACGTACCGGGCCGCTTTTTGCCATATTTCTTCTACAACCACGAGCATATACATGGAATTATTGAAGTGATATATTGGTATTCCAATTAGAGTAAAATTATTCGTAGACGAATTTGGCATCCAAATGACGTTTTTACCCTTCGGTCAAAATAAGCCATACGTGGCTAGAATCACTTATTTTTGGGATTGAGGCTACGAATATGAATCATGTGAGTGGGAATATTGTCGTAACACGTATGAAATGATTTAAACATGAGAAATTATTGATTTTATTGGGTTAAGTGAATTGGGCTCAATAAAAGGCCCAAAATAAGGAAAAGACATGGGCCAAAAATGGGTCAAATGACCCATTCTTCCCTTGAACTTCTAGACATAGCATTAAATGCTATAAAGAGTGGATAAGGATGGAATTGAGGGCTTATATAAAGGCCCAAAATCTGATTTTTATTCATTTGGAACTCTCATGCCTTTTAGATATTTCTCAACCATTTTTCTATCAAACCCTAAGAACCCTAAACCATCTTTTGGAGCAAGATCATCATTTTTCAAGCTTGGGTAAGTGATTATTATTATGGATTAATATATTATATGCATGGGAGAGTATGTAAATCATGTTGGTTATGCTTGGAAGTGTTGAACATGGTACTTTGTGTTTTTGTAAAAGGTGTATTATCCATGGGTTTTAAACTTGAAATATGACTTGTGGTTTTGATGAAAGAGCATGGTATGGATGAAATATCAACATGTATGGTGTGATTCTGATCCTAAACTTGTTATTTTTCTATAAGTGTAATTATGGGATTTTGGCCGATTTGTTGTTGTGAGGTGTATTGAAGTGAATTGGTGGAATCATTGTTATGTTGTGGTGATGGAGAAGTGTAAAGTATGAATTTGGTGTGACATGCTAGTGGTGTATGATATTGTGGTAAATGTTGGGAATATTGTGGTATTGTTGGTGTGATAGTTTCATACATGGTATTGCCAAGGGGGAAATGACATGTTAAAGCAAAACATGTAACTCATTGTCGTTATATGCATTTGTAAGGTAGTTGGTGGTTAATGTAAATTCCATTATGTACTTGTGTTGTAGAGTAAGACGTAAACAAGGAGCTGGACTATTGTGTTCACGTATAGGATTAAGTGTTCATATTGAGACGATAAGGTATGTAAGGCTACTCTTTCCTCATTCTTGTGCAACATATTGTTCATATTGGCATTACACTTGTCCTATTCCGAAATATGCTAAGGTATCTCAATCAGGTTGACATATATTGTTATTCACATATGTCCCATTCTTAGATGAATTATGATTCACTTATCTCTTATTCATTGACTGAAGTTCCAAAGATGTCATAACGTTGTAATTTCTAAAAGAACTATCTCAAGGAGTGTAACATGTAAAGAGAATCTATTTATTCTTGAATAGCATTGTCCAATCATGTCATGTTCCAAAGTCCAACAATATATCTTTGTACAAATCTCATAAGAATAGTGAAGGAGGTAAAGTACGAGCTAATATATCTATTCCTCACAAGTGAGCATATTAATCTCTTGAAAGTAAAGAAAATACTATCATGATCCTCAATGTATCAATCTCACACTAGTAAAAGTATCAATCTCTCCCAAAATAAGACATGAAGAAGGGTGTGTATATGTTATTAACCCACCAATAGAGTGGATGTACGTTATTAACCCACCAATAGAGTGGATGTATGTTATTAACCCACCAATAGAGTGGATGTATGTTATTAACCCACCAATAGAGTGGATGTATGTTATTAACCCACCAATAGAGTGGATGTATGTCAACCCAAAAATAGAGTGGATGTATGTTATATTATTAACCCACCAATAGCAAGAAAGAATCTCTTGCATATAAAGAACCTCTTGAATAGAAGAATCTCTGGAAGCAAGTCTCTTGAGTGAAGGTAACTCTCTGGACTACAGGGGTATGTGGAGGATAGTATATGAATAATAAGGATATGAAAGAATAATCATAAATGGCAATAACAGAAGAAATATATACATAGTTTCTCACCTACAAACAGAGAATTTATTCCTATTGACTATTTCTCTTATGTTGACTCCATTGTTGTTGTTTTTATTATGTATGATACAGTTCTTATGAGCCTTACATACTCAGTACATTCTTCGTACTGACCCCCTCGGGGGACTTACCTTACATGTTGCAGGTGCAGGCACTAGTAGACCTCCGCAGTAGGTTGACAGTTATTTGCGGATCTTTGGTGAGCCCCAGTTGGATTGGGACTTTCCGAGTCACAGTTGTACATTTGTTTTTGATGTTGTAAAGATAAAGCAGGGACTTGTCCCAACTTTTAGTTGGTCTTGTAAATGCATCTATTAGAGGCTTTTGTAGACATATGTGGGTATATAAATGTAAGAGATGAATGTCCGTTTTGACTTGATCGCCCCAACGGCCAAATTTTATATATTTATATATGGCATGTGTTTCCATGTCCATGACTTCTGCATAGTTTCATGAGGTATAATAAGATTCATACGAGGATATGCATACTAATTTACATGAGAAAAGATTGGTTCTCTCGGGCCATATCGGCTTCGGGTGCCAGTCCGCCTCAATGGGATTTGGGGCATGACAAAAGTGGTATCAGAGCAGGTCGTTCTAAGGGTGTCTACAAAGCCATGTCTAAGTAGAGTATTACTTATCGATGTGTTGTGCACCAAATTTATAAGTAGGAGGCTACGGGACAGTTAGGATGTTGTTTCTTTTCTTCACTTCTAGATCGTGCAATAGAGCCAGTGTTGTAGGTTGAATTGTATCGGACCATGGTAATTGTTTTTCTTTGGTATAGTAAAATGCCAATCACAAGAAGAGGTAAAGGCAAAGGTAAGCAGGTAGATATGCCTTTCGGTAAAGGATATATGAGTAAATCACCACCTGACCAAGCTAGTCAGGGTAGGGCTGAGACTGAATTTGCGTCGCGGCCTTCTTCTACTTCTCCAGCTCCAGAAGAGCCGAGAAGGAAAGAAGAACCTGCTGAATCACTTGTTAATGATACCGTGCAGGATCTAAGAAATGTGGTGCACTTGTTGACCCAGTTAGTCATTGCACAAAATCAAGGACCAGTTAGTCCAGCCTTTGCACAAAAGAGGGGCAATCAATGGCAAAGGAGAACGACATAAGCAATTGAAAGAGGGTCGTCTAAGAGGGCTAGATCTAGGGGAAAGCTCATGGCGTCCCGAGGAGGATTTGGACCTCATATTTTTAACAGAGCGCCTAGACCATTATTCCCTTATTCTATAGTAAATGCTTTACCCCGATCCCAAGGGGTTAGAGGCAACCAGTTTGGGCAAAGAAGTGAGATTTAGGATTCACGAACAGTGGGGCATCAAGCACTAGGAAGTATAAGCCAAGTGAAATCTCCCCATCAGCCGTGTCAGCGCTGCTGAAGGTATCATTTGGGTGAATGTCGGTTGGGGAAAAATCTTTGATTTTGGTGTGGTACAGCCGGGCACAAAATGAGAGTGTCCACAAAAGGGCACGAGTAGTATGGCACAACCTACGGGGTTAGTCGTGACATCTTCCTCGTTAGGTGTACAGTCTATGGGGTATGGCAGAGGTTCTAGAGGAGCATCTAGCTCTAGCGGAGCCCCGAATTGCACCAATGCTCCAGTAGATGGCCATAATTCGGAGGCTTCTCCTGATGTAGACACGGGTACATTTATATTCCTACATAAGGTTTATGAATTGATTGATCCGAGTTTTACATTATCATATTTTACACCATTGATTGTTGCGAGATTTAAAAGAACGCCGGAATTATTAATTAAGTCATTTGATGTATCTAAGCCGGTGGGTGAGTCCATTGTTGTAAAAAGGAGTATATCAAAATTGTGTGGTCATGATACACTAGCTAATCTTATTGAACTAGACATGGTGGATGTATATGTTATCATGGGTATGGATTAGTTGGCTTCTTGTTATGTCACGTAGATTGCCAAGCTAAGAAAGTGTATTTCCATTTTCTGCAAAAGACTATCCTTGAATGGAGGAGTAATATTGGATCATCGAGCGGTAAGATTTCAAAGTGTACATATATCACCTAATAAACCCAGTATGTCCCCGCGGGGAGGGTGCACCAATGTTGTTTGTACAACAAGAACATGGAACATTGAGAATGTGTACTGGTTATTGGCAACTGAAGAAAAAAAAAATGATTGACTTGATATTGAGTTATCACCAAGTAAGGGTTAAAGATAAATAGATACCCAAGATAGCTTTCCATACATGGTATGGTTATTATTGGGTGTGCATTATGTCATTTGAACTAATGGCTGCCCTAGTAGTGTTTGTGGGTGATGAATAGGGTATCTTGATACAAGCCATGGTTAGATGTGTTTGAGTCCACGTTATATAGATCATATGAAATTATCAAAAGATTCTAGATAGACAAATGAAGAGGTTAAGAAATAAAGAAACAACTTCCGTAAAGGTACTTTGTTGGTAGAATCAATAAGTAGAGGAGATCACATGGGAAGCTGAAGAAATGATGAAGTCAAATACCCTCATGTGTTTCAAATAGAAGAGAAAGTTCATTTTACGAGATCGGAGCCATAACAAGGAAGTATCTACGAGCAGTATGTGTATATGGATATATATGCTAATATAGAGATGTATTTATTATAATTGAAACAATCTTGTTAAAATTCGAGGATGAATGCTCCTAAGGGGGGGAGAATGTAACACCCCCGTACTTTCCCAACCCTACTTGACGAGGTTGAACAATGTTTATTTAGGTGTCGAGAGCTTTTGTAATGTTATTGATGAGATAATTGATATTGGCCCTTGTACATGTGATTAGACCTTCATAGGAGGTGTTTTGTGACTTTGTGGAACATTTAGGGGGTTAAAAACAAGGCTTGGAGGACCTTCAAACAAAGGATGTTAAAGGTAAGAAGTAAGTTAAAGAATAGAACTTGAAGTATCTAACCAAATTCGCAAAGAAAAGTCGAAGAACAAAAATTTTCAAAAAAATTAGGGCCAAGCGAGCCAGAGAGCGTGCCAGGCCGCTTGTTTTTCCCAAATTTTTTGGGCACAGGCAGCAAGGTGGCGCGCCCAAGGGCGTGCCAGGCTGCTTGTGCACACCTTTCAAAAGTTGAAAAATTTTCTAAGTCTCAAGGGTACCCGGGGACGTACCGGGCCACTTTTTTCCACATTTCTTCTACAACCACGAGCATATACATGGAATGATTCAAGTAATATATTGGTATTCCAATTTGGTTAAAATTATTCGTAAACGAATTTGGCATCCAAATGACGTTTTTACCCTTCAGTCAAAATAAGCCATACGTGGCTAGAATCACTTGTTTTTGGGATTGAGGCTACGAATATGAATCGCGTGAGTGGGAATATTGTCATAACACATATGAAATGATTTAAACATGAGAAATTATTGATTTTATTGGGTTAAGTGAATTGGGCTCAATAAAAGGCCCAAAATAAGGAAAAGACATGGGCCAAAAATGGGTCAAATGACCCATTCTTCCCTTGACCTTCTAGACATAGCATTAAATGATATAAAGAGTGGATAAGGATGGAATTGAGGGCTTATATAAAGGGCCAAAATCTGATTTTTATTCATTTCGAACTCTCATGCCTTTTAGATATTTCTCAACCATTTTTCTATCAAACCCTAAGAACCCTAAGCCATCTTTTGGAGCAAGATCATCATTTTTCAAGCTTGGGTAAGTGATTATTATTATGGATTAATATATTATATGCATGGGAGAGTATGTAAATCATGTTGGTTATGCTTGGAAGTGTTGAACATGGTACTTTGTGTTTTTGTAAAAGGTGTGTTATCCATGGGTTTTAAACTTGAAATATGACTTGTGGTTTTGATGAAAGAGCATGGTATGGATGAAATATCAACATGTATGGTGTGATTATGATCCTAAACTTGTTATTTTTCTATAAGTGTAAATTATGGGATTTTGGCCGATTTGTTGTTGTGAGGTGTATTGAAGTGAATTGGTGGAATCATTGTTATGTTGTGGTGATAAGTATGAATTTGGTGTGTCATGCTAGTGGTGTATGATATTGTGGTCAATGTTGGGAATATTGTGGTATTGTTGGTGTGATAGTTTCATACATGGTATTGCCAAGGAGGAAATGACATGTTAAAGCCAAACATGTAACTCATTGTCGTTATATGCATTTGTAAGGTAGTTGGTGGTTAATATAAATTCCATTATATACTTGTGTTATAGAGTAAGACGTAAAGAAAGAGCTGGACTATGTTCACGTATAGGATTGAGTGTTCATATTGAGAGGATAAGGTATGTAAGGTTACTCTTTCCTCATTCTTCTGCAACATATTGTTCATATTGACATTACACTTGTCCTATTCTGAAATATGCTAAGGTATCTCAATCAGGTTGACATATATTGTTATTCACATGTGTCCCATTCTTAGATGAATTATGATTCACTTATCTCTTATTCATTGACTGAAGTTCCAAAGATGTACTAACGTTGTAATTTCTAAAAGAACTATCTCAAGGAGAGTAACATGTAAAGAGAATCTATTTATTCTTGAATAGCATTGTCCAATCATGTCATGTTCCAAAGTCCAACAATATATCTTTGTACCAATCTCATAAGAATAGTGAAGGAGGTAAAGTGCGAGCTAATATATCTATTCCTCACAAGTGAGCATATTAATCTCTTGAACGTAAAGAAAATACTATCATGATCCTCAATGTATCAATCTCACACTAGTAAAAGTATCAATCTCTCCCAAATAAGACATGAAGAAGGGTGTGTATATGTTATTAACCCACCAATAGAGTTGATATATGTTATTAACCCACCAATAGAGTGGATGCATGTTATTAACCCACCAATAGAGTGGATGCATGTTATTAACCCACCAATAGAATCGATGTATGTTATTAACCCACCAATAGAGTTGATGTATGTTATTAACCCACCAATAGAGTGGATGTATGTTAACCCACCAATAGAGTGGATGTATGTTATTAACCCACCAATAGAGTGGATGTATGCTAACCCACCAGTAGAGTGGATGTATGTTAACCCACCAATAGAGTGGATGTATGTTAACCCGCCAATAGAGTGGATGTATGTTATATTATTAACCCACCAATAGCAAGAAATAATCTCTTACATATAAAGAACCTCTTGAATTGAAGAATCTCTGGGAGGCAAGTCTCTTGAGTGAAGGTAACTCTCTGGACTAAAGGGGTATGTGGAGGATAGTATATGAATAATAAGGATATGAAAGAATAATCATAAATGGCAATGACAGAAGAAATATATACATGGTTCCTCACCTACAGACAGAGAATTTATTCCCATTGACTATTTCTCTTATATTGACTCCATTGTTGCTGTTTTTATTATGTATGATACAGTTCTTTTGAGCCTTACATACTCAGTACATTCTTCGTACTGACCCCCTCGGGGGACTTAGCTTACATGTTGCAGGAGCAGGCAATAGTAGACCTCCACAGTAGGTTGACAGTTATTTGTGGATCTTTGGTGAGCCCCAGTTTGTTTGGGACTTTCCGAGTCACAATTGTACATTTATTTTTGATATTGTAAAGATAAAGCGAGGACTTGTCCCGACTTTTAGTTGGTCTTGTAAATGCATATATTAGAGACTTTTGTAGACATATGTGGGTATATGAATGTAAGAGATGAATGTCCGTTTTGACTTAATGGCCCCAACGGCCAAGTTTTATATATTTATATATGGCATATGTTTCCATGTCCATGACTTCCACATAGTTTCATGAGGTATAATAAGATTCATATGAGGATATGCATACAAATGTACATAAGCAAAGATTGGTTCTCTCAGGCCATATCGGCTTCGGGTGCCAGTCCGCCTCAATGGGATTTGGAGCATGACAAAAGTGGTATCAGAGCAGGTCGTTCTAAGGGTATCTACAAAGCCGTGTCTGAGTAGAGTCTTACTTATCGATGTGTTGTGCGCCAAATTTATAAGTAGGAGGCTACGGGACATTTAGGTTGTTGTTTCTTTTCTTCACTTATAGATCATGCATTAGAGCCAGTGTTGTAAGTTGAATTGTATCTGACCATGGTAATTGTTTTTCTTTGGTATAGTAAAATGCCAATCACAAGAAGAGGTAGAGACAAAGGTAAGCAGGTAGATATGCTTGTCGGTGAAGGAGATATGAGTAAATCACCACCTGACCAAGCTAGTCGTGGTAGGGCTGAGACTGAATTTGCATCGCGAGCTTCTTCTATGTCTCCAGCTCCAGAAGAGCCGAGAAGGAAAGAAGAACCTGCTGAATTACTTGTTAATGATACCGTGCAGGATCTAAGAAACGCGGTGCACTTGTTGACCCAGATAGTCATTGCACAAAATCAAGGACCAGTTAGTCCAGCCTTTGCACAAAAGAGGGGCAATCAAAGGCAAAGGAGAACAGCACAAGCAATTGAAAGAGGGTCGTCTAAGAGGGCTAGATATAGGGGAAAGTTCATGGCGTCCCGAGGAGGATTTGGACCTCAAATTTTTAACAGACTGTCTACACCATTATTCCCTCATTCTATAGTAAATGCTCTACCCCGATCCCAAGGGGTTAGAGGCAACCAGTTTGGGCAAAGAAGTGAGATTTAGGATTCACGAACAGTGGGGCATCAAGCACAAGGAAGTATGAGCCAATTAAAATATCCCCATCAACCGTGTCAGCACTGTAGAAGGTATCATTTGGGTGAATGTCGGTTGGGGACAAATCTTTGCTTTTGGTGTGGTACAGCCGGGCACAAAATGAGAGAGTGTCCACAGAAGGGCATGAGTAGTACGACACAACCTACGGGGTTATACGTGACATCCTCCTCGTTAGGTGTACAGTCTATGGGGCATGGAAGAGGTTCTAGAGGAGCATCTAGCTCTAGAGGAGCTCCGAATTGTACCAATGCTCCAGTAGACCGCCAAAATTTGGAGGCTTCTCTTGATGTAGACACAGGTACATTCATATTCCTACATAAGGTTTATGCATTGATTGATCCAGGTTTTACATTATCATATGTTACACCATTGATTGTTGTGAGATTTAAAAGAACACCAAAATTATTAATTAAGTCATTTGAAGTATCTAAGCCGGTGGGTTAGTCCATTGTTGTAAAAAGGAGTATATCAAAATTGTGTGGTCATGATACACTAGCTAATCTTATTGAACTATACATGGTGGATGTTGATGTTATCATGGGTATGGATTAGTTGGCTTCTTGTTATGTCATGTAGATTGCCAAGCTAAGAAAGTGTATTTCAATTTTCTGCAAAAGATTGTCCTTGAATGGAGGAGTAATATTGGAGCATCGAGAGGTAAGATTTCAAAGTGTACATATGTCACCTAATAAACCCAGTATGTCCCCGTGGGGAGGGTACACCAATGTTGTTTGTACAACAGGAACATGGCACATTGAGGATGTGTATTGGTTATCGGCAACTGAAGAAAAAAAACATGATTGACTTGAGATTGAGTTATCACCAAGTAAGGGTTAAAGATAAATAGATACCCAAGACAGCTTTCCAAATATGGTATGGTTATCATTGGGTGTGCATTATGTCATTTGAACTAATGGCTGCCCTAGTAGTGTTTGTGGGTGATGAATAGGGTATTGTGATACAAGCCATGGTTAGATGTGTTTGAGTCCACGTTATATGGATCATATGAAATTATCAAAAGATTCTAGATAGACAAATGAAGAGGTTAAGAAATAAAGAAATAGCTTCTGTAAAGGTACTTTGTTGGTGGAATCAATAAGTAGAGGAGATCACATGGGAAGCTGAAGAAATGATGAAGTCAAATACCCTCATGTGTTTCAAATAGAAGAGAAAGTTCATTTTACGATATCAGAGCCATAACAAGGAAGTATCTACGAGCAGTATGTGTATATGGATATATATGCTAATATAGAGATGCATTTATTGTAATTGAAACGATGTTGTTAACATTCGAGGATGAATGTTCCTAAGGGGGGGAGAATGTAACACCCATGTACTTTCCCAACCTGACTTGACGACATTGAACAATGTTTATTTAGGTGTCGAGATCCACTAGTATGTGTTTTGTAATGTTATTGATGAGATAATTTATATTGGCCCTCGTACATGTGATTAGACCTTCGTAGGAGGTGTTTTGTGACTTTGTGGAACATTTGGGGGGTTAAAAACGAGGCTTGGAGGACCTTCAAACAAAGGATATTAAAGGTAAGAAGTAAGTTAAAGAATAGAACTTGAAGTATCGAACCAAATCCGCAAAGAAAAGTTGAAGAACAAAATTTTTCAACAAAATTAGGGCCAGGCGCGCCAGAAGGCGTGCCAGGCTGCTAATTTCCCAAATTTTTTAGGCACAGGAAGAAAGGTGGCACGCCCAAGGGAGTGCCAGGCTACTTGTGCGCACCTTTCAAAAGATGAAAAATTTTCTAAGTCTCAAGGGTACTCGAGGACGTACCGGGCCGCTTTTTGCCACATTTCTTCTACAACCATGAGCATATACATGGAATGATTCAAGTAATATATTGGTATTCCAATTTGGCTAAAATTATTCGTAAACGAATTTGGCATCCAAATGACGTTTTTACCCTTCGGTCAAAATAAGCCATACGTGGCTAGAATCACTTATTTTTGGGATTGAGCCTACGAATATGAATCGCGTGAGTGGGAATATTGTCGTAACATGTATGAAATGATTTAAACATGAGAAATTATTAATTTTATTGGGTTAAGTGAATTGGGCTCAATAAAAGGCCCAAAATAAGGAAATGACATGGGCCAAAAATGGGTCAAATGACCCATTCTTCGCTTGAACTTCTAGACATAGAATTAAATGCTATAAAGAGTGGATAAGGATGGAATTTAGGGCTTATATAAAGGGACAAAATCTGATTTTTATTCATTTCGAACTCTCATGCCTTTTAGATATTTCTCAACCATTTTTCTATCAAACCCTAAGAACCCTAAGCCATCATTTGGAGCAAGATCATCATTTTTCAAGCTTGGGTAGGTGATTATTATTATGGATTAATATATTATATGCATGGGAGAGTATGTAAATCATGTTGGTTATGCTTGGAAGTGTTGAACATGGTACTTTGTGTTTTTGTAAAAGGTGTGTTATCCATGGGTTTTAAACTTGAAATATGACTTGTGGTTTTGATGAAAGAGCATGGTATGGATGAAATATCAACATGTATGGTGTGATTATGATCCTAAACTTGTTATTTTTCTATAAGTGTAAATTATGGGATTTTGGCCGATTTGTTGTTGTGAGGTGTATTGAAGTGAATTGGTGGAATCATTGTTATGTTGTGGTGATAAGTATGAATTTGGTGTGTCATGCTAGTGGTGTATGATATTGTGGTCAATGTTGGGAATATTGTGGTATTGTTGGTGTGATAGTTTCATACATGGTATTGCCAAGGGGGAAATGACATGTTAAAGCCAAACATGTAACTCATTGTCGTTATATGCATTTGTAAGGTAGTTGGTGGTTAATATAAATTCCATTATATACTTGTGTTATAGAGTAAGACGTAAAGAAAGAGCTGGACTATTGTGTTCACGTATAGGATTGAGTGTTCATATTGAGAGGATAAGGTATGTAAGGTTACTCTTTCCTCATTCTTCTGCAACATATTGTTCATATTGACATTACACTTGTCCTATTCCGAAATATGCTAAGGTATCTCTTTCAGGTTGACATATAGTGTTATTCACATGTGTCCCATTCATAGATGAATTATGATTCACTTATCTCTTATTCATTGACTGAAGTTCCAAAGCTATCATAACGTTGTAATTTCTAAAAGAACTATCTCAAGGAGAGTAACATGTAAAGAGAATATATTTATTCTTGAATAGCATTGTCCAATCATGTCATGTTCCAAAGTCCAACAACATATCTTTGTACAAATCTCATAAGAATAGTGAAGGAGGTAAAGTGCGAGCTAATATATCTATTCTTGACAAGTGAGCATATTAATCTCTTGAAAGTAAAGAAAATACTATCATGATCCTCAATGTATAAATCTCACACTAGTAAAAGTATCAATCTCTCCCAAGTAAGACATGAAGAAGGGTGTGTATATGTTATTAACCCACCAATAGAGTGGATGTATGTTATTAACCCACCAATAGAGTGGATGTATGTTATTAACCCACCAATAGAGTGGATGTATGTTATTAACCCACCAATAGAGTGGATGTATGTTAACCCACCAATAGAGTGGATGTATGTTATTAACCCATCAATAGAGTGGATGTATGTTAACCCACCAATAGAGTTGATGTATGTTAACCCACCAATAGAGTGGATGTATGTTATATTATTAACCCACCAATAGCAAGAAAGAATCTCTTGCATATAAAGAACCTCTTGAATAGAAGAATCTCTGAGAGGCAAGTCTCTTGAGTGAAGGTAACTCTATGGACTAAAGGGGTATGTGGAGGATAGTATATTAATAATAAGGATATGAAAGAATAATCATAAATGGCAATGACAGAAGAAATACATACATGGTTTCTCACCTACAGACAGAGAATTTATTCCCATTGACTATTTCTCTTATATTGACTCCATTGTTGTTGTTTTTATTATGTATGATACAGTTCTTATGAGCCTTACATACTCAGTACATTCTTCGTACTGACCCCCTCGGGGGACTTACCTTACATGTTGCAGGTGCAGGCATTAGTAGACCTCCACAGTAGGTTGACAGTTATTTGTGGATCTTTGGTGAGCCCCAGTTGGTTCGGGACTTTCCGAGTCACAGTTGTACATTTATTTTTGATGTTGTAAAGATAAAGCGGGGACTTGTCTCGACTTTTAGTTGGTCTTGTAAATGCATCTATTAGAGGCTTTTGTAGACATATGTAGGTATATGAATGTAAGAGATGAATGTCCGTTTTGACTTAATGGCCCCAACGGCCAAGTTTTATATATTTATATATGGCATATGTTTCCATATCCATGACTTCCGCATAGTTTCATGATGTATAATAAGATTCATACAAGGATATGCATATGAATGTACATGAGCAAAGATTGATTCTCTCAGGCCATATTGGCTTCGGGTGCCAGTCCACCTCAATGGGATTTGGGGCATGACAGGTATGATGAATTCGAATAGTATAACGGTAAAGATCCTAAACCGACAATTTGGGAAGAATATTTTGCGGCCTTTCTTGATCAAATCGTTCCTAGAGAGTTGAAGGTGGCCAAAGCTAAGGAGTTTGTGAATTTGAAGCAAGGAAAGATGAGTGTTACGGTGTATACACTGAAGTTTACTCAATTATCTCGCTATGCTCTAGAGTTGGTTTCTAATATGAGGACCCGAATGAGGATATTTTCTTCTGGTCTCTATGATGATTTGGTGCTGGAGTCTAAAGGGGCAATGCTGAACAACGACTTGGATATATCTAGGTTAGTAGGTTACATGCGTCAGCTTGACGATTAAAAGAACATGCAGGCTGAGGCCAAGAAGCAAAAGATCAAGAGAATTAGGCCCGCGGATCAGGATGCAAGGCAACACCAAAGTGGTAAAGGGGGAAAGTACTGGTTCAAAAATAAATCTTGGGGAAATATTCTGTCTTTAGCTAGTGCACCATCGCCTAAGCCTTTGGGTGATCAATGGTTCCAGCCTAATAATGGCCCCAGGATGTAAGGTCCTTAGTCTCAAGGTAGTGTAACTCAGTCCTCTAGACTATATCCTCCCTGCAGAACTTGTGAAAAATTTCACCTGGGGAAATTCTATTTCGAGAGTCGTGTGTGCTATGGTTGCAGTCAGCCTGGTCATATTTAGAGAGAGTGTCCCTCGGCAAAGGGAACTTTTAGGGGCACTAAGGCCTAAGATATTACTTCTTCAGCCTCATCTGCAAAGGTTGCTACTTCTAGGACAGGCGGGGGTCGTAACCGTCTGTATGCCCTATCTACTCGTCAGGATTCAGAGGCCTCACTAGATGTTTTCAAGGGTATGTTACATATTTTATCCCATGAAGTTTATGTGTTACTTGATTCCGGTTCTACTCTATCTTATATGACCCCTTATGTGGCTGTGAATTTTCTCTTTGGCTGTAAAAATATTCTTGAACTCTTCTCAGTTTGTACCCTGGTGGGTGAATCCATTATTTCTAGGAGGGTCTATAGAAATTATATTGTGTCTATTTTTCATTGGGATACTGTGGTGGATTTGGTAGAGCTTGATATGGTAGATTTTGATATTATTCTGAGGATGGATTGGCTCCACTCTTGTTATGCTACTCTGGATTGTAGAACCAAAAAAGTCAGTTTCCACTTTCCAAATGAATCGGTCCTTGAGTGGGAGGGTAGTCCGTAGTACCTGAGAGAAGTTTCATCTCTTTTCTTAGAGCCCGAAAGATGATTTCAAAAGATTATTTGTACCATATAGTTGGGGTAAAAGATACCAGTAATGAAAGTCCCTCATTCCAGTTGGTTCCTCTAGTAAACAAATTTCCTGAAGTCTTTTTCGAAGATCTTCCCAAAATTTCCCCGGATAGGGAAAGATATTTTGGGATTGATCTCTTACTCGATACTCATTCAATTTCTATCCCACCGTATATAATGGCTCCTACAGATCTAAAGAGTTAAGGGAATAGTTGAAAGACCTCATAGGTAAAGGTTTTATCAGTCCTAGTGTTTCTCCTTGGGGTGCTCCAATACTTTTCATGCGTAAGAAGGATGGGTCTCTTTATATGTGCATTAATTATCGCTAGTTAAATAAGGTTACGGTGAAAAATAAATACCCTCTTCCCAAAATTGATGACCTTTTAGACCAACATCAGGGTGCTAAGTGTTTCTCAAAAATATATCTTCGTTCGAGTTATCATTAGCTGAAGGTTAGGGAAGCGGATATTCCTAAGACTGCCTTCCAAACCTAGTATGGTCATTTTAAATTTTTGGTTATGTCCTTTGGTTTAAATAATGCTCCTGCAGCCTTCATGGATCTTATGAACCCGGTGTCTAAGCCGTTTTTGAACTTATTTGTTATAGTGTTCATTGATGACATCTTGGTTTACCCTGGAGTGAGGAAGAGCATGTCAATCACCTCTGAATTGTTCTTCAAACCCTTAAGGATCAAGAATTATATGCCAAATTTTCCAAGTGTGAATTTTGGTTAAGTGCGGTGACTTTTCTCGGTCATATTATTTCAAGTGAAGGGATTAAAGTGGATCCTCAAAAGATTAAGGTAGTGAAGAAATGGCCTAGACCCACAACCCTAACAGATATTAGGAGTTTCTTAGGTCTGGCGGGTTCTTATAAAAGATTCGTGGAAAGCTTTTCATCTATAGTTGCTCCATTAACTAAGTTGACTCAGAAAAAGGTGAAGTTCCTGTGGTCCGATGCTTGTGAGGGAAGTTTTGACAAGTTGAAGGATCGATTTACTTCTGCTCCCATTTTGACAGTCCCTGAGGGCACAGAAGGTTTTTTGATATATTATGATGCGTATCGGGTGGGACTTAGAAGCCTACTTATGTAGTATGGGAAAGTTGTAGCTTATGCTTCCAGGCAGCTTAAAGTGCATGAGAAGAATTACCTAACTCATGACCTTGAGTTGGCGGCTATGGTCTTTGCACTCAATATTTGGCATCACTATTTAAATGGGGTGCATCTGGAAATTTTCACTGATCATAAGAGTTTACAGTATGTGTTCACACAGAAAGAGTTGAATCTCAGGCAATAGAGGTGGCTTGAATTATTGAACGATTATGACATGAGTTTGCACTACCATCCAGGTAAAGCTAATGTTGTTGGTGATTCTCTTAGTAGGCCATCCATGGGGAGTCCTTCTTATGTTGGGAAGGAAAAGAGAGGTTTAGTAAAGGATACCTATCGACTGGCTAATTTAGGAGTTCAACTTTTGGACTCCGAGAATAGGGGAGTGACTATTCATAATATAGCTAAGTCATCCTTAGGTGTTGAAGTTAAAGAGAAGCAGGAAAATGATCCTATACTTGTGCAAATCAAGAAGGATGTTGGTCAGCAAAAATTTATGGCTTTCGAGATTGGGGGAGATGGTGTCCTGTGGTACCAAGAGAGATTGTGTGTTCCCGATATTGATGGGTTACGAGAGAGAATCTTGATCGAAGCCCATGTCTCTAGGTATACTTTTCATCCCAGCTCTATGAAAATATATCATGATTTGAAGGAGATGTATTGGTGGAACAACATGAAGAGGGATGTTGCTAATTTTGTTGCTAAGTGCTCAAATTTTCAGCAAGTTAAGGTTGAACATTTGAGGCCTGACGGTACATCACAAGATATAGCCATTCCAATGTTGAAGTGAGAAATGATAAATATGGATTTCATCATTGGTCTCCCACGCTCTCATAATCTATATGATTCCATTTGGGTCATCATTGATAAAATGACCAAATCTGCTCATTTTCTGCCCGTGAGGATGACATATTCTGGAGAGGATTATGCTAAGCTTTACATTCAGTAGATTGTTAGATTTCATGGAGCTCCTATGTCCATTATATTCGATAGAGATACACAATTTTCATCTTAGTTTTGGCAGTCTTTTTAGAAGGGTTTGGGCTCGCATGTGAATCTTAGCACCACTTTCCATCCTCAAACAGACGGGCAAGTGAAGCGTATGATTCAGACTTTGGATAACATGTTAAGAGCCTGTGATATTGATTTTAAGGGTATTTGGGTGGACCATCTGCCTCTTATAGAGTTTGCCTACAATAATAGTTATCACTCCAGCACTAAATGACTCCTTTTGAAACCCTCTATGGTAGGAGGTGTAGGTCACCAATTGGATGGTATAAAGTGGGAGAAACTAGATTGTTCGGGCCTGACCTTGTGCACCAAGTGGTGGAGAAGGTTAAAGTTATTAGAGAGCTACTAAAGACTGCCCAAAGTCGTTAAAAGTCCTATGCCGATGTGAGGCAAAGAGAGTTAGAGTTTGAAATTGATGATTGGGTGTTCTTAAAAGTTTTGCCTATGAAGGGAGTGATGAGGTTTGGAAAAAAGGATAAGCTCAATCATCACTACATTGGTCCTTATCAGATTTTAAGAAAGTTTGGGAATGTTACTTATGAGTTGGACTTGCCAGCAAATTTGGCATCGGTTAATCCCTTATTTCATGTGTCTATCCTCAAGAAGTGTGTGGGTGACCATTCCTTGGTGGTACCCATAGAGAATATTGGTCTGGAAGATTTCTTGTCTTATGAGAAAGTTCCTATTGATATCTTGGATAGGCAAGTGCAAAAGTTGAGAACCAAGGATATAGTTTTGGTGAAAGTATTATGGAGAAATCAAAAAATAGAGGAGGCTACTTGGGAATCATAGAAAGACATAAGAGCTAGATATCGCTTTTTTTCCGACTTTGGATGACTTCATTTAAGGTACTAGTTCTAATCTCACTTTCTACCTTTCCAAATTCATACCTTAAAGTTTCATGTAAATATTTTTATCAGTCTAAAGGTATCCTTAATCATCATTTGGGGACAAATGATCTCAAGGGGGGATAAGGTAATGCTCCATATGTTGGGACATCCTTTTAGAGCTAGAACGAGCCTATATGACCCTTACATTGAGTAGAAATTGATTTGGGATGAGTTTGGAAGTGTTTAGGACGTAAAATGGGACTGTGCGTCACACGGAGGAAAGCCATACTTTGGCCTTAAGTCGTACAAGCCAGTGCGAGGGGCTATTACCTCAGCCTTACAATTGCCTTGCGCCGCATGAGGTGTCACCCAGTGATGGGTATGCACCGCATAGGGGTGGGCCACGCTATGGGGTTTGCATCATACCCCCACTATTTACATAGCGGGACTTCATTTTTATGCTTTATTTAAGGGCATTGTGGTCATTTTCTTTATTAAAAACCGTCCCCCATCCATGCTAAATGACCCTAAACCCTTAAGTACGAGAATTTTATAGTCAAAATATATTCTTATCACTCCCCAAATCATTCTTAAGAAGCAAGAGCAACTAGGGTTTCAACTAGAGGATCAAGTAAAGTGTTCATCGAATTGTTTCATTAGAAAAGGTATGTAGAACGACCCTACTCCAAGTGGATATGAAAATATGTTTTTACTAAACTCCTAGTTATGTATAAATTCTGGGTTTTGAATCTAATTTCAAGAGCATGTTATTATATCTCCATGTATGCCAACAACCATGAAGTAATTGAAGGTTGAGGCTTATTCTTATGATTTACAAAAGGTTGAGTTTTGAATGTTTCCATCATCAAATTGTTTCGTTGCTTATACAAATGGAATTGGAGAGTATTACTTGTAGTTATAAATTGCTCTTGTTTCAAATATATATATGGCTGTTTGAGAGAGATGATTACACTTTATGTTTTGGAGAAGTCTTGATTGAAAGATGTTTTGCCTAAACCCTTTTACTAGTTTTGAAAGAGAATTCTTATTTGATCTTCAAATTATTTTGTGGTTAATGGTATATTTTTGAAAGGGCTAAAGAGAAGTGAAGAGATGATGTATGTGACTTGCAAATCTTGGTATGACGATACCAAATAGAGAATGCCCTTAAAGAGAAAGAAATGTTTTCAAGAATGATTTTATGAGTTAAAAGGTTAAAGTATGGGCTTAAAGAGAGTTAGATGGTTAACCGAGAAGGCATGAGTTTTAAAGGCTCATCGCCCAAAACCGTATTTTACCAATGCGGGGTTGATTATGTCCTAAAATATGGATAATCATTGTGTATTTGTTTCGTGCTTTGGTATACCACAGAAGAGAGACTCCAATCCTTACAGTAAATTTGGATTGGGGCTTGGCGGACGAGCTAAAGTCGGACCCACATAGCATGTGGTGTAGAGAGATGTCGGGTATACTATCTAGCTTAGATCTAAAGAAAAGAGTGGAGTCTATGTTTTCAAATGCTAATTGAGGGTTTTTTTTATATTGTGTGATTTGGCTTCATATGTTATGTTTATTTTATATAATTTATATCTATCGTTTGGTTGTTCTATATGCTAATACATTCCATGTATTGATAGTCTTCGGACAGCTGCATCATTTCATGATGTAGGTTTGGAGACACATTCCCATGGTACTGTACAGTATTAGCTCCTTTCAGACAGCCCAGCTTTGGCGAGCCCTCCATCCTTCGAAAGGCAATCTATCCTACGGTTTCATTATTTTCTCTTTTTATTATGATATTTTTGGGGCCTTGTCCCGGCCTAGATAGTTTTATTATGTTAGAGGTTTCGTAAACTAGTTTAGTTGGATGTTATTATATCGTATTATTTAGAGTCTTGCATTATTGTTTAATTTTAATTGAACAACTTCAACTGGGTCTATTATATTTTCCACATTTTGTTTATGGTTATGCTTATGATGTTATACTAAGGGGTCATCTCGAGCCTTCATTGCTTTGGGATGCCCGTTATGGCTAGGGCCTAGGCTTGGGTTGTGACATTTGTATATGTATTATTTATGTATTTCACTTGTACTCATGTTGTATTAGAAGCTCTTGTACTGACTTCACCAAGTTTTGGGATTTCATCTTTATATTAGTCTCTTTATTAGTTCCTTTTCCATTGCTTTCTCCATTTCTCTTAATAGTCCATTACTAGTTGTTCGAGACTATGAGTTGGCTTACCTACTGGTGGCTTATAGTATGTGACATTATGACTTGATAAATCGGGTTGTGACACTAATCGCAATGCATGGGGGTTGACCGCAATTGCAAGGAGTAAGCTGGGTCAGGTCAGGGAAATGCATGATCGCGAGGCCCATTCTTGTGATTGCAATGACCAATATCTTGGACGGTCGATATTGACCTCGCGATCATGTGGTATGTGTCACGATCACATGGTATTATTCACATAACAGTATAAAAACCTCTCTTTCACGATTTTTCTCCATATTCGCCATTTTTGGACATAGGGATCTCGATTTTGGGCCATTTTAAGAGTTTTTTTCTTCAAATGTACTTAGATAAGCTTCTAAAACTATTTTCTAACATTACCCATTTATAATATTATAGTGATAAACATCTACAAAATTTGGATCTTAAATTCGAGATTTTGGGTTTTACCCGGTAAAGTGAGAAATTGGTTTTTCAATAATTTCAGGCTCGATTTCAACACAATTTTCAAAAGGTTTTCATATTTAGAAAACTTAAAGTATACGTAGCATGATTCTTTATTAAAATTCTAGATTTATCCTTTTATTTTTGTGGTCAATTTTTGAAGTGTTGGATCCGGAACCAAAGTATGCAAATATGGGTATCAATAAACTCCTAATTATGCATAATATCTAAAAAAATTTATATTAGGAGAGTTTTGAAGCTGATAGGAAGGGAAAGGCTTCTTGTTGAAGGGTTCAGGTTCATGTTTTTGTCTTTTGAGGTAGGTTATGGCTTAACTTTCTTCAAAATGAGCTGGGTAGTTAACCATTCATGTAAAATATGATATGGGTTGAGGATTTTATCATTGTCTTCATCCTTTGAAATCATTATTACTATCGTGTTTCCTGTGTGGGTGCTTGTGTGAACCTTAATATTGGTTGGAGAGATTATTATCATTGAGATGCTCGTACAGGGTCTGGTGCTGAACTTATTTGAGCACTGATTGTTCTTTATACTATTTTGATGCACATGTGGGGGCTTGGATTGATATATTTGATGTATTATAAGATTCTTTTCCATTGTATTTCCATGAGGGGCTTATATCATAAATTATCGGGATTCAGGTTATTTGAGTTCATTCATGCCGTTATTGAGCATATTATTACACGTTGTCGATTTTGCTATGATCAAGCATACTTCTTTATCACTCATTTTCATGTAATTGATATTATTATGAAACTTGGACTTCATTTTATAAAACTCCTTAGCCGGTGTAAGTACCAATAAGGTTGATTAATAACCCCCCAAGGTTCCTCTCTCGGAAGCTTAGGCTTGGAGGGTGTATATAAGGTGCGCATTTTTCATTGCATTACATACCATATCACTGAGTTGCACTATATTTTATCACTGTTATGTGTATGATTCCATAATTTGGACTTTCTTATACGTGGTGTTGATATTCTTCAAACTATTGTTGAGTTGAATTATTGAACTGTTAGAAGCATGTACAACTTGAGCCGTTGGAACTTTTCTGTTTGCAGGTGGAAGTGTTACTCGTAGTTTTCTTTATATGATTAGTTATCTACTTTACTTGATCGGCCTATGATGCCTACTAAGTACAAGTGGACCATACTCACTCTTACTTTTTTGTACCCTTTTGGTGCAGAGCCCAGTTTGAGTGCTACCCATAGAGCCTGATTCCATACAGAGTTAAGAGTTACTCGAAGTCGTGGTGAGATCCCTGTTTGGAGATGGTTCTTGACTTCATATATGTTTTCTTGTATTTATTTTACTTTCAGAGATAGATGGTTGTATATTCACACTTATGTTGGTTTTTAGAGTTAATCTTGCTCATGACAAAAGTTTCTGGGGATTTTGAGATGTAGATTTAAGATATTTATCGTGTTACTATATTTGTCTGACTTTACTCCTAAAGTCTTGAGTTATATCCTCTTATTCATCTTCTTTCCGCATTTATTTTCTCTTTGTATTGGACTTACCTACCAAGGTTGGGTCGGGGTAGGTGTCATCATGACCTCGCTTTTTGGGTTGTGATATGGAGTAAAGATTATTTTGAGATTGTTATGAGTGTTTGAACTAAGCATGATTTTTTTGTTGGCAAAAAGAGTATTGTAATCATCATTTAGATATGTTAAATATTCTAGTCAAGAATGAAACTGTTAGTAACTTGCTTGATTAATTTGTTTGATTTATTGTATGTTAAATTTTGGTAAATTAGTTTATTTTATATAGTTAGAATGTAATATTAAGTAGATTTGGTAGAGATGATGAATTTGTTTTGTTTGATATTTTTGTGAAATGAAATGATGAAATGTCTTATGAGATATTAGTTGAATTTGTAATGAGTTAAGAAAATATTATAAATTTATTCTTAAAATGTTGAAAATACGGGGGTAAAGTGTCTTACAAAAGTTATTAAATATTTCAAAGTATGGGGGTACCTTGTTGAGGTTGCGCTACTTGATTTTGAAAGAGAGAAAAAAAAGAATGGTACAATAATTTGGGTTGTATGTTTAAACTAATTATAAGTGTTTCATATAAAGTTTGTGTTTATTAAGAGTGATGTGAATAACTGTATCACGACCCAACAACTTAGGTCATGATGGCACCTTCTTCAACTCACCAGTAGGTAAGCCAAAGCCATAGTCCGGAATGATGAGTAATGGGTTAACAAGCAAAAGAGAGAAAAATAAGGTTAAAACAGTAAACGCATGGCATAACAAAAAGAGGGGAAGGGGCAAAATACAAAAATGAATCCCCCTAAGACCTGGTAAGATCAGTACAAGAGCCACTACACACAAAGAGTACTAGATAAGTTCCAAAATATACACAGTAGTCTCTGAATTTACAAAATAAGACTAGCACCAAAACAGAAGGATATGGATCAACTCCGGATGCTGAAAGGTCACCCAAATCTCTGATCAGCAGCTTAGCTCGAGGTCAACATAAGCGGTGATGACTCATACTAGGATCTGCATCATGACAAAAGATTCAAAAATACAGTATGAGTATCAAAACACGGGGTACTCAGTAGGTAGGGGTGGGCGTTCGGTTCTTCGGTTTTTGGTTTTGGAAAAGTGTGCACCAAACACCGAACCAAACTAGTTCGGTTCGGTTCGGTTTTTTCAACTTTGGTTCGGTTTGATTCGGTGTTTTTAAATCGGTTTTTCGGTGTAAAATAAAAAATAAAATGAAAACTGAATCAAATTATAAGACACTGAAAAATCTAAAACACTGTAAATGGACTATAAAGTGAGGATAACTTTAAATACATATCATTGTAGTGCTCTATTTTTCATATCACAATACGGTGGTGGTATTTGTGTAAAATATTTTAGGAATTACCATTAGAAATTAGGAGTATATGTGTGAAAATTTTTAGAAATTACAATTAGAAATATAAGTATATTAGGAATTAAAATTAAAAATTAGGAAAATGTAAAAGTAATAAGGATGGAAGGTAAATGTTGATGAGGTAATTGGGTATGGGCTTTGAGGCTTGGTCTTGAAAAGTTTTGGGCCAAACATGAGTTAAATGAAAATTAAAAAAAAAAATAATAATAATAAAACTTCGGTTCTTCGGACCCCTAAACCGAACACCGAACCGAAGAACCAAACTACCAGAAAAAAAAACTGAAACCGAACCGAAGAACCGAACTAATTTGGTTTGGTACGGTTTTTCGATTCTCCGGTTTTTATGCCCACCCTATCAGTAGGTATCATAGGCCAACTGAGCTTTATTAAAGTAAAAGCATAATAAACTGTGAATCTACACAAAAAGGCAACAAATAAAGGTCAGAATAGAAATCATAGGCTATGCTAAGCAAATGCGAGAATCGAATATAGATAGCTCAAAAGCGGAAACAGATGCCTAGCTATAACCTAACTGGACCCCCTAACCCCAAAAGGTACACATAATGAAAATAAACACAATCGAGCCCTCATAAGCACGATGGGTGAGCGCAAGGAGTAATACCAATATACTGCCAAGTATAACAGTAAGGAAAGTAAAACGAGCCAAGACGTGTGATAAGCATATCGTATATTCTTCCTCCAGCCACAGACATATATCCTACCGATCTAAAACTAGATTTCCAACCAAAAATAATAATAATGAATGTCGGACTCAAATCAAAACTGATAGATAATAGACAGTATATCAGATGTCGGACTCAAACCAAAACTAATAGGTAATAAACAGTAAACCAGGTGTCGTACTCAAACCAAAACTAATAAATATGCAATACAAAGAAATAATCTAGAGTTCTAATTCATCTCAAGTCTATCTAGTCTTTTTTTCGATTTTAGAAAGCCAAATTCATTAAAAGAGTGAAAGATTCCATTTATTAGGTCAAACAATGATTTAAGGCCAAAATGCTAGCATGCCAAGGATACCAAAGCTAACGAGCATAATATAATGATTAAGCCAACCCAATATTAATAACCAGTCTCCCTAAACAATCCTATAGTCATTTATGTTGAAGGAGGGAATTTTTCAAAAGAAACCTACCTATAAGGTGGTAAGGCCAACTACAAGTCCCAAGAATCCAACCTAAGGAAAGCATCTACCTGAACCTAGGTTAAGGCTTCTAGATCCCTCCCAAGGCCCTAAGTATTCTAAGTCAGGTCCCAAAGGAGAATAACTACCAACATAAGGGAATTCAAGGCCGAAATCTATCCTAAAGCCCCTTAATCAGCTAAAACAATCAACAAATGACTAAACGACTATCCGGACCATAAAAACACACCAAAAATTAGCACAATAGCATATTAATACCATAAAGGAGAAAAGTCTAAAGAAAGGTAAGCTTAGCCTACCTGGACGCCGTCGAAAGAACTCGAAAAACCTCTAAATCAGAGATTTTCCCTTCCAAGAAGCCTCTGACTGCTGCCATGCTATCAAAATAATAATCTACACATCAAGGTGAGAATAACGATACCCATATAGTGAAATTTTTCTCTAGGTCATAAATTGGACTAAAAATCAAATCGTAGGACCCACCGACTGAATAAAAAATTTAGTCCATCACTAGGCCCCTCTAAGCTGAAGGGTTGTATGCTCCAAATTGAGCGCAACCCGAGCTTAACGATACCCCAAAATAGCCCCAAAGTAAAAGAAGAATCGATAATTAAAACTAGAATTTAAGTCAAATTGAAATCGGAACTTATAGATTTGAGACAAGGAGATGGTTACTAGTCCAGTTACTTATGAGCCAAAGCTCCAAACTATGACCCTAGGCTGATATGTAAGCCCACAATGCTCAATAATAAAGGAAAATTCGAGAAAATAACCAAAAGAGACTAAGTGGGGTTTATATACAGCGACCTCCGCTTAGGTAGAGGTTTGGCTGCTTATGCATTGTCGCCTAAGCGGCTGACCCATCACTTAAGCGAGGGTCACTGTTTACCCACGCCATTACCTAAGCGCCTCCTTCATCACTTAAGAAGCTCCGGCTTAAGCGGTGAAAAGCCCTCCTAAGCGAGGGAGGGTGACATCAACATTGGTTTCCTAAGCGACCTCCTAACCGTTAAAGAGGCTCTGCTTAAGCAACCAATTGGCCACTTAAGCAGCTGCACCAGCTGATGCACTAGAAATTTCTAGCTAATTCCAAAAGGACTCCGACCAGGTTCTCGAGATTTGTTCGGGACCCTGTTCATGAAAACGAACTTTTCTACCCTACCAAATTCAACATTTCGGACGCAACAGAACCAATAAAATTTCCAACAGAAGTTATTTCGACAAAAAGTGAGTCCTACACCCAAGGTTCCATTTTTATCAAAATTTAACTAATAGCCCAAAATGAGCCCAAAAGCCTTGGGACCTGAACCAAAAGTCCCTCTAACCTAAAATCGACATTCAGAGCTAACAAAACCATTGAAATTTTCACTGAGGCTGCTTACCTAAAGTTTTAGGCCGAGATCAATTTCTTAACTTCAAAAGCTTCAAAATAGGGAAATGGCTATAAAAATCAAAAGAACTACCCAAGAACCAAACTATTAGTCCCATCAAGTCATAAATGACTCAAGGAAGCTATAGGAAGTCTCTAAACATAGAAAATGCATGAAAAAGTGGATAATGACTACAACATCCACTACTAAAAGGACTTTTGTCTGTGAAAGTAAAAAGTAGAGAAGTACCTCGAGGCTTGAACAGGTGAGGATATTGAGTTTGCATGTCATGCTCAGTCTCCTAGGTAGCCTCCTCGACTAGAAAGTGTCTCCACAAAACCTTAATGATGTGCATCTCTCTGGAATGCAACTACCTGACATCTCTAACTAGAATAGAGACTGGCTCCTCCATGAAGGTTAACTTATTATCCAACTGAATTGAGTCCCACTGGAGCACATGAGACTTATCCGAGATATAGTGCCGAAGCATCAACACATGAAAAACTAGGTGAATAGAATATCTGGATATATAGGCCTCTTGAAGTATCAATTGAATCAAACCTCCTACCCTCAGAACATAAATACGACAACCATCAAACCTTAATAAACCCCTAGAGTCTAAGGTGGCCCTCTTAGCCTCGTACCTTTACACTTGATCTCGAATACCACACAACTAACTATCCTCAAACTATTGATCTCAGATCTTCCCCAACAAAGTAGACCTGGCCTCAACACTAGCAAATATCCTTGTGGGGTCAGAAATATCAAGCTGAATCAACCTGTTGGATAAGGACTGAATGTCTGAGGTCAACGATTGCTCCAAAACTGAAAGAAAGGCCAATCTCCCAATACTCACCACCTTTTGACTCAAGGCATCCACTACCATATTTTCCTTCCCCGAATGGTACAGAATAGATAGATCACAGTCCTTCAGCAACTCAAACCACTTGTGTTATCTCGAATTAAGATCCTTCTGAGTCAGAATGTACTAAATACTATGGCGGTCGGTGAATATCTTGTAGCAAACACCATACAGGTAATGCCTCCAAATCTTAAGCATGATTTCTACCACCGCCAACTCTAAGTCATGAGTTGGGTAGTTGCACTCATGCACCTTCAGCTATCTTGAAGCATATGTTATAACTCAGTCCCGCTGTATTAGAACACAACCCAAACAAACAAAAGAAGCATAACAATAATGTATACCCCTCGCCCTTAACTAGAAGAGTCAGAATAGGAGATGAAGTGAGTAAGGCCTTGAGCTTCAAAAAGCACGCCTCACACTCGTCGGACTACTAAAATGAGACCTCCTGCCTAGTCAATTTGGTCATAGGTGTTGTAATAGAGGCAAACCCCTTGATGAACCATATGCAATAGCCTGCCAAACCAATGAAGTTGCAAACCACGGTCGAAGATATAGGCCTGGACTAATTTCAAACTTTCTCAATCTTCGTTGGTTCTACCATAATCCCATCCTTGGACACCATATGCCCCAAGAATTCTATGGAATCAAGCCAGAACTCGTACTTTGAGAATTTGGCATAATGTCGTTTATCTCTCAAAGTTTGGAGCACAATCCTCAAATATTGCTCGTACGCCTCCCTACTCCACGAGTAAAGAAGGATGTCATCAATAAACACAATCACGAAGGAGTCTAAATAAGTCCTAGATATATGATTCATCAATTCCATGAATGATGTTGGGGAATTGGTCAACCCAAAAGACATCACCAGGAACTCATAATGGTCGTAGCGAGTCGTGAAGTCTATCTTAAGGGTGTCCTCCACCAAAATCCTCAACTGATGGTAGCCATATCTCAAGCTAATCTCAAAAAACATGGGTGCACCCTGTAGTTGTTCAAAAAGATCATCAATACGCAGCATAGGATACTTATTCTTCATTATCACCTTATTTAGATGCATTTAATTGATACATATATGCATAGAACCATATTTTTTCTTTACAAATAGAATAGGAGAACCCCAAGGAGAGACTCTTGGACTAATAAACCCCTTACATAGAAAATCCTAAAGCTGGACATTTAGCTCTTTTAGCTCAACAGGAGCCATATGGTAAGGTGAAATAGAAATGGGTTGGGTGCCCAGCTCAAGATCAATAGCAAAGTTTATATAACACTCAGGAGGAAGGCCAGGTAGGTCAGTAGAAAAAACATTCGAGAACTCAGAGACTATAGGAACACAGTCATGTAAAGGACTCTTAATACTAACATCCCGAACATATGCAAGATAAGCCATACACCCTCTCGATACTAGTCTCCTAGCCCGAATATAAGAAATAATCCCCATCGACACACAGCTAAAAGCACCTTGCCACACAACTGGGGGTATGCTAGGCATGGCTAAGGTAATGGTCTAGGCAAAGTAATCTAAGACCACATAATAGGAGGATAACCAGTCCATGCATAGAATCACGTCAAAATCAACCATATCAAGTACAATAAGATATGCCCAAGTTTCATAATCCTAAATAGTCACAATAATACAATATTTATACATATGATCCACTACTAAAGAATCACCCATAGGAGTAGCTACATGCATAGGCACAGATAATGGCTCGCAAGACAACCCCAACCAACATGCATAAGAAGTAGAAACATAAGAATAAGTGGAGCCTGGATCAAATAATGTAGAAACTAGCTGATGGCACACCAAAATTATACCTGAAATAACAGTATCTAAAGCCTCAACCTCTAGCCTACCAGATAAAGAAAATAAATATCCCCACCCACCTCTGGACTAGGTACCTACCCAACCACCTGGTCTGCCTTCATGAGTACCTCCACAAGATCCCTAGAGACTACCCTTGTGACCCGGAGCACCACCCCTGGCTAGGGGCGGAACTGACCTGATACGCAAAACACTCTATGTAAAAGGTATAATAATCCCATGGTAGGGTCACTCTCTAGAAAGATGACCCATAACATTATAATCAATGTATGCCTCGAGTACCCTAACATGATAAGAAGGTCTAGCAGACCCAAATCGGCCACCTCAGCCTAAAAACCCTGACTAAATACCCCTCGATGATTGACTACTACCCTGGATACTAAAATCACTATTCCTAGGCTTACCCCTATCTGATATCTATAACGCTGCATAAATGGGCCTACTAGACTGACCCTACTGCTGATACAGCTACTGCTATAGATACTAACTCTGGAAACCTCTACTCCTAAACTGTGTACCACTGTGGCTCCCACTATAACTGTCCTGATAATGACGTCTCTTATTACTGCCCCCACGGGCCTCGCAATGCATCTCCTCCATAGTATGAGTATGGTCAATAATTTTTACAAATGATCTACCTAAAGACACCAAACTCTGGATAGCTATAACGATCAGAAGTCTCAACCTTCTGGGAAGCATAGCACTCTCTCGTGCTCAGTAGATAGAATCATGGTGGCATGCCTGGCTAACTCATGAAATTTGGCCTTGTACTCAACCACTATCATAGATCCCTGATGCAACCTTGTGAACTCATCTTTCAGGTGCTCACACATGTTGTAAGGCATATATTTCTCCAAGAAGACCTTAGAGAACTGATCCCATGTCATAAGAGGAGATCTAACCGGTCTAGAATCAATATACCCCTTCCACTAGTAACTCGCCACTCTATCAAATTGAAATGTGATGTAATCCAGTACATGGAATTCAACCAAAACCAAATTATGCAATCTATCTTCACAGTTGGTTAGGATCTCAAATGTATCCTCCCTTGGGGCTCCTTCCAACCTACATGCAACCAATCTAAAAAATCAACCCTGCATCTTCTGCTCTTTAGAAATCATGGTTAATCGAGCTGCCACTGGCTGTGGAACAACTGGTGCTGGAGGGACCTCTACTCTAGAAGCCGCAATTACAGGTTGTGCTCCTATACCAAGTTCACCCTAAGCAGATGTCCATCGAATGGCCTCCAAGCATACTCAATAAGTAAACCATGACATCATGGAGAACTGATGAAGATATGAATTTGGGTGGAGCCTGGGCTTCTCCTTGGCCCACTGGTTGTTGTGGTGGCAGATCCTTAGGTGCAAACTCTGTATCGGGTTAATCGGCTCTTGTGAAATCTCCCTGGCCTAGCCTCGAGTTGGTGTTGCAGATCTAGCCTGACCTCGACCTCGGGGTCAACCTCTGCCTTTGCCCTTATTGGGTGCTCTAGCTACAGGATTGGGGGCCTCGCTCTTGGTAGTCATGGGCCTTGTCCTAACCATTTGCGAAAGAGTGAAGCAAATAAGAATCTACAAACAATATAGATGCAATGCACGCTAACAAACAAAAGAAAGTAAAGTTTAGGCCTAAGAATGTCCTGCAACCTCCCAAAGATAGGATACTAACATCATCGTATCTATCCATGGGACTCTACTTCACACTTGCTCTTGTACTAATGATACCGGTGAACCTAAACTCTGACACCAAACTGTCACGACCAAAAAACTCAGGCCATGATAGCACCTACTTCAACCCACCAGTAGGTAAGCCATAAAAATAGCTTAGAATGGTGAGTAACGGGCTAACATATGGAAGAGAGAAAAATAAGGATAAAACAATAATAATAAGTGACTACAAGGGATATATACACGCATGGTATAAAAAGAAGAGATGAAGGGAAAAAATACATAAAATAAATCCCCCCAGGACCTAGGAAGGTCATTACAAGAGCCAATATACACAAAGAGTAATAGATAAGTGCAAAAATATACATAGTATCCTCTATGTAAACAAAATAAGACTCAAACCAAAATAGAAGGAGATGGATCAGCTTTGGATGCTGAAAGTGCACCCAAATCTCTGAGCAGCAACTTCGCTCGAGGTCGGCATCAATGGCGTTGACTCATACTAGGATCTGCATCAGAGAAAAAGATGCAGAAGTATAGTATGAGTATCAAAACATGGGGTACTCAGTAGGCATCATAGGCCGACTGAGCTCAATTAAAGTAAAAGCATAATAAAGTGTAAATCTACACAAAAGGGCAATAAATGAGGGTCAAATGCAAATCACATGCTATGCTAAGCAAATTCGAGCATCAAATATAAACAGCTTAAAAGCAAAAAAGATGACTAGCTATAACCTAACTAGACCCCCATAAGCCTATAAGGTACACACAATGAAAATAAACCCCATAAGCATGGTGGGTGCAAGCAGGGAGTAATACTAATATAAGGCCAAGTATCATAGTAGGGAAAGTAAAATGAGAAAAGATGTGCGCTAAGCATACCATATATTCTTTCTCTATCCATAGCCATAAATTTTACTGGTCTCAAACCAGATTTCCAATAAAAAATCAATAATAATGAATGTCAAAATCAACCAAAACTGATAGATAATAGACTATATATCAGATGCCGAACTCGAACCAGAACTAATAGTAATAAATAATAAACCAGGTGCCAGACTCAAATTAGAACTAATAAATATGCAATATGAATAATCTAGATTTCTAGTTCATACCAAGTCTATCTAGTCCTTTTTCCTATTTTAGAAGGCCAAATTTATTATAGGAGTGCAAGATTTTATTTATTAGGTCGAAAACTACAATTTAAGGCCAAAATACTAGCATGCCATTGATACCAAAGCTAACAAGTATAAAATAATTATTAAGACAACCCAATACCAACAACCAATCTCCTGAAAAAATCCTATAGTCATTTATGTCGAAGGAGGGCTTATTCTTAAGCAATCTACCTTTGAAAGGGCCATAAGGCCAACTACAAATCCCGAGAATCCAACATAAGGCAAGTATCTACCCAAATCTAGGTTAAGGCTTCTAAATCCTGTCCCAAGGACCTAAGTAATCTAAATCAGGTCCCAAAGGGGAAGTAACTACCAGGTTAAAGGAATTCAAAGCCGAAATCAATCCTAAAGCCTCTTAATCGGCTAAAATAATCAGAAAACAACTAAACAACTATAAAAACCATTATAACCTACCAATAATTAGCATAAAAACATATTAATATCATAAAGTAACAAAGTCTAAATAAAGGTAAGCCTAGCCTACCCAGACGCTACTGAAAGCACTCGAAAATCCTCTAAATTGAAGCTTTTCCCTTTTGAGAAGCCTCCGACCACTGCCATGCAATCAAAATAATAATCTAGAAATAAAGTGGGAATAAAAATACCATATTGTGAAAATTTTCTCTGAGTCAAAAATTGGGCTAAAAATTAAATCGTGGGACCCACTGATGGAACCAAAAATTGAGTCTATCACTAGGCCTCTCTCAGCTCAAGGATCACATGCTCCAAAATTGATTGCAATACTAGCATAACGACATCCCCAAAACATCCCCCAAAATAAAATAAGAATTGATAATTAAAACAAGAATTTAAGTTGAATTGAAATCGGAACTTACAGATTAGAGATAAGGAGACATTCACTAGTCTCCAAAGATATTTGTAAGTGAAGCTTCAATTAGGATGGGACTTTTGTCAATGTTGTATATCAAACATGAAGGTAACCCAACTTATATGATTGAACATCCCATGAAATAGGTTCATATGGGTAATAACAAGCCATTGTTTGATCTGGTGCGTACTATAAATTTGTCCCTTATGTGATCTATTATATTGTGCATATAGTGCAAGTCTACAAGGAAATTAAGGTTGAGTTGTAAACTCTTAATCCATTCCATATCATTTATAGGTAGTGTATTGCTCTGTAGAGTACACTTGATGGGTGGACTTATATGAGTGTGAAGTGGTGCCACTTCTATGAAATTGTGACACATTTCTAGAGCACTCATGAATACCAGGACATGCACATGGCCTCTTAGTGTAAACAGTGATAACGATAAAGATTGTGCTATTATAATGTTATAGAGCAAGAAACTGGACTTACAAAAGAACTTTTTGTTCATACAAGTTCTAAACTTCACCAATTTTCTAAGTTTAATCTTTGCTTTATCTAGATTTGGTACATAATATATAAAACACCATATTCATTGTGTTATTCTTATTTGTGAAAACCCAGCAAAACTCCTTATTTCATTTTATTCATTTATTCTTTATGAGATATAAGGAGGATTGTTAGTAAAATATTATTGGTATCTCAAAAAGAATAAAAATTACCTTTTAGAATGATATTTGCTATTAATATTTGTCAAAAGAATTAATCACTTTTTTGTTAGCCTTAAAAGATAACATTCATTTGCCATTACTTCTTTGGTCAAACATTTTTTAATGAATTTTTGATTGGTAGGCCATTTTATTAATTAAAAGCAAGAAAAAAAAACAAAAATTAGTCTGGCCCAAGGCTTGATAAAGCAAAACATAACAAAATTGGGCTTTAATCAGGTGAGGATCGCTTTCTAAAAATGACCTATCTATATATATGTCCACACCTCTTAGCTTTCATTTCACTCTTTCTTTTTTCCCTAGTGTCTCCGCCATGGTTCCTAGATGTTGCCCTCTTAATGCAAGTTTGCTCTGCCTCCTCCTTTGGGTCATCAATCGAGTTTCAAATGGAGCTTTATAACTTTTTCCCACACAAGATTTATCAAACGACCAAGGTACTCTCCTTTATTTTCATTTTACTTTTTTCATGTCATCTTCTTCGCAGTTAATTTTCCAGGTTTTAGGTGGATAAGGTACCTCTAAAATTTGAAGTGTAATGAGGATACCATCTGGAGTTTTCAATTCTCCCACAGGTACAGTTGTATTTATCACTTCTTGTTTGACTGTTCTATCTTTATCTACTAATTTCTTTCTACAAAATTTCCACAAATGAGCTTTGGAAAAGCTTTTCCTTTGCTGATTAGGGCTCGTAGCAGACCTCCTAAGCTTAAAAAAACATTTGACATTGCTCCCCTTTATTTTTTGTGATCTTTTTTATTTGCTAACATAGCTTAGCAAATCTGATTTAGTAGCTGTAATCTTCCTTCTCATAAGAAAAGCCTTATTGTACATAGTCTTACTACTCGAAATCCATAGCTTGTATGCTTTTCCCCTGATGTAAACCATCTGAATAGGGCTTGATCTTTCTTGTTCTGACTCTAATTTCTGGAATTTGTGCTTTGTCCATATTTATTATCTTTCTCCATGTTGATGGTATTTGTTAAAAACTATTGTATTCTTTCATGCCTCCTGAATCCATTGCAATATCATCTACATGATCTGCTAGTGCATTGCCTTCTCTGTAAATGTGTGATACTGTAGCTTCTAGATTAGTCTTGGACAATGTAATTTCCTCCATATTATCTATAATCTCCCATGGGACATGCCAAACTCTATTGATAATATTGACCATCACCATAGAATCAGACTCTATTTCTACCTTTTAGATGTTCTTTAACTTATTGTATCTTAGAGACTCTAATATTGCTCTCATCTCTGCTTTAACATTGGTTGTTATACTAATGCTCTGAGCTTGAGCATAAACTAGGTCCCCATTACTGTTTCTCAAACAAAAGCCATAGGACCACAATCCTAGATTACCTCTGCATGCCCCATCAATGTTACATTTCAATCTACCTTCTTTGGGGAATGTCTATTTTACTGCATGTGAATGCAGTTTTGGCTTGTAATTACCCATGGTCCTAATTATTTCTATTTATTCATTCCCTGGGTTCTTGATCCATGTAAATCTCATCCTCAGCATCTGCCTGATTATCAGTTGCACCTGGTATATCATATTGTTTAGACTATTATCACCTTTATGTCTTCTTTTGTTTCTCCTTTTCCAAAATACCCACATAATGACTGTTGGTAGTACTTTATACATTTGTTTTAACTTGAATGAAGCTTTTGAGTACTACTATGTCATGGTGACATGGGAAAGCTGTAGTCCTTCCATCTTGCTTTCTACAAAACCAACAAAATACTTTCATAGCCTTCCAGCTATGGGAGCAGTTAGATGTAAATGGTTTCCTGATTGTAATCCTCACAACACTAGCACCTTGAAACAATGTTTATTTTCATCTTCATTAAATTATCATCAGTATCCATCCTCCCTCTTCACGCTCTCCATAAAAAGAAATTGATTTTAGTAGGAATGCCCTTGCTCCTTATCATCTTGAAAATATCTCTCTTTTCCCTCTTTTTTCTTAGCGATTCCTAGGAAGATTTTACAATGATTTGACCCTCTGAAGTCCCCATCCACCATGCCTTATCTCTTTTAGTGTCAGTACTTGGAGGTTTGATATGTTTTACTATGTGCTCTGTCATTTCTTCTAAAATATGTTCTCTTAACTTATCTCTGTCCCAATCCCCACATTTGTAATAAAGTCTTTAACTTCTAATTCTTCTTCTACTACATGTTCTTTCTCCACATAGTACAAATCCCCTTGCTTGGTCCAGTTGTCAAACCAGAAATTGGCCTCACCTAATTTTAGTTGCCACCAAATGTTGTGCTCTCTACCTCCTCTCTAACTTGAATTGTTTTCCTCCATACATGAGATACCCCTGATCCTTGTGCTATCACTGGATGTTTTTTCTTACAATACTTGTTCCACATAAAGTGGCTCCACAGGAATCCAAAAGATGTTCTAAAATTCCACCATAGTTTTGCAAACAATGCATCAACTACAGTGTGCATAGATCTAAACCCAATTCTACTCACTTTCTTTGGATAACATAGTTCCTCCTAACAGATCACAAAACCTGATCTCCAATGTTGAAATGTAAGAATCAGATGTTGAGAACCCTAGTTCAAATTTGAGCATGATCCAACTGTTAAAGAAGTAAAAAATACAGTTGGAAGCGGACTACCTGAGTAGAAATTTTCTGAAGCAAAAGAACAAAATTTCATCTCTTCCTGTCAACCTTAATGATTTCTTCACTCTTGATTTTCACTCTTGTGTGTCTGAAAATAAGACTTAAAAAAGTCTTAAATATGCACCATAATATTGGGCTTATGGGTTAAAGTGGATTGGTCCAAATTAGACTTTTATCTAACCACATAGGAAGGGAAAAAGACCCATAACTCAATAATTCTCGCCCTCCCGACTATGTGGAGGAGACCAACATCCTGGCAATTAAAATTATCTCTTAGAAAAGATTTAGTCATTACATTAGAAACATTATCATCCGTATGAATCTTTTCAAGTTCAAGAAACTTAGGAATCAACACATCTAAGACCGACCATGAAAGTAGAATTCTAGCCAAGATCTATAGCACTTTGACTGTCGTAATAAAGCACATACCTTTATTGAGCACAACCAAGTTCCTCTAAGAATCTCATCATCCAAAGCATTTTTTTACAAGCTTCAACAACATCGATAAGCTCAGCTTTTGTAGTAGATAGAGCAAAACATTTTTGCAACCTAGATTACCAAGACACAGCTCTCCTTTTAAAAGTAACCAAGTACCCTGAGGTAGACTTGCGAGTATCAACATCACCAACCATGTATGAATCAGTATAACCACAAAGAATAGGCTTCCTATACAAAAACACAAACTCAGACTAGAAGCACCATAAATATATCTCATAATCCACTTCACAATATTCCAATGCTCTCTTCCTGGATCAAAAAGAAAACAACTAACAATACCAATAGCATGAGTAATATCTGGTCTTGTACAAACCATTACATACATCAAACTACCAACAACTGAAGCATAGGGAACTTTCTTCATATCTTCCTTCTCATAATCACTAAAAGGACACTATTTCGTGCTCAATTTAAAGTGTATAGCTAAAGGTGTACTGACAAACTTATCTTTATCTATGTTGAACCTGCAAAGTACTTTCTGAATATACTTCTCTTGTGATAACCATAATTTTTTGGCCTTTCTGTCATGGACAATTTGCATGCCAAGAATATGCCTTTCTTGTCCTAAGTCTTGCAAAACAAATGACTTATTCAACTCTTCCTTCAACTTCTGAATCCTGCAAGCATTGTGACCAATAACAAGTATGTCATCAACATAAAGCAACACAATAATAAAGTCACAATCAAAGAATTTTTGCATAAAACCACATTGGTCTGAAGAAGTCTTCTTGAAGCCCTGTTGACTCATAAAAGAACCACACTTCTTGTACCACTTCTTGGGACTTGTTTCAAACCATACAAGCTCTTCTTCAATTTGCAAACATACCTCTCTTTTTCCTTGACTTCAAAACCTTTTGGTTGCTAAATATAAATTTCTTCATCTAAGTCACCATGGAAAAAAGCAGTTTTAATATCCATTTGCTCAATCTCTAAATTCAGACTTATAGCTAAGCCTAGAACCACACGAATGGATGACATCTTCACAACTGGAGAGACTATCTCATCAAATCAACTCCTTTTTCTAGTTAAATCTCTTCACAACTAATCTAGCCTTGTACCATGGAACTAGATTTCCATCTTCATGTTTCACCCTGAAGACCCACCTATTTTCAAAGCTTTTCTATCTTTAAATAACTTAACCAAATCAAAGGTATGATTATCATGTAAGGATTTAATCTCATCTTCCATAGCATCAAGCCATCTTTCCTTTTATTTACTTTCCATGGCCTTATCAAGACTCTAAGGTTCTCTCCCGTCAATCAATAGTACATACTCATTGGGAGAATAACAAGATGAAGGCATTCTCTCTCTAGTAGATCATAAAAGAGAACTCTCTAGAGCATCAACAATAACTAGTTGATGGTCAACTACATCATCTTGCACTGGAGTATCAACAACATCATACTGGTCATTCTTAATATGATCACCATTTTCATTATTAACTTATTTTTTATTTTTATTTTTATTTTTTTTTATTTTCATCATCAACTTGATTTTTTATTAGTAGGAAGATTTTCTTCAGGTGCAATAGTCAAAGTAACTAGATCAATATTGATTAGGCTATCACTACTCTAAGAACTAACCTTCTCAGTTTTATCAAAATCTTTAATTGTTTGGTCTTCAAAGAACACAACACCATAGCTTCTAACAAGTTTCTTCTCAACTGGATTGTAGAAACGATAGCCAAATTCATCTTGACCATAACCAATGAAGATACACTACCTAGTTTTAACATCCATTTTTGACCTCTCATCCTTAGGAACATGCAAAAAGGTTTTACATACAAAGACTCTAAAAGATCATAAGAAATATTCTTACCAGACCAAACTCTATCAGGGACATCACCATCCAAAGCAATAGTAGGAGATAAATTAACAACATAAGTAGCAGTATTAAGTGCTTCTTCCCAAAAGGAATTTGGTAGCTTAGCATCTGAAAGCATACATCTAACCCTCTCAACTAGATTTTTGTTCATCCTCTCTGCTAAACCATTTAACTGAGGAGTCCTTGTAGGAATTTTCTGATGCCAAATATCAAAAGTACAAATATTATCATCACCATTATCTGAGAGAATGTATTTTAATTTCTTCCCTATCTATCTCTCAACCAAGGCCTTAAAACTCTTGAACACATCAATTACTTGATCCTTGGACTTCAAAGGAAATATCCAGAGTTTGCGAGAATGTTCATCAATAAAAGTCATAAAGTGAAGTGCATCACTATGATACCTTACTTTAAAAGGACCACACAAATTAGAATGTACCAACTCCAGCATATCAAGCTTTCTTGAAGGCGGATGACTCTGAAAATAAACATTTTTTTGTTTAACAGCTAGGCAATGAACACATATCTTCAACTTTGCTTGTTTCACTCCAGAAAGTAAATTTTTCTTAGCCAAACTATCAATCCCCTTCTCACTCATATGACTTATCCTTCTATGCCATAACCTGATGTAGTATCATTCTCCACTAAGTTTACTAAGCCTCTATATATGGATCCCTAAAATACATATAAGTTAGTCAACTTGTCACCTCGAGCCACAACTATTGAACCTCTAGTAAGCTTTCACTAGCCAACACCAAAGGCATTAATTTAACCCTCATCATAAAGGTTTACTATAGAAATCATATTCAAGCAGACATCTAGAGCATGCTTGACATTGTTGAGAACTAATCTCGAACCATTGTTACTTTCCAAACAAACTGTCCTAATGTAAAGTGCTTCAACCTCATCATTACTACCCATTTTCAACATCCCAAAATTACCTGAAGTATAAGAAGAAAATAATTCCTTCTTTGGCATGACATGAGAAGTAGCACCAGAATCCATAAACCATCTAGACTCATCACAAACATTATTAATGGCATTTTTACCCAAAGTAACAAGAAGATCATCATTAGCAACAACAGTAACACAATTTTCATTATAGCCTTTTTTCTTTTGTCGTTTCAGATCTCTTGTGGTTGTGACAATATTTCATGATATTCCCATTCTTGTGGTAACAGTCACATGTAACATTCTTGAATCTGAACCTTGATTTGATTCTACTTTTATCTCTATCATTTTGACCTCTGAACTTGTTTCTCCCCCTATCTTCAGTAACTAAAACATCAGAGTTTGAAGTTGAAGAAGATGAGGCCTGGGATCTTCTTATCATGTCTTCATTTAAGACACCACTCTTAGAATATTCCATAGTTACAACGCCACTAGGAGTAGAATTAGTCAAATAAACTCGAAGACTTTCCCAAGAGTCTGGTAAAGTATTAAAAAGCCAAAGTCCTTGTATTTCTTCATTAAACTTTACACCCTTTCCGAACAGCTGATCATGGACACCCTAAAAATTATTTATATGATTAGAAATAGGACTAACCTCTTTATACCTGATATTCATCAATTGTTTAAATAGGAACAACTTGTTATTGCCATTTTCGAAGCATAAAGTGTCTCGAGTTTATCCCACAAACTTCTGGCATGTGTCTCATTCATGATATATTTTCTAACATTATCTTCAACCCATTGTCTGATAACCACAAACTTGCAGGTGCTTAAATTCCCAATCCTCATCTGTCATGACTGAGGTTTATTATAAGTCAACATAGGCAAATACATTTTCTTATCAAATAAGAGATCTTTCATCTTGCATTTCCAAGAATAATATTTACTACCATTCAATCACCTCATCTTTATCATATTTGCATACATCATTCAAATCAACAAACAATAATAAACAATGAACTAATACCACTTTGTTGGGAAAAACAAAATATTAACAAAGTGCACGATAGGGTAGCAGCGAAAGAATACCCAAGTCTAAAAAAATTTCAATCAATTTGAACCAAGAGGAGAAAAAAAATCAAGCACAATGATAATAAGGTAGCAAGTATATCAACCAAAAGAACATGACACGGCAAAATAGAACCAACGACACGAGATATCAAGATTTACGTGAAAAAACCTTCAGTGTGAAGAGTAAAAATATACATGACCAAAAATTTCACTATAATCACCAAGAGTTACAATATTATTCTTCAAAATAGGACATAAAACAAGTGTCAAACAATGAGTAATAAAGAAATTAGATTACACCCAAACTAGAGAAGAAAATGAGAGGATTCATCCGAAAATGAGCTACTGTTCATGCCCAAAAAATAGAATGTACAGAGTACTAAATCTGATCTCCGCTGTTAAAATGCAAGAACCAAATGCTGAGAACCCCCCATTCAAATTTGAGCACGATCCAACAGTTAACAAAGCAGAAAACACAATTTGAAACGGGCTGCCGGAGCAGATATTTTCTAAAGCAAAAGAATAAAATTCCCTCTCTTCCTCTCAACCTCAATGATGACTTCTCTTTTGATTTTCACTCTTGTGTTTCTTAAAATAAGACCTAAAAAATTTTTAAAAAATGAATCATAATATTGGGCTAATGGGCAAAAGTGGATTGATTCAAACTGGGCTTTCATTTATGGAATCAGAACTAAAGACATATAGCTGGTCATGCACATAAAAATTAAGTAAGCTTATGATTTTCTTACAAGGAAAAATGAATAGGAATTAAATTACCTCTCTAAACTTAGCAAATCATAATGACCTGTTCCATCGTTATTAAAAGACACCTCGTTATGGGTATGGGTTACGAAAAACTTTTGAAAATACAATCTCGAATTAGTATGGGACGACGCAGCTAAAAATTTTAGAAGTTGAAATTTTGGGTTGGGTTGATGTCATCCCGCTATAACGGCATTGCCATAGCGGCTGGCAGGCCACTATAGCTGGATGATGGGACCAGAACCTCGGGTCCGTTTTAAATATTTCTCTTTTCTCCTCTTAAGTTGCAAAAAGGACGAGGTTTACTCTAAAAAACCTCTTAGGGTTACTTCATGGCCTGGAAGCATTAGAGAGGATGATTTTACATTAATGGGGTAAAACCCATGGTTTATCCACTTATTTCACGGCCAAATTCACTTTCATGGAGTAAAAAGCTTGCGTTCATGCCTCTGTAGCATTGCTTGGCATCCAGGTAAGCTAGGTTTAACTTAGTAGTTTATACATTAGTTGGAAAGCATAAGGATGACGTATATTGATGTGAGATTGAAGGCTTAGGCCTTCGGGAACGGTGTTTGGATGGATAAAATAGATGAAAACCTAATTAATTGGGTGGGAAATTGTTGTTATATTGTGGTATTGAAATCTTCCCATGAACTTATGTGTTCACTTTGTTGTTTTCCATCCTTGTATGACATAATAATGGTGTAGTACGCGAAAATTGGGTTAATCTTAATTAAAGGCTTATTCATTAAAAGTGGTTAGTGTTGGTGGATTTCGAAGAATCTACGGTGGTAATCAGAGTAAAAAAAAATTGGTTATGTATCAGACGGTTAGCATGAAAGATTAGGGGTGGGTTATAACCCACAGGTTATGTATACAAATTGTAGGTGATAGTTTAATATATTTGAAACCCAACTTGTGTTAGATGTGCATAATAACTATTCCTTAGTATTTATTGTACAATGCATGTCCAAGGAAAATGAATGATTGTTTGATACCCTATGTGTTAATTGTATGCAATGAACTTATATGTAAAGCTTGTTGGTTGTTACAAGTGTTGTTTCTATATTCATTATGGTTGTGATTGTTGTGATATCTATAATTATTATAGGTTGTACTGGTATTTGGACATCTTCATGGGATTGGTTGCTATAAGGTTGACAGACACTTGATGGCTGGGATTTGGTACATGGACAAGAGCTCGTCCCCTACAGGTCATGGCTAGTGGGCGACTATAAGACCTTTAGCATATGTGTACAAATATTTGGTAAGTGTGATGGATCCTTGAGTGAACTGGGATTACTTGTTTCTTGATTATATTGGTTACTTGAGTAAACTGGGCTTAACTATTTACTTGATATATATGTTGGTTACTTGAGTTGAGTGACTTAACTATTTACTTGATATATATGTTGGTTCCTTGAGTTGAACCGAGCTTAACTGTGTACTTGATATATATATATATTGGTCTCTTGAGTTGAACTGGGCTTAACTATTTACTTGATATATATGTTGGTTCTTTGAGTTGAACCGAGCATAATTGTTTGCTTGATATATATGTTAGTTCCTATTGAACTGGGCTTATCTGTTTATTTAGTATGCATGTGGGTTCCTTGAGTGGATCGGGCTTTATGTGTTGACTTGCTATATTTGGTTTATGGATATAAATCGGAATTCATGATTATTTTCATGGATCCTTGAGTAGTACAGGTTAATTGTAAGGGTGGTATAGGTCTGTATTGCCTACTTATTATGTAACTGAGACATGGCTGATATAATAATTTGAATCATGGTAGTTGACTTGGAGTCTTATTGGGTGGCTTGTTGACTTGAGCTATTGTCTATGTTAACTTATTAGCGGGTAGATAAAGGTTAAGTATTATGAACTTGAGATAAGGCCACCTGGTAGGTGTTCGTGTTAGAGACTATGACATGTGTATAGCCGATGGTCTATCGGTTATTACATTTGAGTTCGGGTAGGAGGGATGTTACTGTTATTAATTAATTCATGTGAACTTAAATGAATCTAAAGATGTTAGGGTGTCGGTGCATAACCGGGTTAGTGGAACAAGATTAAGTATTATATAAGGGTTTTAACCACGAGTGGTTAAGGGTAAGGGACCTTGAGGGTTGGGTATCGTAGAAATCACCGATAATTACATGATACGATGTGACTTGATGGCATAGTGGATAGTTGGTGATTAGGACTGAACATGATAACAAGGAAAGTCTTTTTCAATGATAACACTGGTAATATCCCAAGGTGTTAGAAATTGTTTAATGAAAGATCTCTGGCTAAATAACTCTCAAGTTGTATGTTTCTTTCTAGATATTTATGTGATGTTTATGTGATTTAATTTCGGTCGACCGATGATGCTTACCAGTACATGTTGTTTGCATTGATACTACTCTTGCTATATCCTTTTTGGGATATCTTCTTGTTGCAGAATTAGTAGGTGTTTCATGCTTGACACGGTCATGTCACGACCTGAACCCGCTGTGAGTGGCACCCACACTTAAACACCCGGTTGGAGAACCAACCAACATCATAAGACAATCAACACGTAGCCTTAAAATAGGAAACTAAATCCAATTCCATTGAATAAGAACAATATCCAATAACATAACGAAATAACATGGAAAATAATTCCCTAGGAACTGAAAGTAATCGTACCAAAACTCTATCAAGTGTCAAAAGAAAGGGGATGCAACCCCAAAAATCAAAATAATGTCAAGTCCAGAACAACTGGACCAGAAAACTATAGAACACTTAGTAGCTCGAAAGATGCAGCTCACCCTTGAGTTCGAATATGATCCAAGTCATAACTGAGGTCTCAAAACAGTCACTAGAATATGCTATGCACTCAACAAAAAGAAGAGCACGTGTATTATTAGCACATAAGAAATAATGGTGTGCCGGTAGGGTTATCGGCCAACCCAAAATGAGAAATATGGACACATGACAAAAATATAGTATAACAAGACAACCATGAACGCTATCATGCAACTATCTTTCAGTTCATAATACTTAACCTTGTAAACAAGTATAACATGAAGTTTAGTCAAATAGAGTCAACAAGGATAACCAGTCAAGTCAAATCAAGACAACAAAAATGACTCCAAGTCAACAACCTTGACACAACTATCATAAAGACTATTTTCCATTTATGCAAGTAATAAACAACATAGATCCATGTCGCAACATGCAAGCAACCCGGATCACTCAAGGATCCTTTATAATAATAACAATAGCAATAATATGCATTCTGGTTTACACAAGAAACCGCCTTAGTAATTAAGCATACAAACCCGGTTCACTTAAGGAACCAATAAAATCATGAAACACATAATCCTCGGCTTACTCAAGAAACTGTCTGTCACGCCTCGCATCCCATTGAGGCGGACTGGCACCCGAAGTCATTAAGGCCCCAGAGAACCAACCTACGTCCATGTACATTCATATGTATATCACTAAATGAACAACACTCCATCACATATAGATGCAAGATACCAATGGCGAAAGTCATGGAGAAACATTCAATAGATATGAAACTTGGTCGTTGGGGCCATCAAGTCAAAAGCATACATTCCTTCATTTGTACCACAACGTCTACAAAGCCTCTAATAGATACATAACCAACCTAAAGTTGGGACAAGTCCCCGCTTTATACAACATTTACATAGTACCAAAACAAATGTACACATGTGACTCGAAAAGCCCTGAATCAACCTGGAGCTCACCAACAGTCGGCAGATGACCTGTATCCTACTGTAGAGGTCTACTAGCTCTTGTGCTTACAGCAAGTAAGGTAAGTCCCCCAAGGGACGTCAGTACGAAGAATGTACTGAGTATGTAAGGCTATAAGAAACTGCATGAAACATAGGATCTCAAATGGAATCAAATAAAAGTGAATAAACATTTTGGATAAACCACCATTTTGTATGTGTGGAACCATGTACATTACATTCATTACTTTCTTTGCTTTTACGTTCATCATTATTATTATTTACATCATATCGTGCCCGGTCCCCAACTGATCAGTGGGTCATAATCATAACATAGCATAACATTAGGATTATTCTAGCCAGGCTTATGCCCCTTAGATTGCGACCCATAAATCTATCATAACATAACATAACATTGGGATCGTTCCAGCCAGGCTTATGCCCCTTAGATTGCGACCCATAATCCAATAATCTCGGGATCGTCTCTAGCTAGGCTTTCACCCCTTTGAGCTACCACCCGGTCTTAAAGAAACAACTATGCATTACTTCTTTCCTTTCTTTTATGAGATTGATACATTGGTGGTTATAACATTATTGGAGATTTCAAAAATTAGTCAATGAATAAGATACATGTGAATAACAACCTATGTCAAACCTGAAATGAGATACTTTGGAACATTTCAAAATGGAAACAAGTAGGTAACAATGAGAACAACAGGTGCTGCCAAGGATACGGAAAGAGTAACCTTACATACCTTATCTTCCCGATATGAATACATAATCCTATATGTGAATACAACAGTGCAGTTCCTTCCTTACGTGTTACTCTACAACACAAGTACATGACAAAGTTCACGTTAAAAACTAGCTACATTACAAATGCATAAGACGACAATGAGCTATGTGGCTGCCATATAACGTCATTTCACCCTCTTACAATACCATTTATTGTATCACCATACCAACAATACCAAAACATACCACACATCAACCAAGACATCATAAACCAATAGCATTTCACACCAAGTTTATACTTTACACTTCCCCTTCAACACCACGTCACATTTACTCCATCAAGTCACTTAAATACCGTTCACAATAACACATTAACAAAAAATACATAATTGATACTACTTAACATGCCTCCAAATGACCCCTTAAATCCATTCAAAGGGTACCATAAGTTAATGATTGCATCCAAGAAGGGTATAGGGGCCTTGGGGGGTCAAAGAGAAGTAAAAACAATCAAAACGGAATTTTGGAGGGACCTGCAAAGCAACCTGTGAACGCAGGTGGGTGAGGTGAGGCCACAGGTGCCCATTGTACTTGTCCAAGGCCGCCTGCTTTGTCATATACACCCGTAGGTGCCCCATCAACGAGGCCGAATGCCCCGTTCGGCCAAAATGGGTCTCTTTTGGGTCCTTTTTTGTAATAAATGGTCCATGGCCATAAGTAAGCTTCTATTTTCATATTTTATGTTAAATTGGATGCCAAAAAACAACCATGGTCTCACAACGCACATGAACATCACAAAACTACATTTTTCCCTTCAATACGCCACCAGTTCCATGCACAATTTCAGAACAACAATTCCAAATGTTATATACAAAGAGGGAGAAAGTTAGGGACATAAAAACATATTACATATTGAAATTTAATCTATCAAATTCACTTCCTTCAAGACTACAAGTCTCCTTTCTAGTTTATAAGACAAAACCCTTTACCGATTAAGCAAAAGTAGACTGTTTCACACATAGTGGACTGCTCAACACTTTGTCAACATAACCAACATGATTTATACACCATATAATGCATATAATATATTAAACAATAAGAATAAACACTTACCAAAGCTTTCAAAGATATGATCTTGTCCAAAGTGAATGTTAGCTTAGGGTTTGAGAGGAGAGAAATATGTTGGAAAACTCTAGAATTGGCAAGTGTGCTTTTGTGATTAAAAATCTGATTTTTGTTTCCTTATATAGTCCCTTTATGGTCATCCTTAGCCACTTTTAATCAATAAATATCATGTTTACTTGGTCAAAGGATGAATGGGTCACTTCCCCTTTTGGGCCATGTCTTTTACTAAATTTTTTTGGGGCCTCTTTTGAGCCCATTAGCACAAGACTAATTCAGCCCACTAAAATTAATGTGTAATACACCAACCATCTTATGTTTAAATAATTCCATAAGTGTTACGGTAATCAATTAGGTTTGTAAATGTACGGGATGTTACATCCTTCCCCCCTTAGGAACATTCGTCCTCGAATGTTAGTAACATTATCCAAGTTACACATATTCAAGTCTAAGTTTATCCTTCATGTTACGATATACACACAATACTTATAGATACTTACTTGTTATTGCTCCAATTCCGCATCTTGCACTTGTTCTTCCGTTTGAAATAAATGTGGGTATTTAGACTTCATAATTTCTTCGGCTTCCCACGTGATTTCTTCTACTTGTTGATTTCTCCAAAGTACCTTTATGAAAGCTACTTCTTTATTCCTTAACCTCTTCACTTGTCGATCCAGAATAGCAATAAGTATCTCTTCATAGGTGAGATCCTCCGTAACTTGTACATCTTCAATGGGAGAAATACAAGATGGATCTCCTATGCACTTTCGTAGTGTCGCAACATGAAATACTGGATGAACTGTGGAGAGTTCTTGGGGTAGCGCTAATTCATACGCAACTTGCCCAAATCTTTGGACAATCTCATATGGTCCTATATAATGTGGACTGAGATTTCCTTTTTTCCCAAATCTCATTACCCCTTTCATTGGTGACACTTTTAAGAATATCCAATCACCTATGGCAAATTCGAGCCCTCTTCTTCTAACATCAGCATATGACTTGTGTCGACTTTGGGCCGTTTGTAGCCGCTGTTGTAAAACCTTAAATTTCTCCATAGCTTGATGAACAAGATCTGGCCCAAGTAAAGCAGTTCCATCCATTTCAAACCATCCAATTGGTGATCTACACTTTCTTCCATATAATGCTTTGTAAGGTGCCATTTTGATACTTGAATGATAGAGATTGTTGTAGGCAAATTCAATAAGAGGTAGATGATCATCCCAACTACCTTTAAAGTCCAATGTGCAAGCTCGTAGCATATCTTCAAGTGTTTGGATTTTACGTTCTGCTTGTCCATCTGTCTGAGGATGAAAAGCCGTACTTAAATTCACTTAGGTTCCCAAACTCTTCTGAAAAGATCTCTAAAAATATGCAATAAATTGAGCTCCCCTGTCTGATATAATAGATATTGGAATTCCATGCAATCGAACTATCTCTTTTACATACAACCGTGCATAATCTTCAGTTGTATAGGTGGTTTTGACCGGTAGGAGGTGTGCTGACTTGGTAAGCCTGTCAACTATTACCCAGATGGAATCAAATTTCCGCAGTGTACGAGGCAAACCTGTGATGAAATCCATGTTAATCATGTCCCACTTCCAGACTGGAAGATTAATACATTGCATAGAACCCCTAGCCTTCTGATGCTCTAATTTTACTTGTTGACAATTTGGACATTGGGCTATGAATTCTGCAATGTTCTTCTTCATGTTACCCCACCAGTACATTTCTTTCAAATCATTATACATTTTAGTGGCTCCCGGATGAATAGAATACCGTGAATGATGTGCCTCTGTCATAATCCATCTCCTTAACTCATCTACATCAGGTACACACAACCTACCTTGGCACTGATGTACTCTCTCTTGCGCAAGATCAAATGCCTTTGTTAAACCTTGTTGCACATTCTCCTTCAGCTGCAATAAAATAGGATCTGCATACTATTTCTCTTTCACCTCATCTACTAATGAAGATTTTGCCGCATTTTGCACACTAACCCCTTCATTTGGAGATTCAAGAAGACGAACTCCCAAGCTGGCTAGTTGATGTATGTCCTTGAATATATCTTACTTTTCCGTCAACTAGCCACTAGTGCCTCCTATTGCCTTGCGGCTTAATGCATCGGCTACCATATTTGCTTTTCCCGGATGATATAAGATGTCAATATCATAATCTTTTAAGAGTTCCAGCCACCTTCGTTGCCTCAGATTTAGGTCCATCTGCTTAAAGATATATTGCAAACTCTTATGATCGGTATATATGTCAACAGGAACTCCATACAAATAGTGGCGCCAAATCTTTAAAGCAAATATCACAACTGCTAGCTCAAAATCATGTGTGAGATAATTTCTCTCATGTGGCCGCAACTGTCATGAGGCATATGCTATTACATTACCGTGCTGCATCAATACACATCCTAAGCCAACTCCGAAAGCATCACAATATATGGCATACCCTTTTGTGCCTTCGGGAAGCACTAATATGGGTGTAGACGTCAATTTATCCTTCAGCTCTTGGAAACTCTTCTCACATGCATCATTCCATTGAAACTTGGTTGCCTTGTGGGTTAGCTTTGTTAAAGGTGCCGCAATGGAAGAAAACCCTTCAACAAACCTTCTATAATAACCTTCCAATCCAATAAAACTATGAATCTCTGTAGACGTCGTAGGTCTTGGCCATTTCTTCACAACTTCTATCTTTTGCGTATCAACCCTTATTCCTTCATCAGATACGATATGACCCAAGAATGCTACATATTTTAACCAAAATTCACATTTAGAGAACTTTACATATAACTTACGATCACGAAGAATCTGTAACACCTGTCGTAAGTGATTAGCATGGTCCTCTGGTGATCTTGAATAAACCAGAATATCATCTATAAACACTGTCACGAACACATCTAAAATGGCTTGAACACTCGGTTCATCAAATTCATAAAAACTGCTGGAGCATTTGTTATTCCAAATGACATAACCAAAAAATTCATAATGACCATACCGTGTTCGAAAATCTATCTTGGGTATATCTTTTTCTCTAACCCTTACCTGATGATAACTTGATCGCAGGTCAATCTTTGAGAAACATCTGGCACCCTGCAACTGATCAAACAAATTATCAATTCTGGGGAGGGGATATTTATTCTTGATTGTCACTTTATTCAGTTACCAATAATCAATACACATTCTCAACGTGTCATCTTTCTTTAGTACAAATAACACTGGTGCACCCCACGGGGACATACTAGGCCTTATGAATCCCTTATCCAGCAAGTCTTTTATTTGCTCCTTCAACTCTCGTAACTCTGCCGGGGCCATTCTATACGGAGGAATAGAGATAGGCTGAGTACCTGGAAGCACATCAATACCAAACTCTACTTCCCGTTCTGGACGCAAACCTGGAAGATCTTCAGGAAATATATCAAGAAATTCATTTACCACTAGAACTGATTCAAGAGTTGGTGGCTTCACATTAGTATCTTGCACTCTTACTAGATGACATATGTACCCCTTGGATATCATTTTCCCTGCCTTAAGATAGGAAATAAATTTACTCCTCGGTGCTCCAACATTACCCCTCCATTGAAGGATGGTCTTTTGTGGAAAATGGAAATGGACCTTCTTAGCTCAACAATCTACCGTGGCATAACAAGAAGCCAACCAATCCATACCCATTATAACATCAAAATCTACCATTTCCAGCTCAATAAGATCATCCAACGTATCATAACCACAAACACTGACTATACAATTATGATATACTATTTTAGCTACAATAGATTCACCAACTGGTGCAGATACTTCAAATGGCTTGACTAGTAATTTCGGTGTTCTTTCAAATTTTTCAGCAATCAATGGAGTAACATATGATAGGGTAGAATCCGGATCAATCAATGCATATACAAATGTCAAAAGACGGATAATGTACCTGTCACTACATCAGGAGAAGCCTCCAAATTCTGTCGATCCGCTAGAGCATAGGTGCGGTTCTGTACTCTACTAGAACTGGCTGCTCCTTTAGCACCTTTACCACGACCAGCAGGTTGTACACTTCTGCCCAGGGAAGGAACCGATGATGATGATGCAATGGTTTATCTCGTAGGTCGCACCATACTACCCGTGCCCCTTTGTAGGCAGTCTCTCACTATGTGCCCCGATAAACCACACCAGAAGCAAACATTCGTCCCGACCCGGCCTGCACCTAAATGAAATTTCCCGTAGTGTTGACATGGATGGCGAGACAACCTCTATTGGCTCATACTTTCTTGTTCTCGATACCCCACTGTCTGTGAACCCCGAGTCCCACTACTTTGCCCATCTTGACTGCCTCTAAACCCTCAAAATTGGGATGGAGTACCTGTTGTAGGGTAGGAAAATGATGGTCTAGGCGGTCTAGGAAAAACCCAAGGCCTAAATTCTCCTTGGGACGCCATAAACTGTCCCATAGGTCTAGCCCTCTTCGACGGCCCTCTTTGAAATTCTTGCACCCTTCTCCTTTGTCTCTGATCCTCCATTTTCTGTGCAAAGGCTTGTATTCTGGCTATATTCATATCTCTATTCAACGCAGCAATAGTACAATCCCTCACCAAATATGGATCCAATCTGTCCACATACCAATGGACTCTGTCGGCCATAGTGGCTAACACATTGGGAGCATATCTGGCCAAGGAGTTAAATCGAAGACTGTATTCTCTGATGCTCATATTCCCTTGACAAAGATTTAAAAATTGGTCTGTACGAGCCTCTCGGATCTCATAGGGAAGGTAATGATCAAGGAATGACACCTTGAATTCCTCCCAACTAGCTGGAAGTGCACCAACACCCCTTGATTGTTTCCAATCTTCGTACCATAGTATAGACTCTCCTTTCAATCTATAGGCTTCAAGCTCAACTGTTTCTACACCAGATACATGCATAACATCCAAGGCCCTTTGAATTTGGTCCATAAAGTCTTGCGGGTCTACATTCAGATCTGACCCGGTGAATGTGGGAGGGTCTAATTTCAGAAAATCCTGTGTCCTTCGACTAGCTGCCCTATCCACACCATCATTACTTGTAGTTGGACCAACTTGTCCTTGATTTTGTGCAGCCACTATACGAGTCAACATTTTCACCGCATTTCTTAGATCCTGCTCAGTAGCATTAACAGGTGGTTCACCAGGTTCTTCTCTCCTTTTCAGCTCTTCTGGAGCTGGAAAGTAGAAGAAGCCCACGATGCAAACTCAGTTTCAGCCCCACTTTGACTAACTTGGTCAGGTGGTGATTTACTAGTTCCTTATCTGGAAAGCATGTCTACCTTGTTACCTTTACCCCTGCCTCGTCTTGTAATCGGCATTTTACTATAAAAAAGAAAACCAATATCAATGGTCAGATATGATTCCACCTACAACATTGGCTCTAATGCACGATCTAAGAACTGAAGAAAAGAAACAACTCCAAAATGTCCCGTAGCCTCCTACTTATAAATGTGGTGCACAACACATCCGTAAGTAAGACTCTACTCAGACACGGCTTTGTAGACACCCTAGGACAACCTGCTCTGATACCACTTTTGTCACACCATGCATCCCATTGAGGTGGACTGGCACCCGAAGCCGTTAAGGCCCCGAGAGGACCAACCTACGTCCATGTACATTCATATGCATGTCACTAAATGAACAACACTCCATCACATATAGATGCAAGATACCAATGGCGGAAGTCATGGAGAAACATTCAATAGATATGAAACTTGGTCGTTGGGGCCATAAGGTCAAAAGCATACATTCCTTACATTCCTTCATTTGTCCCACAACGTCTACTAAGCCTCTAATAGATACATAACCAACCTAAAGTTGGGAAAAGTCCTCGTTTTATGCAACATTTACATAGTACCAAAACAAATGTACACATGTGACTCGGAAAGCCCCGAATCAACCTGGAGCTCACCAACAGTCGGCAGATGACCTGTATCCTACTGTGGAGGTCTACTAGCTCCTGTGCCCGCAGCAAGTAAGATAAGTCCCCCAAGGGATGTCAGTACGAAGAATGTACTGAGTATGTAAGGCTATAAGAAACTGCATGAAACATAGGATCTCAAATGGAATCAAATACAAGTGAATAAACATTTTGGATAAACCACCGTTCTGTATGTGTGGAACCATGTACATTACATTCATTACTTTCTTTGCTTTTACGTTCATCATCATTATCATTTACATCATATCGTGCCCGGGCTCCAACTGATCAGTGGGTCATAATCATAACATAGCATAACATTGGGATCGTTCCAGCCAGGCTTATGCCCCTTAGATTGTGACCCATAAATCTATTATACCATAACATAACATTGGGATTATTCCATCCAGGCTTATGCCCCTTAGATTGCGACCCATAATCCAATAATCTAGGGATCGTCTCTAGCTAGGCTTTCGCCCCTTTAAGCTACCACCCGGTCTTAAAGAAACAACTATGCATTATTTCTTTCCTTTCTTTTGTGAGATTGATACATTGGTGGGTATAACATTATTAGAGCTTTCTAATATTAGTCAATGAATAAGAGACATGTGAATAACAATATATGTCAAACCTGAAATGAGATACTTTGGAACATTTCGAAATGGAAACAAGTAGGTAACAATGAGAACAACAGGTGCTGCCAAGGATACGGAAAGAGTAACCTTACATACCTTATCTTCTCGATATGAATACACAATCCTATATGTGAATACAATAGTACGGCTCCTTCCTTACGTGTTACTCTACACAACAAGTACATAATGGAGCTCACGTTAACAACTTACTACATTACAAATGCATAAGACGACAATGAGCTATGTGACTGCCATATAACGTCATTTCAGCCTCTTAGAATACCATTTACTGTATCACCATACCAACAACACAAAAACATGCCACACATCAACCAAGACATCATAAACCGATAGCATTTAACACTAAGTTTATACTTTACACTTCCCCTTCAACACCAAGTCACATTTACTCCATCAAGTCACTTAAATATCATTCATAATAACACATTAACAACAAATCCATAATTGATATAACTTAACATGCCTCCAAACAACCCCTTAAATCCATTCAAAGGGTACCATAAGTTGATGATTGCATCCAAGAAGGGTATAGGGGCCTTGGGGGGTCAAAGAGAAGCAAAAATAATAAAAACGGAATTCTAGAGGGACCTGCGAAGCAACATGTGCCCGCAGGTGGGTGAGGTGCGGCCGCAATTTCCCATTGGCCTAGTCCAGGGCCACCTGCATTGGCATATGCGCCTGCATGTGCCCCCATCCGCGAGGGCGGATGCCCGATTCGGCCAAAATGGGTCTCTTTTGGGTCCTTTTTTGTAATAAATGGTCCATGGCCATAAGTAAGCTTCTATTTTCATATTTTATGTTAAATTGGATACCAAAAAACAACCATGGTCTCACAACGCACATGAACATCACAAAACTACATTTTTCCCTTCAATACGCCACCGGTTCCATGCACAATTTCACAACAGCAATTCTAAATGTTATACACAAAGAGGGAGAAAGTTAGGGACATAACCATATATTAAATGTTGACATTTAATCTATCAAATTCACTTCCTTCAAGACCACAAGTCTCCTTTCAAGTTTATAAGACAAAACCCTTTACCGATTAAGCAAAAGTAGACTATTTCACACATAGTGGACTGCTCAACACTTTGTCAACATAACCAACATGATTTATACACTCTCTCATGCATATAATATATTAAACCATAAGAATAAACACTTACCAAAGCTTTCAAAGATATTATCATGTCCAAATTGAATGTTAGCTTAGGGTTTGAGAGGAGATAAATATCTTGAAAAACTCTAGAATTGGCAAGTGTGCTTTTTTGATTAAAAATCTGATTTTTGTTGCCTTATATAGTCCCTTGATGGTCATACTTAGCCACTTTTAATCAATAAATATCATGTTTACTTGGTCAAAGGATGAATGGGTCACTTCCCTTTTTGGGCCATGTCTTTTACTAAAAACTTTTTGGGCCTCTTTTGAGCCCATTAGCACAAGACTAATTCAGCCCACTAAAATTAATGTGTAATACACCAACCATATCATGTTTAAATAATTCCATAATTGTTACGGTAATCAATTAGGTTCGTAAATGTACGGGATGTTACACTATCACACTCACTTGTATTTTGTACACACATGCTACGGGTCTTATGTGCGCGCCAACTAGTTATGACCTGCAGGGGACAAGTCCTTGTCCATGTACCAGATTCCAGAAATCAAAGTCTGCCAGCCTTATATCAGCAATCCCGTGGAGATGTCTAAATACCAGTACATTTCATAATAATAACAGATACCACAACATTCACAACCATAATGATAAAGAACAACTCTTGTAATATCCAAGAAGCTTTCATATAAGTTCATTTATTTGCGATTAACGTTTCGGCTATCAAACAGTCTTTCACTTTCCTTGAAAATGCATTGTACAAGAAATACTACAAGTTAATTATCATACACATATAATACACATTGGGTTTCAACTACATTAAAACCATCACCTACCTCAATCCAAGCTAGCACCACTCAATCAATTAAGCATGAGCCTTGCCTTTCTGTGCAATTTTCACTTGGTCATTCTCTAAAAATATGAAACACAACAATAATCAACCAAATGACCTGCCATGTCAAGGATTACAACGTAATCCCTAACCCTTAAGGCCAAATTCATGATCATTCTCGTTGTTCTGGGGTATTTCTATCATAATTCACCTTAAACCTACCAATTTCATGGTTACATTAGTTACTTATTAACATGCAAGAGTAATTTAATGATTAATAACTAAAACCCAAAGAATTCACACAAACTTTACCCTCTTGAATCAAAAAATTCACCAACTCAAGCTTAAACCCTCCCAAAACCCAAAAACTAGAGACTCTAAGGTTAATTAACTGAAAAAGTAGTTAATGGGGATGGAATACTTACCTTTACGATGGAAAACTAATGAAAATTACAAGAATTGACCTAGACCTTTCCCAAAAATGAGTTTATACTAATAAACCATTTTTGGGGAAATTTCTACATTTACACCAATTTAACCCACTATAGCAGCCTGATCTCGCTATAGCGGGATTGATCGGCACTGACTTCTGCTATAGAAGAAACTTTTATGCTATAGAGAGAGCTTCTATAGCGATATTCCACTCGCTATAGTGGGAGTGGCAAGGCAGAAACTCGGAAATCCTTCTAGTTTCGCCTTTATTGCAACACACCCTCAAACCATAAAATCCCGAAATAACCCTTTTGCATCAAGTTCAATATCGAGAGTTTCACTCACCCGAATTCACTTTTGAAAAGTCCTACGAATTCCTTATAGAATTAACTAACATAAAATTAAGCTAAACTTTATTATATTTACCCAATCCATTCCAGGATTTCCCTAGATCACACCTCGCTCGAATTGTATTCGAAACTACCCTAGCCTAAAATTTTTAACTTTCATTTCGGGGGAAAACTTAACCCAAAATTTTGCATGATTGACTCACCTAAAATGATGAAAAGGGTCATTACAACAGATACCAATTTACCCATCGTTCATCCCCAAACGATCAAACAAGAAAAATGAGCCAAGTCAAGAAGAGAAAGAATACATGTATCTTCAAACAAGTGGGGGTACTTATCCCACATGTCCTTCTCAGTTTCCAAAGTGGCTTCTTCAACCAAATGATGCTTCCATTGGACCTTTACCGACTAAATTTCCTTGGTCCTCAACTTCCAGACATTCCAATAGAGAATAGCAATAGGCTTCTCCTCATAAGTAAGATCTTTTATCTAACAAAATTAAATCCCACTTTATAATGTGTAACACCCCTTATAATCCCAACCCTATGTGACGACATTGAACAATGGTTACCAAGGTGTATTGAAGTAAATTGATGGCATAATTGTGATGTTGTGATGATGGAGAGTGGAAAGTATGAACTTGGTGTGACATGTTCATGGTTTATGATATTTTGGTCAATGTTGGGAATGTTGTGGTATTGTTGGTATGATAATTTCATCAATGGTATTGTCAAGGGGGAAAAGACAATTTTACATGCAAACATGTAATTCATTGACGTCATATGCATTTGTAAGGTAGTTGGTGGTTAATGTTGGTTCCATTATGTACTTGTGTTGTAGAGTGAAACATAAGGATGGAGCGGGAATATTGTATGCACACTTAAGATTGTAGAATCGTATTGAGAATACAAGGTATGTAAGGTTCCTTTTTTTGTATTCTTCTGCAACATATTGTTCACATTAACATTGGGCTTGTTTCAATTCCGAGAGGCTTGAAGTATATCAATTCAGGTTGATGTATATTGTTATTCATATGTATCCTACTCTTAGATGAATGATGATTCACTTATCTCTTATGCATCGATCGAAGTTCCAAATATGTCATAGCGTGGTAATTTCTAAAAGAACTATCTCAAAGAGAGTAATAATGTAAAAGAATCTATTTATTCTTGAAACGCATTTTCCAATAATGTCATGTTCCAAAGTCAAATATTATTATGATTATCTTTGTACCAATCTCTTATGGGTAATGAAGGGAGTAGTGTGCAAGCAAATATACCAATCCCTCAAAAGAAAGAGATTAAGTTAGTTATGTTTGTTGAGTGAAAAAGTGCAGGAAAATCATAGATGTGGGGTGAACACGATTCCAAAGTTCCAACAATATTATAACTCTAAAGTTTCTAGAATGTTATGCTCCAAGTTTCATAATGTTATGACTATCATTATATTAACCTCTTGCAAGTAAAGAAATGAAGTAAGGCGTATATGTGTGTTTCCAATACTATCATGATCCTCAATGTATCAAGCTCTCATAAGTTAATGAATGAATCTCTCCCAAATAAGAAATGAAGAAACATGTGGATATGCATTAACCCACCGAAGAGTGGATGTAGTTAACCCATTGAAGAGTGGATGTAGTTAACCCACCAAAGAGTGGATGTAGTTAACCCACCAAGGTGTGGATGTAGTCATTAACCCACCAAAGAGTGGATGTAGTTAACCCACCTAAGAGTGGATGTAGTTAACCCACCGAAGAGTGAATGTAGTTAACCCACCAAAGAGTGGATGTAGTTATTAACCCACCAAAGATTGGATGTAGTAATTAACCCACCAAAGAGTAGATGTAGTTATTAACCCACCAAAGAGTGGATGCAGTTATTAACCCACCAAGGAGTGGATGTAGTTATTAAAAGGAATCTATCGCATATAGAGAATCTTTTGAAGGCAAGTCTCTTGAGTAAAAGTAACTCTCTCTTGAATAAGGAGGTATATAAAGGATGGTAAATGGCAATAACAGAAGAAATATTCATGGTTCTACAAAAAAAAAGAGTTTATCCACATTTACTATTTCTCTTATATTGACTCCGTTGTTGTTGTTACTATGTATGATAAATTTCTTATGAGCCTTACATACTCAGTACATTCTTTGTACTGAACCCCCTCGGGGGACTTACCTTACATGTTGTAGGTACAGGCATTAGTAGACCTCCTCTGTAGACTGGGGATCATTTGCAGAGTTTTGGTGAGCTCCACTTGGTTCGGAGCTTTCTGGGTCATAGTTGTATATTTGTTTTGATATTGTACATGTTGTATAAAGCGGGGACTTGTCCCGACTTTAAGTTAGTCTTGTAGATGTATCTGGTAGAGGCTTTTGTAGACATATGTAGGTATATGGATGTAAGAGATGAATGTCCGATTTGACTTGATGGCCCCAACGGCCAAGTTTCCTAAATATATATATAACATATGTTTCCATGTTCATGTCTTCTGCATAGTTGCATGAGGTATATTAAGATTCATACGAGGATATGAATACGAAGGTTCATGAGCAAAGATTGGTTCTCTCGGGCCATATCAGCTTCGGGTGCCAGTCCGACCCGAATGGGATTTTGGGTCGTGACAAAAATAGTATCAGAGCAGGTCGTTCTAAGGGTGTCTACAAAGCCGTGTCTGAGTAGAGTCTTACTTATTAATGTGTTGTGCACCACATATATAAGTAGGAGGCTACGGGACATTTAGGATGTTGTTTCTTTTCTTCACTTCTAGATTGTCCAATAGAGCCAGTGTTGTAAGTTGAATTGTATCTGACCAGGGTAATTCTTTTTCTTTGGTATAGTAAAATGCCAATCACAAGAAAAGGTAGAGGTAAAGGGAAGCAGGTGGATGTACCTGCTAAAGAAGGAATGAGTAGATTACCACCTGACCAAAGTTAGCCAAGGTGGAGCTGACGCTGAAATTGCATCACGGTCTTCTTCTACCTTTCCAGCTCCGGAAGAGCCAAGAGGTAGAGAAGTACCCGTAGAACCACCAATGAATGCCACAGATCAAGATTTAAGAAATGCAGTACACATGTTGATGCAGTTAGTGGCTGCACAAACCCAGGGACAAACTGGTCCAATGGTAAATGAAGATGACGCAGCTAGAGCAGCTAGTCGGTGTACACAGGACTTTTTAAAATTAGACCCTCCCTTATTCACAAGGTCTGATCCGAAAGCAGATCCACAGGATTTCGTGGACCAAGTTCAAAGAGCACTAGAGGTGATGCACCTAACAGGTGTAGAAATAGTTGAGCTAGCAGCTTATAGACTAAAGGGCGAGGCTATCTTGTGGTATGAGGACTGGAAAAGATCAAGGGATATTGATGCACTCCCAGCTAATTGGGAAGAATTTAAAATGACATTCCTTGATAATTAACTCCCATATGAGATTTGGGAGGCACGTGCAGACCAATTTCTACATCTGCATCAAGGAAATATGAGTGTGAGAGAATACAGTTTGCAGTTTAATTCCTTGGCTAGATATGCTCCAAATGTAGTAGCCACCATGGAAGATAGAGTCCATCGATATGTGGACAGATTGGAGCCTTATTTGGTACGAGACTGCACTATTGCTGCCTTAAATCAAGATATGGACATAGCTAGAATACAGGCCTTTATACAGAAAATAGAGGATCAAAGGCAAAGAAAGAGGACACAGAAAGCTGAGGAAGGGCCATCAAAATGGGCGAGACCTATGAAGCAGTATATGGTGTCCCCAGGAGAATCTGGATCTCGAATGTTACCGCCTAGACCCTCATCCTCTTATTTCACAGCAGGTGCTCATTCAATCTCAAGGGTCTAGAGGTGGTCGATCTGAACAGAGTAGTGGGATTCATGGATCACAGGCAACGAGATTTTCTCGTCAGTTGTGCCCGCGCTGTGGGAGATTTCATACAGGTGAATGCCGGTTTGATACAAAGTTTGCTTTGTATGTAGTAGGCCAGAACACATGATGAGAGAATTCCCACAGAGGCCTACGGGTAGTATGACATGGCCTACCGGATCAGCCGATGTGACATCGGCAGCTGGTGTACAGTCTGCTGGTTGCGGTAGAGGTGCTAGAAGAGAAGCTAGTTCCAGTGGAACTCAAAATCGCACCTATGCTTTAGTGGACCGTTCGGATGCAGAGGCATCTCCTGATGGAGATACAGGTATATTATCCATATTTGCAAATAATACATATACCCTATCGTATATCACTTCATTGATTACTATAAAAGCTAATGAGACACCAGGGTCATTATTTAAGTCGATTGAACTATCTCCACCTGTTGGTACATTTATTAGAGTTAAAGACATATATCGAAATGGCATAGTAGATGTTTGTGATCATAGGTGATTAAGTACTCCTAAAAGTGTCACCACTAAAAAGGGTAAGGGGGATTTGGAAAGAAAAGATGTGAAATTTGCCGGAGGTGCATAAGAGTTTCATTTCATATTGTTCCCATTGAAATACCTATTGTTATTCTAGACCGACAAGTGAAAAGGTTAATAAGTAAAGAAGTAAATTTTGTAAGAGTTCTTTGGAGAAATCAACAAGTCGAAGAGATCGCATGAGAAGTTGAGAAAACAAAAATGATGAAATCGACGTACCCATATTGTTTCAAATGGAAGAAAAAGTTCAAAGTGTGAAAGTAGACCTATAACAAGTAAATATCCATGAGCCTTAAGTGTCGTTAACATTTGAGGATGAATGTTTCTAAGGGGGGGAGAATGTAACACCCCATATACTCCCAACCCTATGTGACGACGTTGAATTACCTAGGTGTCGAGATGCCATAAGTAAGAAATTTGTAATGTTAGTGATGAGAAAAATTAAAGTTTGGCCTCGTACATGTGATTAGCCCTTCGTAGGAAGTATTTTATGACCTTCTTGGAGCATTTGTGGGGTTCAAAAATGAGGCTAAGAGGACCTCCAAACAAGGTATATTAAATGAAAGAAGTAAGGTAAAGAATAGGACTTGAAGTATCTAACCAAATCTGCGAAGAAAAGTCGAAGAAACGAAAATTTGAAAAAAATTAGAGTGGTGAGTGCCAGAGGGCATTCCAGGCCACTCTGGGCAAAAAATTTTAGCCCAGAGGCAGAAAGCTGGCGCGCCTAAGGGCGTGCCAGGCTGGTTTTGGCCACTTTTTAAAAGTTGGAAATTGTCTAAGTCCCAAGGGTGCCCGGGGACGTACCGAGCCAATTTTTGCCACGTTTCTTCTACAACCACAAGAATATACATGAAATGAGTGAAGTATTATATTGATATGATAAAATTACTCATCAACGAATTTGGCATCAAAATGACAATTTTACCCTTTTGGTCAAAATAGGCCATATGTGGCTAGAATTGCTTGTTTTTGGGATTGAGGCCACGAATATAAATCCTGTGAGTGGGAATATCATTGTAACGCGTATGAAATGAGTTAAATATGAGAAATTTTTGATTTTATTGGGTTAAGCAAATTGGGCTCAAAAAGGGCCCAAAATGAGAAAAAGACATGGGCCAAAAATGGGTCAAATAACCCATTCTTGCCTTGACCTTCTAGACACAACATTAAATTCCACAAGAGTGTCTAAGGATGGAATTAAAGGCCTATAAAACGGGCAAAAATCTGATTTTATTCACTTGGAAACTCTCATGTTTTCTAGATATTTCTCAACTTATATTCTCTCAAACCCTAAGAGTTCAAAGCCAACTTTTGGAGCAAGATCATCATTTTTCAAGCTTGGGTAAGTGATTATTCTTATGGATTAATATATTATATGCATGGGAGAGTATGTAAATAATGTTGGTTATGCTTGGAAGTGTTGAATATGGCACTTTGTGTTTTTGTAAAAGATGCGTCATCTATGGAATTGAAACTTGAAAGATGACTTGTTGTCTTGATGAAAGTTCATGGTATGGATGAAATATCAACATGTATGGTGTGATTATGGTCCTAAACTTGTTATTTTTCTATAAGTGTAACTTATGGGATTTTGGCCGATTTATTGTTGTGAGGTGTATTGAAGTAAATTGATGGCATAATTGTGATGTTGTGATGATGGAGAGTGGAAAGTATGAACTTGGTGTGACATGTTCATGGTTTATGATATTTTGGTCAATGTTGGGAATGTTGTGGTATTGTTGGTATGATAATTTCATCAATGGTATTGTCAAGGGGGGAAATGACAATTTTACATGCAAACATGTAATTCATTGACGTCATATGCATTTGTAAGGTAGTTGGTGGTTAATGTTGGTTCCGTTATGTACTTGTGTTGTAGAGTGAAACATAAGGACGGAGCGGGACTATTGTATACACACTTAAGATTGTAGAATCGTATTGAGAATACAAGGTATGTAAGGTTCCTTTTTCCGTATTCTTCTGCAACATATTGTTCACATTAACATTGGGCTTGTTTCGATTCCGAGAGGCTTGAAGTATATCAATTCAGGTTGACGTATATTGTTATTCATATGTATCCTACTCTTAGAGTAATGATGATTCACTTATCTCTTATGCATCTATCGAAGTTCCAAATATGTCATAACGTGGTAATTTCTAAAAGAACTATCTCAAAGAGAGTAATAATGTAAAAGAATCTATTTATTCTTGAAACGCATTTTCCAATCATGTCATGTTCCAAAGTCAAATATTATTATGATTATCTTTGTACCAATCTCTTATGGGTAATGAAGGGAGTAGTGTGCAAGCAAATATACCAATCCCTCAAAAGAAAGAGATTAAGTTACGTATGTTTGTTGAGTGCAAAAGTGCAGGAAATCATAGATGTGGGGTGAACACGATTCCAAAGTTCCAACAATATTATAACTCTAAAGTTTCTAGAATGTTATTCTCCAAGTTTCATAATGTTATGACTATCATTATATCAACCTCTTGCAAGTAAAGAAATGAAGTAAGGCGTATATGTGTGTTTCCAATACTATCATGATCCTCAATGTATCAAGCTCTCATAAGTTAATGAATGAATCTCTCTCAAATAAGAAATGAAGAAAGACGTGCATATGCATTAACCCACCGAAGAGTGGATGTAGTTAACCCACCGAAGAGTGGATGTAGTTAACCCACCAAGGAGTGGATGCAGTCATTAACCCACCAAAGAGTGGATGTAGTTAACCCACCAAAGAGTGGATGTAGTTAACCCACCGAAGAGTGGATGTAGTTAACCCACCAAAGACTGGATGTAGTCATTAACCCACCAAAGACTGGATGTAGTTATTAACCCACCAAAGAGTGGATGTAGTTATTAACCCACCAAAGGGTGGATGTAGTTATTAAAAGGAATCTATCGCATATAAAGAATCTTTTGAAGGCAAGTCTCTTGAGTAAAAGTAACTCTCTTTTGAATAAGGGGGTATATAAAGGATGGTAAATGGCAATAACAGAAGAAATATTCATGGTTCTACAAAAAAAAAAAGAGTTTATCCACATTTACTATTTCTCTTATATTGACTCCGTTGTTGTTGTTACTATGTATGATAAATTTCTTATGAGCTTTACATACTCAGTACATTCTTCGTACTGACCCCCCTCGGGGGACTTACCTTACATGTTGTAGGTGCAGGCATTAGTAGACCTCCTCTGTAGACTGGGGATCATTTGCAGAGTTTTGGTGAGCTCCACTTGGTTCGGAGCTTTTTGGGTCATAGTTGTATATTTGTTTTGATATTGTACATGTTGTATAAAGCAGGGACTTGTCCCGACTTTAAGTTGGTCTTTTAGATGCATATGGTAGAGGCTTTTGTAGACATATATGGGTATGTGGATGTAAGAGATGAATGTCCGATTTGACTTGATGGCCCGGCCCCAATTGCCTAGTTTCCTAAATATATATATAGCATATGTTTCCATGTTTATGTTTTCAGCATAGTTGCATGAGGTATATTAAGATTCATATGAGGATATGCATACAAAGGTTCATGAGCAAAGATTGGTTCTCTCGGGCCATATCGTCTTCGGGTGCCAGTCTGGCCCGAATGGGATTTCGGGTCATGATATAATGTAATCCCCATCCCCATGATATCTCTTCAGTATGGATACTTGGAACACCGGATGGATGCCCGGCAAGCTTGGCGACAATGCCAACATGTACACAACCGGACCCATATTATCAAGAACCTCGAATGGACCAATATATTGAGGGCTCAGCTTGCCCTTCTTGCCAAACCTCATAACTCCCTTCATAGGAGATACCTTTAGAAAAACTTATTCACCAACTTTGAATGACATGTCTCTGACCTTATGGTCTGCATACTCTTTTTGCCTGCTTTGGGCTGCCAAAAAATTGGTTTGGATGAACCTCACCTTTTCCTAAGCTTCCATCACCAACTCACTGCCTAAAGGCCTCACATCACCAGTCTCAAACCATCCTATAGGCAATCTACACCTTATCTCATAGAGTGCCTCGAATAGGGCCATGTCAATACTTGAGTGATAGCTGTTGTCATATGAAAACACATACAATAGCAAGAACTGATCCCATGGACACCAAAGTTAATCACACATGCCCTCAACATGTCCTCAAGAACCTGAATCATTCTCTCCAACTGTCCATCAGTCTGAGGATGAAAAGTTATGCTAAAAAGAAGTTAGGTGCCCAACTCTTCATGCAACCTGTCCCAAAATATAGAAGTGAATTGCGTACCTCTGTCTGAAATGATGGAAAGGGGCACCCCATGCAGCCTTACTATCTCCCTGACGTAGATCTTGGCCAACTGCTTAGAGCTGAAATCCACTATAACCGAAATGAAGTGGGTTGCTTTAGTCAGCCTATCTACTATATCCAAATTGAGTCATGCTTTCCCAAGGTCTTAGGAAGACCTACCACAAAATCCATAGGTATCCTCTCCAACTTCCACTCTGGAATGGGTAACTTTTGGAGTAATTCCACAGTCCTTTGATTCTCATACTTTACCTGCTAACAATTATGGAATTTAGATACATACTCTACTGTGTCCCTCTTCATCCCAAGCCACTAATAAAGCTGTCTCAAGTAACGGTACATCTTGGTTGCACCTGGATGAATAGAATACCACAAACTATGAGCTTCAACAAGCATATTTTTAATCAAATCAATAACCCGAGGAACACATATCTGTCCTTTAAACCACAACACTCCATATGCTTCAAGTGTGGCGTCTTAAGCCTCTCCAAACGTCACCTTGTTCCAGAGTTTCAATTTCACATCCTCAAACTGTTTGGCCTTAATTTCGTCAAGGAAGGTTGACTTTACCTCAATACTAGCCAATACTCCACCCCTCTCTGAAACACCAAATTGTATGAACTGAGATTCTAGAGCTTGAAACTCTCTAGCCAAGGGTCATCTTGACACCATCAAACAGGCCAAACTACCCATACTTACCGCTTTCCAGCTTAATGTACCTGCCGCTATATTAGGCTTGCTCGGATGATAATGGATGTTCATATCATAGTCTTTCAACAACTCCATCCATCTTCTATGTCTCAAGTTCAAATTTCTTTGCATGAACATATATTGCAGGCTACGATGGTCTCTGAACACCTCTCACTTGATACCACAAAGATAGTGTCTCCAAATCTTAAGTGCAAACACCACTGCTAACAACTCCAAGTCATGAGTTGGGTAATTCTTTTCATAAGGCTTCAACTGCCTCAAAGCATAAGCAATGACATCCCTATACTGCATCAACACAACACCCAAACCGAAAATCTAAGCATCACAAAACACAACAAAATCCTTACTTTCAACCAACAATGATAGAATAGGAGTTGTAGTCAAAAGTGTCTTGAGCTTTTGAAAGCTCTCCTCACACTTATCCGACTATATAGATAGCACCTCCTTTTGAGTCAACCTTGTCAAGTGAGTAGAAATAGAAGCAAAATTCTTGACAAACCTGTGGTAATAAGTAGCAAGACCCATGAAGCTCCTAACCTCAGTCACAGAGCTAGGCCGAACCCAACTCTAAATCGCCTTAATTTTCTGGGGATCTACCATCACCCTTTTTTCTGATACCACATGCCCCAAGAAGGAAATTGAAAACAATCAGAACTCATATTTTGAGAACTTTGCATACAACTGCTTCTCCTTCAAAATTCCCAAGACAATGTGAAAATGACCTACATGCTCCTCCTTGCTCTTAGAGTAAACCAAAATATCATCAATAAAAACTATCGCAAAAGAATCCAAGAAAGACTTGAAAATATAGTTCATCAAGCTCATGAAGGACGCCGGTGCATTGGTCAACCCAAAAGACATCATTAGGAACACATAGTGCCCATACAGAGTCCTAAATGTTGTCTTGGGTATATCCTCAGGCTGAATTTTCAGGTGATGATAACCTGACCACAAGTCTATCTTGGAGAATACCGAAGCACCCTATAACTGGTCAAAGAGATCATCAATATGAGAAAAGTGATACTTATTCCTGATGGTAACCTTGTTCAACTGCCTGTTGTCAATGCACATCCTCGTTCTTCTATCTTTCTTTTTAACGAATAACACTAGAGCACCCCAAGGTGAAGCACTAAGATGGATAAATCCCTTATCAAGGAGTTCCTGTTACTGAGTTTTAAGTTCCCTCAATTCCATCAGAGCCATGTGATATGGATGGATAGAAATTGGGTGAGTGCCTCGACTCCAAATCAATACAAAAATCAATATCCCTGTCTGAAGGAATACTAGGAAAATCCATAGGAAATACCTCCTTAAACTCAGAAATCATAGGAATAGACTCAATAAAAGGTAACTCCACACTAACATCCCAAAGATGAGCCAGGATGGCTGAACACCCCTTCCCTACTAGTTTTCTAGCCCGAACAAAAGAAATAATTTTCACCGACTTAGACATACACTTCTTCCCACTCTAGTTTACCCATGCCTATCATTTCTAGAGTCATTGTCTTAGTATTACAGTTCAAGACAACATGATATGGAGATAACCAAGTCATACCTAAAATGATGTCAATATCAAGCATGTCTAAAATTATCAAATCTACCCAGGTATGAAAACCCATAAACAATACAGAACATGAACGATACACATGGGTTACCCCCACAGAATCTCCAATCAGGGTAGAAACATACACAGGAGATTCAAGGATATCAAAAACCAAATCTAGACCCAAAGCAAATCTAACAGATACATAAGAACTCAGATCAAACAAAATAAAAGCCATCCAGTCACAAACAAGAATAGTACCTATAATAACAGCATCAGACGTCTCAGCCTTGGTCTTGCCTGGGAAGGCATAATAGTAAGATCTATCATCAAGATAGGTAAACTCACTAGCTGACTATGTTCTACCCTTCCCTGCATTACCACTACCTCTGTTTCCACCACGACCTCCCTGATTATTACCACATCCACCTTGTGGATGACCTTTATCATTACCACCTCCACCTCTACCTGCCAGAACCACAACTTTGGTCTATTGTTGTGCCTAATTACCTTCCTACCTCAAAGTACATTCCCTCTTAAAGTGCCCTACAACACCACAATAATAACTACCTCGCTCAAGAAAAAGCTTGTTGGCGGAAGAATATGAGGCACCTTGGCCCTTAACAATTAGAGTTTATTGAATAGCACCTGAATAATCATCTGTAGAGGCCAGCAAAGTTGGCTAAATAAGGCAAGCCGAATGAACCTACTGGTTGTGACCCCTAGAATATGAACCGCTGAAGTTACCCGTATTTCGGGACTTCTTAGCTAATAACGTTCCTGGCCAGCCTGCTGAACTCCTTCAAGCTTTTTCACATAATCAGATACATCATTGAAGCTCTTACCTGTAGATGTCATGTGAACAGACAAAATGTGAAGATTAGTTTTCAAACCTTTAACATATAACCATATCCTCTCTACCTCAGTGCCCTATAGCTGGGTAGCATAGCGAGACAAAGCATGGAACTTGGCCCCATAGGTCACAATTGACATACTGCCCTATGCAGGGGCCAAGAACTCATCTTTCTTATGGTCATGAAGGATGCGAGGCACATACTTCTCCAAAAATAGGGCATGAAATTGGGCCCAAGTCAATGAAGGTAAAACTAGTGACCGACACTTAACATAGGCTCTTCACCACTCTTTGGCATCCCCTTGCAGTTGGAAAGTCACGAACTCAACACCATGCTGTTGCACAATCCCTAACTTATGAAGCCTCTCATAGAATATAATGATAAACTCAAATGCATCCTCAGTATCATGAAATAAAGGTGGTTTTATTTTCATAAACTTGGTCAACAACTCATGTTTAGCCTAATACGGGATGGGGAAACATATCAATACCTGAAGCCTCATCTATTCTGGGAGATAAAGTGGAAATGGGATGAGCACCCAAAACCTGAAAATTCAGCACAGTGGGGGTAGCTCCAGTACCAGCTAACCCACTCACAAAAACCAAAACCTGTTGAACAACCTCAGAAGATAATGGAATAAGGACTGCACCTCCAGCCAGTGCTGCCACCTATGGTCCCAAACCATCCTCATCCACTGCCTCAGCCTCTTTAAAATGATCTTGGAGTGGGAGAGATGATACTTACCTCTAATGGGCATGGTTAGCTGCTGTCTGAGCTCTACTCTTGGCAGGTGTTGCTCTCCCCCTTCCCCTTCCCCTTCCCCTTCTCATACCTCATCCTCATCCCCACACAGCTGGTTCCACAACAGGAGCTGCTGGAGCTAGGGCTGCTACTGTCGCTCCATTTGACCTAGTGTTCACCATTTATGGATAAAAGAATGAAGAGGGTCAGATACAAATTTAGATCACCAGCTACCAATTGGAATCAAGTAATAGCACGAAAGAAGAAAGAAAGGATAGTTTCCTAAAGGTCCTATAGCCTCTCGAAGAAAAGTAAAGACGTCTCCGTACCGTTTCACAAGACTCTACTAGACCCATTTTGGTATGACGAGATCAACGAACCTAGGGCTCTGATACCAACTTTGTCACGATCTAAACCCATCGTGAGTGGAACCCACACTAAACCCCCAGGTGGGAAAATGAACCAACATCATAAGGCAATTAACCCTTAGCCTCAAAATAGGCAACTAAACCCAATTCCATTAAATAAGAACAATATACAATAACATAAAGAAATAATGAAGAAACTAATCTGCTAGAAACTGAAAGTCATCATACCAAAACCTTATCAAGTGTCAAAAGAAAGGGGATGTAACCCCAAAACCAAAATAATTCAAGTTCGGAACAACTAGACCAGAAAACTAAAGAGAAACCCATGGTAGCCCAAAAGTTGCAGGTCAAAAATCACTGGAATATGCTCTACACTCAACAAAAAGAAGAGCACGTGTAGTATCAGCACACAAAAAACAACGATATGCCAGTAGGGTTATCGGTCAATCCAAAATGAGAAATATGGACACATAACCAAAAATAGTACAACAAGACAGCCATGAACCCTGTCATGCAACTATCTTTCAAGTTCATAATGATTAACCTTGTAAACAAGTACAACATGAAGTTTAGTCAAATAGAGTCAACAAGGATAACCAATCAAATCAAGACCAACAACAATGACTCCAAGTCAACAACCTTGACACAACTATCATAAAGACCATTTTTTATTTATGCAAGTAATAAACAACATAGAGCCATGTAACAACTTACAAACAACCCAGACCACTCAAGGATCCTTGATAACAACAACAATAGCAATAATATGCATTTCGGTAAGAAACCACCTTAGCAATTAAGCATACATACCTGATTCACTCAAGGAACAGATAAAATCAAGAAACACATAATCCCTGGCTCACTCAAGGAACCGTCACACTCACATTTACCTTGTACACACATGCTAAGGATCTTATGTGTGCGCCCAATAGTCATGACCTGCAAGGGACAAGTCCTTGTCTATGTACCAAATTCCAGACATCAAGCGTCTGCCAACCTTATATCACTAATCCTATGAAGCAGTCCAAATACTAGTACATTCTATAATAATGACAGATACCACAACAATACAATCATAATGGTAAAGAACAACTCTTGTAATATCCAACAAGCTTTCATCTAAGTTCATTGTATGCGATTAACATTTAGGTTATCAAACAGTAATTCACTTTCCTTGAATATATATTGCACAAGAAATACTACAAGTTAGTTATCATGCACATATAACACACATTGGGTTTTAACTATATTAAAACTATCACCTACCTCAATCCAAGCTTGGACCACTCAATTAAGCTTGAGCCTTGCCTTTTCGTTTGATTTTTGCTTGGTCGTGGTCTAAAAATATGAACACAATAATAATAAATCAAATGACCTACCATGTCAAGGATTACAAGCTAATCCCTAACCCCCAAGCCTAAAATCATGATCATTCTCCCCCCTCCCCCCTCCCCTCCCCCCCATTCTAGGGTTTTTCTATCATAATTCACCTTAAACTTACCAATATCATGGTTACATAAGTGAATTATTAACATGCAAGAGTAATTTAATGATTAATAACGAAAAACTAAAGGTTTCACACCAACTTTACCCTCTTGCACCAGAAAAATCGCTAAGTCAAGCTTAAACCCTCCCCAAAACTCATAAACTAGTGTTTCTAAGGTTAATTAACTGAAAAACTAGTTAATGGAGATGAAATACATACCTTTATGATAAAAATTGATGGAAAATTGATGAAAATTGTCAAAATTGCCCTAATCTCCAAAAATGAGTTTAGAATTAGGGGTGTGAAAAAATCAATTTAACCGATAAACCAAACCAAAAAAAAAGTTATTGATTTATCGGTATCGAGTTATTGATTTCACGATTTCTAAATGGTTTTATAAAAATATTTATTGGGCTATAGGTTCAGTTTGCGATTTTAAGATTATAGTTAATGGTTGAACAGATAACCCAATAAGAATATATAAAAATTATATTTTTATCCTTATTTATATTATAGTGGCTTTATATATTAAATACATATCCTATTGTTTTCACATTTTATATTTATTGTCTTACTGCTGTTATTTTCTTGTTAAAGCCATAGGTTTTGTGGGACTCTCCCCATCAATGTAAACTATAAATCGACATTGTTTTTCTTTTGAGAGATCGTTACCATTGCTACTACATTTAAGTTCGCTACTTAACCAAAAAGAAAATTAGTTTGTTTTAGTAGTAACATATTTGCATTTGCTTCTACATGTAATTTTTGTAGACTTTTATGTATGAAGGTAGTGTATATACAAATATATGAAAACAAGAAAAGAAAGTAAAAAAGAAATAGAGGAGCATTTTCTTATCAGTTTAACAGAAAACCGAACCATTAAGGATCAAAAATTGATAAATCAAAAATCGATAACAAATATCTTTATTGGTCTAGTTATTGGTTTAGCGTGTTTTCAAACCAAAAATTGATAAATCAAACTGATAATACTCAAAATCGAATCGAACCAAACCGATGAACACCCCTATTTAGAATAATAAATCATTTTTAGAGAAATTTTGTTCATTTACAGTGATTTACCCTGCTATAACGGCCTGATGCTGCTATTGTGGGATTGACCGACGCTGACATCCGCTATAGAGGGAATTTTTCCGCTATAGAAGGAGTCGCTATAGTGACATGACACTCGCTATAACGAAAGTGGCGAGGCAAAAACTCATAAATCCGTCCAATTTTGCCTTTTTTGTGACACCCTCAAACCATGACATTTTCGGACTAACCTCTTTTGCATCAAATTTGATATCTGGAGTTCTACTCACCCATTTTCACTTCTGAAAAGTCCTATGAATTCCTTATTGATTTAGCTAATATAAAATTAAGATAAACTTTATTATATTTACCCAATACATTTCTGTATTGCCCTAGACCATACCTCGCTCTGATTTTATTCGAAACTAGCCTAGCGTTAAATTTTTAACTTTCATTTTGAGGGAAACTTAACCCAAAATTTTGTACAATTGACTCACCCATAACGATTAAAAGGGTCGTTACGGGTAAACATCTCCAGAAGCTTCTGTTATTGATCCTATGGAAGAAGTTGTGTCTTTGATTTTGTGCTTTCTGTTAGTAGCTCTTGTACCTATTTCGACTAGTTCCTTGGGAAATATTTAAAGTTGTAATTAAAGTTTTAGTAAATTGGTTGTAATAAATAAAAGAACTTTATTGTTTCTTATTGACTTCCGCATTTATTTGAAATGGGTGGTAAGGATTCTCCTATTTAGGTGGATTAAAGTAGGTGCCTGCATGATCCGGTTAGTGGGGTCATGACACACATATTGAATACTAAGGCAAGGATACTAAATAAGTATAGCAATGAATTATTGAATAGTTACAACTTTTGTTCTTCTTTTTTAAAACTTTTCCTCTCCATAAAGCAATTCATATAAAGGAAAATGTAAAGCATCTTATTTAAATATATCTCCCTTCCTCGCTTTATTGGGACCCAAACTTTGGTTCTTGCTGATTTCTATGTACTCAAGGCTTAATGTTATACTTTTGTGGTAATAATCTAAGCTTACTGATAATAGATAATAGTGTAAACTGAGTCTTTCCTGTCTTTACCAAATTATTATTCTTTCATTTCATATCACAAAAATTTATCATTTGCTCGAAAAATTTCGACCTCATCACTATTTATATAACTGAACTACTTACTTTCCTTGCAACATTTTCCTCTTTAGACCAAATCTACATATTTAATTATTAAACAAGTGATTTATTTTTTTTCCTACAGAACAAGCATTGAATCTGGCCATAAGCTTAATTACATTTTTCTTGACAGCCTAACCATTATTGATCAAGCTATATTACCACAACAGACAATTGACATAAGCACAACTGTCTGTTCAACAATGTTTCTGATGTCAAGAAAAATTAGTTCTTGCTGGCTCAACACATTTTTTGCCTATTGCTCCGACTCCACTACTCCACTAGCAAATTGAGCTTATCACTAATCTTCACTGGATTTTTGTTGAAGATAAATCTTTTATACATATTGAAGTATACTTTATTATAGATTTCATTGAGAGCTTAATATGGAGGTTGCAGTGTTTGATCCTTGAAGGCTGAATACAGTAGATCGTTCTGTTTAATAAAATTCTCGTGAGTATGAATTTTTCTGTCTTTCTTTTACTCTCCAGAGACAAGATAATATCGAACTTGGAAAATATTAAAATTTAGAATTTTTTCAGAATATCTAAAAAATATGTTATGATATTTTGAGACATATGATCACTGCATTGACCGTAAGAAACTAAAAGCTGGAGATCGTAGGCTGCATCAGGAAAATTTTGTTAGTGACCTTGGGATTGAACACTTGCAAATTATCCGAGATATTTTTATGATATAATCGGAATGATTATATTTATTTTTTATTTCTCACAGTGGGGATCCCGATATGTGTGTACCATTCACTAGTTCACAAAAATTAATAACATCAATTGAAAATAAGATTGTGGATGAATCTGGGCCATGGTATATAATTAAACAAGTTACAAGTAGGTCTGTCTCTTCATCTTCTAAATCTTATTCATGTTCAACTTTTCTAATGTGTTGTGATTCGGTAAAGATAAATTTTAAATGCTTAAATATTTATGCAGTTACATACAGGGTTTTGACAATCCCACTTCTTTTGACTATTAAGATATGTTTATATAAAAAAAAATTCTTTAATTTAATTGATTTCTTGAATCTTCAAGGAACTGACGAGCTAGAGTATATTCCACGAGATGCATTGGCATTGTACACTTACTAACTACAGGGCAAGAGCCTATGATAATATGAATTAGAGATACAAGAGATAGATTTCTTTTCCCTGTGACAAACAAGAGAAATTTATAAAAGAAAAAAGAAAATAAGGGAAAAGGATATTGAATTTTTACCATATATTTAAAGATATAAATCTCAAGTTCAACATATCTCCTATCTTTACGAAGAAACTTTTGTTTACTAAAGCTTGTGTATTTTTGAGTTTTAGATCAATTTGTTGAATCTCAACACATACACAGAGTCAAAATGCAGCGAAAAAATAAATAGGAACGTACCTTCAGCCATTTTTGTTCAAGTGTTGTTGATAATCGTGTTCGCCTGCCAAGAACTATAAGAATAAAGAGATAGAGAAGAAGAAACCTATAGAGTCTTCTAGCCTATGCCTATCAAAGTTATGCCAGACTGATGGAGTCACAGGAGTATTTATAGGTAGGCTAGGGACTCTTAGGCAAATAACTTAACCCTAGGGACTTTCATAATTATTTTTTGCCATCAAAGAAATACCATATATGCATAAATTGGAGAAAAATTAATTGACTGATTTATTACTTTACTTGGGAGACAAGATAATATTTAATTATCAAACTATGTGGGTCACTAATAAGAAATATTCTTACATTCTCCCACTTGACCCACATATTAAAATTAGACAATCCTTTATGAGTGAAAATAAACAATATGGTCATAAACGCATATTCACTCAACTTAATAGTTATGCAACAATCACTTTTATCAAGAAAATATTAATACAAGAATCATGGCGGTCATACTCTTAATCAAGCACTTCCTTCCATGTATTACAACGTACAATATATTCTAAATAAAGTGTCCAACAACTTTATACATGATCTTAATATAAGTCATTCAGAGTCCAACTTTATTTGATCCAATGATCACTTTATAATACATGAAAATCAAAATATGCACGTTCATGTATAACAAAAGTGATAATGTCTAGACAAACTGTTAGAGAATAGAGCAAGACTACAATGAGTTACTAAGTCCCATACGGGTTGCATGATCCTTGAAAACATTAGCTGGTAATCCTTTAGTCATAGGATCAGCATTCATCAAAGTTGTACTAACATGTTCAAAACTCACATCTTGCTTCTTGACATGATCTCTAACCATCAGATACTTTATGTGGAAGTGCTTACTTTGGCTACCACTCTTATTGTTCTTTGAAAATAATTTCACAGCTGAATTATCACAAAACATTCTCAATGGTCTCGCAATAAAATTGACAACTTTAAGGCCTGAAGTAAAATTCGTCAACCATAACGCCTGTGATGTAGCTTCATAGCATGCTATAAATTTAGCTACCATCATGGATGTTGCAACAATAGTTTGCTTGACACTTCTCCAAGATACAGCACCTCCAGCAAGAAGGAAAATGTATCCAGAAGTAGATTTACCACTATATTTACATCCACCCAAATCGGAGTCTGAATAGCCAAGGACTTTCAATGAGTCAGAATATTGTATGTAAGCTTAAGATCCTTGTTTTCTTGCAAATATCTCAAAACCCTTTTACCAGTTTTCCAATGATCAAGACCAGGATTACTTTGATATCTACCAAGCATTCCTACTACAAAGTCAATATCAGGTCTAGTATAGACCTGTGCATACATAAGGCTTCCAACAAGTAAAGCATATGGAATGCCATTCATTTGCTCTTGTTCCAATACATTTTGTGGACATTGATTCAATGAGAATTTGTCACCTTTAATGATAGGTGTTGCTATAGGTGAACAGTTTTTCATTCCACATCTTTCCAAAACTCTATCAATGTAGGCACTTTGAGCTAGTCCAAGCAGTCATTGAGATCTATCTCTATGAATCTCTATGCCAATGACATATGAGACCATTTCAAAATTCTGGATAAGAAATTGTTTCGTCTCATGCAACAACCCCAAATCACTACTCGCAAATAAAATGTCATCCATATATAGGACTAGAAAAATATATTTGCTCCCACTTATCTTAAGGTATATACATTGATCAATGATGTTCTCCGTAAATCCGAATGAAGAAACAACATTATGAAATTTAATATACCATTAGCAGGAAGCCTGTTTTAGTCCATAAATAGATTTATTCAACTTGCAAACAAGGTGACTTTCATCTTTATCACAAAATCCATTAGGCTGACGCATGTATATCTCTTCTTCAAGATCTCCATTCAAGAAAGTCATTTCCACATCCATTTGACGTAGCTCTAAATCAAAGTGAGCTACTAATGTCATGATTATCCCTAATGAATCTTTCTTTGATACAGGAGAGAAAATTTTATGGTAATCAATACCTTCCTTTTGAGTGAAACCCTTGGCTACAAGTCTAGCTTTATGTCGTTCAACATTACCAGATGAGTCTCTTTTGGTTTTATATACCCATTTGGATCCTATAGTAGAGACTCTTTAAGGTAATTCAATGAGATTCCAGACTTTATTTTTAGCTATAGATTCCAACTCTTCTTTCATGGCATCATACCAAAGTGTGGAGTTTCCTCCACTCATGGCTTCTGAAAAGGAAGATGGATCATCTTTTAGTCCAATATCATAATCAGACTCTTGGAGATATACAACATTGTTACTAGAAATTGCTGGTTTACAAACTCTTGAGGATTTCCTTACTTCCACTTGTTCAGATGTTCTTTCAACAATCGGTTCAGGTAAAGCAGGTTGCTCTTCATGCGGCTCATCTAGTGGTTCCTTTATCTCTTTTAGTTCCACCACTTGATTTGAACCACTCCTACTTACTGTATATTCCTCAAGAAATTTAGCATTTCTAACCTCAATAATTTTAGAAGAATGAGAAAGACAATAAAATCTAAATCCTTTAGAGTTAAGCACATAGCCTATAAAGAAACCGCTTATTATTCGTTCATCCAACTTTTTTAACTGTGGGTTATAAACCCTCACTTCAGTTGGACATCCCCAAACATGTAAATGGCTTAAACTAGGTTTCCATTCTTTAAATAATTCAAAAGGTATCTTGGAGATAGCCTTGGATGGAACCCTATTTAAAATATACACAGCAGTTTTTAAGGCTTCACTCCATAAGGATAAAGATAAACTTGATCTGCTAATCATGCTTCTTACCATGTCCATTAATGTTCGGTTTCTTCTTTCTTCCACACCATTTTGTTGTGGTGTTCTTGGCATGGTATATTGAGCAATTATACCTTCCTTTTCAAGGAACTCAGCAAATGGGCCTTTAACTTGTCCCTTTTCTATGTACCTACCATAATATTTTCCACCCCTATCAAATCTTACAATTTTGATTTGAGCTCCAATTTATTTCTCTGCTTCTGTTTTAAAAACTTTAAAAGCATCAAGTGCTTCTGATTTATTAAACAAAAAATAGAGATACATATATCTTGAATAGTCATTAATAAATGAGATAAAATATCTCTCACCATTCAAGCAAGGGGTAGGAAAAGGTCAACAAATATTTGTATGTATGATCTCAAGCAATTGAGAACTCCTTTTGGCACCTTTAGTGGATTTATTGGTCTGCTTACCCTTTATGCAGTCCACACAAGTTCCAAAGTCAGAAAAATCAAGAGCTTCAAGAACTCCATCATTAACTAACCTTTTGATTCTTTCAATAGAGATATGTCCCAATCTGTTGTGCCAAAGACTTGATGAGTTCTTATTGATAATACATTGCTTAGTGCCAATTTCTTTATCATGCAGAGTTAAGACATTACATTCAGTCGTGGGGGCTAGCTCAAATTTAAATAACTTTCTATACAAATTTCCAAAACCAACAACTTTATTGCCTTTCAATAGTTTCATTGTAGACAAATGAAAACTGAAATCATAACCAGCTATTAATAGTCTAGAAAGAGAAATTAAATTCCTAGAATACGATGGAACATAAAAAGTGTTTTCTAAATCTAATTGAAAACCATTTTTTAAAATAAGCTTACAAGTCCCCATGCCTTCCACATGTGATGTTGTCCTATTGCCAGAATAAACATTTTGTTCACTTCCCGTCGGCTTCCTTAGAGTTAGAAAACCCTGCATGGTTTTGGTAATATGAGTTATGAAACCAGAATCGATCCACCATGTATTATCAGAACCTTTAATAAAATTAGATTCATAACATACAAAGATAAAATTACCTTTCTTCTAAAGCCACTTCTTGTATTTCAAGCAATCTTTCTTCCACTGTCCCTTCTTTCTGTAGAAACAGCAAGTGTCTTTGTCAAGACTGTCTTTCTTCTACATAGGAATACTTTTTCCCTTCATTGCATTTTTCTTATCATGAGTCACCAAATTAGCACTTTCAGGTATCTTATGCTTCAAACTCTCCTCTTCTTTCCCACACATGGTCAAGAGTTCATTGATTTTATCTTTATGTGTGTTGTAAGATATCTTGAACGGGGCATATTCTCTAGCAAGAGAGTTGAGAATAAAATGCATAAGAAATGGTGCAGACATATCAACCTCAAGGGACTTGAGTTTAGCAGCAATATCTCTCATCTCCATAATGTGCTCATGCACTATACGACTTCTATCAAATGTCATACTTGAGAGCCTCTTCATAAGGGTGCTGGCCAACGCCTTGTCAGAGCTTACAAATTGTTCATCAATTGCCTTCATGTAAGCTTTGACATTGTCATTGTTAGGGATGGAACCTCTAATGTTTTGGCTTATATGAGTTTTTATGAACATTAAGCTCAAGCGATTGGATCGCTCCCACCGCTCATAAGAAGCCTTAGCCTCTGGCGTACTTGATTCTGTGGGCTTAGGTGGTCTTTCACACGGAGTGCCAGATCCAGATTCAAACACCCTAAAGTGAGAAGGTCTTTTTTCTTCCATTCAGTAAAGTTGTCACCAGACAATATTGGAATTCGAGCATTTTCGTTAAATAGAGCAGTAGGAAAAGTTATGTTAACTGCAAAACAAGGATACACATACATAAGCTATGAAATATATAACCATCAAAATGAATCGCGTAAATACTGATTCTTAAGTAAATTCTAAACCTTCTTGTTGGCAGAGGTTGCAACCCATGTATAGAATTACTTAACTTTATTAGACTAGTAAACCAAATAAAAAAACCAAAATAATCCATACCTATGGACATTAGGATAATTTTTAAGCAGAAAGGTTTACTACCTCATTCCAATTAATCTAACCAAACTAATTACCTCCCTGTGGGGTAAGGATACTATTTTGATAAGATAATCGGATTTTATTAGATGCCATTATTATCACTTAACTTTATGTGATCAAAGAATTTGGTTTTTCTTTATATCAAATACCCAAGATGTTGTGGCTAACCCAAGTATATGACAAAAGAATTAAAAAATGACATCTTACAATAAATAATTAACTTAAACTTGATGTTAATTATCAAAATACAAAAATGGATTGAATGGGCAGAGCCTACATCAAAGCAATCCTTTGTATAAAGCATCTCAAAGTATTTAACTTTAACAATTAACTTATATATATAGTTAATTAATCACAATGCTAAAACCGGATTGAATAGGCATAGCCTACATCAAAGTAATCCAGTGTACAAAGCATCTCATGTTAATCGGGAAAAATCGTACAATAAAGAAATAGGTTGAGCCTACATGTCCTTCGTTAAAATTGTAATTCGTTGTTACTTTAACAATAGTAGAACTTCAGACATGGACGATGCAAATAAGATTAAAATCTTCACAAAGAAGTGATTCTTCCAGAACATAAAATTCTGATAAAAATTTTTTAATTTTAATCCAAAACAAAGTTGGAACAGAAACATAAAATCAAACAAAAATTCACATATTAAGATCACAACTTCATATTCTAAGATGGTCTCATGTTAAAAGTAAACAAATAATGTTACTGGAACATAAATTTGAATGCATGGCCTTAATCGTGGCAGGACTATTAATATCAAATTTGAACAATTACATTCCAATATCAATTGTTTCTATGATACCAAAGCTAAAGAACAAACATTAAGTTTGGTAGATATGCAACAAATCACAAAAATTGCTTACCAAGAAACACAAGTTTTACATATTAAAAACCTCACCGTCTGGTTAATTTTGTAACAGTTTTTAAGAAACTACTACAATTTATGAACATATTTGGACACCAAACAATACAGCTAAAGGCAGGCTCTGATACCACATGTTGAATTTCAACACATACACAGAGCCAAAACACAGCGAAAAAACAAATAGGAACGTACCTTCAGCCATTATTGTTCAAGTGTTATTGATAATCATGTTCGCCTTGCCAAGAACTATAAGAAGAAAGAAATAGAGAATAAGAAACCTATAGAGTCTTCTAGCTTATGCCTATCAAAGTTATGCCAGACTGATGGAGTCACAGACATATTTATAGGTAGGCTAGGGACTCTTAGGCAAATAACGTAACTCTAGGGACTTTTATAATTATTTCTTGTCATCAAAGAAATACCATATATGCATAACTTGGAGGAAAATTAATTGACTAATTTATTACTTTACTTGGTAGACAAGGTAATATTTAATTACCAAAATATGTGGGTCACTAATACGTAATATTCTTACACAATTTTCACTGTCAATTGAATTTAGTTAAATGTCTGGGATATGTACTTTTCTCCAATATTTTTTCCCTCACTTCCTTAAACTCATCACCAACTTAAAATATGCATAGTTGGAGCATGAATATTAGAAGTCCTCTTCAAGGAAAAAGGTATGCACATTATACTATACTCTCTACTATTTTACTTTTAACATAACTATAATCGGATGATATAAATCTGTTATGAGGCTTTACATGTAACATCCCGTATTTTGCGTGTACTTGTTCTATTGATATGGGACTTGAGGTAACCTTGTTGTATAGATAACGAACCAAGTTTATTAAGTAATTAGCGGTGGGTTAAAGAGGATTTAAAGGATGTTATGATGGCCCAAATATTTCAGCATGTATACGTCAAGTTAACCCAAACGGAAGCGCTTAAACGCGAGATAGTAAAGTGGTATTCTACCTCAAGTATTAAAGTATCCAAGTGTATATAAGTATTAAGTTAACATAAGGGGTTAATACTTAGAATATGGAACAAAATAAGTGAGTTGCTTGCTTGACTTAAATTAAGCTAGTAGGTGACAAGTAGGTGCATCACCTACTTTGACTTATTGACCAATCTAAGAACCAAGTAGGTGCATAACCTACTAATACTCCTTTGACCAGCTTATTGGGTCAAGTACACTACCACCTACTTGAATTAATTTTGGCCCAAGTTAAGAGAGAGAAAAGGAGAAGAATGGGCAGCCAAGGCCCAACAGTTTCAGATCCACAAAGGCCCAAGTATAATGGGAAAGTAGGTGCACCAAATACCTGATAAAATATGGCCCAAATTATCCAAGAAAGTCGGCCAAGAGCAGCTCCCTTTAAAGGGATTGAAACTAGCTCATTTGACCTATTTTAACTTAGACAAAAATTCAGCTTTCTAGAGTTTTCTCTCTTGCTCTCTCTTAGCTTCTACAGCAGCCCTAAGTTTCCATAAGGGTTCTTGGGATTTCCCTTCCTTCCAAGATAAATTTAAGTGAATAAATCATGAGCTTATCTCAAAAAGACTATGGAAATTATGTTCTTCATGTTTAAATTATAAGACAGCCCTCTATAAGTTTGGCAGTCCCATATTTCTTGGTTATTAAGAAATTTTTCTCTTATCCTTTGGTTTGTGTGTTAAGGAACCAAGATATTGAAGAAATACAAGTGAAGAGAATAAACTATCATAAAATTAAGGTAAGGCTACTGCCCATTTTTGCCCCCTTTCTATATACATATTTTGGTGGAGAATTATGTGTATATTATTGTCAAGAACTCAAGGGATGATGAGTTCAATATTTGGTTGCTATGGTAAAGGATATTGGGGCTGTTTTAGGAATTGTGTTAAGTGTATATGTTGGGGACAGCTTGGCTGGTGTTGGGAAAGGATGTAACTAACTTATATTGAATTATAGACGGAGGATGTGGTGATACACCACCGAACTGATTATTATGTAAGCCTACTGCCTAGTCCACTTTGTATACTTTTTGAGGGTGTAACGAGGCTAAAGTTGTTTTGGGGGACGTTATAAGGATGTGTATGGTATGTGAATGTAATTGGAGGAGTAAGGGTTGAAAGAACACCCTTGAATAAATTAATTACGGGCTTACTGCCCGGCTACTATTTTGGTAAGGTTAAGTGGCTTAAATATGTTGATTAGCTACTAATACTAGTTTTATCACTTACTTTATTATAGATAAGTAGTTCGAGGGACAGGAGGGTAATTTGGGGTAATATCGGAGTTGTACAGCAAGGTATGTAAGACTATTCGATTTTATGTTCTTTGGGATGAAATCTAATACATTGATGTTACATTTGCTCCCTATGTCATTGTTACCTTAAATGTGTATTCATATGTCTCTCACTACTGGTCCATAGTTTAAAACTCAATAATGTTATGACCGCCAAAAGAACTATCTCAAAGATTAAAGAAATGATGCAAAGAGAATATGTATATTCATGGGTGGTATCACAGGGGTGGAAGGACCACCTAGCATGGTCGATCCCAACATCATGGGTGGTATACTAGGGGTGAAAGGAAAGCTTAGCATGGGTCGATCCTGATTTGTGTATTTATGAGGACCATAGCCCAGGGTTAAAATACCTAGCATGGATCATCCTCTTTTACCGCAGATCAGCTGGTCATTTGTATCATACGCTTTATGATTTCATAATGTAAAAAAGGATAAAGAGAAGTAAAAGATGTAATGTACATGATCCCATAAACACAAGTAAAGGTGGTCTTTTATTCTTATCTATCCAGTTATATTGATAGCTGATTTTATTAAGGTCTTGTCTTACCTATGGTCACTTTATGCCTTACATACTCAGTACATTCTTTTGTATTGACGTCCCTCATGGGGGCACTATGTTTCATGCCGCAGGTACACGTACTCCAGCTAGTAGATCTCTTCAGTAAGAGCACAGGATACTCAGCTGCAGTTGCTAAGCTCCAAGTTAATTCGGGGCTTTACCAAGTCTTTGGTATATATTTTGGTATTGTATACTAGTTAAGGGTAAGGCGGGGCCTGTCCCTACCTAGACCATGTTTGTCGATCTTATAGAGGCTTTGTAGACTAGTGTATAAAGTGCAGTTATGTTTGGTTCCTTAACAGTTGTTGCCTTAATGGCCAAGTCACATATATATTTTTTGGGCCTATCTTTATGTTAGTCTTTTATCATTGCTATAGCTTGTATATATTTGTCAAAGTCCCATTACTATTATAGTTATTTGCTTGGACAATAAGATTATAAGTTGGTTCTCTCAAGTCTTTAGGGCGTCGGGTGCCTGTCCATCTCAATGGGATTTGAGGTGTGACAAAAATGGTATCAGAGAAGGTCTTCCTTGGGAGTTTAAAAAGACGTGTTTATGTGGAGTCTGGCATATGGGTGTGTTGTACACCACATCTATAAGTAGGAGGCTATGGGACATTTAGGAGTTGTTTTTTTTTCTTCATTTCTTAGATCGTGCGATAGAGCCAATGATGTAGGTTGATTTGTATTTAACCTTGAATAATTTTTTTCTCTATAGTGAAGATGTCAATTACGAGAAGGAGTAAGAATAAAAGTAACCAAGTGGATATGGCTACCAGAGAAGGGACCAGCAAGTTACCACCTAGACAAGCTAATCAAAGTGAGGTTCAGAATGAGTTTGCATCACGAACTTCTTCTAGTCCTCCATCTCCAGAAGAACTAAGAAGGAGAGGAGTACCCCCAGAATCACCTATTAATGCTACTGAGCAAGATTTAAGAAATGTGGTGCAATTTTTGACTCGCATAGTTGCTGGACAAGGTCAAGGACAAGCAGGTCTAATTATAGGTACTAGTGGTGCAGATAGGGCAGCTAGTCTACGAAAACAAGATTTCCTTAAGATAGACCCTCCCACATTCACTGGGTCAGATTTTAATGAAGACCCACAAGACTTTATTGATCAAATCTAAAGGCATTTAGATGTCATGCATGTATTTGGTAAAGAGACAGTTGAGCTAGCAGCGTATAGATTAAAAGGGGAGGCTATATTATGGTATGAAGACTAGAAACGATCTAGGGGTACAGGTGCACTTCAGCTAACTGGGAAGTGTTCAAAGTAGCATTTCTTGATCATTAGCTTCCATTTGAGATCTGAGAGGCCCGGGCAGATCAGTTTTTGAATCTTCGCCAAGGGAATATGAGTGTAAGGAAGTACAGTCTTTAGTTTAACTCTTTGGCCAGGTATGCTCCTAATGTTGTAGCTACTATGGAAGATAGAGTTCATCGTTATGTGAACAGATTGGTTCTGTATCTAGTTAGAGATTATACTATTGCTTCCTTGAATAAAGACATGGATATAGCAAAGATACAAGCTTTTGCATAGAAAATGGAAGATCAAACACAAAGAAGAAGGACACAATAGCCAGAAAAAGGGTACTCCAAGAGGGCTAGGTCTATGGGGAAGTTTATGCCATCCCAAAGTGAGTTCAGGCCTCGATATTTAAATAGACTACCTAGGCCACTGTCTTCCTACTTTACAGCAAGTGCTCCACCCCGATTTCAAGGGTTTAGGGGCAATCAATTTGGGCAAAGAAGCGAGAGCCAAGGTTCAGTTGTGTAAAACCAAGAGCATGGAAGCATGAGCCAATCAAGACCTCCTAGACAGCCTTGTAAAAAATGTGGGAGATATCATCTAGGTGCATGCTGGTTTGGGACAGATGTTTGTTATTGGTGTGGTACACCGGGCCATATGATGCAAACTTTCCCTCGAAGAGGCATGGGTGGTATGGCACAAACTACTGGATCATCTATTGCATCATCATCATCATCGATACCTCCTTTAGGTAGGGCTTAACAGATGCCTACTGGTCATAGTAGAGATGGTAGAGGAGCAGCTAGTTCTAGCGGAGTCCAAAATAGAACATATGCTCTAATGGGTCGACAAAATTTAAAGGTTTCTCTTGATGTGGTTATAGGTACATTGTTCATCTTTTCACATAATGTATATGCATTAATTTATTTGGGCTCTACACTATTATATGTCACTCCATTGATTGCTGGAAAGTTCAAAAGAACACCGAAATCACTGGTTAAGCTATTTGAAGTGTCTACACCAGTTGACGAGTCTATTATAGCTAGAATATTTTATCATAATTGCATAGTAACTGTTTATGATTGTGACACATTGGCTGATCTTGTTGAGCTAGAAATGGTAGATTTTGATGTTATAATGGGTATGGATTGGTTGGCTTCTTGTTATGCCACAGTAGATTACCAAGCTAAGAGGGTGCATTTCTATTTTCCAAAAAAGAGGCAGTCCTTGAATGGAGAGGTAATATTAGAGCACCAAGGGGTAAGTTTATTTCTTATGTTAAGGCAAAGAAGATGATGTCCAAAGGGTACATATATCATTTAGTGAGGGTGAAAGATATAGAAGCGTAGCCACAGACTCTTCAATCCATTCCAGTGGTAAATGAATTTTCTGATGTATTTCCTGAAGAGCTTCCTGGTTTACCTCCAGAACGAGAAGTAGAGTTTGGTATTGATGTGGTCCCAGGTACTCAACCTATTTCTATTCCTTCATATAGAATGGCCCCGACAGAATTACGTTGATTGAAGGAACAATTAAAAGATTTGTTAGAAAAGGAATTCATAAGTCCTAGTATGTCTCCATGGGGCACACCCGTGTTATTTGTACGTAAGAAGGATGGCACATTGAGAATGGGTATTGACTACCAACAATTGAATAAGGTGACAATTAAGAATAAATATCCCTTCCATAGAATTGATGATTTGTTTGATCAGTTACAAGGTGCTAAATGTTTCTCAAAAATTGACTTGAGGTCAGGTTACCACCAAGTGAAAGTGAAGGAGAAAGATATACCCAAAATAGCTTTTCGAACACGGTATGGTCATTTTGAGTTTTTAGTTATGTCATTCAGCCTAACCAATGCACCAGCAGCTTTCATGGATCTGATGAATAGAGTGTTCAAGCCATTCTTGGATGTGTTTGTGATAGTATTTATAGATGATATTCTGGTGTATTCAAGATCAAAAGGGGACCATGCTAATTATTAGCGATAGGTGTTACAGATTCTTCATGATTGTAAATTATATGCAAAGTTCTCTAAGTGTGAGTTTTGGTTTAAATCAGTGGTATTCTTGGGGCATATTGTATCCGATGAAGGGATAAGGATTGATTCTCAAAAGATAGTAGCCGTGAAGAACTGGCCAAGACCCACAACACCTATGGAGGTTCGTAGTTTCCTAGGCTTGGCAGGTTATTATAGAAGGTTCGTCGGGGGAGTTTCTTCCATTTCTACATCAATAACCAAGCTAACACATAAAGCAACCAAGTTTCAATGGAATGATGCCTGTGAAAGAAGCTTTCAAGAGCTGAAGAATAAGTTAAATTCCACGCCTGTATTGGCACTTCCAAAAGGTACAAAGGGGTATGTAGTGTATTGTGATGCTTCAGGAGTGTGTCTAGGATGTGTATTGATGCAACATGGTAAGGTAATAGCCTACGTCTCAAGACAATTACGTTCACATGAGAAGAATTACCCAACACATGATCTTGAACTAGCAATGGTTATATTTGCTTTAAAGATATGGCGCCATTACTTGTATGGGGTTAATGTTGATATATATACTGACCATAAGAGTTTAAAATATATCTTTAAGCAGAAGTACTTGAATCTAAGGCAGTGAAGATGGCTTGAGCTATTAAAAGACAATGACGTCGTTATCTTGTATCATTCGAGGAAAGCAAACGTGGTAGCCGATGCTTTAAGTCATAAGACAATGGCAAGCACTAATGGGCAGTACATGGAAAGACAAAGGATAACTAAAGATCTACACCAACTAGCTAGCTTAGGGGTTCACCTTCTTAAATCTCCAGATAAAGGAGTTATTGTGCAAAATGCGGTAGAATCCTCATTGTTAACTGAAGTGAAAGAAAAGCAATATGCGGATCCTATTCTATTACATCTTAAGGAGAATGTACAACAAGGTATGACAAAGGCATTTGAGCTTACGTAAGAGGGAGTACTTCAGTGCCAAAACAGATTGTGTGTACCTAATATTAATGGACTAAGGAAGAGGATTATAGCGGAAGCACACCATTCAAGATATTTTGTCCATCCACGGTCAACTAAAATGTATCATGACTTAAAAGAAGTATATTGGTGGGGAGACATGAAGAAGAACATTGCCAAATTTGTAGCCCAATGTCCAAATTGTCAACAAGTTAAAGTAGAGCATCAGAAGCCAGGAGGTTATATGCAGTGTATGCAGGTCCCTATTTGGAAGTGGGACATGATCAATATGGATTTCATCACTGGTTTTCCTCGCTCCCCTCGAAAGTTTGATTTCATATGGGTAATAGTTGGTAGACTCACAAAATCAGCACATTTCTTACCGGCTAAGACCACTTACACAGCTGAAGTGTATACAAGGTTGTATATTAAAGAGATAGTTCAGCTACATGCAGTCCCAATTTCTATTATATCCGATAGGGGAGCTCAATTCACCGTAAAATTTTTGAAGTCATTTCAGAAGAGTTTAGGAACGCAAGTGAGTTTAAGTACAGCTTTTCACCCTCAAACGGATGGTCAGGCAGAACGTACGATCCAAACACTTGAGGATATACTACGAGCTTGTGTATTGGACTTCAAAGGTAGTTGGGGTGATCATTTGTCACTTATTAAGTTTGCATATAATAACAGCTATCACTCAAGTATAAAAATGGCACCTTATGAAGCTTTATATGGGAGAAAATGTAGATCACCAATTGGGTGGTTTGATGCGGGTGAAACTGCCTTATTTAGGTTAGATCTTGTTCATCAAGATATGGAAAAAGTTAAGGTGATACAACAACGGCTAGAAACAGCTCAAAGTTGACATAAATCATATGTAGATATTAGAAAAAGAGGGCTAGAGTTTGTTGTAGGAGATTGGGTATTCTTGAAGGTGTCACCAATGAAAGGGGCAATGAGGTTTGGTAAAAAGGGAAAATTGAGTCCACACTATATAGGGCCATATAAGATTATTCAAAGATTTGTCCGAGTTGCATATGAGTTAGAGCTTCCCCAAGATCTTTCAACAGTACATCCAGTGTTTAATGTCTCAATGCTCCGAAAATGCATAGGAGATCCATCTCATATTACTCCTACTGAAGATGTACAAGTTACAGAAGAACTTACTTACGAAGAAGTGCCTATTGCTATTTTAGATAGACAAGTCAAGGAGTTAAGAAATAAAGAAGTAGTTTCTGTAAAAGTACTTTGGAGGAACCAACAAATAGAAGAGATCACATGGGAAGTCGAGGAAGCAATGAAATCCAAGTACCCTCATTTATTCGAATCTGAAGTGAAAGTTCAAGATGCTGATTTGGAGCGTTAACAAGTAAGTATAAATATGTAAGTGTTATGTGGTAACATGAAGATTAAACTTGTGCTTGAACTTGTTTAAGCATGCTAATTATGATAGCATTCGAGGAAGAATGTTCCTAAGTAGGGGAGGATGTAACATCCCCGTATTTTGCGTGTACTTGTTCTATTGATATGGGACTTGAGGTAACCTTGTTGTATAGGTAACGAACCAAGTTTATTAAGTGATTAGTGGTGGATTAAAGAGGATTTAAAGGATATTATAATGACCTAAACATTTCAGCATGTATACGCCAAGTTAACCCAAATGGAAGTGCTTAAACGCGAGATATTAAAGTGGTATTCTACCTCAAGGATTAAAGTGTCCAAGTGTATATAAGTATTAAGTTAACATAAGGGGTTAATACTTAGAATATAGAATAAAATAAGTGAGTTGCTTGCTTGACTTAAATTAAGCTAGTAGGTGACAAGTAGGTGCATCACCTACTTTGACTTATTGACCAATCTAAGAACCAAGTAGGTGAATCACCTACTAATACTCCTTTGACCAGATTATTGGGTCAAGTACACTACCACCTACTTGAATTAATTTTGGCCCAAGTTAAAAGAGAGAAAAGGAGAAGAATAGGCAGCTAAGGCCCAACAATTTCAGATCCACAAAGGACCAAGTATAATGAGCAAGTAGGTGCACCAAATACTTGATAAAATATGGCCCAAATTAGCATAGAAAGTCGGCCAAGAGAATATCCCTTTAAAGGGATTGAAACTGTAACACCCCATATTTTATATACACTATTTCTACGTATATGGAACTTGGTACGGCTTTGTGGTAATAGGTAATGGACTTAATATTTTATTTAGGTGAGTGTAAAACCCTGTACATTTTAAAACTTATGCGACTATAGTAGGTGAATCATCTACTAAAATTATTGGTCTGAATTAAGGCACATGTTTATGGACTCAATTGAGGCCCAAACTAAGTAAATAAGAAATGGGTCCAAAATGATATGATCCATGTAGGAATGGACCAAGTGAATACATCATCTACTTGGTTTTTGACCAAAAATTTGGCTAAGGATGGACTATTGAGATCCGGTTTAGAGGGTGTATATAAAGCTGAAATTCAGTTCATTTTCTACACAATTCACTTGCCAAAATTCCAGATTTTAAGTAAACACACTCTCCTCTCTCAAACCCTAACTAACCTCCCCTTTGGACAAAATATTCCACTTTACAAGCCTTGGTAGGTGTTTACCCTTATAGATTAATGTAATATATTCATAATACGTTGTGGAAATCATGTTGGTGATGTTTAAAAGGTATAGGGCAGTCCACTTTTGTTTAGTTTCTAAAGGATTTGCCTTCTATGTGGTTTAACCTTGAAAAGGGACTTAAGGTCTTGAGGAAATTAATTTAGAAGGATGAAATTTCAGTATATTAATGTATTTTTCTGTCCCTAATTTGTCCTCTTTGTCTATGGTTTGGTGGAAATGTTTATATATGTTTGTATGTGGAACGTTTGATATAGTGAAAAGAGAATACTTTCTGGTTATGTTAAAGTGAATTCTTAAACTATGTGGACTGTTTTTGGTATATTATTGTGGAAGGTATTTATGTGACTTGATGTAATAAATATGTGGAGTTGCATTGAGGAAAAATGTAAAGTATGAACTTAGTGGGAAATCTTATCGGTTTGTAATGTTTATGTTGGTTTGTGGACTGTTTTTGGTGTTGTTGTCTTGGCAAGGTAGTAAGTTATAGTGTAAGATGGTGGAATAAGGTTATATGTAAGTATATAGAAGTGAGGAGTGATACACCATGTGTTTAGGAGGTTGGACGGTTTTTACTTCCCGCTAAGTAACTAATTACAGTCTTGCAAACTTGTAATGTAATTAGCTTTTAAATTTAGCTCTGTTACATACTTGTGTTGTAGAGTAACACATAAGGAAGGAGCTGAATCATTGTAGCCGTGTAGTGAGAAGATAAGGTATGTAAGGTTACTCTTTTTCGTATCCTTTGGCATCGTATACTGTCCACATAGTTAATGACCTTGTTTCCACTCCAAAATGTTCTAAAGTGCCTTAATACATGTTTATTATCAAGTTCCAGGTGTTCTCTTTTGTTGTTCCAAAAATATTCAATAATCTTATAACCACCAGTATAACAACTTCGAAGATTAAATCCATTAAGCAACTCAATATGGTTGTACGGGTGGCAGATCTAGGGGCGAAAGCCTAGCATGAGCCGATCCTGATTTGTTACTTATGGGTGGCAGCTCTAGGGGTAAAAACCTAGTAGGAGCCGATCCCAGTTTATCTTACCACTGATCAGTTGGGTACGTATATGGCATGGCTTATCTAGATTATAAAGTAAAAAGGAAAGAAATGAATGTAATGTACTTGGTTCCACAGATACCAACGAAGGTGGTTTATTAGCATTAGCTCTTCACTTGTACCTGATTTTATTTGAGCTCTTGTGTGATGTATAGTTAATTTTAGCCTTATATACTCAGTACATTTGTTCGTACTGACGTCCCTCTTGGGGGACCTGCCTTTCATACTGAAGGCACAGGAGCTAGTAGATCTCTCCAGTAAGAGTACAGGACATCTAAAGGCTATTGGTGAGCTCCAGGTTGATTCGAGGCTTTCCGAGTCAGTTGTATGTATTTTTGGTATTGTGTAGTAGTTATGTGTAAGGCGGGGACCTGTACCGACCTTAACTAAGTCTATGTATCTTTTAGAGGCTTTGTAGACATTGTAAAGTCAAGCATGATAGTGTCTTGTCTCTTAGAAGTTGCGACCCCAACGGCCAAGTCCTGTATATCTATTTTGTACTTACCTACCTGGTTTACTTTATTGATACATCATGTCCATACACTGCAGCACATTTGTTAGCTCAATTACATGCATAAAAAGTATATGATCGTAGGTTGGTTCTCTCGGTCCTTTACGGCTACGGGTGCCTATCCGCCCTAATGGGATTTGGGATGTGACAAAAGTGGTATCAGAGCAGGTTGTCCTAGGATGTCTACAAAGTCGTGTCTGAGTAGAATCTTGCTTACGAATGTGTTGTGCACCACATCTATACGTAGGAGGCTACGGGATATTTAGGAGTCGTCTCTTTTCTTCATTTCCTATATCGTGCAATAGAGCCAAAGTTGTAGGTGGAGTCATATTTAACCACTAAATTAGTTTTATGTTTTTTGTTTCCTCAGTGTAGCAAAATATAGTTTACAAAGAGAAACAAGGGTAAAGTACGAATGTAGACATGATTGCCAGATAAGGGACCAGTAAATCACCACCTAAACAAGCCAATCAAGGTGAGGCTGAAGACGAGTTTGTATCGCAGGCTTCTTCTACTCTTCCACCTCCAGGAGAGCCAAGAAGGAGAGGAGTACCCCCAGAACCACCTGTTAGTGCTACTGAGCAGGATTTAAGGAATGCGGTGTAATTGTTGACTCGTGTTGTTGCTGGACAAGGTCAAGGACAAGCTGGTCCAACTACAGGTACCACTGGTGCAGATAAAGCAGCTAGTCTTCGGACACAGAATTTTCTTAAATTAGATCCTCCCACATTTACCGTATCAGATCTTAATGGATCAGATCTTAATGAAGACCCGCAAGATTTTATGGATCAGATCCAAAGGGCTTTGGATGTCATGCATGTATCTGGTGCAGAGACAGTTGAACTTGCAGCATATAGATTAAAAAGGGAGGCTATCTTATGGTATGAAGATTGGAAAAGATCTAGAGGTATCGGTGCACCTTCAGCTAGTTGAGAAGAGTTTAAAATGGAATTGCTTGATCATTACCTTCCATTTGATATTCGAGAGGCTCGTACAGATCAGTTCTTAAATCTTCGCCAAGGTAATATGAGTGTGAGGGAGTACAGTCTTCGGTTTAACTCTTTGGCTAGGTATGCTCCTAATGTAGTAGCTACTATGGATGATAGAGTTCATCGATACGTGGATAGACTGGATCCGTATTTGGTTAGGGATTGTACTATTGCTGCTTTGAATAGAGACATGGATATAGCAAGGATACAAGCTTTTACATAGAAAATAAAGGATCAGAGGAAAAGGAGAAGAACACAAGAATTTAAAAAAGGACCTTCTAAGAGGGCTAAACCTATGAGGCAGTTCATGGCGTTCCAAGAAGAGTTTAGGCCTAGGGATTTTAGTAGACCGCCTAGACCATCATTTTCTTACTCTACAGCAAATGCTCCACCCCGATTCCAAGGGTTTAGAGGAAACCAATTCTGGCAAAGAAGCGGGTATCAAGCATAAGGAAGTATGAGCCAATCCAGACCTTCTCGTCAGCCATGCAAGCAATGCAGAGAACTTCATTTGGGTACATGTCGGCTTGGGATGGATGCTTGCTTTTGGTGTGGTATATCGGGGCACATGATAAGAGAGTGCCCACAAAGGGGTACATGTAGTATGGCGAGACCTATGGGATCAGCCATTGCATCATCATCTTTTGGTGTATAGCCTATTGGGAATGGTAGAGGTGTTAGAGGAGCAGCTAATTCTAGTGGAGTACAGAACCGTACCTATGCTTTAGCGGATCCGCAGAATTCGGAGGCTTCTCTTGATGTGGTTACAGGTACATTAGCCATCTTTTCACATAATGTATATGTATTAATTGATCCGGGTTCTACACTATCGTATGTCACTCCATTGATTGCTGAAAAATTTGAAAGAAAACCAGAATTATTAGTTAAGCCATTTAAAGTATCTACACCAGTTGGTGAATTTATTGTAGCTAAGAGAGTCTATCGTAATTGCATAGTAACTGTTTGTGATCATGATACGTTGGCTAATCTTGTTGAGCTAGAGATGGTAGATTTTGATTTTATAATGGGTATGGATTGGTTGGCTTCTTGTTATGCCACAGTAGATTGCCGAACGAAGAAGGTACATTTTTATTTCCCAAAAGAGACAGTCCTTGAATGGAAGGGTAATGTGGGAGCGCCAAAACGTAAGTTTATTTCTTATCTTAAGGTCAAGAAAATGATATCCAAGGGGTACATATGTCACTTAGTAAGGGTGAAAGATACAGATATGGAACCAGCGACACTTCAATCTGTTCCAGTGGTAAATGAATTTCTTGATGTATTTTCTGAAGATCTCTCAGGTTTACCCCAGAATGAGAAGTAGAGTTTGGTATTGATGTGATTCCAGGTACTCAACCTATTTCTATTCCTCCATATAGAATGACCTCGGCAGAATTAAGGGAATTGAAGGAGCAATTGAAAGACTTACTAGAAAAGGGATTCATAAGGCCTAGTATGTCCCCGTAGGGTGCACCAGTGTCATTTGTACTCAAGAAAGATGGCACGTTGAGAATGTGTATTGATTACGGGCAATTAAATAAGGTGACCATTAAGAACAAATATCCCCTCCCTAGAATTGATGATTTGTTTGATCAATTACAAGGTGCTAAATGTTTCTCAAAGATTAACTTGAGGTCGGGGTACCACCAAGTAAGGGTTAGAGAGAAAGATATACCCAAGATAGCTTTTCGAACACGGTATGGTCATTATGAGTTTTTAGTTATGTCATTTGGGTTAACGAATGCACCAGCGGTTTTTATGGATTTGATGAATAGGGTGTTCAAGCAATTCTTAGATGTGTTCGCTACACTGTTTATAGATGATATTCTGGTTTATTCAAGGTCAAAAGAGGACCATGCTAATCACTTACGGCAGGTGTTACAGATTCTTCGTGATCGTAAGTTATATGCAAAGTTCTCTAAATGTGAATTTTGGTTAAAATTTGTAGCATTCTTGGGTCATATTGTGTCGGATGAAGGAATAAGGGTTGATACTCAAAAGATAGAAGCTGTGAAGAACTAGCCAAGACCTACAACGCCTACAGAGATTCATAGTTTCCTTGGTTTGGCAAGTTATTATAGAAGGTTTGTTGAAGGATTTTCTTCTATTGTTGCACCTTTGACAAAGCTAACACACAAGGCAACCAAGTTTCAATTGAACGATGCATGTGAAAAGAGTCCAAAATCTGAAGAGTAAGTTGACTTCTACACCCGTATTAGCACTTCCAGAAGGTACAGAAGGGTATGCGGTGTATTGTGATGCTTCAGGAGTTGGGTTGGGATGTGTATTGATGCAGCATGGTAAAGTGATAGCTTATGCCTCAAGACAATTGCGGCCAAATGAGAAATATTATCCGACACATGATCTTGAGCTAGCAGCAGTAATATTTGCTTTAAAGATATGGCGCCACTATTTGTATGGGGTTCATGTTGACATATATACCGACCATAAGAGTTTGCAATATATCCTTAAGTAGAAGGACCTAAATCTAAGGCAGTGAAGGTGGCTTGAACTATTAAAAGATTATGACATTGATATTTTATATCATCCGGAGAAAGCAAATATGGTAGCTGATGCATTAAGTCGTAAGGCAATAGGGAGCACTTATGGCCAGTCCACAGAAAGACAAGGAATAATCAAAGATCTATATCAACTAGCTAGCTTAGGGGTTCGCCTTCATAAAACTCCAAATGAAGAAGTTATTGTGCAAAGTGCGACAGAATCCTCGTTAGTAACTAAAGTAAAAAAAGAAGCAGTATGCGGATCCTATTTTATTACAGCTTAAGGAGAATGTGCAACAAGGTTTGACAAAGGCATTTGATCTTACGCAAGAGGGAGTACTTCGGTGCCAAAACAGATTGTGTGTACCTAATGTAGATGAGTTGAGAAAAAGGGTTATGATAGAGGCACATCATGCAAGGTATTCTGCTCACCTGGGATCAACCAAAATGTACCATGATTTGAAAGGAGTGTATTGGTGGGGTAACATGAAAAAAAACATTGCAGAATTCGTAGCCCAATGTCCAAATGGTCAACAAGTAAAAGTAGAGCATCAGAAGCCTGGAGGTTATATGTAATGTATGGATCTTCCAGTTTGGAAGTGGGACATGATTAACATGGATTTCATCACTGGGTTGCCTCGTACATTTCAGAAATTTGATTCCATATGGGTGATAGCTTATAGACTTACCAAATTAGCACACTTACTATCGGTTAAGACTACTTACACAGCTGAAGAGTATGCGAGATTGTATATTAAAGAGATAGTTCGATTGCACGAAATTCCAATCTCTATTATATTGGACAGCGGAGCTCAATTTACTGCAAATTTTTAGAAGTCTTTTCAGAGGAGTTTGGGTGCACAAGTGAATTTAAGTACGGATTTTCACCCTCAGACGGATGGATAGGCAGAATGTACCATACAAACACTTGAAGATATGTTGCGAGCTTGTGGATTAGACTTTAAAGGTAGTTGGGATGATCATTTATCTCTTATTGAGTTCGCCTACAATAATAGCTATCATTCAAGTATCAAGATGGCGCCTTATGAAGCCTTATACGGGAGAAAATGTAGGTCAACGATTGGATGGTTTAAAGTAGGTGAGGCTGTTTTATTTGGACCAGATCTTGTTCATCAAGCCATGGAAAAGGTTAAGGTGATACAACAACGGCTAGGAACAGCCCAAAGTCGACACAAATCATATGCCGATGTTAGAAGAAGGGGGCTAGAGTTTGCTATAAGTGATTAGGTATTCTTGAAAGTATCACCAATGAAAGGGGTAATGAGATTTGGAAAAAAAGGAAAACTAAGTCCGCGTTATATAGGGCCATATAATATTGTCCAAAGATTTGTCCAAGTCTCATATGCATTGGAGCTACCCCAAGAACTCTCCACAGTTCATCCAGTGTTTCATGTATCAATGCTTCAAAAATGTATAGGAGATCCATATCATATTGCTCCTGCTGACGATATACAAGTTACGAAAGATCTCACCTATGAAGAAGTATCTATTGCTATTCTGGATCGACAAGTTAAGATGTTAAGAAATAAAGAAGTAGCTTCCGTAAAAGTGCTTTGGAGGACCCAGCAAGTAAGAAATCACATGGGAAGCTGAAGAAGTGATGCAGTCTAAATACCCTGCATTTATTTCAAACTGAAGGGAAATTCCAAGGTGCTGAATTGGAGCAATAACAAGTAAGTATATATAGATATTATGTGTATGTGGTCACATGAAGATTAAACGTAGGCTTGAATTTATTTAGATTGGATAATGTTACTAACATTCGAGGACGAATGTTCCTAAGAGTGGAAGGATGTAACACCCCGTATTTTATATACACTAATTCTATGTATATGGAACTTGGTACGACTTTGTGGTAATAGGTAATGGACTTAATATTTTATTTAGACGAGTGTAACACCCTGTACATTTTCAAACTTATGCGACTATAGTAGGTGAATCATCTACTAAAATTAATGGGCTGAATTAAGGCATATGCTTATGGACTCAATTGAGGCCCAAACTAAGTAAATAAGAAATGGGCCAAAAATGATATGATCCATGTAGGAATGGACCAAGTGAATACATCATCTACTTGGACTTTTTTGACCAAAAATTTGGCTAAGGATGGACTATTGAGAGGCAGTTTAGAGGGGTATATAAATATGAAATTTAGCTCATTTTCTACACAATTCACTTGCCAAAATTCCAGATTTTAATTAAACACTCTCTCCTCTCTCAAACCCTAACCAACAGCCCTTTTGGACAAAATCCTCCACTTTACAAGCCTTGGTAAGTGTTTACCCTTATATATTAATGTAATATATGCATAAGAGGTTGTGAAAATCATGTTGGTGATGTTTAACAAGTATAGGGCAGTCCACTTTTTATGTGGCAGTCTACTTTTGTTTAGTTTCTAAAGGATTTGCCTTCTATGTGGTTTAACCTTGAAAAGGGACTTAAGGTCTTGAGGAAATTAATTTAGAAGGATGAAATTTCAGTATATTAATGTATTGTTCTGTCCCTAATTTTTCCTCTTTGTCTATGGTTTGGTGGAAATGTTTATATGTATTTGTATGCGGAACGTTTGATATAGTGAAAAGAGAATACTTTCTGGTTTTGTTAAAGTGAATTCTGAAACTGTGTGGACTATTTTTGGTATATTGTTGTGGAAGGTATTTATGTGACTTGATTAAATAAATATGTGGAGTTGCATTGAGGAAAAACGTGAAGTATGAACTTGGTGGGAAATCTTATCGGTTTGTAATGTTTATGTTGGTTTGTGGACTGTTTTTGGTGGTGTTGTCTTGGCAAGGCAGTAAGTTATAGTGTAAGATGGTGGAATAAGGTTATATGTAAGTATATAGAAGTGAGGAGTGATACACCAAGTGTTTAGGAGGTTGGACGGTTTTTACTTCCCGTTAAGTAACTAATTACAGTCTTGCAAACTTGTAATGTAATTAGCTTTTAAATTTAGCTCTGTTACATACTTGTGTTGTAGAGTAACACATAAGGAAGGAGCTGAATCATTGTAGCCGTGTAGTGAGAAGATAAGGTATGTAAGGTTACTCTTTTCCGTATCCTTTGGCATCGTATACTGTCCACATAGTTAATGACCTTGTTTCCACTCCAAAATGTTCTAAAGTGCCTTAATACATGTTTATTATCAAGTTCCAGGTGTTCTCTTTTGTTGTTCCAAAAATATTCAATAATGTTATAACCACCACTTTAACAACTTCGAAGATTAAATCCATTAAGCAACTCAATATAGTTGTACGGGTGGCAGATCTAGGGGCGAAAGCCTAGCATGAGCAGATCCCAATTAGTTACTTATGGGTGGCAGCTCTAGAGGTGAAAACCTAGAATGAGCCGATCCCAGTTTATCTTACCACTGATCAGTTGGGTACGTATATGGCATGGCTTATCAAGATTATAAAGGAAAAAGGAAAAAAATGAATGTAATGTACTTGGTTCTATAGATACCAACGAAGGTGGTTTATTAGCATTATCTCTTCACTTGTACCTAATTTTATTTGAGCTTTTGTGCTATGTATAGTTACTTTTAGCCTTATATACTCAGTACATTCATTCGTACTTACGTCCCTCTTGGGGGACCTGCCTTTCATACTGTAGGCACAGGAGCTAGTAGATCTCTCCAGTAGGAGTACAGGACATCTAAAGGCTATTGGTGAGCTCCAGGTTGGTTCTCTCGGGCCTTTACGGCTATGGGTGTCTGTCCGCCCCAATGGGATTTGGGACGTGATAGAAACTCGCTCATTTGACCTATTTTAACTTAGACAAAAATTCAGCTTTCTAGAGTTTTCTTTCTTGCTCTCTCTTAGCTTCTACAGCAGCTCTAAGTTTCCATTAGGGTTCTTAGGATTTACCTTCCTTCCAAGCTAAATGTAAGTGAATTAATCATGAGCTTATCTCAAAAAGACAATGAAAATTATGTTCTTCATGTTTAAATTATAAGATAGCCCTCTATAAGTTTGGCAGTCCCACTTTTCTTGGTTATTAAGAAATTTTTCTTTTCTCCTTTGATTTGTGTGTGAAGGAACCAAGATATTGAAGAAATACAAGTTAAGAGAATAAACTATCACAAAATTAAGGTAAGGCTACTGCTCATTTTTCCCCCTTCCTATATACATATTTTGGTGGAAAATTATGTGTATATTGTTTTCAAGAACTCAAGGGATGATGAGTTCAATATTTGGTTGCTATGATAAAGGATATTGGGGTTGTTTTAGGAATTGTGTTATGTGTATATGTTGGGAAAGGATGTAACTAACTTGTATTGAATTATAGACGGAGGATGTGGTGATACACCACTGAACTGAATATTATGTAAGCCTATTGCCCAGTCCACTTTGTATATTGTTTTGAGGGTGTAATGGGGCTAAATTTGTTTCGGGGGACGTTATAAGGATTTTTATGGTATGTGAATGTAATTGAAGGAGTAAAGGTTGAAAGAACACCCTTGAGTAAATTAATTACGGGCTTACTATCCGGCTACTATTTTGGCAAGGTTAAGTGGCTTAAATGTGTTGATTAGCCACTAATACTAGTTCTACCACTTACTTTATTATAGATAAGTAGTCCAAGGGGCAGGAGGTTAATACGGGGTAATATCGGAGTTGTACAGCAAGGTATGTAAGACTATTTGATTCTATGTTCTTTGGCCTGAATCTAATACATTGATGTTACATTTGCTCTCTATGTTATTGTTACCGCCTTAAATGCGTATTCATATGTCTCTCACTACCGGTCCATAGTTTAAAACTCAATAATGTTATGACTGCCAAAAGAACTATCTCAAAGATTAAAGAAATGATATAAAGCGAGTTTGTACATTCTTGGGTGGTATCCCAGGGGAGGAAGTAACACCTAGCATGGGTCGATCTCGATTTGTGTATTTATGAGGACCATAGCCCGGGGGTTAAAATACCTAGCATGGGTCATCCTCTTTTCCTGCAGATCAGCTGGTCATTTGTATCATATACTTTACAATTTCATAATATAAAGAAGGATAAAGAAAAGTAAAAGATGTAATGTACATGATCCCATAAACATAAGCAAAGGTGGTCTTTTATTCTTATATATCCAGTTATATTGATATCTGACTTTATTAAGGTCTTGTCTTACCTATGGTCACTTTATTCCTTACATACTCAGTACATTCTTTCGTAATGACGTCCCTCATGGGGGCACTATGTTTTCTACCGTAGGTACAGGTACTCCAGCTAGTAGACCTCCTCAGTAGGAGCACAGGATACTCAGTTGTGGTTGGTAAGCTCCAAGTTAATTCAGGGATTTACCGAGTCTTTGGTATATATTTTGGTATTGTATAATAGTTAAGGGTAAGGCGCGGCCTGTCCCTTCTTAGTCCATGTTTGTCGATCTTAGAGAGGCTTTGTAGACTAGTGTATAAAGTGCAGTTATGTTTGGTTCCTTAACAGTTGTTGCCTCAACGGCCAAGTCACGTATATATGTTTTGGGCCTATCTTTATGTTAGTCTTTTATCATTGCTATAGCTTGTATATATTTGTCAAAGTCCCATTACTATTATAGTTTGGACAATAAGATTATAAGTTGGTTCTCTCGAGTTTTTAGGGCGTCGGGTACCTGTCCATCTCAATGGGATTTGAGGTGTGACATTATACTTATATAATATAAGTCAAAATGGTTATCAAATGTTTTCATGGATTGAAATATACAAGAGTCGATATGTTATGCTATCATCTTTTTCATTAAAGGTTAGATGTTGAAGATGCGAAAAGTATCTTGAAGTGCAACAAAAAGCTAGAAACCTAATGTGTGGGACGGACCAACCTTCACATCAACAATAAGGTTGTCCAGAAGAAAGTAAAAAACATCAAGTTGTTATTTCATTGGTTGGTAATTAATTCTATAGCACCAACAATCAATAGAAGGCAGTAATTTTCATCTTTGATCGGAGTTAAGCAAGCACCCAATAGTCAAGGATGTTTTCCATCCTTATAGTTTAATTGACTACGACTGCATTGTATTAGTTTTTTTTTCTTTTTCTTCACATTATTAAGATGACTATATTTTCAAAGTTATTGTAATGTCAAGAATCTATTTTACTTGCATGACCTCAAATATATAAGTTATTGTGATGGGTCGTACTTAGCACGAACATGACCATCTAGTCTACTACTAATAAACATGGTCAACATACTTGCCGACCATGAGGACAACTATGGCTTTTCATAAATAATTATTCTTTTTAATGTTGCACATCATTGAATGAAATTTAGACTATTGCTTAAATTGACTGTAAATCCATGTGTCTTTAGTTTATTCTAAATGGGTCCACTACATTTGTTCTGTAATATGGATGTCATGAGACATATATATGTGTAAATGTCATTAATGAGAGATAAGAGTTAGTAGGCAAATTGAACTTGAACACCAAGAGTTACTTATTCAAATTGGATTTGAATACCAAAGTTACTTGGCCAAATTGATATCCAAGTCACATGCTTATAAATAGGCATCTTAGTGTATTTGTAAATATACCAAGAAGTGAAGAAATAAAATCTCTCACAAGCATCTCTTCTCTACTTTTCTAGCTTTGTTAATTATTATGTTCTTGATATATTATATATTATTTTATAGCACGTTATTAGCACGAGACTCTACCATCTCAAGATAAGGCTAAGGTATGGCTAAGGTATGGTCGATTGGGGTATGATATTGGTGGTAATCTCTGCCCATGAAAACTTTTGCTTAGACAAAGTTTGAACTTTGGATTTATACTTAGTTGCTCACCTTTATTGATTTAATTATTGGACATCATGGAAGGTTAGTTTGCAATATATAATTCATATATATATTCCTTCTCGGTTAGCATGCCATTTGACAGGTTTGGTTGACATATTCTTATTCTTCTTGTTAACATTAGTAGTGTAATGTGTAAGTGTTGGATCTAATACTATTGAAATAAGTATTATAAGATTGATTAGAATTGTGAGAAAATCTTTTTCACCGGCTTAATATAAGTTATTGTCTGCTAAAACAGATGTACTCAAGTGAATCTCAAATAGTTGATTTTCATGTTTAATTTTCTTTGGGTAATATTTTTTCAAGGCTCAAAAGTGAGTCTTGTTATACTTTGGTTTAATATGCATTTATGGGTAAGACGGTGGATTCAAGTTCCATCGCCCCAAAAGGGTAAGACGTCGGGTTAGAGTCCCGGTGCACCATGATGATAAGATAATGGATTAAAGTCCCATCGATCTATGGCCTAAGATGCCTTTTATTTGGATAAGACGTTGAGTTTGAATCTCGATGCACCATATTGATGATATAATGATGACTAAGGAAAAATTTTAGTGAAAAGTCATGAATATATGCTCCATTCCTTGAAGTGAATGTGGTAGCAATGTATAATATGTCCGAAAGAAGAAATGTGATTGAATTTATGAATATGAATATAGGTGTAGCAAAGGACAAAATCTTTTGTTACACTATATGTACGCCTCAATTTGCTTATGCAATATCTTGAAAGAGATTCTAAGCTATCATAATTTGATACGCTTAAGGCACATTTATATTCCATTCCTGGGGAATGAGAATTTTGATTGTTGAAACTACAGATCCATTCTCTGGGGTGAATGTGATAGGAGTAACACCTCTAAAAGAGGTAGAATAATTGGAAGATTGAATATCTCCAAGTTACTATGGTACGAAACACGAATGTGAAAAGTTACCCAAGCATGACGAGATCACATGCCATAATAAACTGAGAGTTTATTGTTATTTGATACAAAATTCATGTCATAGTAAACCTGAAGTTTACTAAAGCAAAAATCATATGTCATGGTAAACTTAGAGTTTACTAGTACAAATAAGTTCATAAGTTGGCATGAACCATTATGACATTCCGAAGATGTGCATTGAGTATTGACATGTAGTGAAGAACTGAAAGATTCTTCAATAATTGTTGTATGTTGCTTGTTCTCGTGATAAGTTGGTTGGACCAACTAATGTTGGGATTGGATCCCTTAAAATTTGGAAAGTTAAAAGGTGAATATGGGTTCGTTCACCTATCATGTGATATCTTAAATAGATGCATCTATAAAATGATCACATGTACTTTTGTTGTGAACCTGCAGTTTGACATTCATAAAGTTGCTTGCTCAATATAAATTGAGTTAAGAGCATAATTTCCAGATTGTGTAATCAAGACAATTCATCCTGATAATATTGATTTGGCGTTGAATGCCTCCAATAAATAATTGAATCATTGCTTATGAGAACAAAGCTTCATGTGATTGGTATGAAATATGATTATCACATATTATAGCACTTATATGCATCAGACCAATAAATTATGGTTAATTTTCCCCTCTAAATTAGTTCAAGGTCAGGAATCAAATATTCCATCTAGTAATTTTTGATGTGCGGTATATGAGTAATGAATATATCATGATGCACAAAGATGGATTCCTCAAAAAAGATAGAGGAGGTATGCTAGGTTTCCTAACATAAGGGGGAGAGATAACAAGCAGCTATGAAATATGTTAGGAATTATCATCAGATCCTCATTCAAAAGATAATTCAAGTTCAAATGCTAGGAGCATTTGCTGATCCAAAATTGATCTCATATTTAGCTGTAAATGCTCCAATTGAATGTCCCTGAAGGACAAAGTCTACTACATGCATGAAGCATGGTAGATCATAATAGGTTCCAAATGAGATAATCCTTGAAAAGGATAAGGAGCAAATGATCATAATAAGGAAAGGATATGCTTTTAAAGAGCTTACGACATAACACTTCATGAAACCTTATGAGAAGTTCAGGTACCTGAAAATAATGAAGTGATGAGATCTCAAAATGTTATGTCACATTGCGAATCAATACAAAATGATATATCGTCAATGATATATTTGATACAATATGGCGCAATATTGTAAAGGAACTGTAAGGATCTGAATTCTACGTTTATTTAAGCATGCTGACGTAGAAATATTTATCAAGTGACATGGAAGGATGCATCTTGGTAAGCATAAAAATTATTTGATTTGCAGTCCAGACACTAGAAGATGTATGAAATGATTAAATATTGTCACTTGACAAAATCTATATGAAAATCCCTGAAGGATTCAAAATGCCTGAAGCATATAAAAGTTTCTGGAAAACTTGTTTATAATCCTTATAAGGGGTAAATTGATGATTTGAATATTATTCGAACTCTTTGAGAGTTTTCAAAAGTGATAAATTATCTGGTGAAAGAAGTTGAAACGAGAAACATTCAGAATTGGGTTGGTCATGAAGTACCATATCTTGTGCAATTGATGCATTTATACATCTTGCTATAACTATGAGCATGATATAGTTTTAATCCTACATGGGGATAGTGAAGTAAGATCACTTGCATATTGCAAATGAAAACCCCTGTATAAATGTGTTTATCCTAATGAATATTGTTAAGCTTTTGAATATACAGGATATTCATATGATCGATATAAAGATTCGATATAGACATATTATCTATTGCAATGAAGGATTACTGTCATACCATGCTATTTTACATGATAGTATAATCATGTTGAGATAACAGCTATTCATGAAGCATGCCGAGAATCATGCATGACCCAACTAAAGGGAAGATTCATAAAAGAAGATGGAATGAAACACATTTCACCAAAAGCTTTTCTACACACATGAACTCCAAAAGAATGGTGATATCAACGTGTTACAGATTTGTTCGAGTGATAATATGATTGATTCATTCACAAAGTATCTACCTAATGCAACTTTCGAGAAGATGATGCACAAGATTGAAATGTGAAGATTCAAGTTCTGTATTGATGTTCTCATCAGGGGTAGTTAATACGCGTTGTACTCTTTTTCCCTCACAAGGTTTTGTCCCATTGGGTTTTCCTTGTAAGGTTTTTAATGAGGCAACATTGAGCGTATTACAAGATGTGTGTACTCTTTTTCCTTCACTAGCCTTTTTCTACTAGGTTTTCCTAGTAAATTTTTAACGAGACACATTATTTATTAATGGACATCCAAGGGGGAGTGGTATGCAATATGGATGTCATGAGACATATATATGTGTAAATATCATTAATGAGAGATAAGAGTTAGTAGGCAAATTGAACTTGAACACCAAGAGTTACTTATTCAAATTGGATTTGAATACCAAAGTTACTTGTTCAAATTGGATTTGAATATCAAAGTTACTTGGCCAAATTGATATCCAAGTTACATGCTTATAAATAGACATCTTAGCATATTTGTAAATATACCAAGAAGTGAAGAAATAAAATCTCTCACAAGCATCTCTTCTCTACTTTTCTAGCTTTATTAATTATTATGTTCTTGATATATTATATATTATTTTATAACAACATTAGAATTTTTGGTCCCTTTTTATAGCTACTTTTTGCCTTTATTTTTAAATTTATTTCATTATCAATTCATATATTTTTTGATAAATATCACCAACTTTGACCGTCTTTTAAATGTATGAAGTGACACTTAGTCTAACCACATGTGTACTTTTTACTATTCCACTGTTATAAATATATATTACTATCTAATAAGAGGGAAAGGGGGGAGAGAGAAGCACACAGCTGATCTTCAACATGTCTACTTCAGCTATGTGCCTCATGAATATGTGGGGCGTTTGGTCTAGTGGTTGAAGTTTTACATTTCGTGTTAAAAGTTGCTAGATCGAACCCTTGTAGCAACATTATTTTTTTGATCTTATAATGGGGTTTGCTGGAGCTACACTAACGGGGTTTGCTGGGGCTGGTGCTGTTAGTGCATACTCTGGGGCCCACAAATCAATGCATTTAAATGCTAGACTTTGCATTGATTATTTGGGTTGGCTGCTATATCTCTTTGTTTTTTCTTTTTTTCATATTTTAGTAATTTATATATTTCTTTCAATTGTGAATAATTATAAATCTTTCTAGAGTAATGGAACAGAAAAACATATTTTTTTGATATCAATTTATATGACATGGTTCAGATTTTGATAGTGAAATGTTTAAATTTAATTATGGATTCAAACACAGAAACTTCAAATTTTTTTAAACAAAATTATATATTTGAGTCAAAATTATTGACGTTTCAAAATATTTAAAAAATATATGAAAATTACTCTAAACATGTCAAGTTCGCAATTAAAAGGACCAATTAAGATTGGATGAAGTATCAACAACATATACTCCCTTCGTTTCATTTTAGTTGGACACATTTCATTTTACATGGTGATTAAAAAATCATAAATTGAATGTTGAATTTTACTATTTTACCCTTTATCGATATTAATAATATTCATTAGGCATAGAAATGGGCATTGAAATTGTAATTGTTCACATTTAATGTAAGAATAAAAACAAAAATTCCTTTAAATAAATAAATATTATAATTTAATTATTATTATTACTACAATATTAATTTAGGATAGATGTTGGGCCCGTGCATTGCACGGGCTTCTCATAATATATAGGAACTCTAACTTTGGGCCCAAGTCAATTTTCGCTATAAGTAGAAGGGTCCTCTTCATTGTAATTCATCCCTAATCACAAATAAGAGAAATAAGAACTACTCTCTTCTCTCCCTTATTTTTCTTGTTCTATTTTCTTATTATTTTATAACACGTTATCAGCACGAGACTCTACCATCTTATAGATAAATAGTTCTAAAAGAGATTAAACGAGAAGCAAAGCAGATGAATCTCCAAAAGCTTAAGCTAAATCTAAATCCAACATGTCAAAGGTAACAGTTTTCTTTACTACTATAATTGTCCAGAACAATCATCAAAGTGGAACTAAATTTTACAATTTGACGATGGACATCGGGACTATTATCAAGTAAGTCTAATGTATTAGAATGAGTAAATTTATGAAAGTAACATATGAGTAAGGATAAGGATGCCCAGAGAGCAGAGAATATAGGATTTTCATAGATTCTTGTTAATTAATTTCTAAGTTTTTATTTTACGTTCTGAATATTATATTTCATGTGTCCCAACGTAAGTAAACTTATTACTCATTAGAAGTGATTAAATTTGATGATGCTTCATATATAGCTCCGAGAGCTTTAATTACTTTGAAGTCTAGTATATTCAGAAAGATGTGTTAGAGAAAAAAAAAATCTCAACATCATATGTATGCCTCGATTTGTTCCTGAAGTAGCAATATACTGAAAGAGATTCTAAGCTATCATAATTTGATAGGCTTAAGGCACGATTGTATTTTATTTCCAAAAAATAAGAATTTTGATTGTTATAAGTACAAATTCATTCCCTGGGGTGAATGTGACAAGTATTTAGTAAAACTTATAAATATGAACATGTTCATGGTTGTGAAGATATAATGACCCACCTCCTAAAGAGCTAGAATAATTATGGAGAAATATCATAAATAGTTTGTGTTCTATTTCTGAAGTAATAGAACCTTGAAATTTACTCTCGAAATAGTAATTCCAAAAATTTATTCATGTAATAGTAAATCTGAAATTTACTAAAGAAAAAATCACATGACATGGTAAACTTGGAGTTTACTAGGACAAATAAGTGCATAAGTTGACATGAATGATTGTGACATCCCGAAGATGTGTATATTGAGAATTAGACATGTAATGAAGAACTAGAAGATTCTTCAATAATTATTTTATATTGCTTGTTCTTATAATAAATTGGTTGGACCAGCTAATATTGGGATTGGATCTCCTAAAATTCTGAAAAGTATAAAAGGTGAATATGGGCTCATTCACCTATCATGTGATATATTGAAAAGATACATCTATAAGATGATCGCATGTGCGCTTATTGTCAACCTGCAGTTTGACATTCATAATGTTGCTTCCTCAATATAAATTGAGTTAAGAACATAATTTTCAAATTGTGTAATCAAGACAATTTATCTTGATAATATTGGTTTGGCGTTGCATGCCTCCGATAAATAGCTGAACCATTACTTATTAGAACAAAGCTTCATGTGTTGGTCTAAAATATGATATATTACATACAATTGCATTTGTATGCATTAGATCAATAAATTATGATTAATTCTTCCCTGTCAATTGGTTCACAGTCAGAAACCTATTATTCCATCGGATAATTTTTGATGTGTGATATATGATTAATGAATATACCATGATGCACAAAGATGGATCCTCCATAGTAGATTGAGATATACTCCCTCTATTCTATAATAAGTGAATTGTCGAGGCATTTTTCAATGTTCAAATTAACTTAATTGTTCAATCTTCAAGAGTAATGTTAGAATTTTCTTCCATTTTTACCCTTCATTTGAATTTTCTATTTGATGAGTTCAAGAAACTTAATTGCTCCTATTTACTTATTGTTTTAAATTATTTTCTTGGAAGTAGGTATCATGATCAATGCTTTGAATTTTCAAGAGTAATTTGACAAGTAATTAAAAAGGGCAAAAATGGAAAGTAATGTCTATATTATGTCTTAATTTTCTTTGTTTAGTAAGTGTGCATTACCTCAACAATTCACTTATTATGGAATAGAGGGAGTATATGCTAGTTTTCCTAATGTAAGGGGAGATAATAAGAATCTATGAAATATGTTGTGAATTATCATTAGTATGATTCTCATTCAAAAGATAAATCCAATTCAATTGCTAACCCAAAATTGATTTTATATTTAGCTGTAGATGCTCCTATTGTGTGTTCCTAAAGGACAAAACCTACGCATGCTTCAAGCATGGTAGAACAATCGATTCCAAATAAAATAATCCTTGAAAAAATAAATGAAATGAACATAATAAGGAGGCAATGTGCTCTTGAAGAGCCTACGACATAACACTTCATGAAACCTTATGAGAGGTTCAGGTACCTGAAAACAATGAAGTGATGAGATCTCAAAAAGTTATGTCTTATTGCTAACTGATAGAAATGATATATTTTCAATGATATCTTTGATACAATATGACGCAATATTGTAAAAGATTATGAGGATCTGACTTCTACATTTATTTAAGCATGCTGACGTAGAAATATTTATCAAGCAACATGGAAGGATGCATCTTGGTAAGCATAAAATTTATTTGATTTGCAATCCAAACACTAGAAGATGACACACATGAAATGCTGAATATTGTCACTTGACAAAATCTATATGAAGATCCCTGAAGGATTCAAAATTCCTGAAGCATATAGAAGTTTCTAGAAAACTTGGTTTTTTTCTAGAAAACTTGTTTATAATCCTTATAAGGAATAAATTGATGATTTGAATATTATTAGAACTCTTGGAGAGTTTTCAAAAGTGATAGATTATTTGCTGAAAGAACTTAAAATGAGAAACATGCAGAATTGGATTGGTCATGAAGTATCATATCTTGTGCAATTGATGCATTTATATATCTTGCTATAACTATGAGCATGATATAGTGTTACTCTTAAATGGAGATACTGAAATAAGATCACTTGCATATGAAAAATGAAAGGCCTTATACAAATGTGTTTATGCTAACGACTATTGTCAAATTTTTGAATATACAGAATATTCATATGATCGACATAAAAGTTCGATATAGATATATTATCTATTGTCATGAGGAAGGGTTACCATCATAACATGTTATTTTACATGATATTAAAATTATGCTAAGATAATAGATATTCATGAAGCAAGTCGAGAATTATGCATGACCCAACTAAAGGAAGGATTCATAAAAGGTGATAGAACTAAGCAACAAATTCATTCAAGTGATTACATGGCTGATTTATTCACCAAGTCTCTACCAACTACAACTTTTGAGAAGGTGGTGCACAAAATTGGAATGTGAAGATTCAAGTTTTTGAATTGATGTTTCCATCAGGGAGAGTTAATACGCGATGTACTCTTTTTTCCTCACAAGATTTTGTCGCATTGGATTTTCCTAGTAAGATTTTTAATGAGACAACCAAAATGCGTATTATTACAGATGTGTACTCTTTTTCCTTCACTAAATTTTTTCTAGTAAGGTTTTAACGAGGCATATTATCTACCAAATAGACATTCAAGGAGGAGTGTTATAAATATATATTTGTATTATAGTGAATGTCTACTTGTATGTTTCTTTGGAGAAAGGTTAGGAACTCTAACTTTGGGACCAAGTCAATTTACCCTATAAATAGATTACCCTATAAATAGAGGGGTTCTCTTCATTGTAATTCATTCCCAATCCCAAATAAGAGAAATAAGAACCACCATTTTCTCTCCCTTATTCTTCTTGTTGTATTTTCTTATTATTTTATAACATTCATAATTTGTTTCCTTATTTTTGTGTTTTTCCAATACTCCCTCCTTTCTCCTGAAACATTACACCCAAACAAATTAGAAATAAGGAAATATATAAATTTTCAATTCTTTAAATATGAAAATATTTTTGCAAAACAAACAAACAAACAAACAAAAAAGATTACTCAATTTTATGTTTGTTATGGGATAAATTGGATAAACTAATTATAGACCATTAAGGTTTTATTTGGATTCAAAATCCTTACAATGTAAACTCCATAATATGTATTGGTTTCCAAATTATTTTAAGTAAGAAGAGTAATATTTTTCATTCCTTTGCAAAAAGGAAAAGGAAAGACAAAAATAAGAAAAACAAATTCTTCAAACTTTCTAATAAAATATGTATATATGACATCTGTAAAAATTATCATGCATCATCAAAAATTTAAGTCTTGTTTTAAAGATTAAAGTTATTTATCTATTAAATTTAGTCAATTCATAATCACTAATATTTGTAACATACGATATTTTGATATTTTCTAATATACATTTTTGTAAAGGAAATAAATCTTACAATTTTTTAATCAAATTAACGGGTGAAGCTTAGCTTATCATAAGTACTGACAGACTATCTAGATTTGTGGCCAAATCTTGACATATCTCCAAATGTTTGATTACAAATTTTGATGAATCATCAAAATTTGACCACAAAATGCTGAGAGATTGTCATAACTTACAACAACAACATACCCAGTGTATTCCCACACTGTGGGGCCTGAGGAGGGTAAAGTGTATGCAACCCATACCACTACCTCAAAGGTGAAGTAGAGAGGTTTTATCTAATAGACCCCCGGCTCAAGATAAAAAATAGTCTAGAAAAAGACATAATAATAAATAAGAAACAATAGGTAGTAATACAACAAAAGATAATAACAGAAACAAGACTACCACAAAGTAACACTACTGGAAATTAGGGTTATGGCAGCGGTTCAAATACCATTGCCGTAGACTACAAAATCGTTGTTTAAAGCATATGGTGACTGTTCTGCTACAACTGATCACATTACAATAGCTCTACGGCGACGGTTCAATAAATCATCGCCATAGGAAACCCTATCGTGACGGTTTCTGCTCCAAATAAATCACAACGGTTAACTATCTATTAGGACGGTTTGTAACCGTCCCAATAGAACTTTACGTGACGGTTATTAATATGCTATTACGACGTTTATTTCTATCCACTAAGGACAACTTGCGTTTGTTGCGACAATTATGTTGAATTAACACTACGGTTTTCAACTATTGTGACAGTTACTATCAGTCTATTGCTACGGATATTATAAGGGTGATGCAACAGTTTTTTTGCTACTGCAATAGTTATTATTAGGCTACTGCAACAATTATTGTGTGGCTATTGCTACAGTTATTGTGTGGCTATTGCAACACTTATTATTAGGCTATTGCAACGATTTAAAAGCATAACATAAATTACATATAAATTGACCACGAGGAAATTATCCATTACCAAAATTATAACCCAAAAACAGAAAATTAGGTAATATCATAATAGCAAAATATACAAATATTTTTTGATCATTCAAGAAGTGAAACACATTAAGTTTTCAATGTTCAAAAATGAAAGATCTTTGAAACTTAATAAAGTTTCAACAATACCCAATCCTCCTAGATGAGGTCTAATTCATCTCTTTCATTCTCTTCTTCAATTTCATCACCTACAATGATAATAAAAAATAATTAACTAGCAAATTTTTAATAAAAGCTTAATGTATCAACATAACAAAATCATATACAAAGTCAATCTTCACAAGAAAAAGCTGAAACTTCCAAATACCAACAGTGCCATAATACCACACGCTAGAGATACTGATCAGTAAGAATATTTGTCTGTATTCTTGCCAAGGATTCAGCCAAAAGAACAACAAAGCACAACGATAATAATAGTGCCAATAATGCCTTAAAACCTCTCTGGCAGTGGGTTCGAATGTGAGAGAGTCCCCCCTTCAGCCACGAAAAAGAATAATAACACTAGAATTTTATTGGATGGAAGCATTGTAACAATACTCACTACTGTACCAGTCCTTACCAATGAAACAATGCAGAGAAAGCAAATCGAGTTGGGATTTGTATCGGGAAACTAATTGGGAATGACGTCAGTACCAAAGGATCAAATAGCTCAAAAGAAAGAAGAACTGGCTGGAAAGAAAAATGATGGGAAGGTATGAAGTTCTCTCTTTTAAAGAAATACTCTTCAAGGGTTATGAACCTAAATTACACAGCTCCAAGGATACAAAATGGGGAGAAATATGCAGAACTACAATAGAGAAAAAGTCGAGAAGAAAAGCATTAAATGAAACAATCATAATGACGGTTCCTGTAACCGATTGCAAGTTAATGAAACTTTTCCTTTCAAGCAAAAACTCAATAATAACTTTAAGCCAAAAAAGAAGGAAAACTTTGGTACTTTCTGCCAATTCAAGATCAGCCCCAACGTGTAAAGATAAAGTCATTGAATTTCAATTGTGTAAAGGTACAACTGTGGATAGTTAAGTACAACATAGCTTAGAACCTAAATTTTGAGCAAATTTTTGACAACTCAGACTCTCATTAACACTCAAGAAAGAAATTCATCGTTGTTAGTTTACAAGGAATTAAAAATTAATGTAGGATGCCCATAATCTAATGTGCTCGAAACTTCCAACTCAGTAGTCACCAGTAGCGAACTTTCAAAAAAAGGCAGATTCATCATACTCACGGTCAATTCTACTAAGTCATAACTTGTAGTCGTTAAGATGATTCTTAACTTCCATATACGTAATAGAGTAATCATACATTTGGTTTTCTCTAGTTTCTTCTTGATCTGTTGACTCAGTAATTCCCTTAATTTGAAAAGAAATGAAAACAGAACACTTTCAAGAAACACAACTACATTATAAACACACTTTTCTAAAAGAAAAATGATTTCAAACACAAATGCTACTCAAATACTACATCCAAGCTTAATCTTCAAGGAAGAATTACAAATCAATACACAATATAAACTAGTTTCTAAAAAGAAAAAGTGGACTAATAGTAATTTACAACAACACTAACAACATACCAGTATATTACCACATCGCAATTTAGACGACGAAAAATGGTAATCAGACAGAAATATATATATAACTTAAAAAGAAAAGAAAAATGAAACAGAGACATACACCCAAATTTCCAAACAATTAAAACAAAGCCGAAAGAAGAAGACAAAATGAATTGATTAATACACAAATGCTACCCAAATAGTACATCGACTCTTATCTTCATGGAAGAAATACAATTAATACACAAAAAACCAGATTTTGGAAAGCAAAAGAAAATGAACCAACTAAAACACTTGGACTGAACCAACAACAACATACCTAGTGTAATCCCAAAAGTGGATTCCGGGAGGGTGGTGTGTTCGCAGCCTTACCCCTACCCCGTGAAGAAAGTAAAGAGGCTATTTATGATAACTCCACACCCAATGTAATCGCACAAATGGTTTGACAAGGGTGGTGTGTATTGTAGCAAAATAAGTTGGCCTTAAATAAATGTGCATACCCTTATCCATCTCGTGCCCAAACAGAGATGAATATGCATTTTTGGATCCATTTCCTTCTTTGTTTCTTTTTGAAGGTCCTTGTTGATTCATGACTATCCAAAGCTGTGTAAATCTAAAATGGAACAAGTTAAAAATTTGATGGAGTACAGTTGCACTTAAACATAATCACCAAGTTTAAAAATTATTTTAGACCAAATAGGAAAACACAAATGAGACCCATCCAAGAATGCAAACCCCACTCTGTTTTGTATTTTCCTTCTGTTAGTTAATACACTAAGCTTCATTGAGCAATATCAATTACAATATGTAAGTATAATACTAGAGCAACCATTACCCACTATTCTGTAGATGAACTGATTACAACCAATTGCATTAGGACTGTTAGAACTTCAACTTCACGAACGATTGAGTTCAACTCGACAAGTGATAAAAAAATTCATCCTGAATATCTTTTTAACACTACTGTTCACACTACCTGTACACATTAGTTGTATCACTCAAAATTCATAGCCAACAAATAGAAAATAGTGACAGAAACATCAAATTGAAACAAAAATAATTGTCGAGTTAGGGCTATAAGCACAAAGATAAACCGAATAAGCACAATTTGTGCTGCACAAAGCTAGAAAGCTCACAAATGAATGGTAATGACTATGTTAGGGGTTTTGTGTTTCTGGTGATTATATTGGGCTTGGGTTTGTGTAAATTTCACTTTGGAACAAGTTATTATAGTCAGAAAGCCAAAAAAAATATAGATTAGCATGGGACAAGAAATAAATCAGCAACTTTCTACCCATGAACCCAAAAGATAGTTGCACCATGTCTAACAGTAGATGAGTAGAAGTCAAGTATCTGAGAGATACAGAGATAGAGAGAGATATAGAGAGAGATGTTAGAACCTGAATTTTTGTTGGTCTGCTGTGAAGTTAAAGATTTCTCAGAGAAAATCCAGAAAGATGAAATCAGAAAATGAATAAGGAAAAAAAGGCTTAACAAAAGTATTAATCTCAAAAGAAGAAAGGAAGGACCTTAAAGAAATATTTCATAATGTGTCAACAGCTTTTAACACATACGTATTAGTTAAGTTGCACTAATTAAGTGACATTTTGACAATTAAGCACATTAAAAGAAAGAGAAGCAGAGATAGCAAATACAGTCTAATCTATATTCATAATTGATCTGATCTAACTCAAAACGACATTTATTACTCACTACAAAAAATGATAAAGAGTATATATTTGAACAAGTTCAGAAGATCTTTTGTCAATCATCAGCCTCCATCCAATCCCAATCAGTATCATCATTGTCATCCTCCTCTTCCGGTGTTTTCATAGTTACATCTTGTGAATGTTGTGCACGAAAAAGGCACATCAACTATATCAACATTGAGTACTCTTTGTGATGAACCAATGTCATCATTAGGCTCTCTCCAGAACCTACTTCGGCTAACAACCCTGTCTCTTACATTTTCTAACCAATTGTGGAAGCGTTTTTCCTTCACAAAATTAGGAACCCAATGGGTTTGCTTATTGTTCTCTAACAATTGATCCTTAATCTTTTCCACCATAATAAACCATCATGGAACTGCTCTATAAATCAAAGGTGTGCCAGATCTCCAACAAAAAGGGTAAGAAAGTATAAACTTTCTGAATTAGACAAGCCCTGCTTTATGTATTTGTCCCTAAAGTCAGTAATTATATCAGTAAAGTGGCCATTATCATCTACCACCACAATCAGGCTCTCCCTCTTATTTATTATGTTGTTTTCAATACAAACACGATAATCATCCTCACCAAAGGCAGGACCACAATGAACAATTTCAGTACCACAGTCAGAAGTCACATCATCTGTAGTAACAAAGTAAAAAAGCTTTCAAAAACTAAATATTCTCTAAATTTCACACTTAAAACGACCAATAGAACCAATATATCCCAAAAAATAGCCGACAAATGCAATTTAACACTGACCATTCAACAAAATAGAAGTTTCTCAAACTGTACATTTTCTCCAAGTAAATGCTCTTTAAATTTCACTTAATCGAACTATGGAACCAATATGTACCCAAAATAATAATAATCACTACAACACATATCAAATTCAGCAGAAACGTAACAAAAATGTAACCAAAATAAATCAGTCACCAAATCCCCCTAAAACCCTACCAAATTCCTGAAAAATTATAAAAAAAAAAAAAAGGAAGCAAAACATAATATTTTTTTCTCTTTCTCTATGAAATTTAGTCTACAAATTATCAAACAGTAAGTAATGTTAGTCTATAATACATAATTGATTTTCTCTAAACGACAAAGAGATTATATTACAGACACAAATAAGAACAAGTAACATAGATTTCATAGAAACCCATATGTATATTCTTTAAGAGCTTTCAAAAACCCATATGATTTTGAATAATAGTACATGCATGGAAAATTACAGACAGAGGGATGGATTCTTACATAGAAAGAGTTTGCTAACAAAGATGAAGACTGTCGAAGAATAAACAGCCCAGAGAAGTTCACTTTCACACAAAGAAATGGCACAGAGATATCGCACAAAGAAGCTTTCTCCCTACATCGAGAACCCAGAGAAATCCATGGATTTGATATATGTGAGCTTAGAATGTCTTCACTGAAGAAACCCAGAGAAATCCATCGGTTTGGTTTGAGCTGAGATAAATGAAAAAAAGGACCTATTTTTGATATATTAGTAGGCCTTTTAGAATTTTTTTAAGTGAAAAAATAAAAGTTGCCAGGTTCACCAAATTAGTGGAGGGAAAAATTATTTTTGGGACATAAAACAACCGTTGCCACAGATCTACTATAGCGACGATTATAAAATCCGTTACCATATATACCTCTGAAGCGACGGTCTTGGGGATTATGCAACGGTTTATTTTAAGAAGTGTTCTCCTAGATCCAATGGTATAATGCAACGGTTTTAACCATTGCAATAGATAATCTAATGCAATGATTATATAACCGTTGCAATATAAGCGTCGCCATAAGCCTAATTTCTAGTAGTGTAATATGATACACGATCTATCCAAAACAAAAAACATCACCAAAATACCAAAAACAAGACACTACAAGCGTAGCACTACGACTACTGTCATGACTATGAAACAAAACACTCATTCCTACTAGCAAGGACGCACTACTAACTACTAACCTTCTACCCTAATTCGCGTCCTCCACACCTTCCTATCTAGGGTCATGTTCCCGGTAAACTGTAACTACTCCATGTCAAGTCTAATTACCTCCCTCCAATATTTCTTCGGCCTATCTCTATCTAGCCTGAAACCATCCATATCCAACCTCTCACACCTTCGGACTGGGACATTTGTGCACCTCCTAATCATATGTACGAACCATCTCAATCTCACTTTCCGTATCCTGTCTTCCACCGAAGTCACTCCCACTTTGTCTCAGATAATCTCATTTCTATCCCTCTATCTCTCCTAGTAAGTCCACACATCCATTGCAACATCCTCATCCGTTACCTTCATCTTTTGAATGTGAAAATTCTTGACTAGACAACACTCCGGCCCATACAACATAACTGATCTAACTGCCACTTTGTAAAACTTGCCTTTAAGTTTAAGAGGCACCTTCTTATCATATAAGATTGGAAGCAAACATCCATTTTATCCATCCTGTACCAATACAGTGATTGACATCCTCATCAATCTCTCCATTTCCCTGAATTATATACCCAAGATACTTAAATCTCTCTTCTGAATGGCTTGGGTATCAAAACTTCACTACCACATCAACCTCGTGCATCAGTTTATTGAACTTGCACTTTAAATATTTCATCTTGGATATGCTCAACCTAAACCCTTTAGATTTTAAGGTTTGTCTCCAAATCTCCAACTTAGCATTAACTCCTCCCAGTATTTCGTTAATTAGAACTAGTCATCCACAAATAACATACACCATGGCACCTCCCCTTGAATTTGCTGCGTCAATACATCTATCACTAAGGCAAATAAAAATGGACTAAGAATCGATCCCTTGTGCAACCCCATCAAAACAGGAAAGTGGTCCGAATCTCCTCCCACAGTTTTTACATGAGTCTTGGGTGCATCATACGTGTCCTTAATCGACATAGTATACGCACATGGACACCTCTAGCCTCCATAGAACCTCCTTGGGGACTTTGTCATAAGCTTTCTCTAGATCAATGAATACCATATTTAAGTCCTTCTTTCTCTCCCTATACTATTCCACTAATCTCTTTACGAGATGGATGACCTCTGTAGTCGAGTGACCTGACATGAATCTAAGCTGATTCTCAGAAATAGTCACGATCCTCCTCAACCTCAACTCCACCACTCTTTTCCAAACCTTCATAGTGTGACTTAACAACATGATACCCCTATAGTTGTTGCAATTTTAAATGTCACTCTTGTTCTTGTACAATGGAATCATCATACTCCATCTCCAGGCATCGGACATCTTCGCCGTTCTAAAAATAAAATCAAGCAACTTGGTCAGCCACTCCATACCTACCACGCATGTGCTCTTTCAAAAATCCATCGGAATCTCATTTGGCACAGTCTCCCTACCCCTACGCATCCTACGAGTAACATCTTTAACCTTATGAGGCTTTAATAACCGGAATCACGACGCCTCTCTAAGTGCTCCAAGTCTCCCAGCACAATGTCTTTGTCCCCTTCCTTGTTCAAAAGTTTATATTTAGTTTATGAAAATATGACTATCATCTCCTCCTAATAAGTATGTCCTCCACCAAAACTTTGCTGTCGTCACCCTTGTTGTGTAAAAATTTCATTAACACAGTTTTGCTTTAAAATTTATTTGAATCAACTGAAAATTGCTCAAGGTTTGATCTAAAACCTTACTAGATGGCCCATGCTCGTGCTAAGCACGAACATATAAGCATCATTAAAGTTATGATACTACACAAATGAAATTATATTCTTCTACACATTCTCATTTTCTCATTGTGGACTGAAATTTCACAAACTAAATCAAATGATTCATATTTTGGATCCCTTGAGAAAAACATATAGGAAATCATGTGAAAACTTAATTCAACTACAATCAAAACGAATATAAAAGTGTCAACTATGAAAATCCAATACACCAAACTAAGAAACTATGGATACAAAATTCTCTTGCTTGCGGTAAAGGCCTTCATGATCTAGTTAAGCACTGCAAAACAGCTTCTGAAAACAATCATTCTTCTTTTCGTGTAGAAATAGAGACCAAGAACTATCTAGCCATTCTTTAGATACACATCGATTGGATCAGAATTGCACCCTTCCCATCATAATGCTTAAGAAATGGTGTACACTATCGTTCTATGCAAGCAACAAAAATTTGCGGTGAAGAAAGTATAGACCAATTGGTCAAACAACTTAACTTCTAGCTAGAATTCCCAACTTGTATCTTGTTGTCATGATGTTTTGGTGGTTGAGTTGCTAGCTGCTATTTCATTCTTTTCCATCTTACAAGTTACTTATTTTCCATGTACAAGAAATGTTCAAGCAAAATAGATAGGATAATAAAGGTAAATTACCTCTATTCTCAAGCATATTGTATTTTCCTCTGTTTAAAGATATTTAGATCCTCAAGCTTCGCTAGAATAAGCATTCTTGCATGTATCTCAACTACACATAAATTACGCAATAAATGGGTGTGACGTATAGCTCATAATGGGCAACACAGTCTAGAACCATTTAATCCTCATCTGTTTTTAGCACACAAGATGGATGAACCTACGAAAACCAAATAGGTACTTGAGAATTGAAATTCACCTGTTCAAGTATAAGATAATAATAATGGCACATTTACTAAACATTAGCAGATATAGATCTCGTGCCAAATATAATAATGAACTATAGGGGAACCTACACCATATTTAAAGTTCATTTTTAAACTAAAGATGAAACCTGAGCACACGACCTCCAAAAAATATAAACCAACATGACAAAGTACCAGTGTGAAAGAACAATTACTACGATTTCAGACTTGAAACTAAGAATTCAACAAATACGTTTAGCAAGCTGATTAGCACAGTCAATACTAAATAGTTTTAATTCCTGTAGGACATCTCTTGAATTTATTCAGCCTAAAGCAAAATAAAACTAAACAAATAGATTTCACCTTCTGGATATTGTTTTGCATCGTCTTCTAAGGACCTTCGTCCTATCGTCCCTTTTCTACTCCTACACTTTAGCATTATGTAGTATACCTTGGCAAGACCCACTTCATGCCAACAACACTAAAGAACATGCTCCTTACTTGATTAGTCAGATGACAACGCAAAAATTGATGACCAATAGCTTAAACAAACTTTCCATTTAAAAACATCTATTGCACAATATTTCTCTTTTCTAACATGGTTTTATAACACAGCATATATATTGTTTACTAATATTATAAAGTAGAAGTAAAAAATATACCTTTTCATCTCCTAAATGATAGAAGAGTATGACCTTAGGAGACAGAAAATCAAGTCTAGTGGATGATTTGTGACCAATAGATCAAAGAGTGATTAACCGCCTCCATAGCTTTCGGGTCATGGTTCCATAAAGGATCGTTCTCAGCTCCAATCACTGCTAGGATGGTCTAATGGACGGACTCCAAATCTTTTTAAAAAATGATAGAAGCATAGCTCATAGAACACAGGTGGAGAAAGAAAAACGACAAATATAAGCTCAAATGACAGTGAAAATCAGTAATACAGGAGAAATATATTCAGAAACGCTTTCATGGAACAGTAAAGTCCTATAAGTTGTTCTGTTTACACATGCCTGTATTGTAGTCAGTCTGATAACATTTTTGACAAAGTTGGAGTAACTGGATGCAATCAGGCAAGCCAAGCAAGCTAGGAAAAGAGTAGAAGAAACTTGAAAATTCTTACTTTTCCAACCTCAAATTGCTTAAAAGGGTATAGGACCACTTGAATAAGTTGATCAGAAACAATTGCATTGATGCTAGTGATTCTTTAAGACAAATCACATATTGGAACAACCCAATTTGAACGTCAAATCAAAAAGTGTCTTAGATACCAACGGATAGAATTTAAGAATGGAAGAGAAGGCCTAAACAAAATTGGATATAATGAATATTCTTAGCCACTCTTTTCTTCATTTTTTTTTTCCAATTCCTCCCCAACTTAAATGGAATTTAAACAAAACCAAGCAAGTTAGGAGAAGATATCACTTGTTCCTGAGTCTTAGAAGAGACCTGAGATCTTGAGATATAATGAGAAGTAAATAACTTCTTCCATAATGAGCGTGTGCACAGAAAAAAATTCTTTAATTCAACTTCACGTTGGTTCTCCCTTAACAATCAGGGAGCACACGTTTTACATCAACATAACTCAAATAAAAAAAAAAAGAGCTCAAACTTTTTTTTTTAGGAATTCCACTGAGAAAGTCTTTTCTTATTGAGTGTTGTCCCCAAAAGAAGTCCTCCCGCAATTTTGTAGGTATTCAAGTTGTACTCTACCCGCCTCCTACATATCAGAACAAAATGATAATAATGTAGAGATATATAATACCATAAAGAAGACACACCGTATTGTACTCTTAACAGTTGTGTAGATTCTTTGGAAATAATTGCTTTCATGAGAATTTGTATGATTTAAGTCCTCCAAAGACTTTTACGCAATTCAATTCTAGTGTTGAATATCCACCTTTCTTTCATTGCTAGACATCAGCTTTTCAAGTGCTTCATAAAGTTATTTATTAAAATCTAATTTGTAAGATTAAACATTATTCATATAATGCACATAGAGATATTCAGGCGACATAACACATCACAAAGAGAAGCCAAAACAAGCCATCTTTCAGAGGGAAAAAACATCAAATGAAGAAGCCAACGCATATCAATCAAATAGGTCACCCCCACCTCCACCAAAAAAAAAATCAGCATACATTAAGAAATGCAAGTCTTTCAAGAATTCAGCTTCATCGCTTAATAATCCAACATCATTTCCCAGAAATTGGCTTGTATTATTCAATATGAAAGAGTTCAAGTTGAAAAACACGACATGAAAAGTCATTTATAATTTAATAATGTGAAAATAAAGGCAAAATTACCCAGTAAGTCGTAATAGTGTTCCTCTATCCCCTAAAACAACCACCACTTTTGAAAATATGTGCAATTAAAATTGATCGGCCATAATATGCCAATTAAATGGATGAAAATTAGGTGATTTTATATAATGTAATAGATAAATGAAACACAAATCCACTAAAATACACTCTTAACCTGAGTCATAATACCAGTCAATTTCCTTCTATTATAACAAGATTTCAACTTGGCCCTCAAGTTTACACACGTGTTACTAACCAAGACAACCATATGACAACCATATTAAACTTCTTTCTTACTATTCATTACAGTACTATATTTTGTCTAGTTTCACCAAAGTCCATACCATAACCATTAACCAACAAAATCCACACCAATAGCTATAAATATAATTCCCAGAAGCTTAATACAATGAGGAATTGATGTGAATTCCTGTGCATGTACTGAAAATTAGAGAAAAAAGTAGAAAACATGTCCAGGATGCATGAGGAAAGGAACGAGAATCATTTGATATTTGTCTCGGGAAACTATAAAGTCACAAGAAAAATCCAAAAGGAAAACAGAAATGGAGAGCACAAAAATTCGAAAAGAACAACCAGAAAAGAACAGAAAAGAAAAACCTACCTGAAACTGCAGAGATGAGCGCAAGGAAAATCCTAGAAAGAGAGAGTGAAAGTTGGAAATACAAAAAAGCCGAAATTTACATACGTGGGTATGTCTATCCGTAACACGTGGAAGTGGGAAGATAGAATTTATAGGGTACAATGTACCCTTAAATTTTGATTTATTTATGTAAATGCCCTTCATAGTACTAAGACCTTCACTTATTATATACTTCGTAGCAGAATAATATCATTCCAACAATTTCTAGTAGTTAGATTCAATCTAAACATCAAAAACAATTAATAAATTTACTTATCTACTTCTACAAGTTTTATTTGTCAAGCTCAACAAAATCGATCAATGTTATTCTTCAAGTTTCTTCAACCAAACTAATTCAAATTATTAAGGATTGATAATGTTAGCTCAACAAAATATTACCTACAAAATTTTAATTATAAGTAAGTAATAAATTTTTAATTTTTATACCTAGCATTGAAGGAACAGATGAAAATATGAAAAAGAAATGAATAAAGAAGGGAGAGGAATGAAGAAATGGTTAAATGCTATTTTTGCCCAATTTATTTTAATAGGATCAAAATTAAGTACTGATTCTTATGCTAGCTTATCCGGCAAAAAGAAATATTTTCCGTAAAAATCTTGGAAGGGGCTGAACGTTACGAGTGTGGGGAAAACGGGGAAAGAGGTGGTGGTCACCATATAATTAAGCAAAACGACTCCTCCGTATCCTCCGCCTTTTCTCTTTTTGGCGTATAATAGAGTATTAGTAGGAGAAAAATGTTCAAGAAGGCAGTGGACGCCAAGTCTCACCAGCGAATTTCTGGCGGCTATAGGAAGAAGCTCCGCCGCACTATCAGAGAGCGTTTCTCGAATGCCTCTGATGCCCTTGTCGACCTTTTACTTCCTCCCAAGGTACCTTTTTATTGTTTGGCTATTTTATTTTTATTGAATTGCACTGTACAAAGTAGCTTTTTATTGTCATGCAGGCGGAGTTAGCTGTTTTGAAATACCCAAATCGGGTACTCGTTTATGTCTTGGAGGGCGATTGTCCCATCTTCTTTGACTTAGATGGGCGAGGTCATCATATATTTCCTACAGGTCTGCCATATATCTATTCCCAACTTCTCTTTTTTTTTTTGACTGAGTGGTGGATTGGATTAGTCCAGGCCTGTTCAAATCCCTACTCTTACCACTAATTGTCCCTACCCTATCAAGTTTCCCTATCAAGTTATCAAACTTTTGACCGACAACTGACACACAAGTTCAAGTGTTTTTTTATTCAGTTGTAACTGGAGATTGATATCCAAAGAAGCAGAGCATAGATTGTTAGCCAGAGGTTCATTCTTACAAACATGTGATAAAAAAGAAAGGAAAAAAGAAGGTGAAGTTAGTCTATTTGGATTTATAAAAACATGCAAGGATAATGAGGTAAACTATTTGGTCAAACAAAAGTAGCTTTTAAGCTCAAAAGCCATGATTTGGAACAAGTGCAGACTATCTACTACTCCCTTTCTCCATTTTATGTGACACACTTTCTATTTAGGTTGTCTAAAAAAATGTCACCTCCTATATTTGGAGATATTTTAATTTTAAATTTTCATTTTACCCTTACTTAGATGATCTATAGCCACACAAATGTCTAATGCTTGTTTTAGATCACTAGTTTCAAAAGTATTTCTTTCTTTCATGAACTCTGTGCCCAGACAAACAATGCTGCATAAATAGGGATAGAGGGAATAACACAATACAATGGATGCAAATGATTCATGTAAGTGATTTGCCAACTTGTTGTGATTAATTGTTTTTACACATTAATTCATTCTGGTGTTTGCCGAGAGTCATTTTGGTGTGATTAGAAACTTTTTTATGTTAGTCTACGGGTAAGTGTTAGATTTAGAGAGCCTTTACTTTTAGAAACCCTATTATCTCTTAAAAGACATTTTTTATTGTTGGATAAATCAAATCAGCTATAATACAGTGGACTAAGGGGTCATTTGGTATGGTTGTATAAGAATAGTGTTGAATAGGGTGTATTAGTAATGCTCATGTTAGTTATGCGGAGATTGTTTCTTATGTATTACGGTGAGGTTGCGTACAATAGACCCTCGTGGTCCGGCCCTTCCCCGGACCCCACGCATAGCAGGAGCTTTAGTGCATCGGGCTGCCTTTTTTTTTTTTGTTTAGTGTAATAAAAATTAACATGCATTGCGTAATTTCTAAAAAAAATTGTTGGCTTACAAAATACTTTCCACATAATACGGTGGAAAGGATGTGGAAAAGGTTTTGAGGGGAAATTGTGTATTTAATCATGCTAATGCATGCATTAAAAATCGTTGCATTGCTAATCCCGTGGTTTGCTATGTATTAGTTATACATAGCATAATACTAAATACATTGTATAAGTAGGTTGAAATAGTGTACCAAACAAGGTATTAGTATTACATAAAGCTAATGCATGCACTATTTTTCTAATGCATCCTACCAAACAACCCCTAACAGTTTAGCAGACCCTAACAAGTTTGGTTTGAGTAGTAGTTTATTGATTAATTAATTGATCCTTAAAAACTACTCAATTGTGTTTGCTTTTTTGGCCGAGGGAAAGTGCTTTTGAAGTTCCACTTTTGGGTTTTAGTTTTATGTAGCAGTGGTTTGATGCTCTCCCTTTTGTAGTATATTGGCTGCTTATAACTTTCTAGTGATTGACGTTTATAAATATTAAGTAGGAAGGACCTTTTAGGCATGTTTTCTACACAGTAGCTATGTGATTGATTGCTTCTTTGAAAGACAGAAAATTAGTAATTCACCATCCTCCTTAATTAGATGTGCTTTTCATTTTTGTTTTTCTCCCTTCTGTGTGGTGTGTACAGTTTATGCTTTGTGGAGAGTCCCAGAACTTTTGCCTGCTTTTCTGCTGAAAGGGGGTGAAGTTTCTCGTTTTGTGCTTGGAGGGGCAGATTTAATGTTCCCTGGCATCAGTATACCTTCTGAAGGGTTTCCCTCATTTTCTGCTGGGGAGCCATGGGCAGTGAAGGTTCCTGGAAACCCTGCCGCTATAGCTGTAAGCTTCCGGGACCTCAAGTGTTTTCTCTCTTATTTAGATAACTAATCAATTTGAAGGATGTAATTTTTTTTCCTCAGGTGGGGACAACTACCATGAGTAGTACAGAAGCTTTAAAAGCTGGTCTACGTGGAAAGGCCTTAAAAATATGCCATTACTATCGAGACACCCTTTGGTAGGAACTACGGAACCGTTTGAACATAAAAATTTTATTTCAAAACATTGTTTCGTACTTTGGCTGGTTATGGAATTTAATGAGTTTTGAATATGAGCTATTCAAAACTTGCAACTTTTTTTCAAGTGAAATGCATATCCAGATGCAACATCAACTTCCAAATGCCATTTTTCAACTTCAACTTCAGAAACTATGTTTTTCAAATTTCAACTAATTCTATGTCCAAAGGCCTATTAAGAAAGTTATTGTTGTTAGTTTTAATCCGTACAACTGCACCCAAGGGTGTGGCCTAGCGGTCAATGTAGTGGTTGAGAACCATGAGGTCTCGGGTACAAATCCCAGCGCAGACAAACACACTAGGTGATTTCTTCCCATCCGTCCTAGCCTTGGTGGACAGAGTTACCTGATACCTGTTGTTGGTGGGAGGTGGCAGGTATCCCGAGGAATTAGTCGAGGTCCGCGCAAGCTGGCTCGGACACCACGGTTATCAAAAGAAAAGTTTTAATCTGTACAAGTTCTAAATATCATCTTTTTCTGGATTTTTGGTCAGGGAATCTGCTGAAAATTGTCATATACCAAATGCTGGTTTTCTGGAAGACGTCGTGTTTGAAGATCCTGCTCTGTCGTTGAGTAGTAGGGCATCTGATTCAAGTGAAGTTGATCCTTCAGTTGACCCAGGAAATGTGACTAACAATGAAAACATGGGAGAAGTGATTGATGCTGATGCAGATTCATCAGGGTTTGATCATCCTTCTACTATACAGAGTGATGGAGCAGATGAAATTACTGTGCAGCTTACTAATGATCTAAGCGAGTTGAAGGTTGCAGAAACTTCTGTAGACGAATCAAATACTGAGGGACAACATTCCTTGTCTGTTGAAGAGGTAGATGCACTCCTGGACAAGTGCCTTCTACAAGCATTACATACGACAATTAAGGAGAAAGACCTGCCCATCCCTGGAAGTACATTTTGGTACGACGGCTACCAATCTCTTATTAAACAGCATATCTGATACGGAAATAATTTGTTGTCATAAAAATAAAAGAAAAAGAGAATTGATTTTTTCAGATAGCGAACTAAGAGTGATGTACTTTATTGTTCACACTCGGTACTAAATATATTTACTTTGCGGGGTTTTAAACATGCTTAATTTAAAAGATTCTTTCTAATATTTCCAGTGTTCTTGTCATTGGAAAAGCTTACAGTTTTCATGTTTGATGCTGATCCGTAATACATGATTTTTTTTTCTAGGCGTATTAAACTAAACCATTTGACAGTATGCCAAATGTTATATTAAAGTGAGCTTGTGCAGAAAAAACGGAGACGACACTATTAGAATTTGTGAATGGTATTTTAAATAAGGCTTCCTTAAGTAGTCCCTTAGTTCCATTTTATGTGTCATTTTTTCCTTTTTAATATGTTCCAAAAAAATTACAGTTTTCTATACTTGGAAACAATAACCTTAAACTTTCAATAGCCCCGAAATGTCATCACATGTTTAAGACCACAAGTTTCAAAGTCTCCTTTCTTTCTTGAACTCCATGCCCAGTTAAACAGTGCCGGATAAAATGAAACGGAGGAAGTACTAAAGCTGAAAAAGCAGAGAGAACACCACTAAAATTTGCGTGGCAGCTGCATAATCATAGACATATGAATATCTCAGTATTAAGATCTTCATCTTGAGAGAACACAAGTTAAGAAAAGCTACCAGTACATCCACTAGGCAATGTTCACCCTTCATGGCTGTTGCCGTGAAGAGCCAGAAGGTTGCCTGATAAATTAATACCTTCTCTTCTTGAGCTTCATTCTTTAACTTCTCTTTATGTTCCGTACAACTGTCTGTGACTTGTTCTATTCCTTACTTAGATACTTACCAATGGCTTTATTGTGCTGGTGTAGGTCAAGTCAACTGCTACCTTGCAGGCCTCCAGGCATAACCCTCGACATAAAGAAGTCATCTCACAAGAAATTGTCCAAGTGGCTACAAGCTAAAGCCTCTGGTGGATTGGTAGTTTTCTACAGTTAATATGAAAGATGGAATTTTGATTTTCAAAACTGTTGCATACAGTTGAGAAGTTGCTATTGCATTACATGGATGATTCGGTTGAAATCATTAGACAGTTGCATCTACACATCATAAGAGATGCAGAAAGCTTTTTTTTTCTTGTAGCCATTTATTTGGGTGCACATACTTGTATATATTGTGCTCTTCATGCTTAGTTAAGGATGACACTGATATTGTCAGTTTCCATGACATTGATGACTGGTGTAGTAGCACTCATAATAGTTAGTTGCACTTTTGCTCAACTTCTGGTCAAAAGCAGAGACTTATTAGTAGGTAGGACTGTTCTTTTGCTGAAACTGACAAGTACCTGTAGCAACTTCCATTCTCTTCTTTTTCCGCTGAAGTTGGGATTGTGCGAAGAAAGCTGTTAGTCAGAAATGGAGTAGGCAAGAGATTGTTGAAAATTTTCTATGGAAAAAAATGTCACAACAATTGTGAGAATATGGAGTAGCGTTCTATCCTAGTACTGTATTTTGCATTTGCCTTATACCTTCCTTGTTGTTTCTATTTCTGCATTTTGCTTTTTGATATGACACCTGCCTTATGAAGGTTTGCTTGCATGTAAGCCACATCTAGATCCTCATTATTCAACCCAAAAGCTAGTTCTCAGGCTTAAGTTCTCCGTGTCAGTAAGTGTTTGAGAAATTTGTTTCATGACTTGATGGCAAAATGTGTCGTCCATTTCTTGCTCTGATGCTTCTTGCATTCGTCTTTTTTCTGATTTTACCTTCCCATGGTGTTTCGTATTATCTAATTGTTTTTCCAAACTTACCATTGGCATGTACAGATCTCAGTGAAAGAAGATAAACATAAAAAAGAGGTGATTCTGTTCTCTGTTAATCGAAATCATCCAGACTATTTGTCCTACAAGCCAGAAAAGAAAAAAGTGGACAAGGCCGGGCCTTCAACAAATAATGCTTCTAATGAAGACTGGCTGCAGAAGACACTGGAAGTTTCTGAAATTTATAAACCAAGTGTGCATGTAAATCCTATTTTTGCCTCTGTTGGTGCTGAAACTAGTAGACTTTACACTGCATCTGAAGCCTCTGAAATGTTGTTCCAGTACGTTGAGAAAGAAAATCTTGTCAAGCCATCGAATAAGTCCACTATAACGTTAGATGCAACGTTATGTGATGCTTTATTTAAGGGAGCCATAAAAAAAGGATCAACTTATCCAACTGAAATTCATAAGAAGGATTTGGGGCAAACGTTTATTAGTAGGATGCAAGCACATCATTGCGTGACTAGAGGAAACGATACAGTTGTTCGCAAAGGTGCCTTGAAACCGATCCAGATAATGACAGAAAGGAGGCAAGGAAACAAGAAAGTGACTAAACTTTCTGGAATGGAGTCATTTCTGTTGGATGCAGAGGCTTTGGCTTCAGAGTTGCAGAAGAAGTTTGCCTGTAGCACTACTGTGGCAGAACTTCCAGGTCTGTTTTGATGCTTTAACAGCTGTGTAGGACCCTCTTTTTTGGATTATTTAGTAATTATTGTGTGGTGGCTCTCAAAATATGGTTTGTGATGTCTTCTTTAAATTCTGTTGGTTCATACTTTATAGCGCCAGTGACAATATACCTTCATTAGTCTTCTATGAATCTCATGATGTGGCTTGCATTGCTTATTTTATGCTCAGCTGTTCAGTTATAGCCTTGAACCTACGAGAATCTGCACTTTCTTAGAGTGGCTTTTTGAAAACTATAAAAGGCTGCATCGTGTCACTCTTTTGATTTCTGACGATAAGCCTTTACAACATTCTATGCTTAAATATTCCCCCAAGTGTTGCCTTCCAATTTCTCGCTTACATATATGTTCTCATAGTGAAAAGGAGATCTGTGTGGACTGTCTACTGAGGACCGTAGGAGGATAATATCTTTTAGCGGGGATAGAATGGGTGGATGCTATCTGGTCGTTGAGGATTGTCATAGTTATTTGCAGTTGGGCACTTAGAACACTGACACTATAGATACTTCCATAAAAAAAATAGAAAGAAAAAAGAAGGAATAACACTTGGTTTGTTTCAACATGTATGTGTGTATAAACCAAGTGTTGTAGTCCTTGCTTAACTACCGGACTATTTCCATGGTGAACTCATGGGCATAGGTTGTTCCGAAGGAATTTGGCAATAATGTATCAATTCGTTTAAAAATTAGGGGATAATTCAATAATTTATATATTTTTTCTGATGTGGAGTTTAATACTATGCACAGGTAAAGTGAAAGACATGCCGAAGCAATTTCTGTCATCCACTTAAAGTTTCACCTGTGTATTGCTAGGAGTACGTGTAAGATTTAGAGCACTCATAATGTGCCTTAAAAGGTTAATTAGTTTATATTGGATTTAAAAGCACCTGAATAGAGTGAATGGAGGGTTGATAATAGTTGATTCAAACTGATTTGTGATTGATGCATAATCATTCGCGTACTGACGTGATTTATTTGTGTGCTTTTGATCTCTGTATGTTTTTCTGATTTGTTATACAAAATATTTGCATATGAACTTGCCTGTCAGTATGTTCACTCTTAAGGGTAGATATATCATATGTATGTAACTTGTTAATTTTAGGTAAGAAAGGGCAAGAAGTTTTGGTTCAAGGAGGATTTATTGATGATCTTGCAAGATATCTTGTTGAGCACTATGGTGTCCCAAAAAGATATATCGAAGTGCTTGATAAAACAAAGCGGTGAGTGACGAGGTTTAGTTTCACATTCCTCGTATTTTAGTGCTCAATGTAACCTCCGTTTACCTTTTACTTGTACAACAGAGGAAACTGAGATTGATTGAGATGTTTTTGCAAAGACAGATTACATAAACTTGCTTTTGTTGTTATCTTTAGGTAAGAAAATTGGAATCTCATGGCTTGGCCCGAAAATATTTGAAGGCTGTAATGAAGTTTGACGATCTGCTAACGCTGCTTGATGGAACCATAAAATGAGAAGTTGAAAAAAAATATCTCGTCTATAGATAACATGTTAAGAGATTTTTGTTTATCGAGCTTTCAGATACAATTTCCTGTATTACCAGCTGCCTGTAGCTTGTATATCCTTTGATTTTAAAATGGGTCTTCATAGCTACTGGAGTAAAATATGCTAATTGATAAAGCCATATGCGGATGATATAAGAGAAATAAGGACAAACTATTCATGAGATGCAACATTTAGAGTAAATGGCCAAATACATCCTTTAACTATTATCTTTAACTTATACTGCATCCTTATATTATTAGAGTTTAAGTTTTGTGCACCATCAATGTACAAAATCTTTTACACTATCAGGTAATTTCAAAGATAAATACATTTTAACTTTTTAAAGTAACATTATTTACCTTTTTCTTCAATAAAAAACTCTATATTACTGAGAGTAGATAATGATACCATTAAAGGGAAGTTGATTCCTATTTGTACTCTAACCAAAATTATTTTCTTGCTAATACTGTATAACCAAAAAAATTTCCTTCTTGATCTTTGTTCACCACCTTGATTCTTTCGTCATAGTTTTCTTAAGATCATTACTAAAACAATTCTTTAACTCTGTAACATTGTAACGATAGTCCCTATCTCCAATATTTGTAAGTTTTTTAGTGTTTTACTATTTTAACAATGAGAACTTATATTTCAATGTTAAAGATGCTTTCGGTTTCAAAAAGAAAATGTTAAAGATGCTTTAACAATCAATCAATATATATATATATAAAGGAGAATCAAGAATAGGTGATGCGACACTTCTTTATGGCCTTTATTCTTATTTATCTTTTTTCTTCTTTTTTGATTTGTTTTCAATTTTTGTACATATCTACTAAGTAAATGGATTAATAGAGACCTCATAAAATAAATATTAAAATCACAGCTACATAGCAATAATCAAGATTGTCTTTATGGTATATTTGCAATAAACTCCAATTCTACCGTTTTGCTTGTATCCCACGTAGAAGCAATGTAATTAACATTACCTTAATGAGAATTAAATTCCTATTCATCCATTATGTAGCAAATATATATACACTTTATTTTAAAAAGTCCAAAAGAATTAAATATTTTGATTCTATATTAATCCACTACCAAAACTCTTCCACTCCCTCACCAGTACTCGACTAATTATCTCCCTCACCAGTATAAAAGTCTCATTAACTTTTGCTTTCAACTGTAAATTCCAATAAAAAGCCAAAAAAAAACAAAAAAAACTTAACTTACTTCTCAATGAAACAAACAATCAACTTTTTTGTGAGAGCAAGTAGTATATGATGGAGAGACGGAGGAGGATTCAGAATCTAAACCTAATTTATGGTTAGTATTCTTAGCATTAATCCGTTATATTTAAAGTTATAAGTTCATATATACTATTTGTTGTAATTTTAATAAATTTTTATGTATAAATTTATGTTTCATGTGAATATACTAAACTAGATGAACCGGATACCGTAGCGATGGATTCATCCATGGCTGGTGCATGCAGCATGCTAAACAAAAGTGGGGTTTGTGGTGGTCGGTTGTCAACTTGTCATCAATTGTTAAGAAGCTAAGGAGGTGTGATAAATAAAGACTCAAATTAAGAAGACTCTTCTTGATTCTTGTATATACAGAAAATTCAACACAATCTATAGATTTCTAATTTCAAATTCTCCATTCTCTTTTTCCTTCTTCTTGCGGATCTCCAAGCAATTTGGAGGTTTTTTGAACTCCAAGAAGTAAGTTTTTAAGTTTTATTTAGCTAATAATATGAGATTGTAACTTTTTATGATTTGTTGTTATCTATCAGTTTTTGAATTATTCTTGAACATATATTTTTTTTTTCATTTCTCCTCTTATTATGAGAATAAAGTTTCGATTATTACCGCTTATGCTTTCATATATCTTATTAAAAAAAAGTTTAAGTCTCAATTAGTATTATATTTTTTTTATTCTTGATTAATTTAGGAAAAATTCTTGGTTTGTATTATTAATTAACTGAAACTCTAATATTGTTATATTCTAACCGAAGAACTTGAAATGTCTATGTAGATCAAAGAAAGAAATAGAGAATTTATATGCTATTATTTCTCAGTGGCAACATGAGTCGAGAGGCAAAATGAATTTTATGTTCTCATCTTGGTTAGCAAATACGATGAAGATCCATATGTGACAGAGCCAAACAAGAAAGAAGATTCATATATGATAGAGCCAAGTGAGAAAGGATTTGGAACTCCTCAAAGAAAACTGGAGAGTAGGAAGCAATATAATCTAATTAAGTAAAAGACTACAAGATATTGTGGCATTCTAAGTGAAATTCCAGGCTAAAAAAAATGTGATTTGTTACATTCTATTTCTTTCAGTATCAATTAGATATTGTAACCACTACTTAAGTTTGGCTTACTTTAGTTTATAAAATGATATTTCCATGGCAGAAACATTTGCTTTTTGCTAAAAAGTAAGGATTCATAGTATAAATTTGTTTTGCTTTTACTTATCAATAATAAAAAAATCATGTGTGATTTTTTTAACCTGTAAATTGAACGTTTATATGCTTATAGAAATCGAAGCCTGTGCTAGCACGGGCTGAGTATATATAGATTGATTTTTAGATTTTACTTTGTCTCAATTTATGTGACACAAATGAAATTTGGGTAGTCAATTAAATTTTTGTATAATTTTAAAGTATTTTAAGTTGTTAATTATTTTGGGAAAGTAGATGGGCCCACATTTTTATGATACAATTTATCATTCATTTTGTATAATTTTTAGATAATATATGTCAATCTCTTTATCCCAATTTATGTCACACTGATGAAATTTGGGAGAGTCAATCAATTTTTTTATACATTTTTGTAAATATTTTATGTGGCACTCAGCCAAAATTTTTATATGTCTTTTAAATATTTGAAGTTGAATTGTGATTTATAGTATCTTTTTACGTAGATTTCAAATATATAGCAAATTAAAAAAATATATATAAGTTTTGAATATTCAAATTTTAATTTAAAAATATTAAATTAATCTAATTTAATTTAACTTTAAAAATTAGTTAAATTAACTTTTGAGAAACAAAATATGTCAACTAAAAAAGAACGAAAAGAGTAATGATTTATTGTAAATAATTTAAACCTTAATATTCATGTCAAGTAGTCGTAATGTGTCTACTAGTACTACTAACTAAGCTTAATATTATAAACTACAAAAACTTCAGTTGCTAAGCTTTATATTTTAAGCTTAGAATAGGCACAGTCGTATCAACCAAAAGAGAGCATCTAAAAGACAACAATATTGAAGACATATACACGTGGTTAGAAGACAAAAAAATAAGATGGGCCCAAGTTTAAGGTATAACTTACACTTCTTTAAGTATAATAGGATGTTGCTATGAAATTTGAGAAGTATAATTTGTAATGCATTTTGTATAATTTTTTAAAGTTGTGTTAGTCCCTCTTAGTGGTTTGCAGGTGTAGAAATATGACTAGTTAGGTGTTAGTCCTTCTTAGTCGTTTGTATATAGTAGAAATATTATAAATATTGTCATTTTCTTGAGGGAACAAATGTTATAAGTTAAATATAATAATTCATTTGAATCAAGTAAGGAATTGAAATAGTAGAAAGCTTTTAGGAATTTAACAAATAAAGAGTTTATACAACTTTCTCAAAACTATAAAATATACTACTATACAGAATGAATGAAATTATTTAAAATGATTATTACTATAACATTAGGCAGGAAGCCAAAGAAGTACGTGATGTCAACAAGGCTAAGGCAAAATATGTCAAGAAGAATTGATCTATCGTATTAATTATGTTTCTCTAGATATTATACAAGTAGAAGAAGATTATTTTATTCACCTCTAAGATAGTAGTATGAACTGCGTATACTCTACCTTCCCCCAGACTTCTCTTTGTGGGAATATACTGGGTAAGTTGTTGTTAGAAGAAGAAGAAGATATTTTACGCATTTTAATTTTTCATTTTTTAGTAAAATATTCCAAACTAGAAATAATGATGGTTATAATTTAAGGGACATTTTTCTTTTCTCTTTGGTGAATTAATTTCCTAATAACTAAGCAATTAGGTGATCAGGTGATGAAAGGTTAGAGGAAAAAAAAATATAAAACAGAATGTTAATAATAAAATGAATTACACTTTAAAATTTAATCTATTTGGATTATATTTAAGGACTAAATAGAATATTTTAAAATATTTTTAATTTTTGGATATAATAAAAAGATTAGTTTGTAAATATAATGAGATTTTTTATAACCGCGTGAAGCGCGGTCAAATTTACTAGTGAAAAATTATATTTCAATGTTAAAGATGCTTATAATGCATTCAAAATTGAATTCTACATTCAAAAATCTGACAGAAGTATTTCATGCAACACTATTATAACAGGTAATATTTATCTGATGGTATATAAAAGTGATATATTGACAGTGCATCAAATTTAAACTCATATTATTATAGAAAATTTGATTTGTCCATACAAATACACCAATTTTGTCCCTCCCCATCCATCCCCCGGTGAAAAAAGAGATTCGGGCCCCTCGCTATCTTCTTCAATGTGGAGGAAAAACATAGCTAGTGGGATGGGGGTTTTGGGGTGGGGTGGGGTGGGGTGGGGGTTTGCTGGGTAAGGAGAAGACAATGAACTTGAAAAGTCATCTATGGAACTTGTTTACCTTAGATGTATTGGGGAAGTTATTTTTCTCATTTTGAGAAATTTCTTTTTTAGGTAAATATTTTTCAAATTTTTTGACCAATCAAACATGAAGAATTGAAAATACACAATTTGTTTTTATCTCCAAAAACAAATGAGAACAAGGTCAAAACATTTGATTTTCATGTTTAAAGTTTTCATTTAGTTAGTTGAGAGTACAACAAAGTTTGGTGAAATCCGTAGGCGAGTAACATATCGATTAGAAAATAAGAAAATAAAGGAGAGAATACATAAAGTTCCCTCCTCCGCCCCTAAAGTAATATCTATTTTTTTTAAAAAATATGTTTAAACTTTGTAGAGGTCCTATGACCCCCCGAACAATTTAGAAGTACAATCTCTACAATTCACATTCAATAACAACAATTACACGTTCGGAAGTATTAATTCACAACCTAGAAGCATTTTAGGTGATTAGAATATTCACCCACAGGTTTTCCCATACCTTTCATAGACCTAGGTACTAACCTTGAAATTCTCCTATTACAGTCTTCCTAATGATTTACGAGGAAAAGAGAGTGATGGAATAACTTACCTCAACGAGAAGATCCACCCTAGCCTTAGGAAAATCGCCTCTCTGGAGCTTTGGAACGGAGTTTTAGAGTTTATGGGTTGAAACTCAGAATAACACTTAAACAGGCATTCTGTCTCACGTCTTCTACCGCATCGGACCCATTTCTCACTGCAGCGGCTTCGCTATAGCAAGATAGGGCTCTCTATGGCAACCCTGAAGAACCACTCAACCCCGCCACCGCGGGACTCCGACAGCTACAACGGTCTCACTGCAGCGCGAATACCACCTCTGTAGTGGTCCCTAAATAGTAGCTTGGGGAGAGTTACTTTCCAGCCCCATTTCACAACATAAATAAACTTTATCTATCATGAAGCAACCCCAACCCCTTAAACCACAACACTGTGAATCAAGATTCACCATGCATAGGCATAACACGAACTACCCAGCTTAAACCACCCCATCTTGAGATTTTATTAACTCAAGCTCACTAGGGGAACTATATCAGGGTTCTTAGGCCCTAACCACTCTATAACGACTGGGAGGGTCATTGCATCAGATACCAATTAAACAATCGTTTGTCCCCGAACAAACAAGAACAGAAACAAGGGACAAGTTATCTGACTCAGTGTAATGATCCGTTCTATCGTTATTGAAAATATATGTTGTAAAGACATTAGAACCTCATTCTTCATAGGTTATATGATCAATCCTTTAGTAGGAGAGTGCATTAGACACGAACTAAAGTCATACAATACCCCTAGCACAAAGTTAGTTGGAAGTGTTCTTACCGATTGAGTTTCGAGCTAAGTTTAAACTAGGGTAATTTCAAATAAGCACTACTCTTGGAATATAAAGATTTATGGATCCCAATACCCACCAAATTAAAGATCTTTGAGTCTTCTTTCCAATGCCTCCGACTATTTGTTAATCCACTTCTGGAGTAAAAAGTTATGTATATTTTACATAAGAATATCTGTGTTGAAAAGATGGCCGCTGCAGCGACAGATCTATTGCTACAATGACATTCAGACAGTACTTAAGCTTTTTTTGGATGATTTTTGGGTTTTTAACTCAAAAACATCGTCCCAAAGCCCTAGGGGGATAATTTTACAAGTTCTAGGGTGGAAATTCTTCGTTGAGGTATGTTCTTCCATCATCTTCTTTGTCTTTCGATCCAATAATATCTTAGAATCATTAGAATGGTCTTTAATGGTGAAATTCTTGGGGATTATAACCCTAAGTTCATGGGATTTTGGGGAAAACCTATGGTTTGGTGGTAATATCACCTAGAATTACTTCTAGATTGTTAACTAATGATTCCTAGCATGAATTAGTTATTCTACACGAAATTGATGATTGAAGACCTTGAATTCAATAAAAATAAAATCTTTAGCTTTGAAACTCCATTAATGGAGATGTGTTGAGTATGATAGAACTAGTTAATAGTTAATTAACCCGCGGGTAATGTCTTAGACCACAAATAAGGATAGAATTAGTGGATTGAATTCTGAAAGTAGTTATTCAAAGAGTAATTGATTAATTAATCCTATAATTATTTGATTTCTAGATGATTGGACTAATGGAGGCATGAAGAAAAGGAAAAAGCAACCTTATTATGGTTTGCTTGTTCTAAGAGCTTCGATTGAGGTAGATTATGGTTTAATTTGTAGTAGACTTAGGTTAGATATGTGTAATTACTATAATTTGATAGGAGGCTTCAAGTCTAGGCGTACGGGCATGGAGTTGGGATGGATACAACATGAAATTAATGTAATGAAGATATCGTTGTGTGTTGTTATGTTTTGTTTGAATCCCTTGATGGGAGTTTGTATTTGTATCACTTACATGATGATTTACACGTTTAATATGTGAATGTGGGTAATAAAAGAAGAATTAGCTGAACGTGTAATCTATAAAACTAGTCTTTAATACTTTGAAAAAGGTGAATCTGATGTTGTGTGTTTTTAGAATTTGAGATATTCTTGCTGAAAGATAGTTAGGAGAATCGATCATGATAAGAGGATGTGGTGGTCATAACATAAGAACCTAAAGTCAAGTTTGGTTAAGTGCTAAGAAGTAAGATGTGTAAAGGTGTATGACTCAAGCTAGAATTGTAAGTTGAATAGAGCCAGGTGGTTGAATGATTGAGTAATAGAATAATGTCTTGAACTTAGTGATAACTTGAGTGTGAGGGTTACTAGTTAGTAACTGAATTTACCGATTTTGATAGGAATAAAAGAGGGTTAGATTGGTGAATGAAATAGGATGTTAACTTAGAGTGTAGATATCAATTTTAGTGGAATGCGAACTCCTAAAATGGATACTTGATTGATTGGTCTTTGGACGTGTTTGTGATTAATGATTGGGTTTGATAATGCTTGTTTGAATAAGTGGTGAATTGGACTCTGGGCATACTTGTGATTTCATGTATTAGTGGATATTCATTGTTTACCTGGAATATAGAACTTGTTAATTATTGAAATGCAAGTTTGAAAATTGATAACCTATAATGAGGTTGGTAAAAAGGACCTTGTTTGATATACAAGTATGGTTAATTTATCTCATTATGTAATAGTTCTATTTGTAGTGCTGTTTGTTATTATGAGATGAACCGATAAAGGTTGATCCTCACGGAATTGGCGTATTTTAGGAAAGATAAGGGTGGGGACATTGGAATAAGGGTGGTATAATACTTGATTTGGGATAAGGATGACAGTCATTAGTTGTATGGGATCATGTGTCACTCTGACACTGATAGTTGGATTGGGTACCATGCTGGTACAGGTACATAGACTGAGCTCGTCCGCTGTAGGTAATAACTGAGGGTTCCTGCTATAACACCCCATGCATTTTAGAACTTATGCGACTACCTTAACAGTGACGGAAGTATTTAAACTAGAAATAGTAGGTGAATCATCTACTAAAAGTCTTGGGCTGAATTAATCCCATGCTAATGGGCTCAAATGAGGCCCAAAATTAAGTAAGAAAGACATGGCCCAAAAAGGAAATGACCCATTCCAAAGGTTGACCAAGTAAACATGTCATTTAATTATGACCAATGTTTGGCTAAGGATCACCATGAGGGACTATATAAGGCTAAAAAAATCAGATTTTTATTCACCAAAAGACACTTGCAAATTCTAGACTTTTCCAAAAAAGATATTTCTCTTCTCTTTCAAACCCTAAGCAACCATTTCTTTGGACAAGATCTTCCACTTGCAAGATTTGGTAAGTGTTTACTCCTATGGTTTAATATATTTTATGCATGAGGGGCTGTGTAGATCATGTTGGTTATGATTAAAAGGTGTTGTGAAGCAATCCACTTTTGCTTCTTTATTAAAGGATTTGACTTCTATGTGGTTCAAACTTGAAAGGGGACTTGAGGTTTTGAAGGAGGTGAATTTGATGGATTAAATGTCAACATATTAGGATGTGGTTATGTCCCTAACTTGCTTTATCTTTGTGTATAACTTGTGGAATTGTTGTTATGAAATTGTGCATGGAACCGGTGGTGTATTGAAAGGAGAATATAGTTTTATGGTGTTCATGTGCATTTTGAAATGATAATTATTCGTTGGCATCAAATTTAACCTTAAATATGAAAAGAGAAGCTTACTTATGGCCATAGACTATTTATTACAAAAAAAGGACCCAAAAGTGACCCCTAGCAGCCGAAAAGGGCACCCGCCCTCGCAGGTGAGGCACCTGCGGGCGCAGGTGGCCTTGGACAGGTCCAAGGGGGAACCTGTGGCCGTAGGTTGCTCAGCAGGTCCTTCTAGAAGTTCGCTTCGCTTGTTTTTGCTTCTCTTTGACCCTCCAAGGCCCCTCTACCCTTCTTGGATGCAATCACCAACTTATGGTACCCTTTGGATGGCTCTAAGGGGGTAGTCCGGAGGTATTTTGAATTGTATCACTTATGGATTGTTTTGAATGTGTTGTTGTGAAAGGTATTTGGGTGACTTGATGGAGTAAATGTGACGTTATGTTAAGGAGGAAGTGTAAAGTATAAAATTGGTATGAAATTCCATCGGTTTGTGATAGCTAGGTTGATGTGTGGAATGTTTTGGTGTTGTTGGTATGGTGATGCAGTAACTTGTATTGTAGGAGGGTGAAATGACGTTCTATGGCAGTCACGTATCTCATTATCGTCTTGTGCACTCGTGATGTAGTTAGTTGTTAATGTGAGCTCCGTTATGTACCTGTGTTGTAGAGTAAAATGTAAGGAAGGAGATGAATTGTTGTATTCTCATATTGGGAAGATAAGGTATGTAAGGTTACTCTTTTTCGTATTCTTTGGCAGCACTTATTGTTCCCATCATTACCGTAAGTGTTTCCACACCGAAATGTCTTAAAGTATCTGATTTCAGGTTATTAGCAATTGTTATTCACATGTCTCTTATTCATTGATTATTGTTCCAAAGCTCCAATAATGTTACAACCACCAATGTATCAATCTCACAAAAGTAAAGAAATGAAGTAATGCATAGTTATTTGAGTACGGGTGGTAGCTCAAAGGGGAGAAAGCCTAGCTAGAGACGATCCCGATTGATTATTGGATACAGGGGGTAGCCCAAAGGGGTGAAAACCTATCTTGGGACGAACCTGCTTTATTGATTTATGGGCGGTAGCTCAAAGGGGCGAAAGCCTAGCTAGAGACGATCCCAATGTTATTTCCCACTGATCAGTTGGGGCCCGGGCATTATATGATTGATGATGATAATGATATGAACGTAAAAGCAAAAAAAGTAATAAAGGCAATGTACATGGTTCCACACATACAGAACGATGGTTTATCGATATTGTCCACTCACTTGTATTTGATTCCATTGGAGTTCTTATATTTCATGCAGTTGCTTATAGCCTTACATACTCAGTACATTCTTTCGTACTGACATCCCTTGGGGGACTTACCTTACTTGCTGCAGGCATAGGAGCTAGTAGACCTCCACAGTAGGATACGAGTCATCTGCAGACTGTTGGTGAGCTCCAGATTGATTCAGGGCTTTTCGAGTCATGTGTACATATTGGTTTTGGTACTACGTAATAGTTGTATAAAGCGGGGACTTGTCCCGACTTTAGGCTTGGTTATGTATCTGTTAGAGGCTTTGTAGACGTTGTAAGTCGAAGGAAGGAATGTATGACCCTTTTGATGTGGTGGCCCTAACGGCCAAGTTTCATATCTATTTGAATGTCTTTCCATGACTCGAAAAGCCCCAAATCAATCTGGAGCTCACCAACAGTCTGCAGATGACTCGTATCCTATCATGACTCCCGTCATTGATATCTTGTATCTATATGTAGTAGAATGGTGTCCATTTGGTGACATGCATATGAATGTATACGAATGTATAGGTTGGTTCTCTAGGGCCTTAACGACTTCGGGTGCCAATCCGTCCCAATGGGATTTAAGGTGTGACACCTGCTGACCCTAGTATGTGTGTACAACATAATTTGGAGAGTTTTATAGTTCTTTGAGTGAATCGAGTTATGTTGATGATATATCATGGTTCCTTGAGTGGACCAAGTTATGTTGATGATATATTATGGTTCCTTATGTGGACCGGTTATATTGATAGTTGTGATTTTTAATTACAGCAACGTATGAATATAAGGGATGTCCTGGATTATGTATAAATATTATTCTCCTTTATGTATAGTTATATATGTGATGTGTATTGTAGTTTCCCTTCTTGTGAAGTTGTTGATGTTTTATTAATTATCTTAGTTGTTGCAATCCCGATGGTTAATAGTAGTAGAATAGGAAGCGAGGGTTTTCACAAAAAAAGATTAATGAGAGAGAGAGAAAGGTGTAGAATTATTGTAACAAGGTGAGTGTGTAAGAGATGTGGGTTAGGTTGATTCATGGAATTGTGTCAGTTAGTCACATTCCGAGGTTAAATTATTAATGCTATAATAAAGTAAAGGTAGTAAGGTTGGAAGTTGAAGTAAGTTAAGTATGTTCATTTATTAAACCTGTATGCTTGTTATGATCTCTTCTTGTTTGGTATATGTTGTTGTATGTTTCTAATCCTGGCTGACCGATGATACCTACCAGTATGTATAGTTGGTCCTAATTGGTATCACAGTAGTATTGTGAAGATTGGAATAGTGTTATTCTAACCAGTAGAGGTCAATAAAAGGCATAGGACTTATATGCTTATATTGTGAATTATATTTTGAATGAGTGATACGTGCATCTTTTAGGTGGTTATGTTATTTGATGTAGTGAATATTGTAGTTGTCAGTGCAGTTGGTAAGCATAACTCTTTTGTTAATTGATCGGTTATACCTACTGAAAAATACTTGTTTTTTACATGTTTTTATTGTGTTATGATAAAATGCTACGTGTATTCCTTATGAGAATTGTTATCACATTGACTACATTATTGCTTTATTATTTGATGTCTGAATTTCTTCTGGATGTGATTTTGAGATATGTCTTCACTTCTATGATTTTGAGGTATGTCTTTATTCTTTTATTTTGAGGTATGTCTTGATTTATGTGATTTGAGGTATGTCTTTATTTTTGTGATTTTTAGGTATGTCTTGATTTTTATGATTGGTGGTATGTCTTGATTGTCATGATTTGTGGTATGTCTTGATTTCTATTTGGTCTTTGACAATATACATAGGATCCTTCTGTGGTTTGAACTTTGATGATTATAATTGGGATCCTTGTATGGTTCAAACTTTGATGATTATAGTTGGGATCCTTCTGTGGTCCGACCTTTAGTGACTATATTCAGGCTTGAAGTGCTATTGGGTCATCCTTGTGTGAATAATCTAGTTAATAAGTTGACTTGATAATGATGCCTTAATAAGTAATTGGTTAATCTAAGATGAACTTAATTGTTTTGCACAACCTTGGTGACTTGAATGTAAGGTGAGTGGTGTAGTTGATATCACTAATGCAAGGTAAATTGACTAGGTATATAAAATTAGTTGTTTCCTGTAATATGATAAGGTGAGATGATAATAATAGTTTTACTTGATATTGGTAAGTTGAACCTTAACTGTGTGATTGACAAATATATAACTTATTTGGTTAGTGACTTGAGTAATTTTATGAGGGTAAAGGCTTTGATGTCCTAAAGGTAGACTAACCGGTTGTACAAAATCCATGGTGGCTATAAATAAATAAAATTGGTTAAGTTTTAAGGGTGTGAATAAAGTGATAAGTGGATAATGTTCATAGGCTTATGAGGAGGCAGGGCTACTAGACTGGCCTTGTAGTTGGCTTTTTATGGTTTAATATTGTGTATATGCTTATTGTATGGGAATAATTATTGGTTAATAGTACCCCTTGAATGTGGTGTAGTTGAGTTGATAAGGTTGGTGAAATAAGTTAGCCTGATTTTGGTTGATGGTCTTTAGTATAGGGTCCATCAAGGGAGTAGAGTTATTAGGTGTGTTATGACATATTCATATCACTCTTATTGTTACATGATAATATTTGGTTGGTATTGCTCCTTGAGTAGTTGAGGTATGTTGAAGATCGAATAGACCAATGTGAATTATGATGGAGAATTCATGTGTTAGTGAAACCCATTGTGGTGTGTTGGTGGTGTTGCGTTGCTATATCATTGATTAGGGTGTAAGTATCCTACTAAACTTTTTCCAAGTATAGGAATGAAAAACCTCAGAGCAATGTGATTTTGGTTGAAAATCTAGTGTTAAGTGGTTTGTTGTTAAATTGGGGATCATGGTATGTGATTGGTGGATTTGAGTGGTTAATGTGTTAGAGGACGAGTTTAGGAAATTGTAGAAACTTCTGGTGCAAAAAATGGGTTAGTAGAACTCCGGATATAGCGATTACCATGAAAGGGTCAGTTTGTAATGTCGAAAATTGAGAAGTGTTTTGTGAAATGGACAGAGTTGAGAATGAATCCCGATCTATTTTTTTGGTGTTGCTGTAGCGACAGAAGTGTTGCCTCAGTGACAAATGATTTTGTCCTAAGTGTCGCTGCAACGACAGATCCGTCGCTACAGTGATGAATCCGTCGCTGCACCGACAAAAATGCAGAAATCAGTTTTAAATCAGAAAGTGGCATTCTCATTCTCTATTATTTCCATTTTCACCTCAAATTTTAATGTGTCATAATATTATGTGGTGTTCTAGGTATTATAGATGACCCGCTACATAAATTTAATTACGAATCATATTCCTTGGGTTATACTGATAAAAATATTGTGCCTAGAGCTTAGTGGCCTATGGTGCATAGGCTGGTTGGGTAGCTATTTTGTGTTATTTATGGGATAGCGATTTGGTAAGTGTTAGTAATATGTTTAAGAATTAGATAGGAGGTTGCATTGTACTTCTACCATTTGTATATGCTGGGTTTGGAGAATCGTGTTGAAACTCTCCCTCCAGTTTTCATACGTGTTCGGGGATGAACGGTGGGTAATTTGGTATCTATTATAACGACCCATTCCATTGTTACTTAAAATATCTATGGTAAATTCATAAGAACCTCATTAATATTAGGTTATATGATCAATCCTTTAGTAGGGGAGTGCATTAGACATGAACTAAGGTCATACAATACCCCTAGCACAACGTTAAATTGGAAGTGTTTTTACCGATTGATTTTCGAGCTAAGTTTAAACTAGGGTCAACTTTAAATGATTACTACTCTCAGAATATAAATAGTTATAGAGCGTAATACCTACCAAATGAAATATATTTGAGTCTTCTTTCCAACGCCTCCGATCGTTTGTTAATTCACTTTTGGAGTAAAATGTTATGACTATTTTACGGAAGACTGTTCTTGCTGAAAAGCTATCCACTGCAGCAACGGATTTGTCGCTGCAGTGACAAATAGACAGTACTTAAGCTTCTTTTGGATGATTTTTTGGTTTTTAACTCAAAAACTTCATCCCAAATCCCTAAGGAGGGGGGGGGGAGAGGATTTTCCAAGTTCTAGGGTGGAAATTCTTCGTTGGGGTAAGTTCTTCCGTCATCTTCTTTGTATTTCAATCCAATAATATCTTAGAATTATTAGAATGATATTTAATGGTGAAATTCTTAGGGATTAGTGCTCTAAGTTCATGAAATTTTTGGGAAAACCTATGGGTTGGGGGTAATATCACCTAGAATTACTTTTAGACTGTTAACTAATTATTACTAGCATGAATTAGTTATTCTAAAACACGAAATTGATAGTTGATGACCTTGAATTCAATAAAAATAGAACCTTTAGCTTTGAAACTCCATTAGTGGAGATGGGTTGAGTAGATAGAATTAGTTAAATGTTAATTGACCCATGAGTAATATTTTAGACCATGAATAAGGATAGAATTAGTGGTTGAATTCCCAAAGTAGTTATTCGAAGAGTAATTAATTAATTACTCCTATAATTATTTGATTTCTAGATGATTGGACTAATGGAGGCATGAAGAAAAGGAAAGAGCAACCTTAGTATGGTTTGTTTGTTCTAAAATCTTTGGTTGAGGTAGGTTATGGTTTAATGTGTAGTAGACTTGGGTTACATATGTGTAATTACTATAGTTTGATGGGAGGCTTCATGTTAGGCCTACTGGCATGGAGTTGGGATATAAAACATGAAATTAATGTAATAAAGATAGTGTTGGTGTTGTTATGTTTTGTTTGAATCCCTTGATGGGAGTTTGTATCTGTATGAATTACTTGATGATTTACATGTTTAATATGTGAATGTGGGTAACAAAAGAGGAATTAGCTAAACGTGCAATCTATAAAACTAGTCTTTAATAATGTGAAAAAGGTGAATCTGATATTGTGTGTTTTTGGAATTTGAGATATTCTTGCTGAAGGATGGTTAGGAGAATTGATCATGATAAGAGGATGTGGTGTCATAACTTAAGAGCCTAAAGTCAAGTTTGGCTAAGTGCTAAGAAGTAAGATGTGTAAAGGTGTATGACTCAAGCTAGAATTGTAAGTTGAATAGAGCCGGGTGGTTGAATGATTGACTAATGGAATAGTGTCTTGAACTTAGTGATGACTTGAGTGTGAAGGTTACTTGTTAGTAACTGAATTTACCAATTTTGATAGGAATAAAAGAGGGTTAGATTGGTGAATGAAATAGGATGTTGACTTAGAGTGCAAATATTAATTTTAGTGGAATGTTCACTCCTCAAATGGATACTTGATTGATTGGTCTTCGGACATGTTTGTGATTACTGATTGGGTTTGATAATGCTTGTTTGAATTAGTGGTGAATTGGACTTCGAGCATACTTGTGATTTCATGTATTAGTGGATATTCGTTGTTTACCTGGAATGTAGAACTTGTTAATTATTGAAATGCAAGTTTGAAAATTGATAACCTATAATGTGATTGGAAAAAAAGACTTCGTTTGATATACAAGTGTGTTTGATTTATCTCATTATGTGATTGTACTGTTTGTGGTGCTGTTTGTTGTTGTGAAATGAATCGGTAAATGTTGATCCTTATGGAATTGGTGGATTTCAGGGAGGATGAGGGTGGGAATATTAGAATAAGGATGGTATAACACTTGATTTGGGATAAGGTTAGCAGGCACTAGTTGTATGGGATCGGTTCCCATGCCGACACTGATATTTGGATTGGGTACCATGTCGGTACAGGTACATGGTTTGTGCTCATCCGCTGTAGGTCATAACTGAGGGTCCCTGCTTACCCTAGTATATGTGTACACTATAATTTGGAGAGTTTTATAGTTCTTTGAGTGGACCAAGTTATGCTGATGATATATTATGGTTCCTTGAGTGGACCAAGTTATGTTGATGATATATTATGGTTCCTTATTTAGATCGATTATATTAATGGCTGTGATTGTGCATTGCAGCAAAGTGTGAATATAAGGTATGTCCTGGATTATGTATAAATATTATTATCCTGTGTGTATAGTTATATACATGATGTGTATTGTAGTGTCCCTTCTTGTGAAGTTGTTGATGTTTTATTAATTGTCTTGGGTGTTGTAATCCCAATGGTTAATAGTAGTAGAATAGGAAACGAGGGTTTTCACGAAATAGGATTAATGAGAGAGAGAGAGGTGTAGAATTGTTGTAACAAGAGATGTGGGTTAGGTTGATTTATGGAATTATGTTAGTTAGTCACGCTTCGAGGTTAAATTATTAATGCTATAACAAAGAAAAGGTGGTAAGGTTGGAAGTTGAAGTAAGTTAAGTATGTTCATTTATTAAACTTGTATGCTTGTCATGATCTCTTCTTATTTGCTATATCTTGTTATATGTTTCATAACCTGGTCGACCGATGTTACCTACCAGTACATATGGTTGTGCTGACACTTCACTTACTATATCTATTTTTGGGGATATAACCATGTTGCAGGTCAGTTGGAGTTTCTATAGGTGCAGCAGTGATCATTCTTCAGCAGCTCCTTTTGTTCTACTCTTACATGGATGTTGTATCTTGAGTCATCATTTATTTGTTTAGTGCTCTTGTACCTGTTTATACTAGGTTCTGGGAAGTTGTGTTATAATAAGTTTTGTTTTAAAAGAAAGAGTTATTATTTAACAATGCTTAAGGTTTAACAAAGTTATCCACAATGATTAAAGGTTGGGTGGTAAGGGTTCTCCTATATAGGATAGAGTTGGGTAGGTGCCCGTACGATCTGTGATTTGGGTCGTGACACTCAGTGAATAGCTAGGGATTCTTTGTAAGCATGTCTGATTTGGTCTACCAAATAGACTCCTCAATAGGACGGTTCTTCCACTGAACTTTCATAGATGCAATTTCTCTTGACCTCAATTTGCGAACTTTTCTTTCTAAAATAGTCACATGCTCCTCTTCATAGGACATATTCTCATCTAACAGGACCAAATCCCAGTTAATGATATAGTTCTCATCACTATGATATTTCTTCAACATGGATACATGAAATACCGGTTGAACTCCTAAAAAACATGGAGGCAAAGCCAATTCATAGGGACCTTCCCTACATGCTCAAGAATCTAAAATTGCCTAAAGTACCTCGGGCTAAGCTTGCCTCACTTACCAAACCTTATCACACCCTTTATGGGTGTAATCTTGAGCAATACTTTCTCTCCTATCATGAACTCCATAGCCCTAACCTTCTTGCCTACATACTCCATTTGCCTACTCAGGGCTACTAGGAGCTTCTCTTGAATGAACTTCATCATTACTAACAACTCCCTCACAACATTAGTACCCCATGATCTCACCTCAAAAGCATCAAGCCACCTGATAGAAAATCTATATCTCCTCCCATACAATGCCTCAAATGGAGCCATATCAATACTCGAGTGATAACTTTTATTGTCCGTAAACTCTGTCGATGGCAAGAACTGGTCCTAATGACTATAAAAGTCTGCCACACACGTGCAGACCATGTCCTCTAAAGCCTAATCCTCTGCTTAGGCTTCCCTCGATATGAGGGTGAAATGTTGTACTAATTCCCACCTAGTACCTAACTCAGCGTATAACTTATTTCAAAAGTTTGAAGTAAACTGCTTACCTCTATCAGAGATGATGGAGACTGGAATTCCATACAACTGAATAACCTTACGAATGTAAATTTTGGCTAACTTCTCTGCATTATAGGTTACCTGAACCAGAATGAATTATGCAAACTTAGTCAATCTATCAACAATCACCCATGTATAATCAAACTTGCCCAAGGTCTTTAAAAGGCCAGCTACAAAGTCCATGGCAATCCTTTCCCACTTTCATTCAGGAATGGGCATTCTCTGAAGTGTCCCTCCAGGTTTCTGATGCTCATACTTTACCTGCTCACAATTTGAAGACTCAGAAATAAAATCCATAATATCACACTTCATCCTACCCCACCAAAAATGTTGTCTCAGATCATGATACATCTTGGTCGCACCAGGATGTATAGAGTACCTCAAACTATGAGCTTCCACAAGGATAGTGTGAATCAGATCATCAACATGGGGAACACATACAAGCCCCTTAATTCTCAAGACACCCTCATCATCAATCACAACTTCCTTAGCCTCTCCTTGCAAGATCTTATCGCGAATCTTGCTTAACTTAGCATCCTCAAATTTTCTTGCCTTGATCTGCTCTAAATATGAAGACCTTGACTCTACACAAGCTAACACTCCACCTTTTTCATATACTTGAAGCCGCATAAAACTATTAGATAGAGTTTGAAACTCTCTAGAAAAACTACATATGTACTGTTGATGATCTTTCAAAAATAAAATCCCCCGTAACTGTCCCTAAGCCATTTCCCTTTCTAGCTTATTCAATTGCCTCTCTATACGAGCTAGGGTGGTTGGGTTTGGTGCGGGTGAGGGAAACAACACACTGTTTCTATTTCCATTACTCGAGACATGATGATATAATAGATTCATGAAAACACAATCTCCTAAGTCACTTATGTCTTGCAACATTTATTCTTATGGTTCTTATTGATATTATTCTTCCCAATCAGATTTCTTAAATAGTTTTTATAACTCTCTGAGTGGTGACTCTCTCTATCATTATGAGCATAAATCAGGGAGTGTATCTAAATACCAAAATGTAGTATTTGATTTGTTGCGTAAATCGAAAGATCCCAATGGATATACCCCTGATAGTTTAATTGAATTGTAAAGGAAGATATAAGATCTTGCATAACCTTATGAAGACATTAAAAGTATGTACGAGGTGGCGACAATGATAATCAATTTATTGATTAAGAATGATGCCCCCTCTGCTAAAGAATATTTGAAAAGTAGTAATAAACTGACATCTTATGAGTAAGAATTTATAAACCAATTTCATTAGTATACACTGGAAGGAATTATAGTCTATATATTCAGTTTAGTCTTCAATAATGTAGAAGATAGCCTAGCCGTTTGGCTTTCTACCCTAGTATAATTGGATAGCATGTCTAGAATTCATGCTAGATTGCTATTTGAAAGGAATAAAGATTGGGTAGTGTGCAAGGATCCGGGGTCTGATGAACTTGATGTTGATGAAAAAAAATATTAATGTACGTTTATTATTGGTAGAATTTTTATTAGAAAGAAATTTAATAACTATAACTAACGCTTTATCTTTACCAGGTAAAAAGATAGAAATTCTAAATAAGGAGGGGAAATATTACCAAAAGAAAGCATTATATGTTACTTGTAATTTTGATATAAGCATTCTTCCCATCCAGCTAAATCTGCCTATGTTATGTCCTTCTAAAGATTGGGATGTTTTATAACGACTAAAAGCGAGGGGTGAGGCACCTAAATCACTATCTGATCTTACCGGAGGATATTTAAGCAAGCCTTTCAGGTATTTTTATTTTTGTAATCTCTATAAGTTATTAACAGCCCACGCTAAGGATAAATTTAATATCATATTAGATGATAAATACCAAGAAATGTGTGATACAATGAACGCATTACAAGGGGAATCTTTTGAGATAAATATTGAAATGTTAGATTTCATTAAGGAAAATTATGAGAGCTTTAAGATAATGGGGATGCTTAAAGTTAAGGAGCTAGCATTTGTTAATTTACCTATTGCAACCAAGAAATTTAAGGAGGAATACCTTAAATATGATAATAAGATAGGTCTCAAATACCCATGTGTCACACCTCAAATCCCATTGAGATCGACAGCCATCCGACACCATAAAGACTCGAGAGAACAAATTTATAACCTTTACTTAACATGTATATAACTATGATAGTCATGAAGCTTTGCCAAATATATATAAGCTACAATAATAAAATACCAACATAGATAGATCCAAACCACATATACATGACATAGCCATTGGGGCCACAACTATTACGAGATAAAACATATTTGAACTTCATACATTAATCTACAAAGCCTCTATAAGATAAAAAACTTAATCTAGGTCGAGACAGGCTCCACATTTCAAAACTACTGTATAATACCAAAATGTATATATCAAAGACTCGATAAAGCTCTGGATCAACTTGGATCTCATCAATGGCAGTTGAGTGTCCTGTGCTCCTACTGAGGAGGTCTACTAGCTGGAGTACCTATACATGTGGCATGAAATACAGAGTCCCCCATGAGGGACATCAGTACGAAAGAATGTATTGAGTATGTAAGGCACAAAGTAACCATATATAAGGCAAGAGCTCAAATAAAATCAGGTATCAATATATAACTGTATAGATAAGGATAAAATATCATCTTTGCTTACATTTGTGGGATCACGTACATTACATTCTTTTCTTTACCTTTCTCTTCTTTGCATTATAACTGTCACGCCCAGAGTTCCAACGAGGCGGACTGGCACCCGAAGCCGATATGGCCCGAGAGAACCAATCTTTGCTCATATACATTCATATGCATATCCTCGTATGAACAACATTATATCTCATGTCACTACGTGGAAGTCATGGATAACCTGCGCTATATATATATATAACTTGGCCGTTGGAGCCATTAAGTCAAAACGGACATACATCTCTTACATTTATCTTCCCACATACGTCTACAAAGCCTCTAATAGATACATGACCATGTATATGCAATATTTACATAATACCAAAACCTATTGTACACATGTGACTTGGGAAGCCCCGAAGCAACTGGAGTTCACCAATACTCAGCAAATGGTCCACAACCTACTGTGGAGGTATACTGGCACCCGCGCCTGCAACAAGTAAGGTAAGTCCCCCAAGGGGATCAATACGAAGAATGTACTGAGTATGTAAGGCTATAAGAAACTATATGAACCATAGGATCTCAAACGGAATCAATATATGTGAATAAACATTTTAGATCAGTCACCATTCTGTATGTGGGGAACCATGTACCTTACGTTCATTATTTTACTTTACAGAAGTCATAACAGGTGAGTAATCATCATGGATAGTTCTTCGTTCTGTATATGTGGAACCATGTACATCACATTCATTACTTTCATTTCTGATCATTCAGTCATATAATAATACCATTCACATAATACCGGACATCCAGCTGATCAGTGGGCTATAATATAACTAGACATCCAACTGATCAGTGGGCCATAATAAATAAATATATAATACCGGACCTCCACCATTAGTTGGCTATAATATATACATATATAATACCGGGCCTCCACCAGTGGTGGGCTATAATATATAAATGTATAATACCGGACCTCCACCGTTTGTGGGCTATAGTGTATACATATATAATATTGGGATTGTTCCATCTGAATTTATACCCTTTAGATTGTGATCCATACTCAATGGAACATAAAGTAACCATGTGTACATTACTTCTTTGCAATCTTCTTTCCTTTACATTTGTTATGAGAGTGATACATTGGTGATTGAAACATTATTGGGAACACTTATATACGTTACTTCATTCCTTTACTTTCATGAGATTGATACCTTTTCTTGTGAGAGATTGATACAATAATAGTCATAACATTATTAGAACTTGGAACACAACATTATCGGAACTTTGGAGTCATAATATTGTTGGAACTTTGGAATCATGTCCACCCTTATTTATTATTTTCCTTAACTCTTGCAACTCACAAATATACGTTACATAATTTCTTCTTTTGAGAGATTGGTACTTTCTGCTCATGAGAGATTATCACATTCACTTGTGAGAGATTGGTACATTCGGTTATACATTATTATTAAAGCATTGGGACAATAACCAATGAATAAGAAACATGAGAGTAACATTATTGGGACATAGGAACGATGTCTACCATTATGGTTCATGAATAAAAATTGGTTATTGAGCAAGAAACATGTGACTAACAGTATATGTCAACCTGAAATGATATGCCTTTAGACATTTTGGAGTAGAACACGTACGATGATAATGTGAACAATTTGCTGCAGAAGGATACAGAAAAAGTAACCTTACATACCTTATGCTATCAATATGAATATACCATCCTAGATGTGAATACAACAATCCAGTTCCTTCCTTATGTGTCACTCTACAACACAAGTTCATAACGGAACCAACATTAACCACAAGCTACATTCCAAGTGCATAAGACGACAATGAGTTACACAATTGCCCTAGAATATCGTTTCTCCCTTTACAACACCATTAATGGCATTATCATACCAACAATACCATAATCTTCCATACATTGACCAAGACATCATAAACCAATAGCATTTCACACCAAGTTTATACTTTACACTCCCTCAGTAACCCTACATCATATTTACTCTATCAAATCATCTCAATAGCTTTCATAATAACACATGAACAACAATCCATAATTTATACCATTCAAAATACCTCCGGTATACTCCTTTAAAGTCATTTAAAAGGTACCATAAGTTGATAATTACATCCATGAAGGGTATAGGGGCTTTGGGGGCTCAAAGAGATGCGAAAACAACCGAAACGGACTTCTGGGCTGGCCTGCGAAGCCACCTTCGCCCGAAGGTGGATGACCTGAATCCTCAGGTGACCCTTGGCATTAGCCAGAGGCACCTGCGTTGGCACCTGCGCCCGCAGGTGCTTCGTTTGCGAGGGCAGGTGCCCGTTTCGGCCAAAAAGGGTCTCTTTTGGGTCTTTTTATGCAATGAATGGTCCATGATCATAAATAAACTCCAATTAACATATTTTATATCATATTAGATGCCAAAAATCAACCATGGTTTTACAAAACACATGAACATCACCAAAACCACACTTTTCCTTCAATACACCACCAAATCCATGCACAATTTTACAATAACAATTCCAAACATCATGCACAAGAATAAAACAAGTTAAGGCTATATTCACATATCACATGTCAATATTGAACCCATAAATTTCACTTCCTTCAAGACCATAAGTCCATTTTCAAGTTTTCAAGGCAAAACCTTCACCGATTAGGCAAAAATAGACTATTTTACACATAGTGAATTTCTCTATACTTTATCAACATAACCAACATCATCTACACCATATTACATGCATATCCTATATTAAACCATGAGAATAAATACTTACCAAATCTTGGAAATGGATGATCTTGTCCAAAAGAGTTTGTTGCTTAGGGTTTGAGAGAATGAGAATATTTTGGGAAATTTCTAGAAATGGCAAGTGTATTGTATGGATTAAAATCTGATTTTTCCCTCATTGTATAGTCTCCTAGTGGTGCTTTTAAACCAAACACTTGGTCCAATCCTATTGTCTTAACTTAGTCTCTCAAGAATGGGTTAAGAATGGGTCAAATACCCCTTTTGGGACATGTCTTGTATGTCTCTTTGGGCCTCTATTGAGCCCAATAGTTCAAGATTAATTTGGCCCATCAAATTTAATGTACAATTCCTCAAAACTCCCATGTTTAATTAATTCCATAAATGTTATGGTAGTCAACTAGGTTCGGAAATGTACGGGGTGTTACATCCTTCCCCCCTTAGAAACATTCGTCCTCGAATGTTAATAATAGTACTCAATTCAACAAATGTATGTCTAAATACATTCTCTGGTTTGAAACTAATATGGATACTTTGCTTTCATTCTTTCTTCGGCTTCCTATGTAACCTCATCTACTTAGTGATTATCTCGATTAGCAATCGGTACCTCGTCATATGTGAGATTCTTTATAACTTGTACACCTTTACTGGAAGCAGTCTGAGATTGATCTCCTATACACTCTCAAGCATCGCATATGATCTGTGGAGAATTCTTGGTGTATCTCCAATTTATATGCGAATTGGCCTCATCGTCGAACAATAATATAAGGCACACTATATAGTACTAACTTTCCATATTTAAATAGTACGGTTTACTTGCCCATCTGTCTGAAGACGAAAACCCATACTTACATTCACTTGGGTTCCCAATTTCTTCTGCAAAGATTTGCACAAATGTGTTAACTTAGTAAGCCTATCAACTATTACCCATATGGCATCACATCTGTTTCCAACTAAAAAGAATCTCTACATAGCCTATAACCTTCAGATTCCAAACACTTTACCTTTACTTGTTGTCACTTCGATTACTGAATTATAAATTTTGCAATGTTCTTTTCATGTAATCTTATCAATACGTCGCTTCCAAACCATGGTACATATTTATTACTCCCTACTAAATAGAATACAGTGAATGATGTGCTTTACCATAATGCATTTCTTTAACTCAAATATATATCCGATACATAAACTCTTCCTTGGTATTGAAGTACTCCCCTCTTATGTAAGCTCAAACACCTTTGTCAAACTTTACTATACATTTTTTTTCAACTGAATAACACAGGATTTGCATATTGCTTTTTCCTCACCGTAGCCACAAGCGAAAACTTTGTTGTATTTGATACTATAATTCCTTCAACTCTTGGAAACTCTTCTCACATGCATCATTCCCTTGAAACGGGGTTGTTTTGTGTTAACTTGGTAAGGGTATTGTAATGGAAGATAAGCTCTCCAACAACTTTCTATACTAGCCGGCCAACCTCAAGAAAACTATGAATTGAAATAGGCGTTGTAGGTTTTAGCCAATTCTTCACGGCTTCTATCTTTGGTATATAGTACCTTATTCCCTCATATGATACCATGTGACCCAAGAATGCTACGTATTTTACCTAAAATTCACACTTAGAGAATTGTGTCTATATCGTACGGTCACGAAGAATCTATGACTTTTGCCATAACTAGTTAGCATGGGTCCCTTGTGATCTTGAGTAAACCACCATAACATCTGTAAGCTTTGTCACGAACTTTTCTAAGAATGGCTTGAACATTCTAGTCATCAAATCCATAAAACTACAGGTGCATTTGCTAGCCCAATTGACATACTAAGAATTCGTAATAACCTTACCGTGTTCGTAATGCTGTCTTGGGTATATCATCATCATTCATTTTTCATTTCATTATTCATTTCATCATTCACTCATTCATTCATTTTTTTTCTAACCCCGATACTGATCCAATAAATCGTCAACTCTGGGGAGGAAATATTTATTCTTATTTGTCACCTTATTCAGTTGCCGATAGTCGACACACATTCTCAATGTACTATCTTTCTTTCGTACAATTAACACTGGCGCACTCCAAGGGGGGGTACTAGGTCTTATGAATCCCTTGTTCATCACGTCTTTTAATTCCCGTAACTCTGCCAGGGCCATGCTATATAAGGAAATAAATTAGGTTGGGTGCCTGACACTACGTCAATACCAACTCATACCTCGAGAGATTCCTTTACCACCGGGATCGATTGAAGAGTTGGTGGTTTCACATTAGTATCTTTTCACTTTTACTAAGTGACACATGTATCCCGTAGAGTATCATTTTCTTTGCCTTAAGATAGGCAATAAAGTTACCTCTCAATGTTCCAACATTATCCTTCTATTCAAGAACATTCTTTGTGGGAAAAATGAAAATGTAACTTCTTAGCTCGGCACTCTACTGTGGCCTAACAAGAAGCCAACCAATCCATACCCATGATAATGTCAAACTCTACCATGTCCTATTCAATAAGGTCAACCAATGCATCATGATCACCACATTCACTATACAATTACGATATACACAATAGATTCATCATTCGGTGTAAATACTTCAAATGGCATAACTAGTAATTCTGGTGTTCCTTCATATATATATTTTTTTTCCAGTAGCCAATTGAGTAACATATGATAGGGTAGAGCCCGAATTAATCAAAGCATATACCTTATGTAAAAATATGAATGTTGTACCTGTGTCTACATCAGGAGAAGCCTCCGAATTCTGTTGATCCCGTAGGTCGTGTCATACTACCTGTGGCCCTTTGTGGGCACTCTCTCTTCACGTGTCTGGGCTTTTTACACCAAAAGCAAACATCCGTGTCAAACCAACATTCACCTGAATGAAACTTCCCGCAGTGCTGGCACAGTTGACGAAAAGATCCCGCTGTCTACGAACCCCGTATTCCACTACTCTGCCCAACCTGACTGCCTCTAGATCCTCGAAATGGAGGTGGAGTACCCGCTGTAGGGTAGGAAAATGATGGTCTAGGTGGTCTAGGGAAAACCCGAGGCCTAAATCCTCCTTTGGACGCCATGAACTGTCCCATGGGTCTAGCCCGCTTTGACGGCCCTGCCTCAGATTCTTGTATCCTTTCCCTTTGTATTTGATCCTCCATCTTTTGTGCGAAGGCTTGTATTCTGGCTATATCCATATCTTTATTTAATGCAACAATAGTACAGTCCCTTAGTGTGGCTCCAATCTGTCTACATAACTATGAACTCTATCGACCATAGTTGCCACCATATTAGGAGCGTATCTAGCCAACGAATTAAACCAAAGACTGTACTCCCTAACACTCATATTTCCTTGATGAAGATTTAAAAACTGATCCGTACGAGCCTCGCAGACCTCATAGGGAAGATAATGATCAAGGAATGCCACCTTGAATTCCTCCCAACTAGCTGGATTTGCACTGATACCTCTGGATCGTTTCCAATCTTCGTACCATAATATAGCCTCTCCTTTCAGTCTATATGCTGCAAGCTCCACTGTTTCTATACCAGTCACATGCATAAAATCTAGATCCCTTTGAATTTGATCTATAAAATCTTGCGGATCCTCATTAAGATCTGATTCGATAAATGTGGGAGGGTCCAATTTCAGAAAATCCTATGTCCGTCGGCTAGCTACCCTAGCCGCACCATCTTCACTTGTCATTGGACCAACTCGTCCCTGAGTTTGTGCAGCCACTATCTGAGTCAACATATGCACTGCATTTTTCAACTCCTATGACTCTTGCTTCATACCATTAACAGGTGATTCTGGGGACTCAGTTTCAGCCCCGTATTGACTAATTGGGTCAGGAGGTGATTTAATAATTCCTTCTCCTCCAATCATGTCCACCTACTTATCTTTGCTCATACCTTGTCTTATAATCGGCATTTTACTATACAAAGGAAAACCAACGTCAATGGTCAGATAAAATTTTTCACTTACAACATGGGCTCTATTGCACGATCTAGGAATGAAGAAATGGAACAACTCCTAAATGTCCCGTAGCCTCCTACTTATAAATGTGGTGCGCAACACATCCATAAGCAAAACTCTACTCAGACACGGCTTTGTAGACACCCTTAGGACAACCTGCTCTGATACCACTTTTGTCACGCCCCGAGTTCCAACGAGGCGGACTGGCACCCGAAGCCGATATGGCCCGAGAGAACCAATCTTTGCTCATATACATTCATATGCATATCCTCGTATGAACAACATTATATCTCATGTCACTATGTGGAAGTCATGGATAACCTGTGCTATATATATATATATAACACTTGGCCGTTGGAGCCATTAAGTCAAAACGGACATACATCTCTTACATTCATCTTCCCACATACGTCTACAAAGCCTCTAATAGATACATGACCATGTATATGCAATATTTACACAATACCAAAACCTATTGTACACATGTAACTTGGGAAGCCCCGAAGCAACTGGAGTTCACCAATACTCAGCAAATGGTCCACAACCTACTGTGGAGGTATACTGGCACCTGCACCTGCAACAAGTAAGGTAAGTCCCCCAAGGGGATTAGTACAAAGAATGTACTGAGTATGTAAGGCTATAAGAAACTATATGAACCATAGGATCTCAAATGGAATCAATACATGTGAATAAACATTTTAGATCAGTCACCATTTTGTATGTGGGGAACCATGTACCTTACGTTCATTATTTTACTTTACAGAAGTCATAACAGGTGAGTAATCATCATGGATAATTCTTTGTTCTGTATATGTGGAACCATGTACATCATATTCATTACTTTCATTTCTGATCATTCAGTCATATAATAATACCATTCACATAATACCGGACATCCACCTGATCAGTGGGCCATAATAAATAAATATATAATATCGGACCTCCACCATTGGTTGGCTATAATATATACATATATAATACCGGGCCTCCACCAGTGGTGGGCTATAATATATAAATGTATAATACCGGACCTCCACCGTTGGTGGGCTATAGTATATACATATATAATATTGGGATTGTTCCATGTGAATTTATACCCTTTAGATTGTGATCCATACTCAATGGAACATAAAGTAACCATGTGTACATTACTTCTTTGCAATCTTCTTTCCTTTACATTTGTTATGAGAGTGATAAATTGGTGATTGAAACATTATTGGGAACACTTATATACGTTACTTCATTCCTTTAATTTCATGAGATTGATACCTTTTCTTGTGAGAGATTGATACAATAATAGTCATAACATTATTAGAACTTGGAACACAACATTATCAGAACTTTGGAGTCATAATATTGTTGGAACTTTGGAATCATGTCCACCCTTCATTTATTATTTTCCTTAACTCTTGCAACCCATAAATATACGTTACTTAATTTCTTATTTTGAGAGATTGGTACTTTTTGCTCATGAGAGATTATCACATTCACTTGTGAGAGATTGGTACATTCGGTTATAACATTATTATTAAAGCATTGGGACAATAACCAATGAATAAGAAACATGAGAGTAACATTATTGGGACTTTGGAACGATGTCTACAATTATGATTCATGAATAAAAATTGGTTATTGAGCAAGAAACATGTGACTAACAATATATGTCAACCTGAAATGAGATGCCTTTAGACATTTTGGAGTAGAACACGTACGATGATAATGTGAACAATTTGCTGCAGAAGGATACAGAAAAAGTAACCTTACATACCTTATGCTATCAATATGAATATACCATCCTAGATGTGAATACAAAAATCCAGTTCCTTCCTTACATGTCACTCTACAACACAAGTTCATAACGGAACCAACATTAACCACAAGCTACATTCCAAGTGCATAAGACGACAATGAGTTACACAATTGCCCTAGAATATCGTTTCTCCCTTTACAACACCATTCATGGAATTATAATACCAACAATACCATAATATTCCATACATTGACCAAGACATCATAAACCAATATCATTTCACACCAAGTTTATACTTTACACTCCCTCATTAACCCTACGTCATATTTACTCCAACAAATCATCTCAATAGCTTTCATAATAACACATGAACAACAATCCATAATTTATACCATTCAAAATACCTCTAGTATACTCCTTTAAAGTCATTCAAAAGGTACCATAAATTGATAATTACATCCATGAAGGGTATAGGGGCTTTGGGGGCTCAAAGAGATGCGAAAACAACCGAAACGGACTTCTGGGCTGGCCTGAGAAGCCACCTTCACCCGCGGGTGGCTGAACTGAATATGCAGTGACCTTTGGCATTAGCCAGAGGCACCTGCGTTGGCACCTGCGCCCGCAGGTGCTTCGTTTGCGAGGGCAGGTGCCCGTTTCGGCCAAAAAGGGTCTCTTTTGGGTCTTTTTATGCAATGAATGGTCCATGATCATAAATAAACTCATATTAACATATTTTATATCATATTATATTCCAAAAATCAGCCATGGTTTTACAACACACATGAACATCTCCAAAACCACACTTTTCCTTCAATACACCACCAAATCCATGCACAATTTTGCAATAACAATTCCAAACATCATGCACAAGAATAAAACAAGTTAAGGCTATATTGACATCTCACAGGTAAATATTGAACCCATAAATTTCACTTCCTTCAAGACCATAAGTCCATTTTCAAGTTTACAAGGCAAAAACATTCACCGATTAGGCAAAAATAGACTATTTTACACATAGTGAATTTCTCAATACTTTATCAACATAACCAACACCATATACACCATATTCCATGCATATCCTATATTAAACCATGAGAATAAATACTTACCAAATCTTGGAAATGGATGATCTTGTCCAAAAGAGTTTGTTGCTTAGGGTTTGAGAGAATGAGAATATTTTGGGAAATCTCTAGAAATGGCAAGTGTATTGTATGGATTAAAATCTGATTTTTCCTCATTATATAGTCTCCTAGTGGTGCTTTTAAACCAAACACTTGGTCCAATCCTATTTTCTTAACTTAGTCTCTCAAGAATGGGTCAAATACCCCTTTTGGGCCATGTCTTGTATGTCTCTTTGGGCCTCCATTGAGCCCAATAGTTCAAGATTAATTTGGCCCATCAAATTTAATGTATAATTCCTCAAAACTCCCATGTTTAATTAATTCCATAAATGTTACGGTAGTCAACTAGGTTCGGAAATGTACGGGGTGTTACAATAACTTTGTAAGGAATATGATACAATAACCAACTGATCAGTGGTAGAAGAGGATGACCCATGCTAGGAATTTTAACCCTTGGGATACGGTCCTCATAAATACACAAATTGGGATCAACCTATGCTAGGCTTTCATTTCACCTTGGGATACCACACGTAATATATAGACTAGGATTGACCCATGCTAGGCCTTGGCCCCTGGGATACCACCCATAAGTACATAGATTCACTTTACTTTGTTTCTTTAATATTTGATACTATTCATTTGGTAGTTGTAGACACGTGATTTTTGACCCTCCCCGAGTTTTAACCTATTTTTAGCATTAAATATTTATTTTTTGTCTAATCTTTATTTTTAGCTTTGATTTTTATTTTTTGTAGGTTTTGTTTAAGAAATTGTGAAAAAGAATTCAAAAAATAAATAAATAGAGTCACAGTTTAGGATAAGTTTTATTTTTACTTGTCAAAAGAAAAGAATTTTTTTTTTTTTTTTAAAAAGTTTTCGTTTAATTTAGATTTTAATAAATAATCTAGTGATTTTAATATTTTCTTCATCATAATTTTAGGACTAACTATTTAACTTTTCTACTACTTTTTACTACTATTTATTTATTTATTTCTTCAATAAAGAAAAAAAAATTCTAAACTACCCAAAACCACCCCAATTATCCCATCACCCTTAAAACACTTCACCAAAACTTACCCCAACTCCCTCACTTTCCTTTATTTCAGCACACACAACATAACCCACATTACCATGCACGACACTAAATACACACATACACATTCATGAACATACAACACAAACACATTACCTATATATACAACACTTAGAAGAAAAAAATGGAGAGAGTAAGTTAGATAAGAAAAGAGAAACGGACATAGAAGAGAAAAAAACAAAAACAAGAGCATTTAGAAGAAGAAAAAATTAGAGAAAGAGAGTTGAGAGGACACGTACAATAAAATAGAGAGAGAGAGAGAGAGAGAGAGTCTTGAAGTTTGTGATTTGGAGTTCGATTGTTGGTCCTAGTTTCGAGTTTTTGGGGACGATGTTCTTGCTTCTATACTCGGTTTAGTTTGTCGCACAGGTTCTTATCCAATCTTATACTATTATTTTCATAGGTTTTATTGTGAATCAAAGAATGAATAAAATTATTTAAATGGCTTCTTGCATTATTTAGTATGTACAGTCGATTGCTTATTTGGATTTTGTTTTATCTACGAGTGGCACGTTTACATCTTTGTTGATCCATCGTGGTTTAGGTGTCTCTGATTTTAATCCTTGTTTAGGGCGGTTTCTTTGTTTCTCAAGGTTTTAACCATAAAAGAGTGGACCCCCCCCCCCCCCCCCCAAAAAAAACTGGAATAGTTGTGTGTTATGATTTTCGAATCCTTGTTCACTCATCATTGAAGCTTCACCATGCACAAATAATTTGTAAATATAACAATAGATAGTATATACTATATTGGTTCATTTAAGGGTGAATTGATCGATTTTCCTTCCTCTTTGTATGCTGGGAATGGATACAAATTTTGTTAGTATATCCATTAGTATTCTCTATTTGTCTTATCTTAAGTTATTGTCGTCATTAGTCGAAAAATTAAAAACCTGGAAGTAGGTGTAAAAAATAGTTTCATTTGTCTTTGAAATTAAGAAATGCTTGTCGGGCATATTAACAACTTCAAGTTTGTTTCAAATGGTGGCTGGTATACAAGTCCAAACTTTTCAAGTCAAAGATTTTGTAACTTATGCCTTTGGTGTATCATATGTAAAATCAATTTCTCACTTTCTGCTAAAGTTTCAAAAGGGACCATTTCCTATATGTATTGCATTTGAGTCACTGTAAATGAATTAGTTTTTAGTTGTTAAGGTTATTGGTGATCATATTTGCTATAGTTCAAGTGATAAAAATTTGATCAATATCGAAAATATTTTCTTCTTTGTTTTATCTGGTGTGTTCTTAGTCATATGTTGTCTTCCCGCCTTAATGGATTTCAAGTGGTCTTACTATTAGTTGCTGAAAATTTTCATGTAAATGGACTAGAATTAGCCTTTAGCAAAGTAATCTTAAATGTTAGTTTACATGTGTTGGTTTAGGAATTTTTGTTTGAGTCCTAAAATATGCATAGACTGGCAATAAAATTTATTGAAGTGGAATCTGTAAAATATATTTATTTAAGAATTAGATTAGCTTTATGTGAATCTGGAATTTGTTTTATTTGAACTAATTGAGTTATAATTAAGGAGAAAGTTATGTGTTTTTATAGTCAGTTTGGTTATGTATGATTAATCATATCTATTGTTAATATTTGATGTGTTTTAGATGTTTCAATCACTTTTTAAGCCACCCATTATTGGGTTCTTTCTAAGGCCTATTCAGTGTGTAGTGTAAGGATGAGTGAGATGGATTGCAGATTTATTCAAGACCTGTCGCAATAAGGAAAAGAAAGAGAGTAATAATGAATAAGAAAAGTGGTCTCGAATTTTCAAGGAACAAAAAAATGCCTTTAACGCTAGCTAAGCTTTAGGCCCGATAAAATTTTATTTTGAGTAAGAATGCAACTATTCATCTTTCTCGATACGCTTAATAACAAATATGAAACTCGAGGATGCAATTATGCACCTTGGCCAAGATTGTCTTAAAATTAATTATCACTAGCTTAATCCCAGAGGTATAGACAGATATTGTTGATACACTAAAAATGAGCGAATCAAGGCCTACAAACATAATTTATCCAAAATAGTTTAAGTTAAGTATAAGTTGATAAAAGTGACCATGCTAGAACCACGGGATTCGAGGGTTGCCTACTACCTTCTCCTCGGTCAACAGAATTTCTTAGTCGATTTTCTTTTTTCGCAGACAAATAAAGAGTCATTTTCTTTTGATTAGGGATTCAATAAGGTGACGTGAAACACCATAACTCAATTTCAAGTGACGAATCTGTAAATAAAATTATCCCTATTCAATACCATCACTTTAATTGGAAAAACCCTTCAACCCTTCAACCCAAAAAAGGGTGTGACATCTCTGGCAACTCCGCTGGGGATAACCAGAATTCTAGCTTTTAATATCGACTTTTACTTGCTTTAACTATTTGGATATTGTGTTTGCTGGCCTAATATGCTACTTGCCGCTCGTTTATCGCTTTGATATTGTTGAATTTTATTATAAACTGTCTTCTCTCACACACACCCTCTGAGTCTCTGAAATATAGGGTAGAAGGAATGCAAAGTATGTATCCTACTTTCTTTTTGAGATAAAGCCAGAGTGTCCAGGCACCTGGTGAAGGATTATTAGTCGCACATGTTAGGCGGGGTTTGAACCAGCAATGAAGACTGAATAACATTGCTACCAAACAAGTTGCCCCTCTCTGGCTCGAGTGTCCACTCGAGTAAACCAGTCTATACACATATCTCCATCAGGTTAAACTTAGTAGAACTGAAACTCAAACGTGGCTATCCCTATTAGGCTCTGCTTTATCTGCATCATGTGTATTTTTGACTTTGCGGGACTTGACACCGGGATTGAGTCCGTCTTGGATAGGTGTTCCTCTTTATATGACCGACATGTACATCTTATGTGGTCTTTTACATTTATTTGAAAGACCCATTTGATTTGTTGATCGACTTTAGACAGCTTAGTAAAATAGAAGAGAGTAACTTTTGCTCCAAGTTTTCTAACTGTTTCTTTAAAAAAAATGGTTTTATGGTCTACACGAACTACGGACACTTGATTCTCACCTTGTTGAGATACATAGGCAACCATTATCGGGTTCGGTGATCATCTTAAAAAAAAAAAGAAAAGTCTGAAAATGTTGAACCCTGACATATTCGTTGTCACAGAGACAAAGATAAAGTATTAAGGTGGTTGGTTTGTGGTTAAGCTGGCATCTCATCCATACAACAACAGATCCAAAGGAAAAGGCAAGATAACCCACAAAGAGGGTACAGAGCCTGACAACGAAGAAGCCCAAAGTCAGTTGATTCCACAGGAATTTGCATCAATGGAGGAGAATACGTTATTAAAACAACAGATAGCAGAAATGTATCAAGCCTGGATGAATGAGCAAGAGCCACCTTCTTTAATCCCTGAACTTTCATACACGATTGATCCAAGTTCTACCCAAGCCCAAACTGGTGATCCATTTTCCTACCTAGATTCAGACCATATACAAATGTGTCTAGCACGGTTGGGAAATCTTCCACACACCCTCCAAATGTGTCCCTCACAAATAATCCACTCTTTACTCCCGCAGTACAAACTACTGCAGACCCTCCTCAACCTACACTGGTACAAAAGTCCAATAATGAGCCACACCAGGATCAATTCTATCACCCTAAAGTAACTTTTAAAGTCCCAGATTCCTACTATCCAACCCATCAGCACAGTTCACCTATTGTGATCATGAAGACTACTAGGAACGAGGAGAAAGAAGAGATGGCTAGGAAAATGAGAAGTTTGGAGCAAAACATGAGAAACATGCAAGGACTAGGAGGGCAAAAGAGTGTTTCTTACAAGGATTTGTGCATGTTCCCCAATGTTCACTTGCCTCTAGGGTTCAAAACTCCAAAGTTTGACAAGTACGAAGGCCATGGTGATCCTTTGGCTTATTTGAAAAGGTTTTGCAATCAACTAAGAGGAGTAGGGGGAAAAGAAGAACTACTTATGGCTTACTTTGGAGAGAGTTTGACGGGGATAACTTTAGAATGGTTTATCGATCAAGATATCTTTCGTTGGCATGTTTGGGATGATATGTCTCAAGATTTTATCAAGTAATTTCAATACAATATTGACATAGTACCAGAACGCACCGCACTTGCCAACATGAGAACAAAGACCACTGGAAATTTAGTTAATATGTTATTTGGTGGAGGGAGAAAGCTGCTAGGGTCAAGCCATCAATGAAAGAGACAGAGATGATTGATGTTTTTATTCAAGAACAAGAGTCTGATTAATTTAACCACCTACTTTCTACGGTAGGTAAAGCATTTCCTGAAGTAATCAAAATCGAGAAATGGTTGAAAATGGCATCAAGTCTGGAAAAATTGTAAGTCAAGTAGCCCTTAAGGCTACAACTCAAGCAATTCAGAATGGTTCAGTACACTTTGGGGTCAAGAGAAAAAATGATGATGTAGAAATGATCACGCAAGACCCTCAATACTCTATTATCCCACCTCCATATCCAGTCTATAGTGCACAACCATATGTTTAGCCATCAATCTATCCCCAACGGCGAGCACCAACATATCACAATCCTCGTCCTACTTCTCAAAATGTTCAAGCGCCTTATAACCCTAGCCCAAGGCAGAAATATGGTTGGAACCCAAGGCCTAGGAAAATGTTTTACTCCAAGTGGAGAATCATATGCAAGTTTGTTTGAGAAGTTGAAAAGTTTGAATGTGATAGGAACAATTCCTCAAGATCATGTCCCGCGTGCGAAGAGTTTCAATCCTGATGCACATTTTGCATATCATTCTGATGCTCTAGGGCATAGTATTGAAAATTATTGATCTTTTAAAAGGGAAGTGGAAAAGTTGATTCAATCAAAGGTGATTGTGGTCCAAGACAATGATCTCCCAAATGTTACTGAGAATCCTCGGCCAGCAAATAATGATGTACACTTCATTGAAATTGGTGAAGGTTTTGTTAAGGGTGGTGTGCAGACAAGTGACTAAGATGCCAAGCTCGGTGATTGAAAAGCTGCTTTTTTCTTCTCCAGGAAGAAGTACTGGTAGTTTGTTTTGTCGTCATTTCTGTTATCTGATTATTTCAAGGTTGTAATCCAGATCTTAGTTAGTTTGTTTGTTGAGTCAAACCCTTCTATCCTTTTATTTTTTTAGTGAGTCTTGTCGTTATTGCTTGTTTGGGTTATTTAAGGGTCGTAAATTAGAGTTCAATTTGATTATATTATTGGCAGATCTTTCTATCTTTACTCAATGAAATGCAATTTTATATTCTATTTAGCGCTCTTTGTATGTATTTCTTCTTATTTTAGCTTTAGTGACATGATATGCATGCAGAATTTTTGGCTAGATCGTAAAATCCTGTCTAGTCAGAGAATGAACACGCCAAGAGAGTTAAAGATGAAAGAAAAGCATTTGAAAAACTTGGAGGACTGAAATATTTTGACGATAGGAATTTGAAGTGGTTCAATAATACCAAACAAACCATAAGACAAATTCTATCTAAATCGACCCGTATCATCTAATATGAAGATGATGTTGCCAAAATGGAGATTTCTTATGGACAATCATGAAAAAAAAAGTGGCACAACTGTTCATCAATATAGTTGTTGTGATTTTCACTTCTAATTCTTAAGTGCATGCTTGTATGCGTCATTATTAAGAATTGAGATGACGAAGGTATTTTATTCTGCTATCCAAATACTGTGTCATCTTTTGCTATCCCTTTCGAGCCTTAATTGTATTTTTTCCCTTCATATCCCTCTTTTGGAATCTAATAGAGTCAGAAATTTTTTGAGAAAACTGGCAAGGAAAAAAAGAAATAAACTTAGAAAAGTCCAAAAAGAGAAAGAGAAAAAGAGTCGAAGAAAAGAAAAACAAAACCAAAAAAAAATAAGTTTCCTGAACTATGTTTGACCTGATTCTTGCTTTGATGAGATACGTAGGAAGCCCTATCCTAGGGTTCAATCCAACCAACAAAAGTCCTAAAAAATTCCAGTCACAAAAACTGGGGCAAAAAGAAAAAGTCCAAAAGAGTCTATTTCAAAAGTTGTAGGCCTTAACCCCGCTATATGTGTTATGTTTGAGCCTTCATGCCATCCATTTCTTTCTAACCTGGTCCAAAAGTCACGTTACAGTCTAAATAAAGTCCTTCTGATCAATTTTAAGAATGACAAGTCAAGCATGCTTTCAGTGTTGATTATCATAAAGAGCAATGTCATGAGAGAATCTTATTAGAGAGAGTCCTGCAAGTACCATAAGGAATCATTGAATTGAGAGAAAATAAAAATGAAAGTCTTATTGGTGAAAATCTTCGTGGGCACCGTAAGACGACGGTGAATAAGAAACATAAAAAAAATAAAAAAAATGAGAGAGACTTGTTGGTGAAAACTCTTTGGAGCACCACTAGTCGATTGAGGGTTGTGAGTCTAATGCAAAGTTCGCAACTTAGAAGTCTTACTTCGAAGTTTGTATGTTTGACAAGAACAGATTCAGATTGATTTGACAGATCCAGGTCAATTAATTCAAAATGCATGTTGTGATCATTAAAGGTGACTACCATATTCAACGGAGTCTATTCTTTTCTTCTTTTTTTGAAAGAGACATCCTTTGTCAAATTCTCTTTCTTATTGTTTTATTCTTTTTAATTTTCTCTTCGAGTTAGTCTTTGTTACAACAAGCAAGAAATAATTTCAAAATTTTCTACCAACTTTTTAATTTCACAAAGCTAAGTCTGACCAGTACATCAAATGTGACATGATTCGATAAGAAATGATACACACCATTATTCATTGTGGTTGAAAAGTCTGAGAATGAATACAAAGTTCAGTGTTTGTAGAACGAGACCAATACGATAGATATTGGGGTCTAAATTTTCAATTAGAGGTTATTCATTGAGGTTGTCTATGCAACAAGTACTTAAGTTGAAGTCAAGGTCGAACACGACAACAAAAGAAGCTGTTATGCTCAGAGCCAAGACCACAAACCGACCACCATTTTGAAACTCATATTTTTTTTTCTCTTTCTAAAACAGGGGCAATTTTGTTGAAATAAAGACAATTTCATAGGTTTGAGCAGGAAAACAAGATTACAGTAAAAATTCTCACTCTTTCTTTGTTTCATGCATATATCCATCATTTTTCATTTTCTCCAAGGATGACACTTCCTAGTTTGAGACGGTTACTTTTCATTTTTCTCCTAGGATGACATTTCCTAGTCGAAGACGATTATTTTTCATTTTTCTCCTAGGATAACATTTCCTAGTCTGAGACAGTCATTTCTATTTTCTCCTATGATAGCATTTCCTAGTCCGAGACGATTTTTTTTTCTCCTAGGATGACATTTCCTATTCTAAGACAATCGTTTTTCATTTTTCTCCTAGGATGACATTTCCTATTCCGAAACAATCGCTTTTAATTTTCTCGTAGGATGACATTTCTTAGTCAGAGACAATTAATTTTTATTTTTCTCCTAGGATGACATTTTCTAGTCTGAGATAATCGTTTTTCATTTTTCTCCTAGGATGACATTTCCTAGTCCGAGACAATCAATTTTTTTTATTTTCTCCTAGGATGACATTTCCTAGTATGAGACGTTTTACATTTTCTCCTAGGATGTTTCCTAGTCCGAGACAGTCATTTTCATTTTTCTCCTAGGATGACATTTCCTAGTTTGAGACGGTTGCCTTTAATTTTCTCTTAGGATGATATTTCCTAGTCCGAGACAGCCATTTCTATTTTCTCCTAGGATGACATTTCCTAGTCTGAGATGATTATTTTTTAATTTTTTCCTAGGATGACATTTCCTAGTCTGAGACAATCGTTTTTCATTTTTCTCCTAAGATGACATTTCCTAGTCCGAGACAATCATTTTTTCTTATTTTCGGATAACATTTCCTAGTCTGAGACGTTTTTCATTTTCTCCTAGGATGGCATTTCCTAGTCTGAGACAGTCATTTTCATTTTTCTCCTAGGATGACATTTCCTAGTCTGAGACGGTTATTTTTAATTTTTTCTTAGGATGACATTTTCTAGTCCAAGACAGTTGTTTTTTATTTTCTCCTAGGATGACATTTCCTAGTCCGAGACAATCGTTTTTTATTTCTTCTGGGATAAACACTGTTCCAGTTTGATATCTTTATTTTCTTTTCTCCCATGATATACATTTCCTGGTCTAAGTTTATTTTGAAAGCTTACAATTGCTAATAACTCACAAAATATTTTCGGTAAAAACTGGGTACTGGGGCAAAAAAATAAATAAATTTTGTTTGTTTCTTTGTTTATGATGTATTGCAGGTTTTTCTAGTAGAGCATGATCTTGACAGAGAAACAATCCCAACTCTTACCATATGTTCAATCTTAATGACAATCAAAATTAATTTTCAAATGCATGTAGCGGCCCGAGATCCAGACGTCGGTTTATATTCAACTATTGGTCAAAAAAATAAGCATTCAAGAACATTCTCAGACTGTTATTTGAAAGAGCATCAAGGATTTACTCTAAGTTTCAAGCTCAACTCTCAAACCTCAACTTCTAGATCACGGTACTCACCAAAAGAGGGTGAGATGGCAATTGAAAATCCAAGGCGGAGATTTAAAGGAAGACTCAAGACAAGTAGAGTAGATAGGATATTGTATTTTTATTTTTTATTTCTTATATTTTCATTTATCTGATGTAATGATAGGACCCATGAACCAAAAGCTCGATAGGACCTCACTCGACTCTACATCTCAGTATGTTCCAACTCCCTTCTTAGCCTTGAACTACACATGACCTGATTCCCTTATAACCCGGGATTTGTAGGCTATCCCAAACCAGGACTTGGTCGCATCTTTTCCTTTTTTTTTGCCCATTTCAAATAACAGTAGGGTCAAAACTTATCTCGCTGTCTACTTCTTTGTCTGAAAACTCTTCGTGTTCGCAAATAAAGAGGGGCAAATGTAGACATGTGATTTTTGACCCTCCCCGAGCTTTAACCTATTTTTAGCATTAAATATTTATTTTTTGTCTAATCTTTATTTTTAGCTTTTATTTTTATTTTTAGTAGGTTTTGTTTAAGAAATTGTGAAAAAGAATTCAAAAAAAATAAAATAGAGTGACAGTTTAGGATAAGTTTTTTTTTTACTTGTCAAAAGAAAAGAAATTTTCAAAAAAAAAAAATGTTTTCTTTTAATTTATATTTTAATAAATAATCTAGTGATTTTAATATTTTCTTCATCATAATTTTAGGACCAACTATTTAAATTTTCTACTACTTTTTACTACTATTTATTTATTTATTTATTTATTTATTTATTTCTTCAATAAAGAAAACAAAATCCTAAACTACCCAAAACCACCCCAACTATCCCATCACCCTTAAAGCACTTCACCAAAACTTACCCCAACTCCCCCACATTCCTTTATTTCAGCACACACAACACAACCCACATCACCATGTACGACACTACACACACACATACACATCCATGAACATACTGTTGGTATATATACTATTAACCATGGTATATATACTATTGACCATGTGTTTAGATATAGTATTTATTATAGACAAATTATTAAATCAAGTTTAATAAGATTTAGTAGATCATGTATTCGTTCATGTGTCCATTTACTTATATAGTAGATGATTTAGTGTATAAAGTTTTAGCTTATACACAGAGGATTAAATCATCGGTTCTTAAAAGTATAAGGTTTTTTGTTTACAATCTAGGATGAAAATTGGACAAACCATCGGTATGATTGTAGCACAAGATTAAATGTAATTTATCTTGATTATGGAATGGTGTAGTTCCGACTTCTTGTGCTAGTGCATTTTATATGTATTGAATGGGATCGAGCATAGATAGATGTTTTAGACTGATTGGCAAAAACATATTCTCTAAACTATTAAATGTACTTATATTCTCAATCTTGATATAACTATTATGAGTTGTATATATTAATTATCATTTTGATTTATTAAAAGGTGAGATCCTCAAAATGGGTCAATATGTCTGGTAGATTAGATGATAATAATATATATTGGTGAAATAATAAGTTAGTTGATAGAATCCATGTCTCAGTCTAGAGATTGATGATATGCCTTTTTGAGAAGCTTATAAGTTTCATTGTGTCAAATCTTGCAAGTGGTTTTTATGAATAGGACACATGAAATAAGTTAAGCAGTGCTCTAAAGAAAATTAATCATTAGATTAAATTCGTCAGTAATTTAATTTATTGATTAGTATCTGTAATCTTAACATGGGGAATTACAAAAGTGTTTAATGGGAAATTTCACAATATAAATAAAGGAGTGCAATTACGAATTTCTAGTGGAATGATTTATAATTTATTATGGTAAGAATAATTCAAATCAGAATTAGATTCTTGAATTATTTCCATAATAGGGAGGAGCCTTAGTAATTAATTTTGTGGTCCCTGCAGTGCCCATATTTAAGTAGAACTCAGAATCCCATTTTCTCGGGAAAAAGGAAGAAAACAGGTGTTTGTATGGGTTTTTGTTCTCATTTTTGGACTTGGAAAAGTATTTCTGTAAGTAGGGATTCCCCTAACCTAGAAAAAGGATCAGTTTTCTACTCTATACTTGCCCACCCAAGTATTGAGAGAGTTCGGCTGTTAATTTGGGATCACTGCATAAGACTGTAGAATAGGAGTCGGACTTGATTGATGATACGTGTTCACGCTTCAAGAGGTATTTATCGAATTAAATTCAGCAAGTTTATGTGTTCTAGCATGATCGTATGTGTTCTAGCATAAACGTATGTGTTAAGTATTATTCATGGTAGTAGTATGTTTCTGAAATGCTTCCGCTGTGCATATGTTTTCCAACAATTGGCATCAATAGCCTACTTACATCTAAATAGATAACTTAAAATATAGTTGTATACATGTGTGATTGGATACATGAATATATATGTTTTTTTTTCGTGAACATCCTTTTAATGTATAAGAGGGTTTGATATTACGATCTAACGGAGAAAGTTTTTCCTTCAATCTGCTTTTTTCGTGATTGAAATCTGGATCATGTTGGTGGTGGTGAGAAGGACTTGAATCTTTCTTAATTTGACTCGGATGGAACAAAAAGAAGAAAAATGGAAATAGATTATAACTTCTTTTGTAAGTGACGGTTGGGTAAACCAATTTCTAGGCTTCAAAGACAAGAATTGAAAAAACTGTTTGGTCACCAAGATTGGTTGATCAATGAATTGTTTTGCTTTGCAGAGGCGGCGTCACACCTTGCAAAGTGGGTGTTATAGTTTAGTTTATTGCAAAAAATTGTTTGGTGATCTGCTGGAATGGGTTTTAATTTTATCCCATTGTTATTTGTTTTATTATCCTAGCTTATATATATAAAATAAATAGCGATCGTTGTTTGTTTGTTTGGCTGGCGACGTCATAGAAGTGGAGTCAATTCAATGTCTTGCTATTTGTTTACGGTTGCAATTTTGACGGCTAGGTCACTTTTGACAGTAGTATATTAAATAGTAATATTTCTTATGGTCCTAAAGGAAAGAATCTATTGGCCACGAATGGGTCAAGTTGATTTTTACTCATTGAAATTCAATAGAAGGCATATCTTAAGCCTTGTTTTGTTATTGTTTGAATTGACTAGTGAGTATCAATTTGGGTGAGCATTATTACTTTGAAATATTTGTTGTTGGTCCTTGTCTCATAGAATTTGTAAGTGTTGGACCATACACGTGTTGGACCATACACGAGCATTATTCTATTGCACATGTATTTCAATAATATATATTAAGAATTTTATAATTAATAAATAGTTACAATTAAAGTGGTTTATTTATTTGAAATTATTAAAAATTCTTGAAGTTTTATACATGTGAAATTATATAAATACATGAATTGAGAATTATGATTAATAAATAGGAACTATGAAAATGGTTTATTTATTTGAGTCATTGAAATTAGCTCGATGTATTATGTATAAATTGTGCTGAATAAGTATACATTGGTGGCAAAAGTTTATTTACCTGAAAGAGATGTACTTTTAGATACAAGTCGCATGTATAATTTATGAGAAGAGATATTAAGATTTTCACCTCAATAGAAGAAAATGTGATATCTTGGATTCTCAAGTGTATTAATTACGACTTAAGAGGACAATTTTTTTTAAGGTGATGTTGTATGTCCTTGAAAAAGGAAGGACAAAGGCTACAATGTATGCCTTGTGCTAATGCATTTTGAATCAAATTGTTTAATCCTTAACTATGCCTAAAACAGTTAGTACTTTTCAAATTTGGTTATAGTTAGGGAGTCATAAATTTTATGATCTCCGATTAATCTGAAATTTGATTGGTCCATCGAAAATGACCTGGTGAGCGATATTCACTGCTTTTCTACGAATGGTGCAGTTTTTCATCATTTGGAGGTCGTTTAGATTGGTTTTAGATAGTTTGTCGGATTAAAATTTGATGCAAGTGTGAGAACTCTATCCTTTATATCGATTTTATTTATGTTAAATCTGGTACATGATTACACATGATGATTGAACATGAGTTGATATATGATAAGGACACAGATCTGATTATTTTTCCTTGAATTACTTGAATTCGAGTGTGATCATAGTTTTGGAGTTAAATAATTATTTATGAACTCTGATTGATCTGAAATTCGGTAGGTTCATCAAAAATGATCTGACACCATTTTGGCATTCGAAGTTGTTTATAGGGTGTTTGGATAATTTTATTTTTGAAAAACTAATTTTAAGAAATAGTAACTCGGCTATGATCTAGTGATGATAGAGATTTTTCTCTAGAGCCTTCAATGACTAAATTCTAGTGATGTATTAAGTTCATGTGCTGGCTTTAGACCTTCCTCCATATCGGATGAAATTAATACAAGTCACTAGGTATAGTCTTTAATTTTGATAATCTGTATTAACTCTTCCTATCTGAGTAATATATGATTGAATCAATGAAATTAAAAATGATAATATTGATATTCACTTTGTTTAATTTTACAATATACTCTTCTTCTGAGTTAGCCTTTTGTTTTATATTTATATGAATATCTGACATCACATATGTATGTTGCATGAATAACTCTTTTTCTAAAGAAATTTGTTGTTCAAGATGCATGGATATTTATGTAGTGTGTTTTTAATTTTAATATTCAATGATCGCATAAACATGTTGTTTTTTTTGAAAATAGTATTGAGATTATGTAAATAGATTTCAAAATTTTGTTCTTTGTTCTTGATTCATGTATATTGATATGCTAATGATAATATGTGATAAGAATTACTGAACAGAAAAATTTTAAATCTTATTTTGACCAAACAACATTTTCAACCGAATTGATCATGAGTTTGGAATTCGAAAAAAAAGTAAGGGTGAATTAATCGATTTTTCTTTATCTTTGTATGCTGGGAATGGATAAAAATTTGTTAGTATATCCATTAGTATTCTCTATTTGTCTTATCTTAAGTTATTGTCTTCATTAGTTGGAAAATTAAAAACCCGAAAGTAGGTGTAAAAAATAGTTTCATTTGTCTTTGAAATTAAGATATGCTAGTCGGGCATATTAAGAACTTCAAGTTTGTTTCAAATGGTGACCGATATACAAGTCCAAACTTTTTGTCACGACCCAATTTCATAGGCCATGATGGCACCTACTATAACCCACCAGTAGGTAAGCTAACCCGTAGTACGGAATAGCTAGTAACGGACTACCAAAAGGAATAAAGGGAAACAACGGAATAAATATAATAACAAGACTAATATAATCCCAGAACCTGGTGGAGCCAGTACAAGAGCTTCTAATACATCAGGAGTACAAGTGAAATACATGAAAATATATGTATACAAGCTGTCTCTGACACAACATAGAAAACAGTCTATCAATAAGAGGGAGAGTAGGGATACTCCAAAGCGTCGGGAGTTCACCCAAAATCTCAAATCCATAGCTGCTCCGCACGATATACACACATCAATGGCGATAACTCGTACTATAACCTGCATGCTGCAGAAGTGTAGTATGAGTACCAAACACGTGGTACTCAGTAGGCAATGGCCGATTGAGCTCCAGAAATACTGTAAGCATACATAACATAAAGGCATGAAAGTAACTATAGGCAACTATCCACGAAACTAGGCATAACAATGCTAATGGGGAAATAGGGATAACTATCCTATCCTGACATCATTCGGGAACTAAAGTGCAATACCGTATATCCCTAACCAATATACAAATGAAGAGTGAAAGAAGGATATATAATAGTAGTACAAGGCCAAAGGATACATATACAATGTAAATAGATAAGGAAAGAGAGGGATATACGGTGATACCATACATATAAGTAGACAATTAGGGCTAACTCAAAGGTAACTACCTGAGGGAGTCAACCTAACACCTCAAGGTCCATAGCCAAGTAAAGTAGCCATCACTAGCCTCATCAAGCCTATACCCAAAGGGTGACAAAACCCGGGGGTAACCAACCATAATATAATCTACTGAAAGGATAAAGGAATCAGAAACGTACCTCTAATCTCAGGTACCAGTCCACAACCAACCTGCCATGAACTAACCATAATAAACAACAATAAAGTAACCGGCTAGTCCGGGCAAACAAGTACCTAACCGGACACCCATAAGCCCGAAAGGTTCATAGAAACACTCAGCAAACAACAACCATAACCCGTACCTATACATCCCCCCATAAGATCGATAGATACAGGCGCCAAACAACTATAATGGTGATAGGCAATGCATATGAATGGATGAATGCAACATAAATCGAATGCTATAACCATGTCGGGGGCACCAGACTCGAATCGGTTCCACAATCTTAAAGCATACTGGGGACACCGGACTGTAACCGGTTCCACAATCTCAAACCATACCATACCAAGTATATATACCTCCTCCAGCTCACCTAGCTCGCAAAGGTAGGACCTACGGCGACCAGGCTTCTCCGGCTCGATGGCTCTCGGACGAAGGGGCCCCCTAGGGGATTCGGGAAAATCCATATACACTGCCTGGTCCCGATCCAGGACTTCCAATAACCATCATAATCCATCTAATCCGTCCTATACCGGAGAAATATATATATATATATATATATATATATATATATAATCAGTGCACGGACTCGAACTGTGGCTAATAGGATATAAATCCATAAATACATTGCACGAGATCATGCTCGGGACTAAATCATGTACAAAGGGTTAGAATATCCCTCGACCGAAGTAAATAGTAATGGTAAAATGAGTGGATAAATAATGGACCAAAATCATCCTTATCGGAGTTCTAAAACATCATTTCCAGTTCCAAAAGCTCATAATCCAGTAAATAAGGTGGTACGATTTCTGTTATAAAATAACCCTTTTAAAAGTGGAAAGTGGAAATAAATCCCCTTTTTGGAAACAGTAGTAAAATCAAGGTTTTGGTTAGAATCGTACCACTAAATGAGCATGAATGCACCAGATAGTATGCATGCCATCACCAGTATCCAGACAACATAAGCATAAGCGCCTCAGCGTCTATAAATGATAATCCTTCCCTTGCTAACGGCAGAATACTCACCAAAGTCCAACTAGCCTCATAATCATGGTCTCGGGCCCAATAGCATATAACCAATATAGCAAGGTCTCATAACCTGGGCAACCACAATAATCGAGGGCAGAAAGCCACCACAAGGATCTGATCGGGGAAAAACCTCACGAATCACTAAGTCAAATGGTAAGTCTCATACCAAAGGATCCTTAATCATCAGCTTTGGTTAACATGCTTATATTCAAAGGCAATAGGGCTCTATGGACAGAACAAGTATTTATCCTAGGGTTCGGGTCACATCTCTACCCCAAATTCCATGAAATAGGCTAAGTCATGCTATACTAGCCATAATCATATCCTATATTCCCTACCTAGCATGTAGTCTATACTATACACAATCTCATGGAGAAAAGTAGACTGAAGCCTACCTCGATGCCGAACCGCAATTCTTGAAGTGTCCATAAGTCGCTCGACCTTGCTCCATGATCCCGAATCAACGTCACACTATCAAAATAGTAACCTACACATCATTATGAGTAAAACGATACCCATATTGCAATATAAAACTCCGGGCCCAAAATCGGGTCAAAAATTGGCCCGTGGGGCCCACTAACGAAATTCCAAAATTGAATCCGTCACGAGGTCCCTCGAAAGATAAGGAATATGTGCTCAAAAGTTGAACACAAATGGAGCGTAAATCGGGGCTCAAATCAGTCCCTAAAGATTAGGATATCAAAGACCTAATTTCTAAGAATTTACAATGAAATGGGACGGAAATCAATGGGTAAAATTATGGATAATGACTAAGGAGTGATGAGCTAACTTACCTTAGCTTCAATGGGTGAATCCCCACTCTTTCTCACTCCTCATTCTCTCAACAATAAGGGAAAAGAGTTGAGAAAATGAGAGAAACTCGGGTGAAAGAGGGGATTTATCGGCCCTCAGGTGCCGCTAAAGCGGACACCTGGGAGTTTAAGTGCCTACTGCTAAAGAGGTCGGGCAAGGAAAGGTGGAGGCAGATAAAGAGGACCTCAGCCAAATATCTAAGGCCGCTAAAGTGGCTCTTTGACCACTTTAGGGGTCAAACCAGATATCAGCTACCAGATTTTGCCAAGTCCAAAATGGACTCCGATCGGGTGCTCGGGATTCGTTTGGAACCCCGTGCGCGCAAACGAACTATGCTACCATACCAAATTTGACATGTTGGACTCAACGAAACTATCAAAATTTCCATCTGAGGTCGTTTCGATTAAATGTGGGGCCCACACCTATAGTTCCGTCTTAACCAATAGTCCAAAATGAGTTCGAAAGCCTTGGGACCTGAACCAAGGGTCCCTCTAGCCTAAAATCAATGTTCCGAAGCTGATGGGACTGTCAAAATTTCCATATGAGATTGTCTACTAGGAATTTTGGTCAGAGACCAATTTCTTTACAGCGAAAGCTTCAAAATAGGGAAATAAGCCTAAAATCCAAACGGACTGTCCGATAACCGAACCGACAGTTTCGGTAAGTTATAAATGACATGTAGCCGCTGTGGGAAGGTTCGAAATGTCAGAACACATGAAAATCGAGAAAATGACCTGGAGGGTCATTACAATATCCACTACTAAAAGGACTTTCGTCCGCGAAAGTCAATGGATAGAAAGAGCCTGAAAGCTTGAAAGGATGAGGCACTGGGCCCGCATTCCCGAACATGACTCCCCAGACAACCTCAAAGAAAAGACAACTCTTCCAAGGGATTTTGCAAAAGGTATCCCTTTTTCAACTAACTTCCTTACTTCACTTTTTCGAATAACCAAAACTCAACCTCACAATCAACTGGCCTCTAACTGAATTGAGAACGACTGATGCACGTAAATCCAGACCACAACATGCTGACAACACACCAATACAAGTCTAACCAGGCGGAAACTCAGCCAGGCTAAAGGCAATCCAAGGCCAGAATCATGCTATAACTCCAACATCCAAACTTAACCTTCTTTTGTCTTTCCAAACCTGTTATCTATTCCAAATCACGCAAAAGTTCATCTAAGTCTTGTGCGAGCAATCATAACACACCATCCTTGAAAGGTTGAAGCTGACTTAACAAAAACCCATCATGGCAAGCGCAAAAATAAGCCCATAAGGTGCTTATAAGACGCACAAACAGAGGTGACCAAGGTCTGCACACTTAGGCCCAAGCTACAACTGGTTTGGATGACCCTCGGAACTGACGGTCAGAAGTTCGAAGCACTAATCTCATAAAAGTGAACGATCGGCTCCAGGATGTTCCACCAACTATGGATAAAGCCATGCTAAGCCCATCTTAAGCACACTTCTCCCGCTGAGAAGATAATCCATTATTTTGACCAAAATGGAGAACCGAGGTCAGAAGCAGAAGAAACCAATACCATATACCGATGGACCGCCTTCCGAGCATCTATCATGCACGATCTATCTAAACTGAAGGAAATTGAACCGGTATGCAAGGAGTAGGCTTAGCCAGCCTAAAAATGAATGCCCAACTGAGGCGAATCTGGAAACGGGGATGCAACAAAGTTATGCAAACCCAAGCTAAAATTCCAACACTAAAGCTGAACTACTCGATCTCAACTATCCAAACTGATCATGTTGACAAGTAGGCATCCATAAACCGAAATCTATCAGGAATCCCAAGCCATCATCCAGAAAGGTCAAAATCACAACTGGAGCCAACAAGTCCTTACAAAGGAAAATTGCCCCAATCAACCTTGCTACAAGAAAATCAAGCACAAGCCCAACAATCTCCACAAGAGCTGAAAATGAAATGTCGCCAAAAAATTTAATCCCAACTGGGGAAAAACAATATGATGAAGATACGAGCAATCAAGACCCAATCCACTAAGGTCAGATCGTAGCTAGGCATAACTAAGAACTCACCAAGGCTGTAATAAGCTCTACTGATGGTCAACACTTGAGTAACTCGGAAGAAATACAACCTTAGCCTACATTTGGTCAAACCACTACTCAATCAATGGCAAAAAATACCCATAGGTGCATATCATCAAGCAAAAGCACTCCGCGAAATCATACAAGGCCGAACAAGTGCCGAAATGAGAATTTTCTGAATTCTCTCAATTATATCAACTTTAACTCAGCTGAACCATAGACCATAGCACCGGAACAATGGAGTATCCAACTCCATACCAAAACTGAGATCAAGACGATCACTAGGAGACTAATCCAACAAATCAAAAAGTAAGTCTCAGACCTCTCAATCTCAGAAATGGGTGGTAGAATCGAATCACCAACCCCAACTCAAAATCAACATCAAGATCAAGACCACTACCGGGTGATAAACTATCCAAATCTGAAGGACAACTCCCAAATGCATCATCAAAGAAATGGGCTATGGAAGAAGACTATCAATGCTATAGTCATAACAAAGCCATGGAAGGTCAAGCTTACCTTTATTCTCACAATCTGATCAATAGCCATCCTTGCTAACAGAAAGGGAAGGCGAACCAACCGAGGTAGCCATCAAACCCAATGAAATAAGAATCGCAAGGATGGAAGTATGCTACTAGATTTCGCTAGTCTACTGCATATCAAATGAAAATCAGTCAATGCCCAGCAATGACAGTAGTAATAACTACTATAGTGACCTCAAAATACGGTACTGTTGGTACAAAAATGAAAATCGATAGAAGTACCATTGTAGGGTCACAACAAGACTGAAATGCCAAGGAAATAAGACTTTAACCCAAATGCCATACTCCAAGGGAAACATGATATAGATCCACTCTATAGCCATGACAAGGCCAATATGCCAAGGAAAAATGGGACTTTAACCCACTTGCTACACCCCTAGGACAATACTACACTGGTCCAATCGATCCACTACTAAAGAATCATTTATGGGGTTAGTCATGTAAGCCTAAACCTACAAAAAGGCATACATTAATCACTATGAAAACACCAAGGCATACCATAGTCAACATAGAAGTGTCAAGGCATATAACCACCGATGGGTATGAAAACCCCAACACAACTCAAGTAGTAACTAAAGGCAGAGAATCAAAGGCGCACCTATCACGGTGGAAATCTGAAATCATAAGTATGGTGTGCCCAAAGGAGTATGAATCTGAGCATGTCTGAACTCGAACTGAGCGTCTGAATGATCAACTGAGGCACTAGGTGCACCACCTTTAATTGAAGGTGCCAACACACTGTGAGACTGATCTGGATGATCTGAATGACTAATGATCCCATGGCAGAGACAGTTTTTGGACTAGTGACCGGTATCTCTGTAGTCACAACAAACCCCTGAAGTTCTAAATTGGTAGAAACACGAGCTAACCCCAACTGGCTGACCAACTCATGCCTGGGGAAATCATTATACCAACGACCACACTTACCATAATAGAAACATGCTCCTAGGATACCTTGAGCCATTGAACCTGCTGATTCAGAAGGTCGCCACGGCCTAAAGACCTAGACCGAATACTTTGTGATGTCTGAGTAGGACTCTGTCCACTGATACTGCCATGATCAACCTGAGATCTATCCATAAGCTAAGGTCCCATATGTACAGGCCTAATAGGTGGCAAGTTATGCTGACTTCTATTGAAAAGATTTCGACCTCCAAACGGAATACCCCTAACACCGAACTGCTGACATGGCCTCATACTACCATTTCCATATTCCTTAAAGTAAGCCCTCTCTGTAGCCCTCGCATGATCAATAATCTCAGATAAAGAAGACCCAACTATTATCAAATGCTCCGATGCCAAACGGAGTGGTAAAGTCAACCCTTTGATAAATCCCTGCACCATCTCATGCTTTGTGGGAAATAACATAGGAGTATGTCTAGCCCACTCAAGAAACCCATTTTCATACGTTGAAATAGACAGAGAACCCTGCTGAACACCAACCAATCCAACTCTGGTCTGAGAACTACTTGATGGACCTAATATTTCCTCTAGCTGAGAGGTATCCAGAAATAGACTCGGAACCCATAACACCAAATCTTGAAAAGCTGAGACAATCACAAACTCTGTTGAAACCTGGGCTGACCCCAGACCCTCTGGTTGACGCTGAAGATCTTTGATGTCCATTTCTAACTCTCTAGCCCAATGCTGGGAAGAAATCCTGGTAACACGCGCCGAAATACCATCTGCATCTATCGATGACCTCAAGCTACCCCTTTGATACAGAATGGAGTCAAAAGAAGTACTTAGAGGTTCATAGAAGTACGAAAACACGACAAGGAGTCAAGAATAGAATTTCCTAAGAATGCCCTGTAGCTTCCCGAAGATAGGATACAGATATCTCTGCACCGATCCGCAGGACTATACTAAACATTTAGCCCTTGTACCAACAACACCTGTAAACCTAGGCTCTGATACCAATTTGTCACGACCCAATTTCATAGGTCATGATGACACCTACTATAACCCACCAGTAGGTAAGCCAACCCGTAGTCCGAAACAGCTAGTAACGGACTACCAAAAGGAATAAAGGGAAACAGCGGAATAAATATAATAACAAGACTAATATAATCCCAGAATCTGGTGGAGCCAGTACAAGAGCTTCTAATACATCAGGAGTACAAGTGAAATATATGAAAATATATGTATACAAGCTATCTCTGACACAATATAGAGAACAGTCTAACAATAAGAGAGAGAGTAGGGATACTCCAAAACATCGGGAGTTCACCCCAAATCTCCAATCCATAACTGCTCCGCATGATATACACACATCAACGGCGATAACTCGTACTATAACCTGCAGGCTGCAGAAGTATAGTATGAGTACCAAACACGTGGTACTCAGTAGGCAACGACCGACTGAGATCCAGAAATAATGTAAGCATACATAACATGAAGGCATGAAAGTAACTACATGCAACTATCCACGAAACTAGGCAACAATGCTAATGGGGCAATAAGGATAACTATCCTATCTTGATATCATTTAGGAACTAAAATGTAATACCGTATTTCCCTGGCCAATATACAAATGAAGAGTAAAACAAGGATATATAATAGTAGTACAAGGCCAAAGGATATATATATAATATAAATAGATAAGGAAAGAGAGGGATATACGGTGATACCATACATATAAGTAGACATATAGGGCTAACTCAAAGGTAACTACCTGAGGGAGTCAACCTAACACCTCAAGGTCCATAGCCAAGTAAAGTAGCCATCACTAGCCTCATCAAGTACCTGGGGGCAACCAACCATAATATAATCTATCGAAACGATAAAAGAATCAGAAACGTACCTCTAATCTCAGGTACTAATCCACAATCAACCTGCCATGAACTAACCATAATAAATAACAATAAAGTAACCGACTAGTCCGGGAAAACAAGTACCTAACCGGACCCCCATAAGCCCGGAAGGTTCATAGAAATACTCAGCAAACAACAACCATAACCCGTACTTATACAGCCCCCCATAAGACCGATAGATACAGGCGCCAAACAACTATATTGGTGATAGGCAATGCATATGAATGGATGAATGCAACATAAACTAAATGCTATAACCATGTCGGGGGCACCAGACTTGAACCGGTTACATAATCTTAAAGCATACAGGAGACACCGGACTCGAACCAGTTCCACAATCTCAAACCATACCATACCAAGTGTATATACCTCCTCCAGCTCACCTAGCTCGCAAAGGTAGGACCTACGGAGACCCAAATTCTCCGGCTCGATGGTTCTCGAAAGAAGGAGCCCCCTAGGGGATTTGGGAAAATCCATATACACTGCCTGGTCCCGATCCAGAACTTCTAATAACCATCATAATCCATCTACTTTGTCCAGTACTGGATATATATATATATATAAAATCAGTGCACGGACTCGAACCATGGCTAAAAGGATATAAATTCATAAATCCATTGCCCGAGATCATGCTCGGGACTAAATCATGTACAAAGGGTCGAAATATCCCTCGACCGAAGTAAATAGTAATGGTAAAATGAGTAGATAAATAATAGACCGGAATCATGCTCGATCGGAGTTCTAAAACATCATTTTCAGTTCCAAAAGCTCATAATCCAGTAAATAAGGTGGTACGATTTCTGTTATAGAATAACACTTTTAAAAGTGAAAAGTGGGAATAAATCCCCTTTTTGGAAACAATAGTATAATCAATGTTTTGGTTAGAATCGTACCACTAAATGAGCATGAATGCACCAGATAGTATGCATGCCATCACCAGTATCCAGACAATATAACCATAAGCGCCTCAGCGTCTATAAATGATAATCCTTCCCTTGCTAAGGGCAGAATACTCACCAAAGTCCAACTAGCCTCATAATCACGGTCTCGGGCCCAATAACATATAACCAATATAGCAAGGTCTCAAAACCTGGGCAACCACAATAATCGAGGGCATAAAGCCACCACAAGGATCTGATCGGGGAAAAACCTCCTGAATCACTAAGTTAAATGGTAAGTCTTATACCAAAGGATCCTTAATCATCAGCTGTGGTTAACATGCTTATATTCAAAGGCAATAGGGCTCTATGGACATAACAAGTATTTATCCTAAGGTTCGGGTCATATTTCTACCCCAAATTCCATGAAATAGGCTAAGTCATGCTATAATAGCCATGATCATATCCTATATTCCCTACCTAGCATGTAGTCTATACTATACACAATCTCATGGAGAAAAGTAGACTGAAGCCTACCTCGATGTCGAACCGTAATTCTTGAAGTGTCCATAAGTCGCTCAACCTTGCTCCATGATCCTGAATCGACGTCATACTATCAAAATAGTAACCTACACGTCATTACGAGTAAAATGATACCCATATTGCAATATAAAACTTTGAACCCAAAATCGAGTTAAAAATGGGCCTATGGGGCCTGTTAACGAAATCCCAAAATTGAATCCATCACGAGGTCCCTAGAATGATAAGGAATATGTGCTCAAAATTTGAACACAAATGGAGCATAAATTAGGGCTCAAATCAGTCCCCAAAGATTAGGATTTCAAAGACCTAATTTCCAAGAATTTACAATGAAATGAGACGAAAATCAATGGGTAAAATTATGGATAATGACCAAGGAGTGATGAGATAACTTACCTTAGCTTCAATGGGTGAATCCCCGCTCTTTCTCACTCCTCATGCTCTCAACAATAGGGGAAAAGAGTTAAGAAAATGAGAGAAACTTGGGTGAAAGAGGGGATTTATCAGCCCTCAGGTACCACTAAAGCGGACACCTGGGCGCTTAAGCTCCTACCACTAAAACGGTACATGACCGCTAAAGCAGTCGGGCAAGGAATGGCGGAGGCTGCTTAAGCGAGTCTTGGCTGCTATAGCGACGTCCACTTAAGCGGACCTTGAACGCTAAAGCGGACCTCAGTCAAATAGCTAAGACCGCTAAAGCGGCTCATGGTCTCTAAAGCGACTACCGCTAAAGTGGCGCTTTGACTGCTTTAGAGTTCAAACCAGATATCAGCTACCAGATTTTGCTAATTCCAAAATGGACTCCGACCGGGTGCTTGGGATTCGTTCGGAACCCCGTGCGTGCAAATGAACTATGCTACCATACCAAATTCGACATTTCAGACTCAATAAAACTATCAAAATTTCCATCTGAGGTCGTTTCGATTAAATATGGGGCCCACACCTATAGTTCTGTCTTAACCAATTTCCAACCAATAGTCCAAAATGAGTTCGAAAGCCTTGGGACCTGAACCAAGGGTCCCTCTAGCCTAAAATCAACGTTCCAGAGCTGATGGCACTGTCAGAATTTCCATCTGAGATTGTCTACTAAAAGTTTTGGTCCGAGACCAATTTCTTAACAGCGAAAGCTTCAAAACAGGGAAATGAGCCTAAAATCCAAACGGACTGTCCGATAACCGAACCGACAGTTTTGGCAAGTCATAAATGACATGTAGCCACTGTGAGATGGCTCGAAATGTCAGAATGCATGAAAATCGAGAAAATGACCTGGAGGGTCATTACACTTTTCAAGTCAAAGATTTTGTAACTTATGCCTTTGGTGTATCATATGTAAAATCAATTTCTCACTTTCTACTAAAGTTTCAAAAGGGACCATTTCCTATATGTATTGCATTTGAGTCACTGTAAATGAATTAGTTTTTAGTCTTTAAGGTTATTGGTGATCATATTTGCTATAGTTTAAGTGATAAAAATTTGATCAATATCGAAAATAGTTTCTTCTTTGTTTTATCTGGTGTGTTCTTAGTCATATGTTGTCTTCCTGCCTTAATTGGATTTCAAGTGGTCTTACTATTAGTTGCTGAAAATTTTCATGTAAATGGACTAGAATTAGCCTTTAGCAAAGTAATCTTAAAACGTTAGTTTATATGGGTTGGTTTAGGAATTTTTGTTTGTGTCCTAAAATATGCATAGACAGGCAATAAAATTTATTGAAGTGGAATCTGGAAAATATATTTATTTAAGAATTAGATTAGCTTTAAGTGAATTTGGAATTTGTGTTATTTGAACTAAGTGAGTTGTAATTAAGGAGAATGTTATGTGTTTTTATAGTAAGTTTGGTTATGTATGCTTAATCATGTCTATTGTTAATATTTTATGTATTTTAGATGTTTCAATCACTCTTTAAGCCACCTATTATTGGGTTCTTTTGGAATAAATTCGAGGATATTGGGTATAGACATTTTCTAAGGCCTATTCAGTATGTAGTGTGAGGATGAGTGAGACGGATTGCAGATTTATTCAAGACCCGTCGCAATAAGGAAATGAAAGAGAGTACTAATGAATAAGAAAAGTGGTCTCAAATTTTCAAGAGACAAACAAATGCCTTTAACGCTAGATAAATTTTAGGCTCGATAAAATTTTATTTTGAGTAAGAATGCAAATATGCATCTTTCTCGATACGCTTAATAACAAATATGAAACTCGAGGATGCAATTATGCACCTTGTCCAAGATTGTCTTAAAATTAATTATCACTAGCTTAAGTTAAGTATAAGTTGATAAAAGTTAAGTATAAGTCAAGTATAAGTTGATAAAAGCAACTCTATATACTTTTTTCTCTCTCATTAATCTTCTTTCATGACGATCCTCGCTCCCTATTATACTATTATTAACCACCGAAATTGTAACAACCAACACAATTACTAGCCTCAACAACTTTATAAGCAAGGTCACTATAATATACATCAAGTTTGCAACTCGAAACACAGGAGAGCAATATTTATACATAATTCAGGATGTACCTTATATTCACACTCTGCTACCATACCAAATCATATCCATCAACATAATCGGTCCACTCAAGGAACCACAATATCTCATCAAATAACTCGTCCACACAAAGAACCATGATATATCATCAATATAACTCGGTCCACTCAAGGAACCATCAACCACATATAAATATAAATGTGCATTCAATGCATGTGAATGAAAGTATGAACGCAAGATGTGGGCATCATCTCATCCTCTTCTCAATCTCATTAAAATCATTCTTAACTTCATGAACATCATGATTTCAATATCAACATCATCATAATCAATAGCATCATGAACATCATGATCTCATTATCATCATCATGGTCATCAACTCATCATCACAAGTATGTATGAATATGTAAATGCAGGATGTAATTAATAATTATAAGCAATGCTTGATGGCGAATCGCAAAAACTTAATTAAAATCAGATGCAAGCAACAACGATCTAAATAGAACTTACAATTAATGACAACCAAGTAAATACAGTCAATAATCACTAGTTCATCATTTTAGATAACAACAAATGTACACTAACACATGAAATCACAAGTATGTCCGAAGGCCAATTCACCACTTGCTCAATTGAGCATTATAAAACACCATCATCAATCACAAACATTTCCAAAGATCAATCAATTAAATACCTCTTTTAGGAGTGCATATTCCATTAGGACAGATAGCTACACTCTAATTCAACATCCTAATTCATTCACCAATCTAAATCTCTTTTATTCATACTGAATAGGTAAATTCAGTTACTAACTAGTAACCCTTACACTTAAGTAATATCTAAGTTCAAGGCACTATCTCCTTTAGCCGATTATTCAATCACTAGGCTCGATACAACTTACAATTCTAGCTAGAGTCATCCACCTTTACACATATTACTTTGTAGCACTTAGCAAAACTTAACTTTAGGCTCTTAAGTTATATCATCACCTCCTCTTATCATAATCAATCCTCCTAACTATCTTCTAGCAGGAATACCTCATACTTTAATTATACCCCACATCGGGTTCACTCATTTTAAGGTATTAAAGACTAGCTCTATATATTAGAACGTCACTTAATCTTTCTATTAATATTCACATTCATATATTAAAGCTATAAATCTCAAGTAAGTCATACAACACAAACCTCAATCAAGGAATCCATACAAAACACAATAACATACATATATATATATATATATATATATATATATATATATCATTATTACACTATTTCTATATTTTATCCATCTTGACTCCGTACCCACAGGCCTAGACATGAAATCCCCCATCAACTACAATTATTACATGCATCTAAACCAAGGCTACTACACATTAAACCATGACTAACCTCGACCGAAGATCTTGGAACAAGCAAGACACATCAAGGATGCTCCTTCTCTCGTTTAGGCCTTAGAATGCTCAATATCCTAAGAAATAAGTAGTTATAAGAGTAATTAATTACTCTTCAAGTAAATACTTTGGGAATTCAAACTCACTAATTCTACTCTCATTCATGCTCTAAAACATTGCCCAAGGGTTAATTACCTACTAACAAGCTCTATCATATTCAACCCATCTCCATTAATAGAGTTTCAAGGCTAAAGATTCCATTTTTATTAAATTCAAGGTCCCCAACCATCAATTTCATGTTTTAGAGTCGCTAATTCATGCTAGGAATCGTTAATTAATAATTTAGAAGTGATTCTAGGTGATATTAACCCAACCCATAGGTTTTTTCCAAAATCTAATGAACTTAGGGGTCAAATCCCCAAGAATTTCACCATTAATGATCGTTCTAATGGTTCTAGGATGTTAAAGGATTGAAAAATGAAGAAGATGACGGAAGAAACTTACCTCAACGAAGAATTTCCACCCAAAAAGTTAGAAAATCACCTCTTAGGGCTTTGGGATGAAATTTTTGAGTAAAAATTCAAAAATCGGTAAAAGATAGTCTTAAATACTGCCCAGTTACCACTCCAGCGGTAAAATTACCACTGTGGTGGTTAATTTCTCAGCCCAGACAGTGTTCTGTAAAATGGCCATAACATTTTACTCCAAAGGCGAATTAACAAATGGTTGCATGCGTTGGAAAGTAGACTTAAAGATCTTTCATTTGGTGGGTACTTGACCCCATAAAGCTTTATATTATAGGAGATATGCTCGTTTGAAGTTGACCCTCATTTGAACTTAGCTCGAAACTTAATCTGTAAGAACACTTCCAACTTTACTTGGTGCTAGGGGTATTGTATGACCATAGTATATGTCCAATGCACTCCTATACTAAAGAATTGGTCCTATAACTTATGATGAATGAGGTACTTATGCCTTTACCGTAGATATTTTTAATAATGATGGAACAGGTCATTACATTAGATACCAATTTACTCAACGTTCATCCCCGAAACGGTCATTGGTGAAGAGGAGAGTTTTTAGCACGATTCTCAGAACTCAGCATACACAATGGTTACAAAACTAATTCAACCTTCCATCGACTTCTAACACAATTTGATAACACTTACCAAACCGTCATCCCATAATAACGCCAACCAACCTACCCACTATAAACCACTATAACTCAAGAAATACTATTTGCAATAAAATTTATGTAATGGTTCATCTACAATACCAGAATGCCACACTATATAATAGCGCCGCTGCAGTGGTCAATTTTTTGCTGTAGTGGGCTGAGGCAGTAAGTTGGGACTTCATCCCAGTTTAGGCCATTTCATAAAACACTTCCGGGAATTTGACATTACGAACTAACCCTTTCACGACAATCACTCTATACAGAGTTCTATCAACTTATTTTACGCACTTGAAGTTTCTACAACTTACTGAATTCATCCTCTAACACATTATCCACTAAAAACTACCAATCAACACACCATGATCTAGATTGAACACTAATTCACACAACGCTAGATTTTTAACCCAAAACCACACTACTCTGAGGTTGTAATCCTTATACTAGGAAAAAGTTTAGTGGGGTACCTACATCCTAACCAATTCTATAACATCACCGCACCACTTATCACACCACTATGGGTTTTCACTTTCACATATATTCTCCACCACAACTCATAGTAGTCTATTCAACCCTAAAACATACCTCGACCACTCAAGGGACAATACCAACCAAAGGTTATCATATAACAAACAAGAGGGATATGAATATGCCAAAACTCATCGAATAACTCTACTTCCTTGATAGATCCTGCAACTAGAATAATCAAACAAAATCAAGCTAACTTATTTCACCAACCTTATCAATTCAATTACAATACATTCAAGGAATACAACACACCGATAATTATTCCCATACACTAAGCATTTACGTAATATAATTCCATAATCAGCCAACTACAACGTTAGTCTGGTAGCTCTTCTTCCTGACTAAGCCTATGAACATTATTTAACTATCCCTTTATTCACATCCTTAAAACTTAATCCATTATATTCATTCATAGCCATCATGGGTTTTGTACAACCGGTTAGTCTACCTTTAGGACACCAACGCCCTTATCCTCATAAGATCATTCAAGTTACTTAACCAAATAAACTACATAATTATAAATCACACAGTTAAGGTTCAACTTACCCATATCAAGTAAAACCATTATTACCATCTCCCCTTATCATATTATAGGAAGCAACCAATTTTATATGCCTAGTCCATTTACCTTGCATTAGTGACATCAACTACACAATTCACCTTACATCCAAATCACCAAGGTTGTGCAAGACAACTGAATTCATCTTAGTTTAACCAATCACTTATTAAGGCATCATTAACAAGATAACTCATTAACTAGGTTATTCACACGAGGATGACCCAATAACACTTTCGGTTCAAATATAATCATCAAAGATTGGACCACACAAGGATCCCAAGTGTCATTATCATTAATCAGACCACACAAGGATCCCAAATATCATTATCATTAATTGAACCACACTAGGATCCCAAATATCATTATCAAAACTAGACCACACAAGGATCCCAAATATTTTTTTATCATCAACAATCAGACCATACATGGATATCCAAGTATATTGTCAAGAACCAAATAAAAATCAAGACATACTTTAAATCATGGAAAATAAATCACAGAAATGAAGACACACCTCAAAATTATACCCAACCTTTTCGATTCTTGGATATTCTATTGCAACCACTCATCTCATATTACTTTTAATAATCATTTGCACTTAAAAGTTTGACAATCAAACAACTAGGTAGTAGTATGATCAGACAATGACCATCCATATAAGTAATACGCGTTGCATTTTATCATACCACAATTGAAAACATTTAAAGCACAAGTAATTTAACACACTATCAAGCTAATTTCACAATATAACAATTCAACCCCTATGCTTCTTATTGACCTCTACTAGTTGGAATACCCTATTCTAACCTTTTAACATTAGTGAGATACCAATTTGGACCAACCAGTCCCAGTTGTGATGGTTGAGATTTTAATTAGAATCTTCTAGCATCTAATTGGACTCAACTAAGGGAGACAACATTGAGGTAGCACAATAGAAGAGAAGAAAGTGAAACAAATTCCTAAATGCTTTGTATCCTCCTACAGATTTGACGTGGATGTCAACACACCAATTCACAGGACTTTAGTCGACATTTTCTCTTATACTGAGAGACCGATCAACTAGGCTCTAATACCATCTTGTCACGACCCAAATCATGGATCATGCCGGACACCTACCCAACTCTATCCTAGATAGGAGAACCCTTACCACCCAACCATTCAATTATTGTGGAAGACATTATTAAACTTTAAGCATAAATAAATCCATGAATAAATAACCTTTCTTTTTCAACAACAAAACATTATTAAAAAAAGATACATTACAGAATTCTACTAAACAAATAGAGGAATGACCCGTGACACAACATCCATGTAGAAATAGGATGACAGGAGCTGCTACAAAATAAATGTCACTGTATCTATAGAAACTCCAACTAACCTGCAACATGGATATATCCCCAAATGAAGATATAGTAAGTGTAGCATCAGTACAACTACACGTACTGGTAGGTATCATCGGTCGACTAGGGTTAGAAACTTATATCAATAAATAGCAAACAAGAAAGATCATGACAAGTATACATGCTTAATAATTGATCATACTTAACTTACTTTGACTTTCAACCTTATCATATTTATTTTCTTTAAGCGATATTAATTTACCCTTAGGGCATGACTAATTAACTACCTTCTATGAATTAATCTAATCCTTAATTCTTACGTACTTACCTTATGATAGAAACTCTATATACTTTTTTCTCTCTCATTAATCTTCTTTCATGACGATCCTTGCTCCCTATTATACTATTATTAACCACCGGAATTGCAACAACCAACACAATTACTAGCCTCAACAACTTTATAAGCAAGATCACTATAATATACATCAAGTTTGCAACTCGAAACACAGGAGAGAAATATTTATACATAATTCAGGATGTACCTTATATTCACACTTTGCTACCATGCCAAATCATATCCATCAACATAATCGGTCCACTCAAGGAACCACAATATCTCATCAAATAACTCGTCCACACAAAGAACCATGATATATCATCAATATAACTCGGTCCACTCAAGGAACCATCAACCACATATAAATATAAATGTGCATTCAATGCATGTGAATGAAAGTATGAACGCAAGATTTGGGCCTCATCTCATTCTTTTCTCAATCTCATTAACATCATTCTCAACTTTATGAACATCATGATTTGAATATCAACATCATCATGAACATCATGATCTTGGTATCATCATCATTGTCATTAACTCATCATCATAAGTATGTTTGAATATGTAAATGTAGGATGCAATCAATAATTATAAGCAATGCTTCTAGGTGAATCACAAACACTCAATTAAAATGAGATGCAAGCAACAATGATCTAAACAAAACTTACAATTAATGACAACCAAGTAAATACAGTCAATAATCACCAGTTCATCATTTTAGATAACAACGAATGTCCACTAACACATGAAATCACAAGTATGCCCGAAGGCAAATTCACCACTTGCTCAATTGAGCATTATCAAACACCATCATCAATCACAAACATGTCCAAAGATCAATCAATTAAGTGATGTGCCTTGATTTCATGGCATTTTTTATGCTTAAAACCAGAAAAATATGCAATTACTTGGGTATGTTTGGTAGGTATGATGTGCTTTATGTTCTATCTTGCAGGAAAATAGGTTTTGGAGGAAAAATGGAGAAGACGAAAAGTAGCATGCACTGGAATGAAGTTTTTGAAGACAAAAGAGTGGAGTTAAATTTCACCAAGTGACCCACGGTCATGACTCACTGACCGTAGGTAGACCTACGGACTGTAGGTCAAGTCCGTGAGTCAACTTCTATAGTTGTACATGGAGGCTTGATTCCTAAAAGTCCGTGGGTTGAGTCCATGATCTTAAGTCACGGTCCGTGGAAAGTTGCCGACTTTTTTCTCCTACATGTTTTAGGATAGGATTCATTTTGTATCTAAGAATACTCCTATGTTGTCCTATGTTAGATTTTTCTATTACATTGTTTTGAGGTTCATAAGTACATTGATCTTGTAATCTCAAACATCGATTCTATGGTTTTGATTTATATTGAGATTTCAGAGTTTTATTCTTCTTGTGAGTTCATAATTATATTTTCATCATTGAATTCTTCTTGTGTTCTTGCAATCATGAGTAGCTAAATCTCTCAACTAGGGTTATGTGAACTATGAGGAATTAACAAAATGAGTTAAGTGTGAAGCAATTCTGAACCGGTGTGACTGCATGTATTGGTATTTCCTTCATTATAATTGATCTTCTAATGTATGCAAATGTTAGAAACTTGCCAGTATTCTAAACTTGCTCGAGAGAGAGAGGTAGAGATTGGGAAAAGGGAATAACAACAGAGATTTGAAGCTATCAACCTTCATCTAATAACTTGAGCCATAATAGGGATAGTTATCTGAGATCAAGAATAAGGGTTATTATCACGACACTTGGAGACCTAGAGGAGAAGAGTGAAATTTATCTAACCAAGGTTGAGAGACTTTTAGATGAATCTATCTTGTTAGATTTTGCATGCAACTCAGTGGGACAGTTTACCAGCACAAGTACGCGGTGGAGTTAAGGAATCTTGGGGATCACAGTCCTAGTGCCTTTCTCATATTAATCATAAATTCGATAATCAACAATTGTTATTATTACTATTTGTCTACAAAACCCCCCTTTTTTACTTACTTGCCAATTACTCAGACAAACACTCGATAGAATTTTGTCCTATTTCCTGTGGGATCGACCCAACCTAGTTAGGTTCTATATTTGATTCAACGACTACGTTATACTTTCCTGGAAGTATTGTTTGGGTGACATCAAATTTTTGCATCGTTGTCGGGGATTATGGTTACGGAGTAGATTGATCATTTTTATTCAAGCGTTGGTTTCATTTAAATTATTATTTTCCTACTATTCGTAGGGTGTACGCTGGTGTATGCCCAATACTAAGAGTCAAGGCAATCCACTGATTCCACTTGATAAAGAAATAGAAAGAACGCTAAGGAATATTCAAAGAATGGTGAATACTGACAGAGTTCAGGACCCGCAACCAGTGTAGATATTCATAACCAGCCACAACTTCATCTGGCTGGTCTTAAAGCTGCTGAGCAAATCACTTCTCGATTAACGTCTGAGGAGAATGTGAGACAAGCAGCTCTTAGGTAGGTAGATAGAGATAATCATAATATGCAAGCAGCAACACAACGTTTGGCTGAGTTAGAAGAGAGACAAGGGAGGCTGAGAGCGCAACAACCAATTTTTCAACCTTATTATCTGGATTATGCTGAATAGGAAGAAGAGGAGATGGCTTATTTGGAGCCAGTTGAAACTAGCGCTATTGTTCCACCAACACTATCTCAGGGCATTAAGTTTTAAATTACAAGTGCCATGATCCACCTGCTAAACTTAAAAGGCGTGTTTATCGGTCTTCCTACAGATGATCCGAACATGCATGTGATGAACTTTGTGGGGGTCTGCACTTCATATAATTTACTTGGGGTTGACCAAGAGGCTATTCGGTTGAGATTATTTCCATTCTCCCTAATAAGAGAAGCGACTTTGTGGTTGGCCGAGTTACCACGAGGTTCCATTACAACTTGGCAAGAGTTGAGAAATCAGTTTCTAGAGAGATATTTCCCACCCTCCAAGGTGCTGCTATTAAAGGATGAGATTTATACTTTCAGACAGCTACATTCTGATGCCTTTATGAGACTTGACTAAGGTTCAAGAAGAAGTTGCAAAATATTCCAAACCATAGGATGAATGGTCGAAATTTACTTGAGATCTTCTATAGAGCATTAAACGCTAATACCAAGGCTGTAGAAGATACTATCACTGGCGGAGAATTTATGAGTCTGAGATGGGAACAAGCTTGAGAGATTTTAGATCATATTACTAAAACCAACCGAGGTTGGCACACTCGAGAAGCAGACCAACCAACAGGAACTTATGCCATTGGAGAATCAGCAGAGCAAAGAGTGTTAGATGATATTGTAGCTTAAGAAGTAGCGTAACTGAGAACTGAGATCGGATTACTTGCTAAGCAAATCGCGGTAGGAGGAACATAAAATATTAATGCGTTAGGTGCACAAGGAAAAGCACCTAGGTATGAGGATTTAGATTCTGAGGAAAAAGCTAAGTATTTAGATAAAGAAGTGGTGGGTTTTCGAGCCAAGGGACAAGGGTCTAATCAAGAAAGTTGGAACTCGAGGCAAGGAAATTGTCACACCTCAAATTCCATTGAGATGGATAGGTACCCGACGCCCTAAAGACTCGAGAGAACCAACTTTAACATGTGCTTACCAAGCATATAACTATGAGAATCATGAAACTTTGACATATATATATAAAAGCTATAGTAATGAAAGACCAACATAGATAGACCCAAACCATATATACATGACTTGACAGTTAGGGCCACAAATGTTGCGAGACTAAACATATTTGAACTTCATACATTAGTCTACAAAGCCTCTATAGGATAGAAAACATAGTCTAGGTTGGGACAGACCCCACCTTACAAAACTACTATACAATACAAAAATACACATATCAAAGACTCGGTAAAGCCCCGAATCAACTTGGAGCTCACCAATCATAGCTGAGTGTCCTATGCTCCTATTGAGGAGGTCTACTAGTTGGAGTACCTATACCTGTGGCATGAAACACAGTGTCCCTATAAGGGACGTCAGTACTAAAGAATGTACTTAGTATGTAAGGCATAAAGTGACCATAGGTAAGACAAGATCTTAATAACATCATATATCAACATATAACTATATAGATATAATGTTGACACCTAATTTTGACCTCCCGATATTTCTCACAGGCTGCTATTTTATTAAAAAATATTAATTTTGAATTATTATTTTTATATCAAATAAATTCTGAAATTTCGTATTCATGATTTTAAGGTATGCAATTCATTTTTAGCATTTAATTTTATATTCTTATCTAATATATAATTTACTAATTTAAATACAATATTTTACATAATTTTATAAATATTTATTAAATTATTTCCCCAAATATGCGTACTCATAATTTACAAACACGTGGTCCTTAGTTTATTGCTTATTATTATTATTATTATTATTATTATTATTATTATTATTATTATTATTATTATTATTATTATTATTATTATTATAGCATCTCTTAAAATTCACATTTATAATTTGCAGGTACGTAATTTATTCCCAATTTATTATTATTAACGTCAATTTTATATAATATTTTACGTAATATTAATTTTATATACATAATTTATTTTTGCGACATCTTATTATTTCCCCATTATTATTATTGAGTCTATATTTTATTAAATAACAGCCTAATTCAATTCAATTTTCCTAATTTATTTAAATTCTAGCCATTTTCTACCCAATTTTGTGTCAATTTTAACCTAAATTAATTTTAATTTGATCCCAATTTTAAATCCCAATCCCATTTCAATAGAACCCTTTTAGTTAACCCGTCCTTTTACTCTGATGATTCCGCCACCTTCCCTCTTAAGATTTCCTATCATCTTTATTATGTATTGTAATTTTCTTTCCTTTTGTTTTACTTATTGTTCCAGTTACCTTTTGAATTATTTGCAAAATAATTAAATTCCATCAATTAAGAAGGTGAAATCTCCATCAAGTTTGATATGCCCCCGCACATTCCTCCTTTATTTTGATTAAGATACTAGTAACTTTGGTACAATTTACTTAACTATGGCAGTTTTGGTACTTGATTAATTATAATAAATTTTGATTGCCCTTTTCCTTATTTTAATATATGTGGTTGTTTAGAATTTTCCTATTTTATGGTAAATTTTGATCATTTTTACACATAATTGATTTGAGTCTCGTGATTTTTGGCTGAATTGTGGATATTTGCTTTCCTTTTGCTATTCCTTATTGACGGTCATCTTTAAGCTATTTTAAGAGCAACCCATTCTCTTCTTCAAGGACAACTGAAAGTTCTTGGCATCACACAAAAAAATACACTTCTCTTTTCATTTCATACGAAGGAGAAGGGAAATATTTTCTCGGTTCTTTTATTCTCTGCCCGCTTAAGCCAAGGCAGACTTGGCTACCTTATTCATACTATCCCCCTCGATACGTGTGTTGCTCGAAATCCTTGAGATTCTATCCTCGCAATTTAACACTCCTATGTGATAGTTCTCCATAGTTTTAAGCTCTTGCATTGGTTAAGATAGTTGGAAAACTTGGACACGTACAAGCAGGTATGTTGTCTTAACTTGCATGTGTTTGGATTCTTTATCTATAAATGAGAATAAATTTAGTTTTTCATATGTGACCAATGGTGTATTATTTTTTATCTCGGTTGGATGTCTCACAGATTCAATGGCCAAAGTTATTATGTATGTAGGAGTTAACCATAATTTGCTCAATTTGATTGATCTAAATTTAGCTTACAAATTCAGCTCAAACGTTCCGCTAGAAAAGCTGCTTATATTTTAATTCTATAGTTAAATTATGTGAATCGACATGATTTCAATTCCGTCGCCTGCAAGCTGCTGAACCTAACTAATGGCTATTTGACTGATAATATGTGTGTTTATATCTTTCTCCATGAAAACACTAGCTCATGAACATGTAAGAATCATGGGTATTTGACCAACCTCTTAGCCCATTCTGTTTATTTAAAATGCCTAAATTATTATAATTTCTTAATTGTTTGGTTATTTAGTTCTAAGTCTAGGCAAACCTCTGATCTTGTATGCTCCCTTTTAGTCTTAACATGCCAACTGATAATGGTAAGGTCTATCTAGTTAATTTGTATAATTTGGATGCACCATTCTTATGTATTTGTTTGTATGTTGGCATGTGTATGTTGTGTTAACGAGGATTTGGATCGAACCAATTTGAAGAGTTGTCGGGGTGATGAGAAGGGCATGGGAGCAATCTTCTTTATAAATTCATTTTTGATTACTTTCATTTGTAATAATGTGTCAAACTCTATGGCTATATAATGCAAGATTATGGGGGGCGGGGATTATGTGACTTGCATGGCAACACGTTCTAGGATTATTAATTAAATCCCGGCATATTAATTAGTTTATCACTTAGAAATCATGTATTTAGGATTATTTATTTACTTTCAACAGGTTAACACTAATTTTTTCATATCAAATTAATTTTCAGCATATTAAAATGAATTTCCAGCACCTTAAATTAAGCTTTCAGCACTTTTAATTAACTTTCAGCATTTTTAATTGACTTTCAGCATTTTAATTAACTTTCCTGCATTGTTAATTAATTTTCTGCAACCTAAATCAATTTCCAGCATTCTAAATTAATTTCCAGCACTTTAAATTAATTTTTAGCATTTTAAATTAATTTTCTGCATATTTAAACTAAACTTCTGCATATCCAAATTAATTTCCTGCATGATTAAACTAATTTGCTGCACCGTTAAATAGGTTTTCTGCAGGTTTAAACTAATTTAAGCTAAATTATTTTCCTGCATGTTTAAACTAATTTGTTGCATGGTTAAATTAAGTATTTTATTAACTTAATATCTGTTGTATCGTTAAATTAATTCTTTGCAATTTTTTAAACTAATTTTCTGCATATCTAAATCATTTTTTAGCATCTTAAACTAATCTCCAGCATTATTAAAAACTGTTTTCCAGCAATTGTTAAATTAATTTTCAATAGCTGTTAATTAATTTTCAGCATCTTAATTAAATTTCCAGCACCTTGATTAATACGTACCACCTAGAAATCATGCCTATAGGTCTTAATTACATAAAATAAATAATTGTTCTTTTAAGCATGCTAATCACCTAATTAACTTTAATTAATAAAGAGGCTTACTTGAAACCGTTACATGCTAAATGCTAGTCTTGTTTGACGCGAATCCTGAGTCTAATTAGGTAGCCTAGGCTTCCTTTTTTCTAGAACCAAATCCAAAATAGTAAGTCCAATGCCTCTTGGACATTAAGCTGGGACGGGTAGATATTTTAGTGAACGTTAGTTTTATCGTTTTCTATAAAACGCCTTTAAGATTAATAATCAAGCTAGTTAAGGTGGGTAGATAGTCGAAAATGATGGAAGTTGCCCTGAGCAGAATTCGACAATGCGATATACGACATTATAATCCGTTAATAAGCCGGGCACTGGTCCGAATAGGATAAAATGAACTCTTTGTCCAAGTTTTTCTAAATCGACTTTTCTTTAGTTTATTTTTGAATGTTTTAATTACCTGGGGTAGTTTAGGTTCGTTATTATTTGAATAATTTTTTTTACGGCTATATAAATTGTGTCCTTCTCTCTTCTTGCTTATCTAATATTTGATCTTTCTTGTCATATATATTTTCCCTAATTTTATCACTTAGGTCTATAATAATGAGAATAAATAATTGTTTTCCTATTTAAACACTTAGTTAATCTTAGGTTAATTAAAAATATTTGACCTTTGCTTAACATATAGAATTCTCCCACATAATATATGGATTCGGCGTGACCCACATTTGTCGACCTCGAAAGGTGCCTAACACCTTTCTTTCGAGGTAACCTGAACCCTTACCCGATTTATGGTGACGTAGACTAATTAATAAATTCGTAATTAGTTTAGAATGGTTCCCTAACGTACCTTAATTCGTTAGGTGGCGACTCACTAATTCATCCTAAGAGAGTTGTCACGTCGAATCCCGCTTTTCGCGAGAAAAACGGGGCACGGCAATATGGCAACTCTGCTGGGGATACTTAGGTTCTAACTAATATGAATTTTTATATTACGTGGGATTTTTAAGCTATTTGGGTCTATTCATTTATTATTAACTCGTTTTTTTTTTTATTTTTTGATATTTGATCATGCTATATCCCATTCCTCTTTCCCATTATGTTATTACTCTAATTTATTTATCTTCTTCCATGTCAATCCCTTTCCTGACTTCCTTTATTTGTTTATATGTAATTTCCTATCTCTAAATTATGTATTTATTTTTCTTTTCCTATCTATTTATTTTTTATATATTTCTCAACATGCTATCTACGTGTTATTGCTTTATATAATTGGCATTCCGCTCATACTTCCCCCACTTGGGAACGTCACACTTTCATACACTTTCAATATACTCGGATGTTGTGCCTTCACACTTCTCCAAAATTCTCTTCAAAAATCCTATTATAGAGAGTCGGCTAAGAAATGGTGGAGCAGATAGTTTTACTACCGTGGGACCACGTGCCTTCTCACATAAGATTATCCTCGGTCCGTGTCTACCAACTCTTACAAAACTTAAGATAGTACCGTATCCACCCCTTGCATTCAATTCATGCATTTATTAGCCATAGGTGGTTGACCCTCGAGGTCTATCCACAAAGTTGGAAATCAACCTCTTGTCGAAAGGGTACCCACCACCCAAAGACAAACATGTATATTATGTGTTATGTGTTACCCTTTCTTTGAGACTTGACCTATGTTTCTGTTTATTAATGAATATGCACACGGCCTTAATACCCTAGATGTGTTAAGATCAATGGTTTAACCTTACCAAAGGGTTCAAGACCCCAAAAGGACGTATAACCTTATTTGCTATGTGTTAATTTCTACATTTCTGTTAATGTCTTACCTATCTTGTTATTCTTTGTTTTCCTATTTTAGTTATTCCTTACTCTTAGAATCCGTTACTCTTAGAGTTCCTTAAAATTCCTATCGGGTTATGTTTCCTTTAGGCCTGAATCATACAATCTTATGGCCTAGTCAAAACCCCCCTTCCAAGTATCTTTATCTTCATAGATTGAGTTCATACTCTAAAGTATCCTTCAACATACTAATCATATTTTGAACCGATCCATTCCTCGATAGGATGTTCTAGATTATTTCTACTCTTTTAGGGTAACTCATTATTTTAGGATATTCTTACTTAACACCTTCAATATTGACATGACATTGTCTTTACCATAACTCTTAACAATTATTTTTTTTTATATTCGTGCCATACGCTGGCTTTCTCAACTTCTAAATCATATAGAGCTCTCAACTATTCACTTTGAATGAATATAATTCAAATATTTTGCTCCATGATATTACTCATAGACATTCTATTGGCGTGCACTTTTACTAATCATAATTCCTTTCTTCTAAGGTTGACTAAAGTTGAACATCAGAATGGTCAGTCAAGCAATGTTTATCAATCTTGCCAACAGTGAAGCTGAGCATAGGAGTTTGGGTTTGTACCAAAACAAGCTTACTCCCTTTGAGTCAAGCATCATGAGTATGGAAAGAAAAATTGAGAGAATTAGAGGAATAATGACTAATCTTCGAGGTTCATCTGATATGCCACCATACTTTCCAGAGCCATTGTCCAAAACTGATTTCATTGATCCCATATGCACTATGGAGTTTCCTATGTTGACGACCTCACCTATGCCTAATTGTGATGCACAAGTATCTCTGAGTTTGTATTCAGTCACACTGCAAAAAGCACTCAATGGGTTGACAGAGATGGGCAAGGAGAAGGAAATAGAAGAAAAGATTTCTAATCATAAGGCAGGGTCATCTCAACAGCTCGAGATGGATAAGTTATCCAAATCAGGAGAAGAAAGTAAGGATAGAGTTGGGGACCTGAACTTTCCATTATACGACGGGTTTGGCGATCCTCATTCCCATTTGAAAGCATAACTAGATGAGCTAGCAGTTATAGGGCAAAGTGATGAACTTAAGATGAAACTTTTTGTCAGTTCACTTACAGTTCTAGCATTGATGTGGTATGCAGAGAAGGATACAAGCAAGTGGGTTTCTTGGGACAATTTGGCAAGTGACTTTATTGGGCGGTTCGACAATAGACTGAAGATAAAGTTCATAGGTGAAACTCTAGTACATGAAAAGGTTGGTTTGGTTGAGCCACGATTCAGGGATAAGGGAAAGACAACTATCAATGAGGCATCAAAGCCTCCAAAGCCCGAAGTGAACAAATCCCAAACTATGATTCTCTTAGACGAACCACCGTCAATTACTTTTGAAATGTTTAGGTCACATGGTATATTGCAGCCTAAACTTATTGGTTCCTATTACCCTTCAAGTCCTTTCTTTGATCCCAACAAGCATTGCGCCTTCCATTCTGGCATGCCTAGTCATGACACGGATGAATGCTGCCAGTTAAAGAAAGAACTACAAAATTTGATAAGTGAGGGGAGGATAGTAAAGAAAAGTCTCCCTCAACTGATATGGGATCCACCTCCAGAAATTACTCTAACACCAAATTACGCCTATTATCCCCAATCCTCCATAAAGCCTCATTCTCAAACTGTTTGGTACCCACTTCCATCCATTGATCCAACATCAAAATACATCCCCGTGTCTTAGCCAAATCCACCAACAAATCAACGATCCAATCAATCCGTTAGACCTCCAGTCAAGTTTCAAAAAAATCCACTCCTCTAGTTGAACCCATAACCTAGTTGTATGAAAAACTCAAAGAAGCAGGCTACATCACACCCATCCCTGGCGTACTTGTTAATACTTAGTCTAAACGATACAATCCTGATCAGGTTTGCACCTACCACTCTGGGATAAAAGGGCATCCCATATTGAAGGACAAGATTCAAACTATGATTGATACCAAGGTGATAACCATGATAGGGCCAAATCATGATGTTGATCAATTTCCTAAACATGACTTGCACCTGTTTGGCATGGATGAAGAGGATATCATGTTGTTTCTCTGCTCCGAGCTCCTTAGCACTTGATTTATTATAAGCTTTACACAATATGGATTTCTTTTATGCTTTCCTTTTATGTAATTAGAACTATGTTTGACCTGATTCCCCTATAAGTAGGATACGTAGGCATTCATTTAATGGGTTCGGTCTCATCATAATAAAATTTTCTTTCCCCCCCTTTTTTTTATGAAGTTGGTTGGATTAACAATGTAATGTGATATCAATCACAAAGGATGTTTTGAATCGACAACTCTAATGTTCAACATGAGTCGACCTTGTTCACTCCCCTAGCTTTCTTATCTTCTTTACCACCATAATTTCAAATTCAGCAACGTGTTAATCTCTCGAAAGCGTAAGTTCTATCACCATCGTCTGTCTCGTACGTTAAAAGCCCAAATCTCTACGCTTAGATCACTTATTAAGTCATAGTATTTATATTAGAATGTCTTCTATTTATATTTATTATGTTTTAAACTTATTTGTGTTATGTGGTAACTTTTGTTTGATTTATTTATTTTGTTTAAAGGTTGTCTGACATTTGAACATTGAATCAGCTAAAAGTCTGCAATTTGACAAATATGCCTAACTATTTTGATCCTTTTTCTAATACAAATTTTGCTTCTTCCCCAACACAAAATACCTCCCTACCTATATCTCCTTATTCGTCTCATCAAATAATATATTTGACACACTTCAATTTTGGTACTTTACAAAACATAGTAATACACGATAGAGAGTCACCTACACTGCAACAAAAGGTTCATGACTTAGAAAAATGGTTGGATGAGTGTCTACGTTCCAAAGGCATTTATGACTTGAGGTATGAGAAACTGTGTCTACATCCAAGGGTTGGTTTGCCTCCAGGATACAAAGTTCCAAAATTTAATATGTTCGATGGGACAATATAAGTTTAATATCAAGGTCGATCCGATGATGCTGGACTTACTTGAAGTAAAGAGAATGATTCATGAATCTTTTGAAGGACATGCAACACGATGGAGATTGGAAGCTTATAAAAGACGTCCTCTTGTGCCTGAAGAAGAGTTGATCCAAATTTTTGTCAGGTCGCTAGATGGTATACACTATCATAAATTATTCTGCTTATGTATTCAAAGCTTCGATGATCTAATCTTAATTGGGAAAAGATTAGAATATGGTATTCGAACAGGAAAAGTTATTGATGTTTCCGCAACACAAGCTACTTTTCAAGCACTGAAAGCTTCACCGAAAGAACAAAAAGAAGAGGATATCTCAACCATCCCACCTCAAGAACGATACTATCCAAATACCTAACTGGCATATGCTATTTTTGACACCTACAACCCACAAGGTTTTCAATACCCAAATTCTCACCAATATAATCCAATACCATCTAATTCTCATCAACCAAAGAAAATGAAATCTCGTATCTTTACCCCTTTGACTGAACCTTTATCCAACATATTTCAAAGATTTTTTTCTCAAGGAGTTCTGAAACCAATGAAAGGATGGATCCCTAAATACGCACCTTCAAATTTTGACTTGTCCAAAAGGTGTGCAAATCATTCAAATATTCAAGGTCATGATATTGAGGAATGTTCAGCATTGAGGTACAAGATCCAAGACTTGATTGAGAAGGGAAAGATTATAGTACAACAAGGGCCACTAAGCAACATCTATGATCCTACCACAGGCACAAGTATTGTTCAAGGTGACCCGATAGAGATTGCCCCGAGACATTTGACAAGGAAGCGTAAAGCACATCAAAGGAACTGAGAAGGACAAGATCGTGATAAGCAAAGTACCAAATCTTTTTCCAATAAAATTTTGTGTTTTTATTTATGTTTCTCTTTGTTTTCATGTACTAAGTTTGACCTGACTTCCATTTGGATACGTAGGCAGCCCATTCTTGGGTTCGGTCTTAATCTAATATTTTTTTTCCTTTTCCCTTCATATTCAAATCACGTCAGCTTTTGACAAGATTCTATTCCATAAATCTAAGTTATTTTGACCCATTCATGACTTCAAATGACAATTGCAGATTCGAAGTCGAACCTCAATGTTCGAATACAAGACAACCCGTTTCTTTTGAACTAACAATTTTCTTTGAGTGATGTAGAAATATAAGACTGGGATAAAATTTTTGAGATTACCTAAAAAATTCTACCAACAGACAACATTTTGATTCGCAAGAAAGTGTGAAACATCTTTTAAACTGGGGCAGAAATTTTTGAGGGGTACTAAAAAATTTCATTACAATGGCATGACAATGACAGGAAGTCACAATCAATGCAAAGGATGTTGGGTTATCCACCCTAAAAAGGATATTTTGTGTATCCGCCCTAAAATAGGATATGTTGGGTTATCCGCCCTAAAATAGGATATGTTGGGTTATCTGCCCTAAAATAGGATATTTTGGGTATCCTCCCTAAAATAGGATATGTTGGGTTATCCGCCCTAAAATAGGATACGTTGGGTTATTCACCCTAAAACAGGATATGCTGGGTTTTTCCACCCTAAAATAGGATAGGTTGGGTTATCCGCCCTAAAATAGGATATGCTGGGTTTTTCCGCCCTAAAATAGGATATTTTGGGTATCCGCCCTAAAATAGGATATTTTTGGGTTATCTTTCCTAAAATAGGATACGCTGGGTTATCCATCCTAAAACATGATATGCTGGGTTATCCGCCCTAAAATAGGATATGCTGGGTTTTTCTGCCCTAAAATAGGATATTTTGGGTATCCGCCCTAAAATAAGATATTTTGGGTATCCCCCCTAAAATAGGATTATTTTTGGGTTATCCGTCCTAAAATGGGATATGTTGGGTTATCCTCCCTAAAAAGGATATGCCAGGTTTGTCTGTCCTAAAATAAAACAATTGGGCTCGTCCGCCCTAAAATATGGACAATTGATTTTGTAGGCATATAGTCAACGTGATCACATTCTCCTTTAAAGTCGAAATTGGGGCAGATTTTTGAGGAACCTCAAAAATCCTGGACAACCAGCGCAACGTCTAACAAGATACGCTTCCTTCTCTCCTCTTATCGTTATTGTTATCTATTGTTATTCCTTGTCTCTGCATTATTTAATATTCTCTATACTTATGAGCTAACCATTTTATCTAGTTGTGTTAAAAGTCGCAGGTAAGCTCCCAAAATCATAACAAAAGAGATTTGAGAATCATTTTATCTCGTTCTGGAACATGATTCTTTAACCCTATATCTCACAACCTAACCTAAATAATATTCACATCCCACATTTCAAAGCTACTTATACTCCAATCTCGTCAACTCGTGCTATCTTCATTTAAATTACACATTCGTCAATTTTCTTTAGGAATCTCATTCTTTCCTAAGTCTAGAACTACACATGGCCTGATTCTTATGAACTCGAGATATGTAGGTGACTTAAAACCAAATTCTCGGCCACACCATTTTAACAAATCTCTCTCGCTTTTTGATTCCAGCGAACTATCCTTTCGATCGGACAAAATTGGCTACTACGTCAATGTTCGTTACTCAACAATTCTCCTATCATTCCCAAGCAACGAAGGGGCAGCTAGTGACACCCAATTTTGACCTCCCGATATTCTGCACAGGCTGCTATTTTATTAAAAATATTAATTTTGAATTTTGAATTATTATTTTGGTATCAAATAAATTTTGACATTTCGTATTCATTATTTTAAGGTATGCAATTCATTTTTAGCATTTAATTTTATATTCTTATATAATATATAATTTGCTAATTTAAATACAATATTTTACATAATTTTATAAATATTTATTAAATTATTTCCGCAAATATGCATACTCATAATTTGCAAACACATGGTCCTTAGTTTATTGCTTATTATTATTATTATTATTATTATTATTATTGTTGTTGTTGTTGTTGTTGTTGTTATAACATCTCTTAAAATTCGCATTTATAATTTGCTGGTACATAATTTATTCTCAATTTATTATTATTATCGTCAATTTTATATAATATTTTATGTAATATTAATTTTATATACATAATTTATTTTTGTGACATCTTATTATTTCTCCATTATTATTATTGAGTCTATATTTTACTAAATAACAGCCTAATCCAATTCAATTTTCCTAATTTATTTAAATTCTAGCCATTTTGTATCCAATTTTGTGTCAATTTTAGCCTAAATTAATTTTAATTTGATGCCAATTTTAAATCCTAATCCCATTTCAATAGAACCCTTTTAGTTAACCCGTCCTTTTACTCTGATGATTCTGCCACCTTCCCTCTTCAAGATTTCCTATCATCTTTATTATGTATTGTAATTTTCTTTCCTTTTGTTTTACTTATTGTTCCAGTTACCTTTTGAATTATTTGCAAAATAATTAAATTTCATCAATTAAGAAGGTGAAATCTCCATCAAGTTTGATACGCCCCCTCACATTCCTCCTTTATTTTGATTAAGATACTAGTAACTTTGGTATAATTTTCTTAACTATGGCAGTTTTGGTGCTTGATTAATTATAATAATTTTTGATTGACCTTTTCCTTATTTTAATATATGTGGTAGTTCAGAATTTTCCTATTTTATGGTAAATTTTGATCATTTTTACACATAATTGATTTGAGTCTCGTGATTTTTGGCTGAATTGTGGATATTTGCTTTCCTTATGCTATTCCTTATTGACGGTCATCTTTAAGATATTTAAGAGTAGCCCATTCTCTTCTTCAAGGACAACTGAAAGTTCCTGGCATCTAAAAAAAAATAAAGACACTTCTCTTTTCATTTCAGACGAAGGAGAAGGGAAATATTTTCTCGGTTCTTTTATTCTCTGCCCGCTTAAGCCAAGGCAGATTTGGCTACCTTATTCATACTATCCCCCTCGATACGAGTGATGCTCGAAATCCTTGAGATTCTATGGTCGCAATTTAACACTCCTATGTGATAGTTCTCCATAAGAATCATGGGTATTTGACCAACCTCTTAGCCTATTCTGTTCATTTGAAATGCCTAAATTATTATAATTTCTTAATTGTTTGGTTATTTAGTCCCAAGTCTAGGCAAACCTCTGATCTTGTATGCTCCCCTTTAGTCTTAACATGCCAACTGATAATGGTAAGATCTATCTAGTTAATTTGTATAATTTGGCCCAAGTCTAGGCAAACCTCTGATCTTGTATGCTCCCCTTTAGTCTTAACATGCCAACTGATAATGGTAAGATCTATCTAGTTAATTTGTATAATTTGGATGCACCATTCTTGTGTATTTGTTTGTATGTTGGCAAATGTATGTTGTGTTAACGAGGATTTGGATCGAACCAATTTGAAGAGTTGTCGTGGTGATGAGAAGGGCGTGGGAGCAATCTTCTTTATGAATTCATTTTTGATTACTTTCATTTGTAATAATGTGTCAAACTCTATGGCTATATAATGAAAGATTATGGGGGGCAGGGATTATGTGACTTGCATGACAACACGTTCTAGGATTATTAATTAAATCTCGACATATTAATCAGTTTATCACTTAGAAATCATGTATTTGGTATTATTTATTTACTCTCAACATGTTAACACTAATTTTTTCGTATCAAATTAATTTTCAGCATATTAAAATGAATTTTCAGAACCTTAAATTAAGTTTTCAGCACTTTTAATTAACTTTCAGCATTTTTAATTGACTTTCAACATTTTTAATTAACTTTCCTGCATTGTTAATTAATTTTCTGCAACTTAAATCAATTTCCAGCATTCTAAATTAATTTCCAGCACTTTAAATTAATTTTCAGCATTTTAAATTAATTTTTTGCATATTTAAACTAAAATTTTGCTTATCAAAATTAATTTCCTGCATGATTAAACTAATTTGCTGCACGGTTAAATAAGTTTTCTGCATGTTTAAATTAATTTAAGCTAAATTATTTTCCTGCATGTTTAAACTAATTTGTTGCATGGTTAAATTAAGTCTTTTATTAACCTAAAATCTGTTGTATAGTTAAATTAATTCTCTGCATTTTTTAAAACTAATTTTCTGCATATCTAAATCAATTTTTTAACATCTTAAACTAATCTCCAACATAATTAAAAACTATTTTCCAGCAATTGTTAATTAATTTTGAATGGCTGTAAATTAATTTTAAGTATGTTAATTAAATTTTCGGCACCTTGATTAATACGTCCCGCCTAGAAATCATGCCTATAGGTCTTAATTACATAAAATGAATAATTGTCCTTTTAAGCATGCTAATCACCTAATTAACTTTAATTAATAAAGAGGCTTACTTGAAACCGTTACATGCTAAATGCTAGTCTTGTTTGTTTTGTTGATGCGAATCCTGAGTCTAATTAGGTAGCCTAGGCCTCCTTTTGTCTAGAACCAAATCCAAAATAGTAAGTTCAATGCCTCTTAGATATTAAGTTGGGATGGGTAGGCATTTTAGGAAATGTTAGTTTTATCGTCTTCTATAGAATGCCTTTAAGATTAATAATCAAACTAGTTGGGGTGGGTAGATAGTCGGAAATGATGGAAGTTGCCCCGAGCAGAATTCGACAATGCGATATGCGACATTGTCATCCGTTAATAAGCCGAGCGCTGATCCGAATAGGATAAAATGAACTCTTTGTCCAAGTTTTTCTAAATCGACTTTTCTTTAGTTTATTTTTGAATGTTTTAATTACCTGGGGTTGTTTAGGTTCGTTATTATTTGAATAATTTTTTTTCGGCTACATAAACTGTGTCCTTCTCTCTTCTTCTTATCTAATATTTTATCTTTCTTGTCATATATATTTTCCCTAATTTTATCACTTAGGTCTTTATTAATGAGATAAATAATTATGTTCCTATTTAAAAACTTAGTTAATCTTAGGTTAATAAAAAATAGTTGACCTTTGCTTATCATATAGAATTCCCCCATATAATGTATGGATTCGGTCGGTACCCACATTTGTGGGCCTCGAAAGGTGCCTAACACCTTCCTTTCGAGGTAACCTGAACCCTTACCCGATTTCTGGTGATGTAGACTAATTAATAAATTCATAATTAGTTTAGAATGGTGCCCTAACGCACCTTAATTCGTTAGGTGGCGACTCACTAATTCATCCTAAGAGAGTTGTCACGTTGAATCTCGCTTTTCGTAAGAAAAATGGGGCGCGACAGATAAGAATAAAAGACCACCTTTGCTTGTATTTATGGGATCATGTACATTACATCTTTTACTTTAGTTTATCCTTCTTTGCATTATGAAATAGTAAAGCATGCGATACAAATGACCAGCTGATCAGTGGTAAAAGAGGATGACCCATGCTAGGTATTTTAACCCTTGGGATACGGTCCTCATAAATACACAAATCGGGATCAACCCATGCTAGGCTTTCCTTTCACCCCTGGGATACCACTTGTGATATTGGGATCGACCCATGCTAAATATTCCTTCTACCCCTGGGATACCACCCAACAATATACATATTCTTTTTACATCATTTCTATAATCTTTGAGATAGTTCTTTTGGTGGTCATAACATTATTGAGTTTTAAACTATGGACCAGTAGTAAGAGACAATACACATTTAAGGCGATAACAATGATATGGGGAGAAAATGTAACATCAATGTATTAGATTTCATGCCAAAGAACATAGAATCGAATAGACTTACATACCTTGCTGTACAACTCTGATATTACCCTAAATTTACCTCCTGCCCCTCGGACTACTTATCTACAATAAAGTAAGTGGTAAAACTAGTATTAGTAGCTAATCAACACATTTAAGCCACTTAACCTCACAAAAACAGTAGCAGGGAAGTAAACCCATAATTAATTTATTCAACGGTGTTCTTTCAACCCTTACTCCTCCAATTAAATTCACCTACCATACAAATCCTTATAACGTCCCCCGAAATAACTTTAGCTTCATTACAGCCTCAAAAAGGTATACAAAGTGGTGTGGGCAGTAGCCTTACCTTACTGTTGTGATAGTGTATTCTCTTAACTTGTATTTCTTCAATATCTTGGTTCCTTCACACACAAACCAAAGGAGAAGAGAAAAATCTCTTAATAACCAAGCAAAATGGGACTGCCAAACTTATAGAGGGTTGTCTTATAATTTAAACATGAAGAACATAATTTCCATAGTCTTTTTGAGATAAGCTCATGATTTATTCACTTAACTTTAGCTTTTAAGGAAGTTAAATCTAAAGAACCCTAATGAAAACTTACGGCTACTATAGATGCTAAGAGAGAGCAAGAGAGAAAACTCTAGAAAGCTGATTTTTTGTCCAAGTTTAACTGGGTTAAATGAGCTAGTTTCAATCCCTTTAAAGGGATATGCTCTTGGAAGACTTTCTTGGATAATTTGGGCCATATTTTATCAAGTATTGGGTGCACCTACTTGCCCATTAAACTTAGGCCTTTGTTGATCTGAAACTATTGGGCCTTGGCTACCCATTTTTCTCCTTTTCTCTCTTTTAATTTGGGCCAAAATTAATTCAAGTAGGTAGTAGTGTACTTGGCTCAATAATATGGTCAAAGGAGTCTTAGTAGGTAATGCACCTACTTGGTTCTTAGATTGGTCAATAAGTCAAAGTAGGTGATGCACCTACTTGTCACCTACTAGCTTAATTTAACTTAAGCAAGCTGCTCACTTATTTTATTCCATATTCTAAGTCTTAACCCCTTATGTTAACTTAATACTTATATACACTTGGACACTTTGATCCTTGAGGTAGAATACCACCTTACTATCTTGAGTTTAAGCACTTTTGTTTGGGTTAACTTGGCGGATACATGCTGCAATGCTTGGGCCATTATAATATCTTTTAAATCCTCTTTAAACCACCACTAATCACTTAAGAAACTTGGTTCTTTACCTATACAACAAGGTTACCTCAATTCCCATATCAATAGAACAAGCACATGCAAAATACGGGGTGTTACATCCTCCTCCTCTAGGACTATTCATCCTCGAATGCTAGCATAATTATCCTGCTTAAACAAGTTCAAGACCAAGTTTAATATTCATGTTACCACATCACACTTGCACTTTTATACTTACTTTTTAATGCTCCAATTCAGCATCTTGGACTTTCACTTCAGATTCGAATAAATAAGGGTACTTGGATTTCATTGCTTCCTCGGCTTCCCATGTGATCTCTTCTATTTGTTGGTTCCTCCAAAGTACTTTTACAGAAGTTACTTCTTTATTTCTTAGCTTTTTGACTTGCCGATCTAAAATAGCAATAGACACTTCTTCGTAAGTAAGTTCTTCTGTAACTTGTACATCTTCAGTAGGAGTAATATGAGATGGATCTCCTATGCATTTTCGGAGCATTGAGACATTAAACACTGGATGTACTATTAAAAGCTCTTGGGGAAGCTCTAACTCATATGTAACTTGGCCAAATCTTTGAATAATCTTATACGGCCTTATATAGCGTGGACTCAGTTTTCTCTTTTTACCAAACCTCATTACCCCTTTCATTGGTGACACCTTTAAGAATACCCAATCTACTATAGCAAACTCTAGCCCTTTTATTCTAATATATGCATATGATTTATGTCGACTTTGAACTATTTCTAGCCGTTGTTGTATCACCTTAACTTTTTCCATAGCTTGATGAACAAGATATGGCCCAAATAAGGTAGTTTCACCCGCTTCAAACTAACAAATTGGTGATCTACACTTTCTCCCATATAAAGCTTCATAAGGTGCCATTTTGATACTTGAGTGATAGCTATTATTATATGAAAACTCAATAAGTGACAAATGATCATCCCAACTACCTTTGAAGTCCAATACACAAGCTCACAACATATCCTCAAATGTTTGGATCGTACGTTCTGCCTGACCATCCGTTTGAGGGTGAAAAGCTATACTTAAACTCGATTGCATTCCTAAACTCTTCTGAAATGACTTCCAAAAGTTTGCAGTAAATTGAGCTCCCCTATTGGAAATAATAGAAATTGGGACTCCATATAGCCGAACTATCTCTTTAATATATAACCTTGCATACTCTTCAGGTGTGTAAGTGGTCTTAACCGGTAGGAAATGTGCTGATTTGGTGAGTCTATCAAATATTACCCATATGGAATCAAACTTTTGAGAGGAGCGAGGCAAACCACTGATAAAATCCATGTTGATCATGTCCCACTTCCAAATTGGGAGCTGCATACATTGCATATAATCTCCTGGCTTTTGATGCTCTACTTTAACTTGTTGACAATTTAGGCATTGTGCTACAAATTTTGCAATGTTCTTTTTCATGTCTCCACACCAATACACTTTTTTCAAGTCATGATACATTTTGGTTGACCTTGGATGGACAGAATATTTTTAATGGTGTGCTTCCGTCACAATCCTCTTCCTTAGTCCATCAATATTAGGTAAACACAATTTGTTTTGGCACCGAAGTACTCCCTCTTGTGTAAGCTCAAATGGCTCTGTTATACCTTGTTTTACATTCTCCTTAAGTTGTAATAGAATAGGATCCGCATACTTCTTTTCTTTCACTTCAGTTATAAATGAGGATTCTGCCACATTTTGCACAATAACTCCTTCATTTGGAGATTCAAGAAGGTGAACCCCCAAGCTAGCTAGTTGGTGTAGATCTTTAGTTATCCCTTGTATTTCTATGGACTGCCCATAAGTATTTGTCATTGTCTTACGACTTAAAGCAACATCTACCAGATTTACTTTCCCCGAATAATACAAGATATCAACATCATAGTCCTTTAATAGCTCAAGCCATCTTCGCTGCCTTAGATTTAAGTCCTTCTTCTTAAAGATATATTGTAAACTCTTATGGTCAGTATCTATGTCAACATGGACCCCATATAAGTAATGGCGCCATATTTTTAAAGCAAATCTAACCGCGGCTAGCTCAAGATCATATGTTAGATAATTCTTCTCATGTGGACGCAACTGTCTTGAGGCGTAGGCTATTACCTTACCATGCTGCATCAATACACATCCTATACCCACTCCTGAAGCATCACAATACACTACACACCCCTCTGTACCATCTGGAAGAACCAATACAAGTGTGGAAGTTAACTTATTCTTCAACTCTTGAGAGTTTCTTTCACAGGAATCATTCCATTGAAACTTGACTGCTTTGTGAGTTAACGTGGTTATTGGGGCAGAAATGGAAGAAAACCCCTCAACGAACCTTCTATAATAACCTGCCAAGCCTAGGAAACTACGAACCTCCGTAGGTGTTGTGGGTCTTGTCCAGTTCTTCACGGCTTCTATCTTTTGAGAATCAACCCTTATCCCTTCATCGGATACAATATGCCCCAAGAATGCCACTGATTTTAAACAAAACTCACACTTAGAGAACTTTGTCTCTAACTTACGATGATGACTAATCTGCAATACCTGTCATAAATGATTATCATGGTCCTCATTCATTTTTGAATACACCAGAATATCGTCTATAAATACTATCACAAACACATCTAAGAATGGGTTGAACACTCTATTCATCAGATCCATGAAAGCTGCTGGTGCATTTGTTATCCCGAATGACATAACTAAAAACTCTAAATGACTATACCATGTTCGAAAAGCTATTTTGAGTATATCTTTCTCCTTCACTTTCACTTGGTGATAACTTGGCCTCAAGTCGATCTTTGCGAAACACTTAGCACCTTGTAACTGATCAAACAAATCATCAATTCTAGGGAGGGGATATTTTTTCTTAATTTTCACCTTATTCAGTTGTCGGTAGTCAATACACATTCTTAATGTGCCATCCTTCTTACGTACAAATAACATGGGTGCGCCCCAAGGAGACATACTAGGCCTTATGAATCCCTTTTCTAACAAATCTTTTAATTCTTCTTTTAATTCACGTAATTCTGCCGGGGCCATTCTATACAGAGGAATATAAGGATCACATCAATACCAAATTCCACTTCTTGTTCTGGAGGTAAACCAGGAAGTTCTTCAGGAAACACATCATAAAATTCATTTACCACTGGAATGGATTGAAGAGTCTGTGGCTCCACATCTATATCTTTCACCCTCACTAGATGACATATGTACCCTTTGGACATCATCTTTTTTGCCTTAACATAAGAAATAAACTTACCCCTTGGTGCTCCAATATTACCTCTCCATTCAAGGACTGTCTCTTTTGGAAAATGGAAATGCACCCTCTTAGCTCGGCAATCTACTGTAGCATAACAAGAAGGCAACCAATCCATACCCATTATAACATCAAATTTACCATTTCTAGCTCAACAAGGTCGACCAATGTGTCATGATCACAAATAGTAACTATGTAATTACGATAAACTCTTCTAGGTATAATAGATGCACCAACCGGTGTAGACACTTCAAATGGCTTAACTAGTGATTTCGGTGTTCTTTTGAACTTTCCAACAATTAATGGTGTAACATATGATAGCATAGAGCCTGGATCAATTAATGCATATACATTATGTGAAAAGATGGATAATGTACCTGTAACCATATCAGGAGAAGCCTACAAATTTTGTCGACCCATTAGAGCATATGTAGAATACCACCTTACTATCTCGCGTTTAAGCACTTCCGTTTGGGTTAACTTGGTGTATACATGCTGAAATGCTTGGGCCATCATAATATCCTTTAAATACTCTGTAAACCACCACTAATCACTTAAAAAAATTGGTTCGTTACCTATACAACAAGGTTACCTCAAGTTCCATATCAATAGAACAAGCACATGCAAAATACGGGGTGTTACATCCTTCTTCTCTAGGAACATTCATCCTCGAATGCTAGCATAATTAGCCTGGTTAAACAAGTTCAATACCAAGTTTAATATTCATGTTACCGCATAACACTTGCACTTTTATACTTCTTGTTAATGCTCCCATTCAGCATCTTGGACTTTCACTTCAGATTCAAATAAATGAGGGCACTTAGATTTCATTGCTTCCTCGGCTTCACATGCGATCTCTTCTATTTGTTGGTTCCTCCAAAGTACTTTTACAAAAGTTACTTCTTTATTTCTTAACTTCTTGACTTGCCGATCTAAAATAGCAATAAGCACTTCTTCGTAAGTAAGTTCTTCTGTAACTTGTACATCTTCAGTAGGAGTAATATGAGATGAATCTCCTATGAATTTTCGAAGCATTGAGACATGAAACACTGGATGTAATTTTGAAATCTCTTGGGGAAGCTCTAACTCATGTGCAACTTGGCCAAATCTTTGAATAATCTTATATGGCCCTATATAGAGTGTACTCAATTTTCCCTTTTTACCAAACCTTATTACCCCTTTCATTGCTGACATCTTTAAGAATACCCAATCTACTATAGCAAACTCTATCCCTCTTCTTCTAATATCTACATATGATTTATGTCGACTTTGAACTATTTCTAGCCGTTGTTGTATCACCTTAACTTTTTCCATAGCTTGATGAACAAGATATGGCCCAAATAAGGTAGTTTCACTCGCTTCAAACTACCCAATTGGTGATCTACACTTTCTCCCATATAAAGCTTCATAAGGTGCCATTTTGATACTTGAGTGATAACTATTATTAGATGAAAACTCAATAAGTGACAAATGATCATCCCAACTACCTTTGAAGTCCAATACACAAGCTCCAACATATCATCAAATGATTGGATCGTACGTTCTGCCTGACCATCCATTTGAGGGTGAAAAGCTGTACTTAAACTCACTTGCATTCCCAAACTCTTCTTAAATGACTTCCAAAAGTTTGTAATAAATTGAGCTCCCCTATCGTATATAATAGAAATTGGGACTCTATGTAGCCAAACTATCTCTTTAATATATAGCCTTACATACTCTTCAGTTGTGTAAGTGGTCTTAACCGGTAGGAAATGTGCTGATTTGGTGAGTCTATCAACTATTACCCATATGGAATCAAACTTTTGAGGGGATCTAGGCAAACCACTGATGAACTCCATGTTGATCATGTCTCACTTCCAAATTGGGAGCTGCATACACTGCATATAACCTTCTGGCTTTTGATGCTCTACTTTAACCTGTTGACAATTTGGACTTTGGGCTATAAATTCTACAATGCTCTTTTTCATATCTCCCCACCAATACACTTTTTTCAAGTCATGATACATTTTGGTTTACCTTGGATGGACAGAAACTCCTGAATGGTGTGCTTCTGCCATAATCCTCTTCCTTAGTCCATCAATATTAGGTACACATAATTTGTTTTGGCACCGAAGTTCTCCCTCTTGCGGAAGCTCAAATGCCTTTGTCATACCTTGTTTTACATTCTCCTTAAGCTATAATAAAATAGGATCCGGATACTGCTTTTCTTTCACTACAGTTATCAATGAGGATTCTGCCATATTTTGCACAATAACTCCTTCATTTGGAGATTCAAGAAGGTGAACGCCCAAGCTAGCTAGTTGGTGTAGATCTTTAGTTATGCCTTGTCTTTCCATGGAATGCCCATAAGTGCTTGCCATTATCTTACAACTTAAAGCAACAACTACTATATTTGCTTTCCCCGAATGATACAAGATATCAACATCATAGTCCTTTAATAGCTCAAGCCATCTTCACTGCCTTAGATTAAAGTCCTTCTGCTTAAAGATATATTTTAAACTCTTATGGTTAGTATATATGTCAACATGAACCACATACAAGTAATGGCGCCATATATTTAAAGCAAATATAAACGCGGCTAGCTCAAGATCATGTGTTGGATAATTCTGCTCATGTGGACGTAACTGTCTTGAGGCGTAGGCTATTACCTTACCATGCTGCATCAATACAAATCCTATACCCTCTCCTGAAGCATCACAATACACTACATACCCCTCTGTACCTTCTGGAAGTACCAATACAAGTGTAGAAGTTAACTTATTCTTCAGCTCTTGAAAGCTTCTTTCACAGGAATCATTCCATTGAAACTTGACTGCTTTGTGAGTTAACGTGGTTATTGGGGCAGAAATGGAAGAAAACCCCTCAACGAACCTTCTATAATAACCTGCCAAGCCTAGGAAACTACGAACCTCCGTAGGTGTTGTGGGTCTTGTCTAGTTCTTCACGGCTTCTATCTTTTGAGAATCAACCCTTATCCCTTCATTGGATACAATATGCCCCAAGAATGCCACTGATTTTAACTAAAACTCACATTTAGAGAACTTTTCATATAACTTACGATCATGAATAATCTACAATACCTGTCGTAAATGATAAGCATAGTCCTCTTTCGATTTTGAATACACCAGAATATCGTCTATAAATACTATCACAAACAAATCTAAGAATGGGTTGAACACTTTATTCATCAGATCCATGAAAGCTGCTGGTGCATTTGTTAGCCCTAATGACATAACTAAAAACTCAAAATGACCATACCGTGTTTGAAAAGATGATTTGTGTAACACCCTGTACGTTTCTGAGTCTAGCTGACTACCGTAACATTTATGGAAAAGTGGAAACATGAGAGATTTGATGAATTATGTATTAAATTGTTGGCATTAAATAGTCTGGTACAATTGGGCCCAAAATGAAGCCCAAAAAAACCATAGAAAGACATGGCCCAAAGTGGGAATTTGACCTATTCTTGCCCAACTCTTCCATTGACCAAGTAAACACACCAAGTGTGTGGATGAGTATCATTAAAAAGGGACTATATAAGTCAAAAATCAGATTTTTATTTCATTTGAACTCTCATGCCTTTTCTAGACTTTTCGAAAATTTTCATTTTGTCTCTCAAGAACCCTAAGTCACTCCTTTGGACAAGATCATCAACTTGTAAGACTTGGTAAGTGTTTCTTATGATGGTTTAATATATTTTATGCATGATATATGGTTTATATTATGTTGGTTATGTTGGTGGAATATTGAGAAGTTCACAATATGTGAAATGTTACATGTTGCTAAATCGGAGGATGGTTTTGTCTTGTAAACGTGAATATGTACTTGTGGTCTTGAAGGAAGTGAACTTTATGTAGTAAATATTTACATGTTAGATGTGATTATAGTCTTACCTTGTTTTATCCTTGTGAATAATGTTTGGAATTGTTATTGTGAAATTGGTTATGGTTTTGGTGACGTATTGGACGTAAAGTGCAGTTTTGGGTGTTGTTATGTGTGTTGTGAGACCATGGCTGATTGTTGGTGTTCAAGATGATATACAATATGTCAAAATAAGTTTTGTTATGATCATGTACCATTCATGGCATTAAAAGACCCAAAAGAGACCATTTCGGACCAAAACGGGCATCCGCCCCCACAGACGAGGGCACCTGTGGGCGCAGATGCCAATGCAGGTGCCAATGGCATCTGCCACCAGCCACCTACAGGTTTAGGTGGTTCGCAGGTCATCCCCAGGTACGGTTTTGTATGTTTTCATATCGTCTTGGTCCCCGAAGGCCCCTATACCCTTTTTGGATGTAATTATCAATTTGTGATGTCGTTTTAATGACTTTAAAGTGTCGTATGGAGGAATGTTGGAATATATTAAGTATGGATGTTTGTTCATATGTTGTTATTAAGGAGTAATTGTGACAGAATGATAAAGCGAAAAGTGTAAAGGGTAAGTGTGGTGTGAAATGCTATCAATGTATGATCTCTAGGTCAATGTGTGTAATGCTATGGTGTTGTTGATATGAAAATGCAGTGGATTGTATTGTAAGGGGTGCCATGATGTTATTCGATAGTCATATAGTTCATTGTCATCTTGTACGCCTGTATAGTAACTAGTTGCTAATGTAAGCTCCGATATGTACTTGTATTGTAGAGTAAGACGTAAGGAAGAAGCTGGACTATTGTGTTCATACATAGGCTTGTGAATTCATACTTGGAAGTGAAGGTATGTAAGGTTACTTTGTACGTATCTTTCTGCAGCATATAGAATCCACATTGACGTTACACTTGTCCTATTTCGAAATGTGCTAAGGTATCCTATTCCCGAATCCAATGGTTATTGTCACATGTTTCCCTACTCATTGATCAACTGTGAATCACATGCCTCATATTCGTTGATAGTGTTTCAAAAGCTCAATAATGTTGTGTTCCAAAGTTCCAATAGTGGCTATACTCATGTATCTTGTTCATTGATAATTGTCCAATGGTTCTAATAGTGTTAAGTTTCTCCTAAGGCTCTGTTTCCAATAATGTTTATTCACATGTCTCTCACTCATTGATTATTGATACAAAGTTCAAATAAAGTTATGACTATCATTGTATCAATCTCAAAGTAATGAATAAAGTAATGCATATGTGGTTAATGATCAAGTATGGGTAGTAGATTTGGGGGCGAAATGCCTAGCTCAAGCCGATCCCGAGATTATTGGATCAGGGGGCAGTCGTAGAGGCATAAGCCTAGCTCCGACCAATCCTGACAGGGGGTAGCTCTAGAGGTAACAACCTAGCTCGAGCCGATCCTGATCTATATTGATTCATAGGGTGGCAGCTCTAGGGGCATAAGCCTAGCTCGAGCCGATCCCAACATAACGTTATGTTATGTTAAAACCCACTGTTCAGTCGGGGCCCGGGTATCATAAGTCATAGGCAAAGGTGAATAATCATAGAAGCAAAGAAGCAAAGAAAGTAATGAAAGCAATATACATGGTTCCCAAATCACAGAATGTTGATTTGTCCATATTGGTTATTTGTAATTGAATTCATTAACGTATTTATGATTCCTACAGTTTCATTTGAGCCTTACATACTTAGTACATTCTTCGTACTGACGTCCCTTGTGGGACTTACCTTACTTGCTGTAGGCGCAGGTACTAGTAGGCCTCTACAGTAGGTTGCCAGTTGTTGCAGATCATTGGTGAGCTCCAGTTAGTTTGGGGCTTCTCCGAGTCACAGTTGTACATATGTTTTGGTGTTGTACATATTGTATAAAGCGGGGACTTGTCCCGACTTTCAGTTAGTTTTGGTAAATGTATTTGTTAGAGTCTTTTGTAGACGAATGTGGGTGTATAAATGTCAAAGGTACATGTCATTTTTGACTTGATGGCCTCAACGGCCAAGTTTCATATACATATATATATATATATCACATGTTCCATGATTCCCGTCATTAGAATTGTGTGTTCTTACATGATAGTGATGTTTCTTATGGCATGCACATGAATGAACATAGGGAAAGTTTTGTTCTCTCGGGCCTTGTCGGCTACGGGTGCCAATCCGTCCCGATGGGATTCGGAGCGTGACAAAAGTGGTATCAGAGCTGCTCGTTCTAAGGGCGTCTACAAAGTTGTGTCTGAGTAGAGTCTTACTTATCGATGTGTTGTGCACCACATTTATAAGTAGGAGGCTACGGGACATTTAGGATGTTGTTTCTATTCTTCACTTCTAGATCGTGCAATAGAGCCAATATGGTAAGTAGAATCGTATCTAACCATTGAAATTATTTTCTGTGATATAGTAACAATGTCAATGACAAGAAGGGGCAGAGGCAAGGGTAAGCAGGTAGATATGCTTACTGATGAAGGCATGAGTACATTACCACCTGACCAAGCTAGTCAAGGTGAAGCAAATGCTGAGATTTCATCGCGGTCTTCTTCTACTTTTCCAGCTTCGAAAGAGCCAGTCGGTAGAGAAGTACCCGCAGAACCACCAATGAATGCCACAGATTAGGATCTTAGAAATGCAGTACATATGTTAACACAGTTAGTGGCAGCACAAAGCCAAGGATGAGCTAGTCCAATGACACATGAGGATGATGCGTCTAGAGTGGCGAGTCGCAGAACACAGGATTTTCTGAAACTGGACCCTCCTTTATTCACTGGGTCAGATCCGAAAGCAGATCTACAGGACTTCGTAGATCAGATTCAGAGAGCTCTGGAAGTTATACACGTGACAGGGGTAGAAATAGTTGAACTTGCTGCGTATAGATTGAAATGAGAGGCGATATTGTGGTACGAGGATTGGAAGAAATCTCGTGATATTGTTACAAATCCACCGAATTGGGAAGAATTTAAAGCGGCTTTTCTTGATCATTATCTTCCCTATGAGATCCGTGAGGCTCGTGCGGATCAATTTCTAAATCTCCATCAAGGAAATTTGAGCGTCAGAGAATATAGTTTGCAATTCAATTCCTCGGCACGGTATACTCCAAATGTGGTGGCTACAATGACAGATAGAGTCCATCGATACATGATGGAAAAATTAGAACCAGATTTGGTAAGGGATTTCACCATTGCTGCCTTGAACAAGGACATGGACATAGCTTGAATACAAGCCTTCGCCCAGAAAATGGAAGATCAAAGACAGAGGAGGAGGGAACATGAATTTGACAGGGGACAATCTAAAAGGGCTAGACCTATGGGACCGTCTACGATGTCCCAAGGAGTATATAGACCTCGTATGTTTCCTAGGCCACCTAGACCATCATTCTCTCATTCCACAGCAGGTTCTCACTCTCAGTTCTGAGGTCTTAGAGGTGGTTCATCTGGGCAAAGCAGCGGAGTTCACGGATCACATGCAGCAGGTTTTCCTCGTCAGCAGTGTCAGCACTGCAGGCGTGTTCATGCAGGTACATGCCGATTGGGAACAAATGCTTGCTTTTGGTGCGGTATGACAGGCACATGATGAAAGAGTGTCCCCAGAGGAGCATGGGTGGTATAGCACGACCGATAGGATCGGCCATTGCGTTATCACCATCGGTTCCTTCTTTGGGCTGAGGTGTGCAGTTTGTTGGTCGGGGTAGAGGTGCCAGCGGAACAGCCAGTGCTAGTGGGGTCCAGAATCACACTTATGCTTTAGTGGACCGACCAAATTCAGAGGCTTCTCCTGATGTTGTCACAGGTACATTATCCATATTCTCATCTAATGTATATGCATTGATTGACCCCGGTTCTACATTGTCCTATGTTACTCTATTAATTGCTGCGAAATTTGCAAAGGCACTAGAATTATTAATTAAATAAATTGAAGTGTCTACACCGGTTGGTGAATGTATTGTTGCAAAAAGAGTATATTGAAATTGTGTGGTAACTGTGTGTGGTCATGATACATTGGCCGATCTCATTGAACTAGACATGGTGGATTTTGATGTGATAATGGGAATGGATTGGTTGTCCTCTTGTTATGCCACGGTAGATTGCCGGGCCAAGAAGGTGCATTTTCGTTTTCCGCAAGAGAATGTTCTTGAATGGCAGGGTAATGTAGGGGCACCACGAGGAAGGTTTATTTCCTATCTGAAAGCCAGGAAAATGATTGCTAAGGGATACATATATCATTTAGTACGGGTAAAAAATACTGAAGTGGAACCACTAACTCCGCAGTCGGTTCCAGTGGTCAATGAATTTCTGGATGTATTTCCAGAGGATCTTCCAGGCTTACCCCCAGAACTGGAAGTAGAGTTTGGCATTGATGTGATTCCAGGCACTCAGCCTATCTCTATTCCTCCATACAGAATGGCTCCAGCAGAATTGCGTGAATTAAAGGAGCAATTGAAAGATTTGCTGGACAAGGGCTTTATCAGGCCGAGTATGTCTCCTTGGGGTGCACCGGTATTATTTGTACAAAAGAAAGATGGCACGTTGAGAATGTGCATCGATTATCGGCAATTGAATAAGGTAACGATCAAGAACAAATATCCCCTCCCTTGAATTGACGATTTGTTTGATCAGTTACAGGGTGCCAAGTGTTTCTCAAAGATCAACTTGAGGTTGGGTTACCATCAAGTCAGAGTTAGAGAAGAAGATGTACCCAAGACAGCTTTTCGAACACGGTATGACCATTATGAATTTTTAGTTATGTCATTTGGACTAACAAATGCACCAACTGTGTTCACGGACTTGATGAATAGGGTGTTTAAGCCATTTCTGGATGTGTTCATCATGGTATTTATAGATGACATCCTGGTTTATTCAAGATCACCAGAGGACCATGCTGATCACTTATGGCAGGTGTTGCAAATTCTCTGTGAGCGTAAGTTGTATGCAAAGTTCTCCAAGTGTGAGTTTTGCTTAAAATCAGTTGCATTCTTGGGTCACATTGTATCGAATGAAGGGATACAGTTTGATACACAGAAGATTGAAGCAGTGAAAAATTGGCCAAGACCTACGACACCCACAGAGATTCATAGTTTTCTTGGGCTGGCAGGTTATTACAGAAGATTTGCGGAAGGTTTTTCCTCTATTGTTGCACCGTTAACAAAGCTTACACATAAAATAGTTAAATTTCAGTGGAATGATACGTGTGAGAAAAGCTTCCAAGAGTTGAAAGATAAATTAACCTCCACACCGATTTTAGTACTCCCCGAAGGTACCGAAGGTTATGCAGTGTACTGTGATGCTTTCAGGGTTGGCGTCAGATGTGTATTGATGCAGCACGGTAATGTCATAGCATATGCCTCAAGACAGTTGCGGCCACATGAGAAAAACTATCCCACACATGATCTTGAATTAGCGGCGATAGTTTTTGCTTTAAAGATATGGTGTCATTATTTGTATGGAGTTCATGTTGATATATATACAGATCACAAAAGTTTGCATTATCTCTTTAAGTAGAAGGAACTCAATTTGAGGCAACAAAGGTGGTTAGAGCTCTTGAAAGACTATGATATTGACATTCTTTATCATCCAGGAAAAACAAATGTCGTAGCGGATGCATTGAGCCGCAAGGTAGTAGAAAGCACTAGTGGCCAATTGACGGAAAAGAAAGAGATAATCAAAGACCTACATCAATTAGCCAGCTTGGGGGTTCGTCTTCTTGAATCCTCAGATGAAGGAGTTATTGTACAAAATGTGGCTGAATCTTTATTAATAGGTGAGGTGAAAAAGAAGCAGTTTGCAGATCCTATGTTATTGCAGTTAAAGGAGAATGTAGAATAGAATTTGACAAAGGCATTTGATCTGACACAAGAAGGGGTGCTCCAATGCCAAGGTAGAGTATGCGTTCCGGATGTAGATAAGCTGCGGAAATGAATTATGAAAGAGGTGCATCATTCGCGCTATTCTATTCATCCGGGTGCTACTAAATGTACCATGATTTAAAAGAAGTGTATTGGTGGGGAAATATGAAGAAGAACATTGCAGAATTTATCGCTCAATGCCCGAATTGTCAACAAGTAAAGGTAGAGCATCAGAAACCAGGAGGTTACATGCAATGTATCAATCTTCCAGTCTGGAAATGGGATATGATTAACATGGATTTTATTACAGGTTTGCCTTGTACACTGCGGAAATTTGATTCTATATGGGTTATAGTTGACAGGCTTACCATGTCGGCGAATTTCCTACTAGTCAAGACCACCTGTATAGCGGAGGATTATGCAAAATTATATGTTAAAGAGATAGTGCGGTTACATGGTATTCCACTTTCTATTATATCAGATAGAGGAGCACAATTTACTGCACATTTTTGGAGATCTTTTCAGCAGAGTTTAGGTGCACAGGTGAATCTGAGTACGGCTTTCCATCCTCAAACAGATGGACAATCAGAGCGTACAATTCAGACACTTGAAGATATGCTACGAGCTTACACATTAGATTTTCAAGGCAGTTGGGATGACCATTTTCCTCTTATTGAATTTGCTTACAACAATAGCTATCATTCAAGTATCAAAATGGCACCTTATGAAGCTTTGTACGGAAGGAAATGTAGATCACCAATTGGATGGTTTGAAGTGGGTGAAACTGCTTTACTTGGGCCAGATCTTGTTCATCAGGCGATGGAGAAAGTTAAAGTGATTCAACAGTGATTACACACGGCTCAGAGTCGACACAAGTCATATGCCGATGTTAGAATAAGAGGACTTGAATTTTTCATAGGTGATTGGGTATTTCTGAAGGTGTCACCAATAAAAGGGGTAATGCGATTCGGAAAGAAAGAAAAATTGAGTCCACGTTACATAGGCCCATATAAAATTATTAGAAGATTTGGGCAGGTTGCTTATGAGTTGGCACTACCCCAATAACTCTCCACAGTTCATCCAGTATTTCATGTTTCAATGCTTCGAAAGTGCATAGGGGATCTATCTCGTTTCACTCCTATTGACGACGTACAGGTTACAGAGGATCTTACCTATGAGGAGATACCTATTGCCATTCTGGATAGACAAGTGAAGAGGTAAAGATATAGCATCCGTAAAGGTACTTTGGAGAAATCAGTAAATAGAAGAAGTCACATGGGAAGCTGAAGAAATGATGAAATCCAAGTACCCTCATTTGTTCCAAAAGGAAGAATGACAAGTAAGTATTTATAATCTTTGATTATATCTCTATATGATGACATGACGAATATTCCTAGATTTGTAATTGTTTACTTTGAATAATAACACTAACATTCGAGGACGAATGTTTCTAAGGGGGGAAGAATGTAACACCCCGTACGTTTTTGAGTCTAGCTGACTAACGTAACATTTATGGAAAAATGGAAACATGAGAGATTTGATGAATTATGTATTAAGTTGTTGGCATTAAATAGTCTTGTACAATTGGGCCCAAAATGAAGCCCAAAAAAACCATAGAAAGACATGGCCCAAAGTGGGAATTTGACCCATTCTTGCCCAAATCTTCCATTGACCAAGTAAATACACCAAGTGTGTGGATGAGGATCATTAAAAAGGGACTATATAATTCAAAAATCATATTTTTATTTCATTTTAACTCTCATGCCTTTTCTAGACTTTTCCAAAATTTTCTTTTTGTCTCTCAAGAACCCTAAGTCACTCCTTTGGCCAAGATCATCAACTTGTAAGACTTGGTAAGTGTTTTTTATGATGGTTTAATATATTTTATGCATGATATATGGTTTATATTATGTTGTTTATGTTGGTTGAATATTGAGAAGTTTACAATAAGTGAAATGTTACATGTTGCTAAATCGGAGGATGGTTTTGTCTTGTAAACGTGAATATGTACTTGTGTTCTTGAAAGAAGTGAAATTTATGGATTAAATATTGACATGTGATATGTGATTATAGTCTTACCTTGTTTTATACTTGTGAATAATGTTTGGAATTGTTATTGTGAAATTGGTTATGATTTTGGTGACGTATTGGCCGTAAAGTGCAGTTTTGGGTGTTGTTATGTGTGTTGTGAGACCATGGATGATTTTTGGTGTTCAAGATGATAAAAAATATGTCAAAATAAGTTTGGTTATGATCATGGATCATTCATGGCATTAAAATACCCAAAAGAGACCATTTTGGACCAAAACGGGCATCCGCCCCGCAGACGAGGGCACCTGCGGGCGCAGATGCCAATACAGGTGCCACTGGCATCTACCACAATCCACCTGCGGGTGTAAATCATCCACATATGGGCGCAGGTGACTTCGCAGGTCAGCCCCAGGTACGGTTTTGTATGTTTTCGTATCGTCTTGGTCCCCGAAGGCCCCTATACCCTTTTTGGATGTAATTGTCAATTTGTGATGTCATTTTAATGACTTTAAAGTGTCATATGGAGGCATATTGGAATATATTAAGTATGTATGGTTGTTCATATGTTGTTATGAAGGAGTAATTGTGACGGAATGATAAATCGAAAAGCGTAAAGGGTAAGTGTGGTGTGAAATGCTATCGATTTATGATCTCTTGGTCAATGTGTGTAATGCTATGGTGTTGTTGATATGAAAATTTAGTGGATTGTATTGTAAGGGGTGCCATGACGTTATTCGACAGTCATATAGTTCATTGTCGTCTTGTACGCCTGTATAGTAACTAGTTGCTAATGTAAACTCCGATATGTACTTGTAATGTAGAGTAAGACGTAAGGAAGAAGCTGGACTATTGTGTTCATACATAGTCTTGTGTATTCATACTTGGAAGTGAAGGTATGTAAGGTTACTTTGTCCGTATCTTTATGCAGCATATAGAATCCACATTGAAGTTACACTTATCCTATTTCGAAATGTGCTAAGGTATCCTATTCCCAATTCCAATGGTTATTGTCACATGTTTCCCTACTCATTGATCAACTGTGAATCACATGCCTCATATTTGTTGATAGTGTTTCAAAAGCTCAATAAGGTTGTGTTCCAAAGTTCTAATAGTGGCTATACTCATGTATCTTGTTCATTGATTATTGTCCAATGGTTCCAACAGTGTTATGTTTCTCCTAAGGCTATGTTTCCAATAATGTTTATTCACATGTCTTCAACTCATTGATTATTGATCCAAAGTTCAAATAAAGTTATGACTATCATTGTATCAATCTCAAAGTAATGAATAAAGTAATGCATATGTGGTTACTGATCAAGTATGGGTGGTAGCTTTGGGGGCGAAATGCCTAGCTCAAGTTGATCCCGAGATTGTTGGATCAAGGGGCAGTCCTAGAGGCATAAGCCTAGCTCAGACCGATCCTGAAAGGGGGTAGATCTAGAGGTAATAACCTAGCTCGAGCCGATCCTGATCTATATTAATTCATAGGGTGGTAGCTCTAGGGGCATAAGCATAGCTCGATCCGATCCCAACATAACGTTATGTTATGTTAAAACACACTGTTCAGTCAGGGCCCGGGTATCACAAGTCACAGGCAAAGGTGAATAATCATAGAAGCAATGAAGCAAAGAAAGTAATGAAAGCAATATACATGGTTCCCAGATCACAGAATGTTGATTTATCCATTTTGGTTATTTGTAATTGAGTTCATTAACGTATTTATGATTCCTACAGTTTCATTTGATCCTTACATACTCAGTACATTCTTTGTACTGACGTCCCTTGTGGGACTTACCTTACTTGCTGCAGGCGCAGGTACTAGTAGGCCTCCACAATAGGTTGCCAGTTGTTGCAGATCATTAGTGAGCTCCAGTTAGTTCGGGGCTTCTCCGAGTCAAAGTTGTACATATGTTTTGGTGTTGTACATATTGTATAAAGCGGGGACTTGTCCCGACTTTCAGTTAGTTTTGGTAAATGTATTTGTTAGAGGCTTTTGTAGACGAATGTGGGTGTATAAATGTCAAAGGTACATGTCGTTTTTGACTTGATGGCCTCAACGACCAAGTTTCATATACATATATATATATATATATATATATCATATGTTCCATGATTCACGTCATTAGCATTGTCTGTTCTTATATGATAGTGATGTTTTTTATGGCATGCACATGAATGAACATAGGCAAAATTTGGTTCTCTCGGGCCTTGTTGGCTACGGGTGCCAATCCGTCCCGATGGGATTCGGGGCGTGACATTTTGGGTATATCTTTCTCCTTCACTTTCACTTGGTGATAACTTGGCCTTAAGTCAATCTTTGAGAAACACTTAGCACCTTATAACTGATTAAACAAATCATCAATTCTAGGGAGGGGATATTTGTTCTTAATTGTCACCTTATTTAATTGTCGGTAGTCAATACACATTCTTAATGTGCCATCCTTCTTACGTACAAATAACACGGGTGCGCCCTAAGCAGACATACTAGGCCTTATGAATCCCTTTTCTAACAAATCTTTTAATTGTTCCTTCGATTCACGTAATTCTGTCGGGGCCATTCTATATGGAGGAATAGAAACAGGTTGAGTACCTGGGATCACATCAATACCAAACTCCACTTCTCGTTCTGGAGGTAAACCAGGGAGTTCTTCAGGAAACACATCAGAAAATTCATTCACCACTGGAATGGATTGAAGAGTCTGTGGCTCTACATCTATATCTCTCACCCTCACTAGATGACATATGTACCCTTTGGACATCATCTTTTTTACCTTAACATAAGAAATAAACTTACCCCTTGGTGCTCCAATATTACTTCTCCATTCAAGGACTGCCTCTTTTGGAAAATGGAAATGCACCTTAGCTCGGCAATCTACTGTGGCATAACAAGAAGCCAACCAATCCATACCCATTATAACATCAAAGTTTACCATTTCTAGCTTAAAAAGTACGGCCAATGTGTCATGATCACAAACAGTAACTATGTAATTACGATAAACTCTTCTAGCTATAATAGATTCACCAACCGGTGTAGACACTTCAAATGGCTTAACCAGTGATTCCGGTGTTCTTTTGAACTTTCCAGCAATTAATGGAGTAACATATGATAGAGTAGAGCCTGGATCAATTAATGCATATACATTATGTGAAAAGATGGATAATGTACCTGTAACCATATCAGGAGAAGCCTCCAAATTTTATCGACCCGCCAGAGCATATGTACGATTTTGGACTCTGCTAGAACTAGCTGCTCCTCTACCACCTCTACCATGACCAGTAGGCATCTGTTGACCTATACCTAAAGGAGGCATCGATGATGATGATGCAATAGATGATCCAGTAGTTTGTGCCATACCACCCATGCCCCTTCGAGGGCAATATTTCATCATATGGCCTGGTGTACCACACCAATAACAAACATCTGTCCCAAACCAGAATGCACCTAGATGATATCTCCCATATTGTTTACAAGGCTATCTAGGAGGTCTTGATTGGATCATACTTCCATTCTCTTGGTTTCCCGCAACTGAACCTTGGCTCTCATTTCTTTGCCCAAATTAATTTCCCCTAAACCCTTGTAACTGGGGTGGAGCACTTGCTGTAAAGTAGGAAGATGGTGGCCTAGGCGGTCTATTTAAAAATTGAGGCCTGAACTCACTTTGGGAATGCATAAACTACCCCACAAACCTAGCCCTATTGGAGTATTCACTTTCTGGCTCTTGTGTCCTTCTTCTTTGTCTTTGATCTTCCATTTTTTGTGCAAAAGCTTATATCCTTGCTATATCCATGTATTTATTCAAGGCAATAACAGTACAATATCTAACTAGATACGAATCCAATCTATTCACATATCGATGAACTCTATCTTCCATAGTAGCTACTACATTAGGAGAATACCTAGCCAAAGAGTTAAACTGAAGACTGCACTACCTTACGCTCATATTCCCTTGGCGAAGATTCATAAACTGATCTGACTGGGCCTCTCGGATCTCAAATAGAAGGTAATGATCAAGAAATGCTGCTTTGAATACTTCCCAATTAGCTGAAGGTGTACCTGTACCCCTAGATCATTTCCAGTCTTCATACCATAATATAGCCTCCCGTTTTAATCTATACTCTGCTACCTTTAACCGTCTCTTTACCAAATACATGCATGACATCCAAAGCACTTTGGATTTGATCAATAAAGTCTTGTGGGTCTTTGTTAAGATCTGACCTGGTGAATATGGGAGGGTCTAATTTAAGGAAATCTTGTGTCCATACACTGGCTGCTCTATCCGCACCACTAGTACCCATAGTCAGACCAGCTAGTCCTTGACCTAGTCCAGTAACTATGTGAGTCAACAATTGCACCGCATTTCTTAAATCTTACTCAGTAGCATTAATAGGTTGTCTTTGGGGTACTCCTCTCCTTCTTATTTCTTCTGGTGATGGAGGAGTAGAAGAAGTCCATGATGCAATCTCATCTTGAGCCTCACTTTGATTAGCTTGTCTAGGTGGTGACTTGCTGGTCCCTTCTCCGACAGCCACATCTACTTGCTTCCCTGTATTATCACTCCTTGTTGTAACCGACATCTTTACTATAATGAGAAAAAAATTCAAAGGTTAAATACAATCCCACCTACAACATTAGCTCTATCGCACGATCTAAGAAATAAAGAAAAAGAAATGACTCCTAAATGTCCCGTAGCCTCCTACTTATGGGTGTGGTGTACAACATACCCATAAGCAAGACTCTACATAAACACGGCTGTGTAGACTCCCTAGGATGACCTGCTCTGATACCACTTTTGTCATACCTAAAATCCCATTGTGATGGACAGGCACCCGAGAACTAACTTTAACCTATGCTTACCATGTATATAACTATGAGAATCATGAAACTTTGACACATATATATAAGCTATAGTAATGAAAGACCAACATAGATAGACCCAAGCCATATATACATGACTTGACTGTTGGGGCCACAACTGTTGCAAGACTAAACATATTTGAACTTCATACATTAGCATACAAAGCCTCTATAGGATAGAAAACATAGTCTAGGTCGGGATAGATGCCACCTTAAAAAATACTATACAATACCCAAATACACCAATCACAACTGAGTGTCCTGTGCTCCTATTGAGGAGGTCTACTAGCTGGAGTACCAGTACCTGTGGCATGAAACACAGTTTCCCCATATGGGACATCAGTAGGAAAGAAAGTACTGAGTATGTAAGGCATAAAGTGACCATAGGTAAGACAAGATCTTAATAACATCAGATATCAATATATAACTGTATAGATAAGAATAAAAGACCACCTTTGCTTGTATTTATGGGATCATGTACATTACATCTTTTACTTTACTTTATCCTTCTTTGTATTATGAAATTGTAAAGCATATGATACAAACGACCAACTGATTAGTGGTAAAAGAGGATGACCCATGCTAGGTATTTTAACCCCTGGGCTACGGTCCTCATAAATACACAAATAAGGATCGACCCATGCTAGGATTTCTCTCACCGCTGGGATACCACCCATGATATTAGGATCAACCCATGCTAGGTGTTCCTTCCACCCCTGGGATACCACCCAACAATATACAAATTCTCTTTACATCATTTCTTTATTCTTTGAGATAGTTCTTTTGGTGGTCATAACATTATTGAGTTTTAAACTATGGACCATTAGTGAGATACATGTGAATACGTATTTAAGGCGGTAACAATGACATAGGGAGAAAATGTAACATCAATGTATTAGATTTTATGCCAAAGAACATAGAATCGAACAGCCTTACATACCTTGCTGTACAACTCCGATATTACCCCAAACTAACCCCTTGCCCCTCGGACTACTTATCTACAATAAAGCAAGTGGTAAAACTAGTATTAGTAGCTAATCAACACATTTAAGCCACTTAACCTCACAAAAATAGTAGCAGGGCAGTAAGCCCGTAATTAATTTATTCAAGGGTGTTACTCCTCCAATTACATTCACATACCATATAAATCCTTATAACATCCCCTGAAACAACTTTAGCCTCATTACACCCTCAAAACGGTATACAAAGTGGAGTTGGAAGTAGGCTTACATAATATTTAGTTCGGTGGTGTATCACCATATCCTCCGTCTATAATTCAATACAAGTCAGTTACATCCTTTCCCAACATCAACCAAGCTTTACCCAACATATACACATAACACCACTCCTTAAATAGCCCCAATAAACTTTATCATAGCAACCAAATGTTGAACTCATCATCCCTTGAGTTCTTGACAATAATATATACACAATTCTCCACCAAAACACGTATATAGGAAGGGGGCAAAAATGGGCAGTAGCCTTACCTTAATTTTGTGATAGTTTATTCTCTTAACTTGTATTTATGCAATATCTTGGTTCATTCACAACAAACCAAAGGAGAAGAGAAAAATCTCTTAATAACCAAGAAAAATAGGACTGCCAAACTTATAGAGGGCTGTTTTATAATTTAAACATGAAGAACATAATTTACATAGTTTTTTTGAGATAAGCTCATGATTTGTTCACTTAACTTTAGCTTGAAAGGAAGGTAAATCCTAATAACCCTAATGTAAACTTAGGGATACAGTAGAAGCTAAGAGAGAGCAAAAGAGAAAACTCTAGAAAGATGAATTCTTATCTAAGTTAAAATGGGTCAAATGAGCTAGTTTCAATCCCTTTAAAGGGAGCTGATCTTGGAAGACTTTCTTGTATAATTTGGTCCATATTTTATCAAGTATTTGGTGCACATAATTTCCCATTATACTTGGGCCTTTGTGGATCTGAAACTATTGGGCGGCCTTGGCTGCCCATTCTTCTCCTTTTCTCTCTTTAAACTTGGGCCAAAATTAATTCAAATAGGTAGTAGTGTACTTGGCTCAATAATATGGTCAAAGGAGTCTTAGTAGGTAATGCACCTACTTGGTTCTTAGATTGGTCAATAAGTCAAAGTAGGTGATGCACCTACTTATCACCTACTAGGTTAATTTAAGTCAAGCAAGCAGTCACTTAATTTATTCCATATTCTAAGTATTAACCCCTTATGTTAAGTTAATACTTATATACACTTGGACACTTTAATCCTTGAGGTAGAATACCACCTTACTACCTCGCATTTAAGCACTTTTGTTTGGGTTAACTTGGCGTATACATGCTGAAATGCTTGGGCCATTATAATATCCTTTAAATCCTCTTTAAACCACCGTAAATCACTTAAGAAATTTGGTCCGTTACATATACAACAAGGTTACCTCAAGTACCATATCAATAGAACAAGTACACACAAAATACGGGGTGTTACAGAAATCGAGGTCGGAACTACTATGGTGCTAATTACAATAAGTTGGGTATCAAGATCGAGACAGAGATTGGGATGGTGATTGGAGGTGAAAATATGACTACAAATATAAGAGTGGCCTTTATGTTCCACTAGGGAATCGTGATGCTTAGTCTAAAAATTCAAGAATGGAAACCCAACTTGTAAAACTCATTAAAGGGACGGAGAGTCAAGAAAACTGTCTAAAAGAGATCAAGGCAGACCTTTCAGGGATAAGCCAAAAAGTTGAGTCTCATGCATCTGCCGTCAAATAGTTAGAACAAAAATTTGGGCAGATATCTTCAGTATTGAATCATCGACAACAAGGTACACTTCTGAGCAACACTATCCAGAACCTGAAAAATAATGCTCATTATATGGCTATCATAACGAGAAATGGGAATACTCTTATTAAGGCACCCAAACAAGTTAAGGGTGTTCATGCTACACTGGAATAGCCAACAAATGCCACCAAAAAGGTAAAGGAAGCTCTAAAGAAGTATGTTCCATTCCCAAAACTTCCTCCACCTTTTTCTCAATGTCTAAAGAAAAAGGTGGATGAAAATAAAATTATTAGATAAGAGATCATGAAAGAAGTTGAAGAGCCTTAGAATGGTGAAAACAAGGTGAATGCTAAAAATGAGAAAGAAAAAGAAGCCCCACAAATGCTAACCCCTATTCCTAAGCCGCCACCTCCATTCACTCAGCGCTTGAAGAAGAAGAAGGAGGATGGAAAATTTCATAAGTTCATGTCCATATTAAAGCAACTTTCTATAAACATTCCATTAGTGGAGGCACTGGAACAAGTTTCGGGATATGCAAAGTTCATGAAAGAGTTGGTCACAAAGAAGAGAACTGTCAGTTATGAGTCTGTTGGTGACTTGCACCATTGTAGTTCAATTGAATCCCATTCTCTTGTGCAAAAGAAAGATGATCCCGGTGCCTTCACAGTTCCATGCATAATTGGGTCAGTTAAATTCACCAGAGCTTTGTGTGACCTAGGTGAGAGCATTAACTTGATGCCATTGGTAGTATTCTAGAAATTAGGCTTGGGAACCCCTAAGCCAACAAAGATGTGATCATTGATGGCGGATCATACGATCAATAAGCCTGTGGGCATATTATGTGATGTTTTAGTCAAGGTTGAAAACTTCATCTTTTCTGCTGACTTTGTTGTCTTGGATTGTGAGGTTGATTTTGAGATACCCATAATTTTGGGGAGACCATTTTTAGCCACCGGCATAGTATTGATGGATATGGAGCAGGGTGAGCTGAAATTTAGGCTTAATAATAAGGAAGTCACGTTCAATGTTTGTATTTATGAAGTAGCCAAAGGATATGAGGGTGGTTTCAAAAATAAATAGTTTAGATGACCCTAGAGGCCAACCCAAGGGATATATTGATGAAGTCTGAGTAATCAAGACACCCGTGTCGTGTCGCGATGTTAAATCAGGCGCTACTTGGGAGGCAACCCAAGGTATCTTGCTCTTCCTACATTTGCTTTGATTTTTGTTATTTTGATTGATATTAGACCCGCGCACCTAGGGTGCCATAGGTATGTTCCTAACTCCTTTGTTTTACTTTGGTCTAATGTATTGAGGATAATGCATGCTTATTTGGTGGGGGTGGAGGTACTTATGGGTCTATATGTCCTCTTGGAGGTTTTTGTTGCTATGTTTCTTTTCCCTCAAAGTGCTATCATAGTAGAACCGACATGTTTAGGTTGTTATGTATATTATTATGTGTTTTTGTATTTAAGTAGAAGGAAACTAGGGGAACCTTAGTGGATTCTAGTTTTGAACAAGTTTTGAAAGTGTGATGATGCTTTTTATGTGTTTAAAGGACACCCCTCCTGAAATTTTTTTTGGACTGTGTGTGTAGTTATGATAGTTTGTGACAACTGTTGGATCTTTTATGGTAATAAGATTATAGGAAGAATAACTATAGCTAGCAATACATGAACTGGATAGGAAGTAGTCAATAGTGTAACCCTGTGCTATGTGTGTGTGAGGTAATTATCGAGTTCACTTTGTGTGTACAATCCAGAACTTTCCCGATTAATATTGCCTAGGTTATAGGATAGTGGTTTGGAAAGAATCATAGGACATTCTTGAATAAGTCCACTTTTAGCCTAAATGCCTGACCAAATAAAGTAAATATCCCTTGATCCCGATTTTGAGCCTTAATTGACCTATTTCTTTCATTAGGCTATTCGCCTTCCCATTTTGACCTACAATGAACCTGTCTTGTCCCTGGTCCCTCCTCAGACAAATCGCGTAAGTTGAGGGTGGCTATTATAGGGGTGCGAAGTTTGACTTGGGTCTAAAGAATGGGTTAGTAAAAAAAAGAACAGATTTAGGTGTGAAGAAGAAAAAAAAGTGAGTGAAATAAATAGAAATTACAAAAAGAAGAAAAAAAAAGAAAAAAAGAAGAAAAATTTGTTTTGAAAGAATGAAAAAAAACCACACCTAAAATCTGAAAACAAATGAGGGAGAATAAAATGAGAATGGTTGGAAAGTGGAGAAAAAAATATTGTAGTGTCAAGGAGGGTTGAGTCACCATATCCATATGTACTACACGCGTCCCCAAGCCTACATTACAAGCCGATAAAAGTCCTATAGTGATCCTAGTCTGACTGTATGAAAAACTAAGGCATAGAAAATAAGGGCAAGCCTTTGGTATTTCACATACACTATTTGAAATTCTTTGTGAGAGAGAGTGTTTTGACCCAGTCCCTACTTTGATATTCATTAGTATACTATGAGTGTATGGGACTTCTTTGTTGTGAGAGTACATGGGTTGCATTGTTAGCTGCTATTTGTTTGGATAATGTCATTTGGATATATGCCTAGTTGTTTGTTCATAATCTGATGCCATCACTTGATCCCTTTTCTGTCATGATAATATGCTACATGTATACACACAGTGAGTTTTTTTTTTAAATAGAAGGGGGTCGAAAAGTTTTGGGGCAAAAAGCATTGAGTCAACTGCCAAAGGTCTCTTAGGTTTCTCTTAGTTACGCATCGAATGTGTTTGTTTTGTTTTATTTCCCTGAGGGCATGCAAATGTTCTAAGTTGAGGATGTTGATGTGCCATGATTTCATGGAACTTTCGATGCTTAAAACAAGGAAAATATGCAATAAATTGGGTATGTGTGGTAGGTATGACGTGTTTTCTGTTCTATCTTGTAGGAAAAGAGGTTTAGGAGGCAAAATGGAAAAGACGAGAAGTAGCATGCACTGGAATGAAGTTTTTGAAGACAAAATAGCGGAGTTTGAATTTCACCAAGTGACCCACGGTCATGACTCATGGATCGTAGGTGGACCTACAGACCGTAGGTCAAGTCCGTGAGTCAACTTCTGTAGTTGTGTATGGAGGCCACCTGATTCCTACGACCTGGACGCACGGTCAGTGGGTTGAGTCCTCGACCTCAAGTCACGGTCCGTGGAAAGTTACCAAATTTTTTCTCCTACATGTTTTAGGATAGGATTCATTTTGTATCTGTTAATACTCCTATGTTGTGCTATGTTAAAGTTTTCTATTACATAGTTTTAGATTCTATTACATTATTTTGAGGTTCATAAACACATTGATCTTGTAATCTCAAACATAGATTCTAGGGTTTTGATTTATATTGAGATTTAAGAGTTTTATTCTTCTTGTGAGTTCATAATTATATTTTTATCGTTGAATTCTTATTGTGTTCTTGCAATCATGAGTAGCTAAATCTCTCAACTAGGATTGTGTGAACCATGAGGAAATAACGAAATGGGTTAAGTGCAAAGTAATTCTGAATTGGTGTGATGGCATGTATTGGTATTTCCTTCATTATAATTGATCTTCTAACGGTTGTAAACATTAGAAACTCGCTTGTATTCTCAACTTGCTCGAGAGACAGGTAGAGATTGGGAAAAGGGAATAACAACAGAGATTTGAAGCTATCAACCTTCATCTAATAACTTGAGCCGTAACAAGGATAGTTATCTGAGATCAAGAACATGGGTTAGTAGCGCGATACTCGGATACCGAGAGGAGAAGAGTGAAATTTATCTACCCAAGGTTGAGAGATGTTTATATGAACCTATCTTGTTAGATTTTGCATGCAACACAGAGGGGCAGTTTGCCAGCACAAGTACCCGGTGGAGTTAAGGAATCTTGGGGATCACAGTCCTAGTGCCTTTCTCGTATTGATCACAAATATGTTAATCAACAATTTTTACTGTTACTATTTGTTTACAAAACCCCCCTTTTTTACTTGCCAATTACTTAGACAAACACTAGATAGAATTTCATCCTATTCCCTGTGAATTGACCCCAACCTAGTTGGGTTCTATATTTGATTCAAAGACCGCATTATACTTTCCTGGAGGTATAGTTTGGACGATATCATTAAGTACACCTTTGTAACACCCCGATCCTATACCCAAGACGTAACATGGCACTTGGAATAATGAATGATCCCAACCGGACCATTGGCCTGGCAAACTGTTCATAAAACTAAATTTTGAAAATATGCAGAAGCTAGAAATACCATAAACTTTAATTTGAAATACTGAATGTCAACTTGAAAAACAAAAAAAAAAACCAACTATCTAATGTCTAATGAAGCCTCTATAACTCATAAACTGAAAGAGTTGCTGGGACATGGCCCCGAGCTAACTTTTATTGGGAACTAACAACTGAAATTGAAACTATCTAATATGCTAGAAATTTATCAAATCATCACCAAGTCCTATGGATGCTAGAAGGACTCACCATATGCTGATACTGGATGGTCTAATGAAAGGACTGGCTGTGGTCCAGAGTCTGTATACCAGTTCTACATCATGAAATGATATAGCACACAAAGAGCATCAATACATTGAATGTATTGGTACATAAAAGCGGAATAAAAACCGAAACTGACATAACTTTGGAATTAAAACATAACATATGACATGATTAAGGAGATGTGAAGCAAAAGACTTACCGACTTTTTTTTTTGCAAAGTTGCCGAGATTAAAGTAGTACAAGGAATGAGTTATTTAAAAACATGTAATAACTTAAATAGTAAACTTCATGAATTGTTAACCCAAAAACATTAAATTGAAATGATGTAGAACAATAACTTTAATACAAACATCATACATAATAAGAAACTTGAACAAATATTAAGTTTTTCTAAATTGGGGGAGTTTCTCTTAACCGACATAAACCATGTGAGCAACATGGAGTCCAATGTATTGCCCATATTGTGAAGAGCCACCCTACACCTTGCCGGGGTATAAGATGAAATATAACTTATGGATCCAACTCTTAGCCCTAAGGCAAAACCTCAGGTGGCGACGTAGTTATGGGGCATGTGACCTCGGACTCATACCCAACTCGATACTAAATAATCCTTCCCAAAACATAATAGCTGCTCATAACATAATTCTTAAAACACTTTCAAAATTCATGCTTGATTCTAAAATATCGTACCATAACCATATCGTTCTAAGTGAGCCTTGGCTCTAAATCTTCATAAATTTTTCCTTTACTTTTCAGGATACGATAATTTCTTTACTTTTCAAGTCATGGTATTATTCATAAGGGTTTTCATAAACTTTTCATGAATTTGTTACCTTTAAACATACTTTATAATAAAATTATAGATGAATCTATAGGGACATGAAATAAATTCTTAAAACAAAATTCCCAAGTCATAAGCTTTATGTAAAAACAAATCTTGGATATATGACTTAAAGTTAAATTCAAGAATGACATTGATTCGGGAAGTAATTGATAACACTCATGAAAATATTAACTAAAATGGTAACAAAAGTCAAGAACAACACGTAGAACATTCAATCTTAAAATCCTAACTTGAAATCATGGCTTAACATGGAACTATAACTCAATTGTGGGGAAGAACAGGGTTCCTTACAAAAAGATATTGCTCTTACGTACCTCGGAGATGAATGATGGGGAAAATACTTTGGATTTGGAGCCCTAGCTTGATATCTCTTGTAACTTAAAGGTTGAGAGCATTGAGAGGATAAGGGAGGGTTTTGATTTGAAAGGGTAAGGGTTTTTGATGTTTTGAGGGGTATTTAACATTGAAAGGACAGTTTCTAAAAGGGAAAAGACCTTTGTACCCCTAAAATAAAATAAAAACTAAACATATAACGTCGGGGAGAAGGGGTCTGTAGTAATAGCTGCATGGTACGCCACCAAGTGTAGGGTTCTTCTAGTGGCTTCTCCTCCCCTTCTTCGCGGCATGAGGCTCATCACAAGGGTCCTCGGGGTGCGTCGGACAACCGATCTTTTCATCTAAAATCTCACTTTTAAGTATCGACAGGCATCCTAAACGGATAGGCTTGATTCAAGGGACTCAAGACTTGATTTTGGAAGCTTAAACTCGTCCATAGAATACTAAGATCATGGAAACAATTTTGGGGCGTTATACCCTTTTAAAAGTGTACATTCCATCAAGACTGATATCTACACTCTAATTTAACATCTTAATTCATCCACCAATCTAAATCTCTTTTATATACTGAACTTGTAAATTCAGATACTAACTAGTAACCCTTACACTCAAGTGATAATTAAATTCAATGTAATATCCCCTTTAGCTGATTATTCAACCATTGGGCTCTATTCAACTTACAATTCTAGATAGAGTCTTCCACCTTTACACATCTTACTTTCTAGCACTTAGCAAAACTTAACTTTAGGTTCTTAAGTTATATCATCACCTACTCTTATCATAATCAATCCTCCTAACTATATTCTAGCAGGAATACATCAAACTTTAATTATACCCCACATCGGGTTCACTCTTTTTAAGGTATTAAAGACTAGCTCTATAGATTAGAAGATCACCAAATCTTTCTATTAGTATTCACATTCATATATTAACGCTATAAATCATCAAGTAATCCATACAACACAAACACCCATCAAGGGATCCATACAAAACATATTAACATACAATTATATCATTATTACCCTAATCTCTATGTTCTATCCATCCTGACTCCGTGCCCATAGGCCTAGACATGAAATCCCTCGTGAACTACAATTATTACATGCATCTAAATCAAGTCTACTACATATTAAACCATAACCTACCTCGATGGAAGATCTTGGAACAAGTAAGCCACACTAAGGAGGCTCCTTCCCTTCGTTCAGGCCTTAGAATGTTCAATCTCCTAAGAAACAAGTAGTTATAAGAGTAATTAATTAATTACTTTTCAAATAAATACTTTGGAAATTTAAACCCAATAATTCAACCCTTATTCATGCTCTAAAACATTACCCGAGGGTCAATTACCCATTAACAAGCTCTACCATATTGAACCCATCTCCATTAATGGAGTTTCAAGGCTAAAGATTCCATTTTTATTAAATTCAAGGTCCCCAACCATCAATTTCATGATTTAGAGTCACTAAGTCATGCTAGGAATCGTTAATGAATAATTTAGAAGTGATTCTAGGTGATATTAACCTAACCCATAGGTTTTTCCCAAAATCTCTTGAACTTAAGGTTCAAATCCCCAAGAATTTTACCATTAATGATCATTCTAATGGTTCTAGGAAGTTAAAGGATTGAAAAATAAAAAATATGATAGAAGAAACTTACCTCAATGAAGAATTTCCACCCAAGAAGTTGGAAAATTGCCTCCCTAAGGCTTTGATACAAAGTTTTTTAGTTAAAACCCAAAGCCTTGTCAAAAATAGTCTTAAATTCTGCCCACTTACCGCTACAACGGTAAAATTACCTCTGCGGTGGTTAATTTCTTAGGCAAGACAATATTTAGTAAAATGGCCATAACCTTTTACTCCAAAGGACAATTAACAAATGGTTGGATGCGTTGGAAATAAGACTCAAAGATCTTTCATTTGGTGGGTATTTGGCCCTATAACTCTTTATAGTTCATGAGATATGCTGGTTTGAAGTTGACTCTAGTTTAAATGTATCTCGAAACTTAATCAGTAAGAATACTTCCAACTTAACTTGGTGCTAGGGGTATTTTATGACCTTAGTACATGTCCAATGCACTCCCATTCTAAAGAATTGGTCCTATATCTTATGATGAATGAGGTTCTTATGCCTTTACTGAGATATTTTCAGTAACGATAGAACGGGTCAGTACATTAGATACCATTTAACCCAACATTCATCCCCAAATGGTCATTGGAGAAGAGGAGAGTTTTTAGTATGATTCTTGGAATTCAGCATACACAATGGTTACAAAACTAATGCAGCCTCCCATCAACTTCTTACATAATTTGATAACACTTACCAAACTGCTATCCCATAATAACACCAACCAACCTATCCACCATAGACCACTATAACTCAAGGAATACGGTTCGTAATAAAATTTATATAACGGCTCATCTACAATACCTAGAACACCACAATATATTACAGCGCATGAACATTTGGGACAAAAGTGGAGATAGTAGGGGGGGATGAAATTGTGTACCACTGCAACGGTACCGCTTTGGTTGCCCAAGGAAGTAACTTGGGACTTGTTCCTAGTTCAGGCAATTTTCGCAACACACTTCTGGGAATTCAACATTACAAACTAACCTTTTCACGGCTATTGCTCTAAACAGAGTTCTACCAACTTGTTTTACATACTGAAAGTTTTTACGACTTACTGAATTCTTCCCCTCACACATTATCTACTAAAAACCACAAATCAACACACCATGATCTACCATTTATCACTAATTCACACAACACCAGATTTTTAACTCAAAACCATACTACTCTGAGGTTGTAATCCTTATAATAGGAAAATGTTTAGTGGGGTACTAACGTGCTAACCAGTTCTATAACATCACCACACCACCCCTCACACCACTATGGGTTATCACTTTTACATATATTCTCCACCATAACTCATATTAGTCTATTCGACCCTACAACATACCTCGACCACTCAAGGGGCAATACCAACCAAAGGTTATCATGTAACAAGAAGAGGGATATGAATATGCCAAAATTCATCTAATAACTCTACTCCCTTGATAGACCATGCAACTAGAATCATCACACAAAATCAAGCTAACTTATTTCACCAACCTTATCAACTCAATTACAATACATTTAAGGAATACTTTACGCCGATAATTATTCCCATACACTAAGCATTTATGCAATATCAATCCATAATCAGCCAACTACAAGGTCAGTGTAGTAGCCCTTCTTCCTCACTAAGCCTATGAACATTATTTAGCTCTCCCTTTATTCACATTCTTAAAACTAATTCCATTATATTCATTCATAGCCACCATGGGTTTTGTACAATCGGTTAGTCTACCTTTAGGACACCAACGCCCTTATCCTCATAAGATCATTCAAGTCACTTAACCAAATAAGCTATATAGTTATCAATCACACAGTTGAAGTTCAACTTACCCATATCAAGTAAAACCATTATTACCATCTCCCCTTATCATATTATAAGATGCAACCAATTTTATATACCTAATTCATTTACCTTGCATTAGTGACATCAACTACACAATTCACTTACATCCAAATCACCAAGGTTGTGCAAGAAAACTAAAATCATCTTATTTTAACCAATCACTTATTAAGGCATCATTAAAAAGTCAACTCATTAACTAGGTTATTCACACAAGCATGACCCAATAGCACTTCAGGCCCAAATATAATTATCAAAGATCAGACCACACAAGGATCCCCAGTACCATTTTCATTAATCAGACCACACAAGGATTCCAAATATCATTATTATTAATCGAACCACACAAGGATCCCAAATATCATTGTCCAAATTAGACCATACAAGGATCCCAAATGTTTTTATCATCATCGATGGAACCATACATAGATATCTAAGTATATCGTCAAGAACCAAATAGAAATCAAGGCATACTTCAAATCATGGAAAATAAATCACAGAAATGAAGACATACCTCAAAATCATACACAACCTTAATGATTCTTGGATATTCTATTGCAACCACTCATCTCATATTACTTTTAATAATTATTTACACTTAAAAAGTTTGACAATCAAACAACTAGGTAGTAGTATGATCAAACAATAGCCATCCATATAAGTAATATACGTCGCATTCTATCATACCACAATTAAAAATATTTAAAGCACAAGTATTTTAACACACTATCAACCAAATTTCACAACATAACAATTCAACCCCTATGCTTCTTATTGACCTTTACGGGTTAGAATACATGTTCCAACCTTTTCATGTTACTGAGATACCAATTGGAACCAACCAGTCCTAATTGTGATGGATGAGATTCCAATTGGAATATGCTAGATACCAATTGGACTCAACTCGGGGAGACAATACTGAGATAGCATGATAGAAGAGAAGAAAGTGAAACAAATTCCTAGATTCCTTGTAGCCTCTTATAGATTTGACGTGTACATCAACACACCAATTCACAAGACTCTACTCGACATTTGCTCTTGTACTAGAATACCGATAACCTAGGCTCTGATACCATCTTGTCACGACCTAAATTATGGATCATGCCATGACCTACCCAACTCTATCCTAGATAGAAGAACCCTTACCACCTAACCATTTAATTATTGTCGAAGACATTATTAAACTTTAAACATAAATAAATTCATGAATAAATAACCTTTCTTTTTCAACAACAAAACTTTATTACAAAAAGATACATTACCAAATTCTAATAAATAACTTCCCAAAACCTAGTCTAAACCGGTACAAGAGCACTAATCAAATGGAGGAATGACTTGTGACACAACATCCATGTCAGAGTAGGATGACGAGAGCTACTGCAGAATAAATGCCGATGTACCTATAGAAACTCCAACTAAACTGCAACATGGCTCTATCTCCAAAAGTATATATAGTAAGTGTAGTATCAGTATAACCATATGTATTGGTAGGTATCATCGGCCGACTAGGGTTAGAAACATATAACAACCTATAGCAAACAAGAAAGATCATAACAAGCATACATGCTTAATAATTGAGCATACTTAACTTACTTCAATTTCCAACCTTATCATCTTTCTTTTATTGAAACGATATTAATTTACCCTTAGGGCATGCCTAACTAACTACCCTCAATAAATTAATCTAAACCTTAATTCTTATGCACTTACCTTATTATAACAACTCTATATACTTTCCTCTCTCTTATTAATCTTCTTTCATGATGATCCTCGCTTTCTATTATACTATTATTAACCATCGAAATTGCAATAACCAAGACAATTTATAACGACCAAATTTGTCATTACTAGGAAATGCCTCGATATTAGTATGGAGTGTGGGCCTAGATAGGATTTCATTAGAAAAATTATGCGGGGCCACATGCATTAAATTTTTACAAATTAAATATAGTTGGGTCGGGCTGACGTCAGCCTACTATAGATGTGAGCAGGCTGCTATAGCGGTATGATGCAGACCAGAATGTCACTTAGGCGGGTTTTATTTCCTTTCTCTACTTTGGTTGAAGAAAATAACGTGAAAGGTTCCAAAAAAACCTTAAAGGATGCCTCCCATGCCTTATCACCATGAAGGAGAGGAGAAAGAGATATGGATAGGTGCAAACCCATGGATTTTCAAGAATTTACGTGTCCGTGATCTTGGCAAGGGTCGAATTAGCACTCGTTCATTTTTCCTACAACTGGTTGACATCCAGGTAAGATAAGGTTAATTGAGTAGCATAGACCCAAATTAGAGAGCATGAATGTAACATAGATGGATGGGAGATTTCATGTCTAGGACTTCGGGCATGGAGTTAGGATGGCTAAAAATATTTAAAGTTTGGGTAAAGTATAATTAGGGGCTATCTGTATACCTTATTATGTTTATGTTATACTTGTGCTATAAATTGAATGGTTCATGGTTGCAAAATTGTAATTGGGGTAGTGAAAATGACAATTTACTAGTTGTTAGTTGAATCTTAAGGGAAATAATTATACCAAGTAAGGTGTTAGTGAGACTACGAAAAATCTAAGATGGTAATCCTTGTGGTGGTCTTAGAAGCATAGCATTGTGGGTGTGTCGTGGCTAAGGCCCTAACCACTAATAAGGTGATGGTATTGTAGTTTAATCCAATTTGTGCTATATAAGCATGTTAATTACTTTGTAGTGTGGTTTGTTAGTGTATGTTGTTTGGTAAGGTCATTGCAAATGATTTTATGATTTGTTATATGATTTGACCTACCTTACTTGCTAAATGTGGAATGTTTGGTATTTAGAACGTTCTCACGGGTTTTTGGTGGAACAAGGTTGGCAGACACTTGTGTATGGGATTTTAGTACATGGACTATAATTGTCTCCTGTAGGTCATGTCTAGAGGGTGGATGCATTATCCATAGCGTGTATGTGTGAGGGTTAGGTGATTTTGATGATTCTATGAGTGGATCGGGGAATACATTTATATGTTGTTATATGTTTGGGATCTTTTTGTGGTACGATTTCTTGTCATATATTTTGGGGATTTTTGTTAATAGAGTCATGGTATATTGACATTGATTTTGGATTTAAATATGATCCTTTAACTGGTATTTATGGAATGGATTTCTATATTGTATTGGAGCGCCTTGGATATTGTGTTGTCTTGATCATGGTTTGACTTAACTGGTTGTCTCTTGAATTTCCTATTGTATCCTGCTTTAATTTGACTTGGTGATAATAGGTTGACTTATTGGTTATTTCCTGAACTGCTTATTTGTTTGCTTGTGTGGTAAGTTTATGTGGTTTGAGTATGGATTAACTTGTTGTACTAGATACTAGTTAGGGTGGTCTGTTTATAGTGTAATTCTTACTTATTATTTCATCTTGTCTTATTATATTACATCGGTTAGTGGAATGACCAAGAAAGTGGGGGTTGGGCAAAGAGTTCTATGATTAGCAAAATAGGGATAAAACTGGGTGTAAGTTATGGGTTAAATCCAATCTAATGTTCGGGGGCCAGGTGGATAGGTTACATGTCCGTGTGGGTCTTCTCTAGGTATGCCATGTGACTTACTAAATTTTGAAATCAAGTCTAGGGTCTTCCCTCATTGTAGTTTCCTTTTAAAAGCTAGGTTGATCCTCAGTATGAGGTCAAATTTAGTGGTTTGGGGTGGTAGAGTCATAGGGAAGGAGTAGTATCTTAGAATTCATAGCTAGAGTTTAGCAGTGGGAAATTGGGTTATCTTAGGGGTTCAGTAATAAGAGTAAAAGAATGTATGTTTTCTTTTGAATATTTATGTAATCCTCGGGTCAACCGATGAGGCTTACCAGTATGTGTGGTTTGTACTGATGCTACTCTTGCTATACTTTTTTGGGGTATAGTCTTTTCCAGGGATCAGTGTCGGTTTCTTGACTATTGTGGTAGTGACTCTTCAGCAACTCCCACTTCTCTTACTCATGGTGAAAGTTTTGTCTTGTCTACTTTTCCCTCCTTAGTAGCTCTTGTACCTTTTTAGACTAGGTGCAAGGGTAACTTCTATTTTCCACATATCTTTTTCTTTAAACAGTTGTAATAAAGGTTGGTTATTTCAAATTATTAAAGACTTCCACATGTATGTTAGTTGGGTGGTAAGGGGTTCTCCTATCTAGGTGGATTAGAGTAGGTGACCTCATGATCTAGTAGATTGGGTCGTGATAATTTGGCATCAGTGCCTAGGTTATGGATCTGCCAGTATAGGAGCAGGTGTCGATTAGAGTCCTGCAGATTGGTGTGTTGACGTCCATACTAATCTTAGAAAAGCTAGAAGGCATTTTAGGAAAAATTATTTCACTTCATTCTTTCCTCTCGTGCGATTGTTCAGTTGTGTATGTGTTGAGTCTAATTCGTATCTATTGATTCCAATTGTTATCTCGACTAAGCAAGTGGATGTCACTTGACTCCGCTTGGAAAGGTACAAGTAATGAAATTTAGAACCGAGAACGTTCCAATTGGTATCTGGTCAAAAAGGCCTTATATAATAGGTTAGATGACCAAATCAAGTTCATCAATCACATGAGTAAAGGGCATGTTAATGAGACATAAACGAATGATATTGATTTTGATTCCTTATTTCAGGTGGTGTGAATGTAGTTGCTTGGCTTTCTTTAATCTATGTTATGTAAATGTTGTGAATTGCCATGTGTTGTATGGTGCTGGGAAAAACTTTGACTATGACTGTACTGTTGGTTGATGGGAATGTAAGGGTTTAGCCGGTGATTAAGGCTAAGGGATTTGGGTACTCATGTGAAATCATACCTGTTTGAATAATGGTGAAAGGGTGACATTAGACAGAGTCTAACTTGTTGTTGTTGCTTAAAAACTGGAAATCTGTGCTAAGCCTAGTCAAACACCTAGAATTTGTGTGGTTATTTTTGTTGTTGACAAGGCTAAATTTCCTACCATGAAAAACAAGGTTTGAAATCCGTAATAGCGGGGGTAGTTTAAAAATGGAATTTCTCTTATAATTATGAATTTGGGAAAACATTATGTGTTAGAATGCAATGTTATTTATCGATTGGTAAGCGGATGAAACTCATTTGAAATTTTCAAGGTTTAATCATCTTTGGGTTTATATTATGGGTATTAAGAAGTTTGGGGAGGAAACATAGAGAAAATTAGCAAATTTGGGCAGCCATTGTTTTGGCCTCCATAATAGCGTGAAGTGTCGCTATAGCGATAACACCGCTATAGCTAGATTTTCTCAGCTATAGCGACGACGCTATAGTGGGAGGCACACCGTTATAGCAGGATATGTGGGGCAGTAACTATGCCCTATTTTCCCCCTGTTTTGACCTTTTCATTTTGCTTGTTTACTTCAATATTTTAGAATTTGGGCATTGCATAAATATAAAAATCGCTTAAAATACCATACAAACATGTTATATTTATTAATGCGGGAAAAAGGGAATAGCATCCATGTACGAAAAAATAAAATAAAAGAAAGTATAGTGTCTAGTACATACCCCAAACGGGGGCAACCCAAATCAATCATAAACAAAAGGGGAGGGGAAAAAGGAACCTAGCTAGATGCCGTTAGCCACGACACGCCCACAATGCTATGCTCCTAAGAACACCACAAGGATTATCACCTTAGATTCTTTGGAGGCTCACTAAAACCTTACTTGGTATAATTATTTCCCTTAAGGTTCAACTAACAACCAGTAAATTGTCATGTGACTTACTAAATTCTGGACTCAGGTCTAGGGCTTTCCCTTATTGTAATTACCTTTTATAAGCTAGGTTGATCCTTGGTGTGAGGTCAAATTTAGTGGTTTGGGGTGGTAGAGTCATTAGGAAGGAGTAGTATCTCGGAATTCATAACTAGAGTTTAGCAGTGGGAAACTGGGTTGTCTTAGGGGTTCGACAATGAAAGTATAAGAATGTATGTTTTCTTTTGAATATTTATGTTATATTTGTGCAATTCAATTCAGGTTAACCGATGAGGCTTATCAGTACGTGTATTTAGTACTGATGCTATACCCTTTTTGGGGTATAGTCTTTTGCAGGGATCAATGTCAGTTTCTTGACTATTGCAGTAGTGACTCTTCAGCATCTCCCAGTCTTGTTACTCATGGTGGAAGTTATGTCTTGTCTACTTTTCCCTCCTTAGCATCTCTTGTACCTTTTTAGACTATGTCCTAGGGTAGGTTCAATTTTCATCATTTCCGTTTCTTTAAACAGTTGTAATAAAGGTTGGTTATTTAAAATTATTAAATACTAACGTATGTATGTTGGTTGGGTGGTAAGGTGTTCTTCTCTCTAGGTGGATTAGAGTAGCTGCCCTCACGATCCGGTAGATTAGGTCGTGACACAATTACTAGCCCAATTACTGTAACACCCCGTACCTTCCCAACCCTACTTGATGATGTTGAATAATGTTTGCTTGGGTGTCGAGAGAAATAAGTATGTAATTGGTAATGCTAATGATGAGAAAAATTGAAATTTGGCCACGTACATGCGATTAGACCTTCGTAGGAGGTATTTTGTGAGTTCGTGGGGACTTTGTGTAATACCCCGTACATATTCCAACCTCATTTGGTGACTTGGAGTCATGTTTACTTGATGATTAAGACCACTAAGTAAGTATTTTGTAGTGTTTGATAGGGTATAGGATGATATGCAAGTGTTGGAAAAAGTGGCCTAAAATTTCAGCAAAGTACCAAGACTTGCGCCACTCCCTGTTCCAGGGGGTGTGGCGCAAGCCCCTGATTCAGAGGGCTTCCCATTCTTGCGCCACTGCCTTGCTTTGCAGCAATGGTGCAAGCCACAAATAGTATGGCTATTCCGCGCCCGTTTTGCAACGCAATGCTACGTCGATTGTTATATGGTTTCGTTTGGTTCCTTGAAGTTCTTTGAGCATTGTTAAAGCTTCAAATATCTTAATACACTTCCACATACTCCTACATGATCAAATCATGAAACACAAGTATTTATCAAATTAAGTTTAAGTAAGCCATGGGCGACTAGAATTTCTATTTTTTGCGATTGAGACGACGAATGAGAATCTCGTAAGAGAATATTGTCCTGACATTATGGCATTATTTAAACATGAGATATGTGGTGAATTATACATGGAATTTGGTGGTCTAAGTTGATATATGTTATTGGGCCCAATTTAAAGCCCAAAATGAGCCAAAATCAGAGGCCCAAAAGGGTCAAATGACCCCTTTCTTGTGTTTGACAAGTAAACACAACCTTTTTGACTAATTGGGTGGATAGATATGAGCATGAGGGCCTATATAAATCCACCACAAATCAGATTTTTATTTCTTAAAACACACATGACTTTTTGGAGATATTTCCAACATATTTCTCTCAAGCTCTCAAACCCTAAGTTCCCTTCTTGGGCAAGATCATCATCCTACACATATTGGTAAGTGTTTATTCTTGTGATTTAATATATTATGTACATGAGAGGTTATGTATATCATGGTGGTTATGTTGGCAAGGTGTTGAATAGTGAACTTTTGCTTTGGTTCAAGATGTACCATTTTTGTGAATTGAACTTGAATAGTGACTTGTGGTTTTGGTTAAAATGCATTGTATGGGTGAAATATCAACATGTATGGTGTGCTTATGTTCCTAAACTTGTTATTTTTACATAAGCATAAATTATGGGATTTTGGCCGATTTGTTGTTGTGAGGTGTATTGAAGCAATTTGATGGCATAATTGTGATGTTGTGGTGATGGAGAAGTGTAAAGTATGAACTTGGTGTGACATGATCTTGGTTATCATGTATTGGTCAATGTATGGAATATTGTGGGATTATTGGGGATAATAAATTCATAAATGATATTTTGCTCAATGTTGGGCATGTTGTGGTATTATTGATATGACCATGCCAAAAATGGTATTGTAGCGAAAGACATGACATATTTAAAGCCAAACATATGACTCATTCTTATTATATGCCATTTTAAGGTAATTGGTGGTTAATGTTGGTTCCGTATGTACTTGTGTTGTAGAGTGAAACATAAGGACGGAGCGGGACTATTGTATGCACTTAAGATTGTAGAATCGTATTGAGAATACAAGGTATGTAATGTTACTCTGTCCGTATCTTTCTGCGGCAAATAGTATTCACATTGACAGTATGCTTCTCATGTCTCATATTCATGGTTAATGTTCCAAAATCTCAAATAAGGTTATGTTCCTATGTTCCAATAGTGATTATACTCATGTCTCTTGTTCATGGATTATTGTCCAATGGTTCCAATAGTGTTATGTTTCCACGAAGGCTATGTTTCCAATAATGTTTATTTGCATGTCTCTCACTCATTGATTGTTGATCCAAAGCTTCAAATAAAGTTTTGACTATCTTTGTATCGACCTCTCATAAGCAAAAGTATCAATCTCTCACAAGTAAAGGTATCAATCTCAAAAGTAAAGAAATGAAGTAAGAATAAAGTAATGCATATTGGTTGTGTTCGGTGTTATCCATGGGCTACAAATACCCGCATGATGATGTTACTTTATCCATGGGGTGCAAGAACACCCGCATGATGATATGATCTTATCCATGGGGTGAAAAGAATACCTGCATGACGATGTTCATTTATCCATGGGGTGCAAGAACACCCGTATGATGATATGATTTTAACCATGGGGTGAAAAGAACACCTGCATGATGAGGTCCCAGACAGTATATGAGTGATGTAAAAGTAAAGTAAAGTAAAGGCAAGAGGAAGTAATGAATGCAATGAATGCAATGAACGCAATATACGCAATATACATGTTTCCAAATGCTTATAAAGCAATGGTTTATTTACTTGGACTACTCACTTGTGTTTAACTCCAATGAAGTCTTTATGTTATATACAGTTTCATTTGAGCCTTACATACTCAGTACATTCTTCGTACTGACCCCTCTTGGGGAATTTACTTTACTTGTTGCAGGCGCAGGTACTAGTAGGCCTCCACAGTAGGTTGCTAGTTGTTGCAGATCATTGGTGGGCTCCAATTAGTTCGGGGCTTCTCCGAGTCACAGTTGTTCTTATGTTTTGGTATTGTACATAATGTATAAAGCGGGGACTTGTCCTGACTTTTAGTTCGTTTCGGTCAATGCATCTGTTAGAGGCTTTTGTAGACGTACGTGGGTGCATGAATGTAAGAGGGTATATGTCATTTTTGACTTGATGGCCTCAACGGCCAAGTTTCGCATACATATATATATATATATCATGTTCCATGAATTCCATTGTGGGTATCTAAAGCCATTATGTGATTATGAGTTTCTTGTGGCATGTATATGATTGAATAGAGACAAAGCTTGGTTCTCTCGGGCCTTATCGGTTACGAGTGCCAATCATGCCTCGTTGGGATTCGGGGCTTGACATAAGTGGTATCAGAGCAGGTTGTTCTACGGGTGTCTACAAAGCCATGTCTGAGTAGAGTCTTACTTATCGATGTGTTGCGCGCCACATTGATAAGCAGGAGGCTATGGGACATTTAGGAGTTGTTTCTTTCCTTCACTTCTAGATCGTGTAATCGAGCCAAGGTTATAAGTGGAATCATATGTGCTCAATGATAGTGGTTTTCCTTTATAGAGAGGTTGTACACGGAATCATAACTAATCAGGGGAATTGTTTTCTTGTGTGTTTGATTAGAAATGCCAATGGCGAGAGAAGGTTGGGGAAACGGAAAAGAGATAGACAGGATTGCCGGAGAAAGAACCAGTAGAGCACCACGTGAGCAAGTTGATCAAGGTGGGGCTGGAAATGAGTTGGTATCACGGGTTTCTCCTACTCTTTCAATTCCAGAGGAATTGTCCAATAATGCTATTGTACAAGATTTAATAAGTGCAGTGCATATACTGACCCGTGTAGTTGCTGCACAAACTCAAAGACGAGTGTTGGAGCAGCAAATGGTGGAACGAAGGCAAAAGAGAAGGACACAAGACTTTGATGAAGGGTCGTCAAAAAGGGCTAGAACCGAGGGGCAGTTCATAGCCTCCCAAGAAGGATTTGAGCCTCGGATGTTGCACGAACCACCAAGGCCATTTCTGCTTACAGCAAATGTTCCCCCTCTATTCCAAGGGTGTAGAAACAACCAGTTTGGACAAAGAAGAGAGGTTCAGGGTCCACGGACAGTGGGGTCTCGAGGGCAAGAAAGTAGGAGTCAATTAAGGCCTATTCGTCAGCTGTACGAGTGCTGCGGGAAGTTTCATGCAGGTGAATACTGGTTCGGAACAAATGTTTGCTATTGGTGTGGTATGCCGGGACATGTGAGGAAAAGGTGTCCACAGAGGAGCACGGGTGGTACGGCACGACTTATGAGACCAACTGTCGCATTGCCATTATCGATGCCTCCTCTAGGTAGAGGTGTACAACCTACGGGGAGCGATAGAGGTTCGAGAGGAGCAGCTAGTTCCAGTGGAACCATGGACCATACCTATGCCTCAGCGGATCAACTGAATTTGGAGTCTTCTCCTGATGCAGATACAGGTACATTATTAGTATTTTTTTTTCCATAAGTTAAATGTATTGATTGACCCAGGTTCCATATTATCATATGTCCCTCCATTAACTATTGCAAATGTTTATCTGAAAGGACACTAGAAATATTAGTTAACCCATTAGAGGTATCTACACCAAACATTTTACATTTCCCCCAAAAGAGTGTTCTTGAATGGCAAGGGTCATGTGGGGGCACCAAGAGGAAAATTTTATTTTCCTTATCTTATAACGCAAGGAAAATGATACCCAAGAGGGTAGATATGTCACTTGGGGATAGCGAAGGATACTAATGTGGAACCACCAACTCTTCAATCGATTTTGGTAGTACATGACTTCCTCGATATAGGAATGAGTAGATAATGATATGATGTCAAGCACTTAGCCAAGTTGTCTTCCTTCATAGGGCATGGCTCCGGTAGAGATAAGGAGCTTAAGGGCAAAATTACAAGACGTGATGAACACGGAAGTCCTAAGACCTAGTACATTCCCTCTGGGTGCATCAGTGTTCATTGTACGAAAATAAAAAGACTATGTATATACTAGTGGCAAAGGCATAGGGTGACAAGTAAGAATCAATAGTTTCTTCCCAGGAGTGATGATTTATTTTGATTGGTCTTCCTAATGATTACCCTAAGAGCGGGTAAACATCAAGTAAGGGGTAGAGAAGCCAAATATACCCAAGATATCCTTACGAACAAAGTATGGTCGGTATGAATTCGTAGTTATGACATTTGAGCTGACAAATGCTCCAGTTGTGTTTATGGGTTTACTGAACAGGGTGTTCACGACACTTTTAAATGGGTTTGTAACCATGTGTGGGGATGGTATTCAAAATCACAAGAGAACTATGCGAATCATATTGCAGCAAGTGTTAAATGTGTAAACGATAATGTGAAGGATTCACCTCGACTTAAGTTGTTACATTGAGACAATGTTACTAAAATTCGAGGACGAATGTTTCTAAGGGGGGAAGAATGTAACACCCCGTACCTTTCCAACCCTACTTGATGATGTTGAATAATGTTTTCTTGGGTGTTGAGAGATATAAGTATGTAATTGGTAATGCTAATGACGAGAAAAATTGAAATTTGGCCACGTACATGCGATTAGACCTTCGGAGGAGGTGTTTTGTGAGTTCGTGGGGACTTTTTGTAATACCCCATACATATTCCAACCTCATTTGGTGACTTGGAGTCATGTTTACTTGATTATTAAGATCACTAAGTAAGTATTTTGTAGTGTTTGATAGGGTATAGGATGATATGCAAGTGTTGGAAAAAGTGGCCGAAAATTTCAGCAAAGTACCAAGACTTGCGCCACTCCCTATTCTAGGGGGTGTGGCTCAAGCCCCTGATTTAGAGGGCTTCCCATTCTTGCGCCACTGCATTGCTTTGCAGCAGTGGTGCAAGGCACAAATAGTATGGCAATTCCGCGCCCGTTTTGCAATGCAATGCTACGTCGATTGTTATATGGTTTCTTTTGGTTACTTGAAGTTCTTTGAGCATTGTTAAAGCTTGAAATACCTTAATACACTTCCACATACTCCTACATGATCAAATCATGAAACACAAGTATTTATCAAATTAAGTTCAAGTAAGCCATGGGCGACTAGAATTTCTATTTTTTGCGATTGAGACGACGAATGAGAATCTTGTAAGAGAATATTGTCCTGACATTATGGCATTATTTAAACATGAGATATGTGGTGAATTATACATGGAATTTGGTGGTCTAAGTTGATATATGTTATTGGGCCCAATTTAAAGCCCAAAATGAGCCAAAATAAGAGGCCCAAAAGGGTCAAATGACCCCTTTCTTGTGTTTGACAAGTAAACACAACCTTTTTGACTAATTGGGTGGATAGATATGAGCATGAGGGCCTATATAAAGCCACCACAAATCAGATTTTTATTTTTAAAACACACATGACTTTTTGGAGATATTTCCAACATATTTCTCTCAAACTCTCAAACCTTAAGTTCCCTTCTTGGGCAAGATCATCATCCTACACGTATTGGTAAGTGTTTATTCTTGTGATTTAATATATTATGTACATGAGAGGTTATGTATATCATGGTGGTTATGTTGGCAAGGTGTTGAATAGTGAACTTTTGCTTTTGTTCAAGATGTGCCATTTTTGTGAATTGAACTTGAAAAGTGACTTGTGGTTTTGGTGAAAATGCATGGTATGGGTGAAATATCAACATGTATGGTGTGCTTATGTTCCTAAACTTGTTATTTTTACATAAGCATAAATGTGAGGTGTATTAAAGTAATTTGATGGCATAATTGTGATGTTGTGGTGATGGAGAAGGTAAAGTATGAACTTGGTGTGACTTGATATTGGTTATCATGTATTGGTCAATGTATGGAATATTGTGGGATTATTGGGGATAATAAATTCATAAATGATATTTTGGTCAATGTTGGGAATGTTGTGGTATTATTGATATGACCATGCCGAAAATGGTATTGTAGCGAAAGACATGACATATTTAAAGCCAAACATGTGACTCATTGTTATTATATGCCATTGTAAGGTAATTGGTGGTTAATGTTGGTTCCGTATGTACTTGTGTTGTAGAGTGAAACATAAGGACGAAGCGGGACTATTGTATGCACTTAAGATTGTAGAATCGTATTGAGAATACAAGGTATGTAAGGTTACTCTGTCCGTATATTTCTGTGGAAAATAGTATTCACATTGATAGTACGCTTCTCATGTCTCATATTCATGGTTAATGTTCCAAAATCTCAAATAAGGTTATGTTCCAATGTTCCAATACTGATTATACTCATGTCTCTTGTTCATGGATTATTGTCCAATGGTTCCAATAGTGTTATGTTTCCACGAAGGCTATGTTTCCAATAATGTTTAATTGCATGTCTCTCACTCATTGATTATTGATCCAAAGCTTCATATAAAGTTGTGACTATCTTTGTATCGATCTCTTATAAGCAAAAGTATCAATCTCTCACAAGTAAAGGTATCAATCTCAAAAGTAAAGAAATGAAGTAAGAAAAAAGTAATGCATATTGGTTGTGTTCATGGGTGTTATCCATGGGGTACAAATACCCGAATGATGATGTTACTTTATCCATGGGGTTCAAAGAACACCCGCATGATGATATGATCTCATCCATGGGGTGAAAAGAATACCTGCATGACGATGTTCATTTATCCATGGGGTGCAAGAACACCCGCATGATGATATGATTTTATCCATGGGGTGAAAAGAACACCTGCATGATGAGGGCCCAGACAGTATATGAGTTATGTAAAAGTAAAGTAAAGTAAAGGCAAGAGGAAGCAATGAACGCAATGAACACAATGTACGCAATATACATGTTTCCAAATGCTTATAAAGCAATGGTTTATTTACTGACCCCTCTTGTGGAATTTACCTTACTTGCTGCAGGCGCAGGTACTAGTAGGCCTCCACAGTAGGTTGCCAGTTGTTGCAGATCATTAGTGGGCTCCAATTTGTTCGGGGCTTCTCCGAGTCACAGTTGTTCTTATGTTTTGGTATTGTACATAATGTATAAAGCGGGGACTTGTCCCAACTTTTAGTTTGTTTTGGTCAATGCATCTGTTAGAGGCTTTTGTAGACGTACGTGGGTGCATAAATGTAAGAGGGTACATGTCGTTTTTGACTTGATGGCCTCAACGGCCAAGTTTTGCATACGTATATATATCATGTTCCATGAATTCCATTGTGGGTATCTAAAGCCATTATGTGATTATGAGTTTCTTGTGGCATGCATATGATTGAATAGCGACAAAGCTTGGTTCTCTCGGGCCTTATCGGTTACGAGTGCCAATCACGCCTTGTTGGGATTCGGGGCGTGGCAACAACTTTACAAGCAAGGACACTATAATATATATCTAGTTTGCAACTCTAAATACAAGAGAGCAATATTTATACATAATTTAGGACGTACCTTATATTCACACTTTGGTACCATGCCAAACAATATCCATCAACTTAATCGGTCCACTCAAGGAACCACAATATCACATCAAATAACTGGTCCACACAAGGAACCATGTTATATCATCATCATCACTTGGTCCACTCAAGGAACCATCAACCACACATAAATATAAATGTACATTCAATGCATGTGAATGAAACTATGAATGAAAGATGTGTGCATCATCTCATTCTCTTCTCAATCTCATCAACATCATTGTCAACATAATGAACATAATTATTTCAATATCAACATCATCATCATCAACAACATCATAAACATCATGATATCGATATCATCATCACCATTATGTACAAGTATGCAAATGCAGGATGTAATCAATAATTATAAGCAATGCCTAAAGGTGAATCGTAAACACCCAATTGAAATCAGATGCAAGCAACAACGATCAAAACAAAACTTACAATTAATGACAACCAAGTAAATACAGTCAATAATCATCAGTTCATCATTTCAGATAACAACAAATATCCACTAACACATGAAATCACAAGTACGTCCGAAGGCCAATTCACCACTTGCTCAATTGAGCATTATCAAACATCATCATCAATCATAAACATGTCCGGAGCTCAATCAATCATGTACCCCTTTAGGAGTGCACATTCCATCAGGACAGATATCTGATGTTGCCTAAACTATACCTCCAAAAAAGTCTAACGCAGTCGCTGTATCAAATATAGAACCCAACTAGGATGGGGTCGATCCCACAGGGAATAGGATGAACTTCTATCACATGCTTGTCCAAGTGATTGACAAGTAAGTAAAAAAAGGGGGTTTTGTAAGCAAATAGTAACAGTAACAATTGTTGATTGTCGAATTTATGATCAATACGAGAAAGGCACTAGGAATGTGATCCCCAAAATTTCTTAAATCCACCTGTTACTTGTGCTGGCAAACTGTCCCGCTGCGTTGCATGCAAAATCTAACAAGATAGGTTCATATAAACATATCTTGACCTTGGTTAGATGAATTTCACTCTTCTCTTCTAGGTCTCCGAATGTCGCCCTACTAGCCCTTATTTTTTATCTCAGATAACTCTCCCTGTTACGATTCAAGTTATTAGATGAAGGTTGATAGCTTCAAATCTCTGTTGTTATTCCCTTTTGCCAATCTCTACTTCTCTCTCAAGCAAGTTTAGAATACAGGCGAGTTCCCAACATTTGAAACCATTAGAAGATCACTTATAACAAAGGAAATAACAATACATGCAGTCACATCGGTTCAAAATTTCTTTGCACTCAACCCATTTCGTTAATTCCTCATGGTTCACACAACCCTAGTTGAGAGATTTAGCTATGCATGATTGCAAGAACACAAGAAGAATTCAATGATGAAAACATAATTATGAACTCAGAAGAAGAATAAAACTCTGAAATCTCAAAAAAATTCAAAACCCTAGAATCGATGTTTGAGATTACAAGATCAATGTGTTTATGAACCTCAAAACAATGTAATAGAAAAATCCCTAAACATAGGACAACGTAGGGATATTTATAGAAACAAAACGAATTCTATCCTAAAACATGTAGGAGAAAAAAAGGCGGCAACTTTCCACGGACTGTGACTTTGAGGTTGTGGACTCAACCCAGGTCCAGATCATAGGAATCAGGCATCAATGCACAATTATAGAAGTTGACTCACGACCTTGACCTACGATTTGTAGGTCTACCTACGGTTCGTGAGTCATTTTTGTGAAATTAAACTCCTCTCTTTTGTCTTCAAAAACTTCATTCCAGTGCATGTTTCTTCTTGTCTTCTTTATTTTGCCTCCAAAACCTATTTTCCTACAGGATAGAACATAAAACACATCATACCTATAAAAAATACCCAAGTTATTGCATATTTTCCTTATTTTAGGCATCAAACGTGCCATGAAATCATGGCACATCAACACCCTCAACTTATAACGTTTGCATGTCCTCAGTCAAATAAAACAAAACAACACATTCGATGCGTAACTAAGAGAAACTGTAACACCCCGTACATTTCCGAACTTATTTGACTACCTTAACATTTATGGAATTATTTAAACTTGAGATAGTTGGTGTATTACCCACTAAATTTATTGGGCTAAATTAATCTTATGTTTATGGACTTAATTGAGGCCCAAATTAAGTAAATAAGACATGGGCCCAAAAGGAGATGATCCATTTAAAAATGGATCAAGTGTACATATCATTATACTTGGACTTTTTGACCAAATAATTGGCTAAGGATGACCAAAGGAGAGGCAGTTTGGAGGGCCTATTTAAGGCTGAAATTCAGTTCATTTTTCTACACAACACACAGATTTTCAATCAAACATTTCTCCTCTCTCAAAACCCTAGCCACCCTAATTTTCCCTAAGGATTTTTGGACAAATCTTCCACTTGTAAGCCTTGGTAAGTGTTTACCCTTATAGACTAATATATTATATGCATAAGAGGTTGTGTATATCATGTTGGTTATGTTTAAAAAGTGTTGAGCAGTCCACTTAATGTGAAACAGTCGACTTTTGCTTAATCGCTAAAGGATTTGCCCTCTATGTTGTTTAAACTTGAAAGGGGGATTAAGGTCTTGAAGGAATTGAATTAAATGGATGAAATTTTAGTATTTTTAAGTGTGGTTCTGTACCTAATTCGTTACTCCTTGTGTATGACTTGTGGAAGTGTTTATACGTAATTGTGCATGGAAAGTTTGGCATAGTGAAACGAGAATACTTTCTTGTTATGTTAAAGTGAATTCTGAAACTGTGTGGACTGTTTTTGGTATATTGTTTTGGAAGGTATTTATGTGACTTGATTTAATAAATATGTGGAGTTGCATTGAGGTAAAAATGTGAAGTATGCACTTGGTGGGAAATCTTGTCGGTTTGTGGTGTCTATGTTGATGTGTGGACTGTTTTGGTATTGTTGGTGTTGTGGGGTAGTAAATTGTACTGTAGAAGGGTGGAATGATATACCATGTGTCTGGTATGTTGGATAGTTTTTACTTCCCGTCAATTAGCTAATTATCTCCTTGTGAACTTATAATATAATTGGCTTTTAATGTGAGCTCCATTATATATTCATATTGTAGAGTAACGCTATAAGGAAGAGCTGAATTGTTGTAGTCACATGTTGTAAAGATAAGGTATGTAAGGTTACTCTTTTTCGTATCCTTTGGCAAGACCTATTGTTCACATCATTACCGAACTTGTTTCCACTCCGAAATGTTTTAAAGTATCTCATTTCAGGTTTGTTAGCAATTGTTATTCATTTGTCTCTTATTTGTTGACTATTGTTCCAAAGCTATAATAATTTTATGACCACCGATGTAACAATCTCACTAAAATTAAAGAAATGAAGTAATGCATATTTGGTTGAGTACGGGTGGTAGCTCTGGGGGCAAAAGCCTAGCTCGAGACGGTCCCGATTGATTATTGGATACATGGGGTAGCTCTAGGGGTGAAAACCTAGCTCGAGCCAAACCTTATTTATTGATTTATGGGTGGTAACTCTGGGGGAATAAGCCTAGCTCGAGCCGATCCCAATGTTATTTACTACTGATCAGTTGGTCCCGGGCATTGTATGATGTATATTGATATGAAGATAAAAGGAAAGAAATGAATGTAATGTACATGGTTCCACATATATGGTACGATGGTATTTCAGTATTATCTATTCACTTGTATTTGATTCCATTTGAGTTCCTGTATTTCATACCGTTACTTATAGCCTTACATACTCAGTACATTCTTTCGTACTGACGTCCCTTGGGGGACCTGCCTTACTTGTTGTAGGCATAGGAGCTAGTAGACCTTCACAGTAGGGTACGGGTCATCTGCAGGCTATTGGTGAGCTCCAGGTTGATTTGGGGCTTTTAGAGTCATTTGTATATATTTTTGGTACTGTGTAGTAGTTGTATAAGACGGGGACTTGTCCTGACCTTAGTCATGATTATATATCTTTTAGAGGCTTTATAGACATTGTAAAGTCAAATGTAGAAGTGTCTTACCTTCTAGACGATGTGGCCCCAACGGCCAAGTCTCGTATCTATTTTGAACGTCTTTACATGACTTTCGTCATTGATATATATTATATTCGTATGTGGCAAAATTTTTGTTCACTTAATGACATGCATATGAATGTACATGATCATAGGTTGGTTCTCTCGGGCCTTACGGCTATGGGTGCCTGTCCGCCCCAATGGAATTTGAGGCGTGACAAAAGTGGTATCAGGGCGGGTTGTCCTAGGGTGTCTACAAAGCCATGTCTGTGTAGAGTCTTACTTATGAATGTGTTGTGCACCACATCTATACGTAGGAGGCGATGGGACATTTAGGAGTTGTATCTTTTCTTCATTTCCTAGATCGTGCAATAGAGCCAAAGTTGTAGGTGGAGTCATAGTTAACCACTGAATTTGTTTTATGTTTTTTGTTTCCTCAGTATAGCAAAATGCCATTTACAAGGAGAAACAAGGGTAAAGGTAAGAAAGGAGATATGGCTGCCGAAGTAGGAATCAATAAATCACCACCTGAACTGTCACGCCCCGAATTCCAACAGGGCGGTCTGGCACCCGAAGCCAATAAGGCCCGAGAGAACCAATCTTTGCTCACGTCCATTCATATGCATGTCATTCAAGGAACACCACCACCACGTATAGATACAAGATGCTAATAGAGGAAGTCATGGAAACATGTGATATATACATATATGAAACTTGGCTGTTGGGGCCATCAAGTCAAAATGGACATACATCCCTTACGTTCATATACCCATATACGTCTATAAAGCCTCTAACAGATGCATACACACATAACCATATTAAATTCGGGACAAGTCCTCGCTTTATACAACATTTACACTACCAAAACAAATGTACAACTGTAACTTAGAAAGCCCCGAACCAACTGGAGCTCACCAAAGACCAAAAAATGACCGGCAACCTACTGTGGAGGTCTACTAGCACCTATGCCTACAACAAGTAAGGTAAGTCCCCCAAGGGACGTCAGTACGAAGAATGTACTCAGTATGTAAGGCTCATAAGAAACTCTATCATACATAATAACAACAATGGAGTCAATATAAGAGAAATAGTCAATATGGATAAACAATCTTTCTGTATGTGAGGAACCATGTACGTTATATTTATTATGTTCTTTGCCTTTACGTTCATTCATCTACCCATGCTAGGCTTTTACGCCCCTGGTATGAGATGTATCTACCCATGCTACGGTTTTCTGTCGCCCTTGGGATGAGATTAACCCATGCTAGGTATTTTAACCCCTGGGATGTAAGTAACCCATGCTAGGCTTTTATATCGCCCTTGGGATGTTCTGTGATAACCCATGCTAGGCTTTTGTATCGCCCCTAGGATGTACTGTGGTATTGGGATCGACCCATGCTAGGTATTTAACCCCTGGGATGCCACCCAAAAATACTCAAACAATATACATTACTTTATGTCTTTACTTCTATGAGATTGATACATTGGTAGTCATAACATATTGGAATTTTGGAACGTTAGCCAATGAACATGAGACATGTGAATCGAAATTGATCAATGAGTAAGGATCATGTGAGAACAATAATTAATAACCTGGAATGGGATACCTTAGAACATTTTGGAATAGAACAAGTACAATAACAATGTGAACATTATGTGCTGCAGAAGGATACGAAAAGAGTAACCTTACATACCTTATCTTCCCAATAAGAATATACAATCTTAAATGTGAACACAATAGTCCATCTCCTTCCTTACATTTCACTCTACAACACAAGTGCATAACGGAGCTTACGTTAACAACCAACTACCGTACAAGTGCATAAAACGACAACGAGTTACATAATTTCCTTATAACTCCATTTCCCCCTTGACAATACCATTTATGAAATTATCATACCATAAATACCATAACATTCCATACATTGACCAATACATCATAAACCAATAGCATGTCACACCAAGTTCATACTTTACACTTCTCCATCAACACAACATCACAATTACTCCATCAAGTCACCTCAATACACTTCATAACAACATATCGACAACAATCCCACAATTTATACTCATAGAAAAATAACAAGTTAAGGAAAATAACCACACCATAAATGTTGATATTTCATCCATACCATGCACTTTCATCAAAACCCCATGTCTCCTTTCAAGTTTAAATCACAAAGATGACACATTTTTTAGCAAAAAGCAAAAGTGCCCTATTCAACCTTGCCAACATAACCATCATGATCTACACCATATATAATGTATATAATATATTAAATTACAAGAATAAACACTTACCCAAGCTTTCAAGGTGATGATCTTGTCCAAATTGTCCAAAGAAAATGGTTGCCCTAGGGTTTGGAAAATAGAGAAATATCTCTTAGAAAATGTCTAAAAAGGCATGTGTGATTTTTGGAATAAAAATCTGATTTTTGTCCTTTATATATACCTCAAGTCATCCTTAGCCACTCCTTGGGCATTAAATGCTATATTTACTTAGTCAAATTGGAAGAATGGGTCATTTGCTCTTTGGGCCATGCATTTTATTCCATTTTGGGCCTCAAATTGAGCCCATTAACACATATTAACTTAGCCCACCAATTTCAATGTGTAATACTCCAATTATATCATGTTTAATTAATTCCATCAATGTCACAACAATATTCAACTCACGAGATTCATGTTCTTAGCCTCAATCTCAAAAATGAGAAATTCTAGCCACTCATGGCTTAGTTGAACATAATTTGATATAACACTTGTGATGAAGAATTAACCCCAACTCGGATGCCAAACTTGCTCGAGATTAGTCGTACTATGATGGAATAATGATACCATAACCGAAGAGTCCTCTTTATAGACTAATAATCATAGAAGAAATCAGGCAAAAAGCACCTCGGCACGCTCCCGGGCGCCCTAGAGACTTAGAAAAATTTCAGCTCTGGAAAGGTGGCCAGGAGTGGCCTAGCACGCCCCTGGGAGGGCTCCCTTGATGCCTGTACCAAACAAAATTTGACCAGAAGCGGCCTGGCATGCCACCTGCAGCGCCCCATGCTAAATTTTTGATTTTGACTTTTCTTTGCGGATTTGGTTGGATCTTTCAAGTCCCAACCTTTTGCTTGCTTCTTATCTTTAATATAATTTGCTTGGATGTACCTTAAACCTAACTTTTCACCCCACAAATTCTCCACAAAGTCACAAACACCTACTACAAAGGTCTAATCACATGTACTAGCACACTATCAAATTTTTCCATCAATAACAATACAAAATACGTACTTATGGCTCTCAAACCTAGGGTAAACATGGTTCAAGGTTGGAAAGTAGGGTCGGGAAGGTACGGGGTCTTACATGAACGAGTTAATCAAGGTGAAGCTGAAAATGAGTTTGCATCGCGGGCTTCTTCTACTCTTCCACCTCCCGGAGAGCCAAGAAGCAGAGGAGTACCCCCAGAACCACCTGTTAACGATACTGAGCAGGATTTAAAGAATGCGGTGCAAATGTTGACTCTTATAGTTGCTACACAAAGTCAAGGACAAGCTGGTCCAACTACAAGTAATGATAGTGCAGATAGGGCAGCTAGTCGGCGGACACAGGATTTTCTTAAATTAAACCCTCCCACATTCACTAGGTCAGATCTTAATGAAGACCCACAAGACTTCATGGAAAAAATTCAAAGGGCTTTAGATGTTATGCATGTATATGGTACAGAAACAGTTGAGCTTGCAGCATATTGATTAAAAAGAGAGGCTATATTATGGTATGAAGATTGGAAACGATCTAGGGGTATCGGTTGTAACACCCCGTACCTTCCCGACCCTACTTGACGACGTTGAATAATGTTTACTTAGGTGTCGAGAGCCACAAGTATGTATTTTGTAATGTTATTGATGAGATAGTTGATATTGGCCCTCGTACATGTGATTAGACTTTCGTAGGAAGTGTTTGTGACTTCGTGGAACATTTGTGGGATTAAAAACGAGGTTTTGAGGACCTCCAAACAAAGGATATTAAAGCTAAGAAGTAAGTTAAAGAATAAAACTTGAAGTATCTAACCAAACCCGCAAAGAAAAGTCAAAAAATGGAATTTTCAAAAAAATTAACGCTCAGGCACGCCAGAGGGCGTGCTAGGCCGGTAATTGCCCAAATTTTTTGGGCACAGGAAGCAAGCTAGCGCGCCCAAGGGCTTGCCAGGATGCTTGTGCGCACCTTTCAAAAGTTGGAAATTTTTCTAAGTCCCAAGGGTGCCCGGGGACGTACCGGGCTGCTTTTTGCCACATTTCTTCTACAACCACGAGCCTATACATGGAATAATTGAATTAATTGGCATTCCATTTGATAATATTATCGTGGATGAATTTGGCATCCAAATGATGGTTTTACCCTTTTGGTCAAAATAAGCCATACATGGCTAGAATCACTTGTTTTTGGGATTGAGGCCACGAATGTAAATTGCGTGAGTGGGAATATTGTCGTAACACGTATGAGATGATTTAAACATGAGAAATTATTTATTTTATTGGGTTAAGTGAATTGGGCTCAATAAAAGGCCCAAAATAAGGAAGAAAACATGGGCCAAGAATGGGCCAAATGACCCATTCTTCCATTGACCAAGCCAAACATAGCATTAAATTCCAAGAGTGGCTAAGGATGACCCCAAGGGCGATATAAAGGGACAAAATCTGATTTTTATTCATTTGGAACTCTCATGCTTTCTAGATATTTCTCAACCATTTTTCTCACAAACCCCAAGAACTCTAAGCCATCTTTTGGAGCAAGATCGCCATTTTTCAAGCTTGGGTAAGTGATTATTCTTATGGATTAATATATTATATGCATGAGATAGTTTATATCATGTTGGTTATGCTTGGAAGTGTTGAGCATGACACTTAGTGTTTTTGTAAAAGATATGTTATCCATGGAATTGTAACTTGAAATATGACTTGTGGGTTTGATGAAAGAGCATGGTATGGATGAAATATCAACTTGTATGGTGTGATTATGTTATGAAACTTGATATTTTTATATAAGTGTAAAATATGGGATTTTAGCCGATATGTGCTATGAGGTGTATTAAGGTGACTTGATGGGTTATTTGTGATATGGTGTGAATGAGAAAGTGTAAAGGAGAAGCTTTGTGGTGAAATGCTATTGGTATATGATGTTGTGGTCAATGTATGGTATGATTGAGGTATTGTTGGTATGACAATGCCATAAATGGTATAGTAGAGAAGGAAATGACATGTCTAAGGCAAATATGTAACTCATTGACATCATATGCATTTGTAAAGTAGTTGATGGTTAATGTAAACTTCGTTATGCATTTGTGTTGTAGAGTGAAACATAAGGAAGGAGCGGGACATTGTATGCACGTCTAAGATTGTATATTCATATTGAGAATACAAGGTATGTAAGGTTACTCTATCCGTATCTTTCTGCAGCAAATAGTGTTCACATTGACATTACACTTGTCCCATCCCGAAATGTGCTAAGGTATCCTATATACGGTTATCAGCGGTTATTATCACATGTTTCCTACTCATTGATTAATTGTGAATAACATGGCCCATATTCATTGCCTTATGTTCCAAAGTTCCAATAGTGGTTATACTCATGTCTTTTGTTCATTGATTATTGTCCCATGGTTCCAATAGTGTTATGTTTCCAATAAGGTTAAGTTGCCAATAATTTTTATTCCCATGTATCGTACTCATTGATTATTGATCCAAAGCTTCAAGTAAAGTTATGACTATCATTGTATCAATCTCAAAAGTAAAGAATGAATGAAGTAATGTATAAGTGGTTAATGATTGAGAATGGGTGGTAGCTTTGGGGGCTAAATGCCTAGCTCAAGCTGATCCCGAGATTGTTGGATCAGGGGGCAGTCCTAGAGGCACACGCCTAGCTCGGATCAATCCTGACAAGTGGTAGCTCTAGAGGTAATAACCTAGCTCGAGCCAAACCTGATATGTTGGTTTATGGGTGGCAGCTCTAGAGGTAATAACCTAGCTCGAGCCGAGCCTGATATATTGATTCATGGGTGGTATCTCTAGAGGCATAAGCCTAGCTCGAGCCGATCCCAACATAACGGTATGTTATGTAAAGACCCACTGATCAGTCGGGGCCTAGGTACATAGTGACACAAGTGACGATGAACAAAGCATAGACGTAAAGAAACAAAGAAAGGAATGAAAGAAATATACATGGTTCCCAAAGTACAGAATAGTGACTTATCTATATTGGTCATTCATTTGTATTGAGTTCATTGACCCTCGTACATGTGATTAGACTTTCGTAGGAAGTGTTTTGTGACTTCGTGGAACATTTGTGGGGTTAAAAACAAGGCTTGGAGGACCTCCAAACAAAGGATATTAAAGCTAATAAGTAAGTTAAAGAATAGAACTTGAAGTATCTAACCGAACCCGCAAAGAAAAGTCGAAAAACAAAATTTTCAAAAAAATTAAGGCTCAAGCGCGCCAGAGGGCGTTACAGGCCGCTAATTGCCCAAATTTTTTGGGCACAACCAGCAAGCTAGCACGCCTAAGGGCGTTCCAGGCTGCTTGTGCGCACCTTTCAAAAGTTGGAAACTTTTCTAAGTCCCAAGGGTGCCCGGGGACGTACCGGGCCGCTTTTTGCCACATTTCTTCTACAAACACGAGCCTATACATGGAATAATTAGAGTAATTGGCATTCCATTTGATAAGATTATCGTGGATGAATTTGGCATCCAAATGACGGTTTTACCCTTTTGGTCAAGATAAGCCATACGTGGCTAGAATCACTTGTTTTTAGGATTGAGGCCACGAATGTAAATTGCATGAGTGGGAATATTGTCGTAACACGTATGAGATGATTTAAACATGAGAAATTATTTATTTTATTGGGTTAAGTGAATTGGGCTCAATAAAAGGCCCAAAATAAGGAAGAAAACATGGGCCAAGAATGGGTCAAATGACCCATTCTTCCATTGACCAAGCCAAACATAGCATTAAATGCCAAGAGTGGCTAAGGATGACCCCAAGGGAGATATAAAGGTCCAAAATCTGATTTTTATTCATTTGGAACTCTCATGCTTTCTAGATATTTCTCAACCATTTTTCTCACAAACCCTAAGAACTCTAAGCCATCTTTTGGAGCAAAATCGCCATTTTTCAAGCTTGGGTAAGTGATTATTGTTATGGATTAATATTTTATATTCATGGGATAGTATGTAGATCATGTTGGTTATGCTTGAAAGTGTTGAACATGGCAGTTAGTGTTTTTGTAAAAGATATGCTATCCATGGAATTGTAACTTGAAATATGACTTGTGGGTTTGATGAAAGAGCATGGTATGGATGAAATATCAACTTGTATGGTGTGATTATGCTATGAAACTTGACATTTTTCTATAAGTGTAAAATATGGGATTTTGGCCGATATGTGCTATGAGGTGTATTAAGGTGACTTGATGGGTTATTTGTGATATGGTGTGAATGAGAAAGTGTAAAGGAGAAGCTTTGTGGTGAAATGTTATTGGTATATGATGTTGTGGTCAATGTATGGTATGATTGAGGTATTGTTGGTATGACAATGCCGTAAATGGTATAGTAGAGAAGGAAATGGCATGTCTAAGGCAAATATGTAACTCATTGACGTCATATGCATTTGTAAGGTAGTTGATGGTTAATGTAAACTTCGTTATGCATTTGTGTTGTAGAGTGAAACATAAGGAAGGAGCGGGACATTGTATGCACGTCTAAGATTGTATATTCATATTGAGAATACAAGGAATGTAAGGTTACTCTATCCGTATCTTTTCGCAGCAAATAGTGTTCACATTGACATTACACTTGTCCCATCCCGAAATGTTCTAAGGTATCCTATATACGGTTATCAGCGATTATTATCACGTATTTCCTACTCATTGATTAATTGTGAATCACATGGCCCATATTCATTGCCTAATGTTCCAAAGTTCCAATAGTGGTTATACTCATGTCTTTTGTTCATTGATTATTGCCTCATGGTTCAAATAGTGTTATGTTTCCAATAGGGTTATGTTGCCAATAATTTTTATTCACATGTCTCGTACTCATTGATTATTGATCCAAAGCTTCAAGTAAAGTTATGACTATCATTGTATCAATCTCAAAAGTAAAGAATGAATGAAGTAATGTATAAGTGGTTAATGATTGAGAATGGGTGGTAGCTTTGGGGGCGAAATGCCTAGCTCAAGCCGATCCCGAGATTATTGGATCAGGGGGCAGTCCTAGAGGTATAAGACTATCTCGGATCGATCCTGACAGGTGGTAGCTCTAGAGGTAACAACCTAGCTCGAGCCAAACCTGATATGTTGGTTTATGGGTGGCAGCTCTAGAGGTAATAACCTAGCTCGAGCCGACCTGATATATTGATTCATGGGTGGTATCTCTAGAGGCATAAGCCTAGCTCGAGCCGATCCCAACATAACGGTATGTTATGTAAAGACCCACTGATCAGTCGGGGCCTAGGTACATAGTGACACAAGTGATGATGAACAAAGCATAGACGTAAAGAAACAAATAAAGGAATGAAAGAAATATACATGGTTCCCAAAGTACAGAATAGTGACTTATCTATATTAGTCATTCATTTGTATTGAGTTCATTGACGTATTGACATTTCATACAGTTTCTTATGAGCCTTACATACTCAGTACATTCTTCTTGCTGACGTCTCTTGTGGGACTTACCTTACTTGCTGCAGGCGCAGGTGCTAGTAGGCCTTCACAGTAGGTTGCCAGTTGTTTGCGGATCATTGGTGAGCTTCAGTTAGTTCGGGGCTTCTCCGAGTCACAGTTGTACATATGTTTTGGTGTTGTACATGTTGTATAAAGCGGGGACTTGTCCTAACTTTCAGTTAGTTTTGGTAAATTTATCGTTTAGAGGCTTTTGTAGACGTACGTGGGTGTATGGATGTAAGATGGTACATGACATTTTGACTTGACGGCCTCAACGGCCAAGTTTTGCATATGTATATATATATCACTTGTTCTATGAATTTCGTTGTTAGTATTTTAAGCTCTTACGTGATCATGTGTTTCTTATGGCATGCATATGATTGGATAGAAGCAAATATTGGTTCTCTCGGGCCTTGTCGGCTACGAGTGCCAATCCGTCCAGATGGGATTCGGGGCGTGACATCGGTGCACTTCCAGCTAGTTGGGAATAATTCAAAGCGGCATTCCTTGATCATTACCTTCTATATAAAATCCGACAGGCTTGTGCAGACCAGTTTTTTAATCTTCGTCAAGGTTATATGAGCGTCAAAGAGTACAGCCTTCGGTTTAACTCTTTGGCTAGGTACGCTCCTAATGTATTAGCTACTATGGATGATAGAGTTCATCGATACGTGGATAGACTGGATCCATATTTGGTTAGGGATTGTACTATTGCTGCTTTGAATAGAGACATAGATATAGCCAGGATACAAGCTTTTGCACAAAAAATGGAGGATCAGAGGCAAAGGAGAAGAACACAAGAATTTGAAAGAGGACCGTCAAATAGGGCTAAACCTATGGGACAGTTCATGGCGTCCCAAGGAGAATTTAGGCCTCGGGTTTTTAATAGACCGCCTAGACCACCATTTTCTTATTCTGCAGCAGGTACTCCATCCCAATTTTGAGGGTTTAGAGGCAGTCAAGTTGGGTGAAGTAGTGGGATTCCAGGTTCACAGACGGTAGGGTATCAAGAACAAGGAAGAATGAGCCAATCAAGGTTTTATGGTCAGCCGTGTCAGCACTGCAAAAATATTCATTTAGGTGCATGTCAATTTGGGATAGATGTTTGTTTCTGGTGTGGTATGTCGGGGCACATAATGAGAGAGTGTCCACGGATGGGAAAGGATAGTATGGCGCGACCTACTAGATCAGCCGTTGCATCATCCTCATTGGGTGTACAACCTACTGGGCGTGGTAGAGGTGTTCGAGGAGCAACTAACTCTAGTGGAGTCCAGAACCGTACCTATGCTTTAGCGGATAGGCAGAATTTTGAGGCTTCTCCTGATGTGGTCATAGGTACATTATCCGTCTTTTCACATAATGTAAATTCATTGATTGATCCGGGCTCTACCCTATCATATGTCACTCCATTGATTGCTGAAAAATTTGAAAGAAAACCAAAATTATTAGTCAAGCCATTTGAAGTATCTATACCCGTTGGTGAGTCTATTATAGCTAAGAGAGTCTATCGTAATTGCATAGTAACTGTTTGTGATCATGATATATTGGCTGATTTTATTGAGCTGGGAATGGTAGATTTTGATGTTATAATGCTTCTGGATTGGTTGGCTTCTTGTTATGCCATGGTAGATTGCCGAGCTAAGAAGGTACATTTCCATTTTCCACGAAAGACCGTCCTTGAATGGAGGGGTAATATTGGAGCACCAAGAGGTAAATTTATTTCTTATCTTAAGGCAAATAAAATGATATCCAAGGGGTACATATGTCATCTAGTAAGAGTGCAAGATACCGATGTGAAGCCACCATATCAAGGCAAAGAAAATGATACCAAGGGGCACAGAAGGGTATGCGGTATATTGTGATGCTTCAGGTGTTGGCTTAGGATGTGTATTGATGCAGCACGATAATGTAATAGCTTATGCCTCAAGACAGTTGCGGCCATATGAGAGGAATTATTTGACACATGATCTTGAGCTAGCAGCTGTGAGATTTGCTTTAAATATATGGCGCCACTACTTGTATGGGGTTCATGTTGACATATATACCGACCATAAGAGTTTGCAATATATCTTTAAGCAGAAGGATCTAAATCTGAGGCAGCGGAGGTGGCTTGAAATATTAAAAGATTATGACATCGATATTTTATATCATTCGGGGAAAACAAATGTAGTAGCCGATGCATTAAGCCGCAAAGCAATAGGAAACACTGATGGCCAGCTCACAGAAAAGCAAGGTATAGTCAAGGATCTAAATCAACTAGCTAGCTTAGGGGTTCGGATTCTTGAAACTCCAAATGAAGGAATTATCGTGCAAAATGCGGCAGAATCTTCATTAGTAGCTGAAGTGAAGGAAAAACAGTATGCAGATCCTATTTTATTGCAACTGAAAGAGAATGTACAATAAGGTTTGACAAAGGCATTTGATCTTACGCAAGAGAGAGTGCTTCAGTGCCAAAGTAGATTGTGTGTACCTGATGTAAATGAGCTTAGGAGACGGATTATGACAGAGGTGCATCATTCACGGTATTCTATTCATACGGGAGCCACCAAAATGTATCATGATTTGAAAGAAATGTATTGGTGGGGTAACATGAAGAAGAACATTACAGAATTTGTAGCTCATTGTTCGAATTGTCAACAAGTAAAAATAGAGCATCAGAAGCCGGGAGGTTATATGCAATGTATAGATTTTACAATCTGGAAATGGGACATGATCAACATGGATTTCATCACAGGTTTGCCTCATCCATTTCAGAAATTTGATTCCATATGGGTAATAGTTGATCGACTTACCAAATCGGCACACTTTCTACCCCTCAAGACCACCTACTGTAACACCCCGTACCTTTTCGACCCTACTTGCTTGGTGATCTAGGGCATATTTATATGCCTTATTGCCAACTTTGAACCATGTATACCTTAGTTTTGATAGCAATAAGTGCGTATTTTGCATTGGTTTTGATGCACTATTGATATTGTGCTAATATCCGCAAAGAAAAGTCAAAGAAAGGAAAAAAATCAAAATTTTAGTGTCAGGCGCACCCAGGGGCGTACCGAGAGTCTTTTGATAGAAATATTTATGGCACATGCAGCATAGGGGCGTGAGAGGCAGCGTTCCAGGCCGTTTTTTGCCAAATCTCTTCTCCGACCACTAGTCTCTAAATAGGGCTCTTGGGTTATGGTATCATTAATCCATCTTGGTGGGACTACTCTTGAACGATTTTGGAATCCAAATGAGGGTTAATTCTTATTCTTTTTTATTTTTTTTTATTTTTATCAATTTATGATAAATTAAGCCATGAGTGGCTAAAATCTCTTATTCTTGGGGATGAGGCTACGAACATGAATCTCGTAAGTGAAATATTGTCTTCACATTTATGGAATTCTTTAAACATGAGATTTTTGGGGTATTATACATTAATTTTGTTGGTTTAAATTAATCTTGTGCTATTGGGCTCAATTAAGGCCCAATAATTAGGCAAAAGACATGGCCCAAAATGGGGCAAATGACCCATTCTTGTGTTGACCAAGTAAACACAACATTTAATGACCAAGAATTGGCTAAGGATGACTTGAGGGACTATATAAAGGCCAAAAATCAGATTTTTATTCATTACAACTCTCATGCAATTTCTAGACTTTTCCCAAAAAGATATTTTTCTCTCTACTCTCAAACCCTAAGGCAACCATTTCTTGTGGACAAGATCATCACTTTGCAAGCTTGGGTAAGTGTTTATTCTTGTGATTTAATATATTATATGCATGATAGATTGTGTAGATCATGATGGTTATGTCTAAAGGTGTTGAGTGGTGCACTTTTGCTTTTTGCTAAAAGATGTGTCATCTATGTGACTTGAACTTGAAAAGAGACTTGAGGTTTTGATGGAAGTGAATGGTGTGGATGAAATATCAGCATGTATGGTGTGGTTATGTCCTTACCTTGATTTTTCTATTTATGTGTATAACTTGTGAGATTGTTGTGATGCAACATATTGAGGTGACTTGATGGAGTAATTGTGACGTAGTGTTAATGAGGAAGCAAAGGATAAACTTGGTGTGAAATGCTATTGGTTTATGATGTCTTGGTCAATGTGTGGAATGTTGTGGTATTGTTGGTATGATAATTTCGTGAATGGTGTTGTAAAGGGTGAAATGACGTTATAGGGCAATCATGTAACTCATTGTCGTCTTATGCACTTGTAAGGTAGTTAGATATTAACGTGAGCTCCGTTATGTACTTGTGTTGTAGAGTAAAATGTAAGGATGGAGCTGGATTATTGTATTCACGTATACGACTGTGTATTCATATTGGGAAGATAAGGTATGTAAGGTTACTCTTTCGGTATCCTTCTGCAGCACATATTGTTCACATTGACATTGTACTTGTTCCATTCCAAAATGTCCAAAAGTATTGTCATATAGTATTACTCACAGAACCAATTGTGATTCACATGTCTCATGTCCATTGACTAATGTTTCAAAGTTCCAATAATGTATAATCACCAATGTATCACTCTTCTAATGAACGAATGAAGTAATGTATAATTGTTTGTATATTCTTGAGTGACATCCCAGGGGCGATAGAAAAGCCTAGTATGGGTTATCACAGTAATATCCCAGGGGCGACAGAAAATCCTAGCATGGGTTATCATAGTAACATCCCAAGGGCGACAGAAAAGCCTAGCATGGGTTAATCACATACCAGGGGTTAAAATACCTAGCATGGGTTATACTCTTTTACCACTGATCAGTTGGTCATTTGTTTATCATATACTTTACAATTTCTTAATGCAAAGAAGTATAAAGTTAAGTATATTTGTTTATCCATATTGACTATTCTCTTATATTTGATTCCATTGATGTTCTTATGTATCATGTAGTTTCATATAGCCTTACATACTCAGTACATTCTTCGTACTGATGTCCCTTGGGGGACTTACCTTAGTTGCTGCAGGCACAGGTACTAGTAGACCTCCACAGTAGGTTGCGGGTCATTTGCAGATCTTTGGTGAGATCCAGTTGTTTCGGGGGCTTTCTGAGTTACATGTGTACATGTGTTTTGGTATTGTAAATATTGTCTAAAGCGGGGACTTATCCCGACTTTAGGTTGGTTATGTCCATGTATCTATAGAGGCTTTGTAGATGTTGTGGGACAAATGAAGGCAATGTAAGGAACGTATACTCTTGACGTGACGGTCCAAACGTCCAAGTTTCATATTTATTATATATTTCCCATGACTTTCACCATTGGCATCTTATATCTATATGTGATGGTGATGTTTATCGAGTGACATTTGTATGAGTGTATATGAATAAAGATTGGTTCTCTCGGTCCTTAACGACTTTGGGTGCCAGACCGCCCCATTGGAATTCGAGGTGTGACACCTACACAGCTGAAGATTATGCGAGGTTGTATATTAAAGAGATATTTCGATTGCACGAAATTCCAATCTCTATTATATCGGACAGGGGAGGTCAATTTACTGCAAATTTTTGGAAGTCTTTTCAGAGGAGTTTGGGTACACAAGTGAATTTATGTATAGATTTTCACCCTCAGATGGATGGACAGGCAGAGCGTACCATACAAACACTTGAAGATATGCTATGAGCTTGCGTGTTGGACTTTAAAGGTAGTTGGGATGATCATTTATCTTTTATTGAATTTACCTACAATAATAGCTATCATTCAAGTATCAAAATGGCGCCTTACGAAGCTTTATATGGAAGAAAGTGTAGATCACCAATTGGATGGTTTGAAGCGGGTGAAACTGCCTTGTTTGGGCCAGATCTTGTTCATCAAGCTATGGAGAAGGTTAAGGTGATACAACATCGACTACAAATGGCCCAAAGTCGGCACAAGTCATATGCCAATGTTAGAAGAATGGGGCTAGAGTTTGCTATAGATGATTGGGTATTCTTGAAATTATCACCAATGAAAGGGGTAATGAGATTTGGAAAGAAAGGAAAGCTAAGTTCGCGTTATATAGGTCCATATAAGATTATCCAAAGATTTGGTCAAGTTGCATATGAATTAGAACTACCCCAAGAACTTTCCATAGTTCATCCAGTGTTTCATATTTCAATGCTTCGGAAGTGCATAGGAGATCCATCTCATATTACTCCCACTGACGATATACAAGTTACAGAAGATCTCACCTATGAAGAAGTACCTATTGCTATTCTGGATCGACAAGTTAAGAGGTTAAGAAGTAAAGAAGTAGCTTCTGTAAAAGTGCTTTGGAAAAATTAACAAGTAGAAGGAAACACATGGGAAGCCGAGGAAATGAAGAAGTCTAAGTACCCGCATTTATTTCAAACTGAAGAGAAAGTTCAAGATGCGGAATTGGAGCAATAACAAGTAAGTATATATAAGTATTATGTGTATGTGATAATATGAAGAATGAACTTAGACTTGAACTTGTTTAGATTGGATAATGTTACTAACATTCGAGGACGAATGTTCCTAAGGGGGGAAGGATGTAACACCCTGTACATTTTCGAACTTATTTGACTACCATAACATTTATGGAATTATTTAAACTTCAGATAGTTGGTGTATTACCCACTAAATTTATTGGGCTGAATTAATATTATATTTATGGACTTAATTGAGGCCCAAATTAAGTAAATAAGACATGGTCCCAAAAGGAGATGATCCATTTAAAAATGGACCAAGTGTACATATCATTATACTTGGACTTTTTGACCGAATAATTGGCTAAGGATGACCAAAGGAGAGGCGGTTTGGAGGGACTATTTAAGGCTGAAATTCAGCTCATTTTTCTACACAACACACTTGTAAAAATCAGATTTTCAATCAAAGATTTCTCCTCTCTCAAAACCCTAGCCACCCTAATTTTCCCTAAGGATTTTTGGACAAATCTTCCACTTGTAAGCCTTGGTAAGTGTTTAAACTTATATATTAATATATTATATGCATAATAGGTTGTGTATAGCATGTTGGTTATGTTTAAAAAGTGTTGAGCAGTCCACTTAATGTGAAACAGTCCACTTTTGCTTAATCGCTAAAGGATTTGCCCTCTATGTGGTTTAAACTTGAAAGGGGACTTAAGTTCTTGAAGGAATTTAATTAGATGGATGAAATTTTAGTATGTTTAAGTGTGGTTCTGTACCTAATTCGTTACTCCTTGTGTATGACTTGTGGAAATGTTTGTACGTAATTGTTCATGGAACGTTTGGCGTAGTGAAAAGAGAATACTTTCTTGTTATGTTAAAGTGAATTCTGAAACTGTGTGGACTTTTTTTGGTATATTTTTGTTGAAGGTATTTATGTGACTTGATGTAATAAATATGTGGAGTTGCATTGAGGTAAAAATGTGAAGTACGCACTTGGTGGGAAATCTTGTCGGTTTGTGGCGTCTATGTTGATGTGTGGATTGTTTTGGTATTGTTGGTGTTGTGGGGCAGTAAATTGTATTGTAGGAGGGTGGAATGATATACCATGTGTTTGGGATGATGGATAGTTTTTACTTCCCATCAAGTAGCTAATTATCTCCTTGTGAACTTGTAATATAATTGGCTTTTAATGTGAGCTCCATTATATATTCATATTGTAGAGTAACACTTTAAGGAAGAGCTGAATTGTTGTAGTCATATGCTGGAGCCTAGCTCGAGCCGATCCTGATTGATTATTGGATGCATGGGGTATCTCTGGGGGTGAAAACCTAGCTCGAGCCAAACCTGATTTATTGATTTATGGGTGGTAGCTAATGGGGAATAAGCCTAGCTCAAGCCAATCCCAATGTTATTTACTACTGATCAGTTGGTCCCGAGCATTGTATGATGTGTATTGATATGAAGATAAAAGAAAATAAATGAATGTAATGTACAAGGTTCCACATATACAGTACGGTGGTATATCAGTATTATCTATTCACTTGTATTTGATTCCATTTGAGTTCCTATATTTCATACTGTTACTTATAGTCTTACATACTCAGTACATTCTTTCGTACTGACGTCCCTTGGGGGAGCTGCCTTACTTGCTGCAGGCACATGAGCTATTAGACCTTCACAGGGTCATCTGCAGGCTATTGGTGAGCTCCAGGTTGATTCGGGGCTTTCCGAGTCATTTGTATATATTTTTGGTACTGTGTAGTAGTTGTATAAGGTGGGGACTTGTCCCAACCTCATTCATGGTTATATATCTTTTAGAGGCTTTGTAGACATTGTAAAGTCAAACGTAGAAGTGTCTTACCTTCTAGACGTTGTGGCCCCAACGGCCAAGTCTCGTATCTGTTTTGAACGTCTTTACATGACTTCCATCATCGATATATATTATATCCGTATGTGGCAAAATTTTTGTTCACTTAATGACATGCATATGAATTTACATGATCATAGGTTGGTTCTCTCGGGCCTTACGGCTACGGGTGCCTGTCCGCCCCAATGGGATTTAAGGCGTGACAGAAACCTAAGAGACCTTTGGCAGTCGACTCATTTCTTTTTGCACAAAAATTTTTTTAGCCCCTCTTATTTACAAAAAAAACCACTGTGTGTATATATGCAACATATTCTCATGACACAGAAGGGATCAAGTGATGGCATCAAATTATGAACAAACAACTAAGCATATATACAAATGTGTTATCCGTGTAAATAGCATCTAACAATGCAACCCATTTACTCTCACAGCAAAAATGTCCCATACACTCATAGTATACTAATGAATATCAACATAGGGACTGGATCAAAACATTCTCTCTCACAAAGAAGTTCAAACAGTGTGCGTGAAATAGCATAGGCTTGCCTTTATTTTCTATACCTTAATTTTTTGGACAGTTAGACTGGGATAACTATAGGACTTTTATCGGCTTGTAATGTAGGATTGGAAATACGTGTGGTACATATGGATTTTCCCCCTTGACACTACACTATTTTTGGCTCCACTTTCCAACCATACTTATTTTATTCTCCCTTATTCTCCTTCATTTATTTTTAGATTTTGGGTGTAATTTTCTTTACGATTTCAATATTTTTTTTCTATTTTTTCCTCTTTTTTTCTTTTTGCAAACTCTATTTTTTCACTTCTTTTATTTCTTCATCACACCCAACTCTGTTCTCTTTTCCTGTACTAACCCCTTCTTCATATCCATATCAAGCTACGCACCCCTATGACAGCTACCCTCAACTTAGGTGATTTGCCTGAATAGAGGTACATAATGTCCAAAGAGGGACCAGGTCCAAGACAGGTTCATTATAAGTTAAAATGGGAAGGTGAATAAGATAATAAAAGAAAAAGGTCAATTAAGGTTCAAACTCGAGATCAAGGGATACTTACTTCATTTGGTCGGGCATTTAGGCTAAAAGTGGACTTATTCAAAAATGGCCTATGATCCTTTCCTAACAACTATCCTATAACCTAGGCAAGACTAACCAGACAAGTTCTGGATTGCACACACAAAGTTAACTCGGTAATGACCTCACGCACACATAGCACAGGGTTACACTATCGACTACTACCTATCTAGTTCATGCATTGCTATGCTACATTCATTCTATATATTATACTAATGCCATAATAAGATCCAACAGCTGTCACAAACTATCATAACTACACACACAGTCCAAAAAAAATTCTAGGAGGGGTATCCTTTAAACACATAAAAAACATCATCACACTTTCAAAACTTATTCAAAACTGGACTATACTAAGGTAACATAAAAATACATAATAATATAAATAACCACCTAAACATATCGATTCTACCATGATAGCACTTTGAGGGAAAAGAAACATGGCAACAAAAATCCCCAAGAGGACATATAGACCCATAAGTACTTCCGCCCCCACCAAATAAGCATGCATTGTCCCCAATGCATTAGAACGAAGTAAAACATAGGAGTTAGGAACATACCTGTGGCACCCTAGGTGCATGGGTCTAATGTCGATCAAAATAACAAAAATCAAAGCAAATGTAGGAAGAGAAAGACACCTTGGGTTGCCTTCCAAGATACGCCTGATTTAACATCACAGCACGACGCAGGTGTCTTGATTACTCAGACTTTATCAAGATATCCCTTGGGTTGGCTTTCAGGGTCATCTGTACTATTTATTTCCAAGATCACCCTCATGTCCTTGGGCTGTTTCATAGTTCTGCAAATATTAAACGTGAATTCCTTATTATTCAGCCTGAATTTTAGCTTACCACGCTCCATATCCACCAATGCTCTGCCAGTGGCTAAAAATAGTCTCCCCAAGATTTTGGGCATCTCAAAAACAACCTCACAGTCTAAGACAACAAAGTCAGTAGGAAACATAAAGTTTTCAACCTTGACTAAAACATCACATAATATGCCCATAAGCTTCTTGATTGTACGATCCTCCATAAATAACTGCATCTTTGTTGGCTCGGGGTTTCTTAAGCCTACTTTCTCAAATATTGCCAGCGGTATCAAGTTAATGCTCGCACCTAGGTCACACAAAGCTTTGGCAAAGTTAACTGACCCAATTGTGTATCGAACTGTGAAGGCACTGGGATCATCTTTCTTTTGCACAAGAGAACGAGATACAATTGCACTACAATGGTGCAAATCACCAATAGACTCATAACTGATAGTTCTCTTCTTCGTGACCAACTCTTTCATGAAATTTGCATATCCCGGCATTTGTTCCAGTGCCTCCACCAATGGAATCTTTATAGAAAGTTGCTTCAATATGAGCGTGAATTTAAGAAATTTTCCATCCTCCTTCTTCTTCTTCAAGCGCTGAGGGAATGGAGGTGGCAGCTTAGGAATAGGGGTTAGCATTTGTGGGGCTTCCTTTTCTTTCTCGTTTTTAGTATTCACCTTATTTTCATCAGTCTGAGGCTTTTCAACTTCTTTCACGAAGAGTACAATCTCATGGCATATAAGAAAGTGTGCTTATTTATTACTGGTCATTTAAAAATTTAATCTGTATTATACATTTTTCTTGAAAGAGAATGTTAAGGTAAGTAATATTATTGGTAAAACTCTAAGAATGACACATGATGAGGAATTTATTTGATTGCATTTTCATAAAGCTGTATTTACATATCCACCCTGATTTTCCTCTAAGGCTGTCGCGACCCAATTTCTCAGGTCATGATGGCACCTACTATAACCTATCAGTAGGTAATCCAACCCGTAGTCCAGAACAACTAGTAATGGACTACTAATAGAAATAAAGAAAATAATGGAATAAATATAATAGAAAGGAAAATATAACCCCAAAATCTAGTAAAGCTAGTACAAGAGCTTCTAATACAACAAGAGTACAAATGAAATATAGGAAAAGTGTATATATACAAGCCGTCTCTGACACAACATAGAGAACAGTTTAACAATAAGAGAGAGGATAGAGATACTCCAACACGTCAGGAGCTCACCCCAAATCTCCGATCCATAGCTGCTCTGCATGATACACACACCAACAGTGATAACTCGTACTATAACCTATAGGCTGCAGAATTATAGTATGAGTACCAAACACGTGGTACTCAGTAGGCAACGGCCGACTGAGCTCCAAAAATAATGCAAGCATAAATAAAACGTAAGGCATGCATATAAACCACGGGCAACTATCCAAGAACTAAGCATAATAATGCTAATGGAGCAATAAGAATCAATTATCTTATTCTGACAACAACCAGAACCTAAGGTGGAATACCGTATATCACTAGCAATATACAAATAAGAGTGAAAGAAAGATATATCGGATTATACAATTCTTTAAGAAAGATGTATCGTATTATACAATGTCAAAGAATACATATACAATATGAATAGGCAACGAAAAGAGGGATATACGGTAACACCATTTATATATATATATATATATATATATATATATACACACACACGTATATATACATATAGGACTAGCATAGTGGAAACAACCTGAGGGAATCACCCTAACATCTCAAGGCCCATAATTAAGTAAGGAAGTTAACTTTAGCATAACTAGGATCCCTAACCAGGCATGACTAAACGTGAGATAACAAAACCATAATGTAACTCGCTGCAAGGGTAAAGGAATCGAAACATACCTCTAACACGGGGACCAATACACAATCACCCCGCCATAAACTAACCATAATAACAAATAATAAAGTAACCGGCTAGTCCGGGGAAACAAGTACCTAACCGGACCCCCATAAGCCCAAAAAATTCATAGAAACACTCAGCAAACATCAAACATAACCCCTACCTACACAACCCCCCAAAACACCGATAGATACAGGCGCCAAACAACTATACTAGTGATTGGCATTGCATATGAATGGATGAGTGCAACATAAACCGAAATGCCATAACCATATTGGGGACACCGAACTCTAACAGGTTCTGCAATCTAAACCCATACCATACCAAGTGTATACACCTCCTCTAGCTCACCTAGCTCGCAAAGATAGGGCTTACGATGACCAATCTTCTCTGGTACGATGGCTCTCGGATGAAGGGGCCTACCTAGGAGATTCAAAAAATCCATATACATTGCCTGGTACTGATCCATGACTTCCAATAAACATCATAATCAATCTATTCCATCCAATAACGGATACTATCAACCTTGCTCCCCGATCCTGAATCGACGTCACACTATCAAAATAGTAACCTACACGTCAACACGACTAAAACAACACCTATATTACAATATAATACTCCGGGTTCAAAATTGGGCCAATAATGGGCTCGTGGGGTCTGCTAATAGAACCCCAAAATTGAATCCGTCACGAGGTCCTTCGAAGGACAAAAAATATGAGCTCAAAAGTTGAGAACAAACATGACAAAAATCGAGGCCCAAATCAATCCCCAAAGATTAGGATTTCAAAGACCTAATTTCTAAGAATTTACAATGAAATGGGACAGAATTCAACGGGTAAAATGATGAATAATGACCAAGGAGTGATGAGCTAACTTACCTTAGCTTCAATGGGTGAATCCCCTCTCTTTGTCACTCCTCTTGCTCTCAACAATGGGGGGAAAGGGTTTAGAAAATGAGAGAGGATCGGGTGAAGAAGGGAATTTATCAGCCCTCAGGTGCTGCTAAAGCAGACACCTGGCTGCTTAAGCGGCTACCGCTAAAGCGGACTTTGACTGCTTAAGCGGTCATCGACAAAAGGGCTGAGGACGTTAAAGCAGCACCCCATCTCTTAAGAGTACAAGGGAGTGCTTAAGCAGTCCTCACCGAAATGGCCAAGGTCGCTAAAGCGGCTCCTTGACCGCTTTAGCGTTCATACCAAATATCAGCTACCAGATTTTAGATAAGTCCAAAATAGACTTCGATCGAGTGCACGTGATTCATTCGGAACCCCGTACTCAAAAACAAACTATGCTACCATACCAAATTTGACATTCTGGACTCAACAAAACCATCAAAATTTCAAATCATGATCCTTTCGATTAAATATAGGGCCTACACCTATAGTTATGTTTTTCGCCAAATCTACCCAATAGCCCAAAACTAGTATGGAAGCCTCGGGACCTAGACCAAGGGTCCCCTTGGGTAAAATCAACGTTCCAAAGCTGATGGAGTTGTAAGAATTTCCATCTGAGATCGTCTACTAGGAGTTTTGATCTGAGATTAAATCCTTAATATCGAAAGCTCCAAAATAGGAAAATGAGTCTAAAATCCAAATGGACTGTCCGATAATCGAACCGACAGTTTTGACAAGTCATAAATGACCTGTAGCCACTATAGGAAGGCTTGAAATATCGGAACGCACAGAAATTGAGAAAATGACATAGAGGGTCATTACAATATCCACTACTAAAAGGACTTTCGTTCACAAAAGTCAATGGATAAAAAGAGCCCGAAAGCTTGAAAGGATGAGGTACTGGGCCTGCATGCCCCGAACATGACTCCCCAGACAACCTTAAAGAAGAGACAATGCTTCCAAGGGCTTTTACCAAAGGTATCCCTTTTTCAACCAACTTTCTTACTTCAATTTTCAAATAACGAAAACTCAACCTCAACAATCAACTGGTCTCCAACTGAAATGAGAACGATCAATACACACAAATATAGACCAGAACATGCTTACAACACACCAATACAAGCCTAACCAGGCATTAACTCAACCAATACAAAGGCGAACAAAGGCATGAATTATGCAACCAACTACAATTCCAAATCTAACCTTCTTTTGCCTTTACAAACCTACTACCTACTTCGAACCATACAAGATATCATCTGAGTCCTGTCTGCACATTCAAAAAACACTGACCAAGAAAGGCTGAAGCTCACTTATGAAAAATCCATAATGGAAAGCACAAGAAATAAGCCCATAAGGTGCTACCCGGACACATAACAGAGCTGACCAAAGTATGCACTCTAAAGCCAATGCTAAAACTGGTCCGAATGACTCTCAAAACTGATAGTCATGAGTCTGAGGAACTGTAATATCCCGTACATTTTTGACCTTACTTGATGACTTTAATACATGTTTACCTTAGTATTGAAGACAAAAAGTACATATCTTGGATGGTATCGGATGGTAGGCTAGCATGTGCAAAAGCTGGAAAAAATTTAGAGAACTATTAAAACTTGCGCTACTCCCTGTTTCAGGGTGTGTGGTGCAAGACTCAGGTTCAGAGGGCACCACATTTTCGCGCCACTGCCCGTATTGCAGCAGTGGCGCAAGGCACAAATTTTTTGGCCTTTCCAAGCTCGTTTTGCGACGTAATGAAATGTCGATTCTTCCATGGTTTCTTTTGGTTCTTTGGTGTTTATTTACTCCTTATTAAGGCTCCAAGTACTTTAATACACTCCTACATGATCAAACCATGAAACACAAGTATTTATCAAATTATGTTCAATTAAGCCATGGATGGCTAGAATGTCTAGTTTTGCGATTAAGGCTACGAAAGGGAATCTCATAAGTGAATATTGTTGTGACGTCATGGAATTATTTAAACGTGAGATGTATGATGGATTATACATGGATATTGATGGGCTAAGCTAATAAGTGTTATTGGTCCCAATTGGAGGCCCACAACAAGGCCAAAATGGAAGGCCCAAAAAGAAAAAAGACCCATTCTTGTGATTGACCAAGGGACCATGGCATTTAATGCCAAAGAAGTGGCTAAGGATGACATATGACTCTATAAAGGAAGGAAAAAATCAGATTTATTTCATTACAACTCTCATAACTTTTGGATATTTCTCAAACATTTCTTTCTTTTCCAAACCCTAAGGCAACCATTCCCTTTGGACACTTTGGACAAGATCATCCCTTTGCAAGCTTGGGTAAGTATTTATACTTGTGATTTAGCATATTATATGCATGAAGTATTGTGTAGATCATGATGGTTGTGTTGGAAAGGTTGAATAGGACACTTTTGCCCTTTGGTAAAAGATGTGCCATTTTGTGAATTAAACTTGAAAAGTGACTTATGGTTTTGATGAAAGAGCATGGTATGGATGAAATATCAACATGTATGGTGTGATTATGTTAATAAACTTGTTATTTTCTATAAGTGTGAATTATGGGATTTTTGGCCGATATGTGCTGTGAGGTGTTTTAAGGTGACTTGATGGATTATTTGTGATATGGTGTGGATGAGAAAGTGTAAATAAGAAGCTTTGTTGCAAAATGCTATTGGTTATGATGTTGGTCAATGTATGGCATGTTGTGGTATTTTTGGTATGGTCATGCCGAAATGTCATGATAAAGGGGGAAATGACGTTAAAGGCAATTATGTAACTTTTGTCATCTTTGCACTTGTAAGGTGGTTAGATGTTGACGTAAACTCCTTTATGTGCTGTGTTGTAGAGTAAGGTGTTGGATCATTATATTCGTTAGGATTGTGGATTCTTATTGAGAGGCTAAGGTATGTAAGGTTATTCTTATCCGTACCTTTCTGCAGCACATATTGCTCCCTTTGCCATTGTACTTGTTATGTCGAAATGTTCCAAAGTAGCTCATGTTAGGTTAGTTACCTATATATATTTATTCATGTGTCTCTTGTACATCGAACATTGTCCCAAAGTTCCAATAACGCGATAACCAACAATGTTTCAAGTTCATAACTAAAGAATGAAAGTAATGCATACTTGGTTGAGTACGGGTGGTAGCTCAAAGGGGCGAAAGCCTAGCTAGAGACGATCCCGATGTATCATGGGTCGTAGCTCAAAGGGGCAAAATCCTAGCTAGAGATGATCCCGATTGATTATTGGACACAGGGGGTATCCCAAAAGGGTGGAAACCTAGCTAGGGCCGAACCTGCTTTATTGATTTATGGGTGGTAGCTCAAAGGGGCATAAGCCTAGCTAGAGACGATCCCAATATTATTATTTACCACTGATCAGTTGGTCCCGGGCATGATGTGATTATTGTTGATATTGAGATGAATAATAAAGAATGCAAAGTACATGGTTCCACACCTATGGAAATGTTGGTTTATCTATATTGCCTATTCTCTTATCTTTGATATACATTGGTGTTCTCACTTATTGATACAGTTTTCTTATGGCCTTGCATACTCAGTACATTCTTCGTACTGACCCCTCGGGGGAATTTACCTTAATTGATGCAGGCACAGGTACTAGTAGACCTCCATTCTAGGTTGCGGATATTTTGCGAACATTTGGTGAGCTCCAGTTGGTTCAGGGCTTTCCGAGTCTTCTATGTACATTTGTTTTGGTCTTGTGTATATGTATAGAGCGGGGTGTGTCCCGACTATAGGTTGGTTTTGGTTATGCATCTGTAGAGGCTTTGTAGATGTTGTGGGTCAGACGAAAGGAATGTAATGAACTTATGTTTTGTCTTGATGGCCCTAACGGCCCAGTTTCATAATTCTCACATTTTTGTCATAACTTCCGCTTTGGCATGCTATATTTATTTGTGGTGGTGATGACTATTGAGTGGTATGCATAAGGGTGTTTATGGATGAAGATTGGTTCTCTTGGGCCTTGTCGGCTTCGGGTGCCATGTACGTCCCGTTGGAATTCGGGGAGTGACAAAAGTGGTATCATAGCGGGTCGTCCTAAGGGTGTCTATAAAGCCGTGTCTGAGTAGAGTCTTGCTTATCGATGTGTTGTGCACCACATTTATAAGTAGGAGGCTACGGGGCATTTAGGAGTTATTTCTTTTTCTTCATTTCTAGATCGTGCAATAGAGATACTATTGTAAGTGGAATTGTACCTAACCATTGGTTTTCCTATATTATAGAAAATGCCGATTGCACTAAAAGGGAAAGATAAAAGTAAAAGAATAGACAGGCTGGCTGGAGAGGGAACTAGTAGACCACCACCAGAACAGGTTAATCAAGGCGGTGTTGAACAGGAGTTTGCATCGCGGGCTTCTCCTACTTTACCCACAGACCCACCTATGAATACTACTGACCAGGAATTGAGAAATGCAGTGCACATGTTGACGCAGATAGTTGCTGCACAAACACAGGGATGAGCTGGTCCAACGACAAATGAGGATGATGTGGCTAGAATAGCGAGCCGCCGAACACAAGATTTTCTGAAACTAGATCCTCCCATATTCACGGGGTCAGACCCACAGGCAGATCCACAGGACTTTGTGGACCAAGTCCAAAGGGCCCTAGATGTTATGCATGTGACTGGTGTAGAAACGGTAGAACTTGCGGCCTATAGGTTGAAAGGTGAAGCGATATTGTGGTATGAGGACTGGAAATGGTCGAGGGGCATTGATGCACTTCTAGCTGGTTGGGAAGAATTTAGAACGACCTTTCTTGATCACTATCTCCCTTATGAGATCAGGGAAGCACGTGCAGATCAGTTTCTAAACCTTCGACAAGGGAATATGAGTGTTTGGGAATACAGTCTCCAGTTTAATTCTTTGGCTCGATATGCTCCGAACGTAGTGGCTACAATGACCGACAGAATCCATCGATATGTGGACAGATTGGAGTCGTATTTGGTGAGGGACTGTACCATTGCTTCTTTGAACAGGGACATGGACATTGCTAGGATACAGGCTTTTGCTCAAAAGATGGAGGACCAGCGGCAACGGAGGAGGACACAAGAATCTGAAAGAGGGCCATCAAAGCGGGCTAGACCTATGGGACAGTCTATGGTGTCCCAAGGAGAGTTTAGGCCTCGGATGTTTCCTAGACCGCCTAGACCATTCTTTTCTCATCCCATGGCAGGTGCTTCCTCCAAGTTTTGAGGGTCTAGAGGCGGTTATGCTGGGCAAAGCAGTGGGGTTCAGGCTCGCAGACAGCAGGGTTTTTCCGTCAGCCATGTCAGCACTATAGAAAGTTTCACTCAGGGGAATGCCGACGTGGGGTGAATACTTGTTTCTGGTGTGGTATGCCAGGGCACATAATGAGGTAATGCCCACGAAGAGGCTCGGATGGTGTGGCACGACCTATGGGGTCAACCGTTGCATCTTCATCATCGGTTCCTTTCGTAGGCCGAGGTATACAGCCTGCCGGTCGTGGTAGAGGTGCTGCAGGAGCAGCTAGTTCCAGTGGAGCCCAGAATCGTACGTATGCTCTCGTGGACAGACATAATTTGGAGGCATCTCCCGATGTAGTCACAGGTATATTGTCTATATTTTCACATGGTGTATATGCATTGGTAGATACGGGCTCTACTTTATCATATGTTACTACGTTGATTGCTGCAAAATTTGAAAGGACACCAAAATTCTTAGATAAGTCTATTGAAGTGTCTACACCGGTTGGTGAATCTATTGTTGCAAAGAGAGTATATCGTAATTATGTGATAACTGTGTGTGGTCATGATACACTAGCTGATCTTATTGAACTTGACATGGTGGATCTTGATGTTATAATGGGGATGGATTGGTTGGCTTCTTGTTATGCTACGGTGGATTGCTGAGCCAAGGAGGTACATTTTCATTTTCCACAAAAGAGTATTCTTGAGTGGAAGGGTAATGTGGGGGCACCGAAAGGCAAATTTATTTCCTATCTTAAAGCTAGGAAAATGATAGCTAAGGGATATATATGCCATTTGGTAAGAGTGCAAGATCTCGACGTAGAACCACTAACTCCTCAGTCGGTACCAGTGGTCAATGAATTTCTCGACATATTTCCTGACGATCTTCTAGGTTTACCTCTAGAATGGGAAGTGGAGTTTGGCATTGATGTGATTCCAAACACTCAGCCGATCTCTATTCCTCCGTATAGAATGGCTCCAGCAGAATTGCATGAATTGAAGGAGCAATTAAAAGACTTGTTGGACAAGGGCTTTATCAGGCCTAGTATGTCCCCGTGGGGCGCACCAGTATTGTTTGTGCGGAAGAAAGATGGCACCTTGAGAATGTGTATCGATTATCGGCAATTGAATGTGTATCGATTATCGGCAATTGAATAAGGTAACGATCAAGAACAAATATCCCCTCCCCAAAATTGATGATTTGTTTGATCAATTACAGGGTGCCAAATGGTTTTCCAAGATTGACTTGAGGTCGGGTTACCATCAAGTCAAGGTTAGAGAAAATGATGTACCCAAGACAGCTTTTTGAACACGGTATGGCCACTATGAATTTTTAGTTATGTCATTTGGACTAACAAATGCACCGGCTGTTTTCATGGATTTGATGAATAGGGTGTTTAATCCATTCCTAGACGTGTTCGTAACGGTATTTATAGATGATATCCTGGTTTATTCGAGATCACAGGAGGACCATGCTAATCACTTACGACAGGTGTTACAAATTCTCCGGGATCGTAAGTTATATGCAAAGTTTTCTAAGTGTGAATTTTGGTTAAATTCCGTAGCATTCTTGGGTCACATTGTGTCGGATGAAGGAATTCGGGTTGATACGGAAAAGATTGAAGCAGTGAAAAATTGGCCAAGACCTACGACGCCTACAGAGATTCGTAGTTTTCTTGGTTTGGCAGGTTATTACAGGAGATTTGTGGAAGGGTTTTCTTCTATTGTTGCACCATTGACGAAGTTAACACACAAGGCAATCAAGTTTCAGTGGAACGACGCATGTGAGAAAAGTTTCCAAGAGCTGAAAGAGAAATTAACTTCCACGCCAGTTTTAGTACTTCCCGAAGGCATAGAAGGTTATGTAGTGTATTGTGATGCTTCCGGGGTTGGCCTTGGATGTGTATTAATGCAGCATGGTAAGGTGATAGCATATGCCTCACGACAGTTGCGGACACATGAGAGAAACTACCCAACACATGATCTTGAGTTAGCAGCTGTGGTATTTGCTTTAAAGATATGGCATCATTATTTGTATGGAGTTCATGTTGATATCTATGTTGAAAGAAATAGTATGATTGCATGGCATTCCACTTTATATTATATCAGACATAGGAGCACAGTTTACCGCTCATTTTTGGAAATCTTTCCAAAGGAGCTTGGGCACACAGGTTAATTTGAGTACGGCTTTTCATTCTCAGACAGATGGACAAGCAGAACGTACTATCTAAACACTTGAAGATATGCTACGAGCCTGCACTTTGGATTTTAAAGGTAGTTGGGATGAGCATCTACCTCTCATTGAATTTGCGTACAACAATAGCTATCATTCAAGTATCGGGATGGCACCTTATGAATCTTTATATGGAAGAAAATGTCGATCACCAATTGGATGGTTTGAAGCGGGCGAACCTACTTTACTTGGGCCAGATCTTGTTTATCAAGCTATGGAGGAAGTTAAAGTGATCCAACAGCGGCTACAAACGGCCCAAAGTCGACATAAGTCATATGCGGATGTTAGATGAAGAGGGCTTGAATTTGCCATAGGTGATTGGGTATTCTTAAAGGTGTCGCTGATGAAAGGGGTAATGAAGTTTGGAAAGAAAGGAAAATTGAGCCCACGTTATATAGGTCCATATGAAATTGTCAAAAGATTTGGACAAGTTGCGTATGAATTGGCATTACCTCAAGAACTCTCCACAGTCCATCCAGTATTTCATGTTTTAATGCTTCGCAAGTGCATAGGAGATCCATCTCATATTATTCCTATTGAAGATATACAAGTTATGGAGGATCTTACCTATGAGGAGATACCTATTGCTATTCTTGATAGGCAAGTGAAGAGGCTAAGAAATAAGGACGTTTCTTCCGTGAAGGTACTTTGGAGAAATCAACAAGTAGAAGAGATCACGTGGGAAGAGGAAGAAATGATGAATTAAAAGTACCCGTATTTATTTCACACGAAAGAAAAAGTTCACAGTGCGGAGGTAGAGCCATAATAAGTAAGTATTTACAAGTATTGCGTGTATGTGTATATATGTGTTAAGATAGGAATACAATTGTTGAACATGAGATGATTTTACTAACATTTGAGGATGAATGTTTTTAAGGGGGGAAGAATGTTATATCCCGTACATTTCCGACCTTACTTGATGACTTTAAGACATGTTTACCTTAGTATTGAGGACAAAAAGTACATATCTTGGATGGTATCAGATGGTAGGCTAGTATGTGCAAAAGCTGGAAAAAATTCAGAGAACCATTAAAACTTGCGCCACTCCCTGTTTCAGGGTGTGTGGCGTAAGCCTCAGGTTCAGAGGGCACCACATTTTCGTGCCACTGCCCGTATTCCAGCAGTGGCGCAAGGCATAATGTTTTGGCCTTTTTGAGCTCGTTTTGCGACGTAATGAAATGTCGATTCTTCCATGGTTTCTTTTGGTTCTTTGGTGTTTATTTACTCCTTATTAAGGCTCCAAGTACTTTAATACACTCCTACATGATCAAACCATGAAACACAAGTATTTATCAAATTATGTTCAATTAAGCCATGGACAGCTAGAATGTCTAGTTTTACGATTAAGGCTATGAAAGGGAATCTCGTAAGTGAATATTGTCGTGACGTCATGGAATTATTTAAATGTGAGATTTATGATGGATTATACATGGATTTTTATGGGCTAAGCTAATAAGTGTTATTGGGCCCAATTGGAGGCCCACAACAAGGCCAAAATGGAAGGCCCCAAAAGGAAAAAGACCCATTCTTGTGATTGACCAAGGGACCATGGCATTTAATGCCAAAGAAGTGGATAAGGATGACTTATATGACTCTATAAAGAAAGGAAAAAATCAGATTTATTTCATTACAACTCTCATAACTTTTGGATATTTCTCAAACATTTCTTTCTTTTCCAAACCCTAAGGCAACCATTCCCTTTGGACAAGATCATCCCTTTGAAAGCTTGGGTAAGTATTTATTCTTGTGATTTAGCATATTATATGCATGAAGTATTGTGTAGATCATGATGGTTGTGTTGGAAAGGTTGAATAGGACACTTTTGCCCTTAGGTAAAAGATGTGCCATTTTGTGAATTAAACTTGAAAGGTGACTTGTGGTTTTGATGAAAGAGCATGGTATGGATGAAATATCAACATGTATGGTGTGATTATGTTACTAAACTTGTTATTTTCTATAAGTGTGAATTATGGGATTTTTGGCCGATATGTGCTATAAGGTGTTTTAAGGTGACTTGATGGATTATTTGTGATATGGTGTGAATGAGAAAGTGTAAATAAGAAGCTTTGTTGCAAAATGCTATTGGTTATGATGTTGGTCAATGTATGGCATGTTGTGGTATTTTTGGTATGGTCATGCCGAAATGTCATGATAAAGGGGGAAATGACGTTAAAGGCAATTATGTAACTTTTGTCGTCTTTGCACTTGTAAGGTGGTTAGATGTTGACGTAAACTCCGTTATGTGCTTGTGTTGTAGAGTAAGGGGCTGGATCATTATATTCGTTAGGATTGTGGATTCTTATTGAGAGGCTAAGGTATATAATGTTATTCTTGTCCGTACCTTTTTGCAGCACATATTTCTCCCTTTGCCATTGTACTTGTTATGTCGAAATGTTCCAAAGTAGCTCATGTCAGGTTGGTTACCTATATATATTTATTCATGAGTCTCTTGTACATCGAACATTGTCCCAAAGTTCCAATAACGCGATAACCAACAATGTTTGAAGTTCATAACTAAAGAATGAAAGTAATGCATACTTGGTTGAGTACGGGTGGTATCTCAAAGGGGCGAAAGCCTAGCTAGAGACGATCCCGATGTATCACGGGTGGTATCTCAAAGGGGCGAAAGCCTAGCTAGAGACGATCCCGATTGATTATTTGACACAGGGGGTATCCCAAAGGGGTGGAAACCTAGCTAGGGCCGAACCTGCTTTATTGATTTATGGGTGGTAGCTCAAAGGGGCATAAGCCTAGCTAGAGATGATCCCAATATTGTTATTTACCACTGATCAGTTGGTCCCGGGCATGATATGATTATTGTTGATATTGAGATGAATAATAAAGAATGCAAAGTACATGGTACCACACATATGGAAATGTTGGTTTATCTATATTGTCTATTCTCTTATCTTTGATATACATTGGTGTTCTCACTTATTGATACAGTTTTCTTATGGCCTTGCATACTCAGTACATTCTTCATACTGACCCCCCACCCCCCACCCTGGGGGAATTTACCTTACTTGTTGCAGGCACAGGTACTAGTAGACCTCCATTATAGGTTGCAGATCTTTTGCGAACATTTGGTGAGCTCCAGTTGGTTTGGGGCTTTTCGAGTCTTCTATGTACATTTGTTTTGGTCTTGTGTATATGTATAGAGCGGGGTATGTACCGACTATAGGTTGGTTTTGGTTATGCATCTGTAGAGGTTTTGTAGATGTTGTGGGTCAGACGAAAGGAATGCAATGAACTTATGTTTTGTCTTGATGGCCCTAACGGCCTAGTTTCATAATTCTCATATTTTTGTCATAACTTCCGCTTTGGCATGCTATATTTATTTGTGGTGGTGATGACTATTGAGTGGTATGCGTAAGGGTGTTTATGGATGAAGATTGGTTCTCTCGGGCCTTGTCGGCTTCGGGTGCCATGTCCGTCCCGTTGGAATTCGGGGCGTGATAGGAACAAACCATCGAAACTGAATGATCCACTTCAGAATACTCCATCGACCATGGGTGGAACCATGCTAAATCTAACTTAAGCATACCGCCTCTGTTGGGCAGGCAGTCCAAAATTCTGACCAAAACTAAAGAACCAAAGTCAGAAGCAATAACAACCAATGTCGTGCCAACGGACTATCTGGACTAAAGAGAACTAAATCGGTAGGTAAGAGTAGGCTTAGCCAGCCTAAAAATAAATGTCCGACTGTAGCAATACTTATAAATGGGAATGCAACCAAGTCATGAATCCCAAGCTTAAACCACAACACTGAAGCTGAACTACTCGCTCTCAGCTGTCTAAATCGATCTTGTTGATGAGTAAGCATCCAAACTCCAAAACCCATTTTAACATTCAAGCTGCCATACCAATAAGGTCAAGAACCATAACTAGAGCCAACAAGCCTTTACAAAGGACAAATACTCAAACCGACCTCGCTACCAGAAATCAAGCACATGCCCAACAATCTCTGCAAGGATTAAACTGAAATGGTGTCGAAGAACATAATCCCAACTAGGGAAGACAACATGATAGAGAGGCAAGCAATCAACTCTACAATGGATGGAGGGCATAGTGCAACAAGGCATAAGCAAGAACTCTCCAAGGCGGCAAACAGTACTAGCAAGAGCCAGAACTCAAGGAAATCGAATGGTACAATCCAATCGACATCTGGATAAATCCAATAGCTAATCAATAGCAACAAATACTCACTCCCAAAGATTCCCGCTTTGGTAACCAACAACTGGTAACCAAGAACATAGCACTGAGTAGAAGCAATCCACAAAACCATATCAGCTTGAACAAAAGTCTAAATAGGAATTTCCAAAACCACCCATTTACTCCAACTCTGTGAAATACAACTTCAGCATGGATTTGGTCAACCAATACTCAATCCATGGCCACGAATATCCATTTACACAAATCATCAAGCAAAAGCACTCCACTATGTCATATAAGGTCGAACAAGTGCCAAAATGAGAATTTTCTGAATTCTCCCAATTATATCAACTTTAACTCAGCTGAACCATAAACCATAGCACAAGAATAACGGAGTATCAAACTCCACACTAATACCAAGATGAAATCGATCACCAGGAGACGAACCTGGAAAATCAAAAAGTAAGCCTTAGACTTTCCATCATCAGAAATTGGCAATAGAATGAAATTGCCAACTCCAACTGAACATCAACACCAAGATCAAGACCACTATCGGGTGATAAACTATCCAGATCCGAAGGACAAATCTCAAATGCATCACCAAAAAGAAACGGGCTATGGAAGAAGACTACCAATGCTTAAGTCAAAACAAAGCCCTGGAAGGTCTAACTTACCTTCGATTCCATGATTCGATCAACAACCTTCCTCGCTAACACAAAGGGAAGGCTAGCCAATCGAGGTAGCCATCAATGCCAACTAAATAAAAAACGCAAGAAAGGGAAGAATTCTAGCTAGATAATGCTAATCTAGCCAATTATAAAATAAGAATCAATGGATGTAAAAACAATGAAAATAATATCAACAACTTAAGATGCAGGTGGCACCAAAATGAAAAACATAGTCAGTACCATTCTAAGATCACACCAAGGCCAAAATGCCAAGGAAAAATAGGACTTTCACCCAAATGCTACACCACTAAGACAATACCACACAGATCCACTACTAAAGAATCATCTACAAGGGTAGTCATATATGCATAAACCTACACAAAGGCACACATCAATCACTATGAAAACACCAAGGCATACAATAGTCAATATTGAAGTGTCAAGGCATATAACCACCGATGGGTATGAAAATCCTAACATAACTTAAATAGTAACTAAAGGTAGAGAATCAAAGGCGTAACTATCATGGTGGAAATCCAGAATCATAACTCTGGTTTGCCTTATGGAGTACGAATCTGAGTATGTCCTAACTCGGACTGAGCGTCTGAATAATCAATTGAGGCGGTAGGTGCACTACCTCTAACTGAAGGTGCCACCACACTGTGAGATTGATCTGGATGATCTGAATGACTAATGATTCCATGCAGGGGACACTCTCTAGACCAGTGACTGATCTCTCTGCAGTCATAACAAACTTTTAAAGCTTTAACCTAGTACAAAACATGAGCTAATCCCAACTAGCTGACTGACTCGAGCTTGGGGCAATCCCTAGACCAATGACCAATCCTGCCACAATCAAAACATGCTCCTGGAACTCTCAGATGCATTGAACCTACTGATCCAGAACGGTCGCCATGACCTGAAGACCTAGACCAAATACTCCATGATGTCTGACCAGAACTTTGTCCACTGATACCACCACGATCTACCTGAGAGCTATCCATAAGCTGAGATACTACCTGTACAAGTCTAATAGGTTGCAGATGGCGCTGACCTCTATTGGGAAGATTCTGAACTCCAAATGGAATTCCCCTAACACTGAACTGCTAACATGGCCTCATACTGCCACCTCTATATGCCTCAAAGCAAACCCGCTCTATAGCCCTCGTATAATCAATAACCTCAGAGAAAGAAGACCCAGCTACTATCAAATGCTTTGACGCCAAACAGAGTGGTAAAGTCAACCCTATGATAAATCATTACACCATCTCATGGTCAGTAAGAAATAACATAGGAGTATGTTTGGGCCAATCGAGAAACCCAATATCATGCTCTGAAACAGAGAGAGAACCCTGCTGAACACCAATAAATCAAACTCTGGTCTGAGAACTACTCGATGGACCCGACTTTACCTCTAGCTGGGAGGTATCCAGAAATAGACTCGGAACCCCTAACACTGAACCCTGAACAACTGAGGCAGTCACAAACTCTGTGGATACCTGGGGTGAACCCAAACCTTCTAGATAAAGCTGAAGATTCTCAATATCAACCTCTAACTCTTTAGCCCGACGTTGAGCTGAAACTCTGGTAACACGCGCCGAAATACCATCCGTATCTATCGATGACCTCGTGCTATCCATCTGATAAAGAATAGACTCTAAAGAAGTACTTAGAGGTTCATAGAACTATGGACACACGACAAGGAGTCAAGAATAGATTTTCTAAGAATGCCCTGTAAAATCCCAAAGATAATATACAGACGTCTCTGCACTAACCTGCAGGACTTTACTAAACACTAAGATATTGTGCCAATAATACCAGTAAACCTAGGCTCTGATACCAATTTGTCATGACCCAATTTCTCAGGTCATGATGGCACCTACTATAACTCACCTGTAGGTAAACCAACCCGTAGTCCTGAAAAGCTATTAATGGACAACTAATAGAAATAAAGAAAATAGAGAAATAAATACAATAGCGAGGCTAATATAACCCTAAAACCTGGTGGAGCCAGTACAAAAGTTTCTATTACAGCATGTGTACAAATGAAATATAGGAAAAGTGTATATATACAAGCCATCTCTGACACAACATAGAGAATATCTAATAATAAGAGGGAGGGTAGGGATAGTCCAAAACGTCAGGAGCTCACCCCAAATCTCCGATCCATAGTTGCTCCGTACGATACATATACCAACGGTGATAACTCGTACTATAACCTACAGGCTGCAGAAGTGTAGTATGAGTACTAAACACATAGTACTCGGTAGACAACGGCCGACTGAGCTCCAGAAATAACACAAATATAAATAACACGTAGGGCATGAATATAAACCACGGGCACCTATCCAAGAACTAAGCATAATAATGCTAATGGAGAAATAAGGATCAACTATCCTATTCTGACAACAACCAAGGCCTAAGGTGGAATACCATATATCACTAGCCAATATACAAATGAAGAGTGAAAGAAAGATATATTGTATTAGACAATGTCAAAGAATACATATACGATATGAATAGGCAAAGAAAAGAGATATATACGGTAACACCATTTATATATATATATACATATATATACATATAGTACTAGCTTAGTGGAAACAACCTGAGGGAATCACCCTAACATCTCAAGGCCCATAATCAAGTAGGGAAGTTAACTGTAGAATAACCAGGATCCCTAACTAGGCATGACTAAACATGAGATAACCAAACCATAATGTAACTCACTGCAAAAGTAAAGGAGTCGAAACATACCTCCAACTCGGGGACCAATGCACAATCACCCTGCCACAAACTAACCATAGTAACAAATAATAAAGTAACCGGCTAGTCCGGGTAAACAAGTACATAACCGAACCCCCATAAGGCCGAAAGTTTCATAAAAACACTCAGTAAACATCAACCATAACTCGTACCTATACAACCCCACATAAGACCTATAGATGCATGCGCCAAACAACTATACTGGTGATTGGCAATGCATATGAATGGATGAATGCAACATAAACTGAAATGCCATAACCATATCGGGGACACCGAACTCTAACTGATTCTGCAATCTAAAACCATACCATACCAACTGTATACACCTCTTGCTCACCTAGCTCGCAAAGGTAGGGCTTACGACAACTAAGCTTCTCTGGTACGATGTCTCTCAGATGAAGAGGCCTACCTAGGGGATTCAAAAAAACCATATACATTGCCTGGTACCGATCCAGGACTTCCAATAAACATCATAATCAATCTACTCCATCCAATAATGGATACTATCAACCTTGCTCCCCGATACTGAATCGACGTCGCACTATCAAAATAGTAACCTACACATCAACATGAGTAAAACAACACCTATATTACAATATAATACTTCGGGTTCAAAATTGGGTCAATAATGGGCTCATGGAGTCCGCTAATAGAACCCCAAAATTGAATCCATCACGAGATCCCTCGAAGGACAAGAAATATGAGCTCAAAAGTTGAGCACAAATGGGACACAAATCGAGGCCCAAATCAGTCCCCAAAGATTAGGATTTCACAGACCTAATTTCTAAGAATTTACAATGAAATGGGATAGAATTCAATGATTAATAATGACCAAGGAGTGATGAGCTAACTTACCTTAGCTTTAATTGGTGAATCCCCTCTCTTTCTCACTCTTCATGCTCTCAATAATGGGGGAAAAAAGTTGAAAAAATGAGAGAGAATCGAGTGAAGAAGGAGATTTATCAGCCCTCAGGTGTTGCTAAAGCAGAAACCTGGCCGCTTAAACGGCTAGCCCTAATGCAGCCTTTGACTGCTTAAGCGGTCACCGACAAAAAGGTTGTGTTTTCTAAAGTGGAACCCCATCGCTTAAGCATACAACGGATTGCTTAAGCGGTCCTTGCCGAAATGGCCAAGGTCGTTAAAGCGTCTCCTTTACCACTTTAGCGTTCATACCAGATATCAGCTACCAGATTTTAGATACATCTAAAATAGTCTCTGATCGAGTGCTCGTGATTCATTCGGAACCCCGTGCGCGCAAACAGACTATACTACCATACCAAATTCAATATTTTAGACTCAACAAAACCATCAAAATTTCAACCGAGGTCCGTTAGATTAAATATGGGGCCTACACCTATAGTTCTATTTTTTGGCAAATCTATCCAATAGCCCAAAACTAGTCCGGAAGCCTCGGGACCCAGACCAAGGGTCCCCTTAGGTAAAATCAACATACCAAAGCTGATGGAGCTGTCAGAATTTCCATTTGAGATCGTCTACTAGGAGTTTTGATCCGATACTAAATCCTTAACATCGAAAGCTCCAAAATAGGGAAATGAGTCTAAAACCCAAAGGACTGTCCGATAATCAAATCGACAGTTCTGACAAGTCATAAATGACCTGTAGCCGCTATGGGAAGGTTCGAAATGCCGGAACACATAGAAATTTAGAAAATGACCTGGAGGGTCATTACAATATCCACTACTAAAAGGACTTTCGTCCGCGAAAGTCAATGGATAAAAAGAGCCTGAAAGCTTGAAAGGATGAGGTACTGGGCCCGCATGCCCCGAACATGACTCCCCAGACAACCTTAAAGAAAAGACAATGCTTCCAAGGGATTTTACCAAAGGTATCCCTTTTTCAACCAACTTTCTTACTTAACTTTACAAATAATGAAAACTCAACCTCAACAATCAACTGGTCTCCAACTGAATCGAGAACGATCAATACACACAAATACAGACCACAACATTATTAAAACACACCAATACAAAGGCAAACCAAGGCATGAATCATGCAAATAATTCCAATTTCAAATCTAACCTTCTTTTACCTTTCCATACCTGTTACCTACTCCAAACCATACAAGATATCATATGAGTCCTATCCACACATTCACAACACACTGACCTAGAAAGGCTGAAGCTGACTTATGAAAAATCCATAATGGCAAGCACAAGAAATAAGCCCATAAAGTGCTACCAGGACAAACAGCAGAGGTGACCAAAGTATGCACTCTTAAGACAATGCTAAAACTGGTCCGAATGACCCTCAAAATTGATAGTCATGAGTGTGAGGAACAAACTATCAAAACTGAATGATCCGCTCTAGAATGCCCCATCGACTGTGGGTGGAACCATGCTAAATCTAACTTAAGCATACTGCCTCTGTTGGGCAGGCAGTCCAAAATTCTAAACAAAACTGAAGAACCAAAGTCAGAAGCAGTAACAACTAATGTTATGCCAACGAACTATCTGGACTGAAAAGAACCAAATCGGTAGGTAAGAGTAGGCTTAGCCAACCTAAAAATAAATGTCCGACTGTAGCAATACCTTTAAATGGGGATGCAACCAAGTCATGCAATCCCAAGCTTAAACCCCAACACTGAAGCTGAACTACTCACTCTCAACTATATAAATCGATCCTGTTGATGAGTAAGCATCCAAACTCCAAAACCCATTTTAACTTTCAAGCTGCCATACTAATAAGGTCAAGAATCATAACTAGAGCCAACAAGCCTTTACAAAGGACAAATACTCAAACCGACCTCGTTACCAGAAATTAATCACATGCCCAACAATCTCTGCAAGGATGAAACTAAAATATCACCGAAGAACATAATCCCAACTAGGGAAGACAACATGATAGAGAGGCAAGTAATCAACTCTACAATGGATGGAGGGCATAGTGCAACAAGGCATAAGCAAGAACTCTCCAAGGCTACAAACAGTACTAGCAAGAGCCAGAAATCAAGGAAATCGAACGGTACAATCCAATCGACATCTGGATAAATCCAATAGCTAATCAATAGCAACAAATACTCACTCCCAAAGATTCCCGCTTTGGTAACCAACAACTTGTAACCAAGAAGATAACACTGAGTATATGCAATCCACAAAACCATATCAGCCTTTACAACTTCAGTATGGATTTGGTCAACCATTACTCAATCCATGGTCACGAATATCCATATACATAAATCATCAAGTAGAAGCACTCCGCTAAGTCATATAAGGTAGAACAAGTGCCAAAATGAGAATTTTCTGAATTCTCCCAATTATATCAACTTTAAGTCAGCTGAACCATAAACCATAGCACAAAAATAACGAAGTATCAAACTCCACACCAATACCAAGATGAAATCGATCACCAGGAGATGAACCTGGTAAATCAAAAAGTAAGCCTTAGACTTTCCATCATCAGAAATGGACAATAGAATGAAATTACCAACTCCAACTGAAAATCAACACCAAGACCAAGACCACTATCGGGTGAAGAACTATATAGATCCAAAGGACAAATCTCAAATGCATCACCCAAAAGAAATAGGCTATGGAAGAAGACTACTAATGCTTAAGTCATAACAAAGCCCTAGAAGGTCAAACTTACCTTTGATTCCATGATTCGATCAACAACCTTCCTAGCTAACACAAAGGGAAGGATAGCCAACCGAGGTAGCCATCAATGCCAACGAAATAAAAATCACAAGAAAGGGAAGAATGCTAGCAAGATAACGCTAATCTAGCCATTTATCAAATAAGAATCAATGGATGTTAAAACAATGACAATAATATCAACAACATAAGATGCAGGTGGCACCAAAATATAAAACATAGTCAGTACCACTCTAAGATCACACCAAGGCCAAAATGCCAAGGAAAAATAGGACTTTCACCCAAATGCTACACCCCTAGGACAATACCACACTGATCTACTACTAAAGAATTATCACAAGGGTAGTCATATATGTATAAACCTACACAAAGACATACACCAATCACTATAAAAATACCAAGGAATACAATAGTCAATATTGAAGTGTCAAGGCGTATAACCACCAATGGGTATAAAAATCCTAACATAATTTGAATAGTAACTAAAGGTAGAGAATCAAAGGCGTCCCTATCATGGTGGAAATCTAAAATCATAACTCTAGTATGCCCGAAGGAGTACGAATCTGAGCATGTCCAAACTCGGACTGAGTGTCTGAATGATCAATTGAGGCGCTAGGTGCACTACCTCTAACTGAAGGTGCCACCATACTGTGAGACTGATCTGGATGATCTGAATGACTAATGATCCCACATCGAGGACACTCTCTAGACCAGTGATCGGTCTCTCTGCAGTCATAACAAACTCTTAAAACTTTAACCTAGTAGAAAACATGACCTAACCCCAACTAGCTGACTGAATCAAGCCTGGGGTACTCCCTAGACCAATGACCAATCCTTCCACAGTCAAAATATGCTCCTGGAACTCTCAGATACACTGAACCTACTGATCTAGAATGGTCACCATGGCTTGAAGACCTAGACCAAATACTCTGTGATGTCTGCCCAGAACTTTGTCCACTGATACCACCACGATCTACCTGAGAGCTATCCATAAGCTGAGATGCTACCTGTATAGGTCTAATAGGCTGCAGATGGTGCTGACCTCTGCTGGGAAGATTTCAAACTCCAGATGGAATACCTCTAACACTAAACTGCTGACATGGCCTCATATTGCCACCTCTATATGACTCAAATAAAACCCTCTCTGTAGCCCTCGCATAATCAATAACCTCAGAGAAAGAAGACCCAGCTACTATCAAATGCTTCGATGCTAAATGGAGTGGTAAAGTCAACCCTCTGATAAATCTCTACACCATCTCATGCTCAGTAGGAAATAACACAGGAGTATATTTGGCCCAATTGAGAAACCCAATCTCATACTCTGAAACAGGCAGAGAACCCTGCTGAACACTAACAAATCCAACTCTGGTCTGAGAACTACTCGATGGACCCGACTTTACCTCTAGCTGGGAGGTATCCAGAAATAGACTCAGAACCCCTAACACTGAACCCTGAAAACTGAGGCAATCACAAACTCTGTGGAAACCTGGGCCGAACCCAGACCTTCTGGCTGAAGTTGAAGATTCTCAATATCAACCTCTAACTCTCTAGCCTGATGTTGTGCTGAAACTCTGGTAACATGCGCCAAAATACCATCCATATCTATCGATGACCTCGTGCTATCCATATGATAGAGAATGGAGTCAAACAAAATACTTAGAGGTTCATAGAAGTACAAACACACGACAAGGAGTCAAGAATAGACTTTTCTAAGAATGCCCTGTAAAATCCTGAAGATAAGATACCGATGTCTCTGCACTGATCCGCAGGACTTTACTAAACACTAAGCTCTTGTACCAATAATACTGATAAAACTAGGCTCTGATACCAATTTGTCACGACCCAATTTCTCAGGTCATGATGGCACCTACTATAACCCAACAGTAAGTAAGCCAACCCATAGTCCTGAACAGTGTATAGGAAAAGTGTATATATACAAGCCATCTCTGACACAACATAGAGTACATCTAACAATAAGAGGGAGGGTAGGGATAGCGTAAAACGTCAGGAGCCCACCCAAAATCTCTGATCTATAGCTGCTTCATACGATATATACACCAACAACGATAACTCGTACTATAACCTACAGGCTGTAGAAGTATAGTATGAATACTAAACACGTGGTACTCAGTAGACAACGGCCAACTGAGCTCCAGAAATAATGCAAGTATAAATAACACGTAAGGCATGAATATAAACCACGGGCACCTGTCCAAGAACTAAGCATAATAATGCTAATGGAGCAATAATGATCAACTATCCTATTATGACAACAACCAAGGCCTAAGGTGGAATACCGTATATCACTAGCCAATAAACAAATAAAGTGTGGAAGAAAGATATATTATAGTATACAATGCCAAAGAATACATATACGATATTAATATGCAAAGAAAAGAGGGATATACGGTAACACCATTTATATATATATATATATATATATATACATATAGGACTAGCTCAGTGGTAACAACCCGAGGGAATCACCCTAATATCTCAAGGTGCATAATCAAGTAGGAAAGTTAACTCTAGCATAACCAGGATCCCTAACCAGGCATGACTAAACATGAGATAACCAAACCATAATGTAACTCACTACAAGAGTAAAGGAATCAGAAATGTACCTTCAACTCGGGTACCAATCCACAATCACTCAACCACGAACTAACCATAATAACCAATAATAAAGTAATCGACTAGTCCGGGTAAACAAGTACCTAACCAAACCTCCATAAGCCTTAAAGGTTCACATAAACACTCAGCAAACAACTACTATAACTCGTACCTATACAACCCCCCATAAGACCAATAGATATAGGCGCTAAACAACTATACTAGTGATAGGCAATGCATATGAATGGATAAATGCAATAGAAACTGAAATGCCATAACCATATCGGGGACACCGAACTCGAATCGATTCCGCAATCTCAAACCATACTGTACCAAGTGTATACACCTCCTCCAGCTTATCTAGCTCACAAAGGTAGGACCTACGATGACCAAGCTTCTCCGGTACGATGACTCTCGAAAGAAGGGCCCCCCCAGGATATTCGGGAAATCCATATACACTTCTTGGTCCTGATCTAGGACTTCCAATAAACATCATAATCAATCTACTCAGTCCAATACCAGAGAGAGAGATATATAACATCAGTGCAAGGACTTGAACCGCGACTAAAAGGATATAAATTCATTGTCCGAGATCATGCTCGGGACTAAGTCATCATAATCATGTACAAAGGGTCGGAATATCCCTCGACCGAAGTAAATAGTAGTGATAAAATGAGTGGATAAATAATGAATCGGAATCATCCTTGGTCGAAGTTCTAAAACCTCATTTTTAGTCTAAAAAGCTCATAATCCAGTTAATAAGATGGTACGACTCCCGTGATAAAATGATCCATATTTAAAGTGAAAAATGGGAATAAATCCTTTTTTTTTGGAAATAGTAGTAAAATCAAGGTTTTGGTTGGAACCGTACCACTAAGTGAGCATGAATGCACCTAAAAGTATGCATTCCATCACTAATATCCAAACAATACCACTATAAGCGCCTAAGCGTCTGTAGTCTAGAATCATGTTCCCTTTTGGGATAAAATACTCACTTGAAGTCCAACTGGCATCGTAATCATGTCCTCGGGCCAAAAATACATAATCGACATAATAACGCCTCATAACTCGAGAAACCACAATAAATGAGGATGTAAAGTCACTAAAGAATTTAATCGGGGAAATACGATCCAATTAACTAAGTCGAATGGTAAACCTTATATTAAACGATCTTTAATCATCAACTATGGTTATCATTCTTATAAGCAAGGGTAATAGGTAATAGGATTCTATGGCCATAACAAGCAACCTATGCTAAGGTTTGGGTCACCCTTATACCCCGAATTCCCTAAATAGGTTAAGTCATGATATACTAGTCATAAGTCCATCCTATGATCTTTACCTATCATGCAATCTATACCATACACAATCTCATAGAGAAAAGTAGACCGAAGCCTACCTTGATGCCAAACCACAATTCTTGAAGTGTCCACATATAGCTCGACCTTACTCCATGATCTTGAATCGATGTCATACTATCAAAATAGTAACCTACACGTCAATACGAATAAAACGACACCCATATTGCAATATAATACTTCGAGCCCAAAATTGAGTCAATATGGGCCCTTGGGGCCCGCTAACGAAATTCCAAAATTGAATCAGTCACGAGGTTCCTCGAAGGACAAGGAATGTGTGCTCAAAAGTTAAGCACAAACTAGACACAAATCGGGGCCTAAATCAGTCCCCAAAGATTTGGATTTCAAAGACCTAATTTCTAAGAATTTACAATGAAATGGGACAGAATTCAATGGGTAAAATGACGAATAATGACCAAGGAGTGATGAGCTAACTTACCTTAGCTTCAATGGTTGAATCCCCACTCTTTCTCATTCATCAAGCTCTCAACAATGGGGGAAAAGGGTTGAGAAAATGAGAGAGAATCGGGTGAAGAAGGGGATTTATCAGCCTTTAGGTACCGCTAAAGCAGACTTTGACCGCTTAAGCGGTCACCGATAAAAGGGTTGAGGCTGCTAAAGCGGCACGCCGTCGATTAAGCGACGTCCACTTAAGCGGACAAGGGAGCGCTTATGCGGTCCTCGCTAAAATGGCCAAAGAAGCGCTTATGCTGCTACCGCTAAAGTGGTCAAAGAGCCGTTTTAGCGGTCATACCAGATATCAACAACAAGATTTTAGCTAAATCCAAAATGAACTCCGATCGAGTGTTTGGGATTCATTCGAAACCTCGTGCGTGCAAAGAAACTATGCTATCCTACCAAATTTTACATTCCAGACTCAACGGAACCATCAAAATTTCAATCCGAGATTGTTTTGATTAAATGTGGGGCCCATACCTATAGTTTCATTTTTCACCAAATCTACCCAATAGCCCAAAACGAGTTTGAAAGCCTCGGGACCCAGACCAAGGGTCCCCCTAGCCTAAAATCATCTTTCCTAAGCTGTCAGAATTTCCATCTGAGATCATCTACTAGGAGTTTTGGTCCGAGACCAAATCCTTAACAGCGAAAGCTCCAAAGTAGGGAAATGAGTATAAAACCCAAACGGGCTATCCGATAACTGAACCGACAGTTCTAACAAGTCATAAATGACCTGTACCTGCTATGGGAAGGCTTAAAATGTCGGAACGCATAAAAATCGAGAAAATGACTTGGAGGGTCATTACAAAGGAAAAAAACTATTCAAAAGAATCTTGGATTCCAATACAACAAACAATACTTATATTTGTTGGGCTATATACTATTAACCATGGTATATATACTATTGACCATGTGTTTAGATATAGTATTTATTATAGAATAATTGTTAAATCAATTTAATAAATCATATATTCGTTTATATGTCCGTTTACTTATATAGTAGATGATTTAGTGTATAGAGTTTTAGCTTATACACAGAGGATTAAATCATCGGTTCTTATAAGTACAAAGATTTTTGTTCACAATCTAGGATGGAAATTGGACAAGCCATCGGTATGATTGTAGCACAAGATTAAATGTAATTTATCTTGATTATGGGAACGGTGTAGTTCCGACTTCTTGTGCTAGTGCATTTTGTATGTATTGAACGGGACTGAGCAGAGATAGTTGTTTTAGACTGACTGGCAAAAACATATTCTCTAAACTATTAAATGTACTTATATTCTCAATCTTGATATAACTATTATGAGCTGTATATATTAATTATCGTTTTGATTTATTAAAAGGTGAGATCCTGAGATAGGTCAATATGCCTGGTAGATTGGATGATAATAATATATATTGGTGAAATAATAAGTTAGCTGATAGAATCCATGTCTCGGTATAGAGATTGATGATATGCCATTTTGAAAAGCTTATAAGTTTTCATTGTGTCAAATCTTGCAAGTGGATTTTATGAATCCGACACATGAAATAAGTTAAGCAATGCTCTAAAGGAAATTAATCATTAGATTGAATACGTCAGTAATTTAATTTATTGATTAGTATCTGTAATCTTAACATGGGGAATCACATAAGTGTTTAACGGGGAATTTCACAATATAAATAGAGGAGTGCAATTACGAATTTCTAGTGGAATGATTTGTAATTTATTATGGTAAGAATAATTCAAGTCAGAATTTTGAATTATTTCCATAATATGGAGCCTCAGTAATTAATTTTGTGGTCCCTGCAGTGCTCATATTTAACTAGAACTCAGAATCCTATTTTCTAGAGAAAAAGGAAAGAAAACAGGCATTTGTATTCTTGTCAGAAAATAAATGGGTTTTTGTTCTCCTTTTTGGACTAGGAAAGTATCTCTATAAATAGGGATTCTCCTAACCTAGAAAAAAAATCAGTTTTCTATTCCATACTTGCCCACCCAAGTATTGAGAGAGTTTGACTGTTAATTTGGGATCACTGCAGAAGACTGCAGAATCGGAGTCGGACTTGCTTGATGATCCATATTCACAAAGACTTGCTTGATGATACGTGTTCACGCTTCAAGAGGTATTTATCGAATTAAATTCCTCAAGTTTATGTGTTCTAGCATGATCGTATGTGTTCTAGCATAAACGTATGTGTTATCTATTATTCATGTAAGCAGTATAATTCTGGAATGCTTCCGCTGTACATAATGTTTTCCAACAATTGACATCATGAGCCACACTTGCATCTAAATAGATAACCTATATGATGTATATGTATGTTTGATTATATATACTACTAATGTTTTACATTGAAAATATTAAAAACGAAGAAAACCTAGATTGTTGGTTTTGTCGGCTACGACGGAGATGTCGTGGCGAGTTTGATCAAATAATTGGTTAAGGCTTTTCCAAGGTTTGTTTTTCAATCCATTAAAAAATAATACAGTAATCATAATGGGACGGAGCGGGCTGGTTCAGCGACTACCACAGAGAAATCGGTGGAGATCTTGAACGGGAAATATTGCCCTTCATTCTCTTAGATTTTTTTTTGACCAATCAAAATTAGTTTTTCACCGACGTGGGTTTGCACAGTCACTATAAGTCCATCTTGTCTACTTTGATGAGAGTGTAAACAAGTTTTTTTAATGAAAAATAGCAATTAAAGGAAACACTTAAAACATTTTAAAGTAGGTTAGATTCCTTTTGACTTTGCTATATATATATATATTCCTTGGTTAAAATAGTTAAACTTAAATCTCTCTATGTGGCGGCAGTGACATTATTGGGGTAGAAATATTCTCGACTTTGTTATATTATTAAAGTGGGAGTTTGACCTCTGGAATTTTTTTTCTTGAGAAAGATGAAATTTTGTTTGCCTTTAATTCACTTGATCCTTGTTAGTTGTCAATTGGTAGTATCAACCATTTTTTAATAAGCAGGTGTCATGCACTTATTATTTTATATGGCAGAAACCAATTTGAATTGAAATTGTTATGAGCGTTACTATATGGGCATTATATTTATCTTCTCATAGGCATATATAAATTGAGAATTTTGTGATATAATAAAAGGTACTACTAAAGTGGTTTGTTTATTTGCGGTCATTGAAATTCTTGAAGTTTTATACATATGAGATTACATCAATACATAAATTGAGAATTATGATTAATAAATAGGATCTACGAAAGTGATCTATTTATTTGAGTCATTGAAATATTTTCAATGCATCATATATAAATTGTCCTTGATGCGAGCATCTATTGGTAATGGTTTATCTAACGATAGTAGATGTACCTTAAGATGCTAGTAACGATTAATTAATTTATGAGAAGAGATATCGAGGTTTTCACTCAAAAGGAGAAAACGTAATATCTTAGATTCTCATATGTATATCTATTAATCGAGAGGACTATTTATTGTAAGGAGGTATTATGTGTCTTACCCAAAAGAACATAATGTATGCCTTGTGCTCATGGGATGATTATAAAAGTGATGTAATTTTAAATCTGATTATTTTAATCTTTGAATATACCTAAAATCGTAATATCCAGAATTTGGTCATAGTTTAGCGGTCATGAATTTCATGATCTTCGATTGACCTGAAATTTTATGGTTCCATCAGAAATCACCTCGTGAATGATAATGTTGGTTTTAGACATTTCGAGGTCGTTTAAATGGTTTTAGGTAAGCCGGATTAAAACTTGATTTAAATGTGAAAAGATGCATTCTTTATATCAGTTATATTTATGTCAGATTAAGAACATGATTACACATGATGAATTAACATGAATTGATAGATGATAAGAATGTAGGTCATATGTTTAAATCCTAAGATGCTTAAATCACTTGAATTCGAATTTAGTCATAGTTTTGGAGATGAAGAATTTTTATGGACTCCAATTGATCAGAAATTTGGTAAGTTCATTGGAAACAATCTATTAAGCAATAAGCACTGATATCTAGTGATTCACGTCATTTTTGGTGTTTTTAAGATTGTTTGGATGTGATTTAGGCCGTTCTTTTGGATTAAAGTGTGATTTAGTATGAAAACTAATCCTTTATATCGATTTTATTTATGTTAAATCTGGTACATGATTACATATGATGATTGAACATGAGTTGATATATGATAAGGATATAGATCTGATTATTTTTCCTTGAATTACATGAATTTGAGTTTGATCATAGTTTTGGAGTTAAATAATTATTTATGAACTCTGATTGATCTGAAATTCGGTAGGTTCATCAAAATTGATCTGACACCATTTTGGTATTCGAAGTCGTTTATATGGTTTTTGGATGATTTTATTTTTGAAAAATTAATTTTAAGGGAAAGTAACTCAGCTATGATCTAGTGGTGATAGAGATTTTTGTCTAGGGTCTTCATGACTAAATTCTAGTGAAGTATTAAGTTCATGTGCTGGCATAGACCTTCCTCCATATCGGATGAAATTAATACAAGTCACTAGATATAATCTTTAATATTGATAATCTGTATTGACTCTCCCTATCTGAGTAATATATGATTGAATCAATGGAATTAAGGATGATGAGATTGACATTCACTCTGTTTAATTATACAATATACTCTTCTTCTGAGTTAGCTTTTTATTCTATATTTATTGGAGTGAATATCTGACAATCCATATGTATGTTGCATGAATAGTTCTTTCTCTAACGAAATTTATTGTTCAAGATGCATGGACATTTATGTGGTGTGTTTTGAATTTTAATATTCAATGATTGCTCTTTTTTTAAAATGACATTGAGATTATGTAAATAGATTTTAAAATTTTGTTCTTTGTTCTTGATTCATGTATATTAGTATGCTAATGATAATATATGATAAGAATTATTGAACGGAAATATTTTAAATCTTATTTTGACCAAACAACATTTTCAACCGAATTGATCATGATTTTGGAATTCGAAAAAAAAAGAGAGAAGGAATTCTCTGATTGATCTGAAATTCGGGAGATTTATCGAAACTAGCTCAGTAAGAAATATATCTTTTTTTTTACGATTCGGGTAGTTTAGATAAATTTTTGGTCATTTTTGGTGATAGGGATTCTTCCCATAATTACCGAGATTAAATAGTAGTGAAGTATTAAGTTCATGTGCTGGCTTAGACCTTCCTCCATATCGGATGAAATTAATATAAGTCACTATGTATTTAATCGCTAGTTTTGATAATATGTATTAACTCTCCTAAATTCAGTAATATATGATTGGATCAATGTAACTAGAGTTGATTTTCACTTGACTTAAACTAACAATAGACTCTCCATCTGATTTAGGTCTGTAAAAGTTTATGGAGTGAATAATCAGTCATTGTATATATGTATTGCATGGGTAGTTCTCCAATCCCATCGATTGGCTATTCAAGATACATGAATACATATATACTTAATGAGCCCTGAATTTTATTATTCGGGTTATTCGATATATTATGATCTGTTTAATATGTTATATCTCAAGTTCTCTATAGACATTACCAACCCACTTATTACTGTTTAACAATTTCTTTTGACAGAGATAAGACATTAACCTAAATAATACATTGTATATGTGTCTTATGTTAGAAAGAATTTATTTTAGTTTCTAACTAAATAAGAGATGGATACTTAATTTATTTTTCTTGTAACTCTTGAGTTATTGAGTTTGATAAATATTATCTCTTGTTGTACATTGATGCATTGACTCTTAATTATTGCTATATCTCTCATGAATTGAAAAATATTAATCTGTCTCAAAAGAGAAAAATATTCTTTAGAATTAAATGAAACTTATCTTTACACTAGTGTCTATGTCATTTTTTCTAGATAGCACTTTGAGGTTGGTCAATATAATGGGCTTTAAAGTTCATTGAAAGTGAAGACACTACCAACTTGTAAGTCCTGTTAAGAAGAAAAAAAATGACTAAGAGACCTTTCCTCTTAAAATGATATAGAGGTAGTGATAAGTTAGAATTAATCCATTCTGATTTGTGTGGTAACATGAGCATTCAAGTGAGAGGTGATGTTGAGTATTGTGGAAAACTCACTAAAAATTACTCATGTTATGAATATATTTATTTGATGATTCATAAGTTTGAATGTTTTGATAAACTCAAGATATTAGAGACAGAAATAAAAAAAGCATCATGAAAAATATATTAAATCATTGCGATCTGATCGTAGTGGCGAATACCTCTTTGAAGAGTTCATTAATCACTTATCCGATAGATTGATTAAATTTCAATTGTCTACACCTGATACTCTATAATAGTTTGGTGTAAAAGAGAAAATATATAAACTCTTACAGAGATGGTAAGATTAATGATTGGCTTATTCATAGTTATTTCTTTTTCATTTTGGGATATGTCTTAAGAACTGTGTATTACATTCTGAATTTAGTTCCTTCCAAATCAGTATCCTTGACAACAATAGAACTGCAGATTTGACGTAAGTCTAGTCTATGAAAGGTTCGGATATAGAATTGTCTAGCACGCGTGCTGAAAAGGGAGGAATGGACAAATTGAAATTAAGAATGTATGTGCTTATGGGATATCCAAAAAGAATGAAAGAAGGTTTATTTTAACGTCCTAAAGAAAATAAGGTAATTGTTAACACAAATGCCAGATTTCTAGAAAAGGATCATTTAATAAACCATGTTCCTAGAAGTAACTAGTTTTACAGGAACTGATAAAAGAAATAACAAATGAGTCATCTGAAAATTCAAATGCTTAAGAACATCTACCCGACATGTCAGAATTGACGTTCCATTGCATTTAAGTAGTGGGAGAAACGTTAATAGACATAAAAAAATCTACTTTCTCAAAGTAGTGGGAGTGATGTGAGCAAAGAACACTTCATGAAGAAGTCATTAGTATTTCAGCACCGAAAGGTTTTGAAGAAAATGTTAGGATTCTAGAACATGAAAGTGTAAATATAGCAGTAGTACTTAGTGGTAGTGGGAGAATCATAACAGGGATCGATTTGTTGCTTATTCTTGAGAGAGTTTCATGATAGAACTCACACTCATGGAGTATTTTCATAGGATACTTGAAGATATAGTACTAATTCTATAGGTTACGACGAAGCACTACTAAATGAAGTTGCATAAGAGAACAACTTGGTAAGATCCTTTTGATAAGTAATATAAAAGAATTATCTGTGAAAGTTGTAGATGCGTAGTTAAGAGTCCAAGTGGGAGATTGTTAATTATATACTATTAACCATGTATTAAGACATAGTATTCTATCCAGTGTCAAAGGTGAAACATCAAAGTGGGAAATTGTTAAGGTATATACTATTAACCATGCGTTTAGATATAGTATATTATAACAATTATGATGGTTAAAAGTCTAAGTGGGGGATTGTTAGGATATATACTATTAACCATATGTTTAGATATAGTATATTATAACAACTGTAATGGTTAAAAGTCTAAGTGGGAGATTGTTGGGCTATATACTATTAACCATGGTATATATACTATTGACCATGTGTTTAGATATAGTATTTATTATAGAACAATTGTTAAATCAATTTTAATAAGATTTAATAGATCATATATTCGTTTATGTGTCCGTTTACTTATATAGTAGATGATTTAGTGTATAGAGTTTTAGCTTATACACAGAGGATTAAATCATCGGTTCTTATAAGTATAAAGATTTTTGTTCACAATCTAGGATGGAAATTGGACAAGCCATCGGTATGATTGTAGCACAAGATTAAATGTAATTTATCTTGATTATGGGAACGGTGTAGTTCCGACTTCTTGTGCTAGTGCATTTTATATGTATTGAACGGGACTGAGCAGAGATAGTTGTTTTAGACTGACTGGCAAAAACATATTCTCTAAACTATTAAATGTACTTATATTTTCAATCTTGATATAACTATTATGAGCTGTATATATTAATTATCGTTTTGATTTATTAAAAGGTGAGATCTTGAGATGGGTCAATATGCCTGATAGATTGGATGATAATAATATATATTGGTGAAATAATAAGTTAGTTGATAGAATCCATGTCTCGGTATAGAGATTGATGATATGCCATTTTGAGAAGCTTATAAGTTTTCATTGTGTCAAATCTTGCAAGTGGATTTTATGAATCCGACACATGAAATAAGTTAAGCAATGCTCTAAAGGAAATTAATCATTAGATTGAATTCATCAGTAATTTAATTTATTGATTAGTATCTGTAATCTTAACATGGGGAATCACATAAGTGTTTAATGGGGAATTTCACAATATAAATAGAGGAGTGCAATTACGAATTTCTAGTGGAATGATTTGTAATTTATTATGGTAAGAATAATTCAAGTCATAATTTTGAATTATTTCCATAATAGGGAGCCTCAGTAATTAATTTTGTGGTCCCTGCAGTGCACATATTTAACTAGAACTCAGAATCCTATTTTCTAGAGAAAAAGGAAAGAAAACAGGCATTTGTATTCTTGTCAGAAAATAAATGGGTTTTTATTCTCCTTTTTGGACTAGGAAAGTATCTCTATAAATAGGGATTCTCCTAACCTAGAAAAAAAATCACTTTTCTATTCCATACTTGCCCACCCAAGTATTGAGAGAGTTCGGCTGTTAATTTGGGATCACTGCAGAAGACTGCAGAATTGGAGTCGGACTTGCTTGATGATCCGTATTCACAAAGACTTGCTTGATGATACGTGTTCACGCTTCAAGAGGTATTTATTGAATTAAATTCCGCAAGTTTATGTGTTCTAGCATGATCGTATGTGTTCTAGCATAAACGTATGTGTTATCTATTATTCATGTAAGCAGTATAATTCTGGAATGCTTCCGCTGTGCATAATGTTTTCCAACAATATTTCCCTCTCCAAGACAAAGGAGGAAATAAAAAGGAAAAGTTACGTGGTGTAATTTTGTTTACAGAAAATAGATGTGTTTAGTTGGCTCTTTATCTGCACTTGCATTCCCGCTTCTTATTCATTGCAAAAATTTACTTAGAGATTAGTGGAATATATCGTTTGATGTTAGCGCGTATATGCATTAGAAAGTTGTAGTTTTATCACTCTCTATTGTGAAACATTTGGTATTTGGTACTAAGTAACGGTAAGACCTAATCTACATGCAGAATTCTATATGCAACTTACTATTGAACTGGCTCAAATTTGAAGGAGAAATGATAGTGCATCTTGATTGTTTCTTATTGGATGTGGATTTTTTTTATTGTGTAAGCTAAGAAATATGATACGTCAATAAATGACCGGTGCTGTTTTTAAAAATTATGGTTAGTCATAAAGTATAGATTGTTACTTCGGATCTCAAACATATTTCATAGATAGGTTAAACATAAATAAAATTATACAGAATAAAATATTGGGCCCATGCTCAACATGGGCAAAAACCATCTCGTTTTTTAGATACGTGAAGGATGTCTTTTGTTCAATGTGATGACACGTGTAATTTGAGTTTGAGGTATAGTTAAGGGGTGTTTATATCCATTTACTCTACAAATTTATTTTTGATTGCCCGCTAATATATTTCTCTCTCATTTTTAATTCATGAAACAATCCTATACATTTTTAATGCTTGGAAATGTCTAATAGTATCATATCTTTGTACAACTTCCAAGAATTTACGTATATTAAATAATGAGACATTTATCCATCATAACATCACCTAATTCAAGCTTATAACTCATTTAAGCTCATATATTAGATATCATCCTATTTAGTTCATTTGTTATATAATTTGAAATATTTAGGAGAGAAGACAATATTCTCTTAATTTATAATTTTGATTTTTATTGTTTGATGTTCAGAAACATATGTGGAGCGGTGTTCATATATATTATAATAGATTAAAACATTATTAGGTGTATTGAAGTAAAAATTAAAAATTTCATTGTCTGGTTTAATATTAAAAGTTTAAACTCACAAATGAATTTTGTGATTGATTGAAACTTTTGATAAATTAATGTTTGAAGTTTGTCGGGAATGTCGTTGTGGGGAACTTTAAAGTTATTCAATGAAGATTATCTTCATTCTGGGATGGAGTTTTATCTTTGAAATTTGTAGGAGGCTAAAATCAATTTTTGTATATAAGCAATTTTTATATAGTATTATACATTTTTATACAAGATTGATACATCATTTATAGTAAATGCATAATATTTTATATTGTTGTATATCTGTTTTAAGTATTGTTGCAAAAAATATTAGCCTATGTAGGTGTGATCTGAAAATATGACTACGTGAGTATAATGCGTTTATGTTAGGCTTAATAAATGTGTTTGTTGGACTGCTTATTTTTTAAAAAATGTCTCAAATACTGTTATATTTTGATGAAGTGTTTTCTCCATAAAAGGAACTATTGAACAGTTGAACTAATATTACTTTGATATTTTGTCACCATTACTAATAAAAATATGTAAACAAACTAGAATCTATTAATGGATAGTGTGTTAAGTTAAATACAATCTTACTACAGTTTGGATCACTTTCTGTTGTTATTTTCGATGTTATAAAAACTTATTATATGTCCTCAGAAACACAAGTTATAAAATATTAAAAATTATAGGATTCATGGGGCTTACGCCCCATCGCCTCGCCTTATGCCTCTTATATGAGGTCAAAAATATATATATTTAGTTATTATTTGCCTCATATTTAGTATTTTTATTTTTTCTTTTTGAGCATTGATTTTATGAATTGTGTTTAATATTATATCTTGATGTGTAGGATTAAAATGGTGTGAAGATGAAAAGAGTTGAAGCAAAAAAATATAAAAAAATGAAAGATTATAGAAGAAAATCAAGCAGGAAGCTTAATGAATTAAATTTATTAAAATATTAAAATTTGACCCTTAAGGGAAATAGGTGAATATCTGCAACGTGGCAGTAACAAACCAAAGAAAAGAGTTGAGCGGCGGGGAGAAAAACTAAAGCTTTGAGCGACGCGGCGCAGAGCAGCCCAGTACGAATTTTTCTGATTTATTTTGGACTCAGTTATTTTATTTGAAGTTTTTATCTATACCTATAAATATTCTATAAAATCAGTTTTTACACAACTTTTGACCTAGAGAAAGAGAGCAAGGAGCCTTTGTAGAGGGCGGAGAAAATTAGTTTCATCTTTTCTTCTTCATATTTATTTATTTTTACATTTATTTTTGGATGATTTATTGTAATTCCTCAATGTCTATTTGGAGCTAAACTTCTCTTTCTAGGATTATGATAGCTAATTAAATGATTGTTAATAACTCTTGATTTTATTTGTTTGATTATCATTATAGTTGTTCTTATATTCTTGCTTTTACTATTTTAAAGATTTGAGATTTTATCTTTGAGTCCGAAGTGAACTGACCAAGGGACCGGAGGGTTAGAACGAAGAATATAGGGAGTAAGATCTCTTCTTTAGTAAAATAAGGAATTGATTTAGTGGCTAGGATAGGAATATACCTAGATCACCTTACTTGGTTACAAAATGGGAAGATCAATAAATACAGTTGAATTAGATTCTCATATCCCTGCTCAACATTGTAGTTGTGAGACTAGTTTGAATAGATAATTAAAGTATGGCCATTCCTGAATCATAAAATCAACCCCTTAAATCAACAACTACATAACCAAATAAGTTGATGAAATTGATAGTTAACATGATTGTTAGTGAAATCATTAACCTAGATTGATTCTTTAACGACCTAATCCATCGTTACTAGGAAAATTCCTCGATATTAGTACGGGGTACGAGGATTAGCGGAATTATGTTCGTAAACTTGCATGGGGCAATGCAAGTCAAATTTTTAGAATTTAAAAGGTTATGGTCGAACTGACGTCAGCCCTCCATAGTAGAACTTATTTAGCTATAGCGGCATCGCTATAGCGACATGCCTCCAGCTATAGCGGTATGCCTCCCGCTATAGCAACATGACGCGACCAGAAACCCTCTTAAATGAATTTTATTTCTTTTATCCCCTTCAGTTGAAACAAATGACGTGGGAAGACTCCAAAAACCCTTAGGATTGCCTCCCATATCTTGGAACCATGGATAAGAGGTGAAAGGGGTGTGGATGGGTGCAAACCCATGGATTTTGGGGAGTAACGCGTCCGTGATATTAGCACAATGTTGGAATTCGCTCTGGTTCGTCTCTTGTATAGCTGGTTGACATCCAGGTAAGCTAAGGTTAATTGAGTAGTATAGATCCGGGTAAGAAAGCATGAACGTAATATAGATGGATGGGAGATTTCATGAATAGGCCTTCGGGCTCAGTGTTTAGATGGTTAAAATTGGTTATGGTGGAGCAACTTACTGGAAAGTGATTATATCATACTGTATCATGTTATGCTGTAGTTATCTTATAAATTGGATGGCATACTATTGTGGACTTGTATTGGGGTGCTTCAAAGGAGGAAATACCAGTAATTAGTCTAAATTCTTGAAGGAAGTGTTGATAATGTGTGGGTGTTGGGGATTTCCGAAGAATCTAGGGTGGTATAGTCATGTTTCAAATGAACTTATGTGTAAAGCTTGTGAATATTGCAAGTGTTGATTGATATCTTTGTTTTATATGATTTTGTATATCTCATTGTTGATTGTGGGATGTTTCGGTAATTGGACATTCTCACGGGATATTGATGGAATAAGATTGGCAGGTACTTGTGTCCGGGATAAGGTACATGGACAAAAATTTTCCCCTGCAGATCATGAATGGAGGGAGGTTACAATACTCTTAGCATGTATGTATAAGGTACAGGTGAGTTTGACGGTTCCATGAGTAAACTGGGTAATATATATATATATATATATATATATATATGTTGTATTTGTTGCTTGACTTGACTTGGTTTGACTTGACTATTAATTCTTGTTGATGGCTTGACTTGTCACCTCTTGTAGTGAAATGACAGTTGCGTTTAAGGCTGAATGAGGAATATTTGTATAAGTAGGATAGTGTGAGGACAGTTGTAAGTTATCTCTTAAGTCCTGATCAATGACTCAAGACCTTGTTGATGGCTTAGTTAACTGGGTGGAATATCCCTATGGTTGTTGGGTCTGTTTTTCTTAGAGTTTTGACACGGGTTAGGGTTATCTTAGATGTAGTTTTTTCTTTATGATTCGTGGTAGTCCTTGGTGTAAGGCTAGGCTTAGGGGTTCAGAGTAATGGAGCCGTAAGGGTTGGAGCAGTGTCTCGAGGTTCTTGACCAGAAAGTTTAGCAAAAAGTAGCTAGATCGATTGGGGTAAAGAAGGTTAATTTGAAAGTTGAGATGCATGTTCTCTTTTGAATATTTGTGTTATGTTTGTGTAATCCAATTCGGGTCGGGCAATGAGGCTTACTAGTACGTGTGGTTTGTACTGATACTACTCTTGCTATACCCATTTTGGGGTATAGTATTTTGTAGGAATTAGTATTGGTTTCACTATCGTCGCGGATAGTGATCCTCCAGTAGCTTCTACTCCTCTTATTCATGGTAGAAGTTGTGTCTGGTTTTACTTTTCACATAGAAGCTTTTGTGCCTGTTTAGACTAGATCCTAGGGTAGTCTATATTTTTCAGCATTTGACCTTGTAAACTGTGGTAATAAGATGAGTTATTGTTTTAATAAAGACTTCCACTTAATTCCCTAACGGGTGGTAAGGGGTTCTCCTATATAGGTAGATTAGAGTAGGTGCCCTCACGATCCGATGATTTAGGTCGTGACAGATTCATCCATTGATTTTGTAAGAATCCACTCTTTTCTTGACTAATTGTTCATTATTTATTTTATTTTTCATTTTAGTTTAGTTAATTTATAAATATATCTTGAAATCCACCACTTGAATAAATAATTAGCATTAGTCAAATTTAGTAAATATAGTTAATCGACAAGTCCCTACGGGTATAAAATTTGGACTTAAAAATCCTATATTACTTATATGACCGCGTACACTTGTGTATGCGTTTGGACACAGTAAGTTTTTGGTGCCATTATCGGGGACTTAGAAATTAATTATTTATCTAGGTTAGACTTTTCTTTTTTATTTATTTAAGTTTTTGTGTATATATATATGTGTGTGTGTGTATATATATGTATTGCATAAATATGTTTTTTTTGTGAGATTTTATCACTCTTATTGAGATGACATCTAAAAAGTATGGAGTGATTGGTACTCATCTTTTATTACTTCATGTCTTATTTGTGGAGGACCCCACCTATGAGAACATTTTTCAAATCCTATGATTGAGACTTTTATAAATGGTGTGGTGGTAAATGAAAAGATTGTTCTAAGTGTTATACCCTTCCCTTGAACACTGATTATGATGATTCTAATAATAATTGTTTTTTTGATAGTATGGATCCTTTCAGAAAATTATTAGAGGAATATGAGGGTTTGCTTAAGACAATTGTAAATGGGATGACACACTTCATGAAAGAAAGAGTTGAGCTTATACAAGAGGTTAGCATGTTTGGCTTGGATATTCACAACATAAAATTTGAGTTGAGTGCAAAGGTTGATGCGTTTAATGCACCACAAATTAGTGATGAGTTGTGTGAGAATGAAAAGATACTTGACCATATTGTCACTGTTGAGAATAGAACGTATGAGGATGTAAATAGTAATACAATTCATGAGTTAGGGTATATTGGACCTCATTCCTATTATTTTCCCATATTGTGCATACATAGTGAGATATTAATCGAGCCATCTAAGCCTATGGAAGAGTGTAAGGAGGAACAATGTGTCTATATTCTTGAATTTGTTGTGCCAAACCCAAAGAATTGCATTCCTCAATTAAGGGCCAAATGCAAAATATAATATCTATTATTTGATCCTTTAATATTTATACCACCGCCCCTTGAGAGGAGCAGAAAAATAGATGCAAAATTAGGGGTGCAATTAATACCCTCAAAGTGGAGAAAAAAGTGGTGAACGTAATGGTGTCGTGCCGCGACATTAAATAAGGCGCTTGTTGGGAGGCAACCCAATTAGTATTGTAGCTTTTTATTTTTATTCTTTTTATTTATTTTTATAGTGTCACTTTTTGGTTTGTTTTTGTTTTGGTAGATTTAAGGGAAGTCTGAGTACCCAAATTTGAAGCTAAAGAGCATGTTTGAGCTTAAGTGTGGGTGGTGCGTATGACCTTTGATGGAAATTGAAGAAACATAACGCTAGCTAGGCCCTAGAGGGGTTCAAGGAGTATCTTTAACACTCGTTTTATTTTGATTATTGCTTTGGGGACAAAGCATGATTTTAAGTGTGGGTGTGGTAGCTTCTGATATTTATTTAGGGCAAAGTATGCTATAGGATTTTTTTTTATTTTGAGTTGTTTGCTTTAGAAAAAAAATGAAATTTTTTACACACAAAAAAAATTATTTTGTTTATTAGATTAGAATAGTTTTTTGTCGGTTTTTAGTTTTTTTTCTCGTCTTTAGTAAAACATACTTTACCCACCCCTTGGTTTTTCTTTTCGATTTTTTCTAAGGGGGGCCCTTTGTACTGAGAGATTTTTTATTTTTTAGAGTACTTTTTTTAGGAGAAGTTTTTAGGAGAGAAAAGAAAAGACATTTTGATTTATTTGATACTAGCAATTTAGACTTGAGCTTGAGTAGTACTTTTCTGTGAGTGCTTGAGTGTATATAAAATAACAAATGTTTTGACACCTAGTCTCATGGTTGGACTCTGTATGTAGCTTATTTTTATTTTGTAGTTCGCTATGATCATGTCTGTATTAGGAGTGAAATTGATACATCTTGATTGATACTTGTGCCATGTGTGGTGAGGATTTACATATTCCATGTCTTGCATCTTAGTCTAGAACTTGCTTTGCATGTTATTAAGCGAAATAAAAAGTGTTGCTTTGTTTTGAAGATGATAATAGACTTTCTTTGATTTTTCTTGAGAAGTTTAGACTTTTCAGATATTATGATTTTTCTTGAGAAGTTTAGACTTTTCAGATATTATACCACTAGTTAGCCCTTTGAGCCTGTAACCTTTTGTTTGGTAGTCATATTTTTGCCTTGATCCTTTTATTAAATTCCTAGTTTTGGCACCCTGTGTAAGGACCCTACAAGTTATTTTCTTGATTTTCATGCATTTTCGGTATTTCAAACCTTACCACAGTGGCTACAGTCATTTATGACTTGCCGAAACTGTCGATTTGGTTATCAGACAGTTCATTTGTGTTTTAGGCTCATTTTTCTATTTTGGAGCTTTCACTGTTAAGGAATTGGTATCAGACAAAAACTCCTAATAAACACCTAGGATGGAAATTCTGACAATGCCGTTAGCTCTGGAATGATGATTTTAGGCTAGGAGGACCCTTGGTCCGGGTCCCGAGGCATTCAGAATCATTTTGGGCTATGTGGTGTAAAATAAAACTTTGGTTTTGGGGCCCATACTATGTCGAAACAACCTCTGTTGGAAATTTCAATGGTTTCGCTGAGTCCAGAATATCGAGTTTGGTATGGTAGAATTGTTCGTTTGTGCGTACGGGGTTTCGAACGAATCCCAAACCCCCCGATCGAAGCCCATTGGAACTAGCATTTTTGTTGGTTTTCCAGCATCTGGTGCATGCCATTTTTGTTCTTCGCGTTTGAGAGGTTTAGGCCGCGTTCGCTAAGGGTCAAACTCTCGACTGTCGTGATAACGAGCCTGCACTCTCTCATTCACGATGAAGGGTCAAGCTGAAACGATCCCTCATCTTCTTCGCATTCGCGACTCTTGCCGTCGAGTTTTCGATGGTCCGCCTTGCCAAGTCTTTGCATTCATGAGACGTTTCTCGCTTTCTCGATGAACAATTCTCCTATGCATCCCGATCATGGTCAGGGGTCCTCGTGATCGCGATGGGTAACCCCTGGGCCTATATATTATTGTCTCCCCCAATTTTCTCTCATTTTCCATGTCCCAATCTGCCATTATTGAACCCTAGAGAAAGGAAAGTTGTGGGAAATCGTCCATGAGGCTAAGGTAAGTTAATTTAATACCTCTTGATCATTTCCCATTGTTTCTGCCATCAAATTTTGTTATTTTCCTTGTTAAGTACTAGAAATTAGGTCTTTAATTTCTCAACTTTATGGGCTGATTTGAGCCCCGATGTGTGCTCAATTTTCGATCACACATTCATTGTCCTTCGATGGACCTCATGATGACTTCAATTTTGGAGTTTCATTAGCGGGCTCCACGGGCCTATTTTTTACCCAATTTTAGGTCTAAAGTTTTATATTGCAATATGGGTACACGTATTAACAGATGGATGATGTTTTTGATAGTGCGACATCCTTTTGGGATCATGGAGAAAGGATGTGTAATTTGTGGATGGTTCGAGGTTGCGGTTCAGTTTTGAGGTAGGCTTTCTTCTATTTTTCTATATGAGATTGTGTATTATATAGATTGCGTGCTAGGTAGGGATTATAGGATGGCTTTACACCTAGTAATACCATGACTTGACCTATTAGGGAATTTAGAATAGAAATGTGACCCGAACCCCATCCTAGAATAACCTTTATGGTTGTAGGATCCTAGTATACCAGATTATGGACTTGTTTGACCATAGATTGACATGAAATACCCTTTAGCATAAGAATCACCATATTACTTAGTGAATTGGGCAGTATTTCCCCGAGTAGATTCTACTAGTAGCATTATACCCTCGTTTACCTTAGTTTCCCACTTTATGGTGCCGATTACTGTTAAATATGCATATTGTTGGGCTCAAGGCCATGGTTACGATACCAGTTAGATGCCAGGTTAGTATTCTATCCTTTAAAAGGATGTGGTTGTAGCTTATAGATGCTTGGATTCATACGGTTGTATTGTTTGGATACTGGTGATGGCATGTATACATTTAGACACATCTATACCTTATTTAGTGGTACGACTCAGGTTAAACACTTGATTTTTCTACAATTTTCTAAAAGGAATTTATTCCCACTATTCTTAACTTTAAAAATGGAAGTCGTACCACCTTTATTATGGAATTATGACAATCTTCAACTAAATATATTATCCTGGAAATTCGACCGAGGCTGATTCCTGTCCATTATTGATCCACTCATTTTACCACTACTTATTCACTTCGACCGAGGGAGATTCTGAACCTTTCTATATTACTATACTGATTAAGTCTCGAATTTGATCTCGGGCAATGGGTTTAAAGATTTACATATATTCAATCCCGGTTTAAGTCCGACATTTCAAATTATATTTTATATATCTCTTCGGTACTAGATGGAGTATATTGGTTATGATGGCTTTTGGAAGTCTTGGATTGGGACCAGGCAGTATGTATACAGATATCCTGAGTCCCTTATGGGTTCCTCTGTCTAAGCTACGTGCCGGAAGAGGTGAGATTCATAGGTCCTACCTTGCGGTCTGGTAGGTCGAAGTAGGTATATATATACATGGTACGTTATGGCACTCTGTTGATATGGCTCTATTGGTTTTCATTACATTCATTCGTTCATATGCATTTCCTATCACCAGTATAATTGTTTGGCTCTTGTATCTATCGATCTTATGGGAGGCTGTATAAGTACAGGTTATGGTTGTTGTTTACTGATTGCTTGCTTATGCCTCTCTGGGCTTATGGGGGTCCGGTTGGGGTTATTGGTTTTTCGGGCTATTCAGTTACTTATTATTTAGTTATTATTGCATAGCTCGTGGCATGTTGGTTATGGTTTGGTATCCGAGGTTGTTGGTATGTTTCAAATCTCTTTTCTCGTATTATGGGGAGGTTTATCATTGTTAGATCATTTTATGATTACGCTTTTGGGTTAAAGGCCCTGATTATGCTAGAGTTAGCTCCCTTCTTGATATTGTAACCCTTATGACACTTGGGCTGTTAGGCCAGCTCCCTCAGGATAACACTTTCAGGCTTAGCTACTCCAGGACATATGTCTGGTGTCTTTCATAACATTATTATCTATATATATACCCTTCTTCATATTACTATTATATATCTCTTGTATATCACCTCCTTCGTACTTCTATTGTACATTGTATATTTCTTCATTCATTATATTATCTGATATGGATTAGCTATTTATGAAACCCTCTTCATCCCTGATTATTGGTAGTATCAGGTAGTTTACCCTTACTTTTCCATTAGCATGATTGTGTTCATCTCTTTAATAGTTGCATATAGCATATTTTCCTGCTCTTCATGTTATTTATACTTACATTATTTTTGGAGCTCAGTCAGCCGATGCCTTCTAAGCACCACGTGTTTGGTACTATACCTTCTGCAGCTTGCAGATAATAGTACGAGTCCTCACTGTTGATATGTACATCGTGCGGAGCAGCCATGGATCAAAGATTTGGGGTAAGCTCCCGACGTTCAGAGTGTTCCTGCTCTCCCTCTTATTGTTAGATTGATCTCTATTTTTGTATTATAGAGACGACTTGTGTATATTTACTCTGTATTTCCCTTTGTACTCCTATTTTATTAGAAGCTCTTGTACTGACTTCATCATGTTTTGGGGATTTGTCTACTTTCTTTTTGATTGCTTTTTTATTTTTATTTTTATTTAGTAGTGCTTTCACTTTTCTTATTAGTCCGCTACAAGCTGTCCCGAACTATGGGTTGGCTTGCCTACTTATGGGTTACGGTAGGTGACATCATAACCTAAGAAATTGGGTCGTGACAAATTGGTATCAGAGCCTAGGTTCACCGGCATTGTTGGTACAAGAGCTAAGCGCCTAGAAGAGTCTTGTGGATCGGTAAGGAGACTTCTGTATCCTATCTTCGGGAGGCTATAGGGAATTCTTAGGAAATTTTATTCCTTGATTCCTTGTCATGTGTTCGTACTTTTATGAACCTCTGATTACTTCTTATGACTCCACTCCTTCTAAGATGAATAACATGAGGTTGTCGATAGATCCGGACGGGACTTCTGCGTGTGTGACCAGAGTTTCAGCTCAGCATTGGGCGAGGGGGTTAGAAATTGGTATTGAGAATCTTCATCATCAACTAGTGGGTGTGGGGACATCTCGGGCTTTGGTAGAGTTTGTGACCGCCTCAGCTTTTGGGGATACCTTGTTGGGGATTCCGTCTTTTCGTGGATACTTCTCTGTTAGTGGTGATGCCTGGTGCATCGAGTAATTCTCAGGCTAGAGTTGGGTTTGTTGGCGTTCCGCAGGGATCTTTATCGATTTTAAAGTATGAGATTGAGTTTCTCGAGTGGGCCAGACATACTTCTATGTTATATGCAATGAAGCATGAGATGGTGTAGAGATTTATCAGAGGATTAGCTTTACCACTCCATTTGGCATTGAAGCATTTGATAACAGCTGGGTCTTCTTTCTCTCAGGTCGTTAATCATACGAGAGAAACATAGAGGGATTTGTATTGAGACTTATGGAGGTGGCGTTAAGAAGCCATGTCAGCAGTACAGTGTTAGTGGTATTCCTTCTGGAGGTAGGGATCCTCCCAGCAGAGGTCAGCATCACTTGCAGCCTATCAGGCCTGTATAGGTAGCACCTCAGATTATGGGTATCTCTCAAATAGGTCATGGTAGTCACAGTGGACAAAGTTCTGGTCAGATACTATGGGTTATTCGTTCTAGGTATTTAGGCCGTGGAGGCCGTACTGGGTCAGTTGGTGCAGTACATTAGAGATTTTTAGGGGTATGTTTTGATTATGGTGAGATCGGTCATTAGTCTAGAGAGGTCCCCAGGCATGAGTTGGTTAGCCAGTTGGGGTCAACTCGTATTTCTTGCCAGGTTAGAGCGTCAGGTTAGTAACAATAACAATTGTTGGTTGTCGGATTCGTGATCACTACGATAAAGGTACTAGGACTGTGATCCCCAAGATTCCTTAACTCCACTGGGTACTTGTGCTGGCAAACTGTCCCTCTGCGTTGCAAGCAAAATCTAACAAGATAGGTTTATCTAAACATCTCTCGACCATGGTTAGATTAATTTTACTCTTCTCCTCTCGATTTTCGAGTGTCACGCTACTAACCTTTGTTCTTGATCTTACATAACTATCTCTAATACGGTTCAAGTTATAAGATGAAGGTTGATAGCTTCAAATCTCTATTGTTATTCCGTTTTTCCAAGATCTACTTCTCTCTCTAGCAAGTTTAGAATACAGGCGAGTTTCCAACGTTTGCAACCGTTATAAGATCAATTATAATGAAGGAAATACCAATACATGCAGTCACACCAGTTTAGAATTGCATCTCACTTAACCCATTTTGTTAATTCTTTATGGTTCACACAACCCTAATCTACTCATGATTGGAAGAACACAAGAAGAATTCAATGATGAAAACATAATTATGAACTCACAAGAAGAATAAAACTCTGAAATCTCAATATAAATCAAAACCCTAGAATCGATGTTTTCGATTACAATATAAATGTGTTTATGAACCTCAAAACAATGTAATAGAGTATAAAAAAATGTAATAGACAACTCAAATAATGTAATAATAGCCTCTCTAACATAGGACATCATAGGAGTATTTATAGATACAAAAAGAATCCTATCCTAAAACACGTAGGAGAAAAAAGTCGACAACTTTCCACGGATCGTGACTTGAGGTCGTGGACTCAACCCATGGACCGTGGGTCCAGATCGTATGAATCAGGCATCAATGCACAATTGCAAAAGTTAACTTACGAGTCCGTAGGTCAAACTACGGTCCATGAGTCACGATCGTGGGTCACTTCTGTGAAATTCAACTCTGCTCTTTTGTCTTCAAAAACTTCATTCCAGTGTATGATTCTTCCCGTCTTCTCCATTTTTCAAACAACTAAGCATATATGCAAATGACATTATCCGAACAAATAGCAGCTAACAATGTAACCCATGTACTCTCACAACAAAGAAGTCCCATACACTCATAGTATACTAATGAATATCAACATAGGGACTGGATCAAAAAACTCTGTCTCACAAAGAATTTCAAATAGTGTGCGTGAAATACCATAGGCTTGCCCTTATTTTCTATGTGTTAGTTTTTTCGGATAGTTGGACTAGGATCACTATAGGACTTTCATCGGCTTGTAATGTAGGCTTGGGGATGGGTGTGGTACATATGGATATGGTGACTCAACCCTCATTGACACTACACTATTTTTGGCTCCAACCATTTCATTTTATTCTCCCTTATTTGTTTTTAGATTTTGAGTGTGGTTTTTCTTCATACTTTCAAAACACATTTTTCTTGTTTTTTCCTTTTTTTTTTCTTTTTGCAATTTCTTTTTATTTCACTCATTTTTTTTTCTTCTTCACACCCAAATCTGTTCTTTTTTTCTTGTTTACTAACCCCTTCTTCATACCCAAGTCAAAACTATGCACCCCAATAATAGCCACCCTCAACTTAGCCGATTTACCTGAGTTGAGGTACACAATGTCCAAGGAGGGACCAGGGCTAAGACAGGTTCATTGTAAGTCAAAATGGGAAGGTGAATAGGCTAATGAAAGAAATAGGTCAATTAAGGCTCAAAATTGGGATCAAGGGATATTAACTTCATTTGGTTAGGCATTTAGGTTAAAAATGGACTTATTCAAAAATGACCTATGATCCTTTCCTAACCACTATCCTATAACCTAGGCAATACTAACTGGGCAAGTTCTGGATCGTACACATAGAGTGATCTCGATAATGACCTCACGCACACATAGCACAGGGTTACACTATCGACTACTACCTATCCAGTTCATGCATTGCTATCCTGGAGTCATTCTACCTATAATACTAATGCCATAACAATATCCAACAGATGTCACAAACTATCAAAACTACACACACAGTCCAAAACAAAAATTTCAAGAGGGGTATCCATTAAACACATAAAAAGCATCATCACAATTTCAAAACTTGTTCAAAATTGGACTGCACTAAGGTCCCCTAGTATCCTCCTACTTAAACATGAAAACACATAATAATATAAATAATAACCTAAACATGCCGATTCTATTATAATAGCACTTTGAGGGAAAATATATACGACAACAAAACCCCCCAAGAAGACATATAGACCCACAAGTACAGCTGCCCTCACCAAATAAGCATGCATTGTCCCCAATGCATTAGACTGAAGTAAAATAAGGGAGTTAGGAACATAACTATGGCACCCTAGTTGCGTGGTTCTAATGTCGATAAAAATAACAAAAATCAAAGCAAATGTAGGAAGAGTAAGACACCTTGGGTTGCCTACTAAGTAGTTCCTGATTTAACATCGCGGCGCGATGTGGGTGTCTTTATTACTCAGACTTCATCAATATATCCCTTGGATTGTCCTCCAGGGTTATCTAAACTATTTATTTCCAAAACTACCCTCCTGTCTTTTGGCTGCTTCATAGTTCTGCAAATATTAAACTTGACTTCCTTATTATTCAACCTAAATTTCAGCTCACCTCGCTCCATATCCACCAATACTCTGTCGGTGGCTAAAAATGGTCTCCCTAAAATTATGGGCATCTCAAAATTGACCTCACAATCCAAGACAACAAAGTTAGCAGGAAATATAAAGTTTTCAACCTTGACCAAAATATCAAATAATATGCCTACAGGCTTCTTGATCATATGATCCCCCATCAATAACTGCATCTTTGTTGGCTCAAGGATTCCGAAGCCTAATTTCTTAAATATTGCTAGTGGCATCAATTTAATGCTTGCACCTAGGTCACACAAAGCTCCAGCGAAGTTAACTGACCCAATTGTGCATGGAATTGTGAAGGCACCAGAATCATCTTTGTTTTGCACAAGAGAATGGGATGTAATTGCACTAAAATGGTGAAAATCATCGACAAACTCATAACTGACAGTTCTCTTCTTCATAACCAACTCTTTCATGAACTTTGCATATCCCAGTATTTGTTCCAGCGCCTCCACCAATGGAATGTTTATAGAAAGTTTCTTCAGTATGGATATGAACTTATGAAATTTTCCATCCTCTTTATTCTTCTTCAAGCACTGAGGGAATAGAGGTTGCGTCTTAGGAATGAGGGTTAGCATTTCTGGGGCTTTCTTTTCTTTCTCATTTTCAGTATTCACCTTGTTTTAATCAGTTAGAGGCTCTTCAACTTCTTTCATGATCTCCCCACTAACAATTTTATTTTCATCCATCTTTTTCCTTAGACGTTGAGGGAAAGGTGGAGGAAGTTTTAGGAATGGAATATACTTCTTTAGAGCTTTCTTTACCTTTTTCATGGCATTTGTTTGCTCTTCCAGTGTAGCATTAACACCCTTAACTTGTTTGGGTGCATCAATAAAAGTCTTCCCACTTCTCGTTATGATAGCCATACAATAAATATCATTTTTTGGGTTCTGGATGATGTAGCTCGAAAGTGTACCTTGTTGATGCCGATTTAAACCTGTAGACATCTGCTCGAATTACTATTTCAGCTGTTTGATGGTGGTCGTATTAGACTCAACTTTTTGCCTTATCCCTAAAAGGTCTTCCTTGATCTCTTTTAGACAGTTTTCTTGACTCTCTGACCACTTAACGAGTTTTGCAAGTAGGGTTTCCATCCTTGAATTTCCATACATAGCATCACGATTTCCTGGTTGAACATAAAGGCCACTCTTATCTTTGTTGTCATTTTTTTGGCTCCAATCACCATACCGATCTCTGTCTCGATCTTTATACCCCAACTTGTTGTAATTATCACTGTAGCAGTTTCGACGTTAATTTCCTTGGCTCAAGTTCCAATTGTCTTGATTAGACCCATGGCCCTTGGCAAGGAAACCCACCACTTCTCTATCCAAATACTTAACTTCTTCCTCAGAATCTGAATCCTCATACCTAGGTGCTTTTCCTTGTGCACCTACCTCATTAATCTTTTCCATTCCTCCTATCGCAATTTGCTTAGCAAGTAATCTAATCTCAGTTCTTAGTTGTACTACTTCTTGAGATACAGTGTTATCTAACGCTCTTTGCTCTACTGATGCTCCAATGGCATAAGTTCCTATTAGTTGGTCTGCTTCTCGAGTGAACCAACCTCGATTGGTTTTAGTAATACGATCTAAAATATCTGAAGCTTGTTCCCATCTCAGACTCATAAATTCTCCACCAGTGATAGTATCTGCTACAGCCTTGGTATTAGCGTTTAATGCTCTGTAGAAGATCTCAATTAAATTTCGACCATTCATCCTATGGTTTGGAACATTTTGCAACTTATTCTTGAAGCTTAGCCAAGTCTCATAAAGTGCTTGAGAATGTAGCTGTCTGAAAGTATAAATTTCATCCTTCAGTTACAATATTTGGGAAGGTGGAAAAAATCACTCCATGAATTGATTCCTCAACTCTTCCCAAGTAGTGATAGAACCTAGTGGAAAGTCAGCCAACCACAAAGTTGCCTCCGTCGTAAGGGAGAATGGAAATATCCTTAATCGAATTACTTCTTGACTTATTCCTGGTAGATTGTACGAGGTGCATATCCCCATAAAATTCATCACATGCATGTTCGTATCATCATTCGAAAGGCCAGCGAACACCCCTTTTAAGTTTAATAGGTGGATCATAACACTTGTAATGTCGAATTTAGTTCCTCCAGGTAACTCTGATGGAATAATGGCACCAATTTCAACAGGATCTAAATAGGCCACATCCTCTTCTTTGGGATCATCATAAACTGGCACATATAGTATTTGTGGGGGTTGTTGTACCCTTGGTCTTATTTGTCTCTCTTCAAGAGAAGCAAGACGTTGTGCTACCTCTTACATTTCTTGATGATCTCTATCTTCTTGTCTAAGAGTTGTTTGTCTTGTATTCTCCTCAGTCGTTAATCGAGCAGTGATTTGCTCTGCAGTTTCATGACCAATCAGACGAATTTGTGGCTGGATAGGTATATTCACATTGGCTGCGGGGTCCTGAACTCTGTAAGTATTCACTAATCTTCAATTATTCCTTAGCATTTTTTTCTATTTCCATATCAAGTGGAATCATGGGATTGCCTTGACTCCTAGTGTTGGGAATACACTGGCGTACACCCTACGAATATTAGGAAAATAATAATTTCAACAAAACCAACACTTGAATAAATATGATAAATCAACTCTATAACCGTATTCCCCGGTAATGGAGCCAAAATTTGATGTTGCCTAAACTATACCTCCAGGAAAGTATAACGCGGTCGTTGTATCAAATATAGAACCCAACTAGGTTGGGGTCGATTCCACGGGGAATAGGACGAAGTTCTATCTAATGCTTGTCCGAGTGATTGGAAAGTAAGTAAAGGGGGGGGTTGTAAGCAAATAGTAATAGTAACAATTGTTGATTGTCGTATTCATGATCAATAAGAGAAACACACTAGGACTGTGATCCCAAGATTCCTTAACTCCACCGGGAACTTGTACTGGAAAATTATCCCGCTGCGTTGCATACAAAATCTAACAAGATAGCTTTATCTAAATGTCTCTTGACCTTGATTAGATGAATTTCACTCTTCTCCTCTTGGTCTCCAAGTGTCGTATTACCAACCCTTGTTCTTGATTTCAAATAACTATTCCTGTTATGGTTCAAGTTATTTGATGAAGGTTGATAGCTTCAAATCTCTGTTGTTATTCCCTTTTTCCAATATCTACTTCTTTCCCTAGAAAGTTTAGAATCCAGTCGAGTTTCCAATGTTTGCAACCGTTAGAAGATCAATTATAATGAAGGAAATACCAGTACATCCAGTCCCACCGATTCAAAATTACTTCACACTTAACCCATTTCATTAATTCCTTATGGTTCATACAATCCTATTTGAGAGATTTAGCTACTCATGATTGCAAGAACACAAGAAGAATTCAAAGATGAAAACATAATTATGAACTCATAAGAAAAATAAAACTCTGAAATCTCAATATAAATCAAAACCCTAGAATCGATGTTTGAGATTACAAGATCAATGTGTTTATGAACCTCAAAACAATGTAATAGAATCCAAAATAATGTAATAGACAAATCAAATAATTTAATAATAGCCTCTCTAATATAGGACAACATATGAGTATTTATAGGTACAAAACGAATCCTATCCTAAAAAATGTATGAGGAAAATGTTGGCAACTTTCCATGGACCATGACTTGAGGTCGTGGAGTCAACCCATGGACCATGGGTCCAGATCGAAGGAATCATGCATCAATGGACAATTGCAGAAGTTGACTCACGACCTTGACCCAAGGTCCGTAGGTCAACCTACGATCCATAGGTTAACCTACGGTTCGTAAGTCATGACCGTGGATCAGTGTTGTGATTTCCTTGAGGTATAACACTTGGGTTAAAGTCCCTTCCCTTTGGAATATTGGCCTTGTTACGGTGCTAGAGTGGTATTGGTTGTTGTTTTTCATTTTTGGTGCCACCTGCCCTTATACTATTGTTATTATTATTATTGTTGAACGTTGATTAATTCTTACTTGATAGATGGATTGACAAGCATTATCTAGTTAGTATTTCACTTCTAGTACCTGTTGTTGGTTATTCCAAAGTTTGTTAGTCCGAATTGTTTAGTTTCTTGACTTTGGTTTTGGTGTTGAGATGGGTACTCTGTTCTTTCTAGATGTGGTTCATGGGTTAGTAGAGTTATGTTTGTTTCAAATGGGTGAGTTTAGAAATTTCTTAGTTCGGTATTGGTTTAACTAAATTCAGGCTAAGATGGTATTTTCTGAGTTGCTCGAGATTTGGCTACCATTAGTACTGTTTGTAGCCTTAGTGAGTTCTTGGTTATGCCTTGATGGCTATGCCCTCACTGGATGTGGATTTGATTTCTCATATCTTTAGCATGTGGTTGTCCTCAGTTGTTAGTATATTCTTCGGCAATATTTCAGTTTCATCCATTACAGGAATTGCTGGGTATTTGACCTTAGTGATATCTTGTTGGCTCTAGTCGTGGTACTTGAATCTTGTGAGTGGCGGCTTAAAAGTTGTAGTAGATTTTGGAGTGTGGATGCTTACTCGTTAACATGATTAATTTGGATAGTTGAGATCGAGTGATTTAGCTTTGGTGTTGAGATTATAGATGTGGATTGTGTAACTTGGTTGCAACCCCATTTCCAGGTTTTGATTCAGTTGAGCATTTGTTGACAGGCTGACTAAGCCTACTTACTACATACCAGCTCAATCTTCTTTAGTTCAAAGAGATTATGTTAGCTAAATGCTCAGAGGATGGTCCGTCGGCACATGGTATTGGTTTCTACTGCTTTTCACCTCAGTTGCTCAGTTGTCCTCAGAAATTTTGAAAGTGTATTCTGGTTGAGCTTAGCATGATTTCACCCACAGTCGGTGGGGCATTCTAGAGCGGATCATTCAGTTTTGAGAGCTTGTGCTTCGGATTCATGGCTATTGGCTTCAAGGGACATCCAAACTACTAGTTGCTTGGCAAAGATAGCAGACATTGGTCATCACCATTTGAGTATTTAGATGAAACCTTATGAAGCATGGTTCATATGCTAGTCTATATGAATTTTCAATGGGTCAGCTTTAGTCTTTCGAGATTAGTGTGATGTGATTATATGGGTAGGACTCGGATGATGCTAGGGAGATTCTGTGCAGTTCACAGTAGACATCAAGTTTGGAAAGGCAAGAAAATGTTATATTTAAAGTTTGGAGTTAGCGGTATGGTTCATACCTTGGGTCGTCTTTAGCCTGGTTGAGTATCTACTTGGTTGTGCTTGTTTTGGTATGATGTCAGTGCGTGTGGTTTGGGTTTACATGCTTTAGTTATGTTTGGTTCAGTTGGGGGCTAGTTGGTTGTTGAAATTGAGTTTCTGGCATTTCAGAAAGTGAAGTAAGGAAGATGGCAAAAAAGGGATACCTTTGGTGAAATCCCTTGAAAGCATTGGTTTTCCTTAGAGATTATATGGGGAGTCTTCCTAAGAGAATGTGGGCCCAGTATCTCATCCTTTTAAGCTTATGGGATCCTTCGATCCATTGACTTTCGCTGACAAAAGTCCTTTTAGTAGTTGATATTGTAATGAACCTCCAGGTTATTTTATCAATTTTCATGCGTTTTTAGTATTTTGAGCCTTCCCATAGTGGCTATACCATTTATGGCTTGCCAAAACTGTCAGTTTGGTTATCGGATAGTCTTTTGGGCTTTAGGTGCATTTCCCTATTTTAGAGCTTTCATTGTTAAGGAATTGGTCGCGGACAAAAACTCCTAATAAAAGGTCTCAGATGGAAATTCTGACAGAGTCGTTAGGTCTGGAACATTGATTTTAGGCAACGGGGACCCTTGGTCTGGGTTTTGAGGCTTTCAAACTCGTTTTGGGCTATGAGGTAGATTTCGTGAAAATAAAACTATGGGTGTGGGCCCCATATTATGTCAAAATGACCTCTGTATGAAATTTGATGGTTCTGTTGGGTCTGGATTGTTGAGAAGGTATGGTAGCATAGTTTATTTGCTCGCACGGGGTTCCAAATGAATCTTGAACCCCCTAATCGAAGTTTGTTGGACTTAGCATTTTTGTTAGTTTTCTAGTATCTGGCGTAGGCCATTTTTGTTCTTCGAGTTCGCGAGGTTCAGGCTGCATTCACGAAGGGTCAAACAGTTAACTGTCGTGATCGTGAACGTTCCCTCTCACAATTGCGATAAACGGTCAGGCCGACCTGATCACTCGTCTTCTTCGCGTTTGCTACTCTTGTCGTTCCGTTCACGATGGTCTTCCTTACCAAGTCTTCGCGTTCGTGACATATTTCTAGAATTCACGATGAAAAATTCTCCTATGCATCATGATTGCGGCCTGGGGTCCTTGCGATCACCATAGGTAACCCTTGGGCCTATTGTTGTCTCCCCCAATTTTCTCTCATTTTCCATGTCCCAATCTGCCATTATAGAACCCTAGAGAAAGGAAACTTATGGGAAATCATCCATGAGGCTAAGGTAAGTTAATTTAACACCTCTTGATCATTTCCCATTGTTTCTCCCATAAAATTTCGTTCTTTTCCTTGTTAATTCCTAGAAATTAGGTCTTTAATTCCTTAATTATGTGGGCTGATTTGAGCCCCGATTTGTGCTAAAATTTTGAGCAAGCATTTCTTGTCTTTCTAGGGACCTCCTTACGAATTAGATTTTGGAGTTTCATTAGCAGGCCTCATGGGCCTATTTTTGACCCGATTTTAGGTTCAAAGTTTTATATTGCAATATGAGTATCATTTTACTCGTATTAATGTATAGATGATATTTTTGATAGTGCAACATCATTTTGGGATCATGGAGTAAGGAAAAGCAATTCATGAATAGTTCAAGGTTGCGGTTCGGCATCGAAGTAGGTTTCGATTTACTTTTCTCTATGAGATTGTATATTGTATAAGTTGAATGCTAGGTAGGAATTATAGGATGGATTTATACCTAGTAATACCATGACTTAACCTATTTAGGGAATTTAGAATAGAAATGTGACCCGAACCCTAGCCTAGAATACCCTTTATAGTTGTAGGATCCTAGTATACCAGATTGTGGACATGTTTAACCATAGATTGACATGAATGACCCTTTAGAACAAGAATCACCATATTACTTAGTGAATTGGGCAGTATTTCCCTCAGTAGATCCTACTAGTAGCATTATGCCCTCGTTTACCCTAGTTTCTCAGTTTATAGTGTCGATCTCTGCAAATTATGCATATTATTGGGCCTGAGACCGTGGTTACGATACCAATTGGATGCTAGGTTACTACTCTATCCTTTGAAAGGATGTGGTTGTAGCTTATAGATGCTTGGATGCTTACGATTGTACTGTTTAGATACTGATGGTGGTATGCATATATTTAGACGCATCTACACCTTATTTAGTGGTACGACTTTGGTTAAAACTTGATTTTTCTACTTTTTTCTAAAAGGGATTTATTCCCACTTTTCTTAACTTTAAAAATGGTTTATTTGAAAATGGAAGTCGTACCACCATTATTATGGAATTATGACAATCTTGAACTAAACATATTATCTTGGAAATTCGACCAAGGCTGATTCCGGTCCATTATTGATCCACGTATTTTACCACTTCTTATTCACTTAAATCGAGGGAGATTCTAACCCTTTCTACATTACTATACTATTTTAGTCCCGAATTTGATCTCGAGCAATGGGTTTACAGATTTATACATATTCAGTCCCAGTTTAAGTTAGACATTTCTTATTAAAATTTATATTTCTCTCCGGTACTAGACGAAGTAGATTTGTTATCATGGTTTTTGGAAGTCCTGGTTTAAGACCAGGCAGTATGTATATGGATATCCCGAGTCCCTTATGAGTTCCTCTATTTGAGCTACGTGCTGGAAGAGGTGAATTCATAGGTCCTGCCTTGCGGGCCGACGAGCCAATGTAGGTGTATATATATGTGGTACGTTATGTCACCCTGTTGATATGACTCTATTGGTTTTCATTGCATTCATTTGTTCATATGCATTGCCTATCACCAGTATAATTATTTGGCGCTTGTATCTATCGGTTTTATAGGGGTCTGTATAGGTATAAGTTATTGTTGTTGTTTGTTGATTGCTTGTTTGTGCCTCTCCAGGCTTATGGGGGCCCGATTGGGTTTATTGGTTGTCCGAGCTATCCGGTTACTTATTGTTTGATTTTATTACATAACTCAAAACTGATGGGTAATGGTTTGGTATCCGAGGTTGTCGGTACATTTTTGATCCCTTTCTCGTATTATGGGGAGGTTTATCATTGTTAGATCATCTTATGATTATGCATTTCGGTTAGGGACCCTGATTATGCTAGAGGTAGCTCCCTTCTTGATATTGTAACCTTTATGATACTTGGGTTGTTAGGCCAGCTACTTTAGGATAGGACTTTCAGGCTTAGCTACTCCAGGACATATGTCCGGTGTCTTTCATAACATTATTATATATATACCTTTCTTCCGTTTAGTATTATATATCTCTTGTATATCACCTCCTTCGTACTTGTATTGTACATTCTATATTTCTTCCTTTATTATAATATCGGATATGGACTAGCTATTTATGGAACCACACTTCATCCCTGATTATTGGTAGTATCGGGTAGTTTACCCTTACTTTTTCATTAACATGATTGTGTTCATCTCTTAGATAATCGCATGTAACTTATTTTCATTCTTTACATGTTATTTGTACTTGCATTATTTGTGGAGCTCAGTCGGTCATTGCCTACTGAGTACCACGTGTTTGTTACTCATACGATACTTTTACAGCCTGCAGATCATATTATGAGTTCTTGCAGTTGATGTGTGCATCATGTGGAGCAGCCATGGATCGGAGATTTGGGGTGAGCTCATGGCATTCAGAGTGTTCCTGCTCTCCCTCTTATTGTTAGATTGATCTCTATTTTTGTATTTCAGAGACAGCTTGTATATATTTACTCTGTATTTCACTTTGTACTCCTGTTGTATTAGAAGCTCTTGTACTGACTTCACCAGAGTTTGGGGATATGTCTGCTTCCTTTTTGACTGCTTTCTTATTTTTATTTAGTATTGCTTCCACCTTTCTTATTAGTCCGTTACTAGCTGTTCCGGACTATGGGTTGGCTTGCCTACTGGTGGGTTATGGTAGGTGCCATCATGACCTGAGAAATTGGGTCGTGACACCCTGCTTCCTTGAGCACTGTATCATAGACTGTGATAAATTTGATAAATCTAAAAAAATGAATGGTTGAGTGTAAAAAATGAGTAATGATAGCTAGAAAGTGATAAAAAGTCCCTCTTAGAAAGAATGTGACATGATAAAAATGAGAAAAATAAATTACTTGAAAAAAAAAATGAAATGTTCTTGATAAGATGAAAATACTAGTGAAAATAATTGCTGAAGAGAGGGTTGAAAATAAAGAGAAGAAAATAATGGGTGATGAAGTCTAAAAAAGTGCAAAGCGTTAAGGGAAGTGTAAGTCACTATTATATAGTTTTTCTACCCATCCCTTAGCCAACATTACAACCCGTTAAAGTCCTGTTTGATTCTATTCGAGCATGCTTAATTAGTGGAGATGTACATAATGGGCAAGCTTATGGTTCTTTATGCGTACATTTGAATTCTTTTTAAGTGTAAGAGTTGTTGTTTGATGTTAAGTCCTTAATTTATATTTAATCATTTGAATTGAGAGTGTGGACTATTTCTTCTAGTGTGGGCACTTGTTTCATGATAGATAGGTGATGTATTAACTTTCTTTGACAAGAATAGGTGAGCAAGCTTAAATTTGATGAGTTAAAGTTCGTCTTTGAGGTTAGGAGGTTAGAAGTTTGTTGTTTGTTTGTATTTCTTACATAATGATCAGGAAGTGTACTTGATGTTTTCAGTATTTTTATATGGCCAAATTGTTTGTATCAACCAAAGTGGTGGTGTTTTATAGCTTTATTTATTGACATTAGTTTTAATGCTTACTCGAGGAAGATCAAGAGTCTAAGTGTGGAGTGGTGATGTGAGGTCAAAAATATAAAATTTTAGTTATTATTTGCCTCATATTTAGTATTTTAATTTGTCCTGTTTGAGCATTGATTTTATGAATTGTGTTTAATATTATATCTTGATGTGTAGGGTTAAAATAATGTGACGATGAAAAGAGTTGGAGCCAAAATAAATAAAAAATGAAAGACTATTGAAGGAAATTAAACAGGCAGCTTAATGGATTAAATTTATTAAAATATTAAAATTTGACCCTTAAGGGCAATAGGTGAGTATCTGCAATGTGGCAGCAACAAACCAAAGAAAAGAGTTGAGTGGCGTGGAGCAAAAGCTAAAGCTTCGAGCGACGCGGCACATAGCAGCCCAGTCCAAATTATTCTAATACATTTTGGACTCAGTTATTTTATTTGAGATTGTTTCCTACACCTATAAATATTCTATAAAATCAGTTTTTACACAAGTTTTGTCTTAGAGAGAGCATGGAGCCGTAGTGGAGGCCAGAGAAAATTAGTTTCATCTTTTCTTCTTCATATTTATTTATTTCTATATTTTTCTTTGAATAATTTGTTGTAATTGCTCAATATCTATGTGGAGCTAAACTTCCCTTTCTAAGATTATGGTAGCTAATTAAATGATTGCTTAGTAACTCTTGATTTTATTTGTTTGATTATTATTATAGTTGTTCTTACATGCTTGCTTTTACTATTTTAAAGATTTGCAACCTTTAAGATAAATCTTTGAGCCCAAAGTGAACTGCAACAGAGGGTTAGAACGAAGAATATAGGGAGTAGGATCTCTTCTTTAATAAAATAAGAAATTGGTTTGTGGCTAGGATAAGAATATACTTAGATCATCTTGGTTACAAAATGGGAAGATAAGTAAATGCATATGAATTAGATTCTCATATCCCCGCTCAACGATTTAGTTATTTGACTAGTTTGAATAGATGATTAGAGAATAACCATTCTTGAATCATAAAATCAACCCCGTAAATCAACAACTAGATAATAAAATAACTTGATGAAATTGATACTAAACATGATTGTTAGAGAAACCATAATCCTAGGTCGATTCATCCATTGATTGTGTAAGAATCCGTTCTTTTCTTGGTTAATTATTCATTAGTTATTTAATTTTTATTTTTAGTTTAGTTAATTTATAAATATATCTTGAATCCACCAGTTGAATAAATAATTAACATTAGTCAAATTTAGTAAAATAATTAATTGATAAGTCCCTGTGGGTGCAATATTTAGACTTAAATATCCTATATTACTTGTACGACCGCGTACACTTGAATGTGCGTTTTGACGCAACAGCCCCTACCTTTATAAACACTGTCTGAGATACACACAGATACTGTAAAAAAATTTAAACCTATGTTGCGCCCTATAATTATGGTCTAAAGCTCCTACATTTTTGTGGTTTGCCCAAATAATTTCTTCGATGAATTTTTTTTTAAGGACACTGATTCTTGTCGTGCAAGGAGCTTTTTTTGACGTTATATTGCTCATCTGCTTGCTGTGAATTGTGATTTTGTGTACAATTTTTACTAGATTACTACTATATTGTCCTTGTCCCTTGACTTCTTGTGTAACACCCCGTACATTTTAGAACCTAGTTGATTCCCGTAATGTTCATGGAAATTAAACATGGGAGTTTTGAGGTAATATACATCAAATCTTTGGTGGGCTTAATTGAGGCCCAAAAAGTGAGCAAAAGACATGGCCCAAGAGGGATAAAAAGACCCATTCATAATTGGACCCAATAAACATGTCATCTTTGACTAAGAGTGGGATAAGGATGAATAAATGGGACTATATAAGGATGAAAAATTCAGCATTTAATCACCATTACACACATGTCCAAGTCTAGAATTTTCCAACAAGAATATCTCTTTTTTCTTTCAAACCCTAAGCTACCTTCCTCTTTGGAAAAGATCATCCATTTCCAAGCTTTGGTAAGTATTTAATCTCATGGTTTAATATATGATATGCATGGAATATGGTGTAGATTATGTTGGTTATGTTGATAAAGTATTGAGAAAGTCATTATGTGTAAAATAGTCTATGTTTGCTAAATCGGTAAAGGGTTTTGCCTTGTAACTTGAAAGGAGACTTGTGATCTTGAAGAAAGTGGACTTGATGGATTTAATATTGACATGTGAGATGTGATTATAGCCTCAACTTGTTTATTCTTGTACATAATGTTTGGAATTTTTATTTCAAAATTGGGTATGGAATTGGTGACGTATGGAAGAAACATGTAGTTTGGTGATGTTTATGTGCATTGTGAATCCATGGCTGTTCTTTAGCATCTAATATGATCTAAAATATGTTATGAGAAGCTTAATTATGATCATGGATCATTCATGGCAAAAAAGGACCCTAAAATGACCCCGGAGGCTGAAACGGGAACCCGCCCTCGAGACTGGAGCACCTGCGGGCGCAGGTGCCTCTGGCTACTGCCAAATGGAACCTGTGGACGCAGGTCAGCCACCTATGGCAGGTCAGCCCAAAACTCCGAATTTATTGTTTTTGCATCCCTTTGACCCCCCGAAACCCCTATACCCTTCATGGATGCAATTATCAACTTGTGATACCTTTTGAATGACTTTAAAGGAGTATCCCGGAGGTATTTTGGATGGTATCAATTATGGATTATTGTTCATGTGTTGTTACGGAAGATATTGAGATGACTTGAAGGAGTAATTGTGACGTAGTGTTAATATGGGAGTATAAAGGGTAAAGTTGGTGTGAAACGTTATTGGTTTGTGATGCCTTGGTCAATGTGTGACATGTTATGGTATTTTTGGTTTGGTGATGCAATAATTGTAATATAAGAGGGGGAAATGACGTTATATGGTAGTCATGTAATCCATTGTCATTTTATGCACTTGTAACATGGTTAATGGTTGACTTGAGCTTCGTAATATACTTGTGTTTTAGAGTAAAACGTAAGGAAGAAGCTGGATTAATATAGGATTGTGTATTCACATTGGGAATACAAGGTATGTAAGGTTACCCTTTCCATATCTTTCTGCAGCACATATTAGTCACGTTGACATTGTACCTATTCTATTCCAAAATGCTCAAAGGTATCCCATCTCCGGTTATTAATTATTGTTACTCACATGTTCCTTATTCATTCATCAATTGTGATTCACATGACTCATGTTCTTTGGTTAGTGTTCCAAGTTCCAATAATGTTACAATTATCGAAAGTATCAATTTCTCACAAACAAAGGTATCAATCTCTCATAAGTGAATGTATTAATCCCTCATGAGTTGTAACACCCCGTACTTTATAACCTCACTTGATACCTTGGGATCATATCTACATAGGTGTTGAGATGCCATGCATATGTGTTTTATAGTGTTATTGGTAAAACATTTGATATCGGACTTAACATGTGCGATGAGATCTTCGTAGGAGGTGTGTTGCGATTTCGTGGAGCATTTGGGTAAGAACTCGTACACATTCAAACCTCATTTGGTGACTTTAAGTCATGTTTAATTGATGGTTAATATCACTAAGTAAGTATTTTGTAGTGTTTTGATAAGGGATTGGACGATACGTAAACATTGGATAAGTGGCCGGAAATTTCAGCAAAGTGCTGAGACTTGCGCCACTACCCTGTTTCAGGGGTGTGGCGCAAGCCACCTGCAGCCCAAAACTTCAGATAAGGCTGCAATCTTGCGCCACTACCCTGTTTCAGGGGTGTGGCGCAAGGCACAAAAATTATGCCTTTCCGGAGTCGTTTCGTAATGCAATTCTACGACGATTTCTAGATGGTTTCTTTTGATTCTTTGGAGTTATTTGAGCATTGTTAAAGATTCAAACACTTCAATATACTCCTACATACTCCTACATGATCAAATCATGAAATGTGAATAGTGATCCAAAATGTTCAATGAAGCCAAGGGCGACTAGAATTCCAATTTTTGCGCTCGAAAGGATGAATGAGAATTGTTTAAAAGAATATTGTAGTGACATGATGGAATTAAGTAAACATGAGATATATGGTGAATAATACATGGAAGTTTATGGATATGTGTTATTGGGCCCAATTTGAGGCCCCAAATGGAAGAAAATACATGGGCCCAAAGGCAAAAATGACCCATTCTTTCAATAATTGACCAAGTGAACATATCATGTAATGCCAAGTGTGGCTAAGGCTTCCTTGAGGTCTATATAAAGTCCCCCAAAATCAGATTTTATTTCCCAAAGTCTCTCATCACTTTTGGAGAATATCACAAACATTTCCTTTATTTCCAAACCCTAAATCAAATAAACCCTAAGGCATATTTGGACAAGATCATCCTATTCCAAGCTTTGGTAAGTGTTTATTTTCATGGATTAACATATTATATGGATGGGAGATTATGTATATTATGCTAGTTGTGTTGGCAAAATGATGAATAGTGTATTTTTGCCTTTGGTGCAAGATGTGTCATCTTGGTGATTTGAAGTTGAATTAGGCCTTGTGCCTTTGATGAAAAAGCATGGTATGGACAAAATATGAACATTTATGGTGTTATTTTTGGCATTAAACTTGTTCTTGTCAAAAAGTGGAAATTATGGGATTTTGGCCGATATGTGTTATAAGTTGTATTAAGGTACTTTGATGGATTATTTGGGATGTGTTATGGATAAGAAAGTGTAAAGGAGAAGTATTGTGGTGAAATGTGTTGATTTTTATGTATTGGTCAATTGTGGGAATATTATGGAATTTTTGAAATAATAGTATGATCAATGGTTTTGTCAAGGGGAAATGACATGTTTAAAGGAAAACATGTAACTCATTGACATGGTATGCATTTGTAAAGTGATTGGTGGTTAATGTGAATTTCGTTATGTATTTATGTTGTAGAGTGACACATAAAGAAGGAAAGGGATTATTGTATACGCATCAAAGGTGGTATATTCGTATTGTGAATCCAAGGTATGTAAGGTTACTTTGTCCGTATCTTCCTACGGCAAATAGTGTTCACGTTGATATGTCACTAGTCCTATCCCGAAATGTGCTAAGGTATCCGATATCCGTTTATCACTAGTCATTGTCATATATTTTCTACTCATGGATCATTTGTGAATCTCATGTCTCATATTCATGGTTAATGTTCCGAAAGCTCAAATAAAGATACGTACCAATATTCCAATAGTGCCTATACTTGTGTCTCTTGTTCATGGCTTATGGTCCAATGGTTCCAATAGTATCATGGTGCTAGTTATATTATATTTCTCATTGATATTTATTCACATGGTTCTCACTCATTGGTTAATGATTCAAAGTTTCCAACAATGTTATGTTCCAAAGTTCCAAAGTGATGTTATGATTATCAAAGTATCAATCTCAAAGTAATGAACAAAGTAATGCAAATGTGGTCAATGATCAAGTATGGGTGGCAAGTCTAGGGGCATAAGCCTAGCTCGACTCGATCCCGAGATATGGATTTATGGGTGGCAAGTCTAGGGGCGTAAGCCTAGCTCGACTCGATCCCGATGTATTGATTTATGGGTGGCAAGTCTAGGGGCGTAAGCCTAGCTCGACTCGATCCCGAGATATTGATTTATGGGTGGCAAGTCTAGGGGCGTAAGCCTAGCTCGACTCGATCCCGATGTATTGATTTATGGGTGGCAAGTCTAGGGGCATAAGCCTAGATCGACTCGATCCCAATATGATGTTATGATATGAAAAGACCCACTGATCAGTAGGGGCCCGGGTACATTGTTATCATTGAGCATTGAGAGAAAGAAAGCAAATAAAGTAATGAAAGCAATCCACATGGTTTCCCAAAATACCAAATGGTGACTTATGCACATTGATTCTTCATATGTTTTGAGTTCATTGACATGTTCATTGAAATATTCTTGTGTTGTATAGTTTCATCTGAGCCTTGCATACTCAGTACTTATTTCGTACTGACCCCTCTCGGGGAATTGACCTTACTTGCTGCAGGCGCAGGTCCCAGTAGGCCTCCTCAGTAGATTGCCAGTGTTAGCGGTTTTTTTGGTGAGCTCCAGCTCATTCGGGGCTTCTCCGAGTCAGAGTATATTTATGTTTTTGGTATTGTACATAATGTGTAAAGCGGGGACTTATCCCGACTTATGATTCATTTTGGTCAATGCTCTTGTTAGAGGCTTTCGTAGACCGATGTGGGTGTATCAGTGTAAAAGACATATGTTGTTTTGACTGGATGGCCTCAACGGCCAAGTTTCATATGTATGTATAAATATGTCCCATGTTCTCCTTTATTCGTCTTTTATATTATTATGACATGGTGGTTATGATTATGAGATGCATATGATTGAACATAGGCAAAGGTTGGTTCTCTCGGGCCTTATCGGCTACGGGTGCCAATCATGTCTCGATGGGATTCGGGGCGTGACATGAGTGAGCGTATCAATCTCATGAAAGTAAAGAATGAATTAATGTATATACGTGTTCCCAATGATGTTCCAATCACCAATGTATAACTCTCATAACAAAAGTAAAGAGAAGAAGCAATGCAAAGAAGTAATGCTTACATGGTTACTTTATGTTTTATGGAAAATGGATCGCAAATCAAAAGGGGCCTAAGCTCGGATGGAACAATCCCAATATTATGTTATATTATGTATACTATATATATATATATATTATATTATAGCCCACCAAGTGTGGATGACGGATATTATATTATAGCCCACCTATGAGTGGATGACGGTTATTATATTATGGCCCACTAATAAGTGGATGACTGATAATAAAGATGAACGTAAAGCCAAAGGAAGTATGTCACGTAATTGAAAATATGAAGGAATGTTATTTCACGAATGAAATTGATATGAATAAATGATCAAGCATTGAAAGTAATGAAAACAATTAAAGTAATGAAAGCAATGGAAGTAATGAATATGGTTCCACACATGCGAACGGTGATTGACCTATAATGTTTATTCACATGTATTGATCCCATTTGAGATCCTATGTTGCATACAGTTTCTTATAGCCTTACATACTCAGTACATTCTTCGTACTGACCCCTCTTGGGGGACTTACCTTACTTGCTGCAGGCACAGGTGCTAGTAGACCTCCACAGTAGGTTGCGGATCATTTGCCAGTCATTGGTGAGCTCTAGTTGATTCGGGGCTTCCCAAGTCTTATGTGTATTTTGGTTTTGATTTTTGCATGGTAAATGTTGTATAAACCGGGGACTTGTTCCGACTGTAGGATGGTTATGTAAATATATCTGTTAGAGGCTTTGTAGACTTATGTGGGAGAATGATTGTAAGCGATGTATGACCTTTTTGACTTGATGGCCCTAACGGCCAAGTTTCATATATATATATATATATATATATATAGCATATGTTTCCATGACTTCCACATAGCTGCATAAGATATAATGATGTTCACACAGAGACATGCATATGAGTGTACATGAGCAAAGATTGGTTCTCTCGGGCCATATCGGCTTCGGGTGCCAGTCCGCCTTAATGGGATTTGGGGCGTGACATCTTGAAAGGTGTAGAGGAGTATAATTAAATAACATTTTTTGAAGCTACTCGTCATCAATAGCAAGATAAATATCTCCAAAGGTTATTCAACAATAAGAATTTATATAGAAAATTCATTGAATTCTATTTGTATTAATAAAAACATACAATTTAGGACGTTTCTCTTATAAAATCACTCAATCAAATTTATCATAAAAAATATTTGATATGAGAAATTAAGTTAAATTTTTATTTCATATAAACATTGAAGGATTAAACACAACATATGAATATAAATTAATGAGATAGTGTAAACCAAAAAATGAGAACTTACTTATTCTTCATGATGAGGAAGTGGAAGACTTGAATAAACAATGATTGGTGGTTGTCACAATGTATTGGAGCAACCCCTATACCATATTCTAAACCCTAATTGATTGAGAGAAGAGCATGATAAAATATTATGCTTATATATATATTACACATCGTATGAGTACTTATATAAAAAATATTAGAGTTAACTTTGATTATCCTAATAAGCTTAAAAAAATCGTTATGGGTGGGCCTGAATTTGCTTTATCTCTCACTCACACAATATGATTGCTCATTTAATTTGAGAAATATATTGTCATCTTATCTCCACCATCATTCATACAGGAAAGTAGATGTCACGCCCCGAATCCCATCGGGACGGATTGGCACCCATAGCCGATAAGGTCCGAGAGAACCAAGCTTTGCTTCTATTAGTTCATATGCATGCCATAGGAAACACCGTTAAAAGAAAGGCCAATAAGAAATTCATATAACATGTGACATATATATATACATATGTGAAACTTGGCCGTTGAGGCCACCAAGTCAAAAACGTCATATACCACCTTACATACACCCACATACGTCTACAAAAGCCTCTAATATAGACATTTACCAAAACTATCTGAAAGTCGGGACAAGTCCCCTCTTTATACAACATATACAAAACCAAAACACATGTACACGTTTGACTCGAAGAAGCCCCGAACTAACTGGAGCTCACCAATGACCAGCGAACAACTGGCAACCTACTGTGGTGGCCTACTAGCACCTGCGCCTGCAGCAAGTAAGTTAAGTCCCACAAGGGACATCAGTACGAAGAATGTACTGAGTATGTAAGGCTCATAAGAAACTGTATGATGTGTAAATATGCCAATGAACTTAAATACAAATGAATGACCAATATAGATAAGTCGTTATTCTGCACTTTGGAAACCATGTTGGAAACCATGTTTATTGCTTTCTTTATTTCCTTTGTTCCTTTGCTTCTATGATTATTCATCTTTGCTGTGACCTATGATACCCGGGCCCCGACTGAACATTGGGTTTTAACATAACAAGATGTCATGTTGGGATCGGCTCGAGCTAGGCTTATGCCTCTAGAGCTACCACCCATAAATCAATACATCGGGTTCAACTCGAGCTAGGTGATTACCTCTAGAGCTGCCACCCATAAACCAACTTATTAGGTTCGGCTCGAGCTAGGTTATTACCTCTAGAGCTACCCCCTATTAGGATCGGTCCGAGCTAGGCTTACGCCTCTAGGACTGCCCCCTGATTCAATAATCTCGGGATCGGCTTGAGCTAGGCATTTCTCCCCCAAAGCTACCACCCAAACTTGATCATTAACCACATATGCATTACTTCATTCATTACTTTGAGATTGATACAATGATAGCCATAACTTTATTTGAAGCTTTGGATCCATAATCAATGAGTGAGAGACATGTGAGCAAGCATTATTGGAAACATAGCCTTATTGGAAACATAGCCTTATTGGAACCATTGGACTATAATCAATGAACAAGAGACACGAGTATAACCACTATTGGCACTTTGGAACATAACCTTTTTGGGCTTTTGGAACATTAACCAACGAATATGAGACATACGATTCACAATTTATCAATGAGTAGGAATATGTGATAATGACCATTGCTAACCGGATATAGGATACCTTAGCATATTTCGGGTTGGAACAAGTGTAATGTCAATGTGAATACTATTTGCTGCAGAAAGATACGGACAGAGTAACCTTACATACCTTGTATTCTCAATATGAATATACAATCTTAACTGTGCATACAATGTCCCGCTCCTTCTTTATGTTTCACTCTACAACACACATACATAACGGAATGTACATTAACCACCAACTACTTTACAAATGCATATGACGTCAATGAATTACGTGTTTGCATTTAAAATTGTCATTTCCCCCTTAACAATACATTTGACGAAATTATCATACCAATAATCCCACAATATTCCCAACATGGACCAAAATAACATAAACCATTAGCATGTCACACCAAGTTCATACTTTCCACTCTTCATCACCACAACATCACAATTATTCCATCAAATCACTTCAATACACCTCACAACAACAAATCGGCCAAAATCCCATAATTTACACTTATAGAAAAATAACAAGTTTAGGACCATAATCACACCATACATGTTGATATTTCATCTATACCATGCACTTTCATCAAGTCAACAAGTCATCTTTCAAGTTTAATTCCCATGGATAACACATCTTGTACAAAAAAACACAAAGTGCCACGTACAACACTTTCAAGCATAACCAACATGATTTATATACTCTCCCATGCATATAATATATTAATCCATAAGAATAATCACTTACCCAAGCTTGAGAAATGATGATCTTGCTCCAAAAGTTGGCTTAGGGTTCTTAGGGTTTGAGAGAGATGTTTGAGAAAATATCTAAAAAGCATGAGAGTTCCAAATGAATAAAATCTGATTTTTGGGTATATATATAGTACTTGGAGTCATCCTTAGCCACTCTTGGCATTTAATGCTAAGTCTAGAAGGTCAAGGAAAGAATGGGTCATTTGACCCATTTTGGCCCATGTCTTCTTCTCATTTTTGGGCCTTTTATTGAGCCCAATTCACTTAACCCAATAAAATCAATAATTTCTCATGTTTAAATTATTTCATACACGTTACAACGGTAGGCCCACTCATGGGATTTATATTCATAGCCTCAATCCCAAAAACAAGCGATTCTAGCTACGTATGGCCTATTTTGACTAAAAGGGTAAAACCGTCGATTTGATGTCAAATTCGTTCATGAGTAATTTCACCACACCAGTATAATACTTCAATCATTCCATGTATATACTCGCGTTTGTAGAAGAAATGTGACAAAAATCCGCCCAGTACATTCCCGGTCACCCTTGGACACTTAGAACAAATTTTGGAAGCTTACTAGTTTTGCCGTTCCAGCAAGTGTCTAGCCCTTCCCAGGGAACTGAGTTTTAGAAGATTTCTGTTTTGGGTGCCAAAACAAGCGCCTGGCCCTTCCTATGGCACTGAATTTTTATTTTATTTTATTTTATTTCTTTGAAGTGGAAGCTATTGACTAGAGTTGACTGCAGAGTTGGCACTAATTTGGCTCTGACTTGACTACTGACGTGGCGCCACATGAAAGGTACGGGGTGTTACAGTAGAACATACGAATAGCATACTGTGAGAGCTAATTAGACCATACAACTAGCATACTGTGAGACATAAGTACTATACATTTATTAGGAGTATATAGCCTCTCGTCGAGTGCAAATATATAACTAGATAATAAAGTGTCATGACCCAAAATTTTATTAGGTCGTGAGGGCACCCACCATCCTCGTAGGTGAACCTCTTTCCTTTATTAACCGATCAATTTATTAAAATATAGGGAATTAAAATAAAATACATAACTAACTAAAATAAATATTGAATAAAAATACAAAATCTATAACAACCCCAAGACATGGTGACACTAGTACAAGAGCGTCTACAAATATAAGTGATGTTGCCTAAATTACATCTCACAATAAAGTATAATGCAGTCGTTGATCAAATATAGAAACCAAATCTGTTAGGATCGATCCCACAGGGAATATGATAGAAATCAAGTCAATGTGGTTAGTTAAACTAGTTGTAGGTTATTTCCGAAGGGGAGAATTCTAGTAACAAGTAATAACTTTCAATATAAACAATTTGTTGGGAATATTGTTTGTAATGAATCAGTGGGAATGAACTAGGATGTAACACCCCGTACATTTTCGAACCTATTTAATTACTCTAAAATTCATGAAATTATTTAAACATGATATTGTGGAGGTATTGCACATTAAATTTGATGGGCTGAATTTAATCTTGTGATTTGGGGCTAAAATGAGGCCCAAAATGAAGCAAAAAAGGCATGACCCAAATGAAAATGACCCATTCTTGGCATTGACCAAGTAAAAACACATTTAATATGGCTAAGGATGACTTGAGGGACTATATAAGGCTAGAAAAATCATATTTTTATTCATATCAATACACTTGCCATTTCTAGAATTATCCAAGATATTTCTTTTATCTTCCAAACCCTAAGCCATCACTCCCTTGGACAAGATCATCATCTTGCAAGCTTTGGTAAGTGTTTATTTTTATGGTTTCGTATATTATATTCTTAATATGGTGTATAAATAATATTGGTTATTTTGGTAAAGTGTTGGACAATTCACTATGTGTAAAACTGTCTACTTTTGCAATCGGAAAAGGGTTTTGTCTTATAAATTTGAAAATGGACTTGTGGTATTGAAGGAACTGAACTTGATGGATTAAATATCAACATGTAAGATTTTTCTATATTCATAACTTGCTTTCTTCATGTGTATAACTTGTGGGATTGTTGGTATGAAATTGGTCATGGAATCGGTGACGTATTGAAAGGAAAATGTGGTTTTGGTGGTGTTCATGTGTGCTGTGAAATCTTGGTTGTTTTTTGGAATCCAAGTGACCTAAAATATGAAAGGAACAACTTAATTATGGCCATGTACCATTTGTTACAAAAAAAGGACCCAAAAGAGACCCTTTTTGGCCGAAACGGGCATCCGCCCTCGCGTCTAGAGCACCTGCGGGCGCAGATGCCAATGTAGGCGGCTTTGGACAAGGCCAGAGGGGAACCTGTGGCCACATGTACTCCACCTATGGGTGCAGGTGGCTCCACAGCCCAGTCCAAAATTTTGTTTTGTATCTTTTTGTCTCTCTTTGATCCCCGAAGGCCCCTATACCCTTTTTGAATTTAATTATCAACTTATGATACCTATTGAATGACTTTAAGGGGTCGTTTGGAGGCATGTTGGATTAGATAAATTATGGGTTGTTGTTAATATGTTGTTATGAAATGTATTGAGGTGACTTGATAGAAGAATTATGATGTAGTGTTAATGAGAAAGCGTAAAGGGTAAACTTGGTGTGAAATGCTATTGGTTTATGATGTCTTGGTCAATGTGTGGAATGTTATGGTGTTTTTGGTATGGTAATACAGTGAAGTCTATTGTAAAGGGTGAAATGACGTTATAGGGAAGTCATGTAACTCATTGTCGTCTTATGCACTTGTAAAGTAGTTAGTTGTTAATGTGAGTTCCGTTATGAACTTGTGTTGTAGAGTAACACGTAAGGAAGAAGCTGGATTATTGTATTCACATATAGGACTGTGTATTCATATTGGGAAGATAAGGTATGTAAGGTTACACTTTCCGTATCTTTCTGCAACACTTATTGTTCACATTGACATTGTACTTATTCCATTCCAAAATGTCCAAAGGTATCTCATTTCAGTTTGTCATATAGTATTACTCACAGGACCAATTGTGATTCACATGTCTCATGTTCATTGACTAATGTTTCAAAGTCCCTATAATGTATAATCACCAATGTATCACTCTTATAATGAAAGAATGAAGTAATGTATAATTGTTTGTATATTCTTGAGTAACATCCCAGGGGCGACAGAAAAGCCTAGCATGGGTTATCACAGTAACATCCCAGGGAGGACAGAATATCCTAGCATGGGTTATCACAGTAAAATCCCAGGGGCGACAGAAAAGCCTAGCATGGGTTAATCTAACATCCCAGGGGGTTAAAATACCTAGCATGGGTTAATCTCATCCCAGGGGCGACAGAAAAGCCTAGCATGGATAGAATGATTAATCTCATCCCAAGGGCGACAGAAAATCCTAGCATGGGTAGAACGATAAAGATGAATGAATGTAAATCCAAATATAGTAACAAATGTAATGTACATGGTTCCAAACATACAGAACGATGGTTTATCCATATTGACTATTCTCTTATATTTGATTCCATTGATGTTCTTATGTATGATGCAGTTTCTTATGGCCTTACATACTCAGTACATTCTTCGTACTGACGTCCCTTGGGGGACTTACCTTACTTTTTGCAGGCACAGGTGCTAGTAGACCTCCACAGTAGGTTGCGGATCATTTGCCGATCATTGGTGAGCTCCAGTTGGTTCGGGGCTTTTCGAGTTACATGTGTACATTTGTTTGGGTATTGTAAATGTTGTATAAAGCGGGGACTTGTCCCGACTTTAGGTTGGTTATGTCCATGTATCTGTAGAGGCTTTGTAGATGTTGTGGGACAAATGAAGGAAATGTGAGGAACGTATGCTTTTGACATGGTGGCCCCAACGGCCAAGTTTCATATATATCACATGTTTTTTCATGACTTCCGCTATTGGCATCTTATATCTCTATGTGACGGTGATTCTTATTGAGTGACATACGTATGAGTGTATATGAATGAAGATTGGTTCTCTCGGGCCTTAATGGCTTTGGGTGCCAGTTCGCCCCAATGGAATTTGAGGTGTGATATAGGACTTGTTTCTCCATGACTTCATAACTTAGTAAACTTAGCTTACTAGTGATCAATCTCGGTGCTCTGAATGCAAAACTGATAAGATTGATTCACCAAACGTCTTTCAACCCTAATTAGTTGAATATCACTCTAATTCCTTTTAGTCTTTGAGTGTTGGATACTTGACCCTTATCTTTAGTCTTAGATTGACTTTACCTATTAAGACTCAAGTCATTAAATGAGAGTTAGTAGCCTCATATCTTCGTTGTTAGCCTGTTTTCCTAATCTATACCTTTTTTATCAAGCAAGTGAAGATTTATGACAAATTCTAACGTTTGCAACATTAAAAAACAATTAAAGCAAAGAGAATAATAATACATGCATAAACAATATTCTAGAATCACTAAGTACTTTAACCTACTTCGTTACTCCATCATGATTTCCACAATCCTAGTTATGTGATTTAGCTACTCATTTTAGCAAGAAGTAAACTAAGAAAAGATGTGAAATTCATGATTATCAACTTACGAGAAGAGTATGTAAAAATTTGAAAACTCAATGGTTTAGAATCACACGTTTAGCTGGCAAACTCAATGGTTTAGACTTACACGTATGGCCATTGCCTCCAATGACACTACCAGTCCCAGGTGCCGTACTCATAGAATCTCTCAATCTAGCATCATCAGTAGGAGCACCACTGTGCCTCAAGAATATCTCTCTTCTCTATTTTTTGCAACCTCTCGGGGTCACTCTTACCATTTTCTTCAGATCTAGCCCTATTCCCCTTATCAAGTGAGGGATCCTCATCATAAAAAAGGTCAAACAGGGCCAGTGCCCCATTATACTTCTCAGTGATAGTCATAACCAGAGCCTGAATAACTATGGCATGTCTACCTTGGAGAGATATAACATATGCTCTAAGCTAAGCGAGTTCACTAAATAATATCCCTAACTTTTGAAGTTGTTGCTCCTTGAGCCTATCTATCATCCTACCCTCGAAACCATCAACGTGTCAATACAATTCCTATAAGGACTCATCAAAAAAACCTTTCAGTCTGGTCTTAGAAGCTTCAATATTTTACTTCACCCATGGTTTTAGCTACTTCGAAAGGTGGGATAATTTATTCTTCGTGTGGGATATCCGCTGCACTATGTCTTTGAGGAATTCTTATGAGATAGTAATCATAGAAATGAAAGATAGAGGATGTAAAGCTGTGGATGCTAAAGTAGGGGTTGCGGTAGTATTAGCCTCAGTAGATAAAGTCTTAATGTCAATATATGGCTCCACAAAAGCTCGATCAATCTACTTAATATGGGGGGGGGGGGGGGTTATCAAACTACTCACCCCTCTAGAATATCCCTAAAAAGCATAGATCCTGATGAACTCAAAGGCTAAGCCCTAGACCGTGCAACTGGATTCACCTCATTATAAATCAGACAAATATCTTGAACATGGATTACCTTAACTATATGATCTACACCTAAGAAGATAGGCATAACCGACTCTCTACACAAGTACAACATGAGGCATAGAAAAGGGATATTGGTGTTGTTCATCAATTCTCTCTTTGGAATCTCATCAATAATATACTAGGGTATGTTTAAGGAATACCCAGACATAAGACTAACAACCAAGACAACTTTGTCATAAGTAAGTGTGTTATCATTACTAGTGGGACCCGATCTAAACTCTATAATAATCCACCAAAGCATGTTGGCAAAATTTAAGAATGACCTCATAATTTGAACACTGCTACTCACCCATTCATCTTTTTCCTTTTTTTCAGCAATAATGGAGGTAATCCACTTGAGCTGTCTTATCTTCTCCTTGGGGTTCAATAAATGCCTAACTTTATCATTTATTGCTTTTATTTGATGATCATACTCATACTCTGAAGTATTAACCAAAAATTACTGACCAAATAGAAAATACTAAATGGTGCGCTCAGAGATATCAACTTGCTTGCCCTATACTTCCACTCTATCTAGTGCGGGCTACTTCTTCACAACTTCCTTTTAGGGGTAAAGTTAATTAGAATGGTTGTATATGCAGTGCAGAACTCATAAACCATTTTTGGGTTGTAATTTCCCAAATTTGCCACCATCCAAGGCTCTTCAAGTATACTTCACTTTATATTACCCTTATCTATGAGGGCCAAATATTTTTGATAAATAATTTGCATCCCAAGAATCTTCCAGCTAACATCTTTGCAGTGTTGGGTTGATTTGCCCCTAATTTCTGCCTGTATTCTTCTTTTTGAGGAGTTAGTCTCTGCCCTCAAACTATCAGCCTATATACCACTTCCAAATCTAGAGACCTCAAATCTGGGCTCACTACAACTGGTTGTACTGGATGATCCCTATACCTCTTCAGACTAGGGAAAGGCTGCCTATACCTGAGCCTGTGCTTGCTCTTTTGTCTTTTGCCTTGTTGTTTGAGGCTCCAACTGTGGGTCTTCTTTCTATCGAGAGGTCTCATCATGTAATTTGTGAAGAAGCTTTTCTGCTCGACCCTACTTGGTGGGTATGTTGCTACCACTACACTTTGGATAATGCTTTGAAGGCATTTTAACTCTAGGAAAACACATTAGTTCCTATGAGAAAAATTAAAAAGAGAAAATTTAAAACACCAAAAACTACTTACAGGTTCATGAGTCATGAAATAAAACTACGACTCGTGAAATGATTTGTGAACATGAACCAGTCAACAATTTTAATAGCCTAATTTAGTATGGATAGGTCTATGATTCATGGAATAAAGCCATGACTCATAGACCCTTTCGTAAATCAGAGATCCAAAAATAAATATTTGTCCAGGTCACTATGACTAACTTCATGACTCATGAATTGAATCCACGACTCGTACTGTCGTTCGTGGTTCCTAAACTGAGATTTTAGACTTTAGTACAAACATGATGATTGTTTCGATGACTCGTGAACTAGGTCACAAGTTGCGAAGTCATTCGTAATTTCTATTCTAGGCCATTTTTCAAAAATTCATGTCAGAAACTTGGTACTTTCATTCTATGCTTAAGGTTACAGTATGTAGAAATGTTTTCAAGGGTCGTAAGTCTCAATGTGGAGTGAAATTATCAAGTCTCAAAGCATTTGTAGCAATTCAAACACCAATAACGATCATGGGAAGTGCAAATATTTCACATTCCTCCCGCTTACACATTAAGCACTTTGGGTCACTTATACTTCACCCATATTATCATCAATTAAGATTGTTGGGAGTTTTGCGGGCAAAGAAATCCTTGCTTTATTTTTGAGGAAAATTTTGGATTGTAATGCCTGCCAACTCAATGGGTATGAATACCCTACAAAAATCAGCACATGTATAGCCTATTATGACCATGTTCAACCAATTTTTATTACTACTAAATCCACTCCATGAACTGTCACATATTCAACACAGATTTAATTTCAATTTTTGCCCTCATGATTTTGAACACTTTTTGCACCAGTCTGAGCATAGGAGTTTATTTTAATATTTCACATGCTAGACACACTGTGATTTTCAATAACACACTTATGGAGTAACGTAACAAACACATAATTCAATAACACACTTATGGAGTAACGTAACAAACACATGTTCATCCATAGATGTCTTTATCAATCACATCAACTCATATAATCAAAACCTAGGGTTCTTATTAATCACATATTCATGTAATTGAACCCTTAGGCATAGAATCTAGAGAATAATCCCTAAGAAGGTGAAGTTAGAAAACTTACCAAGTAGAAAGAGATTTTTGATTTTATTAGAAGAGTGAATACGTACGTGTGTGTGTGACTATGGTAGTGATGAACAACGATGATGATGTAGTGGAGAAGATGACAACTTTACCGATGTAAGGGGATGATTTTGGAAGATTAAGACTAGGGGAGTGACTATTGGAGTAATTTTAGGAGTTTTTGAACTTGAATGCAAGTAATGGAGGGAGTAACATATGACTTAGGCTCCTAATATGATCAATTAATTGAATTTATGGAAAATTGGGTCAATTTAAGGAAAATTGGGTTTGTTCAAATGATTTTTTAAAATTTTAACCCAGGCAACCATGACTCGTGGTTTGAGACCAGAAAGTCGTGAAAGCATTATACAAAGGAGAATTTTGAGAACTTACCTAGGATCCACGACAAGCAAGTCACGCATCATGAATGAGAATCATGATTTGTACTATGGCTCATGGATACATTATCTTATGACCTCTTTGTTCCAGGTTTACACGAGTAAATTCGCGAACCGTGAAACTAAGGCACGAATAATTGTTACTTAGGAACTTATCTGGAAAGGTACACTTTTGGGTCAAGTATTATGGTAAGGTTCACAAGTCTTGGTTTGAATTCACGAATTATGAAACCAACCATAAATCAACCCACATAATTATCTATTTTTTCTTCCACGTTTTCACAATAGGAACAATGAGTCATCGAAGTGTTTCACAACTCATCCTTTAACTGGTGGTTTCAAGTTTTGACAAATTTTTTCCCAACCTTTAAAACTCCTTTATACTTGTTCAAGTCATCCCTCACACTTTAAAAAACATTAAGTCCACACAAAAATAAAAAAAGGGTAAAAACAAACAAAATACCTTGAGTTGCCTCCCAAGCAACGCCTGATTTAATGTCACGACACGATGAGGGCATCTTGATTACTCAGACTTCACCAATATACCCCTTAGTATGCCTCCTAAGTATCACCTAATTTAATGTCACGACATAACATGGGTTCCTTGATTACTCGAATTTCATCAAGGTACACCATATCAACTACCTTTATCTCTTTAGCTGCCCCCAGATATCATTTCGCACGTTGATCATTTACCTTGAACCGCTGACCATTGTAGTTCTTAAGCTCAATAGAACCATATGGAAACACATGTACCACTTTAAATGGTCTAGACCACTCTGAAATCAATTTTCCAGGAAACAAGTGAAGCCTTCAATTGAACAGCAAGACCATATAATTCGAACTGAATTCTCTCTTTTCAATCTTATGGTCATGATACATATTCATATTTTATTTGTATAGAGGTGAACTTTCATAATCCCCAAGTAAAAATTCATCTGTATCATTTAGTTGTTCAAGCCTCAAGTTAGAGGCATCACCCCAATTCAAATTTAGCTTCTTGAGTGCCTACAAGGCTTTGTACTCAAGCTTCAACAGTAAATGACATGCTTTTCCAAACACAAGATGATAAGGGGACATACCTATTGGTGTCTTGAAGGCAGTACGATATACCCATAGAGCATTATCAAACTTTCTTGACCAATCAGTCCTATTTGCATTCACATTCCTTGTGAGGATGGTCTTAATGTCCTGGTTAGAGACCTTTACTTGCCCACTTGTTTGCGGATGATAAGGTGTTTCCACCTTGTGATTTACACCATACTTACCAATCAAGGCAATAAACAAACAATTACAGATATGAAAGCCTCCATCGCCTATTATGGCTCTCGACATACCAAATCTAGAAGAAACATTATGCGTAAAAAATGTTGTGACACTCTTTTCCTTAAAATTATGAAGCGCATCCGCCTTTAACTATTTAGTAACATAGTCAATAGAAAAAGGTATGTACTTGATCCTATATGAGATCATAAAAATGCCCATGAAATTAATACCCCATACATCAAAAGGCTCTACCTCAACAAATGGGGTTAAAGACAACTCATGCTTCCTTAATATGCCCCCATGCCTTTGACATTGATCACATGCCCTTGCATAATCATGTGCTTCCTGATGAATGGTAGGAAAATAATATCCATATTACAAGATTTTATGTTCTGTTTGTATGCCACTATGATGACCCCCAACAGGGGATGAATGACATATCTCTAGAATGATCATAATCTCAACCTCAGGAACACATCTCCGAATCATATTATTAGCACAAACTCGAAATAAGTATTGCTCATACCAAAAGAACTTCCTCACATCTTAAGAAAATTTCTCTGCTGATGGAAGTTCAAATCCTCAGGCATGTGAGATGAAAGTATCATGCACGGTTTTGAATGAGAGAAAGAAGTGAGGAATCCTCTTTTCGACTCTGACTCTCCCACTCCAGTCGTTACTTTTTTTTCTGTTACTTCATCCACTAAGAAATTAGCATATTTAACAAACCATGGGATCAAGTCTTGAGATGCAGCCAATACTTGCGCATCAAGAAAAACATCATTTCTTTCAACTTCATTCTTCAACATTACCTCTTCCTCAAGTCTGGGCAAGTGGTTACCCACTTGATTTTCTATGCCCTTACGATCCTTAACCTCAAAATAAAATATCTGGAACAGAACTACCCATATAATTAACCTCAGTTGTGCATCTTTATTTGACATAAGGTACCTTAAAGCAGCATGGTCAATATGCACAAGGACTTTTGTGCCAAGCAAGTAAGCCCATACTTTTCAAAAGGAAACACTACAGCTAGCAACTCTTGTTTCATCACAGTGTAATATTTTTGGGCTGGATTGAGTGCCTTGCAAGCATAGTAGATAGGATGAAAAATCTTCTAGCACCTTTGGCCTAGGACTATCCCTAACACCACTCCACTAGCATCGCACATAACCTCAAATGACAAGGACCAATCCAGAGTAACAATAATATGGGTTGAAGTCAATTTCTCCTTAAGGCATTCAAATGACTTCAGAAAAGCATCATCAAAAACAAATTTAACCTCCTTCTCAACAAACTTGCACAATGGGTGTGTAATTTTAGACAAATCCTTGGTGAACCCACGATAGAAACTAACATGCCCCAAAAAGCTACGAATACCCTTCACAGAAATTGGTTGGGGTAATTTTTGCAAACACCTCGATCTTCTCCTTATCAACCTCTATCCCTTTTTAAGAGATTATGTGGTAGCCAAGCACTATACCTTCCTTCACCATAAAGTGACATTTTTCCCAATTTAACATAAGGTTTGTCTACTTACATCTTTTTAACACATTGCCTGATGGGCCACACACTCCTCAAAAGAATCACCCGCTACTGAGAAATCATCTATGAATACCTCAGTAGTGTCCTCCACCATATCAAAAATTATAGACATCATATATCACTGAAAAGTATTCCTTGCATTGCACAACCCAAATGACATCTGATTAAAAGCAAAAATCCCATAGGGATAAGTGAAAGTTGCCTTCTTTTGTTCCTCGGGAGCAATAAAAATTTGATTATACCCCAAATAAGTATCATGAAAACAATACCACCCTTTATAAGCAAGTTATTCTAACATTTGATCAATGAACAACATTGGGAAGTGATCCTTTTAAGTCCACACATTCAGCTTTCTGTAGTCTATACGCACTCGCCAGCCTGTGACTGGTTTCATTGGAATTAGCTTAATTTATTATTTGGAACCACAGTTATCCCACCCTTCATAGGCACTCATTTAACAGGACTCACCTACTTACTATCAAAAATCATGCAAACCACACCTCCATCAAGTCACTTGACGATCTCTTTCTTCACTACCTCTTGCTTAGGTAGATTCAAATTATATTGATACTCAATGCTCGAAATACAATCTGGCTTAGGCTAGATTTTTTGTGGGAAAATGCAGTGAGGGATCCCGATGATATAAGCAATGGTCCAACCAATTGCCCTCTTGAATTGCATCAATACGGACCCAAGATCTTCCACTTAGCACTTGATAATGCTCAATTACACCCAAGAAAGATGTATGCGGTTGTTAGCAATATATTTACCCAACTACAGAGTCGGGGTCGATCCCACGAAGAACAATGTGACTAGCGATTGAGAAAATAAGGAATAAAATTAACTCACTCTAATCCAAACGAATGATATAAGTGTTTTTTTGAGGGGGTGGTTTCAATATAAAAAGGAAACAAGGATAGAACCAATAACAATAAGAACAATTTTATCAAAGCCTTTCACAAACAAGGCAAAAATAAGGGGATTGATAATAGGAAATCATTTCTATCAATGATCCATTGTCTTTAGCTAATTACTTCCTAATTAACTACTGAATTAACTATTTAGCTTTGGATTCAAATTCCCCTCTAATGTCTATCGACCATTGAGAGTTTAGTCCTCACTAGTTCTTTCGAACCAAACTAAGAAGAATTAATCACAATACCAACTTTGGATACACTGGGATTTTACTATCACTAGCTTAAATCCATTAGATGGGTCATACATTCCAAATCTTGCTAAATTAACCTTTTCCAACCTCTATTAGCTCTCTTAAAGATTAATCGAAGTAAATGGGTGGGTCATCGGGTTAGCTACTCCCTTCAAAATCAATTAAAGCATGAGATTAATTTAGACAAGCAAAATTCATTCATAAATCAATGTGTGTTCTATAATAAAAAAGCATAAGGTAAAATCAAACCCAAATATTGTTATGTTTCCAAATCAATATTTAAAATAAAAATTAACAACTACACCCAAATATACTCATTACAAAGCAAGGAAATGAAGAAAGAATTAAGAATTTATCACTACAAAGCTTCCTATATTTAAATCCAAGGGTGTTGGTTGAAGAACCCAATCTGCAAGCTTGAGAAAATAACCAAAGATGATTTGCAAGGAGGCTTGGATTGAGTTTTATGATTTTGGGATCGAGAGAGAGTGAAATTCTACTTTTACCCTGATTGTGCCCTGATGACCGCATTATCAGTCAAATGGCCGCTTAAGCAACTTGTTGACTTTGACTCAACCACTTAAACGCTACTGAGTCCGCTTTAGCTGCTGTTGAATTTCTCTAAAATGTTCCTAAGGATGCTTTAGAAGTACCTGAGGGCTTTCACCTTGGCCCTTTTTCAGCTCCTTCCTTTCAACTCGTTTTCCTCTTAATTCCACTTCTTTTCATCAAAACTCCTTTTAAACCTCAAAATACCTAAATCAGTACAATTCAAATGATACTTAGCCTCATATCATAGATTGACAACATAAAATCATAAGAAAAGAGATGCAAATAAATGGTAAAATCACCACTTATCAACACCCCAAACATAGAAACTTTGCTTGACTTCAAGCAAAACAAAATTAAAAACTCAGTCTATCAATTTAAGCTCTAAAACGACATTATCTTCCTCACTTCACATTTCCAAAATAGTCACAATGACTATGTCACATCCCAAAAGTCGAGGTCACGATGGCACCTACCCCATCCCAACCCTGGGTAGGTAAGCCCAACACCCAAATAGTTAAAGAATGTGGAAAAGAGATAATAAATCTAATATGAGACTTCATGAGGAAGTCCGACCATAATATTAAGAACAACAATATCTGAATTTGAACAAAATACGACTCAAATCCCAAAATCTAATGTCATGAGTAAAGAGCACTACAACTGGTAAAGACTATGAAAATACACAGGTCTGTCTCTGAAAAGTAAAATAAAGACAATAAGGATAGAAAAAGTCTGAAATCAGGCCCCGAACGAGGATCTCACTTATCCACCCTGGGTCGCACTCGAACAAGGATCTATACAAAAAAGGTACAAAAAGTATGAGTGAGTACGGTCCACTTGTTTTCAGTAGGTATCATAGGCCAACTGAGCAAAGCAGAAAACAAAACAAGTAAATAATACTCTGAGCACACTTCCACCTGTATACAGAAAGTTCTCAACGGTGACTAAAACCATATCTCCTAACAATTCTACAAGTATAAATTCTATATAAGAATAACTACATAGGAATATATAAGGCAAGACTAAATACACGATAACAAACACATAAATAGAAGTACAAATGATGCAATGCCATGTAATATAGTAGTATGATGATGAAGAAAGCCATAACATGGCCCTCGTATACACTTTCCAAGAATAAGCTTCCAGGATAGGATCCATGGGGGGTTCGCAACCCATATACTTTCACAATCTCAATAAACCTTGCTGGAAGAATCCTTGGTCAATGATTTTATAAAGTGTTTTATTTTCTTTCAAAATTAGTATTTCTCTGTGGTACCAATTCCATGTATATGGATGAATGAAATGAGGATGCATGCTCATTACTAAAATAATATCATATAATGAATCAATTCAATGATGGTATCAAATTAGCTCAAATCTCAATAAATCATGATATAAGCCATCACATGACACCATTATGAAGAGTCATGTATGACATCAACAATATCATATCAAGCCCCCACTCAGGCATCACAATAAATATAGATGGCAATAATACTCAAACAAGACCAATATCAACCCCCCACTTGAGTATCACTATAATAATCATCTCTCAAGTCAAATAATATTAAAATAAGCCTCTACTCGGGCATCACAACAGAAATAATCTCTCAAGTCAACAATAATACTCAAATAGGGCCCCACATAAGCAACATGATACAATAACTATCTCAAAATATGAATCTCATGATGCAATCCTCAACCTATAATATACTTTACATGAATAGTTAACCACCCAGCCCAGTCTGAAAAAAGTTAAGTCATAACTTACCTCGAAAAGTAGAATCCCAAGCTTGGACCCTTAAACATCGAGCCTTTCCTTTATGCGCGGCTTCAGAACAAACGTAATCTATCACAAACATAAACTATACATTGAGAGGAGTCCAATGATACCCATATTAGCTACTTTTATTTTGGGTCCAAAAATAATTCAAAAATCGACCCTAAAGGAAAATGGGTAAAACTAAAATTTTATTTCAGAATTAAGTTTCCCATATCTCAAGGATTCTAAATATGAAAACCCATCAAAAAATAAGTTGGAATCGACGTTGAAACCATCAAAAAATTATTTTCTCACCTTACCGAGTAAAACCCTAAAATTCCAAGTTTACAAACCAAGTTTTGAAGTTATTTTTAAGATAAAATCAATGAATAATGATTTGAAGTTATTTTGGAGATAAAATCAATGAATAATGATTGAAATCAAGCTTAGAAGATTACCCAAACACTTTTTATGAAAATGTCACTTTAAAATCATTTTTCTCGAGGACTCAAAGTTCAAAAATAGTGAAAATTGAGAAAACAGAGAATTTATACTGTTTAGGTGAATAGTACATCCCAATTGTGAGCCCTATCTTGCGACTGCGAGGGTCAATATTGACCAGCATAAGGTAAGTAATTGCGATCGCAGGGGTGGACCTCACGACCGCGATGGTTAAACCCAACCCGGTACACTAGAATTACTCTTTCCGATTATGGTGCCCCACCATGCGATTGCTATAAAGAATATTATTGAAGTCTTGGATTACAACATGTGTCCTTGTAATCACGATGAAGGGTATGATTGCACCAGATGTCAACAAAAGAGCTGTATGGAAAATAGTCTAATCTCTTCTGAATGGTTCATCTGGATTCATTCGGGACCCCACAGAAATAAACCAATAATGCTACAAGGCTAATTTCGACGTTGCGGACTCAATAGAACCATCATATTTATCAAAAGAGGTCTTTTCAATAAGTTATCCCCCTTAGGCTAAATTTAACTAGTTTCTCATATAAGAAGTCAAAACTAAATATAAATTCCCAGATCCCAAACCAACTACGCTACTAATCCAAAATCGATATTTTAGATCTAATGGAACTGATAGAATCACCATGCGATGGTCGGATCATAAAATGTTGACCAAAGTCAAATTAATCACTTGTAAGGCTACTCAAAACCTCAAACTTACTCAAATCACTCACAAATGATTCGAGGATTGTGCCAACCAACCCCACAACGTATAAATAACATATAGCAAATATGAGGAAGGGAAAAATGGTCAAAACACAACAAAAGTTAAAAATCACAACAAGGATTGTTACATTATCCACCACTTACACACAAGTTCGTCCACGAACAAAAAAAAATAAGATACCTGAATTGATAAAAATCTAGGGGTATCTACTCTACATATCAGACTCAACCTCCTATGTATCCTTCTTAATAAGGTGCTGTCTCCATTGGACTTTCTCATAATCAATATGCTTAGACCTTAACTTCCTAGTCTACCTGTTTAGGATGGCAGTGGTCTCCTCCTCATAAGACAATTCATGATCTAATACAACTGAGTCCTACCGGATCACATGTGAATCATTTGGATGGTATCTCTTCAACATGGAAACATGGAATACCGGATGAACAACTAACAAATGCGGAGGCAAAGGTAACCTATATGCCATATCTCTGAACTTCTCAAGAATATCTAAAGGCCCAATAAATCTCAGACTAAGCTTCCCATTCTTCTAAAATATCATCATACCCTTCATGGGGGATACCTTCAACAAAACCCACTCACCAAGAATGAATGCCACATCATGAACTCGACGGTCGACATTACTCTTCTTCCTACTTTAGGAAACCACAAGCTTCTACTGAATCAATCTAACTTGATCCATCGAGTCTATCAACAAATCAGTGCCCTAAGGCCTAACCTTGAATGAATCAAACCATCCAACGAGGGATCTTTATCTCCACCCATACAAAGCCTCAAAAGGTGACATCTAAATGCAGGTGTGGTACTATTATTGTAGACAAACTCTACTAAGGTAAAGAACTGGTCCTAATGACCACCAAAATCCATAACACACACTCAAAGAATGTCCTCTAATACCTAACTTAGCTACTCTGACTAGCCATCCATCTAAGGATGAAAAGTTGTGCTCATATCAAGCAGAGTATCCAACTTACTCTATAAGAAATCAAAAAATTTATGGTAAACTTAATGCCTCTATTAGAAATAATGGAGATAGGTATGCCATACAACCAAAAAATTTCTCGAATGTAGATCTTGGCCAACTTCTCTGCATTATAGCTTACCTTCATAGGTATAAAGTGCATTGACTTAGTCAATCTATCTAAAATCACCCAAATAGAATCTAACTTCCCTAAAGTTGAGGGTAGACCAACCACGAAGTCCATAGTTATTCGCTCCCACTTCCACTCGAGAAAAGGAATCCTCTACATAGTACCACCCGCTCACTGATGTCATACTTCAAGTGCTGACAATTCAAATACTTGGCCATAAACTAGACAATGGCTTTCTTCATACCATACCACCAATAGTGTTGCTTCAAGTTATGATACCTTTTGGCTACTCCTGCATGAATAGAATACTTCGAACAATAAGCCTCCTCTAAGATCAGTCAAATCCATACACCAAGTCTCGGTATGAAATCAAGACCACCAATCCTCAAAACTCTATTGGGATTAAGAAATGTAGTCTTTGCCTCACCACTCAACACTTCATCACAAATCACCCTCAACTTCTCATCATCAAACTGACGAGCTCGATCTGCTCCATCAATGAAGATCTAGCCTCAACAAAGGACAACACATGCTCAGGTGTCAAAATATCAAGCCTAACCAACTGGTTAGCTAAAGACTACATATCTAAGGCAACAGGCCACTCCTCTACCAATATATTAGAGAAACTCCCCATACTCACTGCCTTCCGACTCAAGGCATCCACTATCACATTAGCCTTGCCTAGATGATATTGGATAGTGAGATCATAATCCTTGAGAAACTCTAACCATCTACGCTGTCTCATATTAATATCTCATTGAGTGATGATGTACTAAAGGCTATGATGATCGAACAAAATCTCACAATGAACTCTATACAAATAATGTCACCACAACGTCAACACAAACTCAAGCGCGACTAACTCCAAATTATGAGTAGGGTAGTTCTTCTCATGAGACTTCAACTGTCGAGAAGCATAAGCAATCACCTTACCCTTTTGCATCAAAAAACCACCCAAGACAACTTCAGAAGTATAACAAAAGACGGTAAAACCTACGCCCTCCTCAGGCAAAGTCAAAATAAGAGCTAAAGTCAACAACTCCTCGAGATTTTGAAATCTTTCCTCACAAGCATCCAACTCTTGAAAATAATCTTCATAAAAGAGTTGTAATAAAAGAGAAACGCTGCAAAAAGCATCGATAATAGCCTGCTATCCTAATAAAACTATAAATCTTGATAGGAGAAGTCGGTCTAGCCCAATCACAAACCACCGATACTTTGGCTTAATCGACCATAATACCATCCTTGGTCATAATATAACCCAAGAAAGAAACAAAATCCAACCAAAACTCGCACTTAGATAACTTGGCATTTAACTTCTCATCTCGTAAGTACCGTCCACAAATACCTTACATGGTAAACCTCATTCTTGGAATAAACCAAGATATCATCAATGAACACAATCACAAAAGAATCTAGATAAGGTTGGAATATCCTGTTAGTCAACTCCATAAATATTGTTGGGGCATTAGTCAACCTAAAAGACATGGTTAAAAATTCTTAGTGGCCATACTACGTCCGAAAAGCTAACTTTGGAACCTCAAAAGCTCTAATCCGCAACTGATGGTAGCCAAATCTCAAGTTGATCTTAGAAAATACTAAAGCACCCTGAAGTTGATAAAAAAAGTCCTCAATGCAAGAAAGAGGATAGTTGTTCATGACCGTCACCTTGTTCAATTGTCGATAATCAATACACATGCATATGGATCCATTTTTCTTCTTCACAAATAAGACAGGAGCACCCCAAGGAGACACACTCGGTCTAATGAAACCCTTACTTAACAAATCCAGTAATTTCTACTTTAATTCCTTCAACTTTGTCAGGCCCATCCTATAAAGAGGAATGAAATGGGCTTACTGCCTTGATCAACATCAATGGAAAGATCAATAATCCGTTTCGAAGGTATACCAAGTAAGTCCATAGAAAACATATCCATGAACTCCCTAACAACTCACACAGAATCTAAAGGAGGCAGTGATCTAACACTAGTATCGTGAATATAGGAAAAATAGGAAAAACAACCCTTTTCTACCATACAACGAGCACATAGAAAAGATAAAACACTGGAATTCTATACTCAAAATACTTGGAGTAGCTGAAGTCACGATCTTGGCAAAACAATCCAAAATTGCATGGTAAGGAGTCAAATAATCCATACCTAATATGACATTAAAATCAACCATATCAGGGAAAAGCAAGTCCACCCAAGTCTTACGCCCCAAAAAGGTTACAACACATGATTGGTACACCTGATCCACCACTAAAGAATCGCCTTTGGGGATAGATACATGAATAGACATAGCAAAAGACTCACACATAGCATCAATACCAGTAGTAAAATATGCAGACACATAAGAAAATATAGACCTAGGGTCAAACAGTACTACATCAGGATGATGGCAAATTGGGACAATACCTGTAATTATTTCATTGGAGGCCTCTGCTTCAGATCTACCAGGAAAAGCATAGCATCAACCAATCCATAACCAAATTGAGTGAGTCCTCGTACATCACTATAAGCTCTCTGAGCCTTACCTCTGGTACCTCTAGAACCACCTCTACTGCCCTGTGTACCACCTCTAACTTTTGATACTAGAGTTAGATAAAACTAAAGTTGAGATCCTCACTGGAAAGAACCAATTGCACATCAGAGACAATCCTTCACTCAGTGACCATTTTGATCACACAAATCGCATTCTCTACTAGAAGAATCACGCTGAGAGGACCCAGAAGAACTAGAACACCCTCCATAACCTGATGAACTAGAATGAGACCCTCGATGCATGGACCATTCTCTAAACACTCGAAGTCTCAGAAATCGTAAACCTACTATCTAAACTATACAAAGCTACCTGAACCGATCTGCTATGATAACCATGAGAATCTCTGCCTAAGAAATCCCTACCTCAGGATGCATGACCACTGAAATCAACCTGTCAGCGTCCCTTTAGCACAACCAGCCTACATACCCTGACAAATAGTCTCAATCATCTTGGTGTGATCCACTGTACTCTGAGTCGTCGCCAACTAGTAATATCTAGTCAAACCCTTGACAAACTTTCTGATCCTCTCTGACTTAGTGGAAATACTAGCAATGGTATATCTGGTCAATGTATGAAAGCAACCCTCATACTCTACAATAGTTATAGAGCCTTGCTATAAATGACCAAACTTTTCTCTCCGCTGGTCCCTCACGCTAAAGGGCATAAGCCACTTTAGAAAAGTCTTAGACAATTGGGTCCATATCAACTGAGGGGAATCCGCTAGTCTACAATTGAAAACAAATCTCCACCACTGCCTAGCCATATCATTTAACCAGTAGGTAGTGTAAGGAACACCATGGGACTCAAACAAACTGAGGTTATGCAATTTCTCATAGCAGTCAATCAAAAACTCATAAGCATCCTCACTATGGCACCACTGAACATGGGAAGGGACAATCTGATGAATCTATTAAATCTTTTCTTCTCATCAGCAGACATAACAGTACCTGGAGCTATAGGCAGAATAACTAGTCTAGTAGGCAAAGTTTTAATATGTGGGGCCACAACAGTAGCTAGTTGTGCCCTGGGAGTCTGAAAACAATGAGTAGTAGCCTGCCCTAGCTGTTGTACACCTCCTATAGTCTGAGAAGTATCCAATATACCTAGTAGAATACTAGTTTGGGGAATACCATCCAAATAGCCTAAAATATAAGCCAATAGATCTTGTAATACTAGGGTAACCATGAGACCCTAAGGGGCCTAGGCTGGTCCCATAATCTCTAGTTGTTAAACCTCTACATAATGATCAATCTCAGGCTCGGTAAAGGCCGCTCTAGCTCATCCTCTAGTTGGAGCCGCTCCTCATGCCTAGCCCCTATCTCTGTCTCAACCATAACCCCTCCCTCACCCCCTGATTGGGGATCCAATAACGGGTGCTATCTTCTCATACTCAACAACTCTAGATCTAGTCCTTACCATCTATGTGAGAAGAATAGAATATAAGTTTAGAATATGGGACATGAACAATACACACGGTATGGAATCAAATTAGAGATATTTTCCTAATAATGCCACATAGCCTCTCAAAGATAGATACAGACGTCAACGTATAGATTTGTAGGACTCTATTACATATCTTTCTCATTTACTTATTAGACTGGTGAACCTAGCGCTCTGATATCACTTTGTCATGACCTAAAAGTTGAGGTCATGATGGCACCTACCCCATCCCAAACCTAGGTAGGTAAACCCAACTCCCAAATAATTAAAAATGTGAAAAAAAAGATAATAAATCCCAATACAAAACTTCATGAGTAAGTCAGGCCATAATATAAATAACAACAATATCCAAATTTGAACAATATATAACTCCAATCCCAAAATCTGATGTCATGAGTAAAGAGCACTACAACTGATAAAGAGTACAAAAATACAAAAGTCTATCTCTAAAAAGTAAAACAAAGACAATAGGAATACAAGAAGTCTGGAATCAAGCCCCAAAAAGGACCCATACTCTAATTTAGCCTCGATCATAGCATAATTTCACACTCCTCGGATCGTACTCGAACTAGGATCTACACCAAAAAGGCATAGAAAGTAGGAGTGAATACGGTCCACTTGTACCCAATAAGTATCATTGGTGGACTGAGCAAACCAGAAAACAAAACGAGTAAAGAATACTATGAGCACGCTTCCACCTGCATATAGAAAAGTTTCCAACGGTGGCTCAAACTGTATCTTCTAACAATTCTACAAGTATAATATATATATATATAAGAATAACTACACATGAATATATAAGACAAGGTTAAATACATGATAACAAAAACATAAATAGAAGTACAAATAATGCAATGTAGTGGCATAATGATGAAATAAGCCATCACATAACCCTCGTATATGCCTTTCTAGTATAAGCTTCAAAGACAGGACCCATGGGGGGGTTTACAACCCATATACTTTCACAATCTCAATCTCATATCTCAATAATCCTTGATCAAGAGTTTTATAAAGTGTTTCATTTTCTTTTAAAATTAGTGTTTCTCTGTAGTACCAAATCCATGTATATGGATGAATAAAATGAGGATTCATGCTCATAACCAAAATAATATCGTATAATGAATAAATTTGATGATGGTATCAAATGAGCTCAAATCTTCTCAAATCTCAATAAATCATGATATAATCCATCAGATGGCAACACAATAATGAAGAATCATGTAAGAAATCAATAATATCATATTAAGCCCCCACTCGAGCATCACAATAAAGATAGATGGCAATAATACTCAAACAAGACCAATATCAACCCCCACTCGAGTATCACCATAATAATCATGTCTCAAGTCAAATATAATATTCATATAAGCCTCCACTCGGGCATCACAATAATAATAATCTCTCAAGTAAATAATAATACTCAAATAGGTCCCCAAACAAGCCACACAATGTAATAACTATCTCAAAATATTAATCTCATGTTGCAATCCTTAACCCAGAGCATACTTTATGTGAATGGTTAACTACCCAACCCAGTATGAAGAAACTTAAGCTATAACCTACCTCAAAAAGTTTAATCTCAAGCCTGGACCCTTCAATATAGAGCGTTTCCTTTATGCGCAGCTTCAGAATGAACAAAATCTATCAAAAACATATTCTACACACCAAGAGAAATCTAATAATACCCATGTAGCTACTTTTGTACTGGATCCAAAAATACTTCAAAAATTAACCTTAAAGGAGAAAGGGTAAAATCAATTTTTTTTAAAAAAATCAAGTTTTCCATATCTCAAGGATCCTAAATATATATATAAAAAAAAAAAAGCAAGTCAAATCGAGGTTGGAACCATCAAAAAACCATTTTCTCACCTTATTGGACAAAACCCCAAATTTCCAAGTTTTGAAGTTTTTTTTGAGATAAAATCAATGAATAATGATTGAAATCAAGTTTAGTAGTTTACCCAAACACTTTTGATGAAAATCCCTCTTTAAAATGGTCTTTCCCAAGGTCTCAAAGTTCAAAAGCAGTGAAAATCAAGAAAATAGGGAATTTTTACTATTTATGTGAACAGTACCTCACAATCGCAGTCCCCATTTCAAGATCGCGAGTGTCAATGTTGACCAACATAAGGTAAGTCATCACGATCGTGGAAGGTGTGCCTCCTGACCGTGATGGCCAAACCTGACCTGGTCCACTAGAATTACTCTTTACGATCACGGTGCCCCACCATGTGATCGTGTTAAAAAAAATCATTGAGGCCCGCAATCACAACATGTGCCTTTGTAATCATGATGAAGGTCCTGATTGCACCAGATATCAGCAAAAGAGTTGAAGCGAAAATGGTATAAAATTTTTTGAATGGACCCTCGAGATTCATTCTGGACCCCACAAAATTAAACCAACAATGCTACTAGGCTAATTTTGACGTTTCGAAATGAATGAAACCATCTGACTTATCAAAAGAGTTTGTTTTCAAAAAGTTTACCCCCTGGACCCCTTTAGGTTAAATTTAACTAGTATCTCATCTAAGAGGTCAAATCTAAATATAAAGATACAGAACTCAAACCAACTATGCTACTAACCCAAACTTGACATTTCGGATCTAGTGGAACTGATAGAATAACCATTTGACACTCGGATTATAAAATGTTGACAAAAGTCAAACTAATCACTTATAAGGCTACTCAAAACCTCAAACTCACTCAAATCACTCTCAAAATCTTAGAAGACCATGCCAACCAACCCCACAACTCACAAATAGCATATAGCAACTATAGGAAAGGGAAAAACAATCAAAACATAGAAAAATCTAAAAATCAAAACAACGGTTTTTACAGACTATGACTTTGGTTGGTACTAATAATTAGTTAACAACATGTGAGTTTTGCCCAAGCAACTACCTCAATTCAAAACACAAATTCAAGAATAATCATGTAACAACAACCAATTCTCAAGAACTGACTCAATACCACTAGTCAACCAAACATGCTCCTCTGACTCTTTTTCAAAATTTGTCATCATCAATCTATCCTAGTTCACATGACCTCACAAGAAAAAAAGTCCTAAACTCACAATATTTAAAACAATAATACAAGGGACAAATGCATATAAACACTCACACTCAACAAAGAATTTCTAATGCAAATAAGTATCTTACCATAGACTTACCCTTATTTTAAATTGCCGCTAAATCAAAAGTACTCGGTTGGAGATCTCAAAGGACTTTTTATATCTTGTAATGTAGGGTTATGGAAGGGTAGGATAATAATTTGTGAGAAAAGTGAATACACTCTCCTTGAGCTCTACACAACACTTTCCAATTCAAAGTTTGATCATATTCCTCTTCATTTGCATAAAACACGAAGCACCTTTCCTTTTCATTCTAGTTGACCTATTTAATGAAAACTTTTTCCTTTTCTTTTCTTTCTCTTTTTCTCTTTTTATTCAATTGTTAACTAGTTCTTATGGCATTCACTTACAAAACCACAATTCATGATCACCTCTTCCAAGTGTTTTTCCACCACCACAACTTAGACTTTTAGCCACAAGTTGGATTTTTCAAGTTCAAGGAGGGTAGTGTTCAAAAAAGGGATTGTTTCAAAAAGGTTCAAGGCTTGTAATATGGTTTCCAAAAAAAGGATATTAAGCTCAAATAGTGGAACTAGTGATAGAATTTATACATGAGTAGGCTTTTAAGGCGATAGAGGTTTCCAAAGAATTACAAAGAAGGCCTAAGATCACCTCTCCAACCAAATACAATCAAGACTAGCATTGAAAGACTAAGCAGGCATGTTCTAGATGAAACAAGTAAGCACAAGCATTATTAAAAAAATTCACCACACATGGCATGCAAACTATTCAAGATGGATCAATTTTATTTCCTAAATAAGAACAAAATGAGTCATATTTAATAATCCAAATTATCACCATCTAATGAGTTAAGAGTCACAAGAAGAGTCAAAGAGTTGTCACCACATCATTCACTTTCATGCAACTTGTTTTCATAAAATTTTCAGAGGGGTATGCTTATTTTAACATTTCACAATGCAAAACTAACTCTATTAGTACCAAATAAGTCACGATTTCACATTCTAACTCCAAAAGGCAATAATAAGAATGGTTACTCAGACTTCACCATAACTTCACATAAGGCTCACCCGCTCAATCCCAAATAACAAAGGGTATTTAGACTTCCCCAAAAGAACACTAACACCCAAAAATGATGATTTACTCTTAAGAATATTGTCAGTCAATCTATCATAGGGAAAAGCCATTTAAAACTACTACCAAAAGAAAAACTAAAATAAGCTAATCTAGTAATGAAAAAAAATACAAGCGAATAATATAACAAAATCATCAACCAAAAGCAAGCCCGACAACGTTGCACAATATCTATAACCACAAGATCAAGCTCGACAAGGCAACAAGATAGCTATATAATCAAGAAATGTCCGACAAGGGCGCAATAATCTCCCAAAATATAAATCCAAAGGCCCGACAAGGGAAACTAATCCAAAATGTATAGGTAAAGCCCGAGAAGTGTACACATGTATCAAAATCAAATATAAAAGTACAGACCCAATCACAAATATAAGCTATCCTACCCCTAACTAAAAAAATGTAGCATTGTCCCCAATGTACACAAAATAAAGTAGAGAATGAGGTAGTGGGCTCTTTGAAGTTGTATCATGCACTCTCATCGCTCTCAGTCTCATTATTTTCAGTATCCTCAACATCATCGTCAGGACACTGCATTGGAACATCATCATCATCATTTGTATTTACTGAGGGAAATGGCTCAATAGATTTTAGAACCTTCCACAACTAGAGCCTGATAAGCCAAAACAGTGGGGTTGGCTCCAGTCCCAGCCAACCCACTCAGAAAATCCAACACTTGCTAAATTACCTCAACAGACAGGGAGGTAGAGATGTAACCCCAACTGGTGCCGCCACCTCGGTCTCCATCTCCTACTTTTCTGCTACTTCCCTCTCCTTAAAATGATCCTAGGGTCGGGGAGGTGAGGTTGCCCTCTTATTAGCATAACCCTCAAATACTTAAACTCCACCCCTAGAAGGTGTGGATCGTCCCCATCCTCTCCTTTCAATCCCTCTCACTCATCCTCTTTCCCTCAAGAATGGCTCTTAAACTAGAGTGGCCGGTACTAGGGTTGCTGCTTGGGTTCCTTTTTGTTCTAGTATTCACTATCTACGGACAAAAGTATGAAGGATCTGATACCAATTTGGATCACCAGATATCAATTGGAATCATGTCATAGCACGAAAGAAGCAAGAAATACAGATTTTTCCTAAAGTCCTTTAGCCACCCAAAGAAAAGTACAAATGTCTTCGTACCATTTTATGAGATTCTACTGGACCTATTTTGGTACAACGAGAAATGAAACCTAGGCTCTGATACCAAGTTTGTCATGAACCAAACCTGTCTTGAGTGGCACCCACACTACTCACCCGGTGGGAGAACAAACAACCCAGGAAGCATAGTTCACCACTCGAGTAAAAGTAAGAGAACTATCCCATAAATAGTGTAATAGCCATTCAATCTAACAACTTAAGAATGTGCAGAAACAAAATACCAAGTTGAAATCCCCTAGGACCTAAAAGTAGGTATACCAAAACATACTAAGAATATCAAGTGGGGATGCACCCCCAAAATTGTAAGAAGTAACAAGTCCTAAAAAAGGACATTGTCTAAATAAGATAAAGATTTTATGGTATCCCGGATGTGCTACTCACCCTGAAATCCAGAATTGACTGCTGAAATCACAAGTGAGGTCTTGATAAGTTTACTGGAATATGTTCTACACTCACAGAAGTAAATACAGGTGTAGTATCAGTACACAAATAAACCATAATGTATTGGTAGGATCATTTGAATAACCCAAGATAGAAATATGAGCAGTTAACAAAAATATAGTACAATTAGCTAACATATGCTTACACATAAAACATTCCACATATATGTACAAGTAGCATTCAAGAGGCAAGCCTACAAGTCAACAAGTGTCATTAAGACAATAATATGCAACTCAATTCAAGACAACCAAACAAGGACAAGCACAACAATACATATTCCCCAATTTACTGAAGGAACCATCATACCAATACATACCTTGAAACCCGTACACACATGCAAAGGGTTATATACCTATCCTCTAGTTATGACCTATAGGGGATAGTTACCATCCATGTACTAAAATCCCCCAGACATGAATGTCTGTAATCCTTAATCCAACAACATGTGAGAACGTCTTAAATGCCGAAACACTCCACAATTTATAATATAAAGAGACTAAGTCATAAAACAAGTAGACATTGCAATGACCAAGCACACCACACGAATTAACCAATAACCCTACAAAGTAGTTAATATGAACATATAATACAAGTTGGATTAAATATACCCATCACCTACCACTAACTAAGCTTACGCAACTCTAAATCAGAGCTTTGCCCTTCCATGCCCTTTTCACTAGCTCGTGGTCTAAAATATGCATACAAACACTGCAGTAATAAAATGACCTAACATGGTGGGAGTTATAAGCCACCCCAACCCCCTAAGGTCAGTTCATAATCATTTCTTAACCTTTCTAGGGCTATTTGCCCCGTAATTCACCTAAAACTACCAATTTGATGGAATGATTAGTGAATTAATGGAATGCAAGGCCAATTTCATGGTTAATAAAAAAAACCATTAACCTAATGCTCAATTTCACCCTTGCACCAACAAACATACCAAAATCTTCTCTAAAACCCTCCCCAAACTCCATAATTTATTCCTTCTAAGGATTAAGAAGTAATTACAAGTTTAAGGGAGTGAATTCCTTAACGTAAAAAAGTTAAACGGAGGTAAATCAGTGATTTTAATCCTAAATCACCTTCCTCTTGCCCACAGCTATGGCGGCCTTGACCGTTTTGACCACCACTATAGCGGTAATTATTCTTCTATAGCAGTGTGTCAACCACTATAGTAGTATCGATAGGATAGAATGTACATCTTCACCCAAAAATCCCACTTTTTACAACATACCTTGATCCTGGGATATTCTAAACAATGCTCTTTAAGCTAAGGTCAATTTCGGGAGTTCTACTAACCCAAATTCAGTTCTATAAAATCCTATTGGTTCTTTATCGCCTTAGCTAAGTAGGAATCACCAATATTCTAACCAAACAGTCTAAATTATTCTCATATTTTACAAGACTACCCCTCACTCTAAAACCAAGTGAAACTAGCCTAGCCTAAAATTTGTAACTTTCAAATTGAAAGGAATTTAGACACAAAATTTGGAACATACGACTTTTACATAAAGACCAAGAGGGTCATTTCAAAAGGTATATGAATCTCATTTATCACATGTTTTAGGATCAATTATTTAGTATAGTAGTGCATTTGATATGTACTAAGGTCATACAATACTCCTAGCATAAAGTTAAGTAGAAAATATTCCTACCGATTTAGTTTTGGGCTAAGTTTAAACTAGGGTAAACTTTAAAAAAGATTTTATCCTAGAATATAAGAATTTATGGGGCCTAACACACCAAACTAAATATCTCTGATTCTTCTTTCCAATGCAATCGACCGTTTGTTAATTCGCTTCATTAGTAAAATTTTATTTCTATTTTACTGAAGACTGTCCGTACTGAAAAGCTGAGGCCGCTATAGTGACTCCACTATAGTGGTATGCATGGTGCTATAGTGGCATAACAACATTTTATATCTTTATTTTTATGGGTTTCAGTCCCCAAACCCCAAAAATTTATTCCTAAGCCATAGAGGGGTGATTTTTTCTCGATATGAGTGGAAATTCTTCGTTCAGGTAAGTTTCTTCTGTTATCTTCTTTATTTTTCAATCCTTTTACATCCTAGAATCATTAGAAAAAACTTTAATGGTAAAATTCTTGGGGATTTGAACCTAAGTTCATGATATTTTGGGGAAAACTTATGGGTTGGGTTAATATCACCTAGAATCACTTCTAAATTGTTAATTAACAATCTCTAGCATGAATTAGTGATTTTAAAACATGAAAATTGATAGTTGGGGACCTTGAATTAAATAAAAGTGGAACCTTTAGCCTAAAAACTCTATTAATGGAGTTGGTTGAGCATGAAGGAAATATTTTGATAACTAATTAACCCTTGGATTATATTGTAGATTGTAAATGGGGGTAGAATTAGTGGGTTTGGATTTTTAAGGTATTTTTTTGAAGAGTATTTTATTAGTTACTCTTATAATTGTTATTTGTTAGATGATTAACCTTTAAAATGTGAAGAAGAAGGAGGATCATCTGTGTTATAGCTACTTGTTGCAGCAACTTGGTGCCCAGGTAGGTTATGGTTTATGAGTTGTAGACTGTGGTTAGTAATCATATCCAAAATGTAGATTTGATGGGAGAAATCATGCTTTGGCTTGCGGGCATGGAGTTTGGATGGATAAAACATAATTTTAATATAATAAGAGCCTAATTGTGTGTTGTATAATAATTTACGAATCCTTGATGGATGTTTTATGTTTGTATGACTCTATGATGGATTATAATATGGATTATAATGTGAATTATGTGAATATAGATGAAAATGAATTATTTAGCCTAATTACCATAATAGGGAGAACTTGGTGTTATGAGTGGTTGGAATATGGGATAATCTTGCTTAAGGTTAGTGATGAAGACTTATTATGGTATAAAAAGGTGGTGACTTAACTTAAATACCTAAGGTCAAGTTAGGATAAGGGTTAGGAAGTAAAAGGTGTACAGGCGTATGCTAGAACTAGATTGTCAATTGAAAAGAGTTGAATGATTGGTTAATAAGGTAGGTCTTGAACCTAGTAATGACTTGAATCTAGGGATTGCTAGATAATAGCAAAAATCCCTAGTCTTGGTATAAATAAAGAAGGATTTGATTAGTGAATGAATTTATGAATGTTGAACTAGAGTTTAGACTCCTTTGGGTTGAATGTGCTCTCTTAAAATAAGTACTTGGATTTAATGAATATGACTTGATAATGCTTATTTGAATAAGTCGGGATTGGTATTTTGAAATTCTATAATTGATGAAACCAATGATTCATATCTACTTGTGATTTAGTGTGTTAAAGTATGATTGTTGTTTACATGAGTTGATTAACTTGAGTTGACCAAGTATTTGGGTGGTTGTCTATTGTTGCAATGAATACTTAAGGAATGTAAGTGTTAAATGATATCCTGAGTGTTAATCACATATAATGAGGTCATATTAAAGTCTCGTTGATTGTACAAGTATGATTTCTTATTCTCATTGTGGTTGGGATTGTTGGGATTTATGCTTATTATTATAGGATGCACCAAAATTTGAACATCTTCATGGGATTGGTTGATATGATTCATTAGTTGGCTAGGGTACCACACCAGTACAGTACATGGATATGCTCTTCCCCTGCAGGTCATGACTAGTGGGCAACCATAAAATCCTTAACATGTATGTATAAGGTATGTATGAGTGTGATGGTTCCTTGAGTGGACCAGGTATATGATCATTGTTATTATTGTTGTTTATATTGGTTCCATGAGTGGACCAAGTTATATTGTGGTTGTTGTTGTGGATTCCATGAGTGAATCGGGTTATGATGTTGACTTATATATGGTCAGAGTCATGGTTTGTTGACTTGGATATGGTTAGAGTCATGGTTTGTTGACTTTGATTTTTGTTAGAGTCAGGATTGTTGACTTGGTCATGGGTTGACTTGACTTGTTGTCTCTTGACTTGTACTTGACTTAAGTTGTAGAGTTACTTAAAAAGGCTAAGTGTCATAAACTTAAGGTATTTATCATAATGTGTGTTCATAGTTGTATTTGTTACAAGGTGATGATTATTAATCATTTACCATGATTAATAACTAGTGGGATCAAACAAGTGAGAGTTAGGATGGATGACACTTAATGTAAAGGTGATGAATGATCAACGAGAATAAGAATGGAAATACTCTTAGTTAAAACAAGGGATAAAGATAGCATAAGCAGATGAAGGTGTTATGAATTAAGCTATTATATAAGTTTTCATATTTTCTCTTTGTAATTTTTATATTTTGTTTATGTGATCTAACCCTGGTCGGCCAATAATACCTACTTGTATGTATTGCTTGTACTGATAATACTCTTGCTATAGCCTTTTGGGGGTATAGTTTGGTTGCAGGATCAGTTGATGTTTCACAGGTGACGTAGATAGTGATCTCCAACAGCTTCTACTCCTCTCATTCATGGTAGAAGTTGTGTCCAATCATACCTTCCTATTTAGAAGCTCTTGTACCTATTTAGCCTAGGTCCTAGGGGTAGTTTTCAATTTTCCGCTTTTAATATTTGTAAAAATAGTTGTAATAAGGTTTGGTATTTTGTTATCTATTAAAGACTTCTACAGATCTTCTTAAAGGGTGGTAACGGGTTCTCCTATCTAGGTAGATTAGAATAGGTTCCTTCACTATCAAGTAATTTGGATCGTGACATCATGTTTGCAATTTAAGAAATTTCCTCTTCCTTTTATATATTTGGCCCAATTTAGGCTATTTTTTTTCAAAAAAAAATATAATCATTTAGATATCTACTTCATATATTTAATACCTCAATATATAAGACCAAAATGAACATGAAACTTTTTGTGGGATTCAATTCCAAGTGAATACCACTATTTAAAGGGACAATTAAAGAATAAAACAAAATTTCAAGTAGAATTCAGCTGAAAATCTAAGATATATGAATATACTAACTAAAGTATTTTCTTAAATGTCTAAGATCTTTCACCTTCAAAAAATATCTGAAGGGCTCAAAATAAAAAATAATAATAATGTTAAGGAACAAATTTTATTAAGAGTATAAAAGAAGATATATTTCAGTACCAAACACTAATATTCATCTCCACCAATTAATATTTTAGTTCCTATCAAAAATATCTTTCTTGATTGAAGTCATGTATCATAAGAATTTAGAAAAAATTAAAGGCTCAATTGCATCTCTCTTCCCTCACTCATGTAATATTTTTTTTTTTGTTTTAAAAAAGTCTATAATTGTAATGACCCTCAGGTCAAATCCTTAATTTTCATGTATTTTCAGTATTTTGAGTTTTTCCTCAGCGACTAAAGGTCATTTATGACTTGCCGAAATTGTTGATTCAGTTCCAAGGTATTTCGTTTGTGTTTTAAGCCAATTTCTCTGTTTTGGAGCTTTTGAAGTTGACAAATTGGTCTTCAGTCAAAACTTGTAGTAAACTGCCTCAGATGAAAATTTTGATAGTTTTGTCATCTTCAAAACATGGATTTTAGGCTAAGGAGACCTTTGGTTCTAGTCTCAAGGCTTCCAAACATAATTTGGGTTATTGGGTGGAATATGGTTAAGATAGAAAGAATGGGTGTGGGACCCACTTTTTTATTAAAAAACCTCGCTAGGGAATTTCATCTATTTTGTTGAGTCCAGAATAACATTTCATGTACGGTAGCGTATTTCATTTAAGTTCAAGGGATTCCAAATGAATCCTGAGGTATTGTTCAGATTAATTTCTGACTTAGAAATTTTGTTGGTGCACAACATCAAGTGCAGGTCCAGATCCTTCATCGCTATCGCGATAAGGACCTTCGCAATCTCGAGGGTTAGTTGTTTTTGGTGATTGCAATCGCGAGGGTGGGGATCGTGATAGTGATAAAGGAGAGTTATGGATCTGGACCAGCTTGTACATTGTAATTGCGAGGCTATCCACTGTGGTCGCGATAGTCCTATCAGTGGATTCTCTTAATCACGACTAGGGGTCCCGCGATCTTGGTGAAGGACCCCTGGTAGTATAAAAAAAAATTTCATCGTGGTGAAGGACCCTGGTAGTATAAATAATTCTCTGATTTTACATTATTTCCAATTTCGTTTTCCTCCATTATTGATTTGTAAAGCTTGGATATTATTGGGATTTCATCCCAGTGAACTCAAGTATGTTAATTTTTTTTTCCTTAGTTTTTTCTCGCTAATTCCCTTGTCTTATTTCGCCCCAAAATCCATTTGATTCCTAGTTTTGGGTACTTGATTGCTTAAACTAGCGGGGCTATTTTGGGCTGATTTGAGCTCCAATTTGAACTGTAATCATGCTCAAATATTGAGCATGTGTTCTTCTTCCATCGAGGGACTAATTTCTAGGTTCAATTTTTGCATTCCATTAGCAAGTCCCACAGGCCTATTTTAACCCGACTTTTGGCCCAGAGTGTATTACCTTGATATGGGTATAGTTTTACTCGTATTGACGCGTAGATTATGATTTTGATAGTCTGTCGACTTTCAGAGGTTGAGTAGATAGGACAAGCATCTCGTGGATGATTTATGGCAATTGTTCAGCTCTGAGGTAGGCTACAGTCTATTTCTTTCTAGACTTTGATCTACGAGATTATATATTGTATAAATTACAAGTGCGGTAGGGGTCTATATGATAGGTTTAAGTTTGTTTCTTCGTTTCATCGTTCTTGGCTTTTGTTAAGAGCCTTAGACTAGGACTATGCTTCAGAAACCTTAGTTTAGGCAGTCGTTTCACCCTTTAGGCATGTCTTAGTATGTGTAGTATTCATGAAATTAGAATTAGAAGCCTTAGCTTAGTTTTGGGTAGTCGCTTGCCTTAGTAGGGTTCCTCAGGGTACTTTAGTTAGTATAGCAATTCCATAAAGTAACTACTCTAGAATAATAACCTTTTCATAGCATGTGGACCTTAGACTTCTTCACTATCAAGGGGTCCACTTAGTATTGACCATTGACTTATTATTCACCGCATTTCATCTAAATCTAAGATTAGGTTAAACATCTTTGTTACAAGCTATGACATTATAATGAGATTAGTGGCCCTTAGTAATGGTTTGGGGGTAGTATCTAGTGATGCGGTTATTTTCCCTCATTAAATTCTTCTTGTATCATTTTGTACCTCATTTACTTTCATTCTTCTATATTATTAATTATTTATATTCTGTTTGGAATGTTGGTGGGCCCGAGGCCTTGGATGGAAGCCAGTTGGGTTTCCAGGTTAGTGTACCTATCTCTAAATATTGATGATACGTGTCTAGGTGTATTTGTATGACTATGCTCTTATCATTTCTATGTTGGTGATGGAATGCATATATTTCCCGATCACGTTCGTGCATTGTGGTACGACTCCAGGTTAAAAAATTAATTTTTACTATGATTTTCCAAAAAGGGATTATTCTTATTTTTCTCTCATAAAATGTTTTTAAAACGGAAGTTGTACCATCCTTATTACTGCACAATGGCTTTTATTGATTAAATTACATTATTCACTCTTCGGTTTGAGTGCGAGCAATTGTGATGTTCACACCTCACTACTGATTTTCGATACAATTTTTTGGAGATGATCTGTCCTAATTTCCACGTACTAATTTTGAATGTGGAACAAGATTTGTAGAGATTTTTCCTACTTACTGGTTTTATAAAGGGAAACTGACTATTTAGTCCTGGTTCAAGTTTGGGATCTTGATTTTACTACATATTACATATTTTTCATTGATTTGATTCCGGGCATCTGTCATATTCATGATTACCATTGATTATATTCTTAGAAGTACCGATTTAAGATCGGGTAGTGTATATGGATATCCCGAGTCCCATATGTGTATCTCGGTCCTTAAGCCACAGCGTTGAAGGAGAGGTGTCCCCTATGGGTCCTACCTTGCAAGCCACATGGTTGGAGGAGGTGTATATACTAAGGTTATACTTGGAACTCATCTCAAATTGCACCACTTGGTTTTTATTGCACTCATTTATTCTGAAATGACCCTTTCTGTCATCACAATAAAGTCTAGCGTGCCAAAATTTAGGTTAAGATTATTTTTGAATAAAGTGTTAGAAAATTCAGGCTAGGCTAGTCTTGGATAAAGTGTGCTATGGTCTAGGATAATTCGGGAAAGGATTACACAATGGTTATGTGATTTGAGGTTATTTGTGATAGCTAAGACGATAAGGAATCTGTAGAAACTTTCAGAAGTGAATTCGGGTTAGTAGAACTCCGGATATCACATTTGATATAAATGGGATAGTTTGGGATGTTAATATCTAGAAGTGTGTTGTGAAATGGGCAAAATTATAGGGTAGTTGAACTTTCTACCTTTGCCTAAGCTACTATAGTGGAAGGCAAGCCCCTACCACTGGCTCGTTATAGCAGGAATATTCCAACAATAGCGGGAGACCAGATCGGTCAATCCTTCCATAGTAGGCAAATCCCGCTATAGCAATGATGCTATAGTAGGAATCGTCCAGCTATAGCAGTGTAAGTGCTGTTTAATGTAGAAAATAGCCAAAAAACATATTTTTCAATCCAAATACATTCAAGAGTTGGAGCGAGAAATTTTAGGCAATTTTCATTGTTTTTCCATCCAATTCCTTTGTGGAGGTAAGTAATTCTATCTTTTTAACTAGCTTTTTTAAGAATTAACTTTAGAATCACTAGTTTTTAGGTACGGAAAAGGATAAGGCTTGACCTAGGTGAAAATTCTGGTGCAATTTTGTGATTTTAGGGTAAGAACCTTGGTTTTTGATTAAAACTAGATGAACTAAGGCTGCATGCTTAGAATTCATCCTTATAAACATAAAATTTGTAGAATTAAGGTAGAATGATAGTAGAAAAACCCTAGAATGAGGGAATGATCATGATTTTGGCCTTGGAGTTTTGAGATTAGGGTATAATCCTTGATTTTATTAGGCCATTTGTTGAAATATGTGTTGTATTGTTCTTTCTATATCAAAACCAAGCTGAAATTGCATGAAAGAGGAAAGCTCAGGTTTATTAGAGCAAGAACAAACCTGGATTGAGGTAGGTGATGGTTAAATGTAGTTGAAAACTCAATTTAGTTTATGTGTGCAAATTAACTGATTCTTTGTGTACTTGTTACAATGCATGTTTAAGAGATTTAATTGTTGAATGACATCTTAAGTGTCTAATCATATCTAATAACGTTGTATTATGGACTTGTTGGATGTAGAAGTGTGATTGTGTAATTCTTATTTGTGATTGTACTTGTTGTTATATCAGTTGTTATTGTGAGATAAATCAAAAAAGGTCATTGTCACGGAATTGGTAAAACTCAAGGAGTATAACAGTAGAGATGTTATAATAAGGGTGTCATCGCATTGGTTTGGGAGAAGGGTGGCAGACACTAGATGTCTGGGATGTTGGTACATGGACTGAGTTCATCCCCTGCAGGTCATGCATAGTGGGCAACCATAAGATCCTTAGCATGTGCGTACATAGTATTGGTTAGTTTAATGGTTCCTTGAGTGGACCGAGTTTTGTTGTTATTGATATATTGGGTTCCTTGAGTGAATCAGTTGATCTTAATGTTGTTATATTGAATCCTTGTATGGTCTGGGCTATTGGCATAATTGAAAGGTAAAATTTCTATTGATGTATATTTCGAGACTAACAGAGGCAATGTGAAATTATTGTTCTTAGTCATGGTGTTATCGACTTGCAAAAGGCTGGGTAAAAATATAATTGAGGTAAAGAGAATTGTTAAGTGTTCATAGTTGTACTTATTTACAAGGATATTTTTATTTGTTCACATTTATTATTTTGGGTTGGCCTATGACTCTACCAGTACATAGTGGCCTTGTACTGATACTACCTGTACTCTTCTTTTTGTTGAGTGCAGAGCATCTTCCAGCGACTACATCAAGACTTCATCTTTATATCGTGACGTACATTGACCTAAGGGTGAGCTACATCTTTTCAGTAGTCATGAGTCATCCCTCTTTAGTGCTTGTCCACTTATTTCAGACATGGATATTTTTCATATTGTTTCTAGGTTGAACCCATTGTTGACATTATTAGATGTTTTTGGTACAATGACTTTCAGTTCTTAGGGATATTTTAGACGTTCATACATTTCCGCATTTTATATCATTGTTAGAATATTTTGACGATATTGGTTTTATTAATTGTATTGCTATTTTTTTTTTAAAATCTATTAAGTTGAATGGATGGGTATTTGGGTTAATTGGTTATCCCACCGGAAGGATAGTGGGGGTGCCACTCGCGATAGGTTTGGTTCATAACATATTCTTATGCATTGCCTATCACCAGTATGTTTGATGTTTATACCTTCCGTGCTTATTAGGGCCTAGTTAGGTTATTGTTTTTTGTTTGTACTTATGTCTATTATTTGTACCTTCTGGACTTATGGTGGCCTAGTTAGGTTATTTATTGATAATTTGGGCATAGCTTGTGGCATTAAGATGCGAATGTTCTCTCGTGGCTCAGGTATGTCTTGTGGACTACCTTTATCGCATTTCCATCTTTAGTATTAGATTATCTTGTTGTTTCACTTACAGTGGGTAGATAGAAATTCTAAGTATTCTACTAGTGATGTTCTTCTTTAACATGATTCTTGATGTGATAGGCAATTAGGCTAGCTTCTGCAGGAAAGTGCCTCCTTCCTTGTTACTTATATTATGTATCCCTTCCTTTTGTGTTATTTGTACTTACATTTACCTTTAGAGCTCAGTCAACCTATGCTTACTGAGTACTATATGCTTGGTACTCATACTACACTTTTGCTCTTTACTGATCCTAGTATGAGTTATCGCCACTAATGTGTGCTTTGTGTGGAGCTACCTTGGATCGGAGACTTGGAGTGAGCTCTTGGGGTTCAAAGTTGTTTCGTCCCCCTTTATCTTGTTGTACTAGTCTTTACCTTGTATTTTAGAGATGGTTCTGTGTATAGTGTATTTACCTAGTACTCATGTTATGTTTAGTAGCTCTTGTACTGACTGATACTAGGTCTTGGGGGTATGTTGTATATTTTTGTTCTTCTCTCTCCCTTTATTTGTGTATGTTTGAGTTTTATTTTTATACTATTATCCTTTTCTCTTACTAGCCATTACTTGTCATTCCAGTCTACTGATCTGGCTTAACTACTGGTTGGTTTAGTAGGTGCCGTCATGACCTAAAATTTTAGGTCATAATAGTTTAGTATTAGAGCCCTAGGTTCACCGGTGTCATTAGTACAGGATCAAAATTTCTAGTAGAGTCCCTCAGATGGTTACGATGATTTTCGTATCCTATCTTCAAGAGGCTATAGGGAATTCTTTGGAAATTCCATTTCTTGATTCCATAACATACATCCCTATCTCGATCAACTTCAAAATTATCCTTTGTCTCCACTCCTCCTCAGATAGATTAAGAAAGATCATTGGACAGTAAGAATGGGACTTTTGTGCATGTTTCTAGAGTTTCAGCCAAGTTCAACCTAGGTAGGTTTTTTTAGAATCTACACTTGAGATTGAGGATTTATAATATTAGCTAGAGAGTCTTGGGACAGCTCGGGCTCCGATCGGATTGGTGAGCACTCCAGTTCTTCAGGGTACCACAGTTGAATTCCAAGACTTCTTGGGAGTACGTCATAGACAGGTGATATGAGGTAAAAAATTATATGTTTTAGTCATTATTTGCCTCATATTTAGTATTTTTATTTGTTCTTTTTGAGTATTGATTTTATGAATTGTGCTTAGTATTATATTTTGATGTGTAGGATTAAAATGGTGTGAAGATGAAAAGAATTTGAGCAAAAATAAATTAAAGAGGAGGATTATAGAAGGAAATCAAGCAGGCAACTTAATGAATAAAATTTATTATTTTAATTGAATTTGACCCTCAATCTACAAATCAACAAATTGCAATTGGAATTGAAAATTAAAGTAATGTGACGGCAGCAATATCACACGTGGCAGTGCTTGAAGAACTAACAAATAGCTTGGGTGGCGCACAATGGAAATTGCCCGCGACGAGTAGGATAGTTAGGATTTGATTTTTCTACTTTATATTGGACTTAGTTATTTTATTTAGGATTTTTTTCTACACCTATAAATATTCATAAAATCAGTGTTTACACAACTTTTGACCTAGAGAGAGCTAGAAGTCGCCGTGGAGGCTGGAGAATTTTGGTACTATCTTTTCTTCTCCTTTATTATTTATTTTTATGTTATTTCTTTGGATGATTTGTTGTAATTTCTCCATGTCTATGTGGAGTTAAACATTTTGTTCTAGGATTATGATAGTTAACAACATGATTGTTTAGTAGACTTTTGATTCGATTTATTTAATTATCATCATAGTTGTTTTTATATTTTTGTGCTTAGTATATTAATGCTTAGCTACCATTAAAATAAATTTATATTCTTATTGTGAACTCGGAAGAAGAATCAATGAGATAGAACAAAGAATATAGGGAGTAAGATCTTTACTTTTATTAAATAAAGAATTGATTTGTGGCTAGGATAGGAATATACCTAGAACGCCTTACTTGGTTACAAAACGGGAAGATATATAAATGCATTCGGATTGGGTTATCACATCCCCGCTCAATGATGTAGTTGTGAGTTCAATCAGAATAAATGATTAGAGGCTCGGAAGACTATGATCATATAATCAACCCCGTAAATCAACAACTAGAAAATCAAATAAGTTGATGAAATTGATACTCGACTTGATTGTTAGAAAATCCGTAATCCTAGATTGATTCATTCATTGATTGCATAAAATCTGCTCTTCATCTTAGTTAATTATTCATCAGTTATTTTATTTTTAATTTTAATTTAGTTAATTCACAAATACATCTTTTGGGATTTACCTCTTGAATAAATAATAAGTATTAGTTTAATTTAGAAAAATAGTTAATAGACAAGTCCCTGTGGGTACGATATCTGGACTCTCAATACTATATTACTTGTACGACCGCGTACACTTGCGTATACGTTTGGACGTAACAAGTTTTTGGCGCCGTTGTCGGGGACTTCGGTGTTAATTGTTTATCTAGATTAGACTTTTTCTAGTTATTTGTTTGAGTTGTACATAGTTTATTTTTTGGTACATAGTTATCTTTTTAGTTTCTTTTACTTTTCTATCACTCTTCTTGTTATGTCAGCCTGGGATAGATGGTGGTCGAACGGTGATGGTTCTTGTTGTTTTTTAGAGAACCCCACCGAGAGAGTATTTGTCAAAATTTTTAGGGGAGAGAGTGTTGTGCACCTACTCAATCTGCTAAATTGGATGTATGTAATATTTATGGTGATCAGGAGAGGGAAGAAGAATTTCAACCATTCAACTATCATCTTTTGCTTGAGTCTAACATTGAGAATATGTGTAAAAGTGAGCATGTTGTGAATGGTGTAAGTTTGAAAGTGGGATGTGTCGAGTTTCATTCAAAGCACTTTTCTACATTATGTTTAGATGATGACATATCTTTGGAGTCATCTGAAATGGTGAAAGAGTGTGAAGATGAGGAACAAGAATCCTATATTCTTAAATTTGCACCAGACAAGCAACACAAAAGCATGCCTCACTTCAGGGCCAAGCGGCTTAACATGCACCATTTATTATTTGGTTCCTTCATCTTTGCACCACCACCCTATGAGAAAATAAAAAATATGGATGTGATGTTAGGGGTGAAATTCATATCCTCAAGGTGGAGGAAAAAGTTGATAGGTCGTGCCACGACATTAAACTAGGCGCTTGTTGGGAGGCAACCCAATTTATTTAGTGTAGCTTCTGATTTTATTTTTATTTTTATTTTTTAAGTATCACTTTTTGTGTTGTTTTTGTTTTTGCAGATTCAGGGAAAGTCTGAGTACCCAAAATTTGAAGTTAAGAAGCACTTTTGAGCTTAAGTGTGGGGTGCGTGCGGCCCTAGATGGAAAATGAGGAAACATGTTTCTAGCTAGGCCCTAGAGGACCTCAGGATGTATCTTTAACCCTTGTTTTACTTTATTTATTGCTTTGGGGACAAAGTATAATTTTAAGTGTGGGGTGGGATATCTTCCAATATTTGGTTAGGGTGAAGTATGCTATAGGATGTGTTTATTTTTTTAGTTTCTCGCTTAAAACGGAAAAAAAAATTTGAAAAGTTTAAAAACACAAAAAGATTTTTATTTTATTCTTTAGATTAGAGATTAGATTAGTTTTTGTTGGTTTTTAGCTTTTTAGTTTTTATTAGAGCATACTTCGCCCGCCCCTTAGTTGTTGTTTTTTTGGTTCTTTTCCGAGGGGGTTCCTTTTGAACCTAGTATTTTTTACTTTTAAGGAGTAAATTTTTTTTAAAATTTTTTTAGAGAAAAGAAAAGACCACATTTTTTAATTATGTGATATTAGCAATTTAGGCCTGAGCTTGAGTACTACTTTCTTGTGAGTGCTTGAGTGTAAATAAAATAGCAGACTTTTTGACACCTAGGCTCATGGTTGTGGCTCTGTATATAGCTTTTTCATATTTTATAGTTCCTTATGAACCTGTCTGTCTTAGAACTGGAATTGATCCATCCTGATTGATACTTGTGTCGTGTGGTGAGTTTTTCTTGCATATATTTCATGTTTTGCACTTTTGTCTAGAACTTGCCCTGCATGTTATTGAAACAAAATAAAAAGTGTTGCTCTTCTTAGAAGATGATATAGGATTTCTTTGATTTGTCTTGATAATTTTAACCTTTTTAAATATTATATCACTAGTTAACCCCTTTGAGCCTGTAGCCTTTTGTTGGATAGCAGTATTTTGCCTTGATCCTGTTGTGGAATCCCTAGTTTTTGTATCCTGCTTCCTTGAGTACTATAGCATAGACTGGTTATAATTTTTAGATCAGAAGAAAGGGGATGATTGAGTGTAAAAGGTTACCAATGATAGCTGCAAAGTGATGAACATGCCTTCTTTGAAAGAATGTGACATGAAAAAAAAAGAAGAGAAATTGTTTTTAAAAAAAATGATTGAAGCATTCTTGATAAGATGAGAATTACTTGTGAAAATAATTGTTGAAGATAGGGCTGAAAATAAAGAGAAGAAAATAATGGGTGATGAAAAGACAAGTGCAAAGTGCTTAGGGAAGTATAAGTCATTGTTATATAGTTTTTCTACCTGTCCCCTAGCATATATTACAACCCGTTTAAAGTCCTATTTGATTCTATTTGAGCATGCTTAAGTAGTGGAGATGTACATAATGGGCAAGCCTATGGTTCTTTGTGCATACATGTGAATTCTTTTTGAGTGTGAGAGTTGTGTTTTGATGCTAAGTCCTTAAATTATATTCAATTCATTGATTTAAGTGTGTGGACTAATTTCTTCTTGTGAGGGCACTTGTTTCATGATAGATAGGTGATATTATTAGCTTTTTTTGACAAGAGTAGGTGTGCAAGCTTAAATTTGATGAGTTAGAGTCCAACCTTGAGTTTAGGAGGTTAGAGGTTAGTTGTTTGTTTGTGTATCTTGCATAATGATCAGAAGTACACTTGATGTTTTGAATAACTATATGGCCTAATTACTTGTATCGACCAAAGTGGTGATGTGAGGTCAAAATTATATGTTTTAGTCATTATTTGCCTCATATTTAGTATTTTTATTTATTCTTTTTGAGCATTGATTTTATGAATTGTGCTTAATATTATATTTTAATGTGTAGCATTAAAATGGTGTGAAGGAGAAAAGAGTTGGAGCAAAAATGAGTTAAAGACGGGAGATTATAGAAGGAAATCAAGCAGGCAGATTAATGGATCAAATTTATTATTTTAATTAAATTTGACCCTCAATCTATAAATTAGCAAATTACAAATTAAATTAATGTGACGGCAGCAGCATCACACGTGGCAGTGCTTGAAGACCCAACAAATAGATTGGGCAGCGCACGATGCAAGACAATGGAAATTGCTCACAACGAGTAGGATAGTCAGGATTTGATTTTTTCACTTTATTTTGGACTTAGTTATTTTATTTGGTATTTTTTTATACACCTATAAATATTCATAAAATCAGTGTTCACACAACTTTTGACATAGAGAGAGCTAGAAGCCGTCGTGGAGGCTGGAGAATTTTGGTACTATCTTTTCTTCTCCTTTATTATTTATTTTTATGTTATTTCTTTGGATGATTTGTTGTAATTTCTCCATGTCTGTGTGAAGTTAAACTTTTCGTTCTAGGATTATGATAGTTAACAACATGATTGTTTAGTAGACTTTTGATTTGATTTATTTGATTATCATCATAGATGTTTTTATATTCCTGTGCTTAGTATTTTAATGCTTAGCTACCATTAAAATAAATCTATATTCTTATTGTGAACTCGGAAGAAGAATCAATGAGATAGAACAAAGAATATAGGGAGTAAGATCTTTACTTTTATAAAATAAAGAATTGATTTGTGGCTAGGATAGGAATATACCTAGAACGCCTTACTTGGTTATAAAATGGGAAGATATATAAATGCATTCGGATTGGGTTATCACATCCCTGCTCAATGATGTAGTTGTGAGTTCAATCGGAATAAATGATTAGAGGCTTGGAAGACCATGACCATATAATCAACCCCGTAAATCAGCAACTAGAAAATCAAAAAGTTGATGAAATTGATACTCGACTTGATTGTGAGAAAATCCGTAATCCTAGATCAATTCATTCATTGATTGCGTAAAATCTGCTCTTCATCTTAGTTAATTATTCATTAGTTATTTTATTTTTAATTTTAATTTAGTTAATTCATATATACATCTTTTGGGATTTACTTCTTGAAAAAATAATAAGTATTAGTTTAACTTAGAAAAATAGTTAATCGACAAGTCCCTGTGGATACGATATCTGGACTTTCAATCCTATATTACTTGTACGACCGAGTACACTTGCGTGTACATTTGGATGCAACAGCAGGGGTGGTACTTGATGTACTGAGTGGTTTTCAGCCCAGAGGTGAGTTCACAGGTATTCAGTAGGTTCTATGTTAGTTTCAGAGTATGATATCAGGTTTCTTGAGTGGGCCAGACATACTTTTATGGTTCTTCCTATAGAGCCCAAGAGTGTGTAGAGGTTTGTTAGAGGATTGATATTTCCACTCCACTTGGCATCAAAGCCTTTACTAGAAGTTGGGTCTACCTTGCATCAAGTTGCTAATCATGCTAGGACTATAGAATAGACGTGTCTCGAGACCTATGGACATGGTGGTAAGAAAGCCCGCCATCAACTCAATTTTAATGGTATTTCATCTCGAGGTAAGAGTTCTTCGCAGTAGAGGTCATAGTCACTCTCAACCCTGTAGGCATATACAGGTAGTGTCTCAGATCATAGTTGGGGTCCAGACAAGTCATCGTCATCACAGTGGATAAAGCTCTGGTCAGGCATCATGAGGTCCTAGATTTGAGTCTTCAAGCTAGAGTGGTCAATCAGGGTCAACATTTATCTCTCAATAGGTTATAAGGGCTTCTGGGTTTGTTATGATTGCATAGAAATTGGTCATTTCAATAGAGGGTGTCCCTAACACGGGATAATTGAATAGTCAGCGTAGCCAGATCAGTTAGACTTGTGGTGCCACCAGTTAGAGGTGGTGCTCATGGTATTAGGAGTATTCCTTAAAGTATTACATGTGATTTATTGATAATTTGTACAGGTGCACGAATACCTACTTCGTGGACACTAGCGATCAGCTATGTGCTTCCTCTGGCAGGACAGAGGCCGAGACTTAAGGCATAGCCATTACATGTGCGATTTTGATTTGTTACCCATTGGTTTTTGTACTATTTCATTTGAAGTTTTTCATACCCATACGTGTTTACTTAACTTGCTATTTGCTTCTATTGTTGTTGTTGAGCTTTATATATGTGCCTATACATGTATAACTACCTCCATAGGTGTTTTCTTTTAGTAGTTGATTGAGTGGGTCAATCATGTGCTGTGTCTTTCTTGGGGAGTAGCACTGGAGTAAATTCATTAGCTTAGACTTGACAATTTTCAACATGATTTTTCAATTTGACCGATTGTTTTCTTTCATCACATTTGCATTATATTTGATACTCTTTATTTAGTTGATCATTGTATGTAGACGACTAGTCTAGCATAATCCGGTTGGCATCTTCTTTTCTTTCGATCATGGGTAGCCTTGCCTAGTCTAGGTTGATACTTAGAGTATGATTTTCACCCCTCAGATTATGAGGTGAGAGCTCATTGGTCAGTTACCAAGTGAAGTTAGGTCATTTATTCAAGGAAAAAAGGGTTGGTAGCAAAAAAGCATTTAGTATATCTTGATTACATTTTGGTGCCTGTGTTGATATTCTTTTACTTTAGTTCCTTCTTAATGTTATAGAGTTATTGATGTTGTTCTCCTAGTTTATTTGATTTGTTTCCTTATCGTTATCTTGATTTAAGGATTGATGTTGAGTCATGTATTCTATTTGTTCTCCTATATCATACCAAATGGCCTTATTTGAGTTGGGAGAAGTTAAGAAGGGTAGTTTCAAAATCTTTTGAGTATGGCGTTGCTTGGCCAGGTGTTTTTATGTGGGATGTATCCTTTAGGTTAAATAGAAAGATGGGTTCATGTACATGTTTCTTACCATTTGGCAATTGTGTGAAGTGGTTATTGAGTGTAAGTATCTCGTGTGGTGTATTATTGATGTGTTTTACCAACTTCAGGGTGCAACTGAGTTTTCTAAGTCTCATTGAAATCTGGCTACCATTAGTAGGGATCTGAGATGTAGGCATGTCCAACACTACCATTACGACTATTTTAAGACACCACAAATCTTGGTTATGTGTTTGGTTTTACCTATATCCCACATATGTGTGTTTTGATAGATCGTGTGGTCAGGCTTGACTTGGCTCATTCAATATAGTTCTCACTGATGATATCACAACTTTTGTCTTAGTGGAATCAACTGTCATATACTAAGTTATGGAGTGCGAGATTTGTTCTGGATCTTGTGATTAGCTTATGGCGTATGTTATGGGGATTTGATCCCATTCAAGACATTGTTTACAAGTTGACTAGTCCTACTCACTACCTAATGGTTTAGTTTTCCCTTTACATCAAGAAGGTTGGCTCAAATTTATCTTCTAGTGATGGTTCAGTTGCACAAGGGGTTGGTTTCTACCACTTGTGACTTTGGGTCTAAATTTGCAGTGGGTTTTTAGAATTCTACTCAATGGGAGACAAATATTCTAGATGAGCTTAGGGTGACTTTTTCACCTATAGATTGATGATCATCTAGAGCGGACTATTTAGGTTTTGGAGGTTGTGCCTCGAACTTAGGTTATAGGGTCGAGGGTCATTGGGACTAGTCCTTGGCCTTTGAAGAGATCACACATACTGGCCTCTACTATTTAAATATTCAGGTGGGCTGGTTCTGTCCTTTCAAGGTTGGTAACTGTGTGATTAAATGGATAGGACAGGGGTGATACTCGAGATATACAACATATTTTAGAGTGGGTAGGAAATTTGTGATGGTCGAGAGATGCTGGCTTAGAGTTTGAGGTTGGTGATTTGGTATATGAGTTAGCTTGCATATAGCCTTGTTGGGTGTTCTCTCAGCTTTGCTTTTGTCTTATGTTATTGGTGTATTTTGAATAAGTCCTACGTCATTCAGTCGAGTTAGGTGCAATTGGATGGGAGTTGGCGTTCGAGGAGGAGTCAGTTGTTATTTTGAGTAGTGAAGTAAGAAAGTTGAAATCAATGGGATTCATGAAGCTAAGGTTCCATGGTGGCGTTGTTCTGTCCAGGAGTGTGTCTAGGGAGCCTTGTGGGGAATGCATACCGAGCACCCTTATCTTTCCAATCTTTCAGGTTCTTTCTATTCCTTGGCTTTTGATGATGAAAGTCCTTTTAGTAGTAGATGTTGTAATGACCCTCCAAGTCATTTCCTTAATTTTCATGCATTTTTAGTATTTTGAGTTTTCCCCTAGTGACTAAAGATCATTTATTACTTGTCGGGACTATTGGTTCGGTTCTCAAATAGTTCGTTTGTATTTTAAGCCAATTTTTATGTTTTTGAGTTTTTAAAGTTGAGAAAATTGATCTTCAACAAAAACATCTAGTAAACGATTTCTGATGAAAATTTTGATAGTTTTGTCAGCTGCAGAATGTGGATTTTAGGCTAGGGGGACCTTTGGTTCGGGTCCTATGGCTTTCGGGCTCTATTTAGGTTATTGGGTGGATTTGGTTAAAACGAAAAGAATGGGTGCATGATCCACTTTTTGATGAAATGACCTCGGTTGGAAATTTTGTGGATTCTGTTAAGTCGAAATACTATTTCCAATAGGGTAGCATATTTTTTTTTACGTTTATGGGATTTCAATTGAATCCTGAGGACCCATTTGGAGTTATTTCTGATTTAACAATTTTACTGGTACACAACACCTGGTGTAGGTCCATATCTTTCATTGCTATTGCGATGAGGACCTTCATGATTGCGAGGGTCAGTGGACCTTAGTCATTGTGATCACGAGGGTAGGGATTGTGACTGCGATGAAGGAGAACCGTGGGTCTGAGCCAACTTATGCATTGCGAACGCGAGGCTGGCCACCTTGATTGCTATGAAGGACCTCTGGCAGTATAAATAAAGCTCTCCTCAAATTTACATCATTTCCAAGCTCATTCTCCTATATTGTTAATCGTGAAGCTTGGATATTGTTTGGATTTCATCACAGTGAACTCAACTATGTTAATTGATCAATCCTTGGTCTTTTCCTGCTAATTCTCGTGTCTTATTTTGCCCTAAAATTCACTTGATTCTTGGTTTTGTGTTCTTAATTACTTAAACTAGTGGGGATGTTTTATGCTAGTTTGAGCTTTGATTTGGACTGTGATCATACTCAAATCTTGAGCATGTGTTCCTCATCCTTTGAGGGACCAATTTGTGGGTTCCATTTTCAATTACTATTAACTGATCCCACAAGCTTATTTTGACCAAATTTTTGGCCCGAAGTGTATTATTGTGATATGGGAATCATTTTACTTATATTGATTTGTAGATTATGATTTTGATTGTGTGGCAACTTTTTGAGGTTGAGTAAATGGGTCGGGCAACTCATGGATGGTTTGAGGCTGCTGTTCGGCTTTGAGGTAGGCTACGATCTACTTCCTTCTAAACTTTGCTCTAGGAGATTGTGTATTGCATAAATGGAATTTGTGGTAGGGGTCTATATGATAAGTTTAAGGTTGTTTCTTCATTCCGTCATTATTGGCTTTTGTTAGGAGCCTTAGACTAGGATTATGCATCAGAACACTTATTTAGGTAGTCATTGCTCCCTCTTTAGGCATGGCTTAGTATGTGTAGCACATAGACCTTAGGCTTCTTCAGTATCGAGTGGTCCACTTAGTATTGACCATGAACTTGTTTATTCACTGTATTTCATCTACAACTAAGATTAGGCTAAACATCCTTGTTTACATGCTATAATTTTAGTATCTCATGATTTTGTTATTTTTCTTTGTTCGACTCTTCTTACATCATCTTGTACCTCATTTACTCTTTTTTCTTTTTATTATTAATTATTTATATTCTATTTGGTATGTTAGTAGGCCCGAGGCCTTTGATGCGAGTCAGTCGGGTTTCCAAGTTAGTTTACCTATCTCTACAGGCTGATGATACCTGCCTAGGTGAATTCGTATGAAAATGCTTTTATCATTTGTGTAATGGTGATGGCATACATAAATTCCCCAAGCATGTTCATGTATTGTGGTACGACTCTAGGTTAAAAACATTGATTTTACTATTATTTTTTAAAAGGGGATTTATTCTCATTTTCCTCTCATAAACTATTTTCAAAATGGAAGTCATATCGCCCTCACTATTGCACAATGCCTTTTATGATTAAATTGCATTACTTATGCTCTGGTTTGAGTCCAGGCACTTTTCGGTGATTACACTTCACTACTAATTTTCTCTATTATTTTATGGAGGCGATCTGCCCTGATTTCCACTTAGTGATTTTGACCGTGGAAAATGATTTGTATATATTCTTACAACTTACTGGTTTTAAAAAGTGAAATGGTCTATTTAGTACTGGTTTGAGTCCTACTGCTTTTTCCATATTTATCCTGTATTTAATTCTGGGCATCTGTCACAGTCATGATTATTACTTATCATATTCTTGGAAGTCCTGGTTAAGGATTGGGCAGTGTATACGGATATCCCGTGTTCCTTATCAGTCCCTCAATCCTTGAGCCATAGTAGTCTTACCTTGTGAGCCATAGGGTCAGAGGAGGTGTATAAACTAAGGTTAGACTTAGAACTCATCTCAGATTTCATCGCTTTGTTTTCATTGCACTCATTTGTTAATATGCATTGTCTATCACCAGTATGTTTGATGTTTGTACCTTCGGGGCATATAGGGGCCTAGTTAGGCTATTGTTTGTTGTTTGTACTTATGTCTATTGTTTGGACCTTCTAGGCTTATAGGGGCCTACTTAGGTTATTTTCTTATCATTTCTGCATAGCTTGTGGTATTTAGTTACGAACGTTCTCACGTGGCTCAAGTACGTCTCGTGGACTCCCTTTATAGCATTTCTATCTTCAGTATTAGATTATCTAGTTGTTTCGCTTACTGTGAGTATACATTCTGAGTATTCTACTAGTGACGTTCTTCTTTAAAATGATTCTTACTGTGACAGACTACTAGGCTATCTTCTGCATGTATGTGCCTTCTTTCTTGTTACTTATATTATGTATCCATTCCTTACGTGTTATTTGTACTTACATTTATCTTTAGAGCTCAGTCGGTCTACACCTACTAAATACTGCATGTTTGGTACTCATTCTGCACTTCTACTCCTTGCCGATTCTAGTACGAGTTGTTCCCTCTGATTTGTGCCTTGCGTAGAGCTGCGTTAGATTGCAGACTTAGAGTGAGCTCCTGGCGTTCAAAAATGTTCGGCCTCCCTCTATATTTGCTGGACTGGTCTTTTCCTTGTATATTGGAGATGGTTCTATGTATATTGTATTTACCTACTTCTCATGTTATGTGTAGTATCTCTTGTACCGACTGATACTTGGTCAAGGGGGTATGTTGTATATTTTGGTTTTTCTCTCTCCCTTTATTTGTGTATGTTTGACTCTTATTGTTATATTAGTCTCTTTTTCTCTTTTTTACCCATTACTTGTTGTTCTGGGCTATTGGTCTGGCTTAACTACCAATGGGTTTATTAGGTGCCATCATGAACTGAGATTTTAGGTTTGACAGTTTCATATAAGAGCCCTAGTTCACTGGTGTCGTTGGAAAAAGATCAAAATGTCTAGTAGAGTCCCACAAATTGGTACAATGATGTCTGTATCCTATCTTCAGGAGGCTATATTGCATTTTTAGGAAATTCCATTTCTCTATTCCCTAACATCCATCCCTATCTCTATAAACATCAAAATTTCCCTTAGCTCCACTCTCCCTTAGATGGATCACGCAAGATCGTTTGATAGTGAGGACGGGACACTTACGCCTGTTGCTAGAGTATCAGCTAGAGTAAGGTTAGGGAGTTATTTTTAGAATCGGCACTTGATCTAAGGCGTATTTATATGCCTTATTGCCTACTTTGACCCATGTTTACCTTAGTTTTGAGAGCAATAAGTGCGTATTTTGTATTATTTTGATGGAATATTTGATATTGTGCTAATAAATATGATTAGACCCTTGTAGGTGGAATTTTCGACCATTTGGAGCATTTTTTGGAGTCAAAAGTGAGGCTTGAAGGACTTACGAGCAAAGGATCTTGAAGATAAGAGACAAGCCCAAGATTTGGACTTGAAGAATCCACCCGAATCCACAAAGAAAGGAACAAAATCAAAATTTTAGGCATTGGCGCGCCAACTAGCGTGCCGAGCCACTTTGGACCAATATTTTGTTTGGATGGACAGCAGAGGGGCGCTACAAGGGGCATGCCGGGCCGCTCATGCACTACCTTTCAGAGGCAAAAAATTGCCTAAGTGCCAGGCGCTCCCAGGGGCGTGCCGGGCCGCTTTTTGGCAATTTTTGCCTCCGAATTCCAGCCTATAAATAGGGCTCTTGGGTTATTATATCAAGGGGGGCATAAATATTCCATCTTATGTAGACTACTTTGGGGCGTTTTTGGCATTGAAATTAGGGTTCATACTTCTTATTTTCATATTTTATTTCTTTTTATGTTTTTTTTTTTTTATCAATTTATGATGTTAAAACAAGCCATGAGTGGCTAAAATCCTTCATTCTTGGGGTTGAGGCGACGAACATGAATCTCGTGAGTTGAATATTATTGGTTTTTGCTGAATTTTATCAACTTATTGGTTATTCTTATATTCTTGATTTTACTATTTTAATGCTTAATTACCATTGAAATAAATCTATAGTCTTGAGAGGAGCTCGAGAGAGAAATTGAGAGATAGAACGTGGAATATAAGGAGTGTGATCTTTACTCAAGGAAGGGATTCCAAGAGATTGATATGCGGTTAGGACCGAGAGATACCTAATTCACCGCGCTTGTTCAAATACGGGAAGATAGCTTAAAGGCGTTAGAATTGGTTAAATCTATCCCCGTTCAACGATGTAGTTAGGTTTCCAATTTCTAATAGAAGGTTATAGTTTGGAGATGAATATAATCATAGTATCAACCTCGTGATCAATAACCACGATAGACAGCTCAATTTGCTTAAACCATTAATATTCATGTGCTAGAGATGACGTTCGGGATGCCTTGACCTTGGGAATTCAACTTGCTATTGTTTATACCCCAAGTTAATCATTTTAATTTAGTTCATAGTTATTTTATATTTTAAAACCATCATATCTCAATATTCCACCGCTTAAATAAATAATCAAGAACTAGTTTAGTCTAGTGAATAGTTAAACGACAAGTCCATGTGGGTTCGACATCCGGCTCGAAAGGGCCACATTATTACTTGAACGATCACGTACACTTGTGTGTATAGCTGGGTCGAAACAAATTTTTGGCATCGTTGCCGGGGACTTCAGTTTTAATTATTTATCTAGATTGGACTTTTTCTTTTTATTTGTTTGAGTTGTATATAATTTATTTTTGTACAAAGTTTTGTTTACTTTTCTACCACTTTTGTTGATATGTCAGCCTGGGATAGATGGTCATTGAATGATGAAAATTTTTGTTGTTTTTGTGGAGGACCACTCTTGGATGGTAATTTTCATGCTGTTCAAGAGAGAGGGTTGTGCGCACCTGCCCAATCTTTTGAATTGAATAGATGTCAGATGTGTGGTGGTCAGGATAGCCATGGAAGTGATTGTCCAAACTATTATTCCCCTCCCCTGAACCCCTATTATGATCAGTCTATTGTTTGTGATTTTGGCAGGGCTAATAGAGCTAATGAGGCAGAACATGAGGCTCACTTTATGGATATGCTGAAGCGAGTAATGGAGCTACAGACAAAACAAATGGAAGACATACAGATAATAAGGGAAGCCATCGAGAAGATGCAGTCCCAAGTCACAAAGTTACAGGCTAGGGCTGAAACTTGTATTGATCAGCAAGTTACAGTCTTATCAAAGGAACCCCGGATTGATGAAGAAAGGGAGACACTAGTAGAAGAAAGTTGTGATGAAGAAGACATATTGAGCCAGGAATGGCTAATGGAGCAAGCACAACAATTAAAAATTCATGAGTATCTCCGGGATGGTCTCACAACCATGGCAACCCAATTAAAAGGGGGGAGAGATAAACTTATTCCAGAGATAACTCAATTTGGCTTAGATATCCATGACTTGAATGTTCAGTTGATGAAAAAGATTGAGATGTCTGATGTCAAATCACCAATAGTTGCGGAGACTAGCCATTCTGTGGAGAAAGAAGAAGAATGTCAATAATTCTACTATCATTCTTTGATTGAGGATGACATTGAGAGGGAGTATAAATATGAGCATGTTGCAGCTAGTGCAAGTGGGAAAGTGGGATGTATTGGATCTCATTCAAAGCATTTTTCTACATTATGTTTAGATGATGACATGCATTTTGAATCATCTTAACTAGTGGAGGATTGTGTAGATGAGAAACAAGAATCCTACATTCTTAAATTTGCACCAGACGAGCAACAAAACAACAGGCCTCACCTCAGGGCCAAGCAATTTAACATGCACCATCCAGCACTTGGTCCCTTCATTTGTGCACCACTACCCTATGAGCGAAGCAAAAAGATGGATGCGATGTTGGGGGTGAAATTTATATCCTCAAGGTGGAGGAAAAAGTTGATGGGTCGTGTCGCGACGTAAAATTAGGCGCTTGTGGGAGGCACCCTAAAGTTTAGTAAGTAGTTTGTTTTTATTTTAATTTTTTTATTAGTGTCATCTTTGTTTTTGTTTTGGTTTGTTTTGCTTTGCAGATTAGGGGAAGTCTGAGTAACCAAAATCTAAGCTAAGGAGCATTGTAAAAACTAAGTGGGGGGGTCCCCCGGACCTCTTTGATGGATAAGATGCTACTAGCTACGCCTAGAGGCCTCAGGGAGTATTTCTCTTTCTTTATTCTTTGAGTTATACTTTGGGGACAAAGTATGATTTTAAGTGTGGGGTGGAAAATCTTCCGATTTGGTTAGGGTGGAGTGTGCTATAGGAGTCTTTTGGTTATTTGTTTTTTGCTTATGTTGCTGAAAAATTGAAAAATACAAAAAGATTTTCTTTTAGTAATTTTTAGTTTTATTTAGGAGCACACTTCATCCACCCCTCGGTTTTTCTTTTCGGTTCTTTTTCGAGGGGAAGCCCTTTGAACCCAGTATCCTTTTTATTTTTAGGAGTAATTTTAAAATTTTAGAGATGCTCTAATCAGATGATATGCATGATTGCTTGATGCAAGTTGGTTTTGAATGTTGAAGCATGTGTAGTGAATTGAATGACTATTGTCGAGACACCTAGGCTCATTTGTTTGACTCTTTGTGATGGTCTTAATGTTAAATTCTTACTATTGCTTGGTTGAGATTCTATAGGGATCCTTCTTGATTTAGACATGTGCCATGTGTGAGTGAGGTTTTTGTGTTATTCATGTGCATATTGATGTCTAGAACTTGCCCAGTGTGTTTGCAAAGCGAAATAGAGGGTGTTGAGTTTAGGAGATGATATAGGCATTTCTTTGATAGCCATATTTTATACCTACTTTATCTATGCTTTCTGCATGATCTTAGTTAGCCCTGTTGAGCCTTTAGCCTATTCGTTGGTAGCCTTATATGTAGCTTAATCCTTTTCTTTCAATTAATTGTTATTTGATCCAAAAATCCTAAGCGCTTTAGTTGAGAAATTAATATGTTAAGGAGTGTAAAAATTGATGAAGGAAAAAGTGAAGTTGAAGCCCCAGGTAAATAGCTTTTGGTGTGTGAAAAAGTTTATGTGTTATTTGTAGGGAGTAATGTAATGAAAAGAAAAATTGACAAAAGAAGTGAATCATGTGTTGATAGCAAATACTCCTTGTCTAATATATGTAAGCTAGCTTAAAGAGATGGGGCAAAACAAAAGAGAGTTGGAAAGACAAAAGTGGTGTAAAATAGGTTTGTTGGAGGTGATCTTAATGTAAATTGTAGTGTATTAAAGTGCTTAGGGAAGATGTAGCACCCCGTACATTTACGAACCTATTTAATTACTGTAACATTTATGGAATCATTTAAACATGAGAAGGTTGGTGTGTTACACATTAAGTTTAGTAGGCTCAACTGGTCTTGTGTTCATGGGCTCAAATGAGGCCCAAATATTAAGTAAAAAGACATGGCCCAAGTGGGGGAAATGACCCATTCCACCTTTGACCAAGTAAAGATAGCATTTATGACCAAAGTGTGGCTAAGGATGAGACTTGAGGGAAAATATAAAGGCACAAAAATCAGATTTTTATTCATTATAACTCTCATGCCATTTCTAGAATTATCCAAGACATTTCACACTTATCACAACCCTAAGCCATCACTCCCTTGGACAATATCATCCTCTTGCAAGCTTTGGTAAGTGTTTAAACTCATGGTTTAGTATATTATATGCTTAATATGGTGTATAAATAATGTTGTTTATGTTGGCAAAGTGTTGGACAGTTCACTATGCGTAAAACAGTCTCCTTTGCTTAATCGGTGAAGAGTTTTGCCTTATAAACTTGAAAGTGGACTTGTGGTCTTGAAGGAAGTGAATTTGATGGATTAAATATAATCATGTAAGATGTGTTTATGTCCTTAACTTTCTTTTTCTATGTGTATAACATTTGGAATTATTATTGCGAAATTGTGCATGGAATCGGTGACGTATTGAAAGGAAAATGTAGTTTTGGTGATGTTCATGTGTGTTGTGAAACTATGGTTGTTTGTTGGCATCCAAGGGACCAAAAATATGAAAAGAGAAGCTTACTTATGGCCTTGGACCATTTATTACAAAAAAGGACCCAAAAGAGACCCATTTTGGCCGAACCAGGCATCCGCCCTCGTGTCTGGAGCACCTGCGGGCACAGATGCCAACGCAGGTGGCTCTAGACAAGGCCAGAGGGGTACCTGCGGCCGTGTGTCAACCACCTGCGGGTGCAGGTGGCTCCACAACCCAGTCCAGAATTCCGTTTTGTATGTTTTTGCCTCTCTTTGATCCCCCAAGGCCCCTATACCCTTTTTGAATACAATTATCAACTTATCATACCGTTTGAATGGCTTTAAGGAGTCATTCGGAGGCATGTTGGATTATATCAATTATGGATTGTTGTTAATATGATGTTATGAAAGGTATTGTGGTGACTTGATGGAGTAATTGTGACGTAGTGTTAATATGGAAGCGTAAAGGATAAACTTGGTCTGAAATGCTATTGGTTTATGATGTCTTGGTCAATGTGTGGAATGTTATAGTGTTATTGGTATGGTAATGCAGTGAATTGTATTGTAAAAGGTGAAATAGCGTTAAATGGCAGTCATGTAGCTCATTCTCGTCTTGTACACTTGTAAGATAGTTAGATGATAACGTGAGCTCTGTTATGTACTTGTGTTGTAGAGTAAAACGTAAGGAAAAAGATGGATTATTGTATTCACATATAGGACTGTGTATTCATATTGGGAAGACAAGGTATGTAAGGTTACTCTTTTCGTATCCTTCTGAAGCACATATTGTTCACATTGACATTGTACTTGTTCCATTTCGAAATGTCCAAAGGTATTGTCATATAGTATTACTCACAGGACCAATTGTGATTCACATGTCTCATGTTCATTGACTAATGTTTCAAAGTTCCAATAATGTACAATCACCAATGTATCACTCTTTTAATGAAAGAATGAGGTAATGTATAATTGTTTGTATAGTCGTGAGTGGCATCCCAGGGGTGGAATAAACACCTAGCTTGGGTCAATCCTAATATCATGGGTGGTATCCCAGGGGTTCAAATACCTAGCATGGGTCGATCCCAATATCATAGTAATATCCCAGGGGCGACCAAAAAGCCTAGCATGGGTTAATCTCATCCCAGGGGCGACAGAAAAGCCTAACATGGGTTAATCACATACCAGGGTTAAAATACCTAGCATGGGTTATCCTCTTTTACCACTGATTAGTTGGTCATTTGTTTATTATATGCTTTATGATTTTTTAATGCAAAGAAGGATAAAGTTAAGTAATGAACGATAACGAAGAATGAATGTAAAAGCAAAGAAAGTAATGAAAGCAACGTACATGGTTCCATATATACAGTACGGTGGTTTATTCACATTGATTACTCACTTGTATTCGATCTCACTAAAGTTTTTATGTATGATGCAGTTTGTTATAGCCTTAAATACTCAGTACATTCTTCGTACTGATATCCTTTGGGGGACTTACCTTACTTGCTGCAGGTACAAGTGATAGTAGACCTCCATAGTAGGTTGCAGTTCATTTGTGGATCATTGGTGAGCTCCAGTTGGTTCGGGGCTTTTCGAGTCACTATGTACATCGGTTTTGGTACTATGTAATGTTGTATAAAGCGGGACTTGTCCCGACTTTAGGATGATTATGTACAGGTATCTGTTAGAGGCTTTGTAGACGTACGTGGGAAGATGAATGAAAGAACACATGCTTTTGACTTGATGGCCCTAACGGTCTAGTTTTATAGGGGAGAGAATGTTTTTCATTTAGTGACATGCATATGAGTGTACATGAATGAAGATTGGTTCTCTCAGGTCTTAACGGCTTCGGGTGCCACTCCGCCCCGGCATTCACCTAAATGATACCTTCCGCAGCGCAGACATAACTGACGAGAAAATCCTGCTGTCTGTGAACCTTGAAGCCCACTACTCTTCCCAAAATGGATGCCTCTAAATCCTCGAAATTGGGATGAAATACCTGCTGTAGGGGAAGAAAATGATGGTCTAGGTGGTCTAGGAAAAATTCGAGGCTTAGATTCTCCTTGGGACACCATAGACTGTCCCATAGGTCTAGCCCTCTTTCAAATTCGTGTACCCTTATTCTTTGCCTATGATCCTCCATCTTCTGTGCAAATGCCGGCATTCTGGCTATATCCATATCTCTATTCATAGCAGCAATGGTACAATCTCTTATCAAATATGGATCCAATCGATTCACATACTGATGGACTCTGTCTTCCATTGTGGCCACTAAATTCGGAGCATATCGAACCAAAGAATTAAACTGCAGACTGTATTCTCTGACACTCATATTCCTTTGACAGAGATTTAAGAACTGATCCACACGAGCCTCTCGGATCTCATATGGAAGATAGTGATCAAGTAATGTCGCTTTAAATTCTTCTCAATTAGGTGGATTTCCACCTATACCACGAGATTTCTTCCAATATTCATACCACAATATAGCTTTTCCTTTCAATCTATATGTTGCAAGCTTAACTGTTTCTATACCAGTCACGTGCATAACATCTAGAGCCCTTTGGATTTGGTCCACGAAGTCCTGTGGGTCTGCCTTCGGATCTAACCCGGTGAACATGGGAGGGTCTAATTTAAGAAAATCTTGTTTCCGCCGACTAGCTACTCTAGCCGCGCCATCCTTAGTTGTCATTAGACCAACTTGTCCCTGAGTTTGTGCAGCAACTATCTGAGTCAACATATGCACTGCATTTCTTAAATCCTATTCAGTGGCATTCATAGGCAGTTCTGCAGGTACTTCTCTACCTCTTGGCTCTTCCGGAAATGGAAGAGTAGAAGAAGCCCGCGATGCAAACTCCTATTTAGTGCCACCTTGACTAGCTTGGTTAGGTGGTGATTTACTTGTTCCTTCTCCGGCAAGCATATCTACCTGCTTACCGTTGCCCCTACCTCATCTTGTCATCGACATTTTACTATAACAAAGAAAACTAATTACAATGGTCAGATATAATTTCACCTACAACGTTGGCTCTATTGCACGATCTAGAAATGAAGAAAAGAAACAACTCCTAAATGTCCCGTAGTCTCCTACTTATAAATGTGGTGCGCAACACATCCATAAGCAAGACTCTACTCAGACACGGCGTTGTAGATACCCTCAGGATGACCTGCTCTGATACCACTTTTGTCACGCCTCAAATTCCAACGGGGCGGACTGGCACCCGAAGCCGTTAAGGCCTGAGAGAACCAATCTTCATTCATGTATACTCATATGCATGTCACTAAATGAACAACATTCCCTCCCATGTAATTACAAGATACCAATGGCGGAAGTCATGGAGAAATATATGATATATATAAAACTAAGTCGTTAGGGCCATCAAGTCAAAAGCATGCGTTCTTTCATTCATCTTCCCACGTACGTCTACAAAGCCTCTAACAGATACCTGTACATAATCATCCTAAAGTAGGGATAAGTCCCCTCTTTATACAACATTACATAGTACCAAAACCGATGTACATAGTGACTCGAAAAGCCCCGAACCAACTGGAGCTCACCAATGATCCACAAAGACCCGCACCTTACTGTGGAGGTCTACTAGCACCTGTACCTGCAAAAAATAAGGTAAGTCCCCCAATGGATGTCAGTACGAAGAATTTACTGAGTATGTAAGGCTATAAGAAACTGCATCATACATAAAAACTTTAGTGAGATCGAATACAAGTGGGTAATGAATGTGAATAAACCACCGTACTGTATATGTGGAACCATGTACATTGCTTTCATTACTTTCTTTGATTTTACATTCATTCATCATTATCGTTCATTACTTAACTTTATCCTTCTTTGCATTAAGAAAATCGTAAAGCATATAATAAACAAATGACCAAATGATCAGTGGTAAAAAAGGATAACCCATGCTAGGTATTTTAACCCCTGGGATGTGATTAACCCATGATAGGCTTTTGTGTCGCCCCTAGGATGTTACTGTGATATTGGTATCGACCCATGCTAGGTATTTGAACCCCTGGTATACCACCCATGATATTAGGATTGACCCAAGCTAGGTGTTTATTCCACCCCTGGGATGCTACTCAAGACTATACAAACAATTATACATTACCTCATTCTTTCATTAGAAGAGTGATACATTGGTAATTGTACATTATTGGAACTTTGAAACATTAGTCAATGAACATGAGACATGTGAATCACAATTGGTCCTGTGAGTAATACTATATGAAAATACCTTTGGACATTTCGGAATGGAACAAGTACAATGTCAATGTGAACAATATGTGCTGCAGAAGGATACGAAAAGAGTAACCTTACATACCTTGTATTCCCAATATGAATACACAGTCATATATGTGAATACAATAATCCAGCTCCTTCCTTACGTTTTACTCTACAACACAAGCACATAACGGAGCTCACGTTATCATCTAACTATCTTACAAGTGCACAAGATGACAATGAGCTGCATGACTGCCATATAACATCATTTCACCCTTTACAATATAATTCACTGTATTACCATACCAACAACACTATAACATTCCACACATTGACCAAAATATCATAAACCAATAGCATTTCACACCAAGTTTATCCTTTACATTTCCGTATTAAAACGACGTCACAATTACTCCATCAAGTCACCTCAATACCTTTCATAAAAACATATTAACAAAAATCCATAATTGATATAATCCAACATGCCTCCGAACGACTTCTTAAATCCATTCAAACGGTACCATAAGTTGATAATTGCATCCAAAATAGGTATAGGGGGCTTGTGGGATCAAAGAGAGACAAAAACATACAAAACAAAATTCTGAACTGGGATGTGGAGCCACCTGAACCCTCAAGTGGTTGAAATTCAGCTTCAGGTACCCCTGTGGCCTTGTCCAGAGCCACCTGCATTGGCATCTGCGCCCGCAGGTGCTCCAGACGCGAGGGCGGATTCCCGATTCGGCCAAAATGGGTCTCTTTTGGGTCCTTTTTGTTATAAATGGTACAAGACCATAAGTAATCTTATATTTTCATATTTTTGGTACCTTGTATTCCAACAAACAACCACGTTTTTACAACACACATGAACATCACCAAAACTATGTTTTCCTTTCAATACGTCACCAATTCCATGCACAATTTTGGAATAACAATTCCAAATGTTATACACATAGAAAAAGCAAGTTAAGGAAATAACCATATCTTAAATGATGATATTTAATCCATCAAATTCACTTCCTTCAAGACCACAATTCCACTTTCAAGTTTATAAGGAAAAACTCTTCACCGATTAAGCAAAAGGAGACTGCTTTACGCATAGTGAACTATCCAACACTTTGCCAACATAAACAACATGATTTATACACCATATTAAGCATATAATATACTAAACCATGAGTTTAAAAACTTACCAAATCTTTCAAGAGGATGATCTTGTCCAAGGGAGTGATGGCTTAGGGTTTGTGATAAGTGTGAAATGTCTTGGATAATTCTAGAAATGGCATGAGAGTTATAATGAATAAAATCTGATTTTTGTGCCTTTATATAGTCCCTCAAGTCTCATCCTTATCCACACTTTGGTCATAAATGCTATCTTTACTTGGTCAAAGGTGGAATGGGTCATTTCCCGCACTTGGACCATGTCTTTTTACTTAATATTTGGGCCTCATTTGAGCCCATGAACACAAGACCAGTTGAGCCTACTAAACTTAATGTGTAACACACCAACCTTCTCATGTTTAAATGATTCCATAAATGTTACAGTAATTAAATAGGTTCGGAAATATACGCGGTGTTACATAAGATAGTCACTATTCTTGACCAAATAGTTCCTATCCATCCCTTAGCCTACATTATAACCCTTAAAGTCCTACTTGATCTTGATCCTTGAAATTCTGATACTAGTGGAGTACTTCACTAAGGGCAAGCTTATGGTTCATCGTATGTGACATGTGAATTCTTTGTGAGGGTGAGCGGAATTTGATTCTTACACCCATTATTGTGATAAAGTGCATATCTGTGAGTGAATGTGGGTGACTCTATTGTGGTGAGGGCACATGTTTGATGATAGATAGGTGACTTATATGATCACTTTCTTGAGTAATGTGTATGAGTTGTCAAACTTGGTAGAGTCAATTCTTGAGGCTAGGAAGTTTTGAAGTAGTATTCATGTGTTTCAAGTTGTAATATAACGTGCCAAATGTAGTGCTTGCTATTCATGTGGTCGTTGTAGTGCTAGGTTGAGTGTCTTAGTTGTAGTAGTAATTATAGAGTTGCCTTGAGTTGATTATGGTTGCTGTTCAAGGATGAACAAAGGTTTAAGTGTGGGATGGTGATCTAAGGCGTGTTTATATGCCTTATTGCCAACTTTGACCCATTTTTACCTTAGTTTTGAGAGCAATAAATGCGTATTTTGTATTGTTTTGATGGAATATTTGATATTGTGCTAATAAATATGATTAGACCCTTCTAGGTGGAATTTCCGACCATTTGGAGCATATTTTGGAGTCAAAAGTGAGGTTTGAAGGACTTACGAGCAAAGGATCTTGAAGATAAGAGACAAGACCAAGATTTGGACTTGAAGAATCCACAAAGAAAGGAACAAAATCAAAATTTTAGGCATTTGCGCGCCAACTAGCATGCCGGGCCACTTTGGGCCAATATTTTGTTTGGATAGATAGAAGACGGGCGCTCCAAGGGGAGTGCCGGACCGCTCATGCACTACCTTTCAGAGGCAAAAAATTTCCTAAGTGCCTGGCGCACCTAGGGGAGTGCCGGGCCGCTTTTTGGCTATTTTTGCCTCCGAATTCCAGCCTATAAATAGTGCTCTTGGGTTATTATATCAAGGGGGGCATAAATATTCCATCTTATGTAGACTACTTTGGGGCGTTTTTGGCATTGAAATTAGGGTTCATACTTCTTATTTTCATATTTTATTTCTTTTTATGTTTTTTTTTAATCAATTTATGATGTTTAAACAAGCCATGAGTGTCTAAAATCCTTCATTCTTAGGGTTGAGGCGACGAACATGAATCTCGTGAGTTGAATATTATTGATTTTTGCTGAATTTTATCAATTTATTGGTTATTCTTATATTCTTGATTTTACTATTTTAATGCTTAATTACCATTGAAATAAATCTATAGTCTTGAGAGGAGCTCGAGAGAGAAATTGAGAGATAGAACGTGGAATATAAGGAGTGTGATCTTTACTCAAGGAAGGGATTCCAAGAGATTGATATGCGGTTAGGACCGAGAGGTACCTAATTCACCGCACTTGTTCAAATACGGAAAGATAGCTTAAAGGCGTTAGAATTGGTTAAATCTATCCCCGCTCAATGATGTAGCTAGGTTTTCGATTTCTAATAGAAGGTTATAGTTTGGATACAAATATAATCATATTATCAACCTCGTGATCAATAACCACAATAGACAACTCAATTTACTTAAACCATTAATATTCATGTGCTAGAGAGGACGTTCGGGATGCCTTGACCCTGGGAATTCAACTTGATATTGTTTATACCCCAAGCTAATCATGTTAGTTTAGTTCATAGTTATTTTATACTTTAAAACCATCATATCTCTATAGTCCACCGCTTAAATAAATAATCAAGAACTAGTTTAGTCTAGTGAATAGTTAAATGACAAGTCCCTGTGGGTTTGACATCCGGCTCGAAAGGGCCACATTATTACTTGAACGATGACATACACTTGCGTGTATAGATGGGTTGCAACAACACTTGAGATTGGGGATTTACAGCATCAGCCAGAGAGTTTAAGGACAACCCCGACTCTGACTGGATTGGTGACTATGCCAGTTCTTTAGGGTACCATGGTTGGGATATTGAGCCTTTGTGAGATTACATCACAGGCAGGGGTGGTACCTAGTACGCTGAGTGTTTTTAACCCAGAGTTGAGTTCACGGGTATTCAGCAGGGCTCTATGTCAGTTTTAGAGTTTGAGATCAGGTTTCTTGAGTGGGCCAGACATACTTCTATGATTTTTACTACAGAGCCTGAGAGAGTGTAGAGGTGTTTTTGAGGATTTATATTACCACTCCATATGGCATCAAAGCCTTTAGTAGCAGCTGGGTCTCCCTTTATTCACATTGCTAATCAGGTGAAGACTATAGAATGGATGTGTCTCGAGACTTATGGATGCGGTGGTAAGAGGGGCCCGCCATTAGCTCATTTTTAAAAAAAGTAGTTTCTAAGATCATTTATGGGGTCTAGAGAGGTCATGGTTATCGCAGTAGACAGAGGTCTGGTCAGGCATCACGGGGTTCTAGATTTGAGTCTTCAGGCCAGGGTGTCTGTCAGCAGCAGGCATGATTCAATAGGTCAGGACATATCAGGGTTTCTAAGATTGTTATGATTGCATAGGAATTGGTTATTTTAGTAGAGGATGTCCTTTATGCTGGATTATTTAATAGTCAGCATAGCCAGTTTAGTTAGGGTTGTGGTGCCATCGGTTAGAGGTGGTGCCCAAGTATTAGGAGTAGTCCCCAAAGTTTTTCATGCGATTTATTAATAATTTGTACAAGTGGTTATACAGATAACCAGTTCATGGATGGATGCAATCAGCTATGTGCTTCCTCATGTAGGACATGGGAGAAGACTTTAGGTGTAGCTATTACAGGTGCACTTTTGATTTGTTACCTATTAGTTCTTGTACTATTTGGTTTTGATTTTTCCATACCCATACATGTTTACTTACCTTGCTATTTGTTTCTGTTGTTTTTAAGCTTTTTATCTATGCTTATGCGTGTATAACTACTTGCATAGGCATTTTCTTATAGTAATGGATTTAGTGGGTCAATCCTGTGCTGTGACTACCTTGGGGTGTAGTGCTGGAGTAAATTCATTATCTTAGACTTGATGGTTTTTGGTGCGATTGTTTTCTTTTATCTTATTTGTATTGTATTTGATACTACCTTATTTAGTTGATCCTTGTATATAGATGACTAGTCTAGCATGATCAGGTTGGTATCTTCTTTTCTTTCCGACATGGGTAGCGTTACCCGATCTAGATTGATACTTAGAGTATGATTTACACCTCTCAGATTGTAAGGTGAGTGCTCGTTGGTTGTTAACCGAGTGGAGTTAGGTCGTTTATTCAGGGAAAGAGGGGTTGGTATCGAGAAAGCACTTAGTCCATCTTAATTACATTTTGGTGCCTGCGGTTATAATTTTTTACTCTAATCCCTTCTTTCGGTTGGAGAGTTATTAATGTTGTTCTCCTAGTTCTTTGTTTTTGTCGCCTAATTGTGTTCTTGATTTTAGGGTTGATGTTGAGTCGGGTATTCTGTTTGTTCTCCTATATCATACTGAATGGCTTCAGTTGAGTTGGGAGAAGTTAAAAAGTATAGTTTTAGAATCTTTTAAGTATGGTGTTACTTGGCCAGTTGTATTTCTGTAGGATATATCTGTTGGGTTCAACAGAAAGATGGGTTCATGTATATGTGTCTTACCAGTTGACAATCAAGGGAAATAGTTATAGAGTGTGAGTATTTGGAGTGTTGCATTATTGATTTGTTTCACCAAGTTCAGGGTATAACCAAGTTTTCTGAGTCTCTTTGAAATATCGCTACCACTAGCAAAGATCCGAGTTGCGGGCATGTTCAAAACTACTATTAGGACTAGTTTCACCCACCGCAAGTCACAGTTATGTCTTTAGATTCACCTATGTCCCACATCAAATGTGTTTTGATAAGTTGTGTGGTCAGTCTTAATTTGGCTCAATCATTATAGTGCTTACTGACGACATCATAACTTTAGTCTTTATGGAATTTGCAGTCATATTCTAAGTTACAGAGTATCAGCTTAGCTCTAGATCTTGTAATTAGCATACGTCGTATGTTGAGGGGGATTTGATCCTATTTGGGTCATTGTTTATAGGTTGACTAGGCCTACTCACTACCTATAGGTTCAATTTTCCCTTCACACCAGAGGGGTTGGCATAGATTTATCTTCTTGGGATGGTTTAGTTGCACAGGGTGTTGGTTTCTTCCACTTTTGACTTTGGGTCTCAGTTTGCAGTGGGTTTTTAGAGGTCTAGTCAGTGGGAGATAGATATTTGAGTAGAGCTTAGTGTGACTTTTTCAACCATAGATTGATGATCATCTAGAGTGGACTGTTCAGGTTCTAGAGGTTGTGCCTCAGACTTACATATAGTGTCTAGGGTTATTGGGACCAGTCCTTGGCCTTTGAAGATATCGTGCATAATGGCCTTTACCATTTGAATATTCAGGTAGGTTGGTTCTATCATTTCGAGGTTGGTAATTATTCAATTTTATGGATAAGACTGGGGTGATATTAGAGATATACTATGTAGTTTAGAGCGGGTAGAAAACTTGTAAGGGTCGAGAGATGCTGCTTAGAGTTTGAGGTTGGTGATTTGATATATGAGTTAGCTTGAGGATGAATTTATGGTTATTTGGAAAGTGAAGTTGGGATATGAAAGAAAAAGGGATCCCTTTTGAAAAATCCCTTGGAAGCATTGGTTAGCCTTGGAGATTATCTAGGAAGTCTTGCTCGGAGCATGCTGTCCCAGTACCTTGTCCTTTCAAGCTTTCTGGCTCTTTCTATCTATTGACTTTTGAGGACGAAAGTCTTTTTAGTAGTGAATATTGTAATGACTCTACAGGTCATTTTCTCAATTTCTATGCATTTTTGGTGTTTTGTGCCTTCCCACAGCAGCTACAAGTCATTTATGACTTGTCAGGATCGTCGATTTGGTTTTCCGGCAGCTTATTTTTGTTTTAAGCCATTTTCCCTATTTTGGAGCTTTTGAAGTTATGAAATTAGTCTCGGACCAAAATTCCTATTAGACGAACTCATATGAAAATTTCAGCGGCCTCGTTAGCTCTAGAACATAGATTTTAGGCTAGGGGAACCCTTGGTCCGGGTTTCGAGGCTTCCAGACTCATTTTGGGCTATTTGTTGGAAGTTGGTTAAAATGGCCCATTGGGTTTGGGGCCCACATTTTTGTTGAAAAATCCCCCGTTGGGAATTTCGTCGATTCCACTGAGTCAGGAATGCCATTTTCAATGGGGTAGAATTATTTGTTTCCATCCACGAGACTCCGGATTGACCCAAAGAACCCAAACAAAAATTTGGCAATTGCTGGTGTCTGGTGTATCGCCCAAGTGACCACCCTGGGCGCCTAGGAAAGGTCGCTTGAGCAACCAAGGGTGTGGTCTAGGAGAAGGCAGGCTGGCATGCGTATAGGCCTGGGCTAAGCTGCCTGAATGACCAAAACGCCGCCTAGGCGATGGTTCTGGTGCCTTTCTAGGCTTGAACCCCCTCGACCCCAAGACTATTTTCTCCAATTCCAAACCTCCTTAACAACCATTTGACCCCCAAAATCAGCTTAGGAACGTTAGTTTAAGGCTGGGGATATTATGGGGACGTCAAGGCAACCTTCATCTTGTCTGAATCTCGTAAGTTCCCTAGCTAATCTCCTCTTGATTTTTCCATTAAAGTTCTTGATTTTCCTTTGAGTTGGGGACATTTTGGGTGAGCTAATGAGCTCGGATTGTGCCCAATTTTTGGGTACAAGCTACATGATTCATGAGGGACCTAGTGATGGGTCCAATTTCAAAATTTCATATGTGGGTCCCACGAGCACATTTTAGATTCAATTTTAGAACCAAAACTTTATATAGAAATATGGGTATCGTTTAACTCGTATTAACACATAGATTATGATTTTGATAGCGCGATATCATTTCTGAGATTGTGGGACAAAGACGAGCGATTCATGGATGGTTCGAGATTGCGATTTGGCTTTGAGATAGGCTTCGGTCTACTTTTTTCTATGAAATGGTGTAATGTATAGATTCCATGCTTGGTAGGGGTGATAGGATAGGTTTATACTTAGTAATATCATGACTTGACCTATTTAGGGGATTGAGAATAGAAATATGACCCGAACCATAGTCTAGAATACCCGTTATGGTTGTAGGATCCTATTACACTGGATTATTGACTTGTTTAACCATAGAATGACATGAAAGACCCTTTAGCATAAGACTTACTACATTACTTAGTGAAGTGGATGATATTTCCATGAGTAGACCATTTTAATAGCTTTATGCCCTTGTTTACCGTAGTTTCCCGAATTATAGTGTTGATATCCTATTGATATGTATATTGTTGGGCTCTAGACCGTTGTTACAATACCAGATGGACACCAGGTTAGTACTCTATCCCTTGAAAGGATGGGGTTCTAGTTTATAGATGTTTAGACACTTATGGTTGTGTTGTTTAGATAATGGTGATGGCATGCATACATATAGGTGCATTGACATTTATTTAGTGGTACGATTCTGGTTAAAACCTTGGTTTTACTACTATTTTCTAAAAAGGGATTTAAACCCACTTTTCTTAACTTTAAAATTGATTCTTTGAAAATAGAAATCGTACCACCGTTATTATTGGATTATGACATCTTAAACTAAACATATTCTTTTGGAAATTCGATCGAGGATAATTCTGATCCATTATTTATCCACTCTCTTTATCCATTACTTACTCACTTCGGTCGAGGGAGATTCCAACCCATTCTATATGATTATACCATTTTAGTCCCAGATTAGATCTTGGGCAATAGATTTGCAGATTTATACTTATTTAGCATCAGTTTGAGTTTGGGCACCTGATTATACTCTTATTTCTCTCCGGTATTATATGGAATAGGTTGGTTATGATGGTTATTGGAAGTCCTGGTTCATGACAGGGCAGTATATACAGATATCTAGAGTCCCTTATAGATTTTTCTGTCTGGGGACCACGTGCTGGAAGAGGTGATATTCATAGGTCCTTCCTTGAGAGCCGGTGAGATAAAAAAGGTGTATATACTTGGAATGGTTTGGCACTCAGTTTGTATGGTAGAATTGGTTTACTTTGCATTTATTCATTCATATCCATAGCCTATCACTAGTATAATTATTTGGCACTTTTATCTATCAGTTTTATGGGGGGCTGCATAGGTATAGGTTATGTATGTTGTTTGCTGAGTGATTGATTATACCTTCCGGGCTTATGGGGGCCCTGTGGCCTGTTAGGTTATTATTTGTCTAGGCTAGATGGTTATATTATTGCTTGGATATTTCATATGGTTCATGGTAGGCTGGTACCCGAGGTTATCGGTGTGTTTCTAATCCCTTCCCTCTTATTATGGTAAGCTTTATTATTACTAAGCCATTTTATAGATATAAATATTTCAATTATAGGCCCTATTTATGCTAGAGATAGTTCCCTTCTTGATATTGTAATCCTTTAGAGATTGAGGTTGTTAGAACAATTCCCTTTGGTTAGCACATTTGGGTTTAACTTATTGTTTGATATATAGTCGATTTCCTTCGTAATATTTAATATACATACACTTTCTTCATATTACTGTTATGTATCTCGTGTATATCTCTTCTTTTGTACTTCTATTGTATATTGTATATGCCTCTCTCTACTTACTATTATATGTTGACTAGTTACTTATGGCATTGCGCTTTCATTCCTGATTACTAGTAGTATATGATAGCTTATCCTTATTATTGGCATAGCTTCATCCTAGATTACTTGTAGAGTATGATTGGTTATCCTTACTTTTACGTTAGTATTGTTATGCCTTGTTGCCTGAGTAGTTACCTGTAGTTTATATCCCTGCTTTATATTTTATTTATACTTGCATTATCTTGGAGCTCAGTCGGCTGATGCCTACTGATTACCTCATGTTTGTCCCTCATACTACATTTTTACAGCTTGCAGATCATAGTACGAGTTCTCACCATTGATGTGTGCATCGTGCGGAGCTGCCATGGATCAGAGATTTAGGGTGAGCTTCTGATATTTGGGGTTGTTTCTGCTCTCCCTCTTATTGTTAGAATGATCTCTATTTTTGTATTTCAGAGACGACTTTGTATATACTACTCTGTACTCTACTTTGTACTCTTGTTGTATTAGAAGTTCTTGTACTAAATCCACCAGTGTTTTGGGGATGTATTTATCTCCTTCTTGTATTCTTTCTCTTTTACTTAGTTTTGCTTTCGCTTTCCTTATTAGTCCGTTACTAGCCATTTTAGACTTATGGGTTGGCTTACCTATTGGTGGGTTATGGTAGGTGCCATCATGACCTGAGAACTCAGGTCAAGACAGTGTAGCACATGGACCTTAGACTTCTTCAGTATCCGGGTGGTCCACGTAGTATTGACCATTGGCTTGTTTATTCACTGTATTTTGTCTACAGCTAAGATTAGGTTAAACATTCTTGTTTACATGCTATGACTTTAGAATGAGATTAGTGTCCATTAGTACTAGTATGGGGGTAGTATCTCGTGATTTGGTTATTTTACCTCATTCGATTATTCTTTTATCATGTTGTACCTCATTACTCTTGTTTCTTCTTACTGTTAATTAATTATATTCTGTTTGGTACGTTGGTGGGCGACAAACCTTTGATGTGAGCCAGTCAGGTTTCCAAGTTAGTTTACCTATATCTAAAGGTTGATGATACCTGCCTATGTGTATTCATATGACTATACTCATATTATTTGTGTAATGGTGATGGCATGCATACATTCCCCGAGCACGTTCACGCATTGTGGTATGACTCTAGGTCAAAAATATTATTTCTTACTATTATTTTCCAAAAAGGAATTTACTGTCATTTTCCTCTCATAAACTATTTTTAAAATGAAATTTGTACCTCCATCACTACTGCACTATGTATTTTATGATTAAATTATATTACTTACGCTCCAATTTGAGTTCGGGCACTTGTGGTGTTTACACCTCATTATTGATTTTCTCTACTATTTTCTGGAGGTGATCTGCCCTGATTTCCACTAACTGATTTTGACCGTGGAACACGATTTGTAGATATTTTTTCAACTTACCACTTTTAAAAAGGGAAATGGACTATTTAGTTCAGTTCAAGTCCGAGCACCTGATTTTAAAGCTTATTACATATTTAGGCTCGGTTCAATTTTGGGCATCTATTATATTCATGATTATATTCTTAGAAATCCTAGTTCGGGACTGAGCAGTGTACACGTATATCTGGAGTCCCCTATGGGTCCCTAAGTACATGAGCCATAGGGTCAGAGGAGGTGTATATACTATGGTTAGACTTGAAACTCATCTCACAATGCATCACATGGTTTTCGTTGCACTCATTTGTTCTTATGCATTGCCTATCACTAGTATATTTGATGTTTGTATCTTTCGGGCATATGGGGGCCTTGTTAGGTTATTGTTTGTTGTTTGTACTTATGTCTATTTTTTTACCTTCTAGGCTTATGGGCGCCTAGTTTGGTTATTTGTTGATCATTTCTATAAAGCTTGTGGCGATTTAGTTGCGAATGTTCTTTTGTGGCTCAGGTTCGTCTCGTGGACTCCCTTTATAGCATTTCCAACTTTAGTATTAGATTTTCTTGTTGTTTTCCTTACTGTGGATAGACATTCAGAGCATTCTACTAGTAACGATCTTCTTTAATATGATTCTGGTAGTGATAGACTGTTAGGCTAACTTCTGCTGGTAAATGCTTCCTTCCTTGTTACTTATATTATGTATCCCTTCCTTACATGTTATTTGTACTTGAATTTACCTTTAGAGCTTAGTTGTCCTACGTCTATTGAGTACCGCATATTTGGTACTCATACTACACTACTGCTCCTTTCAGATTCTAGTATGAGTTGTTACCGCTGATGTGTGCCTCGTGCAAAGCTGCCTTAGATTGAAGACTTAGAGTGAGCTCCTGGCATTCAGAGTTGTTCCATCTCCCTTTATCTTGCTGGATTGATCTTTACCTTGTAGTTCAGAGATGGTTCTAGTTATATTGTATTTACTTAGTACTCGTGTTATGTTTAGTAGCTCTTGTATCGACTGATACCAGGTCTTGGGGGTATGTTGTATATTCTTGTTCTTCTCTCTCCCACTATTTGTGTATGTTCGAGTCTTATTCTTATAGTAGTCACTTTTTCTCTTGCTAGCCTATTACTCATTGTTTCGGGCTATGGGTCTTGCTTACCTACTAGTGAGTAGGTGCCATCATGACCTGAGATTTTGGGTTGTGACAAAAATTAAGAATCCAATACTATAGCAATGAAAAGCACTTCTCTCAGATTCTTTTTTTCTTAAAATTCAAAAACCAAATCACTTAAATAACCCAAAATTTGTTGCAAATTTTCTTTCAATTAACAACTTTCAGAAATGGTATATAATGTTTCACGAAAAATAAAATCAAACTACAATTTTAGATAAGTTTAGTGCAACAAAGAAGGAAAATTTTGTTTTCGTTTCTCTTTGTGTATATGATGCAACATAGTTTCTCTTGCTTTATAATATCTTCTCCATAGCAGCACTTTTGAATAGGTTTATGAAAAAAATAAGGTGGGTTTCACTATTGCTAACCTCCATAGAGAAGGTAATTTTAGAAAGAAGAATATTATTTCTAGCACAATGGTCTGATGTAGAAAAAATGAAAGCAATGAATGGAAGACTGCATTAATATAATTTTATGAAGGCGTTGAAAGGTTGCAATGAATCAAGACAATTTGATCATTTACTTAGTTCATTTTTGTATCTTTGTATAGTTATCTTTTTATTTACCCTATTAATTGCAATATAATTTTATAATTTATTGATCAATTATTAGAAGATAAATTTACTCTTTGGTACAAGTGTTTTTAACAAGTATAGTTATCAAAAGAAGGGTAAAATGAACGTTTTATTTTTATAATCATTTTAGTAATTCAACTTTAGCCTTAGAGGCTTCCTATTTTTAGTTTAATATAATATGTACTCAAAAGAATATTTGATTTGAGATTTTTTCCAAAATTCAAAGTATTTTACATTTTAACCTTACTAGTCTAAGTGATAGAGAAAAAAATCTTTAAAAATTATTATCTTATTTGCTCGATTACATTAAAATTTTAATATTTATTAATTGTGAAATTCAAATCATTTGATCCACAACTATTTATTAGAAGGACAATAGGAAAGCAAAATCATTTGCTTCATCTTAAATTGACATAAGATTTTTTGTTATGTGCAATAAAATTCAGAGTTTGTTGATGAATTCATAGAATTACTTATTAGGATAAGAGAAAACGTTCATCCAGATTATTGAATAGAAATATATGAGTACTTCTCTTAGGCTGTGTATGGTTTGAAGAAAAATGTTTTCCGTGGAAAAGATTTTCCTAGAAAATATTTTACAAGTTGGTTGCTTACTTATTTAATCATGTTTGGTTGGTAAGTGGAAAATATTTTTCGGAAAGTATTTTTTAGTGTTTGGTTGGTGAATGAAAAACATTTTCTAGAAAATATTTTTTAGAATTTAGCTAGAGAGTAGAAAATACTTTTTAGGAAAATAGTTTCTGACTCGGGAACCAACCCCGACGACCGATCCGCGACACCACCTCGACACCCGAACTGAGACCCGACCCCTACTACCAACCCAGAACCAGACCCCAACTCTCGATTCGGACCCGACCCGACTCCCGAACCGGGACCCGACCCCAAACCCCGACCTCGATCGGACCACAAATCCCGACCTGGGACCCGACACTGACACCTGAACTGAGACCCAACCAGGAACCCAACCCAAACACCCGACTCGAGACTTGACACCTGATTCGGGACCCGACCTCGACTCCCTACCCGGGACTCAACCTCGACTTTCGATCAGATACCCAGCACCCGAATCAGGACCCGACCCCTACTCCCAACCTCGAAACCTAATCCAGGAGCTGACCCCAACACCCAACCAAGGACCCAACAACAGATCCGAGACCCGACCCCAGCTATCGACTATGGACCCAAGACCCGACACTTTAATTAGGACACAACCTTGAATCTTGATCTGGGACCTAACCCTGACACTCTAATCGAGACCCAACTCAAAACTCGACCCTAACACCCATCCCAAAACCCGACCTCGACTCTTGACCAGGGACCGACTTGGGACCCGACCTCAACTCCCAAGCTGAGACTTGACCCCAACTCTCGTACTAAGGCCAGACACTCATATTGGTACCCAATTCTGACTCTTGACTCGAGACCCGACTCGGAACCCGCCCCTTACTCCCGAACCTAAGACCCGACACTTGATCTGGGACCTGACCAATACTTTTGATCGGGGACCCTACCCCAACAACTGACCTAAAACTCTACCCCGACACCCAACCCAAACCGGACAATCGATCTAGGACACAACCATGACACTTGACCCAGGACCCAACCCCGTCTCTCGGCCCAAAATTCAACCTTTACACCCGATTCAGGACTCGACTCGATATTAGAACCTAACTTACAACTCATGACCTAACCCTAACTTCTAAATCGATATTTGAGTTTGGTTGTGGTAGGGAGACAGGTCCCTAGTCTGGGTCGAAGTCAGAGTTGGAGTCGGAGGTTGGGAGTCGGTCCAGATCAGACCATGATTCCCATCTCTATGTTGGCTCCCAAGTTGGTGTCGGGAGTTATTCTTGGATCGAGTTCAGTGTCAGGTCGCGTCTTAGGTCCTGAGTCAAGGTCACGCATCCGAACCCAAGTAAAATTTGGGTATCGGGTCTCGAGTCGAGGTCGAATCCCAGGTACTGTGTCTTTGATCAGGATTGAGAATCGGGTCTTAAGTCGGGAGTCGGGTGTTAATTTTGGGAGTTAGGTACCAAATAGAGTTCGAGAGTTGGGTCTCGAGTTGAGAATTTAGAGTTAAGGTCCGAAGTCGGATCTCGAGTTAATGTCGGGAATCGGTACCCGAGACTTGGGTTAGGTTAAGTTGAGGTGTGAGGTTGAAAGAGAGTTTTGAAAAATATTTTCCTTACTTTTTGAAGGGAAGTAATTTTTCTTAAATTTGAGGAAAGTAAGTTGATTTGGAAAACATTTTTGAAAACACTTAAGCCAACCAAACATGAGAATTGGAAAATATTTTCCAGAAAATGTTTTCCTTCATACCAAACACACTCTTAATCTTAAGCTCTTCCCACTATCAACTCTTCTGAAAAATATAGTCCATTTATTTTAAATCCTGGAAGAAAGAAATATTATTTTCTAAAATCGAAAGACTCATATCGTTTAATTTCTAAAAAAGAACATTTTAGTTTTAAACCTCCACCCAAGAAGAAAGTGCCTTTTGGCATAAAAATGTATCATTTAATGAAGAAATAGAATACTGCATTATGTTTTATATTAATTATAATAAAAAAAATCTTTTAGCATCTTTTTAAGCATTTATTAAAGACAATATTGAAACAGAAAGGTAACACTCAACAATGAAATTTTGTTATTCAAATGTTCTCTTTTGTAACAACCCAAAACTTTTACATGACTAAACTCAGACTTAGCTCAGCTGAAAAATTTCAGTCCCAGACCAATACGACCCTATGTACGAGTCGTACAGTGGTACCACGAGTCATGGCCATGACTCATGGTATGTTGCCCCTGAGTGTTTTCTAGTTCCAGCCACCACAACTCATGTGTTGATGTATAAGTCATACATTGACTCGTACTGACTATGTTCAGAAGCTTAACAAGGTCCCTCAAATCCATTCCCCAAAGTGCAAATCGTACTTTTCTTGTACTGGTCGTACTATGACCCGTACTGATCAAAACTAGAGAAGTGAAAAATATCCCACTAAACCACGACTTTATTATAGAAGTCATACAATCGACCACAACTTGTACAGTGGGTCATGGTATGTCACCCCAGCCCATTTCCAATAGTCTTTTTAAAAAGGGGAAATACAGTCTTTCCTCAACTATTATATCCAATAATATGAAATTTTAAGTATTAGTTATAGAGTATTAAGACTAGACCATCGATCTTTCCCTCACTATCATAAATTAGAATCTCAGAAGTCTAAACAAAACACTCCCAAGTTTCTCAAGATCCATGTAATTACCCTTTCCACCGTTATGGTATAACTTAGCATGCAAAAATATAAAATGAGTTAACAGTTTCTGTAAAATGGTAATGTTTTTATCAGAAAGTGATGACTTTGTCACGCCCCAAATCCCATTAGGGCGGACTGTCACCCAAAGCCGTTAAGGCCCCGAGGGAACCAACCTACGTCCATGTACAATCATATGCATGTCCCTGAGCGAGCAACATTCGATCACATATAAATACAAGACCAATGGCGGAAGTCATGGAGAAACATTCAATAGCTATGAAACTTGGTCGTTAGGGCCACCACGTCAAAAACATACATTCCTTACATTCCTTCATTTGTCCCACAACGTCTACAAAGCATCTAATAGATACATAACCAACCTAAAGTCGGGACAAGTCCCCGCTTTATACAACAGTTATGCAGTACCAAAACCAATATGTACACATGACTTGAAAAGCCCCGAATAAACCTGGAGCTCACCAACAGTCTGCAGATGACCTGTATCCTACTGTGGAGGTCTACTAGCACTTGTGCCTGCAGCAAGTAAGGTAAGTACCCCAAGGGACGTCAGTACGAAGAATGTACTGAGTATGTTAGGCTATAAGAAACTGTATGAAACAAAGGATCTCAAATGGAATCAAATACAAGTGTATAAACATTATGGATAAACCACCGTTCTATATGTGTGGAACCATGTACATTACATTTATTACTTTCTTTTCTTTTACATTCATCATGATTATCATTCATCATATCGTGCCTGGGCCCCAGCTGATCAGTGGGTCAAAACATAACATAACATAACATTGGGATCGTCTCTAGCAAGTCTTATGTACCCCTTTGAGCTTCCACCCATACATCAATAAAGCAGGTTCGACCCTAGATAGGTTTTCACCCCTTTGGGCTACCCCCTGTCAGGTTTGGCATCAATCTAGGCTTTTGCCCCACAGAGCTTCCCCCCTGATCCAATAATCTCGAGATCGTCTCTAGCTAGGCTTTCACCCCTTTAAGCTACCACCCATAAATCAATGAAGCAGGTTCGGCATCGATCTAGGATTTTGCCCCACTGAGCTTTCCCTCTAATCCAATAATCTCGGGATCGTCTCTATCTAGGCTTTCTCCCTTTTGAGCTACCACCTGGACTCAAAGAACCATAAAGTAACCATATATGCATTACTTCTTTCCTTTACTTTTGTGAGATTGATGCATTGGTGGTCATAACATTAGTGGAACTTTGGAACAATAATCAATGAATAAGAGACATGTGAATAATGATTTATAACAAACCTGAAATGAGACACTTTAGAACATTTTGGAATGGAAACCAGTTTGGTAACAATGAGAACAATAGGAGCTGCCAAAGAATACGGAAAAGAGAAACCTTACATACCTTATCCTTACAACGTATCACTATAACAATCCAATCAATATGTGAATACAAAAATTTAGCTCCTTCCTTACGTTTTACTCTACAACAAAAGTACATACCGGAGCTCATGTTAACAACTAACTACATTACAAATGCATAAGATGACAATGAGATACGTGACTGCCATATAATGTCATTAAACCCTCTTACAATACCATTTGCTGCATCACCATACCAATAACACCAAAACATGCCACAAATCAACCAAGACATCATATACTGATAGCATTTCACACCAAGTTTATACTTTACACTTCCCCTTCAACACAACATCACATTTACTCTATCAAGTCACTTAAATACCTTTCACAATAACACATTAAAATCAATCCATAAGTGATACAATTAAAAATGACTCCATACTACCCCTTAGGGCCATCCAAATGGTACCATAAGTTGGTGATTGCATCCAAGAAGGGTATAGGGGCCTTTGGGAGTCAAAGAGAAGCAAAAACAAAGAAAATGAAATTCTGGAATGACCTATGGAGCCACCTGCGCCTGCAGGTGGGTGAGGTACGACCGCAGGTGCCTATATGGCCTTGTCCAGGTCCACTTGCATTGGTATCTGCGCCCGAAGGTGCCCCATCCGCGAAGGCGGATGCCTGATTCGGCCAAAATGGGTGTCTTTTGGGTCTATCTTTGCAATAAATGGTCCATGGCCATAAGTAAGCTTTTATTTTACATATTTTAGATTAAATTGGATGTCAATGAACAATCATGGTTTCAAAATGCACATGAACATCACAAAACCACATCTTTCTTTCAATACACCACTAATTCCATGCACAAATTCACAACAACAATTCCAAATGTTATACACAAAAAGGAAGCAAGTTAGGGACATAAACATATCATACATGTTGACATTTAATCCATCAAATTCACTTCCTTCAATACCAGAAGTCTCCTTTCAAGTTTATAAGGCAAAACCCTTTGCCGATTAAGTAAAAGTAGATTGTTTCACATATAGTGGACTGCTCAACACTTTGTCAACCGAACCAACATGATTTACATACCGTATTATACATATTATACAATAAACCATGAGATTAAAAACTTACCAAATCTTGCAAAGAGATGACCTTGTCCAAAGGGATTAGTAGCTTAGGGTTTGAGAGAAGAGAGAATGTTGTGGAAAAGTCTAGAATGAGACATGTGTGCTTTGTTGAATAAAAATCTGATTTTTTTTGCTTTATATAGTGCCTCATGGTCATCCTTAGACAATCCACCACATTAAATGAGGTGTTTACTTGTTCAACTTGAAGAATGGGTCATTTTTCATTTGGGCCATGTCTTTCTTGCTAATTTTGGGCCTCATTTGAGCCCATTAGCACAAGACTAATTCATCCCATTAAATTTAATGCATGATTCACTTACTATATTTAGTTTAAATACTTCCATCAATTCTAAGTTCGTCGCATGAGTTCAAAAATGTACGGGGTGTTACATCCTTCCCCCCTTAGGAACATTCGTCCTCGAATGTTAGTAACATTATCCAATTTACACATATTCAAGTCTAAGTTCATTCTTCATATTATCACATACACATAATGCTTATAGGTACTTACTTGTTATTTCTCCAATTCCGCATCTTGCACTTGTTCTTCCATTTGAAATAAATGCGGGTATTTAGACTTCATCATTTCTTCGATTTCCCATGTGATTTCTTCTACTTGTTGATTTCTCCAAAGTACCTTTACGGAAGCTACTTCTTTATTCCATAATATCTTCACTTTTCGATGCAGAATGGCAATATATATCTCTTCATAGGTGAGATTCTCCGTAACTTGTATATCTTCAATGGGAACAATACGAGATGGATCTCCTATGCACTTTAGAGGCATTGAAACATCAAACACTGGATGGACTGTGGAGAGTTCTTGGGGTAGTGCTAACTCATACGCAACTTGACCAAATCATCAAACAATCTTATACGGCCCTATATAACGTGGACTCAGCTTTCCCTTCTTCCTAAATCTCATTACCCCTTTCATTGGTGACACTTTCAAGAATACGCAATCACCTATGGCAAATTCTAGCGCCCTTCTTCTAACATCGGCATATGACTTGTGCCAACTTTGGGCCATTTGTAGCCGCTTTTGTATCACCTTAACCTTCTTCATAGCTTGATGAACAAGATCTGGCCCAATTAAGGCAATTTCACCCTCTTCAAACAATCCAATTGGTATCTATACTTTCTTCCATATAAAGCTTCATAAGGCGCCATTTTGATACTTAAATGATAGCTATTATTATAGGCAAATTCAATAAGAGATAAATGGTCATCCTAACTACCTTTAAAGTCCAATGTGCAAGCTCGTAGCATATCTTCAAGTGTTTGTATAGTACATTCTGCTTGTCCATCTGTTTGAGGACGAAAAGCCGTACTTAAATTCACTTGGGTTCCCAAATTCTTCTGAAAAGACTTCCAAAAATGTGCAGTAAATTGAGCTCCCCTGTCTGATATAATAGAGATTGGAATTCCGTGTAGTCGAACTATCTCTTTAACATACAATCGCTCATAATCTTCAGCTGTGTCGGTGGTCTTGACCGGTAGGAAGTTTACTGACTTGGTAAGCCTGTCAACTATTACCCACATGGAATCAAATTTTTTGAAGTGTACGAGGTAAACCTGTGATGAAATCCATGTTATCATGTCCCACTTCCAGATTGGAAGATTTATACATTGCATATAACCCCCAGGTTTCTAATGCTCTACTTTCACTTGTTGACAATTTGGACACTGGGCTACGAATTCTGCAATGTTCTTCTTCATATTACCCCACCAATATATTTCGTTCAAATCATGATATATTTTGGTTTCTCCCGGGTGAATAGAATACCGTGAATGATGTGCCTCTGTCATAATACGCCTCCTTAGTTCATCTACATCAGGTACACATAATCTGCTTTGGCACTAAAGCACTCCCTCTTGCGTAAGATCAAAGGCCTTTGTCAATCCTTATTGTACATTCTCTTTCAACTGCAATAACATAGGATCCGCATATTGTGTTTCCTTCACTTCAGCTATTAATGAAGATTCTGTCGCATTTTGCACAATAACCCCTTCGTCTGGAGATTCAAGAAAACGAACCCCTAAGCTGGCTAATTAATGCAGATCCTTAACTATACCTTGCTTTTTCGTGAACTGAACATCAGTGCTTACTATTGCTTTGCAACTTAATGCATCAGCTACCACATTTACTTTTCTCGAATGATATAAGATATCAATATCGTAATCTTTCAGTAGTTCAAGCCACCTCCGCTGCCTCAGATTTAAATCCTTCTGCTTAAAGATATATTGCAAACTCTTAGGATCAGTGTAGATGTCAACATGAACCCCATACAAGTAGTGGTGCTATATCTTTAAAGAAAATATCACAGCTGCTAGCTCAAGATCATGTGTTGGATAATTTCTCTCATGTGGCCGCAACTGTATTGAGGCATAGGCTATTACATTACCGTGCTGCATCAATACACACCCTAGGCCAACTCTGGAAGCATCACAATATACCGCATACCCCTCTGTGCCTTCTGGAAGTACCAATACAGGGGTAGAAGTCAATTTATCCTTTAGCTCTTGAAAACTCTTCTCATATGCATCATTCCATTGAAACTTGGTTTCCTTATGTGTTAGCTTTGTTAAAGGTGCAGCAATAGAAGAAAATCCTTCAACAAATCTTCTATAATAACCTGCCAACACAAGAAAGCTACGAATCTCTGTAGGCGCCGTAGGTCTTGGCCAATTTTCCACAGCTTCTATCTTTTGATTATCAACCCTTATTCCTTCATCCGACACAATATGTCCCAAGAATGCTACAGATTTTAACAAAAATTCACATTTAGAGAACTTTGCATATAACTTATGATCACGAAGAATCTGTAACACATGCCGTAAGTGATTAGTATGGTCCTCTTGTGATCTTGAATAAATCAGAATATCATCGATAAACACGGTCACGAACATATCTAAAAATGGCTTGAACACCCTATTCATCAAATCCATAAAAACTGCTGGTGCATTTGTTAGACCAAATGACATAACTAAAAACTCATAATGACCATACTATGTTCGGAAAGCTGTCTTTGGTATATCTTGTTCTCTAACCCTTACTTGATGATATCCTGATCTCAGGTCAATCTTTGAGAAGTATTTGGGACCTTGTAACTGGTCAAACAAATTATCAATTCTGGGGAGGGGATATTTATTCTTGACTGTCACTTTATTCAGCTGCCGATAATCAATATATATTCTCAATGTGCCATCTTTCTTTCATACAAATAACACCGGTGCACCCCAAGGGGACATATTAGGCTTTATAAATCCCTTTTCCAGCAAGTCTTTTAATTGCTCCTTCAATTCCCGTAACTCTGCTGGGGACATGCTATACGGAGGAATAGAGATAGGCTGAGTTCCTGGAATCACATCAATACCAAACTCTTTTTCCCTTTCTGGAGGCAAACCTGGAAGGTTTTCAGGAAACACATCAAGGAATTCATTTACCACCAAAACCGATTGAAGAGTCGGTGGCTTCACATCGTTATCATGAACTCTTAATAGATGGTATATATACCCCTTGGATATCATTTTCCTTGCCATAAGATAAGAAATAAATTTACCTCTCGGTGCTCCAACATTACCCCTCCATAGATGGGCTTTTGTGGGAAATAAAAATATACCTTCTTAGCTCGGCAATCTACCGTGGCATAACAAGAAGCCAACCAATCCATACCCATTATAACATCAAAATCTACCATTTCTAGCTCAACAAGATCAGCCAACGTATCATGATCAAAAATAGTTACTATGCAATTATGATAGACTCTCTTAGCTACCATAAATTCACCAACTGGTGTAGATACTTCAAATGACTTAACTAATAATTCTGGTGTTCTATTAAATTTTTCAACAACCAATGGAGTAACATATGATAGTGTGGAGCCCGGATCAATCAATGTATATACATTATGTGAAAAGATGGATAATGTACATGTCACTACATCAGGAGAAGCCTCCAAATTCTGCCGATCCACTAGAGCATAGGTACGGTTCTGTACCCCACTAGAACTGGTTGCTCCTCTATTACCTCTACCACGACCAACAGGCTGCACACCTAGTCCTAAAGAAGGAATCGATGATAATGATTCAACGGTTGATCCCGTAGGTCGCGCCATACTACCCAAGCCTCTTCGTGGGCATTCTCTCATTATGTGCCCCGTCATACCGCACCAAAAGAAAAAATTTGTCCCAAACTGGCATTCACCAAAATGAGACCTTCCGCAGTGCTGACACGGCTGACGAGAAAACCCTGCCATTTGTGAACCTCGAATCCCACTACTTTTCCCAGCTTGACTACCTCTAAACCCTCAGAATTGAGATTGAGTGCCTGTTGTAGGATAGGAAAATGATGGTCTAGGAGGTCTATTAAAAACTCGAGGCCTAACTTTTCCTTGGGATGCCATGAACTGTCCCATAGGTCTATCCCTCTTTGACGACCTTCTTTTAAATTCGTGCACCCTTCTCCTTTGTCTCTGATCCTCCATTTTCTGTGCAAAGGCTTGTATTCTGGCTATATCCATATCTCTATTCAATGCAACTATAGTACAGTCCCTCACCAAATACGGATCCAATCTGTCCACATACCGATGGACTCTGTCGGCCATAGTGGCTACCATATTAGGAGCATATCTGGCCAAGGAGTTAAATCGAAGACTGTACTCTCTGATGCTCCTATTCCCTTGACGAAGATTTAAGAATTGGTCTGCACGAGCCTCTCGAATCTCATATGAAAGATAGTGATCAAGGAATGCCACCTTGAATTCTTCTAGAGCAGGTCATCCTAGGGTGTCTACAAAACCGTGTCCGAGTAGAGTCTTGCTTATGGATGTGTTGTGCATCACATTTATAAGCAGGAGGCTATGGGGCATTTAGGAGATTTTTATGTTCTTCATCTCCTAGATCATGCAATAGAGCCAAATTTGTAGGTGGAATCATATCTGACCATCGAAATTGGTTTTCTTTGTTATAGTAAAATACCGATTACAAGACGAGGTAGGGGAAAAGGTAAGAAAATAGACATGCTTGCCGGAGGAGGAACTAGTAAATCACCACCTGACCAAGCTAGTCAAGGTGGGGCTGAAATTGAGTTTGCATCGCGGGGTTCTTCTACTTTTCCAGCTCCAGAAGAGCCGAGAAGGAGAGAAAAACCTGCCGAACCACCTGTTAAAGCTACTGAGTAGGATTTAAGAAATGCGGTGCAAATGTTAACTCATATAGTTATTGCAAAAAATCAAGGACAAGTTGGTCCAACGACAAGTAATGACAGTGTGTCCAGGGCAGCTAGCCGAAGGACACAGGATTTCCTTAAATTAGACCCTCCCACATTCACAGGGTCGGATCTTAATGAGGACCCACAGGACTTCATGGACCAAATTCAAATGGCTTTGGATGTTATGCATGTAACTGGTATAGAAACAGTTGAGCTTGTGGCATATAGATTGAAAGGAGAGGCTATATTATGGTACGAATATTGGAAATGATCTAGGGATATCGGTGCACTTCCAGCTAGTTGGGAAGAATTCAAGGTGGCATTCCTTGATCACTATCTTCCATATGAGATTCAAGAGGCTCATGCAGACCAATTATTAAATCTTCATCAAGGGAATATGATTGTCAGAGAGTACAGTCTTCGATTTAACTCCTGGCCAGATATGCTCCCAATGTGGTAGCCACTATGGCAGATAGAGTCCATCGGTATGATGACAGATTGGATTCATATTTGGTGAGGGACTGTACTATTGCTACATTGAATAGAGATATGGATATAGCCAGAATACAAGCCTTTACACAAAAAATAGAGGATCAGAGACAAAGGAGAAGGGTGCACGAATTTAAAAGAGGGCCGTCAAAGAGGGCTAGACCTATGGGACAGTTGATGGCGTCCTAAGGAGAAGTTAGGCCTCGGGTTTTTAATAGACCGCCTAGACCATCATTTTCCTATCCTACAACAGGCACTCAATCTCAATTTTGAGGGTTTAGAGGCAGTCAAGCTGGGCAAAGTAGTGGGATTCGAGGTTCACAAACAACAGGGTTTTGTCGTCAGCCGTTTCAGCACTGCGGAAGGTTTCATTTAGGTGAATTTCATTTTGGGACAATTTTTTGCTTTTGGTATGGTATGACGGGGAACATAATGAGAGAATTCCCACGAAGAGGCTTGGGTAGTATGGCGCGACCTACGGGATAAACCATTGCATCATCATCATCGATTCCTTCCTTAGGCCGAGGTGTGCAGCCTGCTGGTCGTGGTAGAGGTATAAAAGGAGCAACCAGTTCTAGTGGGGTACAAAATCGTACCTATGCTCTAGCGAATCGATAGAATTTGAAGGCTTCTCCTGATGTAGTGATAGGTACATTATTCGTCTTTTCACATAATGTGTACGTATTGATTGATTCGGGCTCCACACTATCATATGTTACTCCATTGGTTGCTGAAAAATTTAATAGAACACCAGAATTATTCGCGAAGCCATTTGAAGTATCTACACCTATTGGTGAGTCTATTATAGCTAAGAGAGTCTATCGTAATTGTATAGTAACTGTTTGTGATCATGACACATTGGCTGATCTTATTGAGCTGGAAATGGTAGATTTTGATATTATAATAGGTATGGATTAGTTGGCTTCTTGTTATGCCACGGTAGATTGCCGAGCTAAGAAGGTATATTTCCATTTCCCACAAAAGCCCGTCCTTGAATGGAGGGGTAATGTTGAAGCACCGAGATGTAAATTTATTTCTTATCTTGGAAAATGATATCCAAGGGGTATATGTACCATCTAGTACCATAATATAGCCTGTCCTTTCAATCTATATGCCGCAAGCTCAATTGTTTCTATACCAGTTACATGCATAACATTCAAAGCCCTTTGAATTTGGTCCATGAAGTCCTGTGGGTCCTCATTAAGATCCGACCTTGTGAATGTGGTAGGGTCTAATTTAAGGAAATCATGTGTCCTCCGTCTAGATACCCTGGCCACACTGTCATTACTTATCGTTGGACTAGCTTGTCCTTGATTTTGTGCAGCAACTATATGAGTAAACATTTGCATTGCATTTCTTAAATCCTGCTCAGTAGCATTAACAGGTGGTTCGGCAGGTTCTTCTCTCCTTCTAGGCTCTTCTGGAGCTGGAAAAGTAGAAGAAGCCCACGATACAAACTCAGTTTCAGCCCCACCTTGACTAGCTTGGTCAGGTGGTGATTTACTAGTTCCTTCTTCGGCAAGCATGTATACTTTCTTACCTTTGCCCCTACCTCATCTTGTAATCGGCATTTTACTATAACAAAGAAAACCAAATTCCATGGTCAGATATAATTCCACCTACAACTTTGGCTCTATTGCACGATCTAGGAGATGAAGAACAGAAACAACTCCTAAATTCCCCATAGCCTCTTGCTTATAAATGTGGTGCACAACACATCCATAAGCAAGACTCTACTCGAACACGGCTTTGTTGACACCTTAGGATGACCTACTCTGATACCACTTTTGTCACGCTCCAAATCCCAATGGGGCAGACTAGAACCCGAAGCCGTTAAGGCCCTGAGAGAACCAACCTACGCCTATGTACAATCATATGCATGTCCCTTAGCAAGCAATATTCGATCACATATAAATACAAGACTAATGGCAAAAGTCACGGAGAAACATTCAATAGATATGAAACTAGGCTGTTAGGGCCACCACGTCAAAAGCATACATTCCTTACATTCCTTCATTTGTCCCACAATGTCTACAAAGCCTCTAACAGATACATAACCAACCTAAAGTAGGGATAAGTCCCCATTTTATACAACAGTTACACAGTACAAAAACTAATATGTACACATGACTCGAAAAGCCCCGAATCAATATGCAGCTCACCAACAGTCTACAGATGAACCGTATCCTATTGTGGAGGTCTACTAGCCCTGTGCCTGCATCAAGTAAGGTAAGTCCCCCAAGGGACGTCAGTACAAAGAATGTACTGAGTATGTTAGGCTATAAGAAACTGTATGAAACATAGGATCTCAAATGAAATCAAATACAAGTGAATAAACATTAAGGATAAATCACCGTTTTGTATGTGTGGAACCATGTACATTGCATTCATTACTTTCTTTGCTTTTACTTTCATCATGATTCTAATTCATCATATCGTGCCCAGGACCCAGCTAATCAGTGTGTAATAACATAACATTGGGATCGTCTCTAGCTAGGCTTATGTGCCCATTTGAGCTGCCACCCATACATCAATAAAGCAGGTTTGGTCCTAGCTAGGTTTTTACCCTTTCGGACTACCGCTTGTCAGGTTTGGCATCAAGCTAGGCTTTTGCCCCACAGAGCTTCCCCCCTGATCCAATAATCTCGGGATCGTCTCTAGCTAGGCTTTCGCCCCTTTGAGCTACCACCCATAAATCAATAAAGCAGATTTGACATCGAGCTAGGCTTTTGCCCCACTGAGCTTCCCCCCTGATCCAAAAATCACGGGATCATCTCTAGCTAGGCTTTCGCCCCTTTGAGCTACCACCCAGACTCAAAGAACCATAAAGTAACCATATATGCATTACTTCTTTCCTTTACTTTTGTGAGATTGATGCATTGGTGGTTATAACATTAGTGGAACTTTGGAACAATAATCAATGAAAAAGAGACATGTGAATAACGATTTATAACAAACCTGAAATGAGACACTTTAGAACATTTTGGAATGGAAACCAGCTCGGTAACAATGAGAACAATAAGAGCTGCCAAAGAATACGAAAAAGAGAAACCTTACATACCTTATCCTTCCAACGTATGACTATAACAATCAAATCAATATCTGAATACAATAATTCAGCTCCTTCCTTACGTTTTACTCTACAACACAAGTACATACCGGAGCTCACATTAACAACTAACTACATTACAAATGCCTAAGATGACAATGAGCTACGTGACTACCATATAACGTCATTTCACCCTCTTATAATACCATTTACTGCATCACCATACCAACAACACCAAAACATGCCACACATCAACCAAGACATCATAAACCAATAGCATTTCACACTAAGTTTATACTTTACACTTCCCCTTCCACAACATCAAATTTACTTCATCAAGTCACTTAAATACCTTTCACAATAACACATTAGAATCAATCCACAAGTGATACAATTCAAAATGACTCCGTACTACCCCTTAGGGCCATCCAAATGGTACTATAAGTTGATGATTACATCCAAGAAGGGTATAGGGGCCTTGGGGGGTCAATGAGAAGCAAAAACAAATAAAATGAAATTTTGGAATGACTTGTGGAGCCACCTGCACCCGTATGTGGGTGATGTACGGCCGTAGGTGCCCATCTATCCTTGTCCAAGGCCACCTGCATTGTCATCTGCGCCCGCAGGTGCCCCATCCGCGAAGGCAGATGCTCGATTAGGCCAAAATAGGTCTCTTTTGGGTCTATCTTTACAATAAATGGTCCATGGCCATAAGTAAGCTTCTATTTTCCATACTTTAGATTAACTTGGATGCCAACGAACAATCATGGTTTCAAAATACACATGAACATCACAAAACCACATTTTCCATTCAATACACCACCAATTCCATGCACAATTTCACAACAACAATTCCAAATGTTACACACAAAGAGGAAGCAAGTTAGGGATATAACTGCATCATACATGTTCAAATTTAATCCATAAAATTCACTTCCTTCAAGACCACAAGTCTCCTTTCAAGTTTATAAGGCAAAACCCTTTGCCGATTAAGCAAAAGTAGACTATTTCACACATAGTGGACTGGTCAACACTTTGTCAACCTAACCAACATGATTTACACACCATACTATACATATAATATACTAAGCCATGAGATCAAAATCTTACCAAAGCTTGCAAAGAGATGATCTTGTCCAACGGGATTAGTAGCATAGGGTTTGAGAGAAGAGAGAATGTTGTGGAAAAATCTAGAATGAGACATGTGTGTTTTGTTGAATAAAAATCTGATTTTTGTGCCTTATATAGTGCCTCATGGTCATCCTTATCCAATCCACCACATTAAATGACGTGTTTACTTGTTCAACTTGAAGAATGAGTCATTTTCCATTTGGGCCATGTCTTTCTTGCTAATTTTTGGCCTCATTTGAGCCCATTAGCACAAGACTAATTCATCCCATTAAATTTAATACATTATTCACTTACTATATTTAGTTTAAATACTTCCATCAATTCTAAGGTCGTCGCATGAGTTCGAATATGTACGGGGTGTTACAGACTTGAATTGTTTAATGAGGTTTGTTGTAGTTGACTTGACTTGAATGTTATTTTGTTAACAGTGTTTCATTTATTTACTTAACATAGTTAGTTAAAGAGGAATTGTTGTGGAAAGACTAATTTTAATGCATAATTTCTATGATGACATGTTTTTCTACTTGTTTAGAAATTGTTAGTTTAGTATTCACATTGATTAAGATGAGATGGCCTATGATCCTACCAGTACATAGTGGTCTTGTATTGATACTATTATGTACTCTTCTTTTTGTTGAGTGTAGAGCATACTTCAGTAGCTACAATAAGATCTCATTTGTAGATCGTAGTGCATTTTCTGATCCTAGGGTGAGCAGTCATCTTTTGGGCAACCATGGATCTATCATGTTTGCATCTTCCCACTTATTTTCGGGCAGATACAATTTTTGTTTTGTAGTTCATTTTTTTGGTTGTACCCATGAATAAGTTTAGTTAGATATTTTGGCACGACGACACTCAATTTTTGGGGATTTTTATGGTTCGATAACATTGTTTGTGCACTCTTTAGTTGTTAGAGACTATTTTCTTATTAATGAATTTGGTTTTGCTCTTATTTAAAATGGTTACATAATTGTTATTAGTATTTTGATTTAGATGTTTCTTTCATCGAAGATTAGTGTGGGTTCCATGCACAATAAGTTTGGGTTGAGACAAAGTTAGTATCATAGCCCTAGGTTCGTTAATCTTATCATAAAAGAATGAGTCTATTAGAGTCTTGCAAAACGGTACACTTTTCTTTGTGAGGCTACGTGCAACACCCTGAAAATCCAAACTAAGATCAGGACAGTAATTCAAGTATATTTAGAGCCAAACTTAGTGATTTGGTAGTATGAGAAGTGATTTAGACATAAATTAAGGCCACAAGTAACCCCTAGTTCATAGCCAAGTTGAAAGCTTTCTTACCGATCAAATTTTTGTATAAGATTTTACTAGGGTCAACTTCAAATACACATTTCTCCTAGTATATGAAGATTTAAGTATCCTAATATCAACTAAGTTAAAGGTATTTGAATTATCTTTCCAACTCCACCAAGCATTCATAAATACGGTATCGGAGTAAAACATTATGGCCATTTTACTGAAGCTTTGTCAAAGGTATCAGTGGCGAACACTCAAACTCTGCGAGTCATCAGGTGACCTTATGGGTGGTAGGGAGACCCTATGAGTCATACCCTGACTCATTATTATGGAAGAGGGAAGGGAAAATTGAGTCCTAGGCAACGACTCATTGCCAGAACCTATGGGTCGTCATGTGAGTCGTTGGGATTGATACCAATAACTTTTTATAAAATTTTAAAAGGATTGTTTGGGGTTTTCCCACTTTTTTAACACCAAAACTACTTCATTTCACTTGTGAAAGAAGGTATAAAATGATTTAACTACCCCAAACCCCTTATTACCTCAAAATTAAGTCAACACTTAGCAAATTCAGAGAAAAATAAATGATCATTTTCTCTCCAAGGCAAGGGTTAGGGTTCATCATCTTCAAGCTCAAATTAAAATATTTTGGCAAGGTTTCACTCTCAGATATATGGGATTTATCAATGGGTATCCTTTCACCCATTGAGTCCCAAAATACACTCAGTTCCTCAACTAATTCATAATTTTGAATTGGGGTTTCCATTATAGTCATGATTCTTCTTGTATTTCAGCTCCCCATAACTAGTAGACTACAAATGCATGTTTCTCCATGAATTCAGCACCTTGATAGTATCATATTCATGAACCCTAAGGATTATTATATTCCATGAATTTGGACTTGTATTATGTTATTTCATATTCCATTCAGATTATAAAAATTATCATGAATAGTTTCATTCTTCAGAGATGGCGGGTTATAAACACCTGATGACTTAGTTTCTCATGCATTGTTAGTTGAATGTTCAGTCCTTTAGTTTAACATGTGATTATGATGCTTTCAGATAAAGCATCTATTATTCAGTTTCAAACTTCAATATAAATGAGGTTATTGGTTTATCAGAATAAATTTAGTTGCGAGTAATACTTAGCACCGAACGAATGCAGGGATGAAGGGTCACCTGTTAGTTAGGCTGAGACCTTTAGTAGAAGTCCCTAAGTCTCAGAACTATGGCACCATTGTAGGTTCTAGAGGGTAACTCATCAGACAAGGCTTGATACCCTAGTCCTTTTGAACATCAATTTAGTGGATTCACGTCAGTCAGTGTATATACCCTAGCAAAGGTACAAAATACCCTTCCAGCTGGGGTGACAGGTTGAACTTTGTTTAGCTCAGATGGAGTATGTTGGTTAATAGTAGCTCCACAGTTTAGACTCAGATATTGCATGACCTCATATTCAGTACTGTATTGATCAGTTACATATTAATTACTTGGTCATTGTATTAACTTATATGTATCAGTTCTATATTCAGTTTCATATCTCATGTTCATTATGTTCAACTTTATAGATTATAGTGTATATATCACATGCTTAGTATATTAAAAATACTAACTAACTACTTTCTTTTGAGTTATATTGTTTTATAATATGTGTTCAGACGCCTCAAATCCAGCTCGTAGTTAGTATGATTCCATATTATCTTAGCAGCAGAGTTATATGAGTCCTCATACTTCGAGGATAAGACTTATCTTTGCTTTCTTTATTTCAGTCATTTAGTTTTTAGAGAGTTAGAGTTAGAGTTAGATAGGGGCTTGTCCCAGTAATTCATTTTAGAAGAGGCATTCAAACAGACATAAAGTAGTTTACATCTTTATGGTTTTGTTTAGATGATTTATATTTTCATAATTAAGTTTAGTTTTGGATCTATTTATATCATTATGATTTAGCTTCCGCTCAATAATTATCAGTTTTATTCAGAATCTGTAGTGTCATGCCATACCATGGTTTAGCTTGGGGTGACCTATGACTCTATGCACCGTGTTACTAGTGGGTAGTCTCAGGTCATGACAAACTTGGTATTAGAGCATCTGGTTTAAAGTGTCTTGGGGTGTCTAAAAGCTGCATTAAGTAGAGTCCTCTTCAGTGGTGTGAAGTGCACCACACTTATGAATGAGAGGCTATGAAACATTTTAGGGAATGTTTCACTTCTTTCATGTATATATCATGCGATAAAGTGTGAACTCTATTTAACCTCCTTCTAACTCGTGCTCTATGGATTTATAGAAAATGCCTCTCAGAAGAGCTAATAGAAGGAAAAATAGAAATGGAAACTATAACAAAAATGGGAACCAACAAGCACCACCAGCTCCAACAGACTCTTTGAATGAACAAGTCTTACATGTTGAGTTCAGGGATGATTTTTAGGTGGTATCTTAGGTGATGACTACCCAGGTTAACCCGTAAGCTGTTGCACAAGTCAACCCAAATGGTAATACAACAACAACTAGAGTTTGGGGTTTATCTCAGATGAATCCTACCGATTTTTATGGCTCTAAGGTGGAGGAGTATCCACAGGAGTTCATAGATGACATTCAGAAAGTGACACAAATCATGGGCGTTACTCCAATCGAGAGTACAGATTTAGCTGCTTATTAATTGAAGAGAGTGGATCATACTTGGTGTAAGCAGTGCAAGGAAGATAGGGTGTGGATGTAGGTCCAGTATATTAGGATGAGTTTGTAGCTTCTTTTATGGATAGATTCTTCCCACTTTAGTTAAGGGAAGACAAGTTTTAGGAGTTCATACACTTGAAAAAGGGTAATATGACCGTAAAGGAGTATTCTCCAAAGTTTACTCAGCTCTCTAAGTATGGTTCCACAATGGTGGCTAATTCCAAGGCCAATATGAGTAACTTCATGTCTGGTATTTCTGAGATAGTGGTTAAAAATTATAGAACTGCTATGTTAGTCAAGGAGATGGACATCTCCAGGTTGATGACTCATGCTCAATAGATTAAGAAAGAGAAGAGGAAGGAAAGTGAAAGGCATAATAAGAGGGCCAGAACAGGCAGTTTTAACTTTTCTCAGTAGAGGTCAGGTGGTGGTGATCATTCTCAGTTCCATAAAAAAGCTACAACTCCAACCCCATCCTCTACTAGTACCCCTATGCCTAACTTCAGACAAGATCATTGGGATAGGGAACCAAGCTCTAACTCCCAAGGAAGTGTCACTAGTGGACATACTCATCTGGTTTGCAAGAAGTATGGTAAGAACCACCAAGGAAAGTGAATGGCCGTCAGTGGTAATAATGATTTTTGGTGTGCTAAGAAAGTTCATAGGTTGAGGAAGTGTCCAGTGGCTTCATAGAGAGGTAGGGATGCTCACCAGCATAATCAAACTAACTCTTCAGCAATTCCAACAGGTCACTCGACTCAGCAGGGTACCTCATCTAGTACAATTGGAGGTCAATGCTAGAAAAGATTTTATGCACTTCAGACTTGATGCCTTGTTCAACTATCTTCAGGGTTTCATTTCTTTTTTAAAGATAGACTTCAGATCCAACTATCACCATCTTATAGTTAGAGAATGTGATATTTCAAAAATAGCCTTCAGAACTTGGTATGGCCATTTCAAATTTATTGTTATGTCTTTTAGACTAACAAATGCTCCTGCAACTTTTATGGACTTGATGAACAGGGTGTTCAAGCAGTACTTGGAAATGTTCTTCATTGTATTCATAGATGACATCCTTATTTTTTCACACAGAGAGGATGGAGATATAAATAATTTGAGGATTATCTTGAAGACTCTAAAAAATTGCAAGTTATTCGCAAAGTTCAGCAAGTGTAAATTCTTGTTGAAATCAGTAGCATTTTTGGTGAAGGCATTTAAGTTGATTCTTAAATAACCAAATTAGTTAGAAATTGGCCTAGGCCCATATCTCTATCAGATATCAGGAGTTTCTTGGTTTAGTCGATTACTACAAATGGTTTATTGAAGGATTTTCATCTATTGCTTATCCTATGTCCGGATTAACTCAGAAGAAAGTCAAATTTTAGTGGTCTGATGCTTGCGAGAAGAGTTTTCAGAAATTGAAGACTCGACTCACCTCTGCTCCAGTTTTGACTCTGCCAGAGGGTTCAGATAGGTTTGTGGTTTATTATGATTCTTTAGGAGTCAGTCCTTGTTGTGTGTTGATGTAGCATGGTAAGTTTATAGCATATGTCTCTAGACATCTCAAGCCTCATAAGAAGAACTATACGACTTATGATCTTGAGCTGGCAGCAGTTTTTTTTGCCTTAAAAATTTGGAGGCATTATCTTTATGGGGTTCATGTAAATATGTTCACGGATCATAAAAGACTTCAGTATGTGTTCAGTCAAAAAGACCTAAATCTTCATCAGAATATAGCTAGAGTTGTTAATGTATTATAATATGAGTGTCTTGTACTATCCGAGTAAAGCCAATGTTGTGGTTGACGCTCTTAGTAGGTTGCTTGTGGTAAGTGTTTCTCATGTATAGGATGAGAAGAAAGATTTAGTTTGTGAGGTTCAAAGGTTATCTAGATTGTTAGTTCAGGTTGGTTGATTGTTATTAAAGGTGTATGATGTTACTATCCAGTATTACCCGGGAAAGGCCAATGTGGTGGAAGATGCATTAAGAAGGAAAGCTATAAATATGGGATGTCTGGCGTGTTTGAAAGTAACAAGGCATCCTTTAGCTAGAGATATTCAAACTCTAGAAATATGGTTTATGCAGTTTGGGATGTCTGAAAGGGGTAGAGTGTTGGCTAGTGATGAGGTAAGGTCGATATTCATTGATCAGATCAAGGCTAAGCAGTTTGAAGATGTAAAGCTGAATAAGATTCATAATAAGGTGTTGTGTGGTGATGTCCAAGAGGCAATACTTGATGCTAGGGCATGTTGAGGGTGAAGAACAAGTGTGTGTGCCCAATGTTGATGATGTGATTCCTAGTCTGTTAGCAGAAGCTCATGACTCTAGATATTCTATACATATTGGTGCAACCAAGATGTATTATGACTTGACACCACTCTATGGTGGCCCAAAATAAAGTGATATACAGTAGAGTATGTGGCCAAGTATCAAAATTGCCAGCAGGTAAAATACGAGCATCAAAGGCCTGCAGGTATTCTTTAGAGTATGCCTATTTCGAAGTGGAAATGGAAGTGTCACACCTCAAATTCCATTGGGACGGACAGGCACCCGTAGCCGTAAGAGCCTGAGAGAACTAACCTATGATCATATACTTGTTACGCATGTAATTGAGCTAACAAATGTGCTGCAGTGTATGGATATGATGTATCGATAAAGTGAACCAGGTAGGTAAATAGAAAATAGATATACAAGACTTAGCCATTGGGGCCTCAACTTAAAAAGGATAAGACACTACCATGCTTAACTTTACAATGTCTACAAAGCCTCTAAAATATATATAGACTTAGTTAAGGTTGGGATAGGTCCCTCGCCTTACACATAACTACTACACAATACCAAAAATATATACAACAGACTCGAAAAGCCCCGAATCAACCTGGAGCTCACCAATAGCCTTTAGATGTCCTGTACTCCTACTGGAGAGATCTACTAGCTCCTGTGCCTGCAGAATGAAAGGTAGGCCCCCCAAGAGGGACGTCAGTATGAAAGAATGTACTGAGTATATAAGGCTCAAAGCAACTGTACATAACCCAAAAGTTTAAGTGACATCAAGTACAAGTGTATAGATAATGTTAATAACCCACCTTAGCTGGTATCTGGGGAACCACGTACATTACATTCTTTACTTTCCTTTTTCCTTCTTTCTTTTATAATCTTTAATAAGACATGTAGTACAAATGACCAACTGATCAGTGGTAAACAAATCGGGATCTGCCCATGCTAGGCTTATGCCCCTGAGCTGCCAGCTATATAAATCAGTTGGGATCAGCCCATGCGAGGCTTTCTCCCCTGAGTTGTCACCCGCACATAACCAACTTTAAGTTGCTTACTTTATTTAATCTTTGAGATTGTTATATTGGTGGTGATAACATTATGGAATTTTTTGGAATAACAGCGCTCGAGTAAAATAAAAAAAGTACGCGAATAAACATTTGATGTAATTGCCATAAAAGAAAAGAATACTTGTACACAATTGAAATGCTTAGGAGCCAAACTAATAGATCGATCTTAGTTGACTAAGATGGGAATACCAAAAATTGGCTAGTGAAGGTAGACATGCCAACTTGACAATAAACATATATTGAGGTACGTTAAGACATTATGGAGTGGAAACAAGGTCGTTAACTATGTGGACATTTTATTATGCCAAAGGATACGAAAAAGAGTAACCTTACATACCTTATCTTCCCACCACGTGCCTATAACGATTCAGATCTTCCTTTAAGTGTTAATCTACAATTTAAGTACATAATGGAACTAACATTAAAAGCTAATTACATTACATGTTTACAAGACAGTAATTAGTTACTTAACATGAAGTAAACACTGTCCAACCTCCTAAACACATGGTGTATCCCTCCTCCCTTCTTTATACTGCCAAATAACCTTACTCCACCCCCTTACAATATAAATTACTGCCTCACAATGACAATACCACCAAAATAGTCCACAATGGTTTCAAAATTCACTTTAACATAACAAGAGAGTATTCTCTTTTCACTACACCAAACGTTCCATCTATAAATAGGTATAACCATTTCCACCAAACTATACATAAAGAGGAACGAATTAGGGGTAGAACCACACTTTAACATACTGAAATTTCATCCTTTTAATTTAATTTCCTCAATACCTTAAGCTCATTTTCATGTTTAAACCATAAAGAAGGCAAATCCTTTAGAAACCAAGTAAAAGTGGACTGCCACAACTAAAGGGGACTTCCCTATCCTTTTTAAACATAAAAACCATGCTATCTATACTCCCTTATGCAAATATTAAACTAATCTATAAGTTTAAACACTTACCAAGGCTTGCAAGGTGGAGGATTTATCCAAGAACCCTAGGGGAAATTTGGGGAGGCTAGTTAGGGTTTAAATGAAAGAGGATAGAATGTTTAACTATAAACCAGTTTTTTCCAAAACAAATGAATGAAAAATAAGGCTGAAATGAGCCCTATAGACCCCCTCTTTTGCCCTCTCATTCCAGCCATCCTTAGCCAAGTCCTTGGTCAAAAATAGTCCAAGTAGGTGATGTCTACTTGGCTATACAAGCTGCTCATAAAGTCCAAGTAGGTGATGCACCTACTTGGTTTATTTCCATTTGGCTCCTATCATATTGGGCCTTAATTAACTTTGGGTTTGGGATGATTATCCTTCCCTTTTTCCTTTACTTAGTTTGGGCCTCAATTGAGTCCATTAACATATGTGTTAATTCAGCCCAATAGTTTAAGTAGGTTATACACCTACAATCTTAATTAAGTCACGGAAGCACCTCACTTATGTTCTCCCCCTTTTCCAATGTTTTAAACCCTTCTGCCTTAATCCACCACTTAACTTTAACTTTACGCTTAAATACGTCCTCATTATCTCAAGTTTAAATACTTTTATCCATGCTAGGTTGGTCTTATAAGTTTCAAAAATACACGGGGTGGTATAGGAAGAGGATTTCCATGGATTTGTGGTAGGAATTTCTAAGACCTTTAGATAGTATGATTCCATCTAGGTGGCTGTTAACAGGCTAACAAAGACCGTGCATTTCATTCCAGTGAAGGTGAACTATAACATAGAGAAGTTAGCCAAGATATATATTAAGAAGTTTTTGAGATTACATGGGGTTCCAGTCTCCATTATATCTGATAGAGGTATGCAGTTTACCTAAGTTTTGGCATAAGTTGCATAAAGAGTTGGGTACTAAGCTAGATCTCAACACTACATTTAATCCTCAGACTAATGGATAGTCCAAGAAGACTATTCAGGTACTAGAAGACATTCTTCGAGCGTGAGTTGCAGACTTTAGGGGTTATTGGGATCAGTTTCTGCCATCCTGTGAGTTTTCATACAATAACGGTTAGCACTCCAGAATTGACATGGCCTCATTTAAGGCTCTATAAGGCAGGAGATGTAGTTCACCCATAGGAAGGTTTGAAGTGGGTGATTTGAAGCCCTGGGGCACTGACTTGGTAAAAGAGTCTCAAGAGAAGTTAAGGTTTATTCAAGATAAGTTGTTTGCATCCCAAAGTTGACAAAAAGAGTATGCAGACGCAAGGTGAGAGACATGTTCTTCAATAAGTGTGAACATGTACTACTTAAGGTTTACCCTATGAAGGGATTGATATGGTTTTGAAAGAGGGGAAAGCCTAGCCCCAGTTATATTGGTCCTTCGAGATTCTTGATGATGTGGGCTTACAAACTTGTGTTGCCTCCAAGTTTGTTAGGATTCCATCTGGTATCCATGTCTCTATGCTTAAGAATTACCATGGGGATGGTGACTATATCATTCATTAGGTTTTGGTGTTTTTTTATAAGAACCTCTCTTATGAGAAGAAATCAGTGATGATACTTGATTGAGATGTAACATTAAGAACCAAAGAGATCATGTCCATGAAAGTCCAGTGGAAGCACAATTCTATTGACGAGGCCACTTGAAAGACTGGAGCGGATATGCATGACAAGTATCCTCACTTGTTTGAGGATTCAGGTATTTCCTTTGCTATTTTTTACCTTCTCTTCCTTGTTTATGGTTTGAGGAAAAATGATGGGTAAATTGGTATCTTTTGTAATGACCCTTTTCATTAGTATGGTATAACTTAGCATGCAAAAATTTGGGTTAAGTTTATCCCCAGATAAAGTGTTGAAAATTTTATCATAGGCGAGTCTTAGATAAATTTTAGGTATTGTGTGGTATAGGTAAATCTGATAATTGATAGGATCGTGATTCAATGATTTATGATCATGACGTGTTACCTAAGAGGTTAGGGAGCTCATAGAAACTTCCAAAATGAAATTTCGGGTTAGTAGAACTCTGAATATAGTGTTTGACGTATAGGGGTTAGTTTGTGAGGTCTAAATATGAGAGTGTGTTGTAAAAATGGCAAAACTAGGAAGCTGCCATTCTGCCGCACCTACTAAGGTAGATGCCAAATATGATGTAGAAGAAAGGAAAGCACTCTAGGATATCATATATCAATTAGTAGGCTCAAACTTTTTACTTGGTTGGTAGAGGGACTTTAATGTTATTTTAAAATGTGAAGATTTTATAATATGTATTAATTCATGTGAGTTAGATGAGGTTAATTTCACAGGTTGTCCATACACATGGGGGAATAGAACGGATAGATAAGACTGTATTTTCAAAAGATTGGATAGAATAGTTAATTTCATGTTATAAGATTGGTTTGATGATATTGGAGTAGAGAATTTATCTAGAACATGGTCAAATCATGCTCCATTATTATAGAACTAGGAGAGCAATAACAAATCATAGTCAAACCATTTAGCTTTTTGGCTTTATGGGTGGAACATGAGTCACTATTTGATGTGGTAAAACAAAACTGGAATAATGTGGAAAAAGGTAATTCTTTTTGGACATTCAAGCATAATATTAAGTAGAACAAAAAGGCCCTTACCAGGTGGAGTAAAACACTTTTGGATATATCTTCAAGAAACTCATCACCAGAGAAAACATTACGAAAATCAAGGAGCAACTATTTGAGGAGGATCCCACTTAGTTGAATAGGATGGCATTACAACAAGTTCAAGCAGAGATGAAGAAATATTTATATTTTCAAGAGGAATTTTAGAGACATGTGGTAGGGATTACATGGTCTGAAGATATATATAAATGCAAAAATTTTCACAACTTAGTAAAAAGAAGGAGGAAAATACTACATATAAATAGAATGTAAAATACTAATGGTTGTCGGGCAGAGGAGAATGATCAACTTGCAAAAGAGGTAGTACTACAATTCTTTTAGAACCAATTTGCTCAAGTAGATAAAGGAACTAACTTTAGTTTTTTGGAGCATATCCAGAAATGGTAGAAATAAGGGATAATGAGTGGCTATATAATCCACCAACTTTTGATAAAGTCATAAGAGTAATGTTTAATCTTAAGGGGTTAAGTTCTAGTAGACCAGATAGTTTTTCAGGTGTTTTCTATCTGCATTGCTAGGAAGTATGTAATGACCAAAAAAGTCACACTATTTATTTTATATATTTTCTGTATTTAGAGATTTCTTATTGTTGTCTCAGTTCATTTATGACTTGCTGGGACTGGTGGTTCAATTTTTGGGCAGGTCATTTGATTTCTAAGCTAATTTCCCTATTTTAGAGCTTTTGAAGTTGATAAATTGGTTTTTGGCAAACACTTTTCGTAACCAGCCTTGGATAAGAATTTCGATTGTTTTGTTAGCTCTAAAATATGGATTTTAGGCTATAGGGAACTTTGGTTCTGGTCTTGAGGCTTCTGGGTTGTTTTTGGGCTATTGGTTGGATCTTAGTTAAAATGGAATGGTCAGAGTGGGCCCCATATTTTTTGTCGAAATGACCTCCTTTTGAAATTTCATCAACTCCATTGAGTCGAGAATGGAATTTTCAATAGGGTAGCATATTTAGTTTGTGTTCACGGGACTCTAAACAAATTCTAAGGGTCCATTTAGGACTTGGAACACTTAGCTTCATTGCTGATGCAACTAGTTTTTTGGTGCAGCTACTTATGCTACCAGACTCGCTTAAGAGAAGCCACTAAAGCAGAAGGCTGGCCACTTTTGCAAAAGTTGCTGATGTCAGCACCTCTCGCTTAAGTGGAGCCTTTCACTCTTAGACGAGGCCAATTATACTGACCATCCTCCGCTTTTGCAGAGGCTTGCTTGTAAAGTGGCTTGCACTTAAGTGGAAGGTTTGCCACTTAAGATAAGATGCTTATGCAATGAAACCTCCACTTAAATAGAGATCATTGGTTATTTAATCTCTTCTTCTCCAATCACTTAGCCATTTATGCTAAGTGTTTGTGAGCTCGATTAACGATGTGTTTGGTCAATTCTTGGTGGATTCTTCATGAGGTAAGATCATTCCTTTCATAAATGAGATCTATCATTTTTCATATTGTCATTTTCATCTTTTATCCATGATTAGTTAGTCCAATTCTTGGTTTTCTTGCTTGATCAAGTGATCTATTTGGACCAATTGAGGTCTAAATCTGATTTTTTTTTTCTTTGCTCAACTTTTGGGCACGGGTTTCTTACCATTTTTTGAAGATAATTACAGTTTTTTTTTGGTTTTTGTCGATGAGCCCCAAGGGTCTATTTTTGATGTAATTTCTGGCATAGATTTTGTAATTGTAATATAGATATTATTTTACTCATATTGACATGTATATTATAATTTTGATAGCAAAATAGTTTAATAAGGTTGTGTAGTAGGGACGAGTAGCTCATGGATAGTTTAAGGCTGTTGTTAGGCTTTGAGATAAGCTACTGTCTACCTTCTTATAGACTTTGATCTATGAGATTATGTATAGCATAAATTGCATGTGAGATAGGGGTTTTTAGGATAATCTTATGATTATTTCTTTATTTTCCCCATATTGGCCTTCTTGGGGGATCTTAGAGTAGAATATTATCTTGTGCCTTAGTTTGGAATGCTTATTGTAGTGTTAGGATTAGGATGGGGATATTTGTATGTCTGTTCCTTGGTTGGTGGCTATTTATTATCATGGATAATTATTTACTCTCTTCTCCTTATTGGTATATATACATATCGTATTCTACATTAGTGGGGCCTGAGGCCATGGGTGCAAACTAATTGGATATCAAGTTAGTGTTCTTTACTCTAGAAGAGAGGTGATTTTGGTTTTTAAATACTTGGGTGATTATACCCTTATTATTTGTATACTGGTGATGGCATGCGTACATTCACATGAGCACGTGCATGTATTATGGTATGATTCCATGGAAAAATATTGATTCTCACTACTATTTTCAAAAAAGGGTTTATTCTCATTTTCCACTCATAAACTGAATTTCAAATGAAAATTGTACCACCCTTACTTTTAGGTGATGGTTTTTAAGACTAAAATGCATTATCTATGCTCCGATTAGAGTCCAGGCAATTGCTATATTTACGCCTTACTATTAATTTTCTCGATCATTTCCTGGAGACGATCTATCCTAATTTCCACCCACTAATTTTGATTTGACATGGTATTTGGAAAGATTTTATCAATACATTAGTTTTAACAAGGTAAAAATGGATCATTTTAGCTCCAGTTTGATTCCGAGCACCTATCATATTCATGATTATTATGAATTATTACTTTGAAATTCTAGTTTGGGACCGATTATTATATATGGATAATCCGAGTCCCCTGTGGGTCCCTACATCAATGTTCCATAGAATCGGAGGAGGGATGTTCTTTATGGGTCATGCCTTTATTAGCCATAGGGCTGGAGGAGGTATATGTACTATGGTTGGATGTGACACTTATCTGGTTGGATGTGATACTTATCTCATATTGCATAACTTGATTTCCATCACACTCATCTATTCATATGCACTACCATCGCTAATATGATTATTGTTTGGTATCTATTGTGCTTATAGGGGTCAGTCGGGTTATGTTTGTTATTTGTACCTGTCGTACTTATGGAGGTCGATTGGGTTTTTTACTATTGATATGTACTTCCCGGCTTACAGGGGTCTGGTTAGGTTATTGTTTGTGTTGGATTTTGGGGGTCATGGGTTGCTCATGTGGACCAACTCGACCCGACACGAACCGACCCATATCTTTTACTGAAAAGAGGATTAGATTGAAGATAAGATCAATTCAAATATGGGGGGAACAGTTACTATGTAACTGTTTAACCACTTCATGAAATCCCTTTTTAAATCATCTTCTCCTCAGTAAAAAAAAACCCAACAAAGATAGAAAACAAAAAAAGGAAAAACAGAGATCGAAATTTTCCTTTCATTTTCATATCAACAAAAACACTCTAAAAGTCTCTTAGTTTGTGAAGAACAGACTTTGTTTCCAAGAGATTCAAAGTAGACTTGGGGCAGATTCGTGTGGTAGCAAGTTCAACAAATTTTTCGCTGCTTTAAGGTACATAATTCATTGTTCTTGCCTCGTAGAATTAACATTGGTATCAGAGCCATGGTTAATTGCCTGTTTTGCATGTTATTTCTCGAGTTTAAGTGTGAAAAACTCTTGAAGTATTAAATATGAACTCACCTGTTAGAAAGAGAACATAACCAGATATAAATCGAAATTTTGGATCCGACGTGAATCAAATCGCAATCCTCTGATCTGGAATCAGGCGCGCTACCATTGCGCCACGAATCCAATTGTAGATCTGAAGTTTCCTTCGATTTCTCCATAAAACAGATCTGTGATTTTTTATTTTTTTTCGTTCCTTCAAAGGAATTATTTATTTTGGAGAAGACAAGGAAACACACATGTCTGATATGAATTTTTTTTGTTCTGAAAGTATAGTTTTTCTTTAAGAAGGATAAGAAAAAAAAAAGAAAGAAACAAATGGTGAAGAATGAGAAAGTTTCTCTGTAGAAGATGAAGACGTAGAAAAGGATTATTTAGTGGATAACATGTACACCTTTTTCTTATATTGTGGACAAAGTTGCTTTCTTTTAATTTATTTAAATAATAATAATAATAAATAAAGGGAAGAAAGTTTTTGTACCACTTATTTTACTTGAGAATCGTGTACTACTCTAATTTACTTGAAAGTTGAGAATGTACTAGGACCACTAAATCTGTACCAATTTTTTTGAAGGTATAGAAATATTAAATGTGCCTTTATTAATATAAATGTGTTCCTTTCTTTTAAAGAACTTGATAGTGACTTAATAATTTTTGGTTCAATTGTGGATAAATTGAACTTATATTATTCTTTTCTTATTTAGTCCCTTAAGTTTCTTTAATAAATTTGCCTTCTACAATTAATTGTGGCATGAGTTGCTACATTGAATGGTATAACCATTCTGATTGTTTCTTTGTTCCTATTTCAGACATGGCTGAACAGGGACAAACTTGAATCACTCCAAGTAGGAGTTCAGGATGTCGAGCAAAGAGATAAAGTGGAAGAGCACGCTGTAGACGGACATGTTTTCGAGGTCGTGAGATCGTACGAATTAGTGTACCAAGGGCGACACAAAATCTGTTACGGAATGAGAGGACTATTAGAAGGGAAAGAGAGAAGAAACTAAAAGAGTTCAAGTCTTTTAAGATGTCCCCTAATATTTCAGTTGCTAGTTTTATTCATTTGTTTGAATTAAAGCGTATAGAACTGGAAAACTATGTAGAAATCTCGGATTGGGAAGCTTTAGCAATATTACTAGATTCTCTCTGTAATCCTTGGGGCGAGAGACTAATTAAAGTTTATCACGAGATTTGGCCTAGCGAGCCTTTTTGGGTGTATATTCGACGTCTCAAATATTTGTGAGATGATTTTCATCTTTGAATTGACTTGTAACTTGAAGTTATTTATTAACATTATTATATATTATATTAATTAAGTTGTTTCTCTCTTTTGATATGAATTCCATTTATTTATTTAAGTTTACTAAAACTTAATTGAAAGCTATCATTAAAATACACATTAAGAAATTAACTTCTAATTTTGGTCAAATGTTTAATTTGTAGATGATGATCGGATTCTTATGTGTCCTTTCGATTTTACATTAAACATGAAACCTTTATGTGAATTGATTTGCTTAAATGTGTAAATCGCATGCATTATTGATAAATGTACTTGCTTGATTGTCTCTCAATTACAGACATGGCATCAAAAAGCATCATTGCTGACTTGAACAAAGGTGAAAAACTAAATGGTGACAATTACGACATCTGGAGTCTTAAAATATGGTATGTACTGGAAGAGCAAAATACTCTCGAAGGTATTAACCATGTTTTAAGTCCACCAGAAGAGGGAAACACTGCATAACACAGAAGAGACCTTGAAGCTTATAAGGCTTGGAAAACGGCTGATTTCGTTGCACGTGGAATCATTGTTAGTTATGTGGTTGATGACCTCATTCACGAAGTTGAGGAATTTCCTACTGCTCATGCCATCTGGGCACACTTGGGAGGAACAAATAGGGGTACATCCCTCACCCGCCTTAGCCAACTGACTATCAAGTTTGACACTTACAAGAAGCGTCACGATCAGAATGTCAAACAACACCTTAGGGTGATGTCTAATATGATAGCTCAACTCAAAAGTGCTGGTCATGTTCTCTCGGATGAGCAACAGGTTCAGGCAGTGATTCGGTTTCTTCCCAACAGTTGGGAACATTTGAAGGTTAACTTAACCCATAATGATAGCATCAAAACTTTTTCTGATGTTGCCCGTCATGTTGAACTTGAAGTCGAGCGGCTTGGTGCTCCTAAAGCTGCTTCTAATGCATTTATGGAAGAATCAAGTGGAAAGAAGTCTTCAGGCTTCAAGCGTAAGAAATATTGGAAAAAGAATGGGAAGGGTAAGGATAACGAAGAAGGACCCTTTGAGAAAAAGAACAAACCAAATTCCAAGAAGGGAAAACGGTTCTTCAAGAAGAAAGACAAGAGCAAGATGAAGTGCTACAATTGCCAAGTTCTGGGAAATTTTGCTCGTGATTGTCCCGAGCAGAAAAAGGTAGCATTTCTAGATGCATCTCTAAGTGCTATATATGTTTCTACCACTGCTTTATTAACTCAATCTTATCCTATGTGGATTGTAGACTCAGGAGCCACCGACCATGTGAGTCGTGATTGAGAAGCGTTTGTCGAGTTCCGTCGAGTTTCACCTGGATCAAGGTGGATATATGTAGGAAATAATGCAAGACTTGAAGTCAAAGGTATTGGCACTTGCAAAGTAGACTTGCGTGGTGGCCGGCCATTGATGTTGCATGACGTCCTATATGCTCCAGAGATTCGAAGAAACTTATTATCTGTGTCTGTTCTTTTAGATATCAGTTTTAATTTGTTTTTTAGTCGCAATGGTGTTAGAATAACTCTAGATAATGTTTTTTATGGTTTTGGACTTCGTTATGATCGCTTTATAGTTTTAGATTGTAATCCTTCAACTTATGATTATTATGTTCACCATTGTGTAATGGCATGTTATTCAAGTAATAATGATGTTAATATAATTACATGGCATGCTAGATTGGGTCACATAGGGCAAGATCGAATGAATAGATTGGCAAAGGAAGGATATCTAGGTTCTCTTTCCAAAATTAAAATGCCAACTTATGAAAATTGTCTTGCCGGAAAGATTACACGTAAACCATTTGGGAAGGCTAAAAGAGCTGAATTCCCACTACAATTAATCCATTCTGATATCTGTGGTCCAATGAATGTGAGGCAAGGTCTGGTGCTTTATATTTTATCACATTTATTGACGATTTCACACGCTTTGGTTATGTCTATTTGATTTCTCATAAATCTGAAGCACTTGAATGCTTTAAAAGATACTTGAATGAAGTTGAGAATCAATTAGATAAAAGTATAAAGTCTTTAAGAACCGATAGAGGTCATGAATATTTGTCAAAACAGTTTGAAGAACTGTGTACTAAAAAGGGCATTATCAGACAGTTAACCACTTCTTATACACCTCAACAAAATGGTGTAGCTGAAAGAAGGAATAGAACATTGTTGGACATGGTAAGGTCTATGATGGCACAGGCAAATTTACCAATCTCTTTTTGGGGGGATGCGTTATTGACTGCGGCCTACATATTGAATAAAGTCCCTTCTAAATCAGTATCTTCTACTCCTTATGAACTATGGACTGGTCATAAACCAAACCTTAATGATCTACGACCTTGGGGTTGTGCTGCATATATTAAAGATTGTTTTGGTGAGTTTGGTAAACTAAGTCCAAAAGGTAAGAAATGTATCTTTATAAGATACTCAGAACACTCGAAAGGGTATGTGTTCATTAGTGAATTGGAGGATGGAAGTACTACTGAAATTGAATCACGAGATGTCACATTTCTGGAAAATAATTTTCCCAAAAATGGTGAAATAAAGGATAGTGAGCCTCTTTACGAAATGTTGAATTCAGATGATCAAATAATGTCATCAGATATGCTTGATAATCCATTAGATCAAGAAATGGTTCTTAGTCCAAGTGGGAGTTATGATTCCCAAAATCCTATAGAGGAATCTGAACTTCAATTACGTAAGAGTACCAGAAAAGGTGTACCTAAACGATCTTATGAGATTGAGGATTATGTTTTCTTGGTATCTCCCACAGAATTGGATGAACCTAATTCTGTGACTGAGGAATTATCGAGCCCTGGAAAAGATGAATGGATGAAAGAAGAATTAAAGTCCATGAAAACCAATAAAGTTTTGGATCTAGTTGACCTTCCTTCTGGGCGTAGAGCTATTGGGAATAAGTGGATTCTCAAAGTTAAACACAAATCAGATGGGTCAATAGAAAGACACAAAGCACGATTGGTGGCAAAAGGTTTTACTCAAGAAACTGGAATAGATTATGAGGAAACTTTTTCACCAGTTGTGAAGTTCACCTCAATTCGTTTACTTTTGGCTATTGTTGTACATTTGGATTTAGAATTACACCAAATGGACGTGAAGACCGTTTTTCTCAATGGAGAACTAAACGAGGAAATCTACATAGAACAACCTGTAGGTTTTGTTGTTAAAGGCTAAGAAAAGAAGGTTTGTAAATTGAACAGATCAATATATGGCCTAAAGCAGTCTTCAAGGCAGTGGTACCTGAGATTTCATAAGGAAGTGATTTCATTTGATTTCACCATGATCGATGAAGACCATTGCATCTATGTGAAGAAGTCCAATGGATTGTTTGTGATTCTTTCGCTTTACGTGGATGATATTTTATTAGCTGAAAATAATTTGGAGTATGTGAAAACTGTTAAGTCATGGCTTTCAAAGTCATTTGACATAAAAGATATGGGTGAAGCAGACTATATATTGGGTGTAAAAATCCAAAGATATCGTTCCAAGAAAATTTTGAGTCTATCTCAAGAAACATACATAAACAAAATTTTGGAACGCTTTCGAATGAATAGTTGAAAATCCATGGATACTCCTATAGCAAGAGGTGAAACTTTAAGCCTTGAAATTTGTCCAAGGACTTAAAAAGAAAAGGAAGACATGTATCAAGTACCATATTCTAGTGCTATCGGGAGCTTGATGTACGCTATGATGTGTACTCGCCCAGACATTTGTTATGTCGTAGGTCTAGTTAGAAGGTATCAATCCAATCCTGGAAGAGATCATTGGAAAGCAGTAAAGAGAATTTTTCGATACCTGAAGGGAACTGCAGATTATTCACTATGTTATAGTGGATCTGATTTATTCATAAGAGGTTATACAGATGCTGATTGGGCTGGTGACCGGCATGATAGAAAATCAACCTCCGGTTATGATTTCTTACTAATTAGTGGTGCTATTTCGTGGAAAAGTAAGAAACAAACTTGCACAGCCCTTTCAACCATGGAATCTGAATTTGTGGCTTGTGCATCTGCAGTTCAAGAAGTTGTTTGGTTAAAGAGATTCTTTGAGCATTTGAATATTGCAAAGAAGTCTAAGGGTCCCATGATTTTACATTGTGACAGTCAAGTGGCTATCGCATATACGAAGGATCCTAAATATCACAGCAAGACCAAACACATTGACATCAAGTATAACTTCGTGACAGGCATAGTAGCAAGTGGAGAAATAAATTTACAATACATTCCTACACGAGAAATGATAGCTGATCCCTTTACGAAGGCGATATCTAGAGACTTGTTTGAGAAACATGTTATGGCTCTAGGTTTGCGTAGGATACGATTATATTTCTGAATTGTAAAATAACTTAATTGTTATGATATTTTTATCAATATAAGACTCTTGAATTTATGTTCATATCTCATATGCATGTGATTATGTGTTTTATTTATAAAGTGTGTCGAACAAGTTACGAGATAAGCAATCGCCTCTTACATCGAGGAACATATAGAGATGAGTTCCACCATCATATTATGACTTGTTTTTGCAAATCCAGATGTGAGTTTCTATGAGAAGATGGATTTGAGGATCATTAAAGAAAGAAACTCAGGTTAGACATTTAGAGGTGTCTAGACCAAGATCTGTATGATGTTAAAATGACTAAACGAATAAGACACACGCACCAATACAAGGTGAGAACATCGTAGCACGTGTTTCATACCACATGTGCTTAGCGACCAATGGGTTAATGGAAGAATGAATCCCTGCTTCTTTATTGTGTGAGACCTTAAAAGTTTTATTAATTTTTTTTATTGAAATATCCTTCGACCTTTGACTGTTTCTTGAAGTTTCGATCGGTGTTACTACTTTAGCATGTACCTAATAGCCATGAGTAATTCGGCAATGCAGTACATGTCTAAGAAAGCAGTTGGTTTGGAACAGATAGATTCGAGTAGAAAGGGAAGACAATTAAAATGAATAATTTGACTTATCTACACAAGGCGACTATTACACTGATAGGTGTCAAGTGTAATTGTGTATATAAAGTTAATCATGAACTCGATTTCACCTCTTTAAGAGGATGAGGGATTGGATGAGTAACTACTGAAGTAGTGAATAATGTCTGGGGTATTGTGAGTATTAGTATCCTCATATTAGTAGAGAATTCTTTCCACATGTGATTGGATTCCTATGTGTAGCTTGTAAAACCTTATAGGTAAAGCTCTTGATGCTCGCAGGTCGCACGAACTATTTGTCATAAGAATTGGGTGTCAAGTTGATGTCTTATTGGATTGGGTCTTGTCCACCATGTGCGAAGTGGGAGATGTTGGATTTTGGGGGTCATGGGTTGCTCATGTGGACCTACCCGACACGACACGAACCGACCCGTATCTTTTACTGAAAAGAGGATTAGATTGAAGATAAGATCAATTCAAATATGGGGGGAACAGTTACTATGTAACTGTTTAACCACTTCATAAAATCCCTTTTTAAATCATCTTCTCCTCAGTAAAAAAAAAAAAACAACGAAGATAGAAAACAAAAAGAGGAAAAACAGAGATCGAAATTTTCCTTTCATTTTCATATCAACAAAAACACTCTAAAAGACTATTAGTTTGTGAAGAACAGACTTTGTTTCCAAGAGATTCAAAGTAGACTTGGGGAAGATTCGTGTGGTAGAAAGTTCAACAAATTTTCCGCTGCTTTAAGGTACATAATTCATTGTTCTTGCTCCGTAGAATTAACAGTTTGATCACTATTGTGTATCTTGAAGTAGGTTAATTATTGGTATGTACTCGCAGTATAGGAATGTCTTGTGAAATCCCCTTCTTTAGCATTACCAGCTCTAGGGTTAGATTATCTTGTTGTTTATCTCATACTTTGGGTAGAAATTCTTAGTATACTACTATTAGCATTCTTCCTTAATGTAATTTTTGTTATGTTAGGCTGTTAGGCTAGCTTTTCTAGGTAAGTACTTTCTTTCTGATTACCTAGTTTGTATATCATTTCCTTTCATGTTACCTACAATGTTCATTATCGCCTTTCATGTTATTTATACTTGCATTTATCTGTTGATCTTAGTCATCCTATGATGTCTACTACATACCATGTATTTTGGTACTCATACTACACTTCTGAATCTTTTTTGCTAATGCAGATCCTAGTACGAGTTCTTACAGCTGACGTGTACTTGGTGTGGAGCTGTCTTAGATCAGAGACTTGGGGTGAGATCCTGACATTCCGAGTTATTCCTTCTCTCTCTACTTGGTTTTAATGATATTTATTTTGTATATTCAGAGATGGTCCTGCACATATTATATCTAGGTAGTGCTCCTGATGTGTTTAGCAGCTTTTGTACTAACTATACCAGATCTTGGGGTGTATTTTTTTCTCAGCCTTTTTATGTATATTTTTTTGGCCCCATTATCTGCGTTTTACTTATATATGGGCCACATTTTCCATGATTTGTTCTTTCCTACTATTATCCCATTACATATTATTTTGGAGCTATGGAGTTTGGCTTATCTACTGGTGGGTTTAGTAGGTGCTATCATGACCTAAAATTTTTGGTCGTGACTAGGTAATAGGGCCATATGTCTATCACATGGTGAAATATTTTTTAGGAGTAGTGCATGACAGGATGAAAGGTATCTTACCTTCTTTGATTTCATCTAATCAGCCAAGATTTGTTAAAGGCATGAACACCAATGAAATTGTGATTCTAACACAGGAAAATGGGTATGATATTAGGATTAGAGGTAAACGTGTCAATGTTGTAATAAAGCTAGATATGAAAAAGGCATATGCCCAGGTATATCAGCTTTATCTCACCAAAATTATGAGAACAATGAATTTTTCAGAGATATTCATAGATATTATTTGGAGATTGTTTTCTAACAATTGGTATTCTATCCTTATTAACTGCTAGTCTCATATATTTTTTCATTCCACAAAAGGAGTGAAGTAGAGTGACCCACTATCAAAAGCTTTATTCATTATAGTACCTGAAGTTCTTTCTAGATCCCTTAAAATACTTTTTGAAAATGATTTGTACAAAATCTATGTGATGCTTAAATAGATTAGAAATTTAGTCATCTAGCTAATACTCATGATACTATCATTTTTTATCTGCTTACAGAAGATTGCTTGAAAGGGTGATGAAGGTCTTGAAGGAATATGAGAAGAGCTCAGAGCAACTAATAATGAGATAAAAGTTCTTTCTATACGTATAAAAAGGTTGTTTTTTAGAGAAAAAGTGTAGGAGTTTACAGGTTTGGTGAAAGGAAAATTATATTTATCTATTTAGGTTGTTCAATCACACATGCTACAAAGAATAATCTTATTATAATTACTTGATTAAAAAATGTGAATGATATGCTTCAGAATTGAAAAAGGAAATTACTATCATTTGGAGGTATGACTATTTTAATTAACAGTACACTTCAAAGTATTGCTCTTTATCAGTTATTTGTTGTTATATCCCCATATTTCATTATCTATGAAATTCACAAGATCTTCAATTGATTTTTCTGGAGTATAAAGGAGGAGGTCAAAAGAAAACATTGGTCTTCTTGGTTGACCTTTGCTTCCAAAGGAAGAAGAAGGAGTGGGATTGAGATCCTTATTTGATGTTTTCAAATCTATGATTTTTTTTAATTTCAAGAATATAGTTTATGTGGTGATTGTGCAATAATGAATATGTTTTAAATTATGCTCCTTTAAATGTTATATGTATTAGATCAGTTTTTATTTTGTAAGTGCATCCTCCCACGAGGGTCGCTACAGAAGATATCAAATAGTTTGCTAAATAGTGATCTTATGGAAAACCAATTAATTTTAGTACTTGTCCCTTAAAGTAATGCTAGAATTCTTATAGCTTTTTTTTTATAGTAGGGTGGGTGTGCGGTGTATTTTTGAAAAACATGAAGAAACCAACATTGACGTATGTAAAGGCTATCCCTTACCTTTCATCTTGAATCCCATTCTATGGTGTTGTCGAACTATATTCTAGTTACCCCTCCCTAATTTTGAGTTCAAAACCCCATGAACTTTGTGAATATTACACTTACAATGCTAAAGGAGCATTGAGAATGTAAAATATATTGACATGCTTTGGAATTACTTCCCTACAAGGGCAAAACAAAAACTTGCCCCAAAACTCCATTTTTATACAAAATCAAGTGATTCTAACCATGATTTATGCATATGAAAGTTGCAAACGACGAAATAAATACTAGAATAGAGAGATTTACTAGAAAAATTAATGTGGGGAAAGAATGGAAGGGAGAGAGTTTAAGATTTGACAATATATATTAGTTGAAAAGTGAGAAATAAAATCTCCTCACTCCTCCCTTATATCTGCCTTGCAACCTCTACAGTGGTCCATACACCGCTACAACGAGCTTGCTATAGTGAGGTTCTAATTGGTGTGGTGGCTGCACTTGAACTCCACATTATGAATTATGTGGTTTCATATGACATTACTAAATCATTTTCCTCAGATGTGATGTTTTAGGAAATAAAATGAAATAGACATGACAATTTACAACGACGTGCCAATTTGATGTGGCAATATTGGAGCAATGTCCAAACCAATAATACAACCAATAGGAATTACTAAGGAATCTCTACATATGATACAATTATGTACCACTCGTAAATAATAAATGACTATTTTCATGACCAGAATGCAACATGTAAGACAATATTAAATAAGTTTATATGCCCTTCCTTCCTTCTTGGCAATTCTTCTGGCTTGTTCCCTATCTATTTTCATCTTCTACTCCCTTAATTTTCATCTTTTGGACTGGTAATTGTAGGTTTATTATGTAATCTACTTTGACAGTTTATATTAGGGTGCGACTGTGATTTAAACCCTGTAACTTTTCTTTTGATTATGATATAAATACTTCTCTCTTTTATATACCACTGAATATAAAACATCTTTTAAATTTATAGAAGGGATAGCTTTGGTCCTTGGCTGAACAAGTCCAATAAACTAATGGAAAAGAGTTTGTTAACGGCTGGGAACATAGCACTAGAAAGAAAAAAAGGGAACACTTCTAGCATCAGATTTTCTCAAAATAACTTCTATGTTAATCATGCAAATTATATTTTCCCCTATTTTCATCATTAACTTCTGTACCACGCTGGTTTTGGATGAATCCTTATAACAACATTGTAGAGGTAGTAATAAAATAACCAGACATGTTCACTGGAAACACAACCTTAATTTGTTAGGTACAAAAGAACGTTTGTTTTTCTTAAAATAGTTTCAAGACTTAAAAAATTTCATCCTGAATAATGTCAAAGATGTATCTCTATGATCTATGAATTGAGGATTTGTGAACATAGGTATTTAGGATTGGTACATTTCTCTGTATGCAAGTTATCTGCCAAACATAAAATCCCATTGGTTGGTTCAATAACCTATGCATAGTTATTATTTGTAACCTTGCAGTGATTATTCATCCAAAATTATGTCCTAAACGCTTGTCTCTTTGTGGGATTTGAGCTTTGTGTGTCCTTTACTAGGTTTTCCTATTATTAGACAATTGATTAGCCAGTGTATGCTTGTGTGCTTGTCTTTATTCAAAACTTAGAGATTTTTACCTTTGACTTTTTAGTGGATTTGTTCCGAGTATATTACATTTAAAAGATTAACATTAATAACATCTCTTGACCTGTATCATCATTTTTGTACTCTCTTTTACCTATTAGGTGTTTAAGATGGTGTGGATAGTTAGCTTCTCTTTAACTAATTCTTTTTAAGATTCATGGATTTATTATTTCTCTAATGTGAGTTTTAGAATTCCCTTGAGTTGAAGGTAATGAGTTGGAGACTCTTACTTTGTTGTCATCCCAACATAGTATTGGTGATTGCTATATTGTTGAGGTTAACTCTGTTTACACCATTTGACTTGATCACAAGTTTGTTAGCTTTTATTCTATTAGGATGGGGCATTATGCAACTCTGTTTACTTTGTTGTCGTCCCAACATAGTATTGGTGATTGCTATAATGTTGAGGTTAACTCTGTTTACACCGTTTGACGTTCACAAGTTTGTTAGCATTTATTCCAACTGGATTGGGCATTATACAAATTTCCCTAGTGCTCCGACGCTTTTTATAGTCTACTTTGATTTTAAGAACTGTTAGAATTAATGTATGTGTATCATAAATATTAGTTGGTGCTTGAAATATTCACTATATTTATCTTAATTAATTTACTTGTGTCATGAAATGTACTTTTGATTTGTGGAGGATGATCTTTTTCTAATTTTTAATTTCATTTTGAATTTGTAGGAAAATGCAGGTGATTGAATTTGAATGGTGGCCACAAGTCAATTAGATCTATTGAATGAATGATGAATAGTTTTTGAACTATTGTGATGTTTAAATACATTTGTTTTTTTGGAATTCATTGCTAGTTCACATCCTTAAAATGTTGTTTTACAAGTATGTGTAGTACAACACATTATTTTTTTGAGGTTTATTGTAAATCTAAACATATGAACTATTTATTAGCTAATTTGGTGTTTGAGATCAATTATATAGGATAATAATGTATAATGTGATTAGTGATCAGTACACACAAAATAATATTGTACTTTTTCAATTAGAAATTGTGGTATATAAATATTTTTATAGCCTAGACAACACTGCCACACTTCAGAAGTGTGGCCATTGGGACGTCAGTGGCATGTACATTAGTAAATGTTATATTTCACAAGTGTTGTCGTAGAGGAGGTAGAAAATACAATGCTTCAAAAGCGTGGCCAATTTGTAAGTAAAGGTCACGCTTGTAAAGTGTATTTGTATGGAATAAAATTGTTGCTATATGAGGTACTGCAACTCATGGCCTTTGTACCTCATGGGCCATGATTTTGAACCGTAGCTGCTAAGGCAACACTTCAAAAGTGTGGCCTAAAGTCAAAGGTTAGGGATCTTTGGTCCACCCCCTCAAAAGCATTGCCTAAAGTAGGAAAGTGTGGCCTTTGATCAAAAGCTACACTTTTTGATAGTTTAGACCACACTTTTCGAGGTGGTTGAAGGCCTAAAATGTTGTAGCGCACCAGTCATCCCACAAAGCTGATCTTGTCATCAAAGTGCTAACTTAAACCACATATATACTTATGAGATCTTGAAAATAAACTAACTTATGCATGCATCCTACTACTAACACTTGCAGATAATCCCACACAAATCTACAAGTTGTATGCTTCCTATATTCACCACTACCCATAACATAACCATCGAGAAAATCATACCCAAGTCACACTAAAATCCACACATCCAGGAAGAAAAATCAAGTCCAACACATCAATATACTCTAAATGAGTCACAACACAGGATCTAAACCCAATCCACTACTAAAGAATCATCTCCAGGGTAGCAATATAAACTGACCCAATAAAAACCCACAAATCATATTAAGACCTGATGCCTAATAAGTAACACATACGGAAATGTATAACCACAATCAAAAACTACTAAGGAAGATCAAAGGTGTACTAAAATCATACTTGTGACTACTTTACCAGAAGTTCTCATATCAAATCCACTCTGAGGAGCATGATACTGAGACCTGTCATCTCCCTGAGCAACTGATGAAACATCTCTCTGTCTATGCTATGTGAAATCCCTCCTATAATACCTGAGAACTCCACTTATGAAACAACCTGAAAGAGTAGGAGTTTGCTGAACTGGACTTCAAGAACCTGAATGGCTACCCTGACCTAACCCTCTCAGAGAATCACCATGAGGATCATAGCCTCTACCAAATATGTCGCTATTATTTTCAAGTCTATGGGGCTTCTTACCCACATCCATCTCATGTCTCCACAAAAACTCCTCTACAAACTCTCGAGCAAACTGATCCCATTAGAGAGAGGGTGACCCATCTGGTCTACTCTCACCAAAAGTCCTCCACCATTGTCTGGCTGGTCCAAATAACTAACCTGTGAAACCTCTCATGACAATCAATTATGAACCTGTAAGCATCAACCCTAGGATTCCCATCAAATCGAGCAGGATCTATCCTTTTGTTTGCTCTAAAAGGTAGTTAGGTTTTTCATCAAAGAGTCATGATAGTACACAACTATAGAAAACTCATCAAATTTGTGTTGCATGGTGAGATTACTCTAGCACTCTATGAATAGAGGCGTTGGTAGGAATTCCTCAAGGTGTATTACGTCTTGAACATTATAAACCTACCTTGTCTCTCCTTGTAGATCAAGAATAAGGTCACTAGATATGGATCTACCCCCACCAATTTCTTGTCAACACTAGGAGAGTTTGTAATATCCAAATGTGCATCTAGAGTCTGAAGCCAAGTAGCAAGCAGAATAAAAATAAGAGTCATCCTCTCGAGGAAACCTAATATCCATACCAAAAAATCCCCAAGCATAGATATGGACATAATCACAAATGGTATCTATACCAATCTCAACTCCTCTATCTCAATAGACCAATTATCATGAGCAACTCGAAAACCTAAGGAGGCAATCCCAACCTAACCTCTAGCTAGTGCAGATTTTCCAATCTGACCTATGTCTTTACCGCATACCAAAGACACGAGCTCTGAACCTTTAACCAAAGAAGAATGCATTCTCACCATCTATGAGAGAGTAAATAAGAGGTTTTTGAGTTACATTAGGCAATGAATGCATGACACAAAATGAAGAAATGTTTTTCTCCTAAAGTCATTATCCTCTCAAAGATTGATAATGAACGTCTCTGCACCGATATTCAAGACTCTACTAGACTCGGCTTGTTCTAATGAATCAAATGAACCAGGGGCTGTGATACCAATTTATCACAATCCAAAATAGAGTCTGTGATGGCACATATCACACCCTCCGATTCAAGAATGTCTATCCCAACCCAAACTCAATAATTAAAGTAAATCAGAAGCGGAAGAATAAGATTGGCAATAACCACAAATAATATAGATGTAATACAATCTCAATGACACATCCCAATTCTAGTTGTCACTAGTACAAACCTCTAATAAAGAATATAATCAAATAATCTAAAGTATCTTAAATGCGTATAATGCATTAGATATGATAAGGAGAGATCCGGGTAATTTCTGAGACTCGTCAACTACTACCTTGATCTCCACAATTCCAACACTAAAAGAATACAATCTATGCTCTACTACTCATATCAATACCTGCATGGTACGTAGAAAATGGAAAGAAAAAGTAAGGGTGAGTACGAAACACGTGTACTTAGAAAACATCATTGATAACCGACCTTAATCCAAAGTGATGGAGAGGACCACCATACCAACAATCTAATTTACCCCAAATCAGCCTGTACTCAAAAAAGACTCAGCCTATCCTAATATATTGCACATTTATCAATATAATCAAATCAGCTCATTAAGGTAGGAATGCATAGATTCAAGATCAATGGCAATGAAGATAAGTAACATCAAAAGAGAATCTCATAACACAGTATATATATCATGAACCAATTTCTTAGGTCGTGATGACACCCACTATATCCCATCGGTAGGTAAGCCAACCCATAGTCCGGGACAGCTAGTAATGGACTAATAAGAAAGGCGGAAGCAAAGCTAAATAACAAAGAGAAAGAAAGCAAGAAAAAAGTAAATATTTCCCCCCAAAGCCTGGTAATGTTAGTACAAGATCCACTATCTATAATCACCCTCTTGATCATTACGTAAAAGTCTTATGTTCTAAATTTCGTGTGTAAATTCCTTCCAGTTTGAAATTTACAAATTTCTGACTAGGCTAGTTTTGCTTTATTTTGGGTAAGGGTTAGTCTTGAAAAATTTGGGAATAATTTAGACCGGTCTAGTGGTAATGGATTTTTATTTCTAGTTAACGACTGCGATAAGGAACCCGTAGGATTTTATGAAATTGAATTTGGGTTAGTAGAACTCCTAAAAGTAACCTTAGCATAAAGGGCATTGTTCGAAATGTCCTAGGATCAATGTGTGTTGTAAAAAGGGGGATCTTTGGGTTAAGATGGACATTATGTCCCATTGAAACTGCTATAACGGTTGACATACCACTATACCAATGACCGCTATAGCGGAATAATTATCGCTATAGCGGTGGTCAAAAGTAGTCAAGGCCGCTATAGCGGTCAGGTAATGCTATAGTAGTAGAAATCGTAGATTAAAGGGATTTAATCCTAAAGTAGTTTATTATTTTATAAACACATTTTAGGGCAAGAAGAAGGCGATTTAGGGCAAAAATCACCAGTTTACCTCCATTTAACTTTGTTAAGATAATGAATTCACTCCATTTAACTTGTAATTACTTCTTAATCCTTATAAGGTATAAATTACATAGTTTGGTGAGGGTTTTATTATCGGATTTTGGTCTATTTACTGGTGCAAAGGTGAAACTAAGCATTAGGTTAATGAGTTTTGTTTATTAACCATGAAATTGGCCATGCATTCTATTAATTAACTAATCATTCCATGAAATTGGCAGTTTTGGGTGAATTATTGGGAAATAGCCCTAGAACGGTTAAGGAATAATTATAAACTGTCCTTAGGGGGTTGGGAATAGCTTATAACTCCTGCCATGTTAGGTTTTATCATTAATATGGCATTTGTATTCATGTTTTAGACTACGAGCAAGCGAAAAAGGTATGAAAAGACAAAGCTCAGGCTTAGAGTTGTGCAAGCTTGGTTTGAGGTAGGTGATGGGGTGTATTTAATCCAACTTGTGTTATATGTGCATATTAACTACTTTGTAGGATGATTGGTTAATTCGTGTGGTGTGCTTGATCATTGCAGTGTCTACTTGTTTTATGACTTGGCCTCTTTATAATGTAAATTACTGAATGTTTTGGCATTTGAGACATTCTCACAGGTTGTTTGATTAAGGATTACATACATTCATGTCTGAGGTTTTTTAGCACATCAATGGTAATTATCCCCTATAGGTCATAGCTAGAGGGTGGGTGTATAACCCTTAGCATATGTGTACGGGTTTCAAGGTATATATTAGTATGACGGTTCCTTGAGTGAACCGGGGAATTTGTATTATTGTTCTTGACTTTGTTTGGTTGTTTTTAATTGTGTTGCATATTATTGCCTTAATGACACTTGTTGACTTGTTGGCTTGCCTTTTGAATGCTACTTATACATATGTATATATAGAATGTTTGATGTGTAAGCATGTTTTAGCTAATTGTACTATGTTTTGGTTAAGTGTTACATTTTTTGTATCTTGGGTTATTCAAATGATCCTATAAGTACACTGTGGTTTATTTGTGTACTGATACTACACCTGCATTTACTTCTGTGAGTGCAGCATATATTCCAGTAGATTCATTAAGAACTTACTTATGGTTTTAGCCGTCGATTCTGGATTTCAGGTTGAGCAGCACATCCGGGCTACTATGAGATCTTTCTCTTATTTATGCATTGTCCTTTATTTGGACTTGTTACTTATAATAGTTTTAGGGTAGCATCCCCACTTGATATTCTTAGTATGTTTTGGTACACCGACTTTAGGGTTCTAGGTGATTTCCGCTTGGTATTTTGTTTCTGCACATTCTTAAGTTGTTATTTTGAATGGTTATTACACTATTTATGGGATATTTCTCATACTTTTACTTGAGTGTTGATCAATGCTTCCTGGGTTGTGGGTTCTTCCACAGGGTGATTAGTGTTGGTGCCACTCATAATAGGTTTCGATCGTGACAAACTTTGTATTAGAGCCTAGGTTACATAGATCTCGTTGTACCAAAATGGGTCCAGTAAAGTCTTACAGAATGATATGAAGAAGTCTGTACTAGTTTGATCAGATACAAGGCGCTACAGTTTTTTCAAAAATTGATTTACGGTCAGGTTATCATAAGTTAAAGATTAGATCAGAGGTTATTCAAAAGAAGATTTTTAGAACTCTGTAAGGCCATTATGAGTTTCTGGTAATGTCTTTTGGATTGACTAATGCACCTGCAACTTTCATGAGTTTGATGAATGGCATCTTTAAATCCATTTTGGATTCTTTTGTTATTGAGTTCATTGATGATATTTATGTGTACTTCAAAACTAAGGAAGAGCATGAAGGCTATCTCCGTATAGTTTGGGGAATTCTGAGGGAAAAGTGGTGATTCGCTAAGTTCTCCAAATGTGACTTCTGGCTATCTTTTATTTCATTCTTAGGGAATGTGGTTTCGAAGAAGGGAGTGATGGTGGACCCTTAGAAAATTGAAGCAGATAAGAGTTGGATTTGGCCTAGTTCAGTGACCGAGGTAAGGAGTTTTGTGGGTCTTACTAGTTATTATCGCAGGTTTGTCAATACCTTTGCATCCGTTGCAACTCACTTGATAAGGTTGACTCAAAAGAAGGTGTCATTTGTTTGGTTAGACCAGTGTGAAGAGAGCTTCCAAAAGCTCAAGACACTTTTGACTACAACACCTATTTTTTCACTGCTAGTTGAAGAAAAAAATTTCATTATGTATTGTGATGCTTCACTTTTGGGTTTGGGTTCTATATTGATGTAGGATAAGAATTTTACTACGTATACTTTGAGGCAGTTGAAGCCTCATGAAAGGAATAACCCAACCGATGATTTAGCGTTAGCAGCGGTGGTATTTGTATTAAAAATTTTGAGTCACTATCTTTATGGTGTCAAGTGTGAGGTCTTCACTGACCATCAATGTCTGCAACAAGTGTTTACTCAAAGGGATTTGGATATAAGGCAGAGACGGTGGATGGAATTATTAAAGGATTATGATGTGACAATTCAGTATCATCCGGGTAAGGCCAATGTGGTGACAGAAGCATTAAGCTGAAAGGCCTTAAGTATGGGCAGATTGTCATTCTTGAGAGTGTCCAGGAGACCATTAGCTAGAGAGTTTTAGAATTTAGCATCCTTGAGCAAGCAGTTTGGGGTCTCGAATAGGGGTGAAATATTGGCTAGTATCGAGGTAAAATCAACCATTGTGGAGCTGATTAAGGCCAAGCAGTTTAAGGATAAGAAGTTGAATGCACTCCGAAACAAGGTAGTGTGCAAGGAGGGGGAAGACACCACTCTCGATAATGGTAGGGTGTTGTCGTTTAAAGAAAGGTTATGTGTTCCTCGAGTTGGTTACTAGATAAGTGATATACTTTCAGAGGACCACGGCTTGCATTATTCCGTTCATCTGGGCACAATAGTTTTATTGGTGGTCGAGGATGAAGAGGAACATAGTGGATTATGTGTTCAAGTGTCATAACTGTCAGCAGGTAATGTATGAATATCAAAGGCATGCAGGATAACTTCAGAGAATGCCTATACCTATGTGGAAGTGGGAGCATATTGTCATGCATTTTGTGGTAGGGCTCTGTAAGACATTAGGAAAGTATGACTCTATTTGGGTGATAGTTGATCGGTTGACCAAATCAGTTCACTTCTTGCCAGTTCGGGTAGATTACAGCTTTCACCAGTTGGAAAAAATATATGTCAAGAAGATCATCAGACTTCATGGGGTGCCACTTTCTATCATTTCAAACAGGGATGCAAAGTTTACTTCTATATTGTGGGATAGGTTGAAAGAGGATTTGGACACCAAGTTTGCTTTTAGTACTACCTTACATCCTCAGACATATGGTCAGTCAAAGCAGATAATTCAGGTGCTAGAGGATATGTTGGAAGCCTACGTGATTGATTTTGGTGGTCATTGGGACCAGTTCCTCCCGTTGTGTGAGTTTTTATACAAAAATAGCTACCACTCCAGCATTGATATGGCTCTGTTTGAGGCACTTTATGGGAAAAAGTGTAGGTCACCTATTGGATGGTTTGAGGTGAGAGACGTCAAACCTTTGGGCACCGACTTGGTAAAAGAGGCTCAAGAAAAGGTAAATTTCATTCAGACTAAGATGTTGGCTGCCCAAAGTAAACAGAAAGAGTATGCGGATCGAAAGGTGAGGGACATGTACTTCAATGCTGGGGATCAAGTGTTTCTCAAGGTGTCTCCTATGAAGGGATTCATAAAGTTTGGTAAAAAGGGCAAGCTTAACCCTCGATATATTAGTCCCTTCGAGCTTCTTGAGGAAGTGAGTCCAGTTATGTACAGGTTACCCCTACAGGCCCAGGTTTGTCGGGGGTTCATCCAGTATTTTATGTTTCCATGTTGAAACGGTACCATGGAGATAGAGACTACATTATTAAAATGTATTCAGTGCTTTTTGATAAGGACTTAACTTATGAGGAGGAACTGATGGTGATAATTGATCGTGACTTTCATAAGTTAAGGATGAAGGAGATTAATTTGGTGAGGGTTTAATGGAAGCATTATCCGATTGAGGAAGCCACTTGGAAAATCGAGAAGGGCATGTTGGATAAGTACCCTTAGTTGTTTGAGAATACAAGTACTCTTTTCACTTCTCATTCTGGCCTGTTTTTCTAGTTTCATTATTCGAGAAAAAACAATGGGTAAACTGGTCTCTGTTGTAATGACACTCTTGGTCGCTATGTAAAAGTGTTACATTCCAAATTTCATGTCTAAATTCCTTACGATTTGGAAGTTACAAATTTCAGACAGGCTACTTTTACTTCATTTTGGGCGACGAGTAGTCTTGGAAAATCTTGGAATAATTTAGACCAGTTTGGTGGGAATGGTGTTGATTCCTAGTTATCTAAGGCTATGAGGAACCCGTAGGATTTTATGAAGCTGAATTTGGGTTAGTTGAACTCCCAAAATTGACCTTAGCGTAAAGGACATTATTTGTAATGTCCCAAGATCAAGATGTGTTGTAAAAACGGAGATTTTTGGGTGAAGATGGACATTCTGTACCATCGACACCACTATAGTGGTTGACATACCAATATAGCGGTGACCGATATAGAGCTGGTTAAAAGCAGTCAAGGTCGTTATAGTGGTGGCCTACTGCTATGGTACCCGCTATAGCAGTCAGGTACGGCTATAGCGGTAGATACTGCAGATTAAAGGGATTAAACCCCAAAATTGTTTACTATTTTATAAACTCATTTTGGGGAACGAGAAAAGCAATTTAGGGCAAAAATCCCCAGTTTACCTCCGTTTAACTTCGTTAAGGTAAGGAATTCACTCCTTTAACTTGTAATTACTTCTTAATCCTTAGAAGGCATAAATTACGAAATTCAGGGAGGGTTTTAGGGAAGAAATTGGTATGTTTTATTGGGCAAGGGTGAAATTGAGCTTTAAGTTAATGGATTTTGTTTATTAACCACAAAATTGGCCTTGCATTCCATTAATTCACTAATCATTCCATGAAATTGGTAGTTTTAGGTGAATTACGGGGGAAATATCCCTAGAATGGTTAATGAATGATTAAGAACTGACCTTAGGGGGTTGGGGGTGGCTTATAAATCCCGCCATGTTAGGTCATTTCATTAATGCGGTGTTTGTATGCATGTTTTAGACCATGAGCAAGCGAAAAAGGCACGAAAAGGAAAAGCTCAAGCTTAGAGTTGTGCAAGCTTTGTTCGAGGTAGGTGATGGGTGTATTTAATCCATATTGTGTTAAATGTTCATATTAAATACTTTGTAGGGTTATTGGTTAATTTTTGGGTGTATTTAATCCATATTGTGTTAAATGTTCATATTAAATACTTTGTAGGGTTATTGGTTAATCTGTGTGGCGTACTTGGTCATTGCAATGTTTACTTTGTTTAAAATTGGCCTCTTTATATTGTAAATTTTGGAATGTTTCAGCATTTGAGATGTTCTCACAGGTTGTTGGATTAAGGATTACAAATATTTATTTTGGGGGATTTTTAGTACATAGACGATAATTGTCCCCTGTAGGTCATAGCTACAGGGTGGGTATATAACCCTCAGCACGTATATACGGGTTTCAAGGTATGTATTATTATGACGGTTCCTTTAGTGAACCGGGGAATTTGTATTGTTGTGTTTGTCCTTGTTTGGTTGTTTTGAATTGAGTTGCATATTATTGCCTTAATGACACTTGTTGACTTTTTGGCTTGCCTCTCGAATGCTACTTGTACATATATGTGGAATGTTTGATGTGTGAGCATATGTTAGCTAATTGTATTCTATTTTTGTTAAGTGTTCATAGTTCCATCTTGGCTTATTCAAATGATCCTACCAGTACATTGCAGTTTATTTGTGTACTGATACTACACTTGTATTTACTTCTGTGAGTGTTGTACATTTTCCAGCGGATTCATTGAGACCTTACTTGTGATTTCAGCAGTCGATTCTGCATTTCACGGTTAGCAGCCCATCTGGGTTACCATGAGATCTTTCCCTTATTTAGACATTGTCCTTTGTTTGGACTTGTTACTTCTTACAGTTTCGGGGTTGCATCCCCACTTGATAGTCTTAGTATGTTTTGGTACACCGACTTTCAGGTCCTAGGCGATTTCCGCTTGGTATTTTATTTTTGCACATTCTTAAGTTGTTAGATTGAATGGTTATTAGACTATTTATGGGATAGTTCCCTTAATTTTACTTGAGTGTTGATCAATTCTTCCTGGGCTGTTGGTTCTCCCACTGGGTGAGTAGTGTGGGTGTCACTCACGACGGGTTTGGGTCATAATATTATCAATCAAGAGTATAAAGCAAACACAATATATAAATACAGAACCGTCTTTGAAATATAAAATGAATATCAGTCTAGCAAAAGAGTGAGAGCAGGAACAACTCCAAACGGCAGAAGCTCACCCCGAATCTCCGATCGATTGTAGCTTTGCATAATGTACGTGTCATCGATGAGAACTCTTACTATGATCTGCAGGGTGTAGAAGAGTAGTATGAGTACCACACGAGGCACTTAGTAGGCATCGGCCGACTGAGCTCCAAAGACAATGTAAGTATAAGTAACATGTAAAGCAGGAATACACGTTAGAGATAACTATCTAAGAAAAGAGACATGTTAATACTAAAGGAAAAGTAAGGATAAATTATCATACCCTACAAGTAATCCGAGACGAAGCTATAACAGTAAGTAGATAGTCAACGAGAGATAGTATAGTGAAGAAAGAGATATATAATATACAATAGAATCATGAAGGAGGAGATATACAAGAGATACATAATAGTACTATGAAGAAAGGGTATATATATTACGAAGGAAATCGGTCATATATCATAAGAATAGCTAAATCGGGAAGTGCTAACCAAAGGGAGCTGGTCTAACAGCCTAAATCTCACAAGGATTACAATACCAAGAAGGGAGATAACTCTAGATTAAACATGGCCTATAATCTAAATACACATGCCCATAAGATGGTTTAATAATAATAAAGCTTAACATAATAAGAGGGAAAGGGTCAGAAACGTATTCATAACCACAAGTACTAGTCCATAAGTAGCCTGCCACAAACCATATGAAAATATACACGCAACAATATAACCGTCTAGCCCAAACAAACAATCACCTAACCGGGCACCCATAAGCCCGAAAGGTACAATCAATCACTCCACAAAAAATTAACATGACCGATATCTATGTAGCCCTCCAAAAGATTGATAGATACAAGTTCCAAATAATTATACTGGTGATAGGCGATGCATGCAAAAGAAAGAAATCATGAAAAGCACCAGATAAAGCAGGATGGACGAAGTACTAAATCCAGCACAAGTGTATGAAAAACACCAGATAAAGCTGGATGGACCAAGTACAAAATCAAACACAAGTGTATTCACCTCCTCCAGCTCAACTCGCAAAGGCAGGACCTACAGTGACTATCCTCTTTTGGTATTGTGGTTCATGGACAGACGGACCCATAGGGGACTCCAGATCTCCGTATACACTACCTGGTCCCAAACTAGGACTTTCATAATCCAAATCCGTAATAGTAGAAAGAACGAGAACCGAAATCGAATCGAAACTAGTGGATGATAACAAGAGGCCAGATGATCCATAACTGTACACCAGAACACCCTAAACGTAATTAAAGACAGATGCCGGACTCGAAATGGAACTCAAAGAAACCAAGCGTAACAAAGACAGGTGATCCCATAAGAATCAAACCTCAACCATAAACAGATACCTAACTCTTATCGGGACTCTTAAACATGACATAGCTAGCGGTAATCCAAGGGTCCTAATCCCAGCACCAACCCATTTAGTTAGTAAAGTTCAGTCTCAGGCGATCAAATCTTCTGCGCTCAAATCTTCTAAGTCCAGGCGAGTTCAAATAACTAGATAAACGAGGAGCGGTGAAAGGTCAGTTATTACCTTTCCCAAGAGTGGAGAAGCTAAATAGGCATGCAATCAAGTATAAGTCAACCCAAACCTGAGGTAATAGCCTAACGAAGCAGTTGTATGCCCATTTAACCCTACAAGAAAGACATTCGAAGCATTTTATCTAAAAGGACAATGGGACCTACTACTAGACCCTGATAACTAACATAAAGAAAACACCTACCCGAACCTAGGCGAAGATTTCTCAATACCAAGCCAAGGCACTAAATGAGCTAAGTCTAGTCCTATGGGTAGACTGTATACTAGTCTAAGGGAAAATGGGTATGTATTCTAATAAAAATGGGCCTTAACCGGCTAAAATAAGTGTGAGAATGCGGACAATAAATGCATGCCATCACAAGTATCCAAACAAAGCAAATGTAAGCGCTGAAACGTCTACAAATAAATCCATAACTTCTTTAAGGCATAAAGAACTAACCTGTTGTCCATGGTCTCGTAACCAAGGTCTCGGACCCAATAATGTAATATATAGAATAATAAAAGAATATACATATATGTAGAAAGTTAGAAGCGGGATCAACAGGAAACATCATTCTCCCAAGTGGGTTTAACTGAGGAAATATCATCGAAATGGATACGTACTACTCTATCCCCTACACTAAGAATAATCAGTGCCAACCTAAGGTTGAATACATAAATAATCAGGCTTTACAGCATGCTAAAACTACGACGGGTATTCTAGGCTAAGGCACAAGTTACAATTCTATACAAAATCCCCTAAACAGGCCAAATACTAATACAACTAGCCCTAACCATATCTTATAACACCCATCTAGCATGCAATCAATACATTACATTGTCTCATAGAGAAGAGTAGATTGGAGCTTACCTCAAAGCCGAACTGCAATCTCAAACCATCCATGAATAGCTTGTCTCTACTCCACGTTCTTAGAATGTTGGCGCACTATCAAATTCATAATCTACACATTAATATGAGTAAAGTGAGACCAATATTGCGATATAAACGTTTGGGTCAAAAATTGGATCAAGAATAGGCTCGTGGGGCCCACAAATGGAATTCCAGAATTGAATCTGTCATGAGGTCCCTCGACAGATTCAACGATGTAATATATAGAATAATAAAAGTATATACATATATGTAGAAAGTTAGAAGCGGGATCAACAGGAAACATCATTCTCCCAAGTGGGTTTAACTGAGGAAATATCATCGAAATGGATATGTACTACTCTATCCCCTACACTAAGAATAATCAGTGCCAACCTAAGGTTGAATACATAAATAATCAGGCTTTACAGCATGCTAAAACTACGACGGGTATTCTAGGCTAAGGCTCAAGTTACAATTCTATACAAAATCCCCTAAACAGGCCAAATACTAATACAACTAGCCCTAACCATATCTTATAACACCCATCTAGCATGAAATCAATACATTACATTGTCTCATAGAGAAGAGTAGATTGGAGCTTACCTTAAAGCCGAACTGCAATCTCAAACCATCCACAAATAGCTTGTCTCTACTCCACGTTCTTAGAATGTTGGCGCACTATCAAATTCATAATCTACACATTAATATGAGTAAAGTGAGACCAATATTGCAATATAAAAGTTTTGGTCTAAAATTGGATCAAGAATAGGCTCGTGGGGCCCACAAATGGAATTCCAGAATTGAATCTGTCATGAGGTCCCTCGAAGGAAAAGGAACTCATGACCAAAAATTGAGCACAAATGGAGTCTCAATTAGGGCTCAAATAAGCTCCAAAAGGTAAGGAAAAACAAGGGTGAAATCAAGAATTTAAATGGAATTAAAGGCGGAATTAGGCATGAAATTAAGCAAAAATGGATCAAGATTTCCAAGATTCCAAGCCTCTTTAATGGGGTTTTACACTATGAAAATAAAGCTGAACTGCGAGGAAAAAGATTTATATAAAGACATAGCAGTGACCGCTTAAGGGGCCACTTAGCCGCTAAAGCGACATTAGACTGCTAAAGCGACATTAAACCACTAAATTGGTGGGTGCAAAGGGGCGAGGAACCACTTAAGTGGCACCCTAGTCGCTAAAGCGACATCCTCTAAAGCGGACATCGACTGCTAAAGCGACCCTCAGTCGGGTAGCCAAGGCTGCTAAAGCGGCTCCAAGACCTCTTTAGTGGTTGCACCAGATACCAGACATCAGAATTTTCACCAAGTCCAAATGGACTCCGACCGGGTGCTCGAGATCAGTTTGGAACCCTGTGCTAGCAAACAAACTATGCTACAATACAAAATTTGACATTCCAACTCAAGGGAACTATCAAAATTTCCAACTGAGGTTGTTTCGATAAAAAGTAGGCCCCACACCCATAGTTCCATTTTCACTCAAATCTACCCAATAGCCTAAAATGAGTCTGAAAGCCTCGGGATCCGGTCCAAGGGTCGAACTAGCCAAAAATTAATATTCCAAAGCTGATGGCACTATCAAAATTCTCATTCGCGATTAACTAAGAGTTTTGGTTCGACACCAATTCTTTAACAGCAAAAGCACAAAAATAGAGAATTGAGCCTAAAATCCAAATAAACTATATGATACCTAAAACAACAGTGCCGATAAGTCATAAATGACCTGTGGCCACTATGGGAGGAAGGCTCAAAATACTAGAAATGCACAGAAATTGAGAAAATGACCTGGAGGTTCATTACAATATCCACTGCTAAAAGGACTTTCGTCCACAAAAGTCAATGGATAAGAAGAGCCTTAAAGCTTGAAGAGATGAAATACAGGGCCCGCATGCTCCGAGCAAGACTCCCAAGGTAACCTCTAAGGCAAACTAACTCTTTCAAGAGATTTTGCCAAAGGTATCTCTTTTCCAAAACCTTAGTTCACCTTCCAAATAGCCACTACTCAACCTCAAAAATCAACTGGCCTTCAACTAAATCAAGAACGGCTGATGTACTCAAACCCAAACCATGACATGCTTACATCATACTGACCTCGAAAGACTGAAGCTGATATATTGAAAATCCATAATGGAAAGCATAAAAATAAGCCCATAAGATACTACCTGGACTCACAAATGGAGATGATCAAAGCCCGTGATCTCTAGTCAAAGCTACAACTAGTTCAGATGACCCTCGAGACTGACGGTCAGGAATTCAAAGCATAAACTCTTGAAACTAAATGATCTACTTTAGAACATCCCACTAATAGTAGGTGAGACCACACTAAGCCTAACTTAAGCACACTTCATTTGCTGAGAAGACATTAAAAATAATGCCAAACACTGAGAACTAAGGTCAAGAGCAGTAAAGACCAATATCATGTGCTAATGGACCATCTTTCGAGCATCTATCAAGCACAGTCTAACTGGACTAAAGAGAACTGAATTGATAGCTAAGGAGTAGGCTTAGTCAGCCTATAAATGAATGCTCAACTGAAATAAATCTGAACTACCCCAAACTGTTCTTGTTGATGAGTACGCATCCATACTCCAAAGTCTAACACAACTTTCAAGTTGTCATGTAGAGAGTCAAAAATAACCACTGGAGCCAACATATCTCTAAGAATATCAAATACCCAAACCCAACTTATCTTCAGAAACCAAGAATCTATCCAACAACTTCTGCAAGGGTTGAAATTAAAATATTACCGAAGAACATAATCACAACTGACAAAAAACCACATCTAAGGATACGAGCATCAAATCCACATCTATTGTGGGGAACAATACACCAAGGCATAACTAAGAACTTATTGAGACTGCAAAAAGTATTAGTGGTAGCCAAATCTTGAGGAACTCAGAAAATATGATCTCAGCCTGAATCTGGTTAAACTAATACACCAGCACATATCACAAGGCAAAAGCATTCCATGATGTCATACCAGGTCGAACAAATACCAAAATGAGAAATTTCTGAATTCACCCATGTAAAGAAACCTCAACTCAACTTAACTAGGAACCACATTATAGGAAGAACAGAGTACCCAACTCAACATGGATTTCAAAGTCAAGGCTACTACTGGGAGATAAACTAGATAATACGAAACACAAACCTTGAACTTATCAACAATAAAAGTTGATATAGAAAAGATCGTCGAACCCAAAATCTCCGCAAAACCATGGAAGGCCAAACCTTCTTGCACTTTCACAACCCGCTCAACAACCGATATTACTAATAGAAAAGGAAAGGAAACCAACTAAGGTAGCCGTCTAAACCAATGAACAAGAATCACAAGAAAAGGAAAATGCTAACTAGATAATGCTAGTCTAGCCATCTAACAAGTACGAATCATTCAACATCAAAACAATGACAATAATACCAATAGCATGAGGTACAGGTAGTACAAAAATGAGAAACACAACCAGTACCACTCTAAGACCATAACAAGACCACAATGCCATAGGAACGGGACTTAATCCCAAATGCTGCACCCCAAGGAATCACAATACTGATCCACTCAATCCACTACTAAAAGAAATTATCTATGGGGTAGTCAAACATATATAAATCTATACAAAGGATAACATGATCAATATAGTAGTATCTAGGCAAGTAACCATCGATGGGTATGAAAACCCCAACATAATTTAAATAGAAACTAAAAGATAGAAATCAAAGGTGCATATATAACAATGGAATAAGAAGCCATAGCCCCTAGCCTGCCCAAAGAAGTATGACTTTGAACATGTCTGACCTCAGGCAGAGCATTTGAATGAACAACTGAAAGACTGAGTGCACTACCTCTAGCTGAAGGTGCCACATACATAAGAGACTGATCAAGCTATGCTAACTACCTAATAATCCCACGCTGGGGACACTCTCTGGACTAGTGACTGGTCTATCTACAGTCATAACAAACCCCTGCAGCTCTAACCTAGCGAGAAACATGAGCTGACCCCAATTGGATAACCAACTCACGACTGGGGCACTCCCTAGACCAATGACCAATCTCTCCATAATCAAAACATGCCTTGGAACTATTTAATTCTCTGAACCTACTAACCCAGAATGGTCGCCACAGCCTTAAGACCTTGATCGAGAACCCCATAATGCCTGACTTGAACTCTATCCACATGACCTGTCTAAAGGCTACCTATAATCTGAGGTGCTACTTGTACGGACCCGATAGGCTACAAGTGTTGCTGACCTCTGCTAGGAGGATCCCTACCTCTAGAAAAAATACCACTAACACTGTACTGCTTATATGGCCTCTTGCTACCACCACCATATGTCTCGAGACATGCCCTCTCTGTAGTCCTCTCATGGTCAACGACCAAAAGGAAAAAATCCCCAGTTTCTATCAAATGCTTTGATGCCAAGTGGAGTAATAGTTCTAATCCTTTCATAAATCCATACACCACTGCATGCTCTATAGAATATAATACAGACGTATGACTAGACCACTTGAGAAACCCAATCTCATACTCTAAAACTGATAAAGAGCCCTACTGAACCCCAACAAACCCAACTTTGACCTTAGAACCACTCCACATACCGGGCACCACTATTGACTATAAAGTATCCATGAATAGACTCAAACCCCCTAACATGATATCCTAAAAATCTAGGGTGGCCACAAACTCTATCGAAGCCTGGGCTTGCCCCAGACCCTTTGGAAAAGACTGAAGATCCTTGATACTAAGTTCCACCTCCTTAGTACGACTCTGAACTGAAACTCTAGAAAAACATGTAAAAGTCTTGTCCGTGTCTATTAACAACGGCGTACTATCCATTTGAGAAAAAGTGGAGCCAAAGGAAGCACTCAAATGTTTGTAGAAATCAAGACACACGATAAAGAATCAAGAATTGAGATTTCCTAAGAATTATTTCCTAAGAATTCCCTATAACCTCCAAAATATAGGATACGGAGGTCATTGTACCGATCTACGGGACTCTACTAGGCACTTTCCTCTTATATCAATAACACCTGTGAACCTAGGCTCTGATGTCAAGCTATCACAACCCAATTTCTAGGGTCATGATTGCACCCATCATATCCAATTAGAGGTATGCAAACCCATAGTCTGGAATAACTAGTAATGGACTAATAAGAAAGTCGGAACCATAGCTAAATAGCAAATAGAAAGAAAACAAGAAGAAAGTAAACATTTTCCCTCAAAACCTGGTGAGGTTAATACAAGAGCCACTATCAATCAAGAGTACAAAGTAAACACAATATATAAATATAGAACCATCTTTGAAATACAAAATGAAGATAAGTCCAGTAAAAAAGGGAGAGAAGGAACAACTCCAAACGACAAGATCTCACCCCGAATCTTTGATCCATGGTAGCGCCGCACGATGCACACGTCAGTGGCGAGAACTCATATTATGATTTACAAAGTGCAGAACTGTACTATGAGTACCAACACGAGGTACTCAGTAGGCATCGGTTGGCTGAGCTCAAAGACAATGTAAGTATAAATAAAATGTAAAGCAGGAATAAACATTAAAGACAACTATATAAGAAATGAGACATATTAATACAAAAGGAAAAGAAAGTATAAACTATCATACCCTACAAGTAAGGACGAAGCTATGCCAGTAAGTAGCTAGTTTACATGCAATAGTATAGTAAAGAAAAAAATATATAATATACAATAAAAGTATGAAGAAGGAGATATACAAGAGATACATAATAGTACTATGAAGAAAGGGTATATATATATATAATAATATTACTAAGGAACCGGTCATATATCATAAGAATAGCTAAATCGGGAAGTGCTAACCAGAGGAAGTTGGTCTAACAACCTATATCTCACAAAGATTACGATATCAAGAAAGGAGCTAACTCTAACATAAATAGGGTCTCTAATAGAAATATGTATGTCGTAAGATGGTTTAATAATAATAAAGCTTACCATAATAGGAGGGAAAGGCTCAGAAACGTATCGATAACTATGAGTACTAGTCCATAACGAGCCTGCCACAAACCATATGAAAATATCCATGCAATCATATAATTGTCTAGCCCGGGCAAATAATATCCTAACCGGGCCCCTATATGCCTGAAAGCTACAATCAATCACTAAGCAAACAATAATGACCTATATCTATGTAACCCTCCATAAGATCGATAGATACAAGTTCCAAACAATTATACTAGTGATAGGTGATGCATGCTAAAGAAAAGAAACCATGAAAAGCACCAGATAAATCAGGATGGACCAAATACCAAATCCAACACTAGTGTATACAGCTCCTCTAGCTCAACAGCTTACACAGGAAGGACCTACGATGACCATCCTCATCTAGCACTATGGCTCACTGATGGATGGGCCCATAGGGGACTCAGGATATCTATATACACTACCTAGTATAGAACTAGGACTTTCATAAGCCAAATCTATAACAGTAGCAAGAATGAGAATTGGAATCTAATTGAAACCAGTGGATGATAATAAGAGGCCAGATGATCTATAACTGCACACAAGAACACCCAAAACATAATCAAAGACCGATGCTGGACTCGAACCAAAACTCAAAGTAACCAAGCGTAACCAGGACAAGTAATCCTATAAGAAGCAAACCTCAACCATAAACTGATGCCAAATCCTTATCGGGACTCCTAACCATGACATAGCTAGTAGTAATCCAAGGGTGATAAGCCCAACACCAACCCATTTATTTAGTAAAGTCCAGTCTTGGGTGGTCAAATCTTCTAAGTTTAGGCGGGTTCAAATTATTAGATCAATGAGGAGTGGTCAAAGGTAAGTTACTATCCTTTCCAAGGGTGGAGAAACTAAACAAGCATGTAATCAAGTCTAAATCAGCCCAGACCCAAGGTAATAGCCTAAAGAAGCAATCGTAAGTCCATCTAAGCCTACAAGAAAATTCATTCAAAGAATTTTATCTAAAAGGATAGAAGGACCCACTACTAGACCCTTATAATTCAACTTAAGGAAAATACCTACCCGAACCTAGGCGAAAGTTTCTCAATCCCATGCTAAAGCATTAAAAAAGCTAAGTCTAGTCCTATGTGCATACCGTATACTAGCCTAAGGGAAAATGTATCTGTATTCTAGTAAAAAAGGACCTTAACCGGCTAAAATAAGGGTGAGAATGTGGACAATAAATGCATTCCATTACCAGTATCCAAACAAAGCAAATATAAGCACCGAAACGTCTATAAACCAGGCCACAACTTCTTTAAAGCATAAAGAACTAACTTGGAGTCCATGGTCTCGTAACAAAGGCCTCGAGCCCAATAATGTAACATATAGAACAATAAAAGTATATACGTATATGTAGAAAGTTAAAAGCGCGATCAACAGGAAACATCATTCTACCAGGTGGATTTAACCGAGGAAATATCATCGAAATGGATACGTACTACTCTAGCCCCCAACTAAGGATAATAAATACCAACCAAAGGTCGAATACATAAATAATTAGGCTTAACATCAAGCTAAAACTACGGCGGGCATTCTAGGCTAAGGCTCAAGTTATAATTTTATACTAAATCCCCAAAACAGACCAAATACTAATACAACTAGCCCTAACCCTATCTTATAACTCCCACCTAGCATGCAATCAATACAATACATGTTCTTATAGAGAAGAGTAGATTGGAGCCAACCTCAAAGCAGAACCGCAATCTCAAACTATCCACAAACTGCTCGTCTCCACTCCATAATCTCAAAATTCCATCGTACTATCAAATTCATAAGCTACATATTAATATGAGTAAAATGAGACCCATATTGAAATATAAAAGTTTAGGCCAAAAATTAGGTCAAGAATAGGCTCATGGGGACCACAAATAGAATTCCAGAATTGAATCTATCACGAGGTCCCTCGAAGGAAAAGGAACATATGCCCAAAAATTGATCACAAATGGAGTTTTAATTGGGACTCAATAAGCCCCAAGGGATAAGGTAAAAAAAGGGTGAAATCAATAATTTAAATAAAATTAGAGGCGGAATTAGACAAAAAAGAATCAAGGTACGATAACGTAGCATACCTAAGCTCAATGGGGTGAAATTCCCATGATACCAAGATTCCAAGCCTCTCTAATGGGGTTTAACACTTAGAAAATAAAGCTGAAATTCGAGGAAAAATATTTATATAAAGACCCAACAGTGACCGCTTAAGCGACCACTTAGCAGCTAAAGCGGTATTTGATCACTAAAGCGGCGGGTGCAGAGGGACGAGGGACAGCTTAAGCGGAATCCTGGTTGCTAAAGCAGATATGGACCTCTATAGCGACCCTCAGTAGGGTAGCCACGACTGCTAAAGCGGCTCTAAGACACTTTAGCGCTTGCACCAGATACAAGACTTCAGAATATTCACCAAGTCCAAATAGACTCTGACCAGGTGCTTGGAATTTTTTTGGAACCCCATGCGCACAAATGAACTATACTACCATACCAAATTCAACATTCCAGACTCAATAAGAACATCAAAATTTCCAACCAAGGTCATTTCAACAAAAAGTGGGCCCCACACCCATAGTTACATTTTCACCAAATCTACCCAATAGCCCAAAATGAGTTTGGAAGACTCGGTACCAAGGCCATGGGTCCCTCTAGCCTAAAATCAAAGTTTTAGAGTTGATGGTGCTGTTAAAATTCTCATTTGAGGCTGTTAACTAGTAGTTTTGATCCGAGACCAATTCTTTAACAATAAAAACTCCAAAATAGGGAATTGAGTCTAGAATCCAAATGAACTGTTCGATACCTGAACCGACAGTTTTGGTAAGTCATAAATGACCTGTTACTACTATGGGAAGGCTCGAAACACCAAAAATGTGAAGAAATTAACAAAATGACCTAGAGGGTCATTACAATATAATATCACCTCATTATCTCAAACCAATAATCTCGGTTAAGGTAAAAGAGGTGCATATCCTACAAACACTAGATGTGACATAATTATCTTAATGGATCAATCCATAACAATACCCCACATCTCATAATATCTCAACCACTGAACCACCCACGAGAAGGTACAAAGCAATGTAATGTAGTACTATGCAATGTAGAATACACAATATCACAAATAAGATTCAATCACGATAATACAATATGAAAGGAAATAATTAGATGTACTATCAAACATACAAAGGAATACAATGCAATGCAAGTGATGAAATACAATGGAATAATAATGTAATTCATAGTATGGCAGCCATCGCATGGCACCTATTATACACCTTTCGAGCTAAGGCTTCTAGAATGGGACCCATGGTGGATTCGCAACCCATATACTTTCATAATTTCATATCTCAATCAACCTTGTCGGTACATCCCTCGATTAAGGGATTTTGTAAAGTTTTCATTTTCTTTAAAAATCAGTGCTTCTCAGTGGTACAAATTCCATAAATATGAATGAATGAAATGAGGATGCATGCTCCTAAGAAAATCAATATGATGTAATGAATTAACTCAACAATGGTAAAATGAGCTCAAAATCTCCTCAGATTTCAATAGATCATGATATAAGTCATCGCATGTCACCACTTTAATAAAGAGTCGTGTGTGGCATAAATAATATCAATTCAAGCCCCTCACTCGGGCATTATGATAATGGTAAAGGCATACCATGCTCAAACATGGCCAATAATATTAATCCAAACCCCCAATCAGGTATAACGATAATAATAAAGCAAATGATGCTCAAATAAGGCCAATGATATCAATCAAAGCCCTCACTTGAGCGTCACAATAGTAATATCCCCCTAGTCAATAATAATATTCACATGTCCCACATGGGCAATATGATAATAATAAAAAATACAAACAATGTAGATGTAGAGAATTTACCCAAAACCCAGCTAGTTTTACATGATAAGTTCCATCTTTCCCCAATCATGACACTATAAGACTAAAATTACTAAAAGGAGAACTATACTAGTTAACAATATGTCCAAAAGTTCACCTCATTGTTTACTCTTATACCTAAGCCAAGATTCTATTCTTAATTATTTAACTATACTATCATCAGTTATATCCTAAGAGATTACTAACCCCAATAATTACATCAACTACTACAACTCAATTGATACTTCAAGTGTTTGCTAAATAACATAAGAGCATAATTATTTCATAAATGGTTACTAAACCCTAATCATTATATCAATATCCATCAAACATGATTTAATCTCTTAAATAGATACCAACTATTAATTTACAAAAGATCTATAAGTCATCTATCCATAATTTACCATAAGTGTATGCACAAGAAGAGGAAAACAATCAAGGTATCCATATTTATTATTTCAATCCATCAATAGACTCTGGTACCAGTGGAGATGCTCTCTATCTCATATAAGTGGGACTCCCAAACCCTTATTGATTCATAAAATACAAACAATAAGCACATAACACATAAACATCTCAGAAAAGAGACAAGGTACATCCCAACTTACCTTAAAGTAGATCTGCAAAGCCAAAACACAGTCTGAAGCATCAATCAGAAGCTCTACTTTCTCTAATCATCACCAAATATATCCAATCTAGTCAAATATGTGATCTACATGTAAATATAAGACCAATGATACCCATATTAATGTACTTTGGTTTGGGATCCAAAATCACTTTGAAAGTTGACCCCAAAAATAAAAGGGTAAAACTTGAATTTTTTTAAAGAATCATGTTTCCCATACTTTAAGGGTTCTAAATCTAAAAATCCAATGAAAATTGAGTAGAAATCAGTTTAGAAATTACCAAAATATCAAAATTTCACTTTACCGATAAAACCTCAAAACTCCATTATCAAATGCAGTTTAAAATATGAAATTTTGGAAAACATTTGTTAAAATCAGTTTACCCAGTATAAAAGGACCTTAAATTACAAAAATTTATGAAAACCCATTCCAAATCAACCTTCAAATCAAGAACTTTTGATTTCATATCTTTGAATTCCAAAATTCAACTGTATGGATCAAAATCATAAAAAATGAGATGGATAATTTTGGAAAATGAATAAAATGAAGATAGAATCACATACCCAATGGTTATACGAGAAAAACACATAGATAATCTCCTCAAATAAAGCTTTCTAGCTCCCAAAATGTCAAAAATACAAAATGGGTTTGGTTTAGGTCTTAAACTCATCGATTTCTGCTTAAGAGGAAATTTCATAGCATTAGAGGCATCGCTTGACAGATTCCACCATAGCCTAAGTGATCCTATCACTTAAGCGGACCTATTTCCGTGTAAACGGACTAGCTTCAAACTCCGAACAACTACACAAAACTCTTCTGACACCTCCCGCACACAATCCAATTAGGTTACTAGGCTAAATTAGATATTCCAGACTCAACGGATCTATCAGATTTAACAAAAGAGATCTTTATCAAAAAATTACACCTAAAACCAACTTTTGGCCAAATAAAAGATAACATTTCAACCAAATATTCAAAAATCACAAAAGAACCTCGATACCCATACCAACTATGCTACCAATCCAAAATGGACACTCCATATATAATGGAACTGACAAAGTCACCATCTGACGCTCGAATTGCAAAACCACAAACTCATATAAATAACTCTCGAATGCTTCGAGGACTATACAAACCATTTCCACATCTCATAAATGATATAAAGCAACAACAGGGAAGGGGAATATGGTTAAATGACAATAAACTCTAAAAATCACAATGAGGGTTGTTACAACATGCTCAACAAAAAGGTTATGATTCCTTTGTACAAGCTGCTTTTTGATGTTGTGCATATAATGATCCTTCCTAGAGAGCATAAACATATCAAGGGAAACTTAATAGACCTCACCATAATGAATGTTTTGGTATCTCAGCTCCCATCTATTTCCTAAGCTAATTCTGCATCACATATACAGAATCTGTAAAAAAGATGAGACTAAGCATGCATTGGGGTACGGGTTCTGATTGGGGTCTATTTTTGAACATCTTGGTATGCCTATTAAGAGTTGGAAGTATCAGACCACCAAGGATGTGATTTGAGTGGTGAATCTGGTTGTTGTACTTGCTCCTCCTGTGTGGTCCAATACCCAGGTTCAGAGGTTGAAAGTAATGTTGGATGCTAAGGATGAGGAAATTTCTATACTTCATGGTGTATATGCTAATTGGTTAATGTAAGAGTTTTATTTTGGCCTCTGGTTATTATCTATCTCCTCTGTCCTTGCAAATACTTTACGTTAGCTATTTGAGTTCTTACTTTTAAGTGTTTGTATAGGTGATAGACCAGTGGCCATGAGTGTCAAATCTGCTCCTTATACTGTGCATTATGCCATAATAGTTTTTTATGATGCCAAAAGGGGGAAGTGCATACTTGTGTGATATTTAAAACCCATTTGGTCCAACCTGATCCTTTAATGTCTTCTCTATGTTCATTGTGCCTAAAGAAACTTACATGACATAGGTTGAACTCAGCACACAAGAACCAATGATTTGTCATCATCAAAAAGGGGGAATTTATTGGATCAAAGATAATTTGGATGATTGTCAAATGCATGGAGCACATGCAGGGAATAGGTTGCTATGACATGTTTCTTACTTGTAGAGTCCAACTAGGATTAGGAAAAGGTCTACTAAGAGAAGTATCAAATGGAAAATGCATTGAAGCATGTGGATGAAACATGTTGAGGTAAAGAATCCAACTTGCATAAAGTTTTATTTCATAGATAAATCTTAACAAGGAAGAATATCATAAGAAAGGTCTTGGCATATCGAATTCAATAAGGATGGAGATTCGTTACGAGGAAAGATACAGCAGCACTATAAATTGACATATGGTTACACAAAGAATCCAATGCACTTACATAGAGAGCTACAAGTAGAACACATTCAACTAAGAGAGAGTTCATAGTTGAAAGAGTTCTGACTGAAGATCTAAGTGCAGCCAATACAAGAAACAAGATTGAAGAACCTTCTCCATAAGCTTATGTTAGACAGTTCTTAAGTTAAGTTGATTGTATTATTTTTATTTAGTTCTAGGCTCCTTCTTTCATAGTTTAGAGCATACTTCAATTTGAGAGTAACTCAAAGATGGGTTCAATAGTCAAGGGTGATTATTGATTTATAGGAATTCGAGTTTAGTTCCTAGGATTGCAAGCTTTGTAATCTATACTATTTTACGGCTCATTGTTTAGTGGTGTTTAGGTTAAATCCTAAAGGTGTGCACGTCATGAATTTTTACCCTATGTGAACCTGGATTTTCCATAATAAATTGTTTTGTTGTTACTATACTTGCATTACTCTATATAGTTAAAGTACATGACAGAGGAATAGATCGAATAACCTGTTCCTTAGGTAAATTTAGGGTGTCAGTATTCTAACACATATAATCTCAGCATCTTATCATACTTATAATACTTTCTCATCCCATACTCATAATACTCTCTCACATATACACATATGATAAGGGGTCTTATTTCTACCCAATAGTCATAATTTACAGGGGAAAATACAAGTCCATGTGTCATACCGGTGTGTTACCCGATCCTCCATAATAATATCAATATCAATATCGTACTAGCATTGTACCCAATCCATCAATTTATATCACTTGTCCGTAAGCTCACATCAGAAATGAGCCACTCATCAACCAGAAGGTGTATATATATATATATATAACAAGTCCTCACTTTATTTAGTATTTCACCTCATATTCCACCTTCACTACCTTTCAGGATAGTATCACAACTGCACCCTATTTCACTGGTGGAATTCAAAATCATGTATCAAATACAACCAAGTTTATCAATGAACTATTTATTCATTCAAGCATCATTAACGAATACATTAGTCAAACACAAGTGTGTCCGAAGACTAATAAATAACTTATTCATTCAAGCATTATCAACCAACAGATCTTTTACACACAAGTATGTCCAAAGACCAATCAACAACTTATTTATTCAAGCATTATCAAATTAACAGATCAGTCAATACTAGTATGTCTGTCACAACCCAACTAACCAGATCATGCAGACACCTAGTATAATCTACCTAGATACAAGAACCCTTACCACCTATTCAGAAAATTTGTGGAAGTTATAAGATAATTTTTTTAATATTCTCTAAATCATGTAAAACTTATTACAATCTTTTAAAAAATACAACATAAGAAACATTTTCCCCAAGCATCAGTCTAGACATGTACAAAAGCTTCAAAAATAAAGAAAAGAATAACACAAGACCCAACTTCCACCATGAAAACGAAAATATAGAAGTTGTTGGAGATCTCTAACCGCATTATGTAAGAAACATCAACAGATCATACAACCCGATAATACCCCACACGTAATATAGACATCATTGACCGACCAAGGTTAAATCACATAAACATAATATAAATATCGCGGATCAATCATGAACTTATAATTTACCAATTTATTTCTTCATTTCATATTCCAATTACCATTGTTTTACAACATTATCATCATTCTCAATATATATGTATGCAACATATCACTCACCTCATTAAGATGACCACCAATAATCCACTTAGTTCTCATTTTTACCTCACTATCAACCACTAAGTTCATGCTACATCATTAATTAATGTAATTAACTATCATACTCCACAAACGTACACCACTTTCTAGGTCTCTAGCCCAAGTCAATATATGGGTGAACATTTTTTCAACCACAAGATTAAGTCTAATTTTGATCACCAGCCAAGGGCTAACCTTCATCTTTTATAACTCACATTATCCAGTCAAATCATTCAAGATATATAACCTAATATCGAATTGACCAACTCGTAAATATTTATCATTATTTAATCAACCAATTCCATTCCTTTATAGTAGTCAAGGTATGTATAACCATTTTAGCTTGCCACACTTTCATGATTATGTTATCACATAAAGACAATTATGTGTCAATGGATCATTTTAAAGTTAAAAAAGTATCAATGGAAACACCTAGGTATCAAAAACTTCAATTAGGCAATTTATGCTCACTTACAAAATCAACAGGGGTGATTATTCTCGATGCAACTTACTATTTTGTTCATCATGACTTTGTTACCTTTTCAACGTTCTACAAGTATTCATATAAAATTCAATAACAGGACCCCACAAGTATTCAAAATGCTAATGTAATGTCAAATTATCAGACCACACAAGGATTCAAATATAATGTCAAACAATTGGACCACACAAGGATCTATATATAATGGAAAATAATTGGACCACACAAGGATCCAAAGATGATGTCAAATAATCGGACCACCCAAGGATCCAAAGATAATTTTAGATATCTGAACAACACTAGGATCCAAATATAATGGCAAATAACCGGACCACACAAGGATCTAAAGATAATATCAAATAATCAGACCACACAAGGATCCAAAGATAATGTCAAATAACCGGATGACACAAGTATCTAAAGATAATGGCAAACAATCAGACCACACAAGGATCCAAAGATAATGTCCAATAACTGGACCACGCAAGGATCAAATGATAATGGCAAACAACCGGACCACATAAGGATCCAAAGATAATGGCAAAAAACCGGACCATACAACAACATACCCAGTAAATTCCCACATAGTGGGGTCTAGAGAGGGTAAAATATACACAATCCATACCACTACCTCAAAGGTGAGGTAGAGAGGTTGTTTCTGATAGACCCTATCTTGAGACAAAACAACATAGAAAAAGACATAATATAAGAACAAGAAATAAAAGGTAGCAGCAAAGCAATAAAAAGTTGCAGAAACAAAATTATCACTAAATAATACCACCAAAAATCACCTGAAACCACAAACAACACCTAAAAACTCCAAAAACAAGACACTACCAGTAAAATGCTATAACTACTAGCCCCCTAGCCTACTTATCTTTTACCCGAATAAGCATCCTCCACACATTTATATCTAGAGTTAAGTCCTCAGTAAGTTATAACTGCTCTATGTCATGTCTAATCATCTCTCTCGAATACTTCTTTAGTCTACCTCTACCTCACCTGAATCCATCAATAAACAAACTCTCACACCTCTGCACTGTGGCATCCGTGCCCTCTTGCCTAAACCATCTCAACCTGGCTTAATGCATCTTATCTTCTACCAAAGTCACTTTCACATTGTCAAATATGACCTTATTTCTGATCCTATCAATCCTAATAAACCCACACATCTATTGCAGCATCCTTATCTCTGCCATTTTCATCTTTTGAATATAAAAGTTCTTAACTGGCCAACGCTCTACCCCATACAACATAGCTGGTCTAAGTACCACTCTATAGAACTTGACTTTAAGTCAAAGGGGTACTTTTTTATCACACAAGGCTCCAGATGTGAACCGTTATTTCACCCACCCTGCATCAATATGATGGGTGACATCCTCGTTAATCTCACTATTTCCCTGTATCATAAAACTAAGAAACTTAAATCTATCTTTGGAATGGACTTGGTATCAAGCTTCACTGCCACATCCAGCTCATGTGTCCCCTCATTGAAAGTATGCTCAAAATATTTTGTCTTGGTCCTGCTCAACCTAAATCCTTTAGACTCTAGGGTTTGCCTCCAAACCTTTAACTTAGTATTAACTCCACCAAAGGTATCGTTAATTAAAATTACATCATTTACAAATAACATACACCAAGGCACCTCACTTTGCAATTGTCACATCAAAACATCCAGCACAAAAGTATATAAGAATGGGCCAAGGGACGATCCTTGGTGCAGCCTCATCAAAATGGGAAAGTGATTCGAGTCTCCTCCTATAGTTCTTACACAAGTCTTAACTCCATCTTACATGTCCATAATTAACCTAGTGTATGCCATAGAATACCTCTAGCCTCCAAGCACTTCCAAAGAATCTCCCTAGGGACTTTGTCATATGCCTTCTATAGATCAATGAACACCATGTGTAAGTCATTCCTCTCTCTATTCTTCTCCAACAATCTTCTAACGAGATGAATGGCCTCGTAGTTGAGCATCCTGGCATGAATCCAAACTGACCAAATAAGGATCTAAATATACCAAAAAAATAACTAGACCATATAAGGATCTAAGGATAATTTCATATAACCTAGTCCACTCACGGAACCATCAAACTCTCCACATCACAGAGTACACAGTTTCCCACTAGCCATAACCTGCAGGGGACGAGCTCTATCCATGTACCAAATAACAATAGACAACTATGTGTCTTGCCACCCTTATCCCAAACCAATTGTTATGCCACCCTTATTCCAACATCCCCAACCTTATACCTCGATGATCCACTAATTTAATAACGGATCATGCATGCAACATCGATCACTCATAAAATCAAACAATCAACAAGCACATAAGCAGTTTATCAAGCAAGTTCAATATTACAACTCTCGTATTATAATTAGTAGCCATCAGTTTATCCATTGTAATCATGACCCATGGGTAATTCAATTGTTTATTATTTTAAACATTATCAACAATAACTCAACAATCACAATTACATCGGGGAACCAATCATTAATTAATCCTCAACAACTCATTTATTCAAGTAAAATAAACCAACACCTCATCAATCACAATTTTGTTCAGAGACCAAATAACAGTCAAGCAGTTAAGAGCACACATTTAATCAATGGGATCTAAACTCCAATTGCAGGAGTATGCACACACACACACACACACATATATGTGTATATATTTGTTCTTTATTTCGATTACCATCCCTTTTCTGACTACGATACCATTAACTCCTCAACTTTTCATACCTATTTCTTTACTAAAATCATACACAATTAATGAGAATCCAATTTACTCCACAACTTCCATCTTAATAATATTCTACAATTGGCCAGTGTCCACTTATATACAACCATGAATATGTATATCAGTAACAATATCAATAAAACCATAAAATTAACATAAAACAATATAAACACCTAGTAATCACCACTAAAGTTACACGATTCATTTTTATACATATAGGATTAACTCATATTCTCAATAAATTTCATATTTTATCCAGCCAAACACCATGCCCACAGGACTAATCATAAATCTCACATAAAACTATATCACATTCATGTTTTTTAACCATATTCTACTACTCCATTAAACCTAGCCTACATGGGCACCATGTTACTGCTACAAAATGCATGAATCTTCACTCATTGACCCGGTTCTAGCAATCCTAATAAAAATTCCATGGATACTCTTTCTTTTTTCTTCACATTTCCAAATGCTCAATCATCTAATAAGCAAGTAATTATAAAAGTAATTAATCAACTACTCTTTAAATAAAAACTTTAGAAATTTAAATCCACTAGTTCTACCATTATGCATGGTCTATAATAATACCCAAGGGTCAATTAACCATTAGCTAGTTTTATCATACTTAACCCATCTCCATTAATGGAGTTTTTATGCTAAAGATCCCATCTTTATTGAATTCATGGTCCCCAATCATCAAATTCATGTTTTAGAATAACAAATGCATGTTAGCAATCATTAGTTTACAATCTAGAAGAAATTTTGGGTGATATTAGACATACCCAAAGGGTTTTCCCCATTATTTCAGGAACCTAGGGTTCTAATCCCAAAGAATTTCACCATGATTCCCTATTCTAATGATTCTAAAAGAAGAATGGATTAATTTATGTTAAAAGGGAGTAAAAATCTTACCTCATTAAAGAATTTTCACCCTAGATCTTTGAAAATTGCCCCTTTGGGTTGTAGAATGATGTTTTGAGTTTGGGACCTGAAACTCAATAAAAATAGGCAAATAAACTGCATGACTCCAACTATAGAGCCCCGAATACCGCTATAGCAGCCCACTATAGTGTCTTAATCCCGCTATGGTGGCTTAAGCTTTTCATCATGGATAGTCTTCAATAAAATGGACATAACCTTTTACTCTAGAAGCAAATTAATGAACGATCAGACGTTGGAAAGAAGACACAAAGATCTTTAATTTGATGGGCATTGAGCCTCATAACTCTTTATATTTTCTTGAAAGAGTAATCATTTGAAGTAGAACCTAGTTTAAACTAAGACCGAAACTCATTCGGTAACGAGACTTCCAATTTAACTTTATGTTAGGGGTATTGTAAGACCTTAATTCATATCCCATTCACTCCCATACTCAATAATTGATCTTAACATTTTTGATGAATAAAATTCTTATGCCTTTGTTGCAGATATTTTCAGTAATGACGGAATGGGTCGTTACAATATTCAAAAACCAATTAACAACTAATTCATTCAAGGAGTACTCAGGCGACTAAAACAAGTATAAATCTATTTAAACACTCAGAAGTTCAACCACCTAATCAACCACCACTATTACGTCAATAATCAAAAACTCAGTTACTAGCATAGTGACCCTTTATTAATGTTATTATTGGGCCATCAATACCAATTCAGTAGCAATTTATTAGACTATTCATCAATATTCCATGTACAACAGTAACTTTAGTTTATTCATCTTACAATAAGATACACCCTAGCACCTATCCAAGTCTTCCTCAAAACCTTTGTGTTAGGGCATCATTTCCCTTTTTCTTTTCATACGCCACACACAAAATCAAATTATAACAAGGAGAACACACAATCCAGAACAAACCTCACACGATCAAATTTATTTTAAATTATTAAATTCCAAATTATAGTTTACATGGATACACAATCCTTCCACTGTTCACCATATTAACCTTATTCACATTACAACTCATCATGAAAGTCATACAAACACATATCACACCTCAATGGGTTCATTTATCCACATATTTTCACATGTATTAGATCTTTATAATGTTATTTCCATGTTTTATCCACCCAAACACCATTCCCAAAGGCCTAATCATGATTATCCCCCCCCCCCAATTGAACACCACATATACATTAGCTAATTATAGTCTACTACTCATAAATCATAACCTACCTCGACCAAAAATCCTGGAACAAGCAAGCTAAACCAGGAAAGATTTTTCCTTTCCTCCACACCTCAGAATGTTTAACATCTAAAAATAACCATTTATAAGAGTAATTAATGATTTACCTTTCAAATAAAAAATTCAAGAATTCAACCCACCAATGCTACCCTTTATTCACGGTTTAAAGCATTAGCCTAGGGGCAATTAAATATTAACAAAACCCACAATATTCACATTATCTAAATACATAGAGTTCTATTCTAATTAACCCTGTAAGAAGTCATTATGGTAAAGTTCTCATCTTTATAAGCCACCATAATTTATGTTTTAGAACAACAAATTCATGCTAGAAAGTCTTAGTTCAAAACCTAGAAGCAATTCTAGATGATATTACACCTACTCATAGATTTTTCCCTTAATTTCATGAACCTAGGGTTCTAACCCACAATTCCACCATCAATAATCGTTCGAATAATTTTGAGGTATTAGAGGATTACTAGATGAAGAAGTTAATGAAAGAACTTATCTCAAAAAAGAACTTTTACCCTAGCCATGAGAAAATTGCCTCTCTAGGGCTTTGGAGCGAAGTTTTTGAGTTTATGAAACAAAATGAAAAATAACTTACTTAAATAGGGCATTATTCCTCATCATCACCGTAGCGGTCCCATGATAGATGCAGTGGTCCAACTCACAAAACTTTCTAGCACTGACACCTTTTAGTAAAACGACCCTAATATTCTACTCAAGAATTGGATTAATGAATAGTTTGTGATGTTGGAAAGAAGATTTAAAGACCTTAAATTTAGTAGGTATTGGGACATGTAACTCTTCATATTCTCTAAGGGATTCTCATTTGAAGTTGACCCTAGTAAAACTTATACCAAAACTCAACCAGTAAGGATGCTTTCAACTGAACTTTGTGCTTGGAGTTTTGTATGATCTTAATTCATATCTAATGAACCTACCACACTAAATAATTGATCTTAACACCTATGAATAATTCAACACAAATAGTGTGGTTCAAATCATATCTTGAATGTTTGAGATGTTACCATACATAAAGTAATTGCTATCTTTGACTCAAATTTATTTTGGTAAAATAAAGTTTAATTTCTTATGCCTTTACCATATATATTTCACTAATGATGTAATGGATCATTACAATTGGTTGAAAACTTCATTTACTTATTGGGTCATCAAAGGTTTTATTAAAACAATGTCAACGTCATTGGTGCTTCAAATATGAAAAGTTCAGATTCTTTTCATGTTTTTTATAAATAAATGTTATTATTATTTAATTAATTATATGTTAAGTGTCCATTTACCACCATCCTAAGTTTTACTTCAGATATTGGATACCAAAAGTAATATGAATGATACTTTATACTTGGGCTATCTAACTATATAGCTATCTAACAAGGGTATTGCTTTTTTATTTTAAGCAGAACAAGTGTATGATTCCTTTGATATTGCTGAGGAATCTGTGATTAAATTCTCTATTTTCACATTTCACTACTCCAGTTCAAGTTTCTCAAATTTTTGCTCTTATTCTTTCTCTTCTTCTTTTTTTCAAAGTTTTATCATCTCCTTCTCAATTTTATTTTGTCCCCATGGTGGCTGTTTAGGGGTGTAGAAGATGATGGTGAATGAGATTTTTGAAATGAAGTCCTTATCAACCCTTGAAGCCACGGAAGCTGAGAAGATCAGTAGCCCTTTGTTCATTTACTCAGAATCTGTGTCATTTATTCATCTACTATTAGGTCTTTATTTATTATCAGAGATTTGATGATATGCTTGAGATACTGAATAATTGTTTACTTTTTTGCTTCTTTCTATCACAGATATTATTCACATCCTTATATATATATGGTACATTATTTACTTTTATGAATAGTATTATCGAACTATATATTTGCATAATTATTGTTATGATTTTTCATGTTTGAGGAGACAAGATCTGATTTTATATATATATTGGATATGACTGATCCTATTATGGTACCTACCCTAACTCCCTTATTATTACTTTCTTCTTCATATGAGGGCAAAGTCATTATCTATTCTGCTCCACTATTGTAATACTCCTAAAGTTCCCCATATGTAAACTCAGCCTTAATCACAAACCAACTCAGAATTCCTAAATTTTAACCTAGGATGACTCACTGCACGAGTCATAAAGTTGGACCACGAGTCATGGGATGACTCGTGGTAGGCTTCCTAGAAATTCTTCAAAGGTTCTTGTCACCACTTCTCAGGCCACGAGTCATGGGACCAACCTACGAGTCGTTGGTTGACTCATACTGATGAGTTTTAGGAAAAGTTCCAAATATTGAAATTTCATCTCAAGGAACACGAGTCCCTTGTACGAGTCATATGATCAAGGTACGAGCCATAGTTTGATTCGTAGATCCCGATCCAGTGGCCCATTTAATTCTGTCCAAGGTCCCACAACTGATGGTTATGACTCGTGGAACCTAGTCTGGAATCATACTAATCACTCATATGATTAGAAGTAGAATAAAAAAAAGGGCACAAGAACCACGAGTCCATGTATGACTCGTAGTTGCATGACACGAGTCGTACTGTGACTCGTTAAGCCTATTTTCTAGAAATTCAAAATGGATTTTTTAGGGGTATTTTCGTACTTTTCTACTCTATAGCCCCTAAGCTACGTTATTTTTACTTTACTAGGGAAAGGTTAAGGGAGAATCAATCGATTATTCCCTCCTTTCCTTTCCCAACACTTAGAAAATATCATAAATAAATTATTCTATCACTCCAAGGCTTAAGTTTAGGGTTCTTTCCCAAATTTAATTCCTCTAAGTTCTTTTCTAGATTTCTTCAATAATCAAGTATGTGGGATTTTAGTAAGGGATTTTTTTCACCCTTATTCCCAAAAACAACCTTTCAAATTATGATTTCAAGTGTTCATGATTTAGGGTTTATACCCACGTATGGATGTTTCTTTAAATTTAGTTTCCCCACGATGCTTTGTGAATATGGTTGGTTCCTCTTAGAAGTAATATGCATGACTTATACATAGATTTAACTAAGTTATTATAGTACTTTATGAATAATGCATGATTTGATAGATTTCAGCTTATTTTAATGTATTTTGGCATGTTACAAACAGATTATCTTAAGACTCAATAAATATAGCATGACTAGACTCAGTATTTCAAAAATATTAATAATTAGTTTTTAAACTAATTCATGTTTTTTTCAGACTCCAGCTATATATATGAGAATTTTGTTTATGTTTTGGGAGTACTTTTTAGTACCGAGCGAACTATGGTTCCACATAACCCATGTTTCAGAACTATGTACCATTATAGGTCGATTTAGCTCTTAAGGCATCAGTTTTGTGGATCCACATCAATTTTGGTTTTATACCCTTGGAAAGATATATTGTGTCCTCACATTAGGGTGTACACATTGGACTCCATGGTTTCTCACATGATTTATGTTAGTTAAGAGAACCACCCATAATAAAAATTTTAGCTTGATTTGTACATGACCCATAGCTTACAGTTAAATTATTTGACCTTATTTTTTACAAGTTTACCTCATCAATTCATATTATGATATCACTTTTAGGTCATTGTGCATCATTTCATTCTCAGTTTATATTAAGTGTTTACCTCAGCATAAATATCAATTTTTAGAATGATTACATTTAATATCATAGTACCATATCTAACATGCTTAGTACATTCAAAGTACTGACCGCATACTCTTCTTTGCACTATATCTTATCATGATATATGTTCCAATGCTTAGACCCAGTCATGCAGTTAGAAGCATTTCGGTGCCAATTCAGCTTTATTCTTGAGTGAGTTCTCATCATTCGAGGATGGTTTATATTTGATATTTATTCAGATTTACTTATCAGATTTTACTTACTTTTAGAGTTAGATATTTTAGTATGTTTTTTTGGTCAGACTTGAGATTCAGGTTATATTTTTCATATTTCAGTTATTCTCATATCATTTCAGTGGCTTACAATTTTTCCTTTAGCTTCTGCAAAGTTTATTTAGTATTCATGTTAGTGTCATGCCTGTACCATGAGTTATCTTGGGACCAGTTGTAGTTCTAAGCACCATGTAACATCAGGGTGTAGATTCGGGTTATTACAACTATTAAGTGACTTATATAAGTTCTATTTTTGGAGCAATTAATTCATGTGAAATTCTAAATGCCTATCTTTAGCATGAATATCATGATATTTTAACTAATTTCAATTTAAAAATTATGGTAGGAAAGCTAACATTTACTTATAACAACCCATTCCATCGTTACTAAAAATATATGCGGTAAAGGCATAAGAATCTCATTCCTAGCACAAATTAAAGTTTGAAGTATTCTTATCGATTGAGTTTCAAGCTAAATTTAAACTAGGGTCAAATTCAAACGAGCACTACTCCTAGAATATAAAAGTAATTGGTCTCCACCAAATAAAAGATGTTTGAGTTTTCTTTCCAACACCTCTGACTATTTATTAATCCATTTTTGAAGAAAAATATTATGACCATTTTACTAAAGACTATCCGGGCTGAAAAGCTAACTGCTGCAGCAGCATCGCTGGAGTGACAATTGGGTAGTACATAAGCTTATTATTACTATTTTGGGGGATTTTAACTCAAAAACATTATTCCAAAGGCCTAGGGGGCGATAATCCACGTTCTAAGGTTGAAATTCTTCATTGAGGTAAGCTCTTCCATCATCTTCTTTGTCTTTCAATCTAATAACATCTTAGAATTATTATCATGATCTGTAATGGTGAAATTTTGGGGATTAGTGTAACACCCCGTACCTTCCCAACCCTACTTGACGACATTGAATAATGTGTACTTAGGTGTCGAGAGCCATAAGTATGTATTTGGTAATGTTATCGATGAGATAATTGATACTAGGCCTCGTACGTGTGATTAGACCTTCGTAGAAGGTGTTTTGTGACTTCGTGGAGCATTTGTGGGGTTAAAAATGAGGCTTGGAGGGCCTCCAAACAAAGGATATTAAAGGTAAGAAGTAAGTTAAAGAATAGAACTTGAAGTATCTAACCGAATCCACAAAGAAAAGTCAAAGAAACAAAAAATTAAAAAAAAATGAAGGAGGAGGGGCGCGCCCAGGGGCGTGCCAGGCCACTCTGGGCTGAAATTTTCAGCCCAGAGGAAGCAAAGGGGCGCGCCAAGCGGCGTGCCGGGGTGGTTTTTGCCAAAATTTTTCTTCGACTATTATGATGCGTATAAGACCTATAAGTCATGGTATCATTACCCCATCATAGTAGGACTATTCTTAAGCGCTTTTAGCATTCGAATTGGGGTTAATTCTTCATCACAAGTATTTTAACAAATTATGTTCAAAGAAGCCATGAGCGGCTAGAATTTCAATTTTTGTGATTGAGGCTATGATTGGGAATCTCGTAAGTAAATATTGTCGTGACGGTTATGGAATTAATTAAACATGAGATATATGATGGATTACACATGGATTTTTGTGGGCTAAGATAATATGTGTTAATGGGCCAATTTGAGGCCCAAAATTGAGGCAAAATACTTGGCCTAAAGGGTCAAATGACCCATTCTCCCTTTGACCATCAATTATTGATCAAGCATGACTAAGGATAAGATTAAAAAGGGCTATATAAAGGTTACCAAATCAGATTTTATTCATTCAAAAGGCACATGCCTTTCTAAACATTTCCAAGAGATATTTCTCTCAAACTCTCAAACCCTAAGTTCTCTTCTTGGACAAGATCATCAATTGGCAAGTCTTGGTAAGTGTATATTCTTATGGATTAATATATTATATGCATGAGAGAGTATGTAAATCATGTTGGTTATGCTTGGAAGTGTTGAACATGGTACTTTATGTTTTTGTAAAAGATTTGTTATCCATGGGATCTAAGCTTGAAATATGACTTGTGATTTTGATGAAAGAGCATGGTATGGATAAAATATGAAAATGTATGGTGTGATTATGTTATTAAACTTGTTATTTTCATATAAGTGTAAATTATGGGATTTTGGCCGATATGTGCTATGAGGTGTATTAAGGTGACTTGATGGATTATTTGTGATGTGGTGTGGATGAGAAAGTGTAAAGGAGAAGTTTTGTGGTGAAATGTTATTGATTATCATGTATTGGTCAATGTATGGAATATTGGGGGATTATTGGTATGATAATTTCATCAATGGTTTTGTCAAGGGGGAAATGGCATGTTTAAAGGCAAACATGAAAACCATTATTGTTATATGCATTTGTAAGGTATTTGGTGGTTAATGTAAACTCCGTTATGTATTTGTGTTGTAGAGTGAAACATAAAGAAGGAGCGGGACTATTGTATGCACATCTAAGATTGTATATTCTTATTGAGAATACAAGGTATGTAAGGTTACTCTGTTCGTATCTTTCTGTGGCAAATAGTATTCACATTGTCATTACGCTTGTCCCATCCCGAAATGTGCTAAGGTATCCTATATCCGGTTATCAATGGTCATTATCATATATTTCCTACTCATTGATCAATTGTGAGTCTCATGTCTCAAATTCATGAATAATATTTCAAAACTCCACTAAGGTTACGTTCCAAAGTTCCAATAGTGGTTATATTCATGTATCTTGCTCATTGATTATTGTCCAATGGTTCCAAGGGTGTTATGCTTCCAATAAGGCGATGTTTCCAATAATGTTTGTTCACATGTCTCTCACTCAATGGTTAATGATCCAAAGCTTCAAGTAAAGTTATAACTATCATTGTATCAATCTCAAAGTAATGAACGAAGTAATGCATATGTGGTTAATGATCAAGTATGGGTTGTAGCTTTGGGGGAGAAATGCCTAGATCAAGCCGATCCCGAGATTGTTGGATCAGGGGGCAGTCCTAGAGGCATAAAACAAGCTTGGACCAATCCTGACAGGGTTTAGCTCTAGAGGTAATAACCTAGCTCGAGCCGAACCTGATATGTTGGTATGGGTGGCAGCTCTAGAGGTAATAACCTAGCTCAAGCTGATCCCGATATATATATTGATTTATGGGTGGTAGCTCTAGAGGCATAAGACTAGCTCGAGCCGATCCCAACATAACGTTATGTTATGTTAAAACCCACTGTTCAGTCGGGGCTCGGGTATCACAGGTCACAGGCAAAGATGAATAAGCACAAAAGTAAAGAAGTAAAGAAAGTAATGAAAGCAATATATATGGTTCCCAACATACAGAATGGTGACTTATCCATATTGGTTATTTATTTGTATTTGAGATTATTGAAGTATTTATATCTCTTACAGTTTCATATGGCCTTACAGACTCAGTACATTCTTCGTACTAACCCCTCTTGGGGGACTTACATTGTTCCTGCAGGCACAGGCACTAGTAGACCTCCACAGTAAGTTGCAGATCATTTGCAGATTGTTGGTGAGATCCAGTTGAATTTGGGGCTTTCTGAGTCATTATAGATATTTTCTTTGGTATTGCATATGTGTACAAAGTGGGGTGTTGTCCTGACTCTAGGTTGGTTATGGTTATGTATCTGTAGAGGCTTTGTAGACTTTTGTGGGAGAATGATTGTAAGAGGTAAATGTTCATATTGACATGATGGCCCTAACGACCAAGTTTCATATATTGTACAAGTTTTTCCATGACTTTTGCATAGTGGCATGATATAATATGAGACATGCATATGAATGTATATGAGAAAATATTGGTTCTCTCGAGCCTCAACGGCTTCAGGTTCCAGTCCGCCTCAATGGAATTTAGGGCGTGACAAAAGTAATATCAGAGCGGGTCGTCCTAAGGGTGTCTACAAAGCCGTGTCTAAGTAGAGTCTTACTTATCGATGTGTTGCGCGCCACATTGATAAGAAGGAGTCTACAAGACATTTAGGAGTTGTTTCTTTTCTTCACTTCTAGATCATGCAATAGAGCCAATGTTGTAGGTGGACACATATGTTCGTATTAATAGTTGTTTTCTTTTGTATAGTCAAATGCTGAATATCAGACAAGATAAGGGCAAAAGTGAGCAGGTTGATTTGCCTGCCAAAGTAGAAATGAGTAAATCATCACCTGACTAAGCTAGTCAAGGTGCATTTGACATGAAACTCGCAATATGGGTTTCTCTTAGCCAAAAGGTAGAGAAGTACCCATAGAACCACCTATAAGTGCCACTGGACATAATTTAAGAAATGTAGTGTGTATGTTGACTCAGATAGTTGCTGTACAATGTCACGGGTGAGTTTTCCCAATGATGAGTAATGATGGTGCGGCTAGGGCAGCTAGTCAGAGAAAACAGGATTTTCTGAAAGTAAACCCTCCCACTTTCATCGGGTTGGATCTGAATGAAGACCCATAAGACTTTATAGACCAAATCAAACGGGATCTGGATGTTATGCATGTGAATGGTGTATTGAGGTACTTCCAACTAGTTGGGAGGAATTTAAAATGACATTCCTTGACCAGTATCTCCCATATGAGGTCCGAAAAGCTCATGCGGACCAATTGTTAAATTTTTGCCAAAGTACTATGAGTGCCAAAAAGTACAGTCTTTGGTTTAATTCTTTGGCTAGGTATGCTCCAAATGTGGTAGCTATTATGACCGATAGAGTGCATCAGTGTGTGGCCAGATGAATTGTACTATTGTGGTCTTGAAAAGAGATATGGATATAGCCAGAATATAGGTTTTTGCACAGATAATGGAGGATCCGAGGCAACAGAAAAGGATACAAATATTTGAAGAAGGGTCATAAAAGAGGGCTATACCTATGGGATAGTTCATGGCGTCCTAAGGATAATTTAGGTCTTGGGTGTTTAACAGACCGCCTAGACTATTATTTCCTTAATCTATAGTATATGTTCTACCTCGATCCCAAGGGTTTAGAGACAATCGGTTTGGCAAAGAAGCGAGATTTAGGATTCATGGGTAATTAGGTATCAACCACAGGAATGTAGAAAGTAGGAACCAACCGAAGTCTCCTTGTCAGTCGTGTTAGTGCTGCGAAAGTTATCATCAAGGTGAAATGTCGGTTGGGGCCAAATGTTGTTATTGGTGTGATATGTCGGGCCACAAAATGAGGCTTCTCCTGATGAAGATACAGGTACTGTACATGTATTGATTGACCCATATTCGACACTAGCACATGTTAGTTCATTAAATTGCTGAAAATCCAAAAGAACACCAAAATGACTAGTTATGTCACAGGAAGTCTATACATTAGTTGGTGAACCTATTGTAGTTAAAAGAGTATATCATAAGTGTATAGTAATTGTTTGTGGTCATGGGCCACTGGGTGCTCGTATTGAGCAGGACATAGTAGATTTTGATGTTATACAGGGATTGTGTCATAGTAGATTGCCAAACTAAGAAGTTATATTGTCATTTTACCTAAAAGAATGTTTTGAATGGCCAAGGAAATGTGGGGGCACCAAGAGGAAAATTTATACCCCATCTTAAAGCAAAGAAAAGGATACTCTAAGGGATACATATGTCACTGAGTAAGAGTGAAAGATACTGATGTGAAACCACCAACTCTCCAATCAGTTTTGTTGGTGAATAAATTCGTCGATGTATGAGATGATATTAATGTGATGTCAGATACTCAACCTAGTTTTATTTCTTCAAATAGCATGGCCTGGTAGAGTTACGGGAATGAAATGAGAAAGTAAAAGACGTGTTGAGTAAGGGATTCATAAGGTTTAGTGCGACCCCTTGGGGTGCATCAGTGTTCATAGGACGAAAAAAAGATGGCATATTGAGAATGTGTGTTTACTATCGGCAACCAAATAAGATGACAATGAAGAATACATGTCTTCTCCCCGGAGTTGATGACTTATTTGATCAGTTATGGGGTTCCAAATTCTTCCTAAAGATTGACTTAAGGTCAGGAGCTCATCAAGTAAGGGTCAGAGAAAATAAAGGTACCCAAACTAGAGGTATGGTTGTCATGAATTCGTAGTTATGCCATTTGGAATAACAAATGCACCAGCTGCGTTGATGGATTTGATAATTAGGGTGTTTAATCCATCGCTAAGCGTATTCGTGATAATGTTTTAGATGTCATACTAGATTACTCAAGAGCACAAAAGGACCATGCTAATTACTTGTGACAGGTGTTACGGATTCTTTGTGACCGTAAGATATATGGAAGTTCTTTAAATGCAAGTTTGGTCACAATCCGTATTGTCCCTAGGACACATTGTATTGAATGAAGGAATAAGGATTCATATAGAAAAAAGAAGTGGCCAAGGCTTGCGACACCTACAGAAATTCGTAGCTTCCTTGAGTTGGCCAGTTATTACAAAAGAATTGTTAAAAAAGGCTTTTTGCCATAACCTTAACGAAGCTAGCACACAAAGTAACTAAGTTTCAGCGGAATGATGTATGTGAGAAAAGTTTGCAAGAGATGGAAGATAAATTGACTCCTACACCTGTACTAGTACTCCCAAAGGCACATAAGAGTATGCAGGGTATTGTGATGTTTTCAAAATTGGTGTGGGATGTGTGTACATGCAGTACGATAATGTGATAGCTTATGCCTTAAAACGATTGCATCCACATAAGAGAAATTATCCCACATATGATTTTAAATTAATAGTTGTGACAATTGCTTGTAATAGATAGCACCACTACTTCTATAAAACTTCAAGTGAAAGAACTATAATGTCAAATGTGTCAGAATATCTTTGGTATCTGAGATGAAGGAAAAACAATATGTAAATCCTATTTTTAGTTCAATTGAAAAAAAAAATGTGTACAGCAAAGTTCGACGAAGGTATTTGAGCAAGTGTGTACTGGGTATAGATGAGTTAAAAAAATGAATTATGACAAAAGAACATCGTTCACGATATTTTATTCATTCAGTAGCAACCAAAATGTACCATGGTGTAGCAGGGATGTCTTGGTAAGGTTACACGAGAAGCACATTGTAGAATTTGTATCTCAATGTCCAAGCGGTCACTGATAAATAGTATGGCATCAAAAATTTGTATGTTTTATGCAATGTATTACCCTTCCAATTTGGAAGTGGAACATGAATAATATGGATTTAATCACAGGGTTACCTCGTACACTGCAAAAGTTGATAGCTGTCAGGATTATCGAGTTAGCGTATTTCCTACCAGTTAAGACTACCAATACCGCTGGACATTATACAAAGTTGTATGTTACAAAGAAAGCACGATTGCATGAGATTCCACTCACTATTATATCAAACAGGAGAACTCACTTTATTGCACAGTGTTGGAAGCCTTTTCAGTAAAGCATGGGTACACAGGTGGATGTAAATATGGCTTGTCATCCTCAGATGGATAAACAAATAGAACACATTATACGAACGGTTGGAGATATGCCACGAGTTTGTACATTGGACCTTAAAGGTAGTTGGGATGAACATCTATCGTTTCTTGATATTGTTTACAATAAAAGTATCAAAAGGCACCTTATGAATTTTTTATATGAAAGAAAATATAGATCATCAATTCGATGGGTTTCAGCTAATGAAATTTACCTTGCTCGGGTCAGGTTTTGTTCATCAAGCTATAGAAAGGGTGAAGGTGATATAACAGCAGCTACAAATGGACCAAAGTCTATATAAATCTTATGTCAATACTAGAAGAAGGGAATTACAATGTGCCATAGGTGATTAGGTATTTTGGACAGTGTCACCAATGAAATTTTTTTTTTTTATGAGATTCGGAAAGAAAAGAAAATTTTCCAAAGATTTGAGCAAATTGCGTAGCTATTAGCACTAGTCCCAGAACTCTTCACAGTTCATGCCATATTTCATAATCGATGCTTTGAAAGTGTATAGGAGATTATCGCGTATTGCTCCTAGTGGAGATATACAAGTTATGGAAGATCTCACATGTGAAGAGGTACTGCTTACTATTATAGATCGATAAGTGAAAACAATGAGAAATAAAGGATTAGCTTCCATAAAGGCACTATTGGAGAAATTAGCATGTATAAGAAATCACAAGGGAAGCCAAAGAAATAATGGAATCTAAAGTACTCATAATTGTTGTACAAGGAAGAAAAAGTTCAAGATACGAAAGTGGAGTCATAATAAGTAAGTCTTTACAAGTGTTACGTGTGTATCTGATGATGTGAAGGATTCACTTCGACTTAAGTGTTACAACGAGACAATGTTACTAACATTCGAGGATGAATGTTTCTAAGGGGGGAAGAATGTAACACCCCGTACCTTCCCAACCCTACTTGACAACATTGAATAATGTTTACCTAGGTGTCGAGAGCCATAAGTATGTATTTGGTAATGTTATCAATGAGATAATTGATATTGGGCCTCGTACGTGTGATTAGACCTTCGTAGAAGGTGTTTTGTGACTTCGTGGAGCATTTGTGGGGTTAAAAATGAGGCTTGGAGGGCCTCCAAACAAAGGATATTAAAGGTAAGAAGTAAGTTAAAGAATAGAACTTGAAGTATCTAATCGAATCCGCAAAGAAAAGTCGAAGAAATGAAAAATTAAAAAAAAATGAAGGAGGGGCGCGCCCAGGGGCGTGCCAGGCTGCTCTGGGCTGAAATTTTCAGCCCAGAGGAAGCAAAGGGGTGCGCCAAGCGGCGTGCCGAGGTGTTTTTCTCCAAAATTTTTCTTCGACTATTATGATGCGTATAAGACCTATAAGTCATGGTATCATTACCCCATCATAGTAGGACTATTCTTAAGCGCGTTTATCATTCAAATTAGGTTTAATTCTTCATCACAAGTATTTTAACAAATTATGTTCAAAGAAGCCATGAGCGGCTAGAATTTCTATTTTTGCGATTGAGGCTACGATTGGGAATCTCGTAAGTAAATATTGTCGTGTTAATTATGGAATTAATTAAACATGAGATATATGATGGATTACACATTGATTTTTGTGGGCTAAGATAATATGTGTTAATGGGCCAATTTGAGGCCCCAAAATAAGGCAAAATACATGGCCCAAAGGGTCAAATGACCCATTCTCCCTTTGACCATCAATTATTGATCAAGCATGACTAAGGATAAGATTAAAAAGGGCAATATAAAGGCCACAAAATCAGATTTTATTCATTCAAAAGGCACATGCCTTTCTAAACATTTCCAAGAGATATTTCTCTCAAACTCTCAAACCCTAAGTTCTCTTCTTGGACAAGATCATCAATTGGCAAGTCTTGGTAAGTGTATATTCTTATGGATTAATATATTATATGCATGAGAGAGTATGTAAATCATATTGGTTATACTTGGAAGTGTTGAACATGGTACTTTATGTTTTTGTAAAAGATTTGTTATCCATGGGATCTAAGCTTGAAATATGACATGTGATTTTGATAAAAGAGCATGGTATGGATGAAATATGCACATGTATGGTTTGATTATGTTATTAAACTTGTTATTTTCATATAAGTGTAAATTATGGGATTTTGGCCGATATGTTCTATGAGGTGTATTAAGGTGACTTGATGGATTATTTGTGATTTGGTATGGATGAGAAAGTATAAAGGAGAAGTTTTGTGGTGAAATATTATTGATTATCATGTATTGGTCAATGTATGGAATATTTGGGGATTATTGGTATGATAATTTCATCAATCGTTTTGTCAAGGGGGAAATGGCATGTTTAAAGGCAAACATGAAAATAGTTATCGTTATATGCATTTATAAGGTAGTTGGTGGTTAATGTAAACTCCGTTATGTATTTGTGTTGTAGAGTGACACATAAATAAGGAGAGGGACTATTGTATGCACATCTAAGATTGTATATTCGTATTGAGAATACAAGGTATGTAAGGTTACTCTGTTCGTATCTTTCTGCGGCAAATAGTATTCACATTGACATTACGCTTGTCCCATCCCGAAATGTGCTAAGGTATCCTATATCCGGTTATCAATGGTCATTATCATATATTTCCTACTCATTGATCAATTGTGAGTCTCATGTCTCATATTCATGAATAATGTTCCAAAAGTCCAATAAGGTTACGTTCCAATAATGGTTATATTCATGTATCTTGTTCATTAATTATTGTCCAATGGTTCCAATAAGGCGATGTTTCCAACAATGTTTGTTCATATGTCTCTCACTCAATGGTTAATGATCCAAAGCTTCAAGTAAAGTTATAACTATCATTGTATCAATCTCAAAGTAATGAACGAAATAATGCACATGTGGTTAATGATCAAGTATGGTGGTAGATTTGGGGGAAAAATGCCTAGCTTAAGTCGATCCTGAGATTGTTGGATCAGGGGGCAGTCCTAGAGGCATAAGCCTAGCTCGAACCGATCCTGACAGGGGGTAGCTCTAGAGGTAATAACCTAGCTCGAGCCGAACCTGATATGTTGGTATGGGTGGCAGCTCTAGAGGTAATAACCTAGCTCGAGCCGATCCTGATATATATATTGATTCATGGGTGGTAGCTCTAGAGGCATAAGACTAGCTCGAGTTGATCCCAACATAACGTTATGTTATGTTAAAACCCACTGTTCAGTCGGGGCTCGGGTATCACAGGTCAAAGGCAAAGATGAATAAGCACAAAAGTAAAGATGCAAAGAAAGTAATGAAAGCAATATACATGGTTCCCAATATACAGAAAGTTAACTTATCCATATTGGTTATTTATTTGTATTTGAGTTTATTGAAGTGTTTATATCTCTTACAGTTTCATATGGCCTTACATACTTAGTACATTCTTCGTACTGACCCCTCTTGGGGGACTTACATTGTTGCTGCAGGCACTGACACTAGTAGACCTCCACAATAAGTTGCAGATCATTTGCGGATTGTTGGTGAGCTCCAGTTGAATTTGGGGCTTTCCGAGTCATTATAAATATTTTCTTTGGTATTGCATATGTATATAGAGCGGGGTGTTGTCCCAACTATAGGTTGGTTATGGTTATGTATCTGTAGAGGCTTTGTAGACTTATGTGGGACAATGATTGTAAGAGGTAAATGTCCATATTGACATGATGGCCCTAACGGCCAAGTTTCATATATCGTGCAAGTTTTTCCATGACTTCCACATAGTGGCATGATATAATATGAGACATGCATATGAATGTACATGAGCAAAGATTGGTCCTCTCGAGCCTCAACGGCTTCGGGTACCAGTCCGCCTCAATGGGATTTGGGGCGTGACAATTAGAACCCTTAGTACATGATATTTTTGGGAAAAATCGATGGGTTGGGGTAAAATCACCTAGAATTACTTCTAGATTTTTAACTAATGATTAGCATGAATTAATTATTCAAAAACATGAAATTAATGGTTGGGGACCTTGAATTCTTTAAAAATCAAATCTTTAGCTTTGAAACTCAATTAATGAGGATGGGTTGAGTATGATTAAACTAGTTAATGGCTAATTGACCCTTGGATAATGTTTTAGACCACAAATAAGAAAGAATTAGTGGGTTGAATTCCCAAAGTAGTTATTCAAATAGTAATTGATCAATTACTCCTGTAGTTGTTTGATTTCTAGATGATTGGACTAATGGAGGCATGAAGGAATGGAAAAGTAAGCTTGGTGTGTCTTGCTTGTTCTAAGATCTTTGGTCGAGGTAGGTTATGGTTTAATTTATAGTAGACTTGGGTTAGATACGTGTAATTACTATAGTTTGATGGGAGACTTCATGTCTAGGACTACAGGCACAGAGTTTTGATGGATAAAATATGGAATTAATGTAATAAATATATAATTGCATGTTGTTGTATTTGTATGGATCCCTTGATGGGTGTTTGTATTTTTATGACTTACTTGAAGGTTTACAAGTTTAATATGTGAACGTGGGTTAAAATAGAGGAATTAGGTGAACTTGTAATCTACAACTAGTGTTTAATACCTTAAAAGGGAGAATTTGATATTGTGTTTATTTGGAGTATGAAATATTCTTACTGGAAGATAGTTAGGAGAATTGATCGTGATTAGAAGATGTGGTGTGAAGGTGTATTACTCAAGCTAGAATTGTAAGTTGAATAGAGTCGAGTGGTTGAATAATCGGCTAATGGAATAGTGTTTTGAGCTTAGCGACGTCTTGTGTGTAAGGTTCACTAGTTAGGAACTAAATTTACCGATTTCAATAGAAATAAAAGTGTGTTAGATTTGTGAATGAAATAGGATGTTGAATTAGAGTGTAGAGATCGATTTTGGTTGAATGTGCACTCCTAAAATAGGTACCTAACTGATTGGTCTTCGGACATGTTTGTAATTGATGATTGAGTTGATAATTCTCATTTGAATAAGTAGTGAATTGGCCTTCGAGCATACTTGTGATTTCATATGTTAGTAGATATTCATTGTTTATCGAGAATAATGAACTTGTTAATTATAGAATGCAAGTTTAGAAATTGATAACCTATAATGAGGTTGGTAAAAGGGACCTTGTTTGATATACAGGCATGGTTGATTTATCTCATTATGTGATTGTACTATTTGTGGTGCTTCTTGTTGCTGTGAGATGAACTGGTAAAAGTTGATCCTCATAGAATGGGTAGATTTTAGGGAGAATAAGGATGGGGATGTTAGAATAAGGATGGTATAACACTTGGTAGGCTTTTGGTCATGAATATTATTCACAATATTCCGGGATATGTTTTCACTTTATTCTAGAATACTTGTTTGGCCATAAATATTCTGAAATACATTTTCACAATATTTAGATTTTTGGAAAATACCTCAAGAGGTATTTTCACTATTTTTTGATTCACTTTTTGCACTTTTTAATTTAATTTTTTTCAAAAAAAATCTAAATTTTTTATTTTCATAAAATAATCCAATTGTAATAAGACCCTAAATTTTTTAAATTTATTTTCACTTTTTATATTTTAACATTAAAAATACCCCATTTCCAAAAAACTATGGCCAAACACAATTCCAACTTTATTTTCAACTTCAAAAATACCAAATAAAGTGAATATGTTTTTAATTTTTATGGATAAATGGGTCCTTGGTTTGGGATAATGGTAGTAGGCACTAGTTGTCTGGGATAGGGTGTCACGCTGACACTAATATTTAGATCGAGTACCACACAAGTACTGGAACATGGACTGAGCTCATCCCCTGCAGTTCATATCTATGGGTCCCTGGTGACCCTAGTATGTGTGTACACCATAATTTGGAGAGTTTGATGATTCTTTGAGTGTACCGAGTTATGTTGATGATATATTATGGTTCCTTGTGCGGACTGATTATGTTAATGGTTGTGAATGTGCATTGCAGCAACATGTGAATATTAGGTATGTCCTAGATTATGTATAAATATTTTTCTCTGGTGTGTATAGTTATATATGTAATGTGTAGTGTAGTTTCCGTTTATATAAAGTTGTTGATGTTTTATTAATTATCTTGGTTAGTGAAATCTCGATGGTTAAGAGTAGTAGAATAGAGAGCAAAAGTTGTCATGAAAGAGGATTAATGAGAAAGAGAGAGAGGTGTAGAGTTATTGGAAAAAGGTGAGTGTGTAAGAAATGTGGGTTAGGTTGATTCATTAAATTGTGTCAATTAGTCACGCTCTGAGGTTAAATTAATAATGCTATAGTAAAGGAAAGGCGGTAAGGTTGGAAGTTGAAGTAAGTTAGGTATATTCAGTTATTAAGCATGTATGTTTTTCATGTTGTCTTTCTATTTTCTATACGTTATTATATGTTTCAAACCCTGGTTTTCCGATGATACCTACTGATACTTGTGGTTGTACTGATACTACACTTACTATATCTCTTTTGGGGGGATATAGCCATGTTGTAGGTCAGTTGGAGTTTCTACAAATACAGCGATGATTATTCTTCAGCAACTCCTGTCTTTCAAATCTTACATGGATGATGTGTTTTGAGTCATCCTTCATTTGTTTGGTGCTTTTCTGCCTGTTTAGACTAGGTTCTATAGAGTTTTGTAATTAAATTCTACAATGTACTTTATAAAATGAGTTTTGTTTTAAAGGAAAGAGTTATTATTTACTAATACTTAAGGTTTAATAATATTTTCTGCAATGATTAAAGTTTGGGTGATAAGGGTTCTTTTATCTAGGGTAGATTTTGGTTGTGCCCGCACAATCTGTGATTTTGGTCATGAAAAATTGGTTTAAGTGACCAGGTTACCAGTCTCCCAATACAAGAGAAAATATTGAGTGGAGTCCTACAGATTGGTGTGTTGACATCCATATCAAATCTGTACGAAGCTACAAGGTATCTAGGTAATCAATCTCATTCTTTTCTCTCCCATCATGTTATCTCAGTGTTATCTCCCCAAGTTGAGGCCAATTGGTATCTGGCAGATTCTAACTGGTTCATAATTGGGATTAGTTGGTCACAATTGGTATCTCGTTAATGTTCGGAAGGTTGGAATAGTTTTATTCTAACCAATAGAGGTTAATAAGAGGCGTAGGACTTGTATTATAATATTGTGAATTATATTTTGAATGAGTGATATTTGCATCTTTTAGGTGGTTGTGTTGATTTATTAAGAGCGAGATTTGAGTTTTCAGGGCAATTGGTAAGCACAACTCTTTTGTTAGTTGATTGGTTATGCTTACTAGTAAAATTCTTGTGTTTTAAATGTTTTTTGTGTGTGTTATGATAGAATTCTATGTGTATTCCTTAAGTGGATCGTTATCGCATTGACTAAGTTATTACTTTATTATTTGATAACTGAATTTCTTAAGTGTAAATGATCATTATGAGTGATATGAGATAAGTTGTTATAAAAGAATATTCATGAATTGTAAAGGATGGGTGTGATTTTGAGGTATATCTTTATATATGTGATTTGAGATATGTATTGATTTTCCATGATTTGAAGTATGCCTTGATTTATATTTGGTCCATGAAGAAATACTTAGGATCCTTGTGTGGTTCAAACTTTGATGATTATAATTGGGATCCTTGTATGGTCCGAATTTTGATGATTATAATTGGGATCCTTGTGTTATCCGACCTTTGGTGACTATATTCGGGCCCAAGGTTCTGTTGGATCATTCTTGTATGAATCATTAAGTTAATGAGTTGACTTGCTAATGATGCCTTAATAAGTAGCTGATTAAACTAAGATGAACTTAGTTGTTTTGCACAACCTTGGTGACTTGAACCTAAGGTAAGTTGTCTAGTTGATATCTCTAATGCAAGGTAAATTGACTAGGTATATAAATTTGATTATTTCCTGTAATATGATATGGGAGATGATAATAATGATTTTACTTGATATTGGAAATTGAACCTTAACTGGGTGATTGTCAATTATGTAGCTTATTTGGCTAAGTGACTTGAATGATTTTATGAGGGTAAGAACGTTGATGTCCTAAAGGTAGAATAACGGGTTGTACAAAACCCATGATGGGTATAACAAAAAAAAAATTGATTATGTTTTAAGGATGTGAATAAAGTGATAGTTTGATAATGTTCATATGCTTAGTGAGGAGGCAGGACTACTGGACAGACCTTGTAGTTGGCACATTATGGTTTGATATAGCGGATATTATGGTTTGATATAGCGGATATACTTATTATATGGGAATAATTATTGATTATTAGTATCCCTTGAATGTGGTGTAGTTGAGTTGATAAGGTTGGTGAAATAAATTAGCTTGATTATGATGAATGATCCTTAGTTGTAGGGTCAAATAGACAAATGTGAGTAGTAGTGAAAAATTTGGGTGTTAATGAAACCCATAAAACCCATAGAGGGGTGGTGTTGGTGTGGTGTTGTTATAGCATTATTTAGGGTATAAGTACCCTACTAGAATTTTTCCTAGAGTCGTAGTAAATTCCGGTGCAAAAAATAGGTCGATAAAACTCCAATTATTGTGATTACTGTGAAAGGGTCAGTTTGTAATATCGAAAATCGAGAAGTGTGTTGTGAAATGGACAGAGCTAGAAATGAATCCTGAGCTACTATTTTGGTGTCGCTGCAGTGACACTTTTCTTTGCTGCAGTGATGTCGCGACAGCGTCAGAAGTGTCATTGTAGCGACAAATGATTTTGGCCTGATTGTCGCTCCAGTGACAGATCTGTCACTGCAGCAATGTTGTTGCCGTGATGAATTCATCTCTGCAGCAACGAAAATGCAGAAATCAATTTTAAATCAAAAAATGGCGTTCTCATTCCCCTTTATTTCTATTTTTGCCCTAAATTTTTGTATGTCATAATATTGTGTGGTGTTTCGAGTATTTTAGATGACCTATTACATAAATTTTATTACGAATCGTATTCCTTAGGTTATAGTGATCAAGAGATTGTGCCTAGAGCTTAGTGGTCGTGGCACGTAGGCTGGTTGGGTAGCTACTTTACGTTACTTATGGGACTGTGGTTCGGTTAGTGTTACTAATTTGTTTGGGAAGTAGATAGGAGGTTGCGTTTAACTGCTACCGTTTGTAAATGTTGGGTTCTGAGAATCGTACTGAAACTCTCTCCCTTATTTTCCATACCTATTCAGGTACGAATGTTGGGTAAATTGATATCTATTGTAATGATCTATTCCATTGTTATGGCAAGTATCTGAGGTGAAGGCATAAAAACCTCATTCATCATAGGTTATAGGATCAATCCTTAAGTATGTTAGTGTCATGACCCAAACCCGTCATGAATGGCACCCACACTACTCACTCGGTGGGAGAACCAACTACCCTTAAGACCATCCAAAAATCAAAACTTAGAATAATTAAGTAGAACTAATCCATCAATAGAATAATATACATTCTAATCCAAAAACCGTAAGTACAACTTAAAGCAGAAAATGTACTTAGCATAACATCCATAGGACCCGAAAGTTGTCTATACCAAAAATCTATGAATGTCAAGAAGGGGATGCAATCCCAAAACTAAGATAACCATAAGTCCAGAAATAGAGAACTATGCTAAGAGAGAGATTACATGGTAGCCCAGATAAGCTGCTCACCCTGAAATTTAGAATCAACGGCTGGAATCATAAGTGAGGTCTTATATGACCCGCTGGAATATGCGCTGTGCTCACAAAAGTAAATGCAAGTGTAGTATCAGCACACAAGAACAATAGTGTACTGGTAGGGTCATTTGGCCAACCCAAGATGAAAATATGAAAACTTAACCAAATGATATTATAACAAGCTAATCCATGCTAAAAACATCATACACTTAGCACATAAACACCAAAAAGATAGTTCAGGATAAACAACCAACAAGTCAACAATTATCACTAAGTCAAGTATAGTCAAATCAAGTAAATACACGTATACCATTATCAAGATAGATAAATACATATTCCTCAGTTCACTCATGGAACCGTCTAACTAACCTGAAGCTCGTACATATATGCTATGGTTTATACATTCACCCTCTAGCCATGATCTGCAGGGGACAAATACCGTCAATGTACTAAAACCCCAGACATAAGTGTTTGCCTACCTTATTTCACCAATTGCCCGTGAGAACGTCCCAAAAACCGAAACATTCCATATTTTAGAAATAAGGTAGGTCAAATCAATAAGTAAGTAAAATTATTGCATTGACCACACCAAACAACATGCATTAACTAGCCACACTACAAAGTAGTTAATATGCATATATAATACAAGTTGGATTACACTACAATACTATCACCTACCTCGAATCAAGCTTGTACAACCCTTTAAGCCGGAGCTTTACCTTTCCGTAGAATTCCCGCATACTCGTGGTCTAGAACATGCATATAAATACATAATTAGAGAAATGACCTTAACATGTCTGGATTTATAACTCACACCCAACCCATAAAGTCAAGTTCATGACCATTCCCGTCCTGTTCTAGGGCTTTTCTACCGTAATTCACTTAAAACTACCAATTCCATGGATAAATTAGTGAATTTACGAAATGCAAGGGTAAATTAACCGTTAATAATCAAAACCCATTAACCTATTCCTTAATTTTTCCCCTTGCACCCAAAATTAAGAAAAATCTGCTCTAAAACGCTCCCCGAACTCCATGAATTAACAATTATATGGCTTAATAATTAAATACGAGTTAACGAGGATGAATTCCTTATCTTAACGAAGCCAAATGATGGATTTCTGGTGTATTTCGCCATAAATCGCCCTTCCATTGCCCCAAAATGAGTTTTAGAAAAATAAACTATTTTTGGAAAATATTTTAATAAATATACAGTTTTCACTGCTATAGCGGTATCGACCACTATAGTGGTCATTGACCGCCTTTGACCGTCGCTATAGCGGGAATTTCTCTTCTATATCGCTTAACGCTATAGCAGTGTGTCGGCTGCTATAGCAGTGTCAATGGGATAGAACCTCCATCTTTGCCCAAAATTCCCAGTTTTTGCAACATACCTTAAACTTTGGACATTCCAAATAATTCCCTTTACCCTGAGATCAATTTCAGGAGTTCTACCTACCCAAATTCGATTTCGTAAATTCCTATGGGTTTCTTATCATCTTAGCTAACAACGAATCAATACAATTGACACCAAACCCATATAAATCATTTCCATATTTTCCTAGACCACACCTCGCTCTAAATTCGATTGAAACTAGCCTAGCCTGAATTTTGTAACATCTAAATTGTAAGGAATTTGGACGTGAAATTTTAAACATAGGACTCATGAGTAAAGAAAAGAGGGTCATTACAACAGATACTAATTTACCTATCATTCGTCCCCGAATGATCAAACTAGAAAAATAGGCTAAACAAAGAAGAAGAAATAGAGAACATATATCCTCAAATAATTGAGGGTACTTGTCCCGCATGTCCTTCTTGGTTTCCTCTACTGGATGATGCTTTCATTGAACCTTTATTGAATGAATTTCCTTTGTCCTCAATTTCCGAACATCTCAATCTAGAATCGCTAGTGGCTCCTCCTGACAAACCCCACGGTAGAGCTAACCTGTATACAACCGAGCATACATCCTCAAGAACCTTGAAGGGACCGATATACTGAGGGTTGAGCTTGCCCTTCTTACTAAATACCATGACCCCTTCATGGGAGACACTTTGAGCAACACCTTTTCCCCAACCTTGAAGTCCATGTCTCTTACTTTGCAATCCACATAATCTTTCTTTCTACTTTGAGCAGCCAACAACTTGGTTTGAATGAACCTTACCTTTTCTTAAGCCTCATTTACCAAGTCTGTACCCAAAGGCTTGATATCTCCCACCTCAAACCACCCAATAGGTGATCTACACTTCTTTCTATAAAGTGCCTCAAATAGTGCCATATCAATGCTAGAGTGATAACTATTATCGTAGGAGAACTCACACAACGGGAAAAATTGGTCCCAATGACCACCAAAAACAATCACACACGACCTCAACATGTCCTATAGTACCTTAATCATCCTCTCTGACTGACCATCAGTTTGAGGATGAAAGGTCGTGCTAAATGTGAGCCTGGTGCCCAACTTCTCATGCAACGAATTCCAAAATTTTAAAGTGTACTTCGCATCCCTATTAGAAATGATAGCAAGTGCTACCCCATGAAGTCTGCTAATCTCCTTAACATTAATTTTAGCTAACTGCTGAGAGCTGTAGACTACCTGAATCGGGAAGAAGTGAGCTGATATTGTCAGCCGATCCACTATCACCCAAATGGAGTCTACCTTCCCAATGTCTTCGGAAAACCCACCACAAAGTCCATGGCAATTTGCTACCATTTCCACATAGGAATAGGCATTCTCTGAAGTAAAGCCACATGACTTTGGTGTTCATACTTTACCTGCTTACAATTGTGACACTTGGACACATAATCCACTATGTCTCTCTTCATCCCGGGCCACCAATAAAGCTGCCTCAAGTCCTGATACATCTTGGTCGTACCTGCATAAATAGAATAACGCAAACCATGGGACTCTAAAAGTACATCATGAATTAAATCACCAACCCAAGGAACACATAATCTTCCCTTAAAGCACAATACTCTACCCAGGTCGAGAGTGGCATCTTCCACCTATCCATGCAACACCTTATCTCAGAGTGCATTTAACTTCTTATCCTCGAATTGCTTGGTATTGATCTGCTTCACAAATATTGACTGTACCTCAACACTAGCCAACACACCACCCCTGTTTGAGACCCCAAATTGTACACTTAGAGATGATAGAGTTTAAAACTCTCTAGCTAATGGTTGCCTTGACACCCTCAGAAATAACAAACTACCCATACTTATAGATTTTTGGCTCAATGCATCTGGCACCACATTGCCCTTTCCCAGATGGTACTAAATGGTCATGTCATAGTCCTTCAACAATTCTATCCACCTCTTCTGCCTTAGATTCAAATCCCTTTGGGTAAATACATGTTGCAGGCTATAGTGGTCTGTGAAGACCTCATACTTGATACCATAAAAGTAGTGTCTCCAAATCTTTAATGCAAATACTACCATTGCCGACTCTAAGTCATGGGTTGGGTAATTCCTTTCATGAGGCTTCAACTGCCTCAAAGCATAAGAAACAACATTTCTATCCTGCATTAACTCAGCACCCAAGCCCAAAAGTGAAGCATCACAAAACACAATGAAATCCTTTCATTCAACAGAAAACGAAAGGATAGGCACTATAGTCAAGAGTGTCTGAAGCTTTTTGAAGCTCTCCTCAAATTAGTCTGACCAAAAAAATGACACTTCCTTGTGATTCAATCTTGTCAAGTGCGTTGCAATGGATGCAAAGTTCTTGACAAACCTGTGGTAATAACTGGAAAGGCCCACAAAACTCCTTACCTCAGTCACTGAACTAGGCCGAGTCCAATTCTTTACTACCTCAATCTTCTGGGGATCCACCTTCACCCCTTTTTCAGAAACCACATGCCCTAAGAAGGCAACTGAAGACAACCAGAATTCACACTTTGAGAACTTAACAAATAACCGCTTATCCTTAGAATTCCTAAAACTATGCGAAGATGGCTTGCATGTTCTTTCTTACTCTTGGAATAAATGAGAATTTCATCAATAAACACAATAACAAAAGAGTCTAAAAATGACTTAAAGATGTCATTCATCAAACTCATGAAGGCTGCAGGTGTATTAGTCAACCCGAAAGACATCACTAGAAACTCATAATGGCTATACGGAGTTCTAAAAGCTGCCTTTGGTATATCCTCCAGTCTTATTTTTAAATAATGATAACGCGATAGCAAATCAATCTTTGAAAATACTGATGCACCATGCAACTGATCAAACAAGTCATCTATACGAGTAAAGGGATATTTATTTCTGACAGTGACCTTATTTAGTTGCTTATAATAAATGCACATCCTCATGCTACCATCCTTCTTCTTAACAAAAAGGACCAGAGCACCCCAAGGTGAAGCACTTGGACAAATAAAACCCTTGTCAAGTAATTTCTGCAGTTGAGTTTTGAGTTCCCTCAAATCTGTTGGAGCCATTTGATAAGGTGGAATGGATATAGGGTGAGTTCCCGTCTCTAAATCAATGCAAAAATCAATATCTCTATCTTTAGGCATACCCGATAAATTTGAAGAAAGCACTTCTTGAAACTTGAAAACTACCAGAACTGACTCAATAGAAGGGGACCCCGCATCTACATCTCGAATATGGGCTAGGCATGCTAAACACCCCTTCCCCACTAACCATATAGCCTGGAAAAATGATATAATTTTCACTGGCTTAGCCTTATACACTCCCTTCCACTCTAGTTTATCCAATACATACATTGCTAGAGTCACTGTCTTAGCATTATAATTTAAAACAACGTGATAAGGGATAACTAGGTCATACTAAGAATTACATAAAAGTCTAACATATCCAGAATAATCAAGTCTATCCAAGTCTAAAAACCTATAAATAACACAGAACAAGCATGAAAAGCATGGATTACTACCATAGACTCACCAATAAAAGTAGACATATAAACAGGGTGATTAAGCATATCATAAACCAGAGTCAGGCCCATCACAAACTTAACAGATACATAAGAATAAGTAGACCCCGGATCCAATAAGACAGAAGCCATTTGATCACAAAAAAAAATAGTACGTGCGATCACCGCATCAGAAGCCTCACCATTAGTATTTCCTGTAAATGCATAACAGTGATCCCGATCATCAATCTGACCTAACACTTTTCCCGGCTGTGCTCCTCCCCTGGTGCCACCTTTTCTTCGACCACCCTAACCACCTATATGATTTCCCCACCCACCCTGTGGATGACCCCTGCCATTACCTCCTCTACCTCTACATGCTGGAACTATTGCCCGAGTCTGTTGTTATGCTTGGCCATTTGCCTGCCTCAAGGTACACTCTCTCTTAAAATGACCAACAACACCATAATAGTAATATCCATGCTCAAGAAAAGGAAGACGAGCAGAAGAGTAAGAATCCCCTAACGACTTATGTCTGAGAAGAACCCTTAGTTGGAACCACTGTAGAACCTGGCAAGGCTGACTGAATCGGACGGGCTAAATAAACCTATTGACCGTGGCCCTTAGAATAAGATCCACTGAAATTCCCAACATTGTGGGACTTCATGGCTTACATCTTAGCCTGACTCGCTAGCGTAAATCCCTCCAACTTTTTCACATAATCTACCACTTCATTTAACTCTTTCCCTGTAGAAGTTATATGAACTGTCAAAACTTGTAGATCATAGTTCAAACCATTAACATACATTCAAATACTCTCCTCCTCAAAAATCAACAACTGAGTAGCATAGCGAGACAAGGCATGGAACTTGGCCTCATATGCCACAACTAACATATCACCCTGCTCCAATATCAAAAACTCATCCTTTTTGCAATCACAGAGGGCCCTCTGCACATATTTCTCTAAAAACAAGGCATGAAATTATTCCCAAGTCAATGAAGGCAAAACCAGTGACCAAAATTCAACATACGCCCTCAACCATTGCTTAGCATCTTTCTCCAATAGAAAATTCACAAACTCAACCTAATGCTGCTGAACAATACCCATTTTGTGCAACCTATCATAGTAATTAATGATAAACTCAAAAGCATCCTCAAACTAAGTAACATGGAAGGTAGGTAGATTCAATTTCAGAAACTTAGTCAGCAGATCATGCTCTGTACTTGTTATCATAGAACCAAACAATGAACGAGGAAAAACATCAGTCCCTGAAGCCTTATCTATCCTTAGAGCCATAGCAATAGTAGGGTGAACAACTGGAGCCTAGAAAGCTGGTACAATAAGAGTAGCTCCAGTCCCTGTCAACATATTCAGAAATGCTAATATCTATTGAACAACCTTAGCAGACATATGAGGTAAGTCTGCAACCCCAACTGGTACTGCCACCTCGGGCTCTACTTCTTGCTCCTCTACAGCTTCCCTCTCCTCAAAATGATACTGATGTGGGGGAGAGGATACTGACCTTCCATGAGCATGGCCAGCAACTAATTAAGCTCCACCCCTGGCGGGTTTGGCTAGTCCCCTTCTTATCCTTTATATCCCTCCTCTCCCTCCTCTCTTTCTCACTCATTCTCTCCCCCTTACAACTGGCTCCTCAACTGGAGCGGCCAGTGAAGGAGATGCTGCTCGGGTTCTGCTGGACCTAGTATTCATCATCTGAGGACAAAAGAGTGAAAGATAAAATACCAATATGTATCGCTAGATACCAATTCGAATTAAGTTATAGCACGAAAGAAGTAAGAAAGATAGATTTCCTAAAGCCCCATAGCCTCCCGAAGTAGAGTACAGACGTCTCCCCATTTTGCTACAACGAGATTGATAAACCTAGGCTCTGATACCAACGTTGTCATGAACCAAACACGTCATGAGTGGTGCCCACGCTACTCACCCGGTAGGAGAACCAACTGCCCTGAAGAACATCTTAAAATCAACACTTAGAATAATTAAGCAGAACTAATCCATCAATAGAATAATATACATTTTAATCCAAAAAATGTAAGTACAACATAAAGCAAAAAATGTACACGGAAAAACATCCCGAGGACCCAAAAGTCATCTACACTATAACATCTATGAATGCCAAGAAGGGGATGCAACCCTAAAACTAAAATAATCATATGTTCGAAAATAGAGAACTATGCCATGAGAGAGATTCCATGGTAGCCCGAATAAGTTACTCACCCTGAAATCTGGAATCAATGACTGGAATCACAAGAGAGGTCTCATAGAAGCGGCTAAAACATGCACGATACTCAGAAAAGTAAATGCAAGCGTAGTATCAGCAAATAAAAACAACAGTGTACTGGTAGGGGTCATTTGGCCAAACCAAGATGAAAATATGAACACTTAACCAAATGATAGTATAACAAGCTAATCCATGCTAAAAACATCATTCACTCAAATGATAGTATAACAAGCTAATCCATTCTAAAAACATCATACACTTAGCACATAAACACCAAGAAGATAATTTAGGATAAACAACCAGCAAGTCAAAAATTATTACTTAGTCAAGTACAGTCAATTCAAGTCAAGACACATATACCATTATCAAGCATAGATAAATACATATTCCTCGGTTCACTCATGAAATCGTCAAACTCACCTGAACCTCATACATACATGTTATGGGTTATACATCCACCCTCTAGCCATGACCTGCAGGGGACAAATACCATCCATGTACTAAAACCCCAGACATAAGAATTTGCTAACCTTATTTCACCAATAGCCCATGAAAGGTTCCAAATACCAAAATATTCCATATTTTAGAAATAAGGCAGGTCAAATCAATAATCAAGTAAAATCACTGCACTAAACACACCAAACAACATGCACTAACCAGTTACACTACAAAGTAGTTAATATGCACATATAATACAAGTTGGATTAAACTACAATACCATCACTTAACTCGAATCAAGCTTGCACAACTTTTTAAGCCGGAGCTTTGCCTTTCCATGCAATTCCATCTTGCTCGTGGTCTAGAAAATGAATACAAATATATAATTAAAGGAATGAACTTATCATGTCAGGATTTATAACACACCCAACCCATAGGGTCAAGTTCATGATCATTCCCTTCCCGTTCTAGGGATTTTCTACTATAATTTACCTGAAACTACCAATTTCATGGATAAATTAGTGAAGTTAATAATCAAAACCCATTAAATTATTCCTTAATTTTCTCCCTTGAACAATAATTAACCTAAAACCATCCCAAAACTCCGTGAATTAATGGTGTATTTCACCCTAAATCGCCCTTCCCTTGCCCCTAAATGAGTTTTAAAAAAATAAACTATGTTTGGGAAATATTTCAATAAATTTGTAGTTTTCACCACTATAGCGGTACCTGACTGCTATAGCACTTACCGCTATAGAGGTTTGCCAACCGCTATAGCGGTGTTAACGGGATAGAATATTCATCTTTTCCAAAAAATCCCACTTTTTGCAACGCACCTTGAACCTGGGACATTCCCAATAATGCCTTTTATGCTAAGACCAATTTCGGGAGTTCTACCTATCAAAATTCAATTTCGTAAATTCCTATGGGTTTCTTATAGTCGTAGCTAACTAGAAATCAATAAAATTTCCACCAACCTGGTGTAAATCATTCCCAGATTTCTCTAGACCACACCTCGCTCTGAATTCAATCAAAACTAGCCTAGCCTAAATTTTGTAACTTCCAAACCATAAGGAATTTGGATGTGAAATTTTAAACATAGGAATAATGCATAGTGATAAAGAGGGTCATTACAGTTAGTGGATTAGACATGAACAAAGGTCATACAATACCCCTAGCACAAAGTTATGTTTGAAGTGTTCTTACCGATTGAGTTTCGACCTAAGTTTAAACCAGGGTCAACTTTGAATGAGAATTACTCCTATAATTTAAAGAGTTATGGGTCCCACTACCCATAAAATGAAATATCTTTGAGTTTTCTTTCCAACTCCTCCAACCATTTGTTAATCCATTGTCGAAGTAAAACGTTATAGCCGTTTACTGAAGATAGTCCGGGCTAAAAAGTTGGATGCTGCAGCAATAATTAGGTCACAGAAATGACAACCGGGAAGTAATTAAGCTTATTTTTGACATTATTTTAGGGTTTTTAAATCAAAAACTTTGTTATAAAGCTCTAGGAGGGTGATTTTCCAAGTTCTAGTGTGGTATTTCTTCATTTAGGTAAGTTTTTTCAACATCTTCTTCATCTTTAATCCAATAACATTTTAGAACCATTAGAATAATCTTTAATAGTAAAATTCTTGGGGATTAGAACCCTAAGTTCATGAGATTTTAGGGAAGACCTATGGGTTGAGGTAATATCACCTAGAATTACTTCTAGATTGTTAACTAATGACTATTAGCATGAATTAATTATTCTAAATTATGAAATTGATGGTTGGGGACCTTGAATTATTTTAATATGGAATCTTTAGCTTTGAAACTCTATTAATGGAGATGAGATGAGTATGATAGAACTAGCTAATGGTTAATTGACCCTTGGATAATGTTTTAGACTATGAATAAGGATAAAATTAATGGGTTGAATTTCTAAAGTAGTTATTTGAAGAGTAATTGATTAATTACTCTTATAATTTTTTGATTTCTAGATTATTGGACTAATAGAGGCTTGAAGGAAAGGAACGAGCAACCTTGATGTGGATTGCATGTTCCAAGATCTTTGATAGAGGTAGGTTATGGTTTAATATGTAGTAGAGTTGGTTTAGATACATGTAATTACTATAATTAGATGGGAGACTTCATGAATAGGCCTACGGGCTCATAGTTGGGATGGATAAAATATGAAATTAATGTAATATAATTGTGTGTTGTCATATTTTGTGTGGATCCCTTGACAGGTGTTTGTATTAGTATGACTTACTTGATGATTTACAAGTTTAATATGTGAATGTGGGTAACAATAGAGGACTTTGGTAAATTAGTAATCTATAAAACTAGTTTTTAATACCTTAAAAGGGGTGAATTCTATATTTTATGTATTTGAAGTATGAAATGTTCTTGCTAGAAGATAGTTAGAAGAATTAATCATTATAAGAAGATGTGGTATCATACCTTAAGAACCTAAAGTCAAATTTGGCTAAGTGCTAGGAAGCAGGAGATGTGAAGGTGTATGACTCAAGCTAGAATTGTAAGTTGAATAGAGTCGAGTGGTTGAATCATTAGCTAATAGAATAGTGTCATGAACTTAGTGACGTCTTGAGTGTAAGGGTTACTAGTTAGTAATTGAATTTACCGGTTTCAATACGAATAAAAAAGGGCTAGATTGGTGAATGACATAGGATATTAAATTAGAGTGTAGATATCGATTTTGGTAAAATATGCTCTCCTAAAATGGATACTTGATTGATTAGTATTTGGACATATTTGTGATTGAAGGACATATTTGTGATTGATGATTGAGTTTGATAATGCTCATTTAAATAAGTAGTGAATTGGCCTTGAGGCATACTTGTGATTTCATGTGTTAGTGGATCTTCGTTATTTACCTGGAATGATGAACTTGTTAATTATTGAATGCAAGTTTAGAAATTGATAACCTATAATGAGTGTCACGCCTCGAATTCCAACGAGGCGGACTGGCACCCGAAGCCGTTGAGGCCCGAGAGAACCAATCTTTGCTCATGTACATTCATATGCATGTCTCCGTATGAATATCATTCTACCTCATATAACTATAAAATACCGATGGCGAAAGTCATGGAAATATATGCTATACATGAAAAGTCAAAATGGACATACATCTCTTACATTCATCTTCCCACATACGTATACAAAGCCTCTACAGATACATGTACATAACCAACCTACAGTCGGGACAATTCCCCTCTTTATACAACTTTACAATACCAAAACAAATATACATAGTGACTCGGAAAGCCCCAAACCAACTAGACCTCACCAATGATCAGCAAATGACCCGCAACCTACTGTGGAGGTCTACTAGCACCTGTGCCTGTAGCAAGTAAGGTAAGTCCCCCAAGGGATGTCAGTACGAAGAATGTACTGAGTATGTAAGGTTCATATGAAACTGCATCATTCATAATAACAACAATGGAGTCAATATAAGAGAAATAGTCAATATGGATAAACCATCTTTCTGTATGTGAGGAACCATGTACGTTATATTTATTACAATCTTTGCCTTTACGTTCATTCATCTACCCATGCTAGGCTTTTCCTCCCCTGGGATGAGATTTATCTACCCATTCTAGGCTTTTCTGTCACCCCTGGGATGAGATTAACCCATGCTAGGTATTTTAACCCCTGAGATGTAATTAACCCATGCTAGGCTTTTATATCGCCCCTGGGATGTACTGTGATAACCAATGCTAGGATTTTATGTCACCCCTGGGACGTTACAGTGATATTGGGATCGACCCATGCTAGGTATTTTAACCCCTGGGATGCCACCCAAAAAAATACTCAAACAATATACATTACTTCTTGTCTTTACTTCTATGAAATTGATACATTGGTAGTCATAACATTATTGGAACTTTGGAACATAACATTAAGTCAATGAACGTGAGACATGTGAATCACAATTGATCAATGAGTAAGGAACATGTGATTAATAATAATTGATATTCGGAAATGGGATACCTTCGGACATTTTGGAATAGATCAAGTACAATGTCAATGTAAACAATATGTGTTGTAGAAGGATACGAAAAGAGTAACCTTACATACCTTATCTTCCCAATATGAATATAAAATACTATATGTGAACACAATAGTCCATCTCCTTCCTTACGTTTCACTCTACAACACAAGTACATAACAACCAACTACCTTACAAGTGCATAAGTCGACAACGAGTTACATGATACCCCTATAACGTCATTTCACCCTTTACAATACCATTCATGGAATTATCATACCAACAATACCACAACATTCCATACATTGACCAAGACATCATAAACCAATCGCATGTCACACCAAGTTCATACTTTACACTTCTCCATCAACACAACATCACAATTACTCCATCAAGTCATCTCAATATGTTGCATAACAACAATTCCATAACAATCCCACAAGTTATACACATACATAGAAAAATCAAGGTAAGTACATAACCACACCATACATGTTGATATTTTATCCACACCATGCACTTCTATCAAAATCTTAAGTCTCCTTTCAAGTTCAAATCCCATAGATGACACATCTTTTAGCAAAAATCAAAAGTGCACTATTCAACATCTTGCCAACATAACCAACATGATATACACACCATATTAAGCATATAACAAATTAATCCATGATATTAGACACTTACCCAATCTTGCAAAGTGATGATCTTGTCCAAAGGAAATGGCTTAGGGTTTGGAAGATATGAGATATATCTTTTAGAAAATGTCTAGAAAGGCATGTGTGGTTTTTGGAATAAAAATCTGATTTTTGCCTTTATACAGCCCCTCAAGTCATCCTTAGCCAATTCTTGGGATTAAATGCCATGTTTACTTGGTCAAATTGGAAGAATAGGTCATTTGCCCTTTTGGGCCATGTCTTTTACTCCATTTTGGCTCTCAAATTGAGCCCATTTACACATATTAACTTAGCCCACCAAATTCAATGTGTAATACTCCAATTATTGTATGTTTAAATAATTCCATAAATGTTACGACAATATTCAACTCACGAGATTCATGTTCGTAGCCTCAATCTCAAAATTAAGAAATTCTAGCCACCCATGGCTTAAGTGAACATAATTTGATAAAATACTTGTGATGAAGAATTAACCCCAAATCGGATGCCAAACTCGCTCAAGAGTAGTCCTACTATGATGGAATAATGATACCATAACCCAAGAGTCCTCTTTATAGACTAATAATCGTAGAAGAAATTTGGCAAAAAATACCCCGGCAAACTCCCGGGCGCCCTAGGGACTTAGAAAAAAATTTCAGCATTTGAAAGGTGTGCAGGGGCGGCCTGGCACGCTGCCTGGCGCTCCCCCTTGCTGTATGTGCCACAAAAAATTTAGGCCAAAGCGACCTCGCACTCCCTGTGGCGCGCCCTACACTAAAAATGTAATTTCAACTTTGCTTTGTGGATTTGGTTGATCTTTCAAGTTCCAACCTTTTGCTTGCCTCTTATCTTTAATATCCTTTGCTTGGATGTCCTTGAAACATCACTTTTCACCCCACAAATGCTCCACAAAGTCACAAACACCTCCTACAAAGGTCTAATCACATTTACTAGCACAATATCAAATGTTTCATCGATAACAATACAAAATACGTACTTATTGATCTCGAACCTAGGGTAAACATGGTTCAAGGTTTTCAAGTAAGGTAGGAAATGTACGGGGTATTACAATGAGGTTGGAAAAAAAGACCTTGTTTGATATACAAGTATGGTTGGTTTATCTTATTATGTGATTGTACTATTTATAGTGCTATTTGTTATTGTGAGATAAACCAGTCAAGGTTTATCCTCAAAGATTGGTGGATTTTAGGAAGGATAAGTGTGGGATATTGGAATAAGGATGGTATAACACTTTATTTTTTATAAGGGTAGCATGCACTAGTTATCTGGGATCGGCTGTCACTCTGACACTAATATTTGGATCTCGTACCATACCGGTACTAGTACATAGACTAAGCTTATCCCTTCCATGTCATAATTGAGGGTTCTGCTGACCTTTTTATGTTTGTACACCATAATTTGGAGATTTTGACGATTCCTTGAGTGGACCAAGCTATGTTAATAATATATTATGGTTTCTTGTGTGGACCGGTTATGTTGATGGATGTGAATGCCCATTGCAGCAAAGTGTGAATATAAGGTATGTCTTGGATTATGTGTAAATATTATTATTCGATGCGTATAGTTATAGACGTGATATGTATTATCGTGTCCCTTTTTATGAAGTTGTTGATGTTTTATTAATTTTCTTGGTTGTTGCAATTTTGATGGTTAATGGTAGTAGAATAGGGAGTGAGAGCTGTCATGAAAGAAGATTAATGAGAGAGAGATGTACAGTTATTTGAACAAGGTGAGTGCATAAAAGATGTGGGTTAGGTTTATTCATGGAATTGAGTCATTTTGTCATGCTCTGAGGTTAAATTAATAATGCTATAACAAAAGAAAGGCGATAGTGTCGGAATTTAAAGTAAGTTAAGTATGTTCAGTTATTAAGCACTTATGCTTTTTATGATCTCTTCTTGTTTGATATATATTGTTATATGTTTCTAACCCTGGTTGGCCGATGATATCTACAAGTACATGTGGTTGTACTGATAATACAATTATTATATCTTCTGATGGGGATATAGCCATGTTGCAGGTTAGTTGGAGTTTCTATAGGTGCAGCGGAGATTATTCTTCAACAGCTCATGTCATTCTACTCTTACATGGATGTTGTGTCTTGAGTCATCCTTCATTTGTTTAGTGCTCTTGTTCATGTTTAGACTATATTCTGGGGCGTTGTGCAATTAAATTCTGCAATGTACTTTATAATGTCTTTTGTTTTAAAAGAAAGAGTTATTATTTACTAATGCTTAAGGTTTAATAATGTTTTCCGCAATGATTAAAGGCTGGGTAGTAGGGGTTCTCCTATATAGGGTAAAGTTGTGTAGGTGCTCGAACGATCCGTGATTTGGATCGTGACAAGCAGATGAAGTATGAACACTTCTATTTGTTATTAGTGGATCAACTGCATTGTGTAAGTAAATTTTATAATGTTTTTGAGAAATAGAATTGAAGGAAAAAAGGACTATTCATATTCTTGAATATGCTATGTAATTTTATATTTTGTTGGTTTGCTGCATAATTCTGTTCGCAAAATCAAGCGTTTGATTTGTCAGTACACTATATTTTTAATCCTCTTACTTACTTTGTTTTGATCTTTATGAATTTTTTCTTAGTTTTTTATGCTTCAGTTCCTGATATTGACATTGCATAATACTCCATTCAATGGTGAAACTTACTTCTGTTGATATTTCCTATAGGTTGTTATCCTCTTTACGATTTTTCAATGGGGTATTATGTTTTTTCTTTCTATGGTTCTATCTACTTGATTATGTGAATCTACACTATTCAAGACTTGCCTGAAATATCTACTACAAACATGGATAAAACCATCACATAATTTGTTCCAACAACTTGTGGACTTGAAACACATAATTTAGTGAAGCGAAAACTCCAACATCAATAGAAGATTACTAAAACTAAATAGATACCTTTGTATGATCAGTGTTTATGAAAACGCGAATTAAAAAAATTTCAAGGGCTTGCTTTGTTTAAAGTGTGAAGCGAGAGGCGATGTGCTCACTTCATTGAAGAAAAAAAACTGAAATAGAGAGAAGAAATAGAATAAATTTAAAACAGAGAGAAAGAAAAAAAAAGAGAAAACTGAGAAGAAAGATAAAAAGAACAAAATATTGAAAACTGTGAAGAAAAAAAAGAAGAAGCTGCAGCAGCTGCAGAGAAGAAGGTGGAGGTACACCTGGAGTTTGAAGAAGAAGAGAAGAATTTTCCTGCTGCATCGCTTCATGCTTCTGTCAAAGAAGCGATTACTCCATTGGTGTCGCATCGCTGCAAACAACAAAGGGCCCGATGGTCGCTTCGCCTTACTATATTGCTTTAAGAGATGAAGTAGTTTCTTTTATAACACTAATAGAGATTTTTGATGTAATTATGAAAATTTAAGTTTGAGGCAAGATTCCAGAAACAATAGTGCAGCAATGCAGGGGCCCACTAAAAAATTGATTCATTCACATCAATGGTAGACAAAATAAGATTAAAAGAGAGTCCAAAAGTACAAAAGTTCTTAACATGTCCCATTTCATATGCCACAAATAATTTGCTTGATTGCTTTCCTTGTTGGGTAATGTAAATAGCTCATAGAGTAAAAACAAAATGCAAATTATATATCTAGCCCCAATATTACTATAAATAAAGCTATCTATTTAACTTTAAATTGCACACATAGAACAAAAAAATAAAGGAATGATCGCATTCGAGCTCTTTCACTATAGTGAAAAGATCTAAGTAGAGCAACAAAAGTACGACTGAGTTTGGGGCTTAATTGTCGATCATAGTATGTTTAAGGCACAAAAGTTTAGTTCAGTAACAAGATTGGTGCACTGTGAAGGGAGAATTACTTTTTGTTTTTGACTTTATTCCTAATGGGAGTTTTGATAAGGTGCTATACCAGGAATTCAAGCATGTGAATCCACTAAAATAGCCTGACAGGGACATAAAAGCCAGTAATATAATGCTTGATGGGAGCTATAGTGCAACGCTAAGCGATTTTTGGTTGGCAAGAGTTATGGATCATAACAAGAGTCTAGTCTCAACACTTACAGCTGGAATAATGGAATACCTTGCTCCTGAGTACCTTTAATACTGAAAAGCAACCAAGAAAAATGATGTTTTATACTACGCTGTGATTGTACTAGAGTAGCTGGTGGGAGGAGCCCAACTGAAGGAGAAATGAGTGGTAATGAAATGGTGAACTTGGAGATTGTACTCTGAAGGTAGGATTATTGACGCATAAGACAAAAAGCTTAATGACGACTTCAAAAAGGAAGAGATAAAAAATTGCTACTTATTGGAATGGGTTGTGCAAATCTTGATAACACAGAAAGTCTTTGTATGAGGAGAGTATTTCAGACCCTCAACAACAGGCAAAGTCCTTTCTTAAAAAAACAATGAGGCATAATCTATCTTTGTCAGGAAGTGAAACCGACTCTTTCTCCACTAGTATCCTATTAAGTATTGATGACATTTTCTCAGACAGTGAAGGAAGTGAGGCACCAAAACATGATCTCAAAATCATAGAAGATTGAAGTAATACTTTTGTGTCCAATTTTAATATGAGCTGATATACATTAGTTTTGGATATTTTTTGAAATGAGGAAAGTTCCTAGCCTGAGTTCAAAATCAATATATTAAACTCTATGCTATTTTTTGTAATCCTTAACCATTTCCTGATTGTTCAATCTTATCTGATTAACATGTGAAAGAATTAAATAAAGCATAACGAACAATCACATGATTTGTTCTAACAAGCTGTGAACTACAAATATAAAAATTTGGTGAGGCAGAAACTCCAACATCAAGAACCTAAAACTCAATAGATCCTTTATACAACAGTACCAAACAAATATAAATTACAGTTATGCTTCAAGTCTTCAACCATTAGAACCACTGCCGAATGCTTAGGCTATGTACTTTATTCCTGTAAGGATGTAAATTTTAAAGTCAACGAGAATAACACAGATGGAAAACAGTGAATAAATAGAAATGATAATATGCAGATTGCACATTGAAAGTAACCATGCCACAAGTTCTTGTTTCTTAAGCCCAAATTTAGATAACTGGAATTGATAATGCTATCGCCTATATACTTGTTAACAACTGTGATCAAAACCTTATTAATTTGAACCAAAATTAACATATAACAGGGTACAATTTTGAATCTTACCTCCAAAGAAACTCCCAAAAATTTTCCTCACATAACAATCTCCTATTGAACAAAAAGAAGAACATAAATCAAGATGTTTTTCAATAAAAAACTTAAATAAAACACGAGTGTTACTCTGTAAAATTCTATCTTTTCCTTCACCATACCTTGCGCTTAACATTGTACCCGATGACGGTTAACATTCTTGCTTCTTCTTTATCAGGAATAAGAAAGTAATTTTATGGTTGGGGGCTCTCCTAAGCTCTGTACAAATTGAAACCCCAAGGTTTTTTTTTTATCAACTGCTAATGTTTTATTAAGGGGAAGAGGGGGGAAAAGAAAAGAGGAAAAAACTAGCGTGCAATTTTATTGAATAAGTAGTTTGATCATGAAAATTAAATTTTTTGGAGTTGGAGTTGAAGTTGGAATTGAAGTTATATTTGGCCATGAAAAAACTTAGAGTTTATTTTAACTTTTTGTGAGTGAAAAAAGTGAAAATAGTAAAACTTGTTTTCACTTTTCTGAATAAAAATTTCACTTTAGTGAAATAAATTTTATAATCAAACACCACAAAATTTCACTTTTTCACTAAAGTAAAATAAATTTCCTGAAAAAAGTGAATTTTTTTATGGCCAAACGGGTCCTAATTATATTTAACGATGGGACATTATGCTTTTTAATGAAAAAATATTGTCCCCTTGTTAATATTGAGCAAAAAATGAGCTTTAACAACCAGAAAAAAAGTTGATCGTTATAAGTATATTTATAACGATCGGATTCATGTCCCTTAGTTAAGTAGTGGTTGTTAAAAGTCATATTTCTTGTAATGCTCGGAGACTTAGGGTGAGATCTTGACGACCAGAGTTGATCCATCTCCCTCTACTCTTTGAACTAGTCTTATTTTGTATATTCGGGAACAGTTCGGTGTATACTGTATCTATTCAGTACTCCTTGTATATGTAGTGGCTCTTGCACTAACTGATACCAGGTCTCGGGGTATCATTTTGAATAATTTGTTCCTTTTCTCCCTATATATGTATGTAAGAGTCTTAATTCTTGTGTTTAGTCTTTATATTTTTGTCTTTTTACCTGTGTATCTCTCTTCCTCTTATTGGCATATTACTTGTCATTTTGGGCTATGAGTTCGATTTACCTACTAGTGGGTTAGCAGGTGCCATCATGACTTGAGATTTTGGATCGTGACATAAAATTTTTACATTTTATCCGTGCTATGTCTGGATTCAAAACTAATATAAAAAGTTAAATTTGTAATTATTTTTTTAGTTTTCCTCTTTTGTGACATTAGGTTATTGAAAGAGTAGTTCAATATTTCCTGCAAACTCCAAAAAATAAAATCTTTTGTGTAAAAGTATTGAGAGTAGTTGAAAGTTAAAAGAAGGATATCTTTGTAGTTTCAAATAAATGTGAGATATAAAAGTCATTTTTTATTCCATTGAATGTTTTTGATAATTAAAAATTCAATAATTCAAATTGAACTTAATCATATTAGATTAATTTCTTGAATAATTGCACTCCTATATGTAAATCAATATATGTTTTGAAATTATTTTTTGTCTATAAATCTTATAAGAAAATAACACTTGCAAGACATATTTATTACCACATGACAAAGAGGAGGGGGAGAAGGTATATAATGACCCTCCAGGTCATTTTCTCTATTTTCATGTATTTTCTGCATTTCGAACTTTTCCTGTAGTTGCTATAGGTTATTTATGACTTGTTGGGACAGGTGGTTTGGTTCTCGGATAATCCGTTGAGTTTTAAGTCAATTTTCCTATTTTGGAGCTTTTGAAGTTGAGAAATTTTACTTCGATCAAAACTTCTAGGAAACGGCCTCAAAACGACAATTTTGACAATTCTGTTTGCTTCGAAACATGGATTTTGGGCTAGCGGGACCTTTGATTTGGTTTTTGAGGTTTTGCCTTTGTATGGAGGAGGATTACGGGTATGGCTGGACTCGTTTTAAACTATTGGGTGGATTTAGTTAAAAATGGAGAGAATGTGCTTGGGCCAATATTTCGTTGAAATGACCTCCATTGGGAATTTTGTCGATTCTGGAATGCCATTTCTGATAGGGTAGCATATTTAGTTTGCATGCACAGGGTTCCAAACAAATATTGAGGACCCATTCGGAGAAATTCCAACTTGGGAAATTGCTGACACCTAGTGCAAGCCCCTGTTATTCTTCACGTTCACGACCTGGTCTTCACGTTCATGAAGGTAAAACTTTATTGACCTTTGCGATCGCAACTGACCTGTCGCATTCGCGATGAAGGGTTAACAAGACTCGGGTAGGATCTTTCTTCTTATTTGTAAAGGGTCCATCGTGTTTGCGGTGATCTGGCCCAGTGGATCCTCGCGTTTGCAACAAGGTTCCCACATTCGCGATGAAGGGACCCCTGGCAGTATAAATACTCCTCTTCTCCAATTTTTAAACCATCTCACTCGATGTTTCCTCCATTGTTGAGTTAAAAGGAGCTCATATTGTGTGATTTTCATCATATTAAGTTAAGGTAAGTAAATTCTACCTCCCATGATTTATTTTCCATTAATTCTACATCGAATTTTGTCCTAAATTTTGTTAAATTCCTAGTTTGGGAACTTGATTTTTTTTGGACTTTGTGGGCTACTTTGAACCCCTATTTGGATCCCATTCTTGCTCAATTTTTGAGCATACGTTCCTTGTCCTATGAGGAAGGTAATGGTTTATTTTTTGAATTCTATTGATGAGCCCCATGAGATGATTTTTGACCAAAATTTTGGCTCGAAGTATAAAATTACAATATGGGTATCTAATTTCTCATCTATAATGAGTAGATTAATATTTTGATAGCGTCACAACAGTCGAATGTTACTCAGAAGGGAGAATTCCAATTATGATTCATCATGTTTGCCTTGTGCAACCTCTAGGTAGATTATGTCTTCCATTCTCTCAGAATTTGCTTGGTTGAGATATGTGTTTCATAAATTGTTATTAGTGGTGGGACTTTAGGATGATAAGTGCATTATATTGGTAATTTAGAACCTTTTTAGCATATCTAGAGGTCGTAGAAGTAGGTTTCCGCTTCGGAACTTAGTTTAGATAATTGATACTTGCTTGAGACTTAGTCTAGGTTGCTTGTTAGTGTTAGAAATATTATTAGAAGCCTTAGCGTAGGTTTTGGATAGATTGTTTGGTTTAGGTCGGGTTCGTCCAGGAATTTTCATTGTAATACTGATCTCTTAGGTAGTTTGCCCTTAGGTAGTGTGATTATATGGGCCTGCAAGTCGGGGATATGATCTGACGAGGTCCCATTTAGTTATAATGCCCTTTTAATGGTGAGATAACCCTAGATTACTCTAATACTTGCTATTCGGGCTGGATATTGCTGGATTGATTGATTTTCTGCTATATTTACACATGTTATTCTTGCCTATTCATAGTATATTATTGGTTTAGTCGAAAAACACTAGTTTTCAATTTTAAAAGGAACTTGAGGAGATTTTATTTGGACATTGGATTTTCAAAAGGAGAAAATGGACTATTTTAGACTCAGTTCAAATCCAGGCACCGGATAATACTTATTGTTGCTTGGAAGCCCTGGTTTGAGTCCGGGCAAGGTATATAGATATTGCGAGTCTCCCATGGGTCCTTCCTTTGTGAGCCACAGGTTCTAGATAAGGAGTATACAATTGCATGGGTAATGGCATTCATCACATACTGCATTGCATGATATTCCAACAGTTTTGTTAGCTTCAAAATGTGGATTTTTGTCTAGAGGGACCTCTGATTCGGGTCCCAAGGCTTCTAGACTTGTTTTAGGCTATTGGGTGGATTTTGGTTAAAATTGAAAGAATGGGTGGCTTGGGGTCTACATTTTGTTGAAATAACCCTCGTTGGGAATTTTGTCGATTTTGTTGAGTCTAAAATACCATTTCCAGTAGGGTAGTATATCTCATTTATGTTCCCAGGGTTCCAACCGAATCCTGAGGACCCATTTGGAGGATTTCCAACTTAGCAAATTTTGCTGGTGCATAACACCTAGTGCAGGCACCAGATATTCTTCGCGTTCGCAACTAGCTTGTCACATTCGCTAAGGTAAATTTTATTGACCTTCTCAACCGCGCCAGACATATCGACTTCTCTATGAAGGGTCAACATGACCCAAACTAGGACCTTCATCACGATCACAAAAGGGACCATCATGATCGCGATAGTCAAGCTGTTGGGGTCTCCCGATTGCGACCAACGGGCCTTTCGATCGCGATGAGTAACCCCCTCGCAGTATAAAAGGGTCATCTTCTTCTATTTTAAATTATAATCTCTCGAATTTTTATCACTAGAGCTGGAAAATTGCGGGAATTCAATTAATTTAGCTCAAGTATGATTAGTTACCTTTCTTGATCACCTTTCCCATCGATTTCTTGTCGAATCCTGTCCTAATTCAGTGTAAATTCTTAGTTTGGGGTCTTGAATATCTCAAACTTTATGGACTATTTTGGGCACCAATTTGGGCTCTTATCATGGTCAAATTCTGAGCATGTGACCCTTGTTAGGTGAGAGACCTAGTGATGGGTTCAATTTTTGAATTCTATTAGCAGGTCCTATGGGTTGATTGTTGACCCGATTGTGGCCTAGATCATAAAATTGTAATATGGGTATTGTCTTTGTCATGTTGACATGTAGATCATTATTTTGATAGTGTTGCAGTAGTCAGAGGCTTCCCGAAAAGGAAAAGCCCAGTATAATTGACCGAGAGCTCATTATTCGCCATCCAGGTAGGTTACGACTTACCTACTCTTAGACTTGGCTTGAGTGAGGTATACATTTGATGATTTGCTAATTATCGGTAGGTTATAGAGGTTTAGAGATGTATTTATCTAGGTGCTTCTGAATTAACTAGCTCTTTTATGAGCCTTAGGGTAGAATTTCACCATGAATCCTTAGTGTAGGTAGTCACTCCTTTCTTGGGACTTAGTTTAGCATGCTTGATAGCTTTAGAATTACTATTGGGAGCCTTAGCCTAGGTTTAGGTAGTCAGCTTGCCTAAGGTCGGGTCTTTGGGGAATTTTTCACCGTATTACTAATCCTCTTTGGGTAGTTTACCTTAGGTAGCTATTTTATCGACTCATTCCTTATTTGCCTCGTTCTATGTATATTTGTGCACATATACATATATTTGGCTGGCATGCATACATTTTTTCATTCTTGTACTTTGGATTTGATATGGTACGAAGGCACTTTTTACTGACTTGAGTTTCTACTGGCCTTATCTCGCGTTTTATCATATTTTTTGGGTTTGAAGATGCTGTACCACTTTTATATTAATATTTTTCCAATAATTATCTTTCTAAAATGCTTGTAGAACCATTTTAAAGCTCAACCCGAGGAAGATTCTGGGAGTGATTATACTTGATTCATTGACTATATTTGAGGTAGATGTTAGGCGGCCCGAAATAGATTCCAAAATTTTTATTGTATGGATCTCTTTCTGCATCATTCACTACACCTTTGCACTCATTTATTCTCGATACACTGCCTGTAACTAGTACAATTTGTTGATTATACCTACCATGCTTATGGAGGCCGACTGGGTTATATTGCATGCTGTTTGTGCCTTCCGGACTTATGGGGTCTTGTTAGGTTGTAGTTAGATTACTATTGCCTAGTTCTGGTAGCCGATTACTTTTTTTTTTTTTGCTCATTTATCCATATTGCCAGGTTGTTCTGATTACAACCTTTAAACTATCTGACTTAGGTTATATTCTCATTTTATTGAATTTATATCTTATTTGAGCTCAGTTGGTCTATAATGTACTACACTTCTGCATCTTTTTCCTTGATGCAAATCCTAGTACGAGTTCTTGCCGCTGAGGCTTACCTACTTGGGTGCATTCAGATTTAGTTGATGCAGTTGATCAGCAGCGAGCTGTGCGAGCCTTGCTGCTTCTTGCTCTGGTGTATTCATGTTCAATCTTAAAGCCTTGGCAAGCTTTGTGTCTTAAGGTAATAATGGTTTACCCAAGATTTGGATACTTGGTATGCACAAGAATGTACCCTGCAGTCACAAATACAACAAATAAAGGTAAAATTAGGAAATATGACTAAGAGTCAAATAAACACAATAGACTTAATAGACAACCGTATTCCCCGGTAACAACGCCAAAATTTGATACGCCCAAACTATACCTCCCTAAAGAAGCATAAGAGGTCGTTGTCAAATATATAACCCAACAAAGGCTGGGGTCAAATCCCACAGGGAATATGGTGAATGCTAAGTCTTTTGTGAGTTAGATGACTTTTAGTTAATGATTTCCCTAAAATGGGGGTTTGTAGAAAATCTTAGGTATCAATATCTAGTTTGTTATGAGTAATAACTGTCAAAATTTATAGAATATAAAATAATGGAGAAGTCAAACTAGGCTTGTGTTCATTATGGCTTCATAACACTTTCGGGTTGATAATGGCAATAGATTCTTTTAAGAAACGTAGTGTAAGGCAATTGATTTCTAATGTGCATCTAAATGTTTCTCAACCTTATTAGATGACTGCCACCTTAATTCTTTTGAGCTTAAGGTGATGAAAATAGGAAACTCAATTTTAGCCTTAAGTTGGTTAATCTCGCTAAAGCATTACCCATTAGATGGAAGTTAGAAACTCCGAATCCTAGTTGTTAACCCTTTTTCCCGATTTTAACCTTTTATCTCAAGCATGGTAAACCTAGGGCTTGTTCTAATGTTTGCAACCATTAGAAAATGGTTAAGATGAATGGATTAGCAATACATACACCATTATCCATTAAATCTAAACCAAATCAATATTGGAGATGTTATTTAGCCATGGATCCCACAACCCTAGTTGTAGGGTTTTAGCCACTCATCATCGTAGAATAAAATATGATTATTAAAAACATAAATAAGAGTTACCCTTTCAATAGATGAATTCAAAATCAACTTCTCTTCCAAAAATCATCCAAATCGCTAAAAAAGCAAGTAGGTTTTAATACCAAAGTGTATTTTGTGTAATATAATGTAAGATACCTAAAAAAGCCTTAGTAGCAACTATTTATAGTAATGGGAAACTTGGATTTAAAATGAAACTCGGAGTTTGCCTGCCTCACGTGTGACGACAAGGTTGACGGCTCATCATAGAGTTTACAGCTTTTCACCTAGGTCATCATTCAGCCTTCCTTCATTTCAACATTTTGTTTAAGAGTGACGACGAGGTTGATTGATTACCTCAGAGATGACAACTCGCCACCTAGGTCATCACTCAACCTTCCTACTATTCAACATTCTGTTTAAGGTTGACAATGAGAGTGATAACTCGTTATAAAGTTGACAACTCTTCACTTAGGTTGTCACTCAATAATTGTTCACCTAGTTGTTCCCTTTTAGTACAATTTTTCCTGGTGGCTACTTGATATCCTTTTTTGCACATTAAAAGTAAAAAATGATTAGAAGCAGCACGAGTTGCTTGATAACTCACAAGTATTCTTAGTCGAAATCCTTAAATATGCCGTCAAAATACAGGCACATCAGTCACTGTTGTCCTCTAGCTCTTTGTTGTTGATGTGAATTGGAAGGGGCCACATTATCAACATTTTTACCATGGATGTCATCACCAACAATTTCACCATCTTCAATGTTTGGGGTATTCTGATTGTTGGCCCTAGCCTGAGCATCAGCAAGCTATTGTGGCCTTGTTTCTTCATTCCCTTGTGCATTCATTACTCTCTAAAGAGTATTCTCAAGCTCGAGATTGTAAGGAGTTAATGGTTCACCCCAACTTTGGGTATTGGGCATACACTGACTTGTACCTTGTGTAAAACAGAAACAACAAATAAAAGTAAAATTAGGAAATAAGATTAAGAGTCAAATAAACATACTTGACTTAATCGACAACCGTATTCCCCAAAAATGGTGCCAAAATTTGATACGCCCAAATTGCACCTCAAATTAGAAGTATAAAGTAGTCGCTGTCAAATATAGAACCTAACTAGGTTGGGGTCGAATCCCATATGGAATAAGGTGAAAACCAAGCCTTATGCGGTTAAGTTGACTGCTAGTCAATTATTTCCATAACAGTGGGGTTTTGTAAAAAGTGTTTATTATTCATTTATCAAATATGATCAAGTAACAATAGTGCAATTTCAGTAAATGTAATCCATTCATAGAGAGAACTAGGTCTGTGTTCACTATGGTTTCATAACACCATGTCACTAACGATAGTAGACTCTTCTAGTGCAAAGCATGCAAGGATATCGATTACTTCAATACATCTAAACATTTCTCATCCTATTTAGATGATTCACACTCCAATTCTATCGAACTAAGAGTGATGAAAATGTGAAACCCGATAATTTCCCAAAGTTAGTTAAATCTAATTACAGCATTAATCGTTAGACAGGGGTTGAAAACCTCAAATCTTTGTTATTAACTCCTTTTTCTAGTTTTAACCTCTTTACTCAAGCAAGTTAAACCTAATGCAAATTCTAATATTTACAATCATTAAAATTGATTAAGATGAAAGAATTAACGATACGAACATTTGCAATATATGAATCTACACCAATATTGACCTTAAAGATGTCAATTCACCATGGATCCCATAACCCTAGTTGTGGGATTTAGCCACGCATAGCCTTTGAAGCAAATTGTCATGTCCCAGAACTGAGGTCATGATGGCACCTACCTCGACCCAACCTTAGAAGGTAAGCCTAACTCCAAAAAAGATATAAAATATGAAAATAAGGTAAATCATAGTCAAATACGAAACTTTAGGATTAAGTCAGGCCAATAGGATAATGACAACTCAAAAATCTGAAATAAATACAAATCTAATCCTAAAGATCTAGTTTCATGAATAAAGAGCACTCTAAATCAAACAAACAATGCAAAATACATAAACTCTGTCTCTGAATGTAAAAGTAAAGACATAAATCTGGATGAAGCCGAGCACAAACTCCGGAACGGGGAGCTCACCCTGACTTCAAAATTCTCAAACTATATGAACTCATAATCTGTGGGTCGCACTCGATCTAGGATCTGCACCTAAAAGGTACAAAAAGTAGGAGTGAGTATGGTTCACTTGTACTTAGTAGGCATCATATGCCAACCAAGAAAAGTAGATAACTAAACATATAAAGGAAACAATGAGCAATGCTTCAACTTACATACATAAAGTTACCAATGGCAGCTCAATCCGTACAACTACTAACAATATAAATAATACAACTAGGATAACAATATAAGACTAACTACACAACAAATATACATAAAAAGGGAAGACTAAAATATAAGATATCAATCATATAAGAGAGATATGAGAGATACAATGCAATGAAATGATAAGAATCCAATGTTCCAATGTCACCTCGCATACACCTTCCAAGCATAATCTTCTAGGAGAGGACCCATGAGAGGTTCGCAACATATATACTATCACAATTTCATCAATCAACCTTACCAGCACATCCCTCGGCTTAGGCCTTTCATAAAATGTCTCATTTTCTTTCAAAAATAGTCTATTTCAGTGGTACCAGTTCCATGTATAAGGATGAATGAATGAGGATGCATGGTCATAACAAGTTCAACAACATATAATGAATCAACTCAACAGTGGTATTAATGAGCGCAAGTCCCTTCAAATCTCAATAGATCATAATACAAGCCCTCTCATGGAAACACATTAGTAAAGAATCATGCGATACATTAATAATATCAATCCAAGCCCTTGCATGCGCATCAAAAAAATGATAAAGAACAAATAATGCTCAAATAAGACCAATACCAGCCCATCTTAAGTCAATAATAAGGTTTACACAAGCCCACACATGGGCAACACGATAAAATAATGATCTCAAAATATGAATACCATGATAAAATACCCAACCCTCATCTTACTTTATATGGATGATTATTTACCCAGCCTGGCCTGAAAAAGTTAAGCCATAACCTACCTCAAAAGCCGAAACATGAGCCTAGACCCCTCAAAAAGAAGACTTCTCCTTCCGAATGGCTTCAGAATGCTCTAAATCTACAAAAATGGATTCTATACAAGATTAGGAGTCTATCAATATCCATATTGGCATACTTTGGTTCAGGGTCCAAAATCACTTCAAAAATTAACCCTCAAAATAAAAGGGTAAAACTAGAACTTTAATAAAGAATCAAGTTACCCATACTATAAGGGTTCTAAATATGAAAACCCATCAAAAACTAAGTTGAGATCGAGCTTGAAATCATTGAAAATCAATTTCTCACTTTATCAGGTAAAGCCCAAAAATCCTAGTTTTGAAGATGTTTAGGCAATATAATTAATGGGTAATGATAGAAATTAGGTTTAGAAGCCTACCCAAATAAGTTTGAAGTAAAACCCTCTTTGAAATCGCCTATCCCAAGGTCCCAAAGCTAAAAAATTGTCACACCCCGATTCCCATTGGGACGTGATTGACACCCGTAGCCAATAAGGCCCGAGAGAACCAAGCTTTGCTTACATTCATTCGTATGCATGCCACAAGAACACCACTATCACGTGAGGGCATAAAAGGCTAACATTGAAAATTAGAGAACATGTAATATATGTGCATATGTAAAACTTGGCCGTCAGGGCTATCAAGTCAAACAGACATACATCTCTCTCCTTCTCATTCCTGCACATACCTACATTTGTCTACAAAAGCCTCTAACAGAAGTACATCTATGACCAACCCAAATTCAGGACAAGTCCCCGCTTTACATAACGTTTACAATACCCAAAATACATATACAACTGTGACACAAAAAGCTCCGAATCAACTGGAGTTCACCAAGGGTCAGTAGATGTTCGGTAGCTTACTGGGGAGGTCTACTAGTACCTGCGCCTACAGCAAGTGAGGTAAATCCCCTAAGAGGGGTCAGTACGAAGAATGTACTGAGTATGTAAGGCCATAAAAATTCATTATACATAATGACGACAATGGAGACAATATAAAAGAAAATCGTCAATGTGGATAAATCATTGTCCTGCATATGTGGAACCATGTACCTTACATTTCTTTCTTTCTTTCTTTCTTTCTTTCGATTAGTTGTTCATCATCGCTCATATCATATCGTACCCGAGCCCTAACTGATCAGTGGGTCTAAACATAACATAACGTTATGTTGGGATCGGCTCGAGCTAGGCTTATGCCCCTAGAGCTGCAACCTATAAATCAATATATCGGGATCGGCTCGAGCTAGGTTAGTACCTCTAGAGCTGCCACCCATTCCAACATATCAGGTTCGGCTCGAGCTAGGTTATTACCTCTAGAGCTGCCCCTTGTCAGGATCGGTCCAAGCTAGGCTTATACCTCTAGGACTGCCCCCTGATCCAATAATCTCGGGATCGGCTTGAGCTAGGAATTTCGCCCCCAAAGCTTCCACCCATACTCAATCATTAACCACATATATGCATTACTTCTTTTCTTACTTTTGAGAGATTGATACATTCGTTGTGAAAGATGGATACATTATGGATCATGAAATTAGTGGAAACACACATATATATGCATTACAACATTACTTCACTTCTCATCTCAGGAGATTGAGACTTGGTGGTTAAACATTATTAGAACCATAACCTTTGTGAAAATATAACTCTATTGGAACCATTGGAACAACAAGCAATAAACACGACTCATGAATGTAACCACTATTGGAACCTTGGAACACAACTTTATTAGGTTTTTGCAACATTATCAACGAATGTGAGACATGTTATAATAACCATTGGTAACCGAAAATAGGATACCTTAACACATCTTGAAATAGGACAAGTGTAACGTCAATTTGAATACTACGTGCTGCAGAAAGAGACGGACAAGATAGACTTACATACCTTCACCTTCAAGTACGAGTACACAAGTCTATAAATGAACACCACATTCCAACTTCTTCCTTATGTTTCACTCTACAATACAAGTCCATAATAGAACTCTCGTTAACAACAATTTACCGTACAAGTGTACAAAACGACAATGAGCTATATGGTTGCCATATAACTCCATTTCACTCTTTACAATACAATCCACTGCATTATCATACCAATAACACCATAAAATTCCACACATTGACCAAGAGATCATACTTCAATTGCATATCACACCACACTTACCCTTCATGCTCTCTCATTAGCATTCCGTCACAATTATCCTATCAACATGCCTCGTAACAACTTATGATCAACAATAAATACTTAATACAGTCCAACATGCCGCCATACAACACTTTAAAGTCATTAAAACGACATTACAAGTTCCTAATTATATCCATAAAGTGTACGGGGCTTCGGGGGATAAACGGGAAACGAAAACATACAAAACGAAAATCTGGGCTGACCTGCGCCCGCAAGTGGCTGAGGTATGCACGCAGGTGACTGTTGGCAGCAGCCAGAGGCATCTGCGTTGGCATCTGCACCCGCAGGTGCCTCCGTCTGCGGGGGCGGATGCCCGTTTTTGTCTGAAATGGTCAATTTTGGGTCTTTTCATTCAATGAATGGTCCATCATCATAACCAAACTTATTTTAACATTTTTTTTATCATCTTATATTCCAAAAATCAGCCATGGTCTCACAACACATATAAACATCACCAAAAACTTACTTTCTTTTCATTCTATCACCAAATCCAGAACCAAATTTACAACAACAATTCCAAACATTATACACAAGGATAAAACAAGGCAAGACTATAATCACATATCACATGTCAATATTGAATCCATCAAGTTCACTTCCTTCAAGACCACAAGTCTATGTTCAAGTTTACAAGGAAAAACCATCTTCCGATTTAGCAAACACAAATTATTTCACACAAAGTGAACTTCTCACACTTTACCAACATAACCAACATGATATAAACCATATACCATGCATAAAATATATCAAACCATAATAATATACACTTACCAAGTCTTGCAAGATGATGATCTTGGTCCAAATGAGTGACTTAGGGTTTGTGTGAGACAAGGAAAAGTTAGAGAAATTTTTTAGAAAGGCATGGGAGTCCAAAATGAATAAAATCTGATTTTTCTCTCTTTATATAGCCCCTCAAGTCTTTCTTATCCAATCCTTGGCATTAATTGCATGGTTGATTAGTCAATTGGAAGAATGGGTCATATTTGCCCCATTGGGCCTAGTCTTTTACTCTTGTTTTGGGCCTCATTTGGCCCAATAGAACAAGACTCATGTAAGCCCCAACAATTTAATGAATAATTCCTTAAAGCTCTCATGTTTGACTAATTCCATAATTGTACACGTAGTCGTATAGGTTCGAAAACGTAAGGGGGTTACACCTCCTACGAAGGTCTACTCACATATACTAGGCCCAATACCAATTGTTTCGTCAGCAACATTACAAAATTCCTACTTATGGATCTTGACACCTAAACAACCATTGTTCAATGTCGTCAAGTAGAGTTGGGTAGGTACGGGGTGTTACATTCTTCCCCCCTAGAAACATTCGTCCTCGAATGTTAGTAACATCGTCTCATGTACATCCCATACATCTCTATATTAACATATATATATACATATACACATACTACTGCTTGATACTTCCTTGTTATTGCACCAATTCCGTACCTTGAACTTTCTCTCCCGTTTGAATCCATTACGGGTACTTTGACTTTATCACTTCTTTGGCTTCCCAAGTGCTTTCTTCTACTTGTCGATCCCTACACCGTACCTTTCTGGAAACTACATTCTTTATTTCCCACTCTTTTTATTTACTCCTCCCAATTAATAATTTTATATTTCTTCATAAGTGAGAGTCTCCTTAACTTGCACATTTACTCAATAATGGATCTCGGCATATGACTTATTTTAGCTTGTAGCTACTGTCGTACCACTTTAGCCTTCTCTAATACTTAATGAACAATATCTAGTCCCAAGTAAGGCAGTTCCACTCGGTTTAAATCACCCAATTGATGATTTTAACTTTCTTCTGTCCAAACCTTCGTAAGATACCACCTTGATACTTGAATAATAGTTATTATTATTAGCACGTTCAATAAGGGGTAGATGATCATCCCAACTACCTTTTAAGTTTATCGTATAGACTCGTAGTATACCTTCAAGTGTTTGAATAGTATGTGGAAAGGTGCACTCAAATTCACATATGTACCCAACCTCTTCTGATAAGAACTTCTCAAAATGTGTAGTAAATCGAGCTCCCCTGTCTAATGTAATAGAGTTGGAACTCCGTGTAGTTGTACTCCCTCTTTAATATACAACCTCACATATTCTTCAGCTAGGTAGGGGATTTTGCAAAGCAAAACGTGTGATGATTAGGTAAACCTGTCGGTTATTTCTCATATGGAATCAAATTCCCTAAATGTATGAGACAACCCTTATGTGTACGAGGTAAACTTGCGATAAAATTCATGTTAACCATGTCTTATTTCAAGCTGGAGACTTTATACATGGAATATCACCTCCAGGATTCTGATGCTCTACTATTACCTATTGATAATTTAATCAATAAGCTACAAATTCTGTAATGCTCTTCTTCTTTATATTCCTTCTTCTTTACATGGCCTCACCAATGCATTTTTACTAAATCATGGTACTGTTTGGTTTCTTTCGAATGAAAGAAAACACCGTGAATGATGTGTATCTCTCCTAATTCATTTCCTTAGCTCGTTTATATTTGGTATATCTAATCTACCTTGATATTGAATTATTCCTCCTTTGTGTAAGCTCAAGCACCTCATTACAAACTCCATTATACATTCTCTCTTCCTTTTTTCTTTTTCCACTGAAAGGAAATAAGACTGACTTTCCTTCTTTAAGCTACAAATGAAGACTCTACCGTATTTTATACTATACTTCTTTTATTTGGAGTACCATAAGGACGAACTCCCTAAGTTGGCTAACTGATGTAAATCCTCAATTATACTTTGTTTTTCGGTCAATCGACTACTAGTGCTTCCCATTGCTTTGCGACGTAATGTATCAGCTACCACAATATCTTACATACTTTTCTGAGCCCTCTCAGAGGACTTGTTCAGGTGTAGAAGTCAATTTATCTTTCAGTTCTTGAAAACTCTTCTCACACGCGTCATTCCACTGGAACTTAACTACCTTGTGTGTAAGCTTTCTTAAGGGTACGGGGATAGAAGAAAGTCTTTCAACAGTTATCCTATAATAACCAACCAACCCAAGAAAACGATGGATCTCTGTAGCATCGTAGGTCTTAGCCAAATTTTTTTCACCACTTCTATCTTTTGCATATCAACTTTCATTCCTTAATCCTAGACAATGTCACCCCACGAACTGTGCGTATTTTAACCACTCATGTTTAGAGAACTTTACATATATATATTATTGTCACGAAGAATCTGTAGCGCCTGTCGCAAACGATTAACACGGTCCATTTTTGATCTTGTATATCATCCCCAAACATAGTCGCGTACACATTTAAAAGTGGCCTGAACACTCTATTCATCAAATTCCTAGGAACTGCGGGTGCATTAGGTAGCCCCATTAGCATTTCCAACATTTCATGGTAACCCTCATGTGTTCGAAAAGTTGTCTCGGGTATATATCTTTTATATATATTTTTTTTTCAACCCTTACCTGGTGATATCCCGATCTCAAGTCAACCTTTGTCAATATGTGACACCTTGTGATTGGTTGACTAGATCGTCAATTCTAGGGAAGGAATATTTTCTCTTGAACGTTACCTTATGCAGTTGCCAATAGTAAATACACATTCTCAAGTACCATTTCATTCATTTTTTTTTTCACACTCACACAGATGCACCCCAAAGGCATACTAGATCTTATGTATTCCTTGTTCACCAAACCTTTTACGTTTTTTTTTTTTTTTTAAATTCCCATAGCTCTGCTAGAGCCATTGTATATGGAGGGAGGGAGATAGGCGGAATTCCTAGAATCACATCAATGCTAAGCTCTACTCCCCGTCCTGGGGGTAAGCTTGGAAATGCATCAGGAAATATATCAAGAAATTCATTAACCACCGGAACCTATTGAGGACTTAGTAATTTCACATAAGTACCTTACTCTCAGACCAACTGACATACATACCCCTTGGCTATCAATTTTATCGCTTGAAGATAGAAAATAAAATTTTCCTCTAAGTGCCCCCATATTACCCTTCCACTCCGGCGCATGGTTTTATGGAAAATGAAGATATACCTTCTTAGCTCGGCAATTCACCATGGCATAACAAGAAACCAACCAATCTATCCCCATTATAATATCAACATCTAACTTTTTCAATTCAATAAGATCAACCAATGTATCATGACTACCCACGGTTACCACACAATCATGATGCACTCTTCTAGCTACAATAAATTCACCCTTTGGTGTAGATTCCCCAAATAGGTTAACTAAACATTCTATTGTCCTTTTACAAAAGTTTTCTCTTCGACCATCAATAGAGTAACATACAATAGGGTAAAACCCAAATCAATCATTGTAAATACGTGACGCAAGAAGACAGATAATATACCTGTCATGTCATCAGGAGAAGCCTCAAATTTCTACCAATCCGTCATGGTGTGGGTATGACCCCGAATTCTACCAGAACTAGCTGCCCTCCTAGATCCTATGCCAAGACCAGCAGGTTGTACATTTGACGATGATAATTGAACAACAGCTACCGTAGGCCGTGTCACACCACCCATACCTTTTTGTGGGCATTCTCTCACCATGTGCCCTGGCACGCCACACCAAAAGCAAATATTTGTTCCCAATCGGCATTCACCTGCATGAAACCTCCCGCAGCGCTGACACATCTGACGATAAAACCGCAAGTGGTTCATACTTCTTTGTGCTTGATATCCCCCTATTCGTAAACCCTGCATCTCACCTCTTTGCCCAAATCGGTTGCTTCTAAACCCTTGGAATAGAGGGGGAACAGTTGCTGTAGGATGAGAAAGTGATGGCCCAGGTGGTCTATGAAAATTCCAAGGTCCAAGTCCTTTTTGGGATGTCATAAACTGTCCCATAGGTTTATCCCTTTTTGAAGATTCCCCTTCCAATTCCTGCATCCTCCTCCTCTGTCTCTGTCCCTCTTTTTGTTGTACAAGAGCTTGCCTCTGATCTTGCGCAGCAACTACACGGGTCAATATCTACACCACACTCATTAAATCTTGTTCAATAGTATTACCGAGCAGTTTCGAAGATACTTCTCTTCTACTCGGCTCTTCTGGAGCTGGAAGAGTAGAAGAAGACCACGATGAAATTTCAACATTGGCTCCACCTTGACTAGCTTGGTCAGGTGGTAATCGACTCCTTCCTTCTCCAGCAGGCATGTCGACCTGCTTACCTTTACTTTTTCCTATTCTAGTGATTGGCATTTTGAATATACCAAAGAAAAACAATTACCATGGTTAGATGCAATTCAACTTACACCACTGGCTCTATTGTACGATCTAGAAATGAAGAAAAGAAACAACATCCTAAATGTCCCGTAGCCTCCTACTTATAAATGTGGTGCACAACACATCGATAAGTAAGACTCTATAAGACACGGCTTTGTAGACACCCTTAGAACGACCTGCTCTGATACCACTTTTGTCACACCCCAATTCCCATCGGGACGTGATTGGCACCCGTAGCCGATAAGGCCCGAGAGAACCAAGATTTGCTTACATTCATTCGTATGCATGCCACAAGAACACCACTATCACGTGAGGGCATAAAAGGCTAACATTGAAAATCAGAAAACATGTAATATATCTGCATATGTGAAACTTCGCCATCAGGGCCATCAAGTCAAACGGACATACATCTCTCTCCTTCTCATTCCTGCACATACCCACATTTGTCTACAAAAGCCTCTAACAAAAGTACATTTATGACCAACCCAAATTCGGGACAAATCCCCGCTTTACATAATGTTTACAATACCCAAAATACATATACAACTGTGACACAAAAAGCTCCGAATCAACTGGAGCTCACCAAGGGTCAGTAGATGTCCGGCAGCTTACTGGGGAGGTCTACTAGTACCTGCGCCTACAGCAAGTGAGGTAAATCCCCCAAGAGGGGTCAGTACGAAGAATGTACTGAGTATGTAAGGCCATAAAAATTCATCATACATAATGACGACAATGGAGACAATATAAAAGAAAATCGTCAATGTGGATAAATCATTGTCCTGCATATGTGGAACCATGTATCTTACATTTCTTTCTTTTGATTAGTTGTTCATCATCGCTCATATCATATCGTACCCGGGCCCCAACTGATCAGTGGGTCTTAACATAACATAACGTTATGTTGGGATCGGCTCGAGCTAGGATTATGCCCCTAGAGCTGCAACCTATAAATCAATATATCGGGATCGGCTTGAGCTAGGTTAGTACCTCTAGAGCTGCCACCCATTCCAACATATCAGGTTCGGCTCGAGCTAGGTTATTACCTCTAGAGCTGCCCCTTGTCAGGATCGGTCCAAGCTAGGCTTATACCTCTAGGACTGCCCCCTGATCCAACAATCTCGGGATCGGCTTGAGCTAGGCATTTCGCCCCCAAAGCTGCCACCCATACTCAATCATTAACCACATATATGCATTACTTCTTTTCTTACTTTTGAGAGATTGATACATTCGTTGTGAAAGATGGATACATTATAGATCATGACATTAGTGGAAACACACATATATATGCATTACAACATTACTTCACTTCTCATCTCAGGAGATTGATACTTGGTGGTTAAACATTATTAGAACCATAACCTTCGTGAAAACATATATCTATTGGAACCATTGGAACAACAAGCAATAAACACGACTCATGAATGTAACCACTATTGGAACCTTGGAACACAACTTTATTAGGCTTTTGTGACATTATCAACGAATGTGAGACATGTGATAATAGCCATTGGTAATCGAAAATAGGATGCCTTAACACATCTTGAAATAGGACAAGTGTAACGTCAATGTGAATACTATGTGCTGCATAAAAATACGGACAAGATAACCTTACATACCTTCACCTCTAAGTCCTAGTACACAAGTATATAAATGAACACCACAGTCTATCTTCTTCCTTATGTTTCACTCTACAATACAAGTCCATAATAGAACTCTCCTTAACAACAATTTACCGTACAAGTGTACAAAATGACAATGAGCTATATGGTTGCCATATAACTCCATTTCACTCTTTACAATACAATCCACTGCATTATCATACCAATAACACCATAATATTCCATACATTGACCAAGAGATCATACTTCAATTGCATATCATACCACACTTACCCTTCATGCTCTCTCATTAGCATTCTGTCACAATTATCCTATCAACGTGCCTCGTAAAAACTTATGATCAACAATAAATACTTAATACAGTCCAACATGCCTCCATAAAACACTTTAAAGTCATTAAAATGACATTAGAAGTTGCTAATTATATCCATAAAGGGTACGGGGGCTTCGGGGGATGAGCGGGAGACGAAAACATACAAAACAAAAATCTGGGCTGACCTGCACTACCACTTGATCCTGCAGGTGGTTGAGGTGCACGCGCAGATGCCCTTTGGCAGCAGCCAGAGGCAGCTGCGTTGGCATCTGCGCCTGCAGGTGCCTCCGTCTACGGGGGGGATGCCCGTTTTTGTCCGAAATGGTCTATTTTGGGTCTTTTCATGCAATGAATGGTCCATGATCATAACCAAACTTATTTTAACATGTTTTTGATCATCTTATATTCCAAAAATCAGCCATGGTCTCACAACACACATACACATCACCAAAAACTTACTTTCTTTTCAATCCGTCACCAAATCCAGAACCAAATTTACAACAACAATTCCAAACATTATACACAAGGGTAAAACAAGGCAAGACTATAATCACATCTCACATGTCAATATTGAATCCATCAAGTTCACTTCCTTCAAGACCACAAGTCTATGTTCAAGTTTACAAGGCAAAATCATCCTCCGATTTAGCGAACACAAATTGTTTCACACAAAGTGAACTTCTCACACTTCACCAACATAACAAACATGATATAAACTATCTCCCATGCATAAAATATATCAAACCATAATAATATACACTTACCAAGTCTTGCAAGATGATGATCTTGGTCCAAATGAGTGACTTAGGGTTTGTGTGAAACAAGGAAAAGTTAGAGAAATGTTTTAGAAAGGCATGGGAGTCCAAAATGAATAAAATCTGATTTTTCTCTCTTTATATAGCCCCTCGAGTCTTTCTTATCCAATCCTTGGCATTAATTGCATGGTTGATTAGTCAATTGGAAGAATGGGTCATATTTGCCCAATTGGGCCTAGTCTTTTACTCTTTTTTTGGGCCTCATTTTGCCCTATAGAACAAGACTCATGTAAGCCCCAACAATTTAATGAATAATTACTCAAAGCTCTCATGTTTGACTAATTCCATAATTGTACACGTAGTCGTATAGGTTCGAAAACGTACGGGTGTGACACCTCCTACGAAGGTCTACTCACATATACTAGGCCTAATACCAATTATTTCGTCAGCAACATTACAAAATTCCTACTTATAGCTCTTGACACCTAAACAACCATTGTTCAATGTCGTCAAGTAGGGGTGGGTAGGTACGGGGTGTTATAAAAACTGAGTTAGAATGGAAAAAATAGAGTATTTATACTATTCTCTGAACAATACCACGCGATCGCCACCCTACCCATCTGATCGCGAGGTCAATGTTGACCCCTTAACAAAATTTGTCATCGCAATCGCGGGGAGAGAGCCACGCGATAGTAACAGAGAGTCGAACCAAACCGAACCATGCATTCATGGAGAAACACCACACAATCACGGTGAACAACAACCTGACACCCCATGATTATGACTTCTCTCCACACGATCGCGATGAGTAAAATACCTAGTGTACTAGAATATGCACCAATAGTGATCTTGGATAAAAAATTATCCTGATTGAACCATCGAGATTCATTTGGGACCCCATAGAAATAATCTGATAATGTTACTAGGCTAATTTCGACGTTCTAGATTCAATAGAACCATCAGATTTACCAAAAGAGATCATTATCAACAAGTTCTCCCCATTAGCCCCTTTAGGCTAAATAAACTAGTTTCTCGCCAAAATGCTCAAAACTCAAAATATAATCATAGAACCAAACCAAACCTGCTACTAATGTAAAAATGATATTCTAGATCTAATGAAACTGTCAAAATCACCATCCAATGCACGAATCACAAAATACTGATCAAAGTCAAATATATCACTTTAAAAGCTACTCAAAACCTTAAACACACATAAATCATTCCCAAATGCTTCGAGGACCATACCAACCATCCCCACAACTCATAAATGATAAAAAGCAACCAAAGGGAAAGGCAAAATTGTCAAATCACAGAAAAGATCTAAAAATCACCGTGAGTGTCAATTGATGATAGTCGATACACATGCGCATGGATCCATCCTTTTTCTTAATAAAAGAACAAGCACACCCCAAGGTGACACACTTGGTCTATCAAAAAACTTACTCAACAAATCCTGCAATTTCTCCTTCAATTCCTTAATCTCTACCGGTGCCATCCTATAAGGAGAAATGGAAATGGGCTTAGTTCCCTGCTCTATAATAATAGAAAAACTAATACCCCTATCTGAAGGAACACCAGATAAGTCCATAGAAAACGCGTCTATGAACTCTCTAACAACTCTCACAGAATCTAAATGAGGTGGTGAATCAACACTGGTATCGCGTACATAGGCCAAATAAGAAATACACCCCTTTCCTACCAGGCGATGAGCATGAAGAAAATATATAACCCCTTTCAGATACAAACTAAGAGTACCCTTCCACTCTAATCATGGCACACCCAGGATAGCTAAGTTCATGGTCTTGGCATAGCAATCCAAAACTGCATGATAATAAGACAACCAATCCATAAAAAAACTAAAATAGTCACAACACATGATCGATACACTTGATCCACCACTAAAGAATCACCTATAGAGGTAGAAACATGAATGGGTATGACATGAGACTCACATATAACATCAATACCAATAGCCAAATATGTAGATATTTAAGAGAATGTAGACCTAGGGTCAAACAACACTGAAGCAGAATGATGAAAAACTGAGATGATACCTGTAATCACAATCAGAGGCCTCTGCCTCAAGTCTCCCAAGAAAACAATAACACTGTCCACATCCGCTACAAGACTAAGTAACTCCCCATCCACTAACACGAGCTCCCTGAGCTCCACTTCTAGTAATCCTAGATTAACCTCTACTACCCTGTGTATCCCCTCTAACTGCTAATGCTGGCATCAGATAAAGCTGAAGCTGAGACCCTATTTGGGAAGACCCATCACATGTCGAGGGCAATCCCTTGCAAAGTGTCCAAACTCATCACACAAAAAATATCCCCTACTAGACAAATCACTCTGTGAGGGCCCAAAAGAACAAAAAAACCCTCCATAACCTAATTAACCAAAAAAAAAAACCTTGGCCTTTGCAACCTAATCTCTAACCACTCAAAGCCTCAGAACCCACAAACCCACAATCTAAACTCAGCAAAGTTGCTTGAACTAGTCTGTCGTGGTAACCATGAGAACCTCTATCTAATATATCCCTACCTCAGGATGAATGACCACAGAAATCGCCTTGTCGGCGTCCCTTCTTAACACCACCACTATGATTACCCTGGCGAATAGTCTCAATCCTCTTGGCATGATCCTTGATACTTTGACAGAAAACATCTCAAGTCACAAACTGAGCCGTCTCTATTTAATAAGGAGTAGTCAAACCCTTAACAAACTTCCTAATCCTCTTAGATTCTATGAAGGCACTAGCTGAGGCATACCTAGACAAGGCATGGAAATGAGCCTCATACTCAGTAATAGTCATGGAGCCCTGTTCTAAATCATCAAAATCATCCCTCATCTTGTCCCTCAAGGTAAATGGCACTAACCTCTCAAGGAAACTCTCTGAAAACTAGGTCCAAGTCAAAAAAGGGGAACCCACTGGTCTACAACTGAAAAAAGATCTCCACTACTGCTTAGCCATATTAGTCAGCTAGAAGGGAGTGTAATCAACACCATGGAACTCAAACGAACTGAGGTTATGCAGTCTCTTCTAATAATTGACAAAAACTCATAAGCATCCTCACCAATAGCACCACTAAACTTGGGAGGGGCCAACCTCTTATATCTCTAAAACCGCATCTTGTCATCATCATACATCACTATACTAGGAGCTACAGGTAGAACAACAAGAATAGCAGGCAACGCCTCAACATGTGGGGTCATAACAACAACAAGTTGTGCTTTAGGGATCTAAAAAACATGAATAGAAACCTTCCTTGGTTGCTAAACATCCTCTCTCATCTGAGAACCATCTGGTGTATCTAGTTGAATATTCGCCTGAGAAGTGCTATTCAAATAGATCAAAAGCTGAATTAGGATATCCTGCAATACTGGAGTGGCAATAAAACCCTGATAGCCCTAGGCTGGTACCAAATCCTCTGGCTAATAAGTCATCTTAACATGATCAATCTCTAGCTCGTGAGAGGCTGATCTAGCTCAGCCTCTACCTGGAGCCGCTCCTCGAGCTCGACCTCTACCTCAGTCTCGGCCATGACCCCTGACTGGGGCTTTTACAGCAGGTGCTGGCTCAGCATCATAAACAACTCTTGATCGAGTTCTCACCATCTGCATAGGAAAAGTGAGATACAAGTTTAAAATACTGGGCATGGACAATATGCATGATAAGGAATAAAATAAGCAAAGTTTTCCTAAAATCATCTCGTAGCCTCCTAAAGATAGATACTTTTATGACAGAACTAACCGGATTATGTGAGCACCTATTCTAATCCACTTAGATAGGAGAACCCTTACCACCTATTTCAAAATACATGCAAAAGTTAAGAGCAATTCCAGTAAGGATTTCAAAATCTAATAAATGATACAATCTTTTAAAATAAAACTATCCATGTCACTTGAGAAACATCAACTGATCTTGCAACCAGACTATACCCCAAAAAGGGTATAGCAAGAGTAGTATCAGTACAACCACAGTAGTTGTAGACACCTGATTTTTGACTCTCCCCTAGCTTTAACCTATTTTAGCACTAAATAGTTATTATATGTCTAATCTTTGTTTTAGCTTCTATTTCATTTTTAGTAGGTTTTCTTTGAAAAATTATGAAAAAGATGTCAAAAAATAGAGTCACATTTTAGTATAAGTTTTGTTTTTACTTTGCAAAATAAAAGAATTTTTTCTAAAAAATGTTTTCTTTTAATTTAGGTTTTAATAAATAAGCAAGTAATTTTAATATTTTTCTTAGCTATATATTTTTAGGACTAGTTGTTTTAACTTTTCTATATTCTTTTTAATTTAAAATAATTAGGTAATATCTTTTACTATTATATTTTATTTTATCTTACAAACAAAGAAAAAAAAAAGAAAGAAAATCATATCCTAAATAACCAAACACACCCACTTATCCTAAACCTCAATTACCCGACCTTATTCCCACTATTCCCTCAACTTTCCGCCCATACTCCCTCACGTTCCCCCTTAAGCTGCACACAACTCATACACACACAAACATACTTATATATACATACACCTACACACTCAAAAAGATAGAAAACAAAAACAACACTCACACACACGGACACAGGAAGGAGAAACAACAAATTGGAGCATTGAGAGTTAGAAACATATTAGGGGATTAGAAAAAAAAAAAAGATAGACATCGATAGAGAGCATTGAGTGTTTAAAAAAAAACATAGGAGACAACACTTCCAAAAATTGGAGGAGAGGAACAAACATAAACAATATCTTCATAGGAGAGAAGAAAAAAAGCCATGAAATCTTCCACTTTTTCCATTCTAATCTTCATCTTCTTCAACCCAAAACCACCATGGCTCCATATCGATAAACCCAGCTCCCATATTCCTTCACCTTTCACCCCAAAATAGAGAGAGTTCATAGTGAGTCGATGGATTTGATATTATCGATGAGTCAAGCTCCAATCTAGGCTCCGTCGAATCATTAGTGTTGAAGTTCATTTGCAGAGACATTGAAGGTCCTAGTTTGATCTCATTCTCATTCGTTTTGTATCGCCTTTATGAAAATATAAAAATGATTCCTTTATGCATGAGCTTTTTTTTTTTTTACAATGTTAAACTTCTAAAATCTATTTTTTCATGCTTCACGTACTGGAAAATATATGATTCACTCCATGTGAATGTTTGATATCCTTAATTATTTTTTATGTTTAAAAGACATTTGTTGTGTTGCATGTTAATTTATTCCATGTGTGTTATTATAGGATGTGGTAAATGAAGTTGTTGTTTTAAGTAATACAGATCATATTACAAAATTAACTTTGAGTTGAAGTCATTACTGGATAGACTAGAAACTTTAATTATCTTAGTTTATTTTAATTATTATAACGAGCTTCTGGAATAGATAGTGTCGAGCTATTGGTAAATCTGGATTTGGATTTTTATTAATGGTATATGTGAGAATTGAGTATAAAAAATGATTGAAGTTCGTTTTGATTGAACGAGATGTGTTGTAGATTTATTCATGACCCATAGCAATAAGGAAAAGAAAAGAGTGAAAAAACCTATTTTCAATGGAGCGAGGCCAGTTTTGGATTAATCCAAGACTCATTGTAAATTTGAAAGAAAAGAGCGAAAGAGAGTAAAAATGGATAAGAAAAAAAAAAGATCTCGAGTTTAAAAGAGACGAACAAATGCCTTTAACGCTAGATAAGCTTTAGGCTGGATAAATTTGATTTTAATTAAGAATACAATTTTGCATCTTTATCGATATTCTTAATAACAAATATGAAACTCGAGGATGAAATTGTGCACCTCGGCAAAGATCGTCCTAAAATTAATTTTCACTAGCTTAATACAAGAGGTATAAACATATATTAGACATTAAACGAGCGAATCAAGGCCTGCAAACACAATTTATCCAGAAATAGTTAGAAGCTAAGTATAAGTCAATAAAGAGACCGTGCTAGAACCACGGGACTTGAGGGATGCCTAAAACCTTCACCTCGGTCAATAGAATTCCTTACTCGGATTTCTAGTTCGCAGACCAATATTAAAGAGTCAACTTCATTTTGATTAAGGATTCAAAAGGTGACTTGGAACACCATAACTCAATTACAAGTGGCGACTCTGTAAATAAAATAATTCTTATTCTATACCATTACTTTAATTGGAAAAACCCTTCGACACGACCAAAAAGGGGTGTGACATCTCTGACGACTCTGCTGGGGAATAACTAGAATTCGAGCTTTACGATATTGACTTATGCTTGCTTTAATTATTTGAATATTGTGTTTGTTGGCCTAACATGCTATTTGTCGCTCCTTTATTGCTTTGATATTGTTGAATTATATTATAAACTATCTTCTCTCGCACACCCCTCTGAGTCTCTAAAATATAGGATAGAAGGCAAAGCATGCATCCTACTTTCTTTTTGAGATAAAGCCAGAGTGCCAAGGCACCTGGTGAAGGATAATTAGTCACAAATGTTAGGTGGGGTTTTGACTAGCAACGAAGGCGGAATAACACTGCTATCGAACAAGTTGCCCCTCCTCAACTCGAGTGTCCGCTCGGGCAAACCAGTCTAGACACCTATCTCTATCAGGTTAAACTTAGTAGAACTAAAACTCAAACATGGCTATCCCTATTAGGCTCCACTTTATATGTATTATGTGCATTTGACTTAGCGGGACTTGACACCGGGATTGGGTCCGTCTTGGATAGGTGTCCCTCTTTATATGACCAACATATGCATCTTATATGCTCTTTGACATTTATTTGAAAGACCCCTTCTTCAGATAACCTCCTCGAGGAAATTTTGGCATCACTACCTCATGGAAAGCTAACTGAGTATCCACCACATCTCTTTCCAAAGATCTTTTGATTGTTGACCGGCTTTAGACCGCTTAGTGAAACAGAAGACAATAACTTTTCCTCCAACTTTTATAATTGTTTTCTTAAGAAAAATGATTTTCTTATATAGTCTACACAAACTACGCACACCAGATTCTCACCCTAATGAGATATGTAGGTAGCCTTTTTGGGTTCGGTGATCCAAAAAAAAATTAAATTTGTTATCTTTATTTAAAAATTCAAAAAAAAATAATTTCTTCTTTGTTCAAAAAATCCAAAAAATAAATCTTGCTACCTTTTGTTTGAAACTTCTGGAACAACTTCTGACCTGATTCTTGTTTCAACAAGATACGTAGGCAACTCTTCTTTTGAGTTTGATCCCACTTAAAATATATATATATATATATATATATATATATATGTAAAATAATAATCTATTGATTTGGCTGGTACCGACATACTTAGAAATATGCATGAGAAAAGAATAAGTATTGAATTACTCGGTATAATGGATGTGAACCATAATTTCTTTTGGTACCTCTTGATTATACTAAAGTGTCACTCAAGAAATTCTTGCTTAAAATCAGGGTTAAAATAAATCTAATCTCATTGTTTCATGTGTATTGTGTGGTGAACTTTAGATAAAAAAATTCAATGACATAGCTTCGTTGATCTAGAACTTGGCCCGAATGTTTGTTAAAGCAAAATTTTGAGAAACACTTAACTTGAGAAAGGATTGTAGGCTTTCTTTGATACGATTGTGCCTTTGAAGCTTATCAAATGAGATGTAATTCCTAGACTTCCCCTTTTGAGCCTAAAATTTTTTATTGGACAACTAAATTTTAGCCTATATCTTTTTCAATACATAAATGCACTACCCCTCTTTTAACCCTGCCTCTTGTGCGCACTAATAAAGATCTAAGTTGGATGAAAAAACAAAAAGATAGAAATGTGAAGGTTCAAGAAAAATGTAAGACCAGAAGAAAAAAAAGCAAGAAAGAAACTCCCAAAAAAAATACTCAACAAAAAGTGAGGTGAAAAGTCAAAGAAAATGAGAAGAAGCATCAAAGCAAATGAAGAACAAGTGTGAAAAGTGCAAAATATTGAGCGCATAGTGCATAGCGCAATGCTTAAGGAGGTAATAGTCACTCTATCCCGGATGAATATTCTACCCATACCCTAAGCTTATACTACAAGCCAATGACAAGCCCTACTTGATCTCATTTTTAGTGTTCTGATATTAGTGGATACTTACATGATGGAAAATCATATGGTATATCGCATCATTGAATGTCTTTCTGAGTGTGAGTGACCTTCACAATGTCCTAAGATTTTAAACGATTTTTTTGTGAGTAAATTAGGACTCTATTTTTGGTAAGGGCATTTGAAATATGAGGATAGAAATAATTCTAAACCCTTGGTTAAGGTTAGGCTAACATATCTTGTCAATACTTAAGTATGTTTGAGGTACCATTTGAAATTATATGAGTTACGTCTAAGTTGATCCCGAGTTTGTCCGAAAGTAATTGGTGGGGATTCTTATGCATAATACTGATTGTTGGTACCAACTGAAGTCAAAATATATTTTTTGTGAACTACGTTTGATCTGATTCTTGCTATGGCCGGATATGTAGGCAATCCTATAATGGAGTTCGGTCTCACCAAATAAAAACATCATGTCACTGAAAAAAAGTCTAGGACATTTTTTTTAAAAAAAAAAAAGAAAAAAACTTTTTTTAAAAAAAAATCATAGTTCCCCGAATATCAAAACAGGGGAAAAAAAATTAATTATTTTTTCTTTTTCTAAAAAAAATAAATAAAATCCTCTTTTCTTCTTGCGTTCTCAGGGAACGAACGGTATCCTAATGATATTTTTAGGGAACAAACACCCTGATTGCACTTTCACGTTAGGGATCAAACACCTTATGGGTATGTTAGGAAACAAACACTTTATCTCTTTTCACCATAGGGGACAAACATCCTAGTTGCATTTTGACTACAGAGAATAATACCTTAGAGGCATTTTTAGGGAACAAACACCCTAGTTACATTTTTAGAATCAAACATACCTATGATTGTTCATTTTAAGGGACCACACATCCTATTTGCATATCTCTCTTGCATTTTGTTTTCTTTGGCGTAAGTATTTTGCATCGTACAAGTTATTCACAAAAATAATTTCTGGTGCAAAATGAAAAAAATATTGTTCGTGTTGTTTGTCTTTAAGAACTTAATTGTAGCAGGACCCTCCTGAAAATTGAAATTTGAATTTTTAGCTCGGGACCCTCTTGAAAAAATGGGATTAGCAGGACCCTCTTGAAAAATGAGACTTTACATTTCAACTCAGGCCCCTCCTGAATAATGGGATTCAGCGTAGTAGGACCCTCTTGAATAATGGGAATTTACTTTTTCTCAGGACCCTCCTGAAAAATGAGACTTTAATTTTTTGTTCAGGACCCTCCTGGAAATGGGACTCTACATTTCAGCTCAGGACACTCCTGAATAATGGGACTTTACATTTCTGCTCAGGCCCCTCCTGAATAATGGGACCTTACATTTCAGCTCAGGACCCTCCTAAATCATGGGTCTTTAATTTTCTACTCAGGACCCTCCTGGAAAATGGGACTTTACATTTCAGCTCAGGACCCTCCTGAATAATAGGAATTTAATTTTTTGTTGAGGACCCTCATGAAAAATGGGACTTTACATTTCAGCTCAAACCCCTCCTGAATAATGGGATTTAGCGTAGCAGGACCCTCCTGAAAAAATGGGATTAGCAGGACCCTCCTGAATAATAGGACTTTAATTTTCAGCTCATGGGACTTTAAATTTTTGCTCAGGACTCTCCTGGAAAATGGGACTTTAATTTTTTGTTTAGGACCCTCCTGAATAATGGGACTTTACATTTCTGCTCAGGCCCCTCCTGAATAATGGGACTTTAATTTTCAGCTCAGGACCCTCCTGGATAATGGGACATTACATTTTTGCTTAAGACCTTCCTAAATAATGGGACCTTAATTTTTTGTTCAGGACCCTCCTGAAAAATGGGACTTTATATCTTAGTTCAGGCCCTTCTTGAATAATGGGATTTAGCATAGCAGGATCCTCCTAAATAATAGGATTTAGTCACCTTTTATTTTTGCCTAGGATGACATTTCCTCGTCTGAGACGGTTGTTTTTCCTTTTTTCCTCCTAGGATGACATTTCCTAGTAGTAGACAATTATTTTTTTTAAATTCGTCTCCTAGGATAAACATTTCCTAGTAGCAGACATTTATTTTTTTATTTTCTCCTAGGAGGATATTTCCTAGTCTGAGACAGTCATTTTCATTTTTCTCCTAAGATGACTATTTTCTAGTCGAGACGGTTACTTTTAATTTTCTCCTAGGATGACATTTCCTAGTCTGAGACAATCGTTTTTCATTTTTCTCCTAGGATGACATTTCCTAGTCCAAGATAATAATTTTTTATTTTCTCCTAGGATGACATTTCCTAGTCTGAGACATTTTTCCTTTTCTCCTAGGATGAAATTTCCTAATATGAGATAGTCATATTCATTTTTCTCCTAGGATGACATTTCCTAGTCTAAGACGGTTGCTTTTCATTTTCTCCTAGGATGATATTTCGACATTGACGGTTGCTTTTAATTTTCTCCTAGGATGACATTTCGACATTTCCTAGTCTGAGACATTTTTATTTTCTCCTAGTAGGATTTCCTAGTCTGAGACAGTCATTTTCATTTTTCTCCTAGGATGAAATTTCCTAGACTGAGACAATTACTTTTAATTTTCTCTTAGGATGACATTTTCTAGTCCGAGAAACTCATTTTTTATTTCTCCTGGGATAAACACTTTTTCAGTCTGGGATCTTTATTTTCTTTTCTCCCATGGTATACATTTTCTGGTTTGAGTTTATTTTTAAAGTTTACAATTGCTAATAACTCAAAAAAAAAAATCGGTGAAAACTGGGGCAAAACATTTTGTTTGTTTCTTTGTTTATGATCTCTTGCAGGTTTTTCCTGGTAGAGCATGATCTTGATGTCCAAATACACAATCCCAACTCTTACCAGACGTTCAATCTCAATGACAATTAGAATTAGTTTTCAAATGCATGTAGCTGCCCGACATCCAGACGTCGATTTATATTCAACTATTGGTCAAGAAAACAAGCATTCAAGAACATTCTCAGACTGTCATTTGGAAGAGTGTCAAAGATTTACGCTAAGTTTTAAGCTCAAGTCTCAAACCTCAACTTCAAGATCAAGGTATTCACCATAAGAGGGTGAGATGGCATTTGAAAATCCAAGGCGGAGATCTAAAGGAAGACTCAAGACAAGTAGAGTAGATAGGACCTTGTATTTTTTTATTTTTTTTTATTTCTTATATTTATATTTTCTGATGTAATGATAGGAGCCACGAATCGGAACCTCGACAGGACCTCACTCGACTCTCCATCTCAGTACTTTCCACCTCCCCTCTTACTTCTCAAACTACACGTGACCTGAATCCCTTATAACCCGGGATTTGTAGGCAGGCCAAAGCCAGGACTCGATAGATCTCCTTCTTCTTTTCTTTTCAATTTCAAATAATAGTAGGGTCAAAACTCGTCTCATTGTCTACTTCTTTGTCTGAAAACTCTTCGTGTTCTCAGACAAAGAGGGGCAAATGTAGACACGTGATTTTTGACCCTCCCCGAGCTTTAACCTATTTTAGCACTAAATAATTATTATATGTCTAATCTTTGCTTTAGCTTCTATTTCATTTTTAGTAGGTTTTCTTTGAAAAATTATGAAAAAGATGTCAAAAAATAGAGTCACTTTTTATTATAAGTTTTGTTTTTACTTTGCAAAATAAAAGAAAATTTTTCTAAAAAATGTTTTCTTTTAATTTGGGTTTTAATAAATAAGCTGGTAATTTTAATATTTTTCTTAGCTATATATTTTTAGGACTAGTTGTTTTAACTTTTCTATATTCTTATTAATTTAAAATAATTAGGTAATATCTTTTACTGTTATATTTTATTTTATCTTTAAAAAAAACAGAAAGAAAATCATATCCTAAATAACCCAACACACCCACTTATCCTAAACCCCAATTACCCTACCTTATTTCGACTATTCCCTCAACTTTACACCCATACTCCCTCACGTTCTCCCTTAATCTGCACACAACTCACACACACACACACACACACACACACATGCACACACTCTCTTATATATACATACACCTGCACACACAAAAATATATGAAAAACAACAACACTCACACACACGGACACAGAGAGGAGAAACAATAAATTGGAGCATTGAGAGTTAGAAACATATTAGGGGATTAGAAAAAAAAGATAGACATCGATAGAGAGCATTGAGAGTTTGAAAAAAAAATATAGGAGACAACGCTTACAAAAATTGTAGGAGAGGAACAAACATAAACAATATCTTCATATGAAAGAAGAGGAAAAGCCATGAAATCTTCCACTTTTTCCATTCTAATCTTCATCTTCTTCCACCCAAAACCACCATGGCTCGATCTCGATAAAAACCCAAATCTCATATTCCTTCACCTTTCACCCCAAAATAGAGAGAGTTCATAGTGAATCTATGGATTCGAGATTATCGGCGACTCGAGCTCTGATCTAGGCTCCGTCGAATCATTAGTGTTGAAGTTCATTTGCATAGACATTGAAGGTCCAACTTTGATCTCATTCTCATTCGTTTTGTATCTCCTTTATGAAGATATACAAACGATTCCTTTATGCATGAGTTTTTTTTTTTTTTTTTTACAATGTTAAACTTCTAAAATCTATTTTTTCATGCTTCACGTACTAGAAAATATATGATTCACTCCATGTGAATGTTTGATATCCTTAATTATTTTTTATGTTTAAAAGACATTTGTTGTGTTTGCATGTTAATTTATTCCATGTGTGTTATTATAGGATGTGGTAAATGAAGTTCTTGTTTTAACTAATATAGATCATATTACAAGATTAACTTTGAGTTGAATTCATTACTGGATAGACTAGCAACTTTAATTATCTTAGTTTATTTTAATTATTATAACGAGCTTCTAGAATAGATAGTGTCAAGCTATTGGTAAATCTTGATTTGGAGTTTTATCAATGGTATATGTGAAATTGAGTATAAAAAATGATTGAAGTTCGTTTCAATTGAGCAAGACGGGTTGTAGATTTATTCATGACCCGTAGCAATAAGGAAAAGAAAAGAGTGAAAAAACCTATTTGCAAGAAAGTGAGGCCAGTTTTGGATAAATCCCAGACTCGTTGTTAATTTGAAAGAAAAGAGCGAAAGAGAGTAAAAATGGAAAAGAAAAAAAAATGATCTCGAGTTTATAAGAGACGAACAAATGACTTTAACGCTAGATAAGATTTAGGCTCGATAAATTTGGTTTCGATTAAGAATGCAATTATGCATCTTTCTTGATACGCTTAATAACAAATATGAAACTCGAGGATGCAATTATGCACCTTGGCAAAGATCGTCCTAAAATTAATTTTCACTAGCTTAATACAAGAGGTATAAACATATATTAGACATTAAAACGAGCGAATCAAGGCCTACAAACACAATTTATCCAAAAATAGTTAGAAGCTAAGTATAAGTCAATAAAGTGACCGTGCTAGAACCACGGGACTCGAGGGAAGCCTAACACCTTCCCCTCGGTCAATAGAATTCTTTAGTCGGATTTCTAGTTCGTAGACCAATATGAAAGATTCAACTTCCTTTTGATTAGGGATTCAAAAGGTGACTTGGAACACTATAACTCAATTCCAAGTGGCGACTGTAAATAAAATAATCCCCATTAAATATCGTCACTTTAATTGAAAAAACCCTTCGACATGACCAAAAAAGGTTGTGACAGTATTGGTAGGTATCATTGGCCGACTAGGATTAGACCACATAAACATAATATAGAAATCACAAAAAGAAAGTATGACTACTTATATAACAATTGAATTCGCATCACATTTATCCACTTATGTTACCTAAGAGTATTTGCATCTTTATTCTTGCTGACTTCGTTGTGTCCAATTCATTACTAGTATGCAATTTGTATCACTAATGTTTCCCTTGTACCATTCACACCTAATCTCCTTTATCATATATCACCCTTCACATCAAATGCCATTTATCATAACTTCCACTTGTCTAGCCCCAATATTTATTATAAGTCAATATGTTCCACTACACCTCAATTAACCTCAATAATAAATGAGAACAAATAACTATAACCTTGTAAACAAATACAACTATGGACTCTTAACAATTACTTTTACCTCAATCATAATTCGTTTAGCCTCTTCAATTACTTTTACCTCAATCATAATTCCTTTAGCCTCTTCAACCAACATCAAATAATCCAGTTAAGGGTAATCAATATAGACATTAAACCAAGTCAAGACCATGACTACCAATCATTTACCAAGTCAACAACCATGACTCAACAACAATAACTTACACCTTGTATCAAATACACAAGTAAGTAGACAATAACAAAATATATGTTATTCTTTTATATCCTTAGCCCAGACCACTCAAGGATCCAATATAATAAACAACAATAACAATAGAATAACAATAATCATAAAACCTAGTCCACTCAAGGAACTATCACACTCACCAATACCTTGTACACACATGATAAGGGTCTTATGGTTTCCCACTAGCCATGACCAGTAGCAGACAAGCTCTTGTCCATGTACCAAAAATCTCAAATATTTAGTGTCTGCAAACCTTATATCAACCAATCCCGTAAAGATGTCCAAAAACCGTTACATCCCACAATAATAAATATAAATCCCGTGAAGATGTCTAAATATCGGTACATCCCACAATAGCAATAGATATTACAACAATCACAACCACAATGAGAATAAGAAATCATACTTGTACAGTCAACAAGCCTTTAATATAACCTCATTCTATGTAATTAACACTTAGGATATGATTCAAATTTACTTTCTTGAACATAAATTGCAACAAGTAGATAACACTACAAACACTTTGGTCAAACTCAAGTTAATCATTTCATGTAAACAATAATCATTCTTTAACATACAAAATCACAAGTATAACCGAAGGCCAGCCAATAACTTATAATTCAGGCCTTATCAATTCATATTCATCAATTACATCATGCCCAAGACCAATCCACAACTCATTCAAGTAAGCATTATCAAGGCAGATTCATCAAATCTAAGTATTCATTTTAGTAGGGAATATTCAACCAAATGAAGTCTAAACTCTAGTTCAACAATCATAAATTTATTCACTAATCTAATCCTCCTTTATTTCTGTTGAGACCTGTGATTCTGCTATAAGCTAGAAATCCTTACATTTAAGTCATCACTAGGTTCAAGACCCTACTCTATTAGCCAATCATTCAACCATTCAACTCTATTCGACTTACAATCTCACGTTAGTCTTACACCTTTATACATCTTACTTCCAAACCCTTAGCCTAAATTGACTTTAGGCTCTTAAGTTATGATACCAAATTTCCCTTATACAAACATTACTCTGAATAATATTACAATAGGAATATCACACATTCACATGTTCAACCTTAGGAAACATAAAGCTTTCTACCTTTACTAGCATATCATATAAAATTCCAACTATCCTCTTGTCCGAACTGTCAGCCATCAATAGTCGCATTATTATTGGTTAGGGGTATCCCAAGACCAACTCTATATAAATAGCAAGTGGAATCAAGTTGATACTAGCACCCGGATCACAAAGTGCCTTGGTAAAGTTGAACGTGCCTAAAGTTCATGAAATAGTGAATGCACCAAGATCCTTCTTCTTCTAAACCAAGGAGCATGAAGCAATTGCACTGCAATGGTGTAAATTGTCAATGGGTTCAAAACTGGCTGTCCTTTTCTTGGTGACCAAGTCATTCATAAGCTTGGCATAACCCGACATATGGAATATTAACTGACAACTTCTTCAACATAGAAATAAACTTGTGGAACTTACCGTCTTACACTTTCTTTTACATCTGCTGAGGGAATGGAGGTGGAGGTATAGGAATAAGAGTCAAAGGCTTTGCAACCATCTTTTTCTTTCCTTTAACCTTAGAAGTGCCATCTTTAACAATTGTAGATTTCTTAGCATCTACATCAAAATCATCAATAACCACCAGCTTTTTAGAGTTGCTGGAACTCTTTGTTCAATAACATCTTCAACTGTAATTCCAAAATCGGAGGCAATATCCTTCTCTTGTTAATCAATAATGGGTAACCAATTTCAGTAAGACTTTCCCGCTTCTGTTCGTGACAACCATGCATTGTCCATCATTTCTTGGATTCTAAATAGTGTAACTAGGTAGCGTACCACTGTTTTACTGATTTGATCGCGAGGTCATTTTTGACCACTTACCAAAATTTGTCATCGCGATAACGGGGAGAGATCCACGCGATCGTGACAGAGACCCGAACCAAACCATGCAATTGCGGAGAAACACCATGCAATCACAGTGAACAACAACCTGAAACCCCATGATCGTGACTTCCCTCCACACGATCGCAATGAGTAAAATACCTAGTGTACCAGAACTATGCACCAGTAGTGATCTTGGACAAGAAATTGTCCCAATTGAACCATTGGGATTCATTTGGGACCCCACAGAAATAATCTGATGATGTTACTAGGCTAATTTTGACGTTATGGACTTAATAAAACCATTAGATTTACCAATAGAGGTCATTATCAACAAGTTTCCCCCGAGAACCCCTTTAGGCTAAATAATCTAGTTACTCGCCTAAATGCTCAAAACTCAAAATATAATTGTAGAACTGAACCAAACCCGCTACTAACCTAAAACTGACATTTTGAATCTAATGAAACTGTCAGAATCACGATCCGATGCTTGGATTACAAAATGTTGACTGAAGTCAAATATAACACTTTAAAAGCTACTCAAAACCTTACACTCACATAAATCATTCCCAAATGCTTCGTGGACTGTGCCAACTATCCCTATAACTCATAAATGATAAAAAGCAACCACGGGAAAAGGAAAAATGGTCAAATCACAGAAAAGATCTAAAAATCACTATGAGTATCAATTACTGATAGTCGATACATATGCGCATGGATCCATTATTTTTATTAATAAAAGAACAAGCACACCCTAAGGAGACGCACTCGATCTAACAAAACACTTACTCATCAAATTTTGCAATTTCTCATTCAATTCCTTCAACTCTACCAGTGCCATCCTATAAGGAGAAATAGAAATGGGCTTAGTTCCCTGCTCTACATCAATAGAAAACAATACCCCTATCCGGAGGAATACCAGGTAAGTCTATAGGAAACACGTCCATGAACTCTCTAACATCTCTCAGAGAATCAAAATGAGGTGGTGAATCAACATTAGTATCGCACGACCAAATAAGAAAGACACCACTTTCCTACCATGCGATGAGTATAAAGAAAAGATATAACCCTTTTAAGACATAAACTAAGAGTACCCTTCGACTCTAACCTTGGCACAACCAGAATATTTAAGGTGACGGTCTTGGCATAACAATCCAAAACCGCATGATAAAGAGACAACCAATCCATATTAAAACTAAAATTGTCACTACACATGATCGGTACACCTGATCCACCACTAAAAAATCACCTATGGATGTAGAAACAAGAATGGGTACGACATGAGACTCACACATAACATCAATACCAAAGACCAAATATATAGATACGTAAGAGAATATAGACCCAGGGTAAACAACACTAAAGCTGGATGATGGCAAACTGGGATGATACTTGTAATCACAACATCAGAGGCCTTGACCTCGAGTCTCCAAGGAAAAAAATAGCACTGTCCACATCCGTTACCAGACTAAGCAACTCCCCATCCACTAATATGAGCTCCATAAGCTCCTCCTATGGTACCCCTAGATCCATCTCTGCTACCCTGTTTATCCCCTCCATCTGCTAATACTGGCATCGTATAAAGATGAAGCTGAGAACCCTATTTGGGAGGACCCATCATATGTCGGGGACAATACCTCGCTAAGTGTCCAAACTCATCATACCAAAAACATCCCCTACTAGATGAATCACACTATGATGGCCCAGAAGAACCAAAACACTCTCCATAACCTGATGAACCAAAAAAAAACCTCAGCCTGCACAACCTGATCTCTAACCACTCAATGCCTCAGAAACCACAAACCTATAATCTAAACTCTGTAAAGCTACTTGAATTGGTCTATTATGGTATCCATGAGAACCTCTATCAGAGAAATCCCTACCTCAGGATGAATGACCACTGAAACCGCCTTGTCGGCGTCGCTTCTTAACACTACCAGTATGATTACCCTGGAGAATAGTCTCAATCCTCTTGGAATGATCCATGATACTATGAAAGGAACCACCTAAAGTCACAAATTGAGCCGTCTCCAACTAATAAGAAGTTGTCAAACCCTTAACAAACTTTCTGATCCTCTCAGACTCTGTGGAGGTACTAGTTGAGGCATACCTAGACAAGGTATGAAAATGAGCCTCATACTCAGCATTAGTCAAGGAGCCCTACTCTAAATCATCAAAATCATCCCTCAGCTTGTACCTCAAGCTAAATGGCACTAACCTCTCAAGGAAAATCTCTGAAAACTAGGTCCAAGTCAAAGAAGGAGAACCCACTGGTCTACAACTGAAAAAATATTTCCACCACTGCTTAGCCATATTATTCAACTGGAAGGGAGTGTAATTAACACCATGGGACTCAAACAAACTGAGGTTACGCAACCTACCCTAATAATTGACCAAAACTTATAAGCAACCTCACCAATAGCACCACTAAACTTGGGAGGGGCCAACCTCATATATCTCTCAAACCGCTTCTTCTCATCAGCAAACATCACTATACCAGGAGCTACAGGTAGAACAACAAGTCTAGCAAGCAACGCCTTAATATGTGGGGTCATAACAATAGCTAGCTGTGCTTTAGGGATCTAAAAAACATGAATAGGAACCTGCCTTGGTGCTAAACACCCTCTCTCATCTAAGAACCATCTGGTGTACTTAGATAAATGCTCGCCTGAGAGGTGCTATTCAAATAGATCAAAAGCTGAATTAGGATATCCTGCAATACTGGAGTGGCAACAAAACCTTGAGAGCCCTAGGCTGGTACCACATCCTCGAGAGAGGCCGTTCTAGCTCAACCTCTAGCTGGAGTGGCTCCTCGTGCCTGACCTTTACCTCAGTCTTGGCCATGACCCATGACTGGGGCTTCTACAGCATGTGCTGGCTCAGCATCCTCAACAACTCTTGATCGAGTTCTCACCATCTGCATAAAAAAAGTGAGATATATGTTTAAAATACTGGGTATGAACAATATGCACTATAAGGAACAAAATTAGCAAAGTTTTCCTAAAATCATCCGTAACCTCCTGAAGATAGATACTGTCATAACCGAACTAACCGGATCATGCACGCACCTACTCTAATCCACCTAGATAAGATAACCCTTGCCACCTATTTCAAAAATATGCAAAAGTTAAGAGCAATTCCATTAAGGATTTTAAAATCTAATAAATGATACAACTTTTTACAATAAAACTATCCACATCACCTGAGAAACATCAACTGATCCTGCGACCAGACTATACCCTAAAAGGGTATAGCAAGAGTAGTATCACTACAACCACACGTATTGGTAGGTATTATCGTCCGACTAGGATTAGACAACGTAAAAACAATATAGAAATCACAGAAAAAAAACATGACTAGTTATATAACAATTGAATTTGCATCACTTTTATCCAGTTGTGTTACCTAAGAGTATTTCCATCCTTATTCTTGCTGACTTAGTTGTATCTAATTCATTACTAGTAGGAAATTTGTACCATTGACGTTTCTCTTATACCATTCACAGTTAATCTCCCTAATCATACATCACCATTCACATCAAATGTCATTTGTCATAACTCCCACTTGTCTAGCCCCAATAGTTATTATAAGTCAATATGTTACACTACACCTCAAATAACCTCAATAATAAATGAGACAAAATAACCATAACCTTGTAAACAAATACAACCATAAAAACTTAACAATTACTTTTACCTCAATCATAATTCCTTTACACTCTTCAGTTACTTTTACCTCAATCATAATTCCTTTAGCCTCTTCAACCAACATGAAATAATCAAGTCAAGTGTAACCAATATAGACATTAAACAAAGTCAAGACCATGACTACCAATCATTTACTAAGGCAACAACCATGACTCAACTATAATAACTTACACCTTCTATCAAATTTATAAGTAAGTAGACAATAACATAATATATACCATTCTTTTATATCCTTAGCCTGGACCACTTAAGGATCCAATATAATAAACAAAAATAATAATAGAATAAAAATAAACCTAAAACTCAGTCCACTCAAGGAACCGTCAACCTCACCAATTCCTTGTACACACATGCTAAGGGTCTTATGGTCGCCTACTAGCCATGACTCGCTGAGGACAAGCTCTTGTCGATGTATCAAAAATCCCAAACATCTAGTGTCTGCCAACCTTATTTCAAGCAATTATGTGAAGATGTCCAAATACTGGTACATCCCACAATAATAAATATAAATCCCATGAAGATGTCCAAATACCGGTACATCCCACAATAATAAATAAAAATCCCGTGAATGTGTCTAAATACCGGTACATTCCACAATAGAAACAAATATCACAACAATCACAACCACAATGAGAATAAGCAATCATACTTGTATAGTCAACAAACCTTTAATATAGCCTCATTATATGTGATTAACACTTAGGATATGATTGAACAATTTACTTTCTTGAACATGCATTGCAACAAGTAGATAACACTCCAAACACTTTGGTCAAACTCAAGTTAATCATTTCATGTAAACAATAATCATTCTTTAACACACGAAATCATAAGTATGTCTGAAAGCCAGCCAACAACCTATAATTCAAACATTATCAATTTATATTCATCATTTACATCATGCCCAAGACCAATCCACGGCTCATTCAAGTAAGCATTATCAAGGTAAATTCACCAAATTTAAGTATTCATTTTAGGAGTGCATATTCAACCAAATGAAGTCTAAACTCTAGTTCAACAATCATAAATTTATTCACTAATCCAATCCTCCTTTATTTCTGTCGAGACCTGTGATTCTGCTATTAGCTAGAAATCCTTACATTTGAGTCATCACTAGGTTCAAGACCCTACTCTATTAGCCTATCATTCAACCATTCAACTCTATTCGACTTACAATCTCACTTTAGTCTTACACCTTTATACATCTTACTTCCAAAACCCTTAGCCTAAATTGACTTTAGGCTCTTAAGTTATGATACCAAATTTACCTTATAGAAACAATACCTTAATAATATTACAATAGGAATATCACACATTCAAGACATTTCCAACCACAGTTTCATCAATTTCATGGTATTTAGGCTGAATCATTAGATTATAAGCACACACAATCTCCAAATCATTATCTATATTCAGATTATAATCCACTATGGATTCATACAAACATAAAACACCTTTCAAGGATTCATACATTAACATAAAAACACATAATTAAGACTTTATTACATTAATCCATATTTTATCCATCCAAACTCTGTGCCCACAGGCCTAAGCATGATTTTTCCTATCAAATCTATATTACAAATATGATTTCTAACCACAGTCTACTAATCATAAACATAACCTACCTGAGTGCCAAGCTGCTACAACAAGAAAGCTATACCATGGATAATCTTCCTTTATTTTCACGTTTCCAAATGCTAAATCGTCTAATAAACAATAATTGCAAGAGTAACAAATAACTACTCTTCAAACAATTACTTTTGGAATTCAATCCCACTAGTTCTACCCTTCAATCTACTCAAAGTCTCTATACTTTGTAATGGTTAGATCAATTTCTAGTCCCAAGGACATAACCTATCAACACTAACTCAAATTCAAGGGACTTCAATCTATTAATTCACTTTAAACCAGAAAATTTCCACCTAGGTTAACTTTCTACTACCACCATGATCAATCTAATGTTATTCTAAGGATTTTAGAATCAAATGAGTTTTAGATTGATGGAAAAACATACCTTAAAGGAGGAAATTGCTAGAAAACTGAGGAAATTGCCTCTCAAGGGTTGGGGAATGATAATTTTGAGTTCTGGAACTGAAACCCACCAAAAATAGGCTTATATACTTCTGTCATCCTGCTATAGTGGGAAAATCACTACTATAGCGGCCCCGCTATATCAGCCTAATCTTGCTACAGCGGCCTCAACCTTTTAGCACAGATATTCTTTAGTAAAACTGCCATAATGTTTTACTTAGGAAGCGGATTAACGAATGGTCGGTGGAATTGGAAAGTAGACTCAAATATCTTTAATTTGGTGGGTATTATTCCCTATTAATCTTTATATTCTAGTAGGAGTAATCGTTTGAAGTTGACCCTAGTTTAAACTTAGATCGAAACTTAATCGATAAGGATACTTCTAACTTAACATTATGCTAGGGGTATTCTATGACCTTAATTCATATATAAGGCACTCCCATACTAAATAATTGATCCTAACACCTATGATAAAAGATATTCTTATTCTTTTAGTGCAAATATATTCAGTAACGACGGAATGAGTCGTTACATTAGATACCAATTTACCATCGTTTATCCTCAAACGAACATTGGGTGAAGAGAAGCATGAGGTTGGAAATAGAAATACACTACCTTCAGAGTTGGTTATATTGTACCATACTTACCTACTCGCTATCATTTATCAACTAAACCACATTTATACTCGGTCTCTCTATCGAGGCTTTTCAAGACAAGAAGATGCAGAGCCAAACATTTACACAAGAATTATTTATTTCTCTCATAACAGTTTAAGAAAAAAACCTTTAGAGTTCATGATGAGATAACATCTAAATCAGAAAAAATTGAATAATCACTACATTGAGCCTGCTATAGCGACCCAATTCCCGTTGTAGCGGCCTCACTATAGCGAAATCTACCTACTATAGATCCACTGACCGTTATTGACTGCCACTATAGTGGCCCCATGGTAGTGGCCTAACTCTCTCTAGAGTGGGGTAGGTGAGGCAAAAACTTAGGATTTTTCCTGTTTTTGCCATTTTCATAACACAATACTCAGATTTTGACATCCCAGACTAACCCCTTTAGGTTATGTGCTATATCTAGATCTCTGCTAACCCAAATTTCATTCAAAAAGTTTCTATGGGATACTTTGTCCCTCACATACCATGATATCACCTTAATTTCATCAAACAGTATGCCTCGAGACATCAAATATCTCTAAACCACACAATGCTAGATTTGTAGTGGAACCCACCCTAGCCTGAGATTTTATCAACTCTCATCCCAGGGAAAACTCGACTCGGGCACTTACACACTAACCAATCTTATAACAAACACATCACAACCAAATACTTACACTATGTTTTTGCCTCGGGACATCTACTTTATGACTCTTTTTCACACCTCCATGATCAACGCATAAGAATAGATCATCTAGAGTACAACGCCAACCAACATATCACTATGGGTATTATTAAAAAATAAATTCTCCACCATAACTCACATATGTTTATTCGACCCTCAACAATCAATCATTTATACACAACTAACTTTTTAGTTACCACCATGATAAATGGCAATTTTGCCACTTATTTGTATCTCTTTTCTTATAATTTTGTGTTGTTAACTGATAATATGATGCTAATTCTTGTTTGAAAGGTGTTTATTCCAGGTACTTTTGGTTTACAAAGAGTTCTAATGAAAAAAGTGAAATCGAGGCAAAATAGAGCTGAAATAGAGCTAAAACGGACAAGTTTGGAAAACTGGACGAAATTACTCATCGCTATCGTAATAGAGTATGGTATCGTTTGTGACATGGTCAAAGTTAGACACACACAATCACTTGACAAAGCAGTCATGATTGCGGTCAATAAAGAGTCAATGACTCACAACCGCGAGGCTACCTGATCGCTACAACAATGAAAAAAATCATCAGGCGTCAGGGGCAAATATGAAACTTCACAATTTCGACTGTAATTCATACAAAACTTGAATCCCAACCATCTCAACATATATTTTACATATTCCTCAGCCTTGGAGGCTAGGGTTCATAATCCGACACTCTTGGAGTGAAGATTTGGAAGCTTTGTAGTGAATATTTCTTAATCCTTTCTTCATTCCATTGCTTTGTATTGAATATTTGGGTGTATTTAAATTCATACTTAAGTATTTATAGTTAGATAAAATGCAATACGTATGTTTCAAATTTGGATTTTGATTCTATCTCATGCTTTTGTATTAATTAATTACTCTTGATTGATAAATGGGATTTTGACTATCTAATTAATCTCATGCTTTATTGATTTCTATTCTAGTTGAGCTCGAAATAGGAGATTAGAGTGGGACTTACTCTTCTACTTGATAATTCTTGAAAGACCTAAGTGAGGTTAGGAAAGATTAATTTAGCGCAATTCGAGACGTATGACCCATCTAATAGAATTTGTTGCTAGACATAGTTAAATTCTAGTGTAGCTATAGATTGGGACTATTCATGTTGGCACTTGGCTTGTGTTTGAAAGAATATAGCCAAGAAATATTCATTAATCGATTGAAATATGTGGAGGATAATTAAGTTTCCAAGGCTAATTTGCTAATCCGTGATTAATCTTAAGTACTTGATTTAAATACTTTGGATCATTGATAGAAATGATTCCCCATATCATTTTTCTTGTTTCCCATCATTGTAAAAGCCATTGATCACCTTGTTCATATTATATTTGGTTCTACCCGTGTTACGTTTTTAATTACCAACCCCCCCCCCCCAAAAAAAAACAAAACAACATTTGTATCTTTGTTCGGATTTTAGAGAGTTGCTTTTATTTTATACTTTCTTGATTGCTAGTCACATTGTTCCTCTTAGATTTGACTCCGACTCTAAATTGGGTAAATATATTGCTAACTACAGTGTATATTTATTTCTAGGATGTATTTGAGCGTTATCAAAAATGGCGCCGTTGCCGGGGAATAATTTGTCTTATTGAGTTAGTTTGGAATTTTAGCTTACTTGGTTTGATTTGACTTGTGAATATGTGTTAGTGTTTTTCTTTTGTTTCTTGTGTTAGGTAGATTTTTGTTTTTGTTATACTTGTTACTGTGGCATCATGGAATGAAAATAAGTTTGGTGGTTGCAAATCTTATCTTGATGATCCGTGTCCTTATTATGGAGGACCTTAGTTTTGTCAAAATTGTTGAATTTCTCCTGGGAGAGAGGTGTGTGCACCATCTTGATCCTATAGGGAGTATGATTGTTACTTGTATGGTGGTCAAGATGGATGTTGGAGTGATTTTCCTAATTATTGTGCCCCTCCCCTAGTTATGCTAATGAAAATGCTAGTTGTTCGTTTGATTTTGATATGCATCATTATAAAGCAAAGGAAGAGTAACGTGCTAGACACAGAGTTATTAAATCAATGATTCAAACTATCTTTGACCGGGTGACTATCGTGGGTGAGGATATACATCTCTTACACCAATCCATGGAGGCATTTGGAAATAAATGTGAAAAAGAAGAAGACCCTTGTGAAAATTCTAATCTCTCAAATACCATGGATTTGCCTAATCTTCAAAATGAAGTTGTTGAATAAGAGAGTTCAAGCCATGGGGTTGAACCAAAAATGTGTGATGACCATAATGAAAAGCCCCAAAATGAAGAAAAACTTGACAAGAAAGAAATTGTGAGCCAAGAGTGGCTATTGAATCAAGCTCAACTACTTGAAGTCAATAAGGGTCACTTGATAAAATTTTGCTAATGGTGGATGAATCTCTCAAATTGTGTGTTGAGCGATATCAAGTGTGGATTCAAATTGAAATGGCTTCCCAAGATTCGGAAACTGAATTCAATGCAAAAACTGAGGCATGTGATGTTTAATGCCAAATGGTCTTGAATAATAGTGATGAGATGGTTTCCAATGGAGATTTGGTCAAGATTGATGTGGAGGAATTCATAGTGGTTTTCCAAACAACCAAGCCAAAAATAATGCAAGATGCCAAAATTTAAAGAATGATACTAGATTTGCAAAATAAAGCCAATCAAATCCTTTGTGAAGACTCTAGTTCATTTCAGGGTGAGAATGTCAAGAAAGATGTAACTTTGGGAGTGGAGAGCACTAAACCACATTCCAACCATTTTTTGACTTTATGCTTGGTGGATATGATGGAAACTAAAATATCTAAGCAAATGGAGAATTTTGGAGATGAGGAACAAAGTCCCTATATTTTGGAGTTTGTCATCTCAAGAGGGTAAAATGACGTTCCTCACTTGAAGACCAAGAAGTGCAAAATGCAGTGTTTGATAAGCGACCTATTGATCTTATCACCAATTCCCAATGAGCCTAAATGAAATTTTGATAAGAAGTTCGGTAAAATATTCAAGTCTTCCAAATGGCGAGATAGAATTGGTCTCGTTGCTCCCTTACCTTTGTCCCACGTGCCTCAACAAGATTTTAATTTAAAATTAGGCCAAAGATTCAAATCCTCAAAGTGGAGACATAAATAGTGAGGTTTCTTGGGTTGTGCAACGATGTTAAATCAAGCACTTAATGGGAGTCACCCCATCGTTCCCAAAATTTTGCATTTACTTTTGAAATTTAAATTTTTAGAACAACTTAGGATTTTATTTTTGACTAATCCTCAAAATTTTAGAGTTTTTGGAAGTGATTTGAAAGGTTTGGATGCAAAAGGTTGATTGGAATGAAGTTCGGGGTTTTACCACCTTGAAACTAGGAGTTTGAACACTTTTTTTGAGCGTTTGGATCGTCAAAATTGACCTGGGCATCACAAAAATTAACAGAATTTGTCCAGGTCTATGGCCTGTTTTGCTCATCATGGTAGTATGAGTGAGTCTCGCAATCGCGAGTCTTGAATTTTGGTAACCATCACAAACGTGTGACATTATGTCGCGATAGAGATAGCTTAAGAAGCTTAACTCCTCGTGATCGCGTTTGTAGATACATGCAATTGCGTATATGTGGGTCAGGTGAGAAGTTTGAAAAGCTATTCTACAGTCTCTTTTTCATTTGTTTTTCTTCCATGCTTTGTAAGTTCTCTCCTATTCCCCTCAAACCCAAAAAGAAGAGGAGAAGTTGCATTCATAATTTTCCAATTTTCTCTTAAATTTAAAGATCCCTCCTCTCATTAATCTTAAGGTACTTATTCTTCAAAATATCTTTGGAATCAAATTCTAACGTCCCCAAAAATAAGGACCAGGTGGTGGATGTGACTTCTATGATCAAGAAACCTTCTTCTCACTCAAATGCTTGAAACTGTATGTCCGCCTCTTGACCAAAAATTTCACAAGGGAAAGAGGAATCCTTTTAGAGAAGCTCCAAACCCTATGACATGATTTTCATGGGAGACTGGTTGGTAGCAGCTGGATGAGTTTCGTCGAACATCCAATTGAGGCAAATTTGTAAATTGTGAGAGAGTTCTATGCTAATACCACATAGATAGACTTTGCCAATGATTTGATCGTGACAGTCCGGGGAAAGAAAGTAAGGTTTGACCTTTCTGTGATCAATGATTACTATAATCTTCCTAATGCAGAAAATGAGTTGTATAAGGCAAGAGTGGAAGAAGTGGGGCATGAGTAGTATGTTAGACATTTGCACGGTGGACACATGCCTAAGTGGATAGCCAACAACACATGGGTTGATTCTTCAAATTTCACTATTGAATCCAAATCTTAGCTTTCAATCATTTGTGCCCACATAATTCCTTCCAAGAATGAGACAAATGTCTTAATGGATCGAGCTAAGATCATTTGTACTATTATGGAAGGAATACAAGTTAATGTCGTGGATATCATTGTGCAACAAATTCAGGATGTGGTTATTGAGGAGTCTAAGAGTGTGTACTTTCCTTCCTTGATCACATGGTTATGCAAAGAGGTTGATGTTGAAAGGAGGGGTAGTAACCGTATGAAGGGTTCGAAAATAAAGATTCATCCTTTGAAGAAAAAGGGGCTAGGAAATGTTCTTAATAAGAGGAAGATTGATATGAATTCACCAACATTCAGCACTTTCACCATATCCAATGTGAGTCTTGATCCAGCTAGAGATTCAGTGTCCATTGAGCCACTTCAACCTGGACCCCCCGCACTTCGATATATATCCAGACAGGTGCATAGTATGGATGCCCAGATTCGGAAGCTCATAGCTAGCCTTTCCACAGGACCAGGAGAGAGTTCCTCCTCTCATTCGGCGCCTAATGCATTTAGTTTTTCTACCATAGCTCATGACCAGTAATAAATCAAAGAAAGGTTGTGAAAGTGGAGCGAAGGCAAAAGAAGATGAATGAGCATGAGAAAAAGAAAACTAAGTTCTTTAACAAGATGATGAGCACTCTCCAAAAGTTTTGTAGTTTCGAGAATGATGATGGTGAGGAAGATGAGGATGAGGACGACTATGTATTAAAGGATCCCAACAGTTCTAGTTCTGATTGATACACTTTCCAAGGAGCCCCCTTTATCTCTTTATGATTTGATGTTGTGTAGTGAAGACACTACAAATTCTTTAGTTGAGGGTGGTTTGTATTGATACTTATGCCCTTTTCGAGTTTATATTTGTATTTTATTCTATTTTGATGCATTTGTGCCCTTGTCGGGCTTGACCATTACTTTGTGCTTTATTATATACCCTCACCAGGATTGACATTATTATGTCCTTGTCGGGCTTTTCATTCTTATATGGATATCTTATGTACTTTCCAGGCTCGATTTTTATGGTTATGGATTTTGTACGCCCTTGTCGGGCTTGAGCATAATTTTGATTTTGCTGGATTAGTCGTGTCTTTTGTTTGATTTTTTGATTAGTCTCTTTACCTTTTTAGCTTTTAGTTGTTTTCCTTTTGATTGTTGCTTTTGGGTAAACTTTCCCCAATGATAGATTGAGTGACGACATTCTTAAGGGAGAATCATTGTGTTTGGGTGTTGGTGTCATTTGTGCAGGGTAAGTCTGAGTACCTATAGCCAAGCTGAATTGGGATTTGTGATTGTTGTATGGTGAAGTTTGAGTAGCCGTGGCATTATTTCCGTAGTTAGAGTCAAAACATTAGATTGTGGCTTGCTTGGTGCTAATAGAGTTAGTCTTGCATTGTGAAATGTGAAATGAGCTTACCCCTCCAAATTTTTTAATAAAAACAAGTGCATGGAAGTGAATGATGTTTGTGACAATGCTTTTGCAACACCCCGTACATTTCCAACCCTACTTGATTGGTGATCCAGGGTGTATTTATATGCCTTATTGCCAACTTTGAACCATGTTTACCTTAGTTTTGAGAGAAATAAGTACGTATTTTGTATTGTTTTTGATGGACTATTGATATTGTGCTAATGTCCGCAAAGAAAAGTCGAAGAAAGGAAAAAAATTGGAGTTTAAGTGTCAGGCGAGCCAGGCAGCGTGCCGGGCCGCTTTTGCCAAATTTTTTCTCCGACCACCAGTCTATAAATAGGGCTCTTGGGTTATTGTATAATTAATCCTGTAACACCCCGTACATTTCCGACCCTACTTGATTGGTTATCTAGGGCCTATTTATATGCCTTATTGCCAACTTTGAACCATGTTTACCTTGGTTTTGAGAGCAATAAGTACGTATTTTGTATTGTTTTTGATGGACTATAGATATTGTGCTAAAGCCCGCAAAGAAAAGTCGAAGAAAGGAAGAAAATCAAAGTTTAAGTGTCAGGCGCGCCAGGCAACGTGCCGGGCCGCTTTTGCCAAATTTTTTCTCTGACCACCAGTCTATAAATAGGGCTCTTGGGTTATTGTATAATTAATCCTGTAACACCCCGTACATTTCCGACCATACTTGATTGGTGATCTAGGGCCTATTTATATGCCTTATTGCCAACTTTGAACCATGTTTACCTTGGTTTTGAGAGCAATAAGTACGTATTTTATATTGTTTTTGATGGACTATTGATATTGTGCTAAAGTCCGCAAATTAAGACATGAGTGGCTAAAATCGCTTATTCTTGGGGTTGAGGCTACGAACATGAATCTCGTAAGTTGAATAATGTATTAACATTTATGAAAATATTTAAACATGAGATTGTTGAGGTATTATCCATTAAATTTTGTGGGTTGAATTAGTCTTGTTCCATTGGGCTAAATTGAGGCACATGGCCCAAATGGGGCAAATGACCCATTCTTGTGTTGACCAAGTAAACATGACATTTAATGACCAAAAATTGGCTAAGGATGATTTGAGGGACTATATAAAGGCACAAAATCAGATTTTTTATTCATTACAACTCACATGCAATTTCTAGACTTTTCCCAAAAACATATTTTTTTCTTTATTCTCAAACCCTACGTCATCACTCCTTTGGACAAGATCACTCTTTCACAAGCTTGGGTAAGTGTTTATTCTTGTGATTTAATATATTATATGCATGAGAGATGATGTATATCATGATGGTTATATCTAAAAGTGTTGAGTAGTGCACTTTTACTTTTTGCTAAAAGATGTGTCATCTATGTGACTTGAACTTGAAAGGAGACTTGAGGTTTTGATGGAACTGAATGGTGTGGATAAAGTATCAACATGTATTGTGTGTTTATGTCCTTAACTTTCTTTTTCTATGTGTATAACTTGTGGGATCGTTGTTATGAAACGTATTGAGGTGACTTGATGGAGTAATTGTGATGTAGTGTTAATGAGGGAGCGTAAAGGATAAATTTGGTTTGAAATGCTATTGGTTTATGAGGTCTTGGTCAATGTATGGAATGTTGTGGTATTGTTGGTATGAAAATGCCGTGAATTGTATTGTAAATGGTGAAATTACGTTATAGGGCAATCATGTAACTCATTGTCGTCTTATGCACTTGTAAGGTAGTTACTTGTTAACGTGAGCTCCGTTATGTACTTGTGTTGTAGAGTAAAACATAAGGAAGGAGATGGATTATTGAATTCACATATAGGAATTTGTATTCATATTGGGAAGATAAGGTATGTAAGGTTACTCTTTCCGTATCCTTCTGCAACATATATTGTTCACATTGACATTGTACTTGTTCCATTCCGAAATGTCCAAAGGTATATATTTTTAGGTTGTCATCTAGTATTACTCACAGGACCAATTGTGATTCACATGTCTCATGTTCATTGACTAATGTTTCAAAGTTCCAACAATGTACAATCACTAGTGTATCACTCTTCTAATGAACGAATGAAGTAATGTATAATTGTTTGTATATTCTTGAGTGGCATCCCAGGGGTGGAATAAACACCTAGCTTGGGTCAATCCTAATATCATGGGTGGTATCCCAGGGGTTTAAATACCTAGTATGGGTCGATCCCAATATCACAGTAACATCCCAGGGGCGATAGAAAAGCCTAGCATGGGTTATCATAGTAACATCCCAGGGGCGACAGAAAAGCCTACCATGGGTTATCACTGTAACATCCCAGGGGCGACAGAAAAGCCTAGCATGGGTTAATCACATCCTAGGGGTTAAAATACCAAGCATGGGTTATCCTCTTTTACCACTGATCAGTTGGTCATTTGTTTATTATATGCTTTATAATTTCTTAAATCAAAGAAGGATAGCGTTAATTAATGGACGATAATGATGAACGAACATTAAGGCAAAGAAAGTAATGAATATAACATACATGGTTCCAAACACATACAGAACGATGGGTTATCCATATTGACTATTCCCTTATATTTGATTCCATTGATGTTCTTATGTATGATGCAGTTTCTTATGGCCTTTCATACTCAGTACATTCTTCGTACTGACGTCCTTTGGGGGACTTACCTTACTTGTCGCAGGCACAGGTGCTAGTAGACCTCCACAGTAGGTTGTGAGTCATCTACTGATCATTGGTGAGATCCAGTTCGGTTTGGGGCTTTCCGAGTCACATGTGTACATATTGGTTTTTGTATAGTATGGATGTTGTATAAAGTGGGGACTTGTCCCGACTTTAGGTTGGTTATGTATATGCATCTGTTAGAGGCTTTGTAGACGTACGTGGTGAGATGAATGAAAGAATTTATGTCCATTTTGACTTAACAACAAAGTTTCATCTATGTATATATCACATGTTTTCCATGACTTCTGCCATTAGCACCTTGTATATAGACGTGATAGTGATGTTCCTTGAGTGACATTCATATGAATGTAAATGAATGAAGATTGGTTGTCTCGGGCCTTATCGGCTTCGGGTGTCAGTCCGCCCTGTGGGAATTTGAGGCGTGACAAAAGTGGTATAAGAGCAGGTCATCCTAGGGTGTCTACAAAGCTGTGTCTGAGTAGAGTCTTGCTTATGGATGTGTTGTGAACCACATTTATAAGTAGAAGGCTACGGGACATTTAGGAGTTGTTTCTTTTCTTCATTTCTAAATCGTGCAATAGAGCCAATGTTGTAAGTGGAATCGTATCTAACCATTGGAATTGGTTTTCTTTATTATAGTACAATGCCGATTACAAGATGAGGTAGGGGCAAAGGTAAGTAGGTAGATATGATTACCGGTGAAGGAACGAGTAAATCACCACCTGACCAAGCTAGTCAAGGTGGCACTGAACAGGAGTTTGCATCGCGGGCTCCTTCTACTCTTCCATTTCCGGAAGAGCTAAGAGGTAGAGAAGTACCTGCAGAACCGCCTATGAATGCCACTGAACAAGATTTAAGAAATGCAGTGCATATGTTGACTCAGATAGTTGATGCACAAACTCAGGGACGAGCTGGTCCAGCGACGAGTGAGGATGACGCGGCTAGAGTAGCTAGTCGGCGGACACAGGATTTTCTAAAATTATACCCTCAGAGGATCTTCTAGGTTTACCTCCAGAACGAGAAGTAGAGTTTGGTATTGATGTAATTCCAGGCATTCAGCCTATCTCTATTCCTCCGTATAGAATGGCTCCAGCAGAATTGCTAGAATTGAAGGTGCAATTAAAAGACTTGTTGGACAAGGGATACATAAGGCCTAGTATGTCCCAGTGGGGTGCACTAGTATTATTTGTATGGAAGAAATATGGCACATTGAGAATGTGTATTGACTATCGGCAATTGAATAAGGTATAGATCAAGAACAAACATCCCCTCTCCAGAATTGACGATTTGTTTGATAAGTTACAGGGTGCCAAATGTTTTTCAAAGATTGATTTGAGATCGGGTTACCATCAAGTCAGAGTTAGAGAAAAAGATATACCCAAGACAGCTTTTCGAACACGGTATGGCTATTATGAATTTTTAGTTATGTAGTTTGGACTAACAAATGCACTAGCTGTTTTTATGGATTTGATGAATAGGGTGTTTAAGCAATTTCTAGACGTGTTCATGACAGTGTTTATAGATGACATCCTTGTTTATTCAAGATCACAAGAGGACCATGCTAATCACTTACGACAAGTGTTACAAATTCTTCGTGAGCGTAAGTTATATGCAAATTTTTTTAAATGTGAATTTTTGTTAAAATCTGTAGCATTCTTGGGTCACATTGTGTCAGATGAAGGAATTCAGGTTGATACGCAAAAGATTGAAGCAGTGAAAAATTGGCCAAGGCCTACGACGCCAACGAAAATTCGTAGCTTCCTTGGGTTGGCAGGTTATTATCAAATGTTTGTTGAAGGGTTTTCTTCCATTGCTTCACCTTTAATGAAGCTAACACACAAGACAATCAAGTTTCAGTGGAATGATGCATGTGAGAAAAGTTTACAAGAGTTGAAAGATAAATTAACTTCCACACCCGTATTAGTACTTTCGGAAGGCACAGAAGGGTATGCAGTATGTTGTGATGCATTCGGAGTTGGCCTAGGATGTGTATTGATGCAGCACGATAATGTAATAGCATATTCCTCTTGACAGTTGCGGCCACATGAGAGAAACTATCCCACACATGATCTTGAGTTAGCAGTTGTGGTATTTGCTTTAAAGCTATGGAGCCATTATTTTTATGGAGTTCATGTTGACATCTACACTGATCACAAAAGTTTACAATATATCTTTAAGTAGAAGGATTTAAATCTGAGGCAGCGGAGGTGGATTGAACTATTGAAAGACTATGATATTGATATCCTATATCATCCAGGAAAAGCAAATGTGGTAGCTATGCCTTCAGCCGCAAGGCAATAGGAGGCACTAGTGGCCAGTGGACGAAAAAACAAGAACTAGTCAAAGATCTACATCAACTAGCCAGCTTGGGAGTTCATTTTCTTGAATCTCTAGATGAAGGGGTTATTGTGCAAAATGCAGCAGAATCTTCATTAGTAGCTGAGGTGAAAGAGAAGCAGTATGTGGAATCTATTTTATTTCAGCGGAAGGAGAATGTACAACAGGGTCTGACTAAGGCATTTGATCTTATACAGGAAGGAGTACTTTAATGCCAAGGTAGATTATGTATACCGGATGTAAATGAGCTGAGGAGACGAATTATGGCAGAGGCGCATCATTAACGATATTCAATTCATAAGGGAGCTACCAAAATGTACCATGATTTGAAAGAAATGTATTGGTGGGGAAACATGAAGAAGAACATTGCAGAATTTGTAGCTCAATGCCCGAATTGTCAAAAAGTAAAAGTAGAGCATCAGAAACCTGGAGGTTATATGCAATGTATCAATCTTCCAGTCTGTAAATGGGACATGATTAACATGGATTTCATCACAGGTTTGCCTCATACACTGCAGAAATTTAATTCCATATGGGTAATAGTTGACAGGCTTACCAAGTCAACGCATTTCCTACCAGTCAAGATGACCTATACAGCTGAAGATTATGCAAGGTTGTATGTTAAAGAGATAGTCCGACTACACGGTATTCCAATCTCTATTATATCAAACAGGGGAGCTCAATTTACTGCATATTTTTGGAGATCTTTTCAGAGGAGTTTGGGAACCCAAGTGAATTTGAGTACGGCTTTTCATCCTCAGACAGATGGAAAAGCAGAACGTACTATCCAAATACTTGAAGATGTGCTACGAGCAAACACGTTGGACTTTAAAGGTAGTTGGTATGATCATCTACCTTTTATTGAATTTGCTTACAATAATAGCTATCATTCAAGTATCAAAAAGGAACCTTATGAAGCTTTATACGGAAGGAAGTGTAGATCACAAATTGGATGGTTTGAAGCGGTTGAAGTTGCTTTACTTGGGCCGGATCTTGTTCATCAAGCTATGGACAAAGTTAAAGTGATCCAACAGCGGCTACAAACGGCACTAAGTCGATACAAGTCATATGCCAATGTTAGAAGAAGAGGGCTCGAATTTGCCATAGGTGATTGGGTATTCTTGAAGGTGTCACCAATGAAAGGGGTAATGATATTTGGAAAGAAAGGAAAGTTGAGTCCACGTTATATAGGTCCATATGAAATTGTCCTAAGATTTGGGCAAGTTGCGTATGAATTAGCATTACCCCAAGAACTCTCCACAATTCATCCAGTATTTTATGTTTCGATGCTTCAAAAGTGCATAAGATATCCATCTCGTATTGCTCCCATTGAAGATGTACAAGTTACGGAGGATCTCACCTATGATGAGATACCTATTGTTATTCTGGATAGACAAGTGAAGAGGTTAAGGAATAAAGACGTAGCTTCCGTAAAGGTACTTTGGAGAAATCAGCAAGTAGAAGAGATCACATGGGAAACTGAAGAAATGATGAAGTCAAAGTACCCGTATTTGTTTCACAAGGAAGAAACCGTGTAAAGTGCGGAAGGGTAGAAATAACAAGTAAGTATCTATAAGCATTATGTGTATATGTATATATGCTAACATAAAGGTGCATTTGTTGTAAAAGGGAAGATGTTATTAACATTCGAGGAAGGATGTAACACCCCGTACATTTCTGACCCTACTTGATTGGTGATCTAGGGCCTATTTATATGCCTTATTGCCAACTTTGAACCCTGTTTACCTTGGTTTTGAGAGCAATAAGTACGTATTTTGCATTTTTTTGATGGACTAATGATATTGTGCTAAAGTCCACAAAGAAAAGTCGAAGAAAGGAAGAAAATCAAAGTTTAAGTGTCAGGCGCGCCAGGCAGCGTGCCGGGCCACTTTTGACAAATTTTTTTACGGCATGGGCAGCAGGGGGGCGCGCAAGGTAGCGTGCCGGGCCACTTTTTGCCAAATTTTTTCTCTGACCACCACTCTATCAATAGGGCTCTTGAGTTATTGTATCACTAACCCATCTTGGTAGTACTACTCTTGGGCGATTTTGGTATCCAAATTAGGGTTAATTCCTCTTCCTTTTTATTTTTATTTCTTTTTTTATAATTTATGTTAAATTAAGCCATAAGTGGCTAAAATCACTTATTCTTGGGGTTGAAGCTATGAACATGAATCTCGTGAGTTGAATATTGTCTTAACATTTATGGAAATATTTACACATGAGATTGTTGGGGTATTATACATTAAATTTGGTGGGATGAATTAGTCTTGTGCCATTAGGCTCAATTGAGGCTCAAAATTTACAACAAAAGACATGGCCCAAATGGGGCAAATGACCCATTTTTGTGTTGACCAAGTAAACATGGCATTTAATGACCAAGAATTGGCTAAGGATGACTTGAGGGACTATATAAAGTCAAAAAATCATATTTTTTATTCATTACAACTCACATGCAATTTCTAGACTTTTCCCCAAAAGATATTTTTTTCTCTACTCTCAAACCCTAAGTCATCACTCCTTTGGACAAGATAACTCTTTTACAAGCTTGGGTAAGTGTTTATTCTTGTGATTTAATATATTATATGCATGAGAGATGGTGTATATCATGATGGTTATGTCTAAAAGTGTTGAGTAGTGCACTTTTACTTTTTGTTAAAAGATGTGTCATCTATGTGACTTGAACTTGAAAGGAGACTTGAGGTTTTTATGGAAATGAATCGTGTGGATGAAATATCAACATGTATGGTGAGGTTATGTCCTTAACTTTCCTTTTATATGTGTATAACATGTGGGATTGTTGTTATGAAACCTATTGAGGTGATTTAATGGAGTAATTGTGACGTAGTGTTAATGAGGGAGCGTAAAGGATAAATTTGGTGTGAAATGCTATTGGTTTATGATGTCTTGGTCATTGTATGGAATGTTGTGGTATTGTTCGTATGAAAATTCCGTGAATTGTATTGTAAAGGGTGAAATTACGTTATAGGGCAATCATGTAACTCATTGTCGTCTTATGCACTTGTAAGGTAGTTACTTGTTAACGTGAGCTCCGTTATGTACTTGTGTTGTAGAGTAAAACGTAAGGAAGGAGCTGGATTATTGAATTCACATATAGGAATTTGTATTCATATTGGGAAGATAAGGTATGTAAGGTTACTCTTTCCGTATCCTTCTGCAACATATATTGTTCACATTGACACTGTACTTGTTCCATTCCGAAATGTCCAAAGGTATCTCATTTTAGGTTGTCATATAGTATTACTCATAGGACCAATTGTGATTTACAAGTCTCATGTTCATTGACTAATTTTTCAAAGTTCCAATAATGTACAATCACCAATGTATCACTCTTCTAATGAATAAATGAAGTAATGTATAATTGTTTGTATATTCTTGAGTGGCATCCCAGGGGTGGAATAAACACCTAGCTTGGGTCAATCCTAATATCATGGGTGGTATCCCACGGGTGAAAATACATAGCATGGGTCGATCCCAATATCACAATAACATCCCAGGGGCGACAGAAAAGCCTAGCATGGGTTATCATAGTAACATCCCAAGGGCGACATAAAAGCCTAGCATGGGTTATCACAGTAACATCACAGGGGTGACAGAAAAGCCTAGCATGGGTTAATCACATACCAGGGTTTAAAATACCTTGCATGGGTTATCCTCTTTTACCATTGATCAGTTGGTCATTTGTTTATCATATGCTTTATAATTTCTTAAAGCAAAGAAGGATAACGTTAAGTAATGGACTATAATGATGAACGAACGTAAATGCAAAGAATGTAATGAATATAACGTACATGGTTACAAACACATACAGAATGATGGGTTATCCATATTGACTATTCTCTTATATTTGATTCCATTGATGTTCTTATGTATGATCTAGTTTCTTATGGCCTTTCATACTCAGTACATTCTTTGTACTAACATCCCTTGGGGGACTTACCTTACTTGCTGCAGGCACAGGTGCTAGTATACCTCCACAGTAGGTTGCGAGTCATCTACTGATCATTGGTGAGATCCAGTTCGGTTCGGGGCTTTTCGAGTCACATGTGTACATATTGGTTTTGGTACATTATGGATGTTGTATAAAGCAGGGACTTGTCCCGACTTTAGGTTGGGTATGTATATGTATCTGTTAGAGGCTTTGTAGATGTACGTGGTGAGATGAATGAAAGAATGTATGTCCATTTTGACTTGGTGGCCCTTCATCTATGTATATATCAAATGTTTTCCATGACTTTCGCCATTAGCATCTTATATCTATACGTGATAGTGATATTCCTTGAGTGACATGCATACGAATGTACATGAATGAAGATTGGTTTTCTCGGGCCTTACCGGCTTCGGGTGCCAGTCCGCCCCATTGGAATTCGAGGCGTGAGAAATCCATCTTGGTAGGACTACTCTTGGGCGATTTTGGCATCCAAATTAGGGTTAATTCTTCTTTCTTTTTTCATAATTTATGCTAAATTAAGCCATAAGTGGCTAAAATCGCTTATTCTTGGGGTTGAGGCTACGAACATGAATCTCGTGGGTTAAATATTGTCTTAACATTCATGGAATTCTTTAAGCATGAGATAGTTGGTGGATCATGCATTAAATTTGTTGGGCTAAATTAATCTTGTGCAATTGGACTCAATTGAGGCCCAAAAATCAAACAAAAGACATGGCCCAAATGGGGCAAATAACCCATTCTTGTGTTGACCAAGTAAACATGGCATTTAATGACCAAGAATTGGCTAACGCTGACTTGAGGGACTATATAAAGATAAAAAATCAGATTTTCATTCATTACAACTCACATGCAATTTCTAGACTTTTCCACCAAAAATATATTTTTCTCTCTACTCTCAAACCCTAAGGCAACCATCTCTTGTGGACAAGATCATCACTTTGCAAGCTTGGGTAAGTGTTTATCCTTGTGATTTAATATCTTATATGCATGAGAGATTGTGTAGATCATGATGGTTATGTCTAAAGGTGTTGACTAGTGCACTTTTATTTTTTTGCTAAAAGATGTGTCATCTATGTGACTTGAACTTGAAAGGAGACTTGAGGTTTTGATGGAATTGAATGGTGTGGATGACATATCAACATGTAAGATGTGGTTATGTCCTTAACTTGTTTTTTATTCTATGTGTATAAGTTGTGGGATTGTTGTTATGGAACGTATTGAGGTGACTTGATGGAGTAATTATGACGTAGTGTTAATGAGGAAGCATAAAGGATAAATTTGGTGTGAAGTGCTATTGGTTTATGATGTCTTGGTCAATGTGTGGAATGTTGTGGTATGGTTGGTATGACAATGCCGTGAATTGTATTGTAAAGGGTGAAATGACGTTATAGGGAAATCATGTAACTCATTGTCGTCTTATGCACTTGTATGGTAGTTAGTTGTTAACGTGAGCTTCGTTATGTACTTGCGTTGTAGAGTAAAACGTAAGGAAGGAGCTGGATTATTGTATTCACATATAGGACTGTGTATTCATATTGGGAAGATAAGGTAAGTAAGGTTACACTTTCCATATCCTTCTGCAACACATATTGTTCACATTGACATTGTACTTGTTCCATTCCGAAATGTCCAAAGGTTTTTCATTTCAGGTTGTTATATAGTATTACCCACAAAACCAATTCTGATTCACATGTCTGATGGTTCATTGACTAATGTTTCAAAGATCCAATAATGTACAATCACCAATGTATCACTCTTATAATGAAAGGAAGAAGTAATGTATAATTGTTTGTATATTCTTGAGTGGCATCCCAGGGGTGGAATAAACACCTAGCTTGGGTCAATCCTAATATCATGGGTGGTATCCCAGGGGTTCAAATACCTTGCATGGGTCGATCCCAATATCATAGTAACATTCCAGGGGCGATAGAAAAGCCTAGCATGGGTTATCATTGTAACATCCCAGGGGCGACAGAAAAACCTAGCATGGGTTATCACAGTAACATCCCAGGGGCGACAGAAAAGACTTGCATGGGTTAATCTCATCCCAGGGGTTAAAATACCTAGCTTGGGTAATCCTCTTTCACCACTGATCAGTTGGTCATTACAATTTCTTAATGCAAAGAAGGATAAAGTTAAGTAATGAACGAGAATGATGAATGAACGTAAAGGCAAAGAAGTAATGAATATAACGTACATGGTTCCTCACATATAGAACGATAGTATATCCATATTGACTATTCTCTTTGATTTGATTCCATTGATGTTCTTATGTATGATACAGTTCTGATAGCCTTACATACTCAGTACATTCTTCGTACTGACGTCCCTTGGGGGACTTACCTTACTTGCTGCAGGCATACGTGCTAGTAGACCTCCAGAGTAGGTTACGGATCATTTGCCGATCATTGGTGAGATCCATTTGGTTCGGGGCTTTCTAAGTTACATGTGTACATTTGTTTTGGTATTATAAATATTGTATAAAGCGGGGACTTGTCCCGACTTTAGGTTGGTTATGTCCCGGTATCTGTAGAGGCATTGTAGATATTGTGGAACAAATGAAGGAAATGTAAGGAACATTTGCTTTTGCCTTGATGGACCTAACGGCCAGGTTTCATATATATATGATATATTTTCCATGACTTCCGCCATTGGCATCTTATATCTCTATGTGATGGTGATGCTTATTCAGTGGCATGCATATGAGTGTATATGAATGAAGATTGGTTCTCCCGGGCTTTAACGACTTTCTGTGCCAGTCCGCCTCATTGGAATTCGAGGCGTGACAAAAGTGGTATCAGAGCAGGGTCGTCCTAAGGGTGTCTATAAAGTCGTGTCTGAGTAGAGTCTTGATTATAGATGTGTTGTTCTCCACATTTATAAGTACGAGGCTATGGGACATTTAGGAGTTGTTTTTTTCTTCATTCTAGATCGTGCAATAGAGCCAATGTTGTAAGTGGAATCGTATCTGACCATTGGAATTGGTTTTCTTGTTTATAGTAAAATGCCGATTACAAGACGAGGTAGAGGCAAAGGTAAGCAGGTAGATATGCTTTCTGGTAAAGGAACGAGTAAATCACCACCTGACCAATCTAGTCAAGGTAGGGCTGACACTGAAATTGCATCGCGGTCTTCTTCTACTTTTCCAGCTCCGGAAGAGCCAAGAGGTAGAGAAATACCCGCAGAATAGCCTATGAATGCCATGAACAGGATTTAAGAAATGCAGTGCATATGTTGACTCACATAGTTGCTGCACAAACTCAGGGACGAGCTGGTCCAACAACAAGTGAGGATGACGCGACTAGAGTAGCTAGTCGGCGGACACGGGATTTTCTGAAATTATACCCTCCCATACTCACTGGGGTCAGATCCGAAAGAAGATCCACAGGACTTCATGGACCAAATTCAAAGGGCTCTAGATGTTATGCACGTGGCTTTTATAGAAACAGTTGAACTTGTGGCCTATAGATTGAAAGGTGAAGCTATATTATGGTATGAAGACTGGAAAAGATCGAGGAGTATTGATGTACTTCCAGCTGATTGGGAGGAATTCAAAAAGACCTTTCTTGATCACTACCTCCCATATGAGATTCGGGAGGCACGTCTAGACCAGTTTCTAAATCTTCGTCAAGGGAATATGAGCGTCTGAGAGTACAGCCTGCAGTTTAACTCTTTGGCCAGATATGCTCCACTTGTGGTAGCCACTATGACAGACAGAGTCCATTGATATGTGGACAGATTGGAGCCATATTTGGTAAGGAAATGCACTATTGCTGCTTTGAATAGAGATATCGATATAGCCAGAATACAAGCTTTCGCACAGAAGATGGAAAACCAGAGGCAAAGAAGAAGGGTACACGAATTTGAAAGAGGGTCGTCAAAGAAGGCTAGACCTATGGGACAGTCTATGGTGTCTCAAGGAGAATCTAGGCCTTGAATATTTCCTAGACCGCCTTCACCATCATTTTTTTCCCCTACAGTAGGTACTTCATCCCAATTCTAGGGATTTAGAAACAACCATTTTGGGCAGAGTAGTGGGCTTCAAGGGTCACAGACAGCAGGATTTTCTCGTCAGCCGTGTCAGAGTTGCGGAAGATATCATTTAGGTGAATGCCGATTGGGGGCAAATTTTTGTTTTTGGTGTGGTACGACGGGGCTTGTTGGTGTGGTACGACGGGGCACATAATGCGAGAATGCCCACAAAGGGGAGCAGGTGGTATAGCACAACCTACGGGCTCAACTGTTGCATCATCATCATCGGTTCCTTACCTAGGTAGAGGAGTGAAGCCTATTGGGCATGGTAGAGGTGCTAGAGGAGTATCTAGTTCCAGTGGAGCCAAGAATCGCACCTATGCTCTAGTGGACCGACAGAATTCGGAGGCATCTCCTGATATAGTCACAGGTACATTATCCATATTTTCGCATAATGTATATGCATTGATTAATCCGGGTTCTACATTATCATATGTTACTCCATTGATTGTTGCAAAATTTGAATGAACAATGGAATTATTAATTAAGTCAATTGAAGTATCTACACCTGTTGGTGAATCTATTGTTGCAAAAAGAGTATATCATAACTGTGTAGTAACTGTGTGTGATCATGATACTTTGGCTGATCTTATTGAACTGGAAATGGTGGATTTTGATGTTATAATGGGTATGGATTGGTTGGCTTCTTGTTATGCCACGATAGATTGCCGAGCTAAGAATGTACATTTTCATTTTCCACAAACGAATGTTCTGGAATGGAAGGGTAATGTAGGGGCACCGAGAGGAAAATTTATTTCCTATCTTAAATCAAGGAAAATGATAGACAAGGGGTACATATGCTACTTAGTAAGAGTGAAAGATACTGATGTGGAACCACTAACTCCTCAGTCGGTTCCAGTGGTCAATGAATTCCTCGATGTATTTCCTGATGATCTTCCAGGTTTGCCCCCAGAACGGGAAGTAGAGTTTGGTATTGATGTGATTCCAGGAACTCAGCCTATCTCTATTCCCCCGTATAGAATGACTCCAGCAGAATTGCGAGAATTAAAGGAGCAATTAAAAGATTTGCTGGACAAGGGATTCATAAGGCCTAGTATGTCCCCATGAGGTGCACCAGTATTATTTGTACGAAAGAAAGATGGCACATTGAGAATATGTATTGACAATCGGCAATTGAATAAAGTAACGATCAAGAACAAATATCCCCTCCCCAGAATTGATGATTTGTTTGATAAGATACAGGGTGCCAAATGTTTTTCAAAGATTGACTTGAGATCGGGTTACCATCAAGTCAAAGTTAGAGAAAAAGATATACCCAAGACAGCTTACCGAACACGGTATGGCTATTATGAATTTTTAGTTATGTCGTTTGAAATAACAAATGCACCAACATTTTTCATGGATTTGATGAATAGGGTGTTGAAGCCATTTCTAGACATGTTCATGATGATGTTTATAGATGACATCCTTGTTTATTCAAGATCACAAGAGGACCATGCCAATCACTTACGACAAGTGTTACAAATTCTTCGTGAGCGTAAGTTGTATGCAAAGTTCTCTAAATGTGAATTTTGGTTAAAATCCGTAGCATTCTTGGGTCACATTATGAATTAATTCAGGTTGATACGCAAAAGATTGAAGCAGTGAAAAATTATCCACGGCCTACGACGCCCATGGAAATTCGTAGCTTCCTTGGGTTGGTAGGTTATTATCAAAGGTTTGTTGAAGGGTTTTTTTCCATTGCTGCACCTTTAACGAAGCTAACACACAAGACAATCAAGTTTCAGTGGAATGATGCATGTGAGAAAAGTTTACAAGAGTTGAAAGATAAATTAACTTCCACACCCGTATTAGTACTTTCGAAAGGCACAGAAGGGTATGCAATATGTTGTGATGCATTCGGAGTTGGCCTAGGATGTGTATTGATGCAGCACGATAATGTAATAGCATATTCCTCTTGACAGTTGCGGCCACATGAGAGAAACTATCCCACACATGATCTTGAGTTAGCAGTTGTGGTATTTGCTTTAAAGATATGGAGCCATTATTTTTATGGAGTTCATGTTGACATCTACACTAATCACAAAAGTTTATAATATATCTTTAAGTAGAAGGATTTAAATCTGAGGCAGCGGAGGTGGCTTGAACTATTGAAAGACTATGATATTGATATCCTATATCATCCAGGAAAAGCAAATGTGGTAGCTATGCCTTAAGCCGCAAGGCAATAGGAGGCACTAGTGGCCAGTGGACGGAAAAACAAGAACTAGTCAAAGATCTACATCAACTAGCCAGCTTGGGAGTTCGTTTTCTTGAATCTCTAGATGAAGGGGTTATTGTGCAAAATGCAGCAGAATTTTCATTAGTAGCTGAGGTGAAAGAGAAGCAGTATGTGGATTCTATTTTATTGCAGCTGAAGGAGAATGTACAACAGGGTATGACTAAGGCATTTGATCTTATGCAGGAAGGAGTACTTTAATGCCAAGGTAGATTATGTATACCGGATGTAAATGAGCTGAGGAGACGAATTATGGCAGAGGCGCATCATTAATGATATTCAATTCATCAGGGAGCTACCAAAATGTACCATGATTTGAAAGAAATGTATTGGTGGGGAAACATGAAGAAGAACATTGCAGAATTTGTAGTTCAATGCCTGAATTGTCAACAAGTAAAAGTAGAGCATCAGAAACCTGGAGGTTATATGCAATGTGTTAGTCTTCCAGTCTGGAAATGGGACATGATTAACATGGATTTCATCACAGGTTTGCCTCATACACTGTGGAAATTTAATTCCATATGGGTAATAGTTGACAGGCTTACCAAGTCAGCACATTTCCTACCAGTCAAGACCACCTATACAGCTGAAGATTATGCAAGGTTGTATGTTAAAGAGATAGTCCGACTAGCACGGGATTCCAATCACTATTATATCAGATAGGGGAGCTCAATTTACTACACATTTTTGGAGATCTTTTCAGAGGAGTTTGGGAACCCAAGTGAATTTGAGTACAAATTTTCATCCTCAGATAGATGGACAAGCAGAACGTATTATCCAAACACTTGAAGATATGCTACGAGCATGCACGTTGGACTTTAAAGGTAGTTGGGATGATCATCTACCTCTTATTGAATTTGCCTAAAATAATAGCTATCATTCAAGTATTAAAATGGCACCTTATGAAGCTTTATACGAAAGAAAGTGTAGATCACAAATTGGATGGTTTGAAGCGGGTGAAACTGCTTTACTTGGGCCAGATCTTGTTCATCAAGCTATGGAGAAAGTTAAAGTGATACAACAACGACTACAAACGGCCCAAAGTCGACACAAGTCATATACCAATGTTAGAGGAAGAGGGCTCGAATTTGCCATAGGTGATTGGGTATTCTTGAAGGTGAGACCAATGAAAGGGGTAATGATATTAGGAAAGAAAGGAAAGTTGAGTCCACATTATATAGGTCCATCTGAAATTGTCCGAAGATTTGGGCAAGTTGGGTATGAATTAGCATTACCCCAAGAACTCTACACAGTTCATCCAGTATTTCATGTTTCGATGCTTCAAAAGTGCATAGGAGATCCATCTCGTATCGCTCCCATTGAAGATGTACAAGTTACGGAGGATCTCACCTATGAAGAGATACCTATTGTTATTCTGGATAGACAAATGAAGAGGTTAAGGAATAAAGATGTAGCTTCCATAAAGGTACTTTGGAGAAATAAGCAAGTAGAAGAGATCACATGGGAAGCTAAAGAAATAATGAAGTCGAAGTACCCGTATTTGTTTTACACGGAACGAAAAGTTCAAAGTGCGGAAGGGGAGCAATAACAAGTAAGTATCTATAAGCATTATGTGTATATGTATATATGCTAACATAAAGGTGCATTTGTTGTGAATGGGAAGATGTTATTAACATTCGAGGATGAATGTTTCTAAGAGGTGAAGGATGTAAAACCCCGTACATTTTCAACCTTGCTTGATTGGTGATCTAGGGTGTATTTATATGCCTTATCGCCAACTTTGAACCATGTTTACCTTAGTTTTGAGAGCAATAAGTTTATTTTGTATTGTTTTTGATGGACTATTGATATTCTACTAATGTCAGCAAAAAAAAGTTGAAGAAAGGAAAAAAATCAGAGTTTAAGTGTTAGGCGCGCCAGGCAGCGTGCCGGGCCGCTTTTGCCATATTTTTTCTCCGACCACCAGTCTATAAATAGGGATCTTGGGTTATTGTATCATTAATCCATCTTGGTAGGACTACTCTTGGGCGATTTTGGCATCCAAATTAGAGTTAATTCTTCGTCCTTTTTATTTTTATTTCTTTTTTCATAATTTATGTTAAATTAAGCCATGAGTGGCTAAAATCGCTTATTCTTGGGGTTGAGGCTACGAACATGAATCTCGTGGTTTGAATATTATCTTAACATTCATGGAATTCATTAAGCATGAGATAGTTGGTGGATCACGCATTAAATTTGTTGGGCTAAATTTATCTTGTGCAATTAGACTCAATTGAGGCCCAAAAATCAAACAAAAGACATGACCCAACTGGGGCAAATGACCCATTCTTGTGTTGACCAAGTAAACATGGAATTTAATGACCAAGAATTGGATAAGGACGACTTGAGGGACTATATAAAAATCATATTTTTATTCATTACAACTCACATGCAATTTCTAGACTTTTCCACCAAAAAGTTATTTTTCTCTCTACTCTCAAACCCTAAGGCAACCATCTCTTCTGGTTAAGATCATCACTTTCCAATCTTGGGTAAGTGTTTATCCTTGTGATTTAACATATTATATGCATGATAGATTGTGTAGATCATGATGGTTATGTCTAAAGGTGTTGAGTAGTGCACTTTTGTTTTTTTTTGCTAAAAGAAGTGTCATCTATGTGACTTGAACTTGAAAGGAGACTTAAGGTTTTGATGGAAGTGAATGGTGTGTATGAAATATAAACATCTAAGATATGATTATGTCCTTAACTATTTTTTTTTCTATGTGTATAACTTGTGGGATTGTTGTTATGGAACGTATTGAGGTGACTTGATGGAGTAATTGTGACATAGTGTTAATGAGGAAGCGTAAAAGATAAACTTGGTGTGAAGTGCAATTGGTTTATGATGTCTTGGTCAATGTGTGGAATTTTGTGGTATGTTTGGTATGACAATGCCGTGAATTGTATTGTAAAGGGTGAAATGACGTTATAGGGAAATCATGTAACTCATTGACGTCTTATGCACTTGTAAGGTAGTTAGTTGTTAACGTGAGCTCCATTATGTACTTGTGTTGTAGAGTAAAACATAAGGAAGGAGCTGTATTATTGTAATCACATATAGGATTTTGTATTCATATTGGGAAGATAAGGTATGTAAGGTTACTCTTTTCGTATCATTCTGCAGCACATATTGTTCACATTGACATTGTACTTGTTCCATTCAGAAATGTACAAAGGTATCTCATTTCAGGTTGTCATATAGTATTACTCACAAAATCAATTGTGAGTCACATGTCTCATGGTTCATTGACTAATGTTTCAAAGATCCAATAATGTACAATCACCAATGTAGCACTCTTATGATGAAAGAAAGAAGTAATGTATAATTGTTTGTATATTCTTGAGTGGCATCCTAGGGGTGGAATAAACACCTAGCTTGGGTCAATCCTAATATCATGGGTGGTATCCCCGGGGTTAAAATACCTAGTACGGGTCGATCCTAATATCATAGTGACATCCCAGGGGCGATAGAAAAGCCTAGCATGGGTTATCATAGTATCATCCCAGGGGCGACAGAAAAGCCTAGCATGGGTTATCACAGTAATATCCCAGGGGCGACAGAAAAGCCTAGCATGGGTTAATCTCATACCAGGGGTTAAAATACCTAGCATGGGTAATCCTCTTTCACCACTGATCAGTTGGTCATACAATTTCTTAATGCAAAGAAGGATAAAGTTAAGTAATGAACGAGAATGATGAATGAACGTAAAGGCAAAGAAGTAATGAATATAACATACATGGTTCCTCATATACAGAACAATGGTTTATCCATATTGACTATTCTCTTATATTTGATTACATTGATGTTCTTATGTATGATGCAGTTCTGATAGCCTTACATACTCACTACATTCTTCATACTGACGTCCCTTGGGGGACTTACCTTAGTTGGTGCAGGTACAGGTGCTAGTAGACCTCCACAGTAGTTTGCGGATAATTTGTCGATCATTGGTGAGCTCAAGTTGGTTCGGGGCTTTCCAAGTTACATGTGTACATTTGTTTTAGTATTATTAATATTGTATAAAGCGAGGACTTATCCCGACTTTAGGTTCGTTATGTCCATGTATCTGTAGTGGCTTTGTAGATGTTGTGGGACAAATGAAGGAAATGTAAGGAACGTATGCTTTCTCCTTGATGGCCCTAACGGCCAGGTTTCATATATATATCATATATTTTCCATGACTTCCACCATTGGCATCTTATATCTCTATGTGATGGTGATGCTTATTGAGTGACATGCGTATGAGCGTATATGAATGAAGATTGGTTCTCTCGGGCCTTAATGGCTTTGGGTGCCAGTCCACCCCGTTGGAATTCAAGGTGTGACATCTTTGACTCTTTTTATGACTCCAAACTTATTAGGTGGTGATAAAGTGGGAAAGGACTCTTTTGTTCTTGTTAAGGAAATGAAACTGATTCTTCTAGAATAGTTTGCATGCCATGCGTGGTGAGTTTTTGTTAAATAATTCTTGTACCTACTTGTGTCATCTAGAACTTGCCCAGTTGGTCTTTCAATGCTTAGTCTTGATTGTGTTGGTTGGTGAAATGATCTTAGGCCTTCTTTGAGATTTTTGGAGACCACTTTAGCCTTAAAAGCCTACCAGTGAATAAATGTTATCACTAGTTACCCAATTTGAGCCTAATGACCTTTCTTTGGCAACCACATTACAAGCCTTGAACCTTTTGAAAATTTTCCCTCTCTTGAACCCTATCCTCCTTGAACTTGAAATTGCCAACTTGAGGCCAAAAGCGTAAGTTGGAGGTGTGGTGGAACATGGAAGAGGTGATCATGTGTCATGTTTTTTTAAGTAAGTGACTTAAGATAAAATCAATGATTGAACAAAAAAGAGAGGAAAAGAAAAGAAAGAAAAGAGAAAATAAAAGAAAATGAGAAAAGAAAAGAAAAAGAGAAAGTCGTCAATAAGTGGGTGAACTAGAATTTAAAAGATAGGCACTTGTGTGGTATGAAAATGAAGATACAAATGAACAAAGTTTGAGTTGTAAAGTGTTTTGTAGAGTTCAAGGAGGATGTAGTCACTTTTATCCTAAATGTTCATCCTACCCTTCCCCAAGCCTACATTACAAGCTAGAAAAAGTTCTTTGGGATCTCCAACTCATGCTTTTGATTTAGTGGCGATTGAAAATAAGGACAAGCCTATAGTATGATACTTGTTTGCATTAGAAGTTCTTTGTTGAGTGTGAGTGTTTATGCATTTTTTCCCTTGTAGACGTATTGTAAATAGTGTGAATTTTGGGACTTTCCTTCTTGTGAGGGCATGTGAACTAGGATAGATTGGTGAAGTTGATAAATTTCAAAAATAAGGCTAGAGAGCATGTTTGATTGACTATTGATTGTGAGTTACTTCTTAGGAATTGGTTGTTGTTACTTGATCATTCTTGAAATTCCATTATGTTATTAAAAGTGTGAGTGATTTTGAGGAAGTTGCTTGGATAAGACTCATATGCTTGTTGACTAATTGTGAGTACCAACCAAAGTCATAGTCATTATGCCTAGTTTGAAAGATGTGAAGTGAAAGTGTTGGTGTTGGTTTTTGAGCTTAAATTGATAGCCTCATTGATTTTGATTTTGTGATTGCTTGAGGACAAACAAAGTCTTTAAGTTGAGGGTGATGGTAAGTGGCAATTTTGCCACTTATTTGTATCTCTTTTCTTATGATTTTGTGTCATTAGTTGATAATATGAGGATATTTCTTATTTGGAAGGTGTTGATTCCAGGTGATTTTGGTTTACAAGGAGTTTTGATGAAAAGAAGTAAAATCGAGCCAAAATGGAGCTGAAATAGAGCTAAAATGGACAAGTTTGGAAAACTTGATGAAATTACTCATTGCTATAGTGATGGAGTATGGTCGCATTCATGACCTGGTCAAAGACATACACACACGATCGCGTGACAAAGTAATCACGATCGCGGTCAACAAAGAGTTAACGCCTCACGATCGCGAGGCTACCTAATCACGACATCAATGTAGAAAATCATCAGGCATCAGGGGCAAATCTGGAACTTCACAGTTTTAATCCAATTCATATAACACTCGATCCCCAACCATTTCAACATAGCTTTGGTATATTTCTCAACCTTGGAGGCTAGGTTTCATAACCCAACACCCTTGGAGTGAAGATTTAGAAGCTTTGTAGTGAATATTTCTTAATACTTTCTTCATTCCATTGTTTTGTATTGTATATTTGGGTGTAGTTAAATTCATACTTGAGTATTTTTAGTTAGAGATAATGCAATACTTATATTTTTATTCTATCTCATGCTTTTGTATTGATTGGTTGTTGTAGTTAGAGATAATGCAATACTTATGTTTTGAATTTGGGTTTTGATTCTATCTCATGCTTTTGTTTGATTAATTACTTTTGAATTATAAATTGGTTTTGCTTATCTTATTAATCTTGTGCTTTATTGATTTCTATTCTAGTTGAGCTCGAAAGAGGAGATTAGAGTGGGACTTGCTCATCTACTTTGATTCATGCTTGAAAGAGCTAATTGAGGTTGAAAAAGATTAATTTAGCGCGATTTGGGATGTTTGACCCATCTAATGGAATTGTTGCTAGACATAGTCAAATCCTAGTGTATCCATAGATTGGAACTATTTGTGTTGGCACTTGTCTTGTGTTTGAAAGAATCTAGCCAAGAAATATTCGTCAATCGGTTGAAAGACGTGGCAGCTAATTAAGGTACCAAGGCTAATGTGCTAATCCATGATTAATCTTGAGTACTTGATTTAAATACTTTGGATCATTGATAGAAATGATTCCCCATATTATTTTCCTTGTTTTCCATCATTGTGAAAGCCATTGATCACCTTGTTCATATTATATTTGGTTCTACCCGTGTTACATTTTTAATTACAAAACCCCCCAAAACATTTGTATCTTTGTTTGGATTTTAGCAAGTTGCTTTTATTTCGTACTTTATAGATCACTAGTCACATTGTTCCTCATGGATTTGACCCCGACTCTAAGTTGGGTAAATATATTGCTAATGACCGCGTACATTCATATCTAGGTTGTATTTGAGCGTTATCACACTCGAGTACAAGCTATACTTATTTTTCCTCACAAATAGCTTACAGCTAGTCAAATTACCAACTCAACATACCTTAACCACTCAAGAAGCAATACTAACCAAGTATTATTGTGCAACAATAAGAGGGAATTGACTATACATAAACACATCTAATAACTCCACTCCCTCAATCAACCCTACAACTAAGGATCATTAATCATAATCAAGCTCACTTATTTCATAAGCCTTAGTAATTTAATTATACCACATTCAAGGGATACTATTAATCGATAATTATTTCTATGCAATAAGCGTATAAGCAATTTCAAACCATAATCAGTCAATTACAAGTCATTTTGTAAATCAACACATGAGTGACTAGCTTTACCATTAGATGGCCTCAATTACCTTATTCACGAATACAAGGGAATCTAGTTCCACCAGAATCTCTCAATTTCTTTATCAACTATGCATTATCATCGCAATACAAGTAGTTTACTAAATAAATAGTCAAAACCATCAAGTCAAACAAGTCTGAGGTTTAAATATGTATGTCACCTCAAACAGACAATAAAACCCGCATCAGAAATTTAACTTATGAACACATCATATCTTATCAACCACATCATTCCACTTTCATGCCAAAGGCTATCATATCCGCCTTTTCATTCATGCCATCGACAATCCAATCATCAACAGACATTTTAGCCATCAATTAAACCCTCAAGTTATCACAAAATTCAAAATCAAAATCAAATTCTCTTTAAACAGCTAATTCAAAGAACACTTTTATTAACCATACCAATTACTACCATCAAGCCAAACAACAATCACAATAAATCTTATAATACACCAAACAAATTTACAACCAAGTAATTTCATCATAATTCACACGAGATTCGTAAGTCCTATCTCTTATGGACAGATACCAATTGGAAACAACTAGGTTCCAATTGTGAACTCCTTAAGATACCAATTGGAATTGACTAGATTCCAATTATGATTGTAGAGATACCTATTGGAATCAAATAGATACCAATTGGGCTCAACCCAGATAGACAAAAACTAAGGCAGCATGATAAGAAGGAAGAAAAGGGAAACAGTTCCTAAAATGCGTCGTAGCTTTTTGAGTATCTGATGTGGATGTCAACACACCAATTTGCAGAACTCTATTAGACATTTGCTCTTGTACTTGGAGACCGGTAACCTAGTGTTTTGATACCAACAGTCACGACCTAACTAACCAAATTGTGCACTCTAATCTACCTAGATAGGAGAACCCTTACAACCTATTTCAAAATACATGCAAAAGTTAAGAGCAATTCTATTAAGGATTTCAAAGTCTGATAAATGATACAATCATTTACAATAAAACTATAAATGAAAACACTTACCCCGAGAACCTAGCCTAGACAATGAACATGATTTCTAATATAGTAAAAGATAAAACAAAAGACACAACTCCCACCATAGGAATGAAATGAGTAGAAGCTGCTAGAGATCACTATCCACGTCACCTGAGAAACATCAACTGATCTACAACCAGACAATACCCCAAAAAGGGTATAACACAAGTAGTATCAGTACAACCACAAGTACTGGTAGGTATTATCGACTGACCAAGATTAGATCACGTAAACACAATATAGAAATCACAGAAAGAAAGCATCACAACTTAAATAACAATTGAATTCATATCATTTTCATCCACATATATTACCTAAGAGTATTTCCATCCTTATTCTCACTGACTTAGTTGTATCCAATTCATTACTAGTAGGCATTTTGTACTACTAATATTTTCCTTATACCATTCACACTTAATCTCCCTAATCATACATCACCCTTCACATCAAATTCCATCCATCATAACTCTCGCTTGTCTAGCCTCTATAGTTATTATAAGTAAATATGTTCCACTTACACGTCAATTAACATCAATAATAAACGAGAACAAATAACCATAACTTTGTAAACAAGTACAATAATGAACACTTAACAATTACTTTTACCTCAATCATAATTCCTTTAGCCTCTTCAACCAACATCAAATAATTTTGTCAAGTGTAATCAATATAGACATTAAACCAAGTCAAAAACCATGACTCAGCAACAATAACTTACACCTTGTATCAAATACACAAGGAAGTAGACAATAACAAAATATATGCCCTTGTTTTATATCCTAAACACAGACCTCTTAAGGATCCAATATAATCAACAATAAAAACAATAGAATAACAATAATCACAAAACCCAATCCACTCAAGGAACTGTCACACTTACCAATACCTTGTACACATATGCTAAGGGTTTTATGATCGCCTACTAGCCATGACCTGCAGGGGACGAGCTCTTGTCCATGTACCAAAAATGCTAGACATCTAGGGTCTACCAACCTTATATCAGCTAATCCCGTAAATATGTCTAAATATCGATATATCCCACAATAATAATATAAATCCCATGAAGATTTCCAAATACCACTACACCCCACAATAATAAATATAAATCCTATGAAGATCTCCAAATACAGGTACATCCCATAATAATAAATATAAATACCATGATGTACAAATACCAGTACATCCCATAATAGCAATAGATATCACAACAATCACAACCATAATGAGAATAAGCAATCATATTTGTACAGTTAACAAACCTTTAATAGAACCTCATTATATGTGATTAACACTTAGGATATGATTCAACAATTTACTTTCTTGAACATGCATTACAACAAGTAGACAACACTCCAAACAATTGGTCAAACTCAAGTTAATTATTTCATGTAACTAATAATTATTCTTTAACATACAAAATCACAAGTATGCCCAAAGGCCGGCCAACAACTAATAATTCAGGCCTTATCAATTCCTAATATATATTACAGCATGCCCAAGATCAATCCATGGCTTATTCAAGTAAGCATTATCAAGCCATATTCATCAAATTCAAGTATTCATTTTAGGAGTTCATATTCAACCAAATGGAGTCTACACTCTAGTTCAGCAATCATAAATTTATTTACTAATCCAATCCTCTTTTAATTCTGTCGAGACCTATGATTCTGCTATTATCTAGAAACCCTTACATTCAAGTCATCACTAGGTTCAATACCCTACTCCATTAGCCAATCATTCAACCATTCAACTCTATTCAACTTATAATCTAGCTTTAGTCCTACACCTTTACACATCATACTTCCTAACCCTTAGCCTAACACGACATTAGACTCTTAAGTTATGATATCACTTTCCCTCATAGAAACAATACTCCTAATAATATTTCAATAGGAATATCGCACATTCAAGACATGTCTAACCTCAGTTTCACCATTTTCATAGTATTTAGGATGAATCACTAGATTATAAGCTCACACAATCTCTGGATCATCATCTATATTTACACAATTCACATTACAATCCATTATGAAGTCATACAAACACAAAACACCCATCAAGGATTCATACATTAACCTAACAACACACAATTATGTCTTAATTACATTAATCCATATTTTATCTATCCAAACTTCGTACCCGTAGGCCTAAGCATGATTTCTCCCATCAAATCTATATTACGAATACGATTTTTAACCACAGTCTACTACTCATAAACATAACCTACCTGGGCACCAAAATGTTGCAACAAGCAAGTTATACCATGGATGATCTTCCTTTCTCTTCACGTTTCTGAATGCTCAATCATCTAATAAACAACAACTATAAGAGTAATTAATCGACTACTCTTCAAAAAGTTACTTTGAGAATTAAAATCCACTAGTTCTACCCTTCAATCTACTTAGAATCTCTATACTTTGGAATGGTTAGATTAATTTTTAGTCGCAAGGATAAAACCTATCAACACTAACTCAAATTCAAGGGATTTAAACATATTCATTCACTTTAAACCTGAAAATTTCCACCTAGGTTAACTTTATACCACCATCATGATCAATCTAATGTTATTCTAAGGATTTTAGAATCAAATGAGCGTTAGATTGATGGAGAAACATACCTTAAAGGAGGAAATCACTAGAAAACTGAGGAAATCACCTCTCTAGAGCTAGGGAATGATAATTTTGAGTTCTAGAACTGAAACCCATCTAAAATAGGCTTATATACTACTGTCATCCTGCTATAACGAGAAAATTCCCGTTATAGTGACCTGATCCTGCTACAATGGACTTAATTTTTCAGCACAAACAGTCTTCAGTAAAACGACCATAACTTTTTACTCTAGAAGTGGATTAACATACGGCCAATGGAATTGGAAAAAAGACTCAAAGATTTTTAATTTTGTGGGTATTAGGGCCCATAACACATTATATTCTAGAAGTAGTGATCATTTGAAGTTGACCCTAGTTTAAACTTAGCTCGAAACTCAATTGGTAAGGACACTTCAAACTTAACTTTGTGCTAGGGGTATTCTATGACCTTGATTCATATCTAAGGCACTCACATACTAAGGAATCTATCCTAAAATGATAAAAGAGATTCTTATGCCTTTAGCACAAATATATTCAATAACGACAGAATGAGTCGTTACATTAGATACCAATTTACCATTTGTTCATCCCCAAACAGACATTGGGTGAAGAGAAGAACGAGGTTGGAATTAGAAAGATAATACTTTTAGAGATGCTTATATTGCACCTTAGTTACCCACTCTGTATTATTTATAAACTAAACCACATTTATACTCGGCCTCTCTATCGAGGCTTTTCAAGACAAGAAGATGCGGAGCCAAACATTTACATACGAATTAGCTATTTCTCTCACAGTGTTCTAAGAACAAAACCTTGAGAGTTCATGATGAGATAAAATCTAAACTCAGAGAAAACTGAACAATCACTACATTAAGCCTGCTATAGCGGCCCAATTCTTGCTATAGCAAAATCTACTTGCTATAGTGCTACTAACCATATTGACTCCCCTTATAGGGGAAATTTCCAGCTATAACGACCCCGTGGTAGCGGCTTACCTCCAACTATGGCTAGGTAGGCGAGGCAGAAACTTGGGATTTTTCTTAGTTTTGCTATTTTCACAACACAATACTCAGATTTCTATATCCCAGACTAACCCCTTTATGTTAAATGCTATATCTGGAGTTTTACCAACTCAAATTTCATTTTGAAAGTTTCTATGGAATACTATGTACCTTACATATCATGATATCAGCTTAATTTAATCAAATACTACACCTATAGAAACCAAATATCTCTAAACCACACAATGCTAGATTTTCATTGAAACCCACCCTAGCCTGAGATTTTTATCAACTCTCATCCTAGGGAAAACTCTACCTAGGAACTTAGACCCTAACCAATGTTATAATGAACATATCACCACCAAACACTTACACCATGTTTTCCCCTTGGGACATCTACTTTATAACTCTTTTTTCACACCTGTATAATCAATGCATAAGAATAGATCATCTAGTGTACAACACCAACCAACATATCACTATAGGTCTCATTAACAAATAAATTCTCCACCACAACTCACATTAGTCTATTCGACCCTCAATAATCAATAATTTATATACAACCAGCTTATTAGTTACCACTCGAGGACAAGCTATACTTATTTAGCCTCACAAGTAGCTTATGGTTAGTCAAAGTACCGACTCAACATACTGTAACCACTAAAGAAGCAATACTAAACAAGTATTATCATGCAATAACGAAAGGATATGAATATGCATAAACACATCTAATAACTCGACTCCCTCAATTGGCCCTACAACTAAGGATCATTAATCTTAATCAAGCTTACTTATTTACAAGCCTTAGTAATTCAATTATACCACATTCAAGGGATACTATTAATCGATAATTATTCCCATAGAATAAGCATATAAGCAATATCAAACCATATTCAGTCAATTACAAGTCATTTTGTAAATCAACACATGATTGGCTAGCTTTACACAAAAATAGTCCCAATTGAACCCCCAGGATTCATTCAGGACCACACACACAAAAAATTAATGATGCTACTAGGCTAATTTTGACGTTTTAGACTCAATAGAACCATCGAATTCACCAAAAGAGGTCATTATCAACAAGTTATCCCCTAGGAACCCCTTTAGGCTAAATAAACTAGTTTCTTGCCTAAATGATCCAAACTTAAAATATAATCTCAAAATCAAAACCAAACCCACTACCAACCTTAAAACTACGTTCAAATTCTAATGGAACTGAATAATTACCATCCGATGCTCAGATAACAAAATATTGATCAAAGTTAAATTTATCACTTTAAAGGCTACTCAAAATCTCATAGTCACATAAATCATTCCCGAATGCTATAGGGACCGTGATAATCAACCTCTCAACTCATAAATAATAAAAAGTAACCATGAAGAAGGGAAAAATAGTCAAAATATAGAAAAATCAAAAAATCACCATGAGGGTTGTTACACAAACAAAGCCATAGAATTCATAAGATAAAAAGTTAACTTACACAAATGAAATCAAAACTCCAATTGTATTAAAAAACCAAGTTGAATTGCTCAAATCCCACAAAGTAACGTAAGACTAATATGTTTTTTCGCTCTAAAATGCTTAATAATGAAAATAACCCTAATAGTATCTATTTATAGTATAGGGATTTAGGAATCAAATTAAAATTATAGAAGATCCCACTTTGCATATCATGGTCAAGTCGATAGCTCGTCGGCTAGGTGATTATTCATCACTTTTCCCATCACTGCTATCTAGTAAAGTTTGCTAGGAAACTACTTAAGCCATATGGTTTGAGTGATAGTCTGTTGAATCGCTGATGGTCCATCAGCTTCTATGCTACTTGAGGTTTTGTACTGAGCCATTTTGTTTAAAAGCGGTGGCTTGGGCGATGGTTCGTTGGAAGGCTAATGGTTAGTCAACTTAGCCATCGACTAGCCAACATTTACCCCTTATTCTATCTAAGACACACGATTAAGGAGATGGTCCATCGTAGGGTTGATGGACCATCTAATTTACCATCAATTTAATCTTTTCAATATAAGTCACCCACTTTCTTTCCTTGGCACATTTTCTTGCAAATGAGATAACAAAACTATCAAATCTAACAAAAGTTGTTTAAGAACTTACACTTATTCATAGTTAAAAACATCAAATATGTCATTAATTGTCAACACATCATTGTCCAGACATACTGCAATGATTATGCCTATTGAGAACAAGAGGGTACGTTGATTTATTAGGGGGGTGAGGTATAAGATTTGCCTAGCTACTGAGCAGATGGTATCTTTGGGTTGTCCATTTATGGAGGTTGTTGTCCATGTATAGAACATAGAGGGCATACATCATGAGTCCCATGGGAGCAGCAACAAGAGGTACAATTATTAGGGAAATTTTAGTGGTCCTTAGATTAGAGGTAGGGGTTCTCCTAGTAGGGGTCAGCCGCAACAATAATTTAGTTACCCCTAATAGAATCGTGTAGGCAACACTTTAGTTTACAGATGGATACAACAAGGGTATGACAGTCATAATAGTTAGAGCTCTAATTAGACTTCATGGGGTTAGCATACTGGGTTTTCAGGATGTGGAGGCCCATTAGGATCAGCTGGTAAATCTCACTAGGGTAGGGCTTTTTAGGGTTGCTATGATTATGGAAAGATAGGAAATTTTGCCAGAGAGTGCCCCTAGTATGGGTTTGTTGAGCAACCAGGATAACCCATTAACCTCTTAGAGTTGTAGCACCACCAGCCAAAGGTGGTGGTCAAGGTAATAGGGGTAGTCCCAGGGTTCTCATGGAGGTACACAATCAAGTAGGGTAGGTAGACATGTGGGTGCCCAGTCTAGAGGTGTACATGGATAATTATATGCCTTTCCTAGTAGATTGGAGGTCAAGAATTAAGATTCCATAATCACATGTACAATTTTAGTTTGTCATCATCCAACCTCTATTTTATTTAATATGGGTTCTACATATTCTTATGTGTTGACCTTCTTTGCTACTCAATTGGGATTAACTAGTGAGCCTTTTCCTGTACCTATACATGTAGCTACTTTCGTAGGCTATTCTTTAGTAGTGGATCCGGTATAAAGGTCATGTGTGGTGACTATTGTAGAGTATTATACTTGGGAAGATCTTGTGGTTCTTGATATGGTTGATTTTGACATAATTCTAGGCATGGACTGTTTATCCTCTTATCACGTAGTCTTGGATTGCTTCACCAACACTGTTACCATAGACATGCTTGGTATTCTCCCAGTCATGTGGTGGGGCATGAATATTCATGTAACGGTAGGGATTATCTCTTCTATTTAAGCAAGGCCGTTAGTAATGAAGGGGTGTTTGTCTTATCATGCCTATGTTTGTGATTCTAGTGCAGACACCCCTCTTCTTGATTTTGTTTTTGTGGTCCACAAGATTTCTGATATCTTTCCTACTAATTTGCCTAGTCTTCCACCTGAGCATGATAGTGACTCTGCCATTGATATTGAGCTGAGCACCCAGCCTATTTCTGTTTGTAGAGCTCCTACTGAGCTTAAGGACCTTAAGGAGAAGCTACAAGATCTTCTGGGTAAGGGTTTCATCAGGCCAAGTATATAATTGTGAGGTGATCCTTTCTTATTTGTGAAGAAAAAATGGCTCCATGCATATATGTATCGATTACCTATAATTGAACAAGGTGACTGTTAAGAATAAGTATCCAATGTTGCGTATCGATGACCAATTTGATCAACTTCAGGGTGCAACCATGTTTTATGAAATTTATTTGAGATCTGGCCACCATCAATTATGGATTAAGGTAGCGGACATTCCTAAGACAACCTTTAGGATTTGCTACGACCATTACAATTTCTTGTTGATGTCTTTTAGGCTGACCAATGCCTCAAAAATGTTCATAGACTTGATGAACCACATATTCAGGCAATATTTAGATTTCTTTGTGATTGTGTTTATTAATGATATTCTAGTCTCCTTGAGGAGAAGGGAGAAGCACGATCAACATCTGAGGATTGTGCTCCAGACTTTGAGAGAAGAACAACTTTATGCTAAATTCTCAAAGTGTGCGTTCTGGCTTGAGTTTATAGCATTTTTAGGGCATGTGGTATCAAAGAATGAGCTTATGGTTAACCTAGAAAAAATTAAGGTAGTTCGTGATTGGGATAGGCCCACTTCTTCTATGGAGTTTTGTAATTTCATCATTTTAGCAGGGTATTATTGATGGCTTTCTGCCATCACAGTTTTATTGACTAGATTGACTATGAAGGATATTTTGTTCTAGTAGTCTGACGAGAAGCTTTCTGAAGCTCAAGTCCTTACCCACTTCAGCTCCAATTCTGACGCTTCCAGTTGACGACTAAGGATTTATAGTTTATTATGATACTTTTGGGATTAGTTTGGATTATGTTCTGATACACACGTAGCTGTAAGAGCTCGGGAGAACCAACCTATGATCATATACTTCGTATGCATGTAAAAAAATGTTTATCAGTGTATGGACGTGATGTATCGATAAAGTGAACCAAGTAGGTAAATACAAAATAGATATATAGGACTTGGCCGTTGGGGACACAACTTCTAAAAGACAAGACACTACTATGCTTATTTTTACAATGTCTACAAAGCCTCTAAAAGATACAAAGACTTAGTTAAGGTCGGGACAGGTCCCCACCTTACACATAACCACTGCACAATACCAAAAATATATACAACTGACTCGAAAAGCCCCGAATCAACCTGAAGCTCACAAATAGCCGTTAGGTGTCTTGTACTCCTACTGGAGAGATCTACTAGCCCCTGTGCCTGCAACATGAAAGGTAGGTCCCCCAAGAGGGACGTTAGTACTAAAGAATGTACTGAGTATATAAGGCTAAAATCCACTGTACATAACCAAAGAGTTTAAGTGACATCAAGTACAAGTGTATTGATAATGTTAATAACCCACCTTAGCTGGTATCTGGGGAACCACGTACATTACATTCTTTACTTTCATTTTTCCTTGTTTCCTTTATAATCTTTAATAAGACATGTAGTACAAATGACCAACTTATCAATGGTATATAAATCGGGATCGACCCATGCTAGGCTTACGCCCCTGAGCTACCACCCACATAAATCACTCGGGATCGGCCCATGCTAGGCTTACGCCCCTGAGCTGCCACCCACACATAACCAGCCTTAAGTTGCTTACTTTATTTAGTCTTTGAGGCTGTTATATTGGTGGTTATAACATTATGGAATTTTTGGAATAACAGTGCTCGAGTGAAAGAAAACACGCGAATAAACATTTGATGTAATTGCCATAAAGTAAAGAATACTTGTACACCATTGAAATGCTTAGGAGCCAAACTAATAGATAGATCTTAGTTGACTAAGATGGGAATACCAAAAATTGTCTAGTGAAGGTAGACATGCCAACTTGACAATAAACACATATTGAGGTACGTTAAGACATTACAGAGTGGAAGCAAGGTCGTTAACTATGTGGATATTATATGCTGCCAAAGGATACGAAAAAGAGTAACCTTACATACCTTATCTTCCCACCATGTGACTACAATAATTCAGCTCCTTCCTTATGTGTTACTCTACAACACAAGTACGTAATGGAGCTAACATTAAAGGCTAATTACATTACAAGTTTGCAAGACGGTAATTAGTTACTTAATGGGAAGTAAAAACTATCCAACCTCCTAAACACATGGTGTATCACTCCCCACTTCTTTATACTGCCATATAACCTTATTCCACCCTCTTACATTATAACTTACTGCCTTACCAAGACAACACCACCAAAACAGTCCACAAACCAACATAAACATTACAAACCGATAAGATTTCCCACCAAGTTCATACTTTACATTTTTACCTCAACAATATACCAAAAATAGTCCACACAGTTTCAGAATTCACTTTAACATAACAAGAAAGTATTCTCTTTTAACTACGCCAAATGTTCCATATACAAACATGTATAAACATTTTTTCCAAGCCATACATAAAAAGAAACGAATTAGGGGCAGAACCACGCTTTAACATACTTAAATTTCATCCCTCCAACTTAATTTATTCAAGACCTTAAGCTCCTTTACAAGTTTAAACCACAAGGAAGACAAATCCTTTAAAACTAAACACAAGTGGATTGCCACCAACATAAGGGACTGCCTATACCTTTTAAACATAACCAACATGATTTCCCCAACCTCTTATACATATATTACATTAAGCTATAAGGGTAAACACTTGCCAAGGCTTGCAAAATAGAGAATTTGTCCAAGAACCCTAAGGAAAAATAGGGCGACTGGATAGGGTTGAGAGAGAGAGAGAGGAGAGTGTTAATTTTAACGATTGTTTTTCAGCAGAGAAATGAATGAAAAATAAGCTGAAATGAGCTTCATATACTCCCTCTTGAATCGGCTCTTTTGTCTCATTCATAGCCAATTTTTGGTCAAAAATAGTCCAAGTAGGTGATACACCTACTTGGCTATTCAAGCTATCCAAAACAGTCCATTTACATACTTTATTTCTACTTGGATCATATATTGGTGGGTCTAAATTAATCTTAGGTGTTGGGCTGGTCATTTTTCCATTTTATGTACTTAGTTTGGGCCTCAATTGAGTCCATTAACTTATATCTAAATGCAACCCAATAGTTTAAGTAGGTGATACACCTACTATCTTAATTAATTCGTGGAAGCACCTCGCTTATGTTCTCCCCTTTTTCCAACATTTTAATCCTTCTACCTTAATCCATCACTTAACTTTAACTCTACGCTTAAATATGTCCATATCATTTCAATTTTAAATACTTTTATCCATGCTAGGTTGATCGTATAAGTTTTGGAAATGTACGGGGTGTTACATCCTTCCCCCTTAAGAACATTCATCCTCAAATGTTAGTATCATCACTACTCAGCCTAAACAAGTTCAAGCCTAAGTCTTATCTTTCTGTTACAACATAATATTTATATATATATACTTACTTATTATTGTTCCAATTCAGCATCTTTGGCTTTCTTTTCGAATTCGAATAAATGAGGGTACTTAGATTTCATCGCTTCCTCTGCTTCCCATGTGATCTCTTCTACTTGTTGGTTCCTCCAAAGTACCTTTACGGAAGCTACTTCTTTATTTCTTAACTTCTTAACTTGTTGATTAAGAATAGCAATGGGTACTTCTTCATAAGTGAGATCTTCCACAACTTGTACATCTTCAGTAGGAGTAATACAGGATGGATCTCCTATGCACTTCCGGAGCATTGAGATGTGAAACACCGAATAAACTGCTGAGAGCTCTTAGGATAGCTCTAACTCATATGTGACTTGGCCAAACCTTTGAATAATCTTATATGGCCCTACGTAATGTGGACTTAGCTTTCCCTTTTTCCTAAATCTCATCACCCCTTTCATTGGTGACACTTTCAAAAATACCCAATCACCTATAACAAATTCGAGCCCTTTTCTTCTAATAACTGCATATGATTTGTGTCGATTTTGAGCTGTTTATAGCCACTACACTTCCTTCATATAAAGCTTCGTAAGGCGCCATTTTGATACTTGAATGATAGCTATTATTGTAGGCAAACTCAATAAGCGGCAAATGATCATCCCAACTACCTTTGAAGTCCAATACACAAGCTCGCAGCATATCTTCAAGTGTTTGAATTGTACGTTCTGCTTGTCCATCCGTTTGAGGATGAAAAGCTGCACTTAAATTAACTTGCATTCCCAAACTCTTCTGAAATGACTTCCAAAAGTTTGCAGTAAATTGAGCTCCACTATCAGAAATAATAGAGATTGGGACTCCGTGTAGACGAACTATCTCTTTAATATACAATTTTACATACTCTTCAGTTGTATAAGTGGTCTTAACTGGCAGGAAATATGCTGATTTGCTAAGTCTATCAACTATTACCCATATGGAATAAAACTTCCCAATTGTGCGAGGAAAACTAGTGACAAAATCCATGTTGATCATGTCCCACTTCCAAATTGGAAGATCCATACGTTGCATATAACCTTCGGGTTTTTGGTGCTCTACTTTAACTTGTTGACAACTTAGACATTGGGCTACGAATTCTGCAATGCTCTTCTTTATGTCACCAATACACTCCTTTCAAATAATGATACATTTAAGTTGATCCCGGATGGATGGAATACCTTGAATGATGCGCTTCCATCATAATCCTCTTTCTTAGCCCATCTACATTAGGTACACACAATCTGTTTTGGCACTGAAGTAATCCCTCTTGCATAAGCTCAAATGCCTTTGTCATACCTTGTTGTACATTCTCCTTAAGCTGTAATAAAATGGGTCTGGATACTGCTTCTCCTTCACCTCAGCTACTAATGAAGATTCTGCCGCATTTTGTACAATAACCCCTTCATCTGGAGATTCAAGAAGGTGAACTCCTAAGCTAGCTAGTTGGTGTAGATATTTAGTCATCCCTTGTCTTTCCATGGACTAACCAATAGTGTTCACCATTGCCTTATGACTTAACGCATTAGCTACTACGTTTGCTTTCCCTGGATGATACAAAATATCTATATCATAGTCTTTTAATAGCTCAAGCCACCTCCGCTGCCTCAAATTTAGGTCCCTCTACTTAAAGATATATTACAAACTCTTATGGTCGATATATATGTCAACATGAACCCCATACAAGTAGTGGCGCCATATCTTTAAAGTAAATACAATCGCTGCTAGCTCAAGATCATGTGTTGGATAATTTTTCTTTTGTGGCCGCAATTGTCTTGAGGCATAAGCTATGACTCTACCATGCTGCATCAATACACACCCTAAGCCAACTCCTGAAGCATCACAGTACACCGCATACCCTTCTGTGCCTTCTGGAAGTACCAATACGGGTGTAGAGGTCAACTTATTCTTCAGATCTTGGAAAATCCTTTCACATGCATCGTTCCATTAAAACTTGGTTGCCTTGTGTGTTAGTTTTGTTAAAGGTGCAGCAATAGAAGAAAATCCTTCAACAAACCTTCTATAATAACCTGCCAATTCTAGGAAACTACGAATCTCTGTAGGCGTTGTAGGTCTTGGACAATTCTTCACATCTTCTATCTTTTGAGTATCAACCCTTATCCCTTCATCAGATATAATATGACCTAAGAATGCTACAGATTCTAATCAAAACTCACTTTTAGAGAACTTTGCAAATAACTTACGATCACGAAAAATCTGTAACACCTATCATAAGTGACTAGCATGGTCCTCTTTTGATCTTGAATAAACAAGAATATTATCTATAAACACTATCACGAACACGTTTAAAAACAGCTTGAACACCCTATTCATCAGATCCATAAAATCTGTTGGTGTATTTGTTAGTTCGAAGGAGATAACTAAAAACTCATAATGACCGTACCATGTTCGAAAAGTTGTCTTGGGTATATCTGTCTCTCTGACCTTTACTTGATGGTAACCCGACCTCAAGTAAATCTTTGAGAAACATTTAGCAACTTGTAATTGATCAAACAAATCATCAATTCTAGGGTTTGTTCTTAATTGTCACCTTATTCAATTGCCGGTAATCAATACACATTCTCAACGTGTTATCTTTCTTGAGTACAAATAACACTGGTGCACCCACGGGGACATATTAGGCCTTATGAATCCTTTTTCTAGCAAATCTTTTAATTGCTACTTCAATTCCTATAATTCTGTCGGGGCCATTCTATATAGAGGAATAGAAATAGGTTGAGTACCTGGAATCACATCAATACCAAACTCCATTTCTCGTTCTGGGGGCAAACCCGAGAGATCTTCAGAAAATACATCAAGAAATTCATTTACCACTAGAATAGATTGAAGAGTTGGTGGCTCTACATCGGCATCTTTCACCCTTACTAGGTGACATATGTATCCCTTGGATATCATTTTCTTCACCTTAAGATAAGAAATAAACTTACCTTTTGGCGCTCCAACACTACCCCTCTATTCAAGGACTGTCTCTTTTGGGAAATAAAAATGTACCTTCTTCGTTCGGCAATCTACTGTGGCATAACAAGAAGCCAACCAATCCATACCCATTATAACATCAAAATCTACCATCTCTAGCTCAACAAGATCATCCAACGTATCATGATTACAAATAGTTAGTACGCAATTACGATAAACTCTCTTAGCTACAATAAATTCACCAACTGGTGTAGATACTTCAAATGGCTTAACTAATAATTTTGGTGTTCTTTCAAATTTTTCAGCAATCAATGGAGTGACATACGATAGTGTAGAACCTCGATCAATTAATGCATATAAATTATGTGAAAAGATGGATAATGTACCTGTAACCACATTCAAACAAGCCTCCGAATTTTGTCGATCCGCTAAAGCATAGGTACGATTCTAGGCTCCACTAGAACTAGTTGCTCCTTTACTATCTCTTCGATGACCAGTAGGATGTACACATCTACCTAAGAAAGGAACTGATGATGAAGATCCAATGGCTGATCCAGTAGGTCGTGCCATACTACCCGTGCCCCTTTGTGGGCATTCTCTCATCATATGCCCCGACATACCACACCAAAAGCAAGCATCCATCCCAAACTGACATGCACCTAAATAAATCTTCCCACATTGCCTACATGGCTGACGAGGAGGCCTTAATTATCTCATACTCCCTTGCTCTTGATACCCTGCTGTCCGTGAACCTTAAATTTCACTTCTTTGCCCAAATTGGTTGCCCCTAAAGCCTTGGAATCGGGGTGGAGCACTTGTTGTAGAGTATATAGGTGATGGCCTAGGCGGTATATTAATAAACCAAGGCCTAAACTCTCCTTGGGATGCCATGAACTACCCCATAGGTTTAGCCCTCTTGGAAGGTCCTCTTTCAAATTCCTGTGTTCTTCTCCTTTGCCTCTGATCCTCCATTTTTTTGTGCAAAAGCTTGTATTCTTGCTATATCCATGACTCTATTCAAAGCAGCAATAGTACAATCCCTAACCAAATACGAATCCAATCTATCCACATATTGATGAACTCTATCATCCATAGTAGCTACTATATTAGGAGCATACATAGCCAAAGAGTTAAATCGAAGTCTGTACTCCCTCATGCTCATAATACCTCGACAAAGATTTAAGAACTGATCTATACGAGCCTCTTGGATCTCAAATGGAAGGTAATGATCAAGAAATGTTGTTTTGAATTCTTCCCAACTAGCTAAAAGTACACCGGTGCCTCTAGATCGTTTCCAATCTTCATACCATAAGATAGCCTCTCCTTTTAATCTATACGCTGCAAGTTCAACTATCTCTGTACCAGATACATGCATTACATCCAATGCCCTTTGGATTTGATCCATAAAGTCTTCCAGGTCTTCATTAAGATCTGATCCGGTGAACGTGGGACGATCCAATTTAAGGAAATCTTGTGTCTATAGACTAGCTGCCCTATAAGCACTAGTAGTACCTGTAGTTGGACCAGCTTGTCCTTGACCATGTACAACAACTATACGAGTCAAAAATTGCACCGTATTCCTTAGATCCTTCTCAGTAGCATTAATAGGTGGTTCTGGGGGTATTCTTCTCCTCCTTGGCTCTCCTACAGATGGAAGGGTAGAAGAAGTCCGTGATGCAAACTTATCTTCAGCACCACCTTGATTAGCTTATTTAGGTGGTGATTTACTGGTTCCTTCTCCAGCAGCTATGTCACCTTCTTACTTTTACCCTTACTTCTTCTTGCAAATGACATCTTTACTATCATAAGGAAAAAAACAAATTCAATGGTTAATTATGAATCCACCTACAATCTTGGCTCTACGGCACGATCTAAGATATGAAAAAAAAAACAAAAAAACTCCTAAATGTCTCGTAGCCTTCTATTTATAGATGTGGTGCACAACACACCCATAAGCAAGACTCTACATAGACACGGCTCTGTAGACTCACTAGGACGACCCACTCTGATACCACTTTTGTCACTCCTCAAATCCCATTGGGGCGGATAGACACCCATAGTCGTAAGAGCCCAAGAGAACCAACCTATGATCATATACTTCTTATGCATGTAAACAAATATTTATAAGTGTATAGACATGATGTATCGATAAAGTGAACCAAGTAGGTAAATGCAAAATAGATATACAGGACTTGGCCGTTGCGGCCATAACTTCTAAAAGACAAGATACAACAGATTTTATGTCTAGGTTCTTAAAATCTCAGTAGGATAAGTTCAAGCACTAGAGGCCATTTGGATTGACTCAAAGGCTATCGATTCATGAGTGGAAATGGAAGCGATTACAATGGACTTTGTTATTGGGTTGCCACACATTTTTTTGGGTTTTGATTATATTTGGGTCATCATTGATCGATTGACCAAGTCTGCTCACTCACTTCCTACTAGTTTAGATGTCCTACAGTTAAGAGAGGTTGGCCTAGATTTACATTCTAGAGATAGTTTGTTTCCACTGGGTGCCAATGTCCATTATTTTTTATAGAGGTAGCTAGCTCACCTCTAACTTTTGGAGGGCTTTTTAAGAGGAGTTGGGTACCCAGGTTGAGCTTAGCATAATATTTCACGCTCAAATTAATGGACAATCAGAGTGGACTATTTAGATTCTAGAGGACATGTTGTTGGCTTGTATTATTGATTTTGGAGTATAGTGGGACCAGTTTCTAGCCTTAGCAGAGTTAGTGTATAATTACAACTGTCATTCGAGTATACAGATGGCCCCGTTTGAGGCATTATATGGTAGGGGGCATAGATATCTGATCGGGTGATTTGATGCCTTCACGGCTAGACTGTGTGGTCTTGATCTACTATATGATTCATTGAATAGGGTTTGGATGATTCAGGATAATCTACGAGCAGCCTAGAGCAGACAAAAGAGTTATGCTGACCATAGGCTTCAAGCATTAAAGTTTGTAGTTGGTGACCATAGGCTCCAGTATTTTTTGGTATTTAACCTATTTTACATGTATTGATGCTTTAGTGAAATATTCTAGATGAGTCTCACATGCTCTAGTGGGATTCAATTCATCTAGATGTGTGTTGGACTTTTGAGGATGAGTTGGTTGCTATTTTAGCTAGGGATGTCAGATGGTTGAGGTCTAGAGAGATTCCAGTTGTTAAGGTTTAATAGAGGTAACATCTAATTAAGGAGGCTACCTGGGAGATCGAACAATGCATGCGGACCCAGTATCCTTACTTATTCAAGTCTTCAGATACTTCTTATTCCTTGATTTTCAAGGACAAAAGTCCTTTAAGTTATGGATATTGTAAGGACCCTCGAGGTTATATTCTCTATTTTTATGCATTTTCTACATTTTTATATTTCTTGTAGTTGGTACAGGTTATTTATGACTTACTGGGATAGATGGTTTGGTTCCCGAACAGTTCGTTTGAGTTTTAAGCCAATTTCTCTGTTTTGAAGCTTCTAAAGTTGAGAAATTTGAATTTGGTCAAAACTTATAGTAAATGTCCTTGGATGGGAATTCTGATTGTTTTTTAAGCCTATTATAAGAATCCACTAGGCCAAACAACTGCAAACATGATGACCACTTCACAAATATGAAAAAAGATCCGACTCTGGTCCTATTGACCCTTCATCACAAATGTGATGGGTCTGTCATGATTGCGAAGGTCAATTGTAACACCCCAAAAGTCCCTAAGATCATGTCCTAGAATTAGTAGAGAAAATTAGTTGAAACCAACAAAGTTGACCTCAGAACGACCCTGACCATAGTTTTGGTCAAGACTGGCAAGCCGTCAGAGGCACTCGTTTTGAGTGTACTCTCTAAAGTCCAAAAGGTTGAATTTTTACCTAGTGGAAATGACCAGTCATAACGATCCATTGTGAGATTGGACGATTCATCCTATTGCTCATTCTGAGAAGCCCCAGACCAAGTCCCAAAACTTAATTTTTCTCCCTACTGACCATGACTTGATAGGATGAGTCGTTGTCACCTCAAACAAATCGTCAGGTCACTCATTATATTGAGGACTTGAGAGTTGACATTAAGGTCCAGAAGAGATGAGTTCACATAATGACTTGTCATTAGTCTCAACGAGCCGTTGTGTCCCAGTCATGTACATGACTAGAAATTCTGCCCAGTCACCACGAGTCCAACAACGAGTCATGGTGAGACATGATGACTTATTGTGTTGGACATGAAGACTAGGTACAATAGAATCAATTATGCTTTAATTGGGGTATTGTTTTATTTTCCATTTTCCTGAACTCCCTATACTACATTGTTTAAGGGCATTTTGAGAGGGATTAAGAGTGATTAGTCGACCCTTTATCCTGATATTCTCTGAAACACTTAGAAGAATATCAGAAAGGAGAATCATTTCCTCTCAAAGTAGAAATTAGGATTCTTCCTCTCAAGCCAATGTTCAAGCTTTCTAGCATGGAAATCTTCACTCCAAGTATGTGGGATTTTAGTAAGGGTCCGCTTTCACTCTTGTGTCCCGAAGAGTCTTTAGTTAAATATCAAATTCAGATACCATGATTTTAGGGTTCCTCTTCAGTCTATGAATTTCCTTTTATTTCAGTATTCTTGAGATCATGCCATGATAAATACATGTTTTAAATGCTTCTTTGGTATCTTGCATTTTATATCTTGATCCTTAGCAAGATTTTATAGTATATTCTTTTGAATTTGTTTTCATTCAATAATTTTGGTGTGTTATGAACCGATGATAATGCTCAGATACACTCTCGGAATGAATGTACATGGTCATTAGTAATATGTTTACCCAACTTGAAGTCAGGGTCGAATCTACGAGGAACAATGTGACTAGTGATCGAGAAAGTACAAAATAAAAGCAACTCACTAAAATCCAAACAAAGATGCAAGTATTTTGGGGGGTTTCGATATATGAAAATGAAACAACGATTGAACCAATTAAGATATGAACAAGTTGATCAATAGCTGTCACAACAATGGAAAAAAGGGAAATGATACGGGGAATCAATTCTATCTATGATCCAAAGTATTTAAATGAAGTACTCAAGATTAATCATGGATTAGCAAATTTGCCTTGGAACCTTAATTATCTGCCACATCTTTCGAACGATTGAAGAATATTTCTTGGCTAGATTCTTTCAAACACTAGCCAAGTACCAAAATGATTAATCCTAATATATGTCTCCACTAGGATTTGATTATGTATGGCAACAAATTCATAAGATGGGTCATACATTCCAAATCACGCTAAGTTAATCTTTTTCAACCTCGATTAACTCTTTCGAGCCTAATCAAAGTAGATGGGTGAGTCGTCTTGTTAGCTACTCCCTTCGGAAACCAAATAAAGAACGAGATTAACTTAGATAAGAAAAAACCATTTCATAAATCACAAAGTAATCAATTAATACCAAAGCATAAAATAGAATCAAAACCCAAATTCAACACATAAGTATTGCATTATCTATAACTACAAATACTCAAGTATGAATCTAAGTACACCAAAATATTCAATACAAAGCTATGGAGTGAAGAAAAGAGTAAGAATTTAACACTACAAAGTGTCCAAATCTTCAATCTAAGGGTGTTGGATCAAGAACCCTAGCCTCTAATGTTTAGAAATAAGCCAAAGATGTCTTGGAATGGCTTGGGATCGAGTATTTGATGAATTGAGATCCAAAAATATGAAATTCCACGCTTGCTCCTGAAATCTGCCCGATGACCGCTAAAATGGACCAATTGGCTGCTAAAGCGATCATATTGACTTTGACCGACCCTTTTAGAGGACCAATTGGCCGCTAAAGCATACCTTGACTCTGACCGAGAAGACCGTTAAAGCATCATATTGGCGCTAAAGCATCACTGGACCAACTTTGATTGATCGCTAAAGTGGTCAAATTAGCGCTAAAGTACCTTTGACTGAGATGTTGACTGGTTGCTAAAGCGCACCTCAGGCCTCTTTAACGGTACCTGAGGGCATGTTCTGAGATTTTCTTCCGGCTCTTTCATTTCAACTCTTTTTCTTTCTTTTCAGCTCTTTTGTCATCTTATTTCTAGTTCTTTCCATTAAAGCTGTTTGTATACCCAGAATACCTGAAATAAACACATTTTAAAGGATAATTAGCCTCATATTATGAATGAACAACACAAAATCATAAAAAAGTGATACAAATGAGTGGAAAAATCTCCGCTCATCAACACCCCCAACTTAAAGACTTTTCTTGTCCTCAGGCAAACACAAAATCAAACTCAATAAGGCTACTACTTTAAGCTCAAAAACCACATCATTATTTTTACTTCACACGGGTATAACGATTACGACTTTGGTTGGTACTAACAATTAGTCAACAAACACGCGAGTTTTACTCAAACAACTCCCTCAAAGTCAAACACACTTTTAAGAACACAATGGAATTTCAATAATGATCAAGTAACAACAACCAATTTTCAAGAAGTGGATCATAATCAATAGTCAATCAAAGATGCTCCTTTGACTCATTTTTGGAATTTGTCAACTTCACCAATATATCCTAGTTCACATGCCCTCACAAGAAAGAAAGTCCCAAAATGCACAATATTTACAACACTTCTACAAGGAACAAATGCACAAACACTCACACTCAACAAAGAACTTCTCATGCAAACAAGTATCATACCATAGGTTTTCCCTTATTTTCAATTGCTACTAACTCAAAAGCATCGGTTGGAGATCCTAAAGGACTTTTTCTAGCTTGTAATGTAGGTTTGGGGAAGGATAGGATGAGCATTTAGGATAAAAGTGACCACACCCTCCTTGAACTCTACAAAATACTATACAACTCAAACTTTGTAAATTTGCCTCTTCATTTTTATACCACACAAGTGCCTACCTATTTCATTTTAGTTCACCCACTTATTGAAAACACTCATTTTCTTTTCTTCTCTCATTTTCTTCCTTTTTCAATTTTTTTCTTTCTTTTCTTTTCTCATATTCTTTATTTTCCCCTTTCATTGATTTACTTCTAATGCACTCACTAACAAAACCATGACACATGATCACCTTATCCAATTTCCACCACACCCCCAACTTAGGCTCTTCACCTCAAGTTGGCAATTTCAAGTTCAAGGAGGGTACGGTTCAAAAGAGGGAAAAATTTCAAAAAGGGTCAAGACTTGTAATGTGGTTGCCAAAGAAAGGTTATTAGGCTCAAATTGGGTAACTAGTAATAACATTTATGCATGGGTAGGCTTTTAAATATGTTTCCAAAGATCACAAGGAAGGCCTAAGATCATTTCACCAACCAAGTACAATCAAGACTAGCATTGAAAGACAAATCGGGCAAGTTCTAGATGACACACGTAAGCACAAGAATTATTATGCAAAAAACTCACCACACATGGCATGCAAACTATTTTAGAAGGATCGGTTTCATTTCCTAAACAAGAACAAAAGGTTTATTTTTCACATTATCACCACCTAAAGAACTAAGAGTCACAAAAAGTGTCAAAGTGTTGTCACAATATCATTCACTTTCATGCACTTACTTTCACAAAATTTTTGGAGGGGTATGCTCATTTCAACATTTCACAATGCAAAACTAACTCTATTAGCACCAAACAAACCATAATCCCACATTTTTTACTCCAACATGGGTCAGAGGGGTATGCTCATTTCAACATTTCACAATGCAAGGCTAACTCTATTAGCACCAAACAAGCCACAATCCCACATTTTGACTCTAACAAGGGCAATAATGCCACGTCTACTCAGACTTCACCACATAAATTGTCTACTCAAACTTCACCATAATCAAAATCGTACCCCCAATCACAATGTTGTGGGTACTCAGACTTCCCCTGTGCAAATTATACCAACACCCAAATATGATGATTTTCGCTTAATAATGTTGTCACCCAATCTATTACAAGGAAAGGATCGCCTAAAACAACTACTAATAGAAAAATAAAATTACAAAAGGAACTACTCTGGAAAAGAAAACAAAAGAAATGACTAATCCAACAAAATCTTCAATGTAAAAACAATGTACAACATCCAAATCCATAAATATCACCCGACAAAGGGGCACAATAATATCCATAAAATAAAGAAAAACGTAATCCAAAGGCCCGACAAGGGCACACAAATATCCAAATCAAAATATCAAGGGCCCAGCGAGGGAACAAATGTATCAGAATAAAAAAAACATAACATAAATACCAACACAAGCCACCCCCAACTAAAAGAATTGCAGCGTCTTCCCTGCATAATATCAAAGCATAAAAAAGTAAAGGGGCTCCCTGAATTCGCATCACGAGCTCCCGTCACTCTTAGTCTCCTCATTATTTGCATCCTCAACATAAGAATCATCATCATCAAACCACTTTACGGGAATATCATCATCATCCTTTAGCCTTAAAGAGGGAAGTGGATCCTTAGGATTTAGGACCTTCCACAACCCTTTCACCCCTTTCATATTTGGATGAAGAATTTGTCTTTTTTTGTCACGCCCCAAATCCCATTGAGGCGGACTGGCACCCAAAGCCATTAAGGCCCAACAGAACCAATCATTGCTCATGAACCTCCTTACGCATGTCCCTTTATGAATGGCATTCTATCTTATGTAACTTATAAATTATAAACTACCAATGGCGAAAAACATGGAAACACATGCAATATATATAAGAAACTTGGCCGTTGGGGTTGTCAAGTCAAAATGAACATACATCTCTTGCATTCGTCTTCCCACATCCGTCTACAAAGCCTCTACGGATACATATACATAACCAACCTACAGTCGGAACAAGTCCCCGCTTTATACAACATATATACAATGCCAAAACCAAAACCAATGTACACATATGACTCGAAAAGCCTCGAACCAACTGGAGCTCACCAATGATCTATAAATGAACTGCAAGCTGCTGAGGAGGTCTACTAGCACCTAAGCCTGCAGCAAGTAATGTAAGTCCCCCGAGAGGGGTCAGTACGAAGAATGTATTGAGTATGTAAGGCTCATAAGAACTGCATCATACATAAAAATGGAGTCAATATAAGAGAAATAGTCGATGTGAATAAACTTTATTTTTGTATATGAGGAACCATGTATATTACGTTCTTTACATCTCTTGTCTTCACATATGTTCATCTTTATTGTTCTACCCATGCTAGGCTGTTCTGTCGCCCTTGGGATGAGATTAACCCATGCTAGGTACTTTGACCCCTGGGTTATTATATTAACCCATGCTAGGGTTTCTCGCCCCTGGGATGTTATTAACCCATGCTAGGCACTGTGACCCCTAGGATGTACTGTGGTAACACATGCTAAGCTTTCGTGTCGCCCCTGGGATGTTATTAACCCATGCTAGGTACTGTGACCCCTGGGATGTACTGTGATAACCCAAGCTAGGCTTTCGTGTCGTCCCTGGGATGTTATTATGTTACATTGGGATCGACCCATGCTAGGTATTTCAACCCCTGGGATACCACCCAACATTACTCATCGATTATATCTCTTATTATTCTCACTTTCGTGCTAAGAGTGAAACATTGAAGATCATGACATTATTTGAAGCACACACGAATATCTATTACTTCACTCCTTTACTTCATGAGATTGACATCTTTACTTGTGAGGGATAGATATATTAGCTCGCACATTGCCTCCTTCACTACCCTTATGAGATTGGTACTTCTACTTGTGAGATATTGGTACAAAGATAATCATAATATTAGTGGAAACATAATATTATTGGAACCATTGGACAATAATTAATGAATAAAAGACATGTGTATAACCACTATTAGAACTTTGGAACACAACCTTATTAGGCTTTTGGAACATTAGTCAATGACTTTGAGACATGTGAATCACAATTGATCAATGAGTAGGAAACATGTGATAATGACAATTAATAACCGTATATAGGATACCTTAGCACATTTCGGGGTAGGACAAGTGTAACGTCAAAGTGAATACTATGTGCTGCAGAAGGATACGGACAGTGTAACCTTACATACCTTGTATTCTCAAGTGAATATACAATATTAAATGTGCATTCAATAGTCCCGCTCCTTCCTTATGTTTCACTCCAAGCTTGAACAATGATGATCTTGCTCCAAGAGATGACTTAGGGTTCTTAGGGTTTGAGAGAAATATCTTGTATTTTGTCTACAAGGCATGAGACTTTTGATTGAATAAAAATCAGATTTTTGGCCCTTTATATAAGCCCTCTATTCATCCTTAGCCACTCTTTATAGCATTTAATGCTATGTCTAGAAGGTCAATGGAAGAATGGGTCATCTAACCCATTTGGCCCATGTATTTTTCCTTATTTTGGGCCTTTATTGAGCCCAATTCACTTAATCCAATAAAATCAATAATTTCTCATGTTTAAATCATTTCATACGTGTTATGACAATATTCCCATTCACGCGATTTATATTCGTAACCTCAATCCCAAAAACAAGTGATTCTAGCCACGTATGGATTATTATGACCGAAAGGGTAAAAACGTTATTTGGATGCCAAATTCGTCCACAAATAATCTTATCAAAATGGAATGCCAATATTTTAATTATCCCATATATAGGCTCGTCGTTGTAGAAGGAATGTGGCAAAAAGCGGCCCGGTACGCCCCCGGGCACCCTTGGGACATAGAAAAATTTCCAACATTTTAAAGGTGAGCACAAGCATCCTGGCACGCCCTTGGGCGCGCCACCTTTCTGCCTGTGCCCAAAAATTTTGGGCAATTAGCGTCCTGGCACGCCCTCCGTCATTCCTGGCCCAATTTTTTTGAAAATTTTTGTTGTTCGACTTTTCTTTGCGGATTTGGTTAGATACTTCAAGTTTTATTCTTTAACTTGCTTCTTACCTTTAATATCCTTTGTTTGTAGGTCCTCCAACCCTCATTTTTTAACCCCACAAATGCTCCACGAAGTCACAAGACACCTCCTATGAAGGTGTAACCACATGTACTAGGCCCAATATCAAATGTTTCATTAATGACACTACAAAATACATACTTATGGCATCTCGACACCTAAGTAAACATTGTGCAAAGTCGTCAAGTAGGGTTGGGAAGGTACGGTGTGTTACATTCTTCCCCCCTTGGGAAAATTCATCCTCGAATGTTAACAACATCGTCTCATATACAACATATGCATCTTTATATTAGCATCTCTATACATATACTCTAATAGATACTTACTTATTCTTTCTCCACTCCCGCACTTTGACCTTTTTCTTCCGTTTGAAATAAATATGGGTACTTTAATTTCATCCTTTCTTCTGCTTCCCAGGTGATCTCTTCGGCTTGTTGATTTCGCCAACGAACCTTTACGGATGTTACGTCCTTATTTCTTACCCTCTTCACTTGTCGATCTAGAATAGCAATAGGTAGCTCTTCCTAGTGAGATCCTCCGTAATTTACACATTTACCATGGGAGAAATACGACATGGAACTATTATGCACTTCCGGCAATTTCACATGGCATGTTGTATAGGCCCAATTCAAATCCCATTACCCCTTTCATTCGTAACACTTTTTTTTAAGAGTACTTAATCATCTATGATTACAAACATCTACTATACCATTACGATATGTGTCTTTAACTCTAATAAATTCACCAACAGGTGGAGATATTTCAATTGACTTAACTAATGACCCCGGTGTCCCATTAGATTTTATAGTAATCGATGGAGTGACATACGATAGGGTATCTGTATCATTCAAAAATATGGATACTATACCTGTATCTTCATCAGGAGATGCCTCCGCATTCTGCTGGTCCACTAGAGCATAGGTATGATTTTGGGCTCCACTGTAACTAGCTGCTCCCCTAATATCTCTACCACGACCAATAGGCTGAATGCCTCTGCCTGGGGAAGGAACCAATAATGATGATGCAACGGTTGATCCCATAGGTCATGCTATACCACTCGCGCCCCTTTATGGGCATTCTCTCATTATATGCCCCACTGTGCCACACCAAAAACAAGTATTTGTCCCCAATCGGCATTCACCTAAATGATACCTTCAGCAATGCTGACACGGAGGACGAGAAAATTCTACTGTCTGTGAACCTTGCACTCCACTACTCTGTCCTGATTGAATACCCCTAAACCCTTGGAATTGGGGTTGAGTGCCTATTATGGAATAAGAGGATGAGGGTCTCAGTGGTAACATTCGAGGTATAGATTCTCCTGGGGACACCATAGACTGCCCCATAGGTCTAGCCCTTTTCGATGGCCCTTCCTCAGATTCCTGCGTTCTTCTTCTTTACCTTTGGTCCTCCATTTTCTGTACAAAATCCTTAATTCTGGCGATGTCCATATCTCTGTTCAATGCTCCAATAGTATAGTCCCTCACCAAGTATGGCTCCAACCTGTCCACATATTGATGAACTCTGTCTGTCATTGTGGCCACTACATTTGGAGCATATCGAGCCAAAGAGTTAAACTGCAAACTGCATTCTCTCACACTCATATTTCCTTGACGCAAATTTAGAAATTGGTCTGCACGTGCCTCTCTGATCTCATATGGGAGGTAATGATCAAGAAATACCATTTTAAATTCTTCCTAACCAGCTGGGAGTGCATCAATACCCCTTGATATTTTCCAATCCTCATACCATAATATGGCCTCACCCTTCAATATATAAGTTGCTAGCTCAACTGTTTGTACACCTGATATGTGCATAACATCTAAGGCCCTTTGAATTTGGTCCATAAAGTCCTGTGGATCTGCTTTCGGATCTGACCCTGTGAATATGGGAGGGTCTAATTTTAGAAAGTCCTGTGTCCTGCGACTCGCTACTCTAGCTGCATCATCCTCATTTATCGTTGGACCAACTCATCCTTGACTTTGTGCAGCAACTAATTGAGTCAACATATGCACTGCATTTCTTAAATCCTGGTCAGTGGCATTCATTGGCAGTTCTACAGGTACTTCTCTACCCCTTGGCTCTTTCGAAGCTGGCAAAGTAGAAGAAGACTGTGATGCAATTTCAGCGTCAGCTCCACCTTGACTAGCTTTGTCAGGTGGTGATTTACTCATTCCTTCACCGGCAGGCATATCTACCTGCTTACCTTTGCCTCTACCTCTTCTTGTCATCGGCATTGTTACTATAAACAAGAAAATCAATTCCAATGGTCAGATACGATTTCACTTACAACATTGACTCTATGGCACGATCTAGAAAAGAAGGAAAGACACAACTCTTCAATGTCCCGTAGCATCCTACTTATAAATGTGGTGCACCACACATCGATAAGTAAGACACTACTCAGACACGGCATTGTAGACACCCTTAGAACGACCTACTCTGATACCACTTTTGTCACGCCCCAAATCCTATTAAGGTGGACTGGCACCCGAAGCCGTTGAGGCCTGAGAGAACCAATCTTTTCTCATTAACCTCCATACGCATGTCCCTTTATGAATGGCATTCTATCTCATGTAACTTAAAAATTATAAACTACCAATGGCGGAAAACATGGAAACACATGCAGTATATATGAAACTTGGCCATTGTGACCGTCAAGTCAGAATGAACATACATCTCTTATATTCATCTTCCCACATCCATCTACAAATCCTCTACAGAAACATATCCATAACCGACCTACAGTCGGGACAAGTCCCCGCTTTATACAACATATATACAATGCCAAAACCAAAACCAATGTACACATATGACTTGGAAAGCCTCGAACCAACTGGATCTCACCAATGATCTGTAAATAAACTGCAAGCTACTGACAAGGTCTACTAGCACTTGCGCCTGCATCAAGTAATGTAAGTCCCCCGAGAGGGGTCAGTACGAAGAATGTACTGAGTATGTAAGGCTCATAAGAACTGCATCATACATAACAATGGAGTCAATATAAGAGAAATAGTCAATGTGAATAAACTTCCTTTCTGTATGTGAGGAACCATGTATGTTACGTTCTTTACATCTCTTGTCTTCACATATGTTCATCTTTATTGTTCTACCCATGCTAGGCTGTTCTGTCGCCCCTGGGATGAGATTAACCCATGCTAGGTACTTTGACCCCTGGGATATTATATTAACCCATGCTAGGCTTTCGTGTCACCCCTGGGATGTTATTAACCCATGCTAGGTACTGTGACCCCTGGATGTACTGTGATAACCCATGCTAGGATTTCGTGTCGCCCCTGGAATGTTATTATGTTACATTGGGATCGACCCATGCTAGGTATTTCAACCCCTGGGATACCACCCAAGATTACTCATCGATTATATCTCTTACTATTCTTACTTCCGTGCTAAGAGTGAAACATTGAATATCATGAAATTATTTGAAGCACACACATATTTAAATTACTTCACTCCTTTACTTCATGAGATTGACATCTTTACTTGTGAGGGATAGATATATTAGCTCGCACATTACCTCCTTCACTACCCTTATGAGATTGGTACTTCTAATTGTGAGAGAGTGGTACAAATATAATCATAATATTATTGGAAACATAACATTATTGGAACCATTGGAAAATAATCAATGAATAAAAGACATGTGTCTAACCACTATTGGAACTTTCGAACACAACCTTATTGGGCTTTTGGAACATTAGTCAATGACTTTGAGACATGTTAATCACAATTGATCAATGAGTAGGAAACATGTGATAATGACAATTAATAACCGAATATAGGATACCTTAGCACATTTCGGGGTAGGACAAGTGTAACGTCAAAGTGAATACTATGTGCTGCAGAAGGATACGGACAGTGTAACCTTACATACCTTGTATTCTCAAGTGAATATACAATCTTAAATGTGCATACAATAATCCCTCTCCTTCCTTATGTTTCACTCCAAGCGTGAAAAATGATGATCTTGTTCCAAGAGATGACTTAGGGTTCTTAGGGTTTGAAAGAAATATCTTGTATTTTGTCTAAAAGGCATAAGAGTTTTGATTGAATAAAAATCATATTTTTGGCCCTTTATATAAGACCTCTATTCATCCTTATCCACTCTTTATATCATTTAATGCTATGTCTAGAAGGTCAATGGAAGAATGGGTCATTTGACCCATTTGGCCCATGTCTTTTTCCTTATTTTGGGCCTTTATTTAGCCCAATTCACTTAATCCAATAAAATCAATAATTTCTCATGTTTAAATCATTTCATACGTGTTACGACAATATTCCCATTCACGCGATTTATATTCGTAGCCTCAATCCCAAAAACAAGTGATTCTAGCCACGTATGGATTATTATGACCGAAAGGGTAAAAACGTTATTTGGATGCCAAATTCGTCCACAAATAATCTTATCAAAATGGAATGCCAATATTTTAATTATCCCATGTATAGGCTTGTCGTTGTAGAAGGAATGTGGCAAAAAGCGGCCCGGTACGCCCCCGGGCACCCTTGGGACATAGAAAAATTTCCAACATTTTAAAGGTGTGCACAAGCATCCTGGCACGCCCTTGGGTGCGCCACCTTTCTTCCTGTGCCCAAAAATTTTGGGCAATTAGCGGCCTGGCACGCCCTCCGGCACGCCTGGCCCAATTTTTTCAAAAATTTTTGTTGTTCGACTTTTCTTTGCGGATTTGGTTAGATACTTCAAGTTCTATTCTTTAACTTGCTTCTTACCTTTAATATCCTTTGTTTGGAGGTCCTCCAAACCTCATTTTTTAACCCCACAAATGCTCCACGAAGTCACAAGACACCTCCTACGAAGGTCTAATCACATGTACTAGGCCCAATATCAAATTTTTCATCAATGACACTACAAAACACATACTTATGGCATCTCGACACCTAAGGAAACATTGTGCAAAGTCATCAAGTAGGGTTGGGAAGATACAGGGTGTTACATTTTTCTTCTCTCTCTTCTTTATCTTGTTATGGGACTCACTCAACTCTCTGTGTGACTTGGACAAGTTGGTGTACGCCTTCTCCAATCTTGAGAGATGGACCCCCTGCTTCTTCTGGATATCTAGGAACTTATCATAATTTTTTTTTGGACATAAGTGCCAGGCCCCTCAAATGTCTCACCTAGCCCTGTGGGAAGTCTAGATACCAACTCTCAGACCATCCTCAACTCATCGGTTAATATCTCAAATAATCCCACAGCCGATGGCCTACACGAATCAGTCTCCACCTAAGGTGACTTCCCAGAATCAATATTCCTTTTCTTGCTCTTTGTAATAGTCCCTTCACTATGCTTCTTTAATAGAAAGATTGGCGTTGTTGGTTCAACCCAATTATCTCCTGGGAAATAATCTACTCTAGTACATCTACATAACTCAGTGATCTATAAAGGAAATATGAGAGTTGGGATGTCCGGTACCTTAAACTCCATTAGCTCCAGGATGAAGAAGTGACCAACATTTACCAGAATGTTGTCTAAAATGCAAGAGACCATATGTGCCCTCATCAAAGGGATAGTAAATGTGTTACTGCATGGCAAAACTCGACTACAAATGATGGATATCTAATTTCATACCTCTGTTGTCAACTCCCTAGCCGGGATCTTTGCTTTTGTCACAACCCAAGACACAATCTTTCCCAGACAAAGCTTCAAAACCAACAAACTACCCGGGGCACAATATTTTGTCGTGAAGTCAGAATGATTGGGGTTTTGCAACCCATAGGCTCCATTGATCACCTCTACCCCAAAGTGGATAGTCTTGCCTCTATTTCGAGTCACCGTATTGTTTAAATTAATAGTATTGAGGTTTGCATAAAACTCCCTCACCCATTGCTCATTTGCTTTGCATGGTTCGAGAGTGAAACAAATCCACCCTGTAGTCTCCAACCTCTGATAAAACTCGAGGAGAGTCTTGGGGACCCGATCAAGTGAAATCCCCCTCTCAGGGAATAACTTCTTTCTAGCCAAGTGAGCATAGTATGTGTACTGACACTCGAGAGAGAGAAAGTGATTCCAATCATACTCTCCCCCCAACATCTAACTCATTAATAAGGCGGTGTTCCATTCTCGGCTTTTTGAATACCTTGATTTCATGCAAGAAATATTAATAAATTTTGAGAGCAATTAAAACATGTTGGAGTTTTGTTTGGAATGAGAATGACTGAAAACTGATTATTCTTGTACCCTTTTGACAAGTTTGAATGACTGGCTGCTTTAGCAGACTTATGACCGATTTAGCAGACTTGACCCATCTTTGACTCTTTGCTTTTACGAACATTATGGCTGCTTAACTGGCCTTTGATCGAGTATTGACCCATTCTTAATCGGACGGAGTAGCGCTTTAGCGTCCTCCGCTTTAAAGGACACTGGACCACTTTAGTAGTATCTGAGGCTTGTTCAAGCTTGGTATATTCTGTCATTTTCCAACAAGTGGTCCAAGTTTCATCTTCAAGGTAGTACAACCCCAAACTTTATTCCAATCAAATTTTTGCATCCAAGTTCAGATCACTTCCAAAAACTCTAAAATTTTGTGGATTAGTCAAAAAATAAAATCCTAAGCTATTCTAAAAATTAAAATTTCGAAAGTAAACAAATTTTTTGAGAACACTGGGGTGCCTCCCACCAAGTGTTTGATTTAACGTCGCGGTACGACGCAATCAACCTTACCATTTATATCTCTACTTTGATGATTTGAATCTTTGGCCCAATTTTAAATTAAGATTTCGATGAATCTTGTGGGACAAATGTAAGGAAGCAATAGAACCCACTCTATCTTGCCACTTTGAAGACTTGAGTCTTTTACCCAAGTTCACATCAAACTTTCAAGTAGGCTTGTTGGGCATTGGTGAGAACCTCGACACTGCATTTTGCACTTCTTGGCCTTCAAATGAGGGACGTCCTTTTTCCCTCTTGAGATAACAAACTCCAAAATGTAGGAATTTTGTCCCTCATCTCCAAGATTCTCCATTTTCCCGGTTATTTCAATTTTCACATCTTTCAAGCACAATGTCAAAAAATGGTTGGAATAAGGCCGCCTCTCCATTTCCAAATTTGCATTTTTCTTGAAATTCACACCCCGAAATAAACTAGAGTCTTCACAAAGGATTTTCTTAACTCTTTCTTGCAATTCTATTATCACTTCTTCAATTTCAGCATCCTTAATTATTTTTGGCTAGGTTGGATGGCAAATCACCATGAATTCTTCAATATCAATCTCACCCACATCTTCATTGGAAACCATCTCATTGCCACTATTCATGACCATTCGGCATGGAACATCACATGCCTCAATTTTCACATTCAATTCGATTTCCAATTTTTAGATAGTCATTTTACTTTGAAACCATACTTGACATCGCTCAACGTGCAATTTAAGAGATTCATCCACCATCAAATACATTTTATCAAGTTGATCCTCATTGACCTTAAGTAGTTGAGCTTGATTCCCTAGCCACTCTTGGCTCACAATTTCTTCCTTGTTAAGTTTTTCTTCATTTTAGGACTCAATTACGCTTGCAAAAGTACACCCATGGAAAAATCCATGTTTTCAAAAACTTCATCATCACCATGTTAGACTAGGTCCTACCATTTATCCAAGAGTTTCCCATATTTCTCATTCTTCTCCATTATTCTTTTCAACATCTCCTCAACTTGTTTTCTTAGAGAATCCGAAGTTTCTTCATCACAACTATGTTCAGTTTCTTCAACTTGAGCCACATCTTCACCTTGGCAATTTTCATGTGAGTCATCAGTTATTTTTGGCTCAACCCCATGACTTGAAACCTCTTCTCCAACCACTTTTGTTTGAGAATCAGGCAAACCCATGGCACTTAAGAGATTGACATTTTCACAAGGTTCTTCATCTTTTTTACATTCCTTTCCAAATGCCACCATAGATTGATGCATGAGATGCATATACTCACCCACGGTAGTCAACCTATCTAAGATAGTTTAAAGCATTGCTTTAATACCTTTGTGTTCGGCACGTTGTTCCTCCTTTCCTACATCATGATACCTATCAAACTCAAAAGAATAACTAGTATTTTCGTTAGCATAACTCGGGGAGGGGGCACAATAATTAGGACAATTATTCAAATGTCCATCTCGACTACTACATAAATAACAGTCATACTCCCTATAGGATCGAGATGGTGCACACACCTCTCTCTTGGGGTTGCCAAAAGTACGGTCCACCACATAAGGACATGGTTCATCAAAATAAGATTTGCAACCACTAAGTTCATTTTAATTCCACAATGCCATAGTAACAAGTATAAGAAAATAAAAATCTACCGAACACAAAAAATAAAAGAAAATCACAAACACATATTCACAAGTTCGAATCAAAACAAATAAGCTAAAATTCCAAACTAACTCAATAAGCCAAATTATTCCCCGGCAATGACGCCATTTTTGATAATGGTAAAATAAACTCTAGAAATAAATGTACATGGTTGTTATCAATATATTTACCCAACTTGGAGTTGGGGTCAAATCCATGAGGAACAATGTGACTAGCAATCGAGAAAGTACAAAATAATAGCAACTCACTAAAATCCAAACAAAGATACAAGTATTTTGGGAGTTTTCGATAGATGAAAATGAAAAAAGGATAAAACCACTTAAGATATGAACAAGTTGATAAATGGCTATCACAATAATGGAAAACAGGGGAAATGATACGAGGAATCAATTCTATCAACGATCCAAAGTATTTAAATCAAGTACTCAAGATTAATCATGGATTAGTAAATTAGTATTGGAACCTTAATTATCCTTGATGTCTTTAGATCACTTGACAAATATTTATTGGCTAGATTCTTTCAAACACTAGACAAGTGCCAAAATGATTAGTCCCAGTCTATGGCTATACTAGAATTTGACTATGTCTAGCAACAAATCTATAAGATGGGTCATACGTCCCAAATTGTGCTAAGTTAATCTTTTCGAACTTCGATTAACTCTTTCAAGCCTAATCAAAGTAGATGGGTGAGTCCTCAGGTTAGCTATTCCCTTCAAAAATCAAGTAAAGAACAAGATTAACTTAGACAAGCAACCCCTTTTCATATATCACAAAGTAATCAATTAATACCAAAGCATAAAATAGAATCAAAACCCAAATTCAACACATAAGTATTGCATTATCTCTAACTACAAATACTCAAATATGAATCTAAGTACACCCAAATATTCAATACAAAGCTATGGAATAAATAAAGGAGTAAGAATTTAACACTACAAAGCGTCCAAATCTTCAATCCAAGGGTGTTGAGTCAAGAACCCTAGCCTCCAATGATGAGAAATATGCAAAAGATATCTTTGAATGGCTTGGGATCGAGTATTTGATGAATTGGGATCCAAAAATATGAAATTCCAGACTTGCCCCTGAAATCTGCCCTATGACCGCTAAAGCAGACCAATTGGTCGCTAAAGCGGTCTTGTTGACTTTGAGCGACCCCTAAAGCAGACCAATTAGCGTCTAAAGCGTACCTTAACTTTGATCGAGAATACCGCTAAAGAGGTCATATTGGCGCCAAAGCGCCCCTGGACTAACTTTGACTAACTACTAAAGCGGTAAAATTGGCTCTAAAGTGCCTTTGACAGAGATGTTGACGGGATACTAAAGTGCACTTATGGTGATTTAGTTATACCTAAGGGTATGTTCTGAGATCTTCTTCCGGCACTTTTATTTCAACTTTTTTTCATCTTATTTCTACTTTTGTCCATCAAAACTCCTTGTAAACATAGAATACCTGAAAAAAACATATTTTAAAGGGTAATTAGCCTCATATTATGAATAAAAGATACAAAATCATAAGAAAAAAGATACAAATTAGTGGTAAAATCTCCATTCTAGTGGCCCTAAAATTGTGAAAGTCACTTTGGGGAAGATGACTATTAGCAATGGGTTGAGCACTTTGATAATGCACCGAACTGAATGGTGTATTGCCACAGAACTCCTCGTATCACCAAAGTCACAGTAGGTTAGGATATTTAAGGTGAGATTCGGCGATACCTCAGCAATTTAGAGATGCTCAGGGAGTATTGTCGAATCTTTCAGCATATTGCCAAAACCCCACATTCTTTCATCGATCAGCCCCCTTTGTTTCTGTCGTGGTTGGTGAAAGCCATATTGTTACGCCCCGACTTCCAACGAGGCGTGATTGGCACCTGAAGCCGATATGGACCGAGAGAACCAATCTTTGCTTATGTTCGATTATATGCATGTCTTAAGAAATACCATTACCACATAAGAACTTATCATGCTCATAATGGAAGTCCTGGAACATGTGATAAATATATACATATGTGAAACTTGGCCGACAGGTCCATCATGTCAAAACGGACATACACTTCTTACATTTTTCTTCCCACAACCGTCTGCAAAGCCTCTACAGATACATGAACATTTCTATACAATATTTACATAATACCAAAACCTAGTATACACATGTGACGTGTGAAGCCCCGAAGCAACTGGAGCTCACCAAAGAGTTGTAAATACCCAATAATCTACTGCGGAGGTCTACTAGCACCTGCGCCTGCAGCAAGTAAAATAAATTCCCCAAGAGGGGTCAGTACGAAGAATGTACTGAGTATGTAAGGCCATATGAAACTGGTAAGATATGAAAACATGTCAAGAACTCAAGTTCAAATGCATAACCAATATAGATAAATCACAATGTAGATGAGTCACTATTCTGTACTTTGGAAACCATGTATATTACATTCATTCTTTATATTGCCTTTACTTTACTTTACGTATGTTGTCTGGGCCATCATCATGCAGGTGTTCTTTTCACCCCATGGATAACATATCATCGTTATGCAGGTGTTCTTTTCACCCCATGGATAAGAGCATATCGTTATGCAGGTGTCCTTTGCACCCCATGGATAAAGTAACATCAGCATGCGGGTGTTCTTGCACCCCATGGATAAATGAACATAATCAATATGCATTACTTTTTCTTACTTCATTTCTTTACTTTTGAGATTGATACCTTTACTTGTGAGAGATTGATACTTTTGCTTATGAGAGATTGATACATTCATTTGACATAGCATTTTTGGAAGCTTTGGAACCATAACCAAAATAGAAGACATGTGAATAAACATTATTGGACTCATAGCCTTATTGGAAACATAACACCATTGGAACCATTGGACAATCATCCATAAACAAGATACATGAACATAATCACTTTTGGAATTTTGGAAAACAACCTTATTGAGCTTTTGGAACAATATCCATGAATATGAGACATGAGATTCAAAATTGATCAATGATTATGAAACATGCGATATTGACAATTGGTAACCGCATATAGGATACCTTAGCATATTTCGGGATAGAACAAGCGTAATGTCAATGTGAATACTATTTGCCGCAGAAAGATACGGGCAGAGTAACCTTACATACCTTGTACTTTCAATACGAATAATATACAATCCTATATGTGCATACAATAGTCCCGCTCCTTGTTTATGTATCAGTCTACATCACAAGTACATAATGGAACCAACATTAATCACCAACTACCTTATACAAATACATACAATAACAACAAGTCACATGTTTGGCTTTAACATGTCATTTCCCCTTGACAATACCATTTATGAAATTATCTTACCAAAAATCCCACAATATTCACAACATTGACCAATACATTATAATCAATACATTTCACCACAACACTTCTCCTTTACCCTTTCTTATCCACACCACATCACAAATAATCCATCAACTTACCATAATACACCTCATAGCACATATCGGCCAAAATCCTACAATTTACACTTAAAGGAAAATAACAAGTTTCATAAAAAAATCACACCATACATGTTCATATTTTATCCATACCATGCTCTTTCATCAAAGTCACAAGTCATAATTCAAGCTTGAATCTCATGGATCACAAATCTTATATACAAACACCAAGTACCATGTACAACACTTCCAAGCATAACCAACATGATTTACATACTCTCCCATGCATATAATATATTAATCCATAAGAATAATCACTTATCCAAGCTTGGAAATTGATGATCTTGCTCCAAGAAGTGCCTTAGGGTTTGAAGTTGAGAGAAAATGCTTGTAGATAATTCTAGATTTGGCATGAGAGTGTTATGTGATAAAAATATGATTTTGGCCCCTTTTTATAGGCCTTGGGGTCATACTTAGCCATTCTTTGAATTTAATGTTAAGTGTGGCTTTAGTCAATGGAAGAATGGGTATTTGACCCATTCTTAACCCATGTTTTCTTCTCATTTTGGGCCTCTTTTTGAGCCCAATTCACTTAACCCAATAAAATCAATAATTTCTCATGTTTAATTCCTTCCATACGCGTTACAACAATATTAGCACTCATGAAATTCATACTCGTAGCCTCAATTCCTAAACCAAGCGATTCTAGCCACGTATGGCCTATTTTGACCAAAAGGGTAAAATCATCATTTTGACTCCAAATTCCTTCTCGAGTAATTTTATCATACCATTATAATACTTTACTCCTTTCATGTATATACTCGTGGTTGTAGAAGAAATGTGGCAAAAATCGGCTCAATACGTCCCCGGGTACCCTTGGGACTTAAGAAAATTTCCAACTTTGAAAAAGTGGCAAAAACAGCGTGGCACGCCCTTGGGCGCGCCAGCTTTCTGCATCTGGACTAAAAATTTTAGCCCAGAGCAGCGTGGCACGCTCTCTGGCACGCCCCTCCCTTAGTTTTTTTGAAAATTTCATTTTTCGACTTCTCTTCTCGGGTTTGGTTAGATACTTCAAATCCTATTCTTTAACTTACTTCTTAACCTTAATATCCTTTGTTTAGAGGTCCTCTTAGACTCATTTTTAACCCCACAAACTCTCCACGAAAATCACAAAACACCTCCTATGAAAGGCTAATCACATGCACAAAGCCAAATTTTAATTTTCTCATCATTCACATTACCAAATACATACTCATGGCATCTCGACACCTAAGTAACCATTTTTCAACATCATCACATAGGGTTAGGAAGGTACCCCCTTAGAAACATTCGACCTCGAATGTTAACGATGTCGTTTAAATTACAACACATGCATCTCTATATTAGCATACGCACACATAAACACTTAAGGCTCATGGATACTTTCTTAGTATTGATCCATTTCCACATTTTGAACCTTTTCTTCCATCTGCAACAAATATGGGTACGCTGATTTCATCATTTTTTCTAGCTTACCATGTGATCTCCTCTACTTTTTGTTTTCCCCAAAGGACTTTTACAGAAAGTACGTCTTTATTTATTAACCTTCACACTTGTCAGTTTAGAATAGCCATAGCTATCTTTTCCTAGTGAGATCCTCTGAACTTTGTATATTTTCAATGGGAACAATATGAAAAGAAATTCTAATACACTTTCAACAATTTTACATGGCATGTAGTATAGGGTCACTTTTCCCTTCTTCCTGAAATCCATTATACCCTTCATGAGTAACGCTTTTAAGTGTACTTAATCATCTAAGATCACAACATCTACTATATCATTATGATAGGTTCTTTTACCTATACTATATTCACCGACAGGTGGAGATATATTCTTTGATTTAACTAATAACTCCAGTGCCCATTAAATTCGGATTATAGTAGCCATTATTGAATAGCATACGATAGAGTAGAGCTCAGATCAGTCAATACATATAAATCATGTAACAATATGGTAATATACCTAAATACCTGTATCGTCATCAAGATAGGTTCCCTCATTCTGCCGGTCCACTAAAGCATAAGTGCGATTCTGAACCCCACTAGTACTGGCTGCTCCTCTGGAACCTCTGCCATGACCAATAGACTTTACACTTTGGTCTAAAGAAGGAACCGATGCTGATGATGCCACAGTAGACCCCGCAGGTCATACCATACTACCCAATCCTCATCGTGGCCAGTCTCTCATTATGTGAGCCGGCATACCATACCAATAACAATCATTCATTCCCCTCCGACATTCACCTTCATGAAAGCGTCTGCAAAACTGGCACAGTGGGCGAGAAGACCCTGCTGTCTGTGAATCTGGCATCCTACCACTCTGCCCAATATGACTGGCCCTGAATCTTCGAGAGTGAGATGGAGCGCCTGTTGTGGAATAAGAGAATGAGGGTCTAGGCGGTAATATTTGAGATCCAGATCCTCCTAGGGACACTATAGACTGCCCCATAGATCTTGCCCTTTTTACTAGCCCTTCCTCGGATTTTTGTATCCTCTTCCTTTGCCTTTGGTCTTCCATTTTCTGCGCAAAGGCCTGAATTCTAGCTATGTTCATATCTCAGTTTAAGGCAGCGATAGTGCAGTCCCATACCAAATAAGGCTCCAATCTGTCCACATATCTATGTACTCTATCTTCCATCGTGGCCACCACATTTGGAGCATATCGTGCCAAGGAATTAAACTGCAAAATATATTCTCTAACACTCATATTTCCTTGACGCAAATTTAAAAACTGATCCGCGCGAGCCTCACGGATCTCATAGGGAAGATAGTGATCCAAAAATGCCGCTTTAAATTCTTCCCACGTAGGTGGGTTTGCACCAATACCTCGAGCTTTCTTCCAGTCCTCATACCACAATATCGCCTCTCCTTTCAATCTATAAGCTGCTAATTCAACTGTTTCTACACCTGTTACGTGCATCACCTCTAGTGCTCTTTGAACTTGGTCGACAAAATCCTATGGATCCGCTTTCAGGTCTGACCCATTAAATATAGGAGGGTCCAGTTTTAGAAAGTCCTGTGTACGCTGACTAGCTGCTCTAGTCGCGTCATCATCATTTACCATTGTACCAGCTCGTCCTTGTGCTTGTGAAGCTACTAACTGAGTCAACATATGTACTGCATTTCATAAATCCTGATCAGTGGTAATCATAGGTGGTTCCGCAGGTACTTCTCTAACTCTTGGCTCTTCTGGAGCTGGAAAAGTAGAGGAAGACTGCGATGCAATCTCGGCGTCAGCTCCACCTTGACTAGCTTGGTTAGATGGTAATCTACTCATTCCTTCTTCGGCAGGCACATCCACCTGCTTCCCTTTATCTCTACCTCCTCTCGTGATTGGAATCTTAACTATACCAAAGAAAACAATTACTATGATCAGGTCAAATTCACCTTACAACAACGTCTCTATTGCACGATCTAGAAGTGAAGAAAAGAAACAACATCCTAAATGTCCCTTAGCCTCCTACTTATAAATGTGGTGCGCAACACATCGATAAGTAAGAGTCTACTCAGACACGGCTTTGTAGACACCCTTAGAACGACCTGCTCTGATACCACTTTTGTGACGTCCCAGCTTCCAATGAGGCGTGATTGGCACCCGAAGCCGATATGGCCCGAGAAAACCAATCTTTGCTTATGTTTGATTATATGCATGTCTTAAGAAATACCATTACCACATAAGAACTTATCATGCTCATAACGGAAGTCCTGAAACATGTGATAAATACATACAAATATGAAACTTGGCCGACAGGGCCATCACGTCAAAACGGACATACACTTCTTACATTTGTCTTCCCACAACCGTCTACAAAGCCTCTATAGATACATGAAAATTTCTATACAATATTTACATAATACCAAAACCTAGTGTACACATGTGACGTGTGAAGCCCCGAAGCAACTGGAGCTCACCAAAGAGTTGTAAATACCCAATAATCTACTGCGGAGGTCTACTAGCACCTGCGCCTGCAGTAAGTAAAATAAATTCCCCAAGAGGGGTCAGTACGAAGAATGTACTGAGTATGTAAGGCCATATGAAACTGGTAAGATATGAAAACATGTCAAGAACTCAAGTTCAAATGCATAACCAATATAGATAAATCACAATGTAGATGAGTCACTATTCTGTACTTTGGAAACCATGCATATTACATTCATTCTTTCTCTTGCCTTTACTTTACTTTACATATGTTGTCTGGGCCATCATCATGCAGGTGTTCTTTTCACCCCATGGATAACATATCATCGTTATGCAGGTGTTCTTTTCACCCCATGGATAAGAGCATATCGTTATGCAGGTGTCCTTTGCACCCCATGGATAAAGTAACATCAGCATGCGGGTGTTCTTGCACCCCATCAATAGTATATCATCCTCATTCAGGTGTTTGTACCCCATGGATAAATGAACATAATCAATATGCATTACTTTTTCTTACTTCATTTCTTTACTTTTGAGATTCATACCTTTACTTGTGAGAGATTGATACTTTTGCTTATGAGAAATTAATACATTCATTTGACATAGAATTTTTGGAAGCTTTGGAACCATAACCAAAATAGAAGACATGTGAATAAACATTATTGGACTCATAGCCTATTGGAAACATAACACCATTGGAACCATTGGACAATCATCCATAAACAAGATACATGAGCATAATCACTTTTGGAACTTTGGAAAACAACCTTATTGAGCTTTTGGAACAATATCCATGAATATGAGACATAAGATTCACAATTTATCAATGAGTATGAAACATGCGATATTGACAATTGGAAACCGCATATAGGATACCTTAGAACATTTCGGGATAGGACAAGCGTAATGTGAATGTGAATACTATTTGCCGCAGAAAGACACTGAAAGAGTAACCTTACATACCTGGTACTCTCAATACGAATATACAATCCTAGATGTGCATACAATAGTCCCGCTCCTTCTTTATGTTTCACTCTACATCACAAGTACATAATGGAACCAACATTAACCACCAACTACCTTATACAAATACATACAATAACAACAAGTCACATGTTTGGCTTTAACATGTCATTTCCCCTTGACAATACCATTTATGAAATTATCTTACCAAAAATCCCACAATATTCACAACATTGACCAATACATTATAATCAATACATTTCACCACAACACTTCTCCTTTACCCTTTCTTATCCACACCACATCACAAATAATCCATCAACTTACCATAATACACCTCATAGCACATATCGGCCAAAATCCTACAATTTACACATATCGGCCAAAATCCTACAATTTACACTTAAAGGAAAATAACAAGTTTCATAAAAAAATCACACCATACATGTTCATATTTTATCCATACCATACTCTTTCATCAAAGTCACATGTCATAATTCAAGCTTGAATCTCATGGATCACAAATCTTATATACAAACACCAAGTACCATGTACAACACTTCCAAGCACAACCAACATGATTTACATACTCTCCCATGCATATAATATATTAATCCATAATAATAATCACTTACCCAAGCTTGGAAATTGATGCTCTTGCTCCAAGAAGTGCCTTAGGGTTTGAAGTTGAGAGAAAATGCTTGTAGATAATTCTAGATTTGGCATGAGAGTGTTATGTGATAAAAATCTGATTTTGGACCCTTTTTATAGGCCTTGGGGTCATACTTATCCATTCTTTGAATTTAATTCTAAGTGTGGCTTTAGTTAATGGAAAAATGGGTATTTGACCCATTCTTAAGCCATGTTTTCTTCTCATTTTGGGCCTCTTTTTGAGCCCAATTCACTTAACCCAATAAAATCAATAATTTCTCATGTTTAATTCCATCCATACGTGTTACAACAATATTAGCACTCATGAAATTCATACTCGTAGCCTCAATTCCTAAACCAAGCGATTCTAGCCACGTATGGCCTATTTTGACCAAAAGGGTAAAATCATCATTTTGAATCCAAATTCTTTCTCGATTAATTTTATCACACCATTGTAATACTTTACTCCTTTCAAGTATATACTCGTGGTTGTAGAAGAAATGTGGCAAAAATCGGCTCAATACGTCCCTAGGTACCCTTGGGACTTAAGAAAATTTCCAACTTTGAAAAAGTGGCAAAACCAGCGTGGTACGCCCTTGGGAGCCCCAGCTTTATGTCTCTTGACTAAATATTTTAGCCCAGAGCGGCGTGGCACGCTCTCCGGCACACCCCTCCCTTAGTTTTTTTGAAAATTTCATTTTTCGACTTCTCTTCGCGGGTTTGGTTAGATACTTCAAATCCTATTCTTTAACTTACTTCTTAACCTTAATATCCTCTGTTTAGAGGTCCTCTTAGACTCATTTTTAACCCCACAAATGCTCCACGAAAATCACAAAACACCTCCTATGAAAGGCTAATCACATGCACGAAGCCAAATTTCAATTTTCGCATCATTCACATTACCAAATACATACTCATGGCATCTCGACACCTAAGTAACCATTTTTCAACATCATCACATAGGGTTGGGAAGGTACGCGGTGTTACATTCTCCCCCCCTTAGAAACATTCGTCCTCTAATGTAAACGATGTCGTTTAAATTACAACACATGCATCTCTATATTAGCATACGCACACATAATCACTTAAGGCTCATGGATACTTTCTTAGTATTGATCCACTTCCACATTTTGAACCTTTTCTTCCATTTGCAATAAATATGGGTACGCTAATTTCGTCATTTTTTCTAGCTTACCATGTGATCTCCTCTACTTTTTGTTTTCCCCAAAGGACTTTTACAGAAAGTACGTCTTTATTTATTAACCTTCACACTTGTCAGTTTAGAATAGCCATAGCTATCTTTTCCTAGTGAGATCCTCCGAACTTTGTATATTTTCAATGGGAACAATATGAAAAGAAATTCTGATACACTTTCGACAATTTTACATGGAATGTAGTATAGGGTCACTTTTCCCTTCTTCCTGAAATCCATTATACCCTTCATGAGTAACGCTTTTAAGTGTACTTAATCATCTAAGATCACAACATCTACTGTATCATTATGATAGGTTCTTTTATTTATACTATATTCACTGACAGGTGGAGATATTTTCTTTGATTTAACTAATAACTCCAGTGCCCATTAAATTCGGATTATAGTAGTCGTTATTGAATAGCATACGATACAGTAGAGCTCAGATCAGTCAATACATATACATCATGTAACAATATGGTAATATACCTAAATACCTGTATCGTCATCAGGATAGGGTCCCTCATTCTGCCGGTCCACTAAAGCATAAGTACGATTCTGAACCCCACTAGTACTGGATGTTCCTCTGGCACCTCTGCCACGACCAATAGACTGCACACTTTGGTCTAAAGAAGGAACCGATGCTGATGATGCCACAGCAGACCCCGCAGGTCGTACCATACTACCCAAGCCTCGTCGTGGCCAGTCTCTCATTATGTGACCCGGCATACCACACCACTAACAAGCATTCGTTCCCCTCCGACATTCACCTTCATGAAATCGTCTGCAAAACTAGCACAGTGGGCGAGAAGACCCTGCTGTCTGTGAATCTGGCATCCTACCACTCTGCCCAATATGACTGCCCCTGAATCTTCGAGAGTGAGATGGAGCGCCTGTTGTAGAATAAGAGAATAAGGGTCTAGGCGGTAACATTTGATATCCAGATCCTCCTAGGGACACTATAGACTGCCCCATGGATCTTACCCTTTTTTACTGGCCCTTCCTCGGATTTCTGTATCCTCTTTCTTTGCCTTTGGTCTTCAATTTTCTACGCGAAGGCCTGAATTCTAGCTATGTTCATATCTCGGTTTAAGGCAGCGATAGTGCAGTCCCATACCAAATAAGGCTCCAATCTGTCCACATATCTATGTACTCTATCTTCCATCATGGCCACCACATTTGGAGCATATCGTGCCAAGGTATTAAACTGAAACTATATTCTCTAACACTCATATTTCCTTGATGCAAATTTAAAAACTGATCTGCGCGAGCCTCACGGATCTCATAGGGAAGATAGTGATCCAAAAATGCCGCTTTAAATTCTTCCCACGTAGGTGGGTTTGCACCAATACCTCGAGCTTTCTTCCAGTCCTCATACCATAATATCGCCTCTCCTTTCAATCTATAAGCTGCTAATTCAACTATTTCTACACCTGTTACGTGCATCACCTTTAGTGCTCTTTGAACTTGGTCCACAAAATCCTGTGGATCCGCTTTCAGGTCTGACCCAGTAAATATTGGAGGGTCTAATTTTAGAAAGTCCTGTGTACGCTGACTAGCTGTTCTAGTCGCGTCATCTTTATTTACCATTGTACCAGCTCATCCTTGTGCTTGTGAAGCTACTAACTGAGTCAACATATGTACTGCATTTCGTAAATCCTGATCAGTGGTAGTCATAGGTGGTTCCGCAGGTACTTCTCTACCTCTTGGCTCTTCTGGAGCTGGAAAAGTAGAGGAAGACTGCGATGCTATCTCGGTGTCAGCTCCACCTTGACTATCTTGGTTGGGTGGTAATCTACTCATTCCTTATCCGGCAGGCACATCCAACTACTTCCCTTTATCTCTACCTCCTCTCGTGATTGGCATCTTAACTATACCAAAGAAAACAATCACTATGATCAGGTCCAATTCACTTTACAACACCGTCTCTATTGCACGATCTAGAAGTGAAGAAAAGAAACAACATCCTAAATGTCCCGTAGCCTCCTACTTATAAATGTGGTGCACAACACATCGATAAGTAAGAGTCTACTCAGACATGGCTTTATAGACACCCTTAGAACGACCTACTCTGATACCACTTTTGTGATGCCCCAACTTCTAACGAGGCGTGATTGGCACCCGAAGCCGATATGGCCCGAGAGAACCAATCTTTGGTTATGTTCGATTATATGCATATCTTAAGAAATACCATTACCACATAAGAACTTATCATGCTCATAACGGAAGTCCTGGAACATGTGATAAATATATACAAATGTGAAACTTGGCCGACAGGGCTATCACGTCAAAACGGACATACACTTCTTACATTTGTCTTCCCACAACCGTCTACAAAGCCTCTATAGATACATGAACATTTCTATACAATATTTACATAATACCAAAACCTAGTGTACACATGTGACGTGTGAAACCCCGAACCAACTGGAGCTCACCAAAGAGTTGTAAATACCCGATAATCTACTGCGGAGGTCTACTAGCACCTGCGCCTGCAGCAAGTAAAATAAATTCCCCAAGAGGGGTCAGTACGAAGAATGTACTGAGTATGTAAGGCCATATGAAACTGGTAAGATATGAAAAAATATCAAGAACTCAAGTTCAAATGCATAACCAATATAGATAAATCACAATGTAGATGAGTCACTATTCTGTACTTTGGAAACCATGTATATTACATTCATTCTTTCTCTTGCCTTTACTTTACTTTACATATGTTGTCTAGGCCATCATCATGCAGGTGTTCTTTTCACCCCATGGATAACATATCATCGTCATGCAGGTGTTCTTTTCATCCCATGGATAAGAGCATATCTGTAACACCCCGTATTCTATAGACACTACTCTTACTTATATGGAAAATGGTACAGACTTATGGCAATAGGTGATGGAATAACTAGTTCTTGGATTCAAGTACAACACCTCGTACATTTTTGAAACTTGTGCGACTAACCTAACATGGATAAAAGTATTTAAACTTGAGATAGTAAGGACATACTTAAGTGTAAAATTAAAGTTAAGTGGTGGATTAAGGTAGGAGGATTAAGACATTGGAAAAAGGGGAGAACATAAACGAGGTGCTTCCGTAACTTAATTAGGATAGTAGGTGTATCATCTACTTAAGCTATTGGGCTGTATTTGGACATCTATTAATGGACTCAATTGATGCCCAAACTAAGTACATAAAAATGGAAAGATGACCAGCCCAACACTTACTATTAATTCAGGCCCAACAAGACATGATCCAAGTAGAAAAAAGGTGAGAAAATGGACTGTTTTGGACAGCTTATATAGCCAAGTAGGTGCATCACCTATGTGGACTATTTTTGACCAAGAATTGTCTAAGTATAGCCTTATAAAGTCGGTTCTAAGAGGGAGTATATAAAGCTGAAATGCAGCTTATTTTCTTCACAATTCACTTGCCAAATTCCAGCATTTAAATTAAATTACTCTCTTCTCTCTCAAACCCTAACCAACCACCCCTTTGGACAAATCTTCCACTTGCAAGCTTTGGTAAGTATTTAACCTTATATATTGATGTAATATATGTATAATAGGTTGTGGGAATCACGTTGGTGGTGTTTAAAATGTATAGGGTAGTCCCTTAATTAAGTTGGCAGTCCACTTGTGTTAGTTTTGATGAATTTGTCTTCCTTGTGGCTTGGACTTGTATAGGGGCTTAAGGTGTTGAAGAAATTAAGTTATGATTATGAAATTCCAGTATATTAAAGTGTGGTTCTTCCCCTGAATCGTTCCTTTTATGTATGGCTTGATGGAAATGTTTATATGTATTGGTAAATGGAACGTTTGTTGTAGTGAAAAGAGAATACTCTTTTGTTATGTTAAACTGAATGTTGGAACTGTTGTGGAATAATGTTATTTGATAGTATAATGAAGGTGGGAGTGATGCACAATGTGTTTTGGAGGTTGGATAGTTTCTACCTTCCGTTAAGCACCTACTTACCGTCTTGTGAACTTATAATGTAGCTAGCCATTAATGTTTGCTCCATTATGTACTTGTGTTGTAGAGTAACACATAAGGAAGGAGCTGAATCAGTGTAGTTACATATTGGGAAAATAAGGTATGTAAGGTTACTTTGTCCGTACCTTTCTGTAGCATATAATGTTCACATCGACCTTACACTTGTCCTATTCCGAGATGTACCAAGGTATCCTATTTCCGATTATCAATGGTTATTGTCACATGTTTCCTATTCATTACACAATGGAGAATCTTGTTTCATAGTCAGTGCTAAGGTTCCAAAGGTCCAACAAAGTTGTGTTCCAATGTTCCAATAGTGATTATATTCATGTCTCTGTTATGTTCCAAAGTTCAAAGTGAGATTATAATTATCATTGTATCAACCTCATTGTACCAATCTCAAAGTAAAGAACAAAGTAATGCATTTGTGGTCAATGATCAAGTATGGGTGGCAAGTCTAGGGGCATAAGCCTAGCTCGACTCGATCCCGATATATTGATTTATGGGTGGCAGGTCTAGGGGCATAAGCCTAGCTCGACCCGATCCCAATACATTGATTTATGGGTGGCAGGTCTAGGGGCGTAAGCCTAGCTCGACCCGATCCCAACATGATGATATGTTATGTAAAGACCCACTGATCAGTCAGGGCCCGGGTACAGTATGACACATGTAATGACAAGTAATCATTGAAGGAAAGAAGCAATCAAAATAATACACATGGTTCCCAAAATACAGTTACTTATTCATTGGATTATTCATATGTATCTGAGTTCATTGAAATATTCATGTGTTGTATAGTTTTATATGAGCCTTACATACTCAGTACATTCTTCGTACTGACCCCTTTGGGGAATTTACCTTACTTGCTGCAGGCGCAGGTTCTAGTAGACCTCCATAGTAGGTTACAGGATATTTACAGCTTTTGGTGAGCTCCAGTTGTTCGGGGCTTTCTCCAGGTCACAGTTGTACATATGTTTTGGTGTTGTACATGTCGTATAAAGCGGGGACTTGTCCCGACTTTTAGCTCATTTTGGTCAATGCACTTGTTAGAGGATTTTGTAGACGAATGTGGGTATATGTATATAAGATGACGCATGAAGTCTTATTTTGATGGCCTCAACGGCCAAGTTTCACATACGTATATTTGTATATGTCATATGTTCTATGAATTTTTGTTGTTAGCATAATAAGTCCTCACGTGTTAAGAGTGTTTCTGATGGCATGTATACGAATGCACATAAGTACAGGTTGGTTCTCTCGGGCCTTATCGACTATGGGTGCCAATCACGTCTCGATGGGATTCGGGGCATGACAAAAGTGGTATCAGAGCAGGTCGTTCTAAGGGTGTCTACAAAGCCGTGTCTGAGTAGAGTCTTACTTATCAGTGTGTTGTGCACCACATTTATAAGTAGGAGGCTACGGGACATTTAGGATGTTGTTTCTTTTCTTCATTCTAGATCGTGCAATAGAGCCAATGTTGTAAGTTGAAATGTGTCTGACAATAGTAATTGTTTCTCTTTAATATAGTAACAATGCCGATCACGAGAAGAGGTAGAGGTAAAGGGAAGCAGGTAGATGTGCCTGCTGACGAAGGAATGAGTAGAATACCACCTGACCAAGCTAGTCAAGGTGGAGCAAATGCTGAAATTTCATCGCGGTCTTCGTCTACCTTTCCAGCTCCGGAAGAGACAATTGGTAGAGAAGTACCCGCAGAACCACCGATGAATGCCACAGATCAAGATCTTAGAAATGTTGTACATATGTTGACACAGTTAGTGGCGGCACAAAGACAGGGACAAGCTGGTACAATGACAAATGAGGATGATGCGGCTAGAGTGGCAAGTCGCAGGACACAGGACTTCTTGAAACTGGACCCTCCTATATTCACTGGGTCCGATCCAAAAGCAGATCCACAGGACTTCGTGGATCAAATTTAGAGGGCCTTGGAAGTGATGCATGTATCGGGGGTAGAGACAGTTGAACTTGCAGCGTACAGGTTGAAGGGAGAAGTGATATTGTGGTACGAGGATTGGAAGAAATCCCGTGATATTGGTACTAATCCACCTACGTGGGAAGAGTTTAAAGAGGCTTTCTTTGATCATTACTTGCCCTATGAGATCCGTGAGGCACGCACGGATCAGTTTCTAAATCTCCGTCAGGGAAACCTAAGCGTCAGGGAATACAGTTTACAATTTAATTCCTTGGCTCGATATGCGCCAAATGTGGTGGCTATGAAGACAGATAGAGTCCATCGATACGTGGACAGACTAGAGCCATATTTGGTACGAGATTGCACCATTGCTGCCTTTAATAAGGACATGGACATAGCGAGAATTCAGGCCTTCGCGCAGAAAATGGAAGACCAACAACAGAGGAGAAGAGTGCATGAATTTGATAGGGGACAGTCCAAAAAGGCTAGACCTATGGGACCACCTATGATGTCCCAAGGAGGGTCTAGGCCTCGTATGTTCCCTAGACCACCTAGACCGTCATTTTCTCATTCCATGGCAGGTTTTTATTCTTAGTCTCGAGGGTTTAGAGGTGGTTCAGCTGGGCAGAGTAGTGGGGTTCACGGATCACAGGCAGCAGGTTTTCCTCGTCAGCAGTGTCAGCACTGCGGGCGTATTCACTTAGGCACATGTTGGTCAGGGACGAATGTCTGCTTTTGGTGTGGTATGCCAGGGCATATAGCGAGAGATTATCCACAGAGGAGCATGGGTGGTATGGCACGACCGGCAGGATCGGCCATTGCGTCATCAGCATCGGTTCCTTCTTTGGACCGAGGTGTACAGCCGGTTGGCCGTGGTAGGGGTGCCAGAGGAGCATCCAGTACTAGTGGTGTCCAAAATCGTACTTATGCTTTAGTGGACCGACAGAATTCAGAGGCTTCCCCTGATGTTGTCACAGGTACATTATCCATATTCTCATATAATGTATATGCATTGATTGACCCTGGTTCTACATTGTCCTATGTTACTCCATTGATTGCGGCAAAATTTGCGAAGGCACCAGAATTATTAATTAAATCAATTGAAGTATCTACACTGGTGGGTGAATGTATTGTTGCAAAAAGAGTATATCAAAATTGTGTGGTAACTGTGTGTGGCCATGATACATTGGACGACCTTATTGAATTGGACATGGTGGATTTTGATGTGATAATGGGGATGGATTGGTTGGCTTCTTGGTATGCCACGGTAGATTGCCGGGCCAAGAAGGTACATTTTCATTTCCCACAAATGAATGTTCTTAAATGGAAGGGTGATGTAGGGGCACCACGAGGAAAATTTATTTCCTATCTGAAAGCCAGGAAAATGATTGCTAAGGAATACACATGTCATTTAGTACGGGTAAAAGATACTGAAGTGGAACCACTAACTCCTCAGTCGGTTCCGGTAGTCAATGAATTTCTAGATGTATTTGCAGAGGATCTTCCAGGCTTGCCCCCAGAGCGGGAAATAGAATTTGGCATTGATGTGATTCTAGGCACTCAGCCTATTTCTATTCCTCCATATAGAATGGCTCCAGCAGAATTGCGTGAATTGAAAGAGCAATTGAAAGATTTGCTGCACAAAGGCTTCATTAGGCCGAGTATGTCACCGTGGGGTGCACCGGTATTGTTTGTGCGGAAAAAAGATGGCACATTGAGAATGTGTATCGACTATCGACAACTGAATAAGGTGACAATTAAGAATAAATACCCCCTCCCTAGAATTGACGATTTGTTTGATCAATTACAAGGTGCTAAATGTTTCTCAAAGATTGACTTGAGGTCGGGTTACCATCAAGTAAAGGTCAGAGAGAGAGATGTACCCAAGACAGCTTTTCGAACACGGTACGGTCATTATGAGTTTTTAGTTATGTCCTTTGGACTAACAAATGCACCAGCAGCTTTTATGGATCTAATGAATAGGGTGTTTAAGTCGTTTTTAGACGTGTTCGTGATAGTATTTATAGATGATATTCTTGTATATTCAAGATCAAAAGAGGACCATGCTAGTCACTTACGACAGGTGTTACAGATTCTTCGTGATCGTAAGTTATATGCAAAGTTCTCTAAATGTAAATTTTGGTTAAAATCTGTAGCATTCTTGGGTCATATTGTGTCGGATGAAGGAATAAGGGTTGATACTCAAAAGATTGAAGCTGTGAAGAATTTGCCAAGACCTACAACGCCTACAGAGATTCGTAGTTTCCTCGGGTTGGCAGGTTATTATAGAAGGTTTGTTGAAGGATTTTCTTCTATCGCTGCACCTTTAACAAAGCTAACACACAAGGCAACTAAGTTTCAATGGAATGATGCATGTGAGAAAGGTTTCCAAGATCTAAAAAATAAGCTGACCTCTACACCCGTATTGGTACTTCCAGAAGGGACAGAAGGTTATGCGGTGTATTGTGATGCTTCAGGAGTTGGCTTGGGATGTGTATTGATGCAGCATGGTAAAGTAATAGCTTATGCCTCCAGACAATTGCGGCCACATGAGAAAAATTATCCAACACATGATCTTGAATTAGCAGCAATGGTATTTTCTTTAAAGATATGGCGCCACTATTTGTATGGGGTTCATGTTGACATATATACCGACCATAAGAGTTTGCAATATATCTTTAAGCAGAAGGACCTAAATTTGAGGCAACGGAGGTGGCTTAAACTATTGAAAGATTATGACATTGATATTTTATATCATCCGGGGAAGGCAAATGTGGTAGCTGATGCATTAAGTCGTAAGGCAATGGGGAACACTAATGTACAGCTTAGAGGAAAACAAGGGTTAATCAAGGATCTACATCAATTAGCTAGCTTAGGCGTTCGCCTTCTTGAAACTCCATAGGAAGGAGTTGTGGTGCAAAATGCGGCCGAATCATCATTAGTAGTTGAAGTGAAAGAAAAGCAGTATGCAGATCCTATTCTATCACAGCTTAAGGAGAATGTACAGCAAGGTATGACAAAGGCATTTGAGCTTACTCAAGAAGGAGTACTTCAGTGCCAAAACAGACTATGTGTACCTGATGTAGATGAGTTAAGAGGAAGGATTATGACAGAGGCACATCATTCCAGGTATTCTATACATCCGGTATCAACTAAAATGTACCACGATCTTAAAGGAGTGTATTGGTGGGATGATATGAAGAAGAATATTACAGAATTTGTAGCCCAATGTCTAAATTGTCAACAAGTAAAAGTAGAGCATCAGAAGCCTGGAGGTTATATGCAATGTATAAATCTCCCAGTATGGAAGTGGGATATGATTAATATGGATTTCATCACAGGTTTGCCTCGTACACTGCGGAAATTTGATTCCATATGGGTAATAGTTGACAGGCTTACCAAGTTAGCACACTTCCTACCAGTCAAGACCACTTATACAGCTGAAGATTATGCACGGTTGTATGTTAAAGAGATAGTTCGACTGCACAGAATTCCAATCTCTATTATATCAGACAGGGGAGCCCAATTTATTGCACACTTTTGGAAATCTTTTCAGAAGAGTTTGGGAACCCAAGTGAATTTAAGTACGGCTTTTCATCCTCAGACAGATGGACAAGCAGAACGTACTATCCAAACACTTGAAGATATTCTACGAGCTTGTGTATTAGACTTTAAAGGTAACTGGGATGATCATTTACCTCTTATTGAGTTCGCCTACAATAATAGCTATCATTCAAGTATCAAAATGGCGCCTTATGAAGCCTTATACGGGAGAAAATGTAGGTCACCGATTGGGTGGTTTGAAGTAGGTGAGACTATTTTATTTGGACCAGATCTTGTTCATCAAGCCCTGGAAAAGGTTAAGGTGATACAACAACGGCTAGGAACAGCCCAAAGTCGACACAAATCATATGCCGATGTTAGAAGAAGGGGGTTAGAGTTTGCTATAGGTGATTGGGTATTTTTGAAAGTGTCACCAATGAAAGGGGTAATGAGATTTGGGAATAAGGGAAAACTAAGTCCACGTTATATAGGGCCATATAAGATTATCCGAAGATTTGGCCAGGTTGCGTATGAATTGGAACTACCCCAAGAACTCTCCACAGTTCATCCAGTGTTTCATGTCTCAATGCTTCGAAAGTGTATAGGAGATCTATCTTATATTACTCCTACTGAATAAGTACAAGTTACGGATGATCTCACCTATGAATAAGTACCTATTGCTATTCTGGATCGACAAGTGAAGAAGTTAAGAAATAAAGAGGTAACTTCTGTAAAAGTGCTTTGGAGAAATCAACAGGTAGAAGAGATCACATGGGAAGCTAAGGAAATGATGAAATCTAAGTATCCTCAATTATTTGAAACCAAAGTGGAAGCCTTTGATGCTGAATTGAAGCAATAACAAGTAAGTATGTATATATATAAGTATTATATGGTAGTATAAAGACTAAACTTAAGCTTGAACTTGTTTAAGCTAAGTAGTGATAATACAACCATTCGAGGACGAATGTTCCTAAGGGGGGGAGGATGTAACACCCCATATTCTATAGATGCTACTCTTACTTATATGGAAAATGGTACAGACTTATGGCAATAGGTGATGGAATAACTAGTTCTTGGATTCAAGTACAACACCTCGTACATTTTTGAAACTTGTGCGACTAACCTAACATGGATAAAAGTATTTAAACTTGAGATAGTAAGGACATACTTAAGTGTAAAGTTAAAGTTAAGTGGTGGATTAAGGTAGGAGGATTAAGACGTTGGAAAAAGGGGAGAACATAAACGAGGTGCTTCCGTAACTTAATTAGGATAGTAGGTGTATCATCTACTTAAGCTATTGGGCTGTATTTGGACATCTATTAATGGACTCAATTGAGGCCCAAACTAAGTACATAAAAATGGAAAGATGACCAGCCCAACACTTACTATTAATTCAGGCCCAACAAGACATGATCCAAGTAGAAAAAGGGTGAGAAAATGGACTGTTTTGGACAGCTTATATAGCCAAGTAGGTGCATCACCTACTTGGACTATTTTTGACCAAGAATTGTCTAAGTATAGCCTTATAAAGTCGGTTCTAAGAGGGAGTATATAAAGCTGAAATGCAGCTTATTTTCTTCACAATTCACTTGCCAAATTCCAGCATTTAAATTAAATTACTCTCTTCTCTCTCAAACCCTAACCAACCACCCCTTTGGACAAATCTTCCACTTGCAAGCTTTGGTAAGTATTTAACCTTATATATTGATGTAATATATGTATAATAGGTTGTGGAAATCATGTTGGTGGTGTTTAAAATGTATAGGGTAGTCCCTTAATTAAGTTGGCAGTACACTTGTGTTAGTTTTGATGAATTTGTCTTCCTTGTGGCTTGGACTTGTATAGGGGCTTAAGGTGTTGAAGAAATTAAGTTATGATTATGAAATTCCAGTATATTAAAGTGTGGTTCTTCCCCTGAATCGTTCCTTTTATGTATGGCTTGATGGAAATGTTTATATGTATTGGTAAATGGAACGTTTGTTATAGTGAAAAGAGAATACTCTTTTGTTATGTTAAACTGAATGTTGGAACTGTTGTGGAATAATGTTATTTGGTAGTATAATGAAGGTGGGAGTGATGCACAATGTGTTTTGGAGGTTGGATAGTTTCTACCTTCCGTTAAGCACCTACTTACCGTCTTGTGAACTTATAATGTAGCTAGCCATTAATGTTTGCTCAATTATGTACTTGTGTTGTAGAGTAACACATAAGGAAGGAGCTGAATCAGTGTAGTTACATATTGGGATGATAAGGTATGTATGGTTACTTTGTCCGTACCTTTCTGTAGCATATAATGTTCACATCGACGTTACACTTGTCCTATTCCGAGAAGTACCAAGGTATCCTATTTCTGATTATCAATGGTTATTGTCACATGTTTCCTATTCATTGCACAATGGAGAATCTTGTTTCATAGTCAGTTCTAAGGTTCCAAAGGTCCAACAAAGTTGTGTTCCAATGTTCCAATAGTGATTATATTCATGTCTCTGTTATGTTCCAAAGTTCAAAGTGAGATTATAATTATCATTGTATCAACCTCATTGTACCAATCTCAAAGTAAAGAACAAAGTAATGCATTTGTGGTCAATGATCAAGTATGGGTGGCAAGTCTAGGGGCATAAGCCTAGCTCGACTCGATCCCGATATATTGATTTAGGGTGGCAGGTCTAGGGGCATAAGCCTAGCTCGACCCGATCCTGATACATTGATTTATGGGTGGCAGGTCTAGGGGCGTAAGCCTAGCTCGACCCGATCCCAACATGATGATATGTTATGTAAAGACCCACTGATCAGTCGGGGCCCGGGTACAGTATGACACATGTAATGACAAGTAATCATTGAAGGAAAGAAGCAATCAAAATAATACACATGGTTCCCAAAATACAGAATGGTTACTTATTCATTGGATTATTCATATGTATCTGAGTTCATTGAAATATTCATGTGTTGTATAGTTTTATATGAGCCTTACATACTCAGTACATTCTTCGTACTGACCCCTTTGGGGAATTTACCTTACTTGCTGCAGGCGCAGGTTCTAGTAGACCTCCACAGTAGGTTATAGGATATTTACAGCTTTTGGTGAGCTCCAGTTGTTCGGGGCTTTCTCCAGGTCACAGTTGTACATATGTTTTGGTGTTGTACATGTCGTATAAAGCGGGGACTTGTTCCGACTTTTAGCTCATTTTGGTCAATGCACTTCTTAGAGGATTTTGTAGACGAATGTGGGTATATGTATATAAGATGACGCATGAAGTCTTATTTTGATGGCCTCAACGGCCAAGTTTCACATACGTATATTTGTATATGTCATATGTTCTATGAATTTTTGTTGTTAGCATAATAAGTCCTCACGTGTTAAGAGTGTTTCTGATGGCATGTATACGAATGCACATAAGTACAGGTTGGTTCTCTCGGGCCTTACCGGCTATGGGTGCCAATCACGTCTCGATGGGATTCGGGGCATGACAATATCGTCATGCAGGTGTCCTTTGCACCCCATGGATAAAGTAACATCAACATGCGGGTGTTCTTGCACCCCATGGATAGTATATCATCCTCATGCAGGTATTTGCACCCCATGGATAAATGAACATAATCAATATGCATTACTTTTTCTTACTTCATTTCTTTACTTTTGAAATTCATACCTTTACTTGTGAGAGATTGATACTTTTGCTTATGAGAAATTGATACATTCATTTGACATAGCATTTTTGGAAGCTTTGGAACCATATCCAAAATAGAAGACATGTGAATAAACATTATTGGACTCATAGCCTTATTGGAAACATAACACCATTGGAACCATTGGACAATCATCCATAAACAAGATACATGAGCATAATCACTTTTGGAACTTTGGAAAACAACCTTATTGAGCTTTTGGAACAATATCCATGAATATGAGACATGAGATTCACAATTGATCAATGAGTATGAAACATGCGATATTGACAATTGGTAACCGCATATAGGATACCTTAGCACATTTTGGGATAGGACAAGCGTAATGTCAATGTGAATACTATTTGCCGCTGAAAGATACGGACAGAGTAACCTTACATACCTTGTACTCTCAATACGAATATACAATCCTAGATGTGCATACAATAGTCCCGCTCCTTCTTTATGTTTCACTCTACATCACAAGTACATAATGGAACCAACATTAACCACCAACTACCTTATACAAATACATACAATAACAACAAGTCACATGTTTGGCTTTAACATGTCATTTCCCCTTGACAATACCATTTATGAAATTATCTTACCAAAAATCCCACAATATTCACAACATTGACCAATACATTATAATCAATACATTTCACCACAACACTTCCCCTTTAGCCTTTGTTATCCATACCACATCACAAATAATCCATCAACTTACCATAATACACCTCATAACACATATCGGCCAAAATCCTACAATTTACACTTAAAGGAAAATAACAAGTTTCATAAAAAAATCACACCATACATGTTCATATTTTATCCATACCATGATCTTACATCAAAGTCACAAGTCGTAATTCAAGCTTGAATCTCATGGATCACAAATCTTATATACAAACACCAAGTACCATGTACAACACTTCCAAGCATAACCAACATGATTTACATACTCTCCCATGCATATAATATATTAATCCATAAGAATAATCACTTACCCAAGCTTGGAAATTGATGATCTTGCTCCAAGAAGTGCCTTAGGGTTTGAAGTTGAGAGAAAATGCTTGTACATAATTCTAGATTTGGCATGAGAGTGTTATGTGATAAAAATCTGATTTTGGACCCTTTTTATAGGACTTGGGGTCATACTTAGCCATTCTTTGAATTTAATTCTAAGTGTGGCTTTAGTTAATGGAAGAATGGGTATTTGACCCATTCTTAAGCCATGTTTTCTTCTCATTTTGGGCCTCTTTTTGAGCCCAATTCGCTTAACCCAATAAAATCAATAATTTCTCATGTTTAATTCCTTCCATACGCGTTACAACAATATTAGCACTCATGAAATTCATACTCGTAGCCTCAATTCCTAAACCAAGCGATTCTAGCCACGTATGGCCTATTTTGACCAAAAGGGTAAAATAGTTATTTTGACTCCAAATTCGTTCTCGAGTAATTTTATCATACCACTGTAATACTTTACTCCTTTTATATATATACTTGTGGTTGTAGAAGAAACGTGGCAAAAATCGGCTCAATACGTCCCCGGTCACCCTTGGGACTTAAGAAAATTTCCAAATTTGAAAAAGTGGCAAAACTAGCGTGGCACGCCCAAGGGCGTGCCAGCTTGCTGCCTCTGGAGTAAAAATTTTAGCCTGGAGTGGCGTGGCACGCTCTCTGGCGCGCCCCTCCCTTAGTTTTTTTGAAAATTTTGTTTTTCGACTTCTCTTCTCGGGTTCGGTTAGATACTTCAAATCCCATTCTTTAACTTACTTCTTAACCTTAATATCCTTTGTTTAGAGGTCCTCTTAGACTCGTTTTTAACCCCACAAACTCTCTACGAAAATCACAAAACACCTCCTATGAAAGGCTAATCACATGCACGAAGCCAAATTTCAATTTTCTCATCATTCACATTACCAAATACATACTCATGGCATCTCGACACCTAAGTAACCATTGTTCAACATCATCACATAGGTTTAGGAAGGTACGGGGTGTTACATTCTCCCCCCCTTAGAAACATTCGACCTCGAATGTTAACGATGTCGTTTAAATTACAACACATGCATCTCTATATTAGCATACGCACACATAAACACTTAAGGCTCATGGATACTTTCTTAGTATTGATCCATTTCCACATTTTGAACCTTTTCTTCCATCTGCAACAAATATGGGTACGCTGATTTCATCATTTTTTCTAACTTACCATGTGATCTCCTCTACTTTTTGTTTTCCCCAAAGGACTTTTACAGAAAGTACGTCTTTATTTATTAACCTTCACACTTGTCAGTTTAGAATAGCCATAGCTATCTTTTCCTAGTGAGATCCTCCGAACTTTGTATATTTTCAATGGGAACAATATGAAAAGAAATTTTGATACACTTTCGACAATTTTACATGGCATGTAGTATAGGGTCACTTTTCCCTTCTTCCTGAAATCCATTATACCCTTCATGAGTAATGCTTTTAAGTGTACTTAATCATCTAAGATCACAACATCTACTATATCATTATGATAGGTTCTTTTACCTATACTATATTCACCGACAGGTGGAGATATATTCTTTGATTTAACTAATAACTCCAGTGCCCATTAAATTCGGATTATAGTAGCCGTTATTGAATAGCATACGATAGAGTAGAGCTCAGATCAGTCAATAAATATACATCATGTAACAATATGGTAATATACCTAAATACCTGTATCGTCATCAGGATAGGTTCCCTCATTCTGCCGGTCCACTAAAGCATAAGTGCGATTCTGAACCCCACTAGTACTGGCTGCTCCTCTGGCACCTCTGCCATGACCAATAGACTGCACACTTTGGTCTAAAGAAGGAACCGATGCTGATGATGCCACACTAGACCCCGCAGGTCATACCATACTACCCAAGCCTCATCGTGGCCAGTCTCTCATTATGTGACCCGGCATACCACACCAATAACAAGCATTCGTTCCCCTCCGACATTCACCTTCTTGAAATCATCTGCAAAACTGGCACAGTGGGCAAGAAGACCCTGCTGTCTGTGAATCTGGCATCCTACCACTCTGTCCAATATGACTGCCCCTAAATCTTCGAGAGTGAGATGGAGCGCCTGTTGTAGAATAAGAGAATAAGGGTCTAGGCGGTAACATTTGAGATCCAGATCCTCCTAGGGACACTATAGACTGCCCCATGGATCTTGCCCTTTTTACTGGCCCTTCCTCGGATTTCTGTATCCTCTTCCTTTGCCTTTGGTGTTCCATTTTCTGCGCGAAGGCCTGAATTCTAGCTATGTTCATATCTAGGTTTAAGGCAGCGATAGTGCAGTCCCATACCAAATAAGGCTCCAATCTGTCCACATATCTATGTACTCTATCTTCCATCGTGGCCAACACATTTGGAGCATATCGTGCCAAGGAATTAAACTGAAACTATATTCTCTAACACTCATATTTCCTTGATGCAAATTTAAAAACTGATCCGCGCGAGCCTCACGGATCTCATAGGGAAGATAGTGATCCAAAAATGCCGCTTTAAATTCTTCCCACGTAGGTGGGTTTGCACCAATACCTCGAGCTTTCTTCCAGTCCTCATACCATAATATCGCCTCTCCTTTCAATCTATAAGCTGCTAATTCAACTGTTTCTACACCTGTTACGTGCATCACCTTTAGTGCTCTTTGAACTTGGTCCACAAAATCCTATGGATCCGCTTTCAGGTCTGACCTAGTAAATATAGGAGGGTCCAATTTTAGAAAGTCCTGTGTACGCTGACTAGCTGCTCTAGTCGCGTCATCTTTATTTACCATTGTACCAGCTCGTCCTTGTGCTTGTGAAGCTACTAACTGAGTCAACATATGTACTTCATTTCATAAATCCTGATCAGTGGTAGTCATAGGTGGTTCCGCAGGTACTTCTCTACCTCTTGTCTCTTCTGGAGCTGGAAAAGTAGAGGAAGACTGCGATGCTATCTCGGTGTCAGCTCCACCTTGACTAGCTTGGTTAGGTGGTAATCTACTCATTCCTTATCCGGCAGGCACATCCACCTGCTTCCCTTTATCTCTACCTACTCTCGTGATTGGCATCTTAACTATACCAAAGAAAACAATCACTATGATCAGGTCCAATTCACCTTACAACACCATCTCTATTGCACGATCTAGAAGTGAAGAAAAGAAACAACATCCTAAATGTACCGTAGCCTCCTACTTATAAAGGTGGTGCGCAACACATCGATAAGTAAGAGTCTACTTAGACATGGCTTTATAGACACCCTTAGAACGACCTGCTCTGATATCACTTTTATGATGTCCCAACTTCTAACGAGGCGTGATTGGCACCCGAAGCCGATATGGCCCAAGAGAACCAATCTTTGGTTATGTTCGATTATATGCATGTCTTAAGAAATACCATTACCACATAAGAACTTATCATGCTCATAACGGAAGTCCTGAAACATGTGATAAATATATACAAATGTGAAACTTGGCCGACAGGGCCATCACGTCAAAACGGACATACACTTCTTACATTTTTCTTCCCACAACCGTCTACAAAGCCTCTATAGATACATGAACATTTCTATACAATATTTACATAATACCAAAACCTAGTGTACACATGTGACGTGTGAAGCCCCGAAGCAACTGGAGCTCACCAAAGAGTTGTAAATACCCAATAATCTACTGCGGAGGTCTACTAGCACCTGCGCCTGCAGCAAGTAAAATAAATTCCCCAAGAGGGGTCAGTATGAAGAATGTACTGAGTATGTAAGGCCATATGAAACTGGTAAGATATGAAAACATGTCAAGAACTCAAGTTCAAATGCATAACCAATATAGATAAATCACAATGTAGATGAGTCACTATTCTGTACTTTGGAAACCATGTATATTACATTCATTCTTTCTCTTGCCTTTACTTTACTTTACATATGTTGTCTGGGCCATCATCATGTAGGTGTTCTTTTCACCCCATGGATAACATATCATCGTCATGCAGGTGTTCTTTTCATCCCATAGATAAGAGCATATCGTCATGCAGGTGTCCTTTGCACCCCATGGATAAAGTAACATCAGCATGCGGGTGTTCTTGCACCCCATGGATAGTATATCATCCTCATGCAGGTATTTGCACCCCATGGATAAATGAACATAATCAGTATGCATTACTTTTTCTTACTTCATTTCTTTACTTTTGAGATTCATACCTTTACTTGTGAGAGATTGATACTTTTGCTTATGAGAAATTGATACATTCATTTGACATAGCATTTTTGGAAGCTTTGGAACCATAACCAAAATAGAAGACATGTGAATAAACATTATTGGACTCATAGCCTTATTGGAAACATAACACCATTGGAACCATTGGACAATCATCCATAAACAAGATACATGAGCATAATCACTTTTGGAACTTTGGAAAACAACCTTATTGAGCTTTTGGAACAATATCCATGAATATGAGACATGAGATTCACAATTGATCAATGAGTATGAAACATGCGATATTGACAATTGGTAACCGCATATAGGATACCTTAGCACATTTTGGGATAGGACAAGCGTAATGTCAATGTGAATACTATTTGCCGCTGAAAGATACGGACAGAGCAACCTTACATACCTTGTACTCTCAATACGAATATACAATCCTAGATGTGCATACAATAGTCCCGCTCCTTCTTTATGTTTCACTCTACAACACAAGTACCTAATGGAACCAACATTAACCACCAACTACCTTATACAAATACATACAATAACAACAAGTCACATGTTTGGCTTTAACATGTCATTTCCCCTTGACAATACCATTTATGAAATTATCTTACCAAAAATCCCACAATATTCACAACATTGACCAATACATTATCATCAATACATTTCACCACAACACTTCCCCTTTAGCCTTTGTTATCCACACCACATCACAAATAATCCATCAACTTACCATAATACACCTCATAACACATATCGGCCAAAATCCTACAATTTACACTTAAAGGAAAATAACAAGTTTCATAAAAAAATCACACCATACATGTTCATATTTTATCCACACCATGATCTTACATCAAAGTCACAAGTCGTAATTCAAGCTTGAATCTCATGGATCACAAATATTATATACAAACACCAAGTACCATGTACAACACTTCCAAGCATAACCAACATGATTTACATACTCTCCCATGCATATAATATATTAATCCATAAGAATAATCACTTACCCAAGCTTGGAAATTGATGATCTTGCTCCAAGAAGTGCCTTAGGGTTTGAAGTTGAGAGAAAATGCTTGTACATAATTCTAGATTTGGCATGAGAGTGTTATGTGATAAAAATCTGATTTTGGACCCTTTTTATAGGACTTGGGGTCATACTTAGCCATTCTTTGAATTTAATTCTAAGTGTGGCTTTAGTTAATGGAAGAATGGGTATTTGACCCATTCTTAAGCCATGTTTTCTTCTCATTTTGGGCCTCTTTTTGAGCCCAATTCGCTTAACCCAATAAAATCAATAATTTCTCATGTTTAATTCCTTCCATACACGTTACAACAATATTAGCACTCATGAAATTCATACTCGTAGCCTCAATTCCTAAACCAAGCGATTCTAGCCACGTATGGCCTATTTTGACCAAAAGGGTAAAATAGTTATTTTGACTCCAAATTCGTTCTCGAGTAATTTTATCATACCACTGTAATACTTTACTCCTTTTATATATATACTTGTGGTTGTAGAAGAAACGTGGCAAAAATCGGCTCAATACGTCCCCGGTCACCCTTGGGACTTAAGAAAATTTCCAAATTTGAAAAAGTGGCAAAACCAGAGTGGAACGCCCAAGGGAGTGCTAGCTTGCTTCCTCTGGACTAAAAATTTTAGCCCGGAGCGGCGTGGCACGCTCTCTGGCGCGCCCCTCCCTTAGTTTTTTTGAAAATTTTATTTTTCGACTTCTCTTCGCGGGTTTGGTTAGATACTTCAAATCCTATTCTTTAACTTACTTCTTTACCTTAATATACTTTGTTTAGAGGTCCTCTTAGACTCATTTTTAACCCCACAAACGCTCCAAGAAAATCACAAAACACCTCCTATGAAAGGCTAATCACATGCACGAAGCCAAATTTCAATTTTCTCATCATTCACATTACCAAATACATACTCATGGCATCTCGACACCTAAGTAACCATTGTTCAACATCATCACATAGGGTTAGGAATGTACGGGGTGTTACACATATGCATCGCCAAAATATTTTGTGATGCACCAATTTATTGGCGATTCTTTTTTTTTTGGTGTTGTTTTGCTAACTTTTGTCGAGCCCATTGCCACTCTTATGTGAAGATATGACTAGGAACAGATGTGTCGCTAAAAAGCAAGCCGGTTCTTCTCTTCCTACATAAAAGGTTGCAAAGGGGTGAAATTTAATGAAAAATCTCAATCAAAAGGTAGGGTATACAAAACAAACAAGGTTGAAGACACTGCAAGCAAGACACCAATAACTGAAGAGGAGAGTTTTATGCATAGCTCCAACTCTCAGTGATACAACATCGATTCCTCTAACGAAAGAAACACTACACTTATCTATGAACCATTGCCTACTCCCAAGGCTGCTCCACTAAAAAAGAAGAGGGTGGAACAATCCTCTAATGCTGTATCAAAGCCTCTACCCTATCCTCATTGGGGTTATCGAATCCTCAATTGTCTTATGGTACCCATTCAGTGTACAATCATCGAGGAAAAAGGTTAAATCTGAATAGGCTCGAAGAAAAGGATCCCAGGGTATTAACTACAATGTGGTACAATGATTTTTAGGTATTTACTGAGCCTTTACAAACTTACATTGAAAGTTGGGTGTGAGATTTTTATTAGGAGTATGGGAAGCTTTTACCGACTAGGAAAAAGAGGAGGCCACAGGAAACTAGAGATCTTGTTAAGGTTTGGGGTGTTAGTGTTTGGTACGATGAGAGAATGATAAATAATGTGCTAGGGAGTCAAACCCTTAATGTTCACTATTTTCTACTTGGGTAATGAAGCCGGTCGAAAAGGTTTGGGGTCAGTTGGCCTCTTTGCTAAGTGATAGTCCATTTCTGTGGTTTGCATCGAAGGTTCAAATTGAGAAAGGGGACATTAATCTAGAAGCTCGATATTGGTTGAGCTTCTTGTGTAGTAACTTCTTCCCTTTACAAAAATAATCAATCTTTGTAGACCCTCGAGAAGTGCTTATTGGCACTATCATTGCAAAGAATAGGTTCAATATGGCTTCTATCATTACCCCAGCCATTGTTTACCGGGCATAATAAAATCAAACCTCTCTTGCTTTCCTGTGCTTGATCACCGAGCTATGCAGATGTACCAAGGTGCCCTTCAAAAAGAAAAAGGATTTTGAGTATACCCCAACTTCTATAGTTTATATTACTAGAATTGAGCTTTTTTATGAAGTGAAGAAAAAGAAAACCAAGGTGGAAGATTCCCTGGTGATTGATCATTGTTCTTTTGATAGTGGTACCAACCAGTCCACTCCTGCTACTACTACAGTACCTGCCCCTTCTTGGTTAGTTATAACTCTTCCTCCTCAAGTTCTATTCTTAGGTCCATTATCACAACCACCTCTAGCTAGTGCTCCCTAGTCCTCAGCCTTCTACTACTTTGGGTTCTTCGATAACCCCTCTCACTTAGGCTTTCATTATTCATATGGGTCAACTAGACTATTCAGGTGATATAAGGTCGTCAAGATCTGAGTCTAAGATGCCTAAGCTAATTGCCGATGTTGTAAGAGTCGCCTTAGAGCCGGTGAATGAGAAGCTAGAGGGTGTTTGTGAGACCTTGTAGATTTTTGGCAAGAGGCTGGATGATTTGAGTTCCCCTCAGCAGCCTTCCATACCTAAGTCAGTGATGAAGATTCACAATGAGCTAGCTTCCCTTTGAAATCATTTAAATAAGCTCTATTTCCTTGATTTGACACATTTATGGAGAGCTTCATTTGAGGCACTAGCTCCAGCTCTTGCACCTATTCGTAAGGATGACTTAGTAGAAAAGAAGGAGGAGGAGGACGATGATGATTGTGCTTTAGATAAGGATGTTAATGATGCTGAGATTCAGGGATATTTTAAGAAGCAGGGGCAGATTGGTAGATAGGTTGATCCTTAGGTTGCAGTGCAGATTGATGAGCACCTTGGCAGGCAGGAGACTGATAATGCCTTTCTTGTTACCACTTTAGAGAGGTCGATTCATGATACAATGCAGGTTGGGACCATCAATTCAACTGCTACCATAGAGAGTGAGGATAATAAACCAGATCCTCCCCTATAGGACACACTTAGAGTTGAACCGAGCACTGATTCCTAGACAGAGGCCACTTCTGTGAGCTAGTCATCTCCACAGGCTTATCCACGCTCAGGGGGACCCTTACTCTAATTGTTTTTTGTTTCTATTAGTCCTATTGCATTAAGGACAATGCATATTTTAGAGTTGGGGATGGGGTGTTTATTTAATTTGGCTCTATAATATGTTATTGATATTTGGTTCTTTTGATACACTATTTTGGATATTTATTTTGTTGTATGGTATGACTGCGATTTAGATATTATTTGGGATATTTCATTTTGTTTGTAATAATTTAGTGTGTGGTGTGTGATGTTTCTCTTTTATTTCTTTACTTTTTATTTTTAGCTTTATAGTTCGTAGTTAGTTGGAAATAAAATTTCTTTTTAGCATGCATACTCAAAAGAAAAAGTGTGCTGGCAATAGAACACTTTGAGTCAAATAGTACTCTTGGGGAGATGTTCACATGCTCAACTCTTAAAAATGATGAATCATTTTGCATTGCTCTATTTTTAAAGAATGTGCCCCTTTTAAAAAAAATTCTTTGGTTTAGTTTAATTAGTTTGGTGCTTATCATTTGTGAACAATCGTATCTTATTTTGTCTACTTCAGTACCTTTCTTTGTATGTGCTATGAATATGGTAAATCAATTGAGAAAGGGTTCTTTGAGTATGCGATTGAGTGCCATCTGTGGGTGAGAATTCATCCGAATCCTACTCATCGATTCCACCTAGATCTTGCCCGATTGTTCTAATTCTAAAGCAAAGAGTGTGATATTGGAGAAGTGATCTTAGTCCATTGATAGAGAATGAACCTTCAATTTGACCAAAATAACCACCCCATTATGAGTTGAGTGACCTATTTTGTCCCTAATTAGAGCCTTGGAACCCTTTTTCTTGGATAACCTCATTACAAGCCAAAGCCCATTTTTCAAAGCCCTCTCTTTTGAACTTAACCCTTCTTAAAGTGTTTAGGAGAGACCAAAAACCAACTTAGTCCAAAACCCTAAGTTGGGGGTGGTAGAGATCCCGGGTGGGATTTGTGATAAGAAGTTCATTAATTTAAGGACCAATCACTTCTATCCCTCCTAGTTATCCTAGTATTCCTCATTAATAGTAAAAGAAGAGAAAGAGAATAGAAAAAACAAGAGTTTGGAAAAAAGAGTTGAAATTATGTTAGCATATTAATAAGAAGTTTTTGTGTTGAAAGGATAGAAAGGGTAAGATAGCTTGAAAACCTTTGAGAATTAGTCCTTAGAATGACTTGAGAAATAATCTTTTTGAAATAATTGTAATTGAGGTCTTCTTAGATGCTTCGAGAGGGTAGATTAACTATAACCATAACCTTTCCTACCTTACTCGATGCCTACGCAACAAGCTGAAATTAGACCTTAGTGATCTCTAAAGTAGCACGCTTGTATGTGGTGAAATGGAGCTTATGGGCAAGCCTATGGTGTGGTTCTCATGTGCATGATTATCTTTTGGAATGCAAGTGATTCATGATAGTTCTTTGTTTTAATGTTGATTTGCTCTTGAGAGAAAGGACTTCTTTGTGTGAGGGCACTTGATTGAAATGCTTGAGCACTTTTTGATCTTGGTTGGAGTCTATGAGCATGTACGAAGTATGGTAACATTTAGTCAACATTTGAGGCTCGCTGTTTAGAATATGAGCATTTGATAGGTGAAACTTATGCCATTGTTTTCAATACCAAGAGGGAAAAGTGTTTACACAAAACAAGCATGAGCCTAAGCTCCCAAATTGTACCATTTGTAGGCATTATTGATTTTGTTTTGTGTGCATTGATTTACTCGAGGAAGAGTAAAAACTTAAGTTGGGGGTGTTGATGAGTCGGCAAGTGGCGAGTCATTTGGCCTAAAATGTTAAGAAATCAAGTCCTCAATGCTAATTTGTATGGGTTTTAATGTTAATTTTGTTTAATTTTAGGATTGAGGCCAAAAAGTGGTTGAAATAGAAAAAAGAAGCAAACAAGATGGAAGATTGGAGTTAAAAATTCAAAGGAACATCGCTAAAGCTAATCATTGTATCTCCAAAGTGCTTGGAATATTTCCAAAATATCCATTCCATTCTTAAAATAGTAACAGTTTGGGCTAGGTCCTAGTTTGACGAAATGATGATGTAGGATATGATTCAGCGCATCGCCGAACTGATCGAGGAAGCTATGTTCCATCACCAAAAGTAACAAATGCCAACCCCGGTATCTCAAGTTTAAATTCAATTCGGCAACAATAATGTGCTTCGATATATCATCGAAGCGTTCGGCGATGGCTAACTCCTCAGTCGATTTAGAAGTGGTGTATATACTGTAATTTTGAAGCCCGTTTTTTCTGAAGCTATTTATGCCATTTTGTGGTAGCTTTAAACCTTATCTTTTCTCATATGTTGAATTTAAAGCTTGTAATTGAACCTAGTTGGGATTGGAGTTATTTATTGTTTGTTTCTTGCTTAGAATTTGGGTTTTTCATTTGAAATACATTGGATTCTATGGCAGATTTGCATGAAAATACATGTATATTTCCTTTTTCTCTTGTTATGAGTAGCTAATTTCTCAAGCTTAGGCTTATGCATTATTGAGTATTGATTATTATGTGGGTGGTGATTATTTACCTTTATATTCACTTGAATGTTATGATTTTAGATAAATCTCTATGTTTCAACTCAAAAATTAATGTTGCAAACTCTATCCATGCTTAGATCTCTTGTTTTGCTTGAATGAGAAGCCAAGGGTGGAGAGATTTAGTTGAAAAAGATAGAAGAGCATCTCATTTAATAGCTAGTACTAGAAATAGACTAACTAATTTAAGGTCATTGGTTGCTTGGTATTGTATACGTATCAACATTTGAAAGAAACCCTTATGAAATTTGGTTGTAGATTGAAAGATTGCCTCCAATACCTAAGACCAAGCCTAGTCATAACTATCAATTGAATCTTAACTGCATTTTTACTTACTCACACTTATAATCACTCTTAAGACGACATAACCCCAAGTGTTTTTACCTATCATTTACATTCTCTAGAATTCATTTTGGCAACTCAAAGTCAAAATTGATAATTTGAACACAAAATCCCATGATCTTATTCCCATAAGACCGGTGATGGGTTAAAGAGTATGCATGGATTACGAAAAGTTAAATTGTGGACAGAGAAGGACCAATTTCCCGTGCTATTTATGGATCAAATGCTTGATCGTTTGTCAGGGCGGGGGTGGTATTATTTATTAGATAGGTACTCTGATTATACTTAAATTTGTGTCACGCCCCGTATCCCAACGGGGCGGATTGGCACCAGTAGTCGTTAAGGCCCGAGAGAACTAAGCTTTACTTCTATTCATTCATATGCATACCATAGGAAACACTACTATCACGTAAGAACATAAAAGGCTAACAATGGAAATTATGGAACATGTAGTATATATACATATATGGAACTTGGCCGTTGAGGCCATCAAGTCAAAAATGACATGTACCTCTTACATTCATACACCCACATACGTCTGTAAAAGCCTCTAAGAGATGTATTTACAAGACCAATTGAGAGTCGGGACAAGTCCCCACTCTATACAACATATACAATACCAAAACACATGCACAACTATGACTCAGAGAAGCCCCGAACTAACTGGAGCTCACCAATGATCCACAAACAACTGGCAACCTACTGTGGAGGCCTACTAGCACCTACGCCTACAGCAAGTAAGGTAAGTCCCACAAGGGACGTCAGTATTAATAATGTACTGAGTATCTAAGGCTCAAATGAAACTGTATGAATCATAAATATGTCAATGAACTCAGTTACAAAAGAATAACCTATATGGATAAATCATCCTTCTGTGTTTTGGGAACCATGTATATTTCTTTCATTACCTTCTTTGTTTCTTTGCTTCTATGGTTATTCATATTTGCCTGTGACCTGTGATACCCGGGCCCCGACTGAACAGTGGGTTTTTAACATAACATAACGTTATGTTGGGATCGTCTCGAGCTAGGCTTATGCCTCTAGAGCTACCACCCATAAATCAAAGTATCGGGTTCAACTCAAGATAGGTTATTACCTCTAGAGCTGCCACCCATAAATCAACTTATCAGGTTCGGCTTGAGCTAGGTTATTACCTCTAGAGCTACCCCCTGTCAGGATCGGTCCGAGCTAGGCTTATGCCTCTAGGACTGCCCCCTGATCCAATAATCTTGGGATCGGCTTGAGTTAGGCATTTCGCACCCAAAGCTACCACCCATACTCAGTCATTAACCACATATGCATTACTTTGTTCTTTACCTTTGAGATTGATACAATGATAGTCATAATATTATTGGAAACATAACATTATTGGGATCATAATATGATTGGAACCATTGGACAATAATCAATGAATAAGAGACATATGTATAACCACTTTTGAACTTTGGAACACAACCTTATTGGACTTTTGGAACATTAGTCAATGAATATGAGACATGTGATTCACAATTGATCATTGAGTAGGAAACATGTGATAATAAAAATTGGTAACCGGATATAGGGTACTTTAGCACATTTCGAGATAGGACAAGTGTAATGTCAAAGTGAATACTACGTGCTGCAGAAGGATACGGACCGAGTAACCTTACATACCTTGTATTCTCAATACGAATATACAATCTTAGATGTGCATACAATATTCCCGATCCTTCCTTATGTTTCACTCTACAACACAAATACATAACGGAGCTTACATTAACCATCACATACCTTACAAATGCATATGACGACAATGAGTTACATCTTTGCCTTTAAAATGTCATTTCCTTCTCTACAATACCATTTACGGCATTTCCATACCAACAATACCCCAATCATGCCATACATTGACCACAACATCATATACCAATATCATTTCACAACAAAGTTTCTCCTTTACACTTTCTTATTCACACCATATCACAATTAGTCCATCAAGTCACCTTAATATACCTCATAGCACATATCGGCCAAAATCCCATAATTTACACTTATAGAAAAATAACAAGTTTAATAACATAATCACACCATGCATGTTGATATTTCATCCATACCATGCTCTTTTATCAAAATCACAAGTCATCTTTCAAGTTTAAATTCCATAGATGACACATCTTTTACAAAAACACAAAGTGCCATGTTCAACACTTCCAAGCATAACCAACATGATCTACGTGATCTCTCATACATATAATATGTTAAACCATAAGAATAATCACTTACCCAAGCTTGAAAAATGATGATATTGCTCCAAGAGATGACTTAGGGTTCTTTAGGGTTTGAGAGAAATATCTTGTATTTTGGTCTAAAAGGCATGAGAGTTTGTAATGAATAACAATCAGATTTTTGGACCTTTATATAATCCCTTAATTCATCCCTATCCACTCTTTATAGCATTTAATGCTATGTCTAGAAGGTCAAGGGAAGAATGGGTTATGATTAGCGGCCTGGTACGCCCTTTGGCGCTCCTGACCCTTATTTTTTAAAAAAAAATTTGTTCTTCGACTTTTCTTTGCGGGTTTGGTTAGGTACTTAAAGTTATATTCTTTAACTTACTTCTTACCTTTAATATTCTTTGTTTGGAGGTCCTCCAAGCCTCATTTTTAAGCCCACAAATGTTCTACCAAGTCATAAAACACCTCCTACGAAGATCTAATCACATGTACGAGGCCCAATATCAAGTATCTTATCAATAACATTACAAAATACATACTTAGGGCTCTCGACACCTAAGTAAACATTGCTCAACATCATCAAGTAGGGTTGGGAAGGTACGGGGTGTTACAATTAGTATCGCACCCGAACATCAAGTGAAGTCTACCTTCACATGTCCATATGTGATGTTTGCTTTCTAGCGCATATGTGTCACGACCCGAATCCCATTGGGACGTGATTGACACCCGAAGCCGATAAGGCCCGAGAGAACCAATCTTTGCTCATGCTCATGTTCTCTCATATGTATATTCGCATATGCATATTATCTTATTTCATGTAAGTAAATATCAATAGCGGAAGGCAGGACAACATATGCAATATATGCAACTTAGCCGTTAGGGCCATTTCGTCAAGATGAACGTACATATTTTACCTTCATGAAACCCCACATATGTCTACAAAGCCTCTAATAGATACATGACCATGTCTATACAATATTTACAAATGCCAAAATCTACTATACACATGTGACTTGGGAAGCCCCGAAGCAATTGGAGCTCACCAACAATCTGCGGATATCTCGCCACTTACTACGGAGATCTACGAACACATGTGCCTGCAGCATGTAAGGTAAGTCCCCCAAAAGGGGTCAGTACGAATAAAGTACTGAGTATGTAAGGCCATATGAAACTAGAATAGCACATAGGTACTTCCAAGAAATGAAGCGTAAGAGAATAATAATTATGAATATACCTTAGTCCTGAATATGTGGAACCATGTTCATTACGTCTATTATTTGATTACTTGGTCATTCAGTCGCCCCGTCATAAGTCTTATCATAACATTCATATTTAGATTTACACGCAAGGGATATATTCTCATCTCTTTGACAACTATCTTTATTATTATTCACTCACCTAGGTAGTGATTCATAACACCTTACGGATCATCATCTTATATTAATAACGGGCCTCCACCTTTGATGGGATATCATATATATGTGTATATGTATAGTATTGAGATTGTGCCATCTTAACTTATACCCTTTCGTTTGTGAACCATACTCAATGAAACATAAAGGAAACCTATGCACACATCCTTTCATGAGATTGACATCTTCACTTATGAGGAATTATTAATTAACTTGCACCTCACCTTTCTTATTACTCTTGTGAGATTGATACTTCAACTTATGAGAGATTCACACATCCACTTAGGAGACACACATCTCTCTTATGAGACTTATGAGATTGGTACAAATCTAGTCATAACATTATTCGAACTTGGAACATACATTATCGGAGTTTGGAGTCATAATATTGTTGGAACTTTGGAATAGTGTCCATCCCCCCTATTATCTTTCTTTATTCTTGCAACCAACAAACATACATAACCTAACTTAAGTTATTTCTTTTGAGAGATTGATAAATTGAGGATCGTGATACTCTTGAAAACACAAGCACTTCACCTCACTCTTCACTTGTCATAAGATTGGTACTTCTACTTATGAACTATTGGTGCAAGGATAATCATCATATTAAAGGACTTTGGAACAAGGCATAATTGGAAAATGTCATCCAAGATTGAATAGATTCTCTTATGTTATTATTCTCTTGAACTAGGTCCTTTAGAGATTTCAACGTTATGACAACTTTCCTTGAAGCTTCGGATCATTAACCAATGGGTAAGAGATATATGAGTAAATAGTGTGAGAAACATCCCATTATGAGAAACATAACACTATTGAAACCATTGGACCATAATCCATAAACAAGGGACATGAGTATAATCACTATTGGAACATGGGAACATAACGTTATTGTTTTTGGACCATTAACCATGAATATGGGACAAGAGATTCACCAAAAATCAATGAACAGGAAATATATGACCATGACCATGGATAACCGAATATGGGATACCTTAGCACATTTCGGGATGGAACATGCGTGATGTCAATGTGAAAACTATTTGCCGCAGAAAGAAATGGACAGAGTAACCTTACATACCTTATTTTTCCAATGTAAACACACACTCCAATATGTGAGCACAATAATTCCTCTCCTTCCTTACGTCTCACTCTACATCACAAATACATATCATTAACCACCAACTACTTCACAAATGGATATAACATCAATGAGGTACATGTTTGCCTTTAAACACGCCATTTCCCCTTGACAAAACCATGGAAGACATTATTATTCCAAAAATCCCACAATACTCCCAACATTGACCAACACATGAAAATCAATACATTTCACCACAACACTTCTCCTTTACACTTTCTTATCCACACCACATCACAAATAATCCATCAAATGACCTTAATACATCTCATAACACATATCGGCCAAAATCCCATAATTTACACTTATAGAAAAATTACAAGTTTTGTGACAAAATAACACCATACATGTTCATATTTTATCCATACCATGCTCTTTCATCAAATGCACAAGTCATAGTTCAAGCTTGAACTTCATGGATCACACATCTCATACAAAAACACCAAATACCATGTCCACTATTTCCAAGAACAACCAACATGATCTACATACTCTTTAATGCATATAATATAGTAATCCATGAGAATAAATACTTACCAAGGCTTGGAATAGGATGATCTTGCTCCAAGAGAAAGCCTAGGGTTTGAGAGAAAAATAATTGAAAAATACCAAAAAGCATGAGATTTCTACCAAAAATCAGATTTTTGGTCCTTTATATAGGCCTTTTAATCCATCCTTATCCACTCTATGTCACGCCATGTGGTGTTCTATAAGTCTTTGCAAGAATGGGTCAAATTTCCCATATGGGCCATGTCTTCTTTCCATTTTTTTGGGCCCTTTTTGGGCCCAATTCACTTAACCCGATAAAATCAATAATTTCATGTGTTTAAGTCGTCTCATACATATTAAAATAATATTCCCACTCATGCTATTCATATCCGTAGCCTCAATCCAAAAACCAAGTGCTTCTAGCCACGTATGACCCATTTTGACCAAAAGGGTAAAATTGTCATTTTGACGTCAAATTTGTTCTCGAGTAATTTTATCATCCCAATATATTATTTCACTCATTTCATGTATATTCTCATGGTTGTAGAAGAATCGTGGCAAAAATTGGCTCAATACGTCCCCGGGAACCCTTGGGACTTAAACAAAATTTTCAACTTTTGAAAGGTGCGCAGGGGCGGCGTGGCATGCTTCCTGGCGCTCCCCTTTACTGCCTATGTACTGAAAATTTCAGCCCAGAGCGGAGTGGCACTCCCCTGGGCATGCCCCTCCTTACTTTTTTTCCAAAATTTTTGTTTTCGACTTTTCTTCGCGGGTTCGGTTAGATACTTCAAGTCCTATTCTTTAACTCACTTCTTAACCTTAACATACTTTGTTTAGAGGTCCTATTAGCCTCGTTTTGAACCCCACAACGGCTCCATGAAAGTCACAAAACACCTACGACGCAAGGTTAATCACATATGCAAGGCCAAATTTCAATTTTCTTGTCAATAACATTACGAAATACATTTGTGTGGCTCTCGACACTCAAGTATACATTGTTAAACATCGTCAAGTAGGGTTGGGAAGATACGGGGTGTTACATTCTTCCCCCATTAGTAACATTCGTCCTCGAATGTTAGTAACACTGTCTCATTGTAACACTTAAGCCAAAATGAATTCTTCAATTACTATATACACATAGCATACTTGTAAAGACTTACTTATTATGACTCTCATTCCATACCCTGCACTTTGCTTTCGTGTCCAAGACTTACGATTACTTTAGATTTCATTATTTCTCTGGTCGCCCTTGTGACTTCTTCCCTGTGTTCGTTTCTCCTATTGTGCTTTTACAGAAGCTCCTTCTTTACTTTCTATTAATTTCGCTTGTCAAGCTAGAATAGTAAGCCATACTTCCTCACATATGATATTTTCCCATAACTAGTGAATTTCCACCGGAAGCAACAAAGGATAATCTCCTATACCCTTTTAAAGCATCACATATGAGATACTACATGCAATGTAAAGAGTTCGTGGGATACCGCAAGGTCATATACGACTTGAACAGATCTTCGAGCCATCTTATAAGGTACGCTATATAGAACTAACTTCTCATGCTTAAACATTACGGTTTGTTTGTTCCTCTGTCAAGACGAAAACCCTGCCTGCATTCACTTAGGTTCCCAAAAACATTTCTACAACTGTATTAACTTGGTAAGCCCATCAAGTATTACCCATATGGCATCACATCTATTTCTAACTAAAAAGAATCGCTACATAATCTATAACCTTCAGATTCCACACACTTTACCTTTACTTGTTATCACTTCGCTTACTGAAGTATAAATTTTTACAATATTCTTTTCGTGTGATCTCATCAATAAGTCGCTTCCAAATCATGGTACATATTGATTACTACCTACTCAATAGCATATCGTGAATGGTGTGCGTTACCCTAATGCATTCCTTTAGCTCATATATATATCCGATACGTAAAATCTTCCTGACACCTCAATCCGTTGCCTATACGTGTCATCCCTCATCGATACAATTTACGCTGGAACACCCTACGGGTGTAGACTAGTATCTTTCACACTAGTAGCTTTAACGTTGGTATCCTTCACTCTGACTGACGATATATGTACCCTTACATTCAAGAAATTTCTTTGTAGAAAGTGAAAAAAAATGTACTCATGGTAACATTAAGATCTATCATATCCATCTCAGTAAACTTAACCACTGTAACGTGATCACAACATTTACTATACACTTGCGACATACTCTTTTAGCTATAATGACTTCACCAAATGGTGTGGACACCCCAATTAACTTGACTATTAACTCTAGTGTTCCTTCAAATTGTCCCATAGTCAATAGAGTAACATATGATAGGGTTGAAAAAAAATGTACTCATGGTAACATTAAGATCTATCATATCCATCTCAGTAAACTTGACCACTGTAACGTGATCACAACATTTACTATACACTTGCGACATACTCTTTTAGCTATAATGACTTCACCAAATGGTGTGGACACCCCGATTAACTTGACTATTAACTCCAGTGTTCCTTCAAATTGTCGCACAGTCAATAGAGTAACATATGATAGGGTAGAACCTAAATCGATTGATACATATTCATTAGGTAAACATCTACATAACGTACCTGTCACCATATCAAGGAGAGCCTCCGAATTCTGCTGACCCCGTAGGTCATGTCATACTACTCGTGGCCCTCTGTGGGCAGTCTCTCTTCACGTCCTGGCTGTTTACACCTAAAGCAAACATCCATCTCAAACCAGCATTAACCTGAATAAAACTTCCCGCAGCGCTGGCACAGTTGACGAACAGAGCCCACTGTCTGTGAACCCCGTATTCCACTACTCTGCCCAACCTGACTACCTCTAGATCCTCAAACTAGAGGTGGAGTACCTGCTGTAGGGTGAGAAAATGATGGTCTAGGTGGTCTAGGGAACATACGGGGCCTAGATCCTCCTTGGGACATCATAGATGGTCCCATAGGTCTAGCCTTTTTGGACTGTCCCCTGTCAAATTCATGCACCCTTCGTCTCTGCCTTTGATCTTCCATTTTCTGGATGAAGGCCTGAATTCTCGCTATATCCATGTCTTTGTTTAATGCAGCAATAGTACAGTCCTTTACCAAATATGGCTCCAATCTGTCTACATACCGATGAACTTTATCGGCCATAGTCGCTACCATATTAGGAGTATATCGAGCCAATGAATTAAACCGAAGACTATACTCCCTGATACTTATATTTCCTTGGAGAAGATTTAAAAACTGATCCGCTCGAGCCTCGCGGATCTCATAGGGGAGATAATGATCAAGGAATGCTGTTTTAAATTCCTCCCAACTAGCTGGAAATGCACCGACACCCCTGGATCGTTTCCAGTCTTCGTACCATAATATAGCCTCTCCTTTCAGTCTATATGTTGCAAGCTCTACTGTTTCTACACCAGTCACATGCATAACATATAGAGCCCTTTGGATTTGATCTATAAAGTCTTGCGGGTCTTCAGTAAGATCGGACCCGATAAATGTGGGAGGATCCAATTTCAGGAAATCCTGTGTCCGCCGACTAGCTATCCTAGCCGCACCACTATCACTTGTTACTGGACCAACTCATCCTTGACTCTGGGCAACAATTATCTGAGTCAACATTTGCACCACATTTTTCAAGTCCTATAACTCCTGCCTAGTAACATGAACAGGTGAATCTGGGGATACTTCCCTCCTTTGTGGTCTCCCTGTAGAAATGGGAGGAGAAGGTGCCCGTGCTGTAAACTCCGTTTCAACCCCATACTGACTATCTAGGTTAGGTGGTGATTTACTAGTTCCTTATCCCGCTTGCATATTTGCCTGCTTATCCTTGCCCATACCTTGTCTTGTATTCGGCGTATTCGGCATTTTACTATATCAAAGAGAACCAGTTACAATAGTCAAATATAATCTCACCTATGACAATGGCTCTATTGCACGATCTAGAATGAAGAAATGAAATAACTCCTAAATGTCCCGTAGCCTCCTACTTATAAATGTGGCGCGCAACACATCAATAAGTAAGACTCTACTCAAACACGGCTTTGTAGATACCCTGAGAACGAACAGCTCCGATACCACTTTTGTCACTACCCGAATACTATTGGGACGTGATTGGCACCCGAAGCCGATAAGGCCCGAGAGAACCAATCTTTGCTCATGCTCATGTTCTCTCATATGTATGTTCGCGTATGCATATTATCTTATTTCATGTAAGTAAATATCAATAGCGGAAGGCAGGACAACATATGCAATATATGCAACTTAGCCGTTAGGGCCATTTCGTCAAGATGAACGTACATCTTTTACCTTCATGACACCCCACATATGTCTACAAAGCCTCTAATAGATACATGACCATGTCTATACAATATTTACAAATGCCAAAATCTACTATACACATGTGACTTGGGAAGCCCCGAAGCAGTTGGAGCTCACCAACAATCTGCGGATATCTCGCCACTTACTGCGGAGATCTACGAACACATGTGCCTGCAGCATGTAAGGTAAGTCCCCCAAAAGGGGTCAGTACGAATAAAGTACTGAGTATGTAAGGCCATATGAAACTAGAATAGCACATAGGTACTTCTAAGAAATGAAGCGTAAGAGAATAATAATTATGGATATACCTTAGCCCTGAATATGTGGAACCATGTTCATTACGTCTATTATTTGATTACTTGGTCATTCAGTCGCCCCGTCATAAGTCTTATCATAACATTCATATTTAGATATACACGCAAGGGATATATTCTCATCTCTTTGACAACTATCTTTATTATTATTCACTCACCTAGGTAGCGATTCATAACACCTTACGGATCATCATCTTATATTAATAACGGGCCTCCACTTTTGGTGGGATGTGATGTGTATATATATTTAGTACCGGTCCTTCATCTTGGTGGGATATATAGTACCGGGCATCCACCTTTGATGGGATTTAATATATATATGTATATAGTACCGGGCATCCATCTTGGTGGGATATATATAGTACCGTGCCTCCACCTTTGATGGGATATCATATATATGTGTATATGTATAGTATTGAGATTGTTCCATCTAACTTATACCCTTTCGTTTGTGAACCATACTCAATGAAACATAAAGGAAACCTATGCACACATCCTTTCATGAGATTGACATCTTCACTTATGAGGAATTATTAATTAACTTGCACCTCACCTTTCTTATTACTCTTGTGAGATTGATACTTCAACTTATGATAGATTCACACATCCACTTAGGAGACACACAACTCTCTTATGAGACTTATGAGATTGGTACAAAGCTAGTCATAACATTATTCGAACTTGGAACATACATTATCGGAGTTTGGAGTCATAATATTGTTGGAACTTTGGAATAGTGTCCATCCCCCCTATTATCTTTCTTTATTCTTGCAACCAACAAACATACATAACCTAACTTAAGTTATTTCTTTTGAGAGATTGATAAATTGAGGATCGTGATACTCTTGAAAACACAAGCACTTCACCTCACTCTTCACTTGTCATAAGATTGGTACTTCTACTTATGAACGATTGGTACAAGGATAATCATCATATTAAAGGACTTTCGAACAAGGCATAATTGGAAAATGCCATCCAAGATTGAATAGATTCTCTTATGTTATTATTCTCTTGAACTAGGTCCTTTAGAGATTTCAATGTTATGACAACTTTCCTTGAAGCTTCGGATCATTAACCAATGGGTAAGAGATATATGAGTAAACAGTGTGAGAAACATCCCATTATGAGAAACATAACACTATTGAAACCATTGGACCATAATCCATAAACAAGGGACATAAGTATAATCACTATTGGAACATGGGAACATAACCTTATTGTTTTTGGACCATTAACCATGAATATGGGACAAGAGATTCACCAATAATCAATGAATAGGAAATATATGACCATGACCATGGATAACCGAATATGGGATACCTTAGCACATTTCGGGATGGAACATGCGTGATGTCAATGTGAAAACTATTTGCCGCAGAAAGAAATGGACAGAGTAACCTTACATACCTTATTTTTCCAATGTAAACACACACTCCAATATGTGAGCACAACAATTCCGCTCCTTCCTTACGTCTCACTCTACATCACTAATACATATCATTAACCACCAACTACTTCACAAATGGATATAACATCAATGAGGTACATGTTTGCCTTTAAACACGCCATTTCCCCTTGACAAAACCATGGAAGACATTATTATTCCAAAAATCCCACAATACTCCCAACATTGACTAACACATGAAAATCAATACATTTCACCACAACACTTCTCCTTTACACTTTCTTATCCACACCACATCACAAATAATCCATCAAATGACCTTAATACATCTCATAACACATATCGGCATATATCCCATAATTTACGCTTATAGAAAAATTACAAGTTTTGTGACAAAATAACACCATACATGTTTATATTTTATCCATACCATGCTCTTTCATCAAAGGCACAAGTCCTAGTTCAAGCTTGAACTTCATGGATCACACATCTCATACAAAAACACCAAATACCATGTCCACTATTTCCAAGAACAACCAACATGATCTACATACTCTTTAATGCATATAATATAGTAATCCATGAGAATAAATACTTACCAAGGCTTGGAATAGGATGATCTTGCTCCAAGAGAAAGCCTAGGGTTTGAGAGAAAAATAATTGAAAAATACCAAAAAGCATGAGATTTCTACCAAATGACCAAAAATCAGATTTTTGGTCCTTTATATAGGCCTTTTAATCCATCCTTATCCACTCTATGTCACGCCATGTGGTGTTCTATAAGTCTTTGCAAGAATGGGTCAAATTTCCCATATGGGCCATGTCTTCTTTCCATTTTTTTGGGCCCTTTTTGGGCCCAATTCACTTAACCCGATAAAATTAATAATTTCACATGTTTAAGTCATCTCATACATATTACAATAATATTCCCACTCATTCTATTCATATCCGTAGCCTCAATCCAAAAACCAAGTGCTTCTAGCCACGTATGACCATTTTGACCAAAAGGGTAAAATTGTCATTTTGACGTCAAATTCGTTCTCGAGTAATTTTATCCCAATATATTATTTCACTCATTTCATGTATATTCTCATGGTTGTAGAAGAATCGTGGCAAAAATCGGCTCAATACGTCCCCGGGAACCCTTGGGACTTAAACAAAATTTTCAACTTTTGAAAGGTGCGCAGGGGTGGCATGGCATGCTTCCTGGCGCGCCCCTTTACTGCCTATGTACTGAAAATTTCAGCCCAGAGCGGCGTGGCACGCCCCTGGCCGCGCCCCTCCTTACTTTTTTTCCAAAATTTTTGTTTTCGACTTTTCTTCGCGGGTTCGGTTAGATACTTCAAGTCCTATTATTTAAATCACTTATTAACCTTAACATACTTTGTTTAGAGGTCCTATTAGCCTCATTTTGAACCCCACAATGTCTCCATGAAAGTCACAAAACACCTACGATGCAAGGTTAATCACACGTGCAAGGCCAAATTTCAATTTTCTTGTCAATAACATTACGAAATACATTTGTGTGGCTCTCGACACTCAAGTATACATTGTTCAACATATTCAAGTAGGGTTGGGAAGATACGGGGTGTTACAATATGCCCTTTGGGTTATGCAATGAACCTGCCACTTTTCAAAAGTGCATGCTATCAATCTTTTTAGATATGGTGGAGGATACTATGAAGACCTTTACGGATGATTTATCCATTGTGGGTGATACCTTTGAATCATGTCTTGAAAACTTGGGTAAGGTTCTTGAACGATGTGTTGAAACTAATCAAGTATTGAATTGGGAAAAGTGCCACTTTTTGGTAAAGGATGGCATTATAATTGGGCATAAGATTTTGGGTTAAGGTATTCAAGTTTACCAAACTAAAGTTGAAGTTGTTGCCAAGTTAACCCCTCCAATTTCCATTTCATCCAATGTGTAAGATTCTTGAGAAGGAAAATTTGAGTTTGATAGTAATTGCGTAAAGGCATTCAATTGCCTCAAAGAAAGTCTTGTGTCGGCTCCCATCATTGTAGCCCCAAATCGATCACAATCCTTTGAATTAATGTGTGATTAAAGTGTCCTTGTATTAGGAGCGGTATTAAGACAGAGGAAGGGTAATTTTTTTCATCCTATCTATTATGCTAGCAAGTCCTTGAACAATGCACAACAAAATTTTACTGTTATAGAGCAAGATTTGCTTGCCGCAGTCTATGCTTTTAAGAAATTCCATGCTTACTTATTGGGTACAAAGTCATTGTGCACACCGATCATGCATCCCTTAGTCACTTGATGGATAAAAAGGAGGTCAAACATTGGTTGATTAGGTGGATCTTGCTTCTTCAAGAGTTTAATTTTAAATTTAAGGATCAAAAAGGATGTGAAAACTAAGTGGTGGTTCACCTATCCCACCTCGAATCTAAAAAAGAAAAGTTGGTTGAAATTGAGATTGATGAAACATTTGTCTATGAGCTTGTCATGGCTCTCAAGAGGTGTATGCTACCATGGTATGATGTCTTTACAAATTATGTGGTGAGTGGGTTGCTCCTTGAGGACTTGAACTATTACCAAAGTAAATGCTTCCTCCATGGTGTGGAAAGGTATTATTGGGATGAACCTTATCTCTTTAGGGAGTATTTTTGTAATATGTCTTTTGGTTCTTTGTTTGCTAAATATGGAGTGAAGCAGAAGGTGGCTTCTTTATACCATTTTCAAGCCAATGGGCTAGCAGAAGTGTCCAACCTAGAGGAAAAAAGAATTTTGGCAAAAATCATGAACTCGAGTAGAATGGATTGGGCACAGAAACTTAGTGATGCTTTGTAGGCCTATAGTACCGCATTCAAAACCCCCATTGGAATGTCACCATATAAATTGGTGTTTGGCAAGGCTTGTCACCTCTCTATTTAATTAGAACACAAGAAATTGTGGGCCTTATGCAAGTTGAATATGAATTGGGAGGATGTTTCAAAATCAAAGGTGGAACAACTTCAAGAGATACATGAATTCTGATTGAGAGTCTATGAGAGTTCCTCTCTCTACACGGATCATATGAAGAGATGGTATGATGCAAAAATTCTAAAAAGAGAGTTCAAAAGTGGTGATGATGTCCTAGTGTTTAACTCAAGGTACAAATTATTTTTGGGAAAGCTCAAAATTAGATGGTTGGGTCCCTTCAAGGTGGTTCAATATTTTCCTAATAGAGCTATAGAATTGTAGAATGACACGGGATCCTAATTTACGAAGAATGGCCAATGAGTTAAACATTATCATGGGATGTCACCGAAAGCATATTTCTTGGAGGTTGTCTACCTCGATGATGCGTGATTGATGAAGAACAAAATAGTGCTATGATGATAACTAAGGTGCTTCTTGGAAGGCAACCCAAGTTTATTTTTGTTGTTTTGAATAATATGTGTTGATTGGTGCAGGTATGTGATGGAGTTGGACTTTGGGAAACATGCTAAAGGATAAGTCAGAGAAGAAAAACTTAGGAGATCATGCACAAAGCTCCAGGAAAGAGGCTTTGGCGATGCACTGATCCCATCAAAGAATTGCTGAATCCCTTCACCAAAATAGAGCTCCCAGCCCAGATGAACTATCAAAATTAGCAATGGATTTTACCATTCGGCATATCGCTGAACACTTTGGCAAAGGGCCATCCATCTTCGAAGTGGCTCGCTATTTAGGTGATTCCAAGGGCTGCAAACTGTTACATTTGGCGATAGAATTGTACATCAGCGTATCGCCGATGAGTTTAGTGATGGGAATGGTATTGATAAAAAGATATCATGTGTTTAATGAATGACGGTTTGACTTCTTTCACCCTTGGTGTTTCATTGTCTTTTGACCTTTAATATTATTCAGACTTTATCTATTCCCTTTTCCCTCTTTTCTTTTACTCTCTCTAATAAACTCACACATAGAAACACACAAAAACACTCAGAATTTTCTCATATATCACCATCACCATACAAGCACCACAGTCACTGAAATTGCACGCAGTCGTCATGTCTTTCATTTCCTCATTAGTTTCTTTCTAAATTTTAAAGGCTAGAATTGATTTTTGTTTAAATATATTGATTTTTAATATTTCTCATGAATAGTTGTTGATTAATGATGTTTATGATTGATTATAACGGTGTTGCTTTGTTGGAATTGTTTTCGTTCGAGTTTATGTGCATTAATTAAATTTTTTTGTTGAACTCATAGATTTCATTCAAGGGATTTTGTTGAATTGAAGTTTAATCATTAAAAATTGGTCTGTAAATAATTAATTTACTTCATGCTTGCAATGTGGATTAATTATCACTAAAATGGGTTTTAAAAAGGCTTGAGTTTTTGTTGGGTGAATTTGAAATCGACCTATTTTGCCCAATGATAGATTGGGTGATGACATTCTTAGGTGCAAAATCATCATATTATGGTTTAAATGTTGAAACCTGGGGAATTCTGAGTACCTATGGTTATGGGAATAAACAATTGTCATTCAAGTGGACCAAAAATTGTGAAAGTCACCTTGGGGAAGACGACTATCGACGATGGGTTAAGCACTTTGATAATGCACCAAACTGCATGGTGTATCGTCGAAGAACTTCCCATATCGCCAAAAGTCACAGTAGGTTAGTCTATTTAAGGTAATATTTGGTGATGCCTCTGCGATTTGGTGATGCTGATAGAGTATGACCAAATCCTTCAGCGTATCGCCAAAACCCCACTTTCTTTCATCAATCAGCCCCCTTTGTTTCTGTTGTGATTGGTGATAGCCATATACATCGCTGAACTATATGGCGATGCGCCAATTTGTTGGCGTTACTTTTCTGCGTATATTTTTAGGTGTTGTTTTGCTAACTTTTGCCGAGCTCATTGCCACTCTTATGTGCAGATATGACTAGGGACAAATGTGTCGCTAAAAGCAAGCCGATTCTCCTCCTCCTACATAAAAGGTCGCAAAGGGGTAAAATTTAATGAAAAATCCCAATCGAAAGGTAGGGTATACAAAAAAAAAGAGGGTTGAAGACACTGCAATCAAGGCACCAATAAATGAAGAGGAGAGTTTTATGCATATCTCCAACTCCGAGGGATACAACATCTATTCCTCAAAAGAAGGCAACACTACACCTATCCATGAACCATTGCCTACTACCAAGGGTGCTCCACTAAAAAATAAGAGGGTGGAACAACCCTCTAATGTTGTACCAAATCCTCCACCCCATCCTGATTAGGGTTACCAAATCCTCAATTATTTTAAGGTACCCAATCAGTGTACAATCATAGAGGAACAAAGGTTAAGTCTGAATGGGCTAGAAGAAAAAGATCCCAGGGTATTAGCTGCAATGTGGTACCATGATTTTCAGGTATTTACTAAGCCTTTAAAAACATACATTGAAAGTTGGGTGCGGGAATTTTATTAGGATTATGGGAAGCTATTACAGACCAGGAAAAAGAGGGGGCCACAGGAAACTAGAGATCTTGTTAAGGTTTGGGGTGTTAGTGTTTGGTGCAATGAGAGAATTATAAATATTGTGCTAGGGAGCCAAACCCTTAATGTTCACTATTTTTCCACTTAGGTAATAAAGCTGGTCGAAGAGGTTTGGGGTTGGTTGGCCTCTTTGCTAAGTGATAGTCCATTTCTGTGGCTTGCACCGAAGGTTCAAATTGAGAAAGGGGACATTAATCTACAAGATTGGTATTGGTTGAGCTTCTTATGTTGCAACTTCTTAAATTTACAAAACCAACAAATCTTTGTACACCCTTAGGAAGTGCTTGTTGGCACTATCATTACAAAAGAGAGGTTCAATATGGCTTTCATCATTGGCCCAGCCATTGCTTGCCGAGAATAATAAAATTAAACCTCTCTTGCTTTCCCATACTTGATCACCGAGCTATGCAGATGAACCAAGGCTCACTTCAACAAGAAAAAGGATTTTGAGTATACCCCTTCTTCTACAGTTGACATTACTAGAATTGATCTTGTTCAGTAAGTGAAAAAAAATAAAACCCGGGTGGATGATTCCCCGATGATTGATATTTGTTCTTTTGATAGTGGTACCAGCCAGCACACTCCTGCTACTAATATAGTTCCTATCCTTCCTAGGTCAATTATAACTCCTCCTCCTCAAGTTCGATCCTCAGGTCCATCATCACAGCCACCTTGAGCTAGTGCCCCTAGTCCTCAGCCTTCTACTACTCTGGGTTCTTCGACAACCCCTCTCACTTAGGCTGACATTATTTGGATGGGTCAGCTAGCCTATTCAGGTTATATGAGATCGTCAAGCTTGTATTTTGAGATGCCTAAGCTAATTTTTGATGTTGTGCGAGTGGCCTTAGATTTGATGCATGAGAAGCTACAGGGTGTTCGTGAGACCTTGCAAATTTTTGGTAAGAGGTTAGATGATTTGAGTTCTCCTCAGCAACCTTCCATACCTGAGATAGTGACGAAGATGCAGGATGATCTATCTTCCCTTTGAAAGCATATGGATGAGCTCCATTTCCTTGATTTGACTCATTTATGGGGAGCTTCATTTGAGACACCGACTCCAACTCCAGCACATATTCATGTGGATAACCTAGTAGCAAAGGAGGAGGAGAAAGATGAGGATGTTGATGATACTGAGATTGAAGGATATTTTGAGGAGCAGGGGCAGATAGGTATACAGATTGATCCTCAGGTTGTAGCGCAAATTGATAAGCAGCTTGACAGGTAGGAGACTGATGATTCTATTCTTGCTGCCGCTTTGAAAAGGCCAGTTCGTGATATGACACAGGTTGGGACCACCAGTTAACCTACTGTCGTAGAGACTGAGGACAATATACCAGATCCTCTCCCACAGGACACACTTGGAGCTGAGTCGGGCACTAATGCCCCGACAGAGGCCACTTCTGTAAGTTAGTCATCACCGTACGCTTTGCCATACTCAGGGGGACCCTTACTCTCATTCTCTTCTATTTCTATTAATCCTATTCCATTGAGGAAAATTCATATTTTAGAGTTGGGGGTTGGGTGTTTATTTGATTTGGCTCTATAATATGTTCATGATATTTGGTTCTTTTGATACACTATTCTGGGTTTTTATTTTGTGGTGTGGTTATGACTACGATTCGGATATTATTTAGGATATTTTATTTGGTTTGTACTATTTAAGTGTGTGGTTTGTGATGTTTTTCTTTTATTTCTTTACTTTTTATTTTTAGCTTTATAGTTCAGAGTTATTTGTAAATAAAATTTCTTTTTAGCATGCATACTTAAGAGAAAAAGTATGCTAGCAATAGAAATCTTTCACTCAAATAGTACTCTTGGGGAGATGTTCATATGCTTAACTCTTAAACATGATGAATCATTATGCATTGCTCCATTTTTCAAAACCGTGCCCTTTTTCAAAATTTTCTTTGGTTTAGTTTAATTAGTTTGGCACTTATCATTTGTGAACACCTGCATCTTATTTTGTCTACTTGAGTACCTTTCTCGATATGTGCTATGAATCTGGTACATCAATTGAGAAAGGATGCTTCGGGTATGCGATTGAGTGCCATATGTGGGTGAGAATTCGTCTTAATACTTCTCATCGAGTCCACCTAGAACTTTCCCAATTGATCTATTTCTAAAGAAAAAGGTGTATGATATTAGAGAAGTGATCTTAGGCCATTGATCTAGAATGATCCTCCAATTTGACCAAAATAGCCACCCTATTATGAGTTGAGTGACCTGTTTTGTCCCTAATTCGAGCGTTGGAACCCTTTTTCTTGGATAACCTTTTTACAAGATAAAACCCATTTTTCAAAGCCCCCTCCTTTGAACCTAACCCTTTTTTAAGTGTTTAGGTTAAATCGAAAACCAATTTAGTCCAAAAGCCTAAGTTGGGGGTAGTAGAGATCCCAGGTGGGATTTGTGATAAGAAATTCATGAAATTAAGGATCAATCACTTCCATCCCTCCTAGTTATCCTAGTATTCCTCATGAATAGTTAAAAAAATAAAGAGAATAGCAAAAAAACAAGAGTTTGGAAAAAAGAGTTGAAATTGTGTTAGCATGTTAATAAGAAGTTTTTGTGTTGAAAGGATACGAGGAGGAAGATAGCTTGAAAATCTTTGAGTATTGGTCTTTAGAATGACTTGAGAAATAGGCTTTTGGAAAAAAGTGTAATTAAGGTCTCCTTAGATGCTTCGAGAGGGTAGATTAGCTATAACCTTAACTTTTCCTACCTTACCCGATGCCTACGCTACAAGCCAAAATAAGACCTTAGTAATCTGTAAAGTAGCACGCTTGTATGTGGTAAAGTGGAGCTTATAGGCAGGACTATGGTGTGGTTCTCATGTGCATGATCATCTTTTGGAATGTGAGTGATTCATGATAGTCCTTTGTTTTAATGTTGATTTGCTCTTGAGAGAAAGGACTTCTTTGTGTGAGGGAACTTGATTGCAATGCTTGAGCACTTTTTGATCTTAGTTGGAGCCTATGAGCATGTGCGAAGTATCGTAACATTTAGTCAACATTTGAGGCTTGTTGTTCACTATATGAGGGTTTGATAGGTGAAACTTGTGCCATTGTTTTCAATACCAAGAGGGAAAAGTGTTTTCATTAACGAAGCATGTGCCTAAGCTCCCAAATAGTACCATTTGTAGGCATTATTGATTTTGTTTTGTGTGCATTGATTTATTCGAGGACGAGCAAATATTTAAGTTGGGGATATTGATGAGTCGGCAAATTGCAACTCATTTTACCTAAAATGGTAAGAAATCAAGTCCTCAATGCTAATTTGAATACGTTTTAATGTTAATTTAGTTAAATTCAGAGTTGAGGCCAAGAAGTGGTTGAAATAGCAAAAATAAGCAAAAAGATTGAAGATTTGAGCTAAAAATTCAATGGAACATTTCCACAGCTAATGGGAACATCACCTAAGTGCTTGGCGTATCACCAAAATGTCCATTCCATCACAAAATTGTAATAGTTTGGGCCAGGTCCAAGTTTGACAAAACGATGATGTAAGATGTGATTTGGTGCATCGCCGAACTAATAGGCGAAACTATGTTCCATAGCCAAAAGTAAACTATGCCAACCCCTGGAGCTCAAGTTCAAATTCAATTCGGCAACAGTAATGTACTTTGATATATCTCCGAAGTATTCGGCGATGGCTAACTCCTCAGCCGATTTGGACGCGGTGTATATTTTGTAATTTTGAAGCCCATTTTTGCCAAAGCTATTTATTCCATTTTGTGGTAGCTTTGAACCCTAGTTGGTATTGGAGTTACTTATTGTTTATTTCTTGTTTAGAATTTGGATTTTTCATTTGAAATACATTGGATTCTATGGCAGATTTGCATTAGAATACACATATATTTCCTTTTTCTCTTGTTATGAGTAGCTAATTTCCCAAGCTTAGGCTTATGAATTATTGAGTATTGATTATTGTGTGGGTGGTGATTATTTACCTTTATATTCAATTGAATGTTATGATTTTAGCTAAATCTCTATGTTTTAACTCAAGAATTGATGTTGCAAACTCTATCCATGCTTAGATCTCTTGTTTTGCTTGAAAGAGTAGACAAGCGTGGAGAGATTTAGTTGACAAAGACTTGAGAACATCTCATTTAATAACTAGTGCTTGAAATAGACTAACTAATTTGAGGTCATTCGTTGCTTGGTATTATGTACGTATGGGTGTTTGAAAGAAACCCTTATGAAATTTGGTGGTAGATTGAAAGGTTACCTCCAATACCTAAGACCAAGACTAGACATAACTATCAATTGAATTTTAGGAGCATTTTTACTAACCCACACTTATAATCACTCTTAAGACGATATAACCCCAAGTGCTTTTACCTATCGATTAGATTCTTTTGGCAACTCAAAGTCAAAATTGATAATTTGAACACAAAATCCTTTTAAATTAACCCCTTATTTACTTTCTTGTATTATTTTTAGCATTACGTGCAAACTCTTAGTCACTTACAACACTCGAAGGTGAACCTATCACCTTCATTCCTTGTGGAATCAACCCCTACTTTATGTTGTGTACAAAAATTATATTGCTAGCGACCATATACATCTTGAGGTGTATCTTGAGTGATATCACACATATACGTAGGGTCTCACGAATACCTCCTAACTCCCATGAACGAACACTATGGCGACCTTACTGCATCAGAAATCATCCAAGGAATCTCCCTCTCAAATCTAGATGACCTCATATCACCCAAATAAGCTAACTTTCCCATCTAAATAATGTCATCCTGAGTCAACAAGGCCCTCGATCCCATAGTCGTAGATAGGTGAGGGCAAGAAGTAGTGGGTTCAAAAGGCTGAATAGATGGACCTGTGAAGGATCTTGAAAGAAGAGGAGCTGCAGATAAACCAAGAGGGGTAGGAGTTGTAATAGCTGAAGTGGGATGGGTGGCACCACTATCAAGGGACTCAATATAAATTGTTGAGGAAACATCCAACCATACTTTCTTCTTCTTCACTTCTTGCACAAACTTAAGTCATGTGATGTCAATACTAGAAGTAGGAGTATACTCAAAGTCCTTTTATTATCAACATGGGAATTTAGCACGATGACATAGCTAGGTGATCAAGCACGAGAAGGCAAGAGAGGTTTGATTTTGTTTTTCCAAACAAGCAATGCCTCTCATTTGCGATAATTGTTCCCACAAGCACTTCCCAAGGGTGTACAAGGATTGTATGGTTTTGTAAAGGAAATAGATTTCTGTACACAAAGCTCAACCAATATTGAGACTCCAAATGTATATCCCCCTTCTCAATTTGGACCTCCGGTGCAAGCTACAGAGGTGAACTATCTCTTAGCAAAGGGGCTAACCAACACCGAACCTCCTCAACCAGCTTCATCACTCTAGTAGCACAGTAATGAACATTCAGAGTCTGGCATCCCAACACCATGTTTATTATTCTCTCAACAAATTGAACACTCACACCACAAACTTTAACAAGATCACTAGTTTCCTGCGGCCCCCTCTTTTTCTTAGCTAGCAGTAAGCTTCCCATATGGCTCATAAAACTCTCGCACCCAATTTTCAAAATAAGGCTTTAAAGGTTTGGTGAATACCTGAAAGTCATGGTACCTTAGTGCAGATAACACCCTATGATGCTTGCCTTCTAATCTGTGCAAACTTAGCCTTTGCTCCTCAATGATTATGCATTGATTGGGAACCTTAAGGTGATTAAGGACCTGATGACCCTTGTGTCAATGAGGTGGGGGGTTTTGCGACAGCAGTGGGTGGTTGTTCTACCTTTTTATTCTTTAGTGGTGCTACCTCAGGAGTAGTATACGGCTCATGAATTAGTGTGGTGTTTCCCTCCTCCGAGTAATAAATGTTGTACCTCTCAGAATTTGAGCTATGTTCAGAACTTTCCTTTGCAGTTATTGGGGCTTTGTTTTTACTCTCCTCAACCATTCTTTGTTTGTAAACCCTAGTTTCCAATTGAGACCGTTCCTTAATCGCCAACCTCTTAGAAACCTTTGAAGTAGGAGGAGGAGACCCGACTTGTTTCTTAGCCACATTCTTGTTACAAGTCATATCTATACATAAGAGTAGCAATGGACTAGGCCAAAGTTAGCAAAAAAATTAAAATTCCAAGTCTTCATCATCGAACAATTCGGCGCCTAGCAAAAAGGTTCGGCGTTGCGATTCAGTTATCGTCTTGTTAGAAAGTGTTGACCTCAATATTAGGCGAATAAAGGATGCAAATCGGTGATCCGCCAAAGAGTTCGATGATCCTCCCTGAGTATTTCCAAACTACTAAGGCATCTCCAAAACGTCACCTTAAATAACCCAACTAACTGTGACTTTTGAAGATATGGGGAGTGCTTCGGCGATACAGCACAAAGTTTAGCACATTGCCGAAGCTCTCAACCCATCACTAATTGTCATATTCTCCATGATGACTAGTTTACTGTTAAGCCATTTTAATGACAATTTCAGATCCAAACATCCATAGGTACTCAGACTTCCCAAGGTTTCAACTAATAACAACCATTCAATGATTTTGCCCTTAAGAACGACGTTACCAAATCTATCATTGGGCAAAATTAGTTGATTTCAAGTTCAATTCAAATAAACCCAACCAAATTCAACACCATTTTAACAACAAATCACCCACATAGCAAGCATGAACAACATGAAGCAGTAAATACCCAATTGCAACAATTTAAGTTAAATTTCACAAAATCCATCACTATAAACAAAAGTTCAACACAACCTCCTATTTCAAGGCATAAAAATTTGAACAAGGGCACACCCACCAACCTAATTATAACATGAATAAATTTAAACCCCATGAACAACAACTAAGCATGAGGAATAACAATAATTATGAGATTTAAATCAAAATCGAATGCTAACCTTCAAGTTTAAGAGAGAAATTGACTAAAAAGGGAGAGGATAGCAGTAGTGGCGCAACTATGGCGAGTGTGCTGACAATGATGGTGGTGTTACTCATGCAGTTATGGTATTGAGAGAGAATATCTAAGAGTATGTATGTACGTATAAAAGAAAAGAGGGAAATGGGAATGGGAAAAGGTTTGAAAAATACCAAGAGTCAAAAGTAATTGAAAGTCAAGGGTCATAAAAGTCAAATCATCATTATTAAACACATTAACCTTTTTGGCGATGTACTCAGCATCGCTGATGATATCGGTTATGCACCAAAATGTCAATCCATCGCCAATTCTGACAGTGTTCCACACCTGGAGCTCCCTTAATAGCAAACCAATTTGGAGATGGCCAACCTATCGCTAATCACTTTGATGATGCGCCAAATGATGAAAACCATCTCTAATTTTTACAGTTTTACCACTCTGGGAGATCATTTTCGGCGAAGGGCTTCGGTAATTCATCGATGGGTTTGATGCATCTCCAAAGCCTCTTCCTTATAGGTTTAGTCACAATCTCCCATATTTTTCAACTACAAGTTTGTGTTAAAACATGTTTCCCACATTCCAACCCAGTCACATACCTGCACCAATCAACATACGTTATTCAAAATAACAAAAATAAACTTGGGTTGCCTCCTAAGAAGTGCCTTAGTTATCATCGTGGCATGACGTTGTTCATCATCAAGCAATATATTTGAAATAGATCCCCTCTACTTTGGCCTCTCTGGGTCCACTAACATAGAAGTATTTTTAACCTTTGACCATTCATAGTGAACCTTCTCTTCTCGTGGTCTTCCAATTCAATGGCACCACTAGGATATATATTTACCACCGTTAAAGGGCTCGACCACTTAGATTTTAGTTTCTCTGCAAAGAGTTTCAGTCATGAATTGAAAAGTAACACCTCATCTCCCACATAATTTATTCGCTCCTTGTATCGAACCGAGCTCTCATACGCCCAAAGTCAAAATTCCTCCAACTCTTGTATTTGCTCAACTCTAGACCTGAAAGCCTCTTCCCAATCCACAGTAAGCTTTTTTAATGACCAAAGATCTTGATGTTCTAACTTCACCAGTAGGTGACACGCTTTACCAAACATAAGTTGATAGGAGACATACCAATATGCATTTTAAAATCCATTCGGTATCCCCAAAGAGAATCATCCAATTGCCTAGCCCAATTAGTACGTCTTACGCTCATGGTTTTCTCCAAGATTGATTTTATTTCTTGATTTGAAACTTCCACTTGGACACTTGATTGGGGATGGTACGAGGTATCCACCTTATGCTTCACTCCATAATTATCAAGTAAAGAACCAAACACCTAACTGTAAAAGTGAGAGCCTCTATTACTAAGAATATCTAGGGGAGTCCTAAACAACCTCTGTTACTAAGAATTGCTTGGGGAGTCCCGAACCTTATAAATATGTGTTTCTTCAAGAAGAACATGAAACCTTTGCTCTCATTATTTGGTAAAGCAATTTCTTCCACCCATTTACACATAATCAACGGCCACCAATATGTATTTGTTCCCATACAAACTCACGAAGGGCCCTATAAAGTCAATTCCCCACACATCAAACAACTCCACCTCTAGGATAGGATTTAAGGACATCTCATGCCTCCTTGAACTACCTCCTTGTTTTTGGCATTGTGTACAAGTTCTAACCAAGTCATGAGTATCTTTATGGATTGTGGGCCAATAAAAGCTGCTTTGTAGGACTTTAGTGGCCATTCTCACAACACCATGATGACTACCAAATAAGGATGAATGGCAAGCATCAAGAATGGCCTGCATCTCCAATTCCATCACACCTATGGATCACTCCATTTGCGTACTCCATAAATAAATAGGGTTCATCCCAATAATGCTTCTTCAAATCATAGAGGAATCTCTTCTTTTGATAATGATTTATGTCATCGGGGAGCAAACCACATACCACATAATTTGCATAATCCGCATACCACGGTTCCATACTCCCCAAGAGTGGCATGATTAGTTCATCGAGAAAGGTTTCATCAATTTCTATTTTACCCAACTTCTTTTTATTAGACTCAAGGAGGGATAGATGATCCACCACTTAGTTTTCACAACCTTTTCGATCCTTAAATTCAAAATCAAACTCTTGAAGGAACAAGATCCACCAAATCAACTGAGGTTTGGCCTCATTCTTAGCCATCAAATATCGAAGAGTTGCTTGGTCGGTATGCACATTAACCTTTATGCCCAACAAATAAGCACAAAATTATTCAAAAGCATAGACTTCGACAATCAACTTTTTCTTCATAATCGTATAATTTCATTATGCATCAATCAAGGACTTGCTGGCATAATAGATTGGATGAAAAATCTTGTACTTCCTTTGGACTAATACCGCACCCAATGCCAAGCGACTTGCATAGAATATCAATTCAAATAGAAGTTCCCAATTTGGAGCCACAATGATGGGAGCCGACACAAGTTTCTCCTTGAGCCAATTGAATGCCATCAGAAAATTACCATTAAAATTGAATTTGGCTTCTTTTTCAAGAAGCTTACACATTGGATGAGCAATCTTAGAGAAATATTTTTTGAACCTTCGATAGAAGCCGGCATGCCTAAGAAAGCTTAGAACACCTTTTACAGAAATTAAAGGGGGTAACTTGGCAATAATTTCAAATTTAACTTGGTCAACTTGAATACCTTGACCTGAAATCTTATACCCAAGTACAATGCCCTCATTTACCATAAAATGGCACTTTTCCCAATTTAACACAAGATTAGTTTCAACACATCATTCAAGCACCTTGCCCAAGTGTTTAAAACATGATTTAAAGGTGTCACCCACAATGGAAAAATCATCCATAAAGACCTCCATTGTATCCTCCACCATATCCAAAAAGATTAATAGTATGCACTTTTTGAAAGTGGCGGGTGCGTTGTATAACCCAAATGGCATGCACTTAAAAGCAAAAATCCCATATGGACATGTGAAAGTGGTCTTATCTTGGTCTTCGGGTGTGATACAAATTTGGTTATAGCCAGAGTACCCATCTAAGAAATAATACCAACCCCACCCCACAAACAATCAAGCATTTGACCCATAAATGGCATGGAGAAATGGTCCTTTTCCTTTCACGAATTCAATTTCCAGTAATCCATGCATACTTTTCGCACAATAGCCAGTCTTATGGGGATAAGCTTATTGTTTTCATTAGGAACCACCATGATTCCCCTTTTTTTGGGATACATTAAATAGGGCTTACCCACGTGCTATCTGGGATCAGATATACAATGCCTACGTCCAATAACTTAATTATCTCCTTTTTCATCACTTATTAAATCAAAGGATTAAGCCTCTATTAATGCTTAAAACTCGATACACAATTGGGCTCCAACATTATCTGTAAGTACAAATGCCAGGAGCAATCCTGATAATATCTACAATAGTCCACCCGATGGCTTGAATGGATTTTCTCACAACCAACTTCAACGATTCTATTTGCCAAGACAACAAATCTCATGCAATAATAATAGGTAAGTTGTTACCTTCCCCTAAAATACATAGCAAAAGTGCAGTGGTAATAATTTTAGCTTAAGTTGCGGTGGCTCCGGACTCTCTCGATTCTTAAAGTTAAGGTCTAATTTGCATGGGTTCTTTGTGTAGGACCCAACACCCATCAAGGAAGAAATGACCTCACCATACTCTTCGATCTCTTCAATTCTATTATTCCACAAGACCCCCTCTAGTGGATAACTAAAGAAATCCATCTCTATAGTATCGGCCACCTCATTATCAATTATATCATTCAAGGAGATCACTTGCAAGTCCTTTGGTTTCTTTATGGACTTACACACATTGAAGGTCACCTCTTTATTATTCACTCTAAACTTTATCTCTTCATATTCCACGTCAACTAATGCCCTCCCGTTAGTAAGGAAAGGTATACCAAGAATAATTGGAACTTCATAGTTATCTCATAATTTTGCATCACAAAGTCGATGGGAAATATGAATTTGTCGACCCAAACAAGAACATCATATAGAATTCCCAGTGGTTATTTAATATACCAATCTGCTATTATGAGTCTCATGGTTATGGACTTCGGAGTTCCTAATCCCAACTTCTTGAATATAGCTAGAGGTATCAAGTTAATACTTTTCGCTAAGTGGCATAACACATTGCCAAATTGATACACCCCAATGGTACAAAGGATAGTGAATACACCGGGGTATTCTTTATTGACCACCATGTTGCTCGACATAATATCACTACAACTATGTGAGATCTCCACCATTTTGAAGTCCATGGTTCTTTTCTTTCCCACCAAGTCCTTGATGAACTTGGCATACCCAAGAATTTCAAGTACGTCTTCAACCAAATAAATGTTCACTGATTTATTGCTAAGCTTGGAGACAAACTTCTTGAAGTTGGTGTCATCCTCCTTCTTCATCAACCTTTGTAGGAATGAGGGAAGTATTTTGATTGATGGCTTTAGAACAATCAGAATTTCCTCTAACTTTGAGACATTCTCCTCAACTATTTATGGTCTCTCATCGCTTTCAACCCTCTCTTCCACTTCTTTCAGTATATCAACACTTGGTTTATTTGGCTTAGGGGCTTCATCATTCGGCTTATCAAGCTTTTTCCTTTTTCCACTCGCTTTCTCTTTAACTTTCCTCTTGTTGGGTTCTTTATCAAGATTCACAATATCATTACCAAGAGTTGTACCACTCCTAGTGACAATTGACATGCAATGAGCATCATTTTTTAGATTAGCCACAGTGTCACTAGGGAAAACCCTCTTTTGCCTTGTGTTCATGTGAGATGAGATTTGGCCCAATTGAGTTTTAAGTTGCTTCATTGAGGCTAAATGTGAAGTGACTGTTTGATTGAGTTGCAAAAAGTTGATCTTCATCTCCCTTAGCATCTAGTCACTCCCTTCAACCCCCATCAGAATGTGAGCAAACACATCCTCTTTCTTATCACTTTTTGTATCAACGAAGGTAGCTTCTTTATCTTTTTACCTATAATGTGGAGGGGTATATCTATCATGGTCATGATCTTTGTCTCTCTACTCACAGTCCCTATCTCTCTCCTTATCACTCTAATCTTGATCACAATCACAGTCTCTCCAATCAAGGTCCTTCTAATCTCGATTCTTCCAACCTTAATTCCCGCCTTGCTATTGGTAGGTAGGTAGAGTAGAGAACCCCCCATTTTGTTCAACAAGACATTAATTTCCTCATCAAGTGACTCGACATCATTATCTTCGTATGCTTTAGTTCCCTTTGAAGGTATGGCATTGAATGCTTTTGGAGTTGCACCCATGACATGTTTCGTGAAAAGACCAATTATGTCATTACCTTGGCCATGTTTTTGTATAACTCCTCATCCTTCTTCCTTTGATCTTGGATCACATAATATACAAAGGGATCCCCCACGACTATCTCGATATCTCGTGTATGTCATGCTCTACCTTTTGGTCCAATAATCTCGAGGTAACTCCAAAAATTAATGACCCACCGATCGCTTTATCAGCCTCCATTTAGTTCAATTGGTCCAATAACCTATAGAATATTTGAGAAATCACTTTTTCAAGAAATTCATGATTAAGGAAATGTAGCAATTTCTTCTTGAACCTCAACCATGCTTCATGCAATGGCTCACGACTTGTTTGCCAAAAATTCATGATCTTATCTCTCAATTGAAGCATGCGAGATGGTGGGAAGAACCAATCTAGGAAAGCCTCCATCAACTCAACCCAAGATGTAATGGAGCCTTTGGGAAATTCTCACAACCACAAAACTGCTTCACCTGTCAAAGAAAATGGGAACAACCTCAAACTAATTGACTCTTGTGGAATGTTATCAATGTCGAATGGGTTGCATACGTCTATAAATTTTTAAAATGGATGTTTGCATCTTCGTGAGCTTGCCCTTAGAATAGTCCTTTCATTTGGAGTAAGTGAAGCATTATAGTTATGACATGGAATACCGCATTGCCCACCATAGGTGGAAAGAAAATGTTACTCACCCGTCCGGTATCACCTAAGTGATCCTCGTCCTTAAGTTGCCCATCAAAGATAGTTGTGTCGCTACAATGTTTACTCATGTTGTATGTTTGGTCTATGTTATCACCTACACAATACAAAAATAACAAATAAAGTAAGGCTTCTACTATGGCTAACAAAAGTAACTTATAACACTATAATGAATAAACTTTATGTTTCATTCCCCGGCAATGACGCCATTTTTTGATAATGCTCAAATAAACCCTAGGATTCAATGTATGCGGTCGTTCGCAATATAACTACCCAACTTAGAGTCGGGGTCAAATCCATGAGGAATGAAGGTGATAAGTTCATCTTCGAGTGTCACAAGTGATTATATTGTTTCTCTTAATGCTAGAAATAATACAAAAAAGTAAAAATGGGGGAGTAATTCAAACGTTGTTAAGATCAATGTTTGATTAGTATGCAAAAATGAGTTTTAGAGTTTGTAATCAAGTGTTAAAGGTACTTGGGGTTATGATTTCATGAGAGTGAGTTCATGTACGGGTAATTAGATAATTACCTAAGTGCAATTTATAGCTATGGGTAGGCTAGGTCATAGATTTTAATTTCAATCTTTCAATAAAACATCAAACATCACAGTGGGTTGTTTCAAACACCTCACAAGTTGTACATTATAACTAACCTACAAACTCGATTTGGCAGCCTTATGTCTAAGAACTACTATTAAATAATAGAAATCAAGTCATAGTTGACCGCTACTCCCCACCCTTATCCCCTTTGTCAAGCATGATAAAGGATCTAGGGTTAACTAGAGTTTGCAACCTATTATGATGAGTTCAAAACATGGAGTAGAGGTCAAACCCATAAAAAATAATCAATTAAAGAGGCAAATAAACAATACCCATATAATTATCACTACTCATTAACACATAATCCTAAGATAGAAATTTAGCTACTCATAACAAAAGATAAGAGAAATATGCCTATATTTTCATTTACAACTGCCATAGAATCAAAAATTATCTAAGAAAATCTCAAATTCAAAGTTAAACTCAACAATAATAGCTAAAATCTACTTTAGGGTTTTGATTACAAACTCTCCAAGCTCAAAATTGACAAACAATAAGGTTCCAAGTTGCCAAAAAGGCTTAAATAGCTTCAGTAAAATTGCGCTTAAAAATTACAGAAATGTCACCGCATCAAAATCGGTTGAGGGACATACCATCTCTAAACCACTCTAAAATGCACCAAATTTCTCTTGACTCATCAAATCAACTTTGACTTAAAGCTTCAGGGGTTGGGTTCTGTGATCTTTGGTGATAGGGAGCTCCTGTGCCGATCAATCGATGATGCGCCGATTTGTCCTTACTTATCGCCAAACATCTTGGATGTATTATCACTTTTAGCGATGGGATCCTCCATTTAACGATGTACCAAGCCATTTTACGATCCACCAGTTTGCTTTGGCGATGCTCCTTGCACTTTGAACTCCAATTTTCCATCTTTTTACCTCTTTTTGCTCTTTCAACCTTCTTTTGGCATTAACCTGAAAGTAAACCTAATTAACATTAAAACTCTTTCAAATTAGCATTGAGGACTTGATTTCTTACCATTTTTAGTCCAAATGAGTCACAAATTACCGACATATCACACACTTATGAGGTAGAGGCTATAAAATGTTTTAGGAAAGTCTCACTTCTTTTGTGATTCATATCATGTGATAGGGTAGAACTCTATTTAATATCCTTCTAATTTGTGCTCTACGTATTTATAGAATATGTCTCCCAGAAGAGCTAACGGATGAAGAAATGGTAACGGTAACCAGCAAGGCCCACCAGCTCCAGCAGATCACCTAAATGAGCAAGTCACTCATGCCAAATTTCGGGCTGCCTTCCAAGTGCTTGCTCAGGCCATGATCAACTAGGTGAATCAACAAGTTGTTATACCTACTCATTCTAATGGGAATGACAATAAGAGTTAAGGACTTCACTCAGATGAATCCTCAAGAGTTCTATGGTTCAATGGTTAAGAAAGCTACAAAGAATTTCTTTGATGTGGTATAGAATATCACTAAGATCATGGGCATTACTCTAGTTTAGGGTGAATATTTGACTGCATATCAGCTGAAGGGAGTGGCCCAGACTTGGTCCAAGTGATGGAAAGAGGGTGACTGCCTTTCTGTACAAATTCTTTCCCTGTGAGTTCAGAGAAGCTAAGGTTGAGGAGTTTATCAACTTGAAGTAACATAATATGTTAGAAAAGGAATATTCTCTGAAGTTTACCCAACTCTCCTAGTATGCTCCAGAGATGGTTGTTGAGCCAAGGGCTTAAATGAGGAAGTTTGTTTCAGGTGTCTCTGAGTCAGTGCTCAAAGAGTGCAGGTCTTCTATGCTTGTTGGGGATATGGACATCTCTTGACTTATGACTCATGCCCAATAGATTAAGGAATAAAAGATGAAAGACAAGGAGAGAGAGACTAAGAGATCTAGTAAAGATAAATTTGATTATCATCAACAGAGGTTGGGTTATGGAAATTGCTCTTAGTTTCAGCAAAGGTCTTCAGCTCCTGCCCCATCCTTTACTAGTTCCCCAGAATTCATGTTTAGATAGGATCAATGAGATAGATTCCCAGGCTCTATATCTCAAGGTAGCGTTATTAATGGATACATTTTATCGATTTGCAAGAAGTCTGGAAGGAACCACCAAGTAGAGTGTATAGCTGGTAGTGGTGGTTATTTTGGATGTAGCAAGCTAGGTCGTAGGTTTAGGTAATTCCTAGTGTCCTCACAGAGTGGATGATATGTTTGCCAACACACCCAGCCCACTTTACAAGCAGTCCCTTTAAGTCTCCTAACTCAGAAGGGTGTTTTATCAAGTATAGGTGGCAGGGAGAACCAAAAAAGGTTCTATGCTTTGGACACTCAATAGGATCATAAGGGTTCCCCTGATGTAGTCACTGGTATATTGCGAATCTTCCATAATGATATTTATGAATTATTACATCCTAGAGCCACACTTTCTTTAGTGAATCCTAATATTGCAGTAAACTTTAGAGTCAGTCCCGAAACACTTTCAGAACCTTTCTTAGTCTTTACTCTTACTAGTGACTCAGTTATAGCTAAATAGGTATGTAAAAACTGCATAGTCTCATTTTCCTCGAAAACCACCACAGTTCATCTACTAGAGTTAGATATGACTGATTTTGATGTCATTCTTGGCATGGATTAGCTACATTCCTGTTATGCCTCAGTCGACTGTAGAACTAGAGTCGTTAAGTTTTAGTTTCCAAATGAATCCATCTTATAATGGAAGGGTATTACTTCAGCACCTATAGGTCAGTTTGGCACTTACCTTAAGGCAAGAAAAATAATCTCTAAGGGTTGCATCTAACATCTAGTTTGGGTCAAGGATTCTAAGTCCAAAAATCCAACCCTTCTGTCAGTTCCAGTTTTGAGTGAATTTTTAGAAGTATTCCTTGAAGATATATCGAAGTCCTGATGTCGCCAAAATTACACCTCATAATTAAGTATAAAGCGGTCGCTGTCAAATATAAAACCCAACCAAAGTTGGGGTTGATCCCATAGGGAATAGGCTAGAAGCTCGGTCGATGCGGTTTAGTAAAGTATTTCCATAAATTAGGGGGATTTTTAAATTGGATTTTGAATAAATAACAATTATGAATTTCGGTAAGTTTGTGATTAATAGCTGAGATACACTAGGACTATGTTTTCCACATAACTTCATAATTCCGTAGTTTCTTTATACCGGTTATCTCTCCTGGTTCTTGGCATGCAGAATAGATAAGTTAAGTTCTTCTAAATGACCTTAAGCCCCTATTATATGACTATCCTTAATTACGCTTTGGCTACTCATGAGTTTTGAAATCTAACCCTAATCTTTGATCACAGGTTAGCTTTCTTTCATATGCGGCTCAAGCTATTAAGTGAAGGTTGATTGCTCCAAGTATCTGTAGTTTGTTCCCTTTTCCCATCCATTACCCCTTCTTCAAAATCAATTAAAGATAAGGCGAGTTCTAATGTTGGCCACCATTAAAAAGCAATAAAGCAAAGAGAACAACAATACACGCACAAACACCCTTCAAGTATCACCTTGTACTTCAAACCCTACTTTGTTAATTCGTCATAGTTTCCACAACCCTAGTTGTGGTGTTTACTACTCATTATCATAAGAACACAAGAATAATTCCGATAAGAAAGCATAATTATGTACTTATAAGAAGAAGATGAAAACCACAAATCTCAACTATGAATTAAAACTCTCAAAATCTGTGTTTACAACTTTCAAGAACAAGTATATGACTCAAAAGTAGTAATCAAACGTAAACTAAAACTTAAAACCTAATGGGAGTATTTATAGATACAAAATAAATCCTGTCCCAAACGTTATTGTAAAACTAAGTTGACAGTGGCATCGGTTCTGGTAACAGGTCGTTTGGCTTGGCTATGCCTCATCGCATGTGATGTAGCTCTTGTTGCTTGCTTTCTTGTAAATAGGTGATGCCTCTGGTAATGGATCGTAGCAACTCCCTCCAGATCGTAAGGTGATCCATTGGCACTAGTGCATATTTTGATAATTTTCAGGACTTTGGTAACATTTTCTCAGGACGAGTCTTGGCAATGACTCGTAGCCACTAGTGACAACTCATATGAAGTAGTCATTGCTGGTGATATCAATTTGTACCTCTACAGAACTTTTGAACAATTCCCTCAGGATGGGTCACCTGACGACACCTCGCCTCTCCCAATGGCTCGTAGCATGAGTAGTAGGCCAACACCTGATGTTTAATTTGCTAAGATTTCCTCACTGTTAACACAACAATTCAGGCCATGACTTGTAGCATGACCCAATGTGTCATGGATAAGCATCAGTTCCCAACATTTGGTCAAATTTAGCTCATTTTTCATCCAATTACCACCAAGACCTGTTTTCCTGCAAAAATAACATAAACACATCATATCCACATAAAGAAGCCTTAGGACGAGTATATTTTCCATATTTTGAATGTTGATAATCCCATGAAACCATACACATCAAAACCCCCAACTTAGAACACTTGCATGTCCTCAGGAAAATAAAACAACATAAATACTATGACACTTAACTAAAAGAAACCTAAGGGATCTACAACAGTTAATGCAATTATTTTTAGCACAATGTTTTCAACCCCCCTCTTATACAAGAATTCAAAAACCATTGTGTACACATGCATCCCATTACCATAACACAAAGGGATCAAGAGATGGCATCACAATATGAAAAAACAATCAAGCATATATGCAAATGACATTACCCTAACAAATAGAATCAATCAATGCAACCCGTGTGCCCTCACAATAAGAAGTTCGATACTCTCACAGTCTAAGGATGCAAATATAATCAGGGACTAAATGAAGTCACTCACTCTCACAAAGAAGTTCTCACAGTGTACGTGAAATACCATATGCTTGCCCTTATTTTCTATGCCTTAGTTTTTCGGACGGTTGGACTAAGATCACTATAGGTCTTTTATTGGCTTGTAATGTAGGATTGGGGACAACTATGGTAAATATGGATACAGTGACTCAACCTTCCTAGGCACTACACTATTTTTGGCTCCACTTTTCAACCTCACTTAATTTTTCTCCCTTATTCTCCTTTGCTTTTCTTCAGATTTCTTGTATGGTTTTCGTTTTACACTTTCTCTTCTTTTTTATTTTTATTTTGCAAACTTTATTCATCATCTTTATTTTATTTTTCTTACCACACTTTCAATCCTTTTTCTTTTGTTTTGCTAACTTCTTCTTCATACCAAATTTACACTATGTACCCCTATGATAGCCACCCTCAACTTAGGCGATTTTTCTGAGTTGAGGTACACGGTGTCTAAGGAGGGACCAAGGCCAAAACAGGTTCATTATAGGTAGAAATGGGAAGGTGAATAGGCTAACAAAAGAAATAGGTTAATTTAGTCTCAAACTTGGGATCAAGGGATATTCTTTCCATTTGGTAGGGCATTAAGACTAATCGGGCAGGTTCAAGATCTCATATGCAAAGCTAAACTAAGTAAGCACCTCACACACATGTGGTATAGGGTTACACTATGAACTACTACATATCCAGTTCATGCATTGCTAAGCTTCGGTAATTATGCCTATAATATAAATTCCATAACAAGATCCATAGTTGTCACAGTTCAAAACAGAAACAACAGAAAGTATAAAACAAATTTTTAAGAGGGGTGTCCTTTAAAAATCAAAATCAAACTCAAAATAGTAAAAACTTGACTGCACTGAGGTTCCCCTATTTTTCACCTAATCAAACACATCAAAAATAAAAATATAAACCTAAACATGCTAGTTCTAATATGATAGCACACTCGGGGGAAAAAATATGGCAACAAAAACCTTCGAGTGGTGGTACACCTCACCCCTAACTTTGAGAACATATAGTGTCCTTACTACATACATATAGTCAAAAATAGTAAGAACTATGGGTAAGGACATACCTATGGCACTCTAGGAACTGGATGTGCTCTTATCAATTGGTGGGGTCTTGGAACTCACCCTAGTCTCCAATCTCATAATCTCGACTGTGATCGAAGAAATCAAGTTAATGTTGGCACCGATGGTGGTCGGTACACTCAAAGTTATTGAACTAATGAGGGAAACTACCATACCCCCACCACTCATCACAACATCGCCTCACAAACTATAGATCTCCCAGCTCTATGCCCTATCTCATGAATTTTGGACAAGTGGTTTTGGAAGGCCTGCTTGCTCTCTTCCATCACTTTCTTCAAGTCCTTTTTATCTCTCTTTATCTTCTTTCTTTTTCATTCCAAATTGGCACGCACTAACTTTGATACTGTTTTCTTTGCCCTTAGTGTTTCATATGTTGGCTACCTTGACCTCTTTGATCTCTTCGATTACAGGCATGGTCAAAGTTAAAAATAGTGTAAATAGTTTAGACGGCATGTCCTCAATCACAACATGAAGAATAGCCAACTCTTGTATAATCCCATCTAAGTTTGGGGACTTTAAACCCTCAATCTTATTAGTGAACCTTCTTTCAAAACTATCAAAATGGGTCTGCATCCCACGTATCTCTATCCTAGTCTCCTTCTTTACCCAAGAATGAACTCTTTTTTTCAATGTTGTCAACTGTTTACTCAATTGTGGCCAACCATTTCTACACAGTCTATATACACTTATACGGTACTAGAACGTACCCACCAACAAGTGGGCGAGGCATGGATGAACCAGGAGTAGGAGTCGGTGAGACAGGAACTAAAGGCTGCTGTGAATCAAAATTTGCAATGGCATCAACATTATCATAGGTCTTGAGACTCAAGGCCTCAGTCTGGGACACAGTAGGTGTGTCCCCAAGATCAGCAAACATGGGCATATCAATCTTCATTAGCACACCCAATGGAAATGCCTTCTCCAGCAATGTAGCACCCGCTACAACTTTTTCCCTTGAAATCGAGTTCGTTAGATCTCAAACTAGCCCAAGATCTGTAGTAAAATGAACCACTATGAACTGATCAATATTTGGCAGAATAGGAATACCAGCTTTCAAATAAATTTGAGTGATAAGGAATGCAAATAGGATGCGCTTTTTTGGCTCAACAGCTCTATCCTAGATCTCTTGGGCAATACATCTAGCAATATTAATGGCATATCCCTCTATAATGCCTACCACCAAAGCAGCCTTATCGGGGTTTAAGAATTATCTTTGTGTGTAGGCCCTAACCTGTGATGAACTAATGTCCACCATGATTTGGTAGCAAAGTTCAAACTACCTTTCTTTATCTACGATGATCTGTCGTCTATCCATTCAACATTTCCTTTATAGCCACAATAATATTCACCATCTAGTGAAAATCTACCATCTTATCATCGGTGCTGGTTTGCTTTGACTTCACCATACCTATATCGTCTATATGATGATCTATCTCTAAAGTGTTAGTCGGGGGTACAAAGTCCCAACCATAAAGGAAATGTGAAATAGGCTTTGCAAAAATGTGAATCTCAACACCACGAATCAATATAGTAGGTATGGGATCAAGAACCTTCACTAACAAACCCTGCCTAGCTAGCACTTTCAGCATGGCCTGATAGGCTATATAAAATTCTCAAAATAGTGTCTGACTATATCTACCCAACTTTGTAGTCATCCACTCAAATTTGTATTTATCGAACAATCTCTCAAACTCATGCATCTTAGACATACCCGTAGTAATCTCGGTTCCTCATAGAAACCCCTCTTTGGACGACCTATGCTTTGGATGATTGCAATGTCCCAATCATATATAGCTTACATGCCCCTAATACCCCATCAATTAACCTGCGGGGCTACCTCAATCTAAAGTTCATGATGAGTTAAAGGTGGAGGCCGAGTCTGTTGTGGGGGACTCTCTACGGAGGTATCTTCATCTACCTCAGTAGATATATATTTACCGAACCCCGATCCTACTTGATCTTTTCACTGACTGTCAGATGTAGTAGCATCTCCATTTCTGGAGTCACTTTCCTGTTTTCCTTCCTTAGACTCTAATTTTCCTCTCTCTTCAGATCGGGGAGGAATAGGTATGCATGGTTGAGATTCCCTTGCATTTTTTATTTGGTGCCTCAATCTACTAGTTTGAGACAAGCTCTCATGTGGCTCAACTAGAGTCAACAGTAGATATTCCTCCACTGAGCCACTGGATTATTCATTAGTGGGCACGTCTTTCCATTGCCTAGTATACCATGCTTGTTTCATGAGAGAAGGCTTCCCCCTTTCTTAGCTCTCTTTTGAATGTCATTCTTGGGTGTTATGGTACCTTCGGAGTATAAACATCAGTACTAAAAAAGATTAAGAAAAAAAGTACAAGTATCAAAACATAGTTAGTCCCTATGGGTCAGGCAATGAGTCAATGTCTGTGGCTACGACCCGTAGGATAACTCGTAAGGTCAAGCTCCATTATTGAATTTCTCACTATTTTATAGATGACTCGTAGAATGACTCGTTGGGTCCAAATCCTATAGATTTACAATTGCAGGTTCTTAGTACGAGTGGTCTATCCAAGTCGTTGGGTTTCCCTATGACTTATTTGGTGACCCGTACTGAGAAAATTCCAAAAAGTTCAGAAACTTTACAATTTTAAACCAAAGTGCTAGTAGTTACGACTCACGTGAAGACTCATTGCCTTAGGGTACAAGTCATTGTGAGAGTCATAAGGACTATAAATTAATAGTTTCTGAACATCCATAATTTCAATAACAAAATTTCCAACAATTTTATACTTAGACCAAAATTTACGATCATTAGAATGGTCGAGAAAACCAATTCCTCACGTGTACACATTAACAAATACACCGAGGTTACTAAGACTTCACCAAGGATCAAAATAATGTGCATGTTTAGCAAATACCGACTATGGAAATAGAGTATGCACCAATTAGACCACTTTTTAACATATTACCAAGTGATTGAATTTTTCTATTAAAACAAACCCACATTTGTTTTCAAGCACTGTTATCTAGGGTTACTTATAGTCACATTCATGTAGAATACCCATAGAAGACTTCTTCAAAATTAAACAATCAAAGAAAAGTAGATGAAAACTTACTTTGATTTCAACTAATGAAACTTGAAGGAGAAAAGACCGCTAAAAGCAATCACTGTGATCTAAGGTCGACTGGTGTGAGGATATAGAACACGAACAATGAAATTTTATGCTAAATTGTAGTGATTTAATGGAGAATTTCAATTGTGGGGGTCAGTTTTGATTAGGAGGGAGTAGCAGTTTTCAACATAGAGAGGAAAAGGGTAATCGGGTGTTGGTTTAGGATTTTAAATGGGAGAATCGGGCTAATTGGGCCAGGTCACTTCAAAACTTGGCTTACCTTGACCTAGTACCGACACTTTACCCTATGACTCATTGCCTGTGGGAATGATTCATCACACCAACACTCATTTCATAAGGTTTACAAATACTTACCTAGTTTTCCGTCTCTAGTCCCTATGACTCAATACGATGAGTCATCGTAAGACACTACAGGTAACTACGACTCATTTTGAGATTTGTGCAGTGAAGATTCTACAATGTAGCAATTTCAAATTTTCACTCCAAGTGGCTATAGCTCATCCTACGAGTTGTTTCCATGGGCTACGATTCATTGGGCCTATGCACTAGAAATTCTTCTAGTTTCAGTTTTGTTCCTTAATCACCTACACACTTTAAAACAAAATTATCCTGTACTACACACTAAAAATCAATGAAAAACAAAAGCAAAATCCTTGGGTTTCCTCCCAAGTATCACTTGATTTAGCATCGCGACACTACATGGATAATTAGGCTACTCAGACTTCACCAATCTAACCTATAGGTTTCCCCATTGACTATTCTCACATATTTTATTCTATTGACATTCTCATGTATGATGTTATTTATTATGAGCCTTACATACTCAGTACATTCTTCGTACTGACCCCCTCGGGGGACTTACCTTACATGTTGCAGGTGCAGGCACTAGTAGATTTGTAAAAAGACAGTAAGTTGACAGTTAGTTGCGGATCTTTGGTGAGCCCCAGTTGCTTTGGGACTTATCACAGTTGTACAGTTGTTTGATGTTGTAAAGATAAAGCGGGGAATTGTCCTGAATTTTAGATGGTCTTGTAAATGCATCGGTTAGAGGATTTTGTAGATGTATGTGGGTTATGAATGTAAGAGATAAATGTTCGTTATGACATGATGGCCCCAACGACCAAAATTTCCTAAATCTATATATAGCATATGTTTCCATGTACATGTTTTCCGCATAATTGTATAAGGTTTAATAAGATTCATATGATGATATACGTACGATGGTTCATGAGCAAAGATTGGTTCTCTCGGGCCATATCGGCTTCGGATGCCAATCACACCTCGTTGGAAGTCGGGGCGTGACAGTTAACATTCGAGGACGAATGTTCCTAAGGGGGGAAGAATGTAACACCCTGTACCTTCCAGACCCTACTTGACAACCTTGAACCATGTTCACCCTAGGTTCGAGAGCAATAAGTACGTATTTTGCATTGTTATTGATGGAACATTTGATATTGTGCTAGTAAATGTGATTAGACCTTTGTAGTAAGTGGTGTTTGTGACTTTGTGGAGAATTTGTGGGGTGAAAAGTGAGGTTTAAGGGACTTCCAAGCAAAGGTTCTTAAATATAAGAGGCAAGAAAAAGGTTGGGCCTTGAAAGATCCAACCAAATCCGCAAAGAAAAGTCGAAATCAAAAATTAAGTGTGGGGCGCTGCAGGTGGCGTGCCAGGCCGCTTTGGACTGAAATTTTTTTGGAACATGAAGAAAGGGGGCACGCCTGGGGGAGTACCAGGCCACTAATGTTCACCTGTTCAGGTGCTGAAATTTTTCTAAGTCCCAAGGGCGCCCGGGAGCGTGCCGGGGTGCTTTTTGCCCGATTTCTTCTACAATTATTAGTCTATAAAGAGGACTCTTGGGTTATGGTATCATTATTTCATCATAGTAGGGCTACTCTTGAGTAATTTTCGCATCCGAGTTGGGCTTAAGTCGTCATCATAAATTTTTTATCAAATTATGTTCAATTAAGCCATGAGTGGCTAGAATTGCTTGTTCTTGGGATTGAGGCTACGAACATGAATCTCGTGAGTTGCATACTATCGTGATATTTATGGAATTATTTAAACGTGAGATATATGGTGAATCATGCATTGAATTTGGTGGGCTAAGTTGACATGTGTAAATGGGCTCAATTTGAGGCCCAAAATGAAGCCAAAATGCAAGGCCCAAAGGGGAAAATGACCCATTCTTCAAATTTGACCAAGTAAACATAGCATTAAATTCCAAGAATTGGCTAAGTATTACCACAAGGACTATATAAAGGCAAATAAATCAGATTTTTATTCCAAAACTCACACATGCCTTTCTAGACATTTCTCTAAAAGATATTTCTCTATTTTCCAAACCCTAAGGCAACCATTTTTCTTTGGACACTTTAGACAAGATCATCACCTTGAAAGATTGGGTAAGTATTTATTCTTGTGATTTAATATATTTTATACATGAGAGATGGTGTAGATCATGATGGTTATGTTGGCAAGGTTGAATGGGCACTTTTGCTATTTGCTAAAAGATGTGCCATCTTTGTGATTTAAACTTGAAAGGAGACTTGGGATTTTGATGAAAGTGGATGGTATGAATGAAATATCAACATGTATGGTGTGGTTATGTTCCTTGACTTGTTATTTTTCTATGAGGGTAAATTGTGGGATTGTTGTTGATATGTTGTTATGAAGTGTATTGAGGTGACTTGATGGAGTAATTGTGATGTTGTATTGATGGAGAAGTGTAAAGTATGAACTTGGTGTGACATGCCATTGATTTATGATGTATTTTTCAATGTATGGATTGTTGTGGTATATTCAAGGGGGAAATGACATGTTAAGGCAATCATGTAACTCATTGTCGTCATATGCATTTTGTAAGGTAGTTGGTGGTTAATGTAAACTCTGTTATGTACTTGTGTTGTAGAGTGAAACGTAAGGAAGGAGCTGGACTATTGTATTCACATTTAGGATTGTATATTCATAGTGGAAAGATAAGGTATGTAAGGCTACTCTATCTGTATCCTTCTGCAGCACATAGTGTTCACATTGTCATTGTACTTGTTCCATTCTGAAATGGTTTAAGGTATCCCATTTTCGGTTATCAATTATTGTTATTCACATGATTCCTATTCTTAGACCAATTGTGGTTCACATATTTCCTATTCATTGACTGAAGTTCCAAAGCTCTCATAATGTTGTAAGTACTAAAAGAACTATCTCGAAGAAAGTAATGATGCAAGAGAATCTATTCATTCTTGAGTAGCATTTCCAACAATGTTACGTTCAAAAGTTCCAATAATGTCATGATCATCAAATGAACTATTTTGAAGACTAAGAAGTGTGGTAAATAAATGAAGTAATGTATAATTTTTTTTTAATATTCTTGGATGACATCCCAGGGGTGGAATAAATACCTAGCATGGGTTAATAACATCTCAGGGGCGACATAAAAGCCTAGCATGGGTTAAAATAACATCCCAGGGGTCAAAGTACCTAGCATGGGTTACAATAACATCCCAGGGATCAAAGTACCTAGCATGGATTAATAACATCCCAGGGGCGACATAAAAGCCTAGCATGGGTTAATCTAACATCCCAGGGGTTAAAATACCTAGCATGGGTTAATCTCATCCCAGGGGCAACAGAACAGCCTAGCATGGGTAGAACAATAAAGATGAATAAATGTGAAGACAAAAGAAGTAAAGAATGTAATGTACATGGTTCCACATATGCAGACCGGTGAATTATCCGTATTAATTATTCTCTCATATTTGATTCCTTTGATGTTTTTATGTATGATGCAGTTTCTTATAGCCTTACATACTCAGTACATTCTTCGTACTGACCTCCCTTGGGGGGCTTACTTTACTTACTGCAGGCGCAGGTGCTAGTAGACCTCCACAGTAGGTTGTCGGTTATTTGCAGATCTTTGGTGAGCTCCAGTTGGTTCGGGGCTTTCCGAGTCACATTTGTACATTCGTTTTGTTATTGTAAATGTTGTATAAAGCGGGGACTTGTCCCGACTTTAAGTTGGTCTTGTAGATGTATCTTTTAGAGGCTTTTGTAGACGTATGTGGGTATATGAATGTAAGAGATGTATTCCCATTTTGACTTGATGGCCCTAACGGCCAAGTTTCTTATATGTATATAACACATGTTTCCATGATTTCCGCTATTAGCGTCTAGTATGTATACGTGATGATGATGTTTCTTGAATGACATGCATATGAATGGACATGAGCAAAGATTGGTTATCTCGGGCCTTATTGGCTTTGGGTGCCAGTCCGCCTCAATGGGATTTGGGGCACGACAGTATGAGAAGTGAATTAGACATATAATAAGGACACAAGTAACTCCTAGATCCTAGCCAAATTGAAACCTTCCTTATCGAATGATTTCTTGTGAAGAATCTTTCTATAGTCAACTTCAAATGAGTATAACACCTAGATTCTGAAGTTCTTTTGAGATCAAGACCCACCAAATGAAATGTCTTTAGTTTTTATTCCAACACATCTAATTTCTCGTTAATCCAATTTCGGAGCTAAAAGCTACGGCCATTTTAGTGAAGCACTATCTAGTAGTAAGATCCCACAAACCATGGTATGATCGTGGGTAGATTTTACGACCGTACCATGTCTTCGTCTGCATGAAATAGCCCTAAACACCTAAAATTTGACAAATATACCTCCCAACCATGAAAGGATCCCACGATCTTGGTTAGAAACCACAATCTTAGGTACGATCTTGGTTCCTAAAGTTGATTTGGCTTGGACTTTCAACTATGGATAAAGGTATGATTGTGGGAAAGTCCCACAAGTCATACCATGGCTTGTCTGATGGAGTCCAAAGAAGCCACAAGATGATCTACCATCCCATGAGCACCACCCACGATCGTAAGTAGGTCCCGCGATCGTGGGATGGTTCGTACATCGCGTTCTACAGCTTTTTCAGTTACATTTTATAAGGGGTATTCTAGTCTTCTCCCACTACTTAGACCCCTAAACTACGTCATTTAAGCTATTCCAAGGATAGTTATTAAGTCTAATATTACCCTAAGTCCCTCATTAACAAAATTCAGTCAACACTTAGCATCAAACAGAGAAAAAAGGTGATTCTTCTTATTCCAAGGCAAATTAAGATTCTTCAATTTTAAGCTCCAAGTTCAAAGAATTCACCAAGGTTTCCATCTCCAGGTATGTGGGATTTCATCATTGGATTTTCTTTCACCCATTGAGTCCCATAGTTATTTCAAAATCTCAGTTTAATTCACTCTTCAAACTTAGGGTTTCCATGAAAAGTGTAAATTCCATTATCTTTTAGTTTCTTACCTTGACTAAACCATGAATATATGTTTTTCCATAAATTTGAGCATTTTTACATACTCATGACTATGAACTCTCACTATATTGAATAATTCATGATTTATGGTTATGAAATTCGTTATTACATTCAAATTATAGAATTTCCATTAGTAGTTGCATTCTCCAAAGATGGAGGGTTATGAACACCCAATGACCTAGGATTTCATGCATATGTAATGAACATTCCTCGATGGTTACATGATGGAGAATGCTTTTCAGAAAAGTGTCTACTATTTCAGTCTCAGATATCAGTGTTATGAGCTTATCAGTTATTTGTTCTAAATGAACTATCTAGTTATCAGTTAGTATTCAGTTGGGAGAAGTACTTAGCACCAAGCAGATGCAGAGATGAAGGATCACCCATCAGTTAGGTTGAGACCTTTAGTAGAAGTCCCTAAGTCCTAGAACTACGGTGCCACCGTGGGTTCTTAAGGGTCACCTGTTAGACCAGGCTTGGCTCATTAGTTCTTGTTAGACATCAGTTTAGTGGATCCACATCAGTCAATGTACATACCCTTGGCAAGGTAAAGAGCACCCTTCCAGCTGGGGTTATAAGTTGGACCCCGGTTAGCTCAGATTGGGGTTTGTCGATTAACAATATTTCCCAGAGTTCAGATTCAAATATGTGCATAACCTTGTACTCAAATTATATGGTATATTATATAGTTACATGTTTATTACTTGGTCATTGCATCAGTTGACATGCCTCAGTTCCATGTTCAGTTCACTATATTGTATTCATCATATTCCATTTATATTAATTGTACATATCTCACATACTCAATACGTTCAAAGTACTAACCGAATACTTTCCTTTGTGCTATATTATCTTAAAATATAGGTTCCGACATTCAGCATCCCACTCGAGGCTAGTGTGATTCAACATCATATCGGTAACAGTGTTTTGGTGAGTTCTTATAATTTGAGGACCAGTTATCAGTATTTCTTTTCAGTACTTTTTTTCTTAGTCTCATACAATTAGAGTTAGTTAGGGGTTTGTCCCAACAACTTATCTTATTTTAGAGGCTTTTCAGATAGACAGTTAGATTTTTCAACATGTTGGTTATGTCGGACAGTGTTAGCCTTGACTTTCAGTATTGGTGTTGTTTATTATTACATCATTTTAGTTTAACTCTCGCTCAGTATTTTATCAGTTATTTTAATATTCTTAGTGTCATGTCAGGCCATGGGTTTGCTTGCGATCACTTGCGATCCTAAGCACCGTGTTACATCTAGGGAGTAGTCTCGGGTCATAACATATGTTTAATTAATTGATTTAAATCTCAACACTTTGGGGTTTGAGAAAACCCAAAGTGAATTTTACTCATTTAATTGAAAAACATTGGGTTTGAAATTAATATCCCATGCAGATCTTAACTAGGAAGCAAATATAGATCCTTACATACAAAGCTTAACCCAAATGGAATCACAACCCGCTCTTTAATTGAATTGAATCCTAAAAAATCAAGTTATTTAAGTTGGAAATTTGTGATTAAAATCTCTTTCTTGTGTTTACCTTTTTACCTCCCCCTTGTGTTACCACAAAATTCAAGATAATAGCTGATTATTGTGCTAATTGGTGATCTTTTATTCATTTTCTCTTGGGATACGACCCCTTTCGAGTGAGGTTCTAAATTGCAATGACTATGTACACCTTCTCAATAGGAAGTGTGAAATTAGACGTTATCAATTTTTAGTTGGCGGTGGTGTGGCATATTTTTATGTTATAAATATTTTGATGATGCATGTGCCAAACCATAGGAAGGTGAACTTTCCAAAAGTGCTTATTTGGTTGGGTACAATAGGACTTCGTTGGGGTTCTTTTGATAATGAATTATGCCCTTATTGAGCTTTTTTTTTTTTTTTTTTATGTATGGATGTTATGTTCTCTTGTCCATCTTATTTTTGATTGAAAAAGAAGCATTGTGACTTTTCTGTTGATTCACCTATTTTTTGTAGTTTCTAGGATTTTTTGCATAATTACTAATTCTTCAAGGGTTTTCTTCACACTGAGGTTCTTTCCCAAGGAGCCCCTTTTGTTTTATTTATTAAACTAGGTGGTTTTTCCCTATATGGATTGATTGGCGACTTTCTTAAGGAAAAATACCTTGTCCTAGGCTAGATGTTAATTTTTAGCCGTAGCATGTGATTTTCTTGGTATCAACAAATTTTAAACCTTGGCAAATGAATGGTTTTGTTTGATAAGAAATGAAATAACCATCGAACTAACTCTTTTCATGGTTTTTAAGTTCACTATTTGGCTCTCTGATCACAAAAGAATTAGTTCCCAATTCGGAGTTGCTTGTCGAGTTCATTTGTTTTAATTTGATATAGGACTCACTCTTGACTTGAGGTTTTATAGGTGTCATTTGTTGTGAGGTGTTTGTGTATTCTTTGCACACATTAAGCCTAGAACTTGCCCCAAATGTTATTCAAGGAAAAATTCTAGATTACAGTTGGTTTGAAAAATGATTATAGGATTTCTTTAGACCATCCCATTGCGTAAATATCCTATCATTGTATATTTTCTCTAGTCAATCCCTTTTGAGATTTTAACCCTTTCTCGCCAATAATATTACAAACCTTACCACTTTGGTTACTTTAGAGACCCTTTATTTTGGCACCCTACCTCCTCAAATGATATTCAAGTAAAAATGTAGGTTAAAGCCTATGTTTGGGGTTGCACCTCTCGAAAAGAAAAATTACATAGGCTAAAAGTATATGTTAGGAGGATGATGGTGTGTAGTGATATGGATCTTATCTTAAGGATGTAGTATTGGGAATTTTCTTTTCTTTAGTATATACTCCTATTTGGAAAAAGAAAAAATTATGAATAAAGTGTCTAATAAAATGGTGCAAGTTATTGTTTGAATAAAAGATTAGGTGTTGAAGAAGGACATGTTTGTTGATATGAATTTGGAAGAAGTGTAGTCTTCATTGAATGTGCCCCTTCATGCTTATTTGGATGATGCATGTGCCCTTGTTAGGCTTCTTATGATGATGATTTGTTCCCTTTTTGAGCTTCTTTTGATGTATGGATCCTATGTGCTCTTGTCGGGTTTGTTTTTTATTGAAAAATAGAGCATCTTGATTTTAGTGTTGATTCACTTTTTTGGTAGTTTTTGTGGTTGTTTCCATAATTAATAAATCTTCGAGGATTTTCTTCATACCACAATTTTTTCCCGAGTAGCTTTTGTTTTGTTTTTGTTGTTGAACAGAGTGGCTTTTCCCAATGATAGTTAGCTAAGGACTTTATCAAAGGTACAAGTCTTGTTTTTAGGGTAGTTTAAGTGTTGGGTATGACTTTTTTTCCTTTGAATAATTTGTGGCTTACTTGGTACCAACACATTTAAACATTGGCATAAGAACTCTGGATCTTTGAAAAAATAATTGAAGGATTCTTATTGTGATTTTAGACTCAATATTTTTCTTCTTTTGTTCATTAAATAGTCTTTTTAGGCTAGAATTAACTTTTTGTTATTTCAATTGGTTATTGGAGACATGTTCTACTTGAAATTTTATATGCCATGAGTGGTGAGATTGATTTATGAGTTCTTTTGCATATCTTGTGGGCTAGAACTGTCACGACCCGAGTCTACACCCTGAACGCGACAAGGTACTTATAACCACAAGTATACTTAAGTGAACCCTTGGTATTGGCATGTTACTAAGATCATACACTTAAATATTGAGCGGAAGCATAATCATATGAAATGGGCCATCTACTAGCAAACTGACTATTTTAAAAAAATGAAATATTTCAAATCAAATCAATATGTTGAACTGTCTATGTATGAAAGCATCTATTAATAGGGATGAGTTTCTTGGACAAGACCCCCAGCTAACTCTAAAACAATTGAAATGTAAGTCTAAATAATTGAATAATCTAAACTAATCAAATCATCCTCAAATGATGAGGACTCACCAAAGCTGGGACAGAATATCTGCAAGTCTAATCTAGCCACAAGTCTGGGAACGGGCACCTGAATCTATATCATGATAGGATATAGTGCAAGAAAAAGCATATGACTAGTAGTACTGAACGTACAAAGTATGTGAGATTGTCATGACTCAAAAGTACAGGTCATGATGACACTTACCCCATCCCAACCCTGGGTAGGTAAGCCCAACACCCAGAGAGATAAAGTATGGGATAAGAATAAAGGGAACCCAAATATGAGACTTCATAAGAAAGCTAGGCCATATATAAATAAACATAATATCTGAAACTAAACAAAATATAACTCCAATCCCAAAATCTGATGTCATGAGTAAAGAACACCAATACTAATAAGGAGTACGAAAATATACAAGTCTGTCTCTGATCATAAAGTAAAGGCAATATAAATAAGGTAAAGTCCGAAATCAAGCCCCGAACGAGGAGTTCACCCATCCTCCAAATCAGCCTCGGTCACATCATGACCTCACATTCCACGGTCGCACTCAAACTAGGATCTGCACTGAAAGGGTACAGAAAGTAAGAATGAGTACGGTCCACTTGTACTCAGTAGGTATGATAGGCCGACTGAGAAAAGCAGAAAACTAAACCAGTAAAGGATACTATGAGCACGTTTTCACCTGCATATAGAAAAGTTTCCAACGGTGGCTCAAACTGTATCTCCTAACAATTCTACAAGTATAATTATGTATTAGAATAGCTACATAAGTATATATAAGGAAAGACTATATACACGATAACAAGCACATAATAGAGGTGCAAATGATGCAATCCAATGCAATGGCCATGATGTAATGTCTCAATATCACCTCGTATACACCTTTCAAGCAAAAGATTCTAGGATGGGACACTATAAGGGGGTTTACAACCGGCATACTATCACAATCTCATATCTCAATCAACCTTATTGACACATTCTTCAATTAATGATTTTGTAAAGCATTTCATTTACTTTTAAAAATCAATGTTTCTTAGTACCAATCTCAAGCATATGGATGAATGAAACAAGGATGCATGCTCATAACAACATCATTTAATGATTTAATTCAATAATGGTATAAATGAGTTCAAACCTCCTCAATGTCAATGAACCCTGATATAAGTCATCGCATGGTAACACAGTAATAGAGAGTCATGTAAGACATCACTAATATCAATCCAAGCCCCGACTCGAGCGTCGTGATAATGATAAAGGCAAATAATTGTCAACTAAGGCCAATTATATCAATTTAAGCCCCCTACTTGGGCATCACAATAATGATAATCTCTCAAGTCAATAATAATATTCACATAAGCCCCCACACGGGCAATACGATAAAATGTGAATCTCATAATAAAATCCACCAACCATAGTATACTTTACATGAATGGTTAACTACCCAGCCTAGTCTGAAGAAAGTTAAGCCATAACTTACCTTAAGAAGTCGCAGCCTAGTCTGAAGAAAGTTAAGCCAAAACTTACCGTAAGAAGTTGAATTTCAAGCCTGGATCCTTCAATACGGAGTCTTCAAAATGAACCAAATCTATCAAAAACATAATCTACACGTCAAAAAGAGTCTAATGATACCCATATTTGTCACGCCTCGAGTTCCAACGAGGCGGATTGGCACCCAAAGCCGATGAGGCCCGAGAGAACTAATCTTTGCTCATGTCTATTCGTATGCATGTCACTCAATATGCAGCACCATCACATAGAGATATAAGATGTCAATAGCGGAAGTCATGGAAACATGTGATATATACATATAAGAAACGTGGTCGTTAAGGCCATCAAGTCAAAATGAACATGCATTCTTTCATTCATCTCACCACATCCGTCTACAAAGCCTCTAACAGATGCATATACATAACCATCCTAAAGTCAGGACAAGTCCCCACTTTATACAACCTTACAGTACCAAAACAAATGTACATATGAGATCCGAAAAGCCCCGAACCAACTGGAGCTCACCAAATATCGGCAAAAGATCCGCAAGCTACTGTGGAGGTCTACTAGCACCTATGCCTGCAACAAGTAAGGTAAGTCCCACAAGGGACGTCAGTACGAAGAATGTACTGAGTATGTAAGGCTCGTATGAAATTGTATGACATATAAATATTTCAATGAACTCAAATACAACTGGAAAACCAATATGGATAAGTCACCATTCAATATGTTGGGAGCCATGTACATTGTTTTCATTACTTTCTTTGCTTCTTTACTTCTATGGTTGTTCATCATCACTTGTGTCACTATGTACCCGAGCCCCGACTGATCAGTGGGTTTTAACATAACATAAAGTTATGTTGGGATCGGCTCAAGCTAGGCTTATGCCTCTAGAGCTACCACCTATAAATCAACACATTGGGCTCGGCTCGAGCTAGGTTATTACCTCTAGAGATGCCACCCATAAACCAACATATCAGGTTCTTCTCAAGCTAGGTCATTACCTCTAGAGCTACCCCCTGTGAGGTTTGGTCCGAGCTAGGATTATGCCTCTAGGACTACCCCCTGATCCAATAATCTTGGGATCGGCCTGAGCTGGGCTTTCGCCCCTAAAGCTACCACCCATACTCAATCATTAACCACATATGCATTACTTCATTCTTTACTTTTGAGATTGATACAATGCTAGTCATAACATTATTGGAAACATAACATTATTGGAATCATAACATTATTGGAACCATGGGATCTTTGGAACATTAGTCAATGAACATAAGACATGTGAATCAAAATGATCAATGAGTAGGAAACATGTGATAATAACAGTTGGTAACTGGAAATAGGATACCTTAGAATATTTCAGAATAGAACAAGTACTATGTCGATGTGAACACTATGTGCTACAGAAGGATACGGAAAGAGTAACCTTACATACCTTAAACTTCCAATATGAATACCCAACCCTATACGTGAACACAATCGTCCAGCTCCTTCCTTATGTTTCACTCTACAACACAAGTACATAATGGAGCTTACATTAACAATCAACTACCTTCCAAGTGTCTAAGACGAAACATGTCATTTCCCCTTTTAAAATACCATTTACGGCATTGTCATACCAACAATACCACAACATGCCCAACATTGACCAAAATATCACAACCCAATATCATTTCATACCAATTTCATTCTTTACATTTCTTCATTTACACAACGTCACAATTACTCCATCAAATCACCTTAATACACCTCATAACAACATATCGGCCAAAATCCAATAATTTACACTTATAGAAAAATAACAAGTTTAGAAACATAATCACACCATACATGTTGATATTTCATCCATACCATGCACATTCATCAAAACCACAAGTCACCTTTCAAGTTTAATTCACAAAGATGACACATCTTTTAGCAAAAAGTAAAAGTGCCCTATTCAACCTTGCCAACATAACCAACATGATCTACACCATATATCATGTATATAATATATTAAATCACAAGAATAAACACTTACCCAAGCTTGCAACGTGATGATCTTGTCCAAAATGTCCAAAGAAAAATAGTTGCCTTAGGGTTTGGAAAAGAGAGAAATATCTTTAAGAAATGTCTAGAAATGCATGAGAATTAGAATGAAATAAGAATCTGATTTTTTGGCCTTTATATAGTACTCAAGTCATCCTTATCCAATCCTTGGGCATTAAATGCCATATATTCTTGGTCAAATGGAAGAATGGGTCATTTTTCCTCTTGGGCCCATGCATTTTGGCTTCATTTTGGGCTCTAAATTGAGCCCAATAACACATGTCATCTTATCCCACAAAATTTAATGTATAATCCACCATATATCTCATGTTGAAATAATTCCATAAATGTCTCGATAATATTCACACACGAATTCCATGTTCGTAGCCTCAATTTCAAAAAGAAGAAATTCTAGCCACTCTTAGCTTATTTGAGCATAATTTGATAAAATGCTTATGACGAAGATTTAACCCCAACTCGGATGCTAAACGTGCCCAAGAGTAGTCCTACTAATATGGAGTAATCATACCATGACTCAAAGGTCTTATATACATCATAATAGTCAAAGAAAAATTTTGGCGAAAAGCACCCTGGCGCGCCCCAATGCTGCCTATGCCAGAAAAATTTCTGGCATAGGCAGCCTAGTACGCTGCCTGGTGCACCCTAGGGCTGCCTGTGCAAAAACAATTAGGCCAAAAGCGGCCAGGCACGCCCCTGGGCGCGCCCCACACCCAAAATGTGATTTTCTTCCTTTCTTCGACTTTTCTTTACGGATTTGGTTAGATCCTTCAAGTTCAAGTCTTTTGCTTACCTCCTAACCTTAATATCCATTGCTTTGAAGTCCTCCAAGCCTCATTTTTCACCACAGAAATTCTCCACGAAGTCACAAACACCTCCTACAAAGGTCTAATCACATGTACTAGGCCCAATATCAAATATTCCATTACTAACAATGCAAGATACGTACTTATTGCTCTCGAACCTAGGGTAAACCTGGTTCAAGGAGTTCAAGTAGGTTCGGGAAGGTACGGGGTGTTACATTCTCCCCCCCTTAGAAACATTCGTCCTTGAATGTTAACAACATATTTTCAAGTACAACAAATGCATTTCTATTATTAGCATATATACACATACACTTAATGCCCATAGATACTTACTTGTTATTGATCCACTTGTGCACTCTGAACTTTTTCTTCCATTTGAAATAGATGGGGGTACTTGGACTTCATCATTTCTTTAGCTTCCCATTTGATCTCCTCTATTTGTTGATTTCGCCAAAGTACCTTTACGGAAGCTATGTCTTTATTCCTCAACCGCTTCACTTGTCTATACAGAATAGCAATGGGCATCTCTTTATAAGTGATATCCTCCATAACTTATACATCCTCAATGGTAACAATACGATATGGATCCCCTATGCACTTTCGAAGCATCGAAACATGAAACACTAGATGGACTGCTGAGAGTTCTTGGGGTAGTGCCAATTCATACGCAACTTGCCCAAATCTTCTAATAATTTCATATGGGCCTATATAACGGGGACTCAACTTTCCTTTCTTCCCAAAGCACATTACCCCTTTCATTGGTGACACCTTCAAAAATACCCAATCAGCTACGGCGAATTAGAGCCCTCTTCTCCTAACATCAGCATATGACTTGTGGCGACTTTGGGCCATTTGTAGCCTCTGTTGGATCACTTTAACATTCTCCATAGCCTAATGAACAAGATCTAGCCCAAGTAAAGCAGTTTCGCCTTCTTCAAACCATTCGATTGGTGATCTACATTTACTCCCATACAAAGCTTCATAATGTGCCATTTTAATACTTGAATGATAGCTATTGTTGTAAGCAAATTCAATAAGAGGCAAATGGTCATCCCAACTGCCTTGAAAATCTAACGTGCATGCTCATAGCATATCTTCAAGAGTTTGGATAGTACGTTCTAATTGTCCATCAGTCTGAGGATGGAAAGCCGTACTTAGATTCACCTGTGTACCCAAACTTTGCTGAAAAGATCTCCAAAAATACACAGTAAACTGAGCTCCCCTGTCTGATATAATGGAGATTGGAATCCCATGTAACCATACTATTTCTTTAACATACAATATTGCATAATCCTCAGCTGTATAGGTGGTCTTGACTGGTAGGAAATACGCTGACATGGTAAGCCTGTCAACTACAACCCATATAGAATCAATTTCCGCAGTGTACGAGGCAAACCTGTGATGAAATCCATATTAATCATATCCTATTTCCAGACTGGAAAACTGATACATTGCATATAACCTCCTGGTTTCTGATGCTCGACCTTTATTTGTTGACAATTTGGGCACTGAGAGACAAATTCCGCAATGTTCCTCTTCATATTTCCCCACCAATACACTTCTTTTAAATCATGGTACATTTTAGTAGCACTCGGGTGAATAGAATAGCGCGAATGATGTGCCTCGGTCATTATTCATTTTCTCAATTCGTCTACATCCAGTACACATAATCTACCTTGGCATTGAAGCACCCCTTCTTGTGTAAGATCAAATGCCTTTGTCAAATTCTGTTGTACATTCCCTTTTAGTTGCAATAACATAGGATCTGCACACTGCTTCTCTTTCACTTCATCTATCAATAAAGATGCAGCCGCATTTTGTACAATAACCCCTTCATCTGAGGATTCGAGAAGATGAACCCCCAAGTTGTCTAATTGATGTAGATATTTGACTAAATCTTGCTTTTTAGTCAACTGGTCCCTAGTGCTTCCTACTGCCTTGCGGCTCAATGCATCAGCTACCATATTTGCTTTTCCTGGATGATAGAGAATATCGATATCATAATCTTTTAAGAGCTCTAACCACCTTCGTTGCCTCAAATTGAGTTCCTTCTGCTTAAATATCTATTGCAAATTTTTGTGATCAGTATAGATATCAACATGAACTCCATACAAATAATGACGTCATATCTTTAAAGCAAATACCACCACTGCTAACTCAAGATCATGTGTGGGATAGTTTCTCTCGTATGGCCGCAACTGTCGTGAGGCATATGCTATGACATTACCGTGTTGCATCAATACACACCCTAGGATAATTTTGGAAGCATCACAATATATAGTGTAACCTTCGGTGCCTTTCGAAAGTACTAACACCGGTGTAGAAGTCAATTTATCTTTCAGCTCTTGGAAACTTTTCTCACATGCATCATTCCACAGAAATTTAACTGCCTTATGTGTAAGCTTTGTTAACGGTGCAGCAATGGAGGAAAACCATTCCACAAATCTTCGGTAATAACCTTCCAACCCAAGGAAGCTACGAATTTTTGTAGTGGTCGTAGGCCTTGGCCAATTTTTCACCTCTTCAATCTTTTGCGAATCAACCTGAATTCCTTCATCAGACATAATGTGACCGAAGAATGCTACGGATTTCAACCAAAATTCACACTTAGAGAACTTTGTATATAGCTTATGCTCTCGAAGAATTTGTAACACCTGTCATAAGTGATTGGCATGGTCCTCTGGTGATCTTGAGTAAACCAGGATGTCATCTATAAATAGCGTCACGAACACGTCTATAAATGGCTTAAAAACCCTATTCATCAAATCCATGAACACAGCTGGTGCATTTTTTAGTCCAAATGACATGACTAAAAATTCATAATGGCCATACCGTGTTTGAAAAGCTGTCTTAGGCACATCTGTTTCTCTAACTCTGACTTGATGGTAGCCCAACCTCAAGTCAATCTTTGAAAAACACTTGGCACCCTGTAACTGATCAAATAAATCATCAATTCTAGGGAGGGGATATTTGTTCTTGATCGTTACCTTATTCAATTATCGATAGTCGATGTACATTCTTAAGGTGCCATCTTTATTTTGTACAAATAATATCGGTGCACCCCACGTAGACATACTAGGCCTAATGAATCCTTTGTCTAGCAAATCTTTCAATTGCTCTTTCAATTCACAAAACTTCTGCTGGAGCCATTCTATACGGAGGAATAGAGATAGGCTGAGTGCCTGGAATCACATCAATGCCAAACTCTACTTCCCATTCTGGGGGTAAGCCTGGGAGATCCTCTAGAAATACATCAAGAAATTCGTTGACCACTGGAACCGACTGAGGAGTTAGTGGTTCCACATCATTATCTCTCACTCGTACTAAGTGCCATATGTACCCCTTAGCTATCATTTTCCTAGCCTTAAGATAGGAAATAAATTTTCCTCTTGGTGCCCCCACATTATCCTGCCATTCAAGACTATTTTTTTGCGAAAAATGAAAATGTACCTTCTTGGCCCGGCAATATACCGTGGCATAAAAAGAAGCCAACCAATCCATTCCCATTATCACATCAAAATCCACCATCTCTAGTTCAATGAGATCGTCCAGTGAATCATGACCACACATAGTTACCACACAGTTACGATATACTCTTTTTGCAATAATATATTCTCCAACTGGTGTAGATACTTCAATTGACTTAGTTAGTAGTTCTGGTGTTCTTTCAAATTTAGCCACAATCAATGGAGTAACATATGACAATGTAGATCCCGGGTCAATCAATGCATATACATGATACAAAAATATGTATAATGTACCTGTGATGACAGCAGGAGATGCCTCTGAATTCTGCCGGTCCACTAGAGCATAAGTACGATTCTGGACTCCACTAGTATTGGCTGCTCCTCTGGTACCTCTACCACGGCTAACAGACTGCACACCTCAGCCTAAAGAAGGAACCGATGATGATGATGCAACGATCGATCCTGTTGGTCGTGCTATACCACTCATAGTCCTCTGGGGACACTCTATCATCATGTGTCCCGTCATACCGCACCAAAAGCAAGCATTTGTCCCCAATCGGCATGTACCTAAATGAATACACTCGCAGTGCTGACACTGCTGATGAGGAAATCCTACTGCCTGTGATCCATGAACTCCACTACTCTGCCTAGATTGACCACCTCTAAACCTTTGAAATTGAAAGTGAGCGCCTGTTGTGGAATAAGAGAATGATGGTCAAGGCGGTCTAGGAAACATCTGAGGCCTAGATCCTCCTTGGGACATCATAGACTGTCCCATAGGTCTAGCCCTTTTGGACTGTCCTCTGTCATATTCATGTACCCTTCTTCTCTTTCTTTGATCTTCCATTTTCTGGGCGAAGGCCTGTATTCTGGCTATGTCCATATCTTTGTTCAAGGCAGCAATGGTGCAGTCCCTTATCAAATATGGCTTTAATCTGTCCACATATCGATGGACTCTGTCTGTCATTGTGGCTACCACATTCAGAGCATATCTAGCCAGGGAATTAAACTGCAAGTTGTATTCTCTAACTCTCAGATTTCCTTGACGAAGATTTAGAAACTGATCTTCACGTGCCTCCCGAATCTCATATGGGAGGTAATGATCAAGGAATGCCATTTTAAATTCTTTCCAACCAGCTGGAAGTGCATCAATACCCCTTGATCTTTTCCAGTCTTCATACCAAAATATCATTTCACCTTTCAATCTATAGGCCGCAAGCTCAACTGTTTCAACAACAGTCACGTGCATAACTTCTAGAGCCCTCTGGATTTGATCCACGAAGTCCTGTGGATCTGATTTCAAATCTGACCCAGTGAATATAGGAGGGTCCAGTTTTAGAAAATCCTGTGTTATGCGACTAGCCGGATCATCCTCATTTGTCGTTGGACCAGCTCATCCTTGAATTTGTTCCACAACTAACTGAGTCAACATATGTACTACATTTCGTAAATCCTGGTCTGTGGCATTCATTTGTGGTTCTGTGGGTACTTCTCTACCTCTTGGCTTTTCCGGAGCTGGAAAAGTAGAAGAAGCCCGTGATTCAAATTTAGTGTCAGCTCCACCTTGACTAGCTTGGTAAGGTGGTAATCTACTTGTGCCTTCACCGGTAAGCCTAGCTACCAGCTTACCTTAGCCTCTACCTAGTCTTGTCATTGGTATTTTACTATAACAAAGAAAATCCATGACACTGGTCAGTTATAATTTCACCTACAACATTGGCTCTATTGCACGATCTAGAAATAAAGGAAAGAAATAATTCCTAAATGTCCCAGTGCCTCCAACTTATAAATGTGGTGCACAACACATCGATAAGTAAGACTCTACTCAGACACTACTTTGTAGACACCCTTAGAATGACCTGCTCTGATACCACTTTTGTCACGCCCCGAGTTCCAACGAGGCGGACTGGCACCCAAAGCCGATGAGGCCCGAGAGAACCAATATTCCTATGCATGTCACTCAATACACAACACCATCCCATAGAGATATAAGATGTCAATAGTGGAAGTCATGGAAACATGTGATATATACATATAAGAAACGTGGTCGTTAGGGCCATCAAGTCAAAATGAACATGTATTCTTTCATTCATCTCACCACGTCCGTCTACAAAGCCTCTAATAGATGCATATACATAACCATCCTAAATTCAGGACAAGTCCCTGCTTTATACAACCTTACAGTACCAAAACAAATGTACATATGAGATCCGAAAAGCCCCGAACCAACTGGAGCTCACCAAATATCGGCAAAAGATCCGCAAGCTACTGTGGAGGTCTACTAGCACCTGTGCCTGCAGTAAGTAAGGTAAGTGCCACAAGGGACGTCAGTTCGAAGAATGTACTGAGTATGTAAGGCTCGTATGAAACTGTATGACATATAAATACTTCAATGAACTCAAATACAACTGTATAACCAATATGGATAAGTCACCATTCTATATGTTGGGAGTCATGTGTATTGCTTTCATTACTTTCTTTGCTTCTTTACTTCTATGGTTGTTCATCATCATTTGTGTCACTATGTACCCAGGACCTGACTGATCAGTGGGTTTTAACATAACATAACGTTATTGTCACGCCCCGAATCCTATCGGGACAAATTGGCACTCGTAGCGGACAAAGCCCTAGAGAACCAAGCTTTGCCTCTATTCAATCATATACATGCCATAAGAAACCCATAATCACATAATAGCTTTAGATACCAACAATGGAATTCATGGAACATGTGATATATATATATATATACATATGCGAAACTTGGACGTTGAGGCTACCAAGTCAAAAACGACATAAACCTTTTATATTTATACACCCACATCTGTCTACAAAAGCCTCTAACAAATGCATTGACCAAAATGAACTAAAAATCGGGACAAGTCCCCGCTTTATACAACATGTACAATACCAAAACGTATGTACTACAGTGACTCCGAGAAGCGCCGAACTAACTGGAGCTCACCAAAGATCTGTAACAACTGACAACCTACTGAGGAGGCCTACTAGTACCTGTGCCTCCAGCAAGTAAGGTAAATTCCCCAAGAGGAGTCAGTACGAAGAATGTACTGAGTATGTAAGGCCATATGAAACTTATAAGATATGTAAATATGTCAAAGAACTCAAGTTCAAATGCATCACCAATATAGATAAGTCACAATGTAGATAAGTCACTATTATGTACTTTGGAAACCATGTATATTGCTTTCGTTACTTTCTTTGTATCTTTAATTCAATGATTATTCATCTTTGCTTGTGACCTATGATACCCGGGCCCCGACTGAACAGTGGGTTTTAAACATAACATAGCGTTATGTTGGGATCGGCTCGAGCTAGGCTTATGCCCCTAGAGTTGCCACCCTATGAATCAATGTATATATCGGGATCGGCTCGTGCTAGGTTAGTACCTCTAGAGCTGCCACCGATACAACATTTCAGGTTCGGCTCAAGCTAGGTTAGTACCTCTAGAGCTACCCCCTGTCAGGATCGATCCGAGCTAGGCTTATGCCCCTAGGACTGCCCCCTGATTTGGGATTGGCTTGAGCTAGGCATTTTGCCCCCAAAGCTGCCACCTATACTTGATCATTGACCACATATGCATTACTTTATCCATTACTTTGAGATTGATACCATAAAAGTCATAACTTTACTTAAAACTTTGGACCATTAACCAATGAGTGATAGACATGTGAATAACTTGGCAACATAACATTATTAGAACCATAACACCATGGGAACCATTGGACAATAATCCATGAACAAGAGACATAAGTATAATCACTATTGGAAACATTGGAACATAACCTTATTTGAGCTTTTGGAACATTAACCGTGAATATGAGACATGAGATTCACAAATGATCAATGAGTAGGAAATATATGACAATAACCATGGATAACCAGATATGGGATACCCTAGCACATTTCGGGATGGAACAAGCGTAATGTCAATGTGAATACTATTTGCCGCAGAAAGATACGGACAGAGTAACCTTACATACCTTGTATTCCCAATATGAATATACAATCCTAGATGTGCATACAATAGTCCCGCTCCTTCTTTATGTGTCACTCTATAACACAAATATATAAAGGGATTCACATTAACCATCAATTACTTTACAAATGCATATAACATCAACGGATTACATGTTTGCCTTTAAACATGTCATTTCCCCTTGACAAAACCATTGATGAAATTATTATTCCAAAAATCCCACAATATTCCCAAAATTTACCAATACATGATAATCAATACATTTCACCACAACACTTCTACTTTACACTTTCTTATCCACACCACATCACAAATAATCCATCAACTTACCTTAATACACCTCATAGCACATATCGGCCAAAATCCCACAATTGACACCTATAGAAAAATAACAAGTTTAATATCAAAATCACACCATACATGTCCATATTTTATCCATACCATGCTCTTTCATCAAAGGCACAAGTCATAATTCAAGCTTGAACCTCATGGATCACAAATCTTATATAAAAACACAAAGTACCATGTCCAACATTTCCAAGCATAACCAAAATGATTTACATACTCTCCCATGCATATAATATATTAATCCATAACAAGAATCACTTACCCAATCTTAAAAAATGATGATCTTGCTCCAAAATTGACTTTGAGTTCTTTAGGGTTTGAGAGCAAATATCTTCTTTTGGTCTAAAAAGGCATGAGACTTGTGTAGAATAAAAATCAGATCTTATTGACCTTTACATAGGCCCTCAAGTCCATCCTTAGCCACTCTTTAGCATTTAATATGGTGTTCTAGAAGGTCAAGGCAAGAATGGGTCTTTTGACCTATTTTTGGGCCATGTTTCTTTTCATTTTTGGATCCTTTTTGGGCCCAATTCACTTAACCCAATAAAATCAATAATTTCTCGTGTTTAAATCATCTCATACTTGTTACAATAATATTCCCACTCACGCTATTCATATCCGTAGCCTTAACCCCAAAAACAAGTGATTCTAGCCACGTATGGCCTATTTTGACCAAAAGGGTAAAATCGTCATTTTGATGCCAAATTTGTTCACGAGTAATTTTATCATACCAATATAATATTTCATTTATTTCATGTATATACTCACGGTTGTAGAAGAAACGTGGCAAAAATCGGCTCGGTACGGCCCCGGGTACCCTTGGGTTTTTAGAAAATTTCCAACTTTCAAAAAATGGAAAAACCAGCGTGGCACGCCCTTGGGCGCACCATATTACTGCCTCTGGGCACAAAAATTTGTCCCAAAGCGGCATGTCATTCCCTATGGCACTCCCCACACTTATTTTTTCAAAAAATTCCGTTTTTCGACTTTTCTTCGTGGGTTTGGTTAGATACTTCAAATCCTATTCTTGAACTTACTTCTTAACCTTAATATACTTTGTTTATAGGTCCTCTTAGACTTGTTTTTAACCCCACAAATGCTCCACGAAAATCACAAAACACCTCCTACGAAGGTTTAATCACATATACGAGGGCCAAATTCAATTATCTCATCAATAGCATTACAAAATACATATGTATGGATCTCTATACCTAGGTAAACATTATTTAATATCGTAAAGTAGGGTTGGGAAGGTACGGGGTGTTACATTCTTCCCCCCTTAGGAACATTCATCCTCGATTGTTAATAGTATCGCTTCAATTACTATGAATGCATCTCTATACTAGCATACATATACATAAACACTTAAGGATCATGGATACTTACTTTTTATTGCTCCACTCCCGCGCTTTGAACTTCTTGGTCCATTTGAAATAGATAGGGGTATTTGGATTTCATCATTTCCTCAGCTTCCCATGTGATTTCCTCTACTTGTTGATTTAGCCATAATACCTTTACGGAAGCTATGTCTTTATTACTCAATCTCTTTACTTGTCGATCTAGAATAGAAATGGGTACCTCTTCATAAGTAAGATCCTCCATAACTTGGACATCTTCAATTGGAACAATATGAGATGGATCTCCTATGCATTTTCGAAGCAACGAAACATGAAATACCGGATGGACTGAGGAAAGTTCTTGAGGTAGTGCTAATTCATAAGCCACTTGACCAAATCTTCTAATAACTTCATATGGGCCTATGTAACGTGGACTCAATTTTCCTTTTTTTCCGAACCGCATTAACCCTTTCATCGGTGACACCTTTAAAAATACCCAATCACCTATGGCGAATTCAAGCCCTCTTCTTCTAACATCGGCATATGACTTGTGGTGACTCTGGGCCATTTGTAATCGCTGTTGAATCACTTTAACTTTCTCCATAGCCTGATGAACAATATCTGGCCCAAGTAAAGCAGTTTCACCCGCTTCAAACCATCCAATTGGTGATCTACATTTCCTTCCGTACAAAGCTTCATAAGGTGCCATTTTAATACTTGAATGATAGCTATTGTTATAAGAAAATTCAATAAGAGGCAAATGGTCATCCCAACTGCCTTGAAAATCTAACGTAAAAGTTCGTAGCATATCTTCAAGTGTCTGAATAATACGTTCTGCTTGTCCATCAGTTTGAGGATGGAAAGCCGTACTCAAATTAACCTGTGTACCCAAACTCTGCTGAAAAGATCTCCAAAAATACGCAGTAAACTGAGCTCCCCTGTCTGATATAATGGAGATCGGAATCCCATGTAACCGCACTATTTCTTTAACATACAATCTTGCATAATCCTCAGTTGTATAGGTGGTCTTGACTGGTAGGAAATGCGCTGACTTGGTTAGCCTGTCAACTATAACCCATATAGAATCAATTTCTGCAGTGTACGAGGCAAACCTGTGATGAAACCCATATTAATCATATCCCACTTCCAGACTAGAAGATTGATACATTGCATATAACCTCCCGATTTTTGATGTTCTACCTTCACTTGTTGACAATTCGGGCATTGCGCCACAAATTCTGCAATGTTCTTTGTCATATTTCCCCACCAATACACTTCTTTCAAGTCGTGGTACATTTTAGTAGCACCCGGATGAATAGAATAGCGCGAATGATGCGCCTCTGTCATAATTCGTGTCCTCAGCTCATCTACATCCGGTACACATAATCTCCCTTGACATTGAAGTACCCCTTCCTGTGTAAGATCAAATGTCTTTGTCAAATTCTGCTGTACATTTTCTTTTAGCTGCAATAACATAGAATCCGCAAACTGTTTCTCTTTCACTTCATTTATTAAGGAGGATTTCACTACATTTTGCACAATAACCCCTTCACTTGGAGATTCTATAAGGCAAACTCCCAAGCTGGCTAGCTGATATAAATCTTTGATTATCTCTTGCTTTTCAGTCAACTGACCACTAGTGCTTTCCACTGCCTTGCGGCTCAATGCATCGGCTACTACATTTGCTTTGCTCGGATGATAAAGAATATCAATATCATAGCTCTAACCACCTTCATTGCCTCAAATTGAGTTCCTTCTGCTTAAAAAGATATTGCAAACTTTTGTGATCCGTATAGATATCAACATGGACTCCATATAAATAATGACGCCATATCTTTAAAGAAAAAACTACTGCTGCCGATTCAAGATCATGTGTGGGATAATTTTTCTCATGTGACCGCAACTGTCATGAGGCATATGCTATGACATTACCATGTTGCATCAATACACATCTGAGGCCAACCCCGGAAGCATCACAATACACTGCATAACCTTCAGTACCTTCGGGAAGCACTAAAACTGAGGTTAATTTATCTTTCAACTTTTGGAGGCTTTTCTCACACGCATCATTCCACTGAAATTTCACTACCTTATGTGTAAGCTTCGTTAACGGTGCAGAAATGGAGGAAAAACCTTCCATAAATCTTCTGTAATAACCTGCCAGTCCAAGAAAACTACGAATTTCTGTAGGTGTCGTAGGGCTTGGCCAATTTTTCACTGCTTCAATCTTCTGTGTATCAACCTGTATCCCTTCATCTGACACAATGTGACCCAAGAATGCAACTGATTTTAACCAAAACTCACATTTGGAGAACTTGGCATACAACTTACGCTCACGGAGAATCTGTAACACTTTTCGTAAGTGATTAGCATGGTCCTCCGGTGATCTTGAATAAACTAGGATGTCATCTATAAATACCATGACGAACACGTCCAGAAATGGCTTAAACACCCTATTCATCAAATCCATGAACACAGCTGGAGCATTTGTTAGTCCAAATGACATAACTAAAAATTCATAATGGCCATACCATGTTCGGAAAGCTGTCTTGGGTACATCTTCTTTTCTAACTCTTACTTGATGGTAACCCGACCTCAAGTCAATCTTTGAAAACACTTAGCACCCTGTAACTGATCAAACAAATCATCAATGCGAGGGAGGGGATATTTGTTCTTGATCGTTACCTTATTCAATTGCCTATAGTCAATGCAAATTCTCAAGGTGCCATCTTTCTTTCGCACAAATAATACCGGTGCACCCCACGGGGACAGACTAGGCCTAATGAAGCCCTTGTCCAGCAAATCTTTCAATTGCTTCTTCAATTCACGTAATTCTGCTGGAGCCATTCTATATGGAGGAATAGAAATAGGCTGAGTGCCTGGAATCACATCAATGCAAAATTCTACTTCCCGTTCTGGGGGTAAGCCTGGAAGATCCTCTGGGAACACATCTAGAAATTCATTGACCACTGAAACTGACTGCGGAGTTAGTGGTTCCACTTCAGTATCTTTCACCCGTACTAAATGACATACATAACCCTTAGCAATCATTTTTCTGGCTTTCAAATAGGAAATAAATCTCCCTCGTGGTGCCCCTACATTACCCTTCCATTCAAGAACACTTTCTTGCGGGAAACAAAATTGCAACTACTTGGCCCGGCAATCTACCGTGGCATAACAAGAGGCCAACCAATCCATTCCCATGATCACATCAAAATCCACCATGTCTAATTCAATGAGATCGGCCAACGTATCATGACCACACACAGTTACCACACAATTTTGATATACTCTTTTTGCAATAATATATTCACCAATCAGTGTAGAAACCTCAATTGATTTAATTAATAATTCTGGTGCCTTTACAATTTTTGTAGCGATCAATGGAGTAACATAGGAAAATGTACAACTAGGGTCAATCAACGCATATACATTATATGAGAATATGGATAATGTACCTGTGACGACATCAGGGGAAGCCTCTAAATTCTGTCGGTCCACTAAAGCATAGGTTCGATTCTGGACCCCACTAGTAGTGGCTGCTCCTCTGGCACTCCTACCACGGCCAACAGACTGCACACCTCAGTCCAATGAAAGAACCGATGCTGATGATGCAACGACCGATCCTGCTGGTCGTGCTACACCACCCATACTTATCTGGGGACACTTTCTCATCATGTACCCTGTCATGCCACACTAGAAACAAGCATTTGTCCCCACTCTAGATGTACCTTCATTAATACGCTTGCAATACTGACACTGCTGATGAGGAAAACCTGCTGCCTGTGATCCATGACCTCCACTACTCTGCCTTGCTGGACCACCCCTAAACACTCGAAACTGAGAATGAACACCTGCTGTGGAATGAGAAAATGAGGGTCTAGGTGGTCTCGTAAACATACGAGGCCTAGGTCCTCCTTGAGACATCGCAGATGATCCCATAGGTCTAGCCCTTTTGGACTGTCCTCTGTCAAATTCATGTACCCTTCGTCTCTGTCTTTGATCTTCCATTTTCTGGGCAAAGGCTTGTATTCTAGCTATGTCCATGTCTTTGTTCAAGGCAGCAATGGTGCAATCCCTTACCAAATATGGCTTTAGTCTGTCCACGTATCTATGGACTCTGTCTGTCATCGTAGCCACAATATTTGGCGCATATCGAACCGAGGAATTAAATTGCAAACTGTATTCCCTGACACTCAGATTTCCCTGACGGAGATTTAGAAACTGATCCATAAGTGCCTAACAAATCTCATAGGGTAGGTAATGATCAAGGAAGGCCACTATAAACTCTTCCCATGTAGGTGGATTTGCACCAATATCATGGGATTTCTTCCAATCCTCGTATCACAATATCGCCTCTCCTTTCAATCTTTACGCAGCAAGTTCAACTGTCTCTACCCCCATCACGTGCATAACTTCCAAAGCCCTCTGAATTTGATCCACGAAGTCCTGTGGATCTGCTTTCGAATTTGACCCATAGAATATAGGAGGGTCCAATTTTAAGAAATCTTGTGTTCTGCGACTCGCCACCCTAGCTGCATCATCATCATGTGTCATTGGACCAGCTCGTCCTTGACTTTGGGCTGCCACTAATTGTGTCAACATATGAACTGCATTTCTAAGATCCTGATCTGTGGCATTCATTGGTGGGTCTGTGGGTACTTCTCTACCAATTGGCTCCTCCGGAGATGGAAAAGTAGACGAAGATCGCGATGAAATTTCAGTATTTGCTCCACCTTGACTAGCTTGGTCAGGTGATAGTCTACTCATTCCTTCTTCAGCAGGCATATCTACCTGCTTCCCTTTACCACTACCTCTTCTCATAATTGGAATTTTGACTATACCAAAGAAAAACAATTACCATGATCAGATTCATTTGAACTTACGACACTGTCTCTATTGCACGATCTAGAAGTGAAGAAAATAAACAATATCCTAAATGTCCCGTAGCCTCCTACTTATAGATGTGGTGCACAACACATCGATAAGTAAGACTCTACTCAGACACGGCTTTGTAGACACCCTTAGAACGACCTGCTCTGATACCACTTTTGTCACGCCCCGAATCCCATTGGGACGGATTGGCACTCGTAGACGACAAGGCCCGAGAGAACCAAGCTTTGCCTCTATTCAATCGTATGTATGCCATAAGAAACCCATAATCACATAATAGCTTTAGATACCAATAATGGAATTCATGGAACATGTGATATATATATACATATGCGAAACTTGGTCGTTGAGGCTACCAAGTCAAAAACGACATATACCTTTTACATTTATACACCCACATCTATCTACAAAAGCCTCTAACAAATGAATTGACCAAAATGAACTAAAAGTCGAGAAAAGTCCCCGCTTTATACAACATGTACAATACCAAAACATATGTACTACAGTGACTCGAAGAAGCCCCGAACTAACTGGAGCTCACCAAACATCTGCAACAACTGGCAACCTACTGAGAAGGCCTACTAGTACCTGCGCTTGCAGCAAGTAAGGTAAATTCCCCAAGAGGGGTCAGTACGAAGAATGTACTGAGTATGTAAGGCCATATGAAACTTATAAGATATGTAAATATGTCAAGGAACTCAAGTTCAAATGCATCACCAATATAGATAAGTCACAATGTAGATGAGTCACTATTCTATACTTTGGAAACCATGTATATTGCTTTCGTTACTTTCTTTGTATCTTTAATTCAATGATTATTCATCTTTGCTTGTGACCTATGATACCCGGGCCCCGACTGAACAGTGGGTTTTAAACATAACATAGCGTTATGTTGGGATCGGCTCGAGCTAGGCTTATGCCCCTAGAGCTGCCACCCTATGAATCAATGTATATATCGGGATCGTCTCGTTCTAGGTTAGTACCTCTAGAGCTGCCACCCATACAACATTTCAGGTTCGGGTCGAGCTAGGTTAGTACCTCTAAAGCTACCCCCTGTCAGGATCGATCCGAGCTAGGCTTATTCCCCTAGGACTGCCCCCTGATTTGGGATTGGCTTGAGCTAGGCATTTTGCCCCCAAAGCTGCCACCCATACTTGATCAATGACCATATATGCATTACTTTATCCATTACTTTGAGATTGATACCATAAAAGTCATAACTTTACTTGAAACTTTGGATCATTAACCAACGAGTGCGAGACATGTGAATTACTTGGCAACATAACATTATTAGAACCATAACACCATGGGAACCATTGGACAATAATCCATGAACAAGAGACATAAGTATAATCACTATTGGAAACATTGGAACATAACCTTATTTGAGCTTTTGGAACATTAACCATGAATATGAGACATGAGATTCACAAATGATCAATGAGTAGGAAATATATGACAATGACCATGGATAACCGGATATGGTATACCCTAGCACATTTCGGGATGGAACAAGCGTAATGTCAATGTGAATACTATTTGCCGCAGAAAGATACGGACAGAGTAACCTTACATACCTTGTATTTCTAATACGAATATACAATCATAGATGTGCATACAATAGTCCCGCTCCTTCTTTATGTGTCACTCTACAACACAAATATATAACGGGATTCACATTAACCATCAATTACTTTACAAATGCATATAACATCAACGGGTTACATGTTTGCCTTTAAACATGTCATTTCCCCTTGACAAAACCATTGATGAAATTATTATTCCAAAAATCCCACAATATTCCCAACATTGACCAATACATGATAATCAATACATTTCACCACAACACTTCTACTTTACACTTTCTTATCCACACCACATCACAAATAATCCATCAACTTACTTTAATACACCTCATAGCACATATCGGCCAAAATCCCACAATTGACACTTATAAAAAAATAAACAAGTTAAATAACAAAATCACACCATACATGTCCATATTTTATCCATACCATGCTCTTTCATCAAAGGCACAAGTCATAATTCAAGCTTGAACCTCATAGATCAGAAATCTTATATAAAAACACAAAGTACCATGTCCAACATTTCCAAGAATAACCAACATGATTTACATACTCTCCCATGCATATAATATATTAATACATAACAATAATCACTTACCCAATCTTAAAAAGTGATGATCTTGCTCCAAAATTGACTTTGAGTTCTTTAGGGTTTGAGAGCAAATATCTTCTTTTGGTCTAAAAAGGCATGAGACTTGTGTAGAATAAAATCACATTTTATTGACCTTTACATAGGCCCTAAAGTCCATCCTTATCCACTCTTTAGCATTTAATATGGTGTTCTAGAAGGTCAAGGCAAGAATGGGTCTTTTGACCCATTTTTGGGCCATGTTTCTTTTCATTTTTGGATCCTTTTTGGGCCCAATTCACTTAACCCAATAAAATCAATAATTTCTCGTGTTTAAATCATCTCATACGTGTTACAACAATATTCCCACTCACGCTATTCATATCCGTAGCCTCAACCCCAAAAACAAGTGATTCTAGCCACGTATGGCCTATTTTGACCAAAAGGGTAAAATCGTCATTTTGATGCCAAATTTGTTCACGAGTAATTTTATCATACCAATATATTATTTCATTTATTTCATGTATATACTCACGGTTGTAGAAGAAACGTGGCAAAAATTGGCTCGGTACGGCCCCGGGTACCCTTGGGTTTTTAGAAAATTTCCAACTTTCAAAAAATGGAAAAACCAGCGTGGCACGCCCTTGGGCGCACCATATTACTGCCTCTGGGCACAAAAAATTGTCCCAAAGTGGCATGTCATTCCCTATGTCACTCCCCACACTTATTTTTTCAAAAAATTCCGTTTTTCGACTTTTCTTCGTAGGTTTGGTTAGATACTTCAAATCCTATTCTTGAACTTACTTCTTAACCTTAATATACTTTGTTTATAGGTCCTCTTAGCCTTGTTTTGAACCCCACAAATGCTCCACGAAAATCACAAAACACCTCCTACGAAGGTTTAATCACATATACGAGGGCCAAATTCAATTATCTCATCAATAGCATTACAAAATACATACGTATGGATCTATACACCTAGGTAAACATTATTTAATGTCGTAAAGTAGGGTTGGGAAGGTATGGGGTGTTACATTCTTCCCCCCTTAGGAACATTCGTCCTCGATTGTTAATAGTATCGCTTCAATTACTATGAATGCATCTCTATACTAGCATACATATACATAAACACTTAAGGATCATGGATACTTACTTTTTATTGCTCCACTCCCGCGCTTTGAACTTCTTGGTCCATTTGAAATAGATAGGGGTATTTGGATTTCATCATTTCCTCAGCTTCCCATGTGAGTTCCTCTACTTGTTGATTTAGCCATAATACCTTTACGGAAGCTATGTCTTTATTACTCAATCTCTTTACTTGTCGATCTAGAATAGAAATGGGTACCTCTTCATAAGTAAGATCCTCCATAACTTGGACATCTTCAATTGGAACAATATGAGATGGATCTCCTATGCATTTTCGAAGCAACGAAACATGAAATATCGGATGGACTGAGGAAAGTTCTTGAGGTAGTGCTAATTCATAAGCCACTTGCCCAAATCTTCTAATAACTTCATATGGGCCTATGTAACGTGGACTCAATTTTCCTTTCTTTCCGAACCGCATTAACCCTTTCATCGGTGACACCTTTAAAAATACCCAATCACCTATGGCGAATTCAAGCCCTCTTCTTCTAACATCGGCATATGACTTGTGGTGACTCTGGGCCGTTTGTAATCGCTGTTGAATCACTTTAACTTTCTCCATAGCCTGATGAACAATATCTGGCCCAAGTAAAGCAGTTTCACCCGCTTCAAACCATCCAATTGGTGATCTACATTTCCTTCCGTACAAAGCTTCATAAGGTGCTATTTTAATACTTGAATGATAGCTATTGTTATAAGAAAATTCAATAAGAGGCAAATGGTCATCCCAACTGCCTTGAAAATCTAACGTAAAAGTTCGTAGCATATCTTCAAGTGTCTGAATAATACGTTCTGCTTGTCCATCAGTTTGAGGATGGAAAGCCGTACTCAAATTCACCTGTGTACCCAAACTCTGCTGAAAAGATCTCCAAAAATACGCAGTAAACTGAGCTCCCCTGTCTGATATAATGGAGATCGGAATCCCATGTAACCGCACTATTTCTTTAACATACAATCTTGCATAATCCTCAGTTGTATAGGTGGTATTGACTGGTAGGAAATGCGCTGACTTGGTAAGCCTGTCAACTATAACCCATATAGAATCAATTTCCGCAGTATACAAGGCAAACCTGTGATGAAACCCATATTAATCATATCCCACTTCCAGACTGGAAGATTGATACATTGCATATAACCTCCCGATTTTTGATGTTCTACCTTCACTTGTTGACAATTCGGGCATTGCGCGATAAATTCTGCAATGTTCTTTTTCATATTTCCCCACCAATACACTTCTTTCAATTCGTGGTACATTTTAGTAGCACCCGGATGAATAGAATAGCGCGAATGATGCGCCTCTGTCATAATTCATGTCCTCAGCTCATCTACATCCGGTACACATAATCTCCCTTGACATTGAAGTACCCCTTCCTGTGTAAGATCAAATGCCTTTGTCAAATTCTGCTGTACATTTTCTTTTAGCTGCAATAACATAGAATCCGCAAACTGTTTCTCTTTCACTTCATTTATTAAGGAGGATTTCACTACATTTTGCACAATAACCCCTTCACTTGGAGATTCTATAAGGCGAACTCCCAAGCTGGCTAGCTGATATAAATCTTTGATTATCTCTTGCTTTTCAGTCAACTGACCACTAGTGCTTTCCACTGCCTTGCGGCTCAATGCATCGGCTACTACATTTTCTTTGCTCGAATGATAAAGAATATCAATATCATAGTCTTTCAAGAGCTCTAACCACCTTCGTTTCCTCAAATTGAGCTCCTTCTGCTTAAAAAGATATTGCAAACTTTTGTGATCCGTGTAGATATCAACATGGACTCCATATAAATAATGACGCCATATCTTTAAAGAAAAAACTACCGCTGCCGATTCAAGATCATATGTGGGATAATTTTTCTCATGTGGCCGCAACTATCATGAGGCTTATACTATGACATTACCGTGTTGCATCAATACACATCTGAGGCCAACCCCGGAAGTATCACAATACACTGCATAACCTTCAGTACCTTCGGGAAGCACTAAAACTGGTGTTGAGGTTAATTTATCTTTCAACTTTTGGAAGCTTTTCTCACACGCATCATTCCCTTGAAATTTCACTACCTTATGTGTAAGCTTCGTTAACGGTGCAGAAATGGAGGAAAAACCTTCCACAAATCTTCTGTAATAACCTTTCAGTCCAAGAAAACTACGGATTTCTATAGGTGTCGTAGGTCTTGGCCAATTTTTCACTGCTTCAATCTTCTGTGTATCAACCTGTATCCCTTCATCTGACACAATGTGACCCAAGAATGCAACTGATTTTAACCAAAACTCACATTTGGAGGACTTGGCATACAACTTACGCTCACGGAGAATCTGTAACACTTTCCGTAATTGATTAGCATGGTGCTCCAGTGATCTTGAATAAACTAGGATGTCATCTATAAATACCATGACGAACACATCCAGAAATGGCTTAAACACCATATTCATCAAATCCATGAACACAGCTAGAGCATTTGTTAGTCCAAATGACATAACTAAAAATTCATAATAGCCATACCATGTTCGGAAAGCTGTCTTGGGTACATCTTCTTTTCTAACACTTACTTGATGGTAACCCGACCTCAAGTCGATCTTTGAAAAACACTTAGCACCCTGTAACTGATCAAACAAGTCATCAATGCGAGGGAGGGGATATTTGTTCTTGATCGTTACCTTATTCAATTGCCTATAGTCAATGCACATTCTCAAGGTGCCATCTTTCTTTCGCACAAATAATATCGGTGCATCGCACGGGGACATACTAGGCCTAATGAAGCCCTTGTCTAGCAAATCTTTCAATTGCTCCTTCAATTCACGTAATTCTGATGGAGCCATTCTATATGGAGGAATAGAAATAGGTTGAGTGCCTGGAATCACATCAATGCAAAATTCTACTTCCCGTTCTGGGGGTAAGCCTGGAAGATCCTCTGGGAACACATCTAGAAATTCATTGACCACTGGAATTGACTGCGGAGTTAGTGGTTTCACTTCAGTATCTTTCACCCGTACTAAATGACATATATAACCCTTAGCAATCATTTTTCTGGCTTTCAAATAGGAAATAAATCTCCCTCGTGGTGCCCTTACATTACCCTGCCATTCAAGAACACTTTCTTGCGGGAAACAAAATTGCAACTTCTTGGCCCGGCAATCTACCGTGGCATAACAAGAGGCCAACCAATCCATTCCCATGATCACATCAAAATCCACCATGTCTAATTCAATGAGATCGGCCAACGTATCATGACCACACACAGTTACCACACAATTTTGATATACTCTTTTTGCAATAATATATTCACCAATCGGTGTAGACACCTCAATTGATTTAATTAATAATTCTGGTGCCTTTGCAAATTTTGCAGCAATCAATGAAGTAACATTGGAAAATGTAGAACCAGGGTCAATCAATGCATAAACATTATATGAGAATATGGATAATGGACCTGTGACGACATCAGGGAAAGCCTCTGAATTTTGTCGGTCCACTAAAGCATAGGTGCGGTTCTGGACCCCACTAGTACTGGCTGCTCCTCTGGCACCACTACCATGGCCAACAGACTGTACACCTCAGCCCAATGAAGGAATCAATGATGACGACGTAACGGCCGATCCTGCTGGTTGTGCTACACCACCCATACTTATCTGGGGACACTCTCTCATCATGTGCCCTGTCATGCCGCACCAGAAACAAGCATTTGTCCCCACTCTGCATGTACCTGCAGGAATATGCCCGAAATAGTGACACTGCTGACGAGGAAAACCTGTTGCCTATGATCCGTGACCTCCACTACTCTGCCCTGCTGGACCACCCCTAAACACTCGAAACTGAGAATGAACACCTGCTGTGGAATGAGAAAATGAGGGTCTAGGTGGTCTCGGAAACATACGATGCCTAGGTCCTCCTTGACACATCGCACATGATCCCATAGGTCTAGCCCTGTTGGACTGTCCTCTGTCAAATTCATGTACCCTTCGTCTCTGTCTTTGATCTTTCATTTTCTGGGCAAAGGCTTGTATTCTAGCTATGTCCATGTCTTTGTTCAAGGAAGCAATGGTGCAATCCCTTACCAAATATGGCTCTAGTCTTTCCATGTATCAGTGGACTCTGTCTGTCATCGTAGCCACAACATTTGGCGCATATCGAGCCAAGGAATTAAATTGCAAACCGTATTCCCTTCACTCAGATTTCCCTGACGGAGATTTAGAAACTGATCCGCAGGTGCCTCACGGATCTCATAGGGTAGGTAATGATCAAGGAAGGCCACTTTAAACTCTTCCCATGTAGGTGTATTTGCACCAATATCACGGGATTTCTTCCAATCCTCGTACCACAATATCACCTCTTCTTTCAATCTGTACGCAGCAAGTTCAACTGTCTCTACCCCCGTCACGTGCATAACTTCCAAAGTCCTCTGAATTTGATCCACAAAGTCTTGTGGATCTGCTTTTGAATTTGACCCATTGAATATAGGAGGGTCCAATTTCAAGAAATCCTGTGTTCTGCGACTCGCCACCCTAGCCGCATCATCATCATGTGTCATTGGACCAGCTTGTCCTTGACTCTGGGCTGCCACTAATTGTGTCAACATATGAACTGCATTTCTAAGATCCTAATCTGTGGCATTCATTGGTGGGTCTGTGGGTACTTCTCTACCAATTGGCTCCTCCGGAGATGGAAAAGTAGACGAAGATCGCGATGAAATTTCAGCATTTGCTCCACCTTGACTAGCTTGGTCAGGTGATAGTCTACTCATTCCTTCTTCAGCAGGCACATCTACCTGCTTCTCTTTACCTCTACCTCTTCTCGTAATTGGCATTTTGACTATACCAAAGAAAAACAATTACCATGATTAGATTCATTTCAACTTACGACACTGGCTCTATTGCACGATCAAGAAGTGAAGAAAAGAAACAACATCCTAAATGTCTCGTAGCCTCCTACTTATAAATGTGGTGCACAACACATTGATAAGTAAGACTCTACTCAGATACGGCTTTGTAGACACCCTTAGAACGACCTGCTCTGATACCACTTTTGTCACGCCCCGAATCCCATTGGGACGGATTGGCACTCGTAGCCGACAAGGCCCGAGAGAACCAAGCTTTGCCTATATTCAATCGTATGCATGCCATAAGAAACCCATAATCATATAATAGCTTTAGATACAAATAATGGAATTCATGGAACATGTGATATATGTATACATATGCGAAACTTGGTCGTTGAGGATACCAAGTCAAAAACGACATTTACCTTTTACATTTATACACCCACATCTGTCTACAAAAACCTCTAACAAATGCATTGACCAAAATGAACTAAAATTCGGGATAAGTCCCCGCTTTATACAACATGTACAACACCAAAACATATGTACTACAGTGACTCGAAGAAGCCCCAAACTAACTGGAGCTCACCAAACATCTGCAACAACTGGCAACCTACTGAGGAGGCCAACTAGTACCTGCGCCTGCAGCAAGTAAGGTAAATTCCCCAAGAGGGGTCAGTACGAAGAATGTACTGAGTATGTAGGCCATATAAAACATATAAGATATGTAAATATGTCAAAGAACTCAAGTTGAAATGCATCACCAATATAGATAAGTCACAATGTAGATGAGTCACTATTCTGTACTTTGAAAACCATGTATATTGCTTTCCTTACTTTCTTTGTATCTTTAATTCAATGATTATTCATCTTTGTATGTGACCTATGATACCCGGGCCCCGACTGAACAGTGGGTTTTAAACACAACATAGCGTTATGTTGGGATCAACTCGAGCTAGGCTTATGCCCCTAGAGCTGCCACCCTATGAATCAATGTATATATCGGGATCGGCTAGAGCTAGGTTAGTACCTCTAGAGCTGCCACCCATGCAATATTTCAGGTTCGGCTCGAGCTAGGTTAGTACCTCTAGAGCTGCCCCCTGTCAGGATCGATCCAAGCTAGGATTATGCCCCTAGGACTGCCCCCTGATTTGGGATTAGCTTGAGCTAGGAATTTTACCCCTAAAGCTGCCACCCATACTTGATCATTGACCACATATGCATTACTTTATCCATTACTTTTAGATTGATACCATGAAACTCATAACTTTACTTGAAACTTTGGATCACTAACCAACGAGTGAGAGACATGTGAATAACTTGGCAACATAACATTATTAGAACCATAACACCATGGGAACCATTGGACAATAATCCATGAACAAGTGACATAAGTATAATCACTATTGGAAACATTGGAACATAACCTTATTTGAGCTTTTGGAACATTAACCGTGAATATGAGACATGAGATTCACAAATGATCAATGAGTAGGAAATATATGACAATGACCATGGATATCAGATATGGGATACCCTAGCACATTTCGGGATGGAACAAGCGTAATGTCAATATGAATACTATTTGCCGCAGAAAGATACGGACAGAGTAACCTTACATACCTTGTATTCCCAATACGAATATACAATCATAGATGTGCATACAATAGTCCCGCTCCTTCTTTATGTGTCACTCTACAACACAAATATATAACGGGATTCACATTAACCATCAATTAGTTTACAAATGCATATAACATCAATGGGTTACATGTTTGCCTTTAAACATGTCATTTCCCCTTGACAAAACCATTGAGGAAATTATTATTCCAAAAATCCCACAATATTCCCAACATTGACCAATACATGATAATCAATACATTTCACCACAACACTTCTCCTTTACACTTTCTTATCCACACCACATCACAAATAATCCATCAACTTACCTTAATACACCTCATAGCACATATCGGCCAAAATCCCACAATTGACACTTATAGAAAAATAAACAAGTTAAATAACAAAATCACACCATACATGTCCATATTTTATCCATACCATGCTCTTTCATCAAAGGCACAAGTCATAATTCAAGCTTGAACCTCATAGATTAGAAATCTTATATAAAAACACAAAGTACCATGTCCAACATTTCCAAACATAACCAACATGATTTACATACTCTACCATGAATATAATATATTAATCCATAACAAGAATCACTTACCCAAGCTTGAAAAGTGATGATCTTGCTCCAAAATTGACTTTGAGTTCTTTAGGGTTTGAGAGCAAATATCTTCTTTTGGTCTTAAAAGGTATGAGACTTGTGTAGAATAAAAATCAGATTTTAGTGACCTTTATATAGGCCCTCAAGTCCATCCTTAGCCACTCTTTAGCATTTAATATGGTGTTCTAGAAGGTCAAGACAAGAATGGGTCTTTTGACCCATTTTTGGGCCATGTTTTCTTTTCATTTTTGGGTCCTTTTTGGGCCCAATTCACTTAACCCAATAAAATCAATAATTTCTCGTGTTTAAATCATCTCATACGTGTTACAACAATATTCCCACTCACGCTATTCATATCTGTAGCCTCAACCCCAAAAACAAGTGATTCTAGCCACGCATGGCCTATTTTGACCAAAAGGGTAAAATCGTCATTTTGATGCCAAATTTTTTCATGAGTAATTTTATCATACCAATATAGTATTTCATTCATTTCATATGTATACTCGTGGTTGTAGAAGAAACATGGAAAAAATCGGCTCGGTACGGCCCCGGGTACCCTTGGGACTTAGAAAATTTCCAACTTTCAAAGAATGAAAAAAACAGCGTGGCACGCCCTTGGGCGCACCATCTTACTGCCTCTGGGCACAAAAATTTGTCCCAAAGTGGAGTGGCATGCCCTCTGGCACGCCCCACACTTAGTTTTTCAAAAAATTCTGTTTTTCGACTTTTCTTCGCGGGTTTGGATAGATACTTTAAGTCCTATTCTTTAACTTACTTCTTAACCTTAATATCCTTTATTTAGAGGTCCTCTTAGACTCGTTTCAAACCCTACAAATGCTCCACGAAAATCACAAAACACCTCCTACGAAGGTTTAATCACATATACGAGGGCCAAATTTAACTATCTCATTAATAGCATTACAAAATACATACGTATGGCTCTCGACACCTAGGTAAACATTATTTAATGTCGTCAAGTAGGGTTGGGAAGGTACGAGGTGTTACAGTTATGTTGGGATAGGCTCGAGCTAGGCTTATGCCTCTAGAGTTACAACCCATAATTCTACATATTGGGCTCAGTTCGAGCTAGGTTATTACCTCTAGAGCTGCCACCCATAAACCAACATGTCAGGTTCGGCTCGAGCTAGGTCATTACCTCTAGAGCTACCCCCTGTCAGGTTTGGTCCGAGTTAGGCTTATGCCTCTAGGACTACCCCCTGATCCAATAATCTCAGGATTGGCTTGAGCTAGGCTTTCGCCCACAAAGCTACCACCCATACTCAATCATTAACCACATATGCATTACTTCATTCTTTACTTTTGAGATTGATACAATGCTAGTCATAACATTATTGGAAACATAACATTATCGGAATCATAACATTATTGGAACCATGGGATCTTTGGAACATTAGTCAATGAACATGAGACATGTGAATCACAATGATCAATGAGTAGGAAACATGTGATAATAACAATTGGTAATTGGAAATAGGATACCTTAGAATATTTCGGAATAGAACAAGTACTATGTCGATGTGAACACTATGTGCTGCAGAAGGATACGAAAAGAGTAACCTTACATACCATATACTTCCAATATGAATACCCAACCCTATACGTGAACACAATCGTCCAGCTCCTTCCTTATGTTTCACTCTACAACACAAGTACATAATGGAGCTTACATTAATAATCAACTACCTTCCAAGTGTCTAACACGACAATGAGTTACATGTTTGCCTTAAAATGTCATTTCCCCCTTTACAATACCATTTACGGCATTGTCATACCAACAATACCACAACATGCCCAACATTGACCAAAATATCACAACCCAATAGCATTTTATACCAAGTTCATTCTTTACATTTTTTCATTTACACGATGTCACAATTACTCCATCAAATCACCTCAATACACCTCATAACAACATATCGGCCAAAATCCCATAATTTACACTTATAGAAAAATAACAAGTTTAGAAACATAATCACACCATACATGTTGATATTTCATCCATACCATGAACTTTCATCAAAACCACAAGTCACCTTTCAAGTTTAATTCACAAAGATGGCACATCTTTTAGCAAAAAAGCAAAAGTGCCCTATTCAACCTTGCCAACATAACCAACATGATCTACACCATCTCTCATGTATATAACATATTAAATCACGAGAATAAACACTTACCCAAGCTTGCAACGTGATGATCTTGTCCAAAATGTCCAAAGAAAAATAGTTGCCTTAGGGTTTGGAAAAGAGAGAAATATCTTTAAGAAATGTCTAGAAAGGCATGAGAATTAGAATGAAATAAAAATCTGATTTTTTGGACTTTATATAGTACTCAAGTCATCCTTGTCCAATCCTTGGGCATTAAATGCCATATATTCTTTGTCAAATGGAAGAATGGGTCATTTTTCCTCTTGGGCCCATGCATTTTGGCTTCATTTTGGGCTCTAAATTGAGCCCAATAACACATATCATCTTATCCCACCAAATTTAATGTATAATCCACCATATATCTCATGTAGAAATAATTCCATAAATGTCTCGATAATATTCACACACGAATTCCATGTTCGTAGCCTCAATTTCAAAAAGAAGAAATTCTAGCCACTCTTAGCTTATTTGAGCATAATTTCATAAAATACTTGTGACAAAGAGTTAACCCCAACTCGGATGCTAAACGCGCTCAAGAGTAGTCCTACTAATATGGAGTAATGATACCATGACTCAAAGGTCTTATATACATCATAATAGTCGAAGAAAAATTTTGGCGAAAAGCACCCTGGCACACCGCTTGGCGCGCCCCAATGCTGCCTATGCTAGAAAAATTTCTAGCATAGGTGGCCTGTCACGCTGCCTGGCACGCCCCAGGGCTGCCTGTGCCAAAAAAAATTCGGCCAAAAGTGGCCTGGCACGCCCCACACCCAAAATGTGATTTTCTTCCTTTCTTCGACTTTTATTTACGGATTCGGTTAGATCCTTCAAGTTCAAGTCTTTTGCTTACCTCCTAACCTTAATATCCATTGCTTGGAAGTCCTCCAAGCCTCATTTTTCACCCCACAAATGCTCCACGAAGTCACAAACACCTTCTACAAAGGTCTAATCACATGTACTAGGCCCAATATCAAATGTTCCATTACTAACAATGCAAGATACGTACTTATTGCTCTCGAACCTATGGTAAACATGGTTCAAGGTTGTCAAGTAGGGTCGGGAAGGTACGGGGTGTTACAATATTAGCTAAGCCTAAAAAATAGTTCAAAAATTAATCCCAAGGGAAAAAAAAGGGTAAAATCAGAATCTTATTTAAAAATCATGTCTCTCATACTCTAAGGGTTCTAAATATGAAAATCCATTGAAAAATAAGTTGAAAGCGAACTTGAAATCCTTGAAAACCCATTTTTCTTCCTTACTGGGTAAAACCCCAAAATTCTAAGTTCAAAATTCAAGTTTTGTAGATGATTTAGTGAAATAATCAATAAGGATGAAAATCATGTTTAGAAGCTCACCCAAGTTCAATTTGATGAAAAATCATCTTTGTAATTATTTTTACGGTTTTTTATCAATCCAAGTCCAAACTCAGTAAAACCATCAAATTTATTAAAAGAGGTCATTATCAATAAGTTAACCCTTGAGATCCCTTTTAGGCTATTTTGACTAGTTTCTCATCTAAGAGGTCAAAACTCTAATTAAAGGCTCGGAACCCAAACCAACCATGCTACTATCCCAAAAAGGACACTTCAGATCTAATGGAACTGACAAAATCAATATCTGACACTTGGATCACAAAATGTTGACCAAAGTCAAATTAATCACTTTTAAGGCTACTCAAAACCTCAAACTCACTCAAATCACTCCCAAATGCTTAGGGGACCGTACCAACAAACCCCATAACTCATAAACAGCATATAGCAACTACGGGGAAGGGCAAAATGATCAAAACATAGAAAAAGCTAAAAATCACAACTATGGTGGTTATATTATCCACCACTAAAACACGAGTTCATCCTTAAACGAAAAAGTAAATAAAGTACCTAAAGCGGTAAAAAGTTGGGGGTATCTACTTTTCACATCGAACTCAACCTATAATGTAGCCTCCTCAATTGGGCGATATCTTCATTGAACTTTCACATAATCAATATGCTTAGACCTCAACTTCTTAGTCTATCTATCTAGGCTAGCAATGGGCTCCTTGTCGATGGACAAATCGTGATCTAAGGAGACTGAATCCCACCGGATCACATGCGTATCATCTAGGTGGTAGAAACATGGAATACCAGATGAACAACTAACAAATGTGGAGGCAAAGCTAGACTATACGCCACATTTCCAAACTTCTCAAGAATCTCAAAAGGTATAATAAATCTAGGACTTAGCATCACTTTTTTACCAAATCTCATCATGCCCTTCATAGGTGATACCTTCAACAATACCCGCTCACCAAGCATTAATGCCACATCATGAACTCGACGGTCGGTGTAACTCTTCTGCCTATTCTGGGCAGCCACAAGCCTCTACTGAATTAACCTCACTCGATCCATCAAGTCTCTCAACAACTCAGTTCCCCAATACGTAATCTCAAATGAATCAAACCATCACATGGCGGATCTATACCTCTGCCCATACAAAGCCTCAAAAGGTGCCATCTAAATATTGGAATAGTAAGTGTTGTTGTAGGTGAACTCTGCTAAGGGAAAGAACTAGTCTCAATAACCACCAAAATCCATAATACACACTCGGAGCATGTCCTCTAACACCTGAATGGTCCTCTCTAACTGGTCATCCATCTGAGGGTGAAAAGCTATGCTCATATCAAGCTGAATATCCAACTCACTCTGCATAGAACTCTAAAAATTAAAGGTAAACTGAGTACCTCTATCAGAAATAACAGAGATGGGTACACCATGCAACCAAACAATCTCTCGAATATAGATCTTGGCCAACTTCTCTGAATTATAATCCACCTTCATATGTATGAAGTGCGCTAATTTAGTCAATCTATCCATAATCACCCAAATGGAATCAAACTTCCACAAAGTCGGGGGTAGACTAACCATAAAATCAACAGTGATCCGCTCTCACTTCCCTCGAGAACAGGGATTCTCAACATAGTACACTCGATTATTGATGCTCATACTTTACTTGTTGACAATTTAAAAACTTGGCCACTAACTCCACAATGTCTTTCTTCACACCATACCACCAATAGTATTGCTCCTGGATGAATAGAATACTTTAAACAATGAGCCTCCTCCAAGATCAGTCTAATCCAACCACCAACTCTTGGCACACAAACATGACCACCAATCCTCAAAACACCCTCGGGATCAAGAGATGTTGTCTTCACCTTACCACTTAACATTTTATCATGAATCATCCTTAATTTCAGATAATCAAACTGACGAGCTCGAATATGCTCCATCAATGAAAACTTAACCTCAACATATTCCAAAACACGCCCATGTGTCAAAATATCAAGTCAAACCAACTAGTTAGCCAAAGACTGAATGTCTAAGGCTAAAGGTCGCTCCCCTACTAATAGATAGCCCAATCTCCCAATACTCGCCGACTTATGACTCAAGGTACCTGCCACCACATTAGCCTTGCCAACATAATAAAGAATAGTGAGATCATAATCCTTAAGCAACTCTAACCATATAGATGTCTCATACTAAGATCTCTCTGAATGAAGAAGTACTGAAGGCTATGATAATTGGATAAAATCTCACGATGAACTCCATATAAGTAGTGACGCCGTAATTTCAACACAAACACAACTGTGGCTAACTCTAAATCATGAGTAGGGTAGTTCTTCTTATGGGGCTTCAACTGTCAAGAAGCATACTCAATCAATTAACCATACTACATCTACCTACCACCCAAACCAACTCCAGAATCATCACAAAACACGGTGAAATCTACGCCCTACTCAGGCAAGGTCAAGATAGGAGCTGAAGTTAAAAACTTCTTAAGCATTTGAAAGCTCTCCTTACAAGCAGTCGACCACTGAGAAACAATCTTCTTTTGAGTCAATTTGGTCAAACTAGCTACAATAGAAGAGAAACCCTGCATAAAGCACCGATAATAGCTCGCTAACCCAAAAAAACCTGAATCTCGATAGGAGAAGTAGGTCTAGCCCAATCATAAATCGCCGCTACCTTGGCCGGATAGACCATAATACCATTTTTTGTCACTACATGACCTAAGAAAGAAATAGAATCCAACTAAAACTCGCACTTTGAAAACTTGGCATATAACTTCTCATAAAACAATCTCTGAAGTACAGCCCTCAAATGTTGTATATGCTCGGCCTCATTCTTGGAATAAACCAAAATATCGTCTATGAACACTATCACAAAGAATCAAGAAAAGGCCAAAATACCCTATTCATCAACTCCATAAACATTGTCGATGCATTAGTCATCCCAAATGACATAACCAAGAAATCATAATGGCCATACTGCGTCCAAAAAGCCGTCTTCAAAACATCTGAAGCTCTAATCTGCAATTGATAATAACCATGTCTCAAGTCAATTTTAGAAAACACTAAAGCACCCTGAAGTTGATGAAAAATATCATTGATGCGAGGAAGAGGTATTTTTCTTGACAGTCACCTTGTTCAATTGCTGATAATCAATACACATACACATGGATCCATCTTTCTTCTTCAAAAATAAGACAGGAGCACCCCAAGAAGACACACTCAGTCTAATGTAACCCTTACATAACAAATCCTATAATTGCTCTTTCAATTCCTTCAACTCTACCAGGGCCATACTATAAGGAAGAATGGAAATGGGCTTAGTGTCTGGCTCAACGTCAATGGAAAATTAATATCCCAGTCTGGAGGCATACCAGGTAAGTCCGTAGGATACATGTCTATGAACTCTCTAACAACTTTTAAAGAATCCAAATGATATAGTGAATCAACACTAGTATCGTGAATATAGGCCTAAAAATAAAGACACCCTTTTCCTACCATGAGATGAGCACATAGAAAAGATATAACCCCCTTGGGGCATAAACTGGAAGTACCATTCCACTACAATCTTGGGATACTCAGGGTAGTTATGGTCATGGTCTTGGAAAAACAAGCCAAAACCACATGATAAGGAGCTAACCAATCCATACCTAATATGACATCAAAATAAACCATATCGAGGATAATCAAGTCCACCCAAGTCTCACACCCCAAAAAGATCACCACATAAGATCGGTACATCCGATCCACCACTAAAGAATTGTCCACGAGGGTAGAAACACGAATGGACATATCAAGGGACTCACATATAGCATCAGAACCAGTAGCAATGTATGAAAACACGTAAGAGAATATGGACCTAAGGTCAAATTAGACAAAAGAAGGATGGTGAAAAACTAGGATGATACCTGTAATCACAGCATCAAAGGTCTATGCCTCAGGTTTCCCAGGAAAAGCATAACACTGACCATGCCTGCTACCATACTGAGAAACCCTACATCTATTACCACGAGCTTCCTGAGCTCTACCTCTAGAACCTCTAGAACCATCTCTACTGCTCCGTGCACCACCTCTACAGCCCTATGTACCACCTCTAACTACAGATACTAGAGTAGGGCAAAGCTAAAGCTGAGAACTTTACTGGAGAGGACCCAGAACATGTTGGGTACAATCTCTCTCTAAATGACCAAACTCATCATTCACAAAATATCCTCTATTAGAAGAATCACGCCAAGAGGGACCAAAAGACCCAGAATTCCCTCTATAACCCAATGAAATAAAATGAGACCCTCAGCCTGTACGACCCCATCTCTTACTACCTGAAGCCTCAAACCCCGTAGACCTACTATATGAACTCTATAAAGCTACCTGAACCAGTCTTCCATGGTAACTATGAGAACCTCTGTCGGAGAAATTCCTACCTCGGGATAGTTGACCACTGAAATTGCCATGTCAATGTACCCTCTTGGCACCACCACTGTGTGTGCCCTAACGAATAGTCCCAATCAACTTAGCATGATCCATGATACTCTAAAAAGAAACACCCGAGACCATTAGTTGAGTTGTCGCCAATTGATAATAACCATTCAAACCCTTAACAAACTTCCTGATCCTCTCAGGCTCTGTGGAGATACTAGAAGTGGCATGCCTGGATAATGTATGGAAGTGTGCCTTATACTTTGTAATAGTCAAACCCCCACTCGGGCATCACTATAATGATAATCTCTCAAGTCAATAATAATATTCACATAAGCCCCTACACAGGCAACATAATAAATCAATAATCTCCAAATATGAATCTTACGATAAAATCCCAAACTCATAGCATACTTTACATGAATGGTTAATTACCCAGCTCAGTCTGAACAAAGTTAAGTCATAACTTACCTCGAGAAGTTGAATCTCAAGCCTATACCTTTCAACACAAAGCCTTTCATTTACGTCCAGCCTCAAAATGAACCAAATATGTCAAAAACATAATCTACATGTCAAAAGGAATCTAATGATACCCATATTAGCTATTTTTGTTCTGAGCCTAAGAAAATAATTTTAAAATTGACCCTAAGGGAAAAAGGATAAAATTGGAATTTTATTTAAGAATCATGTCTCCCATACTCTAAGGGTTCTAAATATGAAAATTCATTGAAAAATAAGTTGAAATCGAGCTTGAAATCCTTGAAAAACCATTTTTCTTCCTTACTAGGTGAAACCCCAAAATTCCAAGTTTAAAATTCAAGTTTTGTAGATGATTTAGTGAAATAATCAATGAGTAAGGATGGAAATCATGTTTGGAAGGTCACCCCAAGTCCTATTTAATAATAAAATTGTATTTAAAATCGCCAAAATCGAGATCCCAAAGCTTGAAAATGGAATAAAAAAGAATAAACAGATATTTTATATCAACAACGTAGCCTAGGAAATAAAATGATTACCTAAGCAACATCTCCTGAGTGGATAGACTACCACTAAGGCGGTAGTCACTAAACATGTAGGCACATCGCCTAGGTGACCCATTAGCTGCTAAGGCGATACCGCTAAGGCGATGGAACACATCACTTAGGCTATGATATTGAAATATTGGTCTTCTGCTAAGGCGGTCTTTGGTTCGCCTATGTTCTACCACTAAGGTGAGCAAATGGCCGCTTAGGCGGTTGCACAAGAAACTAGCTAAAACATTGTTAAGTAAAAATGACTCTGAATGGACCCTTGGGATTCAATCGAGATCTCATAAAAATAATTCAATAATGCTACTAGGATAATTTCTATGTTCTGGACTCAATAGAACTATCAGATTTATCAACAAAGGTCTTTATCAACATGTTCACCCCCGAGACCTTTTTAGGCTATTTTAACTAGTTTCTCATCTAAGAGGTCAAAACTCTAAATAAAAGCTCGAAACATGAACCAATTGTGCTACTAACCCAAAAATAACATTCTAGATCTAATGGAAGTGACAGAATCACCATCCGATGCTCGGATCACAAAATGTTGACCAAAGTCAAACTAATCACTTTTAAGGCTACTCAAAACCTCAAACTCACTCAAATCACTCTCGAATGCTTTGGGGACCGTGCCAAACAACCCCACAACTCATAAATTGTATATTTCAACTATAAGGAGGGAAAAATAGACAAAACAATGCAAAGGCTAAAAATCAAAACTAGGGTTGTTACAAAGATATGCTAAAATCATGAATTATATTTAAAAAAATGCTTTAAAATGAATTAAAATGCAATAGCCACAATTTTATAAAACAAAAATCAGTAGTACAATGACTCAAGATGCATAATCATAAAACTGGAACCAAGAAACATATTTGTAAGTCATGAATTAACATAACCATTCTAAAACTGTTGAGTCGTGTACATTTATTATGATTTATATCCTCCTCTTGAGAGTTTCTTACAACTGACATAAACCATGTGCGCAACTTGGAGTCCAACATCTCACCCAGTTGGGAAGCTCTACTCTATACCATGCCATCAGTATAGAACCTGTCTGAGGGTGGTTCCACTAACTGAGTCCAAAGGGTTAATTATATATCCTATGTTGGAACGTAGTTATGGAACTTGGGTTATCTTGAACCCATGCCTGCTCAATGCTAAATAATCCTCCCAAAATGATAATATTATTTGCTCTTAGTTGATAAATTATCTATCTGAAAATAAAGCATGAAACTAGTTCAAAGTAACTGTTTTGCTAAAGTTTTTGGAGATACTGGAACTAGTCATGCTAAATCTTTCTAAGTTCTACGATCATGAGATTAAATCATGCTAGTTTATTCTAAATCATACTAAGTTTGGTAAAATCATCCCAAATCATTTGTTCAAGACTTGAACTAAGGTTAGGGCTATTAGAAGTCATGCATAATCTCATAAATAGGAATATAATCAGCACAAAAAAGTTGCTAAGACAAAAATCATTCTGAATTGCATAATTGGGTAAATAACCCTAAATCACAAAATCATTAAATCCTTTGGAAATTTTCTGAAAACTAGGGCATAAAGGTGAAAGGAAACCCTTATTGAAATCCCACATACCTGAGAGAACAAAAACCTTGGAAGAAAAGCTTGAACTAGAGACCTTTGAACTTGTTCTTGAAAATCTATTTTTGGTTCTTAAAGTTAGAGTGGAGATGAAAGAAATTATTTGTGAATTTTCCTAAGTGTTGGACATTTTGAGGGGTTAAAAATTGGGTCTAGGGGTTATTTAGGGATAAAAGGACCAAAATTCCTTTATTAAAAAGGAAGAAAATTGAATTATTTATCGTCTGGATAGGGTCGGGCAAGTCACGCTGTTGGGCACACAAGCCTACCATCGTGTCTTGCCACTCGGCATGCATGCCTACTATTATGGTGCCTGCAAGGTTGCTTTTGAAACATGTCATAGCCACCCGAGTATAGGACCTAAAATGTGACATGAAGACAACTTTTAAATGTCCAAAACTCTTAACTTAACACTGGAACATTTCCCAATAGATTCCTAACCCTTCCAAGGGAAAAATAAATTCATTTAATGGGTCTAAACTCATAGGAAACTACTAGGATAATGAAGCAACTTTGGGGGTGTTATAATATCCCTCCTTGTGATCATTCATCCTCGAATGAAGACTAAAGTTGAACTGGAAAAGAAGAAAATTTCTAAGATTGTCTGTGTGATTTACTGAACTAGAATACTAACATAATTCTGATTGATCTAGACTAAGAGTGAAAACTAAGCTGAAACATATAAGGCACAAATGCATTCACAGAATCACGAACAATAGACGAGGACATAAAACTACCAAGAGTAACTATAGGAGGAAACTATTACCTCAATTTGTCTCACTGCTTGGAGGAAAAAGATGAGGATACTTGAACTTCATCTTTGTCGCACCCTCAATAGACTAATTTCTCCATAAGACTTTAATTGAATCTATTTCTTTATTCTTCAACATGCGAATCTGCCTATCCAATATCTCAACTGGCAGCTCTTCATAATAAAGATTATCCTTAACCTGACACTTTCAAATGGAATAATAAGTGATGGATCATCAATGCATTTCTTCATCAAGGACGCATGGAGCATCGGATGCATTGTTGCCAACTCTGCAGGTAGCTCTAACTCATATGCCACCCTTCTTATCCTTCTTAAAATCTAATAGGGACGTCTATACTAGAGGCTAAGTTTCCCCTTCTTACCAAATTTCATCACCCCTTTATGGGTGAAACCTTCAATAATAACCAATCATCAATTTTAACTCAAGATCCCTTCTCCTTACATTTGAATATGATTTCTGGAAGCTCTGAGAAGTCTTTAACCTTTTTTGAATCAGCTAAACCTTCTCTATAGTTTGATGAACTGAGTTGGGCCTCATCAAAGTAGCTTTACCTACCTCAAACCAACCAATGGGAGACCTATATCTCAGCCCATTAAGAGCCTCAAATAGAGCCATTTGAATGTTGGAATGGTAACTGTTGTTATATGAAAACTCAATGAGTGTCAAGTGATCATCCCAATTGCCTTTGAAATCGATCATGCAAGACCTCAACATATCCCTTAAGGTATGAATGGTATGATCTACCTACCCATCTATCTATGAATGAAAAGTTGTGCTAATATCTAATCAAGTACCTAGACCCTTCCAGAAAAACTTTTAAAACTGAGATATAAACAAAGAACCCTTATCAAAAATGATAGACAAGAGAACTCGTTGCATTCTAAAAAACTCACAGATATAAAGTCTAGCATAGTCCTCTGTTGAATCTGTAATAGGTAAGAAGTGAGCTGACTTAATCATCGTATGTACTATTACCCAAATGGAATCATGTTGACATCGTGTATGGGGTAAACCTGTCACGAAATCCATGTTGATCATCTTTTATTTCCAAGAAAAAATCCTAATATCCTGAGCTAAACTTCTCAACCTCTAATGTTCAACCTTCATCTGCTGGCAATTAGAACACTTAGTCATAAATTTGACAATATCTCTTTTCATGCCATTCCACCAATAGACTCACTTCAAATCGTGGTACATTATAGTAGATCCTGGGTGAATAGAATATTTAAAACTGTGAGCCTCTACCAAAATTTGTTGCCTCAATCCTTCTACTTCAAAAACACATAATCTACCGTGATACCAAAGAATACCACTTTCTCTTTAAGAGAATGTCACGACCCAAAATCCCATTCGAGCCGGACTGGCACCTGAAGCCGATATGGCCCGAGAGAACCAATCTTTGCTCATGAACCATCGTATGCATATCATCATATGAATCTTATTCAACCTTGTACAACCATGCGGAAAACATGAACATGGAACGTATGCTATACATATATATTTATAAAACTTGGTCGTTGGGGCCATCAAGTCAAAACGGACATTTGTCTCTTACATCCATATACCCACATATGTCTACAAAAGCCTCTAACATATGCATTTACAAGACCAACTTAAAGTCGGGACAAGTCCCCGCTTTATACAATATTTACAATGCCAAAACAAATATACAACTATGACCCAGAAATCTCCAAATCAAGTGGAGCTCACCAAAACTCTGCAAATGATCCCCAGTCTATAGAGGAGGTCTACTAATGCCTGCACCTGCAACATGTAAGGTAAGTCCCCCGAGGGGGTCAGTACGAAGAATGTACTGAGTATGTAAGGCTCATAATAAATAGCATCATACATGAGAATGTCAATAGAATAAAATATGAGAGAATAGACAAATGGGATAAGCCATCATTTTAGATAATATCATTTATAATTACTTTCCTTCAAGGGATAATTACCTTCACTCAAGAAACTTGCCTCCAATAGCTTCTTCTATATACAAGAGGTTCTTTCTTGCTTCTAGGTTCATTACCACTAGTGTTCATCTACTTGGTTAGAAAGAATAACACTCATCCACATACATCCACTCTAGTGGCAGGGTAATAATATAACATACATCTATTCTATTAACGTACATCCACTCTATTGGTGGTTTTAACCTACATCCACTCTATTGGTGGTTTTAACCTACCTCCACTCTATTGGTGGGGCAACATACATCCACTCTTATAGTGGGGAAACATACATCCACTCTCACGGTGGGGAGACATACATCCACTCTATTGGTGGGGTAACATACATCCACTCTCATGGTGGGGAGTCATACATCCACTCTCATGGTGGGGTAATATACATCCACTCTCATGGTAGGGTGACATACATCCACTCTCATAGTAGGGTGACATACATCCACTCTCATGGTGGGAGAACATACATCCACTCTATGGTGGGAGAACATACATCCACTCTATGGTGGGAGAAATTGATATATTAACTTATAAGAGATTGGTACATGAAGGATCATGACACTATTTGAAACACACAAATACGCTTTACCTCACTCTTACACTACATGAGATTAACACCTTAATTTGTGAGGGATAGATCTATTAGCTCGCACTTTACCTCCTTCACTATTCTTATGAGATCTCACATAAGTAAGTATATGATACCGGACCTCCACCTTGGGTGGGCTATAATAAATGACATATCACAATATTGGGATTATTCCATATTGAACTTATACTCTCTAGAATGTGATCCATACTCAATGAAACATATAGCAACCATGCGCATTACCTCTTTACAATCTTATACCCTCTACTTAGTTATGAGAATGACACGCTAAAGATCATGGAATTAAAGCACACACTTATATACACATCTCACTTCACTCCTTTACTTCATGAGTTTGATATCCTTACTTATGAGGACTAATTATATTAACTTGCACATCACATCTCTTATTACTCTTATGAGATTGGTACTCTTACTTATGAACAATTGGCACAAGGATAATCATCATACTATAGGACTTTGGAACAAGACATGATTGGAATAATGCTATTCAAACTAAACAAGCTCTCTTTACCTCATTGCTCTCGTTGAGATAGTTCTCTTAGAATTTACAATGTTATGACATCTTTGAAACTTCCATCAACGACTAAGAGATAAGGGAATCATCATTCATCTAAGAATAGGGCACGTATAAATCACAATATACGTCAACCTGAATTGATATACTTTAAGCCTCTCGGAATTGAAACAAGTCCAATGTCAATGTGAATAACATGTGACAGAAGGATATGAAAAAAAAAGGAACCTTACATACCTTGTATTCTTAATACGAATACACAATCTTAGACGTGCATACAATAGTCCCGCTCCGTCCTTGTGTTTTTATCTTCAACACAAGTTCATAACGAAACCAACATTAACCATCCATTACCTTACAATGGCATACAACAACAATAAGTCACATATTTAGCTTTAACATGTCATTTCCCCCTTGACAATACCATTTATGAAATCATTATACCAATAATCCCACAATATTCCATACATTGGCAAACACATGATAGCCAATAGCATGTCACACAAATTTCATATTTTACACTTCTCCACCACCACCACATCACAATTATTCCATCAATTTACTTCAATACACCTCACAACAACAAATCGGCCAAACTCCCATAATTTCCACTTATAGACAAATAACAAGTTTAGGACCATAATAACACCATACATGTTGTTATTTTATCCATACCATACTTTTTCATCAAGACCACAAGTCATAATTCAAGTTTAATTCACAAGGATGCACATCTTTTTGCAAAAACCCCAAGTGCCATATCCAACACTTTCAAGCATAACCAACATGATATACATAGTCCATCATGCATATAAGATATTAAAGCAAAATAATATACACTTACCAACACTTACCAAATGATGATCTTGTCCAAAGATGCCTTAGGGTTTGAAGAGTCACCAAAAGAGTTATCTTGAAAACTCTAGAAAATGAGAGAAATGTGATGTGTGTCTAATGAGATAAAAATCTGATTTTTCCACCTTTATATAGGCCTTGAGTCCATGATTATCCAATATTATGTGTGTATGTATTTAGTCAATGGAAGAATGGGTCTTTTTGACCCATTGGGCCATGCATGTTTTGCTTATTTGGTCTCAAATTAGGCCCAATAACCCATGTCATCTTAACTCACTCACATCAATTGTAATCCATAATATATGTGTTTCAACAATATTCCCACTCACGCAATTCATACTCGTAGCCTTAATTCCAAAAAAAAGCAATTCTAGCCACGTATGGCTTATTTTGACCATAAGGGCAAAATTGTCATTTTGATGCCAAATTTGTTCTCGAGTCATTTTATCATACCAATATAATATTTCACTCATTTAATGTATATTCTCATGGTTGTAGAATAAGCGTAGCAAAAATTGGCTCGGTACGTCCCCGGGCACCTTTGGGACTTAAGAAAATTTCCAACTTTAAAAAAGTGGCAAAACCAGCGTGGCACGCCCTTGGGCGCGCCAGCTTTCTCCCTCTGGACTAAAACTTTTAGCCCAGAGCTATGTGGCACACCCTCCAGCGCGCCCAAGACTTAACATTTTCAAAAATTTCATTTTTCGACTTTTCTTCGCGGATTTGGTTAGATACTTGAAATCTTATTCTTTAACTTACTTCTTAAACTTAATATCCTTTGATTAGAGGTCCTCTTAGCATCGTTTTTAACCCCACAAACGCTTCACGAAAATCACAAAACACCTCCTATGCAAGGTTAATCACATGCACAAAGCCAAATTTCAATTTTCTCATCAAAATCATTACAAAATACATACTCATGGCATCTCGACACCCAATTAACCATTGTTCCATATCGTCACATAGGGTTGGGAAAGTACGGGGTGTTACAGAGAAAACCTCAACTTTTTGCTTGTTGACTCAATTTTTGGCTTACTGGTTGCTTCTTTTAACTAGAGCAATGTGGGATCACTATCTTGCTTCTCTTTCTCTTCTATCACTAAAGAGGACACAAATTTATTATGTACTATCATACCTTCATCATTGGAATCCATGAGACACACTCCCAAACATGCTAGTCAAGCACATCTTTTGCAAGCTTTTCCTTACTATCCTCTACATGAGTAAAACTTCTTATGGACAACCTACTAAGAGCATTGCCGACAAAATTAACCTTACTCAAATGGTAAAAGACACTCGTATCATATTCCTTTAGACGCTCAAGACACCTCCTCTGACAAAGATTCAATTTCTTATGAATAAACACAAAATGTAAGCTCTTATGATCTGTAAATACATCTACATGAATACCATGCAAGTAGTATCTCTAAATTTTTAGGGCATAAACTACAGTTTCCAACTGTAGATCATGAGTCGAGTAGTCATGAACCTTAAGTTGTCTGGAGTCATAAGCAATCACTTTGCTATTCTGAATTAATACACAACCCAAACCAACTCTAGATGCATCACACTACACAATAAAACAATTTAACCCTTCTAGCAAAGCTAAAACTGGAGAAGACATCAGTCTAGTCTTCAACTCCTGAAAGCTCTTCTCACAATCTTCAGACCACAGAAACTTAAAATTTTTCTGCATCAACCTATTCAACGAGGTAGCAATGGATAAGAACCACTTAATAAATCTCCTGTAGTAACTGACTAAGCCTAAGAAGCTCCTACTATCAGTTGGAGTAGTGGGCCTAGGATAGTTCTTTACTACCTTAATCTTCTGAGAGTTTACCAGAATACCTTCACTAGATACAACATGTCTGAGAAAGCCAACTGACTTCGATCAAAACTCATACTTGGAGAATTTCACAAATAGCTGATAGTTATTAAGAGTCTGCAGCACAACCCTCAAATGACTTACATGATCCTCCTCACTCCATGAGTAAATAAAGATGCCATCAATAAAAATAATAAAAAAGCATATCTAGGTACCTCTTGAATATTATGTTCATCAAGTTCTTGAAAGCTGGAGGAGCATTTGATAATCTGAAAGACATTACTACAAAATCATAGTGACCACATCGTGCTCTAAAAGTTGTCTTTGGAATGTCACACTCCCTAACCTTCAATTGATGGTACCCAGATCTAAGATTAATTTTAGAGAAACAAGAGGCACTCTGAAGTTGGTCAAACATGTCATAAATTCTAGGGATAGGATACTTGTTCTTAATTATGACCTTGTTCAACTGATGGTAGTCAATGCATATCCTAAGATAACCATCATTATTACACATGAAAAGGACTGGAGTACCCTATGATGAAATGTTAGTTCTGATAAAACCCTTATCTAAGAGATCCTTAAACTATTTTTTAATCTCTTTTAGCTTAATTGGAGCCATTCTGTAAGAGGTAATAGATATGGGCTATGTATTTAGAAGAAGTTATATCCTGAAGTCAATCTCCCTATAGGGAGGGACTCCAGGTAGATCCTCAAGAAAGACTTTTGGAAACTCACTGACCACTAAAATTTACTGAAGAGATGGGGTCTCAGATTCAGAATCCTTAACCCAGACTAGATGATAGATATACCCCTTTGAAATCATTTTCCTAGCCTTAAGGAAGATATAAAATGACCTTTTAACACTATAGGACTACCCTTCCACTGTAACATAGGCTTATTCAGAAAATGGAATATTATGACTTTGGTTCTACAGTCTATTGAGGTTTAGCAGGAACATAACCAGTCCATGTCTAGAATAACATTGAAGTATGTTATGTCTAATTCAACTAGATCGACAGTGATGTCTTTATGAAGGAATTAAACTATGCAATTTTTGTACACCCTTCTAGCTATGACGGACTCCCCAACTAGAGCAGAAATAAAAAAGGGTTCTAGGAGTTGTTCAGGATTAACTTCAAATTTTACATAAACAAAAGGGGTTACAAAATACAATGTATCCCCTGGGTATAAAAATACATAAACATCATGAGAAAAGACCTATAATATATTAATAACCATATCATGTGAACTTTTCTGATCGTGGAGAGGTTTGGACTCTGACTACTGCCTGAACTAGGAGTGACACCTTTCTGAACATTTCTACCTGAGGGAGTTGTTGTTGAAGTAGTCTGGACTCGATTACCCCCATTGTGCTGCCTAGATGAGGGGTATACTTCAACCTATGACCAACTTGACCACATCCATAACATCCTTCGTAACAATAAAGGCACTCTCCTTTGTGGTTCTTACCACAATGATTACAAGTAGGGTACGAATTCCCTTTTGAAACACTTTCCTAAGAACAAGAGCCTAATGCTCTATACTTTCGATATTGTATGGGTATTGGTGTTAAATATGGAGTACTAGCTGATGATGGTGTTGGTCCTGATGACCTTTACTGAAAAGAAGACCGATTTCCACCACCGATTCTCTACTGGTTGAACTTAAAATTTCCTATTTTAGCCCTCTTGTTCTCTATCTCTCTCTCCCTTTTATTTAGCTTCCCCTCCTCTATTTGTTGAGAATGAGTCATCAATTTGGGGATGTCCATATCCCCAATCAGTATGGCAGTCTTACATTCCTTTTTCATCAAGTCTGAAACTCCAAAAATGAACTTACTCATCATAGCCTGATAATGCTCAATTACACCCAAGAAAAGATGTATACGGTTGTTATGCAATATATTTATCCAACTCAATGAGTCGAGGTCGATCCCATCGGGAATAAACATAAAAGGTTAACCCTATAGTGTGGGTAACTCACTCAATGTTTGCCTGTAATATTTGTAATGTAATAAAAGTAAATTGGGGGTTTGTTTCAAATGCTTTTAGATTTAATTTATCATTCACGAGTTTGATTGTAAAGATTTGTAATCAATTGATAAGGTAACTTGGGTTTATGTTGTCATGAGTATGAATGCATACATGGTTAAGTGAAAATTTTCTTTAATTCAACTAATAGTCATAGGTAGGTTAGACTCTGAATCTTAATGTTAATCTTTCAATAAAACACTAAATTTCACATGTGGGTTCTTTATAACTAATCAAATGCCTCAATTTGATAGTCTTATGTCTAATATCTACCATTAAATAATAAGAATCAAGTCATTGTTAACCATTACTACTCAGCCTTATCCCATCTGTCATGTATGAAAAAAGATCTAAGCTCAATTAGAGTTTGCAACCTCCAATTTTAGATTAACAACATGGAGTAATGGCCAAACCCATAATAATTAATCAATTATAAAAACAAATAAACACTACCTATGCAATAATCACTACTCAATCATAACATAATTCTAAGTTGGGGAAACTAGCCAAGCACAATAAGAGAAAGAGAAATTATACCCATATGCTCATTGAAATTTTCTATCAGATCCAAATATTCACAAGTAAGAATCCAAATCCAATGCAAAACAACAAGAAATAGACTAATCCTAACCTTAGGGTTTCAATTACAAGTTTTTAGATCTCAATTTTAGAAAAAGATAGGGTTGAAAGCTTCCAAAAAAACTTTTATAGCAGAAGAAAAAATGAGGCCAAGAAATTACGAATCTTCCACCGCAATCAATTCGGCAAAGGGGAGACAACATCGCCAAACTCAACGGTGATGCACCAATGTTTGTCTTTACCTCCAAATTGGCTTTGATCGTGAGCTTTAGCAGTTGGAAACTATTAACTTTGGCGATGAACTTCTACCATCGCTGAACTCCATGGCGATACACCAAACTCTTCCTCTTTATCACTGAGTTGCCTCCCTTGGAACTTGAACAAACTGTTAATTTTGGCAATTGTCCTTGACTTAGGCTATCTACCTTAATGTAACACCCCGTATGTTTACGAACCTAGTTAATTAACGTAACATTCATGGAAATATTGAAACATGAGAGATTTATTGAATTATACATTAAAATTTGTGGGCTTAAGCCATTGGGCCAAATGAGGCCCAAAACAAGAGCAAAAAACTAGGCCCAATGGGGCAAAAATGATCCAATCTTCCCTTTTGACTAATCAACCATGCAATTAATGCCAAGGATTGGATAAGAGAGACTTAAAGGGTCCTATATATATGAGGTAAAATCAGATTTTATTTCATTTGTTACACCCATGCCTTTACTAGAATTCTCTACAACATTTCCTTATCTCACACAAACCCTAATCCTTCATTCCTTGGGCCAAGATCATCATCTTGCAAGACTTGTTAAGTGATTATGCTTATGGTTTAATATATTTTATTCATGAGAGATGGTGTATATGATGTTGGTTATGTTGGTGGAGTAATGAGAAGTACAATATGTGTGCAATATTACATGTTTGCTAAATCGGAGGATGGTTTTGTCTTGTAAACTTGAACATGGACTTGTGGTCTTGAAGGAAGTGAACTTTATGGATTCAATATTGACATGTGAGATGTGATTATAGTCTTACCTTGTTTTATCCTTGGGTATAATGTTTGGAATTGTTGTTGTAAATTTGGTTATGGATTTGGTGACGTATTGAAAAGAAAGTGAGGTTTTGGAGATGTTTATGTGTGTTGTGATACCATGTCTTATTTTTGGCATATAATATGCTCAAAGATATGTTAAAAGAAGTTTATTTATGATCATGGACCATTCATTGCATAAAAAGACCCAAAAGAGACCAATTTGGCCGAAAATGCAGGTGAGGCACCTGCGCCAACGCAGATGCCCCTGGACACTGCCAAGGGCCATATGCAGCCATAGGTTAGCTACCTGCGGGTTCATGTGGCTTCGCAGGTCCCTTCCAGAACACCGTTTTGCATGTTTTTGTCCCCCTTTAACCCCCGAAGGCCCCTATACCCTTTTTAGATGTAATTACCAACTTGTGATGTCGTTTTAATGACTTTAAAGTGTCGTATGGAGTCATGTTGGACTATATTAAGTATGGATTGTTGTTCATATGTTGTTATAAGGCAAGTTGATAGGAGTAATTGTGACGGAATGCTAATGAGAAAGCATAAAGGGTAAGTGTGGTGTGAAATGCTATTGATGTGTGATATTTTGGTCAATGTGTGGAATGTTATGGTGTTTTTGGTATGAGAATGCAATGGATTGTATTTTAAAGGGTTAAATGACACTATACGGTAGTCATATAACTCATTTTCATTTTGTACACTTGTACGGTAAATAGTTGTTAACGAGAGTTCCACTATGAACTTGTATTGTAGAGTGAAACATAAGGAAGGAGCTGGACTGTTGTGTTCATATATAGACTTGTGTACTCATACTTGGAAGTGAAGGTATGTAAGGTTACTCTTTCCGTATCTTTCTGCAGCATAGAATATTCACCCTGTTATGGTACTTATTCTATTCCAAAGTGTTCTAAAGTATTCCTATCTCAGGTTGACAGATATAGTTAATCACATGTTCCTTATTCTTAGACCAATTGTGATTCATATGTCTCTTATCCATTGACTGAAGTTCCTCAGCTGTCATAATGTTGTAAATTCTAAGAGAACTATCTCAAGAGAGTAATGAGGTTAAGAGAGTCTATTTATTCTTGAATAGCATTTCCAGTTATGTCATGTTCCAAAGTCTAATAATATTATGATTATGTTTGTACCAATCTCTCACAAGTAAAAGTACCAATCTCATAAAGGTAATAAAGTAAGTAATGTGTAATCTAATGTATCTATCCCTCACAATTAAAGGTATCAATCTTACAAAAGTAAAGACGTGAAGTAATGTATGTATGTGTTTCAAGTCACAAGGTATGGCTAAGTAATGAAAGAAAGGGTAATAAAATAAAGAAGTAATGTATAATTGATGAGTAATCTTGGGTGGTATCCCAGGGGTTGAAATACCTAGCATGGGTCGATCCCAATGTATCATAAGTACATCCCAGGGGATACAGAAAAGCCTAGCTCGGGTTATTATAAGTACATCCCAAGGGCGACACTAAAGCCTAGCATGGGTTATCACAGTACATCCCAGGGGTAACAGTACCTAGCATGGGTTAATAACATCCCAGGGGCGACACGAAAGCCTAGCATGGGTTATCACAGTACATCCCAGGGGTCATAGTACCTAGCATGGGTTAATAACATCCCAGGGACGACACGAAAGCCTAGCATGGGTTAATATAACATCCCAGGGGTCAAAGTACCTAGCATGGGTTAATCTCATCCTAGGGGAGACAGAACAGCCTAGAATGGGTAGAACAATAAAGATGAATAAGTATGAATACATGGGCCCCCACATACAAAAAGAGAGTTTATTCACATTGACTATGTAACACCCCGTACGTTTTCGAGTCTAGCTGACTACCGTAATATTTATGGGAAAATGGGAACATGAGAGAATTGATGAATTATGTAATAATTTGTGGGAATTAATAAGTCTTACACAATTGGGCCCAAAAATCATAAGGAAGACATGGCCCAAGGGGGATTTGACCCATTCTTCCCTAGTCTTCTATTGACCAAGTAAACACACCAAGTGTGTGGATGAGATTCATTATAAAGGGACTATATAAAGGAGAGAAAATCATATTTTTATTCCATTTAGACTCTCATGTTTTTTTTAGAATTATCCAAAGCCTTTTCTCACACAAACCCTAAGCTCTCATCTCTTTGTGGCCAATATCATAAACTTGTAAGACTTGGTAAGTGTTTATTATGATGGTTTAATATATTTTATGCATGAGATATGGTTTATATTATGTTGGATATGTTGGTGGAGTATTGAGAAGTTCACAATGTGTGAAATGTTACATGTTGCTAAATCGGAGGATGGTTTTGCCTTGTAAACTTGAATATGTACTTTTGGTCTTGAAGGAAGTGCACTTGATGGAGTAAATATTTACATGTGAGATTTTATTATAGTCTTACTTTGTTTTGTACTTGTGTATAATGTTTGGAATTGTTGTTGTGAAATTGGTGATGGTTTTAGTGACGTATTGACCGTGAAGTGTCGTTTTGGGTGTGTTGTTATGTGTGTTGTGGAACCATTTCTGGTTTTTGGTGTTCAATATGATCAAAAATATGTCAAAATAAGTTTTTTTATGATCATGGACCATTCATTGCATTAAAAGACCCAAAAGAAACCATTTCAGACCAAAACGGGCATCCGCCCCCGCAGACGAGGGCATCTGCGGGCGCAGATGCCAACACAGATGCCCCTAGAATTTTCCAGAGGCCATCTGTGTGCGTACCTCAGCCACCTGCAGGCACAGGTGGCAGCGCAGGTAAACCTAGTTTTCTGTTATGAATGTTTACGTGTCGTCTTGGTCCCCGAAGGCCACTATACCCTTTTTGGATGTAATTATCAACTTGTGATGTCATTTTAATGACTTTAAAGTATTGTATGGAAGTGTTTTGGACTATATTAAGTATGTATGGTTGTTCATATGTTATTATGAAGGAGTAATTGGGACGAAATGATAAAGAGAAAAGTGTAAGGGGTAAGTATGGTGTGAAATGCTATCGATGTATGATCTCTTGGCCAATATGCGTAATGTTATGGTGTTATTGATATCATAATGCATTGGATTGTATTGTAAGGGATTACATGATGTTATACGGCATTCATATAGTTCATTGTCGTCTTGTACGCCTGTATAGTAACTAGTTGCTAATGTAAGCTACGATATGTACTTGTATTGCAGAGTAAGACGTAAAGAAGAAGCTGGACTATTGTGTTCATACATAGGCTTGTGAATTCATAATTGAAAGTGAAGGTATGTAAGGTTACTTTGTCCATATCTTTCTGCAGCATATAGTACTCACATTGACGATACGCTTGTCCTATTTCGAAATGTGTTAAGGTATACTATTCCCGGTTACCAACGGTTATTATCACAAGTTTCCTATTCATTGATAAATTATGAATCACATGTCTCCTATTCATTGATAATGTTCCAAAATCCCAATAAAGTTGTGTTCCAAAGTTCCAATATTGTTTATGCTAATGTATCTTGTTCATTGATTATTGTCCAATGGTTACAATAGTGTTATGTTTCCAATAAGGTGATGTTTCCAAAAATGTTTACATGTTTCTCACTCATTGGTTAATGATCCAAATCTTCAAAGTAAAGTATGACTATCATTGTAGCAATCTCAAAGTAATGAATAAAGTAATGCATATGTGGTTAATGATCAAGTATGGGTGGCAGCTTTGGGGGCAAAATGCCTAGCTCAAGCCGATCCCAAAATTGTTGGATCAGGGGGAAGTCCTAGAGGCACAAGCCTAGCTCGGACCGAACCTGACAGGGGGCAGCTCTAGAGGTATAAACCTAGCTCGAGCCAAACCTGATATGTTGGTTTATGGGTGGCAGCTCTAAAGGCAATAACCTAGCTCGAGCCGAACCCAATGCTTTGATTCTAGGGTGGCAGATCTAGGTGCATAAGCCTAGCTCAAGCCGATCCCAACATAACATTATGTTATGTTTAAAACCCACTGTTCAGTCGGGGCTCGGGTATCACAGTTCACAGGCAAACATGAATAACCATAGAGTCAAAGAAACAAAGAAAGTAAAGAAAGCAATATACATGGTTTCCAAAGTTCAGTATAGTGACTTATCCATATTAGTTATGCATTTGAATTTGATTTCATTAGCATATTCACATATCATACAATTTTATTTGACCCTTACATACTCAGTACATTCTTCGTACTGACCCCTCTTGGGGAATTTACCTTACTTGTTGCAGGTGCAGGTTCTAGTAGGCCTCCACAGTAGGTTGCCAGTTGTTGCAGACCACTGTTGAGCTCCAGTTAGTTCGGGGCTCCTTTGAGTCACAGTTGTACATATGTTTTGGTGTTGTACATGTTGTATAAAGAGGGGACTTGTCCCAACTTTTAGTTCATTTTGGTCACTGCACTCGTTAGAGGATTTTGCAGACAGATGTGGGTGTATAAATGTAAAAGGTAATGTCGTTTTTGACTTGATGGCCTCAACGTACAAGTTTCATATATGTATATATGTCACATGTTCCATGAATTTCGTTTTTAGCATTATAAGCTCCTGTGTGATAAGGGTGCTTCTGATGGCATGCATATGAATGAACATAAGTACAGGTTGGTTCTCTCGGGCCTTATCGGCTACGGGTGCCAATCACGTCTTGATAGGATTCGGGGCGTGACAAAAGTGGTATCAGAGCAGGTCGTTCTAAGGGTGTCTACAAAGTCGTGTCTAAGTAGAGTCTTACTTATCCATGTGTTGTGCACCATATTTATAAGTAGGAGGCTACGGGACATTTAAGATGTTGTTTCTCTTCTTCGATTCTAGATCGTGCAATAGAGCCAGTGTTGTAAGTTGAATTGAAATCTGACCATGGTAAATATTTCTCTTTGATATAGTAACCATGCCGATCACGAGAAGAGGTAGAGGTAAAGGAAAGCAGGTGGATATGCCTGCTGGAGAAGGAATGAGTAGATTACCACCTGACCAAGCTAGTTAAGGTGGAGCGAATGCTGAAATTTCATCGCGGTCTTCGTCTACTTTTCCAGCTCCAGAAGAGTCGATTGGTAGAGAAGTACCCGCAGAACCACCAATGAATGCCACAGATCAGGATCTTAGAAATGCAGTTCATATGTTGACACAATTAGTGGCAGCCCAGAGTCAAGGACGAGCTGGTCCAATTATACATGATGATGATGCGGCTAGGGTGGTGAGTCGCAGAACACAGGATTTCTTGAAATTGGACCCTCCTATATTCACTGGGTCAGATCCGAAAGTAGATCCACAGGACTTTGTGGATCAAATTCAGAGGGCTTTGGAAGTTATGCACGTGACAGGGGTAGAAACAATTGAACTTGTTGCGTATAGATTAAAAGGGGAGGCGATATTGTGGTATGAGGATTGGAAGAAGTCACGTGGTATTTGTGCAATGCCAATAAATTGGGAAGAATTTAAAGCGGCTTTTCTTAATCATTACCTTCCCTATGAGATCCGTGAGACACGTGCGGATTAGTTTCTAAATCTTCATCAAGGAAATTTGAGTGTCAGAGAATACAGCTTGCAATTTAATTCCTTGGCTCGATATGCGCCAAATGTGGTGGCTACGATGATAGACAGATCCATAGATATGTGGACAGATTAGAGCCATATTTGGAACGGGATTGCACTATTGCTGCCTTGAACAAAGACATGGACATAGCGAGAATTCAGGCTTTCGCCCAGAAAATGGAAGATCAAAGGCAGAGACGAACGGTACATGAATTTGACAGGGGACAATCAAAAAGGGGCTAGACCTATGGGATCATCTGCAATGTCCCAAGGAGGATCTAGTCCTCGTATGTTTCCTAGACCACCTAGACCATCGTTCTCTCATGCCATAACAGGTGCTCACTCTCAGTTCTGAGGGTCTAGAGGTGGTCCATCTGGGCAGAGTAGTGGTGTGCACGGATCACAGGCAGCAGGTTTTCCTTGTCAGCAGTGTCAGCACTGCAGGCGTATTCATGTAGGTACATGTCAAGTGGGGACAAATGCTTGTTTCTGGTGCGGCATGACAGGACACATGATGAGGGAGTGTCCCCAGAGGAGTATGGGTGGTATAGAATGACCGACAGGATCGGATGTTGCGTCATCAGCATCGGTCCCTTCTTTGGGTCGAGGTGTGCAGTTTGTTGGCCGGGGTAGAGGTGCCAGAGGAGCAGCCAGTACTAGCGGGGTCCAGAATCGCAGTTATGCTTTAGTGGACTGACAGAATTTAGAGGTTTCCCCTGATGTAGTCACAGGTACATTATCCATATTCTCATATAATGTATATGCATTGATTGACCCCGGTTCTACATTTTCCTATGTTACTCCATTGGTTGCTGCGAAGTTTACAAAGGCACCAGAATTATTAATTAAATCAATTGAAGTGTCTACATCGGTTGGTGAATATATTGTTGCAAAAACAGTATATCGTAACTGTGTGGTAACTGTGTGTGGTCATGATACATGGGCCGATATCATTGAATTAGACATGGTGGATTTTGATGTGATCATGGGAATAGATTGGTTGGCCTCTTGTTATGCCACGGTAGATTGCCGGTCCAAGAAGGTGCAATTTTGTTTTCCGCAAGAAAATGTTCTTGAATGGCAGGGTAATGTAGGGGCACCACGACGAAGATTTATTTCCTCTCTGAAAGCCAGGAAAATGATTGCTAAGGGTTACATATGTCATTTAGTACGGGTGAAAGATACTGAAGTGGAACCACTAACTCCGCAGTCAGTTCCAGTGGTCAATGAATTTCTAGATGTATTCCCAGAGGATCTTCCAGGCTTACCCCCAGAACGGGAAGTAGAATTTGGCATTGATGTGATTCCAGGCACTCAGCCTATTTCTATTCCTTTATATAGAATGGCTCCAGCAGAATTGCGTGAATTGAGGGAGCAATTGAAAGATTTGTTGGACAAAGGCTTCATCAGGCCTAGTATATCCCCGTGGGGCGCACCGATATTATTCGTACGGAAGAAAGATGGAACGTTGAGAATGTGCATCGACTATCGACAATTGAATAAGGTAACGATCAATAACAAATATCCCCTCCCTCGAATTGATGATTTGTTTGATCAGTTACAGGGTGCCAAGTGTTTTTCAAAGATCGACTTGAGGCCAGGTTACCATCAAGTCAAAGTTAGAGAAGAAGATGTACCCAAGACAACATTTAAAACACGGTATGGCCATTATGAATTTTTAGTTATGTCATTTGGACTAACAAATGCACCAGTTGTGTTCATGGATTTGATAAATAGGGTGTTTAAGCCATTTCTAGACGTGTTCGTAACAGTATTTATAGACGATATTCTAGTTTATTCAAGATCGCCAGAGGACCATGCTAATCACTTATGGCAGGTGTTGCAAATACTCCGTGAGCGTAAGTTGTATGCAAAGTTCTCCAAGTGTGAGTTTTGGTTAAAATCAGTTGCCTTTTTGGGTCACATTGTGTCAGATGAAGGGATATAGGTTGATACACGGAAGATTGAAGCAGTGAAAAATTGTCCAAGACCTACGACACCCACAGGAATTCATAGTTTTCTTGGACTGGCAGGTTATTACCGAAGATTTGTGGAAGGTTTTTCCTCTATTGTTGCACTGTTAACAAAGCTTACACATAAGGCAGTAAAATTTCAGTGGAATGATGCGTGTGAGAAAAACTTCCAAAAGTTGAAAGATAAATTAACCTCCACACCAGTTTTAGTGCTTCCTGAGGGTACCAAAGGTTATGCAGTGTATTGTAATGCTTTCGGGGTTGGCCTCGGATGTGTATTGATGCAGCACGGTAATGTCATATCATATGCCTCAAGACAGTTACGGCCACACGAGAGAAACTATCCCACACACGATCTTGAATTAGCAGCGGTGGTTTTTGCTTTAAAGATATGGCGTCATTATTTATATGGAGTTCATGTTGATATCTATACTGATCACAAAAGTTTACAATATATCATTAAGGAGAAGGAACTCAATTTAAGACAAATAAGGTGGCTTGAGTTATTAACAGATTATGATATTGATATTCTATACCATCCAGGAAAAGCAAATGTGGTAGTTGATGCATTGAGCCGCAAGGCAACCGGAGTCATTGATGACCAATTGACAGAAAAGAAAGAGATAATCAAAGATTTATATCAATTAGCAAGCTTAGGGGTTCGTCTTCTTGAATCCTCGAATGAAGTAATTATTGTACAAAATGCAGCTGAATCTTTGTTGACAGCTAAAGTGAAAGAGAAGCAGTTTGCAGATCCTATGCTATTGCAGCTAAAGGAAAATGTACAATAAAATTTGACAAAGTCATTTGATCTTACACAAGAAGGGGTGCTACAATGCCAAGGCAAATTATGCGTAGTAGATGTAGATGAGTTGAGGAAACGAATTATGACTGAGGCGCATCATTCACACTATTCTATTCATCCGGGTGCTACTAAAATGTATCATGATTTAAAGGAAATATATTGGTGGGGAAATATGAAGAAGAACATTGCAGAATTCGTCGCTCAATTCCCGAATTGTCAACAAGTGAAAGTGGAGCATCAGAAACCAGGAGGTTACATGCAATGTATCAATCTTCCAGTCTAGAAATAGGATATGATTAATATGGACTTCATCACAGGTTTGCCTCGTACACTGCGAAAATTTGATTCTATATGGGTTATAGTGGACAGGCTTACCAAGTCTGCGCATTTTCTACCAGTCAAGACCACTTATACAGCTGAGGATTATGCAAAATTATATGTTAAATAAATAGTACGGTTACATGGTATTCCACTTGCCATTATATCAGACAGAGAGGCACAGTTCACTGTGCATTTTTGGAGATCTTTCCAGCATAGTTTGGGTACACAGGTGAATCTGAGTACGGCTTTCCATCCTCAGGCTGATGGACAAGCAGAACGTACCATCCAAACACTTGAAGATATGCTATGAGCATGCACGTTAGATTTTCAGGGCAGTTGGGATGACCATTTGCCTCTTATTGAATTTGCTTACAACACTAGTTATCACTCAAGTATTAAAATAGCACCTTATGAAGCTTTGTACGGAAAAAAATGTAGATCACCAAATTGGATGGTTTGAAGCTGGTGAAACTGCTTTACTTGGGCCAGACCTTGTTCATCAGGCTATGGAGAAAGTTAAAGTGATTCAGCAACGATTACAAACGTCCCAGAGTCGACACAAATCATATGTTGATGTTAGAAGAAGAGGACTTGAGTTTACCATAGGTGATTAGGTATTTCTGAAAGTGTCACCAATGAAAGGGGTAATGCAATTCGAAAAGAAAGGAAAATTGAGTCCATGGTATAAAGGCCCATATGAAATTATTAGAAGATTTGGGCAAGTTGCGTATGAGTTGGCACTGCCCCAAGAACACTCCACAGTTCATCCAGTATTTCATGTTTCAATACTTCGAAAATGCATAGGAGATCCATCTCGTTTTACTCCTATTGATGATGTACAGGTTATAGAGGATCTTACCTATGAGGAGATACCTATTGCTATCCTGGATAGAAAAGTGAATAGATTGAGAAATAAAGATATAGCATCCGTAAAGGTACTTTGGAGAAATCAGCAAATAGAAGAGGTCACATGGGAAGCTGAAGAAGTGACGAAATCCAAATACCCTCATTTGTTCCGAAAAGGAGGAGTGACAAGTAAGTATTTACAAGCTTTGAGTATATCTCTATATGATGACATGAAGAATGCTCCTATACTTGTAATTGTTTACTTTGAATAATAACACTAACATTCGAGGACGAATGTTTCTAGGGGGGGGAGAATGTAACACCCCGTACGTTTCCGAGTCTAGATGACTACCGTAACATTTATGGGAAAATGGGAACATGAGAGAATTGATAAATTATGTATTAATTTGTGGGCATTAATAAGTCTTACACAATTGGGCCCAAAAATGAAGCCTAAAAATCATAAGGAAGACATGGCCCAAGTGGGGATTTGACCCATTCTTGCCTAGTCTTCCATTGACCAAGTAAACACACCAAGTGTGTGGATGAGATTCATTATAAAGGGACTATATAAAGGACATAAAATCAGATTTTTATTCCATTTGGACTCTCATGTTTTTTTTAGAATTATCCAAAGCTTTTTCTCACACAAACCCTAAGCTCTCATCTCTTTGTGGCCAAGATCATAAACTTGTAAGACTTGGTAAGTGTTTATTATGATGATTTAATATATTTTATGCATGATAGATGGTTTATATTATGTTGTATATGTTGGTGGAGTATTGAGAAGTTCACAATGTGTGAAATGTTACATGTTGCTAAATCGGAGGATGGTTTTGCCTTGTAAACTTGAATATGTACTTTTGGTCTTGAAGGATGTGAACTTGATGGAGTAAATATTTACATGTGAGATTTTATTATAGTCTTACTTTGTTTTGTACTTGTGTATAATGTTTGAAATTGTTGTTGTGAAATTGGTGATGGTTTTAGTGACGTATTGACCGTGAAGTGTCGTTTTGGGTGTTGTTATGTGTGTTGTGGAACCATTTCTGGTTTTTGGTGTTCAAGATGATCAAAAATATGTTAAAATAAGTTTGTTTATGATCATGGACCATTCATTGCATTAAAAGACCCAAAAGAAACCATTTCGGACCAAAACGGGCATCCGCCCCCGCAGACGAGGGCATCTGCGGGCGCAGATGCCAACGTACATGCCCCTGGAATTTTCCAGAGTCCATATACGCATGCACCTCAGCCACCTGCAGGCACAGGTGGAAGCGCAGGTGAGCCCAGTTTTCTGTTATGAATGTTTACGTGTCGTCTTGGTCCCCGAAGGCCCCTATACCCTTTTTGGATGTAATTATCAACTTGTGATGTCGTTTTAATGACTTTAAAGTATCGTATGGAAGTGTGTTGGACTATATTAATTATGGATGGTTGTTAATATGTTGTTATGAAGGAGTAATTGGGACATAATGATAAAGAGAAAAGCGTAAGGGGTAAGTATGGTGTGAAATGCTATCGATGTTTGATCTCTTGGTCAATGTGCATAATGTTATGGTGTTGTTGATATCATAATGCATTGGATTGTATTGTAAGGGATGACATGATGTTATACGGCATTCATATAATTCATTGTCATCTTGTACACCTGTATAGTAACTAGTTGCTAATGTAAGCTACGATATGTACTTGTATTGTAGAGTAAGACGTAAAGAAGAAGCTAGACTATTGTGTTCATACATAGGCTTGTGAATTCATAATTGGAAGTGAAGGTATGTAAGGTTACTTTTTCCGTATCTTTCTGCAGTATATAGTACTCACATTGACGATACGCTTGTCCTATTTCGAAATGTGTTAAGGTATACTATTCCCGGTTACCAACGGTTATTATCACAAGTTTCCTATTCATTGATAAATTATGAATCACATGTCTCCTATTCATTGATAATGTTCCAAAATCCCAATAAAGTTGTGTTCCAAAGTTCCAATATTGTTTATGCTAATGTATCTTGTTCATTGATTATTGTCCAATGGTTACAATAGTGTTATGTTTCCAATAAGGTGATGTTTCCAAAAATGTTTACATGTTTCTCACTCATTGGTTAATGATCCAAATCTTCAAAGTAAAGTATGACTATCATTGTAGCAATCTCAAAGTAATGAATAAAGTAATGCATATGTGGTTAATGATCAAGTATAGGTGGCAACTTTGGGGGCAAAATGCCTAGCTCAAGCCGATCCCAAGATTGTTGGATCAGGGGGAAGTCCTAGAGGCACAAGCCTAGCTCGGACCGAACCTGACAGGGGGCAGCTCTAGAGGTATAAACCTAGCTCGAGCCGAACCTGATATGTTGGTTTATGGGTGGCATCTCTAAAGGTAATAACCTAGCTCGAGCCGAACCCAATGCTTTGATTCTAGGGTGGAAGATCTAGGTGCATAAGCCTAGCTCAAGCCGATCCCAACATAACATTATGTTATGTTTAAAACCCACTGTTCAGTCGGGGCCCGGGTATCACAGTTCACAGGCAAACATGAATAACCATAGAGTCAAAGAAACAAAGAAAGTAAAGAAAGCAATATACATGGTTTCCAAAGTTCAGTATAGTGACTTATCCATATTAGTTATGCATTTGAATTTGATTTCATTGGCATATTCACATATCATACAATTTCATTTGAGCCTTCCATACTCAGTACATTCTTCGTACTGACCCCTCTTGGGGAATTTACCTTACATGTTGTAGGTGCAGGTTCTAGTAGGCCTCCACAGTAGGTTGCCAGTTGTTGCAGACCACTGTTGAGCTCCAGTTAGTTCGGGGCTCCTTTGAGTCACAGTTGTACATATGTTTTGGTGTTGTACATGTTGTATAAAGAGGGGACTTGTCCCAACTTTTAGTTCATTTTGGTCACTGCACTCGTTAGAGGCTTTTGCAGACAGATGTGGGTGTATAAATGTAAAAGGTAATGTCGTTTTTGACTTGATGGCCTCAACGTCCAAGTTTCATAAATGTATATATGTCACATGTTCCATGAATTTCGTTTTTAGCATTATAAGCTCCTGCGTGATAAGGGTGCTTCTGATGGCATGCATATGAATGAACATAAGTACAGGTTGGTTCTCTCGGGCCTTATCGGCTGCGGGTGCCAATCACGTCTTGATGGGATTCGGAGCGTGACAAAAGTGGTATCAGAGCAGGTCGTTCTAAGGGTGTCTACAAAGTCGTGTCTAAGTAGAGTCTTACTTATCCATGTGTTGTGCACCACATTTATAAGTAGGAGGCTACGGGACATTTAGGATGTTGTTTCTCTTCTTTGATTCTAGATCGTGCAATAGAGCCAGTGTTGTAAGTTGAATTGAAATCTGACCATGGTAAATGTTTCTCTTTGATATAGTAACCATGCCGATCACGAGAAGAGGTAGAGGTAAAGGCAAGCAGGTGGATATGCCTGCTGGAGAAGGAATGAGTAGATTACCACCTGACCAAGCTAGTCAAGGTGGAGCGAATGCTGAAATTTCATCACAGTCTTCATCTACTTTTCCAGCTCCAGAAGAGTCGATTAGTAGAGAAGTACCCGCAGAACCACCAATGAATGCCACAGATCAGGATCTTAGAAATGCAGTTCATATGTTGACACAGTTTGTGGCAGCCCAGAGTCAAGGACGAGCTGGTCCAATTATACATGATGATGATGATGCGGTTAGGGTGGTGAGTCGCAGAACACAGGATTTCTTGAAATTGGATTCAGAGGGCTTTGGAAGTTATGCACGTGACAGGGGTAGAAACAGTTGAACTTGTTGCGTGTAGATTAAAAAGGGAGGCGATATTGTGGTATGAGGATTGGAAGAAGTCACGTGGTATTTGTCCAATGCCAATAAATTGGGAAGAATTTAAAGCGGCTTTTCTTGATCATTACCTTCCCTATGAGATCCGTGAGGCACTTGCGGATAAGTTTCTAAATCTTCGTCAAGGAAATTTGAGTGTCAGAGAATACAGCTTGCAATTTAATTCCTTGGATCAATATGCGCCAAATGTGGTGGCTACGATGACAGATAGATCCATAGATATGTGGACAGATTAGAGCCATATTTGGTACGGGACTGCACTAGTGCTGCCTTGAACAAAGACATGGACATAGCGAGAATCCAGGCCTTCGCCCAGAAAATGGAAGATCAAAGGCAGAGACGAAGGGTACATGAATTTGATAGGGGACAATCAAAAAGGGGCTAGACCTATGGGATCATCTGCGATGTCCCAAGGAGGATCTAGGCCTCGTATGTTTCCTAGACCACCTAGACCATCGTTCTCTCATGCCATAACAGGTGCTCACTTTCAGTTCTGAGGGTCTAGAGGTTGTCCATCTGGGCAGAGTAGTGGTGTGCACGGATCACAGGCAGCAGGTTTTCCTCGTCAGCAGTGTCAGCACTGTAGGCGTATTCATGCAGGTACATGCCGAGTGGGGACAAATGCTTGTTTCTGGTGCGGCATGACATGACACATGATGAGGGAGTGTCCTCAGAGGAGTATGGGTGGTATAGCACGACCGGCAGGATTGGATGTTGCGTCATCAGCATCGGTCCCTTCTTTGGGCCGAGGTGTGCAGTTTGTTGGCCGAGGTAGAGGTGCCAGAGGAGCAGCCAGTACTAGCGGGGTCCAGAATCGCAGTTATGCTTTAGTGGACTGATAGAATTCAGAGGTTTCCCCTGATGTAGTCACAGGTACATTATCCATATTCTCATATAATGTATATGCATTGATTGACCCCGGTTCTACATTTTCCTATGTTACTCCATTGGTTGCTGCGAAGTTTGCAAAGGCACCAGAATTATTAATTCAATCAGTTGAATTGTCTACATCGGTTGGTGAATATATTATTGCAAAAACAGTATATCGTAACTGTGTGGTAACTGTGTGTGGTCATGATACATGGGCCGATATCATTGAATTAGACATGGTGGATTTTGATGTGATCATGGGAATGGATTGGTTGGCCTGTTGTTATGCCACGGTAGATTGTCGGGCCAAGAAGGTGCAATTTTGTTTTCCGCAAGAAGGTCCAAGAAAATGTTCGCCAAGAAAATGTTTTCCGCAGGGTAATGTTCTTATATGCCAAGTTTCATATATTGTACATGTTTTCCATGATTTCCGCCATTGGCATTTTATATGTTATCAGTTACATGAGATAATATGCTAATCGTAAAGAGACATGCATATGAACATACATGAGCAAAGATTGGTTCTCTCGGGCCTTATCGGCTTCGGGTGCTTGTCCGCCTCAATGGGATTTGGGGCGTGACACTTAATGTTTGGTGATCCACCAAACTGCTTGGGTGATGCCATCTTTGGTTTTTAGCTCGAATTCTCTATCTTCTTGCTTCTTTATGCTCTAACAACCACTTCTTCGCTTCAACCCTGAAAAACAACCAAACTAACATCAAAATTAACTCAAATTGGCATTGAGGACTTGATTTCTCACTAATTTTAGGCCAAATGAGTCACAAATTGTTGACTCATCAACACCCCCAACCTAAACATTTGATCTTCCTCGAGTAAATCAATACACACACAACAAAATCAACATTGTCTATAAATAGTACTATTTAGGAGCTTAGACACATGCTTCTTTGTGAAAACAATTTGCCCTCATGATTTTGGAAACATTGGCATAAGCATCACCTAACAAACACTCAATTCGTGAACCACAAGACTCAAATGTTGACTAATTACTACCAAACTAAGCACATGCTCATAGAATTCAATTAAGGTTAACGAATGTACTCAAGAAGTGCAATCAAGTGCCCTCATAACCAAAAAGATCCCTTCCCTCAAGATATGATCAAAATTTAAATAAGGGATTAGAAAAATTCACTCTCACTCTCAAAGACGATTATGAACATAAGTACCATACCATTGGCTTGCCCATACAGTCCACCTCACCATACTTAAGCATGTTACATTGGATATCACCAAAGTCTTACTTTGGCTTGTTGTGTAGGCAACGGGTAAGTAGGATAAATTAGGGTTATAGTGGATCTCTTGAAAAATAACATGAGACCTCACTTAAATTCCTTTCCCAAAGCTTACTTATTGTGACACACTATGGACCAATTCTATAAGATTCACATGCCATCTTCCCCTTCCTATCCTTATTAAAAGCTAAACTCTTCAAATATTTACAAGTTAAGTTCACAATTTCAACTATTTTTTGCTTTTTTTCATTATTTTTCTCTTTTTTTTTACATATTTACAAGGAATACTAGGATGACTAGAAGAAGAAGTGAATGGTCCACAAATCTATGAACTTCCGATTACAAATCTCACCCGCTAGATCTTTCACCCCTAACTTAGGATTTTGGACTAAGTTGGTTTATGGCCTCACCTAAATGCTTCGAGATGGGCTTGGTTCAAAAGAGGGAATTCTAGAAGATGGGTTATGGCTTGTAATTAGGTTGTCCAATAAATAAGTTCCAAGGCACAAATTGGGGCAAAAATTGGTCACTCAACTCACAATGGGGATGTCTATTTGGGCAATTCAAAGGCTCACTCTCACTTGATGGTATAAGGTTATTTCTCCAATGTCACTACATTTTTTTCTTAGTGATAGACCAACCGGGCATGTTCTAGATGGACTCATTGAATAAGATCGAGTCGAAACCTCACCATACATGGCACTCAATCAGACACTCGAAGCAACACTTTTGCTTCCTGAATTGACATACCATATTCATAGCACATGTCAAAGAAGGTACTCAAGTAGTCAAAAAAAGATGCAGGTATTCAAAAAAAATGAGTGTCTAACTAGTTCAACACAACCAAATAAAAATTGTAAAAGATGGGCACATTTTGAAAGGTGGCGCAATTCACAAAATAATTTGTCATTTTAAGAGTTGGGCATGTGAAAAATCTCCCCAAGAGTACTATTTGAGTCAAAGTGTCCTATTGCTAGAACACTTTTCTCTTATGTACCAATGCCAAAAAGGGTTTTATTTATCAACTATACTATGAACTACTATATTAAAAGAAAAATAAGGAAATGAAATGCAAATCATGATTCATGCTCAAATGAACCCAAAACACATGAACCTATAAAAACAAAAATCATATAAACTTATTACAAACCAAATTCAACAATACAAATATATCATCCAAATCATAGTATCAAAATCAAAACAGAACACCCAAAAATAGAGTATTAAAAACATAATCCGAATCAAAACCAAATATTACAGACCCAAAAAAAATGTACCCCTTCCCCAAGTCAAATGTAAGCATTGTCCTCAATGCAATAGGACTAAGAAAATAATAGAAAAGTGAGTGAAAGGTTCCCCCTGCATAGTACTAAGCCTTTGGCAATGACTGGCTCGTAGAAGCGGCATCAGTCTGATCATCAATGCCTAGCTCAATACTAGCATCAACCTGTGGGGTTGGATCAGAAGTTATTTCTGCTATCTTCATTTCAACAGCTGGGTTGGAGGTCTGATCAACTGTGTCCTCAATGGGTGTGGACCCGCTAGTACCAATATATGAAGTCTCCTGAGTCGACTTCACCAAAGTAGCCTCAACTATGGCATCCTTAGTAGCCTGCATGTCAGCCTGCATCTGATTAACTGTGTCATCAACCACCTCTGCCTCTTTAATCTCCTCCTCATCAGATGTATAATTTTTCTCATCCTCCTCCTCCTCCTCAGCTATGGTAACATTCTCCTCAACTAGTGAGGGAACTAAGGTCTGAGATGGTGCAGCCCATAGATGTGTCAAATCTGGGAAACAAAGCTGGTCTACATGAGTTCAAAATGAAGCAAGCTCAATCTTCATCAAGTCTAACTCCTTATCTTTTGTGAAGGTCTGCTTTGATGAACTCATCTCATCGAGCTTTGTACCATAAGCTCGGAGTGTCACCTGAATACCCCAGATCTTCTCAATAATGGGAACCAAAGCTACCTTAACAACATCTACAATCATCTTAGGAATCTGGGTCTCTAATCTGGTTGACCTCACATCAGTCGAATAAGCTAAATGGTCCATCTGAATAATGGCAGCCTGAGTCAATAGGGTCCCCAAAGTGCTCGGAGCAGTGGTGGTCAAGAATAGAGGGCACTAAGTCGAGAGGCCTAAGAGAAAGGAAGAAGGACCTATTGAGGAATCTGAAGGGGCAGGAGCTACATCAGTAGGAGTGGCCTAGTTGGCACTAGTATCAAGGGCCTCAATATCAATTATTAGGGAAGAATTGACTTGGGATTTCTTCTTCTCATCTTGCACAGTCTCAAGTCGTGTAATGTCAACAATAGAGGTAGGGATGTACTCAACATCCTTCTTTTAGTCAAAAGGAACCTATTCCCAATGGCATAACTTAGTAATAAGACAAGGGAAGCAATGGGAAGTTTGCTTTTGTTGGGCACACATTATAATCTCTGGAGCAATTATTGAGGTCAGATTCATCCTCTATTTTATGATGATGGTGCCCACTAACACTTTCCTAGGTTGCCAGAGGAATGTCTCATTTTAGGAGAGCATCATATTTCTACACACAAAGTTCAACCAATATTGGTCCTCAATGATGATATCACTCTTCTCAATAGGGAACCCCAATGCAATCCACAGTGGCGTACCATCACTCAGCAAAAGGGCTAACCAACCATGAATATCATCAACTTCTTTCAATGACTGGACAGCAAAATAATAAGGAGTATCCATCTTGCAACCATAAATCAAATTTATGAGTCTCTCATCACATTTGACCTTCATACCTCGAACCATTACAAAATCTTTTGTTTCTTTGGGTTTGCTCTTCTTTCTCTTGGAAGGCAACAACATCCCATAGGCTTTATAAAATTCCCTCACCCAGTTTTCCACATATGGCTTTAGAGGCTCAGTGAAGACTTCAAAGCCATGATACTCTAAAGACACTAAAACTTTGGGGTGTTTACCCTACAATCCATTTAGGCTCAATTGTTGCTCCTCAATTATAGTACATTTTCTAAGCACTTTGAAATGATTGAGGAGTTGAGGAACTACCATGGGTTGAGGGTCTGAGGCAAATTAGAGCTTTGTTCAGCTCTTTTCTTTTTCTTTTGAGAATCTCCCAAAGGAGTGAGTGGTTCATGGATTAAAACGGTGTTGCCTTCCTCCAAAGTAGACAGATTATACCTCTCAGAGTTGGAGCAATGTTCAGAGCTTGACTCCTCAATGACAGGAGTCTTTCTTTTTTCTTTTCAGCTTCCACCTTCTACTTCTTTTGAACATTTCTTTCGGGTTGTGATCTTCCCAGAATTGAGATCCCTTTGGAGATCTTTGATGTAGGAGGAGAAGTAAGGTGTGTTTCTTGGCGACGTGCTTGGGTCTAACCATATCTGCAAATAAAATAAGCAATGCACTAGACCAAGGTTAACAAACACAAAATATCCTAGAGGTGCATCACCAAACTACTTCGGTGAATCGCCAAAGAGTTTGGCAAACCTCAACCTCTATCGCCAAACTAAACAGTTGGCAGGATTGAGTTTGGTGAAGGAAAGTTGGAGTTTGGCAATACGCCAAACAATTTGGCGATACTCCTTGAGCATCGCCAAACTAGTAAGGCATCACCAAACCTGTACCCTAATTAGCCACTCTCAACTATCACTTTAGGCAATATAGGGAGCACTTTGACGATTCACCACACAGTTCGACGCATCACTAAAATTCTCAACCCCATCACTAAAGTGTAATCTTCCCCAACTTCAATATTCAAACCCAACGAGTCATTTCAATGGCTATTTCAACCAACTTCAACCATGGATACTCAGACTTCCCCATGTTCCAACACTTAAAGCAACGAAATTGATAATTTTTCCCTTAAGAATGTCGTCACCCAATCTATCATTGGAAAAAATCATCTGAATTTAAAGTTTAATCCGCACAACCAATTCAAAATTAACATCCTTTTAATGAATTCCAATCCAACCCACATATAAGAATTAAAGCCCAATTTAATAGAAAGAACAAAATCAAAACCCATTTTTGCCCAAATCAAGTAACCCTAATTGCCCATTAACCAATTGAGATAATTTAAGCAAAAACAAATTGTGATTTTAGATCTAAACTTAAAACACAAATAAAAGCACCATGGATAACAAGTAATCGACAAGTATGAACAAAAATATGCTCGCAAAAGTAAATCAAAAATTCTAACCTGTAGATGAGATATCAAAATCAATTTAAGCAAAATACTAGAGCAACGGTGCTAGGGTTTTGAGGAGTAAATAATGGTGATGGTGGTGGTATGTGTGCAGTGGTGGTGGTGATTCGAGTGAGATTGTGAGTGTGTGTGTGTGTGTGTATTTGTCATATAGTGCAAGAAAAGAGAAAGGGAAGATAGGGTTAAGGTTGTGAAAACTTAGAAGTGGAATAGACAAAGTCAAGAAGTCAAATTATTGCCTATTTAAATATCCTTAAGTTCAGCAAAAGATAAGTGCATCACCCAATTGTTCGGCGATGCTCCAAACTGAGTTGAGCATAGCCAAAAGTAATAGTTTCCATAGCGTGAAGGCTCGATTGGGTGAAGAAGTTTGGATATAGGCGAGTGCATCCCAAAGTGTTTGGATATTAGCCAAACTTTCAAGGAGCATAGCCAAATTTAGTAGTCCTCATGACTTGGGAGACCGAGTTAGGTGAAGGACTTTAGCGATTCACTGAAGTGTTTGGCAAATTGCCAAAGTCACTTCTCTGGAGCTTAGTGTATGCTCTCCAATATTTCTTTACTTCGACTTGTTTTGTGATACAAACCTAATTACAGAATCAAGAATTTAAGTAAGAAAATGAAGAAAACTAAACAATAGATGAAAGAATAGATAGGTTGAGACAAAGAAGATAGAAAATAATAGAACTAAAGAGTATATTAAACTCCAAAACCCCAATTACAACTATTGACGAGCACCTAACCTCTTACGTGGACCAAGAGGGCATCTAGAATCCTTTGAAACACCCATTTCTAAGCAAACATTCAACAAAAGTTTCACCAAACTCTCTCTCTAGAGTAGTGTTCACCAATAATCAAATGATAACTAACTAAAATAAAACCATAACTTAACTATTTATAATGTCATTACAAAGGGCCAAAAGTGACCTTAACATAAAAGAAAAGAAGCTCACAAAAGTGGGTCTGCCTTGTCCCGACGGCCACAGTGATGGCCAGTCATGAAGGAGACGGACCACTACCCTTCTCATCATTGCTAGGCAGTGTAGGGGTTTTATTGGTGCCCCCTCGATGTCCTTCTTGGTGGAACGTCAAGCCCTTAATGGGCAGTCACCCTTTCCATCACCACCAACCAGTGTGTGGTCTTCAAGGCCAGGCCCTTCTTTTATGGTTCAAGTGCTTGGTCAAACTCGGTGTTCAATATATGAAATCCCTTGGATGGCATCAACACAAACTCTAATACCTCCCTTTTCATAAATAAGGTTTGTGTTCTTTGAAGTTCTCGTATTTGGCTTCTAGTGAATGATTTTGAGGGAATTTGACTTGTATCATCCTCTCCATCTTGAGAAGAATTTGCATTCAAATTTGTGGGGTCATCATCTTCTAGCACATTAAAGAGTGAAAGGTCTCACACATTGAACATGTTGTGTCAACACTTTATATTCTGGTGGTAGGTCTATCTTGTAAGTATAGTCATTGACCCTTTCAAGTACTTGGAAGGGGCCATCACCTTGAGGCATCAACTTGGTTTTTATTTAGGTTGGAAGTCGATCCTTCCAGAGGTGTACCCATACCTAATCACCCTGCTTGAGCACAAGTCATTTTCGCCCTTTGTTTACCCTCTTTGCCACCTCTTGACTCTTCTTTTCGAGGCGCATCCTCACTTTCTCATGTAGTTTCTTCATGGAATCCTCCCCTTTGCTCCCATCTAAGCTAAGCACAACATCACTAGACAAGGAAGTGAGATCTAAGAGGGTTAAAGTCATAAACACATTTAGAAGGAATCATATCAATAGTCGTGTGAACAACTCTATAGTAAGCAAATTCAACTAAAGGTAAGTGATCCTCCCAAGAGGCCATCTTCCCATTAACCATGGCGCGAAATATAACACCTAAAGTTGAATTCACAACCTCATTTTTACCATTGTTTTGTAGGTGGTAAGATGTGGAGAAAAGCAATTTAGTGCCAAGCCTACCCCACAATGACCTTCAAAAGTGAATAAGGAACTTAGAGTCCCTATCACTCACAATGGTCTTGGAAATCCCATGGATCTTAACAACATGTTCAATGAATAAGGTTACCACATTGGAAGCATCATCAATCTTGTGGAACGATATAAAGTGAGCCATTTTTGAAAATCGATCAATAACAACAAAGATACTATCTTTTCCCCTCCTTGTCCTAGGCAAACCCAACACAAAATCCATAGAGATATCAAACCAAGGGCATAAGGGAGTAGGAAGTAGGGTATACATGTAACACCCCGTACCTTCCCAACCTTACTTGACGACATTAAATAATGCTTACTTAGGTGTCGAGAGCTATACGTATGTATTTTGTAATGCTAGTGATTAGATAATTGAATTTGGCCCTCGTATATGTGATTAAACCCTCGTAGGAAGTGTTTTGTGATTTTCATGGAGCATTTGTGGGGCTCAAAAATAGGCAAAGAATACCTCTAAACAAAGGATATTAATGTTAATAAATAATTTAAAGAATAGGACTTGAAGTATCTAACCAAACCCACGAAGAAAAGTCGAAAAATGAAATTTTTAAAAATCTAAGGGTGGGACGCGCCAGAGGGCGTCCCAGGCCGCTCTGGTCCAAAAATTTTTGTCCACAGGCATCAACCTAGCGCGCCCAAGGGTGTTCCAGGGTGGTTTTGCCACTTTTTTGAAAGTTGGAAATTTTCTAAGTCCCAAGGGTACCCGGGTCGTACAGAGCTGATTTTTGCCACGTTTCTTATACAACCATGAGTATATATATGAAATGAGTAAATTATTATATTGGTATGATAAAATTACTCGAGAACGAATTTGGTATCAAAATGACGATTTTACCTTTTTGGTCATAATAGGTCGTACATGGCTAGAATCGCTTGTTTTAGGAATTGAGGATACGAGTATTAATTTCATGAGGGGGAATATTGTTGTAACGCGTATGGAATGAATTGAACATGAGAAATTATTGATTTTATTGGGTTAAGTGAATTGGGCTCAAAAAGGGCCCAAAATGAGAAAGAAAACATGGGGCAAAAATGGGTCAAATGACCCATTCTTCCATAGACTAAGCCTCACATTGCATTAAATGCCAAGAGTGGATAAGGATGACCCCAAGGCATATAAAAAGGGGACAAAATCACATTTTTTATCACATAACACTCTCATGCCAAATCTAGAATTATCTACAAGCTTTTTCTCTCAACTTCAAACCCTAAGGCACTTCTTGGAGCAAGATCATCAATTTCCAAGCTTGGGTAAGTGATTATTCTTATGGATTAATCTATTATATGCATGGGATAGTATGTAAATCATGTTGGTAATGCTTGTAAGTGTTGAATATGGTGCTTTGTGTTTTTGGTAAAAGATGTGATATCCATGAGCTTCAAGCTTGAATTATGACTTGTGACTTTAATGAAAGAGCATGGTATGGATAAAATATGAACATGTATGGTGTGATTTTGTTATTAAACTTGTTATTTTTCTATAAAGGTAAATTGTGGGATTTTGGCCGATATGTGCTATGAGGTGTATTAAGGTAATTTGATGGATTAATTGTGATGTGGTGTGGATAAGAACCTGTAAAGGAGAAGTGTTCTGGTGAAATGTATTGAATATCATGTATTGTTCAATGTTGGGAATATTGTGGGATTTTTGGAATAATAATTTCATCAATGGTTTTGTCAAGGGGAAATGGCATGTTTAAAGGTAAACATGTAACTCATTGACGTTATATGCATTAGTAAGGTAGTTGGTGGTTAATGTGAATTCTGTTAAGTATTTGTATTGTAGAGTGACACATAAAGAAGGAGCGGGACTATTGTATGCACATCTAAGATTGTATATTCGTATTGAGAATACAAGGTATGTAAGGTTACTCTTTCTGTATCCTTGTGCGGCATGTAGTATTCACTTCGTTATGGTACTTAATCATTTTCAAAATGTCCTAAGGCATCTCATTTCAGGTTATCATCTATTGTTAACCATACATACGTTACTCTTGGTCTATTGTCATTCATGGATCGCATAATTATGAACATGGTTCTAAGTTCCAATAATGTTGTCACTACTAAAGGAAATTGTTTCAAGGAAAGTGACGACGTAAGGAGAATCTATTCATTCTTATGTCACATACTCCTCATTCTTTAGTCATTGTTGTTCATGAATTACATAATTATGGACATGCTCCAAAAGTCCCAATAATGTTGTGCTCTTAAGCTTCCAATAATGTTGTGGCTATGTGTATATATACGTTAATCTCCCATAACTGATTATACCAATCTCTCATAAGAGGATGAATCAATCTCTCGCAAGTACATCTCTCAAAAGTAAGAAATAAAGTAATTCATATTTGTTGGTGGTTAATGATTGAGTATGGGTGGTAGCTTTGGGGCAAAATACCTAGCTCAAGCCGATCCCGAGATTGTTGGATCAGGGGGCAGTCCTAGGGGCATAAGCCTAGCTCGGACCGATCCTGACAGGGAGTAGCTCTAGAGGTAATAACCTAGCTCGAGCTGAACCTGATATGTTGGTATGGGTGGCAGCTCTAGAGGTATAAGCCTAGCTCCAGCCGATCCCAATGTATATTGATTTATGGGTGGTAGCTCTAGAGGTAAAGTCCTAGCTTGAGCCGATCCCAACATAACGTTATGTTATGTTAAGACCCACTGATCAGTTGGGGCCCGGGTACGTTATGATATGAGCGATGAGGAATAAACCATAAAGAGAAGAACTTAATTTATATAAGCTACATGGTTCCACATATGCAAATCGATGGGTTATACATAATGATTATCCTATTACATTTTGATTCTATTGATGTATTTATGACAGTTTCATATGGCCTTACATACTTAGTACATTCTCTGTACTGACCCTCTTGGGGGATTTACCTTACTTGCTGCAGGCGCAGGTACTATTAGACCTCCACAGTAGGTTGCAGGCCTTTTTCCGGCTTTTGGTGAGCTCCAGTTGGTTCGGGGCTTTCTGAGTTACTATGTATATGTATTTTGGTATTCTGGGTGTTGTCCCGACTCTAGGTTTGTCATAGCTATGTATCTGTAGAGGCTTTGAAGACTTATGTGGGAACAGAATGTAAGATATGTATGCTCATTTTGGTTTGATGGCCCTAACGGCCGAGTCTCTTATATGTATATAATATTCCATGATTTTCGTACTTAGACTCTTATGTCCTTATGAGTTGGTGATGATTCTTACGGTATGCATACTATTGGGCATGAACAAAGATTGGTTCTCTCGAGCCTTATCGGCTTCGGGTGCCAATCCGGCTAGAATGGGATTTTGGGTCGTGACAAAAGTTGTATCAGAGCAGGTCAGTCTAAGGGTGTCTACAAAGCCGTGTCTGAGTAGAGTCTTACTTATCGATGTGTTGTGCACCAAATTTATAAGTAGGAGGCTACGGGACATTTAGGATGTTTTTCCTTTTCTTCATTCCTAGATCGTGCAGTAGAGCCAGTGTTGTAAGTTAGATTATATCTGACCATGGTGATTGGTTTTCTTTGATATAGAAACTGCCGATGACAAGGAGAGGTAAAGAAAAAGGTAAGTAGGTTGTTACACTTACTGGAGAAGGAGAGAGTAGATCACCACTTGACTCAGCTAGTCAAGGTGGTGCTGACACCGAATTTGCATCACGGGTTTCTCCTACTTTTCCAGCTCCAAAAGAGCTGAGAAAGAGAGTAGTATCTTCGAAACTATCCGATAATACCATTGAGCAGGATTTAATGAGTGCAGTGAAAATATTGACCCGTGTAGCTCCTACACAAGCTCAAAGACAAGCTCTTGTGCACCAAAAGGAGGGACAGAGGCAAAGGAGAAAAATGCAGGAATTGGAAGTAGGATCGTCAAAAAGAGCTAGACCCATGAGACAGGTTATGGCATCCGAAGAAGGATTTGGGCCTCGGGTTTTTCACAAACTGCCTAGGCCATTATTTCCCCATTCCACAGCAAATATTCCCCCTCTATTCCAAGTGTTTAAAAGCAACCAGTTTGGGCAAGGAGGTGAGATTCAGGGTTTACGGACAGTGGGGTATCAAGCACAAGGAAGTATGAACCACCCGAGGTTTTATCATCGGATGTGCCAGCGCTGCGGGAGGTTTCATGCAGGTGAATACCGATGGGGAACAAATGTTTGCTTTTAGTGTGGCGTGCCAGGGCACATGGTGAGAGAGTGCCCACAAAAAGGTATGGGTGGTGTGACACGGCCTATGGTAGCTGCTGTTGCATTATCATCGTCAAATGTACAATCTGCTGGTCGTGGCATAGGTGATAGGAGAGCAGCTAGTTCTAGTAGCATTCAGGGTCGTACCCACACCGTGGTGGATCGGCAGAAATTTGAGGCTTCTCCTGATGACGTGACAGGTATATTATCTGTCTTTTCACGTAACGTATTTACATTGATTGATTTGGGTTTTACCATATCATATGTTACTCCATTGATGGTTGAAGAAGAAAAATTTTGTGAGAGGACACTAGGATTTTTAATTAACCTATTTGGGGGATAGGTGAATTTATTGTAGCTAGAAGAGTGCATCATGATTGTGTGGTAACCGCGTGTAGTCACGATACATTGGTTGATCTTATTGAATTGAAAATGGTAGATGTTGATATTATAATGGGGATGGATTGGTTGGTTTCTTGTTATGCCACGGTGAATTGCCGGGCTAAGAAGGTATATCTTCATTGTCCATAAGAACATGTTCCAGAGTGGAAGGGTAATATGGGGGCACCAAGAGGAAAATTTTATTTTCTATCTTAAAGCGACGAAATGGATAGCCAAGGGGTATGTATGTCAGTTAGTCTGAGAGTAAGATACTGATGTGAAACCACCAAGTCCTCAATAGGTTCCGGTGGTCAATGAATTTCTTGATATATTTCCTGATGCATTTCCAGGCTTACCCCCAGAATGGGAAGTAGAGTATAGATGTGATTCCAGGCATTCCGCCTATCTCTCTTCCTCCGTATAAAATGGCTCTAGCAGAGCTATGGGAATAAAAAAAATAAAAAATAAAAAAAGAGAACACGTAAAAGGTTTGGTGGACAAGGGCTACATAAGATCTAGTATGCCTTTGGGATGCATCTGTGTGAGTGTGAAAAAAAAAATGAAATGAAATGGTACTTGAGAATGTGTATTGACTATTGGCAACTGCATAAGGTAACGATCAAGAATAAATATTCCTTCCCTAAAATTGACGATCTAGTCAACCAATCACAAGGTGTCACATATTGACAAAGATTGACTTGAGATCGGGTTATCACCAAGTCAGAGTTAGAAACAAAGATATACCCAAGGCAGCCTTCCGAACACGGTATGACTCTTATGATTCTTAGTTGTGGCATTGGGACTAACAAAGGTACCAACTGTTGTTATGGATTGGATGAATAGGGTGTTCAAACTATTCTTGGATATATTTGTGACCGTGTTCAGGGATAATATTCTGGTTTATTCGAGATCACAAGAGGACCACGCTAATCATGTGCAGTAAGTGTTATAGAAGGTTTCTAAATGTGAATTTTGGTTATATCCATAGCGTTCTTGGGTTACATTGTATAGGATGAAGGAATATAGGTCGGTAAGCAAAAGATAGAAATGGTGAAAAAAAAGGGGAAGAGAGTTTACACACAAGACAATTAAGTTTCAGTAGGACGATGCATGTGAGCAAAGTTTCCAAAAGCTGGAAGATAAATTAATTTCTACACCAGTTTTAGTATTTCTTGAAGGCACAAAAAGTTATGCAATTGTATTGTGATGCTCCCGGGGCTGACCTCGGATATGGGGTTAATTCAACATGATAAGATAGCAGTGTATACCTCACGACAGTTGCAGCCATATGAGAGGAATTATCTCACACATGATTTTGAGATAACAAGTTGTGGTAGTTATTTGAAAGATACGACACCACTACTTAGGGTTCATATTGATATATCAATATCGATCATAAGAGTTTGCATATATCTTAAAGTAGAGGGACTTAAATCTGAGGTAGGGAAGATGACTCCAATTAGTAAGAGAGTAAGATAAGATACTGAGATCACATTCGGGAAGAGCAAATGCGGTGGTTGGTGCGTTGAGCCGCAAAGCACTAGGAAGTACTAATGGTCGGTTCATGGGGACACAAGGTATAGTTGAGGATCTACATATTGATTAAATAGGTTGGTAGTGCATTTACTTGAAACTCCAGATCGCAGGGTTATAGCGTAAAATGCGATAAAGTCTTCATTCGTAGAGGTGAAGGAAAAGCAACATGCGAAGCCTATTTTAGTTCAAAAAAAAAAAAACGTACCACAAGGTTCGATGAAATTTGACCTTACGCAAGAGGGAATATTTCAATATTAAGGTGAATAGGGTATACCAAATATAGAGGAATCAAGGAAATGAATTATAACCGAAGCACATCATTCACGGTATTCTATTTTATTCGGGGGAAACCAAAAGGTACCATGGTTTTGTAAGAAGGCATTGGTGAGGCAATATTAAGAAAAAGAACATTATAGAATTTGTAGCTCCTTGACCAAATTGTCAATAGGTAATAGTCGAGCACCAGAAACCTGGAGGTTATATGCCGTGTATACATTTTCCAGTTTAAAATAAGACATGGTTAATATGGATCTTATCGCAAGTTCGCCTCACACACATAAGGGTTGTCTCATATATTTTAGGAATTTGATTCCACATGAGGGATAGCTGACAAGTTTACCATCACACATGTTGCCTTTCAAGACCACCTACATGGCTGAAGAATATATGGGGTAGTATATTAAGGAGAAAGTACAACTATACGGAGTTTCGAACTCTACCACATTAGGAAGGAGTGCTTGATTTACTACACATTTTCTTTGAAGGCTCTTTTCAGAGAAGGTTGAGTACATAAGTGAATTTGAGTATAGCCTTTCACCCTCGAACGAACGGACAAACAGAGCATACTATCCATACACTTGGAAGTATACTACGAGCCTGGGGGAGAAACTTAAAAGGGTTTGGGTATGATCATCTACCCCTTATAGAATGTGCCTATAGTAATAACTGTTGTTCAAGTATCAAGATGGTACCTTATGAAGGTTTATATCAAAGAAAGTTTAAATCATCTATTGGGTGATTTAAACCGAGTGGAACTGCCTTATTTGGGGCTAAATTTTGTTCATTACGCTATAGAGGAGGTGAAGGGGTCCGACAGTAGCTACAAGCGAAAACAAGTCATATGTTGAGATCCATTACTTTTATTAAATGTACAAGCTATGCGGAATGTCACGTATGAAGGTATATATATTGCCATTCTATATGGATAAGTGTAAAATATATATATATATATATATATATATATAGCATTGGTAAAAGTACAGTGGAGAAACTGAAGCGCGTAGGGAGCCAAAGTAATGATGAAGTCAAACTACTCGCGACTACTTTAAACGGGGGAGAAAGTTCAAGGTATGGAGTTGGGATAAACAAGGAAGTATCCATAAGTAATATGTGTCTATGCGTATATATGTTAAGACAGAGATGCACGGGATGGACATGAGACGATGTTACTAGCATTCGAGGGCGAATGTTTCTAAGGGGGGAAGAATGTAACACCCCGTACCTTCCCAACCCTACTTGACGACATTAAATAATGCTTACTTAGGTTTCGAGAGTCATACGTATGTATTTTGTAATGCTAGTGATGAGATAATTGAATTTGGCCCTCGTATATGTGATTAAACCTCGTAGGAGGTATTTTGTGATTTTCATGGAGCATTTTTGGGGTTCAAAATGAGGCTATGAAGACCTATAAACAAAGGATATTAAGGTTAATAAGTAATTTAAAGAATAGGACTTGAAGTATCTAAAGAAAAGTCAAAAAATGAAATTTTTCAAAAATCTAAGGGTGGGGCATGCCAGAGGCCGTACAAGGCCACTCTGGGCCAAAAATTTTTGTCCACAGGCAGCAACCTAGAGCTCCCAAGGGCGTGCCAGGGTGGTTTTTCCACTTTTTCGAAAGATGGAAAGTTTCTAAGTCCCAAGGGTACCCGGGGTCGTACCGAGCCAATTTTTGCCACGTTTCTTATACAACCAATAGTATATACATGAAATGAGTAAATTATTATATTGGTATGATAAGATTACTCGAGAACAAATTTGGCATCAAAATGACAATTTTACCCTTTTGGTCAAAATAGGTCGTACGTGGCTAGAATCGCTTGTTTTAGGAATTGAGGCTATGAGTATGAATTTCATGAGTGGGAATATTGTTCTAACGTGTATGGAATGAATTAAACATGAGAAATTATTGATTTTATTGGGTTAAGTGATTTGGGCTCAAAAAGGGCCCAAAATGAGAAAGAAAACATGGGCCAAAAATGGGTCAAATGACCCATTCTTCCATTGACTAAGCCTCACATTGAATTAAATGCCAAGAGTTGATAAGGATGACCCCAAGGCATATAAAAAGGGGACAAAATCACATTTTTTATCACATAACACTCTCATGCCAAATCTAGAATTATCTACAAGCTTTTCTCTCAACTTCAAACCCTAAGGCACTTCTTGGAGCAAGATCATCAATTTACAAGCTTGGGTAAGTGATTATTCTTATGGATTAATATATTATATGCATAGGAGAGTATGTAAGTCATGTTGGTCATGCTTGGAAGTGTTGAATATGGTGCTTTGTGTTTTTGGTAAAAGATGTGATATCCATGAGCTTCAAGCTTGAATTATGACTTGTGACTTTAATGAAAGAGCATGGTATGGATAAAATATGAACATGTATGGTGTGATTTTGTTATTAGACTTGTTATTTTTCTATAAGGGTAAATTGTGGGATTTTGGCCGATATGTGCTATGAGGTGTATTAAGGTAATTTGATGGATTAATTGTGATGTGGTGTGGATAAGAACGTGTAAAGGAGAAGTGTTCTGGTGAAATGTATTGAATATCATGTATTGTTCAATGTTGGGAATATTGTGGGATTTTTGGAATAATAATTTCATCAATGGTTTTGTCAAGGGGAAATGGCATGTTTAAAGGCAAACATGTAACTCATTGACGTTATATGCATTAGTACGGTAGTTGGTGGTTAATGTGAATTTCGTTATGTATTTGTATTGTAGAGTGACACATAAAGAAGGAGCGGGACTATTGTATGCACATCTAAGATTGTATATTCGTATTGAGAATACAAGGTATGTAAGGTTACTCTTTCCGTATCCTTCTGCGGCATGTAGTATTCACTTCGTTATGGTACTTACTCATTTTAGAAATGTCCTAAGGCATCTCATTTCAGGTTATCATCTATTGTTAACCATACATATGTTACTCTTGGTCTATTGTCATTCATGGATCACATAATTATGAACATGGTTCTAAGTTCCAATAATGTTATCACTACTAAAGGAAATTGTTTCAAGGAAAGTGATGACGTAAGGAGAATCTATTCATTCTTATGTCACATACTCCTCATTCTTTAGTCATTGTTGTTCATGAATTACATAATTATGGACATGCTCCAAAAGTCCCAATAATGTTGTGTTCTTAAGCTTCCAATAATGTTGTGGCTATGTGTATATATACATTAATCTCTCATAACTGATTATACCAATCTCTCATAAGAGGATAAATCTATCTCTCGCAAGTACATCTCTCAAAAGTAAGAAATAAAGTAATTCATATTTGTTGGTGGTTAATGATTGAGTATGGGTGGTAGCTTTGGGGTAAAAATGCCTAGCTCAAGCCGATCCCGAGATTGTTGGATCAGGGGGCAGTCCTAGGGGCATAAGCCTAGCTCGGACCGATCCTGACAGGGGGTAGGTCTAGAGGTAATAACCTAGCTCGAGCCAAACCTGACATGTTGGTATGGGTGGCATCTCTAGAGGCATAAGCCTAGCTCGAGCCGATCCCAATGTATATTTATTTATGGGTGGCAGCTCTAGAGGCAAAGTCCTAGCTCGAGCCGATCCCAACATAACGTTATGTTATGTCAATACCCACTGATTAGTTGGGGCCCGGGTACGTTATGATATGAGCGATGAGGAATAAACCATAAAGAGAAGAACTTAATTTAAGTAAGCTACATGGTTCCACATATGCAAATCGATGGTTTATACATAATGATTATCCTATTACATCTTGATTCTATTGATGTATTTATAAAAGTTTCATATGGCCTTACATACTCAGTACATTCTCCGTACTGACCCCTCTTGGGGGATTTACCTTATTTGCTACAGGAGCAGGTACTAGTAGACCTCCACAGTAGGTTGCAGGCCTTTTTCCGACTTTTGGTGAGCTCCAGTTGGTTCGGGGCTTTCTGAGTTACTATGTACATGTATTTTGGTATTGTATATGAGTATAGAGCGGGGTTTTGTACCGACTCTAGGTTTTTCATAGCTATGTATCTGTAGAGGCTTTGTTGACTTTTGTGGGAACAGAATGTAAGATATGTATGCTCATTTTGGTTTGATGGCCCTAACGGCCGAGTCTCTTATATGTATATAATGTTCCATGATTTCTGCACTTAGCCTCTTATGTCCTTACTAGTTTGTGATGATTCTTACGGTATGCATACGATTGGGCATGAACAAAGATTGGTTCTCTTGGGCCTTATCGACTTCGGGTGCCAGTCCGGCCAGAATGGGATTTCGGGTCGTGACAATACAATCCTTAAGGGAGAAGTCATGATTTTATACTTCGACAATCCACATATTGACCATAAATTTAACAACATCATGACACATCTTGGGCTAGTAAAATTGTTCCTCTAGGATCCCAAGGGTCTTGTCAGTTCCAAAATGACCCATCAAACCCCCGTTGTGTGCCTCTCTAACAAATAACTCTCTCTAAGAGCTTGAGGGTACACACAACCTTTTCCTTTGAACAAAAATCCATCAAACTTGGAAAAGGGTATAGATGACCTATCCCTAATCCATCGGTCCCTTTCCCATTCCTCACAATCTTTGAAGATTTGATCAAAATAGAGATCCTCTGGATACAAAGTCTTCAAACACTCAATGCCAATCAATTTAGAAGACAAAGTATTGAGCAAAATATGTTTTATTGACAAGGCATCGGCCACAACATTCTCCTTCCCGCTTTTGTATTGGATTACATAGGGGAAAATTTCTAAGAATTCAATCCATTTGGCATGTCGTTTGTTCAATTTATCTTGGGTCCTGTGGTGCTTCAAAGACTTATAGAAGGTTCGAATCACAAATTCCTTAGGCCATAAATAGTGTTGCCAATTTCCCAAAGCTCTAACCAAGGCATCCAACTCAAGATCGTACGTGGAGTAGTTCAAGGTTGCTCCTTTGAGATTTTGCTAAAGTATGCAATGGGGCTTTGGTCTTGCATTAAGATGGCTCCAATGCCTACTTTTCTAGCATCACATTCAATTTTAAACATCTTTTCAAAATTGGGCAATTGTAACAACGGTGCAGAGCTAAGCATTGTTTTCAATATTTCAAATGCCTTTGCTTGCTCGTCACCCCACTTAAAAGGTTTATCCTTTCGAATTACCTCGGTCAACGAGGAGGCTATGGTACTAAATCCCTTGATAAACCTTCTATAAAACTAGCCAATCCATGAAAACGTCTCACATCACTAATGGATTATGGAGTTGGCCAATTTCATATAGCGTCTATATTAGATTCATCCACTTTAACACCCCGGAAACTTACAACAAATCCCAAAATGACGACCTCATTAACACCAAAAGAACATTTCTCAAGATTGGCAAATGATTGTTCTTTCCTAAGCACATCAAACACACATCTCAAATAATTAACACGGTCATCTAGGGACTTTCTATAAACTAAGATGTCATCAAAGTATACCACAACAAATTTCCCTATGAACGGTTTCATCACATGGTTTTAATCTCATAAAGGTACAAGGAGCATTGGTGAGCCCAAATGGCATAACCATCCATTCATAGAGACCAAACTTGGTCTTGAAGGTGGTTTTCCATTCATCATCGGGGTTCATCCGTATTTGGTGATACCCACTCTAAAGATTAACTTTTGAAAACACACAAGAACCATTTAACTCATCTAGCATGTTATCCAATCTAGAAATAGGGTGGCGATACTTTACCGTTATCTTGTTGATCACCGATAATCAACACACACACGCCAAGTCCCATATTTCTTTGGCACCAATAATACTGGGACCATACATAGACTCATGCTCTCCTTGATATAACCTTTGTTGAGGAGTTCCTCAACTTGCCTTTGAAGCTCTGTGGTGTCCATTGGGTTACTTCGATAGGCCAATTTTTTTGGCAATTGAGAGCCCGACACAAAGTCTATTTGATGCTCAATTCCCCTAAGTAGGGGTAACCCTTTTGGAAGTTCCTTCGAGAACACATCTCCATAATCTTGTAAAACAAGAGAAATTAAATGGGGAATAGGAGAAGTAGAGTGGTCAGTGTGAAAATCATGTGCTACAAGAAGCATGGGCTCCGCCTTGTCACATTCCTTAAATAGATCCTTGTTCCTAGCCACCATCATATTTGGCTCTTCCCCTTAAACTTCATCCTTTATTCTCTTTCATTATTTTCTTCTTTATGGGGTTCCTCCTCTCCTTCCTTCTGACCTTTCTCCTTTAACTTTCTCAACTTTTGATATGCCTCAGTCACTTGGGACAGTGAAAGAGGATAAAGTGTGAAATTTTGACCATTCAACTCAAGAGAATACTGATTAGTTCTCCTATCATTCTTGGTGGAATAATCGTATTTCCATGGTATTCTGAGCAAAATGTGACATGATTGCATGGGAACTACATCACAAAGCACTTCATCTTGATAATTCCCAATCCTAAACCAGATTATAACTTTGCTAGTCACTTTCAATTATCCACACCCATTCAAGCATTGGAGCTTGTATGGTGAGGTATGTGTGGTAGTGGGCAACTTCAAGAAGTTAACCATGGTAGCACTAGCAACATTAGCACAACTCCCGCTATCAATGACCAATGAGTACACATTCTCCTTGATAAGACATTTAGAGTGAAATAAATTCTCTTTTTGACTCGGGTCATCAAATGTCTTGCTAATCATTACCCGTCTTACCACATAGTTTGGTACCCCAAACTCTCCATCTTGAGGCCAAGTATTCTCATCACCTTCTTCTACTTGCCCATCTTCCTCAACCATCTCTTCTTCTTCTCTCCCTCATTACCCTCTTCTAACCCCACCTCTTCTCCAAGGTAATACAACATTCCTTCCCTAAGGATCACATTTCTTTAATTAGGACATTCACTTGCCTTGTGTACCCAACCTTGACATTTAAAACGTTAGAACCCTTTATAATTAGGAGTTGGATACTTGTTACCTTCATTCCTTGGTGTGTACTTTGGATTAGTCTTCTCTATGGGCTTCTTTTCATAGGGCTTGGTGACGTCCTTATTCTTGTTCCAACGCAATGATGGTTGAGCTACTTCTCTGTTCTTACCCCAAGAATTAGTGAATGAGTACCCTTTGGATTTGAATGATGACCTTTCCTTGAGATCCCTCTTAACATCTAATGCTACTTGAAAGATGTCTTCAATGGTAGCAAACCTATGGCAAGTCATTAAAGAGGCAATCTCCTTGTTCAAGCCAACCTTAAAGCAGATGACGACATGTTCCATATTCTCATGATGCTCAAACTTTAAGATCAATTGTTGGAATTCGTCATAATAGTTCAAGAGACTCTTGTTCCCTTGCCTAAGATTGTACAACTTGGCAATTAACTTATGTCTATACCTTTTCGGCATGTATTTTTTTCTCATGAGGCCTTTCAAAGAATTCCATGGTGGTGGTTGTCCCTCGTTTAGAACTTGTTAAAATCTCTTGGCATACTCCCACCATGTAATAGCAAACCGTTCAAATTGGGCTATGGCATAGCAACTCTTCTTTACCTCGATGAGATCATTTACTTGAAAGATCCTTTCACACGTGGACTCCTATATAAGATATGCCTCAGGATCACTCTCTCCCTTGAAAGATATAAGACTAGTCTTGATTGAATTGATCCCAACATCTCGACCTCCATTGCCACCTTGGTTCTCATTATAATTCCATTGGTTTTCACCTTAGGGACGATTTCCTAAGTTTCCTCTCCCATATGGCACCGGACCAAATCTCCCTCCTTGACCTCGATGTCTTCGTTGAGACATTGGTCTATTTCGTATGTACTCCACAAACATAGCCACTTTATCATGCTCCTCAAACTCAACTTTAGGTTCCTCTCCTTCTACTCCTTCGACTTGGATGGGTTGGTTTTGGTTTTGGTTATGTGGCATATAGAGTGGTGGATTTTGGTTTTGGTAGAGGTTGAGGTTGACCTTGAGCTTAGGGAATTTGGTTTTGTGGTTCTTATTAGTTGACTTGGTTAAATTATGGTTGGAGTGGACGAACGGGATTACAGTTATGTGGATAAGTGGTGGTTTGGGTAATAGGATCTTGTGTGTGAGTTGGTGGGTTGAACATTTGGTGGATGGTTCCCGGAGAGATGGTAGCGGATGTGTTTTGAGAAGGTACGCTAGAGGAGGCATGGTAGCTTTGGGGAGTGGAGTGGGTGGAGTTCAAATTACCTTCCATGTTAACCATCCTTCCATCCAATCCCGACACTTGACTTTGAATCTCATTCACATCTTGTTTCACACTCAAGATGGCTATCATTAAGGCCTCCATGTTTATCTCACCCGAAGAACTTGAAGTGTCATCTCCCGGAGCCATAGTACCTACTAAAAGAGACACTAAACACAAACAACAAACAAGTTAGCATTAAGAAATAACCTCACAAACTCTACACACCTTTTTATGTCTCACAATTGGATCTGCGAATGTTGAATGATGGCTTATACTCTGATGGTAGTTGAGGTGTAGATTGCTACTCTTGTACGGAATAGATTCTTGATTGAAGGACTCAAGGAAATTACTTATAGATTTGAGCCAAGAAGTTACGAAAAAAATGAAAAGAGAAAAATCACACAAAGAAGTGGGACGAACAAAGAAACGAACTCAAGAACTAATTCCCAACTAAGTAGGTTGATTACTAGTTGTTAATTAGTGTTAGTATCAAGTAAATATGATTAAGAATCAAATAAATAAAACTAGGAATCTAAAATGATCTTACGAAAACTTTCTCAAGTTGACTGACTTGGTGACTGACCTTCGCATTGGCTGTCACATCTTAACCATAAAGTAGGTTGAGTTGGGTCTTGGTGAAGGTCTTGTTGACTGACCGTCAGCGTTGTGACTAACCATCACCTTGGCCATCAAGTTCTTCAAGACAGAATTCTAGTGGTCCCTTGTACTTTCTATGGAATATTCTTTGGCACAAACAATTACAACTCCTTTTTCTTTTCACCTTTTGGATCAAACCCTTACTTTTTGAACCTTCTTCTTCAACAAGACTGGAATACTATGAAGAACTTCAAGAACATACAAATTTTGACCCTTAAGCAAACGAACTCGAAATTTGATGAAATTCGAAACCCAAGCTCCCTTCGATCTTCCGAACGCAACCCAAGCAATTTCAAAGCCAAAAACTCAACCAAACTTTTCAGATTTAAGAACTCATTTCTAATTTTCTTCAAACTTAAGCTTCAACAATGGTAGAACACTTAAATCTTGTCTGATTAAGCTCAAATTTTAGATAACGACTCAAATAGTACTAGATAACAAGATTATAGTACTAGAAACTCAAGAAAAATCAAAAATCAAAAAATCAAAATTTCAAAAACACCCAAAAACGTGAATGACTCTATTTTTGTGATTTTCGAGATAACAAACCCAATACTAGAATTGTGGGAATGATTCTAAGCTTGGCTCTAATACCAAATGATACAAGCCTAATTATGGAATCGAGAATTTAACTAAGAAAATGAAGAAACTAAACAATAGATGAAAGGATAGATAGGTTGACACAAAGAAGATAAAAAATAATGGAAAAAAAGAGTATATTAAACTCCAAAACCCCGATGACAACTTTCGACGAGCACCTAACCTCTTATGTGGACCAAGAGAGCATCTAGACTCCCTCGAAACCCCCGTTTCTAAGCAAACATTCAACAAAATATTCACCAAACTCTCTCACTAGAGTAGTGTTCATCAATAATCAAAAGATAACTAACTAAAATAAAACTATAGCTTAACTATTTATAGTGTCATTACAAAGGGCCAAAAGTGACCTTAACATAAAAGAAGAGAAGCCCACAAAAGTGGGTCTGCCTTGTTCTGACGGCCACATTGATTGCCAGTCACAAAGGTGACGGAACACCACCCTTCTCATTGCTGCTATGCAGTGCGGGGGTGTTCTTGGTTCCCCCTTGACGGCCTCCTTGGCAGGCCGTCAATCCCTTGACAGGCAGTCACCCTGTCCATCACCACCAACTAGTTTGTGGTCTTCAAGGTCCTTCTTTTGTGGTTCAAGTGCTTGGTAAAACTCGGTCTTCAATACATGAAATCCCTTGGATGGCATCAACACAAACTCTAATACCTCCTTTTTCATAAATAAGGTTTGTGTTCTTTAAAGTTCTTGTGCTTGGCTCCTTGTGAATAGTTTTGAGGGAATTTGACTTGTATCATTTTGTGAGATGTATTCCACATTCCAACCCCATCATTTACCTACACCATGTAACAAACGTTGTTCAAAACAACAAAAAGTAAAACTTGGGTCGCCTCTCAAGAAGTGCCTTAGCTATAGTCGTGGCACGACGTCTTCTCTATCAATCAAACATCTTTGAAGCAGAGTGCTCCCCAACTTTAGCAACTCCAGGGCCGGGCCACCAATATAGATATGCTTAAAATAGTGGCCATTCATCGTGAACCTTATCCTCTTATGATCCTCCAACTCAATTGCACCACTAGGATAAGCATTCACCACTTTGAAAGGGCTCGACCATTTGGACTTGAGTTTGCCAGCAAAGAGTTTCAAACTTGAGTTAAAAAGTAACACTTCATCCCCAGTTTGAAACTCCCTCTTTAATATCTTGGCGTGCTGCCATCTATTCATTCGCTCTTTGTATAAAGCATAGCTTTCATACGCCCGAAGGCAAAATTTCTCCAATTCTTCCAATTGCTCCACTCTAGACTTAGAAACTTCCCCCCAATCCATGTTTAGCTTCTTCAAAGCCCAAAGAGCACAATGTTTTAGTTTAACCGGTAGGTGACAGGCGTTCCCAAAAATAAGTTAATAGGGAGACATTCCAATTTGTTTTTTAAAAGATGTACGGTATGCCCAAAGAGCGTCATCCAATTGTCTCGCCTAATTATTTTGACCCACATTGATGGTTTTTTATCCAAGATTGCTTTAATCTCCCTATTTGATACTTTCACTTGACCCCTCATTTAAAGGTGGTACGGGGTAGCAACTTTATGCTTGACTCCATATTTTTCAAGCAATGCACCAAACACTCTATTGGAAAACTGAGAGCCATCATCACTAATGATAGATCGGGGAGTCCCAAACCTTATAAAGATATGCTTCCTCAAGAAAAATGTGATGCTTTTGATGCTCTCATTATTTGTAAATGCAATTGCCTCCACCCACTTCAATACATAATCAACGGCCACCAAAATATACTTATTCACATATAAGCTTACAAAGGGTCCCATGAAACCAATGCCCCGCACATCAAACAATTTAACTTCAAGATTAGGCTTCAAGGGAATTTGTGCCTCCTTGATATGCCTCCTTACATTTGACATTGTACACAAGATAGAACCAACTCATGAGCATCCCGATGAAGTGTAGGCCAATAAAAACCACTTTGAATAACTTTCATGGCCGTCCTTACACCACCATGGTGACCACCAAATTGAGAAGAGTGGCAAGCCTCAAGAATGGGTTGCATTTTCAATTACACGACACACCTACGGATCACTCCATCCATGTATTCCCTAAATAAATAGGGTTCATCTCAATAATATGTCTTCACATCAAGGAAGAAATGCTTTTTTTGATAATGATTCATATCTTTGGGGAGTTAACCACACTCCACATGGTTTGTCTAGTCCGCATACCATAGTTCAACACCCCCGAAAAAGTCATGACAAGCTCATTGGAAAAGGCCTCATCAATGTCAATTTTGCCAAACTTCTCATTATTAGATTCAAGGCGGGATAGATGATCCGCCACTAGGTTCTCTAACCTTTCTATCTTTGACTTCAAAGTTGAATTCTTGAAGTAACAATATCCACCGGATAAACCATGTTTTAGCTTCCTTCTAGGCTATTAAATACCGAATAGCGACATGGTCAGTATGCACATTAACTTTGGTGTCCAACAAGTAAGCACGAAACTTTTCAAAAGCATATACTATGGTTAGCAACTCTTTCTTCATAACCGTGTAGTTTATTTGCACATAATTCAAGGACTTACATGCATAATATAGCGGGTGAAAGAGCTTGTTTTTCTTTTTGCCAAGAACCGCACCCAATGTCAATCCGCTTGCATCACACATAAGCTCAAAGGGAAGTGAACAATTTGGGGCCACAATAACTGGAGTTGTTGCTAGCTTCTCTTTGAGGCAATTAAATGCCCTCACACAATCTCCATCAAACTCAAACTTGGCTTCCTTTTCAAGAAGCTTACACACCGGATGGGCTATCTTTGAAAAATCTTTAATGAATCATCGATAGAAGCCAGCATGCCCTAAAAAGCTTTGCACACCCTTAACGGAGATTAGAGGAGGCAACTTGACAATTACTTTGACTTTGACTTAGTCAACTTGAATGCATTGCCCCGATATCTTATGCCTAAGTATAATTCCTTTCTTCACCATGAAATGGCATTTTTTCAATTTAGAACGAGGTTTGCTTCAACACACCTTTGGAGAACTTTGCCCAAGTGCTCAAGACAGACTTCAAATGTATCACCTACTAACAAAAAGTCATCCATAAAGACTTTCATTGTGTATACTAAGATATTCAAAAATATTGACAACATGCACCTTTGGAAGGTGGCGGGAGCATTATGATAAGTGGTGAGTTTGCCATTTATTTGTATCTCTTTTCTTATGATTTTATGTTGTTAATCTTTAGTATGAGGTTAATTCTTGTTTGAATGGTGTTTATTTCAGGTATTTTGAGGTTTCAAAATAATTTTGATGAAAAGAAGTTAAAAGGAGGCAAAATGAAGCTAAATTGAAGAAAACAAATCTGGCAGCACAATTGTGCTTTGCGAATGTGGAGCCCCATATACGAATGAGAAGGTCAAAGTCAACAGACCTTTGAGAACACGACCAACTAACCGCAAACACAAAAGTCAAAATTCACTAAATGTCGTGAACATGGCGCTTTGACCGCAAATACATAAAATAAAGTGCCAAACGTCAGGGGCAGATCTGGAAATTTACATTTTCAACCCCAATCCATATAAAACTCGATCCCCAACTATTCCGAGACTATCTTTGGCATATCTCTCAACCTTGGAGGCTAGGGTTCTTGACCCAACACCCTTGGATTTGAAGATTGGAAGCTTTGTAGTGATAATTTCTCAATCTGTTCTTTATTTCCTTACTTTGTATTGAATATTTGGGTGTAGTTAAATTCATACTTGGATATTGCAGTTAGAGATAATGCAATGTTTATGTTTTGAATTTTGATTTTGATTTTATCTTATGCTCTTATATTGATTGAATACTCTTGATTTATAAATAGGTTTTGCTTGTTTAAATTAATCTAATGCTTTATCGATCCCTACTTTAGTTGAGCTTGAAAGAGGAGATTAGAGTGTGAATTTCCAGTCTACTTCAATTAATGCTTGAAAAAGGTAACTGAGGTTGGGAAAGATTAATTTAGCATGATTTGAGACGTATGACCCATCTAATGGATTTGATACTAGACATGATAAAATCTTAGTGCAGCCATAGATTGAAACTATTTGTGTTGGCACTTGGCTAATATTTGACAGAATTTAGTCAAGAAATATTCGCCATTTGGTAGACAAACGTGGCGGATGATTGAGGTTCCAAGACTAATTTGCTAATCCGTAATTAATTCATGAGTAATTAGTTAAATACAATGGATCGTTGATAGAATTGATTCTCCGTTATTATTTTTCTTGTCTTCCCTCATTTGTGAAAGTCATTGATCAAATTGTTCATGTTATAATTGTTGACACCCAATTTTGACCTGCCTATATCCAGTTCGGGCTGCTATTTGACTAATTAATGTCTTTTAGATCTTTTTCAAATATTAAATTCATTTATATAATTATTTATACAATTGAAAAATTAGTCACACATTTTTACTATTCTTGACATATCTTAAGTTCAAAATTTACCAGTATATTATCTATTATCGTTATTAATTTCATACATAATTTGCATATATATATACTTTCGTTAAATAACGTTTATTTAAAACGTAACTTTTCACAATGTTCATACTTTATTTATAATCCATTTTAAAATAACATTTTTTTGATTTAATATTATTACTAATTATTTCACCATTATTTATTTGTTGCATTATATATATGGTATTGTATTTATCAAATAGCAGTCTAATTATATTTGATTTTTCCCAATCTATTTAATTTCTTGCCATTTTATAATCAATTGATGTCAATTTTAGCCTAATTCAAATCCAATTTTGGCTCAATTTTAATCCCCAATTTATTTCAGTTAAACCCATTTGATTGACCCAATAACCCGATCCATCTCAGATTTAAATCACATCAGTCCATCAATTTAATCGTACGGTCCAGATTTAATCCTAATTAATTTCCTTTTAACTAAGCTAACACCCCAAACCCTCAACCATTTTTACTCCCTCCAAACTGTTGCCCTTATACTCTTTCCACTCTCCCTTCTACCTTGTACCACCACTGCACCGCCTCCGGCCACCTTTGGCTGTGAACCCACCACCAGCCACCCTTCATCCCTCGTCTACTCCCCTCTTCAGCTTCATCTTCCCTAGCTCCGACTGATGGAAACCACCACCATCGTTATCGCCCCTCTCTCCTCTTCTCCACCGCATCACCACCAACATCAGCCCAACTCTTGGCCGGTAACATTGTTATGCCAGTTTCGTCTTTCTCTCCTCTTCTTCTCTCTTTCCCTCTATTTAAAAACCCAAAAATCCTAAAAGGTCCATTCTTTCTCCGTTGAACTTTGAGATCCTCTGGCGAGGCGAGCTCTGGTATAGAGCATCGAGGCCCCCCCATGAGCGATATCATAGTATTTTAAGACAAAGAGGAAATCGTCTACCTTCGTCTTTCACCTTATCTCAAGGTTTTGATCTTAGGACAAATTTTTATGAATCTGTAACTGGTATGATTTCCTTTGTACTCGTTTGTTATTTCCCGATTAGTTTGTCAATTTGCTCATTAATTGAGTTCATAAATTGGAACTTTTGTTTATAAGTAATTTAGACATACAACTTGTCCACTCGACTGATGTCGGTTATGATTTTACCGTTATGTTTAATCTTTGGTTAAGGATTCTATATACATGCTCTCTCTTTATTTGGAATACATGCCTACATGAGTTTAAAAAAAATCTCGAACTCATTGCATATATTATGGTTTTGCTTACCTTTATTGGCCTGTTATATCTTCAACCCCAAATTGGAACCAAATAATTATAGTCAATAGGCTTTCCTTTCTAATATTATTCCATGACAAGCTCTGTATCCTATTTATGGTAAGTAAATTTGTGTAATTCCTTGATTTATTCTAATTGATGATTGACATCTTCCCTTAGTTAAACAATCAGCTTGAGTACTTGTTTATTTTTGGTAAGTTTTGATTTCTCTTCACCTAATTGATTGAACCTACGGATTTGGCTGATTTGTGGTTATCTTCATTCCTTCTACTATGCTTTGTTAACTGGGTCTGGATACTAAATAAGCAGCCCTCTCTTCTTCTCTTTAAACACTGGAAGTTCCTTACACTTTGAGTTCTTGACATCTCTCTGGACCACTGCCCTCTCTAACATCTTCTCTATTCACGCTTTCTATCATCGTCCTCCTCTCTACTTATAAATTTAGAAGCTCTTATATTGCGTTAGCCAAGGAGTGGGTTTCCTGAACTTCTTACTACTCATTGACTGCTAACCGGTTAGTTTTTATCGAAGTATTTTCCATTTCTTATGTGGTAGTTTGTGTAGTTCTGCTTTCTGCATTTAGCTTAATAAATGATTAGATGTCTTGAATGCATTAAGTATTCTGTGGAAAGTGAGCGAATAGGTATGTCTCTTGACTCGTATGTGTTTCCATTTTTGTTACTAGTTATGAATAAGGATTACGGCCACAAAAATCAACTTGTTTATTTATTCGGAAAGCTTTTGGAATTCTCTCTGTTTTTCTAGATTCGATTTCACTAAAGTGTATTGGACATATCTTATGAATGTTTAGATGTCATGTCTATAGGGTTAACACCTCATTTGTTTATAAAATGTTAGACTTTTCTATTTTTTTATTTTTATCTTTTTGAAAATAATAGTAGTTGGTGCTCTTATGTTTGAAGTGAACTGGTTCAAGTCTCTTTATGTGTTAAGTGATTTTAAAATTTGTCTTCTACATGCAAGCATTTGGCAATGTGTTGTATTCCAGTTTGACACATGATGCTTTGGACTAATTAAGATCAAGTGGAGATGCAAAATCTTAACATGTATGCACTATTTCTTTTGTATTTTCCTGCACATTGCAATGTATGTCTCGGTGTGTATATGTTGCTGATGTTAATAGGAGTTTGAACCTGTGTAGTGATCTGGTTTGAAGAGCTAGCCTGGGTTTGGGCTTTGGAGGCAGACATGGCTATTGCGCCTATGATGCTCCATTATGATTTTGCTTTTGTTGTATTTTTAATAGTGTAATATCTGTAATAAACACTGTTAACATAATTTATGTAATAATAATTAATGGGCTACTTGGGGAATGGAAAATTATGTGCTATATGTTTCCTTCCAAATTATTAATTCTGGGATTCTTACTATTTTATTTATTTAGATTCAAAGGTTTTAAAACAAATCCAGTTGTTTAAATCAATTTTCATCAAAGTCATTGTTTGGTTCCATTTTTCATAATTTGGACTAGACTTGACATTTTACTTCCAATTATATAAATACTCTCTCCCAACATGTAGTTAGCGGGAGAGTAAAAGGAATTACGAGGTCTAATTTTCAAGTTTTAAATTAAGTCGGCGCATCCTCAGGAGTATCACCTACTTAAAAAGGGGATTATGTGTATTTATACGTAGATATTTTATGTGCTTATTTTCAAAGATTCAAATCTTTTCACTTGTTTCAAAAAAAAAAAAACAATACTATTCTTTAAGCTTAAGACCGACCTCCAATCAAAATTGTTGCTAAGGTGGAATAGCATGATTAATAATATCATTGCATCATCCCTATAAAAGCAACAAACATTTTTTTTAAAAAACCTTTTATTCAAATTGAAATGTTTACTTCATTAACTTAATTTTATAGTATTATGTTTTGTTATTCCTTTATTTATTTTGGATAGTTTAGTTTAATTTAAGTTAATAGTTAATATTTTCTTTATATATTTGTATCATTTCTATCTCCTCGATTATCTAAAATTATTATTTGTTGACTTACATTTCTTTCTAGGATAAGTGATTTGTTGTTTAATCACTTTTTCGTATTAATTAGGTAAAACTGAGTTTTTGCTAAATTTATTTCTTTGTTCATAAATAATGGATTTATCACCTAGTTATTTAAATTGGTATATTAAGTTATAATCAAATCTAGTTTTCACTTAGTTTAAATAATAATAATCAAGCTTGCATGTTTTAATCATTTATCACCTAGATTTATGTCAAAAACTAGTTCATTAAGATAAGAGATTTTTGTAACTAGTCACCTAGTCATTTAAACTTAAATTAATTAAGATTTAATCAAGTTTACATATTCGCCTTTTCAATTTGTCATAATTTAGCATGCCTTATTCTTTCGCACGCGATTTTATTTTAATAATTAGTTTCCTGTTTAATTTAGTCACTCTTTGATTTATAAGTTTATCACATAGTCATTTCTAGTTTTTAGTAAAAACAAATAGACTCTTTGCTTATCACATAAAATCCCCCACATAATATATGAATTCGATCGGGAACCACATTAGTGGACCTCGAAAGGTGCTTAACACCTTCCTTTTGAGGTAACTTGAACCCTTACCCAAATTTCTAGTGACGTAGATTAATAATTAATAATCATAATTAGTTTAGAATGGTGCCCTAACGCACCTTAATTCATTAGGTGGCGCCAGACTCTTCTCTTTTAATCATCCTAAAAGAGTTGTCACGTCGAATTCTACTTTTGGCGAGAAAAATGGAGCTCGACAATAATTGGTTCTATCCTTGTTACGTTTTTATATTGAAAAACTCCAAAACACTTGTATCCTTTGTTTGTATTATAGTAAGTTACTTTTATTCCTTATTTTTTTTATCGCTAGTCACATTGTTCCTCGTGGGATCGACCCCGACTCTATAGTTGGGTAAATATATTGCTAATGACCACTTATATCCTTTCTAGGGTGTAATTGAGTGTTATCAAAAATAGCGCCATTATCGGGGAGAAATTTGGCGTATTGAGTTATTTTGGAATTTGAGCTTACCTGCTTTGATTCAAACTTGTGAATATTTGTTTGCGATTTTCTTTTATTTCTTGTGTTAGTTAGATTTTTATTTTGTTATACTTGTTACTATAACATCATGGAATGAAAATGAGTTTGGTGGTTGCAAATCTTATGTTGATGACCATGTCTACATTGTGGAGGACCCCCCCCACCCACCCACCCACTTTTGGCAAGATTATGAAAATGCCCCTGGAAAGGTGTGTGCACCATCTCGATGTTATAGGGAGTATGATTGTTACTTGTGTGGTGATCGAGATGGACATTGGAGTGATTGTCCCAATTATTGTGTCCCCTAGTTATGCTAACAGAAATGCTAGTTATTCTTTTGAGTTTGATAGAGATCATGATGTGGCAAAGAAAGAGCAACGTGTCGGACACAAAGGTATTGAAGCAATGCTTCAAACCATCTTAGACCAAGTGACTAACGTGAGTGAGGATATACATCTCTTGCACCAATCCTTGGTAGCATTTGGAAAGAATGTAAAAAAATAAGAAGACGCTTGTGAGGATGTTAATCTCTCAAGTACCATGAATTTGCCTAATCTTCAAAATGAAGTTGCCGAGGAAGAGATTTCAAGCTATGTGGTTGAACCAAAAATGTACAATGACCTTAATGAAAATTGTCAAAGTGAAGTGGCTCAAATTCAAGAAGAAGAATAAAATTGTGATGAAGAAATCTAGAATTCTCCAAGGAAACAAGTTGAGGAGATGTTGAAAAGCATAATGGAGAAGAGTGAAAAATGCGGAAAAGACTTGGCCAAATGGTGGGACCTAATCCAACATGGTGATGATGAAGTTTACCAAAACATTGATTTTTACAAGCGGTGATTGAGTCCCAAAATGAAGAAAAACTTGACAAAGATGAAATTGTGAGCCAAGAGTGGATATTGAATCAAGCTCAACAACTTCAAGTCAATAAGGAACAACGTGATAGTATTTTCCTAATGATGGACGAATCCCTCAAAGTGCATGTTGAGCGATGTCAGTGGTAATTCAAATTAAAATGGCTACTCAAAAATTGGAAATCTAATTGAATGCAAAAATTGAGGCATGTGATGTTCAAAGTCAAATGGTCATGGAAAATTATGATGAAATGGTTTTCAATGAAGATGTGGTCAACTGAGCTAAAAATATGCAAGATGCTGAAATTGATGAAATGATACTAGAGTTGCAAGAAAAAGCCAATCAAATCCTTTGTGAAGACTCTAGTTCATTTTGGGGTGAGAATGTCAAGAAAAATTCAAATTTAAAAATGGAGAGGCTTAGGCCTTATTCTAACCATTTTTCGACGTTGTACTTGGTTGATGAGATGCAAATAGAAATAACCAGTCAAATGGAGAATTTTGGAGATGAGGAACAATGTTCCTGCATTTTAAAATTTTTCATACCAAGAGGGCAAAATGACGTTCCTCACTTGAAGGCCAATAAGTGAAAAATGTGATGTTTAACAAGTGACCTATTGATCTTCTCACCAATGCCCAATGAGCCTAAACGAAATTTTGACATGAAGTTAAGTAAAAAATTCAAGACTTCCAAATAGAGAGATAGAGTTAGTCTCATTACTTCCTTACATTGATCTCACGAGCTTCATCGAAATCTTGATGTGAAGTTAGGTCGAAGGTTCAAATCTTCAAAGTGGAGAGATAAATGGTAAGGTTGCTTGCGTCGTGCCACGACATCAAATTAAGCTCTTGATGGGAGGCAACCCATCGTTCTTAAAAATTTTGAATTACTTTTGGAATTTTAATTTTTAGAATATCTTAGGATTTTATTTTTGACTAATTCACAAAATTTTAAAGTTTTTGGAAGTGATTTGAATAGGTTTAGATGCAAAAATTTGATTGGAATAAAGTTCGGGGTTATACTACCTTGAAAATGGGACTTAGAGCACTTTTTAGGAGAGTTTGGATCGCCAAAGTTGATGGCGTATCACAAAAGTGCAAGGGTTTATCGCCAAAGATGGAAGAAACTGCCACGGTCCGGTAGTGTATGCCTTCTTCGCAAATGCGAGAGTCAATGTTCAAACACCTTTGCGAAAACAATCAACCAACTACTAATGTGAGGGTCAATATTCAAACATTTCCTCGAATGCGACCAACCGACTGTGAACGCAAGTAACTTAATCGATATCAGGTAATATTAAAGGCCAAAATTAAAAACTGAAGCATACATTTTGAAATTCCATCGAGGCTAACCAATTCCCAAATCCAAATACTCGTTTCACTCTCTGAAGTCTTCAATTTCATAGCATCTTCCAATCATAAGTCGTCAAGGTATGTTTCCTTACTCATTCTTATTGTATTTCTCTTTATGCTTGAGAAGAGAAAAAAGTATGTTGTTCATAGTTTAGGGTTCAATTTGAATGTTTAAAATTTGTGATTTGTGTGGATTAAATTGTGTTTGTTGGAAATTTTGGTTAGAGAATGAAGAGTAGTGTCAAGTTTTGGGGTTGATTGAGGTCAAAAATGGCTGCAAGAAATCAATTAATGTGTATTCCCCATAAGTTTTTGTCAAAATGCCTTTGAGAAACCTGGGCTAGGCGAAGAAGATATTCTTTGCAAAAGCAATCCTTTGACTGTGAGTGGGAAGAACAACATTTTCTCTGGAAAATTTTTAATCCTTCACGAACATGGTCTCTAGATTGCAAATGCGAACAACAGTTTCTTTTGCCTTCACAAATGCGGTCTCTGAACTGTGAATGCAAAGAGGAATTTTGTTTACCTTTGCAAATGCGGTCAACAAGACGCGAACGCAAAGGCAAAAATCTAGCAGTCCCCAAAGCAGCAGCTTCACACAGCTCAGCCAGAGATCTTTTTCACCCATTTCTTTGGCTTAAATACTTCCTAATACATTGTTTTAAGTGTCCATAAAAACTTTTAACATGTTGGCTTATTTTGTAGGTGTTTGTGGGCATAAAATGGCTTCTAATGACATGGAAATTAAGCATGAAATTGCCTCGGAGGTTGACGATGAAGAATATTTGATCATGATAGGTTCTTGTCCATATCTTATGAGCAAAAATATGATGAACTCTTATCGAGAACAGTTTCCTTTTCCACATGGAGAAAGTTGAAGTAAGATACTGAATTTCTATGGGAGGTTGGTGGAGAGTAAGTAAATTTGCTTTACTGATGAACTAATGATGGCTAACCACACCATGGTTACAGAGTTCTATGCCAATGCCACAAAAATTGACTTTGGAGGTGCCTTGGTTACTAACTTTAGGAGTGTGAAAGTTAACTTCAGCCTGAAGAAAATAAATGAAGTTTATGACCTTCCTAATGCAGACAATCAAGTTTATAAAGACAAAGCAATAGCGAACGGGAATCAGTGGTTGGTTGATAAGTTGCATGATGGGGTAACTTTGGATTAGTTGATTCGCATGACTTCACAACAGAAGCCAATACATGACTTTCTATTATATATGCTAGAGTCATACCCTCTACTCATGACACGAATATGACATCGGAGAGAGCATTGATGATTGTAACAATCATGGACCGTATTGATGTGAATGTGGGGCAACATATTGCCCACTATATTGAAGAAGCAACAAATGGGAGGTCCAGAAGTCTATTTTTCCCATGATTGATCACTCGACTATGCTATGATTCTAGAGTTTTGAAGCGCCAACTGATGTTGAGAGGGGTCCGGTTATACCAGTCTCTCCATTTAAGACTAGAGGGCCAAAGGACAAAAGAAAACAGAGAAAAATTTATATCGAGTCCTCTTCATTTGGGCAGCTCACAGAGTCTACCTCCAGGACCACAGATTCTTCTACAGTTGTTGTTGGGACACAGGAGTCCATGGGACTACTCCATTTTGTCCCCTATCTCATGTGCCACCTTTCTAGTCAGATTTATGGTGTGAGTGTATATGTCCAGCAGCTGATAGCTGGCCTTCCTATTGGCTCACCTGGGGCTAGCACTACTAAGGCTTCCCCACCCACAGGCACTGGTTCTCCACCTTCCCGTGCAAAGGTTTTCTCCTACCAAAATCCATGAGCAACATGTTGGAGCAAACAAGTCACATGCAAGGCAAGATAGAAAATCGACAAAGAAAGTTCAAGGACCATGAGAAGAACAAGACCAAGTTCTTAAACAAGATGATGAGCAAGTTAAGGTTATTTTGTGGATTGAGTGCTTCAGATCATGATGAGGATGCTCAGCTAAAATTCTCCTCCACCTCTGGTTTAGATTAACATGCTTCAGGGAACCCCTCAACGATTTTGGTGACCTCTTTATTATATTATTTTGATATCATGCTATGAGGACACTACACTATTTCAGTTGGGGTGCTATACTCTATTTTGATGCGTGATTTGTGCCCTTGTCGAGCTTGACTTATTTAGTTTGTATTTTATGGTCAGGCTCGATAATTATTTTATGCTTTATTGTGTGCCCTCGCTGGGTTTGACATTGATTGTACCCTTGTCAGGCTTTTCTTTATGATTATGGAGATTGTGCGCCCTTGTTGGGCTTGCTTTTGATTGATGATTTTGTTGGATTAGTCATTTTTATTTGTTTTTTATTTTTAGCCTAGCTTCTTGTAACTTTTTCTTTTGTAGTAATTTTAAGGAACCATTCTCGATGATAGATTAAGTGACGACTTTCTTAAGGGAAATAGTCACTTTGTTAGGTGTTGGTGTCATTTATGCAGGGGAAGTCTGAGTACCCATAGCCATTGTGAATTGGAGTTGTGGTTGTTGTCATGGTGAAGTTCGAGTAACCAATTGCTATGGTGAAGTCTGAGTAGCCGTTGGAGTATTACCTTTTTTGGAGTAAAAATGTGGGATTGTGGCTTGTTTGGTACTAATAGAGTTAGTATTGCATTGTGAAGTGTTAAAATGAGCATACCCCTCTAAAATTTTTGTGAAAACAAGTGCATGGAAGTGAATGATATTTGTGACAACACTTTAACTCTTTTTGTGACTCCTCACTCATTAGGTGGTGATAATGTGGATTGGAAAATGACTCCTTTTGTCCTTGTTTAGGAAATGAAATTGAACCTCCTTGAATAGTTTGCATGCCATGTGTGGTGAGTTTTTATTGAATAATTCTTGTGCTTAATTGTGTCATCTAGAACTTTTTCGGTTGGTCTTTCAATGCTAGTCTTGACTGTGTTGGTTGGAGAAATGATCTTAGACCTTCTTTGTAATTTTTGGATAGCCTTAAAATCCCACCTGTGCATAAAATATGTCTCTATTTACCCCATTTGAGCTTAATGTCCTTATTTGGGAACCACATTATAAGCCTTGAACCTTTTTGAAACTTTCCCTCTTTTAAACCCCACCCTCCTTGAACTTGAAAGTTTTAACTTGAGGCTAAAAGCATAAGTTAGGGGTGATGAAACTTGGAAGAGGTGATCATGCATCGTGATTTTGTAAGTGAGTGCCTTAAGAATAAATGAATGATTGAATAAAAAGAAAAGAAAAAGAGAAAAGAGAAAATGAGAAAACAAAATAAAAAGAGAAAGTTGTCAACAAGTGGGTGAACTAGAATGAAAAGGAAAGGTGCTTTGTATTGTATGGAAATGAAGAGGTAAATGATCTAAGTTTGAATTGTAAAGTGTTGTGTAGAGTTCAAGGAGGGTGTAGTCACTAGTTACCCCATTTGAGGTTAATGTCCTCACTTGGGCAACCACATTACAAGCCTTGAACCTTTTTGAAACTTTTTCACTTTTGAATCCTATCCTCCTTGAACTTGAAAATTCCAACTTGATGCTAAAATTCTAAGTTAGGGGTGGTGGAACTTGGAAGAGGTGATCATGCGTCGTGATTTTGTAAGAGATTGCCTTAAGAATAAATCAGTGATTGAATAAAAAGAAAAGAAAAAAAAAAGAGAAAATGAAAAAAGAAAAGAAAAAGAATGTTGATGAAAAAAAGTGGAAATGAGGAAAATGGAGCTAAATTAAAGATAACAAATCTAGCAGTATAATTTTTCTTAGCGAACGTGGAGCCCCAGCTGCGAACACGAAGGTCAAAGTCAACAGACCTTCGCGAATCTGGCAAACTGACAACGAACGTGAAAGTCAGTATTCATTAAATGTCGTGAACACGACGCTTTGACCGTGAACGTGCAAAAGAAAGGTGCCAGGCATCAGGGGTAGTTCTGGAAATTCATGTTTTCAACCCCAATCCATATAAAACTCGATCCCCAGTTATTTCAAGACTATCTTTGGCATATTTCTCAACCTTGGAGGTTAGAGTTCTTGATCCAACACCCTTGGATTTGAATATTGGAAGCTTTGTAGTGACAAATTCTCAATCCTTTCTTTATTTTATTTCTTTGTATTAAATATTTAGGTGTAGTTAAATTCATACTTGGATATTGTATTAGAGATATGCGATTTTTATGTTTGAATTTGAGTTTTGATTTTATCTTATGCTTTTGTGTTGATTGAATACTCCTGATTTATATATGGGTTTGCTTGTTTAAATTTATCTCATGCTTTATCAATTCCTACTTTAGTTGAGTTAGAATAAGGCGATTAAAGTGGGAATTACCCATCTACTTCGATTAATGCTTTAAATAGCTAATTAAGGTTGAGAAAGATTAATTTAGCATGATTTGGGACGTATGACCCATCTAATGAATTTGATACTAGACATGGTAAAATTCTAGTGCAGTCTTAGATTGGAACTATTTGTGTTGGCACTTGGCTAATATTTAATAGAATTTAACCAAGAAATATTTGTCATTCGTTCGACAGACATGGCGGGTGCTTGAGGTTTCAAGGCTAATTTGCTAATTCAAGATTAATTCATAAGTAATTAGTTAAATATAATGTATCATTGATAGAATTGATTCTCCATTATTATTTCCCTTGTCTTCCCTCGTTTGTGAAAGCTATTGACCAAATTGTTCATATTATAATTGGTTTTATCCTTGTTACATTCTTATATTGAAAAACCCCAAATGTCTGTATCCTTTGTTTGGATTATAGTAAGTTTCTTTTATTCCCTATTTTCTCGATCACTAGTCACATTGTTCCTTGTGGGATCGACCCCGACTCTATAATTGGGTAAATATATTGCTAACGACCGTGTACATCCTTTCTAGAGTTTAATTGAGCATTATCACATTACATAACCCAAAAGGCATGCGTTTGAAAGCAAATGTACCATACGGACATGTGAAAGTGGTCTTCTCTTGGTCTTCGGGGGCTATGGAGATTTGGTTGTACCCGCAATATCAATCAAGAAAACAATACAAACCCTGCCCCACCAAATGATCGAACATTTGATCCATGAAAGGCATAGGGAAATTTTCCTTTTCCATCTATGAATTGAGTTTTCCATACATACTCTCCAATCCATAACTGACCTAACGGGGACAAGTATATTATTCTCATTGGGAACCACCGTAATTCCTCCCTTCTTAAGCACACATTGCACCGGGCTCACCCAAGTTCTATTTGATATTGGATACACGACGCCCACATCAATCCATTTAATGATCTCATTCTTAACCACGTCTTACATTGGAGGATTCAAGCTCCTTTGATGTCTTACACTTGGCATATATTCGGGCTCCAACTTGATTTTATAAGTGCAAATATCAGGAGGGATCCCGATAATATCATCTATGGTCCACCCAATAGCCCTTATGAATTTCTTCAATACCAATATCAAACCCTCGACTTACAACACCAACAAGTTTGTCGCTATAATAATGGGCAAGGTATTTTCTTTCCCCAAGAATACATAGCGAAGATGAGGAGGGAGAGGCTTGAGTTCAAGTTGTGGAGGCTTCTCTATTGATTGCTTAGCGGGAGGACTCTCCGGATTCTTTAGATCAAGGTCAAGCTAAAGCGGATTCTTATTATATGAACCAAGGCCGGTCAAAGAAGCTACAACCTCATTATATTCTTCAATATATTCACTCTCGTAGTTCCAAAAGACCGCCGCTAGTGGCTCACTTATAAAATCCATATCTATTGCATCGGTAACCTCATCATCAATCGCATCAATCAGCAAGATCAATTACAAATCTCTAGGTTGCTTCATGGACTTGCTGTATTAAAGGTGACTTCATCACCATTGACCCAAATTTTTAACTCCCTACACTCTACATCAACGAGTGCTTTTTCGGTAGCCAAGAAGGTCCTACCAAGAATGATGGGGACCTCATAGTCGATCTCACAATCTAGAATAACAAAATCGATGGGGAATATAAATTGATCAAAATGAACAAGCATGTCATAGAGGACTCTCACTGGTCTCTTTATGGATCGATACGCCATCAAAAACCTCATAGTGGTGGCCTTTGGAGTTACCAAGCGTAACTTTTTGAACACGTCCAATGGCATAAAATTTATACTCACCCCTAGATCACACAAGAATTTACCAAATTGATAAACACCAATGGTACAAGGAATGGTAAGCGTCCCCGGATCTTCTTTCTTCACCAACATGTTACTAGACATTATCGCACAATAATTGTGCAACACTTTAATTGTTTCAAAACCCATGACTCTTTTTGGTTACCAAGTACTTTATAAACTTGGCGTAGCCAGGAATTTCAAGCAAAGCCTCTTCCAATGAGATATTCACAGACAAGTTGCTAAACTTAGAGAGAAACTTTTTGAATTTAGTATCATCCTCCTTCTTCTTGAATCTTTGTGGGAATTAAGGAGGTATCTTGAGTGTCGACTTTGAAGCAACCAGGCTTTCTTTTCGTTTTGAGACATTTTCATCGAGAACTTGTTGGTTCTCTTCATTCTCCACCACATTCTCAACTTCTCCCAGTTTTTCAACATTTGATTCTTTGAGAATAGGAACTTCTCCATTCAGCTTGTCAACCCTTTTTCTCTTTACACTTGCTTGCTCTTCAACCACCCTATAATTAGGGTCTTTATCGAGATCCAATTCCTCACCACCAAGTGTCTTTCTGCTCCTAGTGACAACGGCTATACAATGAGCATCATTCTTGGGATTTGTCACGGTGTCACTAGGGAGCCCTTCATTTTGTCTTGGAATAAGGTGAGCCGATATTTGGTTCAATTGGGTATCAAATTGCTTAATCGAAGTCACATGGAAAGTGACCATTTAGTTTAATTTAGAGAATTCACTCTTCATTTCTTTGAGTATCTTATCACTCCCTTCAACTCCCATAAGAATTCTAGCAAGCACTTCTTCCAGATCTATGGAGGTGGCCTCTTTGCCCTTTTTTCTATCATGAGGTGGACATATATATCACTATTATTCTCTTTTTCCCTCTAATCACGATCTCTCTCTCGGTCCTTATACCTCCAATCACGATCACGATCTTTCCAATCTCGATCATTTTCCCTCCAATCTTTATCTCTATCCTTCTAACCTTGACTCCCGCCTTGCCTTTGATATGTAGGTCGGGAAACCCCCATTTGATTCGATAAGAAATGGATCTCTTCATCAAGTAAATTAGCATCATCATCCTTAGAAGCTCTACTTTCTCTTGAAGCTACGGCATTAACGGCTTCGAAAGTTGACTCCATGAAGTGCTTTGTTAAGAGATCCATTTGTGTCATAGAGTGTTTTGTTAACCATCTTCATGTGGTTGGTCACCGAATATCCCTTTAATTTAAAGTAAGTAAAACATGACGTTAGTGAAATGGAAAGCCGTATTGCCCACCATGGGTGGTAGGTGAATAGCACTAGCCCTTCCGGCATCTCCCAATTGGACCTCATCCTCGAATTTTCCATCATAAGTCGCGGTATCACTACCATTTTGACTCATATTGTCGTGTTAGATCATATTCTCACCTAAACAAAAAAAAATAACAAATAGAGTAAATTCAAACTACGACTAATACAACTAATTCACAACACTACAAAAAATGAATGTTAACTATCATCCCCCGGCAACGACGCCATTCTTGATAACACCCAATTACACCCAAGAAAGGATGTATGCGGTCGTTATGAAATATATTTACCCAACTTAATGAGTCACGGTCGATCCCACAAGGAATGAACACAAAAAATTCACCATATAGTCTGGTAACTCACTAAATGCTTACTCGTAATATTTAAAAAGTAACAAAATTAAAATGGGGGGTCGTTTAGAACGCTTTTAGATTCAATTTACCATTCACGAGTTTGATTTGCTAGAATGAGTACTAGAAATTTGTAATCAATTGACAAGGTAACTTGGGGATATACTATCACGAGTGTGAATGCATACATGGGTAAGTGAACATTTGCTTTAATTCAACTAATAGTCATGGGTAGGCTAGATTTTGAATCTTAATGTTAATCTTTCAATAAAACACTAAATTTCACATGTGAGTTCTTTATAACTAATCAAATACCTCAGTTTGATAGCCTTATTGCTAAGATATACCATTAAATGATAAGAATCAAGTCATTGTTAACCATTACTCTTCACCCTTATCCCCTCTGTCATGGATGATAAAGGATCTAGACTTAAATAGAGTTTGCGACCACTAATTTTAGGTTAATAACATGGAGTAATGGACGAACCCATAACAATTAATCAATTAGAAAAGAAAATAAACACTACCCATGCTATAATAACTACTCAATCATAACACAACACCAAGTTGGAAAATTAGCCAAGCATAGTAAAAGAAAGAGAAATTATACACATACGTTCATTGAAATCTTAATATTCACAAGTAAAAATCCAAATCCAATGAAAAAGAATAAGGATTAGACTAATCCCAACCTTAGGGTTTCAATTACAAATTTCTTGATCTCAATTTTAGCAAAATATAGAGTTGAAAGCTGCCAAAAAACCTTTTATAGCTAAAGCAAAAATGGGGCCAAGAAATTATAAAACTGCCACCGCGCTCATTTTGGCGAAGGGGAGACAATATCGCCAAACTCAATGGCGATGCGGCAAAGTGAGTCTTTATCACCGAACTAGCTTTGATCATGAGTTTCAGTGCTTGGCAACTGTTAACTTTAGCGATGGACTTCTACCATCGCCGAACTCCACGGTGATATGCCAAACTCTTCCTCCTTATTACCAAACTTTTTCCCTTCAAACTTGAACAAACTGTTAATTTTGGCTATGGACCTTGACTTAGGCGATCCGCCGTAATGTTTGGCGATCTGCCAAATTGCTTGGGCAATGCCATCTTTACTTTTTAGCTCCAATTCACCATTTTCTTTCTCCCTTATGATCTACCAACCACTTCTTGGCTTTAACCCTGAAAAACAACCAAACTAACATTAAAATTAACTCAAATGGCATTGAGGACTTGATTTCTCACCGATTTTAGGCCAAATGAGTTGCAAATTACCAAATCATCATAGCTCTCAACTCGGCTATCATCTCTGGGCATACTTGGATAGTTGAGTGGACTTTAGCCCATACTCCTTAACTGACATAGATCCCTACTTCAAGTTCATAAGCTCCTTAGCCTTTGCCTCCCTCAACTCTTTTGGAAAGAACCATTCAAGAAAAGCTTCAACAAAATCATCCCAAACTGCAGGAGCCACATTTCTTCCATGGCTGTCTTTCTACTAAGTGAACCAGAGGTGAGCTACATCCTTAAGCTGATAGAAAGCCATCTCAACACTCTCAAATTCAGACATTTGCATAATTTGGAGAATCTTCTTCACTTCATCAATAAAGTTATGTGGGTTTTCCTCAACCTTTGACCCGAAGAACTCTAGTGGGTTTATTCTGATGAAATCTCTAACTCAGGCAGCAATAGACCCACCATTTTGGTTAGTAGGGACTTTTACCTGCTGATTCACCTAGGTTGTCATAGCCTGAGCCAACATCTGAATGGTATTTTAGAACTCTATATTAATAACATCATTGTTTGGAGGTTGATTCAATAGTGCAAGTGGATTAGCGTTCTTACTATTCCTCTATCTGGCATTTCTTCAATGAGGAATTATCTAAAATGCATAAAGCACGAGTTAGAATATCATATAAAGTAAAACTCTATCGCATGATAAAGAACATAAAAGAAGGGAAGGTTTCCTAAAACGTCTTGCAGCCTCTCCCTCATAAGTGTGGCATGCTTCACACCCATAAAAGAGACTCTACTAAACGCGACTGTTTAGACATCCTAGGACTCATTAAACCTGATGCTCTTATACTAAGTTTGTCATGAACCGAGTCTACACCCTAGATGTGACAAGGCACTTAGGACCACAATTAATCCCAAGCAAACCCTTAGTACTGGCATGTTACTAAGATCATACACTTCAATACTAAGAGGAAGCATAATCATATGAGATGGTCCATCTTCTAGCAAATTGAATGTTTTCAATAAATGAAATATTTGAAATCAAATCAATATGATGAACTTTCTATGTCTGAAAGCCTCTACTAATAAGGATGAGTTGTTGGGACAAGACCCTAACTAACTCTAAAATAACTGAAATGTAAGTCTAAAATAATTGAACTATCTAAACTAATCAATAGTCCTCAAATGATAAGGACTCACCAAAGCTAAGACAGGATATCTGCAAGTCTGATCTAGCCACGAGTCTAGGAATAGGCACCTGAATCTATATCATGATAGGATATAATGCAAGAGAAAGGTATGCGATTAATACTACTGGATGTAAGATATTCTAAAATCATGAATAACATTTAAAAATATACTTTAAATTAAATTAAAATGCAAAAGTCACATTTGTATAAAACAAAAATTAGTAGTACAATGATGCATAATCATAAAACTGGAAACATGAATCATATCGATAAGTCATAAATTAGCATAGTTGGTCTGAAAACTGTTGAGTCATCTGCATATGTTATAATTTAAATCCTTTACTGGGGAGTTTATTACAACCGACATAAACCATGTGAGCAACATGGAGTCCAACGTTTGATCCAGTCAGGAAGGGCTGCTTTATACCTAGCCATCAGTATAGAACATGTCTGAGGGTGGATTCACTAACTGAGCCGAAAGGGCTAATTATATATCCTATGCTGGCACGTAGTTCTGGGACTTATGTTATCTAGAACCCGTGTCCTCTCGATGCTAAATAATCATCCCAAAACTAATATATTATTTTCTCATAATAGATAAATTATCTATCTGAAAATAAAGCATGATACTAGTTCAAAATAACTAATTTCCTGAAGTTTTTGGAGATACTGGAACTAGTCATGCTAAATTTTGCTAAGTTTTGAGATCATGAGATTAAATTATGCTAGTTTATTCTAAATCATGCTAAGTTCAGATAAATCATGCCAAATCATTTGTTCAAGACTTGAACTAAGGTTAGGCTAGTAGAAGTCATGCATAATCTCACAAACAAGAGTTTAATCAACATAATAAAGTTGTTAAACCAAAATTCATACTGAATTTGATAATTGGGTAATTAACCCAAAATCACAAAATCATGAGCCATTTAGAAATTTTCTAAAAAAATAGGGCATAATGTTGAAAGAAAACCCTTATTGAAATTCCACATACCTAAGAGAATAGAAACCTTGGATGAAAAGCTTGAACTAGAGACCTTCGAACTTGTTCTTGAATAAAACCCTTTTTTGTGTTCTTGAATTTGGAGAGGAGATAAAAGAAAGAATTTGTGAATTTTCTCAAGTGTTGGACGTTTTGAGTGGTTAAAAATTGATTCGAGAGGTCAGTTAGGCGTAAAAGGACAAAAATACCCTTATTAAAATAGAAGAAAATTAAAATATTTAGCATCTGGGTAGGGACGGGAGTGTCACGCTGCTGGGCATGCTAGCCAACCACCGTGTCACACTGTTGGGCGTGCATGCTTACTAGAATGGTGCCTGCATTATTTCTTTAGAAATGTATCACGGACCCCAGCACGTATGTCACGACTCGATTTCTCAGGTCATGATGGAACCTATTATAACCCACCAGCAGGTAAGCCAACCCGTAGTCCAGAACAGCTAGTAACGGACTACCAATAGAAAAAAAGAAATCAGCAGAAAGGACTTTAATAAATAGACTAACATAGACTACAACCCCCAAGACATGGTGAAGTCAGTGCAAGAGTTTCTAATACAATAGGAGTACAAAATGAAATACAGAATAAATACATATATACAAAGTCATCTCTGAAATACAAATAAATATCAAACTAACAATAAGAAGGAGAGCAGGAATTCTCCAAACGTCAGGAGCTCACCCCAAATCTCTGATACATGGCTGCTCTGCATGATGCACACGTCAAAGGCGAGAACTCGTACAATGATCTGCAGGCTGCAGAAGTATAGTATGAGTACCAAACACGTGGTACTCAGAAGGCATCGAATGACTGAGCTCCAGAAATAATGCAAGTACAAATAACATGTAAAGCAGGAATATAAACTACAAACAACTATCCAAGAAACTATGCAATAATAACCAAATAAAAGTAATCGGATAGCCCGGACAACCAATAACCCCAACCGTGCCCCCATAAACCCGGAGAGGCACAAACAGGAAATCAACAAACAACAATCATAACCTATACCTATACGGGCCCCCATAAGACCGATAGATATAGGCGTCAAACATAACCTATACCTATACAGGCCCCCATAAGACCGATAGATATAGGCGCTAAACAATTATACTGGTGATAGGCAATGCATATGACTGAATGAATGCAACAAAAACCAGAAATACCATGTCCAATTCAAGTGCTATACCTTAACAAGTATATATACCTCATCCAGCTCAGTAGCTCTCAAAGGAAAAATCTACAGTGACTATCCTTCTCCGGCACTATGGCTCATGGATGAAGGGGCCCATAGGGGACTCGAGATACATGTATACAATGTCTGCTCCCGAACTAGGACTTTTAGTAACCATCATAATCAATCTACTCCATCCAGTACCGGAGAGATATATGAGTATAACAAGTGCCCAGACTCAAACCAAGACTAAAAGAGTGTAAGTATGTAAATCTATAGTCCGAGATCGACTTCAGAACTAAATCGGCATAATAGCGTAGAAAGGGTCGAAATCTTCTTCGACTGAAGTAAATAGTAGTGGTAAAAGAGTGGATTAATAATCGACCGGGATCAACCTCAATCTAATTTCCAAAATAGTATATTTAGTTCCAAAAGCTCATAATTCATTAAAGAAGGTGGTACGATTCCATTGTAAAAGAATCTGTTTTAAAAGTGGAGAGTGGGAACAAATCCTTTTTAGAAAACAATAGTAAAATCAAGGTTTTGGATGGAATCGTACCACTAAGTGAGCATAAATGCGCCTAAAAGTATGCATGCGATCACCAGTATCCAAACAATACAACAATAAACACTTACGCGTCTATAAACTAGAGCCACGTCCTTTCAAGGGATAGAATACTAATATGGTGTCCCACTGGTCTCGTAACCACGGCCTTAGGCCCAAAAATATACAATTAACATAATAATAGCACCAAGACTAGAGTAAATACAGGCAGTCCTACAAATATTATGGGCATTTTATGCTAAGGTTCTGGTCACATTTCTATCGTAAGTCCCCTAAATAGGTCAAGTCCACATATTACAAAGTGTAAACATGTCCTATAATCCCAACCTAGTATGCAATCTATACATAACACCATCTCATAGAGAAAAGTAAACTGAAGCCTACCTCAATGTCGAACTGCAAACCTTGAATTGCCCACAAATAGCTCGTCCTTGCTCTACGATCCCAAAAATGATGTCACACTATCAAAATAATAATGTACACATTATTACAAGTAAACAATACTCATATTGCAATATAAAACTTCGGACCCAAAATTCGATCAAAAATGGGCCCGTGGGGCCGGCTCAAGGAATCCAAAAATTAAATCCATCACGAGGTCCTTCGAAGAACAAGGAATGTGTACTCAAAATTTAAGCACAAATGGAGTATAAATCGGGGCTCAAATCAGCCCCTAAAGTTAAGGAAATAAAACCTAATTTCTAGGAATTAACAAAGAAATGGATGGAATTTGACAAGAAAAAATAATGGCAAATGATCAAGAGGTGTTGAACTAGCTTACCTTAGCTTCAATGGATTATTTCCCACACTTTCCCACGTCCCAAGCTCACAAAAAAGGTGCAAGGATGCTCAAAAACTATGAAGAAATTGGGGAAGGTGAAATATATACTGCCAGGGCATTGCCCTTCGCTAACAGGGGACTCGAGGGTCGCGAACAAAACGACTACAAGAATTTCCCTTTGCCAATGCGGGCACACGGTTTGCGAAGGAAAAGGCATATGGTTCAGGGTATCGTAAAAGCGACGCTAGTGGTCGCGAATGCGAAGAAGAGAGTGGACTGAGTCATGTCGGCCCTTCATCGTTAATGAGAAAGAGAGGGCTCGCGAACATGAAGGTCAAGGAATTGACACTTAGCGAACCCGGCCTATACCTCACGATTGCGAAGATTAAAATAGGCCTACACTAGATGCTGAAAAACCAGCAAAAGCCTAATTCCCAATGTACTACGATCGGGTGCTCGGGATTCAATCGGAACCCCGTACGCGCAAATGAACTATGTCACCATACTAAATTCAACATTCTGGACTCAATGGAACCATCAAAATTTCCAAAGGAGGTCATCTCGATTAAATGTGGGTCCCAAACCTAATTTTGTTTTAACCAAATTCTACCTAATAGCCCAAAATGAGTCTAGAAGCTTCGGAACCCAGACCAAGGGTCCCCCTTTCCTAAAATCAACATTCTGGAGCTAATGGTGCTATGAAAATACTCATCTAAGGTCTTCTACGAGGAGTTTTAATCAGAGACCAATTCGTTAACAGTGAAAGCTCCAAAATAGGGAATTGAGCCTAGAATCCAAACGAACTGTCCAATAACCGAACCGATAGTTTAGACAAGTCATAAATGACTTGTAGCCGCTATAAGAAGGCTTAAAAATATGGAAAAGCGTGGAAATTGAGAAAATGACCTGGAGGCTTATCACAATATCCACTACTAAAAGGAATTTCATCCGCGAAAGTTAATGGATAGAAAGAGCTTGAAAGCTCGAAAGGATGAGGTACTGGGCCCGCATGACCCCAGCAAGACTCCCTAGATAACCTCTTAGGCAAACCAACACTTGAAAGGGATTTCACAAAAGGTATCCTTTTTTCAGCGACTTCCTTACTTCATTTTCCAAATAGCCCAATTTTATCCTCAACAACCAACTGGCCTCCAACTGATCCAAGCACGACTAGAACACGAAAACCCAAACCATAACATAATGACATCACACGGGTACAAGCACAACCAAGTCAAAACTCAACCTAGCGCAAGCCAACCGAAGGCATAAACCATGCAACCAACTTCAAATTCCAAATCCAACATTCCTTTGACATTCCAAACCTGCTATCTACTCTGACTAGCACTGAATATCATCTGAGTCATTTCCATGCAATCGCATCACACTAACCATGAAAGACTAAAGTTGATCTACTGAAAATCCATAATGGAAAGCATAAGAATAAGCTCATAAGATGCTACGTGGACACACAAAAAAAAAAAAGATGATCAATGCTTGCAATATCTAGCCAAAGCTACAACTTGTATAGATGACCCTCGAAACCAAAAATCATGAATCCCAAGCATAATTCTTTAGAAGTTGAACGATCCACTCCAGAAAATCTCACTAACTATGGGCGAAACCATGCTAAGCCCAACTTAAGCACACTTCTTCTGTTGAGAAGACATTCAAAATTCTAACAAACACTTAGAACCAAGGTCAAGAGCAGTAGAAAAACATATCGTGTGCCAACGGACCATCTTTCGAACCGGTAGGTAAAGAGTAGGCTTAGTCAGCCTATAAATGAATTCTCAACTGAAACAAATCTGGAAATGAGGCTGCAACCAAGTTATGCAATCCATAGAGGTAATCTCTACACTAAAGTTGAACTACTCGATCTCAACTATCCAAATCGATCCTATTGATGAGCAAGCATCCATGTTTCAAAATCTACCACAACTTCAAAGTCGTCAGTCAAACGAGTAAAAAACCACAACTGGATCAAGTCTTAACTGAGGCCACATACCCCAACCAATCTCAAAACCACAAAAATCAAGCATATATGCAATGATTTCTACAAGAACTAGAATTGAAATATTGCCGAAAAACATAATCACCACTGATGAAAACCTCAGTCTAAGGATACGAGCAATCAAATCCACATCCGCTGAAGGCACAAAACACCAAGGCACAATTAAGATCTCCTCAAGGCTGCAAAGAGTAATAATGGTAGCTAAATCCTGAACAACGCAGAAAATACAATTTTAACTTGCATTTGGTCAAACCAATAATCAATCCATGGCAACGAATACTCACTCTCAGAAGACACCCGCTTTGGCAAGCAACAACTGATACCCAAGAACATATACCACCAAGCAGAACATCCCACAAAGTCATATTTGGCCGAATAAGTGTCGAGCTGAGAAATTTCTAAATTCACCCATTTAAACCAACCTTAACTCAAAAAAACCATGAACAACATCGCGGAAAGAATGGAGTACCCAACTCAACACCAACACCAAGATCAAAACTACCATCAAGGGACGAACTCGACAATTCGAAAGAACAGCTTCAACTTATCTACATTTGGAATGAGCTATAGAACAAGGGTCGCCACCGCTAGAATTACCACCAAACAATAGAAGGCCAAACCTTTCTTCACTCCCTTTCAAAACTGATCTAACTTTGCTAACAAAGATGGAAAACAACCAACCTCACCTCACTAACAGGGAGAGAACCAACCAACTGAGTTAGTTATCTAAGCCAACGAATAAGAATCGCAAGAAAGGGAAACACTAACTAGAAATGCCAGTCTAGCCGTCAATCACATAAGAATTAGTAAATGTCAAAACAATGACAATAATAATAACAACAGTCTAAAATACAGGTGGCACCAAAAATGAAAAACAACAACCAATACCACTCTAGTACCATAACAAGGCCAATATGCCGAAGGAAATAGGACTTTAACCCAAGTGCTACACCTCTAGAAAATTATCACACTGATTCACTCAATCAACTACTAAAAGAAAATATCTATGGGGGTAGTCACAGATGCATAAAATCTACACAAAGGCCCATAATAATCAATATAGCAATATCAAAGCATATAACCATCGATGAGTATGAAAACCCCAACTCAATTTAAATAGAAACTAAAAGATAGTAAATCAAATCATACCTATACGATGGAATCCTAAGTCATAGTCCCTGACATGCTTGAAGAAGTACGAATCTGAACGCGTTCAAGCCCAGACTGAGCGTCTGAATGACATACTAAAGCACTAATCGCACTACCTCTGCCCAAAGGTACCATAAGACTAAGAGCCTGATCTGTCTGCACTGATTGCTCAATAATCCCACATCGAGGACACTCTCTAGACCAATGGCCGGTCTTTCTACAGTTATAACGACTCTTGCAGCACTAACCTGATGAGAAACACGAGTTGACCCCAACTGGTTGAGAAACTGACGCCTAGGGCACTCCTTAGACCAATGACCAATCTCACCACAATTAAAACACGCCCCTGGAACTCTTTGATACACTACACTTGCTAACCCAGAACAACCGCCACATCCTGAAGATTTATACTGAATACTACACAATGTCCGACGAGAACTCTACCCACTATGACCACCATGACTGATCTGAGAGTCATCTATCATCTAAGGCACTACCTATACAGACCTGATATTATGCAAGTAAGGCTGACCTCTGCTATAAAGATCTCGACCTCAAGAAGGAATACTACTAACACTATACCGCTGATATGGCCTCTTACCGCCACCTTTATATGTCTTAATACATGTCATCTCTGTAGTCCTTGCATGATCGACAACCTGAAGAAAGGTAGATCCAGCTGCTATCAAATGTTCTGATGCCAAACAAAGTGGTAAAGCTAATCCTCTAAGAAATCTCAACACCATTTCATGCTCTGTGGCATATAACATAGATGTCTGGCTGGCCCACTCGAGAAACCCTATCTTATACTCTAAAACTGATAAAGATCCCCGGTGAACACCAACAAACCCAACTCTGGTCTGAGAATTACTCGATATACCGAGTATCATCGCTGGCTGACGCTGAAGATCCTCTATGTCCATCTCTAACTCCCCATCTCTAACTCCTTAGTCCGACGCTGAGCTGAAGCTCTAGCAAGGTGCGTAGAAGTCCCATCCGCATCTATGGAATACCTCGCACTATCCATCTAGGAAAGAGTGGAGTCAAAATAATTACTTAGAGGTTCTTCATAGAAATACGGACACACGACAAGGAGTCAAGAATAGAATTTCCTAAGAAGGACCTATAGCCTCCCGAAGATAGGATACAGAAGTCTCCATACCGATCCACAGGACTCTACTAGACACTTTGCTCTTGTACCAACAACATCGATAAACCTATGCTCTGATACCAATTTTTCACGACCTGATTTCTCAAGTCATGATAGCACTTACTATAACCCACCAGTAGGTAAGTCAACCCATAGTCCAGAATAGCTAGTAACGAACTACCAATAGAAATGAAGAAAATAGCAGAAAGGACTTTAATAAAGAGACTAAATAGACTACAACCCCCAAGACCTCGTGAAGTCAGTGCAAGAGTTTCTAATAAAATAGGAGTACAAAGTGAAATATAGAATAAATATATATATATACAAAGTCATCTCTGAAATACAAATAGAGATCAAACTAACAATAAGAGGGAGAGCAGGAATACTCCGAACGTTAAGAACTCACCCCAAATCTTCGATCAATGCCTGTTCCGCACAATGAACACGTCAACCTTGAGAACTCGTACTTAGGGGTGGGCATAAAAATCGGAGAACCAAAAAACCGTACCGAACCGAATTAGTTCGGTTCTTCGATTTCGGTTCTTCGGTTTGGATTTGGGTTTTTTTTTCGGTAGTTCGGTTCTTCGGTTCGGTGTTTGGTTTAGGGGTAACGGTTCTTCGGTGCACCGAAGAACCGAAGTTTTATTAATTTTTTTTTTTTTAATTTTCATTTAGCTCATGTTTGGCCTAAAACTTTTCAAGACCAAGCCTCAAAGCCCATACCCAATTACCTCATCAACATTTACCTTCCATCCTTATTACTTTTATATTTTTTTAATTTTTAATTTTAATTCCTAATATACTTATATTTCTAATTGTAATTTCTAAAAATTTTCACACATACTCCTAATTTCTAATGGTAATTCCTAAAAAATTTTACACAAATACTACCACCGTATTGTGATATGAAAAATAGAGCACTACAATGATATGTATTTGAAGTTGTCCTCACTTTATAGTCTATTTACAGTGTTTTAGATTTTTTAGTGTCTTATATTTTGATTCGATTCTCATTTTATTTTTTATTTTACACCGACAAACCGATTTAAAAACACCGAACCAAACGAAATTGAAGTTGAAAAAACCAAACCGAACTGAACTAGTTTGGTTCGGTGTTTGGTGCACACTTTTCCAAAACCGAAAATCGAAGAACCGAACCCCCAACCCTACTCGTACTACAACTTGCAGGCTACAGAAGTGTAATATCAGTACCAAACACGTGTGTAAAACCCCGTACAGTTTCGAACCTATGAGACTACCTTACCATTTATGGGAGTATTTACACATGAGCTAGTTGGTATATTATTCATAGAAATTGTTGGGCTAAATTAATCTTGTTTTATTAGGCTTCATTATGAGAAAAAACGGAAAATGTACCTGTTACTACATCAGGAGAAGCCTCCAAATTCTGCCGATCCGCGAGAGCATAGGTACGATTCTGGGCTCCGCTAAAACTAGTTGCTCCTCCAGAACTTCTGCCACTCCCAGTAGGCTGGGCACCACTACCTAGAGAAGGCACCAATGATGGCGATGCAACAGTTGATCCCATAGGTCGTGCCCTACTACCCGTACCATTCTGTGGACACTCTCTCATTTTATACCCCGACATACCACACCAATAGCAAACATTCGTTCCAAACCAGCATTCACCTGAATGAAACTTCCCACAGTGCTGGCACAGCTGACGAAAAGACCTCGATTGGCTCATACTTCCTTGTTCTCAATACCCCACTGTCTGTGAATCTCGAGTCCCACTACTCTATCCCACGGTGCTACCTCTAACCCCTCGGAATTGGGATGGAGTACCGACTGTAGGGTAAAAAAATAATTAAAAACCCGAGGCCTAAATGCTCCTTAGGACGCCATGGAATGCCCCATAGGTCTAGCCCTCTTTGACGGCCCTCTTTCAAATTCTTACGCCTTTCTCTTTTACCTTTGATCCTTCTTCTTCTGTGCAAAAGCTAGACCAACTTGTCCGTGATTTTGTGCAACGACTATCTGAGTCAACAAGTGCACCACATTCCTTATATCCTGCTCAGTAGCATTAACAGATGGTCTGGTAGGTTCTTTTCTCCTTTCTAGCTCTTCTGGAGCTGGAAAAATAGAAGAAGCCAGCGATGCAAATTCAGTTTCATTTACTAGTTCCTTCTCCGGTAGCCATCTCTACCTTCTTACCTTTGCCCCTACCTCGTCTTGTAATCGGCATTTTACTATACATAAGAAAACCAATTTCAATGGTCAGCTATGATTCCACCTACAACATTGGCTCTAATGCACGATCTAAGAAATGAAGGAAAGAAACAACTCCTAAATGTCCCGTAGCCTCCTACTTATAAATGTGCCGCACAACACATCCATAAGTAAGATTCTACTCAGACACGACTTTGTAGACACCTTGAGGATGGCCTGCTCTGATACCACTTATGTCATGCCTCGAATTCCAATGGGGCGGACTGGCACCTGAAGCCGTTAAGGCCCGAGACAACCAACCTTCATTTATTCATATGCATCCCTCTCAATGAACGACACTTATAGATACAAGAGGTCAAAGACGAAAGTCATGGAAAGATATTCATATAGATATGAAACTTAGCCGTTAGGGCCATTGTGTCAAAAGCATACATTTCTCACATTCCTTCATTCATCCCACAACATCTACAAAAGCCTCTAACATATACATAACCAATCCTAAAATCGGTACAAGTCCCCGTTTTATATATTTACATAGTACTAAAACAAATGTACATAATGACTTGGAAAGCCCCAAACCAACTGGAGCTCACCAATATTCCGTAGATGATCCGAAGCCTACTGTGGAGGTCTACTAGCACCTGTACCTACAGCAAGTAAGGTAAGTCCCCCATGGGACGTCAGTACGAATGAATATACTGAGTATGTAAGGCTATGAGCAACTGCATGATATATCAGAACTTCAATGGAATCAAATACAAGTGAGTAAACATTATGGATAAACCACCGTTCTGTATGTGTGGAACCATGCACATTAAATTCATTACTTTCTTTGCTTTTACGTTCATCATCATTATCATTCATCCAGCTGATCAGTGGGCCATAGCATAATCATAACATGTTATAATCATAACATAACATAACATTGGGATCGTCTCTAGCTAGGCTTATGCCCCTTTGAACTCCAACCCATGAATCAGTAATCAATCGGGATCGTCTCTAGCTAGGCTTATGCCCCTTTGAGCTCCCACCCGGTCTCAACAATAAACCATATATGCATTATTTCATTCCTTCACTTGTGTGAAATTGATACATTGGTGGTCATAACATTATTATTGAAGCTTCGGAACATTAGTCAACGAATAAAAGACATGTGAATCACAATTGGTCAATGAATAAGAAACATGTGAATAACAATATATGTCAAACCTGAATGAGATACTTTGGAACATTTCGAAATGGAACAAGTGCATTAACGATGAGAGCAATAGGTGCTGCCAAAGAATACGGGAAAGAGAAACCTTACATACCTTATCTTCCCAATATGAATACAACTATTCTATATGTGAATACAATAGTCCAGCTCCTTCCTTACGTGTTACTCTACAACACAAGTACATAACGGAGCTCACATTAACAACTAACTACATTACAAGTGCATAAGAAGACAATGAACTACGTGACTGCCATATAAAGTCATTTCACCCTCTTACAATACCATTTATTGCATCACCATACCAACAACAACACATCATGCCACACATCCACCAAGACATCATAAACCAATAGCATTTCATACCAAGTTTATACTTTGCACTTCCTGTTCAATACAATGTCACATTTACCTCACTACGTCACGTAAACACCTTTCACAACAACACATTAATGACAATCCATAATTGGTACCATTCAAAATAGCTCCAGGCTACTCCTTTAAAGTCATTCAAAAGGTACCATAAGTTGATAATTGCATCCAACCTCATCCTTCTGTCCCTAACAACAGCCCCATGGAGATGTCCAATAATTTTGGAACTTATTAACCTACTGAAATTGTTACTAAGCCTGTAGAGAATTCAAAACCTGGAAATGCTACATCTCCTCCAATCCAAACTCCTAACCCTATTTGGCCTAAAGTTCCTATTATACATGCACCCCACCCCACCCACCCCAACCTAGAGTTGCTCATTCTATAGTGACTAAGTTGAGGGCTCAAGAAGCTATGAAAGCTGCTACAATTCCTATTGAACCTCCTAGAATCACTACAAAGCAGGGATTTCCTACTGTGGTCTTTAAACCGGATGATTTCAAGGTGAAGTTGGCTCAAAGGTGTAGATACACCTTGATTGGTAAATTTGTGAACACCATGCCCAAAATAAAAATTATAAGAAAGCAATTTATACTGCAAACTGAACTGAAGGGTGGAGTTAAACTCACTCACTACAATGCTAGACACCTTTATATTGACCTGGACAATGAATATGACCATGCTACAGTGTGGTCCAAAGGAAAAATGTATATTCAGGGACAATTGATGAGATTTCAGTTGTGGACTCCAACCTTTAAACCAGATGAAGAAACACCACTTGTACCTGTTTGGGCAACTCTGCCAGAACTGCCATGGCATTGTTACTGCTTGGAAGTTGTTGCCCCTCTTTTACCACCAATAGGAAATGTTCTTTTTCTTGATTTGGCTACTTACAAGAAGACTAGAGGTAGTGTAGCTAAGGTGAAGGTGCAAGTTGATCTGACCAAATCATTACCTCATCATGTGTGGATGGGATATGATGTTGATGAGAATGGAGAAGGAAGATGGCAGTCCATATTGTATGAAGGAGTACTGGATTACTGTGGTTATTGTAAGCATCAAGGTCATACCCCTGGTGACTGTGCTGTTAAGAGGAGGGATGATATGAGCAGAGGAAAAATGGACATGGAAAACACTAATGAGCAGCCTGCTAAACTGAAGGACCTTCCTGCTGAATCACACCAAAGACCTGCTTATGTGACTCATAATCATATAGAGAATACTGTACAATTCCAAGAAGCTGATCAGTGGCAAACCCAAAGAAGGAAAGGAAGAAGATCTAGCCCATCAAACCAATAGAGAAATGAGCGTCATCATGACAAAAATGGGCAGAATAAATTGTGGAAGCCCAACTCATCAAAACACCCCCCCTGATATGGTTCAGCAAGACCATAACATGCACCACCAAGGTTCTAACCCCTTTGCCCTTCTGCAGCAATCTACTGATGGTCATGTTATCTACGAAACACAGAGTCAACAAATCAAACCTCTTGTAGCTGGCAAAAGAAATGATGCATCCAACCTTCAAGGAAAATCTGCCAAAAATATTGATATCAATATCAAAACTCATACCTCCAAGACCAAAGGTATTGACTTAAAATCTCCCAATTCCCAGTATCCCCAACTGGTTTTATCTGGTGATGTAGTTGATGGGGGTTTGGATGGTGTGTTGGAGAACCAGTTTAATCTGCAGGTTGGGATACCAAAGGGAAAGGTGTGGTACATCCTACCACTGTTCTGCTTGCAGATGAGGTTATTGATTTGATTTCTGATGAGAATACACAAGTTCAAAGTTTACCTGACCCTGTGGATGGCCAAACAGATTCTGATCCCTTTGTCCATAACTATGAAACACATCCAAGTGGTGTTCAACAGGACTTCTCTGAGACTCATGCTGAACATATCCAAAAAGGTCTTGATATGCCTTTATTTATAAATCAAGATAACTCTCCTTCTTCACCCCATGATAAACCACCAGATAAACCTGATAAGCCTTCATTCCATCATTCTACCCCTTGTCATTTAAATACCAATCTTTCTTCCCCCCCCCCCCCCCCTTCTAATACCACTCCTCTGGTTGCTGAAGATGAATACAGAGTAATTAACTCTGAAGATGAAGTTGATGAAAATATAATCATAGATGAACTGGATGAAATGGACACTGATGATAATGAGGATTTGGCTAGAATGTTTAAACCTGATGATCCAGGAAATATTGAGGATGAAGTTAATCAGGTTGCTGAATAACAAGGTCTCTCCCCCAGAGGTTTTAAACACATATCCAAAAAGAAATCCAAGAGAAGTTCCACTAGTGTGTCTGCTCCTATAAGTAGACCATTCACTAGATCTCATACCCAAAATAGTTCTCATGATCAGTAAACTTATCTGGAATGCTAGGGGTATCTTTACCTAAGGTGCTCTGGAAAGACTCCAAAATCTTAAACAAATTCACCAACTGTCCCTTATTGTCATTCTCGAACCTTTTTCTAACAAATTACAGCTTCAATATGCTAGAAGGAAGCTCAAAATGGATAAGGCTTTTTGTAACCTAAATGGAAAGATCTGGTTGTTTTGGTCACTGTACATTACTTGTGATGTTATGGATAGTGATGATCAACAAATCACTTGTGTTTTCAAACATGTGGAATTGGCTCAATCTTACATGATGACCTTTGTCTATGCCAAATGTAAAGATGATTTAAGAAGATTGTGGAATAAATTGGTACAGCTTTCAGCTACTGATTTACCATGGTGTACAGTTGGGGATTTTAATGTCATTACAGCTACTGATGAAAAGTTGGGTGGTATTCCTTATAATATGACCAAAACCTTTGAATTCTTAAGTGTTATTGAAGCCTGTGGCCTAACTGACTTGGGATTCCATGGTCAAAAATTTACTTGGTCCAATCTTAGGGGGATTAATTTCAGAATCTGGAAAAGGCTTGACAGAGTTATGGTGTCTGATTATTGGCTAGAGAAAATGCCTCATACTTCCCATACCCACTTATCCTCTGTTGGGTATGATCATTGCCCTCTTCTATTGGAAATGACTGAAAGATCTAGCAGTCACACCAAATATTTCAAATTCTTGAATTGTTGGGTTGATAAGCCTTCCTTTCTTAATACTGTTGAATCTTGCTGGAAAAGACCTTGTGATGGTGATCCAATGTGGGTGTTTCACCAAAAAATGAAGAGATTAACCTCCACCTTGAGTCAATGGTCCAGGAGAGAGTTTGGGGATATCTATGCTAATGTCAAAGAATTTGAAGAGAAAGTCAAACAGGCTGAAGAAGAACTGATTTTGAATAATTCTGAATCCAACAGACAGAAATTTCATCGTCTTCAAGCAGAATACATCAGACACCTCAAGGTGGAAGGAGGAGACTATATATCCATAAGATCAAAACTGAGGAGGGTGAATGGATACAAGGTGATGATGACATTGCTACTGCTTCTTGCAATCATTTTCATGGTATATTTACAGGCAAAGAGAAGTTTATTAAAGAGGAACTACTTAACTGTATTCTTAGAATTGTTACTGATGGCCAAAATGAAAGCCTGCAAGCCATTCCTAACCTAGAGGAGCTGAAAATTATAGTCTTCTCCATGAGTGCACACTCAGCAGCTGGTCCATATGGTATGAGTGGAATGTTTTTTCAATCCTGCTGGCATATTATATGCCATGATCTACTTCAGGTTGTGATTTCTTTCTTTTGTGGGCATGCCATGCCCAAATACTTCTTACATGCATGTTTGGTCTTACTCCTAAAGTTAGATCATCCTAATAAACTTTCTGAATTCAAACCAATCAGCCTCAGCAATTTTACTAATAAAATCATCTCTAAGCTGATTTGTCTCAGACTGGCACCAATTCTGCCCAGCCTTATTTCTCCTAACTAATTTGGATTTGTTAGAGGAAGGAATATTTTTGAAAACATAATGCTGGCTCAGGAGATTATTCATGGCATTAAAAAACCTATTATTGGGGAAAATGTTGTTATCAAATTGGACATGGCCAAGGCTTATGATAGGGTCTCTTGGTCTTTCATTTGTCTGGTGCTCAGAAGATTTGGATTTGGTGAAACTATCATTGATATGATCTGGAGAACCATGTTCAATAATTGGTACTCTGTCATAGTGAATGGTGCAAGGCATGGTTTCTTCCACTCAACAAGGGGCCTCAAGTAGGGTGACCCCCTTTCTCCTGCACTTTTCATTCTTGGGGCCGAGATTTTATCAAGATCATTAAATAATCTTTAGCATCATCCCCAGTACTATGGTTTCCACATGGAGCTAAATGGACCTCAGATAAATCATCTCAGCTTTGCTGATGATGTCATTATTTTTACCTCTGAGAGAAAAAACACATTGAGATTGATCATGAAGACATTATCAGATTATGAAGTTGTGTTAGGCCAACTCATAAATGTAGATAAAAGCCATTTCTTACTTCCTGATAATGCCTTTCCTTCAACCATCAATAGAATCAAATTGGAAACTGTTTTTAAACAGAAACAAAGCCCTATTACCTATCTTGTATGTCCAATTTATATTGGCAGACAAAGGTCAGTCACTACTCTGAAATGGTTTGTAAGGTGGTGTCCAAGATCACTGGTTGGCAATCCAAGATCCTCAGCTACGGGGGTAGAATAACCTTGATCAACCAAGTGTTTCAATCTCTTCCCATTCATATTCTTTCAGCTTGCACCACCCCCCACCCCCCACCCCCCAAAACTACTCTTAAACATATTTTGAAACTCTTTGTTGATTTATTTTGGGGATGGAATAAGAGGAAATATCATTGGTCATCCTGGAAGAATCTCAGTTTCCCTTATGCAGAAGGTGGTGTTGGCATTAGACAGATATCAGATGTTTGTGTTTCTCTACAATACAAGCAATGGTGGGTATTTAGGACCAAAGATACTCTATGGGGTGAATTCTTAAGAGCTAAATATTGTCAAAGGTCCAACCCTATAAGTAAAAAATGGGACACTGGTCAGTCCCTTGTCTGGAAACACATGATGAAGAACAAACACCTTGCTGAAACTCATATTTAATGGAAAGTTAAATCTGGAACCTGCTACTTCTGGTGGGACAATTGGTTAAGTGCTAGTCCTCTCATAATTTCAGAACTGATAATATCATATCCAACAATGTCAAAGTTGCCTTCTTCTTGACTGATGGTAGGTGGAATATACAAAGACTGAATGAAAAAGTCCCTCCACAGTTAGTGCAACTGATTTTAAAAATCCAACCTCAGCATCAACAAGGAATTCCTGATCAACCTTTCTGGAAACCTAATTTTAGTGGTGTGTTCACTTGTTCTTCTACTTGGGACTTGGTAAGAGATCACAAATCATAAAACATGATGAATTCCATCACCTGGAACCAACATATTCCCTTTAAATGTTCCTTTCTTCTTTGGAGAGCATTAAGAGGGAAGTTACCTACAAATGAGGTGTTGAACACATTTGGTCATGATTCTGTAAATTGTTTTTGTTGTTATAGACCTGGCTTGGACACCATTAAGCATGTGTTTGTATCTGGTCACTTTGCTAGAAATATCTGGGATGCCTTTTCTCAAGCTCTTGGTATTCAACACACCACCTTGCCTCTGAAGAACTTGCTGTTGAAATGGTGGATGGTGAAGTACAAAAATGATGCTCACAAACTGGTTTTTCAAACCCTCCCCATCACTATTTGTTGGAACTTGTGGAAAAATAGATGTGTTATCAAATATGGGGGCCAGAAATCTATTCTTGCTAGGGTCAAATTCTTGATCCACAAAGATCTTTACTTTCTTATCTCAATAGTTTATCCATATATCAGCTGGCCCATAGATTGGAAGGAACTGATCTCTTTAGTTGAGAGATGCATTCATGATACTAAGGTTAAAACAGTACACTGGATGAAACCACCTATCAATGTAATCAAACTGAATTCGGATGGTAGTGCTTTATCTAACCCAGGCAGGATTGGTGCTGGTGGAGTAGTAAGGGATCACCTGGGTGATCTTATGTATGCGTATGCAACCCCTCTTGGTTATGGCACTAATAATCAAGTTGAAGTGGAAGCAGCCATATGGGGTCTATCTTGGTGTTTCAATAATGGTTATCAGCAGGTTATTCTAGAGGTCGATTCAAAGCTGGTTATTAGATGGCTGAGATCTCAAACTAATCCCCCTTGGCACTTACAGAGTCATCTGGATACTCTCACTAACCTTACTACTCAGTTTCAACAATTCACTTGCAGACATACCTATAGAGAGGCCAATTTTGTAGTTGATTCCTTGTCGAAAATCAGTCACACTACTGATGACCCTCTCCATTTCTTCAACATTCAGCAGCTTCTTGTGGAGGTCAGAGGATATTTCAAACTTGACAAGTTGGGGGTTCCAAATTTTAAAAGAAGGAAGGTGAGGAGAATAAAAGAACCCCCTTAGAACTTATGTTTATCACACTTCTGTTTGTGTGCTGTGAACATTTTCATGTTCTTCTATTTGTTTCTTTTAATATTGGGGATGAGTTAACCGGACTTAGTAGTCTAGTTAACCCATGGACTATCATAGGCTTCGGAGGTTTGGTTTATGTCCCCCTCCTTGTACTTGTTCCTCCTTTTGATTAATGATAAGGCCTGGGGGTGTTTCTCAGCCCCTGATCCTCACAAGGATCATTAAAATTTAAAAAAAAAAAAAAAAAACTAAACCCTGAGCATAAATGCACCTAAAAGTATGCCTGCCATCATCAGTATCCAAACAATACAACCATAAGCGCCTACGCATTTATAAACTAGAGCCACATCCTTTCAAGGGATATAATACTAATTTGGTGTCCCACTGGTCTTGTAACCACGACCTTAGGCCCAACAATATACAATTAACATAATAATAGAACCATAACTCGGGAAGACTACGGTAAATATCGGCATAATGCCACTAAAAGGGTCTAATCGGGGGAATATCATCCAATTTACTAAGTAGTATGATAAGTCTTGTACTAAGGATCCTTAACGTCAAACTATGATTATAGAAGTCTATAATCAAGGATAATAGGGTCCTAAAAATATTACAGGCATTTTATGCTAAGGTTCAGGTCACATTTCTATCCTAAGTCCCCCAAATAGGTCAAGTCTGCATATTACTAGGTATAAATATGTCCTATAATCCCTACCTAGCATGCAATCTATACATAACACCATCTCATAGAGAAAAGTAGACCGAAGCCTACCTCGATACCGAATCGCAAATCATGCATTGCCCACGAATCGCTCATCCTTGTTCGACGATCCTGAAAATAATGTCGACCTATCAAAATAATAGTCTACAAGTTATTACAAGTAAAACGACACCCATATTGTAATATAAAACTTCATACCCAAAATCGGGTCAAAATGGGCTCGTAGAGCCCGCTAATAGAATTTCAAAATTGAATCAATCACGAGGTCCCTCGAAGAACAAGTAATGTATGCTCAAAATTTGAGCACAAATGGAGTATAAATTGGGGCTCAAATCAGCCCCTAAAGATAAGGAAATAAGGATCTAATTTCTAGGAATTAACAAGGAAATGGACGGACTTTGAAGGGGAAAAATAATGAAAAATGATCAAGAGGTGTTGAAATAGCTTACCGTAGCTCCAATGGATGATTTTCCACACTTTCCCACGTCCCAAGCTCTCAAAAATGGTGAAAGGAGGCTCAAAAATAATGAAGAAATTGAGGAAGGTGAATATATACTGCTAGGGCATTGCCCTTCGCGAATGCGGGGATCGAGGGTCGCGAATGCGGGACTCGAGGGTCGCGAACACAATGACTATGAGAATTGACCTTCATGAACACGAGCATAGGGTTCGCAAACGCAAAGGCAAACGGGTGAGGATATCGCGAACGTGATGCTAGTGGTCGCGAACGCGAAAAAAAGAGTGGACCGGTCAAGCCGACCCTTCATCGTGAATGTGAGAGAGAGGGTTCCGAATGCAAAGGTAAAGAAATTGACCCTTCACGAACGCGGACTACACCTCGTGATCACGAAGAGTAAAATAGGCCTGCACCAAAAAAACCAGCAAAAACATAAGTCCCAACAGACTCCGACCGGGTGTTCGGGATTCGTTTGGAACCCCAGGCACGTAAATGAACTATGACACGATACCAAATTCGACATTCCATACTCAAAGAAACTATCAAAATTTCCAACGGAGGTTGTCTCAATTAAATATGGGTCCCACACCTAATTCCATTTTAATTAAATTCTACCCAATAGCCCAAAACGAGTTTGAACACCTCGGGACCCAGACCAAGGGTCCCCCTAGTCTAAAATCAACATTACGGAGCTGATAACGCTCTTGGAATTCTCATCCGAGGTCGTCTACTAGGATATTTGGTCAAAGACTAATTCCTTAACAACGAAATCTCTAAAACAGGGAATTGAGCCTAGAATCCAAACGAACTATCCGATAACCAAACTGACAGTTTCGGCAAGTCATAAATGACCTATAGCTGCTATAGGAAGGCTCAAAATCTCGAAAATGCATGGAAATCGAGAAAATAACCTGAAGGGTCATTACAAAGTAGGACCTAAAACGAGAGACGAAGGGAATTTTTCGACGTCCAAAACTCTTAACACAGCACCAAAACACTTCCCAATCGATATCTAACCCTTCCAAGGGTCAAATAACTTCATCTGATGGGTCTAAACTCATGAAAAACTACTAGGATCATGAAGGAACTTTCTCGAATTGTGTTTCAAGGCAAAATTTTAGACTACACTTTGCTTGAAAAATGATATTCGGCCTTCCTTGGATTATTTTGGGACTTAAATTGACTACTCTTACATACTTCTCCTAGTCAAACTAGTTGAACCTTTAACGTTTTCTTTGTTAATCATATTATAAACTATACCATTTTTCTTAAATTTATCTATCTTTTGACACCTTACCTCCCTATATACTTTGTAAGTGCAAATATGGGCTAAAAACCTAAGTTTAGGGGTGAAATATTTTAAAAGTGCAAACATAAGCTAAAATCCTAAGTTTGGGGGTGATGGTTGAAAAATTAGTGATGTGGTAGATATTTTAAAGGTGAAAAAAATGAAATCATCATTGATATTTTGAAAAAGAACAAAGAAAGAAGAAAATGAATGTAGAATAAAGTGTGTGAATAAAGGGAAGACTAGATGGTGAATTGAAAAAGAAAAAAAAAAAGATAAAGTTTTGGAGTAAGTGTGCTTGTTGTTGCAAGATTGTAGTGCTTAGAGAGGCTTTGATCCACTTTTATCTATAACTGGGCCATACCTTAACCACAAACCTACATTAAAAATCCTTCCGTCTTTATTGATTTTGGAGGCAAGTGTGTCTATATTAGTGGAGAACTAGATGAAGGGAAAGCCTATGTTACTACTTGAATGCATGTGAACATCTTTGTGTAAGAGAGTTTAATTCTTTCTATTTTAATATCCCATGCACAATTGAATTGCATTTTCTGAGTTGGGATTCTCTCTTGATTGTGAGGGCACATGAAATTGTGAGTTGTGATTTGCGATCAATTTTTCAATTAAGATAAATGAATAAAAGGAATTGTTTTGTGATAATGACGCAAATTTTGAAGCTTAAGTGTCATTACTTGAATGGTAGTTTGATTAATTTGGTGTTTGAGTACTTGAAATAAAAAGTGAATCTTGTGAAGTCATTGGTGATTCATATGCTTTGGATTAATTTTTGGTGCCAATCAAAATCATGTATTTGTGCTTAAAATGGATTTTTCTACATGGTATGATGAGATTCACTTTTGAATTGAGTCATTTGAAGGAAATTGTATGTGTCTCGCGTAAGAAAGAGAGTTTAGAGTGCCATATCGATATCGGAGTACAAATTTTTCAGGTTTTTTTATTTGCTTGAGAACAATCAATAACTTATGTTTGGGGTATGATAAGCTGGTAAAATACCAACTTATCTCTTCAAAATCTTGGACTTTTGCTATGTTCATGTGAAAACATTGCATTTAATCTGGTTAACTTCTATTTTATTGGATTTATATGATTGAGAAGAGTATTGGAAGAAACCAAGTAAAAATAAGTCAAAAAGAGCTAAAATGAAGATAATGAGAAAAGAGGCTATAAGTGCAAAAATAGCCAGATCTGTAAATTCAAAACCTGAAATGTTTTGGGCCTTATTTGCGTGAAGTGTTGAAAACACCTCCAAACTTGATGCGGATTATTAGTTTAGTCCCCAACTATCATAGAATTAAAAACACCCCTACACTTGACTAAATGAATTTAACAATGCCCCCGTTTTTCCATATCTAACTATGTGTGTTCACTTGTGGTCCAACTGAACTTTCTGTTGATGTCTTATTATGTGGCATCCATATGGATATTTAAAGCCAAAAAAGAAAAAAAACATTTAAAAAATAAACTGACTAACATAATCCTATCCGATGAAATCACCCTACAAACTTTCCCACATTTTTAGAACTCTTCCTCTCCTCCTCATAATTCTCCCAGAGTTCTCCAACATAAACCTTTGATTTTCATTTCCATGGAAATCAAAGGGTTTTAGCTTAAAAATCTTTGATAAAAATATCAATAATAATCTTCCTTCATTTTGATTTGTGGTTTATTTAGTGTGGACAGTTCTAATTAAATCTCCTTACAAGATTGTCATCCAACCATAAAATTTTCAAAGCTGCCGGAAATCTATATCTACAAAGTATAGTCATCAAAACAACTGAGATTAAGAAATTTAGCAATTCAATAAGATGCTAAAAAAAAAATTAAGTTCAAACTTGGGGTATGTTTTAATGAAGAAAACATAAATAGGAAGAAGGGTTGTGGTAGCAGTTAGGGTGTGATGAAAATTAAAAGAAAAAGTTTAAAATGAGGTTTTTTACCGTTTAATGCTTATGTGGCTTATTTTTAAGCAGTTTATGCGCCCAAAAGAGTTTGAGACTACTTGATATGGCATGTCGCATCTTAGGGGTGTTTTTAAATTTATTTGGTCAAGTTAAGGAGTGATTTTAAATTTATTTAGTCAAGTTTAGGAGTGTTTCTAAAATTAGGTATAGTTCGAGGACTAAAGTAATAATTCACGCCAACTTTGGGAGTGTTTCCATCACTTCTCTCAGCCTTTTTTGATGTGAAAAAAATGCAAATCTATAATAGGAAGACTTGGGAATATTTTTTCTTCTTTGGCCAATATTTAAGCTTTGGGAGCACGGTTAAAGCTCTACACCATTGGAAGGGAAGATCGAAAGCATCTAATGAGAAATTCTTAATCCTTCTACTTCTAATCTTTGATTCCTAGTTTTATATTGAATATTTTTGGTGTATTTAGTAAAATTTCAGATTTGAAAATTATTCAGTAGAGATACTAATAGCTAGGATTTTGATGGAACTCTTGTTGCTTTTGTTGTGACTTGCAATTTATGAATGGTTTGGTTTGGTTTTAAATTTTAAAAATCGACAATATTTTGATTTGATTTTGATTTTAATTTTACTAAAAAAACAAAAAATTACCAAACCAAACAAATAAATTACATACATAAATTTTATAATTTTTTGTATATGATATTAATTTTTCATAAGTATAAATATTTTATATCTTTTAACCATTAATTTGATTTTAGTCTACTTATTTCACATGCACTATAACACTTAAATTCCATTTCTTAAAATACATGCCCAAAGCCAACACTCTAAGGACACATTTGGTGTGATGAATAAACAGCTATAATCCTAGGATAAAATTTAGAAAAAATAAAATAAACATACATCTTAACTTACCATATTTACAGAAATTCTCACCCTTACAAAGTAATTACAAAAATTTCAACTAATTATTTATCTTCGTTGGATGTATCGAAAGCTAATTATGTATCTCATAAATCCAAAATCGAAAAAAATGTATCAGGAGCTAATTATGTATCTTTACAAAGGAAAAAATGTATCTTCATTGGATGTATCGAGAACTAATTATGTATCTCGACAGAACCAAAATCGAAACTTTCAGTAATTATGCAAAATATCAAATTTTTCTGTAATTAAGCTTCAAACTGTCAGAATTTATGTTTTTTGCCCTAAAATTTTAGTACTCCTTAATCTCTTGTTTGGTTACAAAGTTTGGGATAACTTATCCACGGTTTATGATTATTACTGGGATAGGTTATCCCAACCATTGGGTGGAATAATAATAATGGGATAACTTATCCTAAGATAACATAGTTAAAATAAATAGCTAAATAATGTGAAGGGTATTTATGTAAACAAACAACTTACTCTAAGATATTATGCAATGCATATTATTTTTAATACAACAAACCAAACAATAAATAAGAAATAATACCAAGATAACTAACCCAGCATAACTAATTCCAACAAAACTAATCTCATTATAACTTAAATTCAAACCAAACAGCCTCTAAGTCTAATTGTCTATATGTGGCTGTGGTGTATTGCCAATTTTAAATTTTCTTAGCTAACACATTCATCTACTTTTCAATGACTTGCCCCTTTTAATTTTGAAGGGTTGGTCATTCTATCTAAAGTTGTATAATACTTTTGAATGTTAGACATGTGAAGTGGAGGAACGGTTACATAACTTAAACATGCTAAAACTTTGAAATAGTGTTAAAAAAAAACATAAGATTCAGATATATTCATCTTCTGATACTAGAGAGAAATTTGTTGATTCTTAATGTTCAGTTGAAATAGTTGTATCATGTCTATAATTTTTTACTATTACCAATTTATCATTAGCTAATTATAAACCGAAAAACCAAACCAAAACAACAAGAACCGAACCGATGGTTTTCATTTTGTTTGGTTTGGTTTGGTCTAAAAATATAAACCGGCTATATTTATTTAGTTTTGGTTTTCATCAAAAGTCGATCCAAACCGACCCATGAACACCCCTATCCGCAAATATAGCTGCCTCAGCAACATAATTATCAACTTAAACCTGCAGCATATCGAAGTTCTCTAAAAGCAAACTGATGTCCAACTTAGCCATTCAGCTTCCGTTATCTTGCATTTTCCTTGTGAGGTTTTCCTTGTGAGGTTTCACCTTTTTTGACATCACAAGCTGCTTGGACAATGTTACAGCAATAAGTTGATGGCCAAATAAATGAGAGTTCTTCAGAATCAAATTCCTAGTCAATGAATCAATAGCATAACCTTGACCAGGCATCCACTTCAGTAACTGGAGAAGTAATTCCTTCTTTTCTGGTTTTGCAATGTAGCGTGATATAGCCATATCAAATAATTCCTGAGAAGAGTGTTTGAAGAGACATGTGATTTAGTGTCTTTGACAATGTTAAAGTTATGTTTTCCTCGAACTCAACAACAGCCAAAAAAACAAGCAAATTCTGTAAGTCGCATTGATGTCTGACAAACAGGTGTAACCCAGTGCAATGCAAATTCAAGTTAGAATTGATTCGTCCAAAATCCTAGACAGAATCTAACTAGCAATTCGTCCCTCCTGTGGATACTAGTACAATGTAGTGCCGCCTTTATACCTTTTTTTTAGAACTAAAACTGCCTTTAAACTGTTTGATACAAAGTTTTTGTTTGTTTTTTTTGGAACCGGTAACTTACAATTATATATTATTGATTAGTTTTTCTTGCTCAAACTAAACTTCATTAATGGAAGAGAGGCTCTTTCTTTGTTTTTCCTCTTCTTTATAAAGGACACCTTGTGGTTGGTAGGTGGGAGGTGGGAGGTGGGAGGTGGGGGTGAGGGGGTGGGGGGGAACCAATCGCCGGTCAATAGGATAGGAGTTATAGGTAGTGCCCCGAATATTTTGACTTAATGGTTGCTTTTGTTTTATGCAAGTTAATTGAAATCATGTGTTGGTGGATGAGTTTTATGGAAATGCGATCGGGACTATGATATGTGTGCTGGGGATGTATTTGAATATGACTTATCTACAAGGAAATGGTTATGTCAATGGCCTGTGAACCAAGCTATAATCTTCAATATATGATTTCGAATTAACTTATAATGACATGCCATATCTGATTCTATGTTGAAATGACATGATGAATGATATTCAAGTATGAATATGACTTCATTGTAAAAGAAATATCTTATGATATATGGTTTTGAGAAATTGCATGTATGTTTTCTCAAGGACTTGTCCCACAATTTGGAGAGAGTCGGAAGAGACTTACTGAGTAATTTAATGTACTCACTTCACGTCATTGTCGTTGGCTATTTTTCTTCCACACTTGCAGGCATGCAATGTGAAGGCGTATCAAGCTAGGCTCTTCCTCTTCCTATTTCTTGTTGAACCCAATTTGAGTGTGATGGTGGTGTATAAAGACTTCTCTACTCTCTGGATAGCCGGGCTGCAAGTGATGTCATCTTAAATTTGTAACAAGTGTGTTCCATACCCAATAGAGGAAGTTTCACGTATCTTGGGTCCATAATCCAAGGAGACGTCGAGATTGATGATGATGTCGCACACTGTATAGGTGCAGAGTGGGTAAAACGGAGGCCTGCCTTTGGGGTACTTTGCGATAAGAATGTTTTGCCAAGGTTTAAAGGTAAATTCTACAAAGTGGTGGTTAGACCAACATTATTGTACAGGAAGCCAGTCAAGAATGCCCACGTTCATAAGATGAATGTAGCAGAAATGAGGATGTTTGGATGGATGTGTGAGCACACTAGAAGAAAATAATTAGGAACATATACGGCAAGGTGGGAGTGGCGTATGTGGTTGGACAAGATGAGAGAATCGGGGTTGCGCTAGTTCGTACATGTGAAGAGAACGTGTGAGGATGCGCCAGTTAGGAGGCGTTGGTGGTTGTAGAAAGAGTTAGGAGAGGCAGGTCAAAAAAAAATTGGAAGGATGTGAATAGACAGGACTTGGCACAGCTTCAATTCACTTGGTTACGGAGGTCGACGATTAGAGTAAAAGAATAGTTAGTAGTCGGAGGTTGCCGCACTATAGGTGAGAGATGTAGGGGACTAGCCTCCACCTTGAATTTAGGGCGCGACAATATGTCAACATGTATATAAGGGTCAAACTTGTATGAAATGCTCAGCAACAATCTGGCTGATTCTGCTCTTTTAATCTTTTAATGTCAGCTATTTGTATAAACCATTTTGGATGACAACTGTCACATCCAAAAGATGAAGGGGACGAAGATGAAGATGTTGCGATGTGTAGACTTACTAGGAGAGATAGGGTTAGAAACGAGATTATCCGAGAGAAAGTGGGAGTGACTTCGGTGGAAGACAAGATGCGGGAAATGAGGTTGAGATGGTTCGAGCATATGATGATGAGGTGCACGGATACCCCAGTCTGGAGGTGTGAGAGGTTGGCTATGGATGGTTTCAGGTAGGTAGATTTAGGCCGAAGACATACCTGAAGGATTTCATTTTCTTGAGTTTCACACCTAAACTATTAAGTGTTTGAGTTTCCTAGCGGAAGTATCACAAAATATTTAGCGAAAAACATCTGAACTATCAGTTGCTAGCGAAACACACCTGAAATTTTAGGTATGAAACTCAAACAACTGATAGTTCAAGTGTATTTAGCTAAACATTTTGTGATAGTTCAGGTAGGAAACTCAAAACACTTGATAGTCCAGATATGAAACTCAAGAAAAATGGATACTTTGGGTTTGTTTTTGACCCTTGACTCATATTTTAAACTCATTTGACCATTGACCGAGCTTATGTGGTATTAATGTTGCTGAGTTGGAAAAATGTGTGTATGCACGCGTTTATAAGCGAGTAAAAAAATATTTTACATTTAAAAACATTAAAATTTTAAAATAATAATAATAATAATTTAAAAAAATAAAATAAAATCTTCTTTTTTAATCATCCCCTCCGCAACCCCCCACCCCACCCCCACCCACCCACCCAACAAAGCTAACTTTCTTCTTCTTCATCTCCAACCCACCACACCACTCTCTTCTTCTTCTTAGCGTCGCCGCCCCAATCTGCCAACACCCACTCTCCCCAAAAAAAAAAAAATCGATTCCATGAGTATTTTTGAATTTTCTTCTAAATTGTTAGTTTTTTAGATTTTAAAAATTGAGACCATTATTTGTGTAAGTTGTGTTCAAAGAGGAACTGTGGTATGGGTTCATGTGAAGGGTGATGGTGGGTATTGAAAAGTTAAAAAACTCCAATGATAAGCAATAACAAATGATCCTGTGAACTTGTGAAATTAATTCAAAATTGTAATTGGTGTTCATTAATGTGTGTGTTTGTGAACATGTGACTGAAATTTCAAGTCAGATGGAGAAGAATTCCACCTATTTGGCATGAATTTTGTGCTCAATTTATGAGCAAATATGGAGAAATTGCATTCTCCAATGAGAGCAACTCGAGCAAAGAAAAAGGGGTAGCGGCGTTGGAGGCTGTTCGTGGGTAGAAAAAGGGGCGGCAGGGTTAGGGGTTGTTCACGGATTGTCAAAATCCGACAAGTCTTTTACCGGAGAAGGCAAGAGATGGAGGTGGAGATGGTTTGGTTGTGGGAGGTGGAGGAAGGTGAGAGAATATAATTCTATTTTAAAAATAAATAGAAATTATTATTTTCTTATTTAATATTTTTTGGTTAATAATAAAAAAATAGTTAATGAAGATAATAATGACATGGCACTAATTTATGTGACATGGACTTGGCATATCATTTATGCAAGGGCGAGTGAGCTACACACATGATAGGAGGGATTTAAAATTCTTATTTTGGTCGGATTTAAGGGTTCAATTGATAAAGAGGCGAGTAGGAGGATCTAGATTACAAACGGAAACAAATACAGGGGTCTACCAGACTATTTCGCCTAAAACAAATCATACCAAACCTCTTTGATATTTCATTTTTAATTAATATAGAGCTAATACCTACGAGTAATATTATAAAAAACATTTCAAAAATGTATTTATTTTCATATTTCTAACCTAAGATTAAACAAAAGAATTTGCAAATAAAAGTGCTAATGCTACAAACAGTTCATAAATTGTTAAAGTTTCCATAAAAGCTAGACAAAGCAATTAGAGTTAAAACTTTGCCAGGTTCAATTGTAATAATATAGTCAAATAGTATTTTCACTTGTGAGATTTCTTTTAAAGTTTCTACTGTAGTTTTGATTTATGCAATGAATTTATTTTCACTTGTAAAATTCCTTCACGTTAATTTTGATTATACAATTGATAGTTCTATTACAAGCGTGACTATGCTTTCACTAAATATCGCATAGTCTGATTTAACATTTTTGGTGCACTCATTCATCAGAAATTTTTTATTTACTTCTTCTATGATGAACGTCCACATTTTAAATTGACGAGTATGTTCTCTGTGTCTTAGTTTAAATTTTATGTTCTCTGTGTCTTAGTTTAAATTTTAATTATCTCTGTATGTTCTCTATGTCTTAATTTACATTTTAATTATCTCTGTCTTCTGTTAGATGTCTTTTTTTTTTTTGGAGGGGGGTTTAGCAATACATATGTTTGATGGTTATTAATATGTTAAGTAGATTGTTGTGCTGTTCACCCTAATTTTAAAACTTCCCGAGTCTTTTCACGTTTATGCATGCTCCTCAGACTATAACGATTTTCCCACATATGGAAACGATATATTCTCCAATGGCATATTGATATGTTTGCTTGAATACGTCCTTTTCTGATTTCAAGATAAAATTGATTTCACCTTTATTTTGTTCTGTTATTTCAAATTCTACACTTCTAGCAATAAAGTGTGGTGACCTTCTCCCATGATGATCACATACATATGAGAGAAAACATATGCAGCTTACTTATCCCAACGAACTTGGGTTATGTCAACTAAGATATATTCCATGATTACTATTAGAACGACAAAAGAGAGTGCAAGAGAAAAAGAAAACAGTAATATCAATGGGCACGCTCAGTCTAAAACAGAATTTAGAGTTAATCAATCTTGTCGGTTGTCTCCAGAAAAGTTGGATGACCTTCTCATCGATTCATTAATTAAGTCCATGTTCCCTGACATATTAAAGGATGACACTTATCTAGTACAATAATCATAAGAGGAGAATTGAAACTAATTGTTACCTGATCAATCTTGTGGCCAGAGCTGTGCATGGTCTTCATCACATCATTGATTAAGTTTACATTGCCAGATCTTACGAAGTTGACAGAAAATTTTTTGATAGCCGGCCGGGAAATGAATCCTGGATTGTCCTGTATACCTAGTGATTAGATTAGGATTGTTCATAAGAAAAAGCAAAATAAAGATGGAAATTGCAAGAAAAGGAAGGTACACCTTGACTACAACATAAGCATCTTTGAGGAGGCGCCCAGCAATCAAAATGTGCAAAATATTCTCATGAAGGGCTCTGGATATGGTTCTTTTGCTATATCTCAACATGTTGTATACAGAAAATGCTTCTGAATATGCACCTGTCTTACCAAGATGATAAATTAAAGAGGAACAAAGTCCCTGAAAAAGGAAGAAGTTGGACAAAGAGTGTGAGAACTAGGAACAACATTTACATCATCTTTCTCAATAAAATGAATGTATAGTGTACAATTAGCACCCCATGCAAATTTTCCAAGCACCACCAAAGATTCAACAATGCCGTGAGAAAGCTAAAGTGAAACTTAAAGCACAAATGAGGTCGAGAAGATAAAGAACAGAGCAACCTGAAACGTTTAGCTTTTCCAAGGTAGAAGAAGAAGGAAATACTTTAAAAGGGAAAAATGGGAACTCATTTATTCTAATCAAAAGCAGAAAAAGACAAATCCTTTTACCAGATATTCAGCAATTTACTGTTAGTTGTGCATTAGTTAGTGCAAAATAAAGAGGGACACCTAATAATTTATCAAAAAATCTGAGCATCCGCAATTCTGGGTCACCAAAATAGAGGACTTGAGACTGTTGCTATTAAAAAAAAAAAAAAAAATCTGATTACATAAATTCTTTGTGGAGTGCATAACCAAATCTATTCCAATTCAAGCCACTATAAGTTATTCCGCCACAACTATTTTCGACTGCTTGATGGTTGACGTAACCCTGATGCACTGCAGGTTAGTTCAATTTATGATTAGATGTCTCAAATAGCAACCCCATATGTGTTCACTTTTGACTCACATTAACCATAAAAGCAGAAGAACATTTGATGCCATGTATTCTCTGCAGAGTGCATACTTAAATTTGTTCCAATTCAAGCCACTATAACTTACTATACCACAACAATTTCCTCAGCTTGATGGTTACCTAGTCCTGATCCACTGCAGTTCAGTTCATTTCTATGATTCGATGTCTCATTGAGCCAGCCTCCATAAGTGTTTACTTTTGACTCGTATCAACCAAACACAAGCAAGCATCTGAGTTGAGCATATTGGTTTCTCAAATACTGGGCCACAAACCCAAGTAACAAAAAGTAGTTTAGGAGGTTATCTTAATCTGGTGAGAAAGCTGGTCTGGGGTCTCTAGAATGTTAAACCGCACACAGAAGACCAATAACGGTTAACCCTGCTAAAAGCACCACTTTAATTTATTTTATTGATCAAACAAATAGTGAGAGTTTTTAACTTCTGCCTACCTCCTCTGGCTGATGACCTTTTCTATGCATGTCCTCCATGGTACGATAGGCAAGCAAATATAGCTTCTCCTTGCAGAAATATCTTACAAGAATATTAAAGGTATTCCAATCAGGACTAATTGCAGAGTCATCCATCTTCTTCATCATGCTCATTACATTCTCCACTTCTCCTGCTCTGCAGTAGGCAGAGAGCATCGCATTCAAAATAACTATATCATATTTGTCATATTTCTCTTCAAATTCAGAAGCTAATTTCTTTGCATCTTCGAGAAGCCCACTGCGGCAGAATGCTGAAATCATAATGCTATAGGAGTAGCCATCTGGTAATTTATAACCAAAAGAACAAATCAAATTAATATGAAGTTCAAGTAAAATAACACAGAGCATAAAACTCTAAGCCATGCGCAGCAATAGAGCAATTTGCAGTTTGCACCCCTAACATATCCACTCATTTGTGATTTACACTTTATCCTAATTCTAATAATTTGCACTTAATCTCTTTAAATCCTTGCTAAACCTTAAAAGATCCATTTTCTCAATTATTTGTGTAGGTAAAACAGGAAAATACACAACTAATATTGTTGACTTCTCCTTCCCCATTATTCACAGATTCATTAATTCTATTAAAACCATCAACTTCTACATATGTACGACAAAGAGAAAAGATTCAACGCCAACGACCAATTAAAAACAGTGAACCCAGAAAATCTTGAAGTATTCCTAGTTAATTCAATTAAGGCATGTCTTCTTGAAGTATTCCTAGTTATTTTTCAAGGAAAACATGGCTTTAAGTACTTTCTCAGACAACACAACATTAGAGAGGTAGATAGAGAAGGAGTTCTGGTGGGCTAACTCAACAGCACAATGAACTTGGAACTCTGGCTAAGCTACAGAGTAAAATTAATTTTCTATTATTTTTGATGAAAATTAGATTTGGAAGAGCGCTAAATGAAAGCATAAAACATATCTCGTACGACGGTAAAACTAAACCTCAATAGTTGCACTGTTTCGTTTATCTAATTCCGTCTCTTCATCTCTCTAAAAGTTCTAAAGAATCTTGAGTCTATCTTGAGGGATGAGAAGAGACTGCACAGAAGTTACTTGGAGTGGAGTAAAGCTATAAATGGAGTCATATGGATTCTGTCTTTGACCAGAGAAGAATGAGCAATGATCTGTTATGCAATGTTTTTCTATTCAATGTTTTTTTATCTGTTATTCAGTGTGACTTTGGTTTTTTAAATTTTAGTAATTTTTTATATTAGAGGTTTCGAGAAAAACCCTGGAGTCTAAAAGGTTCAGGTTGAGCAGGACCAAGACGGAATACTTGGAGTGCAAGTTTGGTGATTCGACGCATGAGGACGGAGTGGTAGTGAGGCTGGATTCTCAGGCTATTCGAAAGGGAGATAGTTTTAAGTATCTTGGGTCCTTGATTCAGGGGAATGGAGAGATTGACGAGGATGTCACACACCGTATTGGGGCAGGGTGGATGAAATGGAGGCTAGCCTCCGGAGTTCTATGTGATAAGAAGGTGTCTCCTAAGCTTAAAGGCAAGTTCTATAGAGTGGTAGTCCGACCAGCCATGCTGTATGGAGCGGAGTGTTGGCAAGTCAAGAACTCCCACATACAAAAGTTGAAGGTAGCGGAAATGAGGATGTTGCGGTGGATGTGTGGAATTACAAGGAGGGATAGGGTTAGGAATGAGGTTATTCGGGAGAAGGTGGGAGTGGTTTCAGTGGAAGACAAGATGCGGAAAGTGAGGTTGAGATGGTTTGGGCATGTAATGAGGAGGAGCACGGATGCCCCAGTTCGGAGGTGTGAGAGGTTGACTGTGGATGGTTTCAGGAGAGGTAGAGGTAGGCCAAAGAAGTATTGGAGGGAGGTGATTAGACATGACATGGAGCAGTTACAGCTTACAGAGGACATGACCCTAGATAGGAAGGTGTGGAGGACGCGGATTAGGGTAGAGGGCTAGTTCTTTGGAGTGGGGCCTAGGTAGTGGATAGGGTTTCCTGGTTGTAGCCAGGCTAGTAGTCGCAGTGCTTGGCACGCACCTCGGAGTTCCTTGTTCGTGCGGTAATGGGTGTTTTCGGTTAGATCTTATATAGTACTACTATATGTTCACTACTCTATGTTTTCTGTTTTCCTTATGTGTGTGTTATGTCATCTTGATTCATGTTTTGCTATGCCTTATGTCTGCTTTCTTGTCCTGAGCCGAGGGTCTATCGGAAACAGACTCTCTACTTCTTCGGAGGTAGTGGTATGGACTGCGTACACTTTACCCTCCCCAGACCCCACTTTGTGGGAATACACTGGGTATGTTGTTGTTGTTGTTGTTGTAGTAATTTTTTATATTATTTTATTATACTTTCCTATTTTTCCCTCATAAATAATTGAGAAAATGGATCTTTTAAGGTTTTGCAAGGAGCTAAGGAGACTGGGTGCAAATCATTTAAATAAATAGGATAACCTGTCAATCACAAAAGAGTGAATACGTTAAGGGACTTGCAACTACTCACAGGAACCCCTCAAATATAATAAAGTGAGGCAACGATAGTTCACGAGGAAAGGAAGACCACATCGAGTTGGTAATCTAAGGTTACAACCACCCCTTGGAAATACAAAATTGATAGTGAAGGCAAATTAAGAAGTAGCAGCAATAATCAATGCCCATTGTTTGAGAGCACAGAGAATCTGTGCAGACGCAGCACATAAAATATTGCAAAGTAATTTGACCAGCTTCAACATATCAAGGAGTATGCAAGCAATATGTTCAAACCAGCTAAAAGTAATCGTGGCTGAACATACACATGAAGCAAAAGGCACCAAGTATATTCCGATATGTACTGAGAAACATTGAAGAGCTCAAGAACACATGTTCATTGATTTCGCTACTACCTCTCACAGTGAACTCCAACATTCTTTATTAGAAATTTAAAGCAATAGACAGGCCACAGTATGAAAGATACATACCGGTTTTCACCTGCTTTTCCATCGTCTCATCAAATACTGATTTTGCTTCAAGAAGATGTCCAGACTTTGCCAGGCCATCCATTAGGAGACAAAATGGCATCTGTAAGTAGCATTTCATTAGCCACAGAACACCCAAAAGTACAACATGAATTAAAGTAAGAGCAAACAATCTGTAAGTGAATAACTTGAAGACTACCACTTTCAGTACATGGATGGAAAAAATCAGAAGCACTTTCTCAACATTAGGAGCCATAACGTAGGCAAGAAATCAGGAAAACATTTGGATCTAAGTTGCTTGGGCTGGGGTGCGGATGTTCGATACCGGTGCAAATCTAGAGGTCGGATCCTTCATGACCGAAATTCTAAGACTTGGAGTATGGATCTAGGTACAAATACGGGTATGGGGATAAGGCTAAAAATAATTCAAATATCAAAAAATAGAGTTATAAAAATATGCTTAAATAATGGTAGACTATTTGGAAGGAAAGGAGTGCACGAATTTCTGAGAGCAAGTTCGAATCTCTTTATTGTTTATTATTGTTTGTAAAATTAGATTTTGGGCTTAACTCACACCCCAAAAGCGAGCCTGAAGGGAGGAGGATTTCCCAAGCCTTATAAGGAGGTCACCCATCTCATTAACCACCAATGTAGAACTTTTTTCATTCTTCAATACCCCACTTCACACCTAGGACTGGAAATCTGGAGCATGGGTAATTTAATTTGGGTGTCCAACATCGGGTGAGATGGGTCCTGCTCTGATACCATGCAAAATTAGGTATTGGGCCTAAGTCACACCCCAAAAGCTAGCTCAAAGAGAGGAGGGTTGCCCAAGCTTTATAATGAGACCATCCATCTCATTAACAACCGATGTGTGACTTTTTGCCATTCTTCAATATTGTTAAATATGGTATAATTAGATAGTGTAAATATGCGAATATTCTCAAATCCTTGTTATTAGGCAATTAGGAGACTGTGTAATATTCTTATTAGTTTCCTTCCTTATTTACATTCTCTGTAATAGCTATTTAATCTCATTAGCTTGAGGGAATAATCAAGACATTAATTCTCGAACTCTCTTCTCTTCTCCTTCTAATTTCTCATGGTATCAGAGCCCTTCTTTCTCTAATTCTCCTTCTTTTTCTCCAAACATAGATTCTGCAAAACAAAATCGAAGAGACAAAAAACAAATCAGAGTTTTCCGCAAGATTTTTTATGTTTTGTTTTCTATATCTTTTACGAAAGTCAGAATATTGGAAGACCAGCTTTCTCTTCCCCACTATCACCTATAATTACTACAACAAAAGTAGATGGTAGTGGCAATTATACTTCGTGGGCTGCCTCTGTAGAATTATGGTTTATAAGTCAAGGGTATGATGATCACTTGCTCAAAAATTCTAGTGACATTGCATCAACTGAAAGACCGACTTAGGTTAAAATAGATGCACAATTGTGTAGTCTTCTGTGGATCATTTGATGCTAAGTTATTAATTCATGGTCAAAGAAAATATCATTCAACTCTCCAAATTACTACTCCCTTTGTTTTATTTGTTCGACTAACTTTCCTTTTTAGTTTGTTTCAAGAAGAATGTCTTTTTCCTAATTTGGCAATTTTTTAATTTCAACATCTCACGCGGCATGTTTAAGACCACAAAATTAAAGGGCATTTTGGAACATTATACATATTTTTAATTTCAGACTACAAGACTCAAAAGTCTTCTTTACTTTCTTAAACTCCGTGCCCAGCCAAACTAATACAAACAAATCAAAACGGAGGGGGTTATAACTAAGGCACATAGATTGAAACGGAGAAAGTTGTAACAAAGACACATAAGTTGAAACGGGGGGAGCAGTAGTTATTTTTTAAATATTAACCAAAGGTAACACTAGCCAATTGTAATAAGCAACTCCAACTTCTAAAGAAAAGACTCAGTAGTGGAGATGTTATATTTTAAAATAATATTTGCTCCAGAGTACAGCCATGTTATTGACCTCCAATTTTAGTTTTCTTTTGGTAGGAAAATGTTCTTAACTGGATAGGAAGAATAGAGTAAACACCCCTTTTTCTTCTTGCCATCGCCCATTCTCTTCTGAACTATGCTCAACAACCTGTGAGAAAAAACAGTTTGTTGTTGGATTCTCGCAATATCTACAAGTCATCTCGTGATGTCTATTATAATCTATTTAATTAATGCTAGGTTACTCAAGAAAAAACATAATAGTACTTTTTAGCATCTGTTACTTGCGTTTGGATGCACCTATATGCATATAACTTCTGCATTATTTCCATGTTCAATTTTTAGCTGGGTGAATTCACATATCTTGGAGCTGAGTAACACTTATGGGGTAGCTTTTGAGGGATGTGAGAGTGAAACTTTGGCTCTTCTCATGCGAATTAACGAGAGGAAGATGGCAATTGATAAAATGAAACAAAAGGAAAGCACCACAACTCCAAAAAGGAGAGGCATAGGTAAAAATGAATTAAAGAACCTATAGTCTCAACAAGGAGGTGGAAGGGATAAGGAGCAGGGGAAGGAACCTAAGCTTAGCCTTTAAATGAAGGTCAGGATATTATCATGGAATGTGAGGAGTCTTAACAACTGGGCATCAAAAAATCTGGTTAAGACGAGTTTACAAAAGTGGAAGGCTGATGTGGTATGTTTACAGGAAACTAAGGTGAATAAGGGAGTAGAAAGAGTGGCACTTCATTTATGGCCATGTAGATGGATGAGGTGTGGGTTTATCGAAGAAAGGGGGTATCCTAATAATGTGGGATAGCAGGGTATGGAAGGGCACCAAAGTGGAGGAAGGCAACTTCTCAATTACATGTAAATTTGAAGTTGTACAAGACTCTTTCTACTGGTCCTTTACTGGTGTTTATGCACCTCACACCAGGATGGAGAAACTTGAATGCTGGGAGGAAATAGCTGCAATGAAGGAATTGAGTGAAGGGCCATGGGTAACAGGGAGTGATTTCAATACAGTCAAGACACATGGTGGAGAGAAGGGGTTGCTCTAGAACTACTAATGTCATGACTGATTTTTCTAGATGGATTGAAGACATGGAGCTACATGCCCTATTCTGATTGGGGGTAAATACACTTGAGTCAGGGGACTCAATCATCAAAACAATGCAAGACTAGACAGATTCTTATATTCTATGGACTGGGAGGAAAGCTTCAAGAGCATTAGACAAAGGGTTTTACCCAGAGTAACCTCTGATCATAGTCCTATCATGCTGGAATGTGGAAATTGGGAACACAGGCAATCTTACTTCAAATTTGAGAATTGGTGGCTCAAGGCGGGGGTTTAATGAACTAGTGCAAGAATGATGGAATGGCTTCATTGTTGACGGATGTCCAGACTATAAATTGTGCACCAAACTGAAATTGCTGAAGCAGAAGTTGAAAGATTGGAGTAGGAAAATATTCTCTGAAATGACTAACAGGAAAAATGGTCTTCTAGAAGAGCTGTCTGAATTGGATAGGATCCAGGAGGACAGAGAGTTATCCCAAGATGAGATGATGGTTAGGGAAACAATACTTGTGGAACTTAAAGTAATGGCCAAGCATGAAGAAGAGAAATGGAAAGTTGGAAACAAAAATCAAGAGCAATTTGGTTGAAGCAAGGGGATAAGAACACCAGATTCTTTCAGAGAATAGCAACAGCACATAGAAGGTACAACACAATTGATAGATTGGTGGTGAGGGGGGAGGAAGTCCAGGAACCAGAAGAAATCAAGGTAATTATATAGATCTCTACTCTAAACTGTACACGGAACCTGAGTCATGGAGACCTACTTTTGACTTTATAGGTTGCCCTACAGTTTCCATGGAGAAAAATGAATGGCTTCAGAGACCTTTTACAGAAGCAAAGATCTTGCAAACTATCAAACAATGTGATGGAGACAGCTCCTAGACCTGATGGTTTCACCATGAATTTTTTCAAGGCTTGGTGGGATACCTTGAAAGAAGACCTGATGTGGACCATACACAATTTTCATCAAAGGGGTGTCTTTGAAAAGTCTCTCAATGCCACCCTTATAGCATTGATCCCAAAAAAAACTGGGCAGTTGAACTTAAAGATTTCAGACCTATTAGTCTGATAGGAGGGGTCTACAAAATCATCTCCAAACTCATAACTGAAAGGCTCAAAACAGTTATTGGAAAACTAGTGGATGAACACCAGATTGCTTTCTTGAAAGGTAGACAAATATTTAATGCATCCCTCTTAGCTAATGAGTTGGTTGATTCAGGGGTTAAACAGAAGAAACCAGGGATCCTATGTAAACTGGATGTTGAAAAGACTTATGACCATGTTAATTGGAATTTTCTCCTCAAAATTCTAAAAGACATGGGCTTTGGTAGTAGGTGGATTAAATGGATCAGTTTTTGCATCTCAAGTGTGAGATTCTCCCTCATTATAAATGGCGACACAGAGGGTTTCTTTCAATCTCACAGGGGCCTTAGACAAGGGGATCCTATGTCACCCTTTTTGTTCTTGCTAGCCATGGAAGGCCTGAACCACATGTTTAAGATAGCAAATGCAAATAAGTGGGTCAAAGGTTTCCGTGCTCGGACAGGTAGAGGGCAAGATCCTGAAATCTCTCATCTGTTTTATGCAGATGATGCCCTAATTTTTTGAGAAGCGGAGTTAAGTTAAATCAGGCACTTGAGGGCCATACTAATAATTTATGAATGAGTCTCAGGCCTTCATGTAAACTGGATGAAGAGCCAAATCTTTTCTATCAACCAAGTTGGTAATTTGCAAGATCTAGCTGATGTTTTGGGCTGCCAGGTGGATTCCTTACCAACAAAGTATCTGGGGTTGCCACTAGGAGCTAAAAATAAAGAACTAGAGGTGTGGAGTGGAGTGTTGGAAAGGAGTGAAAAGAAACTGTGTAGGTGGAAAAGTCAATACCTCTCACTAGGTGGTAGATTGACTCTTACCAAGTCAGTACTTGATGGACTTCCAACATACATGATGAGCCTTTTTCCCTATACCAAAGAGCATTGAAAAAAGAATCAACGGGGTGCGGAGATCTTTTTTATGGCAAGGGAACAAAGAAAAGAGAGGCTATAACCTTGTGAAGTGGGAAGTGCTAACCTCAGCAACCAGCAGGGGGGTCTTGGTCTAAAGAATCTCAGCAAACAGAATAATTCTCTTCTGCAGAAATGGCTATGGAGATTCTGCTCAGAGGAGGGGGCACTTTGGAGAAGATTTGTAATAGGGAAGTATGGTTTACTCACTCAATGGACAACTGAGGAGGTTGGGGGCACTTTTGGATGTAGTGTCTGGAAACCCATAAGAAGATTGTGGCCTCATTTCAACAACAGCATCTCAATCACTGTTGGAAATGGTTTGAAAACTGATTTATGGAAGGAGCTGTGGATTGGAGAAGATAGCCTGAGAAACTCCTTTCCACACTTGTATACCTTAAGTTTACAGAGGAATGCCAGGGTATCCCAAGTTTGGAGTCAACAAGGAAGGGATTTGTTATTTAGAAGAGCTCTGAATGATTGGGAAATAATGGAAGTTGCTAACTACTAGAAGTCTTGAACTCAGCCCCAACTCTATCCATGAGGTCTGATAAGCCTAGATGGAAACTACACAGCAAGGGCATGTTTACAGTTAAATATACATACAATGCCAGAGATATGGCCTTGGAAGCTAGTTTGGAGGACCAAAAGCCCTCCAAAGGTGGCTTGTTTTGCTTGGTTGGTATGCAGAAAAGCTTGTTTAACTCACGAGGCTTTACAAAAAAAAGGTTGGCAGATTTGTTCAAGATGTCTCATGTGTGAGCAGGAAGCAGAAGTTAATGATCATTTATTTCTTCACTGTAAGGCAGCTAGGAGCCTATGGAACATGTTTCTGTGTATATTAGGTGTCAATTGGGTGATGCCTAAGACAACATTGGAACTTCTGAGTAGCTGGAAATGTATTGGTAATAGAGGAAGAAAAGAGCACTGGTGGAGAACTATCCCATCTTGCATATGGTGATCACTCTGGAAAGAAAGGAATGCAAGGTGTTTTGAAGGTCAAAAGACTTATTTACAGAAGATTAGAATGAATTGTATAAGTCTTTTGTGTGTGTTTTTGGCGTAAACAAACTCTTGTAGGGGAGGTAGTAGATTTAGTTGACTTTATAGGAAACTTGTAAAGTATACCTTTCGGGGTGTGCCCACCACTGTGTGGGATGTAAGTTTCCAATTCATCATTTGTTGGATGATGAATCTTTTGGTGTGAATATAAAGTTACCCTTTTCTCCAAAAAAAAACATGTTCTCTTTCTTAACAATAAGAACCCATTGTTTTCAACATTGAAACTTGGTGGATAATTGGCCCCTCCCTCCTCCCCCAACCCCCAATCCTTATCCACTTCAATACCAGATTTATTCACCCATCAGGATTTGAACTTGTGATGTGTGCAACCTTCTCCATTTAACCAAAGCCTTGGGATCTTAGTGGGAACACATTATCAAGAAAGACTTTTTTTGATAATTAAGAAAGAATTTTATTAATAAAACTTTGGTACCACAATGGTCGCAAGGTTGTACAAAAGTTTGCTGGATTTATGTCCTTTATAACTAACAGGAAACGAAGAAATTAAGTACTACATCATTAACAAACGAAGCCTTAAACCATAGTTTCAGATATTGGAAATATCTATAGTTCACAAAAGCAACATTTTGCTCCTTCCTGTCAAAACATCTACAGTTTCTCTCTAACCAAACAGTCCATGGCATGCATAAAGGGATGGTTTCTATGTCAACAACTATTTCTTCCTTAACTTCTGTCTCTGCCAGCTGCAATGCTTGATTTAAATTGCCTGGCACTACCCACTGAATACCACATATGTTCAGGAACATGCACCAAATCTGCCAAGTATACTTGCAGTGTAATAATAAATGATTCGCAGTATCAAAACTTCCTTTGCATAGATAGCACCAACTGCATAATTTGAAGCTCCTCCTTTGTAAGTTTGCCTGTGGCAAACAAGCTTTACGCATGCGTAGATCCTATGCTACCTTGCTTAGAGATTTTTGTTTTCCAAATTCTAAATCATCTCCCATGATCATTCAAAACCATTTCTAGGAGCAATCCTCACGAGTACTAATAGGATTTTGCTGTGAATGCACCATCCTTGCTGCCTATCCAGTTTTATTAATCACCATGTTAAACAAATCAGGTAAGGTTTCTGCCATAGAATTTATCCCATACCTTTTGTCCTCCAAAATTTAATTTTCTGCCATCACCAACCTTTAACCTTATTTTCTCTTGAAACTCATCCATGAACTGTTGATATGTTTCCAAACTACAACTCCATGTGGAGAATATACTGGAGACATGCACCATGGATAATGTATGCCATATTTGAACAATAACCAAGACCCCGTGTAACATAGAGCCTCAAAGTGTGTACTTCTTCCATACGAGTTTATCACTTTATGTCAATGAACTCATCAAAAAATGTACTATCACTTAGAATGCAAAACGAAATGTTTGGGAAGCTTTTGAACACATGAAATCATAAAGAAAGAAGTGTACCTCATCCTTAGCATACCCAAGAGCTTCTAACTCCTTTAGGAGTTCCTTTGACTTCTCAAACAAGCCTCCTTTCACGTATACCTTCAACAAAGTTGTATAGATTACCTGCAACACACCAAAGAGTAGCAATGAGTTTTTAATGAGAATTTCGAATGCTAGTAGTGACAACTTCGAATTTAAAATGGAAAGATGATTTAAGTTCCGATAAACAGTTTGACTCCAGGCATACTTCAAATTGCAGTGTCACAACCACATAGAAATAGTCAATATCCGCAAGTGCAAGTGTCGTTCGCAAAGCATTTCCAAGTAGCAAGATAGAACATTTACAATAACAACATACCCAGTGTAATCCCACAAGTGGGGTCTAGGGAGGGTAATTGTACGCAGACCTTACCCTACCTTGGGAGGTACAGAGGTTGTTCCAATAGACCCTCGGCTCAAGGAAAAGCATATCATAGCCGTCCGGGAAAAGAAATAATGGAAGTAAAGATTGAGGGGCTTCAATGGGTAATTAAGAAGATATATATCGTGGAACAGAAGTCCAAGAATTATTATGAAGAATGGGCAATGTATCTATCATATTTCATAGTCCAAGAGAAGAAAGATTGAGCCCACATGGAGTCCAAAGGAAGGACTGAAAATTCTGCAAAAATTAGGCGTGTAATATTGCCAAAGGAACTGGAAAAGTCACACCCAAATGGAAGCAAATTGGGCAGATTTACATCCCCCAAAAGTGCTGACTTTTTGGTGCAAATTTAGCAACTTCTTTTCTTATTTTTATTAGGTAATTTAGAGAAGAAGAAGAAGAAGAAGGGGAGCCTTGGAGTAACTGTAAAGTTGTTGTCATGTGACCAGGAGGTCACGGGTTCAAGACTTGGAAACAGCCTCTGGCAGAAATGAAAGGTAAGGATGCGTACGATAGACCCTTGTGGTCTGGCCCTTCCCCGGACCCTGGGCATAGCAGGAACTTTAGCGCACCGGGCTGCACTTTTTTTTAGTTTAGAGAAGAATTTTGGTATTATTTTTACATGCTTTTCTAGTTTAAGGTTTCCTAGTTTTACAAGTTTCCCAGATAGATTTAAATTCTAGTTGCAGATGAATTTTGGTACTATTTTTACATGCTCAACCTAAACCCTTTAAACTCCAAGTTTGTCTCCAAATCTCCCGCCTACCATTAACTCTGTCGCGTGTCTCATCAATCAACACTATGTCATCTGCAAACAACATACATCATGGCACCTCCCCATAGATATGTCGCGTTAGTTCATCATCACCACGGCAAACAAAAAGGGGCTAAGATCAGAACCCTGGTGCAACCCATCACGATAGGGAAATGCTTTGACTCTCCTCTCAGTATCTTCACTCGGGTCTTGACTCCATCATACATGTCCTTAGTGGCCTTAATGTAAGCTACAGATACACTTTTAGCTTCCAAACATCTCCATAGAACTCCCCTAAGGAATTTGTCTTATGTTTTTTTTTAGGTCGATAAACACCATATGTAAGTCTATATTCCCCTCTCTCTATACTGCTCCATCAATCTCCTTATGGGAAGAATGGCTTCTGTAGTTGAAGGACGCGAAATGAAACCAAATTGGTTCTTAGTAATAGACACACACTGCCACACTCGCACCTCCACCACCCTCTTCTAAATTTACATAGTGTGGCTTAGAAGCTTGATACCCCTACAGTTGTAATTCTGAATATCAACCTTGTTATTGCACTACAGGATCATTGTGCTCCACCTCCATTCTTTGGGCATTTTTGACGTCCTAAAAATGATGTTAAACAACCCAATTAGCCACTCCTTGCCCGCTTTACTTGCGCTAGTGTTTAGGGAAGCATGATGTGGAAAAAAGCGACAAGGTTCCGCATCACGCATTACATGAAGCGTGAAGCGATGCGAGCGCATCATTGAAGTGAAGCGCAATTTAAAAGAAAAAAGACTAAATAGAGCATCCAAACAGTAAGACAAAACTAAAAAGACCACAACAACTATATAATCAACAATAAAGACAATATATATAAGCAGAAGTTTAAATTAAACACCAAAATCACAGATTTGATCATTGAAACACCTGCTGCGAAACAGACCACAATAGCAAAACAATTCAACAAAATAGCAAAACAAAACAGAAAAAAGCAGCGGTAGTCGCAGCAATAAAGAAGAAGCTGCAGCAGTGGACTTCAAAGTTAACCCTAGAAAATTGCAACAATGGTAGTCGCAGCAGTAGACTCCTTTTTTAAATTTATAATTGACCCTAAATATAAAATAAACATGAAGCAACTCTTTTTTTTAATTTAAAATTGACCCTAAAAATAAAATCAACATGATGCACTAGCATGGGCTCGCTTCTCGTATAACCCTATGATTCACCCGCTTCTGTAAGGTTGGCTCGCATCAACCACACGCAGCGAGAGGGGCTCGCATCGCTTCGCATCATCGCATTATGCGATGCAAGCGCATTCCTGAACACTGACTTGCGCTCTTCCAAAGTTTCACCAGGATCTCGTCTGACCCGATCGTCGTTCCCCTTCTCATCTAACGAATAACCTCCTTAACCTCCTTAAACTGAATACCCCTATAATACCCAAAATCTCGACTACTCTTAGAGTGCTCTAAATTGCTTAAACTTTTCAAATAGAGTAGAGCTCCATGGTTCAAGTCTCACAGTCAACCTTTGTCAAAACGAATTTCCACATGCTTGGCCATGAGAAAAATTAGGACTGCATGTGAGGAAGAAGTTATGTTCATGCCATATGCACTGACCTCTTTTTGGTCCTAACGTGCAGTTCTTTCCTATCTTATTTTCACTGTGACCAGGAAAAAGGAAATGAACTTAACCCTATCCATAGGGTACAGACAATGACAACAACCAGAGTCTCTTGGAAGGCCTACTGGAAACAGTTACTCCATTGTTGCTCCCAAATCTGCCATCTTGAAACCAGTAAACCTACATAAAAACAAAGATGTGCATATTGATATTTTATATACTTTACAAGTTAGAGCGCTTCATGACAAACCTTATTTAATACTAAACCTGCAGATCTCATCTCTTCAATCAATGCCTCAGCCTTTTCGCAATTTCTGTCAGCAGAGTAAGCATTAAGCAAAGAGCTATAGTGGTATACATTAGGAGAATGACCCTCATCTTTCATCTTCTGAAAATGCTTTGCAGCTTCATTGCACTCTTTATGTGAAGCACATACAGAAAGGAGTGACCCATAAGTCACACTATCCATTTGCAGTCCATTAGACATCAGCTCCTGAACCAGCTCTAGTGCCTTATAGTATCCATCTTTTACTTTGGCACAGCCTGCAAGAAGCTAAAACATGGTAGATGAAAGTTTAAAAGGGGCTAAACACTAAATTATACTGGAGTTTCTGTAATCAACAAGTTTACTTTTGGGAATATGCAACATACTAAGCAGTTCCATGTTTTTTATTGCCAATTCTATGATTCAACAACCAACACCTATTTTACACGACTAGGTGATAGTAACTGCTAGGAGTAGGAAAGGTTTATAATTGGAAGCAGCATACCGTGCTATACGTGACAACATCTGGTACTAAACCATCTTGCTTCATTTGAGTAAACAGTTTGAGACTGCTCTCAGATTTTCCGCTTTTGATTAGAGAACTAAGAAATGCATTACAGACTGAGACATTAAACTTTATCGACCTGTCTTTGATGCTTCGGTAGATTTCTACAGCCTCAACACAACTGAGGCTCCTCCCCATGAACTTTACATAACTGCTGTATGACGCAACATTGATCTTCTGATTCTGCTGCATCCAATGAAACACCTGGTAATAACACAAAGACGAAATAGAACAATAAATTCAAATAACTTTCATGTAGGCAAATATGATATCCCAAATCTGAAAAATAACTTTCTATTTAAACTTGAAACTATACATAATACTCTAATATTCAAATAATAAAAATAAGAAAAATGTTGAAAATTTACATGGTATTAAGAATATTTTGTATCTTGAATCAATTAGGGAGATATTGTGTAGCTTTGATTTCTGTCCTAGTTTAGAAGAGGTGTATGTACTATTTAAACACCCTATTGGGAGAATTGCCAAGCAATACATTCTTCACTGTTTTCTTTTGTGTTATAACTTTCACATGGTATCAGAGCATTAATGAGAAACTAGTCATTGTGCCAACATGAAAACTACCCATCCAAAAGATTTGCCATCCGTAGGTGTTGTGCACAAACCAACACCGTCAGAAGGACCGGATCTGTAACGACCCAACTGTTCGTTTTGAATTTTAGAACCCCTTTTCCCTATTTGCTATGTTGCTCAAACTCATCAAATATGTTTTCGGATGAGTATCGGATCCTCCCATTTTATGGAGGATTACTCTCCTTCTAGTGTCCTAACATTTCCACATACCAGCTGCACTTTAATGCTGAAATGGACGAAGAGTCCTATTAGACAGAAAAGTTTCAAGATGCTGATTCAACAACAAACAAAAAAACTTATAGCTGATATTACTGATTAGATAACCTAAGCATCAGAAAGATTGTACATTGGAACATCATTTTTTATAACTGTGGTGTTTAGGCCAGCTTGCGCGCTCCTCAGTTAATTCCATGAAATACAAAGGTATCACCTAGTGTTTTTATCTCCGCCTGAGATTTGAAACTAAAACCACATGGTTCTCCTCTCACGTCATTGACTACTAGGCCTCCCTTGGGTGCTAGTACATTGGAACATCATTATTAGCAAAAATAAGAAAACTTGATAAGTTTACTGACAGAACCTGATAAAGCTCCTGTCGTCTATTTAGCTTCCCGAAAGAGCGCAAAATCACATTTATATCTTGTACATTAAGCATCTCACCATGCCTGAAAAGCAGCTAGTACATATGAATATTTCATGGGTCATTCTAAAAGTTGGATGAAAAGTTGCAAATACCCAGAAAATGGGTATCCACATTTCAGCGTCAAAGCACATCCAAGAGTCAACATCAGTTACATAATCGCCCACGTATACTAAAAGCAATAAGCAAAAGAATAATGTATACAAAATATATTTTCCTGTCTTAACATTTTGATGATCATTATTAGGTATTACAGGCTGACAAAAATGTTTGTGGGACGATAGCAGATACAAGTAGCCCAGACGGTTATCAAAACAAAATGTGTACAGGACAATTGATACAGAATAAAAGTGAATATTTACAGTAGAAAATGACTCCCACTCCCATTCATGGCCATGAATAATGGGGTTAATCTCTCTATTTTGGTAGAAAAATATATCCAATTTCAAGGTATCTAATAATTGAGGATTACACTTTCCGTCTTAATTCAACCAAACAAGAGAGAGAGAGAGAGACAGAGAGAGAGGAAACCTTGCAAGAGCAGAATCCAAGTCAGATGACACCTGAATTTGAAGAATTACGGACTGTCTATCAATACGGGAAACAGGAAACTGATTTGAAGAGACATAATCATTATGAAATTCGCCGGGAATTGAATTTGTATTTATCTTTGTTGCTAGAGACCGCAACTTGTGAATGCCTCCGTTTCTATTGGAAGCTTGTTCAGGACTTGGAAAAGAAGAAAATAATGAAGGTGACGAAACAGCGATTATCGACTGAAACACACAGCAAGCTCCCATTTTTTGCTGCCTCCAATTTTAACGGCCTCTCTTGATAACCTTTTCTTTTTTTCTCATTTTCTTTTCTTAAGTAACGCTTTGTCTAGCCCCATTTTAAATGAGTTTGTCTTTAAAATATAAAATATAAATATAAATCTATATATATATATATATATATCTATGTTCTATATATATATATATTAGTTTTGGGCACGTGTATCCTATGTTAATTTATGTAGACTCATTCAAATACATTCTATGAAACACATTCGTGTAATGAGTAATACGAAATGTAACTATGAAAAATACAAATTTATTTTGCAGAGTATTATAGGTGTTTAAAGCTGCTAAGGTTATATTTGTATAATTACATTATCCTGCCACATAGACCAAGGAAAAATGTTTAAATTATATCTCATTCAAGAGTTACTGTCAATAAAATACTAAGAGAGCAATTGCTATAAAAAGATCAAATTTAAGTAGATAAAAAGTTGATAAGTGAGCTTTTATATAGTATAGAAACTTCACTAAGTATGTTAGTCAAAATATCTATTTTGTCCAAAGAGTTAGTATCTTCTAAAAGGTGTGCCAAAGGACAAAAGGACACTTATTATGAATCGGAAGGTACTATATAGTTAATTAATGTCTCAAAGTAGTTTTAATTGGCGTGTAAAGAGATTTAAAAATAAATAAAAAGTATCAATATGGTATAACTTTAATTAGGTGCAATCTCGAAAGATCAATAATATGATGATTTGAAAAAATATAGCCAATCAATGATATTTACACTTCTTTTCTTTTTTCTTTTTTAACCTTGACTTAATAGTTCTGTAAAGGAACACTATGATTTTGTTTTTTCAAAAGTAATGATCATCACAAAGTTCATTAAGGGCATGTTTAAAAAGTCACCTTGGTAATTGAATTTGGTGTAATGGGGTGTAATTATATTGTCTGACATGTTTGGTTGACTAGGTAATTACTTGATTAGCATGTAATAGAGTGTAATTGACAGGAGGTAATTATACTCTCCAATTGATAATGAAGTTGAAAAAGTAAATATTTCAGAAATTAACAAATTAATGGCTCAAAATAATTATTTGGGTTTATATGTGAAAGTTTTGGGAGAACATATTGTTTCTCTTGATAAAAAACTAGATGATTTATCTATCCTTGTAAATTTTTTAAATAATGTCAAATTAGACAAAGTTTTAAATAAACTTGATGATCTTAGTGATAATACAGAGAAAAGAGATGTTGACAAAAAGGTTGTGGACTCCGTAGCTAGTACTTCAAAATCAACATTTGTTCCCCGTATTATCCCTACTTCTATTCAACGACCTCCCGAGATTCCGGAGTTTGCAATTAAAACTTTTGATGATTTAGAAGATTTACTTGAACAAAAGTTTGCAAATTTAAATATTAAACCTATGGATTTATCTGCTCAGTTTGTTGATACTGTAGAACATTCTTCTAATCCTAGAGAAGAATTATTATCTGAGTTTAATAAGCTTTGTCATAGTACTAAGCATCCCAAATTTGCTAGTAAGCCTAGAATGAAGTCTAATTACTATCCTAGGCCTACCCCTCAAGATGTTCTTATAGAAGAACGCGATTAGACCCAGACTAATACGTTTTATGGTGGAAATGAAATTTATGAATGAAACTTAGATGGCTTGTCTGATAGACAAATGACCATTATGGTACATAGGATGATGATGTATGCAACAATTTGCAGAGTAACTACCCCTAAGAATGCTGATGGTACTCCTAATAATTCAGATAAAACCATTTGCAAAATGATTATTGCAGATTTACTGGTCAACTTCGTGGCTGGTGGGATAATTATATGTCCATAGATGATAAAACGGCTATTATAAATGTCGTCAATATGGAAGAAAGTACCGACAATTTGGGACACAAGTTACTTGCTGGACGAGAAGATGCAGTCTATACTTTGATTATGACTATTCTCAAACACTTTAGTGATAGATTTACCAGTAATTTTGAGTCTATTAGAACTCTCTTAAATGGTCTAAGATGTCGTCATTTAGGTGAATTTCGGTGGTATAAAGACACCTTTCTTAGTCGGGTTTTAGAATTACCTGAAAACTCTAATGAGTATTGGAAAGCTAGATTTATAGATGGCCTTCCCTCTTTATTTGCAGAAAGAGTTCAGAAAACTCTTCGCGGAACTGTCAGTGAAATTCTGTATGATACTTATACTTATGGAAACCTGATAGGTATTTCTACACAAGAAGGATTAAACTTGTGTAATGATTTAAAGTTATCTCAACAGCTTAAAATGGATAAGCTGAAAGAACGCTCTCAATTAAGAGACTTTTGTGCCCAATTTGGTATGTCTCAACCTTCCATGCCTCATAGGAAGAACAAGAGTAGATATATTAAGACCTCTACTCCAGCCGGATATGTATATAAGAAATGAGGATCTAGGAGGTCTAGATACAGATCAAAAGAAGAGCGTGATGCTAGGAAAGCTCACCGTAAATCCACTAGATTTACCAAAAATAGGTCTAAGCGAGACTTAGCAAAAATTAAGTGTTATCGCTGTGGCAATTTTGGTCACATTGCCCCTAACTGTAAGTTAGAAAAGCTGAAAGCTTTAGAATTAGACAACGATTTGCATGAAAAAATCTATGGTATGTTATATACTTCTGGTTCTAACTACGATTATGAAGATATTCAGTCCGATTCCGAAGTAGAAGTTGATTTACTTGATTTTTCTGACGATGATTTCGAAAATAATGTTTCTGCTTGTACTACATGCACAGGTGATACTTGTGTTTGTGAAACTGATATGTTTTACCAAATTCAATCCCAATTTCAAGATTTGAATGTTCAGACTATTACTTCTGAAAATGTGATTGAACTTTTAAAGGAAGTTACTGATAGTAATCTTCGTGAAAAAATCATTAATTTAGCCGTCGATTCTACTTCCAGTACCGATACCTCAATTCCAAAATCTAGTCCAATGACTGAATTTAAATATGCTAGTCCTTATTCTTTATCAGAAGTTCAAAAACGACTTTTGAAAAAGCATACTCCTTCTAGGGAAACTTCTTTTGCCAATTTAAAGGTAGAAATTGAAAGTTTGAAAAATGAGATTAAAACTCTTAAACAAAATCAGATGATTTGTGACCATCGGATCACTCAAGTTGAAAATTTTAATTCTCTCATTACTGATCCGAAGGGAAAAAACAAAATTGTTCTAGAACAACCTGATGAGGTTATTGAATCTTCTAATCAACTTGAATCTTCCTCCAATCCTAAACATGATATGTATTTAGGCATGATGCAAATAGTAACTGCTCATCAATGGTATATTAAATGTACTATTCTGATTGATAATCATTATTATGTTAAGAATCAACTTTATCCTCCAATCATACTTGGAACCCCTTTTATCAATGCTATTTATCCTTACACGTATATTGATGCTAAAGGTTTTTGTGCTACCTTTAATAGCAAACCAATTAGTTATACATTTGTTACTGATCCCGTAACAAAAGATATAAATGCTCTAATCAATATGAAACAAAAACATGTTGATTCTCTATAATTAGAGATTTTTAGTATGAATATTACAGATACATTGCAATCACCGAAAGTTCAAGAAAAAATAAAATTGATTTCGGAACGACTTGCAATTGATGTTTGTGCTGACCATCCTAGTGCCTTTTGGAACAGGAAAAAACATATTGTTACTCTTCCTTATGAGGATGATTTTTCAGAGGATAATATTCCTACCAAATCCAAACCCTGTCAAATGAATTCAGAATTAGTTGATTTTTGCAAAAAATAAATTGACAGTTTACTGCAAAAGGGTTTGATAAAACCTTCAAAATCTCCTTGGTCTTGCACTTCTTTTTATGTAAATAATGCAGTCGAAAAGGAAAGAGGTGTGCCCAGATTGTTCATCAATTATAAGCCTCTTAATAAATTTTTAAAATGGATTCGATATCCGATTCCAAACAAAAGAGATCTTCTTTCAAGATTATATGATGCCACTATCTTTTCTAAATTTGATTTAAAATCAGGTTATTGGCAAATACAAATTTCAAAAGATCATACTTATCGAACTTCTTTTAATGTCCCATTTGGACAATAGGAGTGGAATGTTATGCCGTTTGGATTAAAAAATGCACCTTCTGAATTTTAGAAAATTATGAACGATATTTTCAATCCTTATATGGAATTCATTATTGTCTATACAGAAGATATTTTGGTATTTTCCAAAACACTGAATTACATATTAAGCACTTAGATATTTTTAAGAAATTTGTTATTCAAAACGGTTTGGTTATTTCTAAACCCAAAATGAGTCTTTTTCAGACAGAAGTTCGTTTTCTCGAACATACTATTTGTCAAGGAAAAATTACTCCCATTCAACGAGCAATCAATTTTGCCGATAAATTTCCAAATATTATTACTGATAAAACTTAGTTACAAATATTTTTGGGTAGTTTAAATTATATTGCTCCCTTTTATAAAAATCTTTCTCGAGATTTAGCCCCGTTATATGATCGGCTGAAAAAGAATTACAAAGAAGCTTGGTCTGCAAAACACACAGCCATTGTTCAACAGATTAAAAAATGAGTTAAGGCTCTTCCTGTTCTAACTCTTGCTAATCCTACTTGGCAAAAAATTATTGAGACCGATGCGTCTAATACTGGTTTCGGTGGTATACTGAAACAAATAAATCCGAATGACAATAGTGAATATCTTATTCGATTTCACTTAGGTAAATTGACCGAAACCCAGAAGAAATATGCTACTGTGGTACATGAGATGTTAACTATTGTTAAATGTGTTTTAAAATTTCAAGATGATTTATATAATCAAAATTTTTTGATTAAAACTGATGTTCAATCAGTCAAATACATGTTTAACAAAGATTTTAAACCTGATGCCTCAAAAATGATATTTGCACGATGGCAAGCTCATTTTAGCTCCTTTCAATTTTGAGATTCAATATAAAAAAGAAATTGATAATTCTTTGCCTGACTTTCTGTCTCGTGAATATCTACAGGATAGCTGACCAGTGGAATAATGTGGTCGAGGTCGTGGTCATGGTCGCGGCAGAGGCAGAGGGAGATTACCCTCTTCGCCTACTACTTCCCAGGCTTATAGCCAAGGATTTTCTTCAAATTCCCTTGTGATACAGATGGGACGAAAGAGCTTGATAAACTCTCGTATTATCACAAGGAGAATCCTCCACCAAAAACTCTATACATCTGGATGATATTCCAGCAGACCATCCATTATATGAACAAATGCAGGCATATTTGGCCTCTCAAAAGCAAAAAGATTCTTTTGCTTCAGTTACTAAAGAAGGGAATGATGATATCAAACCCTATGAAAAAGTACCTAAACAGGAAATGATATTTCTTGTCGAAAATTCCGAGATATTGCGGAAACATGATCCATGGAAGATTTTCCAAAGATATTTGATTCAGGGATTATATTTTCCCGGTGAGTCTTATAAGACCCGAGCTTATTATGAAGCAATATTAACAGAAACAGGCAGTGCTGAGATTCAGTATTTTCCTGTTGGACAACCAGAACATAGTTATTCCAAAATTATTATTAAACAGATTATATCTGTAGAGGATTGGGGCATTACTACAATGCGTGAGAGGCAGATAACCTTCAATAATATTTCTATGAATATCACTTTTTGGGACTATATTAAATCATTTTCTAAAGTCCTATATTATAATAATACTAAACAAAAACATACTAGGTTTATAAAAATTTGTTCAAAGATTTTTCGATACTACCATTCCAAACTGGTTTTTAAACTGGTGGTCTTATCATAGCCCAACGGTGAAGATTTTACCAGAACCCTTTTTTAATTTATATCAAAAATGGAAAATTATTTCCCCAGATTTAAACAATTTATACCGAGCAGATCATATTTGCTACCCCGATCATATTGATCAAATTTACTTTTTTTTGGAATTCTCCATTCCCTGGATCCATAAATGGACTCCCGAATTGGGATATACTGATGAGCAAATTTCGTGCTTATATCGCACTTTCTTCAATAATTTTTGGGACAGATTAATGAAATTTGACCCCCCAAACCAAAATTCTTCATAGTCCAGCTCTACTAGATCAGATTGGATCAACAATTCAAGAATACGACGCAACTGCCGAACAATGTAAAATGGATGACCCATCCATTAGACAGCTTGCTCGTAAAATCATGTTTCAGGATGGAGATAGAGAAACTATGGTCCAGGCTTATCTGGATGAAATGAAGAAAAATTTACTTCCCTCTCTTCTGCGAATTGAGACAGATTCCTCTATGTATAGTGGAAGTAATAATGAAGATGATATCACGGATGCTCAGCCTACGGAACCTGAAGTTATACTTTCAGAACAAGATATTGAAGATGCCGAAGCTTTCATTCAACGTATGAAAGCCATGGACAAAACTAAAGGGAAAAGAAAGCCTAAAGCCTAGTCCATAGCGGAGATTAGCCACCGGACCCACTACACAGTATATTCACTGTTTAGGAGACAGATAGGTCCCATTTTTACTGTTTTTTTACTGTACATTCAGTGTACATGGGACCCACTTGGGACCCATTTTACTGTGAAAGATTCTTTTTCTTTTCTATTTATACGTTTGTTTGTTTCATTCTAGAGGCAGGTGTTAGCCACCCCCTCTCTTTCTAATTTTTCTTCTCTCTCCCTTCTCTCTAGAGTTTTCTTTTTATTCAATTAGAGTTGTAAAGTTTTCATATTTTTGAATAATAAAAATAAAAAACGTCCAAACTTTTGGACACAAATCTAGGCCTTGCTTATACGGCCAAACTTTGCAGTGAGCTTTCCTAGCATCACGCTCTTCTTTTGATCTGTATCTAGATCTCATAGATCCTCGTTTCTTATAGACATATCCATGAAACTTGAAATAGGGTCATATAAGCAAGGCCTAGGATCTATGAGATCTAGATACAGATCAAAAGAAGAGCGTGATGCTAGGAAAGCTCACCGCAAAGTTTGGCCGTATAAGCAAGGCCTAGATTTGTGTCTAAAAGTTTGGACGTTTTTTTTTTTTGTTATTCAAAAGTATGAAAACTTTACAACTCTAATTGAATAAAAAGAAAACTCTAGAGAGAAGGGAGAGAGAAGAAAAATTAGAAAGAGAGGGGGTGGCTAACACCTGCCTCTAGAATGAAACAAACAAACGTATAAATAGAAAAGAAAAAGAATCTTGCACAGTAAAATGGGTCCCAAGTGGGTCCCATGTACAGTGAATGTACAGTAAAAATGGGACCTATCTGTCCCCTAAACAGTGAATATACTGTGTAGTGGGTCCGGCGGCTAATCTCCGTTATGGACTAGGCTTTAGGCTTTCTTTTTCCCTTTAGTTTTGTCCATGGCTTTCATACGTTGAATGAAAGCTTCGACATCTTCAATATCTTGTTCTGAAAGTATAACTTCAGGTTTCGTAGGCTGTGCATCAGTGATATCATCTTCATTATTACTTCCACTATTCATAGAGGAATCTGTCTCAATCTGCAGAAGAGAGAGAAGTAAATTTTTCTTCATTTCATCTAGATAAGCCTGGACCATAGTTTCTCTATCTCCATCCTGAAACATGATTTTACGAGCAAGCTGTCGAATGGATGGGTCATCCATTTTACATTGTTTGGCAGTTGCGTCGTATTCTTGAATTGTTGATCCAATCTGATCTAGTAGAGCTGGACTATGAAGAATTTTGGTTTGGGGGGTCAAATTTCATTAATCTGTCCCAAAAATTGTTGAAGAAAGTGCGATATAAGCACGGAATTTGCTCATCAGTATATCCCAATTCGGGAGTCCATTTATGGATCCAGGGAATGGAGAATTCCAAAAAAAAAGTAAATTTGATCAATATGATCGGGGTAGCAAATATGATCTGCTCGGTATAAATTGTTTAAATCTGGGGAAACAATTTTCCATTTTTGATATAAATTAAAAAAGGGTTCTGGTAAAATCTTCACCGTTGGGCTATGATAAGACCACCAGTTTAAAAACCAGTTTGGAATGGTAGTATCGAAAAATCTTTGAACAAATTTTTATAAACCAAGTATGTTTTTGTTTAGTATTATTATAATATAGGACTTTAGAAAATGATTTAATATAGTCCCCAAAAGTGATATTCATAGAAATATTATTGAAGGTTATCTGCCTCTCACGCATTGTAGTAATGCCCCAATCCTCTACAGATATAATCTGTTTAATAATAATTTTGGAATAACTATGTTCTGGTTGTCCAACAGGAAAATACTGAATCTCAGCACTGCCTGTTTCTGTTAATATTGCTTCATAATAAGCTCGGGTCTTATAAGACTCACCGGGAAAATATAATCCCTGAATTAAATATCTTTGGAAAATCTTCCATGGATCATGTTTCCGCAATATCTCAGAATTTTCGACAAGAAATATCATTTCCTGTTTAGGTACTTTTTCATAGGGTTTGATATCATCATTCCCTTCTTTAGTAACTGAAGCAAAAGAATCTTTTTGCTTTTGAGAGGCCAAATATGCCTGCATTTGTTCATATAATGGATGGTCTGCTGGAATATCATCCAGATGTATAGAGTTTTTGGTGGAGGATTCTCCTTGTGATAATACGAGAGTTTATCAAGCTCTTTCGTCCCATCTGTATCACAAGGGAATTTGAAGAAAATCCTTGGCTATAAGCCTGGGAAGTAGTAGGCGAAGAGGGTAATCTCCCTCTGCCTCTGCCGCGACCATGACCACGACCTCGACCACATTATTCCACTGGTCAGCTATCCTGTAGATATTCACGAGACAGAAAGTCAGGCAAAGAATTATCAATTTCTTTTTTATATTGAATCTCAAAATTGAAAGGAGCTAAAATGAGCTTGCCATCGTGCAAATATCATTTTTGAGGCATCAGGTTTAAAATCTTTGTTAAACATGTATTTGACTGATTGAGCATCAGTTTTAATCAAAAAATTTTGATTATATAAATCATCTTGAAATTTTAAAACACATTTAACAATAGTTAACATCTCATGTGCCACAGTAGCATATTTCTACTAGGCTTCGGTCCATTTACCTAAGTGAAATCGAATAAGATATTCACTATTATCATTCGGATTTATTTGTTTCAGTATACCACCGAAACCAGTATTAGACGCATCGGTCTCAATAATTTTTTGCCAAGTAGGATTAGCAAGAGTTAGAACAGGAAGAGCCTTAACTCATTTTTTAATCTGTTGAACAATGGCTGTGTGTTTTGCAGACCAAGCTTCTTTGTAATTCTTTTTCAGTCGGTCATATAACGGGGCTAAATCTCGAGAAAGATTTTTATAAAAGGGGGCAATATAATTTAAACTACCCAAAAATATTTATAATTGAGTTTTATCAGTAATAATATTTGGAAATTTATCGGCAAAATTGATTGCTCATTGAATGGGAGTAATTTTCCCTTGACAAATAGTATGTCCGAGAAAACGAACTTCTGTCTGAAAAGACTCATTTTGGGTTTAGAAATAACCAAACCGTTTTGAATAACAATTTTCTTAAAAATATCTAAGTGCTTAATATGTAATTCAAGTGTTTTGGAAAATACCAAAATATTGTCTATATAGACAATAATGAATTCCATATAAGGATTGAAACTATTGTTCATAATTTTCTGAAATTCAGAAGGTGCATTTTTTAATCCAAACGGCATAACATTCCACTCCTATTGTCCAAATGGGACATTAAAAACAGTTCGATAAGTATGATCTTTTGAAATTTGTATTTGCCAATAACCTGATTTTAAATCAAATTTAGAAAAGATAGTGACATCATATAATCTTGAAAGAAGATCTCTTTTGTTTGGAATCGGATATCGAATCCATTTTAAAAATTTATTAAGAGGCTTATAATTGATTACCAATCTGGGCACACCTCTTTCTTTTTCGACTGCATTATTTACATAAAAAGCAGTGCGCGACCAAGGAGATTTTGAAGGTTTTATCAAACCCTTTTGCAATAAGCTGTCAATTTACTTTTTGCAAAAATCAACTAATTCTGAATTCATTTGACAGGGTCTGGATTTGGTAGGAATATTATCCTCTGAAAAATCATCCTCATAAGGAAGAGTAACAATATGTTTTTTTCTGTTCCAAAAGGCACTAGGATGGTCAGCACAGACATCAATTGCAAGTCGTTCCGAAATCAATTTTATTTTTTCTTGAACTTTCGGTGATTGCAATGAATCTGTAATATTCATACTAAAAATCTCTAATTGTAGAGAATCAACATGTTTTTGTTTCATATTGATTAGAGCATTTATATCTTTTGTTACGGGATCAGTAACAAATGTATAACTAATTGGTTTGCTATTAAAGGTAGCACAAAAACCTTTAGCATCAATATGCGTGTAAGGATAAATAGCATTGATAAAAGGGGTTCCAAGTATGATTGGAGGATAAAGTTGATTCTTAATTAAAAAGAACAAATGCAGAACGCAAACTTTATTTTGGCAAATATGTACATTAGGTAATTCATATTCTATATCTAGAGCATGTCTGATGCAGACTTAACCATATGAGTTGTTTTTTGAAAATATTTTGAAGGTACTAACCCTTCTTGGATACAATTAACATCAGCACCACTATCAATCATAGCAATATCATTAACATAATAATGATTATCAATCAGAATAGTACATTTAATATACCATTGATGAGCAGTTACTATTTGCATCATGCCTAAAAACATATCATGTTTAGGACTGGAGGAAGATTCAAGCTGATTAGAAGATTCAATAACCTCATCAGGTTGTTCTAGAACAATTTTATTTTTTTCCTTCGGATCAGTAATGAGAGAATTAAAATTTTCATCTTGAGTGATTCGATGGTCACAAATCATCTGATTTTGTTTAAGAGTTTTAATCTCATTTTTCAAACTTTCAATTTCTACCTTTAAATCGGCAAAAGAAGTTTCCCTAGAAGGAGTATGCTTTTTCAAAAGTCGTTTTTGAACTTCTGATAAAGAATAAGGACTAGCATATTTAAATTCAGTCATTGGACTAGATTTTGGAATTGAGGTATCGGTACTGGAAGTAGAATCGACGGCTAAATTAATGATTTTTTCACGAAGATTACTATCAGTAACTTCCTTTAAAAGTTCAATCACATTTTCAGAAGTAATAGTCTGAACATTCAAATCTTGAAATTGGGATTGAATTTGGTAAAACATATCAGTTTCACAAACACAAGTATCACCTGTGCATGTAGTACAAGCAGAAACATTATTTTCGAAATCATCGTCAGAAAAATCAAGTAAATCAACTTCTACTTCGGAATCGGACTGAATATCTTCATAATCGTAGTTAGAACCAGAAGTATATAACATACCATAGATTTTTTCATGCAAATCGTTGTCTAATTCTAAAGCTTTCAGCTTTTCTAACTTACAGTTAGGGGCAATGTGACCAAAATTGCCACAGCGATAACACTTAATTTTTGCTAAGTCTCGCTTAGACCTATTTTTGGTAAATCTAGTGGATTTACGGTGAGCTTTCCTAGCATCACGCTCTTCTTTTGATCTGTATCTAGACCTCCTAGATCCTCATTTCTTATATACATATCCGGCTGGAGTAGAGGTCTTAATATATCTACTCTTGTTCTTCCTATGAGGCATGGAAGGTTGAGACATACCAAATTGGGCACAAAAGTCTCTTAATTGAGAGCGTTCTTTCAGCTTATCCATTTTAAGCTGTTGAGATAACTTTAAATCATTACACAAGTTTAATCCTTCTTGTGTAGAAATACCTATCAGGTTTCCATAAGTATAAGTATCATACAGAATTTCACTGACAGTTCCGCGAAGAGTTTTCTGAACTCTTTCTGCAAATAAAGAGGGAAGGCCATCTATAAATCTAGCTTTCCAATACTCATTAGAGTTTTCAGGTAATTCTAAAACCCGACTAAGAAAGGTGTCTTTATACCACCGAAATTCACCTAAATGACGACATCTTAGACCATTTAAGAGAGTTCTAATAGACTCAAAATTACTGGTAAATCTATCACTAAAGTGTTTGAGAATAGTCATAATCAAAGTATAGACTGCATCTTCTCGTCCAGCAAGTAACTTGTGTCCCAAATTGTCGGTACTTTCTTCCATATTGACGACATTTATAATAGCCGTTTTATCATCTATGGACATATAATTATCCCACCAGCCACGAAGTTGACCAGTAAATCTGCAATAATCATTTTGCAAATGGTTTTATCTGAATTATTAGGAGTACCATCAGCATTCTTAGGGGTAGTTACTCTGCAAATTGTTGCATACATCATCATCCTATGTACCATAATGGTCATTTGTCTATCAGACAAGCCATCTAAGTTTCATTCATAAATTTCATTTCCACCATAAAACGTATTAGTCTGGGTCTAATCGCGTTCTTCTATAAGAACATCTTGAGGGGTAGGCCTAGGATAGTAATTAGACTTCATTCTAGGCTTACTAGCAAATTTGGGATGCTTAGTACTATGACAAAGCTTATTAAACTCAGATAATAATTCTTCTCTAGGATTAGAAGAATGTTCTACAGTATCAACAAACTGAGCAGATAAATCCATAGGTTTAATATTTAAATTTGCAAACTTTTGTTCAAGTAAATCTTCTAAATCATCAAAAGTTTTAATTGCAAACTCCGGAATCTCGGGAGGTCGTTGAATAGAAGTAGGGATAATACGGGGAACAAATGTTGATTTTGAAGTACTAGCTACGGAGTCCACAACCTTTTTGTCAACATCTCTTTTCTCTGTATTATCACTAAGATCATCAAGTTTATTTAAAACTTTGTCTAATTTGACATTATTTAAAAAATTTACAAGGATAGATAAATCATCTAGTTTTTTATCAAGAGAAACGATATGTTCTCCCAAAACTTTCACATATAAACCCAAATAATTATTTTGAGCCATTAATTTGTTAATTTCTGAAATACTTACTTTTCCAACTTCATTATCAATGAATTGTTGAAAAGTGTTAAATGTTATACCTGTGTTATTAGGCATAACAAATGAAGATTGTGGGGGAAACACCGTTCGAATAAGGTTTTCGCTACTATCTTTATAAGTTCGTTCAATAGCGTTAATATAAAAAGGCAAATAAGTGGTTATAAACCAAGGCACAAAAGACATAATTTGATTATGCAAGGCACAAGTTTCATAAAACTCTTGTCTTAGTGACTATAAACAGCGACGAGGATATGAATAATATCTCTCAAGAGTTTTATGATGCCAATATCTTTTCTAAATTTTATTTTAAAATTTTAATATAACTATGTAATTACACTTGCACAACCAAACAGTACACTTGTAATTACACTGTAATTACATTGCGACAAACAAACAGGTCATCGTAATTACTAGCCTATGTAATTACTAGGCTGGTAATTACTACCCTAGTAATTACACCAATTCCAATTACCCGGTGGCTTTCCAAACAGACCCTAAATAAAATATTTGACCTTAGTAAAAATCAAATGAACCAACAATGCCATATTTTATTTATCAAATAAACATATAATTTTTTGTTATTTGAAATGTTTTATTCTTTTTGTTTCTCTTTCTAATTTGTCATTTCTGGTGAAATGGTAAGCTGCACTATTAGTTTGTGTTTTTAATCTTGCACTTTTATGATTTGATATTGTTTGAATTATGAAAGTCATAACTCAAAGTTTAATTTCTTAAGTTGTAATTCTTTTTTTAACTTCTAATTCATCATTGAAAAGATTTATTTATTTTCTTAAATATGTTTATGGCAGCTTGCTTGTAGATCCTTATTTTTTTCTTAATTTTTTGCTAAATGATTTCATCCTGATTGCAATAGAAGTATTAATAATTATAGATAAAAAAATTAAACCTTTGAGCGATCTGGAGTGGTTGGCACGGTTCCCGATGCGATCGGGAGTGATTTGAGCGAGTTTGGGTTTGTTTTGAGGCTTTACGAGCCTATAGTTGACTTCGGTCAACATTTCATATTTTGAGTCTTGGACGACGATTTGGACTGTGCCAGCAGATTCAGAATGTCAAATTTGGGTTAGTAATGTGGTTGGTTTGGGTTCAGGACCTTTATATCTCATTTCGACCCTTCGTTTGGAAAATAGTGAAAAAGAGGTCCCGGGGGTTAATTTATTGAAAATAATTTTTTTTCACAAATCTGACATCGTCATTGAGTCTGGAACATCAAAATTATCCTAGTAGAATATATGGTTTACTTATGTCGGGTCCCGAATGAATCCCGAGGGTCCGTTTGGAGACATTGCTACACTTGGAAAATCTGTTGGTGCAACATTTTTTGGTGCATCAGGCCCTTCATCGCAATCACGTGGACACGTGTCACTATCGCGGGTCTTGATAAAAGTCTTCATCACGATTGCGTTGTGATGGTGTCGCGATCGCGATGTGTTATCGGTGAACCGGGTGGAGTTGACTCATCGCTATCGCGAGGCCCAGCTATGCGACCACGATGACCAACTTAATGGCCCGTTCAGCATTGACCCTCGTGATATCAAGGTGGGGTCCGCGATCGAGAGGTAGTATTCACTGAACAGTAGATAAACCTCATTTTTGTGATTTTACTCCATTTTTGGACCTCCAAGCTTCGAGAAAGGCAATTTTTGAGGGTTTCTTCATCGAGTTTCGTGTGGATAGCTTTTAAACCCATAATCCCACTATTTCCCATTGATTTTATCTTCAAAAATACCTTTTAATCATGATTTTGAAATGAATTTTTGGGGTTTTTATCGGTAAAGCTTAAGAATAGTTTTTCTTCGATTTGGACCTTTTTTTTTCTTGGGTTTTCTTCTATTGACTCCTTTAACCTTGGAAAATGTGTTTTAAAAGAAAAATTATGGTTTTACCCCTCTCTTTTTTTAAGTTCGTTTTGGATCCGATTTAAATATGGGCAATATGGGTATTATTGGCTTCCTTTTAATGCGTAGATACTATATTTGTATGTTTTAGAGTATTCCGAGGCTGTTCGAAAGGGGAAGCTCCTTGTTGAGGGACTTTAGGCCTGGATTTCATCGTTTCGAGGTAGGTAATGGCTTAACTTCTTTCAGATTGATCTGGGTAGTTAATAAATAAGTAAAACATGCTATGGGTTGGGGAAAATAGCTATGGGTTTTATATTTTGAGATTATTATTACTGTTGTGTGTCAGTGTGGGGCCTTATATTCGATGGTTGTTGATTTATGATATCTGATATTGCGTGTTGCCCGAGTGGGGGTCTTATTTGACATCATTGGCCTTATTTATACAATTATATGCAAGCTATGATGCCCGTGCGGGGGCTTAAATTGTTATTATAGGCCTTATTGAGCATTGATTGCCTTATCATGATAAAAAACCTGAGTTAGGGGTTAATATGATATTAATCATGTCTTACATGCATATTTATTTTGATGGTGCCTAGTTAGAGTTGACAATCATGAATTGTGGACTTATTGAGTTAATTCTGGGCTCATTTATATATATGTATTGAATTGATCAGATATCTTCATGCTAATTTGATTGTGAGCATTACATCCTCATTCCATATATACATTAATGAGATGCTGGTACCATTGAGGAACATTATTTTTGAAAGAAAATGAGACATTTTAATAAAAATCCTCGTTGTGAACACGAGCCAGAGAGGTGGGTTGATATTGAGATATCAGTTATAGTATACGGGTTGCGAACCCCCCACGGGTCCTATTGCGGAGCTGTCTGCTCAGTCGATGTATACAGATGACATGCGATGACTTTTACTATTCCACCCTATCTTCATTATTGCATATGTATCTTTCGTGATTTCTTTAGCTTCCTCGACTTGTGTTTTGGTTTAAACCTATTATTGCAGAATGAGTCACTTCCATAGCGTTTTCTCCTTCAATCAACCCAAAGGTAGAGCCATCAATATGGCCTAGGCCCGCCCAGCTTGTAATTTGATAGGGTTGGGCTTTAGTTTTTGCAACCCATTTAAGAACAAGACTTTTTAGCCCAGCTCGGATAAGCCCGTGGACCGTGGGGCTTGAGCAATGTGGGTTGGGCCGGCCCGTGAGTCAAATAAAAAATAATTTAAAAATAAAATAGAGTACTAAAAATAATAAAGAGTCCAAACTCCAAAGTCCACACTCAAAATCTATTTAAATTATTATAAAAATTTAAATTAATTATATTTGTAAAATATGTAAATAACCACAATAAAAAATTAAGTAGTACTAGGTTTAAACAATTAAACATTAAAATATCAGTTATATTGTTACTCATTAACTATTTAGATTGCTTATTAAATATTTTTATTTAGTTTGAAGGATATCATGTCAAAAGTTATTTAGTTTTGCTATTAGGATTAGGTTTTTTGGTGTATTGGAGACTTAATTAGCAAGTAGTAACACTATGTAATATTGTCTTGTAAATATTTATGTTTATTAACATTCTAATATTAAATTATAAAACAATATTTTTTAAAAAGTGGGTTGGCCCGTGAGGCCCGCAGCCCACAGAGTGATGGTGTGCGCTTGATGTTTTATGGCCCATCATCTTGATGGCCAGCCCGGCCTGGCCCGTCAAACTCCAAAGCCCGTGTGGTCTAACCCAGATAGGCTGGGCCGGCTCGTATTGACAGCTTTACCCAAAGGCACCCATTATTTTTTTCTCTCAAAATATTAACTTTTGCACTTAAAAATGTTAAAGTTATAATTATGAACGACTTTTATCATCTGGGTTTCAATTTTTTCTTTTTCTATTTTGTTTTGATACTCAAATATTCAATCTTTTCACATATCGGCTTGAAACTTGATTTGATTATCTAAGGAATTAAAAACTTTATTTTTTCAAATGTAAAGTTTTATCATGTGGGGTTCATTGTTTTTAAAAAGTCTCATTTGTTGATTTTTTTGGTTACAGTATCATCACAAATGGGTACATCTCAACAAATATATTGTAATGATCCTCATATTGAAATTTAGAAATTTCTGTGTTTTGACCATTTTGCCCTCCCTCAAGGTTGCTTTATCGCATTTACGAGTTGTGGGGATGGTTGGTACTGTTCCTGACGCATTCGAAAGTGTTTTAAATGAATTTGTGGTTTTGATCATCCTTAAAGGGGTTAGTTTGACTTTGGTCAACTTTTTGTGATTTGAGCCTCGGATGATGATTCTGACAATTTCATTAGATCCGAAATGTCTCTCTTGGGTTAGTAGTGTGGTTAGTTCGGGTCCCGAGCCTTTGTTTCATATTTCGACCCTCCGTTTGAAAACTAGTTAAATTTGGCCAAAAAGGTTCGAGGGCTAATTTGTTGAAACCGATCCTCTTTCAAAAATTCGACGTTGTCATTAAGTTTGGAATGTCGAAAATAACCTAGTAACATTATTGATTTATTTTTATGGGATCCCGAACGAATCTCGAGGGTCCGTTCGAAGAATTATTGAAACAAGTGTGTTGCTGGTTTCAGCTGTTTCTGGTGCATGACTCACCCTTCTTCGCATTCGTGACCTCCCCTATCGTGTTCGCGAAGGGTAAATAAATCCGTCATTGCAATCGCGACAGAGGGTACCATGATCGAGAAGTATAGTCCGTGGGCAGGGTCAAGTTTTCTCTTCGCGTTCGCGGCCCGAGGCCCGCATTTGCAAAGGCCTGGGTCGGGTAACCTCTTAATCACGCCCTTGGGGCCAACATTTGCCAAGGCAATGACCTGGACAAATTAAAAACCCTCATTTCGGCCCCAAATCGTATTTTCCCCATTTTTGGACTTCTAGAGCTTGGATTAGGGCGATTTCAAAGGGGTTTTTGAGATTTCTTCCGCGTGTAAGTTTCCTAATCTTGTATTTATCATTTCTCATTGATTTGTTTACAAATTCATCTTCAAATCTCCTTGATTTTAAATGAGATTTTTGGTTTTTTGCCAGTGAAACTTAAAAATGATTTTTCTTTGATTTGAACCTCGTTTTAAACTCATTTTCGCTTGGGTTTCCTACCATAGACTCCTCTCGATATGGGGAACATTATTCTTAAATAAAAGTTTGATATTACCCCTTTCATTTTTGAACCTATTTTTGGGATCCATGTTGGATCCGTCTTGATTATAGTCGATATGGGTATTGTTGGGTTTATTTTGACTTGTAGATGTCGTATTTGATTAGATTGGTCATGTTTGGAGATGATTCGAGGGAGTTAAACTTTTGGTTGAGGCTTTGGACAGTGTTTGGACTTGCAGATCTTCTTTAATGGTAAGTTGAGCTATACCTTGACTTTTTCCAAAGTGTTTATGCCTTGTATGCCTGTTTGTTGGTATGTGTGATTTGTTTAGGATTAGGGGTTCCACTTAGGTGAAATGGCGAGCATCTCCGCGGGTACTAGAGTCTTTTGGTGGATTGTAGTTAGATTACTGCCTTTCTTTGTTAGTATTGCTGCTTGTAATTATCCCTAGAGTAAAATGTAGATAGATAACTTTGTGATCTTGAAATTTATTTGGATGCCTATTTTAGTGCTTGAATCTTGTTTAATAGATTTTATTGTGATGATCGGGGATTAATGACCTTTAGAGAATACTTAGAGCATAAATGGACTTATAATAGTGGATGAGACTTATCGTATGAAATAAGCTAGGTTTGAGTAGTTTTTCGATATATTGTCTTTGAGATTGTTGTTAATTTCGTGTTGCCCGTGTGGGGCTTATGTGAACTTCCCTATGTACTTGAGTAATAAATTATGATCGTGTGCCCGAGTGCGGGCTTATATGCATATTGCTTTTGAATTGAGGGGATATATTATTGTGATGCCTGAGTGGGGCCTTGACTTGATGTTATTGGTCATGTTTGCGCATTAAATGCCTTATCTATTATTGTGTCACCCAAGTAGGGGCTTGACTTGTCATCATAGGCTTAGAATGCCGTATCTATGATTGTGTCACCCGAGTGGGGGCTTGACTTGACATTATAGGCCTTATCTGAGCATTTAATTGCATATTCATTATAGTGATGCCTGAGAGAGAGGTTGAAAATGATAATATTGATGAATATATGACCATTTATTCTGGTGGTGCTAAGTGGAAACTGATATTATGAATTATTGATACATTGAGTTGATTCTGAGCTCACTTATACATGTATTGAATGGATTTGATCTTCATACTGATTGGTTATGAGCATTACATCCTCATATCACGCATGCATATTCATGAGACATTAGTACCACTGAGATATTCTAATTTTGTAAGAAAATGAGACACTTTATAAAATGCCTATACCGAGGGATGTGCCGGTAAGGTTGATTTGAGACATGAGATTGAGATTATAGAAAGTATATGAGTTGTGAACCCCCTTTGGGAGCAGCGTTGCTCGGTAGGTGTATACATAAAGTTAAGCAATAACTTTCAAATATTCATCATCATCCTATCATCATCACTATATTACATTGCATCATTTGCATTGCATTGACATTCTTTGGAATGGTTTGGTATTGTGTTAGTATTTACTCTTGTATTGTATTACCGTAATAGAACCTTGTTTGTGATATTGTGTTTTAGCATTCATTTCACTTCATTACATTATCTTATATCATCTTATATTGATTGGGAGGTTGAGATATTATGAGACGTGGGGTATGGTTGTGGCTTGATCGGAGAGATAGTAGTGTAGCACCTCTTGGTAGCATGAGATACACTCTTATAGTAGTGTAGCACCTCTTGGTTGCTTATCATTGATTAAGCCTGATTTATCATATTAGTGAGTATTTTTCATAAATGACTTTTCTTATTTGTTGATCATGACACTTTTGATGCTTAAGATGAGGAAAATATGCAAGAACTTAGGTGTTTTTGGTAAGTATGATGTGTTTTTGTTAAAATTTGCAGAAGAATAGGGTTCGAAGGCAAAATCAAGGAAAAAGACTCAAAAAATAGTAAAAAAGGGTCTCATGGAAAGCATCCACGGATTGTGGAATCATCGACGAACTATCAAACATGCTCATGAATGAAGTTCTGAAGAAAAAATAAAAATTCTGATTTCCACGGATGGTGTTCACGATTGGTAGAATGAGTATACAATTGGTAGACTTGATCAGTGGAAAAGATGCTGAAGAAGTTCAAGTAGAGTCTGATTTCCACGACTCTGGTTCACGATTGGTAGACTGATTCACGACTCTAGTTCACGATTGGTGAAAACCTACCAACTTTCTTCTCCTACATAGTTTAGGATAGGATTCCTTTTGTATCTATAAATACTCCTATTATTTTTTTATTTTTGTTTTACATTTTATTACATTATTGTAAGGTTTTAAGGCATATTCTGGATTTTGGAATTACAAATATCATTTTCTAGGGTTTTAATTCAAATTGAGATTTCGGAGTTTTCTTATTATTATAAGTTCATATTTATGTTTTCATCTATGAATTATTCTTGTGTTTTTGCAATCATGAGTAGCTAAACACCACAACTAGAGTTGTGGGAAACATGATGGATTGACGACGTAGTGTTCAAAGTAAAAGGTGATTCTCGAAAGGTAGTTGGGCATGTATTGTTGTTTCTATTAGTTTGATTGTATTTCAACGAGTGCATGTGTTGGGACTCATCCTATCTCTACCCTGGACTATAGCAAGGGTAATTGAATAGGAATAGCGAATCAATAACAAGACTTGGAGTTATCTTTATTTAATTAGCCTTGAGCCGGTAAATGGAAAAAACTATATTGGGATCATAGATAGGGGTTAGTAATGCAACGCTCATGACACATTAACCTTTCTGCTTTGGGATAGTCATCTACAAGGGGCGTAACATAGTCGATTAGATGATACATAACCTATCAATTCCGCAGTCCAAATACCACGAGAGATCACAAAAGTACAAAGAACCTATAGAGTTATGAAGTTATTGGGGAACACAATCCTAGTGTCTTTCTCATATTGATTTCAAATCCAACAAATCAACACTTGTTACTATTAATCTTGTGTTTCACAAAATCCCCCTCTTTTACTTATTTGCTAGTTACTGAGACAAACACTTGATAGAATTTCGAGCTATGCCCTGTGGGATCGAGCCCAACCTTGGGTTCTATATTTGATTCAATGATATCTTTATACTTTTTGGGATGTGTAATTTGGGGACATCAAATTTCTGGGAAATACGATTACGGAGTTGATTGATTGTGTTTATTGAGGTTGATTGGTTGTTGTTCCTGATTTACTCTTCTATTGTTTTTAGGGCGCACACCAGTGTATGCCTAGTACTCGAAGTCAAGGCAATCCCCTAATTCCATTTGATAGCGAATTTCAGAGAACTCTGAGAAATACTCGAAGGAGTTCATGATCCAACAGCCTTGTTAGAGGGTGTTCAGGGTGGTGGTACGATTCATGATCAACCAACACTTCATCTTGTTGGTTAGAAAACTGCGGAATAAGTCACTGCTCAATTAATGGCTGAAGAAAATGCTAAGCAAAAAGCTGCTAGGCGTGCAACAAGTGAAGAGAAGGCTAGATAAGATAATGCAAACCATCTAGCTGTACTTGATGAGAGGGAAAGACAAAGAATAAATAGGGGACAACAACCTCTACAACAATATCTCCCTGTTTATAAAGATTCGGAGGAGGACTTGCACTATTTGGAATCGGTGGAAAATGATGCTATCGTACCACAAGAATTACCTCTGGGGACTAAGTTTGATATCACGAGAGCCATGATTCACTTGCTGAACTTGAAAGGGGTGTTCATAGACCTGCCCACTGATGATGCAAATATGCATGTAATGAATTTTGTTGGAATTTACACATCTTACAATCTGCCTAGAGTAACCCAAGAGGCAATCAGACTGTGCCTTTTTTCGTTCTCTTTAACAGGAGAAGCCACACTATGGCTAGCAGAGCTACCACGGGGATAGATCACTAATTGGAACGAATTGCAAAATCAGTTTTTGGAATGATTTTTCCCACCTTCCAGAATATTACAGCTGAAGGATGAGATTTATAATTTCAGATAGTTGCATTCAGAGATGTTGTATGAGACATGGCTGAGGTTAAAAAAGAAGCTGCAGAGTGTTCCAAACCATAGGATGACTGGTTGAAACTCGCTTGAGATATTCTACAGAGCCTTGAATGCTAACACCAAGGCTATAACAGACACTATCACTGGTGGAGCATTCATGAGTTTGCATTTGAAGCATGCTTCTGAGATTCTAGACAGGTTCACTAAAACCAACCGAGGTTGGCAAACTTGGGATACAGACAGACCCACGAGCACATACTCAATTGGAGCATCCACTGAGTAGAGAGCACTAGATGAGATGGTGTCCTAAGAGTTAGTATAACTGAGGACTGAAATTGGGTGTTGACCAAACAATTTATAGCAACCGGAGCTGAAAAGGTACATGCAGTCGGTTCACAAGGAAAGGAACCCAGGTATGAAGATTCAGATTCTGAAGAGAAGACAAAATATCTAGACAGAGAGGTGGTGGGTTTCCATGCTAAGGGCCAAGGGTATAAACAAGACACTTGGAACTCTAGGCAAGGGAATCAAGGTTGGAACTACTATAGAGACAATAATTACAATATGTTTGGGTATAGAGATAGGAGTAGGGAATGAGAGAGTGATTGGAGGAAAAGGATGATTATATGGATAGAAGTGGTCTCTATGTTCCACCTGGGAACCATGATATTTTTTCAAACAATTCGAGGATGGAAGACATGCTTGGGAAGGTGGTGAAAGGAGTAGAAAAAATTGAACACTACCTCGAAGAGATTAGAGCAGATATTTTGAGGCTGAGCCAAAAGGTCGAATCATATGCTACCTCCATTAAACAACTTGAGCAAAATTTTGGTCAGAATTTCGCCTCATTAAATCAATGTCAACAAGGTACACTTCCGAACAACACCATCCAAAACCTGAAAAATGATCCTCATTGTATGGCAATCACCATAAGAAATGGGAAGGCTCTTGTTGAGGCACCCAAAAAGGTTGTTATTGAGAAAAATGATGAGGGTGTTCATACCACACTAGAAGAGTGAACAACTGGCAAGGGAGGAAAAGTAAAGGAAGTTATAAGAAAATATGTTCTATTCCCAAAACTTCCCCCACTTTTCCCTTAGTATTTTAAGAAAAAGGTGGATGAAAATAAAACTACTAGTGGGGAGAGCATGAAAGATGTTGAAAAGCCTCAAACTGATGAAAATGAGGCTAATGTTGAACAAGGGAAGGAAAAGAAAGCCCAAAAGATACAAACTCCCATTCATAGGTATATACTTCCATTCCCTCAGTGCTTGAAGAATAAGGGGGAAAATGGAAAATTTTATAAGTTCATGTCCATGTTGAAGCAACTTTCGATAAACATCCCATTGGTGGAAACACTTGAACAAATGCCAGGATATGCAATGTTCAAGAAAGAGTTGGTCACAAAGAAGAGAACTGTCAGTTATGAGTCTATTGGTAATTTGTACCATTATAGTGTAATTTCATCTTATTCTATTGTGCAAAAGGAAGATGATCCCGGTGCCTTCACAATTCCTTAAGCAATTGGGCCATCTGACTTTGCCAAAGCTTTATGTGACCTAGGCGTAAGCATTAACTTGATGCCACTGGCAGTTTTCAAACAATTGGGCTTGAAAACCCCCAAACCAACAAAGATGTGGTTATTGATGGCGGAACGTACAGTCAAGAAGCCTGTGGGTATATTGTTTGATGTTTTGGTCAAGGTAGAAAACTTTATATTTCCTGCCAACTTTGTTGTCTTGAATTGTGCAATCAATTTTGAGATGTCCATAATTTTGGGGAGACCATCTTTTGCCACCGATAGAGCATTGGTGGATATGAAGCTGGGTGAGATAAAATTCAGGCTGAATAATAAGGAAGTCACATTCAATGTTTGCAGAAATATGAAGCAGCCAAAGGACATGAGGGTGGTTTCGATAATAAACAGTTTAGATGACCCCAGAATCTAACCCAAGGGATTTCTTGATGAAGTCTGAGTAATCAAGACACCCACGTTATGCAACAACGTTAAATTAGGCGCTGCTTGGGAGGCAACCTAAGGTGTCTTGTTATTCCGACTTTTGTTTTGATTCTTTTTATTTTGATTGATATCAGACCCATGCACCTAGGGTGCCACAGGGATGTTCTTAACTCTATTGTTTTACTTCGATCTAATGTATTGGGGATAACACATGCTTATTTGATGGAGGCGGAGGTACTTATTGGTCTATATGTCCTTTTGGATATTTTTGTTGCCGTGTTTCTTTTCCCTCAAGAGCTATCTAGTAGAACCTGCATGTTTAGGATTTATTTTTTATTTTTTTGGTCATGTTTATGTTGTTTTTGTTGTGTTTAATTAGGATAAAAATAGGGGAACCTTAGTGCAGTAAAGTTTGACTGTTTTGATTTTGATTTTTGATATTTAAAGGTTAACCCCTCCTAAAATTTTGTTTTAGACTGTGTCTAAATTGTGACCATTGTTGGATATTGTTATGGCATTTGTATTATAGGCAGAATAACCATAGCTTAACAATGCACGAACTGGATAGGTAGTAGTTGATAGTGTAACCCTGTGCTATGTGGGTGTGAGAATATTTACCGAGTTCACTTTGTGTGTGTGATACAACACTTGCCTGGCTAGTATTGCCTAGGTCGTAGGATAGTTGGTTAGAAAAGGATCATAAGCCATTCTTGATTAGTCCACTCTTAGCATAAATGCCCGACCAAATAAAATAAGTATCCCTTGATCCCTAGTTTGACCCTTAATTGACCATTGTCTTTCATTGGCCTACTCACCTTCCCGTTTCTACTTACAATGAACCTGTCTTGGCCCTGGTCCCTCCTTGGATATTGTGTACCTCAACTCAGGCAAATCGCCTAAGTTATGGGTGGCTATCATAGGGGTACGTACTTTGATATGGGTATAAAGAAGAAGTTAGTAAAAGAAAATTAAATAGATTCGGGTGTGGTGTGGTAAGAAAAAGAAAAAGAGAAAGTGGTTTTGAAAAAAAAAAAAAAAAAAAAGAGAAAACCACACCCGAAATCTGAAGAGAAACTAAGGAAAATAAGGGAGAATAAAATGAATAAGGTCAAAAAGTGGAGCCAAAATAGTGTAGAGTCAAGGAGGATTAAGTCACTATATCCATATCTACCATACCTATCCCGAAGCCTACATTACAAGCCGATGAATGTCCTATAGTGATCCTAGTCCAACCGTCCGAAAACTAAGGCATAGAACATAAGGGCAAGCCTATGGTATTTCACGCACACTGTTAGAACTTCTTTGAGAGAGTGAGTGTCTTGATTCAGTCCCTAATTATATTTACATCTATAAACTGTGAGAGTATAGGAATTCTTTGTTGTGAGAGCACATGGGTTGCATTGTTGGTTGCTACTTGTTTAGGTAATGTTATTTCCATATATGCTTGGTTGTTTGCTCATAATTTAATGCCATCGCTTGATTCCTTTTGTATCATGGTAGTGTGCTGCATGTATACACACAATGGGTTTTGATTTTTGTATAGGATGGGGTTGAAAATTTTGTTCTAAAATAAAGGAATTTACTGCCATAGGTCTCTTAGGTTTCTCTTAGTTAAGCATCGTATGTGTTTATTTTGTTTTGTTTGCCTGAGGACAAGCAAACGTTCTAAGTTGAGGGTGTTGATGTGATATGGTATCATGACACTTTCGATGCTTAAGACGAGAAAAATATGCAAGAACTTAGGTGTTTTTAGTAGGTATGATGTATTTTTGTTAAACTTTTTAGGAGAATAGGGTTCGAAGGCAAAACCAAGGAAAAAGACTCAAAAAATGATAAAAAAGAGTCTTGTGGAAAACATCCACGGACCGTGGAAACATCCATGAACTGTCAAACATGCTCGTGAATAAAGTTCTAAAGAAAAAATAAAAATTTTGATTTCCACAGATGGTGTTCATGATTGGTAGACTAAGTTTACGATTGGTAGACTTGAATAGTGGAAAAGATGCTGAAGAAGTACAAGTAGAGTCTGATTTCCACAACTCTGGTTCACGATTGGTAGATTGATTCACGACTCTGGTTCATAATTGGTGGAAACCTGTCGACTTTCTTCTCCTACATAGTTTAGGATAGGATTCCTTTTGTACCTATAAATACTCCTATTAGGTTTTATGTTTGTTTTACGTTCTATTAGATTTTTGTAAGGTTATAAGGCATATTCTGGGTCTTGGAATTACAAACATCATTTTCTAGGGTTTTAATTCAAATTGAGATTTTGGAGTTTTCTTATTATTGTAAGTTCATATTTATGTTTTCATATATGAATTCTGCTTATGTTCTTGCAATCATGAGTAGCTAAACACCACAACTAGGATTGTGGGAACCATGATGGATTAACGACGTAGTGTTCAATTTATAAGGTGATTCTCAAAGGGTAGTTAGACATGTATTATTGGGATCATAGATAGGGGTTAGTAATGCAACACTCATGACATATTAACCTTTGTGCTTGGGGATAGTAATCTACAAGGGGCGTAACATAGTCAGTTAGATTATACATAACCTATCAATTCTGCAGTCCGAATACCATGAGAGATTGTTATAGTACGGAGAACCTATAGAGTTATGAAGTTATTAGGGAACACAGTCCTAGTGCCTTTCTCATATTGATTTCAAATCCAACAAATCCACAGTTGTTACTATTAATCTTGTGTTTCAAAAAATCCCCCTCTTTTACTTATTTGCTAGCTACTGATACAAACACTTGATAGAATTTCGACCTATTCCCTGTGGGATCGACCCCAACCTTGTTGGGTTCTATATTTGATTCAGTGACCACTTAATTCTTTATGGGAGGTATAATTTGGGCGACATTTCTAGGTTCATTGGTCATATTAGTACAAGTCGAATTTAGTAGAGTCTTGCAGATCGGTATGGAGACGTGCATTATCTATCTTTGAGAGGCTACATGACTTTAGGTGAAATCCAATTTTTCATTCTATTTCATGCGTTCATAGTTTTGTATAACTCAAAATCTCTTATTCACTCTCTCACATATGGTGAGCATGCGTTCTTCCTTAGCTAGAGATTTAGAGCCCGTGCCTTCGGTGCGCGGAAGAAGCAGGGTTTGAGTCAGAGGTCGGATCGAGATGTCCAAACTAACTAGAGGTCAAGCTAGAGTTTCCACTTCACGTTCTAGGGTTTCTAGTAGTGGTAGTTCTAGTGAGTTAGAGGGGTTGAAGCCAGTTCAGACACCACAGTGACCGTACCTATGCTTGAGGATTGCTTGGTTCAAGTGTTGGGCTTTCTTCAGAGGGTGGCTCCTATCTTGGTTCAACATGCTACTTTAGGGTTTCAGACTCCAGGTGCATCTACCACTCCTATTGATTCTCCTAGTGTTGATGAGATATTACCAGGGATAACTTCACATCCAGTGACTTTACCCTTTATGTCCATAGAAGGACAAATTAGATTTGTAGAGTTCATGAAGACAGACCCACCTATATTCGATGGAGATCCTAGATTTGATGCTTAAATGTTCTTGCTTGGTTGCTATGAGAGGTTGCACATGTTGGGTTTGGTGGATACTAATCATGTAGACTTCACTTTCTTTCAATTTTTTGGGCCATCTAGACAGTGGTGGGGGACCTTTATAGAGGGTAGACCAATTGGATCACCTCCTCTTTCATGGGATCAATTTGCTTGAGTGTTTTCAAATGAGTTTGTATGGAGATATGAGAGGCTTGTGGGCCATAGGGCTCAGGGATTTGATGATCATAGCGATATGTATGATGGAGGTCAGAATCTTCATAGTTACGCTTGGAGAGGGTTAGATCATGATGGTCGTTTAGGTTTTTCAGGACTAGTTCAGCGGGATCCAACTTCTTGAGTTGCTTCTTATATGGGGATCTCAGGCACTATAGGAGGGATTGCCCACAGATTAGACAGAGAGATACTGCACCAGTTGCTCCAGGAGATTACAGATCCCAGTCGGTCAATATTTCTTATTTCTAGTCTCGGATGACGATTTGGACTGTGCCAGCAGATTCAAAATATCGAATTTGGGTTAGTAGCGTGGTTGGTTTGGGTTCTGTACCTTTATGTCTCATTTTGACCCTTCGTTTGAAAAATAGTGAAAAAGGGGTCCCGGGGGTTAATTTATTGAAAATAATTTATTTTTTTTCAAAAATCCAACATCGCTATTGAGTCTAGAACGTCGAAATTTGCCTTGTAGCATTTATGGTTTTCTTCTGTCCGGTCCCGAACGAATCCCGAGGGTTCGTTTGGATATTTCCACACTTGGAAAATCTGCTAGTGCAGCATTTTCTGGTGCATCAGACCCTTCATCGCGATTGTGTGGCCATGTGTCGCTATTGCAGGCCTTGATAAAAGTCTTCATCGCGATCACGTGGTGGTGGTACCGCGGTCGCGATAAGTTAATTGATGGATCGGATCTGGTTGACTCATCACAATCGCGAGGCCCAGTACGTGACTATGATGAAAAACTTAATGGTTGGTCAACGTTGACCCTCGCGATAATGATGTGGGGTCTGCGATTGCGAGGTACTATTCACAAAACAGTATAAGTTCTCCAAACTCACAATTTTACTCTATTTTTGGACCTTTAAGATTCGGGAAAGGCAATTTTTAAGGGTTTCTTCATCGAGTTTTGTGTGGGTAGCTTCTAAACTCTTAATCCCACTATTTTCCATTGATTTTATCTTCGAAAACACCTTTTATTCATGATTTTAGAATGGGTTTTTGGGGTTTTTACCGGTACATAATTTTTAACTCGTTTTTGCTTGAGCTTTCAGCTGTAGACTCCTTTAACCTTTGGGAATGTATTTCTAAAGAAAATTTTTAGTTTTACCCCTCTCATTTTTGAACTCATTTTTCAAGTCTCTTTTGGACCCGATTTAAATATGGGAAATATGGGTATTGTTGGCTTTCTTTTAACGCATAGATGTTATATTTATATGTTTTTGTTGATTCCGAGGTCATTTAAAAGGGAAAAGCTCCGTGTTGAAGGACTTTAGACTCGAATTTCATTGTTTTGAGATAGGTTATGACTTAACTTCTTTCAGATTGAGTTGGGTAGTTAATAAATAAGTAAAGCATGCTATGGGCTGGGGAGGATAGTTAAGGGTTTTAAATTTTGAGGTTATTATTACTGTTGTGTGCCCTAGTGGGGCCTTATATTTGATGGTTATTGATTTATGATATCTGATATTGCATGTTGTCCGAGTGGGGGCCTTACTTGACATCATTGACTTTATTTGCACATTTATATGTCCTATTCTAGATATGTTACCTATGTGGGGGCTTAAATTGTCATTGTAATCCTTTTTGAGAATTGATTGCCTTATCATGATAGAAAAATCCGAGCTAGGGGTTGATATGATTTTAATAATGTCTTATATGTATATTTATCCCGAAGTTGCCTATTTAGAGTTGAAAATCATGAATTGTGACTTATTGAGTTGATTCTGGGCTCACTTATATACATGTACTAATTTGATTGTGAATATTACATCTTCATTAGATATACACATTCATGAGATACTGGTAGAAATAATGTTTTGAAAGAAAATGAGACACTTTTATAAAAACCCTCTCCGTGAACACTTGCCTGAGAGGTGGGTTGAGATTGAGATATGAGTTATAGTATACGGGTTGTGATCCCCCCCATGGGTCCTAGTGCGGAGCTGTGAGCTCGATAGGTGTATACAGAAAGTCATATGATGACTTTCACTGTTCCACCCCATATTCATCATTGCATTGCATTGTATTTGCATTTTTTGTGATTCACTTAGTCTTTCCTTAGCTTATGTTTAGTTTTCGTATACTTGTCAGTTGTCATGTACGTCTGTGATGTTTCGATTCTGTGCTATATTAGAACTGTTAGTGTAGACGATGTGAGCTATTGTTTGGGAACTTTTTTGTTTTCAGGTGACGTGCTCATAGTCTTCTTTACTTATTTTACTCAGTCGGCCTATGATACCTACTGAGTACATGGGATCATACTCACCCCTACTATGCCTTTTCGGTGCAGATCCAGGTATGAGTACGACTCGTGGAGGCTGATCGTGCTTTTTGGAGATTGTGATCGAGGTATTGGGTTACTCTAGGGACTAGAGTTGACTTTCTGACCTCCTCTATTCATTTTATGTCTTTATTTTCTACCAGAGATAGACTTATGTATTTATTAGATGTTCAAATTTATATTAGATGCACTACACTCTTGACACTAGATTTTGGGAGATTATATATCATTTCTTTCAGACTTACTTGTGTTATGTCTCATGTTGGTTTGACTTCACTCTAGAAGTCTCGCCTTAGTTTATTTTTTTCCTTAATTATTGTATTTTTTCCATTTTGGGAGATTGGCTTATTTATCAAGGTTGTACCACAATAAATGCCATCATGACCTAGTTTTTGGGTCATGACAAATTGGTATCAGATCATCAGGTTTATCGGTCTTATAAGTGTAAGAGCAGGATGTCTAGTAGAGTTTTGCGGATTGGTACTTAGACGTCTTTATCTATCTTCGAGAGGCTATAAGATGTCTTTAGAAAATTTTTCTCTAATTTGATTCCTTATCGTGCGGGTTGTTCATGCCTAATGTTCTAAACTTGTATTTCATTCTTTCCACGTAGATGGTGAGGACTAGGTCCAGGGATACTAGGGATGCTGAATCGGCACCCTATTTGGGATCCCCAGTTCGTGGACGAGGCAGGGGTCGTGGATAGACCGGATATAGACGACAGACATGAGGAGCTTCCCCAGTCAAAAGACGTACTAGAGAGGCATCTTCCTAGCTCGAGTTTGAGTATACCAGAGATGATTATCAGACAGAAGGTGCAGGGCTAGCTCAGGTCCCATAGGGTTCAGTTGATACCCCAGTACTTCAGGATTTGTTTATTCGCCTTTTGAGTCGATTGGATGGTGTTCCTTTGAGTGTACCAGGTATTTCTTATACTTCAAATGGTGTTTGGCCATTTTACCTGTATCTGCTTATGGTATTCCTTCTTTTGGGTACATCCATCATTTATGGTACCCCTACGTGCGAACTCTTTTCCTACTATACTTACTATTCCTCCAGTTACTTTGGGTACAGTGATGTCTTCTGATGATCAGAAGAGGTTCAAAAGGTTTATTCGCTTGGGTCCGCCCAAGTTTAGTGGTTCTATTAGTGAGGATGCCTATGAGTTTCTGACTGATTGCCACTAGAAGTTACATAATCTTGGATCCTTTAAGTCTCATGGAGTTGTTTATACTACCTATCAGTTGACGGATGTTGCTAGGGATTGATGGAGGTTACTTGCTGGTTATAGACCTTTGGGTTTGCCTGCTATGATTTGGACTTAGTTTTCTGAGGCATTCATGGAGAGGTTTATTCCTTATAGCTTGAGAGATCAGACAAGGTATGAGTTTGATCATTTGGAGCAGGTCTCCATGTCTATTACTGAGTATGAGGCACGTTTCCATGCTATTTCCCAAAATTCAGCCGCTAGCATCTCCACCGAGTCTGAGAGGATTCGAAAGTTTGTGAAGGGGTTAGATGGTTCATATCAGTTGGCTACATCTTAGATGTTAGTTTCAGTGGCTTCTTTGCAGAGTATTATTGAGCCTGCCAAGATGACCGAGTTTATTATCTAGGCAACTCAGGAAGGCACCAAGAAGGTGCGTCATTAGGGTGAGTTTAGTGGACACACCTCTAGAGGTAGAGATTTCTCTAGTCAAGGTTCCCATAGCTATCATGGTATACCAGTTCAGGCCACTTTGTAGGGATCAAGTGGTAGACTTTCAGGTTCTGCTACTTCTGGTAGCCAGGTATCAGGTCATATGAGTGGTGGTTCCAGGCATGGTTCTTCAGGCCAGGAAAGTAATTTTGGTTCATCTGTACCTCCTCAGGTTAAGTCGGGCCATAGAGGATGTTTTGTATGTGATGAGTTTGGCCATTTGGCCAAAGATTTCCCTCGACGTGTGTATGGACCTCCTCAGTAGGGATCTCAGCTTCAGCTTTGCCCTACTCCTATTTCTGTTGTCAGAGGTGGTTTACACAATGGTAGGGGTGGTGCTAGAGGTGCTCGAGGTAGAGGTAGGGTAGCTTGTGGTAGTGGCCATGGGGTTGCTTAGTCTGGGAGCAGACATGGACAGTGTTATGCTATACCCGAGAGACCTGAGCAGAGGCCTCTGATGTAATCATTACAGGTATCATCCCGATTTGCTTCAGATCTGCTTCCGTGTTATTTGACCCTGGATCTACATTCTCCTATGTGTTTACATATTTGGCTTCTAGTTTTGATGCCACGTGTGAGCACCTTGATATGCCTTTTCATGTATCTACCACCATAGGAGATTCTTTAGTGGTGGATCGGGTGTACCAATCTTGTGTGGTTACCTTTACGGGGCGTGATACTTGGGTAGACTTGATTCTCCTAGATATAGTTGACTTTGATGTTATCGTAGGTATGGATTAGTTAGCTCCCTATCATGCTATTTTGGATTGTTATGCCAAGATCGTGACCTTAGCTACACCGGGAGTACCGAGGTTAGCTTGGAAGGGTATGCTTAATTCAGGTCCGAAGGGAGTTATATCTTTTCTACGTGCTCTTTGCATAGTAAAAAGGGGTTGTTTGTCTTATTTAGCTCATGTCCATGATAGTAGTTTTGCCTCATCGCCTCCCATGGATTCTATTCGGGTTGTTCGTGAGTTCATGGATGTATTTCCTACTGATTTTCCTGGTATGCCTTCGGATCGTGATATTGATTTTGCTATTGATGTGGAGCCGGGCACCAAGCCCATTTTTATTTCTCCTTATAGGATGGCCCCTACTGAGTTGAAGGATTTGAAGGACCAATTATAAGATTTGTTGAGTAAAAGGTTCATTAGACCTAGTGTATTTCCTTGGGGTATGCATGTCTTATTTGTAAAGAAGAAGGATGCTTCTATGCGCAAGCGTATTGATTATAGGCAGTTGAACAAGGTGTCATTTAAGAACAAGTATCCTCTCCCTCGCATTGATGATTTGTTTGACCAGCTTCAGGGTGCTTCCATATTTTTTAAGATTGATTTGAGATTCGGGTATCACCAGTTGAGGATTAGAGCTTCAGATGTTCCGAAGACAACTTTTCTGACTTGATACAGTCATTACGAGTTCTTGGTCATGTCATTTGGCTTGACCAATGCCCCAACATCATTCGTGGAGTTGATGAATTGGGTGTTTAGACCGTATCTCGACTCCTTTGTGATTGTATTTATAGATGACATCTTGGTTTCTTCCAAGAGTGAGACTGACCATGTGGAGCATTTGAGGATTGTACTTCAGAGGTTGCGTGATGAGAAGTTGTATGCTAAGTTTTCTAAGAGTAGGTTTTGGTTGGATTCTATCTCTTTCTTAGGTCATGTGGTGACCAAGGAGGGTATTATGATCGGTCTGGATAAGATTGAAGCGATTCGTGATTGGGCTAGGCTCACTAGTCCTACCAAAATCCAGAGTTTTATTGGCTTGGCGGGTTATTATCGGCGTTTTGTAGAGGGTTTCTTTTCTATTATGGCTCCTTTGACTAAGCTAACCCAGAAAAATATTACCTTTCAGGAAGCATGTGAGAAGAGCTTTTCAAAAGCTTAAAGAGTTGTTGAATTTGGCTCTTATCTTGACTTTGCCCAAGGAAGGCATGAGTTTTACCATGTTTTGTGATGCTTCTAGTGTTGGTTTGGGTGTAGTGTTGATGCAAGAGGGTAAGGTGATTGCTTACGCTTCCCGTCAGTTGAAGCCTCATGAGAAGAATTATCCTACCCATGATTTGGAGTTGGCCGCGGTGGTGTTTGTGTTAAAGTTGTGGAGGCACTACTTGTATGGAACCCGTTATGAGATTTTCTCGAATTATCATAGTATTTAGTTATTCTTCACCCAGCGAGAGCTTAATATGAGATAGTGGTGTTGGCTTGAGTTGCTCAAGGATTATGACATCACTATTTTGTATCATCCGGGTAAGGCTAACGTGGTTGCGGACGCCTTGAGTCAAAAGTCGACTAGTATGGGGAGTTTAGCTCATCTCTTGACTCAAGAGAGGCCTTTGGCCTGAGAGTTTCAGTCTTTACCTAACCAAATGGTTAGGCTTGATATTTCAGCACTTGCATGCGTTTTATCCTTTATTGATGCTAGGTCGTCTTTGATGGAATAGATTCGAGCTCACCAGTTTGATGATGAGGGTTTGAGGTCTATTCGAGATAAGGTGTTGAGTGGCGAGTCCAAGAAGGCTTCACTTGATCCTGATAGTGTTTTGAGGATTGGTGGCCGAGTTTATGTATTGAGAGTTGGTGGATGGGTGAGACTGATTTTGGAGAAGGCACATTGTTCCAGAAATTCCATTTATCCTGGGGTGATTAAGATGTATTGTAACTTGAGAAAGCTTTACTGGTGGTGTGGTATGAAAAAATACATAGCGAATTTCGTAGCTCGTTTCTTATGTTGTCAGCAGGTGAAAGCCGAGCATCAGAGACCAGGTTGCTTACTTCAGAGATTACCCATTCTGGAGTGGAAATGGGAACGAATCACTATGGATTTCTTGAGTAGATTGACTTGTAGCTCTCATGGTTCTGACAGCATTTGGGTCATCGTGGATCGATTGACTAAATCTGCCTATTTCATCCCAAATCAGATTTCATCCAGTTCTGAGAGATTGGCTCTTATCTATGTTTGAGAGATAGTTTGTCTTCATGGAGTGCTTGTGTCTATTATTTCAGATAGAGGTTCAGTGTTCACTTCTAGCCTTTGGAGGACGTTCCATGAGGAGTTGGGTACTCAGGTTGACCTTAGCATATCTTTCCACCCACAGAACGATGGTCAGTCAGAGCGGACTATTCAGATTTTGGAGGATATGCTCCACGCGCGTGTTATTTACTTTAGAGGTCTGTGGGAGCAGCATTTAGCCTTGGCGGAGTTTGCTTATAATAATAGCTACTATTCGAGTGTTGAGATGGCACCTTTTGAGGCATTGTATGGTAGCCGTTGTAGATCTCCGATTTGTTGGTTTGAGACTTCTGAGGCTAGACCCGTGGTACCGACTTGCTTCATGAGTCTTTGGATAGAGTTCGGGTGATTCAGGGTAGGCTTGGGGCAGCCCAGAGTAGGCAGAAGAGTTATACCGAGAGCAGACTTTGTGCCTTGAAGTTTGGAATTGGAGATCGGGTTTTCCTTCTTGTATCGCCCATGAAGGGCGTGATGAGGTTCGAGAAGAGGGGCAAGCTTAGGCCGAGGTACATTAGACCTTTTGAGATTCTTAGGACAGTTGGGGATATTGCTTATGAGTTGGCCTTACCTCCAGATTTTTCAGCCGTTCATCTATTTTTTCATGTATCTATGCTTCGGTGCTATATTTTAGATGAGTCTCACGTGCTTTGTTGGGATTCAGTTCAATTGGATGAGAGGTTGACCTTTGTAGAGGAGCCAATCTCCATTTTAGCCAGGGATGTTAGATGGTTGCGCTCTAGAGATATTCCTGTAGTTAAGGTTCAGTGGAGACACCATTCCATTGAAGAGGCTACTTGGGAGATCGAGTCCTATATGCGTAGTTGTTACCCTCAGCTTTTCACCGATTCAGGTTTTTTTTTTTTTTTTAGTTTGAGGATGAACTAGAGTTTTAGTGGTGGATATTGTAAAGACCTGTTTGATGAAAACTCACCTTTTGTATTTTGAACATTTTATCCTTCCCCGTAGTTTCTACATATTGGTTTTAGGGTGTGGGGATGGTTGGCACGATTCTCGATGTGATCAAAAATAATTTGAGCGAGTTTGAGGTTGTTTTAAGGTTTTATAAGCCAATAGTTGACTTCAGTCAATATTTCTTATTTCGAGTCTTGGATGATGATTTGGATTGCACCAGCAGATCCGAAAATGTCAAATTTGGGTTAGTAGCGTGGTTGTTCGGGTTCGGGACCTTTATATCTCATTTTGACCCTTCATTTGGAAAATAGTAAAAAGGGGTCCCGGAGGCTAATTTATTGAAAACAATCTTTTTTTCAAAAATCCGACGTCGTCATTGAGTCTAGAACATCAAAATTATTCTAGTAGCATATATGGTTTACTTCTGTTGGGTCTCAAACGAATCTCGAGGGTCCGTTAGGAGGCATTTCCACACTTGGAAAATCTGCTGGTGCAGTATTTTCTGGTGCATCAGGCCCTTCATCGCGATCGCGTGGCCACGTGTCGCGATCGCGGGCGTTGATGAAAGTCTCCATCGCGATCGCGTGGTGGTGATGCGGAGATCATGATGGGTCAATCGATGGACCGGGTCGGGTTGACTCATCATGATCGCGAGGCCCAGTTACGCTACCGCAATGACCAACTTAATGGCCGGTCAACATTGACCCTCGCGATCGCGTGGTAGGGTCCGCGATTGCGAGGTACTATTTACAGAACAGTATAAATTCTCCTTTCTCAAAATTTTACTCCATTTTTGGACCTTCAAACTTCAAGAAAGGCAATTTTCGAGGGTTTCTTCATCGAGTTTCGTATGGGTAACTTTTGAACTCTTAATTCCACTATTTCCCATTGATTTTATCTTTGAAAACACCTTTTAATCATGATTTTGGAATGGTTTTTTGGGGTTTTTACCGGTAAAGCTTAAAAATGGTTTTCTTAGATTTGGACCTTGTTTTTAACTCGTTTTTGCTTGGGCTTTCAGCTGTAGACTCCTTTAACATTGGGGAATGTATTTCTAAAGAAAAATTTTGGTTTTATCCCTCTCATTTTTGAACTCGATTTTCAAGTTCGTTTTGGACCCTATTTAAATATGGGCAATATGGGTATTGTTGCTTTTCTTTTAACTCATAGATGCTATATTTATATGTTTTAGTTGATTCCAAGGCCGTTTGAAAGGGGAAAGCTCCGTATTGAAGGACTTTAGGCTCAGATTTCGTCGTTTCTAAGGTAGGTTATGGCTTAACTTCTTTTAGATTGAGTTGTGTAGTTAATAAATAAGTAAAACATGCTATGGGATGGGGAGAACAGTTAAGGGTTTTATATTTTGAGGTTATTATTACTGTTGTGTGCCCTAGTGGGGCCTTATATTTGATGGTTATTGATTTATGATATCTGATATTGCATGTTGTCCGAGTGGGGGACTTGACATCATTGACCTTATTTGCGCATTTATATGTCCTATTCTAGATATGATACCTATGTGGGGGCTTAAATTGTCATTGTAATCCTTTTTGAGCATTGATTGCCTTATCATGATAGAAAAATCCGAGCTAGGGGTTGATATGATTTTAATAATGTCTTATATGTAAAGTTATCCCAATGGTGCCTATTTAGAGTTGAAAATCATGAATTGGGAGCTTATTTAGTTGATTCTAGGCTCACTTATGTACATGTATTGAATTGATCGTATATCTTCATACTGATTTGATTGTGAGCATTACATCCTCATTACATATACACATTCATGAGATGCTGGTACCATTGAGGAACATTGTTTTGAAAGAAAATGAGACACTTTTATAAAAACTCTCTCCGTGAATACGAGTCGGAGAGGTGGGTTGAGATTGAGATATGAGTTATAGTATACGGGTTGCGAACTCCCCATGGGTCCTAGTGCGGAGCTGTGAGCTCGATAGGTGTATACAGAAAGTCATGCGATGAGTTTCATTGATCCACCCCAATTGCATTACATTTGCATCTTTTGTGATCCACTTAATCTTTCCTTGGCTCGTGTTTAGTTTCTGTATACTTTTCATATATGTCTGTGTTGTTTCAATTTTGTGCTATATTAGAACTGTCAGTGAAGACGGTGTGAGCTACCGTTTGGGAAATTTTCTGTTTGCAGGTGACATACTCATAGTCTTCTTTACTTATATTATTGCCTATTTTGTTCAGTCGGCCTATGATACCTACTGAGTAGATGGGACCGTACTCACCCCTACTGTGCCCTTTCGGTGCAGATCCAGGTACGGGTATGACTCGCGGAGGCTGATCGTGCTTTTGGAGACTGTGATCGAGTTACTGGATTGCTCTAGGGACCAGAGTTGACTTTCGGACCTCCTCTATCCATTTTATGTCTTTATTTTCTACCAGAGATAAACTTATGTAGTATTTATCGGATGTTCGAATTTGTATTAGATACTCTACACTCTTGACATCAGATTTTGGGTGATTGTATATCATTTCTTTCTGACTTACTTATGTTATGTCTCGTGTTGGTTTGACTTCACTCTAGGAGTCTCGCCATAGTGTTTTTTTTCTTAATTGTTGTATTCTTTCCATTTTGGGTGATCGGCTTACTTATCAAGGTTGTACCGCGATAAGTGTCATCATGACCTAGTTTTTGGGTCGTGACATAAAAATTTATAATAATTGTAATTTTTAAATTCAAAATGATTATAATTCTCAAGTTTATTCTAAACCAAGAATTAGTATATTTTTTACATTAATTTTATAAGTTAAAATAAATCTACATTTAATTTTAAAATTCAAATGGTGGTATTTGAAAATTTGCATTTAAATTATTTTAAGGATTATTTGGATGAGAAGTTCTTTTTCAATTTTAAACTACTGCATATTTTAAACAGAGAAAAAATATGGAAGATTAATTTGAATTACAAGATAAAGTATTCAACACAATTTATTAAAAAGAAAAGGTTAACATTTATTTAACAACTCATACAACAACTCATACAAAACTAAAATTTATGATCTATGATAAATAATAAAATGAAAAAGGATTTGAAGGTGGTTGAAGAAGCGGGAAGTGGGGAGAGGTGCACGTGGTGTGGTAATGGTGTTAGTTTACATTGGTTAGCTTAGAGTTAGTGTGGTTAATTTCGGTAATGGTCATGAAATGCGGCATTTCCCATTAGATTAGACGTGGAAGTTTTTTCGGTCGTTGTTGTCAAGTTACATGAAATTGGAGGTAAGTTAAGTGAATTGAAATAACCGTGCATATCAGACGTCCTCAACACATTCTTCCCCTAACTTCTCATGGTGAGTAAAACAACATTTCAACTTAGCAGATGTTTAAAGGGACAGTTGGGGAAAAACTTACAAATTTACACATCAAAAGGTGCAAAGAATGCTAATTGGAGCAGCTTAGAATCTTCTAAACAATTCACATGGTACAAGGTAAGGCCAAAGATTCATCAAATAAATTGTTCACTATATTATTTAATTCTACTTATTTAAGAAAATAGAATAGCCATTGCAGTTCAAGTATATGTTTTTATAATTTTTGTCTTGCAAATATATTAGCAAAGCTGCACGAGGGAGATACTAACATAAACACAAGTGGGCAAATGAAGTACGTGTACTTCACTTTTTCTACCTTCTAATCTTAAGCATCTCTTCAAGCTAAAAAAGATGACAAATTTTATAAATAAACTGACATAGTTTTAAGTTGCATTGATATAATGCTTGATTCAGTTTAAGAAAACTAGAGGAAAGCAAAGCTATAAAGACATAGTCGAAGTAAATATGTAAAGGCAAAAGGAACTCACTAAGGTACTTTGTCATGCTTATTTAACGTCATTTCTCCTACCGCTTTTTTTGGGTCCATCATACCCGTTATTAATTAGATGGTTTTCATGTTTTGATAGCCATAATAATACTGACAAGTGACGAGACTTTTGTTCGGTACAGAATTATCGATTTTCTCAGCTTACAACAATTTATTCTACACAAATTTTTGATCTAAATTATCACCGGCGTACGGTAGAAGAAACAATCGAATTGATAATTTATTATTATTTTGTATTTTGGTTAATGGTGTCTATGCATAGTGCATTATCTTAAAATTTACTCTACAATTCGTAGGGTTCAAAGCTTGCCACACTTCCACAACCTAATATTCCCCCGTTCTTTTTTAGTTGCCTTAATTGTAAGTTGCATTCATATTTACACACATCATTTTAGATCTTTTTTGTTATAACATTATTTTTTAGATTTTTTTTGAGGCGTGTTATAGTTATAGTGATTTTATTTTTTATCATATGATATTTTCTTTACTTTTTGTGCAGACATATCATAAATATGACACACAAAGGTAGAATACTTGATTTTATATATTATGAGAGTAAGATTGATGTTCAAATACGATGATTTCCCGCTTATGTTTCATTTCATTTTTTACAATCTTAATAACATGGAAGATTAGGTTCGTAGTTTGGCTAGATAGTTTGATTGAGCGTATCATGATTCTTATTTTCATTCAATTATTTGACCTTTTTTTCTTTTATATTGGCCTACATTAAAGAAATATATACATATGACATGGTAGACATGTGGTTAACCAGCACTTGCATTTTCCTTCGTCTCTATTTTTCTTTTATATTTTTACATTTTGTTTTAGTTAAAACTAAACAAATTTGATATTAAAAATAGAAAAATGTTTGAAATGAGAGGATACTACATAGTAACTTGGCAAATTTTAGATAGTTTAATAAAAAAACTTTCTAAATATTTTAAATACTATAAGATATTTGTAAAATTATTTATTTGAAGATATTAACTATTTTTACAAATATGAAAATGCATATTGTTCTCTATGTGTCTTCACTTGGAAATTGAAAATAATCTTTCAATATTGCTTTTCAAAAAAATATAGTCAGGCAAAACACGTTCTTTTTACTCAATCCTGATGACAATATTTAATCAATTTTTTTTAAAATAATTAACTCCTCTTCACAGTTGTTAAAATTTTAATAAAACATTAAGAAGTGATGTATTAAATTTTAATCCATCATCTTTTGTTCTGGATGTTTTTTTTATACGATTGTAAGGGGAATATATTTTTCAATGATCAAGTAACGTAATAGTTTTTAGAAGTATGATAATATAATTATCTTTTCTATCAAAAACAAAGAGAAATGCACGTTAGTTGAAATTTTGTTAAACCGACATAATTTAATATGCTCGAAAAATTGAATCACAATACCGTCTGTCGCGTGATATCAAGAAAAAAAATTATATTTTAATAAAATCATGTAACTCAAATCATAATAAATATGATTAAATTTTTTAAGTTGACGATTTCAATATATGATAAGAATAACAGTGATCTTCACATCCCTATCTTTTTCAAATAAGCATACAAATTCAGTAAATTATTTTTCTAAAGCATAGATCACATTCCTATAGCTTATTAATTGGTAGGAGTTTATTTTTCAAATTGGAATTGGAATGAAGTTCAAACAACTTAACATTTTATATATTTAAACTCCACTAACAAATAAATCTCTCTCTCTATATATATATATATGATTCGGCTGGCATGACTTATTTCAATAGTTGTTTCTTCTCTCTGTATTTATTAGAAGTAATAATTATTAGCGCTGTTCATGATTCTCAAGTTTTTTTTTTTAAAAAAAAATTGTGTCTAGTAAAATTATGAGGACGTAATAAAAGAATTCTAATCTATGATATTTTCACTAATTCAATATGTTTAAATTATTTTTAATTTATCGTAGTCAGTTATATAAAAGTCTGTATATTGTTGAAGAAATAGTCACTAATGAAGCAATGACAACTACATATATCATAGAAAATGTTAATCTGTAATAAGACTAATGCAAAAAATAAGAATACATAAAATATGCAATGTCTCATTACTTCATATACATTTGTTTCTATTATTTCTCTGTTCTATTTTTTTTTTGAAACGATCCGTGCATCGCGCGGAAACATACACTAGTTTATATCTATCTATCTATATCTATATTAAATAGCAAGAAAGTCCTGCTTAGATTTTCGCCAAGTGGCAGCCTCTAAAAATGACACGTGTTAGTTTTTAGGACAAATTAGTTAAAGTTTGGTACTAGTTAGTTATTAGGTATTGTTTTCATAAATTTTATAATGTTTAAATAGATAATATATAACTGTTTTCCAATTCTACCGATTTACAAATTTAAAAATATAAAATTCGCTTAAACATATTTGCACAATATTATAGTACATAAACAGCATAATATTTTTTATCTTTGTAACATAAAATGATAAACTTTATTTTTTTGGAATTAGAGATGAGGAAATATTTTTTATTTAATTAACATCACCAAGTTATACGTGGGCGGTTATTTATTATCAATTTGAATTTGGTTATAGAATTTTTTAAAGCATACGTTTAGCTCAATTCAACTTTGCATATACTTTATTTACAACATAGAATATATATATATATATATATATATATATATATATAAAAGACAAAAAAAAAAGAAGAGAGAGAATAAACAAAAAAACAGAGGGGAAAAAAACTAAATAAAACTATCTACATGCACATCCCATGCTCCCATTTCCCCACTAACTCACAAACACACACATGCACAGTTTCAGTTTTAATGTTTTCTTATAATAAAATTAAATTTAAATAAATAAGTAAATAGAAAAACTCTTGACAATTCAGAGCCTATTTTTGTGAAACTGTATTTCCACAAAATACACCAAGGAGATAAAATCACGTTTTTAATTTATATACGTGTACGTCTATTCAAATTTTAAATTATTATTAACTATTTTTCAATTTTTTTTAAAAAATGCTGAGTCAAAAATATCGAAAACTACACATTTAGCTAACAGGTTTAAAATTTGAATTTAATACATACATTCTTCAAGATGGTTACAACTTCCCCACTTTATCCTCACATCACAACCCCCACACCACCATATCTTTTTAAGGGAACTGCCGAGAATGTCATAACTCTGCTGCACAACCTTCTGTCATGAGTGATTCTAAGATGTCCAAGTAATGCAGAAGTCTCATTTAATGGATCATCTCCTTGGTAATAATTAGTGAAAAATATTTTGTTATGTATGTTTTTGAGATTTTATCTATGTTTCCTGGTAGGAGTTATTTTGGATTCAACTAACTTTATACATTGTGAAGATCGTCTTCTTTAATGTTATGGTGCAGACCTTTTCCTCTAATTACATTTTATCTTCTAAATTATATTTTTTTTACTTATTCTTTTTTCAAAGGATTTGATCATTCGTGTTTATGTTTATAGTGCAGGGTTGCCAAGTTGAAATGGACATTTGAAGCAGCATGAAAGTAACATTGTGGTATAAGTATTATGTTTAGAGTGAATTCATATTGTTGTTTTTGATATTTCTGGTCTTCAATGATTATTTTTCATTAGAGACACATTGGTATAAGTATTATGTTTAGAGTCTGCTACATAACTATGTCGTCTAAAAGCATTTGGAAGCTGAGGCATCTCTTGATGATATTTTTTATTGCTCATGCAGTTACAACAAAGTGGAAATAGTCTTATTTTGCAGTCAATATTGTTTTCAGCAGATACATTGAATACAGGTATCGCACAGATCGAATCTCATCCCAAATTCTAACAAAAGTATTCACAAAGCATCTATGCTTGATGCAGCAAGAAAAAATTCTGAACGAAGAGGTAAAAAAATGGCAAAGAAAACTACATTTATGATTTAACCCCTTCTTTCCAATCTTTTAAAAGGTTGAGAAGGTCAATGAACAACCATTTTTTCTTACCTTTAATTTGCAGATTTATTGCCATTTAATTTGAGAAAAAAATAGTACTCCGAAATATGATACCAATAATGGTTCAAATTTTGACGTGAAATATTGTCTTATCTTAGTAGCACAATACATATTTTATTTTAGAGTTTATGGAAACCCAATAACATTTGGCAAACACTATATATGAAAACTAAGAACTCACCTTATAAATACTTACTGTTAATTGATGTCGCCCAAATTACACCTCCAAAAAAGTATAAAGCGGTCGCTGAATCAAATATAGAACCCAACAAGGTTGGGGTCGATCCCACAAGGAATAAGTTGAAATTCTATCAAGTGTTTGTTTAAGTAATTAGCAAATAAGTAAAAGAGGGGGGTTTTGTGAAACAAAAGCTCAATAGTAACAAGTGTTGAGTTGTTGGATTTGTAATCAATATGAGAAAGGCACTAGGACTGTGATCCCCAATAACTTCATAACTTCATAGGTTCTCCGTACTTTAGTGATCTCTCATGGTATTCGGCATGCAGAATCAATAGGTTATGTATCATCTAACCGACTATGTTTCGCCCCTTGTAGATGACTATCCCAAAGCACAAAGGTTAATGTGTCATGAGTGTTGCATTACTAACCCCTATCTATGATCCCAATATAGTCTTTCCCGTTTACTAGCTCAAGGCTAATTAAATGAAGATAACTCCAAGTTTTGTTGTTGATTCGCTATTCCTATCTGATTACCCTTGCTACAGTCCAGGGTAGAGATAGGATGAGTCCCAATGAGTGCACTTGTTGAAAAGCAATCAAACCATAAGAAATAACAATACATGCCCAACTACCCTTTCGAGATTCACTTTGTACTTTGAATGCTATGTCGTTAATCCGTCATGGTTCCCACAACCCTAGTTGTGGTATTTAGCTACTCATGATTGCAAGAACACAGATAGAATTCATAGATGAAAACATAAATATGAACTTACAATAATAAGAAAACTCCAAAATCTCAATTTGAATTAAAATCCTAGAATCGATGTTCGTGAAATTCCAAGAATATGCCTTAGAATCTCACAATATAATGTTATAAAATATGAAAGAGTACAAACTCATACAAAAAACCATATAAGAGTATTTATAGACAAAATAAAACCTATCCTACTACAAACATGAACTTTGGGTCGGCTGCCTCGGATGAGAGGAAGGTACGATCGTGGTTAGAACCCACGATTGTCCTTTGGTTCTCGTGGTTTGGATCATGATATTTCATCGCCAGGTCTTCAATGGTACGGCCTCGTATCTTCTACTCACGACCGTACAATGTGGTCGTCTGATCGATCTACACTTGGTCTTTCTGCAAGCTCTAAGTCTGGCCTTCTTTTCCACGACATCATGGTACGACCGTGACTTCAAAGTACGGTCGTGGGTTGCCTTCATCTTCACATTTCACTTGACTCCTGTAGATTGCAATTTAGGCAGGTCTCCTATGATTGCTTTGTACGGTCTTACAATCAACCTATGGCCGTATAATCCTTTCGTCTGATTGACTTCTGAGAACCGACCCTCTGGTTCTTGGTACGAATGGCTTTGTACGACCATGGTTAGATCCTACGGTTGTGCCTTCTTTCATCAGATCATCTTTAAGTTCCATTTTCAGCACTTTCCTTCTTCGAGCCTATTTATCCTTCAAACACCAGAAAACCCATCATATCCACATAAAAATATCCTTGTACTTGTAATTATTCACTATTTTAAGCATCTCAAGTGTCGTAACTTCACTGCACATTAACACCCTCAACTTAGAACGTTTGTATGTCCTCAAGCAAACAAAATAGACTAGGCTCACTACGACGCTTAACTTAGAGCAAAACCAAGATTACTATGGCGGTCACTTTCACAAAACCACTTTTCAGCATGCAAACTAGATACGTATTTTCAACACCCTCCAAGTTTGCAAAATCAACCAATACAGTGTATGTGCAAAATAAGTAGTTTAACAAAACGGGATCAGTACATGGCAATACTTTGTGAATAGATAACCTAACACTTGGACGACCAATACTGCCACGACCCAATTTCTTGAGTCATGATGACACCTACCTTATCCCACCAGTAGGTAACCCAAGCCATAGCCCAGAGCGGCAAGCAACGGGCTAGCAGGCGGGAACCAGAAAAGACAAGATGAAATGGTAGTATTAATAATAATAGGAAGCAGAAGAAGAAATATAACATAATAAAGTATACAACGGGAGAAGGAAGAGGACAACATACTCAAATTATTGAGTAGTGATTATTGCATGGGTAGTGTTCATTTGCCTTTCTAATTGATTATTTATTATACGATCGACCCCAACTCAAGAGTTGGGTAAATATGTTGCATAACGACCATGTATATCCTTTCTAGAGTGCATTTGAGCATTATCAAAAATGGTGCCGTTGCCGGGGAATGAAAGTTAGCATTCATTTTTTGTAGTGTTGTGAATCACTTGTGTTAGCCATAGTTTGAATTTACTTAGTTTGTTGTTTTTGTTTTGCTTAGGTGAGAATATGAGCCAACAAGGTACTATGAATCAACATGGTAGTGATATCGTAACTTTTGACAGGCAACTCGAGGATGAGGACTAATTGGGAGATGTCGGAAGGGATAGTGCTATTTGTCTATCACCCATTGTAGGCAATACGACTTTCCATGTCACTAGCGTCATGCTTCACTTGCTTCAAATTAATGGGATGTTCGGTGGTCAAGAACATGAAGACACAAACATGCACATAAATAATTTCATAAATATTTGCACCCCTTTTGAAATTGAAAATATTTTCCAAGAATCCATCCTGTTGAGATTGTTCCCATTATCTTTTATGGGAGAGGCAATGATTTAGTTGAGAAGTTGCTTGAGGGATCTATTACTTATTGGGTTGAGTTGATGGAGGCTTTCCTTGATATATCCTTCACTCCATCTCGTATGCTTCAATTTCGAGATGAAATTTCAAACTTTCGCCAAGTAAGAGGTTAACCCTACAAGAGACGTGGCTAAGATTTAAGATGAAATTTCTTCATTTCCACAACCATGAAATGTCGGATAAGATGTTGCTTCAAATATTATATCGGTCTTTGAACTCATTGAATAAGACCATAGCGGATAACTTAGCTGGTAGATTATTAATGAATTAAACCTTTAGAGCAGCTATGGAATTGCTAGACCAAATGACGAAGCAAATTAGAGCTTGGAACACATGAGATGCCAAGGTGATCGTGGGGACTCCCTCCGTATCTTATGTGAGCCAAGAACAAAGTAAAACGGATGAAAAGAGAGACAAAAATATGGCCAAGATCATGGCGCAGGTGGATCTCTCAACAAAGCATGTCATGGGGTCAATCCCAAAAGCGGTTAAGGTCGTAGCTTCAAGAGGAAATAGAGCTTATGAGGATGATGATGTCGATTCACTTGATGAAGATATATATTTCTTATCAAACCAAATGTGGGGGGGGGGGGGGTTTCTCGACCTACCTACCAAAGGCAAGGCATGAATCAAGATTGGAAGGATAGAGATAAAGATTAGAAGGATCGACATTAGACAGATCGTGACCGTGATTGAGATTAGAGAGATAAGGAAAGAGAGAGATTGAGATTGGATAATGATAGAGATAGATCGTGATAGGTATGTCCCACCTCATGATAGAAAAAAGGAGAAAGATTCAACCTACGTAGACCTAAAAAATTACAAGAAGAAAGATGTGCTTGATAGAATTTTTATGGGAGTTGAAGGGAATGACAAGATTCTCAAAGAAATAAAGAGTGACTTCTCACAATTGAACCAAACGATCACTTACCATGTGGATTCAATTAACCAACTTGAGACCCAATTGATCCACATCCTAGCTCACCTCAACCCTATGCACAAGGGAGGACTCCCTAGTGACACCGTGGCAAATCCCAAGAATGATGCTTATTGTATGACCATTGTCACAAGGAGAAGAAAGATACTTGATGGTGAGGTATTGGATCTCGATGATGACTCCAATGATAAAGAAGTTGAAGGTAAAGCATGTGTAAAGAGAAAAAGGGTTGAAAAGGCGAATGAAGAAGTCCCTAGTCCCAAAGAATCGAATGTTGATAAATCGGTGGAAGTTTAAAATGTGGTTGAGAACAAACGTAATCAATAAGTGGTTAATGAAAAGATCTCAAACCCAGAAGAAAACCTGGTTTCCTCTAAGCTAACAATCAAGATACCTCCTCCATTCCTACAATGATTAGAGAAGAAAAAGGATTATGCTAAATTCAAGAAGTTTCTCTCTAAATTCAAAAATTTATCCGTAAACATTCCACTGGTAGAGGCCTTGCTCGAAATACCCAATTACGCCAAGTTTATGAAAGACTTGGTAACCAAAAAAAGAATCATGGATTTTAAGATAGTTGAAGTATTGGACAATTGTAGTGCGATAATGTCTAGCAATATGGTGGTGAAGAAAAAAAATTGGGGGCTTTTACAATTCCTTGTACCATTGGTTTTTATCAACTCAGTAAAACCTTGTGTGATCTAGGGGTGATTTTAAATTTGATACCATTAGCCATGTTCAAAAAGTTAGGCTTGGAAACTCCCAAGTCCACAACGATGAGGATTTTGATGGCGTATCAATCCATAAAAGACCGATGGGAGTTCCCTACGATGTTCTTGTTCGAGTTGACCTATTCATATTCCCCACCAATTTAGTTATTTTTTATAGTGAGATCAACTACAAAGCCCCCATCTTTCTTGGTAGGCTTTTATTGGCTATCGAAAGAGCTCTTGTTAATGTAAAGTATTGTGAGTTGAAATTTTGGATAAATGGTGATGAAGTCACCTTTATTGTATGCAAGTCTATGAAGCAACCTTGAGATTTGCAAGTAATCTCGGTAATTAATATGATTGATGATGAGGTTACCAATGTATTAGAGGTGGATCTTATAAATGAGCCACTAGCAGTGGTCTTGTGGAACTATAAGAGTGAAAATGTTGAAGAATATGATGATGATGTAGCTTTTTTGACCGGTTTTGGTCCATACAATAAGAACCCGCAAAAACTTGACCTTGATTTAAAGAATCGGGAGAGTCCTCCTACCAAGCCATCAATAGAGGATCCTCCAAAACTTGAGCTTAAGACGCTCCGTCCTTATCTTTGATATGTATTTTTGGGACTTGACAGTATTTTTCCTGTGATTATAGTGGCAGATTTATTAGCATGACAAGTTGAAGCATTAGTTTCCATTTTAAAAAGATTCATAAGAGCTATCGGGTGGACTATCACCGACATTATTGTGATTCCTCCAGATATTTGCACTCATAAAATCAAGTTGGAGCTCGAATCCCGAGTGTGGAGAATCAAAGGGGCTTGAATCCTCCAATATAAGAGGTGATTAAAAAGGAGATCAGTAAATGCCATGATGCGAGCGTGGTGTATCACATATCGGATAGAACGTAGGTAAGCCCAACACAATGTATGCCTAAGAAGGGAGGAATTATACTGGTTCCTAATGAGAATAATGTACTTGTCCCCATTAATACAATTACGAGTTGGAGAGGATGCATGGATTACCGAAAACTCAACTCTTGGACAAAAAAAGACTATTTCCCATTTCCCTATGCCTTTCATGGATCAAAGCTAGATCGCTTAGTGGGGTGAGGTTGGTATTGCTTTCTTGATGGATACTATGGATACAACCAAATCTCCATAGCCCCTGAAGACCAAGAGAAGACCACTTTCACATGTCCTATGGTATATTTGTGTTTAAATGTATGCTTTTTGGGTTATGCAATGCTCCCGCCATCTTTCAAAGGTGCATGTAATCAATATTTTTAGATATGGTTGAAGACAATGGAATTCTTCATGGACTACTTTTCGGTAGTGGGTGATACATTTGAGACTTGTCTTGAGCACTTGGCTAAAGTTCTTCAATGGTGTGTGGAAACCAAACTAGTCCTAAATTGGGGAAAATATCATTTTATGATAAAAGAAGGAATTGTACTAGGGCATAAGATATCGAGACAAGGAATACAAGTCGACCAAGCCAAGGTTAAAGTAATTGCCAAGTTGCCTTCTCCGATCTCCATTAAGGGTGTCTAAGCTTCTTAGGACATACCGACTTCTATCGATGATTCATCAAGGATTTCTCCAATATAGCACATCCAATATGTAAGCTTCTTGAGAAGGAATCTAAATTAGACTTTGATGGAGATTGTGTGAGAGTATTCAATTACCTCAAGGTGAAACATGTATTGGCTCCTATCATCGTGGCCCTAAATTGGTCTCTTTCTTTCAAATTATTGTGTGATGCAAGCGGATTAGCATTAGGTGTGGTTCTCAGCCAAAGGAAAGAAAAACTCTTTCACCCAATTTACTATGCAAGCAACTCCTTGAATGATGTGCAAAGAAACTACAAGTTTATGGAGCGAGAATTGCTAGCCATTGTATATGCCTTCTAAAAATTCCAGGCTTACTTATTCGGCACTAAAGTCATTGTTCATACCGACCATTCCACTATTCGGTACTCAATGTCCAAGAAGAAATAAAAACCTAGATTGATTTGGTGGATCTTGTTGTTATAAAAATTTAACTTTGAGGTCAAAGATAGGAAGGGTGCAAAAACCAAGTGACAAATTATCTATCCCGCCTTGAATCGAACAATGAGAAGTTGGGTGAAATTGACATCAATGAGGCATTTCCTGATGAGCTTGTCATGGCTCTTTCGGGGTGTTTGGAACCATGGTATGCAGATTATGCAAATTATATTGTGTGTGGTTTACTCTCTAAATATATGAATCATGGTCAAAAGAAGCAATTCCTCCACTATGTGAAGAAATATATTGGGATGAGCCTTATTTATATAGAAAATAGGTGGATGGAGTGATCCGTAGGTGTGTTATGGAATTAGAAATGTATCCCATTCTTGAAGCTTGCCATTCTTCTAAATTTGGTGGTCACCATGGTGGTGTAAGAATGGTCGCTAAAGTTCTTCAAAGTAGTTTTTATTGGCCTACGCTTCACCTGGATGCTGATGAGTTTGTTCGTTCTTGTGTGCAATGTCAAATGCAAGAAAGCATTTCAACGAGGCACGAGATGCCATTGAAGTCTAATCTTGAAGTAGAATTGTTTGAAGTGTGGGGCATTGAATTCATGGGGCCGATTGTAAGCTCATATGGAAATAAGCATATTTTGGTAGTTGTTGATTATGTATCAAAGTGGGTTGAGGCAATTTCCTTTCCAAATAATGAAAGCAAAAGCATCACGTTTTTCTTGAGGAAACATATATTTACAAGGTTCGGGAAACCCTAGGCAATCATTAGTGACGATGGCTCTCATTTTGGTAATAGAGTATTTAGTGCGTTGCTTGAAAAGTATGGGGTCAAGCATAAGGTTGCTAGCCCATACCATCCTCAAACGAGTAGCCAAGTTGAAGTATCAAATAGGGAAATTAAAGCAATTTTGGAGAAGACTGTCAATGTGGGTCAAACAAATTGGGCGAGACAATTTGATGGCACTCTTTGGGCATACCAAACCACTTTCAAAACACCAATTAGAATGTCCCCCTATCAATTTGTGTTTGGAAAGGCATGTCACCTACCGGTTGAGCTAGAACATTAAGCTTTTGGGGCTTTGAAGAAGCTAAATATGGATTGGGAAGAAGCCTATAAATGTAGAGTGGAGAAATTGCAAGAATTGGAGGAATTTCACCTTCGGGCATATGAAAGCTCCGCTTTATACTAAGAGCAAATGAAAATGTGGCATGATTCAAAGATATTGAAGAGAGAGTTTCAAGCGGGGGTTGAAGTGTTGCTTTTTAACTCAAGGTTGAAACTCTTTGTGGGCAAACTAAAGTCCAAATGGTTGGGCCCTTTTAAAGTGGTAAATGTTTATCCTAGTGGTTCAATTGAGTTGGAGGACCATGAGAAAAGAAGGTTCACAGTGAATGGCCAATGTTTGAAGCATTTCTATGTTAGTGTCACCAGAGTTGCTAAAGTTGAGGCACTCCACTTCAAAGATGTTTGATTGATGAGAAACAATATCCTACCACGGCGATAACTAAGGCACTTCTTGGGAGGCAACCCAAGTTTTACTTTTTGTTGTTTTGAATAACCTTTGTTGCATGGTGAAGGTGTATGATAGGTTGAAATATGTAACACATATCACAAAATAACTAGGAGTAAGGAAATATGAAAGATTGTGCACTAAGCTCCAGGGAAGAGGCTTTGGCAATTCGCCAAACATTTCAGTGAATTGCCAAAGTCCTTTTCCTAGATTGTTCTCCCAAGGCATTTGAACTGTTAAAAAAGGCGATGACTTTCACTGTTCGGCAAATTACCAAAGACGTTGGAAAGGCATCATCCTATCACTGAACTCATTTTCCAAATCAAGCATCCAAGTTGATGACACTGTGACATTTGGTGATGCTAGTTCAGTTTAGGGCATCGCTGATAACTTAGGTGATGCTTTTTTCTAGCACTGAAATCGAAGATATTCAAAAGGACGGTTTGACTTTTCAAATTTTGTCTCTTACTATCCTTGTCATTTCCTATGCCCAATATTCGCCCTAATCTCTCACTTGTACTATACAACATACTAACACATACTCAAAAATCTCACTCAAATCGCTACCACCACTATACAAACATCACCCCCATCGACATCATCACCACCACACCAAAATCCCAGCGCTGCTATGCATATTTCTTGGTTTAGTCATTTTTATCTATCATATTAAGGTTAAAATTCATGGTTCACCTTGAATAATGCAAATTGTAGTTTATACTTGTGTTTTAATTGTCATCCATGGTTGTTTGTTCATATTTTCTGAGTTTAGATCTGAAATTACAAGTGGTTTTTACTCAATTTTGTATCAAGTAGTTAATGGGTACTTTGGGTTACTTGATTTGGTGAAATTATGAGTTAATTTTTTTCTTATTCTCAAAGTAGGCTTAAATTCTTTAATGTGGGTTGGATTTCATTGCAAAGGGTGTAAAATTTTGAATTGATTTTGTGAATAGAACTTCGAGGTCGACTAATTTTTCCTAATGATAGTTTGGCTGACATCGTTCTTAAGAGAAAAATTATTGAATTCATTGTTTTGATGTTTAGACCTGGGGAAGTCTGACTACCCATGTTGGAATTGACTGAAATCGCTATTGAAATGACTTGTTGGGCTTGAAATGTTGAAATTATGGAAGAAGACTTTCGACAATGGGGTTGAAAACTTTGGCGATGCACCATCCCCAAAGTTCTCCCCATATAGCCTAAAGTAACTGTGATATTGGCTAATCAAGGTGAAAGTTTGGTGATGTCATATTAGTTTGGCGATGCTCAGGGAGTATCACCAAACTATTCGGCGATCGCCAAACTCCAACTTTCCTTCTCCAAACTCCATGCTCCCAACTGTTAAGTTTGGCGATAGAGGTAGTGCATTGCCAAACACTGTGGCGATTCACCAAAGTAGTTTGGCGATACACCTCTAAGATATTTTTGTGACTTCTAACCTTGGTCTAGTGCGTTGCTTCTTTTGTTTGCAGATATGGTTTTACCAAAGCACGTAGCCAAGAAAAACACCCGCACTCCTCCTTCCATATAAAATATCACAAAAAGGGTCTCAATTCCAAGGCGTTCACAACCTGACAAAAAGGTTCAAAAGAAGAAGGTAGAAAAAGGAAAAAGAAAGGCTCTGGTTATTGAGGAGCAAAGCTTGGAGCGTTGTTCTAACTCTGAGAGGTATAACATAACTATCTCAAAGGAATCCAATACCACTACAGTCAATGAACCCCTCAATACTCGGGGAGTTGCCCACCAATAAAAAAAAAAGGAATGACCAAAACTACAATGTTGCCTCAAATCCTCAACCTATGGTGGGTCATCATTTCCTCAATCTTTTCAAAGTTCCTAGTAAGCGTAAAATCATTGAAGAATAAATATTGAGAACAGAAAGGTTAAAAGGCAAACACCCTAAAGTTTTGGATGTCATCTAGTACCATGGTGTTGAGATTTTCACCAAACATCTAAAGTCGTATGTGAAGAATTGGGTTCTTGAATTTTATGAGGCTTATGGGGAGTTAAAGCCTGTAAAGATAAAGAAGGATAAACCTCAAGAAATTAAAGATGTGGTGAAAGTTCAGGGTGTGAAGGTTAAATGCAATGGGGCATTGATAAATTTAATCTATGGTGACACACTCGACTCGCCTCATTACTTTTTCATTCGTGCTAAGAAGGATATCGATGAAGTTCAAGGTTAGCCCTTTGGATTAGTGATGGGACATCGTCATGGCTTGCTCCAGGAACCCCGATTAAAAAAGGTGATATAAATTTAGAAGTGCGTTATTGGTTGAGCTTCATATGTAGTAACCTTATTCCTTCTCAGAATGAGATAGTCCTTCGGCACCCAAAGGAAGTATTACTGGGTACGATCATCATGAAAGAAATACTAAACCTTATTCAGATAATTATCCCAGACATTTCTCGATGGGCCTAACAAGAGCAGACACCTCTTTTCTTCGCATGCCTTATCACGAAATTGTGTTAAAGGGCAAAGGTTCCCTTTGACCTAAGAAAGATGTTGAGTACATCCCTACATCTACAGTTGATACTACCAGACTTGAGACAGTACAAGCAGTGAAGAAAAAGAAAGCCTGGGTGGATTCTTCCCCTATGATTGATCTTAAGACCCTTGATAGTGGTGCCAGCCAGACCACTCCTACGGTTGCAACTCCTGCTCCTCTAGATTACTCCACAGGTCTATCAATCCAAACTTCTCGACCTAGTACCCCCGGCCCTCAACCATCCACTACTCCAGGCACTTTGGGGGTCTCATTGACTCACGTAGTTATTATCCAGATGGACCATTTAGCTTACTTGGTTGATGTGATGTCGACTATGTTGGAGGCCCAGATGCCTATATGATTGTAGAGGTGGTTAAGGCATCCCTAGTGCCTATTACCGAGGAGATAAGAGGGATCCGTGAGACTCTGTGTGTCTATAGTGCTAAGTTAGATGAGTTGAAAACCCACAGCAGCTTCCAGTTCCAGATGTAGAGTTGACCAAGATGAAGACTGAGCTTACATCTTTGGAAACTCATGTAGATGAGCTCCAGTTCCCCAACTTGACATATCTCTGGAATGCACCATCTCATGCCCCAACTCTAGCACCTATTTAGGAGACTGTTATTATGGTTAAGGAGGAAGATAAGGACGAGGATGATCCTGCTTTAGATGATAAGGAGGTTGATGAGACATAGATAGTTGGTGACATAGTTAAGTGGATGTAGACTGACTGCAAGCTACTGAGGAGGCCATAATGTAGGTTACTTTTGTTAAGTCTACCTAGGAGACTTCACAGATTGGGTTTATTAATTCCATAGAGGCTTAATCCGTACTTGGGTTCATCAAATAAGCAAGCACACCCATGCTATCTTCACCCAAAGGATTATCCCTCCTACATGATAATGTAAGTTCATTTATAGTACAAGTTCCAATAGAAGGTGGACACAAATCGATCTCACTAGGAGAAACAATCTGATCATCTAAAGGATCAACTAGTGTAGGATCACTTTCACAAATAACATTATCACCATGCAACAAGGAGTTATCAAGAACTCCACAAGGTAAAAGCTCATTAAGCTAATACAAAGATATGTTATCACTCACTCTCAAGTCATTATCACACACATTCATAATATTTGAGTGTTGAGATTTGTTATTGTACCTTAAAGCTCATAGAAAATATTCCTTCACCTTGGTTATCAGCATTGGAGTACAATTGCTCCTTTTGGAAGTTTTCAAGCACCTCATGGTTCTCCACACTTTAAGGTATTCAACTAGGCTTGCCTCTAAGGGTACCTGCAAAATCATTAAGACAACTAGTTGTAGAAAAGTTACATGAGTTAGGATAAGGTCGTTCTAACCCTCTCACATCACTCCACACAATCTCTGCTTTTTCTATTCTAGAGTTTTCACTTTTCACATCCTTACTCCTCTGAATTTTTGTCTCTCATTTGTATTTGAGTTAGGACAAGTGATAAGGATTCCTTGTAAAGGGTTTGGAGACCCTTTCAAATCTAGCTTCCACTTTGGTGCACAAGGAGTGGACAGGTTGACTTCTATGTTCAACTCCTTAGCACCAACTTCATAAGGAGTAGCTTGCTTTGTTTACAAAACCAACTCCTTAGATTCATCTTCTTGATGATTAGCTTGACTCTTTCGTAGTATAGTCTTGACCATTTCAATTTTCTACAAGCAATCATCAAAACTTTCCCTCAATGAAGTACACTTCTTTCTCAACCCAATAAGGGATTCACTGATATCTACTTTATGGCTTAGTGCTCTTCCCACTCTACCTCCAACCTCATCACCATATAGAGAGCAAGTCACATGGGAACTAGAATAGGAAGCATAAGTCATTGCACCCCAAGAAATAGAGAATGTACTCCTTCTAGGGTCCACACAATGTCGTTGAGTTGGTTCCGCCCATACATCTATATCTCCTTGACTAGGATAGGAAGTAGCACAAGAAAAGGAAGGATATTCAACCTCACTACTTCCCTTTCTATCATATCTTTCCTCCAAGGGTTCATAAGACATATAGTAGAAGACATTATACCTCACATTATAGACATAACCTCCATAAGACCCATCATCATTCTAACAAGGACCATAGTATACCCCGTAAGACTTATTATCACCATACTCATAGCTCATGTTGCTACAAGCGTGTTCACAAGTGTCATCCCCATAATAAGACCGGTCTATATATGACATACTTTCTTATATCACCTTGTACCTGCAACCCCAACAAATAAGGTTAGTATCACAATTTACCTAAAAGTGGATGACATCCTCACGTCTCTCGTATTTAGTAACTCTCAACTTACCTAAAAGTGTTTTCTTAAAGTTGATAAAGAACTAGCTTTGTCCAATCAATTCACAAGGTCACTTATTCTTTGTAGAGGAATAGATTCTTGTTGACCAAACAATGGATGACTCAAAGAACAAATGGAAAGCGATAAGAAATAACTCAATGAGATAAATGAGAAAAGCTCAAAAGTAATTAGTACAAAGGAATATGGACTCAAAAACCAATACACAACCAAGTAGAACAAGTACTAGATATAAATTAGCTTTAAGTAATTAGTACAAAGGAATATGGACTCACTTATGAGCACACAATGGTCCAGCGGCCATAGTTGAAACTTTCAAATTTTGTGCTTGTTGTGGGGCCCTTGTACAACCTTGACCTTGTACTTGCCACTTTTAGTAAATTCCTTTTCGTACTAACAATTATTCCACTTTCTCTTTTCCCTTTTTTGGATCAAACTCCACTTTTTAAATGTTCTTCTTCAACAAGCTATGAACATCATGATGAACACTATGAACATTCAAAAATTCAACCTCAATCAAATGAGCTTCTATAGTCACAAAATTTTAAAAACGAGCGCCTTTCAACTCCACAAACAAAGCCCGATAGGTTTTAGGCTTCAATTCCCAACCAATTGCTCCCAGAAATTAAACCCATGTGCAATTTCTTCAAACCATGAAAAACACGATAAACATGATGAACTCCAAAATAGAACCTAGTTAATTTCAACTACCTTCACTCACAATTCTTTGATTCAAGCTCAAATTGATAAGGTAAACAATCCCCAATACAATTAGAACTCCAATTTAACTCCAATGAATAAACTTGTTTCACCTTCTTCAAGTTTTTTTCCAAGCTCAACAATGGTGAAATTTTTTAAACACCTCAAAATCAAACCAAATCTTAGACACAAACTTCAAAAACACTAGAAAACACTAATCTAGCATTAGAAACTCAATCAAAGACTCGATTCAACTCCTATTTTAAAAAAAAATAGAATTTTTGAATTTCTCAATTTTTTTGGATTTTCAAATTTATGAACATAGGATTAAGAATTGTAGAAAAAAATCTCTAGCCTAAGCTCTGATACCAAATGATATAATCCTAATCCAAAAGCTAGGATTAAATCAACGCGGAAACTAAATAACGAGATTTTAATCAAGCAAACCCAATTAAAATTGACTCAAACATGAAAATTAAGGATATGGGAGAAATAAGAAGATGAGGATAGAAGAAAGAAGGGATAATTGAATAAATTAATCAAGGGGAAGAAAACTTTGTTGTCTAGAACAATTGAGAAGCAAATTTGAATCCACAAATGAGTTACTCACTATGAACAATCAAGCAAAAGAGTTCTAAATCAACAATGGGAATGCACCCATCACTAATCTAGATTCAACTACACTAAGCTAATCTAGACTAAAAAGATTCCACCCTTGAACGAAAAACTCTTCAAAGAGTAATTTATTCAATCCACTAAAAACTAAGGAAATAAATGGCTAAGGCACCTATTTATAGTTATTGCATTTGCACAAAAAACCTATTACAAAAATAGCCCAAAAGTGGTTATTTCAGAAATAACTCATAAGGGCACTTCTAGCATTTCCCTAATGACTTGTAATAACTAAAGGGTCTTCCTTCCATCGCCCAAGTGCACTTGGCATCACCCAAGTGTACTAGTGATCGCCAAAAGGCTCTTATGGCAAGCCAAGCTTGGCTTGATGTTGCCAATGTTGGCTTGATGTTGCCAAACCTAGCTTGAGCTTGATCGCCAAATATTGCCTTCACTTTGGCGATGGTAGTAGCTTCACCAAAGTGGGCAGCTTTGAGGACTTCTTCCTAGTGCCTTGGTTGCCCTCGGGCTCCAAGCTATCATGCATACGTTAAATCCCTTCCCTTTATTCTCCATAAAATTCATCTAAGTTCTCACCATGGCTTGTGTAGCTTGGGGTATAAGTCTAGTACGAATCTAGTTAACCGTGCTCATATCAAGGCTTATTGATATTATTCCGCACCATTTTGTTTAAAATATTTTAGATATTGGTTGTTGATATAGAAATATTTTTCGTTTGCATCTAAAATAATTAAGTGTTGCTAGTGACTATTTGGATTAAATGATTCTCCTATCGGAGGGTTAGTGTGGGTGGGTTTGGGTCATGACAATATATGAAAAAAATGACATTTTATAAAATAAAATCAACTAGTTAAATGTGCTTGTGGAAATGGATTGTCACGACCTGATTTCTCAGGTAATGATGGCACCTACCATAACCCACCAGTAGGTAAGCCAATCCATAGCTCGAAATAATGATTAACGGGCTAGTAAGAGAAAAGATAATAAAAACTAAATAAAGGAGAAAGTGAACTAGAAGAAAGAAAATATTCCTAAAGACCTGGTGTCAGTTTATACAGAAGCCACTGATATAACAACAGTACAAGGTAAACATAATATATATACAGAATTATCTCCGAAATACAAAATAAAGATCAATACAGCAAGAGAGAGAGAGAGAGATGGAACAACTCTGGATGCCTGAACCTCACCCAAAATATCTGATCCAAGACAACTCTACATGATGCACACATCAGCGGTGACAACTTGTATTATGATCTGCAGGGTGCAAAAGTGTAGTATGAGTACCAAACACGAGGTACTCAGTAAGCATCGACCGATTAAGCTCTAAAGATTTTGTAAGTATAAATAACAAGTAAGGCAAGAATATACATTACAAGTAACTAACTAAGAAATAAAATATCATAAGGATAAAAGAGAAGTAGAGATAAGCCACCACATTCTACAAGCAACTAGGGATGGAAGTGCTTTACAATATAAATAGCTAGGGATGAAGGTAATTTACAATACTAGTAACAAAGGAAGAAGGTGATATACAATAGGAATAGCTAGAGAAGAAAGTGATATACAGCAGTACTATATAGGTAGCTAAACACAAAGATACTAACCTGAGGGAGCTAGCCTAACAGCCTAAATATCATAAGGATTATAAACAAGAAGGGAGCTAGCTTTAGCACAAACAAAATATCTAACCCGAAATAAGAATAATCACAAGGTAGTCTAATAACAAGGCTTATAATATCAAAGGGGAAAAACTTAGAAGCGTACCTATAGCCTCAGAAACAAATCTATAATCATCATGCCACAAACTATATAATAATATCAAAAAAAAAATAATACAATCGGGTAAGCTAAAACAAACAATAACCTGACCGGACCCCTATAAGCCTGGAAGGTACACAACAACAAACAATCATACTGGTGTTGGGTAATGCATAACACTGAATGAAAAAATACAAAATAAATGCAATACTACCATACCAACTGAGTGCCATATCGTACCAAGTATATACACCTCTTTTGTCTTGCCGGCTGGTAAGGCAGGACCTATGTGGTATCCTATCTTCCATCATGTGGGTCACAGACAAATAGGCCTATAGGGAACTCAGTATATCCGTATATACTACCTGGTTTCGAACCAGGACTTCCAATAATCAACCATAATAAATCTGCTTCATCCAGTACCAGAGATAAGTAAGAGTATAATAAGTGCTTGGAATCGATTCGAGGCTAAACAAGTAGAAATCTATTAAAATCTAGTGCTTGAGATTGATTCGGGACTAAAAATGGTAGAATAATGTAAAAAGGGTTAGAATCTTCCTCGATCAAATTAAGTAAATAATGATAAATGAGTAGATCACGAATGGACCGGTATCTACTTCGGTCTGAGTTTTCAATGTAGTAGGTTTAGTTTAAAAGACTGCAAACCAGTAATAAGGGTGGTATGACTTCCATTTTTAAGAATTCAATTTAAGTGTCAAAAAGTGGGAATAAATCCCTTTTTGAAAATATTTAGTAAAAACTATGATTTTATTTGAATCATACCGCTAAATAAATGTGAGTGCATATAAATATATGCATACCATCACCAGTATCCAACTAATAAAAAATGTAAGCACTCAAGCATCTATAAACTAAAATCATAGCTCTCTCAAAGCACAAAAAACTAACCTGGTATCCAACTAGCCTCGTAACTAAGGCCTCAGGCCCAAGAATATACAGAGTAAAGGGATTTTGAGATCATAACTCAAAAAGCTAAGGTAAATAAGGGCATCATGCTACTAAAAGGGTTTAATCAAAAAATATTGTTGACATTAATATGTGCTATAACAATATTATACTAGGGATCCCTAATGCCAACCTATGGTCAAAGCAAGTATGTAAGTGAGCTTAATCATAACCCTATAGTTATAGTGGGCATTCTAGGCTAAGGCTCAAACTACAATTCTATTCTAAAGTTCCCCTAAACAGGCCAATTATCAAAAACAAGATACAAATAGCCTTAAACATATCCTATGACCCCCACCCCATATGAAATCTATACAATACATAATCTCATAAAGAAGAGTAGATCGTAGCCTACCTCGAAGTCGAACCATAGTCTCGAATCATCCATGAATTGCTCGACTCTGCTCCTCGATCTCTGAATGTCATCCCACTATCAAATTCATAATATACATGTTTATATGAGTAAAACAAGACACATATTGTATTATAAAACTCAAAATCGAGAATCAGGTCAAAAATAGGCCCATGGGACCCGTTATCAAAATTCAGAAATTGAATCCATCATAAGGTTCCACGAAGGACAAGAAATGCGTGCTCAAAAATTAAGCACAAATGGAGTCCCTGGGCTCAAATCAGTTTGTCAAGTCCAAGGATCAAAATCCCCAAAATCAAGAATTTACCAAATTTTTGGTAGGGAAAGAGACACAGAAAATAGCGAGAAAAGACCAAGAATCATTCAAGTATCATACCTCAATTCAATAGGATGAAATCCCATAAATTTCCTAGCTCAAAATTATTGCAATGGATAAGAAATGAGCTAAAATGAGTAAAAGGGATAAAGTCCAAAAATATATACATATAAGTGACCGCTTAAGCGGCTACTGAGCTGCTAAAGCGGTAGGTTTAGCAGCAGGTGTAGCAGGGATGAGATGCTGCTAAAGCAGCATTCTGGTCACTTAAGTAACATCAGCTAAAGAAGACAAGTACCACTAACATAACCCCTCATCTAGGTATCCAAGTACCACTAAATCGACTGCACCAGCTACCAAAAACCAAAAATTTTACTAAGTCCAAATGGACTCCGACTGGTTCAAGATTCGTTCAGAACCCCGTACACACAAATGAACTATGCTACCCTATCAAATTCGGCATTCCAAACTCAACGGAACCATCAAAATTTCCATCTGAGGTCGTTTCAACAAAAGCTGGGTCCCACATCAAGGTTCCATTTTCACCAATTTTCAACCAATAGCCCAAAATTAGCTCGAAAGCCTTGTGACCCAAACCAAGGATCCCCTACCCTAAAACCATCATTTTGGAGCTAATGGAACTGTCAGAATTATTATTTGAGGCTGTTTGCTAGAAGTTTTGAACAAAAACCAATTTCTTAACTTTAAAAGCTCCAAAATAGGGAAACAAGTTTAAAACCCAAACGAACTGCCTGGGAACCAAACCGATGGTCCCGACAAGTCATAAAAGACCTGTTGCCACAATAAGAAAGCATAAAACACAAAAAATGCATGAAAAAAAAAAAAGAAAATGACATAGAGGGTAATTATATAGATAGAGCTAAACACTTACAAGTTATCAACAACATGATTTTCAGTCTTCATTATTATCATATCCTTGATCATAAAATGACAAGGGATTAACAAGGATTTTAATAAAAAATTTGCCTTAAGACAACACTTTAGATCAGTAAATTTTGCTTGTCTGATTGAATCATCCTTTAGATTGTATATCTTGTAAACAAAGCAATCCAAAAGTAAAATTTCACCCTTGCATTACTAGTATAATGGTGTGGGAAATGGATTTCTCAAGTGTGGATAATAGTCACAATTCACAGGATCATCGAGGCAATTGATAGTGAACATTTATTTCCAAGATGTTTTAACTCCATAATCATTCATAACCTACACTTCAGAATGCTTTCTCTCATAGTTACAAGTACTACAAAATAAAAAAATCCCCAATCTCAAATTGTAACAACCCAAATGATCATTGAACTAAAATAGGGAGTAAAACCTCAGCCTAGTTCTTTCTTAGACTAAAATTGGGAAATTTAAAGCTAGCGTAGTTTTAGGCATATTTTGAGTGTGTGGTGGTTTAGAAGAATATGGTAGTTATTAGAGTGTGGATTAGTGATTTTGAATGGATTTTATGTTAGAGGATGATTTTAGGGAGTCGTAGAAACTTTCGGTGCATCGAGCGGATTAGTAGAACTCTGGTTATAGCGACTACCGCAAAAGAGTCAGTTCGTAATGTCAAAAATTGAGAAGTGTAATGTGAAATGAGCAGATCTGGAAATGGATCATGAGCTACTGGTTTGGTGTTGCTTCAACAATAGAAGTTTCACTATAGCAGTGTCACTGCAGTGGCAGAAGTGCCACCACAGCGACAATCCCTTTTTGACTAGGTGTCACTGTAGTGGTATCGCTGCAGCGATAGAAGTACTGATGTAGCAACAAAAATACAGAAAAATAGTTTAAGTTAAAAATAGCATTTTTTATTTCTATTTTTCAAAAACTCATTCCAGGGTTAGGAGAAGGAAATTTTGCACCAGTTTGGAGGGTTTTCCATTTTTGAGGTAACATTCTTACTCTTCAAACTTAGTTCACTCCCTTAGATTCTTAGAGTTTCAAGAATCAATGCCTTAGATGAAGTTGTTGGTTAGCCCTAGGTTCATGATTTTGTGAAATTGGTAGAGAATGATGGTATTTTCAGTTATTGTTGATCGTAGGGTGTTAGAAAACACTTTCCATGATTGAATTCATTCTTGTAAGTTAAAATATGGGGAATTCAAGAGATTAAAGGATAGAAAACCATATAATGATGAACTAGGTCAAGTTCGTAGGTTGAAATTGATGAGTATGATGCTTAGAAGGGTGAATTATTGTATCGAAACATATGTGCTTGTTGCTTATAGATCCAGAATGGGGTGAAATCAGAAGAAAAGGTAAGATTGTACCCAAATAGTGTTTTAGGAAAGAAATTAAGGTAGGTTATGGTTTAAATATAGTATAGACTTGATTTGACTCTGTTCTGATATGTAAGTTGATTGTATGTGATTAACTTTTAGGCATTACTTGTGATTGTTGATTGCATTATGCATTAAGCATTGGATTTGAGATGATATTAAGATGTTGTTAGATCGGGTGTCACACTGACATTGTTATTTGTATTGGGTTTCATGATGACATTGTTATTGTATCAGGTACCATGCCGATACTCATACATAAACTGAGCTCGTCCTCTGTAGGTCATAGTTGAGGGTCCCTGCTAAAACTAGTAGTATATGTGTAGATCTTGCATACATGCAATCATCATTTCATTTGCACCTATATTGTGATGACCATTGTTAAAAGAATCTACCTAAGAGTAATTGATATACTTGTATGCTTGTACTCCTGATGAGATGAAGTGCTATGACTATATATTTGTTGTCAACTAATTATGAGTTGTGTCTTGATTTCTTCTTACCTGTATTTCACTTCTTATTTGTATGGTGTTGAGTTGAGTCGACCGATAATGCCTACCAGTACTTAGTTGTTGTACTGATACTACCTGTACTTTTCATTTTGTTGAGGGCAGAGCGTGTTCCAGCATTTGAGATGAGACCTCAGCTCTAGTTCATGACTCCAGCATAGATTCAAGGGTGAGCACCATGTTCGGGCAACCATTGGATCATCTTTATTTTGTTCATGTCCTTTGTTTTAGGACAGTGACGTCGATTTTTGTTTCGTATTCTGGATTCTTTTAGACCTTGTTTTTTATACCTTTAGATTTCTTGTACAGAGACTTTTGATTCTCAGGGGTTGAAATAATTAGAGATACTTCTGTACTCTCATTTGATTTGGTATTAAATAAGTTAGTAATGAATCGTTTTGCTAATATTGTGTTTAGTGAGTTAGATAGTAGAAATTGATGAAGTGATTTATGAAAGTCCTTTGGTAATTGGTTAAGGGTTGGGAAAGATGGTTCTCCCACTGTAGAGTTAGAGTTGGTGCCACTCATGACCGGTTGGGTCGTGACACAAATCAAATTTGCCTTCTCCGTAATTGGGTTGCTCCACCTTATCGATGTCCTATTTGCTAAATCAAAAGAAATGATGTTGTATTCATGATCACTTAAGATGAACTCCGATCCAATAAAGCTACCCCTTGACAGAATTAGTTAAACAACCCATTATCGAGTCATCCTGAAAATTTTGGACTGTTCCCCAAGAATCTGTTTTTAGATTATACATTTTGACATTTGTCTCGTATGAAGGACCATCATCAAACATAAAAACTATTTTATAATTATCAAGTAATTCATCATATAGAAAAGCATATCTAAAATATAGACAACAAATCCTCCTTGATGTAACTCGTGGCAATATCTTCCACTTCCTAATCAATGGATTTCAAATACATAAATTAAGTCCAGAACTAGGTCGTTTCTTTGTATTATTCCTAATAGGTTTGTACCATTTATTTGTACCGACCAAACAATCATTTCATTGACAGTATCACACCACCTAATATTGAAGTTTTTCATCGGACAATCTATTTTAGGTGCCTCGGTAATTGGTTTGTAAATTAAGGATTGTGGAGAACACACTTTGAGATTGCATTATAATCTGATGAATTGAGATGAGTTTTTACAAATCAGGGGCTAGAGATTATAGCGAGCCATGATTTTGAAACATACATGAATTGCAACAGTGATTTCATGGGCAGCTTCGAGAGTATTTCAACGATGATTTCTTGGGAAAATTGGACATGAATTGTGGATTTTCTTAATGTATGAACTTTGGTTCCATTTGGCCCTTAATATATGAACTTGGCGGAAATGATCCTTAATGTAGCATATGAACTGATCATTTAGATCTTAAGCCTATAATTAACAATACCTAATCCTTTTTGTATACAAAATAAACTAAGTAGGAAAACATCAAAAAATTGAATGAACAAGAAGTAATGGGGTATGCATGTTAATCATTTTTTGGTGAATGAATTATTATAGTAGAAAAATTGAAATAGAGAGAAGGAAATAATTTTTGAACCGGGGAATCTTAGGACCCGTTTGACCATTAGAAATTTTTATTTCTTGAGGAATTTTTTCTCACTTTATTCAAAAATTAACCTTTGTCCATAAAAATTTCAAATACAACTCAAGTTTTATTTACAATTTGAAAACAGCCGAAATTTGGTTGTAATTTTTTTTTACTTTTATAATTTTTCTTTTTCAAATTTACCCTAATTTTTTTATTTTTATAAAGTAACTCCAACTAAATTATATTTCATGTTTAAATCATATTACATTTTTTTTTAAGAAATACATTCAAATTCTAAATAGTTATTGCAAAAGGTATGGTAAATACGACTTCAACTCAAACTCCAACTCCAACTTTGAAAATTTCAAAGAAGGTGATTTTTTAAAAAAACTCTCATACCCAAACATCCACTTTGTAGTCCAATTGGTTGACTACTTGAACTTTAATGTTGTTGGTAAGGGTTCGACTCCCTACCTCATAATACTCTCCCTCATTTCCTCTTATTTCCAAAAAAATCTTGAACTAATCTTTTAGATTATATGATTACTGTTGTATTTTTAACTGTGGTTTATATACCTATTTTATTTTGGCGCCAAAAAGGATGGGATGTTTTAATTATAGGACTGAAGACCAAACTCATCACATTTTATGATATATTAAGAACCATTTTCATGAAGTTCATACGTTACGGACTGTTTTGATCATTTTCTCAAAATAGCACACTCATGTATAATTTTAACTTGGGGCAATTTTAAACTAAACCCCTTCTTATTGCTTGAAACAACAAAAGAAAACCCATCGCTCTTATTCCCTTTGGACTCCATCAAGGCTCACACACCATCATTGGTGTCACGCCCCGAAATCCCATTCAGGTCGGACTGGCACCCGAAGTCGATATGGCCCGAGAGAACCAATCTTTGCTCACGTTCGTTCACATGCATGTCTCTTTATGAATAACATACTATCTCATGTAACTGATGAAATATAAAATGCCATTGGCGGAAGTCATGGAAAACATGTACATTATATACAACTATGGCCATTAGGGCTATTTCGTCTTATACACCTCTTACATTCATGTACCCACGTATGTCTACAAAAGCCTCTAGCAGATGTAACTACTAACACCAACTGAAAGACGGGACAAGTTCCCTCTTTATACAACATATAAAAAATCAAAACACATGTACAACAGTGACTCGGAGAAGCCCCGAACTAGCTGGAGCTCACCAATGAACAACGAACAACTGGCAATTTACTGTGGCGGCCTACTAGTACCTGCGCCTGCAACAAGTAAGATAAATTCCCCAAGAGGGGTCAGTATGATGAAAGTACTGAGTATGCAAGGCTCATATAAAACTACATGAGATTAAAATACTGCGATGGAAACAAATGTAAGCGAATAATCAATGTGAATAGGTCACCATTCTGTATATGTAGGGAACCATGTACATTACGTTCTTTCTTTCTCTTGCCTTTACTTTACTTTACTTTTACATCACTCATATACTGTCTGGGCCCTCATCATGCAGGTGTTCTTTTCACCCCATCGATAAAATATCATCATCATGCAGGTATTCTTTTTAACTCATGGATAAGATCATATCATCATGCGTGTGTTCTTGCACCCCATGGATAAATGAACACAATCAATATGCATTACTTTATTCTTACTTCATTTCTTTACTTTTGAGATTGATACCTTTACTTGTGAGAGATTGATACTTTTGCTTATGAGAGATCGATACAATGATAGTCACAACTTTATTTGAAGCTTTGGATCAATAATCCATGAACAAGAGACATGAATATAATCACTATTGGAACATTGGAACATAACCTTATTTAAGCTTTTGGAACATTAACCATGAATATGAGACATGAGATTCACCAATGATCAATGAGTAGGAAATATATGACAAGGACCATGGATAACCGGATATAGGATACCTTAGCACATTTCGGGATGGAACAAGCGTAATGTCAATGTGACTATTATTTGCCGCAGAAAGATACGGACATAGTAACCTTACATACCTTGTACTCTCAATACGGATATACAATCTTAGATGCGCATACAATAGTCCCGCTCCTTCTTTATGTGTCACTCTACAACACAAATATATAACGGGATTCACATTAACGATCAACTACTTTACAAATGCATATAACATCAATGAGTTACATGTTTGCCTTTAAACATGTCATTTCCCCTTGACAAAACCATTGATGAAATTATTATTCCAAAAATCCCCCAATATTCCATACATTGACCAATATATGAGACTCAATACATTTCACCACAACACTTCTCCTTTACACTTTCTTATCCATATCACATCACAAATAATCCATCAAATTACCTTAATACACCTCATAGCACATATCGGCCAAAATCCAACAATTTACACTTTTAGAAAAATAACAAGTTTAATAAAAAAATCACACCATACATGTTCATATTTTATCCATACCATGCTCTTTCATTAAGACATCAAGTCTCTTTTCAAATTCAAATCACAAAGATGGCACATCTTTCACCAAAAGCACAAATATACTATTCACCACCTTGCCAACATAACTATCATGATATACATAATATACCATGCATATAATATGTTAATCCATGAGAATAAATACTTACCAAGGCTTGGAATAGGATGATCTTGTCCAAAGAAAAGGCTTAGGGTTCTTAGGGTTTGAGAGAACCAAAAAGGAAATGTCTTGCAAATTCTTAAAATGTGTTGTGTGTGTTTAGGAATAAAAATATGATTTTTGGGACCCTTATATAGTGCTCAAGTCATCCTTATCCATTTTATTTCATTAAATGCAATGGTCCCTTGGTCAAAGTGGACGAATGGATCATTCTGCCCTTTGGGCCATGTCTTTTATTCCATTTTGGGCCCTAATTTTGGGCCCAATTGCACATGTAGCTTAGCCCATCAACTTTCATGTATAATTCACCATATATATCATGTTTAAATAATTCCCTAATGTCACGACAATATTCTCTTACGAGATTCTCATTCGTAGTCTCAATCGCAAAAATAGGAATTCTAGTCGCCCATGGCTTCATTGAACATTTTGGATAACTATTTATATTTCATGATTTGATCATGTAGGAGTATGTAGGAGTGTATTGAGGTATTGGAAGCTTTAACAATGCTCAAAGAACTCCCAAGAACCAAAAGAAACCATCTAAGAATCGTCGTAGAATTGCGTTGCGAAACGAGCCCTGGAAGGCAAAATCTTTGTGCCTTGCGCCACTGCTGCAAAGCAAGGCAGTGGCACAACAAATGCACCCCCTCTGAATTAGGTGGATTGAGCCACACCCCCTGAAACAGGGAGTGGCATAAGTTTCAGCACCCTGCTGAATTTTTCGGCCACTTCTCCAATACTTGCATATCATCCAATACCTTATCAAAACACTACAAAATACTTACTTAGTGATCTTAATCATCAAGTAAACATGACTCCAAGTCACCAAATGAGGTTAGAATGTGTACGGGGTATGACACAAATGCTCCACGAAATCACAAAATACCTCCTACAAAGGTCTAATCGCACACATTAGGTCCGATATCAATTGTTTCACCAATGACACTATAAAACACATACCCATGGAATCTCAACACCTAGGTAGATATGACCCCAAGGTATCAAATGAGGTTAGAAAAAGTACAGGGTGTTACAATTGATATCGACATTGGCACACATGTCACGACCCAATTTCTCAAGTCGTGATGACACCTATTTCAACCCACCAGTAGGTAAGCCAAGTTATGGCCCGAAACTATAAGTAACGGGCTAACGGGCAGAAGATAAAAGAAAACAAGAATGAAACCAATAAAAATGATAACAAAGGAAGACGTAGAAGAGATATGAGTAAATATAACATACTGAATAAAAGAGGGAGAGGACAAAATAAACAAAATAAATCCCTCCCAAGACCTGGTAAGGTCGGTACTAGAGACACTACGACCAAAAACAAGAGAACTAGACAATATCCAAAATATACATATATACATAATAGTCTAAAAAAAACAAAAGACTGTAACTGAAATAGATTGAGGAGGATCAGCCTCAGACTCTAGAAAGCTCACCCCGTCTCCGGATCAGTAGCAGGGCTTGAGGATAACGTCAACGTCATTGACTCGTACTTGGATATGCATCAGGGAAAAGATGCAAAAGTGTAGTATGAGTACCAAAGCAATGGGTACTCAGTAGGCATCATCGGCCGACTGAGCTCAAATATAGTAAAAACATAATAAGGTGCGAGAGTGTAAACTAAGTCAGAGATAATGGGGTAGAAATATAAATATCTACTGTACTAAGAAAGTGAAATAAAGGGAATAAATAACTCAGGAATAAGAGAAAAGAACTAACTACAACCTAACTAGGCCCCCATAAGCTCAGAAGGTACACACAAGAAGATAATTAACCCTACCGAGCCCCCATATGCCGGCGGGTACATACAAGAAGAAACTAAGGTAAGAAACATAAATAACATGCAACTGAACCGATCTCAAATAAATTTTTGAACCCAAATCCATGATGAAAATATAGGTATGTACGGGGCTTGAATCGGAGCCAATGGATGGTAACAAGAGGCCAGACATCGGGCTAGAATAAAAAATAGCAGATAACACCGAGAGGCCGAAAGGTGCATACACAATCGAATTGGTACCACTGCCAGAATTCATAGTAGCAACCATAGTTAATACCAGAACATCCCAACCATAATCATAGATAGATGTCGGACTTGAACCGAAACTCATAGTAACCAAATCGTAACCAGAAATCGATGAACCCATAAGAAGCCAAACTCGACCGTAAACTGATGCCAACTCATACCAGAACTCATAAATAGTAACCATAACCATAACCATAATTGATTCTATTATCATGCCAGAACTTATAATAATAGTGATAACGCATGCGCCGGACTTAAACCTGAACTGTAATGCATTTATATATAAATATAAGCATAACAAGGTAGTGGGAAGAAAATCAAGGATTTCAGGCCTATCTCCAAACCATAAACTCATAAATACCATTCTCGAATGTATAAGTCCTCTAAGATGAGGTGGGTCCTCATTTACTAGGTCAAGAGGCACGGTCCAGGGTCATTTACTACTCTACCTGGGAAAAAGGAGCTAAAATAGGCAAGAAATCAAGTCTAAGTCAAACCCAACCCAAAGTAATTGCCTAAAGTAGTATCCATGAGTCTTAACTAAGCCTAAAGGAACTTCATATCAAATACACTGTCTAAAAAGGGTATGCCCTACTACGGGGTCCCGATAACCAATCCTAGTCCCAAACTTACCCGGGCCTAGCTTAAGGTTTCCCATTCCCTTATCAAGGTACTACAAGCACTAATCCTAGTATTAAAGGATGATAATACACTATGCTAGGGGATAACGATACCAAAATCTACCAAAGGGGCCATAACCAGCTAAATAAGGCGTAAAAATACTAAAACGATAATCGAGCTAATAATACCTACCCAAAACTAGCACAATAGTACCATTCATGTGTTCTTCTCTTAATCTTATTCTCGTCTATTCTATTGATTGGCCACCAATTAGGATAAATGAATAATTACTAGTAGAATTGGACATGAAAAAGCCAGGAGTATCGGAAAGTGGGTTAAGGGAGTAAGGTTCATTTACGGATAGATTAGTGGCTAGGATGGAAACCTACCTATTTTGCATTGCTCGGGTTGGATACAACATGATATATAAATGCTCTCGGAGCGGTTTACCACATCCCTGCATAATGATGTAGGTATGAGGTTAATCTGGATAGGTGATTATATGGATCGAAAGACCATAATCTATCAACCCTATGATTCAACAATATGATAGATATCTTAAAATGCTTAACAATGATAACAAGATAAGATGGGAGTACGAAAAGCGCCATAGCCCTAAGACTTAATCATTATTATGAACAACTCCTAAATTACTCATCATCTTTACTTATATTGTTTTTAGTTGAAATCTTCAGTAGTATAAATGACCAAACCATCAACTCTTGAATTGGATAACACTGCTTATGTAAGTTAATAGAGAAATCAACTACTTTCAACAATTAGGTCTCTGTGGAATCGATAAACCCAATTGCGAAAACAATTACTTATTACTTGCAACTACGTACACTTGTGTGTGCGTTGGGAGACCCGAACAGTCAACTCGGAGGCTACAAGAGAAACCATGACTTACACCAACCTAAGCTAGTGAGTTGTAAAGGCAAGCAGAGTTATTAATTGATAGGTGAGAGAATGATAACTTTCAAAGGACATTGTATTTTCTAGTAAGCTTTTCCATATTTATTTTTGAGAAAACTACCTAGTTTGACAGCCTGGAGAAATGTTTTTAATCAACATTAGCCCCTTATAAAATGCTACCAAATTTAGTCCTATATTTTTTTTATTACAGATGGCTAATCAAGCGTATTACTCTGCTTCAAAGCCTTTAAAAGGTCTTTACAAAATCATTGACTGAGACAAAAGTCGCACCCATAAAATTTGAAATAGTAGAATATAAATATCCACCTTTTCTTTCTGATTCTTTTGGAAAATTCATCAACTAGAGTGAAATTCATTCCTTATTGAAATTTATTTTAAGTGGGTGTAATTGGAATAAATTTGGTACAGCTCAGGAAATTTGAATCTTAATTTTGGAACAATTTAGTAGAGATATGAAGTGGTTTGAATTAAAAATTTGAAGTAAAAGATGGAAATGGAAGAAGATTATGATAATCAAGAGGGAGTGAATTGAAATTTTTCTCTATTATAATCAACTAAAGTAATTTGTTAGTCGAATCTACTGCATAGCAAAGTTAGTACCAAAGATAGTGATAACAGAATATAAAAATAAGTGAGGAAGTAAAAGAGATAAAAAATTTATCCCGATTTGGAACACCCTTATGGTGCCTACTTTTAGTCCCCTTGGGTTATAAGGGTTCCCTTTAGAGCCAATGAATGATTACAGATAATTTTCCCCAATAGTTGATTTGACTTTAGCTTTTAGTGTAAGATAGCACCCTCTACTCGTATAGTACCTAATTTCTTCTCACTTTTGTTTTCCATATAATCTATTACAATGAATTGTATAAGAATGCAGAAGTAACTAGGACATTGCTCAAGTGAAGTTGTACAAATTTAAACCTAAACTCCTATTCCCTATTTATAAAAAGCCTTGACCATAAAACCGTTGTATCTTGTTGACTCAGTAGCATCTTGACCGATCTTCTCTTTCCATAGATAGCTAGTAATTGATTTTCTTGATTTGGGGAATTAGAATTTCCTTTCTAATTCCAAGATCTTTATTTGGGAAACCCAACAAATTTTGCGGGGTCATCTAGGTTTATTTTAGGATACCTAGATGACGTTATATGTCCATATCAGATACATCAATATTTTATTCCATTTTGAATTTCCTTGATTTATGACTCTTGAACCATTTGAATGTACTCCTTCCTTTGTTGGCTTTGCTACCTTACTGACTTGGATTCTTGATTAATGCTTCCCTTGTATGGTAGCTTTTCCTTTTTGATCTGATACCCTGTTGATTGCTTTCACTTTTATCCTGCGCATAAATAAGGATTAGTTTGTCATCATTGAAACTATATTCGGGGATAACAATCTCCCCCTTTTTGATGATGACAAATGTAAAAACTTTTAATAATTAGACTTTCCTGTTAGAGTGCCTTTTCCTCTCTTGGCTCCCCCTCAAATTATGCTGCAGTTTTTACCTGTAATTTCTCCCCTTTTGGCATAATCATAAAGAAAAGATACACACAAACAGGTAATAGTATACATAAATAAGATAATAGCACATAATGCACATAGATAAGTCCAGTATGATTAGTCTGAGAGGTACAGACCCCTGTTGAAAGTGAAGAGAGTCAAAGAGAGCAATTTAAAGTGTCACAAAAAAAATTGCCTGATATGGACACACCCCTATTGAATAAAAGCCAGAGAATTTATGTCTTTAGAAAATAGGTCAGAGTGTTGATCGCATTCCTGTATAAGGTGCTGTAGGATTTTTCCACATTCCTTGAAAAGCTGGAATAGGATGTCTGAACAGTGACAACAAGGCCATTATGGGAGGAGTTGGCTCCTTATTTGATAGAGTCGGCTTGCTGAATCAACTTATTCACTGTCTTAACTCCTTCACTTTTTAGGTTCTCCACCACCAACCTCAGCTTTCCTACGTCATTAATTGTATACTTTGTGACCTAGGCAATTTTTCCTACAGTTTCCTGTAAAGACATCATAGCTTCTTCCACGGTCATCAAGCATTCCTAAATACCTTCTGCTTCTTTAAGAAGCACAACTAAAGAATCATTGGGGTCCTTTCCAGCTTTAGGTCTCACATCTCGAACCTTGATTGACTCCTTTTTACACCATTGATCATCCATAAGCATATATCCCATACTCGAGAAGGCTCGGGTGTCATATGTGCCAGCAATATCCACCATAGGAAACTTAGTGAGATCAATCATAGAGTATACTAGGATACGAGTGATAAGTGCCCCATAAGGAAAACTGGAATTGGGGCTAGGATCCTGAGCATTCTCAAGCATATACTCTCTAAACCACATGCTCCAATTTATGCAATATTTCTTAATCAGGCAGTAAAGAACACACATATCCCTAGTAAAGATACTACTATGGGAACTTTTTCGAGGAACCAGGGTTGTACCAATCATATGGGCTAAAATTATATTCTTGAAACACATAGACAGAGGTCCAAAATCAGAGAGGTCAGTACCAGATTTGGCTATTGCAGCTTTAGCCCCTTCAAATGACACTTCAAAATCATCGTGCCAGACACTTTTCATATTAGGAATTCCACTAGAAGAATCAATACCAAAAATCTTTTCAACAGAAAGTCACTAACCACAATTACAGTACCAAGTACTAGGGTTTCAAGCTCTCCACTATCTTTAGAAATACGAAGATTAGCATAAAACAGATGGACAGGGTTCTTATAAACCTCAATACCACAAACATTAAGAAATGATTTCAAGTTTTGAGCCTTGAAAACATCATATATCAGACAGAGTGACTCCTTCAGTTGCTTCAAATTTATCACTCTTCCAGAAACCACAGAGCGACCTTTGAAATTCTCAAATTTCTTCTTTTGTTCTATCCCCCAGAATCTTTGCATGTCTTCTTAAGTGAAAGGAACATAGTGCTCGAAATGAATTTTCTTACTTATGGAACCCTTATCACCATTTGGTCATTTCTTAGAGACCTTTTCTGTAGGAACATGGGAGTCTCCCTCAGAAGAGTCTGAAGAGAGGTTGAGAATATCAGTATAGGAGGTTTTTGAAAGAAGATCAGCTTGTGGCTGAATATGAAAAGCCATAGATCTGGTTCTAGTCATGGTGATGTGAGAGTGGATTAAAGAAAGGGAGTGAGAGGGATTTTTTAAAGAGGGAGTGAGGTAGAGGAGTCGGTTCTTTGAAAAGACTTTGAAACGACGTGAGAGGGGAGTACTAATGAGAACTGAAGAGGTGTATTTCTCGATTAGAGAAGTGCAATGATGATAGTGCAGGAATCGAGGGGTTATTTATAGAAGAGACAAGTAAGAGTTTAATTAAGGTAAACATGGTAATTAATAAACAAAAAAGATAATTAATACATTGGCCTTTAAATATGCTAAGAGCTATCAAAGAAGGCAGTAAAATTACTGATTTTTAAAATAAGTAATGTCGAGTCTTTCTGTAAGAAACAAAATCTTTCCTTTAGAAGAAATTTTGTAAAAATATCAGCAAGCTGGTTTTTAGAATCAACAAAATTAAGCACAAAATCACCATTTTGAACATGTTCTCTAACAAAGTGATACTTAATATCAATACGCTTAGCTTTCGAATGATGAACAGTATATTTTGAAAGACTAATAGCACTCGTATTGTTATACATAATAGGAACGGATTCATAAGATAAATCATAATCAAGTAATTGATGAATAATCCAAAGTAATTGAGTACCATAGCTATCAATTGCCATGTATTCAGACTCTATGGTGGATAATGTGACGGAGGTTTGTTTCTTGCTATTCCATGAGACTAATACATCTCTGAGCATTTGACATATACCACTAGTGTTTTTTTGATCATTTTTGTCACCTGCAAAATCAGTTTCTGAATAACTATTTAAATCAACATTTGAGGAATGAGGATACCATAATCCTAGGTCTTGAGTCCCAATAAGGTATATAATTATACTTTTCACAACTGTGAGATTAGATTCCTTGGGAGCCGATTGGAATCTTGCACATTTGCATACACTGAACATAATATTTGGGCAACTTGCAGTCAAGTATAGCAATGATCCAATCATTCCTCTATAAGTCTTATCATCTATGCATTTTCCTTGAGCATCAGATTCAAGGCAGGTTGAGGGACTCATGGGCGTTCCAAAAGTTTTCCCTTTTTCCATACCAAACTTCTTCTTTTTTTCTCCTTTGTATATTTGCCTTGACTTATGAAAGTTTCAGAAACTCACTGTTTGATTTGAAGTCCCAAGAAGAAAGTCAGCTCTCCCATGAGACTCATCTCAAATTCACCTTTCATAAGATTAGCAAAATTCTAGCATAGAGAGGTGTTAGGACTACCAAAAATAATATCATCCACGTAGATTTGCACAATGAGAATGCTAGAATCTAACTTCTGAATAAAAAGGGTGGTATCAATTTTTTCTCTTTAAAAATTATTATTTAATAAGAAGGTGCTTAGTCGTTCATACCAAGCTTTTGGGGCTTGTTTGAGACCATAGAGGGCCTTCGAAAGTTTGAAAACTTAATCATGACAAGATGAATTTTCAAAACCATGGGGTTGTTTAACAAACACTTTGTCTTTGATAAAGCCATTCAAGAAAGTACTTTTTACGTGCATTTGAAATAATTTAAAGCGTTTGAAAGAAGCATAAGCAAAGAGAATGAGAATAGATTCCAGCCTTGCTACGGGAGAGAAGGTTTCATCATAGTCAATACCTTCCTATTGAGAATAACCTTGAGCAACTAACCTGGCTTTGTTTTTGATGACCTTACCTTCCCCATTCATCTTGTTTCTGTAAACCCATTTAGTTCCAATTACAGAATAGTTTTTGGGTCGTTTTACCAAGGTCCAGACTTGTTTCTTTCAAACTGATCTAGTTCATCCTTCATGGCTTGAATCCATGATTCATTTCCCAGTGCTTCATCAATGCGTATGGGTTCAAATTGTGATACTAAAGCTACAGTATGGGTTCAAATTGTGATACTAAAGCTACAGATGCTTTCTTTCTCAATGAAGCCATTGTTTGCATTTTATCATTTGGATCTCCAATGATGAAATCGTTGGGGAAGCTTGCACTATGTCTCCATTCCCTTAGGATGTTCACCTTTGGAGATTCAGGGGTAGTAGTCGACTCATTTGTTGCTGCAGTTGACTCTTAGTCAATGGGTGTTGCAATCTTTGGAGAAACTTCAGTTGACAAAGTATTTATCTGTTCCTCATCAAAACTCAATACTCATGGAACTTGGATTAAATTCATCAAAGACCATATGCATAGATTCTTCAACACTTAGGGTTCTTTTATTAAAAGCTCTATATGCATGACTAGTAGGAGAATAACCAAGAAAAATACCTTCGTCACTTCGAGGATCAAATTTACCTAGATTATTCTTACCATTGTTGTGAATAAAAAAACTTACAACCAAAAAGGTGGAAATAGTTGATATTTGTCTTCTTTCCCCTCCAGAGTTCATAGGGAGTCTTTTTCAAGATAGGTTTAATTAAGCACATATTGAGGATGTGATATGCTGTGCTTAGTGCTTCTTCCCAGAAGTGGTCAGGAAGGCTATGTTCCAGTAGCGCATGGTCTGGTGATTTCCTAAAGGTATCTGTTCTTTCATTCAACAACTCCATTTTGTTGAGGAGAGCGAGGTGATGAGAAATTTTATGCATAGCCATTTTATGCACAAAAGTCCTCAAAAGCTTTATTTTTAAATTCTTCTCTATGATCACTGTGACTTAACAGAATTAACACTTGGTGATTTCTTAATGTCGTTTAGTTACATTTTTATTTCACCAAGTTCTTCCAGAAGCAGGTCAACTTCAATTTGACTTGCTTCCAAAAGTATATGCCAGTCCTTCTTTTCTTGAGCAATCTTATTATATTCATTTATAACTTTTTCAGGTTCATCAGCAACCATATACAGAGAATATTGAAGATCCATGCAATTTTGGCAATATGAAGTACTTACCTCACTAGAGTCTCCCTTTGCCATAAAACAAATGTTTTTCGTCTCTACTTGGTCGTCATTGAATCCTTCTTCATCACTCCATGCACCAAAGTTCTTTGAGTTGTTCCTTTTGGAACCTCTTTTTTTATTGTCCTGGCAGTTTTGCTTAATGTGGTATAGCCTTCCGTAGTGATAGCATCGATCATTATTTTTTTGATAATCGTTGTTCTTGTAGTTTTATTAAGGCCTTTGTTGTCTCTGACCCAACATAGTTCTGACCCTGCGGTTTACGAGTGTCATACCTTCGTTGTTGATTTCTTCCAAATCCCCTTATTCTTCAGGATTTATGGTGTTAAAGGCTACTGCCTTCTTCTTCTCATCCTTGTTATACCTGTTAATATGATTTTGATCATAGGTAAGAAGATTAGCTCGCAGTTCATCATATGTCATTTTGTGCAAATCTTCATCTTCCAGAACAACAGCTTTCGTTTCCCATGCCTTTGGTAGACTTCTTACAAGTTTCTTCACTTGCAAGCTGTTTGAGTAGATCATTCCCAAGGATTTAAGTTCACTGACAATTTTGTTAAATCATGAGAATATTGATTCCACTCCCTCGTCATCATTCATTTTGAACAATTCATATTCATTGACGAGTACATCAATTCTTGCTTCATTTAGTTGTGTGGTACCTTCATAGGTAACTTCGAATTTGTCCCAAATCTCCTTGGCGGTTTGCAGGTTGAGATCTTGTCATACTCCTATCCACTAACTGCACAATAAAGCAAACTGATAGCCCTAGCATTAGTTTGGATTACCTCTTGTTGTTCCTTTGTGATATCAAAGGTTTTGAGATCGATTTTGCTGCTGGAATCCTTTTCCTTATCCTTTAGTCCAGGAATTGGTTTTGGTCCTTTCTTGATCATGACCCATGCTTGGAAGTCATTTGATTGAATAAAGATTCTGAATCTTTCCTTCCAATATGAGTAGTGTTGCCCATTGAAGTATGGTGGCCTATTTGACGAGTGACCATCCTGAAGAATTTCACCTAAAATTTGGTAGTTTGTCATTTGATCTTTTCTCACGTGCGGTTAAGCAATGATATGTGAGACCTGCTCTGATATCAATTGATAATCAAAAGGGGGGATGAATTGAAATTTTTCTCCATTAGAGTCAACTAAAGTGATTCGTTAGTCGACTCTCCTGCACAGAAAAGTTAGTACCAAAGATAGTGATAACAACATATAAAAATAAAGCGAGTAAGTAAAAGACACAAATAATTTATTCTGGTTCTTGGTGAAAGGTAGCAACCTCTACTCGTATAGCACCTAATTTCTTCTCTCTTTTATTTTCACTATAATCTATCACAATGAATTGTATTAGAATACAAAATTAACTAGGATATTGCTCAAGTGAAGTTGTCCAAATTTAACCCTAAACTCCTATGCCTTATTTATACAAAGCCTTTACCATAAGACCGTTGTAGCTTGTTGACTCAGCAGCATCTTGACTGATCTTCTCTTGCCATAGATAGCTAGTAATTGATTGCCTTGATTTGGGGAATTAGAATTTTCTTTCTTCCAATTCCAAGCTCTTTATTAGGAAAACCCAAGGGATTTTACGAGGTCACCTAGGTTTATTTTAGGATACCTAGCTGATGTTATATATCTGTATCAGATACGTTCATATTTCATTCCATTTTGAACATCCTTGATTTATGGTTGTTGAACCATTTGAATATACTCCTTCCTTCGACGACTTTGCTTCCTTACTGACTTGGAAATGCTTCCCTTGAATGGTAGCTTTTCCTTTTTGATCTGATACCCTACTGATTGCTTCCACTTTTATCCTGCACATAAATAAGGTTTAGTTTGTCATCATTGAAACTATATTCGGGGTTAACAGATTAGATTTATATCCCCTGTATATCTGTATATCCATAAATACTGATGTATGAGATACATGTCGCAAAGAGATTTTTCAACTCGATTTTAACTACAAATTTTGACTCTGAATTAGTTCAAATCACCTTAGATCTTCCTTAAATTTTATATTGTCTCAGCTATGTATCTTTTGAACAAATTCCAACCATACCCTTCGAAAAAAGATCATTTTCCTAGATTTTTTTTAATATTGTATATTAGTGAAAACTTTTTGTGGCGAAATAGTCTTATCAGGTTGTATTCGTTGATACAACCTATATTCGTCGAATATAACATGTATCTAGCATCTCTCCCTCGAATCTCGCTCATCTCTGTCCTCTTAAATACAACATGTATCTAGCATCTCTCCCCAAATATTGCTCGCCTCTCTCCTCTCTCTCTCCTCTCTCAATCTAGAGTAAATTCCCTAAGTAGTCACTCAAGTTTTGAGAATTTCCTTCAAATATCACTTATATTTCATTTAGGACCACAATATCACTCAACTATCACTATTTTCCTCAAAAAAATATTAAACACTTCAAAAGTCTTCTTTTCTCTTAGTAGGCATGCCATGTTATTAAAATCTCATTTTTAAAAAATACTAAACCATTTAAATCATCAAACTCATTTAACCAAAATTATAATTTTATTTATTTTTTTGAAAAAAAATGTATTAATTTATTTTTCATGCTTAGGAATTCTTAATTACCACACTTAAATTTTACCATATATTTTACATGCGAGTTAAAATAGTTAGATAACTTATTTTTTTAGTGATATTATTGTCTTTAAAAGACAAGTGATCTTTGTAGGCAATTATATATGAAAACATGGATGACCATCCAAGAAAATAACTTCAGAAAAATAAAAAGTTTAAGTACCGGTAAAAGGTTCCTAAGCATGACAATTCCTTCTTAATAAACTAATGTATTTTTTTTTTTAAAGAAAAGAATAAGAATATAATTGACTATAATATGATTTAATGGCATGGCATGCCAATTAGAAGAGAAAGAAACGTTTGAAATATTTAGTGTTTTTTTTTTTTTTGAGAAAAAATAGTGATAATTGAGTAATATTATTATCTTAAAAAACGTGTTTTTTGTAGGCAATTCAAAAAATGAGTGATCAGTCAGAAAAATAAACCTTGAAAAAAAATATGTAAAGTTTAAGTATCGATAAAAATTTTTAAAGCATTTAAATTTCTTCTTAATAAACTAATGCATTTTTTTCAAATAAAAAAAACAATATAATTATATTTTGGTTAAAATGAGTTTGATGAGTTAAATAGGTTTAGTATTTTTTTAAAAAAAGAGGATTTTAATGACATGGCAATGGCATGCCAACTAAGAGAGAAGAAGGTTTTTGAGGTGTTCAGTATTTTTTGAGAAAAATAATAATAGTTGAGTGATATTGTGATCCTAAATGCAACCATAAGTGATATTTAAAAAAAAATCTCAAAACTTGAGTGGTTATTTAGGGAATTAACTCCTCAATCTATTGCTATGAATATGTATTAAACGGTTTAATACAACCTATATTCATCGAATGTTGTATGTATCTAACATCTCTCCTCTCCCTCTCAAATATTGTTTGCCTCTCCCCTCTCCCAATCTCACTCGCCTCTCCTCTCTCAAAATGTTGCTATGGACCATAATTAGGCAAGCTATAGCCACTAGCGATATTATGGTCCAAACTATCGCTATTTATGAAAATTCCTCTTTTTAGGGGAAAAAAACTTGGGCCGTTCGTAGTTCTCTCATATCTTCTTTTTTTGGGGTCCAAAAGAATACTTTCTATATGGAACCGTGTACATTCTTATCTAATCTAAATCAAGAAAAAATTTAAATAAGACAAATTTTACATATTTGGAATTGCTATTATATCGTCCAAATGTATTTGAAGGAAAGCTGCAAACAAGGCCTAAAACAACGGATCAGAAATAAAGAAATTGTTAATAGAACATGCTTGTGGGCGGAAAACCGTCGCTCCAGTAGAAGTGGAGACTTCCGAAACCATAGTTATTCACAACACAAGGAGAACCTAACGTGAAGCTACACTAATTTTATGGATAGACCAAGGACAGTTTCATTTTCCAACTAGCTGAGCTTACCTAATAATATAGCAGGAATATACAAAGAAGAATCTATGTACACAAGGGAACGACACCATTAGGACCTTCTCCACTTGTCCAACTCTTGTGTAGTTGCTTTGATTAGCTTTCTAGAGTTCATAACAAGCTCATCAAGGAGTTCGCCAACCTCATCCCTGACAATATTAGGAACATGGCATTAGGAATTACACCTTTAAGGTTAGAAACATGAAATGTATATTGGTAATTAGTGAACCACCCTCAATAAGAGTAGCCCTGTTCCAAAGAGAACCCAATCAGCAGGAAAGACACCCATCAAGGGTAGTTACAACAGTTGGTTAAATGCGAGAAGAGAGTATTTCTGTTCAATGGTAATAATAACAAGACACAAGTGTAGGAGACCAGTTTGTGTTTCTCTTTTCAGCCTTCTTTGGTTTGGAATTACGTGACCTATGCCTCACTAGAAATATCACAGGTGCACCATGATGAAAAAAATTCTGCTTTCTACAACGAATTAAAAAGAAACATTCCCAGTGATTAGCTTGTTACAGACAACCCATATAACATCAGACAAACTCAAAAACAGATCACTTGACGACCAGATCAACATTGTATCAAAACTAACACTGCAATATGCAAGATCAGAATTTAGGAAGATAAGCCATGCACTTCACTGAAAGGCCACACAAACACGCATGCTGGTTTTACAGTCTCATTGAGGTAGAATGGGAGAATAATAAAAGAATTTCAACTAGAGTTGAGGAAGATCATGTATTAAGGTCAGCACACTAAAGGACCATGTGTTAAGGTCAGCCCACTCAAGTGTTCAAATCTGCAATTGAAATGAAGATCTTATACTTCTGGTTTTGAATCGGTAAATATCAACAAGAAGAAGACATTATCAAATAACGATATGGTTTAGAAAGCACATGGGTCAACTAAAATGACTTTACAGGTCACATTTAAATTAAGATGAAGTTCCTGGAGTAACTTTCATACAGCGAGAAGTACTAGTTCCCAATCAATTAGACATTACTGAAAATAAATTCAGGAAGCAAAGATTTTCTGTGTGTGTCTGTCTGTGCCTCACACACACATATATGAATGGCGAAACTACAATAAACTGATGCTATATAGCAAATAAAATTACAGAGAACTTCACTTACAGATGCATCTCATTATAAGAGCAGTCATTACCAGTTTGGCACCAAAATTAGAAAGGATTCCGGAACCCCAAGTAAACAAAATTCAAAATTATAAAGGCGGTAGCAAATCATTTTGATGCCTTTTAAGGAAATAACTTGCAATTACGATATGACACATAATAACAAAAACTCACTTGTATCCTGCCAAAACGTGAATTGTCATTCAATTTTCTAGAAACAGTATCGTAGTGTTTAGTATCCAAGTATCCTACTATACTGGTTTGTCTTCAAAGCCACTAGAAGAAACATGTGATTATAGTGATCTTCTTTTAGTATTTACTATTTAATCCTTCATCTAGCATAAAAGGATTATTATTTATTTTACCAAGGTTGCTTAATGGTATTAACATCACTTAAAGAAACCAACCTCCCAGAGGATTCCAGTTTAGATTAGGTAGTGGATGGCGAACTCTACCCTGCTAGACGTGATATGAATGCAATATGTTGATGTACTGATACTACAATGGGAATAGGGAGCACTACATTTTGTATATAACCATGGTGTCCAGGCCAACTTACACGCACCTCGACTAATTTCATCAGGAGGATTACTCTTTGTGCTTCTTTAACCCTGTTTAACTATTAAACGGCCAGAAACTTCAGAAGGAACTAAAGGCAAAACAATGGAACTTCATCCATCAGTATAAATTTCATGGATGGTACCTAAACTAATGATTTATTACACAGGAGCGCCTAAACAAATTTTGCAACTAGAATATACTTATATTATTCCTATATAATTAGAAGTACTAGTCACCGGATTCGTCATTTACGGCTTACGGAATACAAATATCTACGCAAATTAATATCTAAACAATTTTAAAAAAAAAACAAAAAAAAAACAGGTTTTTCATATTACCCATTTTTAAACCCAGTCAAATTATTTTTCTCAACTTTAAAACCCAACCTAGTTATTTTTGGTATAGTACTATTATGTTTAACGAAAGTTGATAAGAGCTGCACCGATTTTATAAGTCACTGTTTTCTAAAAGTTAAAACTGACTCATATTCCTCAGATAAAACACCTTAAAAGGCCACAATGCATGTACGCAATGGGAGGAAGACCAGATGAAGGAACAACTTAATGGTAGAAACAAGTATTTTAAAGAGTAATATGTTTGGCTATGTGGTAAAGGAACAGAAGAGCATAAGAGAAGAAAAACGGAAAAAAGAGGTTACTTTCAATAGGAATCTGATTCTGGTGAGCATTATTGAAGAAAAGCAAGTACCTTTATGTCTCATTTGTCAAACATTAAAGAAAAACTCCAGACACATTAGCATACTTACGGGAGCTTATAACCGCGAGGAATCCTATTGTGAGAGGAAAATATATTGTCCAGGAAGTGAAGCAAGCCAGGTGCGGACCCACATTGATTACTGTGTGCTTGAGCACTGTCTCTCATTTATAGTGTGCGTATGATATAGAAAAGTAGCAATAGTGAAACATATTAAGACAATGAGCACCCATAAAGAAAATGTTGCCTGGGTACTTTGGTTTAAAGAATGGATGAAAAGTCACCCCCTGCTTTTTTGCCCTGGGATCGAAACTGAAATAAAGCATTTAGAGCTCGTTTGTTACAAGGCATAAGGGATAACTAATCCTTGGATTAATTTTAGGATGAGCTTTTCTCATGTTTGGATGGGATAAAATGCATGGGATAACTCATCCCGGGATTGTAATGTTATTTTTATTCCACCTTGAGGGGGGGATAACCAATCCCGGGATAATTAATCTCGGGATAACTTGTTTCCATCCAAACGACCCCTTAGCTCCAACAGTGTAAGATTGTTTCATTTTGGAATTCTTTTCTGTTCCCCCCTTTTCTATCTGATACGCCTTGTCACCTTTCCCCTTTTCTTTGATACATTTTTGCTTTCTTTTACACTTTTGCTTTCTTTCCCTTTTATCCGTTATTAGTCACGAATGTTATGGGAAATCATACCAATGAAAAAAGAATCATGTTAAGGAACACATATAAATTCTTTTTCTTTTATTTGGAATGACAGAAAATGAAACTTGAAACATGGAACTCTTTTTCTTTTTTTAGTAATAAAAGACTAGGCAATTGATTTTTGAAGTGAATACAAGTTATTTGCATTTGAAAGAAAAAAGTTATTTGCATCAAAGTAGGTGTCACCATTGATGAAAATGTTATCACTGTCCTCGAATAGCATTCAATTTCTTTTGTATTGATGATAATACTAATTACAATTTTTTCTTCACCTTAAGTTTTAAATAATGGGACATCAAAGGCAGATATAAGATCTAAATTTTATTAGTTCGACTTGTAAGATTTTTACCATCCAACTCATTTGACTTTTAAAATTATGAGTTCAGATCTAATATTTATTAAAATTTTAGTAGATGTAAATCAATTTTACGTACTGAAAATGCTAGATTCGGATAAACCCGTTGCCTATGGGCAATATGCTACAACCAACTATCCTGTATATTTATACTATGTAGCGGCCTAAGCTTTGGATATTGGATTACCCATTCTCCAAAAATTTTGGGTCCACCACTGAAGCAAGCAAAAATTACAACCAAAGTAAAAGTTGAAACCTGCAAATAATACTTGCAAAGGCTTGCATACAAAAAGAAGGGGAAGATGACATTTCCTTTAACACATCTGTTTCTTGACTATATAACAATGAAACAGAACTGGCAACATGCTAAAACCTGGATATTTTTTTTAAAATTGTTTATATTAATTTTTCAAGGGAATGTACATCCAGTACGGATTCCACACCCACGCCCATGTCGTGTCGACACCGGTGTGGCAGTGAAAGGGAAGAGTCCGAGCAACTTAGCCATAGTATGTGATGGTTTATTGGAGTACATCATCAGTTTGAATTCAAACATTGTAGCTTATCTTGAATTCAATTGTTTTAGCTTATCCTTAGTAACAAAAAGATTACTCTTCCTTTAGAATAGGTATTAGAAGGATATCATTTTGAATTTCAAAATCTTATATTTTTCTTCAATATGTACAGAATCTTTATATACAAAGAATAGACTAGTGATGAGCCGGGGGTCTATCGGAAACAGCCTCTCTACTTCATCTGAGGTAGTGGTATGGACTGCGTACACTTTACCCTCCCCAGACCCCACCTGGTGGGAATACACTGGGTATGATGATGATGATGATGATGATGAGACTAGCAGAACCACATCTGCTCTTATTTCTCAAATTTCATCTCATTCTTAATCTTTATATGGTATCAGATTTGTCCACTGATCCTATGGCCACTTCTCCAAATTCCAACAACTTGCAGTCACATGCAAAACAGTCCAGTTCTTCGACCACCATGCAACTACCAAACCTTTCTCTCAAACTTGACAGAAACAACTATTGTATTTGGAAAGAAAATACCTTTGACATACTCGAAGCCTTTTCTCTTGACTCCTTTGTTCTTGGTTATAATCCTCCTCCAAAAACCATTACAGTCACCCCCACTTCAATCGCTGTTGCTACAAATCCATCCTCCAACACAAATTCCTCCACCACCCAAGCACAATCAGTAGTAACTTCTAACCCTGCATATGAGGAATGGCCGCTCAGCGATCTTCTTATTCTCGCTTGGCTTCGTCAAATAATTTATGATCCTTTTCTTGGTCACCTAACTCTAGCCACCTCTTCCTATGATGCTTGGACCAAAATCGAGCGCATGTTTCTGTCATAGAAACGCGCCTGAATCAAGCAATTAAAATCTCAACTTCAAAACCTTCCTAAAGGCAATCTTTCCATTACAGAGTACTTTGAGAAGAAGCGCGCAATTGCGGACTCTCTAGCAGAAAGCTTGTACTTTGTACAAGATGATGACTTCATCCCATTTGTTCTTAATGGCTTTGATTCTTCATTTGGAATTTTTCAAGGCTGCATTAATATGTGCTCTGGTCTTATCACTTCTGAAGAACTGTTTGGACTCCTCTTTCAAGAAGACGAATGCATAGCTGAAAAACTTCGCTCTACAACCATTAGCACTCAATTTGGTTCTGTTTCTTCTCATGACCTCTTGACACACAATTCATCTTATCTTCAATTTGTTCCACCCCTTAACACCAATCAGTCATCTATGTTTGGCCTATCCCCTTCTCTAATTACCTTGCCCATAATTCTCATAATCATGCTCAATCTACGAACCTTAACAATATTTAAATTCCTCTTTCTGTTGATCTAATAAATGCCGGTCCAAGTGTTGTGTGCAATGTCAATTATGTGGCAAAGATAATCATAATGCTGGTAATTGCTACAATCACTCCAATGAAAAATATTTTCCACCAACAAGGCAACCACCGTCCCAGTCAACTCCTAAACAAGCACATCTTCCTTCTCCTTTAGCTATTGTTGAACCTGATTGGTATTTTGATTGGGGTGCTACACATCATGTGATCTCAAACATGGCTAACCTCTCCTTACACACTTTCATCGACAATGATGGTTTGGCGGTTGGTAATGGTATGAAAATTCCTATTTCGCACATTGGCTCATCAAATTTTTCAGCACACAGTTGGCCCATTAATCTTAATAATATTCTCCATGTCACACAAATTTCCAAGAATTTACTTGGCGTTACTAAATTAACTCCTGATAATGTCTATGGAATTTCATCCTTATGATTGCTATGTGAAAGATTGCAGGGTAGGAAACTGCTTCAAGGAACCGCTATCGTCTTCAACCTTCATCACCTCATTCTCGGTCTTCCACGCCTTCTGTATTTCTTGGTGAACGCACATATCTTGTTGGTTGGCACTGTCGACTGGCTCATCCAAATAAATCTCTTCTTCGGCGGCTTGTGTCTAACTTTAGGCTACCTGTTTCTAATTTTGATTTTCCTAATGTTTGTGAACCTTGTCAACTAGGCAAGATTCAACGCTTACCCTTTTCCCACTCTCATGTTTCTAGCAGTAGCCCCTGATGTTTGGGGACCCTCCCCATCCCTTCTATTAATGTATCTTCCTATTTTGTTTTGCTCATTGATGATTGCACATGGCTAACCTCTCCTTACACACTTTCATCGGCAATGATGATTTGGCGGTTGGTAATGGTATGAAATTCCTATTTCGCACATTGGCTCATCAATTTTTTCTGCACACAGTTGGCCCATTAATCTTAATAATATTATCCATGTCGCAAAAATTTTCAAGAATTTACTTGGTGTTACTAAATTAACTCGTGATAATGTCTATGGAATTTCATCCTTATGATTGCTATGTGAAAGATTGCACGGAAGGAAACTTCTTCAAGGAACCATTATCGTCTTCAACCTTCATCACCTCATTCTCGATCTTCCATGCACACATATCTTGTTGGTTGGCACCACTGACTGGCTCATCCAAATAAATCTCTTCTTCGGCGGCTTGTGTCTAACTTTAGGCTACCTGTTTCTAATTCTGATTTTCCTAATGTTTGTGAACCTTGTCAACTAGGCAAGAGTCAACGCTTACCCTTTTCCCACTCTCATGTTTCTAGCAGTAGCCCCTGATGTTTGGGGACCCTCCCCATCCCTTCTATTAATATATCTTCCTATTGTGTTTTGCTCATTGATGATTGCACCAAATTTATTTGGATATATTTTATGTTGCATAAATCGCAAGTCTTTCAACTTTTCACTCAATTTAAAGCTTTCATAGAGATTCAGTTTGGAACTAAATTAAATCAGTCCAAACTGACAGGAATCAATGTATTCATCATCGTATCTGATGCCCTTATACACCCTAACAAAATGGTGCATCAAAACGTCGGAATCTAAATGTAATTGAAAAAGGACACGCTCTTCTTTCCCATGCTTCTCTTCCTTTTCAATTTTGGGAGCATGCATTGAACACTGCTGCATATTTGTCCAATATAAGTAGAGCTGTCAAAACAGGCTAGCCCGGCCCCGCCCCGCCCAAGCCTCGCGGGTCAAGGAATTTGATGGGTCGGCCCTTCACTTGAAAGGGCCTTAAAATGGCCAGCCCAACCCAACCCTAGAAGGGTCGCGGGTTGGAGCTGGCTAGGCCTTCATTTTTTTAAAAGAATTTTTTTCTTTTCAAGTTTAAAATTTCGCCAATATATTAACATGTCTAAACAAGATTATATGGAAGTACATAAAAATTACAATCACAACATATATTATACATATGATTAATAATAGTGCTTTAACTTACAATCCCATATCTTAAATATATAACATCAAGAAAATGAGAAGATTTTTAAATCAAATATGACAAACAATTATGTTGTTTTAATAATTCTAGATAAAAATCTAGCAAAAAATATTAAAAGAAAATGCATGGACATTAGTTCCACCACCGTCTAACTCTAATATTGTTGGTTGTAAATGGGTCTACAGGATTAAGAGGAAAGTTGATGGATCAATTGAACGTCACAAAGCTCGCCTTGTAGCTAAAGGTTTTCACCATGAAAAGGGTGTTGATTACTTTGATACTTTCATGCTGGAACCATTCGGGTTATCCTATATTTAGCTGAGACAAATAAGTGGTCCACTCATCAACTTGACATTAACAATGCATTCTTAAATGGTGATCTCTCCGAACAAGTATTTACGGAGCAACCAAAAGGATTCACTGATCCTCATCGGCCTGATTTGTATGCAAATTGAACAATGACTTATATGGCCTTAAACAAGCACCACATGCTTGGTTTTATTAAGTTAAAAGTTTTTCTCCTCGACATTGGCTTCCGCTCTTGTTTATCTGACTATTCTCTTTTTGTGCAGAAAGCTTCTAAGAACACAACATATGTTCTTGTCTATGTGGATGACCTTATTATAACTGGCAATGATAGTGATTTCACTACTACAGTTCTTCGCTCTCTTGATCAATAGTTCTCACTCAAAATATCTTGGTTCCTTAAATTGTTTTCTTGGTATTGAAGTATCTCCAACATCAAATGGGATCACTTTTTGTCAAGGAATGTACATTCGTGACATACTTCGTCGAATCAACATGGTTGATGCTAAGCCCATTTTTAGTCCGGCTAGACTTGGATCGAGACTTACACTTTCTGATGATCCCTTGTTTGATGCTCATTTATACCGTAGGGTTATTGGTGCCCTTCAACATGTTACTATCACTAGGCCAGAATTATCTTCTCAGTCAATCGAGTATGTCAATTTATGCAATCACCCACCACTGCTTATCGGTCAGCTGTCAAACACAAACTTTGATATCTAAAAGGATCCATGCATGAAGGGCTCTTCCTACGACCTCTGATTCTAGCCTTGTGGCCTTTTCGAATGCTGGTTGGATCTCTGACCTTGATGATAGTCGCTCCCAACACAGTTTTGCACTATTTTATGGAGGTAACTAGATCAGTTGGTCTTCTCGAAAACAAAAGGTTGTAGCCCGCTCAATCACTGAAGTCGAGTATCATTCTTTAGCCTTTACAACTACTGAATTAATTTGGGTACAACAAATTGTCAATGAGCTATGTGCTCCTCTCACTTCACCTCCCATAATCCTTTGTGATAATCTCAGTGCACAATTTTATCTTGGAATCCTGTCATCCATCAACAGTCAAAGCATATTATCCGTCTTGATTATCACTTTGTACGAGAGATAGTTGAAGACCAATCTTTAGTGGTTCGCTATGTTTCATCTCAAAACCAAATTGCAAATATTTTTACTAAAGTTGTTGGCACAACTCGGTTCCTCAACCTTCGATCCAAGCTCATGGTTCGATACCGAACATGATCTGGCAGGGGCTATAGCCGTGCATCATCGGTTTGAATTCAAAGATTGTAGTTGTTGTAGCTTATCTTGAATTAAATTGTTGTAGCTTATCCTTTGTAAGAACAATGATTACTTTTCCTTTAGAATAGGTATTAGATAAGGATATCATGTTGAATTTCAAAACCTTATATTTATCTTCAATATGTACAGAATCTACATATACAAAAAATAGACTAGCAGGACGACCGACGACATCTGCTCTTAGTTCTCAAACTTCTTCTCATTCTTAATCTTTATATGGTTGGCGGGCTTACCGGTGAAATCCAAGATAGGGAAATGAATTGGGGGGGTTTTGTGGTGAAATGATAAAAATATTTAATTGGAATATTTATGTTAGTTTAGTTAGCAGCCGTCATGAATAATAGAAAAAACTTACTGATTAGGAAAATTAGCAGGGCGATGGAAAAGCTTGCCGACATTAGAGTATCTGCAGTTGTCATCATAAGCAAGACCTCTTCCAACAGCGTAGCCAAAACCAAGACCAATTCCGCAGCCAGCACCGAACCCAAAACCGAGTTGCAAGCCAGGAAGCCCCGGACCAAAGCCAGTACCTTAAAGAAGGAAAGAAATCCGCAATTTCAAACGCATATCCGGATAAGTTGGAAAAAGGTAACTCAGGAAAGGGGAAGAATTATTTGAACCTCCGATAAGGCCGATTCCAAAACCGAAACCACAGCCAACGCCGAGTCCAAAAGCAGGCCCAATCTTCCCCAACTGCTTCGACTTAACTATTGGTAGCTTCCATGCCAAACCCTTTTCTTCATCACCGCCATTCATCTCTCCCTGTCGCTCTTGCTTCTGAGGGTGGTTTAAATGGACAAAAATGAGCTCAAATCACTTTGAAGTTTCCAATTAAATAAAAGATTCATAATATTATTAAGTTAAAAAGAATAAAATAATTTAAATAATTATAAATAGTTGTTTGATAATTATATTAAAAAAAAAAAAAAAAAATTTATTACTTTTACCTAATTTTAAAAACTTAAAGGACGTCACTTAATTGACAAATTTATTTATCACTTTTAATCCAAAATCCTATTTAAATGACAGCTCTAGCCCCCCACCCCACCCCTTCCCAAATCTCTATCCTAGTCCTAGGACCAATTTGGTTATGCCATTTGAAATGACGTAAGAAATCATAATTTAAAATTATGATATAAAGTTGAAGTTTTATTTGTATATATAATTTAAATTTTTTTATGTTATATATTTTCTCATGAACATAAAAACTTCATGAATTATGAAAACTATCAAAATTGTCCTAATTCTTTATACAATAATATCAAATAAGTAAAAGTTTATAACAAAATATAATGTATTATCACAAAGTTATTATAAAAAAATATAATATTTATTGATTAAACTTTAGTTCAATAAAAAAATAAAATTAGACATGAGTTGTAGTGTACTACTCTTTAATATAATCCTCCTACATGGGTAAAATGGGAGTTGATTTGAAGTAATAATAAATTTTATGTTAGTGAGAGTAATAGTTATATGAAATATAGATAGTTTAAAGAGTAATAATATGTACTATAAATTTTATTTATATATGAATTAAATGGTTGATAGATATAAATGGTGGGATATTTTTTTTACAAAATATAAACTTATAGGCCAATTTTTGTATTAAAAAAAATATCAAATCATGATATGAAATCTCAAATCACACTTTTTGGAGAATTTGGGATTTCATATCATGATATGAAATCATGAGATTAAATCACGAGATAAAATCACATGTCCAAATATTGATTCATCTCATGATTTCAAATTTCACACTTCATATAGCATGTCCAAATGCCTACCTAGACTAAGGGTGTGTTCGGAGTCAGTTGCATTTTGCAGCCTAATGTGTGCTTCTTTTTTTTTTTTTTTGTAACTTGCACCCTATCCTATTTTTTTTTAATGATTTACACCCCAATTTCTTTATTTCCTTACAAAACAATAAAATCACCTTTTTCATAATTTTTTCATGAGGATAAAATAGGAACAATAATATATTATTTTTTTAAAAAAAAATATTTATTTATTTTAATGTAGAAGGCTAGATGAACTAAATTCTTCCCGCCATTTACTTTTACATAGCTGGTCTCCAGCCGACTTCGAAGTCACTGGTCTCCAGGCAACTTCTATGGTTACCAAGCAACTTCATGTTGCTGATGGCCGCATGACCTATAAGAAATGGCCAAAAAAATTTCTGTTTTGATCTAACAGTTCATTTTTGGAAATACCTTTCTAGCCAAAAGAACAGAGGTAGCAAAATGTTTTGCCTAATCAGAACCTTGCATTGAAAATGAGTATAGTAAATTAGTGTAACTATATATTAGACCTCCACCTCAATTTTTCAATTGCAGTAACATTCTATCAAAACACTAACAAAATTTAGACTTAGTTCACTTTTTGAGATATTTTTAACTTTAAAGCTATATGTTCATATAGCCTAGCAGATTCCAAGATAGTTATCTTTGGAATAATTAGGTTTGTACACAAAAAATAGGTGGGAATTAGCTTAGGTTTGTTCACTTTTTTGAGAAATTTTTAATAGAGGATTGAAACTCAGTCATTTCTTGTTGGTTGCGACGTCGCGTGGCCATCATCAACATAGAGTTGCTTGGTAACCAGCGACTTAGAAGTTGCTTGGTAACCAGCGACTTTCAAGTCGCCTGGAGACCCGTGACTTCAAAGTCGGCTGGAGAACACATTAGGGTGCAAAATACAACGGACTCGGTGTGTTCGGTATGGAAAAAATATTTTGTAATTTTTTAAAAACAAATTTAAAAAATTTTAAATTTTTTTTGGGAGGGCTAGTAGGGGGTAGGGGTAGGGATAGGGGGATGGGGTGGGATAAGAATAAAATTTTGAAATTCTTTTAATAAGCAAATTTAAAAAAATTAAAAAAAATTAGGGGTGGTAAAGGGTGGGGAGATCAGGGTAGGGTGGGGTGGGATAAGAAAAAAATTTGAAATTTTTGAAAAACAAATTTTAAAAATTTTAAAAAGAAATTTTTTTTTTAGGGGGGGGGGGGGGGGGGAGGGAGCTGGTAGGGGGTGAGGGTGGGGGATGGGATAAGAAAAAAATTTAAAAAAAATTATTTTTTTATTGGGGGGGGGGGGGGGGGCGCGGGGTGGTTTGGTGGTCGGGGTAGGAGGTGGGGTAAGAAAAAAATTTGAATTTTTTTTAAAAAAAAAATATTAAAAATTTAAAAAAAAATTAGGGTGGAGGAGGTTGGTAGGGGTGGTGTCGGGTAGGGGGTGGGATAAGAAAAAAAATTTGAATTTTTTTTAAAAATAAATTAAAATTATTTTTTTTTTGGAAGGGGGTGGTAGGGTGGTAGGGGTGGGGATCGAGGTAGGGGTGGGTAAGAATTTTTTATTTTGGGGCGGGGTGGGTGATTTTGAGAGTGATATGAACATTGCAACTTGTTTTCTCTACTTTGATTAAGGAAGTCATTTTTCTTAATTTGATGGAACTTCTTTTTCTAGGAAAAATATTTTTCAAAATCTTTAGTCAAACGAACATGAGAAAATTGAAAAATATTTTTCAGAAAACATTTTCCTTTCATATCGAACACACTCTAGAGGGAGAAGAATTGGCCAAAATGGAACAAGAAAACGATTTCTTCAATTTATTTAATTAATTAAAATTGTAAAGTCTTATGTCTGGACTAGGGATTTACATAGCTTTGATTTGCTTCTATTTTATATAAGGCAAGTTTCAGAAAATAGCCCCAATTATAAGAAATAGTAGTTGCGCTAGCCACATTTTTAAAAATTATTGTTCATACCGACATATCAATTGTATGCAACTTACTGTATTGATATAAAATATAAATACAGTAACTCATTACAAGCATAAAAAACGTATTATTTGTATCATTTGATACAAATACAAATGTATAGTTTGATGCAAATGTATCATCTTTATTTGGATGGTTCAATTTATATCAACGAATACAATTTGTATTTTATAGAACAAATATAATTGTATCATATACAAATACAAATTTAGATGGTTCAATTTGTATCAACGAATACGCTTTATATTTAATAGAACCGTATAAATACAAAATACAATTATATGAAACTAGTCGTATGAATCAGATATAAAATACAAATACAAATGTATCATGTTGTTGAGCATATACATATTGATACATTGAAACCAAATACAAATACCTAATACATATTGATCTCAAGATATATATTGAGCAGATACAAAAAGAGAAAGAGAAAGAGAAAGAAAGAGGTGAGAGGCAGCAAGAGAGAGAGAGGCGAGCGAGATTGGGCTAGATTGAGGAGAGTGGCGAGAGGGGGATAGGAGGAGAGTGATTATGGATTATAATTAATTGAAACGTAAGCTAAGCAGGATAATTAGGTACTTATATTTGCTAAGCCCTGTAGTTATCCCTTTTATATATTAGATACGAAGAGTTTGTGTCAACACAAACACAATATATGTTACTTTCTTGATCCCAATTTATGTAACACCTATAAAATTTCTGTCAGTGTTGATGATTTCTTGTTTAGTGATATTTGTGCTAATGTGTTTAGGTTTCTTTTACTTTATTTATCTAGCTCTACGTATTTCAAAATAAAACTTTATATTTAAAATTTTGTATGTTTGGTTGAAAGTATAAATTTAGCACGAGATAAATTTATACACTCAACCAAATAGAGTATAAATTTAATCTCAATCTTGACCTTTGATATCTCTCCTGTAACATCCCGTACCTTCCCAACCCTACTTGACGACGTTGAACAATGTATACTTGAGTGTCGAGAGCCACACGAAACCAAAAAATTGAAATTTGGCCTTGGAAATGTGATTAACCTTGCGTCGTAGGTGTTTTGTGATTTGCATGGAGCATTTGTGGGGTTCAAAAAGAGGCTAAGAGGACCTCTAAACAAAGTATGTTAAGGGTAAGAAGTGAGTTAAAGAATAGGACTTGAAGTATCTAACCGAACCCGCGAAGAAAAGCCGAAAACAAAAATTTTGGAAAAAAAATAAAAAAAATAAGGAGGGGTGCGCACAGGGGCGTGCCACGCCACTATGGGCTGAAATTTTCAGTCCAGAGGCAGCAAAGGGGCCCGCCAGACAGCGTGCCACGCCGCCCCTGCGCACCTTTCAAAAGTTGAAAGTTTTGTTTAAGTCCCAAGGGTTCCCGGGGGCGTATTGAGTCGATTTTTGCCATGATTCTTCTACAACCATGAGAATATACATGAAATGATTGAAATAATATATTGGGATGATAAAATTACTCGAGAACGAATTTGACGTCAAAATGACGATTTTACCCTTTTGGTCAAAATGGGTCATACGTGGCTAGAAGCACTTGGTTTTTGGATTGAGGCTACGGATATGAATAGCATGAGTGGGAATATTATTGTAATACGTATGAGACTACTTAAACACGTGAAATTATTGATTTTATCGGGTTACGTGAATTGGGCCCAAAAAGGGCCCAAAAATGGAAAAAAAAAGACATGGCCCATATGGGAAATTTGACCCATTCATCTTGGCCAAGTATAGACTTATTATTGGACCAAGTGTGTGAGTAAAAAAAAGTCATTAAGGGGCTATAAAAGTTGGAAAGAAATCAGATTTTCTCTCATTTTAACTCTCATGCTATTCTAGAAATTTCCCAAAGATATTTCTCTCATTTTTCAAGAACCCTAAGCCAACTCTTTGGACAAGATCATCATTTGGCAAGTCTTGGTAAGTGTATATTCTTATGATTTAATATCTTATATGCATGATAGACTATGTAGATCATATTGGTTATGCTAGAAAGTGTTGGATATGGCACTTGGGGTTTTTACAAAAAGATGTGTAATCCTTGTGAATTAAACTTGAAAAAGGACTTGATGTTTTGATGAAAGTGAATGGTGTTGATGATATCTCAACTTGTATGGTGTTGTTATGTCCATAATTTTCTATTTTTCTACATGTGTAAATTATGGGATTTTGGCCGATTTGTGCTATGAAGTGTATTAAGGTGACTTGATGGATTATTTGTGATATGGTGGGAATGAGAAAGTGTAAAGGAGAAGCTTTGTGGTGAAATGTTGTTGGGTTATCATGTGTTGGTAAATGTATGAAATATTGTGGTATTTTTGGTATGATAATGCCATGAATGGTATTGTAAAGGGTGACATAATATTATAAGGGACTCATGTAATTCATGGTCATCTTAAATGCTTGGAATGTCACTTGTGGTCAATGTATGGCATGAATGGGGTATTGTTGGTATAACAATGCCGTAAATGGTATTGTTGAAAAGGAAATGACATTTTAAAGACAAACATGTAACTCATTGTTGTCGTATGCATGTGTAAAGTAGTTGGTGGTTAATGTTGGTTCCGTTGTGTACTTGTGATGTAGAATAAGAAAGGAGCGGGATTGTTGTGCTCACACATTGGATTGTGTATTTATATTTGGGAAGATAAGGTATGTAAGGTTACTCTGTCCGTTTCTTTCTGCGGCAAATAGTTTTCACATTGACATTACGCATGTTCCATCCCGAAATGTGCTAAGGTATCCCATATTCGGTTATCCATGGTCATGGTCATATATTTCCTATTCATTGATTATTGGTGAATCTCTTGTCCCGTATTCATGGTTAATGTTCCAAAAACAATAAGGTTATGTTCCCATGTTCCAATAGTAATTATACTCATGTCCCTTGTTTTATGGATTATGGTCCAATGGTTTCAATCGTGGTATGTTTCTCATAATGGGATGTTTCTCACACTGTTTACTCATATATCTCTTACCCATTGGTTAATGATCCGAAGCTTCGAGGAAAGTTGTCATAACGTCGAAATCTCTAAAGGACCTAGTTCAAGAGAATAAGAACATAAGAGAATCTATTCAATCTTGGATGGCATTTTCCAATTATGCCTTGTTCCAAAGTCCTTTAATATGATGATTATCCTTGTACCAATCTTTTATAAGTAATAGTACCAATCTCATGAGAAGTGAAGAATGAGGTAAAGTGTGTGTGTTTTCAAAAGTATCACGATCCTCAATGTATCAATCTCTCAAATGAAATAAATGAGGTTATACATGTTGTTGGTTGCAAGAATGGAGGAAGATAATAGGGGGTGGACACAATTCCAAAGTTCCAATAATACTATGACTCCAAACTCCGATGATGTATGATCCAAGTTCTAATAATGTCACGACTATCTTTGTACCAATCTCATAGGTTTCATAAGAGAGGATGTGTTAATCTCTCATACGTTGAAGCATCACTCTCATAAGACTAATACGAAGGTGAGGTGTAAGTTAATTAATTATTCCTCATAAGTGAAGATGTCAATCTCATGTAAGTGTGTGCCTCAATTAAGGTCATGAACTCTAATGTGTCACTCTTATAAGTGTGGAAAGGAAAAGATGTGCATATGGTTCCTTTATGTTTCTTTGAGTATGAATCACAAACTAAAAGGGTACAAGTTAAGAGGGAACAATCTCAATGCTATACATATACATATATATATATGATATCCCATCAAAGGTGGAGGCCCGGTACTATATATATCCCACCAAGATGGATGCCCGGTACTATATACATATATATATTAAATCCCATCAAAGGTGGATGCCCGGTACTATATCCCACCAAGATGGAGGCCCGGTACTATATACTTATTTATCATATCCCATCAAGGTGGATGCCCGGTACTATATATCCCACCAAGATGGAGGCCCGGTACTAAATATATATATACATCATATCCCACCAAAAGTGGAGGCCCGATACTAATATAAGATGATGATCCGTAAGGTGTTATGAATCACTAACTAGTTAAGTGAATAATAGTAAAGATGGTTGTAAAAGAGATGAGAATATATCCCTTGCGTGTATCTCTAAATATGGATGTTATGATAAGAATGATGACGAGGCGACTGAATGACTAAGTAATGAAATAATAGACGTAATGAACATGGTTCCACATATTCATGACTGAGGTATATCCATATTATTATTCTCTTGTGCTTCATTTCTTGGAAGTACTTATGTGCTATTCTAGTTTCATATGGCCTTACATACTCAGTACTTTTTTGTACTGACCCCTCTTGGGGGACTTACCTTACATGCTGCAGGCACAGGAGGTAGTAGATCTCCGCAGTAAGTGGCGTGATATCCGCAGATTGTTGGTGAGCTCCAGTTGCTTCGGGGCTTCCCAAGTCACATGTGTATAGTAGATTTTGGCATTTGTAAATATTGTATAGACATGGTCATGTATCTATTAGAGGCTTTGTAGACATATGTGGGGTGTCATGAAGGAAAATTCATTTTGACGAAATGGCCCTAACGGCTAAGTTGCATATATATTTCATATGTTGTCATGCCTTCCGCTATTGATATTTAATTACATAAAATAATATGATATTCATACGCAAACATACATATGAGAGTACATGAGCATGAGCAAAGATTGGTTCTCTCGGGCCTTATCGGCTTCGGGTGCCAATCACATACCGATGGGATTCGGGGCGTGACATCTCCTTATCTCATCCAACTTAGTATTATTTTATCCCTCTTTTCAAATAAGATAAATTAATTTCAGGATTATAATTTTAGAATTATAATCCCGAGATAACTTTGTTCTCGAATCAAACGACCCTGTCTAATGTTTAAACTGAACAGATAATAGTGCATAAAGGGAACAGTGCTTTTACAGTTTACTCCGTCGCTAATTGCTCAATTGATAAGAATTTAGATATTTTTTTTAATTGTAAAAATTAAGTTAGTAAGTGGATATGTGCATTTCAAAAGCTATAATGGGACCTATGGGTGTCAACGGTATGGTTTAGACTATTATTTTATAAAATTTATACTATACCGATTTTTTGATTATTTTATTTTATAGAGCCAAAATTAGACTTTTCAAAACCGTTCCATCATCTCGGTTTCTCTTCAGTATAGGTACGGCTCGATTAATTTTATTTTTTTTTAAAAAAAAAAAATATAAAAGTTAGAACACGTTACCATGTATACTTGTATGTGACTTTGACAAAAACACTCTACACATTTTTATTATTTAAAAAGTGATAAATCAAGAAAACATGAAAGAAAACAAGAATAGAAATTAATCCCATTATTTTATGGTAGTGTAAAATAATATTAAGAAAAGATAAAAAATAAAATATAATTTAGATCACACGAGCAGAAATACAAGATGAAACTCAAGAACTGAGTTTACTTAAATTAAGTATCCAATAAGAGAAATTTAAATCATAAGAGAGGAAAATTATGTAAAAACTTGTAGCTTGTTATCCAAGATCGTTGAAAGACATTGTAGCTTACTAGTTACTACTTGAGAGTTGAGATGCTAGAACTAATTTAGTTACGATCGAAGTAGTATAATAAGTTTCAATTTTAGGACTTTGAGTGTTAACTATGTTACTTCTTTTTGTTGCTACCATCATCCCGAGTCTTAGGCAAAACATTTAATATTTTATTATTTTTAAACTTAATATATAAAATATATTTTACACATGTATTATTCGGTACGGTTTGATATTTTTTAGATTAACTTTTATACAATAAAAAACCTACTAAATTTTTCAGTAAGATTATAAATTTATATAAAAATCGTCTGTTTTATTAAAAGAAACCTAAAAATCAATTCGGTACAATTTGGTTCAATAGATTCAGTCGTTTTTTCAAAAAACATTGACACCAAATTTGGAGAAGAACCCAAACAAATACTCTAGTCAGAAAATAAAAAAACCTAAAAAGCTCAATGCGATCCACAAACACAATGGTAGAACCAAAATAAAGTAGAAACCCAAAGGGTTTTTTCATCAATTTAAATGCTGGCCCTAAGCTCCTCTCTTTCTTGACTAGTTCTATACTGCCCGTTCTAAGTTCGGGTTCAAACTTAAAATATACAAATAGTAGTACGTAATTTTATCAAATAAGCATAATTTATTCACATTTTACAACTATATAATTAACTTAATATCATCTAGGTTAATCATTTTATATCAATAAGTGTTCATAATTATTAAAATGTAATGATCCTCTAGGTCATTTTCTTGATTTTCGTGTATTTTTAATGTTTCAAGTTTTCCGGCAATTAGTTTGAGTTTTAAGCCAAATTTCTTTTTTTGGAACTTTTGAAGTTGAGAACTTTGACTTCAGTCAAAACCTAGAGCAAACGGCCTCGAATGAGAATTCCAACAGTTCTGTTAGCTCCACAACATAGATTTTGGGCTAGGGGGACCTTTGGTTTGGGTCTCGAGGCTTTCAGACTCATTTTGAGCTATTGGTTAGTTTTTAGTTAAAAATGGAAGATTCGGTGTGGGACCAACTTTTCGTCGAAACGACCTCTGTTGGGAAATTAGTTGATTTTGTTGAGTCTGAAATGTCATTTTCAATAGAGTAGAATATCTCGTGTGCATTTACAGGATTCTGAACGAATCCCGAGGACCCGTTTAGAGAATTTATAACTTGGCAAAAGTTTTTGGTGCACAACACCTGGTGCAGCCAAAAATCCTTCATCGCTATCGCGATGAAGACCTTCGTGATTACAAGGGTCAAGGATTTTGGGCATCGCGATCACGAGGCTAGCTACCACAATCATGATAGGCAACCTGGTGGGGCCCCACATTGGTGACTTGGCCTAAAAATTTTGTTATCGCTACAGATCCTAGTACGAGTTATCGTTGTTAACGCCATCCTCGTATGGAGCTTTTGGACTCGAAAACTTAGGGTGAGCTCTTGACGATCATAGTTGATCTATCTCCATTTTCTCTTTGGACTAGTTTTATTTTGTATATTTAGGGATAGTATATATTGTATCTATTCAGTACACCTTATATATGTGTGGCTCTTGCACTGACTGATACCAGGTCTTGGGGGATCATTTTGTATATATTGTTCCTTTTCTTCCAATATATATATATGTATGGGTTTTAATTATTGTGTTTAGTCTTTGTATTTGGTCTTTTTACCTCGTGTATCTCTCTTCCTCTTATTGGCCGGTTACTTTTCGTTCTGGGCTATGGGTTTGGCTTACCTATGGTGGGTTATAGTAGGTGACATCATGACCTGCGATTTTGGGTCGTGATAGTTTTGTATCAGAACCTAGGTTCACCTGTATCATTGGTACAAGAGCAAAATGTCTAGTAGAGTCAGTGGATCGGTACGATAACATCTGTATCCTATCTTTGGGAGGCTAGAAGGAATTATTAGGAATATTACACCTTTTGATTCCTTATCGAGCACCTTTATTCTTATTAGTTCCTAGAAATCTCATTTGTTTCACTCTACAACAACTGAGGGCGAGGCCCCTGTACTGGCCGCTAGGGCTCCTGTTAGGGGTAGAGGTAGAGGTCGACCTCGAGGTCGAGGCTGGGCTCGAGCTTCCTCACTAGCTCGAGATAGGCCAGAGAGCAGTCACCAGAGCTAGTAATTGAGCCAGAACTAGTTATTGCTCGACAACTAACACTAGCAGATCTACCACCTCAGCAACCGGTAGGTCAACGGCCAGCTCAGACTCCACCTAGTTTTGTGGCTACACCAGTATTACAGGATGCTCTGGCTCCATTTTTGAGTATTATTGGAGTTATCCCGCAGACATCAGCTCAGGGTGTTCAGTATATAGGAGTGTAGCCTGCTATTGTGGCTCCCCATGTCGAGGTGCTACTAGTGTCGTTGTTTGCTCAACTAATGGCAACCTGACCAACCATAACTACAGAAGAGCAGAAGATGCTGGGTCGGTTTATTAGATTAGTTCCTCAGAGGTTTTTAGGTGCTCTAAGGGGAGGATGAGCACGAGTTCCTTATTAGTTTCCAGGAGAGGTTGCATAACCTTGGTTTTGTAGATTCTCATGGAGTGGATTATACCACATTTCATCTAGATGGACCAGCGAGATAGTGGTGGAGGCCGTATGTTGAGTGCAGACCCAGTTGGGTCCCCTCCTATGACTTGGGCACAATTCTTCTTATGAAGTATGTGCCTCGCATCATGCAGGAGCAATTGAGAGATGAGTTTTACAAACTTACAACAGGGTTCTATGATAGTGTTGGAGTATGAGGCTAGATTCCATGAGTTGTCTAGACATGCTACTATGATTCTTCCTACCAAGCACTAGAGGGTGCGCCACTTTATCCGAGGCTTTAGACTACATCTTTGCCTAGATACAAAACAGATGGTATTTTCGAGTCGCTCGTTCTTAGAGGTTTTTTATCATTCTCGTAATATAGATGGAATAGATCACGAGGCCCACAAGGGAACCAATCAAAGGTCTTGCCACTAAGGTATTTTCATTAGTTCCCAATTCATAGGTAGGGGTTTCTCTGGAAGAGGTCAGCAACAACAGTATATTTATCCTAGTAGGCTTGTGGAGGCTGTACTTCAGCTTTTTAGTGGTAGCCATCTTGGGTATAATGGTCAAAGGTCCGGTCAGTCTTTATGGGGTTTTTATTCTGGGTCTTCAGGCTGTGGTGGCCATTTTGGGTCAGCAGGTTCATCTTGTCAAGGTAGGATACCCGGGATTGTTATGATTGTGGAGAGGTTGGTCACTTTACTAAAGAGTGTCCCTGGAGTGAGATGATTGATCCTTCATCTCAAACAGTTTAGCCTCTCAGGGTAGTGGTGCCACCGGCTAGAGATGGTGCTCAAGGTAGTAGGGGTGCTCACGGAGGTGCTTAGTCAGGCATGATAGGCGGTCATTTGGGTATTAGTCCAATGGTAGGCCCGAGGCGGAGGCATTAGATGTCATGATCACAGGTATGATTTCAATTTGTCATCAACCATCCTCTGTTTTATTTGATCCAAATTCCACCTAGTCATATGTATCTACATACTTTACTTCTCAAGTGGGGTTGTCTAGTGAGCCTTTGTCTGTGCCTCTGCGCATAGCTACTCCCTTAGGTGATTTTTTAGTAGTGGATCGGGTTTATAGATCTTGTGTGGTGACTATTCGGAGTATGGCACTTGGGCAGACCTTGTTGTTCTTGATATGGTAGATTTCGATACTATTCTGGGCATGGAATGGTTAGCCACTCATCATGTGGTCTTGGATTGCTTTGCCAATATCGATACCTTAGACATGCCTTGCATATCCCCAGTTGTGTGGTAGGGTTCAGATAGTCGCGAACTGACAGGGATTATCTCTTATATTCAGGCTAGAAGGTTAGTATCGAAGGGGTGTTTGGCCTATCTTGCTTATGTCTGTGATACTAGTGCCAACGCTCCTTCACTTGATTCGGCTCTTGTGGTTTGTGAGTTTTCTGATGTCTTTCCTACCGACTTGTCTGGCCTTCTGTCTGAGCATGATATTGACTTTGCTATTGATGTCAAACTAGTCACCCGACCCATTTCTATTTCACCTTATCATATGGCTCCTGTTGAGTTGAAGGAGCTTAATGTTCAGCTTCAGGATCTTCTGGGTAAGGGTTTTATTAGGCTGAGTGTTTCTCCTTGGGGTTCTCTTATCCTATTTGTGAAGAAGAAGGACGACACCATGCGAATTTGTATCGATTACTGGTGGTTGAGTAAGGTGACTAAAAAGAACAAGTATCCGATGCCGCATATTAATGATCTATTTAATCAGCTTCAGGGTGCAGCCAGGTTTTCTAAGATTGGATTGAGATCTGGCTACTATCTGTTAAGGATTAGGGCGGCAGACATCCCTAAGACAACCTTTAAGACTTGCTATGGCCACTATGAGTTCTTAGTTATGTCTTTTGGGTTAACCAATGCCCCAACAATGTTCATGGACTTGATGAACTGCTTGTTCAAGACTTATTTGGACTCCTTTGTGATAGTATTTATTGATGACAACCTTATTTACTTTAGGAGTAGGGAGGAGTACGAGCAACATTTAAGGATTGTGCTCCATACTTCGAGAGATCAGCGGCTTTATGCCAAATTCTCAAAGTGTGAGTTCTAGCTTGAGTCTGTAGCATTCTTGGGGCACATGGTGTCCAAAGATGGGATTATGATAGAGCCGATGAAGACTGAGGAAATTTTTTATTAGGCTAGGACTACGTCTCGTACCGAGGTTCGTAGTTTTATTGGATTAGCAGGTTACTACAGACGGTTCATCGAGGGGGTTTCTTCTATGGCAGTGCGATTGACCAGATTAACTAGGAAGGATATCTCATTCCAGTAGTCCAACGAGTGTGAGGTAAGCTTTCTGAAGCTTAATTCTTTACTCACTTCATCTTTGATTTTGACTCTTCCAATTGAGGGCCAGGGATTTACAGTGTATTATGATGCTTTCGATTTTGATTTAGGTTGTGTTCTGATGTAGCAGGGCTGAGTGATAGTGTATGCTTCTAAACAGCTGAAGGTGTATGAGTGCAACTACCCCACCCATGACTTGGAGTTGGTGGAATTAGTTTTCTGTCACACCCCTAATTCCAACGAGGCGTGATTGGCACCCGAAGCCGATAAGGCCCGAGAGAACCAATCTTTACTCATACCCACTCATATGCATACCATAAGTTTCATCACCACCTCATAGAGACATAAAAAGAATGCTAAATACGAATATCATGGAACATTATACATACATTAAAGAAACTTGGACGTTGGGGCCATAAAGTCAAAAGGACATACATCTCTTTCTTCCGCCATCATACATATACCCACATATGTCTACAAAAGCCTCTAGTCGAAATACATAATTATGACAACTTAGAGTCGAGACAACACCCCGCTCTATACTCATAGACAACACCAAAATAAATGTACATAGGAACTCAGGAAGCCCCGAACCAACTGGAGCTCACCAAAAGTCCTCAAAGGTCCGCAACCTACAGTGGAGGTCTACTAGTACCTGCACCTGCAGCACGTAAGGTAAATTCCCCAATAGGGGTCAGTACGAAGAATGTACTGAGTATGTAAGGCCATATGAAACTGTCATAAATATGTCAATAGAATCCAAATGGAAGAAGATAGTCAATACGAATAACCCCTCGATTGGCATATGTGGAACCATGTAGCTTACGTAAATTAAGTTCTTCTCTTTATTGTTTATTCCTCATCACTCATAACATCTCGTACCCGGGCCCCAACTGATCAACGGGTCTTAACATAACATAACGTTATGTTGGGATCGGCTCGAGCTAGGACTTTGCCCCTAGAGCTACCACCCGTAAATCAATATACATTGGGATCGGCTCGAGCTAGGCTTATGCCTCTAGAGCTGCCACCCATACCAACATATCAGGTTCGGCTCGAGCTAGGTTATTACCCCTAGAGCTGCCCCCTGTCAGGATCGGTCTAAGCTAGGCTTATGCCTCTAGGACTGCCCCCTGATCCAATAATATCGGGATTGGCTTGAGCTAGGAATTTCGCCCCCAAAGCTGCCACCCATACTCATTCATTACCACATATATGCATTACTTCTTTTCTTACTTTTGAGAGATTGATAGATTCGTTTGTGAAAGATGGATACATTAAGGATCATGACATTATTGAAAACACACATATATATGCATTACTTCACTTCTTCATCTCATGAGATTGATACTTGGTGGTTAAACATTATTAGAAACAAAGCCTTCGTGGAAACATAACTCTATTGGAACCATTGGAACAACAATCTATGAACAAGAGACATGAGTATAATCACTATTGGAACATTGGAACATTGGAACATAACCATGTTGAGCTTTTGGAACTGAATAGGAGACATGTGATTCATAATTGATCAATGAATAGGAAACTTGTGATAATAACCATGGATAACCGGGACTAGCATACCTTAACACATTTCGGAAGAGGACAAGGGTAACGTCAATGTGAAATCTATATGCTGCAGAAATATACAAACAAAGTAACCTTACATACCTTCACTTCCAAGTATGAGTACACGAGTCTATATATGAACACAACAGTCCAGCTCCTTCCTTATGTCTTACTCTACAATACCAGTACATAACAAAGTTCATGTTAACAACCAACTTCCTTACAAACGTATAAATGTCACAATGAGTTACGTGACTGCTACATAGCATCATTTCGTCCTTAACAGTACATTCCATTGAATTATCATACCAACAACACCATAACATGCCACACATTGGCCAAAATATCGCACATCAATAGCATTTCACATCACACTTACCCTTATGCTTTCTCATTAGCATTCCGTCACAATTTCTCCTATAAACTTGCCTCATAATAACATATGAACAACAATCCATACTTAATACAGTCCAACATGCCTCTATACTACCTTTTAAAATCATTAAAACGACATCACAAGTTGATAATTACATCCAAAAAGGGTATAGGGGCCTTCGGGGATCAACTAGAGACGAAAACACACAAAACCAATTCTGGGACTGACCTACTCTGCCACCTGCACCCGCAGGTGGCTGAGGTATGCACTCTGGTGACCTTTGGCAGCAGCCAGAGGCACCTGCGTTGGCATCTGCGCCCGCAGGTGCCCTCGTTTGCGGGGGCGGATGCCCGATTTGGTCCGAAATGGTCTTTTTTGGGTCTTTTCATGCAATGAATGGTCCATGATCATAAATAAACTTATTTTAACATGTTTTTGATCATATTATATGCCAACAATCAGCCATGTTCTCACAAAACACATACACATCACCAAAACCTCTCTTTCTTTTCAATCCGTCACCAAATCCATAACCAAATTTACAACAACAATTCCAAACATTATACACAAGGATAAAACAAGGCAAGACTATAATCACATCTCACATGTAAATATTGAATCCATCAAGTTCACTTCCTTCAAGACCACAAGTCTATGTTCAAGTTTACAAGGCAAAACCATCCTCCGATTTAGCAAACACAAATTGTTTCACACATAGTGAACTTCTCACACTTCACCAACATAACCAACATGATATAAACCATATTCCATGCATAAAATATATTAAACCATAATAATATACACTTACCAAGTCTTTCAAGATGATGATCTTGGTCCAAATGAGTGACTTAGGGTTTGTGTGAGACAAGGAAAAGTTAGAGAAATTTTTTAGAAAGGTATGGGAGTCCAAAATGAATAAAATCTGATTTTCCCTCATATATATAGTCCCCTAATGGTCCTTGATTTACCAAACACTTGGTCCAATCCTAATCTAACAACTTGGTCTTGCAAAGATGGGTCAAGAATGAGTCATTATGCCCCTTTTGGGCCATGGCTTCATGCTAATTTCTGGGCCTCATTTAGCTCATTAACAAATTGTTAATTGAGCCCACCAATTTAATAAATAATTCCTCATATATACATATATATCCCTCAAGTCCCTCTTATCCATATCTTGGCATTAAATGCATGGTTGATTAGTCAAATGGAAGATTGGATCATGTTTTGCCCCATTGGGCCAAGTCTTTCTTATGATCGTTGGGCCTCATTTGGCCTAATGGCTCAAGACTCATATAAGCCTCAACAATTAATTGCATAATTCTTCAAATCTCTCATGTTTAACTAATTCCATAAGTGTACACATAGTCGTATAGGTTTGATAACATACGGGTGTTCCACCTCCTACAAAGGTCTAATCCCATGTACTAGGCCCAATATCAATTATCTCATCCATATTATTACAAAATACAAACTTTTGACTCTCGTCACTTAAGTAACCATTGTTCAACGTCGTCATGTAGGGTTTCGTAGATACGGGGTGTTACATTTTCCCGCTTAAGAGATGGAGGCATTAGTTTTACGGTGTTCATTATGATGTATTCACCGATCATCGTAGCCTTCACTACATTGTTAGCTAGAAGGTCTTTAATTCGAGGTAACATAGGTGGCTAGAGTTGCTGAAGGACTATAATATTTCCATTCTGTACCATTCGGTAAGGCAAGCATGGTAGCGGATGCCTTGAGTCGGAAGGCGGTGAGTATGGGGAATTTGGTATTTTTTACAACTTCGGAGCGACCATTGGCCTTGGACATTCAGTCCTTAGCCAATAGTTGGTTCGACATGATATTTCTGACCCTATGGGGATTCTTTCTAGTGTTGAGGCTTAGTCTAAATTGCTGGAGTAGATTTGGGAGAGGCAGTTTAAGGATAGTCGATTATGTAGGTTTCGAGATCAGGTGTTGAGGGAAGATGGCCGGAAGGTTGCCTTGGATTTAGAGGGTTTTTTGAGACTCGAGGGCCGTATTTGTGTTTCGAGGGTTGATGATTTGATTCAGTTGATATTGTAAGAGGCTCATTATTTCAGATATTCCATTCATCTAGGGGCAATTAACATGTGTAGAGACTTGAGACAACATTACTGGTGGTGTGGAATGAAGAGGGATATAGCGAACTTCGTATCTTAGTTCTTGAATTATCAGTAGGTGAAGTCCTAGCACTTGAGACCTGGTGGTTTGATTCAGAGGCTACCCATTCCAGAGAGGAAATGGGAGTGGGTTACTATGGACTTTGACATTGGTTTACCGCACACTTTTTGGGGTTTTGATAGCATTTGTGTCATCGTTGATTGATTGACCAAATATTCTCACTTTTTATCGGTTCAGATGTCCTACAGTTTAGAGCGGTTGATCCAAATTTATGTTTGATAGATAGTTCGTCTTCATGGGGTGTCGGTGTCTATTATTTCTGATAGAGGTACCTATTTTACCTCTAACTTTTGGAGATATTTTAAGGAGGAATTGGGTATCCGGGTCGATCTTGGCATAACTTTTCATCCCCAAATTAATGGTCTATTTGAGCGGATCATTCGGGTTTTGGAGAACATGCTCCAGGCATGTGTTATGGATTTCGGAGGTTAGTGGGACCAGTTTCAGGTCATGGTGGAGTTTGCGTATAATAACAATTACCATTTGAGTATCCAGATGTCTCCATTTGAGGCATTGTATGGTTGATAGTGTAGATCTCTAGTCAGGTGGTTTGATGCCTTTGAGGTTAGGTTGCGGGGTACTGATCTGTTACATGATTCGTTGGATGGAGTTCAAGTGATTTAGGATAGGCTACGAGCAGCTCAGAGTAGCAGAAGAGTTATGCTGACCGTAGGCTTCGAGTATTTGAGTTTGGAGTTGGTGATTGATTGTTCCTTTGAGTGTCTCCCGTAAAGGGCGTGATAAGGTTCGAAAAGAGAAGCTAGCTCGGCCTTAGGTATATCGGTCCATTCAAGATTCTACAGTGAGTTGGGGGATATGGCCTATGAGTTAGCTTTGCCTCCAATATTTTCTAGTATTAATCCTGCCTTTCATGTATCGATGCTTTGGTGTTATATTCCAGATGATTCTCACATGTTCTAGTGGGATTCGGTCCAGTTAGATAATCATTTCACTTTTAAAGAGGAGACGATTGCTATTCTATCTAGGGATGTCAGACGACTAAGGTCTAGAGAGATTCTGATAGTTAAGGTTCAGTGAAGACATCATCCCGTCAAGAAGGCTACCTAGGATACCAAGCAGGATATGCAGGCCCAGTATCCTGGCTTATTCAAGCCTTTAGGTACATCTTGACTCTTAATTTTTGAGGATGAAATTCCTTTTAGTAGTGGATGTTGTAATGACCCTCTAGGTTATTTTCTTGATTTTTTCATTATTTTGAGTTTTTCTATAACTGCCCCAGGTCATTTATGGCCTACGGGGACAAGCGGTTCAGTTCTCAAGTAGTTTGTTTGAGTTTTAAGACAATTTCCCTGTTTTGGAGCCTTTGAAGTTAAGAACTTTGACTTTTATCAAAACTTATAGCAAACACCTCGGATAAGAATTTTGATAATTCCGTTAGCTCCGAAACATGGATTTTGGGCTACGGGGAGCTTTGGTTTGAGTCCTGAGGCTTCCGGACTCATTTTGGACTATTGGTTAGTTTTTAGTTAAAAATAAAAGATTGGGTGTGGGACCCACTTTTATTGAAACGACCGATGTTGGGAATCCCATCTATTCCGTTGAGTCTAAAATTCTATTTTTGATAGGGTAGCATATCTCATTTGTGTTCACGGGGTTCTAAATAGATCTCGAGGATCCGTTCGGAGAATTTCCAGCTTGGTAAAAGTTGATAGTGCACAACACCTGGTGCAGCCAAAAATCCTTCATTGCTATTGCAATGAAGGCCTTTGTGATTACGAGAGTCAAGGATTTTGGGTATTGCTATTGCGCGGCTAGCTGTCATGATCGTGATGAGCAACTTGGTAAGGTCCCGCGTTCACGACCAGGGGGTCTCGCAATCGCGATGAGTAACCCTATGGCAGTACATATAGTCCTTTTTCACAATTTTGAACCATTTCTAAGTGTTTATCTTCCATTGTTGAATCCTTGAGCTTGGGAATTGTGGAGAGATAAATTATTTGAGCTTGGGTTTGTTGCCTTTACTTCTTTAGATTATTTTCCCATAATTTCCTCATCAAATTCATCCCGATTTCCGTTGAAATTCTAGCTTTAAGTTCTTATTTTTCCTCTAACTTTGAGAGATTGTTTAGGGATCGATTTTTGGTCTGTTCATGCTCTATTTTTGAACATGGGATCCTTGTCCCATGAGGGATACAAATGCGGGTTTAATTTCCAAATTCTATAAGTGGGCCCCACAGTTGATTTTTAACCTGATTTTGGCTTGGAGTGTTAATTTGCAATATGGGTATCGTTCTTCCCATCTTAATGAGTAGCTTCTTATTTTCATAGCCTGGCAGTAGTCAAAAGCTTCTCGAAAGGGAAAAGCTCCAATTTAGTATTCGTTAGCGCATCGTTCGACATCCGGGTAAGTTATGACTTACCTACTCTTAGACTTGACCCGTTTAAGGTATATGTATGATGATTTACTTATTGTTGGTGGGACTTTGAGGTTTGGATACACCTTACTTAGGTATTTATGACTTTAATCACTTGCTTAGTGGCCATAGAGTAGAATTATGTTGTTAATCCTTAGTTTAGGTAGTCATTTCTCTCCTTGGGCTTAGTCTAGCATGCTTGGAAGCTTTAGGGATTATCATTGGATGCCTTAGTTTAGGTTTGGGTAGTTTCTTGCCTTAGGTTGGGTTCCTCGAGGATTTGTAGTTATAATATCATTTCCGTAAGATAGTTTACTCTAAGATAATGTCCTTTCTATAGTGAGATAGTCCTGGTTTACTTTAGTCCTGGTTGGTGGGCTATGTATTGACTGACCGATTAACTTTATTCACTTGATTGTGCTTATTGTTGATTGCATATTCATGGTATATTGGTGACTTGGCATAAAAATGTTGTTTTTGTTTAAAATGAGACTTGAGGAACATCTTATTAGCTTCTGAGTTTTTAAAAGGTAAAATGGACTAATTTTATTCTCGTTCGAGTCTGAGCACATGACACTATTGATTACTATTTGGAAGTCTCGGTTCGATTCTGGGCAAGGTATACAAATATCGCGAGTCCCCCATGGGTCCTACCCTTACGAGCCATAGATGCTGGAGAGGAGTATACGATATTGTTGGACATGGCATTCATTTTATATTACATTTCATGGCATCCATTCACACTTATCTATTCTTATGCGTTGCTTGTAGTTTGTATTGTTTGTTGTTTGTATCCATCGTGCTTATGGGGGCCGATTGGGTTATATTAATTGTTGTTTGTGCCTTCGGGGCTTATGGGGCCCAGTTAGGTTGTAGTTAGATTATTACTATTATACTTTCGAGGTAGTTTACTTATATTTCCCTTATCTGTCTGGATTTGACATATTATTCTCTTTCTAGCCCTTCTTTACCTAACTTTAGTTATATTTGCATTTTATTGTACTTATATCTTATTGACAATCAGCCTATGATGACTACTAAGTCCCACGTATTTTGGTACTCATACTGCACTTCTGCATCTTTTTTCCTGATGCAGATTCTAGTACGAGTTATCGCTACTAACGACATCCTTATGCGAAGCTTTGGGACCCTACTACAAGAAAAATGACTTTTAGCGAAAGGAAATCTAGTCGTTAAAAGTCAATAGAAATCGGAAAAAATTTGGTCGTTACCGGTCGTTAAAAGCTCCGTCGTTAATAGTTAACGACCGGATTCGCAATCCTGTCGTTAAAGATCCTTTAGCAACGATAAAAATCCAGTCGTTATATTTCATTTTAGCGACGAATTTTCCCTTTGCTAATTGTCAATTTTCCCTTTGCTAATCCCATTTAACTATTTGGAAATCCTAACATTAAAGATCCAAACGTTTGATATCAAAACCAAATGCTAACTCAACTTGTAAAATTTATTCAGTCATTCACATATAATATATAAAAAGATATGCAAAATAGTCAATTCTATATAAATTTGATTGTTAATTATAAATGAAATGAAGCTTCCCAATTCTGTTAGCTTCTAACTCTATTGTCGATTACCCAAATTGAACTTCAAACAACCCCCTAACAAGAACAAGCAAAATGAACATGAACTTTCCAGTAGCTAGCCACTAACTTCAGTTTCCTCCATCGTAACAACAAGTGACAAACAAGGTACACCCAACCACTGCATCTTTCACACTTTGCCCATCTGTGAAAACAAGAACAAATGCTATCAGCAATGAGAGTAAATAATAGTAAAAGCATAGTACTAGTAAAAACAATGATAAAAGAACATACTGGCGACTCATACACAAAAAGAAATGATAAAAGTACTGAACTTCTAATATAGACACGTTGGCCAAAGCTATGTATTAGAGAAACACTTGATAGAAAACATTAAGCTATGTATTAGAGAAACACTTGCTAGAAAACATTCTTAATAATTATAAGCATATCAGACCTTCAAAATAATGGGAATATGAGGCGAAGAGCTCAAGCCAGTGAAAATAATCAACAAGTTACAATTTTAATCTCGATTTATCATGAACCTCTTTATTAGTTTCGACTCCTACACACAATCCAACACAATAGTATCATTTAATTGTCACTTAAGAGAGCAATTGCCTTTAATTTAAATAGATGAGCAAAGAAAGTGTCAAGCAAAATATAACGTGAAGAGTTCAAGCAAGTGAAAATAGGAAAAATCTCAAAATTCCAGTCACTGAACTTCCTTTTTCCTAGTTAAGTTGAAGGTAAATAGTAAGTGAGCAAGGAATATGAATTCATACAAAAGAACAATCTAAGACATAAGAGAGTTCTATCATATGGTTAGTGATTCTTAGTATGCATATATAGAGAAACAATATTATCAGAAGCAGGCACCTGAAGGTGAAGTTTAGTCAAAGTGAAAAGAGATATCACTTAATGGTTATACCTTGGTCAATACCGAGAAGAGACACTTTTGCACTCTCACCAGAATGACTATACTGCAGATTATCCTTCAAAGAAATATTTGACTCTATACTTGTCCTTAAGGGAAAACTCATGTTCAGGTATCCAGAAAGGACACAGAAATCAACTTCACACATCACATACAACTTGAAAATGAGAAGCCTTCCTAATCTTTGTCCACTAGACGAGCTCCATGTATCCATCTTCTTGTTTCTACGACAAAAAGTATCAGATAAATTGCTTTCCACTGATAAACTGATAGATTCATCATGTCTTTCACTCTGGATTCCATCATCATTAGAGGATACTATACAGACTTTTGTAAAGATGGTATTAAACTAGATTAGGCATCAGTGAACTAAATTAGGCGTTAAACTCGTTTTGGAAACATTCAATTGTGGATTCTTGATTCATAATAATAAAGCATGCAGCAGTACAAAATGGTTGAAATGACTGAAACTAGTATTTAGTGTCAGTCGAGTTAAAGATATACAACATTAGGACCTAAACCTGTCCAAATTTAGCTAAGGCCAAAGCCAGGTTACTCACAAGTGACTATTCCAGTCTTCTATATTTTCCAAGCAATGAATTGAAACTTATATTTTTTTTTAAAAAAAGACACCTGAAAGAAATGATAATGAGGCATGACATTCAAGTAAGAGAACCAAAAATAAATCAGCAGACATACAACATTCTTTTAACACACTTTGTCAGGAAAACTTAAAATGATTATCTATATATATTGTACATATCTAGTACAACTTATGTTATAGAGACTCTTGTACTGACTATACTAGGTCTTTGGGGAATCCTTTTTTAATTTAATATGTTGTTCTTTCCCCTCTCTATTTGTATGCATGTTCCGTCTATTTTATTTTTTAGTCACTTTATTTAGTGTTGTTACCCTGATCTTCTCTCTTCCACTCATTAGCCCGTTACTTTTTGTTTCGAGCTATGGATTTGGCTAACCTACTGGCGGGTTATAGTAGGTGCCATCATGACCTAAGTTTTTGAGTTGTAACAATGCAATGTTCATGTAAGCCGTAATCATAAATAACTATTTCAAAAATATGATCAGGAAAATTCACATAAATAAAGTGGGAATTAAAAGTGGGTTTGTAACCCTAGATTATAAACTTGAATTAGTGAAATTGATTTGGACATGGGGATGAAAGGAAACCCTAATTGAAGTTCTACATACTTGAACAAGAAGAGGTCTTAGAGAGTATCTTGAACTTGGGAGATTTAGAGCTTTGGGATTTGAGAAACCCTTTTATGTATTCTTGAGTTTAGGGAGAAGGGGAAAGGAATTGGGAGAGACAATCAATTTTTTTTTTGAGAAATAACCCTTATTAGGTGTTTAAAGATGCGGGGAGGGGCCTTGGGTAAGGAAAAGACTAAACTACTTCTCAAATAACTATTTAAAAGTGCAAGAAAATCTTGTTGGATGGGTCACACCATGGTCCGAAAAGTGTAGGCTAGGTTTAACAGTTTGTGGGATGATTAGTAGTTTCGAGATAGAGAATTTGGAGTTTCTGGATTGATCCCACAGCTGGTCTCATGGTTCATCTACCATCCCACGGATCATGGTCCAAATCATCAACTTGAGGGGTGTTTTTGGAGCTTACTGGTTCATTTCCATAGTTGGTCCCAAGTATCGTGGTCCTTTCCACGGTTCGTGGACTAATTTTTTGATTTCTGGTAGATTGACAGTCTCTGTTAAAATAATCATAACTTTGTACTCTAGAATTGGATTAACAAATGGTTTATAGTGTTGGAAAGAAGACTCAAAGACCTTTAATTTTATAGGTGTTGTGTCTCGTAAATCTTCATATTCTAGGAGTAATGCTCTATTGAAGTGAACCCTGATAGAATCATATAGGAAAACTCAATCGGTAAAGAAGCTTTCAACTCAACTTTGAGTTAGAGGTTCTTTATAACCTTAATTAATATCCAATGATTTTCCCAAACTATGGAATTGATCTTAACACCTATGTACCATTTGAAATCATCAGATTCGGGTCTATATGCATTTAAAGAATGGCTAGGATCATAGTTCAGAAACTCAGGGTGTTACATTATGAATTAAGCTATAACCCTGGAATATCTCCTCCCTATTGATTACAATACCTTTAATTATTCTGTTGCTTTTATTATTAGTCATAGAATTACAAAATCAAACAACTTATTTGGTTACTTACACACTTGCTTGAAATCATAGTATAAATTATAGTAGACATATTGTTAAGTCATAAGTCCCTGTGGATTCGACATTCGGCTTGAAAAAGTCACTAATTTACTTGTACGACCGCGTACACTTACGTGCGCGTTTGGGTACTTGAAATACGGACTATATAAGAAAAATGGGGAGGGAATGAGAAGAAAGCCTATTTGCAGGCAACAAGGAAAAGGAATGGATGCTACGAATGCTCTTTTTCCCCTAATTCATTTTGTTTGAGAAGCTGTGATCGGAACTTCTTTAGCTTTGAACGACTCCGATCCTTTTGAATCTGTTAAATGGCTAGTCGAAGGTAAAGGAAATGAAAAAAAAAGTAACCAGGAACGAGAATATCAAAGTCGGCACATGGAATGGTAAAATGGACAAGGATTGTCAGTTTAAAAGGTTCGATAGAATATTTTGGAATCAAGAATTCATGGTTATGTTTCCATCTGGTGAAGTTGATAGAATATTTTGGAATCAAGAATTCATGGTTATGTTTCCATCTGGTGAAGTACATTATCTGATCAGATATTGATCTAATCATCCTCTATTACATTTTTTTATGATTCTCATGAAGATCCAATGATCAAACTTTTCCAATTCCTTAAATTTTGGACTAAGCATCGTAAGTTCAACGAATTGGTAAAGGAACACTAGAAGATGAAATATGATGCTATCTATCCCTTTCATTGAGTTCCATGCTAAATTGAAAAGAGTTAAAATAACTCTTGGAAGTTGGAGTAAGGATACTTATGGAAGCATATTCCAAAATATCTCTACTATTGAAAATTTGATAGTGGTCAAGGAACTTCAGCTGGAATAAACCCAACAGGATAAAACAGAGAAGCTTTATTGTCAAGACCCGAAGTCAGACCATAGTGGTACCTACTATATTCCCACCTGTAGGTAAGACAAGCCCCCAAGCAATTCTCAAAAATAATCAGCAAGCAAATAATAAGGGAAAATAAAAATAGGAATAATGGCCCACTATGTATAGATACATACATAACAAGTACAAAATCTACAAATACGGGCCAAATAGTGACAAAGAAAGACAAAACACATAAGATATCCATCCCCAGATATGGTGTCACTGATGCAAGTGCTACTAAGTACTGGGATAAGCACTATACTAATATAGGTATGTACATGATGCAAAAAAATACAGATAGCTAGATACAGGAAGGAACTGGGCAATCATCCGAACTGCAAGTGCTCACCACAACTCCAATTAGACGACTCCCAAAAGAGCATAATTAGCGGCGACCACTCAAGCCAGGATCTATATCAAAAAATGATGCAGAAGTATAGCATGGATACTAAAACACGGGGTACTCAGTTGGCATCATAGTTTGACTGAGCTCAGAATATAATATAAAGTATAAATAACAAGTTAAATGGGATGATATTTAGAAAAACTGATCTAACAGTCTAAGCATAACAGAGATAGAAATAGAAATAGAGATAATAATATAAAGAGAATGTTTATATAAGATTAGCTGGTGCAGTGAAATAGGTGATGATGCAATACAATGCGTGGCTAATACAGAAACATAATACTCACTCGGCAATCCCTCGAGCTCATCTCATATGCTGGAGACAAAGAAAACCCAAAACATATACCTCGAGTTTCCTAGAATCGTGCCTCAAGCTCAACTATTGAAAATAAACTAGGAAATATGTGGAAGCGTCCCTCAGTCCAAAGTTTAATGGTGATATAATGTTTCAACCAGAAATCCATGAAAATGATCTGAGTTCCTCAAAAATACAAATTCCATGGTAAAAAAGTACAATTTCCACTTAAGGATCAAAAACCAGTAGTAAGGGTGGTATGATTCCCCTTGTTTTCTTAAACTAAAATAAGTTGTTTCCTTTGAATCATACCCCATATCTATGCGTATGTATAAATGAATAAATGCGTGCCAACTCAAGTGTGTATATATATATATATATATATATATATATACATATATATATATATATATATATATATATATATGTATGAATAACTACACACCAAATCAGGGTAAACCACCCTCCACATTGAAGTAGCACTAACCTAGATCCATCCAATGCGATTCCACAGCCTCGAGCCCACACTACCATAATATGACAAGGAAATACAAAAATGAAACAATAAAAAAGCAACCTAATTAAATAAGGTCCATTCTACCATGGAATACTACCTAAACCTATACTAAGGGTTCCTTACATAGTCCTAATACTAAAACAAGCATTCTAATCTAAGGTTCAAGCAACTGTTCTATTTTAAGGTCCCCAAAACAGGCCAATACACTGAGAAATATGAAATAAACCTAAACCTACCCCACCAAACCCCTATCCAACATGCAATAAATTATATCCTCTAACTTAGCAAAGTTTAAGAAGAGGGAAGCCATAACATACCTCAAGGTCGACCGATAAATCAAACTGTCACAACACAATTTTTCCCTTCCAAAGAGCCTCTTAATAATGCTACGTTATCAAATTCACCTTCCACACATTAATACAAGACTAAAAACACCAATAAATAAAATTTTGGGCAAAAAATAGGGTCATAAATCAACCCTCAGTACCCATCGATGAAACCAAAATTAGATTTCACAATTACCTTAGCCATAAAGTAAGGAACTCATGTATGAAATTTAGGCAAAATGACGTTTGTTTTGAGGCGCAAATTAGTTTGGACAATCCCAAAAATCCTATAATTAAATTTGATTTCGAACCAAAGTAAGGACATATTCCAGTGTGAAACAATGGGAAATTAACCACAAGAGGTCTACGGGACTTACCCCAACAATTGTGATGAAACCCCCCTCAAATATACTCCTCCAAGCTCAGGTAAAGTCTCTAAAACTGAGAAAAAGAATTAAACTTCAAAGTGAGAAATATATACTACTCGAGGGAGGGAGGGGGGTCGGTCTCCTTTGTAATAGTGAGACCCCAGTCGCGATCGTAGGACTGCACCCAATTGACCCATTATAATTGTGAGGGCCTCTTCACGAATTTAGAGCTGTTGATGATTATATCGATTGATCATAGAAGAAAAATTATTATTCATTCCAATTAAGCTTTCTTCTTATTAATCTAGAAGTTCTTCACTAATAGAAGGAAATGATTCAGTTCTAGAGCTAAAATTCATAGTTCTCGAATAAGCAATTAGAAAGATTCTGGAGCATCTTTGGGATTAGGTTTTTTCCCCTAGAGATCATAGTACCAAGGTCCTTCATCATGAATGAAATGCGAAGTTCACATTCTTAGACATTCACAAATACGAAGAAGTAAACTGTTGTGCACCGAAAAAACTAAACTTTTTAAAGCTAAACTAACTCTAATGGATTCTCGAGATTATTTGAGACCCCATGAATGCAACTACATATGAAATCCTATAAGAAATGACATTTCAAACTCAACAAAATCGACAAAATGACCAATGGAGGCTATTTTGATGAAATATTGATCGAAGTCAATACTTTTATAGTTTTCACTGAAATCCACCCTAGCGTTCAAAATGAGTCTAAAAGCCTCGGGACCCAAACTAAAGGTACGCTAGCCTAAAAATCATGTTCCGGAGCTACCAGAAATGTCAAAATTTCCATATATGGTCATTTACTAAGAATGTTGACTAAAATCAATTGTCACGCCTCAAATCCCCTTGGGGCGGATAGGCACCCGTAGCCGTAAGAGCCCGAGAGAACCAACCTATGATCATATACTTCTTATGCATGTAAACAAATGTTTTGCAGTGTATGGACATGATGTATCGATAAAGTGAACCAAGTAGGTAAATACAAAATAGATCTACAGGACTTAGACGTTGGGGCCACAACTTCTAAGAGACAAGACACTACCATGCTTAACTTTACAATGTCTACAAAGCCTCTAAAACATACATAAACTTAGTTAAGGTTAGGACAGGTCCCCACCTTACACATAACTACTACACAATACCAAAAATATATACAACAGACTCGAAAAGCCCCGAATTAACCTGGAGCTCACCAATAGCTTTTAGATGTCCTGTACTCCTACTGGAGAGATCTATTAGCTCCTGTTCCTGTAGCATGAAAGGTAGGTCCCCCAAGAGGGACGTTAGTACGAAAGAATGTACTGAGTATATAAGGCTAAAAGCAATTGTACATAATCCAAAAGTTTAAGTGACATCAAGTACAAGTGTATAGATAATGTTAATAAGCCACCTTAGCTAGTATCTGGGAAACCACGTACATTACATTCTTTACTTTTCTTTTTCCTTCTTTCCTAAATAATCTTTAATAAGCCATGTAGTACAAATGACCAACTGATTAGTGGTATACAAATCGGGATCGACCCATGCTAGGCTTACGCCCCTGAGCTGCCACCCACACAAATCAATCGAGATCAGTCCATACTAGGCTTTCGTCCCTGAGCTTCCACCCGCACATAACCAACCTTAAATTGCTTACTTTATTTAGTCTTTGAGATTGTTATATTGGTGGTTATAACATTATGGAATTTTTGGAATAATAGTGCTCGAGTAAAAAAGAACACGTGAATAAACATTTGATGTAATTGCCATAAAGTAAAGAATACTTGTACACAATTGAAATGCTTAGGATCCAAACTAATAGATAGATCTTAGTTGACTAAGATGGGAATACCAGAAATTGGCTAGTGAAGGTAGACATGCCAACTTGACAATAAACATATATTGAGGCACATTAAGACATTACGGAGTGGAAACAAGGTCGTTAACTATGTGGATATTATATGCTGCCAAAGGATACGAAAAAGAGTAACCTTACATACCTTATCTTCCTACCACGTGACTACAACAATTCAGCTCCTTCCTTATGTATTACTCTACAACACAGGTACGTAACAGAGCTAACATTAAAGGCTAATTACATTACAAGTTTGCAAGACGGTAATTAGTTACTTAACAGGAAGTAAATACCGTCCAACCTCCTAAACACATGGTGTATCACTCCCCACTTCTTTATACTGCCATATAACCTTATTCCACCCTCTTACACTATAACTTACGGCCTTACCTAGACAAAACCACCAAAACAGTCCACAAACCAACATAAACATTACAAGCCGATAAGATTTCCCACCAAGTTCATACTTCACATTTTTACCTCAATGCAACTCCACATATTTTTTCCATTAAGTCACATAAATACCTTCCACAACAATATATCAAAAATAGTCCACACAGTTTCAGAATTCACTTTAACATAACAAGAAAGTATTCTCTTTTCGCTACGCCAAATGTTCCATATACAAACACGTATAAACATTTTCGCCAAGCCATACATAAAAAGAAATGAATTAGGGGCAGAACCACGCTTTAACATACTGAAATTTCATCCCTCCAACTTAATTTCTTTAGGACCTTAAGCTCCTTTACAAGTTTAAACCACAAGAAAGACAAATCCTTTAAAACTAAAATAAGTAGACTGCCACCACATAAGGGACTGCCCTATACTTTTTAAACATTACCAACATGATTTCCAAAACCTCTTCTACATATATTACATTAAGATATAAGGGTAAACACTTACCAAGGCTTGCAAAGTGGAGAATTTGTCCAAGAACCTTAAGGAAAAATGGGGTAGCTGGATAGGGTTGAGAGAGAGAGAGGAGAGTGTTAATTTTAAAGACTATTTTTCAGCAGAGAAATGAATGGAAAATAAGCTGAAATGAGATTTATGTACTCCCTATTGAACCACCTCTTTTAGCTCATTCTTAGCCAATTTTTGGTCAAAAATAGTCCAAGTAGGTGATGCACCTACTTGGCTATTCAAGCTGTCCAAAACAGTCCATTTACTTACTTTATTTCTACTTGGATCATATCTTGTTGGGCCTAAATTAATCTTAGGTGTTGGGCTAGTCATCTTTCAATTTTTATGTACTTAGTTTGGGCCTCAATTGAGTCCATTAACTTTTATCCAAATGCAGCCCAATAGTTTAAGTAGGTGATACACCTACTATCTTAATTAAGTCGCAGAAGCACCTCGCTCATGTTCTCCCCTTTTTCCAACATCTTAATCCTTCTACCTTAATCCATCACTTAACTTTAACTCTACACTTAAATATGTCCTTATCATCTCAAGTTTAAATACTTTTATCCATGCTAGGTTGATCGTATACATTTCAGAAATGTACGGGGTGTTACATCCTTCCCCCCTTAGGAACATTCGTCCTCGAATGTTAGTATCATTACTACTCAGCCTAAACAAGTTCAAGCCTAAGTTTAATCTTTATGCTAGCACATAATACTTATTTATATATATATATATATATATATATATATATATATATATATATATACTTACTTGTTTTTGGTCCAATTCAGCATCTAAGGCTTTCTCTTCGGTTTCAAATAATTGAGGATACTTAGATTTCATCATTTCCTCAGCTTCCCATGTGACCTCTTCTGTCTACTGATTCCTCCAAAGTACTTTTACGGAAGCTAATTTTTTATTTCTTAACTTCTTAACTTGTCGATTTAGAATAATAATAGGTACTTCTTCAAAGGTGATATCTTCCGTAACTTGTACATCTTCAGTAGGAGTAATATGAGATGGATCTCCTATGCACTTTCGAAGCATTGAGACGTGAAACACTGGATGAACTGTGGAGAGTTCTTGGGGTAGTTCTAACTCATATGCGACTTGGCCAAATCTTCGAATAATCTTATATGGTCCTAGATAATATGGAATCAACTTTCCCTTCTTTCCAAATCTCATCACCCCTTTTATTGGCGACACTTTCAAAAATACCCAATCACTTATAGCAAACTCTAGCCCCCTTCTTCTAACATCGACATATGATTTTTGTCGACTTTGGGCTGTTCTTAGCCGTTGTTGTATCGCCTTAACCTTTTCCATGGCTTGATGAACAAGATCTAGTCCAAATAAAATAGTCTCACCTACTTCAAACCACCCAATCGGAGACCTACATTTCTCCCGTATAAGGCTTCATAAGGCTCCATCTTGATACTTAAATGATAGCTATTATTGTAGGCAAACTCAATAAGAGGTAAATGATCATCCCAACTACCTTTAAAGTCTAATACACAAGCTCGCAGCATATCTTCAAGTGTTTGTATGGTACGTTCTGCTTGTCCATCCGTCTGAGGGTGAAAAACTGTACTCAAATTCACTTGTGTACCCAAACTCCTCTGAAAATACTTCCAAAAGTTTGCAGTAAATTGAACTCCCCTATCAGATATAATAGAGATCGAAACTCCGTGTAGTCGAACTATCTCTTTAACATATAATTTCGCATACTCTTCAGCTGTATAAATAGTCTTAACAGGTAAGAAGTGTGATGACTTGGTAAGTCTGTCAACTATCACCCATATAGAATCAAATTTCCAAAATGTACGAGGCAAACCAGTGATGGAATCCATGTTAATCATGTCCCACTTCCAAATTGGAAGATTCATACATTGCATATAACCTCCAGGCTTCTGATGCTATACTTTTACTTGTTGATAATTTGGACATTGGGCTATAAATTCTGCATCCTTTCAGATAATGGTACATTTTAGTTGACCCCGGATGGATAGAATACCTGGAATGATGTGCCTCTATCATAATCCTTTTTCTTAACTCATCTACATTAGGTACACATAATCTATTTTGACACTGAAGCACTCCTTCTTGCGTAAGCCCAAATGCTTTCGTCATACCTTACTGTACATTCTCCTTAAGCTGTAATAGAAAAGGATCTACATACTGCTTTTCTTTTACTTCAGTTACTAACGAGGATTCTGCCATATTTTGCACAATAACTCCTTCATTTGGAGTTTCAAGAAGACGAACCCCTAAGCTAGCTAGTTGATGTAGATCTTTGATTATCACTTGTCTTTATGTGAGCTGGCCATAAGTGCTCCCCATTGCCTTACGACTTAATGCATCAGCTACCACATTTGCTTTCCCCGAATGATATAAAATATCAATGTCATAATCTTTTAATAGTTCAAGCAATCTCCGCTGCCTCAGATTTAGGTACTTCTGCTTAAAGATATATTGCAAACTCTTATGGTCGCTATATATGTCAACATGAACCCCATACAAGTAGTGGCGCCATATCTTTAAAGCAAATACTACTGCTGCTAGATCAAGATCATGTGTCGGATAATTTTTCTCATGTGGCCACAATTGTCTTGAGACATAAGCTATCACTTTACCATGTTGCATCAATACACATCCCAAGCCAACTCCTGAAGTATCACAATACACCGCATATCCTTCTGTACCTTCTGGAAGTACCAATACGGGTGTAGAAGTTAACTTATTCTTTAGATCTTGGAAACTCTATTCACATGGATCGTTCCATTGAAACTTGGTTACCTTGTGTATTAGTTTTGTTAAAGGTGCAGCAATAGAAAAAACTCTTTTAACAAACCTTCTATAATAACCTGCCAATCCTAGGAAACTATGAATCTCTGTAGGCGTTGTAGGTCTTGGCCAATTCTTCACAGCTTCTATCTTTTGAGTATCAACCCTTATCCCTGCATCAGATACAATATGACCCAAGAATGCTAAAGATTCTAACCAAAACTCACATTTAGAGAACTTTGCAAATAACTTACGATCACGAAGAATCTGCAACACCTGTCATAAGTGACTAGCATGGTCCTCTTTTGATCTTGAATAAACAATAATATCATCTATAAACACTATCACAAACACGTCTAAAAATGGTTTGAACACCCTATTCATCAGATCCATAAAAGCTGTTGGTGCATTTGTTAGCCCGAAGGACATAACTAAAAATACATAATGACTGTACCGTGTTCGAAAAGCTATCTTGGGTATATCTCTCTCTCTGACCTTTATTTGATGGTAACCCGACCTCAAGTCAATCTTTGAGAAACATTTAGCACCTTGTAATTGATCAAACAAATCATCAATTCTAGGGAGGGGATATTTGTTCTTAATTGTCACCTTATTCAATTGCCGGTAATCAATACACATTCTCAACATGCCATATTTCTTGCGTACAAATAACACTAGTGCACCCCACGGGGACATACTTGGCCTTATGAATCCCTTTTCTAGCAAATCTTTTAATTGCTCCTTCAATTCCCGTAATTCTGTCGGGGCCATTCTATATGGAGGAATAGAAATAGGTTGAGTACCTGGAATCACATCAACACCAAATTCCACTTCTCATTCTGGGGGCAAACCCGAGAGATCTTCAGGAAATACATCAAGAAATTCATTTACCACTGGAACAGATTGAAGAGTCGGTGGCTCTACATCGGTATCTTTCACCCTTACTAGGTGACATATGTATCCCTTGGATATCATTTTCTTTGCCTTAAGATAAGAAATAAACTTACCTTTTGGTGCTCCAACATTACCCCTCCATTAAAGAACTTTATCTTTTGGAAAATGAAAATGTACCTTTTTCGTTCGGCAATCTACTGTGGAAAAACAAGAAGCCAGCCAATCCATACCCATTATAACATCAAAATCTACCATCTCTAGCTCAACAAGATCAGCCAACGTATCATGATCACAAACAGTTACTATGCAATTACGATAGACTCTCTTAGCTACAATAAATTCACCAACTGCTGTAGATACTTCAAATGGCTTAACTAATAATTCTGGTGTTCTTTCAAATTTTTTAGAAATCAATGGAGTGACATACGATAGTGTAGAACCCTGATCAATTAATGCATATACATTATGTGAAAAGATGGATAATGTACCTGTAACCACACCCGGAGAAGCCTCTGAATTTTGTCGATCTACTAAAGCATAGGTACGATTCTAGTCTCCACTAGAACTAGCGGCTCCTTTAATACCTCTTTCACGACCAGTAGGCTGTACACCTCTACCTAAGAAAGGAACCGGCGATGATGATGCAACGACTGATCCAGTAGGTCATGCCATACTATCCGTGCCCTTTTGTGGGCATTCTTTCATCATATGCCCCAACATACCATACCAAAAGCAAGCATCCATCCCAAACCGACATGCACCTAAATAAAGCTTCCCGCATTACCTACATGGCTAACGAGGAGGCCTTAATTGGCTCATACTCCCTTGTTCTTGATACCCCGCTGTCCGTGAACTTTGAATTTCATTTCTTTGCCAAAATTGGTTGCCCCTAAATCCTTGGAATCGGAGTGGAGCACTTGCTGTAGAGTAGGTAGGTAATGTCCTAGACAGTCTATTAAGAAATCGAGGCCTAAACTCTCCTTGGGATGTCATGAACTTCCCCGTAGATTTAACCCTCTTAAAAGGTCCTCTTTCAAATTCCTGTGTTCTCCTCCTTTGCCTCTGATCCTTCATTTTTTGTACAAAAGCTTGTATCCTTGCTATATCCATGTCTCTATTCAAAGCAACAATAGTTAAATCCCTAACCAAATATGGATCCAATCTATCCACATATTGATGAACTCTATCATCCATAGTAGCTACTACATTAGGAGCATACCTAGCCAAAGAGTTAAATCGAGGACTGTACTCCCTCATGCTCATATTACCTTGACAAAGATTTAAGAACTGATCTGTACGAGCCTCTCAGATCTCAAATGGAAGATAATGATCAAGAAATGCCGTTTTGAACTCTTCCCAACTAGCTAAAAGTACACCAGTGCCTCTAAGAACGTTTCTAATATTCATACCATAAGATAGCCTCTCCTTTTAATCTATACGCTGAAAGTTCAACTATCTCTGCACTAGATACATGCATAACATCCAAAGCCCTTTGAATTTGATCCATAAAGTCTTGAGGGTCTTCATTAAGATCTGATCCGGTGAATGTGGGAGGATCCAATTTAAGGAAATCTTGTGTCCGTAGACTAGCTGCCTTATCTGCACCAGTAGTACCTATAGTTGGACCAACTTGTCCTTGACCTTGTGCAGCAACTATACGAGTAAACAATTGCACCACATTCCTTATATCCTGCTCAGTAGCATTAATAGGTGGTTCTGGGGGTACTTCTCTCCTCCTTGGCTCTCCTGGAGATGGAAGGGTAGAGGAAGTCTGTGATGCAAACTCATTTTCAGCCCCACCTTGATTAGCTTGTTTAGGTGGTGATTTAGTGGTTTCTTCTCCGGCAGCCATGTCCACCTTCTTACTTTTACCCTTTCTTCTTCTTGCAAATGACATCTTTACTATCATGAGGAAAAAAAACAAATTCAATGGTTAAATATGACTCCACCTACAATCTTGGCTCTACTGCACAATCTAAGATATGAAAAAAAGAGACAACTCCTAAATGTCCCATAGCCTCTAGTCTATAGATGTGGTGCACAACACATCCATAAGTAAGACTCTACATAGACACGGCTTTGTAGACTCCCTAGGATGACCCGCTCTGATACCACTTTTGTCACGCCTCAAAACCCATTGGGGCGGATAGGCACCTATAGCCATAAGAGCTTGGGAGAACCAACCTATGATCATATACTTCTTATCTGTGTAAACAAATGTTTTTCAGTGTATGGACATGATGTCTCGATAAAGTGAACCAAGTAGGTAAATATAAAATAGATATACAGGACTTGGCCGTTGGGGCCACAACTTCTAAGAGACAAGACACTACCATGCTTAACTTTACAATGTCTACAAAGCCTCTAAAAGATACATAAACTTAGTTAAGGTCGGGACAGGTCCCCACCTTACACATAACTACTACACAATACCAAAAATATATACAACTAACTCGAAAAGCCCCGAATCAACCTGAAGCTCACCAATAGCTTTTAGATGTCCTGTACTCCTACTGGAGAGATCTATTAGCTCCTGTGCCTGTAGCATGAAAGGTAGGTCCCCCAAGAGGGACGTTAGTATGAAAGAATGTATTGAGTATATAAGGCTAAAAGCAATTGTACATAATCCATAAGTTTAAGTGACATCAAGTACAAGTGTATAGATAATGTTAATAAGCCACCTTAGCTAGTATCTGGGAAACCACGTACATTACATTCTTTACTTTCCTTTTTCCTTCTTTCCTAAATAATCTTTAATAAGCCATGTAGTACAAATGACCAACTGATTAGTGGTATACAAATCGGGATTGACCCATGCTAGGCTTACGCCCCTGAGCTGCCACCCACACAAATCAATTGAGATCGGCCCATACTAGGCTTTCGTCCCTGAGCTGCCACCCGCACATAACCAACCTTAAATTGCTTACTTTATTTAGTCTTTGAGATTGTTATATTGGTGGTTATAACATTATGGAATTTTTGGAATAATAGTGCTCGAGTAAAAAAGAACACGTGAATAAACATTTGATGTAATTGCCATAAAGTAAAGAATACTTGTACACAATTGAAATGCTTAGGATCCAAACTAATAGATAGATCTTAGTTGACTAAAATGGGAATACCAGAAATTGGCTAGAGAAGGTAGACATGATAACTTGACAATAAACATATATTGAGGTACGTTAAGACATTATGGAGTGGAAAAAAGGTCGTTAACTACGTGGATATTATATGCTGCCAAAGGATACGAAAAAGAGTAACCTTACATACCTTATCTTCCTACCACGTGACTACAACAATTCAGCTCCTCCCTTATGTGATACTCTACAACACAAGTACGTAACGGAGCTAACATTAAAGGCTAATTACACTACAAGTTTGCAAGACGGTAATTAGTTACTTAACGGGAAGTAAAAACCGTCCAACCTCCTAAACACATGGTGTATCACTCCCCACTTCTTTATACTGCCATATAACCTTATTCCACCCTCTTACACTTGTAACACCCCGTATATTTCTGAACCTAATTGCGTACCGTAACATGTATGGAATTATTTAAACATGAGATTGTTGAGGTATTATACATTCAATTTGTTGGGGTGAATTCATCTAGTGCTATTGGGCTCAATTGAGGCCCAAAATTTAGAAGAAAGACATGGCCCAAATGGAGAAAAGATCCATTCTACCATTGACCAAGTAAAACACATTAATTATGCCTAAGTGTATGGCTAAGGATGACCAAAAAGGGACTATATGAGGGGAAAAATCAGATTTTTAATCACAAAAGCACACATGCCATTTCTAGATTTTTCCAAAATATTTCTCTTCTCCCACAAACCCTAAGAAACTATCTCTTTGGACAAGATCACTCTTTGGAAAGATTTTGTAAGTGTTTACTCTCATGGTTTAGTATATTATATGCTTAATATGGTGTATAAATCATGTTGTTTATTTTGGCAAAGTGTTGGACAATTCACTATGTGTAAAACAATCTATGTTTGCTTAATCGGTAAAGGGTTTTGCCTTATAAACTTGAAAGTGGACTTGTGGTATTGAAGGAAGTGAATTTGATGGATTAAATATCAACATGTAAGATGTGGTTATGTACATAACTTGTTTTTTCTTTGTATATAACATTTGAAATTGTTGTTGTGAAATTGTGCATGGAATTGGTGACGTATTGAAAGGAAATGCAGTTTTGGTGATGTTTATGTGTGTTGTGAAACCATGATTGGTCGTTGGAATCCAAGTTGACCTAAAATATGAAGAGAGAAGCTTACTTATGGCCATGGACCATTTAGTACAAAAAAAGACCCTAAAATGACCCCTGGAGGCTGAAACGGGCACCCGCCCTCGCGTCTGGAGCACCTGCGAGCGCAGATGCCAACACAGGTGGCACTGGACAAGGACATAGGAGCACCTGCGGCTGCATGTCATCCACCTGAAGGCGCAGGTGGATCCACAACCCAGTCCAAAATTTCGTTTTGCATGTTTTTGTCTCTCTTTGACTCCGCAAGGCTCCTATACCCTTCTTGGATGCAATTATCAACTTATGGTACCTTTTGAATGGCTTTAAGGGGTATTTCGGAGGCATGTTGGATTATATCAATTATGGATTGTTGTTAATATGTTATTGTGAAAGGTATTGAGATGACTTGATGGCGTAATTATGACGTGGTGTTACTGAGGAAGTGTAAAGTATAAACTTGGTATGAAATGCTCTTGGTTTATGATATCTTGGTCAATGTGTGGAATGTTGTGGTGTTGTTGGTATGGTAATGTAGTTAGTTGTTAACGTGAGCTCCGTTATGTACTTGTGTTCTAGAGTAACATGTAAGGAAGGAGCTAGATTGTTGTATTCACATATAGGGTTGTGTATTCATATTTGGAAGATAAGGTATGTAAGGTTACCCTTTTCGTATCTTTCTGTAGCACCTGTTGTTCACATTATCATCGCACTTGTTCCATTTCAAAATGTTTTAAAGTATCTCATTTCAGGTTAGTTAGCAAATGTCATTCACATGTCTCTTATTCATTGACTAATGTTCCAAAGCTCCATAATGTTACAACCACCAATGTATCACTCTTATAACAAAAGAATTGAAGTAATGCATACTTTTTGAGTACGGATGGCAACCCAAGGGGCCAAAAGCCTAGCTAGGGGTGATCCTGAGTGAATGTTGAGTACGGGTGGCAACTAGAAGGGGTGTAAGCCTAGCCAGAGGTGATCCTGAAGGATTATTGGGAAAGGGTGGCAACTTAAAGGGGCATAAGCCTAGCTAGAGGCGATCCCGAACGGGTGGCAACTCAAAGGGGCGGAAGCCTAGCTAGAGGCGATCCCGAATGATTATATGAATGATATTATATGAATGATGTTATATAAATGATTGTGACAATGATATGAACGAAAACGAAAGAAATGAATGCAATGTATACAACTTCACACATGTATATTATGGTGGCTAATCTATATTGTCCACCCACTTGTACTTGATTCCCTTGAAGTCCTTATATCTTATGCAGTTACTTATGGCCTTACATACTCAGTACATTCTTTGTACTGACGTCCCTTGGGGGACTTACCTTACTTGCTGTAGGCACAGGTACTAGTAGACCGCCACAGTAGGCTGCGGGTCATCTACGGAATATTGGTGAGCTCCAGTTGGTTCGAGGCTTTTCGAGTCACACGTGCACACTTATTTTGGTACTATGTAAATGATGTATAAAGCGGGGAGTTGTCCCAACTTTAGGTTGGTTATGTATATGTATCTGTTAGAGGCTTTGTAAATGTACGTGGTGAGATGAATGAAAGAATGTATGTCCATTTTGACTTGATGGCACTAACGGCCAAGTTTCGTATATATCATATGTTCTCCATGACTTCCGCCATTAGTATCTTATAATTACATGAGATAGAATGTAGTTCACTCAGAGACATGCATATGTATGTACATGAATGAAGATTGGTTCTCTCGGGCCTTAACGGCCTCGGGTGCCAGTCCGCCCCGTTGGAATTTGAGGCGTGACAACACTATAACTTACTGCCTTACCAAGATACCACCACCAAAACAGTCCACAAATCAACATAAACATTACAAACCGATAAGATTTCCCACCAAGTTCATACTTCACATTTTTACCTCAATGCAACTCCACATATTTATTCCATCAAGTCACATAAATACCTTCCACAACAATATACCAAAAATAGTCCACACAGTTTCAGAATTCACTTTAACATAACAAGAAAGTATTCTCTTTTCACTACGCCAAATGTTCCATATACAAACACGTATAAATATTTTCGCCAAGCCATACATAAAAAGAAATGAATTAGGGGAAGAACCACATTTAACATACTGAAATTTCATCCCTTCAACTTAATTTCTTCAAGACCTTAAGCTCCTTTACAAGTTTAAACCACAAGGAAGACAAATCCTTTAAAACTAAAGACAAGTGGACTGCCACCAACATAAGGGACTGCCCTATACCTTTTAAACATAACCAACATGATTTCCACAACCTCTTCTACATATATTACATTAAGCTATAAGGGTAAACACTTACCAAGGCTTGCAAAGTGGAGAATTTATCCAAGTAACCCTAAGGAAAAATGGGGCGGCTGGATAAGGTTGAGAGAGAGAGGAGAGTGTTAATTTTAAAGACTATTTTTCAGCAGAGAAATGAATGGAAAATAAGCTGAAATGAGCTTTTATACTCCCTCTTGAACCGTCTCTTTTAGCTCATTCTTAGCCAATTTTTGGTCAAAAATAGTCCAAGTAGGCGATGCACCTACTTGGCTATTCAAGTTGTCCAAAACAATCCATTTACTTACTTTATTTCTACTTGGATCATATCTTGTTGGGCCTAAATTAATCTTTGGTGTTGGGATGGTCATCTTTCCATTTTTATGTACTTAGTTTGGGTCTCAATTGAGTCTATTAACTTATATCCAAATGCAGCCCAATAGTTTAAGCAGGTGATACACCTAATATCTTAATTAAGTCGCGGAAGCACCTCGCTTATGTTCTCCCTTTTTTCCGACATCTTAATCCTTCTACCTTAATCCATCACTTAATTTTAAATCTATGCTTAAATATGTCCTTGTCATCTCAAGTTTAAATACTTTTATCCATGCTAGGTTGATCGTATAAGTTTCAGAAATGTATGGGGTGTTACATCAATCTTCTTAACTTCTAAAGCTCCAAAATACGAAAATCAGTTTAAAACCCCACTGAACTCCCCAGGAGCCAAACCACCTGTCTTAGCAAGTCATATATGCCCTTAGAAACTTAAGTAAAGCTCAAACTAGGAAAAGTACGCAAAAAGTAAGGAAATGACTTGGAGGGTAATTACAACATCCACTACTTAAAGGACTTTTATCCTTGAAAGTCAATGAATAAGAAGTACCTGAAGGCTTGAATAAGTGAGGATACTGCCGCATGTACTACTTGGTCTCCCAGGTAACCTCCTCAACTAAATGGTGCCTCCATTAAAACTTAACCATATGAATCTCTCTATACCTCATCCTTCTAACATCTCTATCCAAAATAGTAACTGACTCCTCCTCGAAAGTTAAACTGTGATCCAGCTGAACAGAATCCCACTAGGCACGTGGGACTCATCTAGAATATACCATTGCAACATCAATACATTGATAATAGAGTGAACACCCAAAAAAGGTGGAGGCATAGCTAGCTCATATGCTATATCACCACCCATCTGCTGGATCTCAAATAGATTAATATACCTAGGGATGAGCTTGCTTTTCTTCCCAAACTTCATCATACCCTTTATGGAAGATAATCAAAGGAACACTCCATAACCAACTCCAAACTTTAAGGCTCGCACCCTACGGTCACCACAACTCTTCTGCTTGCTCTGGGTTGCACAGAGTCTATCCTGAATCACCCAAACTCTATCCATAGAATCAGGCAACAAGTCTGTGCCCCACGACCTAACCCTTGAAGGTATCAAACCAATCCATCATAGACCTGCACCTCCTACCATATAATGCCTCAAATAGGACCATCTCAATACTTGAATAGTAGTTATTATTGTTTGCAAAATCTGCCAAGGCTAGAAATTAGTCCCACTAACCTCTAAAATTTTTAACATAGTCCTACAACATTTCTTTTAGGACATGAATAGTCTGCTCAGACTAGCCATCAGTATAAGGGTGAAAAGTTATGCTAAGCTTAACTTGGATACCCAACTCTCTATGAAAATCCCTCCAGAAGCTAAATATAAACTGAGTGCCATAATTAGGAAACAGGAACTCCATGCAAATAAACTACTTCCCTAATATAGATCTAAGCCAATCTCATTAAACTGTATGACATTTGAACTAACAAGAAGTGAGTAGACTTAGGCAACTTATCAACAATGACCTAATGGAATCGAACCCTAGAAATGTATGCAAAAAATCAATCATGAAGTCCATGGCTATCTGTTCCCACTTCCATACGGGAATGGGTAGCCTTTGAGTCAATCCACCAGGTCTCATGTGATTGAAATTCACCTGCTGATACTTCAAGCACCGAGATACAAAGTCCACTATGTCTCTCTACATCCCATAACACCAGTAATAGTGCCTCAAGTGACTATACATCTTAGTTACCCTTGGATGAATAAAATATCTTGAACAAGGCCTTCTCTAAAATCAACCTAATTAGATCTCTAATTATAGAAACACAGATACGACCCTCGATCCTCAAAGCACCTTCTAGATATAAGGTCACTTTCCTAGACTCACCATGCAGTACCTTATACTAAATCACCCTTAATAAATCATTCTCGAACTGCTACTCCCAAATCTACTTCACTAACATAGGCCTAGCCTCAACATAAGCAAGAATCCTCATGGGTTCAAAAATGTCAAGTTTAACTAACTGGTTGGCTAAGGACTAGATGTCCATGGCCAACAGTCGCTCTAAGGCTAAAAATAAATCCAAACTCCCCATAGTCACTGCCTTCTAGCTCAAGGCATCCACTACCACGTTTGCCTTGGCTGGATGGTATGAAATAGAGATATCATAATCCTTAAGTAACTTTAGCCATTTGTGCTATCTCAAATTAAGTCCTTTTTGGCTAAGAATGTACTGTAAGCTATAATGGTTGGTAAATATCTCAAAATACAAACCATTAAGATAATGCCTCCAAATCTTCAGTGCAAAGACTACCGCCACCAGCTCCAAGTCATGGGTGGGGTAGTTTCTCTTGTGCACCTTTAACTACTTGAAAGAATATGTATATCACTCTACTGTGCTGCATCAAAAAACAACCCAAACTAATACCTGAAGCATCACAATATACTAAAAACCCCTGACTATCAATAAAAAGAGTCAGAATCAAAGCTGAAGTCAATAAGTCCTTGAGCTTTAGAAAGCTCATCTCAAACTCATTGGGCCACTAGAAAGGAATATCCTTCTATGTCAATCTACTCAATGGTGTTGAAATAGAAGAAAATCCCTTGACAAACTGCCTGTAGTAACCTGCTAACTCAATGAAACTACAAATCTTGGTAGGATAAGTGGGCCTAAACCAATCATGAACTACCTTAACCTTTGTTGGGTCTACCAAAATCCTATCCTTGGAAACCACATGCCTCAAGAATGATATAGACTCTAGTAAGAACTCACACTTAGAGAACTTGGCATACAAGTGCTGATCCTACAAGGTCTAGAGCAAAATCCTTAAATATTGCTCGTGCTCCTCCCTGCTGCTCAAGTAGATTAGGATACAATTGATGAATAGCCTAAACACACGGTTCATCAAGTCTATGAATTCAAGTGGGCATTGGTCTAACCAAAAGACATGACCAAGAACTCTTAGTGACCATAATGAGTTCTAAAGGCAGCCTTAGGTATTTCTGCTATCATGATCCTAAACTGATCATAGAAATATCTCAAATAAAAATTAGAAAACACGGCGACACCCTAAAGCTATTTAAATAGATCATCAATATACGACATTGGATACTTGCTATTAATAGTCATCTTATTCATCCATTGATAGTCAATACACACACACATCTGGCCATTCATCTTCTTCACAAACAGAACATGAGCACCCCATAGAGAAATACTAGGCCGAATAAGCCCCTTACTCAGAAGATCTCGGAGTTGCACATTTAGCTCCTTCAACTTAGTTTGTGCCATGCAATATGGTGGAATAGAAATGGGCCACTTGCCTAGCTCAATATCAATACCAAATTCAATATCATACTTGGGCGAAAGATTAGACAAATTAGTAGGAAATACATCAGAAAACTCACAAGCCACATATACTGTCTCAAGTGAAGGATTGGTGCTAGTATTACGAACATAATTAGATAAGACAAGAAACCCTTTGCTACTTACCTCATAGCCTAAATGTATGACATAACCCCCCTCGACTATATGACTATTAGTAGCCTACCATATAATCAGAAGAATACCAAGTATATCTAAAGTAATATTCTTGGCAAAGCAATCCAAGACTGCATGGTAAGGAGATAACCAGTCCATGAATAGAATCATCAAAATCAACCATGTCTAAGATAACCAGGTCTACCCAAGTGTCATACTCTAGAATAGTTACCACACAAGACCTATATACCTGATCCACTACTAAATAATCATCTACGAGAGTAGCTACATGTATAGGCACGTGTAAAAGCTCACTAGACAAATTTTGACAAGTAGAAAAGTAGGCAGACATATATGAATATGTAAAACCCAGATCAAATAACCCAAAAGATGGCTGATGACAAATGGATTTAGTATATGTAACAACAACATCTAAAGTCCAATCTTTGACCTACTTAGAAAGGCATATAAATGTCCATGTCTACCCCTAAACACATAACCACCTGCTCTATCTATCTGAGCACTACCTTTATCACCTTGGGGACTCTGAATGAATCTCAAAGGTACATTTGGGACTTGGAATTATTGGCCAAACTGGTGATGTAACTGATGTTTGGTGTATCTACTCTTGTGGATCTTGGACTTGCATCAACGAGGCTGCTTTTGTAGAAAAAGGCCGCTTCATTAGAGGTGGCTGATGTCAGCACCTTTTGCTCCTATGCAACCTTCTCTACTTTAATGGATCAGCTCTTGCAGATTTTTATCCTCTTTAATAGAGAGCACACTGTGTACCCAGTGTCATATAAGAAGAGCTTTATCTGCTATGGCGATACTGCTATTATGGTTCTTTGTCTACTTCAGTAGAGGATTGGTATATTAATGGCCTCTTTATTTATGGAGGATTTGTCACTTAAGTAATGTTGCCCATATGGCTGAACTACTGCAGGTGTAATGATGGTTGTATATATTGCCTTACCTCCATTAATTAGTCATTTTACTCTATTTCAAAATTATTGAGAGCTTGTCCAAAACTTAAATTGATCAATTCTTAGAGATTTCATGACCTGGTAAGTTTATTACCTTCACCATCTCATTCTCATGTTTACTGACTTAATTCCCATCTTAAATTCTTGATTTGGGTGTGGGATTCTTGGTTTTAGTTAAACTAAAGTGAGATTCCAGACCCAATTAGTGTCTGATTTCATCTCTTTTTTTTTCATTCAAATTATAAATATGAATTCCTTACCCTATGGGCAAGATAATTGAAGATTTAATTTTCAAATTTCAATATGGGACACTGAGGTTGGTTTTCACCCAATTTTGGCTTGAAATATAAATTTTTGTTATAGGTCTTTCTCTTCTTGTCTTGATGCATAAATTCTCTTTTTGAATAGCATGACAACATTATGGAGCCTTACAAAAAGAAAAGTTTTCCCTGTGATTGCTCGTGATTCAGCCATGCGGCCTCTAGGTAGGTTACATAAAACCTACTTATAGACTTTGCTCGGCTAAAAATAATATCATATTGATTGCTTATTGGTTAGTAGGAATAGGTTGTCTTAGTTTCGAATTTATTTTACTTGCTTTGAGATACTAGAGTCGAATTTAGGTTTGAGCCTTAGTCTAAGTCGCTTATTTAATCCATTGAGCCATAGTCTTGGTTGCTTACTTGGCCTAATGTATAGATTAGGAATCCTTAGTATAGTTATGGAATATGATTTTGCTGTAGGGTGGACTTATTATTACTATTACTATCCTTTGATTATGTTCGTATCAGTTCCTTTTCGAGCTACCTTTATGTTGTGAGATTTTGGAGGCCCACCGGCCTAGGATAGTATTGAGGAGACTTCTTAATTGAGTTTGGTAATAAGAGGGAAGGACTTTTCTTAGTTTTTAAGTGCATTTACATTTATTGACTTTCGTGTTGTGTTGTATCTTTACTTATATCTGCACATGCATACTTATACATATATTTTCATAATATATGACTGGATTTGATGGAAAATGTAGTTTTGGCTTTAAAAGAGGATGGTGACCTTTTACTTGGATTCTTGGTTTCAAAAATGGAAATGGATGAAAGAAAGAGATTATCTTAGTACTAGTTAGAGTCCGGGTCTGTATAATATTTTTGGAAGTCCCAATTAGTATAATATTTTTGGTTTTGGAAGTCCCAATTAGAGTCTGGGAATTGCATATGGACCTTGTGAGTCCCTCATGGGTCTTTCCTTCACGAGTAATGATGTCGGAGGGGGTGTATATAGTAGGAATCAACCATTTCGTTCATCCCTTACTACACTGCATTCACTCATTTACATTTATACATTAATATAAATTATGTGTACAATATTTACTCACTTATCATTATTTCTAGTAGGCTATAGACTTTTAGCACTCTTTTAGTTTTCTTTTGCATATGTGTAGGCTATGTTTGCACTTAATATTGTATATTGTTCTTTTGAGCACAGTCGACCTATGATACCTACTGAGTATCGTGTGTTTTATTACTCATTCTACTTTTTGATGCCAATCCTAGTACGAGTCTTTGCTGCTAACTTCATACTCATTTGGAGGCCTTTTGTATTGAATTTTGGTTGATCTCTTGGTGTTCAGAGTTATTCCATCTCCTTCATTTGGATATTGTCTTTATTTTTTTATATTCAAAGACATACTTGTATATTTATACTTATATAGTACCACTTTTGTAGTACTAGCTCTTATACTAGTGACACCAGATCATAGGAATGGTTTTTATACATATTTTGTTCTTTCCTTCCACTACTTATGAGCGCTTCTTACCTTTATTTATCTATATAGTTGGCCTAATTATTTTGTTGTTCTTTATTTCACTTATTAGAAATTACTTTTTGGTATATGGCTAGTGGGGTTGACTTACCTACTAGAGGGTTATAGTAGGTGCTATTATAGCCTAATTTTGGGTCATGATAGATTGGTATTAGAGCCTAGGTGCATCAGTCTTACTGGTACAAGGGAAAATGTCTAGTAAAGTCCCATAAATTAGTATGATGATTTTCATATCCTATATTCGGGAGACTATAAGGCATTCTTGGGAAAATTACATCGTTTGACTTCTTATTGTGAGTTCTTATTGCTATTGTCTTTCAAAATCTCATTTTTTTCACTCTTTTGCAGATGGTTAATGATACAGGTGGGACAAGCTGTCCAACAAGTACCCGACCATTCACACGAAGCCAAGCTCGGGAATTACAAAAACTCCAAGCCTTGTTCATGCAAATGGCCATGTGTGAGTTGGTGATCGAGCCTCCTAAGGATCTCAATGTTTTTAAGTGTGAAGAGGGACTTTTAAGTGTAATAAACTTACACTCCAAGGGGCGGCAGCCTAGACAAGGGTAAGCTAGTCATTTTGCTTCATTTTGCCTTGTAATATAAATAGAACATCTTAGGGTTATTTGGAGTAGTTCCCCATCAGATTTTTGAAACATAACACTTGTAATATTTTGGCTTCTCTCTCTTCCTTTGGAGCAGCCCAACTTGGAAGCTCACAAGTAGAGTGATACTTGTGTTGTATCTTGGATAGAAACAAGGATCTTGAGGTCATTGAGTTCCTCTTAGTCTAAGTAAGAACTTGGTGTTCATATTCATTAGTCTTAGGGTCCTTTCTTGATGTTAGGGTTATTAGTCTCTTGAATATTATATGTCAAGTTAACTATCTTTTTATCATCTTGTTGTTGTTGTGTTTGTGATCTTGAAGTCTAGTGAAGCCGTGTGGGGCTCTTTCGATTCGCTAGCACTTGTTGTTCAACTTGCTGAATTTTGTGTTCTTTGTTCTTCTTGTTGCTGATTTCGTGGGAAATCTTGTGTTGAGGGTTTGATATTGTATTGTTTGGTATCAAAGCAAGACCGGTTGTGTTCCAACACTACCCATCTTGGGCTTGCTCTCGGCCAAAACTAAAAAAAAAAAAAAAGAGAAAAGAGAAATCTGTCCATTGTTGTCTTGGCCAAGAATATTGTTGTGTGTATAGATCTAGGTGTTGTTTTACTTGTTTAGTGTGTTTCTAGTGTTGGTTTCTTTCTCACCAACACTAAAGTGTCTAGATCTAAAAGTTGAGCTTAAAATATTGACCATTGTTGTGGTAACTTGAAAGGTGGACCGTAGGTTGTATGTTGTTGATGACAATTGGTGGTTTTGTGTGATGTGCTTGAAGAAGTTGATGTTGTGTTCATGAAGGTGTTGAGATTGTTGAGATGTTAATCTTATAAACTTGTTCATCTTGTTGAAAGTTGAGTTCATGTTGTAAGACAAAAGTCATAAAGTTGTTGGTGAAAGAAGACTTGCACACATCTCTTCCAAGACTTGACAACCACTTTTCCTTAAAACACGGAACCTTGTTTTGTGGGATTAGCCTAGTCAAATCTTACCTTTTTGAGTTTGAAAGGTTGAAAGACTACAAGACTTTTACTTTCCCTCCAAAACACATTGTCATCTATAACAAGTTGTGTGAGTATTGAAAAATTTCAGATTTGAGACAAAAAAAAAAAAAAAAAGGAAGAAGCAAAAATGTGTGGGACCACTTATATGCTGCCACGTCACTATAAGCTCAACTTTGGATATTCTTCTAGTTTCTAATTGTTGATTCTTGGTTTCGCTTACTTGGTTCTAGAACTAATTAACAAACTAGTACATTCCTACTAGGTTGTCGATTAGTCCTTTGAATCCGTTTATTCGTGTCAACGATTACTTGAGTGCCTTTTATCTTTTGAATACGTTGCTGTTTTTCATTCTAGTCCGACAAGAATTCTTTGAGTCTTCAAACAAGAATCCACTCCGGATAAGAGCTTACTCATACCTTAAAGGATTCACGGTTACTAGCCAATTTACAACACTTGTGGAACTCAAGCGTGTGGTGATCTAAAGAGTATAATACCTTGACAATGGAAGGGACCACATACCATAACGTGGATACTAATGCACTTGACTCTATTAGGGTCACTCTTGAGGCCGTTACCCGGACACTTGAAAGGTTGAATTCGGAATTTGGGGCCGTGAGAGGGGATTTGGCAGCAATAAAGGGAGAAGTGTCAACTATTAGTGGGAGATTAGAACAAGTGGAGAGCCAAAGGATCTCTCGTCCTTCTACTCCTTTACATGTATCTACCAATGGGCATGATAGAACTTCCTCCGCAACCATCACCCCCGACACATTGCACCAAATGCTAAATGTACCTCAAGCTCCATTAAATGCCTCAAGCCAAACCTCTCTTTTCCCTCCAAACCGTGACCCCACTAGACCAATACATTTCCAAACTCCTCAAGTTCCACAAGAGGGATTTGGACATCAAGTACCCCCACAAAATCCAAACCCTCCATTCCAAGCTCCATTAAACCAAAGGCCACAAAATCCACTTCCTCCAAATCAAGCCCAAAACGCCCAAAACCGGCCAGCCCCCTTTGATGGATACGGTAGAGAGGAGTATGAAGGGTATGAAGCCTTTGATGATTCTTACATGAGGGAGGAGGAGATAAGAGGGGGCCGTGGAGATCCAAGGAGATACCGAGGGTATGGAGATAGGGGAAACCGACACCAAGAGAGAGATGTAGGTATCAACACCATCAAGTTGAACCTACCCATCTTTAAAGGTGAAAGTGACCCCGAGGCCTACTTAGCTTGGGAATCGGCTTGTGATAAAGTATTCCAAGTTAATGATATCTCGGAAGAAAAGAAGGGTTGCTATGCTATAGCTCATTTCGAGGGTTATGCAAACACTTGGTGGGAGTATGTCAAGCGGTTTGATAATGAACTAATTGATGGGCAGTCACCACCTTGGTATCGGTTGAGGTACTTGACGAGGCAACGATACCTTCCCGAGAGATATCGTCATGAGTTGCTTGCTAGATTGTATGGCTTGCATCAAGGTAACAAGAGTGTGATGGCATATTTTGATAAGTTTCAACAACTTGTTGAAACTCGATCATCATGGGGAGCAAATCAATCACGACATCATCCGGTTCAAGTGTGGGTTGAACAAAGAGATTTCCACTCATTTAACCCTTCACAAGTTTGAAACCGTTGACGGTATTTTCCAAGTGGCTCTTGAGATTGAAAGGGAACTTAAAGAGAGATCATATTTCAAGGCAAGGGGACAAGCCCCCTTGGGTCGGCCCAAAAAAAAAGGACCAACCCGCCACTACAAGGCTGCCCGAGCCCAAAACAGTCCCCAAAATTCCTCCAAAATCGGAGGCTCACAAGTATCCTAACCCAAAGGGATTCCAATGTTTCAAGTGCCAAGGTTGGGGGCATAAGGCCAATGAATGTCCAAACCGATGCCATGTGATCCTACGGGAAGGGAGAGTGTATTACCTTGGTGAGGAGGTGGGTCCCAAAAGGGGAGAAGATGAGGCCGAGCCTTAAGATGGAGAGGAAACCGATGATGGACCACATGATGATGATGATGGTGATGATGGTGAAGATGTTTATCCTCAATAAGGGGAGTGTGTGGTTCCAAACTTTGTGGTTAGGCGCGTCATGATTAGTAAGGCAATAGATGACCCAAGCCAAAGGGAAAATCTATTCCATACTAAATGTCTTGTAAAGGGGAGTGTGTGTACCTTGGTGATCGATAGTGGTAGTTGTACAAATGTTGTAAGTCATGCTATGTTAAATTTCTTGAAGTTACCAACTACCCCGCACACTAGTCCTTACAAGTTACAATGGTTGAATGATTGTGGTGAATTAAGGGTCGCAAGGCAATGTGTGATATGGTTTAAGATGGGAAACTACCACGATGAAGTGCTTTGTGACGTGATACCAATGCAAGCATGTCACTTGTTGCTAGGTAGGCCTTGGAAATATGATAGGTCTACCAAACACGATGGGAGGTCCAATCGATATACACTTGAGAAGGATGGACGAAAGGTTACACTTCATCCTCTTTTGCCTTCCAAAGTAAATGAGTGGCATCAAAGGATGAGAGAATTGAAGGAAAAGGGAAAGGAATCCGAAAAGGGAGAGAAGGGAGGGAATTCCGTAGGTGGGGCAGTGGGGTCATCCAAGGCTGCCCCAACGGCAAAGGGGACGGAAAACATGGTGATGTTGGTTAGGAAGAAGGAACTCTTCGTGGATCATGATAAGGACATGCCTATGTTACTCTTGGCTTATTGTTTTAACACTAACCCCACTAATTCTTCCATTTCCCCTTTGATTTCTTGTGTGTTGCAGGATTATGAGGATGTATTTCCTAAGGAACTTCCGCAAGGATTGCCCCCACTTTGGAGAATTGAGCACCAAATTGATTTTGTGCCGGGATCACAATTGCCAAACAAGCCGGCTTATAGGAGCAATCCTACGGACACCAAGGAATTGCAACGTCAAGTTGAGGAGCTCCTCAACAAAGGGTATGTCAAGGAGAGCATGAGTCCGTGTGCTTTTTCGGTGCTATTAGTGCCCAAAAAAGTCGAAATGTGGCACATGTGTGTGGACTGCCGAGCCATCAACAAAATTAAGGTAAAATATCGCCACCCAATTCCTCGGTTAGATGACATGCTAGATGAGTTGAATGGTTCATGTTTGTTTTCCAAGATTGATTTAAGGAGTGGATATCACCAAATAAGAATGCAACCCGGTGATGAATGGAAAACCGCCTTCAAGACCAAGTTTGGTCTCTATGAATGGATGGTTATGCCATTCGGCCTAACAAACGCTCCAAGTACTTTTATGAGGCTAATGAATCATGTGATGAGGCCATTTATTGGAAAGTTTGTTGTTGTCTATTTTGATGATGTCTTGATGTATAGTAAGTCTTTAGAAGAGCATGTGATGCATTTACAATGTGTGCTTGATGTCCTTAGAAAGGAAAAATTGTATGCAAATCTGGAAAAGGGCTCTTTTGGCGTTAATGAAGTTGTTTTCTTGGGTTTTGTTGTTAGTTCAAGAGGGGTCGAAGTGGATGAATCCAAGATAAATGCTATCAAAAATTGGCCAACCCCACAAACCGTTGGAGAAGTAAGAAGCTTCCACGGGTTGTCTAGTTTTTATAGAAGGTTTGTCAAAGGATTTAGCACCATAGCCGCCCCCTTGACCGAGGTCATTCGGAAAGAACAACCCTTCAAGTGGGGTGTCGAGCAAGCTAAGGCATTTGAAGCCTTGAAAGCTATGCTCATCTCCACACCCTTGTTACAATTGCCCAACTTTGATAAAACCTTCGAAGTCGAGTGCGATGCGAGTAAAGTAGGCATAGGGGCTATTTTGATGCAAGATTTGAAACCCATTGCTTACTTTAGTGAAAAGCTCAAAGGAGCAACTCTAAACTACTCCACGTATGATTTAGAGTTGTATGCCTTGATTAGAGCCTTGGCCACTTGGCAACACTACTTATGGCCTAAGGAGTTCGTGATCCGAACGGACCATGAATCCTCAAAGCATCTTCGGGCCCAAGACAAGCTTAACAAACGGTATGACAAATGGATTGAGTTCCTTGAGACCTTCCCTTATGTTATCCAATACAAAAAGGGTAAGGACAACGTAGTAGCCGATGCTTTGTCTAGAAAACATGCTCTTGTGTCCACTTTGTCAACAAAATTGATGGGTTTTGAGAGTTTAAGAGAGTTGTATCCCAAGGACCCTCACTTTGCTCCTATCTTTAGGGAATGCGAAGACTTGGGTAGGGACAAGTGGAATTCGGCTAGGGGTTCAAATCCCTATGCCAAGTTTGATGGTTACTTATTTAAAGGTAGACGATTGTGTGTGCCCTCTAGCTCTTGGAGAGAATTGTTTGTGAGGGAAGCACACGATGGCGGTCTAATGGGTCATTTTGGGGTTGAAAAGACCTTTGGAATATTGGAGGAGCAATTCTATTGGCCCAAAATGCGCAAGGATGTGGCTAGGATTTGCGGCCAATGTGTAGAATGCAAGAGAGCCAAATCTCAGCTCTTACCTCATGAGTTGTACACCCCGTTGCCCACTCCTCTACGTCCTTGGCTTGATATATCTATGGATTTTGTGTTGGGGCTGCCAAGGACTCGATGAGGTCGGGATAGTATTTTTGTTATAGTCGACCGGTTTTCTAAAATGGCGCACTTTATTCCTTGCTCTAAATGTGATGACGCCCCTAGCGTGGCCTCGTTATTTGTTGATAATGTTGTTAGGTTGCATGGTGTTTCGAGGACCATTGTGAGTGATAGGGACTCTAAGTTCCTAAGCCACTTTTGGAAGTCCATGTGGGGTAGGCTTGGTACCAAGTTGTTGTTCTCTACGTCCTGCGACCCACAAACCGATGGCCAAACGGAAGTAGTAAATAGGACTTTGGGTGCTATGCTACGTTCCATGGTTAAGGAAAAAATGACTTCTTAGGAGGATCACTTACCATTGATTGAGTTTGCCTATAACCGTGTCATACACTCAAGTACGAGAATGACTCCCTTTGAGTGTGTATACGGCCTCAACCCCCTCATCCCTTTGGATTTAACGCCTTTGCCAAGTGATCTCATGATTAGCTTACATGGAAGCAAGCGGTCAGATTATATGAAGAAGTTACATGAGAAGGTGCGGCTTAAACTTGAGAAAAAAACCAAGACATGACAAGGAGGGCCAACAAGGGAAGAAAGAAATTCATTCTTGAACCGGGAGATTGGGTGTGGGTGCATCTTCAGAAGGATCGGTTTCCATCTCAAAGAAAGTCCAAATTTATGCCGAGGGGTGATGGTACATTCCAAGTACTTGATAAAATCAATGACAACGCCTACAAGATTCACCTTCCACCGGAATATCAAGTGAACAACACTTTCAACGTTTGTGATCTTTCTCTCGTGGAGGCGGTTGAAGATGACCAAGTGCTGAATTTGAGGTCAAATTACTCTCAAGATGGAGAGGATGATACGGGTGGGACAAGCTGTCCAACAAGTACCCGACCATTCACACGAAGCCAAGCTCGGGAATTACAAAAACTCCAAGCCTTGTTCATGCAAATGGCCGTGTGTGAGTTGGTGATCGAGCCTCCTAAGGATCTCAATGTTTTTAAGTGTGAAGAGGGACCTTTAAGTGTAATAAACTTACACTCCAAGGGGAGGCAGCCTAGACAAGGGCAAGCTAGTCATTTTGCTTCATTTTGCCTTGTAATATAAATAGAACATCTTAGGGTTATTTGGAGTAGTTCCCCATCAGATTTTTGAAACATAACACTTGTAATATTTTGGCTTCTCTCTCTTCCTTTGGAGCAACCCAACTTGGAAACCCACAAGTAGAGTGATACTTGTGTTGTATCTTGGATAGAAACAAGGATCTTGAGGTCATTGAGTTCCTCTTGGTCTAAGTAAGAACTTGGTGTTCATATTCATTAGTCTTAGGGTCCTTTCTTTATGTTAGGGTTCTTAGTCTCTTGAATATTATATGTCAATATAACTATCTTTTTATCATCTTGTTGTTGTTGTGTTTGTGATCTTGAAGTCTAGTGAAGCCGTGTGGGGATCTTTCGATTCACTAGCACTTGTTGTTCAACTTGCTGAATTTTGTGTTCTTTGTTCTTCTTGTTGCTGATTTCGTGGGAAATCTTGTGTTGTGGGTTTGATCTTGTATCAGTTAAGATGATGTCTATAGTGGGTAAGGGCAAGGCCCATACTCCTGCACCTAGGGCTCCAACTAAGGTATAAGGCAGAGGTCTACTTAGAGGTCAAGGCCAGGAATGAGTTACAACACTAACTTGGGGTTCGAATAGAGTGCTATCACTAATCTAGAGATTGAGATAGAGGACCATCCACATATGACAGAGGGAATGGGGCCATCTAAGGCTCCAATACTATTTATTTCCACCCTAGTGCTTCAAGACACTATGGTTAGACTTCTAAGCTTTCTAGAGCGTAAATCATAGACAAGGTTAATGCCTAGAACTTTTGGCGGTCCTTAGGTCAGAGATGAGGCATAGAATTTATCTCAAGATGTGGAATATGGTGTAGGAGAACAACCTGCAACTATAACTCCCCATGTAGAAGTAGTTCCAGTGCTTATTATTGCTTAACCTATGGTATCCAGGCCAACAATGACTTATGAGGAGCAGAAGATGCTTGGAAAATTTATTAGATCGGGCCTTTCAAGGTTTTTAGGTGCTTAAAGGGAGGACGCTTATGAGTTCTTATTAAGTTTAAAGGAGAAGTTGTATAACCTTAGACTTGAAGAGTTGCATGAGGTCGATTATGTTATATTTTAAATCGATAGGTTGGCTTAATAGTGGTGTAGAGGTTATGTTGAGTGTAGACTAGATGGATCACCTCTGATAACTTAGGTGTAGTTTATATAAGGCTTTCTTAAGGAAGCATATGCCTTAGAGCATGAGATAGAGGTTCATGGATGAGCTTACAGATCTGTAAGAGGGTTCTATGTCATTGTTGGAGTATAATTTAAAGTTTTATGAGTTGGATAGACACACTTCAATGATTATGTCAATAGAACATGACAAGTGCACAAATATATTAGAGGATTGAGGCTACAAATTTTTTGGCTACTGAGCATATGATATATTCTAGATGAACCTTTCTGGAGGTAATTGATCATATACGTACCATCAAGGGTATAACCCCCTAAAAATCTAAGCCAAGATTAGAACCATGATTCAAGTACATGTCTAATCAAACTTCATGTTTTGATAGTATGAGAATTGATTTAGACATGTATTAAGTCCACAAGTAACTCCTAGCTCATAGCCAAGTCAAAACCTCCCTTATCGATTGATTTCTTGTGAAGAATCTTGCTATAGTCAACTTCAAATGAGTATAACTCCTAGATTATGAAGTAATTTTGAGGTCAAGACCCACAAAATGATAGATATTTGAATTATATTTCCAACTCATTAAGTTTCTCTTTAATCCGGTATTGGAGTAAAAAGTTAAGGCCATTTTACTGAAGCACTATCAAAGCAGTCAGTGATGATGACTCAAACACGATGAGTCATCAGGAGACCCGAAAAGTCACATGTGACTCCTGGTAAAGGAAGTGGGAAGCTAAAATTGAGTCCCAGATGATGGCTCAGACCACGACTCGTCCCCATACCCGATTAGTCGTTACGAGGGTCGTCGGCACTAATTCCAAAATTTTTTTAAACAATTTTAAAAGGGGTTATTTGGTCTTTACCCACTCTTTTCACACAAAAACTATGTCATTTAAGCTAACCAAGGGCTGAATAATAATCCTAAAACAGCCTAAAGTCCTCCATTCCTCATAATTTACTCAACACTTAGAAAATTTATAGAGAAGGTGCGATTTTTCTCCTTCAAGCAAGAATTAGGGTTCTCAAATTTTAAGCTCCAAATTCAAAGATTTCTTCAAGGTTATAATCTCCAGGTATGTGGTATTTCATCAATGGGTTTCCTATCATCCATTGAGTCCCAAAGTTAACTCAATTTATAAGTTTAATTCCTTCCTCAGAGCTTAGGGTTCATGAATGTTGTGAATTTTTTGATATTCCAGTTCCTTGATCTCATTGAGTTATAATCCCATGTTTTAACATGAATTTTAGTTCCATATTTTAACATGTTCAAAATTATAAAACCTAATTATATTGTGAAATTCATGATTTTTGGACTTGAGTTATTAAATTCCTTAATTCATTCAGTTTATAGAATTGTCATAATAGTTGCATTCTTCAGAGATGGTGGGTTATGAACACCCGATGACCTAGGATTTTTTACAAATACTTAAGAGTATTATACATGTTTTGAATGCTCTAAGATAATGTATTTATATTTAGTCTTCAGAATATTACTATTATTGAGCATTTCAGTTATCAGTTGTTATTCAATTGGATGCAGTACTTAGCACCAAGCAGATGGAGGGATAAAGGCTCACCCGTTAGTTAGGCTGAGACCTTTAGTAGAAGTCCCTAAGTCCTAGAACTACGATGCCGCCGTAGGTTCTAAAGGGTCACCCATCAGACCAGGCTTGATACCTTAGTCCTTATGGACATCAGTTTAGTGGATTCACGTTAGTCAGTGTTGGTACGCTTGGCAAGATACTGAACACCCTTCCAGCTATGGTTATAGGTTAGACTCCAATTAGCTTAGATTGGGGTATGTCGCTTAAAAGTAGCTCCCACATTCCACAATTTAGATTAAGATATTTGCATAACCTCGTATTCAGTTATTCAACATATCATATCATATATCATGTAACATGTATTATGTTCAGCCTATGTCAGTTATTTCCTCTCTCACATACTCAGTACATTCATAGTACTGATCTCAAACTTTTGTTTGTGCTATATTGTCTTATAATATAGGTTCTGACATTCAGTATCTAGATCTTGCATAGTACAATCTCCTACTACATTAGCAGCTGTACTTTGGTGAGTCCTCATCATTTGAGGGCTAGTTATCAGTTTCTTTCATTTATGTCTTTATAGTTTACAAAAAAATAGAGTTAGCTGGTGGCTTATCCCAACAACTCATCTTAGTTAAGGCTTTCAGCCATATAGTTAGATGTTCAGCTTTGTGGTTTTAAACTCAAATATTGTTGTTGGTTTTGAATTATTATTTCTTCATTTATTTCATCTTCCACATAGTGTTTTTATCAGTTATTTTAGTATTCAAAGTGTCATGCCAGTCCATGGGTTAGCTTGGGGTAACTTGTGGCCCTAAACATCGTGTTACAACTAGTGGGTAGTCTTGGGTCGTGACGAACTTGGAATTAGAGCATCAGGTTTAAAGTATCCAAGGGTGTCTGAAATCCGCGTTAAGTAGATTCTTGTTCATGGGTGTGAAGTGCACCACTTATGAATGAGAGGCTATGAAATGTTTTAGGAAAAGTTTATCTTCTTTCATGTTCATATCGTGCGATAGAGTGTGAACGCTATTTAAAAACCTTCTTCTAATTTGTGCTCTATATGTTTACTAAAAATACCTCCCAAGAGAACTAATGCAAGAAGAAATGGGAATGGAAATGGTAACAAAAATAGAAATCAGCAAGCACCACCAGTTTCAATAGACCCTTTGAATGAACAAGTTTCTCTCACCAAGTTCAGGGCTGCTTTTCACAATGTTAGCCCAGTCCATGACCAACTAGAATAACTAGAAGGTTATGGCACCAACTGATTCGATAGTGTATATGGTAGCAACCAGAGTCTGAGACTTCACTTGGATAATCCTCTGGTATTGTTTGGATCTAAGTCTAAAGAGGATTCACAAGAGTTCCTGGATAGTATTCAGAAAGTTACAGAGATCATTGGTGTCACTCTAACTGAAGGTGCTGACTTAGCTGCTTATCAGGTGCAAGGAGTAGCTCACACTTGGTACAACTAATAGAAAGATATAGAGGTACAGATGCAGGACCGGTAGAGTGGGATGAGTTTATTGCTATATTTCTGGATAGGTTCTTCCCACTTGAGCTAAGGGATGCCAAGGTGTAGGAATTAATTAATATGAAGTAGGGTAACATGAGTGTGAAGGAATATTCTCTTAAGTTTACTCAACTGGCTAAATATGCACCGACAATGGTTGCTGACTCCAGGGCCTGCATAAGTAAGTTCGTGTCTGGTGTTTTTGAGGATGTGGTCAAAGAGTGTAGGACTGCTATGTTGGTTAAGGAGATGGAAATCTCCAGGTTGATGGTTCATTCTCAACAAATTAAAAAAGATAAAATCAAGGAGAAGGAAAGGGAGAGTAAGAGGGATAGAACAGGTAGTTTTAACTTCTCTCAGCAAAAGTCAGATGGTAGTAATCATTCTCAGTTCCACCACAAATATTTAGTTCCAGGCCCATCTTCTCCTAGTGCTCCAGTGCCCAAGTTTAGGCAAGATAATCAGGATAGGGCACCAGGTCCTAAGTCCCAAGGCAGTGTTACTAGTGGTAGTACTAACCCATTTTGCCAGAAGTGTGGTAAAAATCATAAGGGTGAGTGTATGGTTGGTAGTGATGTTTGATTTGGGTGTGGTAAGCTAGGCCACAGATTGATGGAGTCTCAATAGATTCGCAGAGAGGCAGAGATACTCGTCAGTAAAATCAGTCTAACTCTTCAACAGCTCCAGCAGGTCACCCGACTTAGCAGGGTGCTACATACAGTACAGCTGGCGGGCAGCGTCAGAATAGGTTTTATGCCCTTCAGATCCAACAAGATTCGTAAGGTTCTTATGATATAGTCACTGGTACGTTACATGTCTTAAATATTCATGTCTATGCATTATTAGATCCTGGAACCACACTTTTTTTTGTTACTTCTTATATAGCTGTAGACTTTGGTGTCAGTCCAAAAATCCTTTCAAAACCTTGTATAGTCTCTACTCCAGTCAGTGATTCGGTCATAGCTAGACAGGTATACAAAAATTTCCTAGTCACAGTTTCTCAGAATGTCACCTCAGTTGATCTTGTAGAGTTAGACATGACTGGTTTTGATGTCATTCTTGGTATATATTGACTCTACTCTTGTTGTGCCTCAATTGATGTAGAAACATAATAGTCTAGTTTCAGTTTCTAAATGAATCAGTCATAGAGTAGAAGGGTAGTAACCCAGTTCCTATAGGTCAGTTTGTCTCTTACCTTAAGGCTAGAAAATTGATTTCCAAAGGATGTATCTATCATCTTGTTCGGGTTAAGGATTCAAAGTCTGAGACCCCGACTCTTGAGTCAGTTCCTGTGGTAAATGAATTTCAAGAAATGTTTTCTGATGATCTGCCCAGAGTTCCTCCCGAATAGGAAATTGAATTTGGAATAGATCTCCTCCCAGATACCCAGCCGATCTCAATTCCACCCTACATAATGGCTCCAGTTGAGCTTAAAGAATTGAAGGAGCAGTTAGAGGATCTCCTAGATAAGGGTTTCATCAAGCCAAGCATCTCTCCATGGGGTGCTCTATTTTTTGTGGGTAAGAAAGATGGTTTTCTTAGAATGTGCATCGAATACCGTCAGTTGAACAAAGTCATAGTCAAGAATAAGTATCCCATTCCCAAGATTGATGACCTATTAGACCAACTTTAGGGTGCCAATTGCTTCTCTAAGATATACCTTAGATCCGACTATCATTAGCTTAGAGTTAGAGAATATAACATTCCAAAGATAGCCTTTAAAACTCGGTATGGTCATTTGAATTTTTTTGTTATGTATTTTGGAATAATGAATGCTTTTGCAGCTTTTATGGATCAGATAAATAGGGTGTTCAAGTAGTACTTGGACATGTTCATCATTGTCTTTATTGATAGCATCTTCATTTATTATCGGAGTGAGAAGGAACATGCAGACTATTTGAGGATTGTCTAGCAGACTCTCAAAGTTTGCCAGTTATTTGTGAAGTTCAGTAAGTGTGAATTCTGTTTGAAATCAATAGCATTCCTTGGTCATATTATTTTCGGTGAAGGCATTCGGATTGTTCCTCAAAAGACTGAAGTAGTGAAAAATTAGCCCAGACCCATCTCTCCATAAGATATCAAGAGTTTGTTGGGTTTAGCTGATTACTATAGGTGGTTTGTCGAAGGATTTTCATCTATTACTTCTCCCATGTATAGATTGACTCAGAAGAAAGTAACATTTTAGTGGTTTATTTCTTGCGAGAAGAGTTTTCAGGAGTTGAAGACTTGACTCACCTCTGCTCCAATTTTGACTCTACCAGAGGGTTCAGATGGGTTTGTGGTTTATTCTGATGCTTCCAGAGTTGGCCTTGGTTATGTGTTGATGCAGCATGGTAAGGTTATACCATATGCCTCTAGATAGCTCAAGCCTCATAAGAAGAATTACGCAACTCATGATCTTGAGTTAGCAGCAGTTGTTTTTACCTTAAATATTTAGAGGAATTATCTTTATGGTATTCATGTTGATATGTTCACTGATCATAAGAGCCTTCAATATGTGTTCAGCTAGAAATATCTAAATCTTCATCAGAGAAGGTGGCTAGAGTCATTGAAGGATTATGATATAAGTGTCTTGTACCATCTAGGTAAAGCCAATGTTATGGATGGCGCTCTTAGTAGATTGTCTATGGGAAGTGTTGCTCACATTGAGGATGAGAAGAAAGAGTTAGCACGCGAGGTTCACCAGCTTGCTAGACTAAGAGTTCGGTTGGTTGATTCAACTGAAGGTAATATCTTGGTTAAGAATGGTTTAAAATCTTTGTTGATAGCTGGAGTGAAGGAAAAACAAGATAGTGATCCTATTTTTCTTAAGTTGAAAGAAGCGGTCCAGATTCATAAAGTTGAGGTTTTCTCCCAAGGGGTAGTTGGCGTTCTTTATTGTCAGGGCAAACTACGTGTTCTAGATATGGATGACTTGAGATAGCAGATGCTGATAGAAGCTCACAATTCTCGATATTCTATTCATCCAGGAGTCGGTAAGATATACCGTGACCTACAGGAAGTCTATTGGTGGAATGGAATAAAGAAGGATATCGCAGAATTTGTGGCTAAGTGTTCAAATTTCCAGTAGGTTAAGGTTGAGCACCAAAGACCTGGTGGTATACTTCGAGATATCAACATTCCTAATTGGAAGTGGGAAGTGGTGAATATTGATTTCATTATAGGGTTGCCTCATACTTATTGACAATATGATTCTATTTGGGTTATTATAGAACAAATGACTAAGACCATTTTCTGCCAGTTAACACTTTAGATTCAGTCGAGGATTATGCTAGACTCTATATTAGGGAGTTGGTTAAATAGTATGGAGTCCCTTTGTCTATCATTTCAGATAGGGGTACTCAATTTACCTCTCAGTTCTGGAAGATATTTTAGAAGGGTCTTGATACCCAAGTTCAGATCAGTACAACTTTTCACCCGTAGACATATGGTCAGGCAGAGTGGACCATTCAGACTTTAGAGGATATGTTGAGAGCGTGTGTGATTGATTTCAAGGATAGTTGGTATGATCATTTGCCTTTGATTGAGTTTGCTTATAATAACAGTTATCATTCAAGTATTTAGATGGCCCCGTCTGAAGCACTTTATAGAAGGAGGTGTAGGTCTCCTATTGGTTGGTTTGAGGTTGGTGAGGCCACTTTGATAGGGCCTAATTCAGTTCATGAGGCAATGGATAAAGTTCAGTTGATTAGAGAAAGACTGAAAATAGCTCAGAGTTATTAGAAGTCCTATGTAGATGTCAGAAGGAGGGAACTTGAGTTTGCTATTAGTGATTAGGTTTACTTGAAAGTTTCACCCATAAAAGGAGTGAAGAGATTCGTCAAGAAAGGGAAGCTCAGTCCCCGCTATATTGGTCCTTATAAGATTTTAGGTCGCTACGGCAGTGTAGCCTATGAGTTGGAATTGCCTGCAGATTTAGCATCAGTGCATTCTATTTTTCATGTGTCCTTATTAAAGAAATGCATTGGTGATCTAGAATTGGTTGTGCCTTTAGATAGCATGTATGTGAAAGATAGCCTCTCTTATGAGGAGGTACCAGTTGAAACCCTTGACCGTCAGGTTTGTAAGTGGAGGAATAAGGAGGTCACTTTGGTAAAGGTTCTTTAGAGAAATCAGATAGTTGAGGGAGCTACTTGGGAATTAGAGGTTGATATGATGTCCAAGTACCCCCATCTTTTCTATTCAAACTCATTTCCAGCTAGAGGTAATAGTTTCCTTTTAATTAATTCTTTCCATTTCATGTCACCCAGTTATTCTCATGTCATAGCATACATTCATGAGTTTAGTTTTGTCAATGTTTTAGTTACAGACTCAGTTATAATGTCAGTATTCAGCCCTTAGCAATTCACTGTTGGGATTGCAGCTCTTTCCCTAACATTTCAGCTTAGTTAGTTTTCATTCGGGGACGAATGATCCCCGAATGAACCTAAGGAAGAGATATTCTAACATCCCAAAAATCCAAGCCAAGATTAGAACCATGGTTCAAGTACATGTATAATAAAAATTCATGTTTTTATAGTATGATAAGTGAGTTATACATGTATTAAGGCCACAAGTAACTCCTAGCTCATAGCCAAGTCAAAACCTCCCTTACCTATTGATTTCTTATGAAAAATCTTACTACAGTCAGCTTTAAATGGGCATAACTCCTATATTATAAAATATTTTTGAGCTAAAGATGTAGAAAATAATATATATTTGAATTACCTTCCAACGCATCCAGTTTTGCCTTAATCCAGTATCAGAGTAAAATTTTATAGCCATTTTACTGAAGCATTGTCAAAGCTGTCAGTAACCACGACTAAAACATGACGAGTTGTCAGGAAACCCGATAAGTCATTATGTGACTCGTGTTCAAGGAAATGGGAAGAAAAAATTGAGTCATAGGTGATGACTTAGACCACGAGCCATCCCTAGATCCGATGAGTCATCATAAAGGTCGTCGGCGCTGATTCCAAATTTTTTTTAGATGATTTTAAAAGGGTTGTTTCATCTTTTCCCATTCTTTTAACACCAAAACTAGGTAGTTTAAGCTACCCAAGGGCTGAATAATAATCATAAAGCACCTCCAAGTCCCCAATTCCTCATTATTTACTCGACACTTAGAAAATTTAGAGAGAAGGGGCAATTTTTCTCCTTCAAGCAAGAATTAGGGTTCTCAAACTTCAGGCTCCAAATTTAAAGATCTAGGTTATCATCTCTATGTATGTATGATTTCATCAATGGGTCTCCTTTCACCCCTTGAGTCCCAAAGTTAATTCAATTTCTCAATTTAATTCCTTTCTCAGAGCTTAGGGTTTATGAATGTTGTGAATTTCTTGATATTCCAGTTCCTTGATCTCATTGAGTTATAATCCCATGTTTTAACATGAATTTTAGTTCCATGTTTTAACATGTTCAAAATTATAAAACCTAATTATATTGTGAAATCCATGATTTTTTGGACTTGAGTTATTAAATTCCTTAATTCTCATAGTTTATGGAATTGTCATAATAGTTGCATTTTCAGAGATGGTGGGTTATGAACACCCGATGACCTAGGATTTTTTACAAATACTTATGAGTATTATACATGTTTTGAATGCTCTCAGGTAATGTATTTATATTTAGTCTTCAGAATATTACTATTATTGAGCATTTCAGTTATCAGTTGTTATTCAATTGGATGTAGTACTTAGCACCAAGCAGATGGAGGGATAAAGGCTCACCTGTCAGTTAGGCTGAGACCTTTAGTAGAAGTCCCTATGTCCCAGAACTACGATGCCGCTGTAGGTTCTAAAGGGTCACCCATCAGACCAGGCTTGATACCTTAGTCCTTATGGATATCAGTTTAGTGGATTCACGTTAGTCAGTGTTGGTACGCTTGGCAACATACTGAACACCCTTCCAGCTGGGGTTATTGGTTAGACTCCAATTAGCTTAGATTGGGGTATGTCGCTTAAAAATAGCTCCCACATTCCACAGTTCAGATTTAGATATTTGCATAACCTCGTATTCAGTTATTCAGCATATCATATAACACATGTTTATCACTTGGTCTTACACAAGATTACCATGTAACATGTATTATGTTTAGCCTATGTCAGTTATTTCCTCTCTCACATACTCAGTTTATTCAAAGCACTGATCGCATACTTTTTTGTGCTATATTATCTTATAATATAGGTTCTAATGTTTAGCATCCAGATCTTGCATAGTAAGATCTCCTACTACGTCAGCAGCAGTACTTTGTTAGTCCATATCATTCGAGGGCTAGTTATGAATATCTTTCATTTATGTATTTTTAGTTTACAGATAATTAGAGTTAGCTGGGGGCTTATCCCAATAACTCATCTTAGTAGAGGCTTTTAGACATACAGTTAGATGTTCAGCTTTATGGTTTTAAACTTAGATATTGTTGTTGGTTTTGGATTATTATTTCTTTATTTATTTCAGCTTTTGCACAATATTTTTATTAGTTATTTCAGTATTCATAGTGTCATGTCAGGCCATGGGTTAGCTGGGGTCACTTATGGCCCTAAGCACCATGTTACAACTAGGGGGTAGTCTCGAGTCATGACAAAGGGGATACATCACGAGGCCTGTGGAGGTGGCAATAAAAGGCCCCACTTTTAGGATAGTTTTAGTTGCTCGTAGTCTAAAGGTAGGAGTTTCCCTAGTTGATGTTATTTACAATAACATTTTCATCCTAACAGGCATGTTCAGACTGAACTTTAGGTACAAATGGGTGTCAAATGGGTTATAGTTGTCATAGTGGTTAGAGCTCTAGCAGATTTCACAAGCTCCATATTCTAGGTCTTCAGGCCGTGGTAGCTATTCTGGTACAACATGGACTTCTCACTAGGGCAGGGCTCTTATAGGTTGTGATGAATGGGTTAAGTTATGGTGTTATTCTAGGGAGTATCCCAGGCTCAAGTTAGGTAGCCAAGTCAGCAAGTTCAGGCTCCCAAGGCTCTACTGTCACTAACTAGAGGTGGTGCACAAGATAATAGAGGTGGTCCATAGGGTGGTAGAGGTGGAGCTCAACCAAGTAGAGTAGGTGACCATGTGGGTTCTTAGTATGGAGAAGGATGCGGTCATTTATATGCTTTTCCCATAAGGTCAAAGGCGAAGGCTTCTGATGTCATCATTATAGGTATGATATATATTTGTAATCATCTAGATTTTATGTTATTTGATCCCGGTTCTAAATATTTATATGTGTCTTCTTACTTTGCTACTCATCTGGAAATGTCTAGTGAGCCTTTGCCAGTGCCTCTGATGTTGCTACTTCTATAAGTGATTATTTTACAATGTATCCGGTATATAGATTCTGTGTGGTGACTATTCAGTAGTATGAAACTTTGGTAAACTTGGTTATATTAGATATAGTTGATTTCAATGTGATTCTAGGCATGGACTAGTTATCCCCTTATCATGCGATCTTGGATTGCTTTCCCAAGACCGTTACTTTAGCCCTGCCTGGTATCTCTTTGATTATGTAATAGGTCATCAACAATTAGGTATCGATAGGTATTATATCTTATATTCTGGTAAGACAGTTGGTAGCAAATGAGTGTTTGGCTTATCTTGCATATATTCATGATACTGCGCTGACACTCTTTCACTTGAGTCAGTACTTATAGTTTTTGAGTGTGCAAATGTATTTTCTACTGATTTTCCTGGTCTTCCACTCAAGTGTGATATTAACTTCGGTATTGATGTTGAGCCGGGAACCCAACCCATTTCTATTCCATTGTATCACATGGCTCCACTGAGTTGAAGGAACTTAAGAAGAAGCTCAAGGATTTTCTAAGTAATGGGTTTTCAGGACTACTATTTCTTCTTTGGGTGCTCCTATTTTGTTTATAAAGAAGAAGGGCTATTCTATGCATATGTGTATTGATTATCGATAGCTGAAACATGTGACTATTAATAATAAGTATTCAATACCACATGTTGATGATTTGTTCAACCAACTTTAGGGTGCAACTATATTTTCTAAGATTGATTTAAGGTATGGCTACCATCAATTGATAATTAGTACAATAGACATACCTAGGACTTCTTTTAGGACTCCTTATTATCACTTTGAGTTCTTCGCTATTTTTTTTAGGTTGACAAATACCCCAACAACATTTATGAATTTGATGAACCATGTGTTCCAGCCTTATTTGGACTCCTTTATGATCATATTAATTGATGACATCCTAGTCTAATCAAGGAGTAGGGAGGGCCATCAACAATATTTGAGGATTATGCTTCGGACCTTGTGGGATTTGTAATTGTATACCAAGTTCTCTAAGTGTGAGTTTTGGTTCAAGTCTGTAGCATTCTTTGGGCATATGGTTTCCAAGAATGGGATAGTGGTAGACTCGGTAAAGATTGAGGTAGTTCGTGATTATGCTAGGCCCACTTCTCTTATTGAGGTTTGTAGTTTTATCCTGTTAATAGGTTAGTATATGAGGTTTGTGAAGGGGTATTCTTCTATTACAATGTTATTAATCATATTAACATGCAAGGATGTTCCTTTCCAGTGGTCCGGTGAGCTTTCTGAAGCTCAAGGCCTTATTGATTTCAGCTCCTATCCTGATTTTTCCTGTTGAGGGCCAAGGGCTTAGAGTATATTGTAATGATTCAGACTTTGGTTTAGTTTGTGTTTGGATGAAACATGCCCAAGTTATGGCATATGCTTCCAGGTAGCTAAAGGTGTACGAGTGGAACTACACCACCCATTACTTGGAGCTGGTGGCAGTAGTTTTTGCACTGAAAATTTGGAGGCACAATCTTTATGGTGCTCATTGTGAGATATTCACCGACAATTGTAGCCTACAATACTTTTTAATCCAAAATTATCTTAATTCGAGGCAGCACATGTGGCTAGAGTTACTTAAGGAACTTGGTATCTCGATTATATACTATCAAGGCAACACAAACATGGTAGCAGATGCCTTGAGCCAGAAGACAGTGAGTATGGGGAGTTTGTCTTTCTTTTCATATTCAAAGCGACTATTGGCCTTTGACATTTAGTACTTAGCCAACCGATTAGTTCGACTTGATATTTTTGACCCTGGGAGGATTCTTGCTCATGTTAAGGCTAGGTCTATATTTTTGTAGCAGATTTAAGAGCTGCAGTTTGAAAATGATAGGTTGAGGGTGATTTGAAATAATTTGTTAAGGGGAGAGGCTAGGAAGGCAGCCTTAAATTAGAGGGTGTTTTGAGGATCGAGGGTCATATCTGTGTTCCTAGAGTTAGCAATATAATTAGGTTGATCTTGTAATTAGGTTGATCTTGGGGGAGGCCTATTGTTTGAGATACTCTATTCATCTAGGAGTATCTAAGATGTACATGGGCTTGAGGCAATATTACTAGTGGTGTGGGATGAAGATTGATCTATTAGACTTTGTATTTCGGTACTTGAACTGTCAGCAGGTGAAGTTCAAGCACTAAATGCCTGGTGGTTTGACTCAAAGGCTACCTATTCCTAAGTAGAAGTAGAAATAGATAGCCATAGTCATTGTGATTGATTTACCACGTACATCTCGAGAGTTTGATTCTATTTAGGTCATTGGTGATAGGTTGGTTAAGTCTCCACTACTTGCCATTGCAAATGCCTTACATGTCAGAGAGATTGGCTTAGATCTATGTTAGGGAGATAGTTTGATTGCACGGGGTGCCTGTTTCCATTATTTTCGATCATGGTACTCAGTACACCTCTAGCTTCTAGAGGGCTTTTCCAAAGGGAGTTGGGTACCAGAGTTGAGCTTAGAACAAGTTTTCACCCTCAAATTGCTGGCCTGTCTAAGCAAACAATTCAAGTTCTAGAAGACATGTTAAAAACCTATGTTATTAATTTTAGAGGTCAGTAGGACCAATTTATAGCTCGGTGAAGTTTGCGTATACTAACAACTACCATTTGAGTATTGAGATGGCTCCATTCAAGGCGTTTGTGGTAGGTGGTGTAGGTAGCGCTGTGCACAGATCGAATCAATCCAAATATTTATACCAATTCGAAGCAATTTGGATAACTCGATTTGGATTATACAATTTGAATTAATTTATAAATTTAATTTTAGAATATTTCAACTTTTTGAATTGAATATTGTTGGATTTGTTTTCAATTTGAATCGATTCAAAAAATCAAAATTTGTACACATATATATAATAGTAATTTAGTATTTACTAAATACTTAAAAAACCTAAAATCTAATCCAGCCCAGGCCCATATTTAGAGTAATTTAATTTTAAAACCTAAAACCTACACCTTTCTTTAACATTTATATATTTACAAAGTAAAGAGTACATACCTAATATATCAACCTCACTCCTCTCTTTCACACATAGTACTTTAATGTGTTTAGATTTTAATTCCACTTTAAACTTGCAATACAATGTTACTTTAGATTATTTAAGGCCTAATTTTAAGATTTTGGTAGTTTTATTATGTTTGCTCTAAAATTGAAATGAAAAGAGTTGCTTGTTTAAATTTCAAAATCAAACAAATCCATTCATAAAATCGATCGAACTAATAAAAAATGAATTGAATTGGACCAAGAATAAATCAAGTTAGGATAAGGATTTTAACAAATAAAAATTTAAAACTTCAATTTGATGATGGCTAAAATTGATCCAAATAAATTCGTGCATAGGCCTAGGTGTAGGACTCAGGTGGGTTGGTTTGATACCTTTGAGGTTAGGCCATGGGTCATGGAATTGTTGTGTGATTCTATGGATAGGGCCCGGGTGATTCAAGATAGACTTCATGCAACCTAGAAAAGACAGAAGAGTTATGCTGACCATAGGGTGTGAGCCTTAGAGTTTTGAGGTTGTGATCAAGTATTCCTTTGAATGTCACCCATAAAGGTCGTGATGCAATTTAGGTGGAAGGACAAGCTTAACCCAAGGTATATTAGGCCATTTGAGATCTTTCAGTTGGTTGGTGATATATTAAATGAGTTAGCCTTACCTCTAGCATTTTTGGGTGTTCACCCTATTTTCTATGTCTTGATGTTGCAATGATATATTCTATATGAGTCCCAGGGATTCGGTTCAGTTGGATGATAGTTTGACTTTTGAAGAGGAGCCAGTTGCTATTTTGGATAGAAAGGTTAGAAGGTTGAGGTTGAGAGAGATTCCTATGTTTAAGTTTTAGTGGAGGCACCATCTAGTTGAGGAGGCTACCTGGGATACCAAGTAGGATATACAGTCCCAATATCCTCACTTATTTAAGCCTTCAAGTACTTCCCAATCCTTAACTTACAAGGATGAAAGTCCTTTTAGTAGTGGATGTTGTAATGACCTTCCTGGTCATCTTCTTATGTTTCACATATTCTTCTATTTTGAGCTTTCCTTAGTTGCTACAGTGCATTTATGACTTGCCGAGACTAGTGGTTTGGTTCCTAAGGAGTTTCGTTGGGTTTTAAACCAATTTCCCTATTTTGGTACCTTTAAAGTTAAGAAGTTTAACTTTGATAAAACTTCTAGTAAATGGCCTCATATAAGAATTTTGAGACATCTGTTAGCTCCGGAACATGGATTTTAGGCTAGGGGGACCTTTGGTTTGGGTCCCAAGGCTTTTAGACTCATTTTGGGTGCTTGGTTGAGTTTTTGGTAAAAATCACGAAAAGTTTGACTTTGGTCAATATTTCATCAAAACGACCTCCATTAATCATTTTGGTTATTTTGTCAAGTTTGGAATGCCATTTTTGGTTGGGTTGTATATTTGGTTTGCGTTAATGGGACTCAGAATGAATCCCTGAGGTCCATTCGGGACTAGGTATTGTTGGCCAAGCAGCTGATACAACCTATCCTATGAGCTTGGCTAACACCAGTGAGGCTTCTTTTGCAGAAAAAGGGCTGCTTCTATGGAGACCGCTGATATTAGTGCCTTTCTCTCCTGCAAAGCCTTCTCCGCTTCAGCGGAGCTGCTCTGGCAGAATTTTATTTTGTATAGTAGAAGGTGCAATATGCATCTAGCTCTACTTAACCGGAGCTTTCTTCGCCATTGTGATACCGCTATTGCAGTTATTTGTCCGTTTCAGCAAAGGGACAGTGTATTAATGACCTCCACATTTGCGAAGGATTTGTCAATTAAGCGATGTCTCTCCAGTGGCAAAACCTCCACAGGTGCGATAATCATTGCATATATCGCCTCATCTCAATCAGTTAGTGATATGATATGGAATACATGGAAGACAAAAGCAAAACAAAGAAACAAAGATAATCAAGACATGGAATTAAAAACCCTAACACTAAGAACAGGAAACTAAGATAAAAGATAGAAGCAAAACACAAACATGAGATCGAATAGGCAACAATGACTATATCAAAGTCAAAACCTCCTATTAAAAATCCAAACAAGCACCTATACTATCCAGACACCCTCAAGAGGAATGATATCCTCAACCAAGCAATCCCATCAATATTTTAATAGCAACAAAGGCCTTAACCTAAACTGTCACAAGAGTTTTCACACATCAATATCTTATATAAAAAAATAGTTTAAGTCTAAAATGAGATATTCTCCCTATTTATAGACTAAGAAAATAATTACAAAAATACACTTAATGAAATATGGATCTTCTTAAGCATGAGGCTTGTATTTGAAGAATAGCCAATTTGCGTTCATAGCCTCTTTTCTCCTTTCTTCACCTTTCTTTCTTGTACTTCCACTTTAGCATATTCTCAAGCTTCAATTCTTCACTCAATGATATTGATGAAGCTCGGCTTGCATCATTCTCCCTTTCTTGAAAAAGATTCATCCTCGAATCTAAACCTAGAAAAATCATAGGGAAAACAAACAACAAGGTGGACCTCATAACATGAGGGTTAGCACAAGAGTTAACAAATCCACCAACATGCCAAGGATGCACAAATTTATGATATAGCCAAGCATCAACTATCTTCATGAAGAATAAAACTTCATATGCAAAAAGAACTTGACTATTCAAAGCATCATGAAATAAGGGTATTATAAAGGAAACAATGGAATTTAAATAATACCAAGTAGGTATGCACACATTGGTTCTAGTAGACATAAAGCACAATTGATTCTCTTTTTCAATATAAAACCACTCCCAAGGTGATACCATGAAAAAATCATAAAAAGTTATAGCACCATAGGGATTAAAAGGCAAGAGAACCCACATATCATGGTCAAGAAAACAATCACCAACCCCTTTATAACTCATATCAACATAAGATGCACACTCAATACAAGTAAGAGTATCATCATATGCAAATAAATAGTAAAGACGGGTGTCTTGGAAAATTACTTCATCCACAGGGTCCTCACTCATAAGATCACTTTTAGGTTGAAAAATATCATCAAGAATACGACAATCCAAATAATAAGTACCATATTTTAAACAAGTATCACCCTCATTCTCCAAAGAAGAATTCCTAAATTTACACACACTACCACTACACCCCTTTACCCTTTTTGGATGTAATTACCAATTTGTGATGCCGTTTTAATGACTTTAAAGTGTCGTATGGAGGCATGTTGGACTATATTAAGTATGGATTGTTTTTCATATGTTGTTATGAGGCAAGTTGATAGGATTAATTGTGACGGAATGCTAATGAGAAAGCATAAAGGGTAAGTGCGGTGTGAAATGCTATTGATGTGTGATATTTTGGTCAATGCGTGGAATATTATGGTGTTGTTGGTATGAGAATGCAGTGGATTGTATTGTAAAGGGTGAAATGACACTATACGGTAGTCATATAACTCTTTGTCATTTTGTACACTTGTACGGTAAATAGTTGTTAACGACAGTTCCACTATGAACTTGTATTGTAGAGTGAAACATAAGGAAGGAGCTGTACTGTTGTGTTCATAGATAGACTTGTGTACTCATACTTGGAAGTGAAGGTATGTAAGTTTACTCTTTCCGTATCTTTCTGCAGCATAGAGTATTCACCCTGTTATGGTACTTATTCTATTCCGAAGTGTTCTAAAGTATTCCTATCTCAGGTTGACAGATATAGTTAATCACATGTTCCTTATTCTTAGACCAATTGTGATTCATATGTATCTTATCCAATGACTGAAGTTCCTCAGCTGTCATAATGTTGTAAATTCTAAGAGAACTATCTCAAGAGAGTAATGAGGTTAAGAGAGTCTATTTATTCTTGAATAGCATTTCCAGTTATGTCATGTTCCAAAGTCTAATAATATTATGATTATGTTTGTACCAATCTCTCACAAGTAAAAGTATCAATCTCATAAACGTAATAAAGGAAGTAATGTGTAAGCTAATGTATCTATCCCTCACAATTAAAGATATCAATCTTACAAGAGTAAAGACGTGAAGTAATGTATGTATGTGTTTCAAGTCACAAGGTATCGCTAAGTAATGAAAGAAAGGGTAATAAAAAAAAGAAGTAATGTATAATCGATAAGTAATCTTGGGTGGTATCCCAGGGGTTGAAATACCTATCATGGGTCGATCCTAATGTATCATAAGTACACCCCAGGGGCTACAGAAAAGCCTAGCTCGGGTTATCATAAGTACATCCCAGGGGCAACACGAAAGCCTAGCATGGGTTATCACAGTACATCCTAGGGGTCACAGTACCTAGCATGGGTTAATAACATCCCAGGGGTGACACGAAAGCCTAGCATGGGTTAATATAACATCCCAAGGGTCAAAGTACCTAGCATGGGTTAATCTCATCCCAGGGGCGACAGACAGCCTAGCATGGGTAGAACAATAAAGATGAATAAGTATGAAGACAACAGAAGTAAGGAACGTAATGTACATGGGTCCCCACATACATAAAGAGAGTTTATTCACATTGACTATTTCTCTTATAGTGACTCCATTGTTGTTGTTATTATGTATGATGTAATTCTTATGGCTTTACATACTTAGTATATTATTCGTACTGACCCCTCTTGGGGAATTTACTTTACTTGCTGTAGGCGCAGGTGCTAGTAGACCTCCGCAGTAGATTACCGGGTATTTGCAGATCTTTGGTAAGCTCCAGTTGGTTTGGGGCTTTTTGAGTCACAGTTGTACATTTGTTTTGATGTTATAGATGTTATGTAAAGCAGGGACTTGTCCCGAATTTAGGTTGGTCGTGTATGTATTTCTGTTAGAGGCTTTTGTAGACATATATGGGTTTATGAATGAAAGGGATGAACGTTCACTTCGACTTGATGGCCCTAACGGCCAAGTTTCATATATTGTACATATTTTCCATGATTTCCGCCATTGGCATTTTATATGTTATCAGTTACATGAGATAATATGCTATTCGTAAAGAGACATGCATATGAACAGACATGAGAAAAGATTGGTTCTCTCGAGCCTTATCGGCTTCGGGTGCCAGTCCGCCTCAATGAGATTTGGGGCGTGACAAAAGTGGTATTAGAGCAGGTCGTTCTAAGGGTGTCTACAAAGCTGTGTCTGAGTAGAGTCTTACTTATCGATGTGTTGTGCACCACATTTATAAGTAGTAGGCTACGGGATATTTAGGAGTCGTTTATTTTCTTCAATTCTAGATCGTGCAATAGAGCCAGTATTGTAAGTTGGATTGTATCTGACCATGGTAATTGTTTTTCTTTGGTATAGTAAAATGCCACTCACAAGAAGAGGTAAAGGCAAAGGTAAGCAGGTAGATATGCCTGTCGATGAAGGAATGAGTAATCACCACCTGACCAAGCTAGTCGAGGTGGAGCTGGAGCTGAAATTGCATCGCAGTCTTCCTCTACTTTTCCAACTCTAGAAGAGCCAAGAGGTAGAGAAGTACCTACAGAACCGTCAATGAATGCCACTGATAAGGATTTAAGAAATGCAGTACATATGTTGACTCAGTTAGTGGCTGCACAAATACAAGGACGAACTGGTCCAATGGTAAATAAAGATGACGCAGCTAGAGTAGCTAGTCGGCGTACACAGTACTTTCTAAAATTGGACCCTCCTATATTCACTAGGTCAGACCTGAAAACGGATCCACAGGATTTTGTTGACCAAGTTCAAAGAGCACTAGAGGTGATGGACGTAACAGGTGTAGAAATAGTTGAGCTAGCAGCTTACAGATTGAAGGGTAAGGCCATATTATGGTATGAGGACTAGAAAAGATCAAGAGGCATTGATGCGCTCCTAGCTGGTTGGGAAGAATTTAAAGCGGCATTTCTGGATCACTATCTTCCCTATGAGATCCGTGAGGCTCGTGCAGATCAGTTTTTAAATCTACGTCAAGGAAATATGAGCGTTAGAGAATACAGTTTGCAGTTTAATTCCTTGGCTCGATATGCTCCCAATGTAGTGGCCATAATGGAAGACAGAGTACATCGATATGTGGACAGGTTGGAGACATATTTAGTACGAGACTGCACTATTGCAGCTCTGAACAAGGATATGGACATCGCCAAAATTCAGGCCTTCGAACAGAAAATGGAGGATCAAAGGCAAAGAATAAGGACACAGGAATTTGAGGAAGGGCCATACAAAAGGGCTGGACCTATGGGGCAGTCTATGGTGTCCCCAGGAGAATCTAGATCTCGAATGTTACCGCCTAGACCCTCATTTTCTTATTCCACAGCAGGCACGCAACTCCAATCCCGCGGGTTTTGGGGTAGTCAATCTGGACAGCATAGTGAAAGGCAAGGTTCACAGACAGCAGGATTTTCTCATCCTCCTTGTCAGCGTTGCGGCAGGTACCATTTAGGTGAATACCGGTTGGGGACAAATGCTTGTTTTTTGTGTGGCACAGCGGGGCACATAATGAGAGAATGTCCACAAAGGGGTGCGGGTGGTATAGCATGACCTACGGGATCAACCGTTGTATCATCAGTATCGGTTCCTTCCCCAGACAGAGGCATTCAGCCTATTGGTCGTGGTAGATATCTAAGAGGAGCAGCTAGTTCCAGTGGGGCCTAAAATTGCACCTATGCTCTAGTGGACCGGCAGAATAAGGAGGCATCTTCTGATGAAGGTACAGGTATATTACCATATTTTCACATGATGTATATGTACAGATTAATCCGAGCTCTCGTATATTACTCCATCGACTACTGTGAATTTAATGGGACACCGGGGTCATTAGTTAAGTCAATTGAACTATCTCCATCTGTTGGTGACTTTATTAGAGTTAAACACACATATCGTAATGGTATAGTAGATATTTATGATCATAAATAATTAAGTTCTCTTAAAGGCGTCACCAATGAAAGGGGTAATAGGGGTTTGGAAAGAAAGAAACCATGAGAAATTGCCGGAAGTGCACAAGAGTTTTAGTTCATATTGCTCTCATTAGAAATATACAAGTTATGGAGGATCCCACTAGGGAGAGATACCTATGGTTATTCTAGACAACCAAGTGCAAGGGTTAGGAAATAAAGATGTAACTGTCGTAAAAGTTCTTCGGAGAAATCAACAAGTCGAGTAGATAACCTGAGAAGCTAAAAACAAATGATGAGACCAAGGTACCCATATTTTTCCAAAAGAAAGGAGAAAGAGGTGGAAAGAGATTAAGTAAGTATCTATGAGTGTATATGTATAACGTAAAGATGCATTTGTTGTACATGAGACGACGTTGTTAACATTCGAGGATGAATGTTCCTAAGGGGGGAAGAATGTAACACCCCTTATGTTTCCGAACCTAGTTAATTCCCGTAACATTTATGGAAATATTGAAACATGAGAGATTTATTGAATTATACATTAAAATTTGTGGGCTTAAGCCATTGGGCCAAATGAGGCCCAAAACAAGAGCAAAAGACTAGGCCCAATGGGGAAAAAATGATCCAATCTTCCCTTTTGACTAATCAACCATGCAATTAATGCCAAGGATTGGATAAAAGAGACTTAAAGAGCCTCTATATATGAGGTAAAATCAGATTTTATTTCATTTGTTACACCCATGCCTTTTCTAGAATTCTCTACAACATTTCCTTATCTCACACAAACCCTAATCCTTCATTCCTTGGGCCAAGATCATCATCTTGCAAGACTTGGTAAGTGATTATGCTTATGTTTTAATATATTTTATGCATGAGAGATGGTGTATATGATGTTGGTTATGTTGGTGGAGTAATGAGAAGTTCAATATGTGTGTAATATTACATGTTTGCTAAATTAGAGGATGGTTTTGTCTTGTAAACTTGAACATGGACTTGTGGTCTTGAAGGAAGTGAAATTGATGGATTCAATATTGACATGTGATATGTGATTATAGTCTTACCTTGTTTTATCCTTGTGTATAATGTTTGGAATAGTTGTTGTAAATTTGGTTATGGATTTGGTGACGTATTGAAAAGAAAGTGAGGTTTTCGTGATGTTTATGTGTGTTGTGAGACCATGGATGATTGTTGGCATGTAAGATGATCAAAAATATGTTAAAATAAGTTTAGTTATGATCATGGACCATTCATTACATAAAAAGACCCAAAAGAGACCAATTTGGCCGTCCGCCCTCGCAGGTGAGGCACCTGCGGGCGTAGGTGCCAACGCAGATGCCCCTGGACACTGCCAAGGGCCATATTATGCCATAGTTCATCCACCTTCGGGCGCAGGTAGCTTCGCAGGTCCCTTCCAGAACACCGTTTGGCATGTTTTTGTCCCCCTTTGACCCCCAAAGGCCCCTATACCCTTTTTGGATGTAATTACCAACTTGTAATGCTGTTTTAATGACTTTAAAGTGTTGTATGGAGGAATGTTGGACTATATTAAGTATGTATTGTTGTTCATATGTTTGTATGAGGCAAGTTTATAGGAGTAATTATGACGGAATGCTAATGAGAAAGCATAAAGGGTAAGTGTGGTGTGAAATGCTATTGATGTGTGATATTTTGGTCAATGTGTTGAATGTTATGGTGTTGTTGGTATGAGAATGCAGTGGATTGTATTGTAAAGGGTAAAATGACACTATACGACAGTCATATAACTCATTGTCGTTTTGTACACTTGTACGGTAATAGTTGTTAACGAGAGTTCCACTATGAACTTGTATTGTAGAGTGAAACATAAGGAAGGAGCTGTAATGTTGTGTTCATATATAGACTTGTGTACTCATACTTGGAAGTGAAGGTATGTAAGTTTACTCTTTCCGTATCTTTCTGCAGCATAGAGTATTCACCCTGTTATGGTACTTATTCTATTCCGAAGTGTTCTAAAGTATTCCTATCTCAGGTTGACAGATATAGTTAATCACATGTTCCTTATTCTTAGACCAATTGTGATTCATATGTATCTTATCCATTGACTGAAGTTCCTCAGCTGTCATAATGTTGTAAATTCTAAGAGAACTATCTCAAGAGAGTAATGAGGTTAAGAGAGTCTATTTATTCTTGAATAACATTTCCAGTTATTTCATGTTCCAAAGTCTAATAATATTATGATTATGTTTGTACCAATCTCTCACAAGTAAAAGTACCAATCTCATAAAGGTAATAAAGGAAGTAATGTGTAAGCTAATGTATCTATCCCTCACAAGTAAAGGTATCAATCTTACAAGAGTAAAGACGAGAAGTAATGTATGTATGTGTTTCAAGTCACAAGGTATCGCTAAGTAATGAAAGAAAGGGTAATAAAAGAAAGAAGTAATGTATAATCGATGAGTAATCTTGGGTGGTATCCCAGGGGTTGAAATACCTAGCATGGGTCGATCCCAATGTATCATAAGTACATCCTAGAGGCTATAGAAAAGCCTAGCTCGGGTTATCATAAGTACATCCCAGGGGCGACACGAAAGCCTAGCATGGGTTATCACAGTACATTTCAGGGGTCACAGTACCTAGCATGGGTTAATAACATCCCAGGGGCGACACAAAAGCCTAGCATGGGTTAATATAACATCCCAGGGGTCAAAGTACCTAGCATGGGTTAATCTCGTCCCAGGGGCGACAGACAGCCTAGCATGGGTAGAACAATAAAGATGAATAAGTATGAAGACAACAGAAGTAAGGAACGTAATGTACATGGGTCCCCACATACAGAAAAAGAGTTTATTCACATTGACTATTTCTCTTATAGTGACTCCATTGTTGTTGTTATTATGTATGATGTAATTATTATGGACTTACATACTCAGTACATTATTCGTACTGACCCCTCTTGGGGAATTTACTTTACTTGCTGCAGGCGCAGGTGCTAGTAGACCTCCACAGTAGATTACCGGGTATTTGCAGATCTTTGGTAAGCTCCAGTTGGTTTGGGGCTTTTCGAGTCACAGTTGTACATTTGTTTTGATGTTATGTAAAGCAGGGACTTGTCCCGAATTTAGGTTGGTCGTGTATGTATTTCTGTTAAAGGCTTTTGTAGACATATGTGGGTTTATGAATGAAAGGGATGAACGTTCACTTCGACTTGATGTCCCTAACGGCCAAGTTTCATATATTGTACATGTTTTCTATGATTTACGCCATTGGCATTTTATATGTTATCAGTTACATGAGATAATATGCTATTCGTAAAGAGATGCATATGAACAGACATGAGTAAAGATTGGTTATCTCGGGCCTTATCGACTTCGGGTGCCAGTCCGCCTCAATGGGATTTGGGGCGTGACATGAGGCTCCTTGTTGGAAACTTGTGTTCCTTCAATCGCCATGGTTGTACCGACACAAGAATTCTTACAAAAAGAATTACAAACAAGAGGGTTAGATTGATTTTGTGGCAACTCTCTTACTTCACTCCACACATCCTCTCCTTTTTATTCTCTAGAGTTTCCATCTTTCTCTCCCTTACTCCTCTCAATCTTTTGTCTCTCATTATCATTGAAAGAAGCATCAAGAATTGTTTTTTAAGGAATCTTTATCCTTCATTTGGGAAGTGTCTTTGATTTTTCTATACCCCTTTTCATTAGGTTCGAGGTAATGGTACATCAAATTTTCTTTCAATGTATCCCAAGTCTCAATAGAGCTTCCTATCTCCTTTTTTTGCTTGTGATAATTCTTCCAATAGATGACAAGTTTCCTTTCAAAGGTCCCAAGAGCCATTTTTATTTTCCTTTCTTGTGAATAGTTGTAGCTAGCAAAGATTTCATCCATCATCAATTCCCATTTTTCATACTCTTCGCCACTAGCTTCCATAAACAAGATAGGCAATTTCAAGTTGGGATCTTACACCTTTGCATTTATAGATGTCATACCTCCTCCTCATCACTCATATTTACACTCCTTGTGCGTGGCTAGCACCACTCAAATACACTCATGCACTCTAGCCTTTTGCCACTTAAGGATTTGACTAATGTTGCTATTCAATTCGATCAATCGCTTGCCGAGAGTCACAAACCAACCTTGAGGGTAGAACAGATTTTTGTTAAAGTGAAGAATGAATGACTCAATGAAAATCTAACGGACTTGAATCAAGAAAATTAACAATGAAATAAAATAGAAAAAGCACAAGAAGGAAATTAGCACGAAATAAAAAGAATCGGACTCAAAAAACTTGATAATATTTAGTAGGATAATCTAATAATTAAAATCAAGTTATGAACCTAAACAAAGGGTAAAATTAATAAAAAGAAACTAGTTTATCAATATTTGGACTAGAAAAATTATTTGAGAAGAAATTGGGTTAAAATCCATGAAGAAACTGCTAAAAAACTGAAGAAAAACCATGAAAAATGGAGCTGGCAGACGCTGATACAGGTGCTGAAGTAAGCGCTAATACGTGCAACTAGCATTTGTTGATTGGTTGGGAGAAAATGCTAGAATTTCCTTCTTTTTCTTTTCAAATTTTCAGATGTTTTTTTTATACTCCTTTGGTCCCACAAACACCTTAACACTTCCACCTTCCTATCTTTTTGAATTAAACAATACCATTTTCGAAGATTCTTCCTAACTATGTATGAATTTCATGAAGGACATTATGAACATTGATGAACTTCAAAAATTCATAACTGACTCAATTTAACTCCAATTTTCACAAAATTTTAAGCATGAGCTCCTTTCAACACCATGAACAAATGCCAATAATTTTAGCCCTCAATTCCAATCCAAAAATAAACCCATTTTCACCATTCAAGCTATGAGGAGCATCATGTACACTATGATCATTGATGAACTTCAAAAATTTATAACTTCTTTGTTTTAGCTCAAATTCCATGAAATTTGAAATTTAGCTCCACTTGCTATAGAGAACAAACTCCGGTGTTTTTCAAGCTCCAATTTAGCCTCAAATAACAAATCTACTTCACCTTCTTCTAACTTTTTCAAGCTTAACAATTGTGAAATTTTGAAATACCTCTAATTCAACTCGAATTTTAGATCTAGACCCCTAAACACTATAGAAGCACGAATCTAGTGTTAGCAAATCAAACAAAAACATGAATCAAACTTTTTGTTTGATCTTCGAATTTGTTGACCTAATTTTTTTTTAATGAATTTTCAAATTTATAAGCCTAGGACTGAAGAATTGATGGAGCAACTCTTAAAACCTAAGCTCTAATAACAAATGATACGATACAAAATTCGCGGAAGACAAAAGCAAAACAAAGAAACAAAGATAATCGAGACATGGAATCAAAAACCCTATCACTAAGAATAAGAAACTAAGGTAAAAGATAGAAGCAAGGCACAGGCATGAGATCTAATAAGCAAAAATGAATATATCAAATTCAAAATATCCTATTAAAAATCCAGACAAACACTTATACTATCAAGACACCCTCAAGAGGAATGATATCCTCAAGCAAACAATCCCATTAATATTTCAATAGCAACAAAGGCCTTAGCCTAAACTATCACAAGAGTTTTCACACATCAACATATCATATTAAAAAATAGTCTAAGTCTAAAGTGAGCTATTCTCCGTATTTATAGACTAAGTAAATAATTACAAAAATATCCTTAATGAAATTAGGGTCTTCTTCAGCATGAGGCTTGTATTTGAAGAATAGCCAATTTGCGTCCATAGCCTCTTTTCTCCTTTCTTTACATTTATTCCTTGTACTTACACTTTGTCATATTCTCGAGCATCAATTTGTCACTCCATGATATTGATGGATCTCGGTTTGCATCATTTAGTCATTTTCATCTATTTAAAAATTATTAAGAGCTCGACCAAGACTTAAACTGATCAATTCGTGGGGATTTCACCACTTGGCAAGTTAATTACCTTCACCATCTCATTCTTTTATTTTCTTGACCTAATTCCCGTCTTAACTTCTTGATTTGGGTCTCAGATTCTTGGTTTTCTTTGAATTAAAGTGAGTTTCTAGACCCAATTAGGGCCCGAATTCAACTCTATTTCCATTGAAATTTGGGGCATGATTTCCTTACCATATGGGGAAGGTAATTGCGGGTTGAATTGCTGAATTTTATTATCAGGAGCTAGAGGGTCAAGTTTGGACCCAATTTTTGACCAAAATATAAATTTGTAATATGGGTCTTGCTCTTTTCATCTTGATGCATAGAGTCTATTTTTGAATATCATGATAGTTTTTTGAAGCCTTACAAAAAGGAAAGACTTCCATGTGATCACTCGTGATTCAACCATTTTGCCTCCATGTAGGTCACAACTTAACTACTTTTAGTCGATCCTTGGTTAGATATTATATCGTATAAATTACTTATTGCTTAAGGGAATATGTTCCGTAGGAATGAGTTGTCACAGTTTCCAATTTATTTAACTTGCTTCTAGAAACTAGAGTAGAATTTAGGTTTGAGCCTTAGTCTAGGTCATTTATTTAGTTTGTTGAGCCTTAGTGTAGGTTTCTTACTTGACCTTAGGTATAGATTAGGATCCTTAGCTTAGGTATGTGCTAGGATTTCATGGTAGCGTGGACTTATTATTATTATCATTATTATCCCTTGGTTGTGTCCGTATCCATCCCTTTTTTAACTACCTTTTTGTTGTGAGATTTTAAAGGCCTACTAGTTTAGGAGCGAAGGGGATTCCTGATTGACTTTGGTAATAAGAGGGGAGGAATTTTCTTAACTTCCAAGAGAATTTACGTTTATTGACTTTTGTGGTGTGTTTTATCCTTACCTATATCCATATACGCATAGTCATACATACATTTTCATGATATATGACTTGATTTGGCTAAAAAATATGGTTTTGTATTTAAAAGAGAATGTTGACATTTTACTTGGATTCATGGTTTCAATTATGGAAATGGATGGAAAGAAAGAGATTATCTTAGTCACAGTTAGAGTCTGGGTTAGTATTATATTTTTAGAAGTCCCGGTTAGAGTTAGGGTATTATATATAGATTTCGTGAGCCCCCCACGGGTACCACTTTTGTAATCAATGATACTAGAGGAGGTGTATATGGTAGGCATCAACCATTGCATTCATCCAGTACTGCACCACATTTACTCATTTATATTTATACATTAATATGAATTGCGTGTTTGCTATTTACTCACTTATCATTACTTTCGTTAAGCTGATGACTTTTAGCTCTCTTTTATCTTTTATTTTCATAGGTGTAGGCTATATTTGTACTTTATAATGTATATTGTTCTTCTGAGCTCAGTCGGCCTGTATTGCCAACTGGGTACTGCATTTTGATGCAGATCCTAGTACAAGTCTTCACCGTCGACTTCATACTAATTTGGAGGACTTTTAATATCAGATTTGGAGTGAGATCTTGGTGTTCTGAGTTGTTACATCTCCTTCATGTGGATACTGTCCTTACTTTTGTATATTTGGAGATAGACTTTTATTTTTTTACTTATTTAGTACCACTCTTATAATAGTAACTCTTGTACTAGTGAACACCAAGTCAAAGGGATGGCTTGTATACATGTTTTTTTCTTTCCTTCTACTACTTATGGGTTCTTATTACCTGTATTTATCTTTATAGTCAGCTTTATTTTTTATTTGTTATTTATTTCACTCATTACCTATTATTTTTCTGTATATGGCTAGTGTGGTTGGCTTACCTATTGAAGGATTATAGTAGGTGCCATCATAGCCCTATTTTGGGTCATGACATTAGTAGTTCAATCATGTTAGTATTCATCAATAGAAAATTAATTAGTTATGTTTTATTTTCAAGTTTTGACCTTCATATTATCTTTCATAAAACTTAGTATTTTGTGTTAAGATCTATCTCTTAAATGCTTTGAAATTATGTTCCCCTTACACTTAGTGTATGCTCATGTTTCATGCTATGTTACAGGTATGCTTGATTGAGCAATACCATCGCGTGTTGGCCACGTCTAGGATGTAGGCTCGAGTCATGGCAAACTTGCTATCAGAGCCTTAGGTTCAAGTTTCTCAAGGAGTCTATGAAGACATGTTAGTAGAGTCTAGTTTATTATTACGAGGGCCCTATTTCTATAAATGAGGGACTACAAATATTTTAGAGAAAGTTTCCCATTCTTTCATGCATTATATCTTACAGTAGAGTTGTTCCATAAGAAGGTTATTCATATTAATACATTGCTCCATTTCAACTAACTATGCCTCACCTTCGAGGTGATAAAGGAGTAAAATTTAGATTCTTATCAATTTGATGATTTCAAATAGAGCCTTTCAGTATTTAAGAGACTTCTCAAGGACTTGTAAGGAGCACATCAGTGCATGTGAGTCTATTGTTCGAAGAGGTATTCAATTATTTAGATGATGAGTTTGAGCCTAAAGTAAGATATGTACTCAATTCCTTTTCAAAACTTTGATACGGATGGCACCTTTAGGTGGGAATGTTTCCACTTATGGGATAGTATAATTTGAGGTGTTGTAAGCCATAAGTAGTAGAAGGATTCTAGAGTCAAGATATGGAGTCAAAAATGTTATAGCCAAAAATTAAAGATAGTGATTGATTGAAATATGTCGCTGAAGTCATGTATTGATTGAGTAAATTATGGAATGACTAAGTACTTAAGGTGTCGACTAAGATGTAAAGAAATTTTTGTAGATTTTATGACTGTAGGTAGAGGAAAGCTTATTGGTTAAGATGATTTAGAGCATACTCAAACTAGGGCAGAATGTCTTGATGGTTTGTCATTATGTTATTGAAGATCAAGTATAGGAAGTGAATGATATATGTTAGTCAAGATTTAGGCTAGACTCTATGATTTTAGAGAAAGGACCCCATTGAATATGCAAGATTGTGAATTTAACTTAGGCAAAGTATTTATAATGAAATGGATAAGGAATAATGAGTTTATGAGAAGTTAAAGTACTTGAGGTTGCAATTAGATGGACCATATTATTAGGATGGACTAGTTTGTTGTGGATTCTCAATGGAGTAGTGTTTAAAATTCTATGAAGTATAAAAGGATTTGTGTTGCTACCCATTTTAGTGCTAAACACTACAATGAAATTTTAGATAATCAATGTCGTGAAAAGATGACTCTCTGAGTGATAATGCTAGTTTTGGAGATTTGATCTAGAAGGCCAAATAAGTGTACGTAAGAACTTAAGTCAATAATTTATGACCCATGTGTAAGAATGTAAGCATGATATATGTGAGCTCCAGACGAATGCGTGAACGGAGTCTAATTCATTAGATAAATATGAGACCTTAAGAATTATAAGGGAAGATGTGTGCCCTAGGAGGTATATTGTATATGATATTTTAAGCTTCAAAATACTTTGTGAGCCTAATTTAGTATTTTTTGAGTTACGAAAGGGAAGAAATGCTAGGTATAAAATTATAGTGTCCCTAAGATCTGAATGGAGAGGATTGCAGGCTAGATGTTGAGTCACTTAACATGGTTTTACTTCTTTGAATTGGGTGGATAAAATTAGAAGGAATGATGTATGTAAAGCACTATAAGGAAATTAGACTGTAACCTGATAGGGAGGTGAATGAGTAAGACAATAAAAGTATAAGTTAAGAGATATCTTAGAAGGAGGTCCTATCAAGAATTTTAGTATCTACTAATACAATTAGTAAGGAAGAGCATGAAAGTTGTGTGTGTAGTGGTACCACGACCATGTAGAGTAATTTGATTATAACTCAGTTTAGAGAAGAGGTTCACAAACTTAGAATGTTGACTTTTGAACTAAAAGGGAGATAATAGGGTGCAGAACCAATATAAGTCGTGAGATTCAAATAGTGAAGAGTTCCAAAGAATAAAGATGAGAGAAAGATCCATTTTTATCCTAATATACTCCTTGTACTTCAGTCAAGATGATAGTCTACTCATATATTACGTATTTATGACATGCCCATGTCCAAGGTCCAAACAATTTCATGTCCATGCTCTATTCCATGAATGAGGAGAAAGTGCTTTAGACAACCACTTTATTCATGTTCCATGCAGTTGGTGTATGAAGTATTTGTGCCTATTATACCTTAGTATATAGACCCCATATGGGTGATGATGCTATGATGAGAAAGATTCATGATCTTACAAATGTAACATTCATTTTTGATGCTCAGTTCATGCTCCATGTATATGGTCAAAAGTTAGGCCTCTATTCGTATTTTGTACAATTCATGCTCATGCAATATTCCTTCAATGATTTTTGCTTATGATGTGATAGGTGGTAGTGAAAGAAGCTAGATAAGAAAAAATACAAGAGAGAGTATATGCTCCCTTTTAATAATGACTACAATATGATTGTCCTATCTAAGTTAATAAGTGTAAAAGAATGCAAGGCAAGGTATAGTTTAATGATATATTTAGATGGAAATATATTGTGTGTCTCCTTGTAGAAGTTTCACGACCCAAAACTAGGCACTCGAAACCATTTAAGGACCAAGAGAACCCCTTAGCATTCATCATGAGGATTTAGTCAAATATTTGCAAAAAAATATTGAAATAACCTCATAAAGTGATAAACCCATTTAAGCATAATTAAGGAAAACTCCAAAGTATCTGAGAACATTTAACTGACAGCTACATAGGTCTAAGAAGTCTCTAACCATAATAATAAATGTCTAAGTTGGGACATGACCCCGAAAATTACAATAAGACTAAACATATAGTCTGACATCAAAATTAAATAGGCCTTCCAAAGAATAGAGGGCTCACCCCTAGCTGAAGCTGTCGCAAGAAACTCCTAATGCTGCACAGACCCACGAGAATATGCCTAGAGACCTACATCATGAAATAATGTAGCGTCCAAAGAAAGTTAATACATTGAATGTATTGGTATACAAATAAAGGAAAGGGATTTTTGTCACGCTCCGAATCCACTCGGGACGGATTGGCATTCACAACAGACAAGGCCCAAGAGAACCAAGCTTTGCTTCTATTAAATCATATGCATGCCATAAGAAACACATGATCACGTAAGAGCTTAAAATGCTAACAACAGAATTCATGGAACATGTGATATATATATATATATACATATGTAAAACTTGGCCGTCGAGGCCATCAAGTCAAAACGTCATGTACCTCTTACATTCATACACCCACATACGTCTACAAAAGCCTCTAACAGATGCATTTACCAAAATAAACTAAAAGTCGGGAAAAGTCCCCACTTTATACAACATGTACAACACCAAAACATATGTACAACTGTGACTCAGAGTAGCCCCAAACTAACTGGAGCTCACCAATGATCTGCACACAACTGGCAACCAACTGTGGAGGCCTACTAGTACCTGCGCCTGCAGCAAGTAAGATAAGTCCCACAAGGGACGTCAGTACGAGGAATGTACTGAGTATGTAAGGCTCATAAGAAACTGTATGAATCATAAATATGTCAATGAACTCAGTTACAAATGAATTACCCATATGGATAAATCATCCTTCTGTGTTTGGGAACCATGTATATTGCTTTCATTACTTTCTTTGATTCTTTGCTTCTATGATTATTCATCTTTGCCTGTGAACGCTGATAACCGGGCCCCGACTGAATAGTGGGTTTTAACACAACATAACGTTATGTTGGGATCGGCTCGAGCAAGGCTTATGCCTCTAGAGCTACCACCCATAAATCAATACATTGGGTTCGGCTCGAGCTAGGTTATTATCTCTAGAGCTGCCACCCAGAAACTCATATCTCAGGTTCGGCTCGAGCTAGGTTATTACCTCTAGAGCTACCCCCTGTCAGGATCGGTCTGAGCTAGGCTTATGCCTCTAGGACTCCCCCCTTATCCAACAATCTCGGGATCGGCTTGAGCTAGGCGTTTCGCCCCCAAAGCTACCACCTATACTCAATCATTAACCACATATGCATTACTTTATTATTTACCTTTGAGATTGATACAATGATAGTCATAATATTATTGGAAACATAACATTGTTGGAAACATAATATGATTGGAACCATTGGACGATAATCAATGAATAAGAGACATGTGTATAACCACTATTGGAACTTTAGAACACAACCTTATTGGACTTTTGGAACATTAGTCAATGAATATGAGACATGTAAATCACAATTGACCAATGAATAAGGAACATGTGAGTAACAATGATTAATAACCGAAAATGGGATACCTTTGAACATTTCGGAATGGAACAAGTATAATGACAATGTGACACTATGTGCTGCAGAAGGATACGGAAAGAGTAACCTTACATACCTTATATTCTCAATATGAATATACAATCTTAGATGTGCATACAATAGTCCCGCTCCTTCCTTATGTCTTACTCTACAACACAAATACATAACAGAGTGTACATTAACCATCAACTACCTTGCAAATGCATATGACGACAATGAGTTACATGTTTGCCTTAAAAATGTCATTTCCTTCTCTACAATACCATTCGTGGCATTTCCATACCAAAAATACCCCAATCATGCCATACATTGACGACAACATCACATACCAATAGTATTTCACAACAAAGTTTCTCCTTTACACTTTCTCATGAACACCATACCACAATTAATCTATTAAGTCACCTTAATACACCTTATCACATATCGGCCAAAATCCCACAATTTACACTTATATAAAAATAACAAGTTTAATAACATAATCACACCATACATGTTGATATTTCATCCATACCATGCTCTTTCATCAAAACCACAAGTCATATTTCAAGTTTAAGTTCCATGGATAACAAATCTTTTAGCCAAAAAGCAGGAATTCATTATGTACACTTTTTGACATACCCATCATGATCTACATACTCTCCCATGCATATAATATATTAATCCATAAGAATAATCACTTACCCAAGCTTGAAAAATGATGATCTTGCTCCAAAAGATGGCTTAGGGTTCTTAGGGTTTGAGAGAAAAATGGTTGAGAAATATCTAAAAGGCATGAGAGTTCCAAATGAATAAAAATCATATAAATTCCATCCTTAGCCACTCTTTATAGCATTTAATGCTATGTCTAGAAGGTCAAGGGAAGAATGGATCATTTGACCCATTTTTGGCCCATGTCTATTCCTTATTTTGGGCCTTTTATTGAGCCCAATTCACTTAACCCAATAAAATCAGTAATTTCTCATGTTTAAATCATTTCATACGTGTTACGACAATATTCCCAATCACACGATTCATATTCGTAGACTCAATCTCAAAAATAAGTGATTCTAGCCACGTATGACTTATTTTGACCGAAGGGTAAAAACGTCATTTGGATGCCAAATTCATCCACGGATAATATTATCTAAATGGAATACCAATATTTCAATTATCCCATGTATAGGCTCGTGGTTGTAGAAGAAATGTGGCAAAAAGCTGCCCGGTATGTCCCCGGGCACCCTTGGGACTAGAAAAATTTCCAACTTTTGAAAGGTGCGCACAAGCAGCCTGGTACGCCCTTGGGCGGGCCAACTTGCTGCCTGTGCCCAAAAAATTTTGGCAATTAGCGGCCTAGAATGCCTGATGGCGCGCCTGGGCCTAATTTTTTTGAAAAAATTTGTTCTTCGACTTTTCTTTTCAGATTTGGTTAGACACTTCAATTTCTATTCTTTAACATACTTCTTACCTTTAATATCCATTGTTAGGAGGTCCTCCAAGCCTCGTTTTAACCCCACAAATGTTCCACAAAGTCATCCTACGAAGGTCTAACCACATGTACGAGGCCTAATATCAATTATCTCATCAATAACCTTAAAAAATACATACTTATGGCTCTCGACACCTAAGTAAACATTGTTCAACATCGTCAAGTAGGGTTGGGAAGGTACGGGGTGTTACATTCTTCCCCCCTTTGAAACATTCATCCTCGAATGTTAACAATATCGCTTCAATTACAATAAATGCATCCCTATATTAGCATACATATACATAAACACTTAAGGCTCATGGATACTTACTCTTTATTGCTCCACTTCCACACTTTGAACTTTGTCATCCATTTGAAATAGATGGGGATACTTGGATTTCATCATTTCTTCAGCTTCCCATGTAATCTCCTCTACTTGTTGATTTCTCCAAAGGACTTTTACAGAAGCTATGTATTTATTCCTCAACCTCTTTACTTGTCGATCTAAGATAGCAATGGGTACCTCTTCATAAGTAAGATCCTCCGTAACTTGGACATCGTCAATGGGAACAATACGAGATGGATCTCCTATGCACTTTCAAAGCATCGAAACATAAAACATTGGGTGGACTGAGGAGAGTTCTTGGGGTAGTGCTAATTCATACACAACTTGCCCAAATCTTCTAATAATTTCATATGGGCCTATATAACGTGGACTCAATTTTACTTTCTTTTCGAACCGCATTACCCCTTTCATCGGTGACACCTTTAAAAATACCCAATCAACTATGGCGAATTCAAATCCTCTTCTTCTAACATCAACATATGATTTGTGGCGCTTTGGGCCGTTTGTAACCGTTGTTGGATTACTTTAACTTTCTCCATAGCCTGTTGAAAAAGATCTGGCCCAAGTAAAGCAGTTTCACCTGCTTCGAACCATCTGATTGGTGATCTACATTTCCTTCCGTAGAAAGCTTCATAAGGTGCCATTTTAAAAAACTTCTACAAATCTTCGGTAGTAACCTGCCAGTCCAAGAAAACTACGAATCTCTGTAGGTGTCGTAGGTCTTGGCCAATTTTTCACTGCTTCAATCTTCTGTGTATCAACCTGTATCCCTTCATCTGACACAATGTGACCCAAGAATGCGACTGATTTTAACCAAAATTCACACTTAGAGAACTTTGCATACAACTTACGCTCACGGAGAATCTGTAACACTTGCCGTAAGTGATTAGCATGGTCCTCTGGTGATCTTGAATAAATCAGGATGTCATCTATAAATACCGTCACGAACACGTCTAGAAATGGCTTAAACACCCTATTCATCAAATCCATGAACACAGCTGGTGCATTTGTTAGTCCGAATGACATAACTAAAAATTCATAATGGCCGTACCGTGTTCGGAAAGTTGTCTTGGGTACATCTTTTTCCCTAACCCTGACCTGATGGTAACCCAACCTCAAGTCGATCTTTGAAAAACACTTGGCACCCGGTAACTGATCAAACAAATCATCAATTCGAGGGAGGGGATATTTGTTCTTGATCGTTACCTTATTCAATTGCCGATAGTCTATGTACATTCTCAATGTGCCATCTTTCTTTCATACAAATAATACCGGTGCACCCCACAGGGACATACTAGGCCTGATGAAGCCCTTGTCCAGCAAATCTTTCAACTGCTCTTTTAATTCACGCAATTCTGCTAGAGCCATTCTATATGGAGGAATAGAGATAGGCTGAGTGCCTGGGATCACATCAATGCCAAACTCTACTTCCCGTTCTGGGGGTAATCCTGGAAGATCCTCTGGAAATATATCAAGAAATTCATTGACCAATTGAACCGACTGCGGAGTTAGTGGTTCTACATCATTATCTTTCACTCGTACTAAGTGACATATGTACCCCTTGGCAATCATTTTCCTTGCTTTCAAGTAGGAAATAAATCTTCCTCTTGGTGCCCCCACATTACCCTGCCATTCAAGAACATTTTCTTGCGGAAAACAAAAATACACCTTCTTGGCCCGGCAATCCACCGTGGCATAACAAGAGGCCAACCAATCCATTCCCATTATCACATCAAAATCCACCATGTCTAGTTCAATGAGATCGGCCAATGTATCATGACCACACACAGTTACCACACAATTACGATATACTCTTTTTGCAATAATATATTCACCAACCGGTGTAGACACTTCAATTGATTTAATTAATAATTCTGGTGCCTTTGCAAATTTTACAGCAATCAATGGAGTAACATAGGACAATGTAGAACCTGGGTCAATCAGTGCATATACATTATATGAAAATATGGATAATGTACGTGTGACGACATCAGGAGAAGCCTATGAATTCTGTCGGTCCGCTAAAGCATAAGTACGATTCTGGACACCACTAGTACTGGCTGCTTCTCTGGCACCCCTACCACGGCCAACAGACTACACATCTCGGCCTAATGAAGGAACCGATGCTGATGACGCAACGACTGATCCTCCCGATCGTGCTATACCACCCATGCTCCTCTGGGGACACTCTTTCATCATGTGTCCCATCATACCGCACCAAAAACAGGCATTTGTCCCCAATATGCATGCACCTGCATGAATACGTCCGCAGTTCTGACACTGTTGACGAGGAAAACCTGCTGCCTGTGATCCGTGAACTCCACTACTCTGCCCAGATGGACCATCTCTAAACCCTCAAAACTGAGAGTGAGTACCTGCTGTAGAATAAGAGAACGATGGTCTAGGTGGTCTAGGAAATATATGAGGCCTAGATCCTCCTTGGGACAACGCAGATGGTCCTATAGGTCTAGCCCTTTTGGACTGTCCTCTGTCAAAATTATGTACCCTTCTTCTCTGTCTTTGATCTTTCATTTTCTGGGCGAAGGCTTGTATTCTAGCTATGTCTGTATCCTTATTCAAGGAAGCAATGGTGTAATCCCTTACCAAATATGGATCTAATCTGCCCACGTATCAATGGACTCTGTCTGTCATTGTAGCTACCACGTTTGGAGCATATCGAGCCAAGGAATTAAATTACAAACTGTATTCTCTAACACTCAGATTCCCTTGATGGAGATTTAAAAAATAATCTGCACGTGCCTCCCAAATCTCATAGGGAAGATAGTTATCAAGGAATGCTGCTTTAAATTCTTCCCAATTTGATGGCATTGCACCGATACCACGAGACTTCTTCCAATCTTCATACCACAATATCGCTTCACCCTTCAATCTATATGCCGTAAGTTTGACTGCTTCAACCCCATTCACGTGCATAACTTCCAGAGCTCTCTGAATTTGATCCACGAAGTCCTGTGGATCTGCTTTTGAATCTGACCCAGTGAATATAAGAGGGTCCAGTTTCAGAAAATCCTATGTTCTGCCACTCGCCACTCTAGCCGCATCATCCTCATTTTTTGTCGGACCAGCTCGTCCTTGACTTTGTGCAGCCACTAACTGCGTCAACATATGTACTGCGTTTCTTAGATCCTGATCCATGGCATTCATTGGTGGTTCTGCGGGTACTTCTCTACCAATTGGCTCTTCTAGAGCTGGAAAAATAGAAGAAGACCGCGATGAAATTTCAGCATTTGCTCCACCTTGACTAGCTTGGTCAGGTTGTAATCTACTCATTCCTTCTCCAGCAGGCATATCTACATGCTTACCTTTACCTGTACCTCTTCTTGTGATCAGCATTATTACTATATCAAAGAAAGTCAATTCCAATGGTCAGATACAATTCAACTTACAACACTGGCTCTATTGCACGATCTAGAAATGAAGGAAAGAAATGACATCCTAAATGCCCCGTAGCCTTCTACTTATAAATGTGGTGCACAACACATCGATAAGTACGACTCTACTTAGACACGACTTTGTATACACCCTTAGAACGACCAGCTCTGATACCACTTTTGTCACGCCCCAGATCCCATCAGGATGGATTGGCACTCGTAGCCGACAAGGCCCGAGAGAACCAAGCTTTGCTTCTATTCAATCATATGCATGCCATAAGAAACACATGATCACGTAAGAGCTTAAAATGCTAACAACAGAATTCATGGAATATGTGATATATATATATATATATATATATATATATATATATATATATATATATATATATATATATATATATATATATATATACATATGTGAAACTTGGCCGTCGAGGCCATCAAGTCAAAACGTCAGGTACCTCTTACATTCATACAGCCACATACGTCTACAAAAGCCTCTAACAGATTTATTTACCAAAATGAACTAAAAGTTGGGACAAGTCCCTGCTTTATACAACATGTACAACACCAAAACATATGTACAACTGTGACTCAGAGTAGCCCCGAACTAACTAGAGCTCACCAATGATCTGCACACAACTGGCAACCTACTGTGGAGGCCTACTAGTACCTACGCCTACAACAAGTAAGGTAAGTCCCACAAGGGACGTCAGTACGAGGAATGTAATGAGTATGTAAGGCTAATAAGAAACTGTATGAATCATAAATATGTCAATGAACTCAGTTACAAATGAATAACCCATATGGATAAATCATCCTTCTGTGTTTGGGAACCATGTATATTGCTTTCATTACTTTCTTTGATTCTTTGCTTTTATGATTATTCATCTTTGCCTGTGAACTGTGATACCCGGGCCCCAACTGAACAGTGAGTTTTAACATAACATAACGTTATGTTGGGATCGGCTCAAGCTAGGCTTATGCCTCTAGAGCTACCACCCATAAATCAATACATCGGGTTCGGCTCGAGCTAGGTTATTATCTCTAGAGCTGCCACCCAGAAACTCATATCTCAGGTTCGGCTCGAGCTAGGTTATTACCTTTAGAGCTACCCCCTGTCAGGATTGGTCCGAGCTAGGCTTATGCCTCTAGGACTACCCCCTGATTCAACAATCTCGGGATCGGCTTGAGCTAGGCGTTTCGCCCCCAAAGCTACCACCTATACTCAATCATTAACCACATATGCATTACTTTATTCTTTACCTTTGAGATTGATACAATGATAGTCATAATATTATTGGAAACATAACATTGTTGGAAACATAATATGATTGGAACCATTGGACGATAATCAATAAATAAGAGACATGTGTATAACTACTATTGGAACTTTGGAACACAACCTTATTGGACTTTTGGAACATTAGTCAATGAATATGAGACATGTGAATCAAAATTGACCAATGACTAAGGAACATGTGAGTAACAATGATTAATAAACGAAAATGGGATACCTTTGAACATTTCGAAATGGAACAAGTATAATGACAATGTGACACTATGTGCTGCAGAAGGATACGGAAAGAGTAACCTTACATACCTTATATTCTCAATACGAATATACAATCTTAGATGTGCATACAATAGTCCCGCTCCTTCCTTATGTCTTACTCTACAACACAAATACATAACGGAGTGTACATTAACCATCAACTACCTTACAAATGCATATGACGACAATGAGTTACATGTTTGCCTTAAAAATGTCATTTCCTTCTCTACAATACCATTCACGGCATTGCCATACCAACAATACCCCAATCATACCATACATTGACCACAACATCACATACCAATAGTATTTCACAACAAAGTTTCTCCTTTACACTTTCTCATGAACACCATACCATAATTAATCCATTAAGTCACCTTAATACACCTCAAATCACATATCGGCCAAAATCCCACAATTTAAACTTATATAAAAATAACAAGTTTAATAACATAATCACACCATACATGTTGATATTTCATCCATACCATGCTCTTTCATCAAAACCACAAGTCATATTTCAAGTTTAAATTCCATGGATAACACATCTTTTAGCCAAAAAGCAAGAATGCATTGTGTTCACTTTTTGACATACCCATCATGATCTACATACTCTACCATGCATATAATATATTAATCCATAAGAATAATCACTTACCCAAGCTTGAAAAATGATGATCTTGCTCTAAAAGATGGCTTAGGGTTCTTAGGGTTTGAGAGAAAAATGGTTGAAAAATATCTAAAAGGCATGAGAGTTCCAAATGAATAAATATCAGATTTTGTACCTTTATATAATCCCTCAATTCCATACTTAGCCACTCTTTATAGCATTTAATGCTATGTCTAGAAGGTCAACGGAAGAATGGGTCATTTGACCCATTTTTGGCCCATGTCTTTTCCTTATTTTGGGCCTTTTATTGAGCCCAATTCACTTAACCCAATAAAATTAATAATTTCTCATGTTTAAATCATTTCATACGTTTTACGACAATATTCCCACTCACGCGATTCATATTCGTAGCCTCAATCCCAAAAACAAGTGATTCTAGCCACGTATGACATATTTTGACCGAAGGTTAAAAACGTCATTTGGATGCCAAATTCATCCACGCATAATCTTATAAAAATATAATAACAATATTTCAATTATCCCATGTATAGGCTTGTGGTTGTAGAAGAAATGTGGCAAAAAGCGGCCCGGTATGTCCTCGGGCACCCTTGGGACTTAGAAAAATTTCCAACTTTTGAAAGGTGCGCACAAGCAGCCTGACACGCCCTTGGGCGCGCCAAATTGATGCCTGTGCCCAAAAAATTTGGGTAATTAGTGTCCTGGCACGCCCTCTGGCGCGCCTTGGCCTAATTTTTATGAAATTTTTTTTTCTTCGACTTTTCTTTGCGGATTTGGTTAGACACTTCAATTTCTATTCTTTAACTTACTTTTTACCTTTAATATCCATTGTTAGGAGGTCCTCCAAGCCTCGTTTTAACCCCACAAATGTTCCACGAAGTCACAAAACACCTCCTACAAAGGTCTAACCCCATGTACGAGGCCCAATATCAATTATCTCATTAATAACCTTACAAAATACATACTTATGGCTCTCGACACCTAAGTAAACATTGTTCAACGTCGTCAAGTAGGGTTGGTAAGGTAGGGGGTGTTACAATTTTCACGACCCAACTAATTGGATTGTGCAGGCACCTACTCTAATCCACCTAGATAGGAGAACCCTTACCACCCAAGTAAGAATATGCGAAAGTCATAATTGAAAATTATTAAACTCTTCAAAATATTATTAAACTTACAATTCTTTAAATACATCAAAAGAAAATCCTCTACCCCAAGGATCTAGTCTAGATAGGTACAAAAGCCACTAAGACAAGGTAATATACAAGACTCAACTTCCACCATAAGAATAAGAAGACAAAAGCTGCTGAAGATCTTCAACCACGTCAAGCAATGAAACATCCACTAATCTTGCAATAGGCTATACCCTGAAAAGAGTATAGAAAGAGTAGTATCAGTAAAACCACACGTACTAATAAGCATAACATCATCAGCCGACCCAAGTTAAATCACGTAATCACAACATAAATATCCAAAATCAACAATGCGCTTATAAATAAACCAATTCATATTCCTTGATCAACTTTCAATCACTACTCTTCTTATATCCCCTGTCTCTCTCTCTCTCTCTCTTGAACATCAATTAACTTAAGTACTCTTACTATCCTCCAGCCGATCTACTATACAACTTTATCTCCAATTGACTACCCTCTCATTATTACCTACCACTCCTAACTATTTATCTATCATCTATTCAAGTAATGGAACCCAATAACATATGCTTATTCAAGAATACCAAGGTAATTAATAACCATTCAATTTGGACTCGTTAATGAAAATACTATTAAAACACTACCCAAATCAGGAACAACATATGAGTTTATCTTATATGGATTTGTTATACAAACCAATGTCACTCACTACCACTTAGCTCATAGGACCAACCTAAATACGTCACTTAATAGAAATATTCAACCAACAATTTGAAATAAGAAGCAATCACACAACTTGAACAACTATCCCTTCAATTATTCTTTCCTTAACATATTTACTTAAACAAGCAATTAAGTAAATAAGGAAAGCATCTTAAAAGTACAAATATTCAAATCGATTCAATTTAATTAAAGGGATATTTGTTAATGTTTCATGGTTACTTTTTTTTGCGAATTGTTGGTTGAATGTTGCTATTAATGAATGTGTTTAGGTTGTTCTTATGAGCTAAGTGGTAGTGGGTGATATTGGTTTGTATAACAAATCCATATAAGATAAAATCATATGTTGTTCTAGATTTGGGTAGTGTTCTAATAGTATTGTTATGAACGTGTCCAAATTGAATGGTTATTAATTGTCTTGGTATTCTTGAATAAACATATGCTATTGGGTGCCATTACTTGAATAGATGATAGACATATATTTTGGAATGGTAGGTAATAATGAGAGGGTGATCTATTGGAGATGAATGTTGTATGGTGGATCGACTAGAAGATAGCAAGAGAACTTAAGTTAGTTGATGTATGAGGGAGAGAGAGGATTGTAAGGAGAGTAGTGATTGAAAGCTGGTCAAGGAATATGAACTGGTTTATTTATAAGAACATTGTTGATTTTGGATATCTATGTTGTGATTATGTGATTTAACTTAGGTTGGCTGATGATACTTACCAGTGTGTGTGGTTGTACTAAAACTAATCTTTCTATATTCTTTTCAGGGTATATCCTATTTCAGGATCAACGGAGGTTTCATTGCTTGACATGGTTAGAGATCTTCAACAACTTCTGTCTTTTTATTCCTATGGTGGAAGCTGAGTCTTGTATATTACCTTGTCTTAGTGTCTCTTGTACCTGCCTAGATTGGATCCTTGGGGTAAAGGATTTTTGTTTGATGTATTTAAAGAATTGTAATAAGTTTTATAATATTTTGAAGAGTTTAATGATTTTCCGTTATTACTTCTACATATTCTTAATTGGGTAGTAAGGGTTCTCCTATCTAGGTGGATTAGAGTAGGTTCTGTAACACCCTGTACGTTCCCAACCCTACTTGACGACATTAAATAATATGTACGTAAGTATCGAGAGCTATGAGTATGCATTTGGTAAGGCTATTGATGAGATAATTGAATTTTGGCTCTTGTTATGTGGTTAAAATTGCATGGAAGGTGTTTTGAAATTTTCATTGCGCATTTGTGGGGTTCAAAATGAGGCTAAGAAGACCTCTAAACAAATTATAATAAGGTTAAGAAGTGAGTTAAAGAATAGGACTTGAAGTATCTAACCAAACCCGCGAAGAGAAGTCGAAAAATGGAATTTTCGGAAAAAATGAAAGAGGGGTGCATTTGGAACCGTGCCACGCCACTCTGGGCTAAAATTTTTAGCCCATAGGCAGCAATTTGGCGCGCCCAGGAGCGTGCCACCTTGGGTTTTCCACTTTTTCGAAAGTTGGAAATTTCTAAGTCCCAAGGGTATCCGGGGACGTACCGAGCTGATTTTTGCTACGTTTCTTCTACAACCAAGAGTATATACATGAAATGAATGACATATTACATTGGTATGATAAAATTACTCGAGAACGAATTTGGGGTCAAAATGACAGTTTTGCCCCTAAGGTCAAAATAAGCCAAACATGGCTAGAATCACTTGTTTTTGGGATCGAGGCTACGGATATGAATATTATGAGTGGGAATATTATTGTAATACGTATAAAGACGATAAATTATTGATTTTATTGGGTTAAGTGATTTGGTCTCAATAAAAGCCCAAAAATGTGATAAAAGGCATGGGTCACATGACCCAATCTTCTATTGACTTGGTCAATTAAGGCATTAAATATCAAGAAAGGCTAAGGATGACCCAAGGACTATAAATAGACCCAAAAAATCAGATTTTTATTCATTTAACCTCTCATGCTTTCTAGACATTTTCTCAAACATTCTACACTATTCTCTTAAGAACCCTAAAGACTCAAAAGGCAATTTTGGAGCAAAATCATCCCTTTACAAGTTTGGGTAAGTGAATATTATTATGGATTCATATATTATATGCATGAAAGAGTATGTAAATCATGTTGGTTGTGCTTGGAAATGTTGGATATGGTATTTTGTGCTTTTGTATAAGATGTGTGATCCATGGGGTTTGAACTTGAATTAGGACTTGTGCCTTTGATGAAAAATCATGGTATGGATAAAATATGAACATCTATGGAGTTATTTTTGTTGTTAAACTTGTTCTTGTATATAAGTGTAAATTGTGGGAATTTGGCCGATATGTGCTATGAAGTGTATTAAGGTGAATTGATGGATTGTTTGTGATGTGGTATGGATAAGGAGGTGTAAAAGAGATTTGTTATGGTGAAATGCAATGATTATTATGTATTGGTCAATGTTGAGAATATTGGAGGATTTTTGGAATAATGATGCTATCAATGGTTTTGTCAAGGGGAAATGACATGTTTTAAAGCAAACATGTACCCCATTGACGTTACATGCATTTGTGAAGTAGTTGTGGTTAATGTGAATTCCGTTATGTATTTGTGTTGTAGAGTGACACATAAAGAAGGAGCGGGACTATTGTATGCACATCTAGGATTGTATATCCGTATTGAGAGTACAAGGTATGTAAGGTTACTCTGTCCGTATCTTTTTGCGGCCAAACGTACACACATTGCGATTTCACTAGTCTTACCTCAAAATGTGCTAAGGTATCCTATATCCGTTTATCAATAGTCATTGTCATATATTTCCTACTCATGGATCATTTGTGAGTCTCATGTCTCATAATCATGGTTAATGTTCCAAAAGCTCAAATAAGGATATGTTCCAATTTTCCACTAGTGATATTACTTAGGTCTCTTGTTCATAGTTTATTGTCCAATAGTTCCCATGGTGTTATGATTCTAATAATGTTATGTTGCCAAGTTATTCACATGTCTCTTACTCTTTGGTTAATGGTTCAAAGTTTCCAATAATGTTATGTTCCAAAGTTCAAGTGATGTTATGACTATCAAATAGCAATCTCAAAGTAAAGATCAAAGTAATGCAAATGTGGTCAATGATCAAGTATGGGTGGCAAGTCTAGGGGCGTAAGCCTAGCTCGACTCGATCTCGATGTATTGATTTATGGGTGGCAAGTCTAGGGGCGTAAGCCTAGCTCGACTCGATCCCGATGTGTTGATTTATAGGTGGCAAGTCTAGGGGCATAATCCTAGCTCGACTCGATCTCGATGCATTGATTTATGGGTGGCAGGTCTTAGGGGCATAAGCCTAGCTCGACCCGATCCCAACATGACGATAAGTCATGGAAAGACCCACTGATCAGTAGGGGCCCGGGTACCTTGTGACACATGTATTGACAAGCAAGCATTGAATGTAAAGAAAGTAATGAAAGTAATGAAAGCAATTCACATGGTTCCCAAAATGCAACATGGTGACTTACTCACATTGTCTAGTCATTTGTATTGAGTTCATTGGTATGTTCATGTGTTTCAAAGTTTCATTTGAGCCTTACATACTCAGTACTTATTTCGTACTGACCCCTCTCGGGGAATTTACCTTACTTGCTGCAGGCGCAGGTCCCAGTAGGCCTCCTCAGTAGATTGCCAGTGTTAGCGGTTCCTTGGTGAGCTCCAGTTAATTCGGGGTTTCTCCGAGTCAGAGTAGCTATATGTTTTGATGATGTACATGTTGTATAAAGCGGGGACTTGTCCCGACTTTTGGTTTGTATTGGTCAATGCTCTTGTTAGAGGCTTTTGTAGATGTATGTGGGTGTATTAGTGTAAAAGACATATGTTATTTTGACTGGATGGCCTCAACGGCCAAGTTTCATGTACATGTATAACTATGTCCCATGTTATCCTTTATTCATCTTGCATGTTCTTACCCAGTGGTGGTTATGATTATGATATGCATTTGATTGAACATAGGCAAAGGTTGGTTCTCTCGGGCCTTATCGGCTACGGGTGCCAATCATGTCTCGATGGGATTCGGGGCGTGACAGGTGCCCACATGATCCGGTTAGTTGAGTCGTGGTAGGGATGATATATATTTATCATATAAAAAATAAAAGTGAAACCAAAACATGAAAAAGTAATACAAATAGAGACTCCAAAGTTAAACAATAAACATTCTTTTCTTTAATTCTAAACTAGATGGTATCACCGACAACATTTGCACCATGAGCTATGTGGGTCTGATCATTTCTCGATCGGTAGAGCCCCCAATCCATGTTTTTTGCAAAGATAAAGATATAGCATTTCATCTTCTGTATACTGTTGCGCGAAGCAATCATACAGTAAGGTTATTCGAATTAACAGACAAAACCACTCCTACATTGGAAAAACTTAGTTTCTGGTGTTGAGCCTTGCTAACTCATACCTTCTCGGTTAACTATTTAATTCTCTTTAAGCCCATATTTTAGCACTTTCATATCATCAAATATACTTTGAAAATATTCTATTTTCGTTAAGGGCATGCATCACAATTGATATCATCATATCAAGACTTGCAAGTCATTCGTTCCATCATTTTTGTTACCATAAAGCCTTTCATGATCTTCTTATGCCCATGATCTCATAACTCATACATAAAAATGATTCTTGATAAGTATAAAAACCACTTTTTGAAAGTTATTTAACATTTAGGAGTCACAAAATTATCAAAGTCTTAAAAGTATAAGAATTTAGGTCAATTCACCCTATTATGGAATAAACTTAGAATCTTCAATACATAATTCATAAATTGGAATGGGTGATGACCATAAATCATCAACTTAATTCACATGGAAATAGTAAATTTAGAAATCTAGCAATATACTCAAACTGGGACTTAAATAAAGGGTTGAAAGTGTTTATCACGGGAAAACATTTGTAAAAATTCTAACTTTAAGTTTTTCAACATAATAACCTTCAACCCTAATTCAAGTTTTACAATTTATACATAAACTACAGTTAAGAAAACTATAATATTTGCAATTGAAGTGAAAAAGGGTTGTTCTACATTCTTTGATGTAACTTAGAGAAAATCTGAAAAATAGAGAGTTTACCCATAGACATCTTAAGGAACCAACTTGAAAATTTAGTTGAGGGATAGGATTATTAAGATTTTTCAGCCCTAGTTTATGTTGAAACAAATTGAATTGAAGAGCATAAAAATCAAAGGATTATGTAGGAGACATAGTCTAACATACCTCAAAAACGTAGAAGAACTGTGATTAGAAAGGAGTGATTTGACTTGATTCTTGAATCAAATTCTCTTGGATTCTTGATAGTTGTATTTGGGAGAAGGAATTAGGGGTATTTTATTAGGGCAAAACGTGTATAATCTGATAGGAATAGGTATTTAATCACATAGGAGGCTAATATAAAGACACCCGGGTGGAAACACCACTAAAGGAGGGTTTTTAAATATTAGTTTCAGCTACGTGGCTCACCTATGTGTCCCATGTAGCCCCCTATCTGAACCACATAGGCCTAGGTGTGCTCAAACAACATTCTATAATTTCCCACACAACCTACGTGGATGGCTACATGACTCACGTAGGTCCGCATGGCTGTGTAGCTGCTCTACCACATTTTATTAAAACGATCATAACCTTTTACTATAGACTCGGATTGACTAATGGTTGGTGGCATCAGAAAGAAGACTTGAAGATCTTTAATTTGGTAGCTATTGGGTATTGTAACTCTTCATATTCTAGGAGGAGTAATAGTTTGAAGTTGTCCCTAGCAAGAACTTATATGAAAACTCAATCGGTAAGGAAGCTTTCAACTCAACAATGTGCTAAAGGTTTCGTATGACCTTAATTCATATCCAAAGCACTTCCTACACTAAAGAATTGATATTAACACTTATGTTCCATTAGGAATCATCAAATTTGAGTCTATACATATTCGTAGAATGTTTCATATCCATGACCAAAAGTTTGGGGTGTTACAAGAAGTATGTGAAGTTATGGATTGTAGGGATGATCAGACATACGGGAAAATTCTTAGATATATTTAGCTATGAAAAATAAATGAAGTGAATATAGTGATATACTTGAATGCTGTATTGGTGAATATATGGACGATTACATTATGTAAATAGTAATTTTGTTGGAGCTCGAGGTTGGTCGATTATTGTGATAAAAATACAGTTTCCTTGTGGGGATAAACCTAGAAAAAGAGTCTTTGTCAAACTTTAGCAAACTTAAGACCTGATCAGCATTCAAAGATGAAGGTTCCTAAGGGGAAGGATATATAGGACCTCATGATTTAGAGTAGATTGATCATATATGTAGCACTTTGTGCCTTTAAGTTAGGATTGAACATAGTTAAAACGTACCATTAGAATTAGACCTTAGATACTATATGTTCCCATTTGATAATTATAGTTGGTAAATGATGACGGTGGTATTCATGAAGGTAGTTTGAAGTGGAAGTGTAACCTAAGACCAAAACAAGTTTAGAAAGTTTTATAGCAATGTATCTATATCTACCTTTGGTGAGAGAAAAGAACGTCTAAATCAAAATTACCATTCTTACTTTGTGTCCAACACACCCATCTCCCATGTTATACAATTTCCCAAAATAAAACCTATGGCTAATGGTATGACATTCATGCTCTATGAATCCATGTCTAATGATCGATGTACTTAGAATATGTTAATGTTCTATACCTAAATATCTCACATAACTCGTACCTAAGATTCCTTTATTAACATGTTCAAAAATTTCCTGTGAGACTAATGTCTATGATGATGAATGATGAAGAAAGTAAGTTTAGGGAGAATTCCCTCCCCTATACTTTAAGAGGATAATACTAACCATGTTTATGTTTCTTATGTATTCTAGAATGTCTATGCACTTTTTGATGTCTTTTGAGGCACACGATGGTGTTTCTGGTTAGTTGATAGCCATTTTAGAGCTTGGTCTAGTCTTATTTACAAAGGAACTTCTACCCAAACCTTTAGAAAGTTTTTTGAGTTAGATTTTATTGATGTGACCAATATTTAAGGATGAATGATCTCAAGGGGAGTTATTATAATACTTTAAGCTTTTGGGCAAAGATTTAGACTACTCTACATATGTAATTAGACCCAAACACAGTGAATTTGATTGTTCCTAGGTGTAAAGGCCAACTCTTATATGTGGGAAGTGTATTGGATGTAAATAAAGGTCATAAGAAACTTCTAGCATAAAGTTGAGTTGAAATATTCTCTACCTATTAAGTTTTTGTATAGGTTCATACTAGGGTCAACTTCAAACAAATATTTCTCCTAGAATATGAAGAGTTACATGGCGCATTACTATCAAATTAAAGGTCTTTGAGTCTAGTTTCCAATGCTACCGACCCATATCAATTAACTTTTAAATAAAAATTTTACATGTTTTGCTAAGGGAAAGTCAGAAAGTGGGCCTCTCTAAAGTTTGGTAGCCAAGACGGTGCCCTGGACATATCCTTGGCCCTCAGGGCGATGAGCATAGAGGTGCCTTGGGTAGTAATGCTGGGTACTTTATCTAATTAAGGTTACATTTGTCCTCCAATGTCTGGGTATTCATTATACATGTTTTAAAACCATTTATGATGCACATAAAATCAGTATCATACATTCTCTCATTCCTCTCCTCCCTCTAACAAAAACCACAATAGTTTCAAGAAAACTATGGTCAAGACTCAAAATGGACCAAATCCTCATAATTCTTCTCCAAGTTCTAACATCTCCTATTAACTAGGAGCAAATAGGGTATGTAAGGCTATCTTCCACTCCATTCTTCCTAATAAATTCTGTCTCCATGTTCTTAAGTTGTCCTCCATGAATGAAGTAGTGTTAGACTAAAACCTTTATACTTTGACTTGAATCCTTCAGGATTACATATAAAATTCCAAGAACCCTATATGCAACTATTTTGTTCTTATAATAATTCTATGTTTATATGATTCGTATGGGTTCTATACATATTTTATGAGTGTCTATGGAATGGAATGATCCTTTTGTTAAATACTCAATCTTTAAGATTTCCTTCAATGACTATAAAAAGAACATGATTTCTGTGATTCTCACTAATTATGAAATCCACTTAAGAACATAACTTTCATGAATTTATGATATGATATAATCTTTATGATTTCCAAGACTACGAAACTACTTCAAGAATATAACTTTATGACCTTATGAAATGAAATCTCTTACCTATGAATTATGACCCGATGATATAGACCTCTTACTTATGAACTATGCCAAACTGATATGATCTCCTAAATCTTAAGAGATGTACTGGATTTGTAATCTATGAACATGAGCTGAAGGGCCAACTTATGAACACATGAGCCAAAGGGATATACTTATGAACATGAGTCGGTAGGGCTAAACTATAATGACATGAGCTCAAGGGAGCTAAATAGTTAATCAAAAAAGGCATAAGTCTAAATGACAAAATCTTAAACCAATATTTGTTGGTGTAGGTTATGGGTCATACCAATAGTTTGGGAGACTCCTCCATATGCCCTTGATAAGGGCTTATTCTGGATCCTTTGCTAGCAAATCATAACATGTATGTTCCGTACCCGACAAGGTATGAGATGGCTTAGATAATTGAGAAAAGATCAGACTCCATGCACTCACATTATTATTTATGTCAGTTACAACATTAGTCTCCCATAATGAACTAAAAGAGGATAAAAGTTTTAACATTAAATAGTCTATCGATATGAGTTTGGATCTCTTCAATGTCATGATCTTTATTTTGTTGGCTATTCCTATTTCCCATAATACATATATTCCATATTTCTTTTGGCCATTTTATAAATAGTGCATTCCATATACTTCTACCATTCGATGCTATATCTTTTAATGATGTAGATTCAGGTACTCAAACTCACGATGTAATTGGGTAACACACTAGACTTTATATTTTTAGCGTTTAGTGGATACTTCTTATATTCAGAGGCTGAGGTTGCAATTAGTATTTTATGTCCATTTCACAAAGGTATACCAGGGGTCTTATCCCAATAGTAAGTAGTTCATTTATGTTAAAGGCTTGAAAGATAGTCAGATATGTTTTACTTTCACTTTTTGACCTTCATGTTTGTAACGATCATCTTTGTCATTATGTAAAGGTATTACGTCCCAAATTTCTTGTCTAAATTCCTTTCGATTTGGAAGTTACAATTTTCAGACTAGGCTAGTTTTGCTTCATTGTGAGGGGTAGTCTTAAAAAATCTGGAAATAATTTAGACCGATTTGGCAGAATCGTTTTGATTCCTAGTTAGCTAAGGTGATAAAAAACCTGTAGGATTTTATGAAACTGAATTTGGGTTAGTGGAACTGTCGGAATTGACCTTAGCATAAAGGGCATTGTTTAGAATGTCCCAGGATCAAGGTGTGTTGTAAAAAGGGGGATTTTTTGGGTGAAGTTAGACATTCTATCCCATCGACACTGCTATAGTGGTTGACACACCGCTATAGCGGTCACCACTATAGCAGAATAATTACCACTATAGCAGTGGTCAAAAGTGGTCAAGGTACCGCTCTAGCGGTCAGGTACCACTATAGTGGTAGAAATCGCAAATTAAAGAGATTAAACCCCAAAATAGTTTATTATTTTATAAACTCATTTTGGGGCAAGAAGAAATCAGTTTAGGGCAAAAATCACCATTTTACCTCCGTTTAACTTCGTTAAGGTAAGGAATTCACTCCCTTTAACTTGTAATTACTTCTTAATCCTTAGAAGGCGTAAATTATGGAGTTTGGGGAGGGTTTTAGGGTAGATTTTTGTATGTTTTCTGGTGCAAGGGTGAAATTAAGCTTTAGGTTAATGGGTTTTGTTTATTAACCATGAAATTGGCCTTGCATTCTATTAATTCACTAATCATTCCATGAAATTGGTAGTTTTAGGTGAATTACAGGGGAATATAGCCCTAGAACGGTTAAGGAATGATTATGAACTGACCTTAGGGGGTTGGGGGTGGCTTATAACACCCGCCATGTTAGGTCATTTCATTAATGCGGTGTTTGTATGCATGTTTTAGACCATGAGCAACCGAAAAAGGTACGAAAAGGCAAAGCTCAGGCTTATAGTTGTGCAAGCTTTGTTTGAGGTAGGTGATGGGGTGTATTTAATCCAACTTGTGCAATATATGCATATTAACTACTCTGTAGGGTGATTGGTTAATTCGTGTGGTGTCCTTGGTCATTTCAATACCTACTTATTTTATAACTTTACCTCTTTATATTGTAAATTATGGAATGTTTCGTCATTTGAGATGTTCTCACAGGTTATTGGATAAAGGATTACAAACATTCATGTCTGGGGGTTTTAGTGCATGGACGGTATTATCCCATATAGGTCATAGTTAGAGGGTAGGCATATAACTATTAGCATTTGTGTACGGGTTTCAATATTAGTATGATGTTTCCTTGAGTGAATCGGGGAATTTGTATTATTTTTCTTGTCCTTGTTTGGTTGTCTTGAATTGAGTTATTTATTATTGCCTTAATGACACTTGTTGACTTGTTGGCTTACCTCTTGAATGCTACTTGTACATATATGTGGAATGTTTGATGTGTAAGCATGTGTTAGCTAATTGTACTTTATTTTGGTTATGTGTTCATATTTCCATCTTAAGTTATTCAAATGATCCTACCAGTACACTGTGGTTTATTTGTGTACTAATTCCAGCGAATTCATTGAGACCTTACTTATGATTTCAGCAGTTGATTTTGGATTTCAGGGTGAGCAGCACACTCGGGCTACCATGAGATCTTTCTCTTATTTAGACAGTGTCCTTTGTTTGGACTTGTTACTTCTTACAGTTTGGGGTTGTATCCCTACTTGATATTCTTAGTATGTTTATGTACACTGACTTTTGGGTCCTAGGGGATTTTCGCTTGGTATTTTGTTTTTGCACATTCTTAAGTTGTTAGATTGAATGGTTATTACACTATTTATGGGATAGTTCTATTATTTTTACTTAAGTGTGGATCAATGCTTCCTGGGTTGTTAGTTCCCCCATTGAGTGAGTAGTGTGGGTGCCACTCACGATGGGTATGGATCATGACAGACTTGGTATCAGAGCCTAGGTTTTACCGATCTTGTTGTACTAATATGGGTCCAGTAGAGTCTCACGAAATGGTACAAAGATGTTTATACTTTTCTTCAAGAGGCTGTAAGACTTTAGTAAATTTGTCTTTCTTGCTTCTTTCGTTCTATGAATTAATTCTAATTGGTATCTGGTGATCTAAATTGGTATTTGATCCTTAACTCTTTTATCCACAGATGGTGAATACTAGGTCAAACAGAACCAGAGCAGCAACCCTAGAATCGACCGCTCCAGTTAAGGAGCCAGGCATGAGGGGAATAGGATGAGTGAGAGGGACAAAAAAGAGAGGATGAGGACAAGCCGCATCCCCCAAAGGTGGAGCTCAAGCAGTTGTGACTCAGGCTCATAAGAGGAAGGCATTCCCTCCCCTACCCTAGGATCATTTTGAGGAGAGGGAAGCAGTAAAGGAGCAGGAGATAAAGCATGAGGTGGTGACACCAGTTAGGGTTACAACTCTACCTCCCATGTATACCGAGGTAATTCAGCAAGTGTTGGCTTTTCTGAGTGGGTTGGCTGGGACTGTAGCCACCCCAATTGTTCTGTCTTATTAGGCTCCAGTTGTGAACACTATTATTGCTATGGCTCCTAGAATGGATAATACTTTGGGCACAGATGTTTTTTCTCATCCTATTTTGGGTTCTGTAATGACTGGTACTGAACATGACCTTCTGACTAAGTTCCTGAAGATGAAACCTCCTACAGTTCAAGGTAAATAATTTAAGGATGCTTTTGAGTTTATTATTGATTACTATTAGAGGCTGCACAAGATGGGTTTTGTGAAGTAGTATGGGGTTGAGTTTATGACCTTTCTGCTAGAGAAGGATGCTAAACAATGGTGGAGCGCATATGTTGAGTGTCGGTCACCTATTTTTTCTCCTTTGACTTGGAAGCAGTTTCATGCTCTATTTTTGGATATGTATGTACCTCGTACCCTACGTGATAACAAAAAGGATGAGTTCTTGGCTTTGGAGTAGGGTGATACGTCAGTTGTAGCTTATGAGGATAAGTTTCATGCCTTGGCTAGTTATTCCACTTAGCTATTGACTACTGAGAACGAAAGGATTTGTCTCTTTGTTAAGGGATTGAACTATGACCTTTAGGTGTTGACTGTACAAATAACTTCTAGGAAAAGGGGTTTAATGAAGTGTCAAATTATGTGAAGAAGTTGGAAGGTGTGATGCAGGCGGGATAGGATAAGATGTTAGCCAAGAAGTCTCAAAATGTTGGGAATTTCAGTGGATCCTATTCTAAGGGCCAGCAGTCCTTTTCAACTCGCCCTATTCAGTCAGCTATGCCAGCTTCTACTGTGATACTGGCTAAAGGACCTTCTCAGACTCAAGTTGTTAGAGTCCAAGGGGCTTTTTATTCTTTTGCCAGTCGGCCTTCTCTGGAGAATGGGTGTTGTCATTGTGGTGCTGTTGGTCATTTTAAGAGGGAGCGTTTGGTGAGACAGGCGAATGGCCAGACACAACAACAGGCTCGGGCAGTGGTTCCAGTAAGTAGAGGAGGGGGAAATGGTAGGGGTCATCCATGGAGTGGATGGGGAAATTAGGCAGGTGGTCATGGTAACAGCGGTGCAGAAGTGAAGCTGGATAGAGAGTTAGCTCAACTTGATGACCTGGCCTATTGTTATGTATTTTCAGGAAAGACTGATGCTGAGGCTTCTGGTACAGAGATCACATGTACTATTTTTTTCTCTGACCAGATGACTTGTATCTTATTTGATCCGAGGTCCACTTATTCTTACGTGTCTGTTCAGTTTGCTATGGGTCTGAGTCTAGTTTGTACTATTCTTGACTATCCTATTTATATGTCTACTCCGATTGGGAAGTCTATGGTAGTTACCCATGTTTATCGGTCTTGTCCTATTTTGTTTGTGGGTTTTCAGACTTGGGTAGACTTAATTTTCATGGATACATTGGACTTTGATGTAATCGTAGGTATGACCTAGTTATCTCCGTATCATGTTGTTTTAACTTGTAATGCTAAAACAAATATTATAGCTATGTCTGGGATGAGGGAACTATAGTGGGAGAGAGTGTATAAGGCCAAACTGGTAAGGGTTATATCATATGTCCGGGCTAGGGGGCTAGTGGGGAAGGGGTTTCCAATATTTCTAGCTCATCTTTGGGGTGTGGGTGCAGGGTACCCTTCTATTGAGTCAGTTTCGGTCATTTTTGAGTTCCAGAATGTGTTTCCTTCTGATTTATTGGGTATGCCTCCGAATAGGGATATCAACTTCTGTATTAACTTAGAGCAGGGCATTAGTCCCATATCTAATCCACCATATCGAATGGCTCCTGCAGAGTTAAGGGAAATCAAGGCTCAATTGCAAGAACTGCTTGACAAGGGTTTTATTCATCCAAGTGCTTCACCTTAGGGAGCTCCTGTTCTTTTTGTATAGAAGAAGGCTAGTAGTATGAGGATGTGCATCGATTACAGGAAGTTGAATAAATTAACCATATGAAATAAATATCCTTTGCCTCATATAGATGACTTGTTTGATCACCTACAGGGTGCAACAGTTTTCTCAAAAATTGATTTGTGATCAGGTTATCATCAGTTAAAGATTAGACCAGAGGATATTCCAAAGACGGATTTTAGAACTCGATATGGCCATTAAGAGTTTCTGGTAATGTCTGTTGGATTGACTAATGCACCTGCAGCTTTCATGAGTTTGATAAATGACATCTTTAAATCCTTTCTGGATTCTTTTGTTATTGTGTTCATTGATGATATTCTTGTGCACTCCAAAACTAAAGAAAAGCATCCAGACCATCTTTGTATAGTTTTGGGAATTCTGAAGGAAAAGCAGTTATTTTCTAAGTTCTTCAAATATGACTTTTGGATATCTTCTGTTGCCTTCTTGTGGTATGTGGTTTCGGAGAAGGGAGTGATGGTGGACCCTTAAAAAATTAAAGCAGTTAAGAGTTGGATTCGACCTAGTTTAGTGATCGACGTAAGGAGTTTTGTGTCTTACTTGTTATTATGGTAGGTTTGTCAAGAACTTTACATCTATTGCAACTCACTTGACAAGGTTGACTCAAAAGGAGGTGCCATTTGTTTGATCAGACCAGTGTGAAGAGAGCTTCCAAAAGCTCAAGACACTTTTGACTACAACACCTATTCTTTCACTGCCGGTTGAAGGTAAAGATTTCATTGTGTATTGTGATGCTTCACTTTCGGGTTTGGGTGTTATGTTGATGCAGGATAAGAATGTTATTATGTATGCTTCAAGGCAGTTGAAGCCTCATGAAATGAATTACCCAACCCATGATTTAGAGTTAGCAACGGTGGTATTTGCATTAACAATTTTGAGACACTATCTTTATGTTGTCAAGTGTGAGGTCTTAACTGACCATTGTAGTCTACAATATGTATTTAATCAAAGGGATTTAAATCTAATGCAGAAACGGTGGATGGAATTATTAAAGGACTATGATGTGACCATTCAGTATCATCCTGGTAAGGTAAATATGGTGACAGATGCATTGAGCCGAAAAGCCATAAGTATGGGCAACTTTTCATTCTTGAGAGTGTCCATGATACCATTAGCTAGAGAGTTTCAGAATCTAACATCCTTGAGCATGCAGTTTGGGGTCTTAGATAGGGGTGAAATTTTGGCTAGTGTCGAGGTAAAATCAACCTTTGTGGAGCATATTAAGGCCAAGCAGTTCAAGGATAAGAAGTTGAATGCACTCCAGAACAAGGTAGTAAGCGGGGAGGGGGCGGACGACACTCTCGACGAAGGAGGGATGTTATGGTTTAAAGAAAGGTTATATGTTCCTCGGGTTGGTGACTTGATCAGTGATATACTTTTAGTGGCCCATAGGTCGAGCTATTCTATTCATTCGGGCACGACCAAGATGTATAGCGACTTGGGACAACTTTATTGGTGGCCAGGGATGAAGAGGGACATAGTAGATTATGTTTTCAAGTGTCATAACTGCCAGCAGGTAAAGTATGAACATCGAAGGCCTACAGGCTTACTTCAGAGGATGTCTATACCTATGTGGAAGTGGGAGCATATCCATGGATTTTGTGGTGAGGTTCCTTAAGACATTGGGAAAGTATGACTTTATTTGGGTGATAGTTGATCGGTTGACAAAATCAACTCACTTCTTGCCAGTTTGGGTAGATTACAGCTCTCAGCAGTTGGCAAAAATATATGTCAAGAAGATCATCAGACTGCATGGGGTGCCACTTTCTATCATTTCAAATAGGGCTACAAAGTTTACTTCTAAATTTTGGGATAGGTTGCATGAGGAGTTAGGCACTAAGCTTGCTTTTAGCACTGCCTTCCATCCTCAGACTGATGGTCAGTCAGAGCAGATAATTCAAGTGCTAGAGAATATGTTGAGAGCATGCATGATTGATTTTGGTGGTCATTAGGAACATTTCCTCCTATTTTGTGAGTTTTCATACAATAATAGCTACCACTCCAGCATTGATATGGCTCCATTTGAGGCACTTTATGGGAGAAAGTGCAGGTCACCTATTTGATGGTTTGAGGCATGAGATGTCAAACATTTAGGCACCGAATTGGTGAAAGAGGCTCAAGAAAAGGTAAAATTCATTCTGACTAAGATGTTGGCTGTCCAAAGAAGACAGAAAGAGTATGCGGACCGAAAGGTGAGGGACATGTACTTCAAGGCTGGGGAACAAGTGTTGCTCAAGGTGTCTCCTATGAAGGGAGTCATGATATTTGGTAAAAAGGGCAAGCTTATCCCTCGATATATTTATCCCTTCAAGGTTCTTGAGGATGTGGGTCCAGTTGCATACAGGTTAGCCCTACCGTCAATTTTGTTGGGGTTCGTCCAGCATTTTATGTTTCCATGTTGAAATGGAACCATGGAGATGGAGACTATATTATTAAATGGGATTCGGTACTTTTGGATAAGGACTTATGAGGAGAAACCGATAACAATACTTGATCATGACATTTGTAAGTTGAGGACGAAGGAAATTCATTTGGTGAAGGTTTAATGGAAGCATTGTTTGGTTGAGGAAGCCACTTGGGAAACCAAGAAGGACATGTGGAATAAGTACCCTCAGCTGTTCGAGGATACATGTACTCTTTTCCTTCTCATTCTGGCTTGTTTTTCTAGTTTGATCATTCGGGGATGAATGATGGGTAAATTGGTATTTGTTGTAATGAACCTCTTGGTCGTTATGTAAAAGCCTTACATTCCAAATTTTATATGTAAATTCCTTCCGATTTGAAAGTTACAAATTTTGGACTAGGCTAGTTTCGCTTCATTTTGGGCTAGAGGTAGTCTTGGAAAATCTGGGAATAATTTTGACTGGTTTGGTAGGAATGGTATTGATTTTTAGTTAGCTAAGGTGATAAAGAACCCATAGGATTTTACGGAACTGAATTTGGGTTAGTAGAACTCCCAGAATTGACCTTAGCGTAAAAGACATTGTTCGAAATATCCCAGGATCAAGGTGTGTTGTAAAAAGGGGGATTTTTGGATGAAAACGGACATTCTGTCCCATCGACACCACTATAACGGTTGAGACATGGCTATAGCGGTGACCTCTATAGCAGAATAATTACAGCTATAGCGATGGTCAAAAGCAGTCAAGACTAATATAGCGGTGGCCTACCGCTATAGCGATAGAAATTGTATACTAAAAGGATTAAACCCCAAAATAGTTTATTATTTTATAAACTCATTTTGGGGCAAGAGGAAGGCTATTTAGGGAAAAAATCACCGGTTTACCTCCGCTTAACTTTGTTAAGGTGAGGAATTCACTCCCTTTAACTTGTAATTACTTCTTAAACCCTAGAAAGAGTAAATTACGGAGTTCAGGGAGGGTTTTAGGGTGAATTTTTGTATGTTTTCTGGTACAAGAGTGAAATTGAGCTTTAGCTTAATGGGTTTTGTTTATTAACCATGAAATTGGGCTTGCATTCCGTTAATTCACTAATCATTCCATGATAGTTTTTGGTGAATTATGGGGGAAATAGCCCTAGAATGGTTAAGAAATAATTATGAACTAACCTTAGGGGCTTAGGGGTGGCCTTTAACTCCCGCCATGTTAGGTCATTTCGTTAATGCAGTGTTTGTATGCATGTTTTAGACCACAAGCAAGCAGAAAAGGGACAAAAAGGCAAAGCTCAGGCTTAGTGTTGTGCAAGCTTGGTTGGCGGTAGGTGATAGGGTGTATTTAACTACTTTGTAGGGTGATTGGTTAATCCGTGTGGTGTACTTGGTCATTGCAATGTCTACTTGTTTTATGACTTGGCCTCTTTATATTGTAAATTATGGAATGTTTTGGCATTTGAGACGTTCTCATAGGTTGTTGGATTAAGGATTATAAACATTCATGTCTGGGGTTTATAGTACATGGATGGTAATTGTCCCCTGCAGGTCATAGCTAGAGGGTAGGCATATAACCCTTAGCATGTGTGTACGAGTTTCAAGGTATGTATTAGTATGACGGTTCCTTGAGTGAACCGGGGAATTTGTATTGTTGTTCTTGTCCTTGTTTGGTTGTCTTGAATTGAGTTGCATATTATTACCTTAATGACACTTGTTGACTTGTTCGCTTGCCTCTTGAATGCTACTTGTACATATATGTGGAATGTTTGATGTGTAACCATGTGTTAGATAATTGTACTATATTTTGGTTAATTATTCATATTTCCATCTTGGGTTATTCAAATGATCCTACCAGTACACTGTGGTTTATTTGTGTACTGATACTACACCTGTATTTACTTCTGTGAGTGCAACATATATTCCAGCAGATTCATCGAGACCTTACTTGTGATTTCAGCAAGTCGATTCCGGATTTCAGGGTGAGCAGCACATCCGAGCTACCATGAGATTTTTCTCTTATTTAGAAAGTGTCCTTTATGTAGACTTGTTACTTCTTATAGTTTTGAGGTTGCACCCCCACTTGATATTATTAGTATGTTTTGGTAAGCCAACTTTTGGGTCCTAGGGGATTTCCGCTTGGTATTTTGTTTCTGCACATTCTTAAGTTGTTAGATTGAATGGTTATTACACTATTTATGGGATAGTTCTCCTACTTTTACTTGACTGTTGATCAATACTTCCTGGGTTGTTGGTTCTTCCACCGGGTGAGTAGTGTGGGTGCCATTCACAATGGGTTTGGGTCATGACAATGTCATCTTTCATGAACCTCAGTATTGCATTTTAAGACCCATCTTTTAAATTCTTTTAAATCATGTTCCTGTTATGCTTAGTGTATGCTCATGCTTCATGCCATATTACGGATATGCTCGAAACTGTAATGGCATCGGGTGTCGATTGCTTCTATGGTCTAGGCTTGGAGCGTGATACAAGTAGGGGCAATTCACGTCTCAGATCATATGGTCTTTATAGTAGAAATAAAAAAGAAGAATTGGTATATGCCCAAGCAAGACAATCATATTGAAGTATAGGCGAGATCAATATATGAAGCGGTGAAAAATTGTTATGATTAGAATTTATGAAATGTAGGAAATGGAAATTTGCTCAATAGATTCAAAGAATATAAAAAAAGAAGTATTAATGATACCCAAAGAAATTATGGAGCAAACTGAAGATATAAAAGAAATGATGTCCAACCTGAACATTGAGATATAACAGATCATCAGAGAAGGAAATGCCCTTGTTGACTATTTATCTCATATTTCATTTGAAACGAAGGAAATATGCTACCTTAACAATTCTCAAAAGATCCCAACTCATGGCAGCAGAATCATCAGTATAGACAAAATTCACTTACCAACTATAAGGATAAAAAATAGTAGAATACAATTAGAATAACGTAGCAACCATCTAAGAGACTAAAGAATACATTCAATAGACAAAGAAAATACTCAAGCTTTATATGCATAAGAAGGAGAAACAAAGATAGAAAATTGAAAGGTTGCAGTGTATGAATAGTCCATAGAGAGGAAAATGACGCTAACTTCACAATCCTAGGGTCCATTCAAAATATTCCAAATTGACATTGTCACGACCCAAATTTATCACTAGTGGCACCTACACTAACCCTCCGATGGGAGAACCATCTAATCCCAAATATTCGACACCAACACTTAACCAATTTTATAAGACGAAACAATTCTCTCTCTCTCTCTCTCTCTCTCTATATATATATATATATATATATATATATATTAATAGCAATGTTCAATAATCCTAAACAAAATAATGAAAAAATAATTCAAAATTTATAAATTGTCCCCAAAAACTGAAAGTCATTGTACCAAAACATCTAAATAGAACAATTTGCGAGTATAACCCAATAAACTAGAACATCTAAACTGCCTATGTCCGAAACGAATGGACAAAAGAATAATGTAAGATGACCCATGACTGCTTGGAAGATGAAGCTCACCCTTGAGTCGAAAAGCAATCATTATCTACAACTAAAGTTTCGTCTGAGTCGCTGAAATATGCTCTGCACTCAACAAAAAGAAGAGCACATGTAGTATCAGTACAAATCCACTATTTACTAGTAGGGTAATGGGACGACTTAAATTAATAAATATGAACACATAACCAATAATTTGTAAACCAGAGCAACCATACAACACTTAGCAAATATAACCTCACTTAGTCTTTCTTCAATAATTAACAAAGTAAACAAGAAAAGTATAGAACAAATACAAATATTCAATCAAGTCAAATACCATGACTCACAACAGTTAACTCAACCTTGTCATAATTTCCCCTTTATTACACTTCAACAATATCAATTTATCAATTCAGTTCAAGTATAAAAATAGCCCGGACCAGTCATGGATCAAAATAACAACAATAATATAACCTGATCCACTCATGGAACCAAAACAACAACTTTAATATAACTCTGACCACTCAGGGAACCATCAAACTCACCAATACCATGTACACCTAGGCTATGAGTCTTATAAATGCCCACTAGCATGACCTGCAGAGGAAGAGTACAGTCCAGTACCAAATAACCCATACAACAAGTGTTTGCCCACTTTGTCCCAACCATCTTTGTCCCAACCCAAGTGTTATACCACCCTTATTCAAATGTCCCCACCCTTATATTCCCTATGATCCACCAATTCTATGACGATGAACTTTACTGGTTCATCTCATTATATCAACCTATGTCAAAATATACAAAATCACAAAATAAGTTAATACAACCATACTTGCACTTTAAAAAAAGTTCTTTTAAGCAATCTCATTTCAGGTAATCAAACAACTTGTAAACTTATCCAACAAGTTAACATTTAATAACATGCATTGCAACAAGTAGACAAATAGGCAGTTAACATGCTCACATAAACCAAATTGAGTCTTCAACTACAATTTAACGATCAACTACCTCAATCCAAGCCCTGTAATGCTCTAACGAACTTGTGCTTTGCCTTTTCTTGCAGCCTCGGCTTGATTGTGGTCTAAAAGAAACAATATAGGACTAATCAAACAATGTTCTAACAATTTTTGGGATTAAAATTTAATCCTATAACCCCAAGATCAAAATCATGATCATTTCCTTCTTCTAGGATTTTTCTACCTTCATTCCACTTTAATTCTATCAATTTCATGTTTGCCAGTACAAATTCTAACCATGCAAATAAAACCCATCCATCCTTAACTAAAACCCAAGGATTTCCCTTGTTTCAAGACTTTACACTAGAAAATCAACCCGATTCAAGTTAATTCCTTCACCATAATCAAAGCCTAGTGATTTTAAGGGTTAATCATTAAAAAACTAGTTAAATTGGTGGGTTAACTTACCTTAACGAAGGAATTTTGGTGAAAACTAATTATTTTTGCTCTAAATTGCCCTCTCCTAGAGTTGAATGAATGTGAAATGAAAAATATGTTTTAATTCTAAGAAATGAATTTAACTACATGCAGCCTGCTATAGCGGCCAAATTCATGCTATAGAGCTATCACTATAGCTGGATCTACCCACTATGGAGAGATTAACTAATGTCGACTTCCACTATAGTGGGAAAATTCCTATTATTAGGGACCCATGGTAGTGGCCTGCCGCCCACTATAGCAGCCTAGGCAAGGCAGAAAGTCCGACAGTCTTAGATTTTTGCCAATTTTACAACACACTTCTAGATTTTGACATCTCAAACTGATCCCTTTAAGTCAAATGTTATATCCAGAATTCTACTAACCCAAATTCACTTCCAAAATTTGCTATGAACTCCTTAACCTCTTAGCTATTACATTATGGTCTCAAATCACATAATTAACAACGTATCCGTTATCGAATTTATCTAGATGACAACACACTTGGAATTCATCCAAGACTTGCCTAGCCTAAAATTTCTAACACTTATTTCAAGGAGAAGTTTAACCCAAATTTTGGCATGCTAGACTATACCATAATGATGGAAAGGGTCATTACAATAGATACCAATTTACCCATTGTTCGTGCCTAATAGATAAATCAAGAAAAATAATTTAAAGTAATAAGGGAAGTACCTTAATCCTCAAACAAGTGAGGGTACTTGTTGTGCATGTCTAACATAGTACCCCAAGTGGCCTCCTCAATAGGACGATGCTTCCACTGGTCTTTCATAGATCTAATATCCTTGCAACTCAACTTTCAAACATCTCAATGAAAAATTGCTATTAGTTTCTCCTCATATGAAAGGTTTTTATCGAGTAAGGAGTCTCACTTAATTATATAATCATTATCCCCATGGTATATCTTAAGTTTGGAGACATGAAACACCGGATGAACTCCTGATAGACTTGGAGGAAATGCAATCCTATAAGCTACTGGACCCACATCATCAATAATCTCAAACTTATTAATATACCTGGGGCTAAGATTGCCCGTCTCTCCAAATTGTATAACTTCCTTCATGGGAGCACCTTTAACAACTCATGTTCACCCGTCTTAAAGTAAATGTCTCTTCCTTTACAGTCAGTATATTCCTTCAGTCTACTTTGGGCTGCCAACAACTTGTCTTTAATAAACTTCACTTTCTCTTGAGTTTCCTTTACCAAGTTTGTGCCCAAAGGTTTCAGATCACCCACCTCAAACTAACCTATAGGTGATCTACATCTTCTCCCATAAAGAGCTTTGAATGGGTCCATGTCAATGCTAGAGTGATAACTGTTGTTGTATGATAATTCACCACAATGGTAAGAACTAATCCCAATAACTCCTAAAGTCAACAACACATACTCGTAGAATGTCCTCAATTACCTAAATGGTCCTCTCAGACTGCCCATCGGTATAAGGATGAAATTCAGTACTAAGGTCAAGCTTTGTGCCCAACTACTCTTGCAACTTATGCCAAAATTTGGATGTAAAATGCGTACCTCTATCGAATATGATGAATATTGGCACTCCATGCAATCTCAAAATCTCCTTAACATAAATCTTGGCTAACTTCTCCAAGTTGAAATTCACCTTAAACAAAATGAAATGAGAGGACTTTGTTAGCCTATCAATAATGAACCAAATTGAGTCATACTATTCCAAGGTATTAGGAAGACCCACTATGAAATCCATAGCATCCTCACCCACTTTTATAGGAGCATAGTTAGCTTGGAGCACATTAGGAGGGTCTTCCATATATGGATAATAGCATGGAGCCCAAGGGAAGCCATGTAGAAAAAATACACAAGGCCATGGGCGATCAAGATGCCATTTTGGCAATCAAAAGGGCCCTTGTGAGTTATTTCCAAAATAGTCACATTTGGGCTATTTTTTTGTAATAGGCTTTTTTTTGTAAAGGCAATATCTATAAATAGTTGCCTTAACCATTTTCATACTTAGATTTTGGATGATTGAATTGTCTTGAATAGATTTGATATTTGGTTACTCTATGTTAGGGTAGTGATTGGGTTCAATTCCAATTGTTAGCTTAGATCGAATGATTAGGGTGGATTTTTGAATTGCTCATGTTATCTTTTTTGCTTGATTGATCATAGAGTCATCATATTATGGATTTAGTTTGGTTTCTCGTGCATTTGATTGAGTTCTCTTCTCCTTTGGTCTATTTGTGAATTCATGTAGGATTTTCTTTCTTCTATTCTCTTTCCTCTATCTTCAATTTGTGTTGTTTAAATCCATATTTTTGATATCGATTCTAGTCACCTCAATTAGGATCGTTATCACACTTCCACTCTAGAATAGGAATCCTTTGAAGCAAACTTGCATGCCTTTGATATTCATATTTTATATGCTAGAAATTCTGACGATTGGCAATATATTCTACTATACCCCTCTTTATTCAGGGCCACTAATAAAGCTATCTCAGTCATGATACATCTTGGTTGCATTAGGATGTATAGAATATTGAGAACCATAATCTTCTGCAAGCAAACTTGGAATCACATCATCCACACGAGTCAAAAACATACACCCTCATACCCTCAACATACCACAAGCATCAAGTGTGGTGTCTTTGGCCTTACCATATACCATCTTGTTACAAATCTTGTTCAACTTTGCATCCTTAAATTACTATCTTTGATTTGATCAAGGAATGTTGACCTCACCTCAACACTAGCCAATACTCCACCCCTTTCAGACACACCAAACTGCATAAACTGCATTACTAGAGTTTGGATCTCTCTAGCCAAAGGTAGCCTTGACACTCTTAAACAAGCCAAACTACCCATACTTACTGATTTTCATCTCAATACGTCTGCCAACACATTGGCCTTTCCTGAATTATATTGGATGGTCACATCATAATCCTTTAGTAACTTAATCCACCACCTTTCCCTTAGATTCAAATTCCTTGAGAGAACACATGATGAAAACTGCAACGGTCTGTGAAAACCTCACATTTTACACCATAAAGGTAGTGTCTCCATATCTTAAATGCAAAAACCACTGCTGCCAACTCCAAGTCATGAGTTGGATAATTTTTCTCATGAGACTTTAATTGCCTTGAAGCATATGCAATCACATTTCTATCCTGCATCAATATAGCACCCAAGACAGAATGTGAAGCATCATGAAACACAATAAAATCATTAAATTCAACTGGCAAAGCAAGGATGAGAGCTGTGGTCAAAAGAGAGTTGAGCTTTTGAAAGCTCTCCTCACACTTGTTAGACTAAATATCTGGTACCTCCTTCTATCTTAGTCTTGTCAAGTGAGTAGAAATGAGGCAAAGTTCTTGACAAATCTCTGGTAATAGTTAGAAAGACCCACAAAACTCCAAACTTCAGTCAAAAAGTTAGGTCAAACCCAACTCTTAACAATCTCAATCTTCTAGGGATCTACCATCACCCCTTTTTCATAAACCACATGCCCCAAGAAGGACACAGATGACATCCAAAACTCACACTTAGAGAATTTAGCATAAAGCTACTTCTCCTTCAAAATACCTCAGACTATGCGCAAATAACCTGGATGCTCCTTCCTACTCTTGGAGTAAGCTAAAATATCAACAACAAATACAATCACAAATAAATCCAAAAAAGATTTGAATATACCATTCATCAAACTTATGAATGTTGTCGGCACATTATTCAATGCAAAGGATATCACTAAGAATTTGTAATGCTAATAACGAGTCCTAAAAGTTGTATTGGGAATATCCTCAGGACGAATCATTAACTAGTGATACCCTGACCTCAAATCTATCTTGGAGAATACTGAAGCACCCTAAATTGGTCAAATAAATCATCTATTCGGGGTAATGGGTACTTATTCTGAATGGTAACCTTATTCAACTATAGATAGTCTATACAGATTCTCATGCTACCATTCTTTTTCTTAACAAACAAAACTGGAGCCCCCCAAGGAGAAGAACTAGGATGAATAAATTCCTTATCAAGTAACTCCTGCAACTCAGTAATAAGCTCTCTCAACTCAGCCGGAGCCATCCTATAGGGTGGAATAGAGATTGGGAGAGCGTCGGGCTCCAAATCAATACAAAAGTTAATGTCTTGATCTGGAGGCATACCAGGAAAGTCAATGGGAAATACCACCTAAAATTCATACACTACAGGAACTGACTCAATAGAGGGGACCTTTGCACTAACATCCCAAAGATGTGCCAAAAAGGTTGAACACCTATTCCCTACTAACTTCTTAGCACGAATGAAAGAGAATTATTTTCACAGGGCCAGACTTATAAACACCTTCCCATTCTAACTTATACATCCCTGACATGTTTAAGGTCACAGTCTTAGCATTACAATTTATCACGACATGATACAGGTACAACTAAGTCATACCCGGGATGATATCAAAATCAAGCATATCTAGAATCACCAAATCTACCCGTCTAAAAACCAATAAACAAAAAGAACAAGCATGATACACTTGAGTCACTACCACATAGTCTCAGACTAAAGTATATACATACACAGGTGAGTCAAGCATATCACAAACCATGTCTAAACCCAAGGAAAATTTAACAGATACATATGTATAAGGGAACCCAGATAAAAAAGACCGTATCCATTCAGTCACAGACGAGAATAGTACCTGTAATGACTACATTAGAAGCCTATAACTCAGATTTTCCTAGAGAGGCATAGAAATGAGCTCTATTATCGATCTGAGCAACCTCTTTAGCATGATGTGCACTACCCCGACCTGTATTACCACCACCTCAGTTTCCACCATGTACACTCTAGTAACCCCCAATCCTACCATTTGAATGACCTCTACTATTACCACCACCACCTGTACTAGTTAAAACCATAGCTATGGACTACTGATGGCCTTGAAAACTCGACTACCTACTATTAGGACAATTCTTGTTGAAGTGTCAAACATCGCCATAAGTAAATAAAACTTGATCCAGTGAAGGCCGGCTAGCAGAAGAATATGGAGCCCCTTGGATTCCCACAGCTAAAGTCTGGTGAGTGGTCCTTGGCGGACCTGCTGTAGATACTGGTAGAGTAGACTATATAGGGCGAGCTAGTAGGCCTGATGACCATAGCCTTTAGACTAAGATCCACTAAAGTTACCCACATTCTGGGCCTTCTTTGCTACCATCTTTGCCTAACCGACCTGTTTGACTCCTTCCACTTTCTTAACAAAGTCGAAAATATCATTAAAAATCTTCCCTGAAGACGTTATCTGCAATACCATAACCTGCAAGTCAGTATTCAAAGCTTTCACAAAGAGGAGAATCCTCTTATCTTTAGTACCAAGCAATTGAGTAGCATATCTGGACAAGGCATGAAACTTAGCCTCGTAGGCTGCAACCGACATACTTCCTTGCTTAAGAGCTAGAAACTCATTATTTTGCTTATCATGCAAGGTGCATAGCACATACTTCTCTAAGAATGGGGTATGGAATTGAGTCCATGTCACGGAGGTAAAGCTGGAGACCGACATTCCATATAAGCCCTCCATTACGGCTTAGGATCACCTTGTAGTTGGAAGGTCACAAATTCCACACTATGCAGTTTTACAATGCCCATCTTATGCAACCTCTCATAACTATCAACAATAAATTTGAAAGCATCTTCTATATTAGAACCAACAAGGGTAGGATTTTCATCTTCTAAAAGATAGTCATCATATCATGCTCAATCCCAGTCATAACAGTACCTAAAACCAACCGAGGGAAAGCTTTCATCCTAGAGAACTCATCCATTCTAGGGTCCATAACAACAGCAGGTTGCATCCCTAGATGTTGTTAAGTCAGCATTGTAGGCATGGCTCCAGTACCTACCAGCCACTCAAAAAAGCAAGAAGTTGTTGAATCATTTCAGACGATATTTGGGGAAGAGCTGCACCTTCTGAAACTGGTACTACTTCTTCCTATTTCAGAATCTTCTCATTCATAATCTCATCATAATGATCCTAGGGTGGAGGAGGTATCTCAAATCTCTGTTGGGATAGATTAGCTACAACCCAAGCTCTACTTCTGGCGGGTGTTGCCCTACCTCTTCCTCTCCCTCCATCCCATCCTTTACCTCAGGTGGCATGCTTTACCACTAGAACTGTTAGTGCAAAAGCTGTTGTTCTAGCTCCACTAGCTCTCGTATTAACCATCTATGAAATAATAGAGTGAAAAGGTCAAATACATATTTAGATCACCAGATACCAATTGGAATCAAGTTATAGCATGAAATAATAAAGAATGTGATATTTTTCTAAAGTCCCATAGCCTCTTGAAAAAAGTACCGATGTGTCAATATTATTCCAGAAGACTATATCAGACTCATTTTAGTATGATGAGATCAATAAACCTAGGGCTCAGATACAGGCTTTGTCACGACCCAAACCCATCACGAGTGGCAGCACACTAACCCTTTGGTAGGAGAACCATCTAATCCCAAATACTCAATACCAACACTTAACCAATTTAATAAGACAAAGAAATTCTCTCTCTCTATATATCAATAGCAATGTTCAACAGTCCTTAAGGAAATAATTCAGAAATAATTCAAAATGTCTAAAATGTCCCCAAAAACTAAAAGTCATGGTATTAAAACATCTAAATAGAATAATCTGCCGGTACAATCCAGTAAACTAGAACAACTAAATTTTCAATGTCCAAAAAAATAGACAAGAGCATAATGTAAGATGACCTATGGCTGCTAGAAAGATGAAGTTCACTCTTGAGTCGGAAAGCGATCACTGTCTACAACTAAGGTCTCGTCTGAGTCGCTAGAATATGCTCAACACTTAACAAAACAAGTGCACAAGAAGTACTAGTACCAAGCCATTATGTACTTGTAGGGTCATAGGCTGACTCAATTAATAAATATGAACACATATCCAATAACATGTAATCCATAACAACCATGCAACACTTAAAAATTGTACCTCCACTTAGTCTTTCCTCAACAAGTATCCAAGTAAACCAGAAAAGCATAGAACAAATACAAATATTCAACCAAGTCAAATACCATGACCCATAATAGTTAACTCAACCTTGTCACAATTTCTTCTGTATTACACTTCAACAATATCAATTTAGTTTAAGTAAAACAATAGCCCTGACCACTCATGGATCCAAATAACAACAACAATATAACCAGGTCTACTCATGGAATCAAAACAACAACCACAACATAACCCAGTCTACTCATAGAACTATCAAATACCATGTACACACATGTTATGGGTCTTATAATTTCCTGCTAGCCATGACCTATAGGGGACAAGCTCAGTCCATGTACGAAATAACCCAAAAAACTAGTGTGTGCCACACTTGTCCTAAACAAAGTTTTATACCACCCTTAAACTAACATCCCCACCCTTAAAAGCCCTATGTTCAACAAATTTTGTGATGATAATATTAACTGATTCATCTCACCATATCAACCCATGTAAAAACATGTACAATTATAATATGATATAATACAACCACACTTGCACTTTAAAATAAGTCATTTTACACAATCTATTTTTAGGTGATCAAACAACTTGTAAAATTATCCAATAAGTTAACGTTTAATAGCATGCAGTATAACAAGTAGACAAATAGGCAGTTAACATACACACATAAACTAAATTGTGTCTTCAACTATAATTTAACCATCATCAACCTCAATCCAAGCCCCACAATGCTCTAACAAACTTGACCTTTGCCTTTTCTTGCAACCTCAACTTGATTGTAGTCTAAAAGAAACAATATGAACACTAATCAAATAATGTTCTAACAATTTTAGGGATTACAAATTAATCCCATAACCCCAAAGTTAAAATCTATTCCCTTCTTCTAGGGTTTTCTACCTTCATTCTACCTTAATTCTATGAATTTCATGTTTGCAAGTACAAATTGTAACCATGCAAGTAAAACCCATCCACCCTTAACCAAAACACAAGGATTTACCTTATTTTCAATACATTACACTAGAAAATCAACCCAGGTGAAGTTAGTTACTCCACCATAATCAAAACCTAGTTATTCTAAGGATTAATCATTGAGAAACTAGTTAAATAGGTGGATTAACTTACCTCAATGAAAGAATTTGGGTGGAAGCTAATAATTTTTTCCCTAAATCGCCCTCTCCTAGTTTTGAACGAAGGTGGAATGAAAAATATATTTTAACTCTGAAAATTGCATGTAACTACAAGTAGCCTGCTATCGCAGCCTGATTCCCATTATAGTAGCATTGCTATAATAAGATCTACCCGTTATGGAGGAATTGACCAATGCTGACTTATTCTATAGCGGGAAAATTCTTGCAATAGCAGGCTTGTGGTAGCAACCTACCTCCCTCTATAGTGGCCTAAGTGAAGCAGAAAGTCCGATAGTCCCTGATTTTGACATTATGACCTAATTCCTTTATGTCAAATGCTATATGTAGAGTTCTACTAACCCAAATTTACTTCCAAAAGTTGCTACAAATTTCTTAACCTCTTAGATATCATATTATGGTCTCGAATCACATAATCAACAACCTATACATTATTGGATTTACCTATACCATAATACACTTGAAATTCATCCAAGACTAGCATAGCCTGAAATTTCTAACACTTTAGCTGGAGAGAATCTTAACCTAAATTTTAGCTTGCTAGACTATATTGTAACAATAAAAAGGATTGTTGCAGATATAAAGAAAATCCAATCAGGAAAAATACAAGAAGATGAGGGGTCTAGAATAGTGAACTAAGAATATCTTAGAGCAGAAGAACTTGAGATTACTGATAGTGACAAATCAACGGAGCAATCCAGAATACTAACGATGGAAGAGCATTATAGAAGAGAACATATGAAGCTTACAGACATATATTATTTGCTTATGCTTATTGATTAGATTTTTTTTCCTGATATTTGTGCCCTGTCAATTTGTGTTGGGTTTTTTATGAAGGTAGAAGACAATTTTGATTTATAAAATCGCCCAAATTTATCTTTCTGAAAATTTTTTTTGAATGTTTCTCTTGGATGGTAAAATTGTACGACATATGTAGAGGAATGTTTCTCTTGGATGGTAAAATTGTAGACATATGTAGAGGAGAGAAACTAAGTTACTCTTCTTATCCCATTTATGTGATGCACTTTTTATTTTAATTTATTCAAAAAAAATGATATCTTTTTATATTTGAAATTAATTTTAAGTTTCTCACATTATTTTTAATGAGATAATTTATAGTCGCATAAATATTTATCAATTGCTTTTGCAATGATCCATCCTATCATTTTGAGTATATATTTTTTCTATTATTATGACTTTTTGTAGGTTATTATGTGACTTATGACATCCAGGTATTGGTGGTATGGGTTTTGAGAATGGTAATTTTGAAAATAAAAATCAAGCTTAATATTTAGCGTTGACCAAAAGTAAATAATCGGGGTTAACAAAATTGAAATCGCAATTTGAAAATTTTTATAGTTTTGTATAATCATTTAGGATTTAGTTGAATAGTTTAGTCAGGTCTTGAAGGTCTCAAGAGTGATTTGAAATGCTAAATAAAACTAGTAATTTTATGGAGTAAAACTTGACCTCGGTCAAAGATTTAATTAGACTACCTCAGTTGGGGATTTGAATCTTCTTACAAGTTTGTGGGGTTATTTTTGAGTGTAGGTATGTTTCTTTTTCAACCCAAGGGATTCGGGTGAGTTTCGTGCACTAAAAACCCATATTAGTCATGCCTAAATTTTATGTTTTCTAGTTCAACAACCAAATGATCCTCGTGATCATGGGCATGGGGATGCTTTCACAGAGGATTACAAAGTAGCATCTTGCGATCATGGGCTAATGAGTCATGATTGTATTGTGCTAAAGGTTTCTCAGTCGTGTGGTGGCACGCCGTGATCATGTAGAAAGGAACTTAAATTAGAGGCATCACTTAGGCTGATTTGTGATCATATATGTCCATCCTTGGAAGCGTGTTACATTTTCTTAGGACCTCTCACGATCACATAGAAGGACCTTCTAGTGAAAATACTTAATTTTTGAATCTTTATATATCAATATAGGTTTTGTATCACGATCCATGTCTACATCCTGGACGAGACATGGTACTTAGAACTATAAGTGACCCCAACCTAATCCTTGGTACTTGTTTATTATTAAAAATGAAATACTGAAGTTATTTTTTGGGAGTTTCTTCTAACCAACATGAACCATGTGAGTAAACATGGAGTCTAACTTGTATATGAGGTAGACTTTATTTGAAATAATTTTATATTAATTTATGGTATATTTAAAAAGTTATATATTTTATCAAGAACCTATGCAATATTCGAGTGTATACGTAATGAGATAAGTGAAAACAGGATGGTGACATCTCCCACGTTGAAGTAGAGAAATATCACACATTAATGCACTTAATGCATTGCCATCTATTAGCATTTATTAGATTTTATGACTTATGCTAAAGATTGAACAAATTTTTTTATTACATGTTATTTTTATATATATAGACACCCAATTGGTTTATTCATTTTTTTTAATTAGCTGCTGCATATAATCTGTACATTTATATAAAGTTATGCTGAAGAGATATTTTTGAAGAAAAATATTTTGACAATTTACTTAATCATTGAAAAAATTCAATTATATATGTAAAGTTATTCAAGCTCGAATTCAAGGTATGTAAGAGATATCTCTTTCTATTTTTGGCATGATTCCTTAAGGTTTATGATTATCGAGTCTATTATGATATCAAAGGGTCAATTGATATCTTAAAATATTGTTAGTATTATTCTTGTTAAAAACTAATATTCGGTGCTATTGGTTTCGTGTCAAGTTGAGGAGTAGGAGGTGGTGTATTATTTTCGTAATTATTCAATTTCTTGTGATAGTAGGATTTATCATGGTAATATAGGTGTGGTATGGAAGAGATACTGTTATACATGGGTTACTTGTGGGGGTTCCTAATTTGTAGACATACATATATTATTTGTTGTATTGTTATTTTTCATTCTCATGCTTTACCAGTTGTTTGAGATGTATTAATGGCCTCGTCAGTCTGTATAGTGATTACATGTTTTAGATAATATGATAGTCTTGTCGACCTGCATAGAAATAGAGGTATTTTAATATATCATGGTGGTCTTGTCGGCTCGCATTATGACTTACCTATTTCTGTTACAAACTACTGGTTAGCTGAGATTATTGTTGTGGTGTGATTTGCTTATTGTTTGCCCACATACATACACATATGCATTCCATTTCATTCCGTTTGAGGCTAGAATTGAGATGTACGCCTACTAAATATATTTCATACCTTTTGAGGCTAGGATCGGGGTGACTCTGATGACCACTTGAATTATGGTGATTGTGATTTGAAGCTTGGTCAAGACAACAAGTGAGATTTGGATGAAGTTGTTGGTACCTTTCCATATGAAGAAAATTCTTTCTTGAGGTTTTATAATCCACTTGATGGACCAACGTGGGGAAAACTTCTAACAAAGAAGAATGCTCTTCAAAGAAGGGGAGAAATGTGATGGTGAAGATAATTCTCTTGATGTAAATTATTCTAAAGCGTTTGACCTAAAGGGTGGGGAAATGCGGACCAATGAGCTTATAGGTAAAACTCACTCTCTTGATAAAATTTATTACGTGATTAATATGTTTGTGAAGTCTTATCAAAGGAGGAGTCTTGAAGAGGAGGACCAATGGATCGAAACCACCTTGAAAAACATTTGGTTTGGTGTTTTATATCTTCATATGCCTAAGGATGGTGTGTATTCATGGCTTGTGCTTATTCATGGACTTCCCAAAGATGTGAAATCTAATACTATTTAACTTTCTTGTAGTATTGGTTTGATCTTTTATGATTATTACTTGATGATTCTATTAGAAATGTGCAATGATATACTTTTGAGAGTTCTTGGTTTTGGGGTACCCTTCCCTTTTAACCCCGATAATGGTTTAAGTTGTGGTGGTTTGATTTGGGGGCCTTATGGTACGATGATTGGTATGAAATCACTTCTTGTATTCCTTTTAAGGAAAGTATTTATACGTGGATCATACTTTTTCTTGGACATTCTAAATCCATGAGATAACTCTTGTGGGATGAGTGTAGTGGTAGCACTTCATTTAATTCGTGTGATTTTTAATTAGTGTATTACATAACCTTATGGGCTTGAATGAGACCTATTTTTCCCATTTTCTTGGGGACACTTTGACATTGATGATAACTTGGGAGTAATCCCATTCTTGAAGATGGCTAGTGCATTGGGTGGGTCTTAACTTTGGTTGGCCTTATTTATGACATATCATGATCTAGTGCAACATAATCCCACCAGAGCACATGAATATCATCTGGATGGTATCGCTTCAATATCGAGACATGGAATATAAGATGAACAACTAACATGTATGGAGGCAAAGATAGCCTATACGCCACATCTCCAAACTTGTTAAGAATCTCAAAAGGCCTAATAAATCTCAGACTAAGCTTTCCTTTCTTCCCAAACCTCTTCACGCCCTTCATGGATGATACCCTCAATAAAACATGCTCACCAAGAATAAATGCTACATCACAAACTCGACGATTAGTGTAACTCTTCTACCTACTCTGGGTAGCCACAAACCTCTATTGAACCAACCTCACTCAATCCATCAAGTCTCTTAAGAAATTAGTGCCTCAAGGCCTAACCTCAAATGAATTAAGCCATCCCATGGGTGATCTACACCTCCACCCATACACAGTCTCAAATAGCGTCATCTGAATGCTGGAATAGTAATTATTGTTGTACGCAAACTATGTTAAGGGCAAGAACTCGTCCTAATGGCCACCAAAATCCATAACGTAAGCTTGAAGCTGTCCTCAAGCACCTTAATGGTCCACCCTGACTGGCCACCCATTTGAGGGTGAAAAACTGTGCTCATATCAAGTTGAGTACCCAACTTACTCTGCATAGAACTCCAAATATTGGAGGTAAACTGGGTACCTCTATCAAAAATAATAGAGATAGGTACACCATGCAACCAAACAATATCTCTAAATGGAGTCAAACTTCCCCAATGTAGGGGGTAGGCCAACCAGAAAGTCCATAATAAACCACTCCTACTTCAACTCTAGAACATGCTTCCTCTAGCATCGTACCACCCTGTCGCTGATGCTCATACTTCACTAGTTGACAATTCAAATGCTTGGCCACAAACTCTACAATGCCTTTCTTCATCCTACACCACTAATAGTGTTGCTTTAAGTCATAGTACATCTTAGCCACTCCGATGAAAAGAATACTTCTACTAATGAGCTTTCTCAAAGATCATTCTAATACAACCACCAACTCATAGCATAGAAACACAACCACCAATACTCAAAAAACCTTTGGGATCAAGAGGTTCCATTTTCATCTCACCACTTAACACTTTATCATGAATAACCCTCAACTTCACATCATCAAACTTTCAAGCTTGAATCTGCTTCATCAATGAAAATCTAGCTTCAACATATACCAAAACACGTCCAGGTGTCCAAATATAAAGTCAAACCAACTGGTTAGCTAAAGACTGAATATCTAAGGCTAAAGACCTCTCTTCCGCAAATGATTAGCCAAACTCCCTATTGTCGCCGCCTTCCAACTCAAGGCATCCACAACCAGATTACCCTTGCTCGTATGGTAAAGAATAGTGAGATCACAATTCTTAAGCAACTCTAACCATCTACACAGTTTCATATTAAGATCTTTTTAAGTGAAAAAGTACTAAAGGCTACGATGATTAGAGAAAATCTCACAACGAACTCCATACAAGTAGTGTCACCATAATTTCAACACAAACACAACTCAGGCTAACTCCAAATTATGAGTAGGTAGTTCTTCTCATCAACCTTCAACTGTCAAGAAGCATAAGCAATCACCTTACTCTTTTGCATCAGCACACCACCCAACCCAACTTTGAAAGCATCACAAAACACATGAAACCCATACCCCTTGAGAAAAATCATGGTAGAAGCCAAAATCAACGACTTTTTGAACTTTTAAAAGATCCTCTCACAATCATCGAACCACTGGAAAACAATATTCTTCTAAGTCAACTTGTTTAAAGGAGCCATAATAAAATAGAAGCCTTGCATGAATCACTGATAATAACCTGCAAACTCAACAAAACACCAAATCTCGGTAGGAGTAATAGGTCTAGCCTAATCTCAAACCATTGCTACCTTGGCTGGATCGACCATAGTACCATCCATGGTCACTACATGGCCAATGAAAGAAAAAGAATCCAACCAAAACTCAAACTTAGAGAAGTTGGCATACAACTTTTCATCTCTTAATCTCTGAAGTACGACCCTTAAATGCCTCACATGATCAGCCTCATTCTTAGAATAAACCAAGATATCATTGATGAACACAATCATTACAGATTCAAAATAAGGTCGGAATACCTATTCATCAACTCCATAAATGTTGTTAGGGCTTCAAAAAACATAACCAAGAACTCAGAATGGCCATACCGCATTCGAAAAATTGTCTTCAAAACATATAAATCTCTAATCCTTAACTTATGGTAACCAAATCTCAAATCGATCTTAGAAGACACTGAAGCACCCTGAAGTTGATCAAAAAAATCATTGATGCGAGGAAGAGGATACTTGTTCTTGATAGTCACTTTGTTCAATTGCCTATTGATAAGTCGGCAAATTACAAATCATTTGGCCTAAAAATGGTAAGAAATCATGTCCTCAATGCTAATTTGAATATGTTTTAACGTTATTTGGTTTAATTTCAGGGCTAAGGCCAAGAAGAGGTCAAAATATCAAAAAGAAGCAAAAAGAATAAAGATTGGAACTAAAAATGCAAAAGAGCATTGCCTGGGATAATTGGCGCATCACCAAAGTGGCCTGTGTATCATCAAAAGGAACAACCCATTGTAAATGTAACAGTTTAGAGAAGATCCAAAGTCGGACAAAATAGTGATGAAAGAATAATTCGACGCATCGCCAAACAGATTCGTGAAGCCCAAGACCCATCGCTAATAGTAACAAATGTCAACCCTTGGAGATCAATATAATGTCAAATCGGTGAGGAACCTATAATTTTGTGTATCACAAAAAATTGTTCAGCGATAGATAAGTCCTCAGCCGAATTAGATGTGGTGGCATTTCTATAGCCCATTTTTGCTGAAGCTATTTAAGCCTTTTTGGCTGATTGGAACCTGATCTTTTTGTCATTTTTTTGGAAGATAAAGCTTATAATTGAACCCTAGTTGGCATCATAGTTTCTTATTACTAATTTCTTACTTTTGAATTGGGATTTTCTTTGGAAACATTTCGATTCTATGGTATCTTTGAATGAAAATATAGGTATATTTCCTTGTTTTCTTGTTATGAGTAGCTAATTTCCCAAACTTGGGGTTATGCATTATTGAGTGTGGATTATTGTGTGGGTGGTGATTATTTACCTTTACATTTGATTGAATGTTTTGATTTTAGCTAAATCTCTATGTTTCAACTTAAGAATTAAGCTTGCAAACTCCATTCATGCTTAGATCCCTTATTTTGCTTGAAAGAGAAGACAGGGGTGGAGAGATTTAGTTGACAAAAACTTGAGAATTTCTCATTTAATAGTTAGTGCTTGAGATAGACTAACTAATTTGAGGTTACTGATTGCTTGGAATCGTGTACATATAGGTGTCTGAAAGAAACCCTTATGAAATTTTATGGTAGATTGAATTTTAGGTGCACTTTTACTTACCCGCACTTATAATCACTCTTAAGAAGGAATAACCCCAAGTAATTCTACTTATCGATTAAATTCTTTGGCATTTGCTTTGACAAACCAACATTGAAATTGATAGGTTGAATACAAAATCCTATTACATTAATCCCCCAATATTTACTTTTCCGCATTATTTTTAACATTACGTGAAAACACTTAGTCACTGACAACACTTGAAGGTGGACCTATCGCCTTCATTCCCTGTGGAATCGAACCAAACTCCAAGTTGGGTATAAATTATATTGCTAGCGACCGCATACATCTTGAGGTGTATTTTGAGTGTTATCACATATAATTAATACATGTGCGCATGGATCTATCATTTTTCTTCACAAATAAAGCAGGAACACCCCAAGGAGACACACTCGGTCTAATGAAACCCTTACTTAAAAAATTTGTAATTGCTCTTTCAATTCTTTCAATCTGCTAGGACAATTCCATAGGGAGAAATATAAATGGTCTTAGTTCCTCGACTCAACATCAATGGGAAAATCAATATCCCTATATGGAGGCATACCAGGTAAGTCTATAAGAAACACGTCCATGAACTCTCTAACAACTCGTATAAAATCCAAGATAGGTGGTGAACCAACGCTAGTATCACATACATAGGCTAAATAAGAAAAACACCCCTTCCTTACCATGTGAAAAGCATGTAGAAAAGATATAGCCCCTTTCGAACAAGAACTAGGAGTACCCTTCCACTCTAATCTTTGCACACCCTGAGTATCTAAGGTCACGGTTTTGGTGAAACAATCTAAAACCGCATGATAAGGAGCCAACCAATCCATCCCAATATGACATTTAAATCAACCATATCGAGGATAATTAAGTCTATCTAAGTCTCACACCCCAAAAAGGTCACTACACATGACTGGAACACCCAATCCACCATTAAAAAATTACCTACAGGAGTAGAAACATGAATGGTCATAATAAGGGACTCAAGCATAACATCACTTTCAGTAGCAAATTATAAAGACACATAAGAGCATATAGACCCAGGGTCAAATAGTGCTGAAGCGGGATGATGGAAAATTGGGATGATACCTATAATCACTACATCAGAGGCCTCTGCCTCTGGTCTCCCAGGAAAAACATATCACTAATCACGTCCAATACCAGATTGAGTGACTCCTTATCCACTACCATGAGCTCTCTGAGCACAACTTCTGGTACCTCTAGAACCACTTCTACTGCCCTATGCACCCCATCTAACTGCTAACACTAAAGTTGGATAAAGCTGAAGCTGAGAGCCCTACTGGGGTGGACCAATCACACCCCAGGGATAATCCCTCCCTAAGTGTCCAAACTCATTACAAATAAAATATTCCCTACTAGAAGAGTCACGATAAGAAAGACCAAAAGAGCCAGAATGCCCACCATAACTCGATGAACTTGAAAGAGACCATCAACCTGCATGACCTGAGCTCTGACTACTCAAAGTCTCAGAACCCTCAAAAATACCTTCTAAACTTTGCAAGGCTGCATAAATCTGTCTGTCGTGGTAACCATGAGAACCTCCATATAAGAAATCCCTACCTTGGGATGAATAACCACTGGAATTACACTGACATCTTATCCTATTAATACCACCACTATGAGTACCCAAGCAAATAGTTTCAATTACCTTGACATGATCCAATATACTTTTAAATGAACCACCTAACACCTCTAACTAAGTCGTCGCTAATAGGTAATAAATAGTCAAACCCTTAACAAACATTTCGATCCTCTCAAAATTTGTGGAAATGCTAGCGATAGAATATGTGAACAATGAATTAAAGAAAGCCTCATACTTTGCAATAGTCATGGAGCCCTACTCCAAATGATCAAACTCATATCTCCGCTGGTCCATCAAGCTAAAGGGCACAAACCACCGACCCTTACTCAATAGGGCAATTCAAAGAGGAGAACGAGGACAGCTGACTACCGGTAAAAGTCAGACTAAGAGTACACATTGTATCATTGAAAACTGCCGCCAGAAAAGTCTAAAAAAATTGGGTCCATGTCAAAGAAGGGAAACCCACTGGTCTACAAATGATAAGAGATCTCCATCACTGCCTAGCCACATCAGTCAATTGGTAGGTAGTATAAGAAACACCATAGGTCTCAAGCAAATCGAGGTTATGCAACCTCTCTAAACAGTCGATCAAAAACTCATAAGCATCCTTACCAATAGCACCACTAAACTTAGGAGGGGATAATCTGATATAGCTCTCGAACCTTTTTTGCTTATTAGAAAATATGGACGTGGTGCTATAGGTGGAAAAACAAGTCTAGCATGTAATATATCAATACATGGGGCTGTAACAGCAGCCGGCTATGCCCCAAGAGTCTAAAAATAATGAGTAGGAGTCTGTCGATAGGCTATATACCTCATGTAGTCTAAGAAACATTTAGTGTACCTAATAAAATACCTATCTGAGGAATGCCATCTAAACTGCCTAAAAGATAAATCAGCAGATCTTGTAATACTGTCTTTGAGCCAACTTTGAAAGCATAAGCAATCACCTTACTCTTTTGCATCAGCACACCATCCAAGCCAACTTTGAAAGCATCACAAAACACAGTGAAACCCATACCCCCTTGAGAAAAATCAAAGTAGAAGCCAAAATCAACGCCTTCTTGAACTTTTAAAAGATCCTCTCACAATCATCGAACCACTGGAAAACAATCTTCTTCTAAGTCAACTTGGTTAAAGGAGCCATAATAGAAAAGAAGCCTTGCATAAATCACTGATAATAACCTACTAACTCAATAAAACTCAAAATCTCAGTAGGAGTAATAGGTCTAGCCTAATCTCAAACCATTGCTACCTTGGCTGGATCGACCATAATACCATCCATGGTCACTACATGGCCAATGAAAGAAAAAGAATCCAACCAAAACTCAAACTTAGAGAAGTTGGCATACAACTTTTCATCTCTTAATCTCTGAAGTACGACCCTTAAATGCCTCACATGGTCAGCCTCATTCTTAGAATAAACCAAGATATCATTGATGAACACAATCATTACAGATTCAAAATAAGGTCGGAATACCTATTCATCAACTCCATAAATGTTGTTGGGGCTACAAAAAACATAACCAAGAACTCATAATGGCCATACCGCATTCGAAAAACTGTCTTCAAAACATATAAATCTCTAATCCTCAACTGATGATAACCAAATATCAAATCGATCTTAGAAGAAACTGAAGCACCCTAAAGTTGAACAAACAAATCATTGATGCGAGAAAGAGGATACTTGTTCCTGATAGTCACTTTGGTCAATTGTCTATTGACAAGTTGGTAAATTATGACTCATTTGGCCTAAATATGGTAAGAAATCATGTCATCAATGCTAATTTGAATGTGTTTTAACGTTATTTTGTTTAATTTCAGGGCTAAGGCCAAGAAGAGGTCAAAATATCAAAAAGAAGCAAAAAGAATAAAGATTGGAACTAAAAATGCAAAAGAGCATTGCCTGGGATAATTGGTGCATCACCAAAGTGGCATGTGTATCGTCAAAAGGCACAACCCATTGCTACATGTAACAGTTTGGAGAAGATCCGAATTCGGACAAAATAATGATGAAAGAATAATTCGACGCATTGCCAAGCAGATTAGTGAAGCCCAAGACCCATCGCTAATAGTAATAGATGTCAATCCTTGGAGCTCAATATAATGTCAAATCGGCGAGCAACTTACAATTTGGTGTATCACAAAATTGTTCAGCAATAGATAAGTCCTCAGCCGAATTAGATGTGGTGGCATTTCTATAGCCCATTTTTGCTGAAGCTATTTAAGCCTTTTTGGCTAATTGGAACCTGATCTTTTTGTTATTTTTTTGGAAGATAAAGCTTATAATTGAACCCTAGTTGGGATCTTAGTTGCTTATTACTAATTTCTTGCTTTTGAATTGGGATTTTCTTTGGAAACATTTCGATTCTATGGTAGTTTTGAATGAAAATATAGGTATATTTCCTTGTTTTCTTGTTATGAGTAGCTAATTTCCCAAACTTGGGGTTATGCATTATTGAGCGTTGATTATTGTGTGGGTGGTGATTATTTACCTTTACATTTGATTGAATGTTTTGATTTTAGCTAAATCTCTATGTTTCAACTTAAGAATTAAGTTTGCAAACTCCATTCATGCTTAGATCCCTTGTTTTACTTGAAAGAGAAGACAGGGGTGGAGAGATTTAGTTGACAAAAACTTGAGAATTTCTCATTTAATAGTTAGTGCTAGAGATAGACTAACTAATTTGAGGTTACTGGTTTCTTGGTATCGTGTTCATATAGGTGTTTGAAAGAAACCCTTATGAAATTTTGTGGTAGATTGAATTTTAGGTGCACTTTTACTTACCCACACTTATAATCACTCTTAAGAAGGAATAACCCCAAGTAATTCTACTTATCGATTAAATTCTTTGGCATTTTCTTTGACAAACCAACATTGAAATTGATAAGTTGAATACGAAATCCTATTACATTAATCCCTCAATTTTTACTTTTCCGCATTATTTTTAACATTACGTGCAAACACTTAGTCACTTACAACACTTGAAGGTGAACCTATCACCTTCATTCCCTATGGAATCGACACCAACTCCAAGTTGGGTATAAATTATATTGCTAGCGACCGCATACATCTTGAGGTGTATTTTGAGTGTTATCACATATAATTAATACATGTGCGCATGGATCTATCATTTTTCTTCACAAATAAAGCAGGAACACACCAAGGAGACATACTCGGTCTAATGAAACCCTTACTTAAGAAATTTGTAATTGCTCTTTCAATTCAGCCAGGACAATTCCATAAGGAGTAATATAAATGGTCTTAGTTCCCCGACTCAACATCAATGGGAAAATCAATATCCCTATATGGAGGCATACCAGGTAACTTTATAAGAAACACGTCCATGAACTCTCTAACAACCCATATAGAATCCAAGATAGGTGGTGAACCAACGCTAGTATCACATACATAGGCTAAATAAGAAAAACACCCCTTCCATACCATGTGACAAACATGTAGAAAAGATATAACCCATTTTGAACAAGAACAAGGAGTACCCTTCCACTGTAATATTGGCACACCCTGAGTATCTAAGGTCACGATTTTGGTGAAACAATCCAAAATCGCATGATAAAGATCCAACCAATCCATCCCAATATGACATTTAAATCAACCAAATCGAGGATAATCAAGTCTATCCAAGTCTCACACCCCAAAAAGGTCACTACACGTGATTGGTACACCCAATCCACCATTAAAAAATTACCTACAGGAGTAGAAACATGAATGGTCATAATAAGGGACTCAAGCATAACATCACTTTCAGTAGCAAATTATAAAGACACATAAGAGCATATAGACCCAGGGTCAAATAGTGCTGAAGCGGGATGATGGAAAATTGGGATGATACCTATAATCACTACATCAGAGGCCTCTACCTCAGGTCTCCTAGGAAAAGCATATCACTAATCACGTCCAATACCATAGTGAGTGACTCCTTATCCACTACTATGAGCTCTCTGAGCACCACTTCTGGTACCTCTAGAACAACTTCTACTGCCCTATGCACCCCACCAATCACACCCCAGGGATAATCCCTCCCTAAGTGTCCAAACTCATTACAAATAAAATATTCCCTACTAGAAGAGTCACGATAAGAAAGACCAAAAGAACCAGAATGCCCTCCATAACTCGATGAACTTGAAAGAGACCATCAACCTGCATGACCTGAGCTCTGACTACTCCAAGTCTCTGAACCCTCAAAAATACCATCTAAACTCTATAAGGCTGCATAAATCGGTTTGTCATGGTAACCATGAGAACCTCCATCTAAGAAATCCCTACCTTGGGATGAATAACCACTGGAATTACACTGACATCTTATCCTATTAATACCACCACTATGAATACCCAAGCAAATAGTTTCAATTATCTTGACATGATCCAATATACTCTTAAATGAACCACCTGACACCTCTAACTAAGTCGTCGCTAACAGGTAATAAATAGTCAAAACCTTAGCAAATTTTTCGATCCTCTCAAAATTTGTGGAAATGCTAGCGATAGAATATTTGAACAATGAATTAAAGCAAGCCTCATACTTTGCAATAGTCATGGAGCCCTACTCCAAATGTTTAAACTCAAATCTCCACTGGTACATCAAGATAAAGGGCACAAACCTCTCCAGAAAAGTCTAAAAAAATTAGGTCCATGTCAAAGAAGGGAAACCCACTGGTCTACAAATGATAAGAGATCTCCATCACTGCCTAGCCACATCAGTCAATTGGTAGGTATTATAAGCAACACCATAGGTCTCAAGCAAATCGAGGTTATGCAACCTCTCCAAACAGTCGATCAAAAACTCATAAGCATCCTTACCAATAGCACTACTAAACTTAGGAGGGGATAATCTGATATAACTCTCGAACCTTTTTTGCTTATTAGCAAACATGGACGTGAAGCTATAGGTGCAACAACAAGTCTAGCAGGTAATATATCAACACATGGGGCTACAGCAGTAGTTGGCTCATCCCTAAGAGTCTAAAAACCATGATTAGGAGTATGCCTGTCGGCTATATACCTCATGTAGTCTGAGAAATATTCAGTGTACCCAATAGAATACCTATCTGAGGAATGCCATCTAAACTGCCCAAAAGATAAATCAATAGATCCTGCAATACTGGAGTAACAACGAAAGAGCCTCTCGAAGATGATATGGATGTCAACGTATTGATCAGTGAGACTCTATTAGACATATTTCTCTTTTTCTTATGAGACTGGTGAACCTAGGGCTCTGATACCAATTTGTCATGACCTTGAATCCAAGGTCATGATGGCACCTACCCCTTTACAACCCTAGGTAGGTAAGCCAATACAAAATGAGATGTAGATGTAGAAAAGATATAAATAATACCCAAATATGAGACTTTAAGATAAAGTTAGGTCAAATATATATAAACAACTCCAAAACTGAAATAAATACAAGTCAAATCCCAAAATCTTTTGTCATGAGTAAAGAGCACTAATAAAATGACATAGACTCTAGAAATACATAACTCCATCTCTGAAAAGTAAAATAAAGACAAGATAATAGAAATAAGGGAGGCTATAACATGCTCTCTACGGGGAGGTAACCATTACTCCGAACAGCCTCAACACAGCACGATCTCATGCTACACAAGTCACACTTAAATTAGGATTTGCACCGATAAGGTACAGAAAGTAGGAGTGAATACAGTCCACTTGTAGTTAGTAGGCATCATAGGCCAACCAAGCAAAGCAAAAAAAAATATATATAAAGGATATTATGAGCACACTTCCACCTGCATACAAAAAAATTCCCAACGGTGGCTCAAATCGTATCTCCTAATAGTATAATTACTACAAGTATAATAACAGTATAAGAATAACTATACATGAATATTCAAAGGAATGCTAAATTACACAACTAGCAAACAACAAAAGAGAAATATAAATGATGTAATACGATAGTATGATTAGGATGGAATGACTCACTATCACCTTGTATACACCTTCCAAGCATAAGCAGAGGTTACAGAACCAATATACTATCATAATCACATAACTCAATCAGCCTTGTGGGCACATCACTCAGTCAAGGGGTTTTATAAAGTATTTTATTTTCTTTCAAAATTAATATTTCTCAGTGGTACTAATTCCATGAATATAGATGAATGAAATTAGGATGCATGCTCATAACCAAGACAATATCATAGAATGAATCAATTCAATAATGGTATAAATGAGCTCAAATCTCAATAGATCATGATATAAGCCATCGCTTGTCACAATAGTAATAAGAGCCATGTAAGGCATCAATAATATCTATTCAAGCCTCTATCAGGCATCACAATAATAATAAAGGTAAATAGTGCTCAAATAAGACCAATAACAACCCTTACACAGGCATCACAAGAATAATAATCTCTCAAGTCAATAATAATATTCACATAAGCCCCCACATGGGCCACATGATAAAATATTAATCTCAAAAGATGAATCTCATGATAAAATCCCTAACCCATAGCATATTTTATATGAATGGTTAACTACCCAGCTGATAAGAAGAATGTTAAGCCATAACCTACCTCAAAAAGCAAAAACAAAAGCCTAAATCCTTCAACAAGGAGCTTTTCATTTTTGTACAATCTTGAAATGAACTCAATGTATCAAAAATGTAATCTGCATGTCAAGAGGAGTCTAATAATACCCATATTAGCTATTTTCATTTTGGGTTCAAAAGTAATTCAAAAGTTGACCCCAAAGTAAAGAGAAAAAAATTAGAATTTTATTTAAGAATCAAGTTTCCCATATGCTAAGGGTTCAAAATATAAAACCCATTGAAAAACAAGTTAAAATTGAGCTTGAAATCATTAGAAAATTGTTTTATTCCTTTATCTGGTAAACCCCCAAAATTTCAAGTTTAAAATCCATGTTTTGAAGAAAATTTAGTGAAATAAACAATGAAGAAAGATGAAAATCATGTTTATAAGCTCACCCAAGTCCAATTTGATGAAAAAACTGCTTTGAAATTGCCTCATGTTTATAAGCTCACCCAAGTACAAATTGATGAAAAACCCACTTTGAAATTGCCAAAACCATGACCTCAAAGCTTGAAGATAAAAGAATTAAATAAAAGAGAAGAAAAAGAGAATTTACACCAGCAACATTGCCTAGGTGGACAAATAATCGACTAAGTGACATTTCCTGAGTGTACAGGTTTCTGCTGAGGAGGTAGTCGCTTGTCATGTAGGCTCATCGCCTAGGCGACAACTTGCCCGTTAAGGCGATACACCCATTGCTAAGGCGATATCGCTAAGGCGATGGTGCTGTGTCGGTTGGCTTCTCCTATGAAGGTACTTGGTATTCCTAGAAAACACTGCTAAGGTGAAAAAATTACCACTAGAGTGGTTGCACCAGATACTAGAATGAGCTGATAGATATGCAACTAAAATGACTTCGGATGGACTCTCATGATTCAATTGAGAACCCATAAAATAATCCAATAATGCTACTACAATAATTTTAACATACTAGACTCAATGGAACCATCGGATTTATCAATAGAGATCGTTATCAATAAGTTCACCCCTGGGATCCCTTTTAAGCTAATTAAACTAGTTTCTCGTTTTAACGCTTAAAACCCAAAATAATTGGTCAAAACTTGAACCAACAATTATAATAACACAAAATTGAAATTTCAAATCTAATGGAACTGAAAGAATCATCATCCAACATTTAGATCATAAAATGTTGACCAAAGTCAAAATAATCACTTTCAAGGCTACTCAAAATCTCAAACTCACTCAAATTACTATCGAATGCTTCAGGGATTGTGCCAACCATCCCCATAACTCATAAATGGTATATAACAACTACGGAGAAGGGAAAAATTATGAAAACATAGAAAAATCTAAAAATCACAATAAGAACTGTTACATTGGAATAACCAAGTACTTTGTGCTACATGTGAACATTTGTTCTTTATGGGAATAGTTGATGATTGGCTATATAACAATTTTGTGCATCCTTGGAATGTTGATGGATTTGTTAAACATTGTGTTATTCCTCATGCTATGAGGTCCTTATTTTTGTTTCTCTTCCCAATGGTTTTCAAAGTTTGAATTCGAGGACAAAACCTTTTCAAGAAAGGGAGTATGGTAAAATTTGAGCTTCATAAATATCTTAGAATGAAGTGTTGAATCTCAAGAACATGCTAAACTGGAAATATAAGGGTTTGAAAAAAGGGCTATGTATGAAAAGAGGCTTTTTTTCTAAAATACAAGCCCTCAAGCCTAAGAAGATGATGATGGCCCTGAATTCATTACGGGAATTTTTGTAATTATCACCCTTAGTATTCTTCCTTAAGATAGCTTACCATAAATATTACACTTTGTTATTTTTACTAGGTAGACTATTTCTTATATTTCTAGAGAAAATCATTCATCTTGAGGGTTATCTCTATAGTATATGTGCTTATTTTGGATTAATTAATTGAGGTCTTAGAATTTAATATGTCTTTTGGTTGCTTTTGATTTCCTTACTTGAGTCTTGCTTCGTCTTATAGATTTGGTGCTTGTTTGGATTCTTAGTTGGAGGTTTTATCTTTAACATAAATGTTGTTGCCAATTATATTTTCTTTACTTGTGTCAATCTCCTATCTTTAATTTATTGTTCTTAGAGTTAGCAACTGATTTCACATTTTACATATTGCATCAATGCCGATATAAGGTGTGTTCTTATGCCACATGCACTTTTCCTTTGAGGTTATGGGACAGGGTGTTCACCTACACCATATTACATTGCACTGCATTATGTATTATTGTGTATTATGGTTTGAGATTATTGGGGTCAGATGTGCATAGGACTTCTGAGGCATAGTGTCTTATGGTTACTATAGTGATATACGATGGGTAAGGAGTAGGTATATTTGGCTTAAGTTATTGGCAATAGGTTGTTCATGTTGTAGTTTCTATAGTTGGGTGATATAAGGTAGAGACAGGTAAAGATGTCTTAGTTAGTGGTTTGATCCATTTTGATTACATTGTATAGTGTTTAATTCATTATCATGTGATTATGGTTGACACCTATCGAGCTTATGGAGGCCCAAGTAGGTTGTTGTTTGATGGTGTTATAATGACCATCATGATCAATTTTTATATTTTGTGTGTTTTTAGTGTTTTGAGTTTTCCCGTAGCTGCTACATATAATTTATGACTTACTGGGATATGCGGTTCTATTCCCAGGCTATTCATTTGAATTTTAAGCCAATTTTTCTATTTTAGAGATTTTAAAGTTAAGAAATTTGTTCGGTTCTAGCAAATGACCTTAGATGAGAATCCTGATAGTATCGTTAGCACTAAAATATGGATTTTGGGCTAAAGGACCTTTGGTTTGGGTCTTGAGGCTTCTAGGCTTATTTTGGACTGTTGGGTGGTTTTTATAAATAAAAAGAATTGATGTGGGCCCATATTTCATCTAAATAACCTCTGATGGGAATTCCATCGATTTTGTTGAGTTTGGAATGTCGTTTCTGATAGGGTAGCATATTTGATTTTCATGTATGGGGTTCTAAATGAATCTTGAGGACCTATTTAATGAATTTCCAACTTAGCAAAGTTGCTAGTGCACAACACCTGGTGCAGGCACGAGGCGTTCTTTTCGTTTACGACTACCTAGTCGTATTTACGAAGGTCAATAAAATTGACCTTTGTGATCACGATAGGCCTGTCGCATTTGCAATGAAAGGTCTACAGGACCTAGATCAGGTCCTTCTTCTCAATTGCAAAGATGACTGCGATTGTCAACTTGGTGGTCTCCCACTACAACTTTTTAGGCCTTGGGCCATACTAAATCTACACAACAGTTGTAAAGTGTTGCCTAAAATATTTTTAGACACGCTTTTAAAGTGTAGCCTTAATTTTTATCTTTGGGCCATAACAATATTGGAAATGCTTGTAAAGCATGCTCTTTAGTGGTATAGGCTACACTTTATAAGCACCGCCACATAATGATATAATTAGCAACACCTATTTATACATATGACTGCACTTTTCAAGTGTGCTATTTTTATAATTTTAAAAACAATACTTTACAAGTGTGTCCTTATAGTTTTCCTAAAATTTTCACCAACTCCCTCCAATTTCTAATTGGCCAAAAAATAAACTAATAAAAATTAAAAAAACTCTCGATACAAACAATTTAACTCAAAAATCTTTTTTTCCCCAAATTAGAAAACTCTCATAAGTATCAACTCTTTGCCCAACTCCCGAACTTCTCTAATTTCACAAATTTCACCATAACTCTATTTCTTCTTTCAATATAGCTCACAATTTTACCCCAATTTCTTCTCTGTATGAATAATCAGTACATACAGAAATTCATTGAAGTAGATGATGCCCTAATTTTAGTGATGTTTTGTTGCTCACTGCTCTATTGATGTTTTGTTGGAAATTTTTGTACTAATGTCCGCTTTACATATAGAGCCTCACTGAAGCAGATGATGCCCTAAAAGTTCATCACATCAGAAGGATTTTGCTGGAATAGAGTTTATCAGGTAGAAATTTCTATTTTTTATGATCTGGGTTTATTGCATGTCTATTTTTGTGTTTGCTTATTTGTGGGGTTACACATTTAGCTTATGGGTTTTGATTTTCTTGTGATGTTGATATGATTTGCATTGGTTTTTGCTTCATACGATTTTCTTGTGTTGTTTACAAATCTTTCTTCTGTTGCTTTGGTGTTTAAAGGAGGGACCTATTTACTACTTTTTTTTTATGGTTAGTGTCCTATAATTTTCTTTCTATTGTGATTCATTAGAGGTGGGATTTTGGGTCATGATTTTGTGCCTTGCCTGGTAGGGTTCGACATCTTCTCAAAAGTTTTAACAGAATCCTAAAATTTCTACAGTGTGTGTGTGTTAGAAAAAGAGGTGGAAATCATTCTTTATGTGTTTTTCATTGAAGAGTTTAAAAATGGAGTTGAAGTTCCACCAAATTTTTAACATATTTCGGTAGATTCATTTCTAATTTGTTAGATTTTTTCAATTGTATTTATGATTGTTAGAATTTTCTTTTTCTATTTCTGAATTGTTAGGTTCTGCATGTCAAATTGATGATTATTGTTTGTTAATTTTTTCTTGTCTATTTTATTGAGTTCTAATACTGACTTTCTTTTGCTGATGGTTTTTTCCTATGCTCTACATTTCCTGCCTAATTAAAATACTACTAGTTGTATTGTGCTAAAAATTCACCAGTTTTAGTATCCAATATGGTAAGTGCAAAAAACAGACGTTTGTTATTTCACAATATTAGGGCTTCCAACTGCAAACTATACTTCTCTAGAAGTTGTAATCGTCGTGTTTGTGATTTTCACTTTTGGAAAGTATAAGATAAACAACACACGGGTAGTGGTCGAAGTTCGGAAAATGTATGAAAATGATTTATCATTAGATAGTGAAGCTCAGAAAGAAATACACTCACATGCATTTCAGTAGAAAGAAAGGTAGCTAGCGGAAGCTACAGTTTTGAGATTGCAAGATTGTGGTATATATTATTGCAGAAACTTGGATAGGAAAAAAGCTGGGAATCAATCTTATAAGAAAGAAAATGCATGTCTATATTTATCGATACTTTGGGTCTTCTACTGAAGTTGGTTTATGTTGAGCTTGTGCATCTGATTTTATGTTAGGCTCTTATTAATGGCTTGCTTTGTGTGGCTCTTCTTCTATTATGGTGCATATGTTTTATTCTTCCTTTTGTATTAGTGATAAATGAATTGTCTGATAAGGAGTTTGTTGTATAGGTAAGAGGACATCGATAAAGTGAAGGAGATTCTAATGGAAAAGAGCAATATGCAGGTTATGTTTTCTCACCTCTTTTTTTTGTTTAAGATATTATTTATATCTTTCTTTTTTGAAGGGTGGGTAGAGGCTGACCTGTTCAGGACTTCATTTGTCATAAATACTTCATTTTGATCTGATTTGAACTTATTAAGAAAAAATAAACTATTTTCTTCAATTACCCAAGACTCTGTCTAGTGGTAAGGGTACAATATGTGATGTGTGGGTTTAGGGGGCACGTCATGGGTTTGGATCTTGCCCTATTCAAAAGGCTTGTATTTGAGTGGAGAAAAGTAGAGGGACAAGCTCATAATTCACTAAGTTTTGAATCGCCCATTACTAGCCCTCCGGTATATCTCGATTATCACAACAAAATATCAACTATTTACTTCATTCTAAGTAATGTTTCTACATATTGTTTGGTTGCTAACAATTTTGATGTTTCATTTCTGTGTTTATTCTTTGTATTTTGTTATATTCTTTCTAAATTCATAGATATACCTCTTCTTTTTAACTGGCACAAATTGAAGATAGATGGTATTTGTTCATCTCTTCTCTTGGGTTTTTATTATTTTATAGGTACTTCTTATAACTTTTTCCTTATTGTATGTTATATCTTGATTTGAAATTCTGGACGTTAGTGAAAGTTTTTGCTTTCTGCCTGCTAATTGTTGTTAATTATTGAGGAAAAACTACTTGATATTGGTTTTTTCTATAATACTTTACATAATGAATTTTATGCCTCCTTGAATTTGAGTACTTGGAAAAGCTAAATACTGCTATCATGGCATTCTTTTGTTCTAATATTCGGCAAGGTTACTATTATATATTTTCTATTTTGTTATTATGCATGTCCTTGTGCTCAGGTCTAATTTTTTTGGATTTATAGAAGGACGTGATGATACCTTATGGATAGGTGCTCTTTTACAGGGCAACTGCAAGTGCCTCTAATTTCATGAAAACAAAATATTTTTGTCCAGGTAATTTATGTCTAGCAGATGTATCATCAGTTTCATCACAAGAGTGTACCCTGTGTCTTCACTCCCCATCTCACCCTTCTTACTTTTTTAAGAAGAATGATAGTAGCATATCCAACAATACTCCTCGTGAGGTTCTCCAACAAGGCTCTTGCCAAATAGATGTTTGCCAATGCTTTGAGCATCCTAGTGAGATCAAGCAGCTATGTCCCATCAGTAAGAGTTTCAGCTTCCACTAAAGATTAACATAGGTAATAATATTGCTTTTCCATTATTATACAAGTATATAATCTATGTCGCATTGCATATATAAATAGAATTTGAATAATCTTAAAAATTCTTATGGTAGACTAGTCACTTTGATATGAAATTATCAATATAGTATATTGAAAATGATATTACATGAGTGATTATCAATATAATTTGATTTTTCCTAAGTTGTGCCATGATTTGAGCCTTATTTTTGGTCCAATAGGAGTTTATAGGGTTTCTTGTGCATTAGTTCTTCCAATGAAATTGCTGAAGTTTTCTCGCATATAAGTACTTCATCAAGTAGCACTTCATCAAGAGTGTTGAAGGCATTACTATCTGGAAAAAGTAATTCTCTTTATTCTACCTCCAGCTAACTTCTTATCTTCTCATGATGATCAGTCAAGTTTTCTAGTCAGGTATATTTTTCAATTGCTAATTCTGTGAAAATTGTGAACTTTGTTTTATCTAGTGGAAATTTCTATATAGTATGAATTGTTGGCATTATCTCTAAATAGCCAATATGAGCGAAAAGTAGCTGGTGTCTGTTAGCTTTATTAGACTTAAAGGTTTTGTGTTTTTAATTTACCGAGCACACGACCTTAGATAGGAGGTTATGGAGGATGTTTAGGATAGAGGGGTTAGTTAGATAATTAAGAGTTGTCTTGATCCCAAATTAATTAAACTTAGCTATATTAATGTGGTTAATTATTTTTATGCTTCAAATTGTTATTGTTAAGTGAAAGATTAACATTTTTTGCTTGTACCTACAGGTAATCTTTGCATTGCTTTTGTGGAGGATGCAATGACAACTGTTATATTGTATAGTCTAATTTAGTTCGAGAAGGGGTTATAGCGAAATAATTTCCTTTGCAGCGAGGATGATTCTTGACTGGAACTTATACTGTCACTATTAAGTCTAGTTTCCTTAAAATTATTCTGTTAAAGTTGATGACTGAGTTTGTGTATTGATCAATGTGGTATGACATCTAATTTTATGTATGTTTTTAATAGGTCTCGATATATAAGAATATTTTGTTCAAGAAAAATTTGTTGAGCATGGCTTCTTTTTAATTTTTAATTTCATTTTGAATGTGTAGGAAAATGCTGGTGATCCAGTTTGAATGGTAGTCACAAGTTAATTCAATCTATGAAAGTGGATGAATAAGAATTTTAGAACAATCATGATGTTTGAATACACATTTGGTTTTGTTATTCATTGCTAGTGGACATCTTAATATATTGTTTTACAAGTATGCGTGGTACAAGATATGTGTTGTTTTTTTAATTTTGTTACAAATCTATACATTTGAATTATTTCTTAGTTAATTTAGTGTTTGAAAAATCATATATATAGGATAATATTGTATAATGTAATTAGTGAATATATGCAAAACAAAACTGTAATTTTTCAATAAAATTTGTGGCTAATAAATATTTTTATAGCCTAGACAACATTGCCACACTTAAAAAGCGTGGTCATAGGGTGTCATGTTCAATAGAAAAGTTTACAATTTACAAGTGTTGTCGTAGAGGAGGTAAAAATATGCTAAGATGGCCAATAAGGAAGGAATGGCCACGCTTGAAAGTGTAATTTTATGATATAAAGTGTTGTTGTATGTGGTTGTATGTGGTACTGCAAAGCGTGGCCTTTGTATGTCATGTTCCATGCGTTTGAAGCGTAGCTGCGAAGGCAACACTTAAAAAGCATGGCCTAAAGGCAAAGATTACGCCTCTTTAGCCCACCCCTGCAAAAGTGTTGTCTAAAGTTGAAAAGCGTGGCCTTTGATTAAAGACAACACTTTTTGATAGTTTAGGCCACACTTTGCAAGGGTTGCTAAAATCCTAAAATGTTATAGTCTTGTGATCGCGACTAGGGGGTCCTACAATTACGATGAAGAATCCCCTGGCAGAATATATTTACCTCTTCTCCATTTTAAATTATTTTTCTAAGTCTTTTTCACCATTGTTGAACCTTGGAGCTGGGAAAATTGTAAGAAATCATCTATTTGAGATGAGGAATGTTAATTCAACTCCTCTTGATCATTTTCCATTAACTTTCTTTGTCAATTCCCGTTTTGATTCTGTTAAATTCCTTATTTAAAACTATTGTTTTCCTTAACCTTTTGGGGAAGTTTTAAGCTTCAGTTTGGGCTCCACTTTATGCTTAATTTCTCAACATTAACGTATTTGCGGTTTTAATTTTTGAATTTTGTAAGCTAGCCCCGTGGGTTCATTTTTGACTCAATTTTTAGCCCAAAGTGTAAAATTATAATTTGTATCACTTTTACTCATAATGACGGATAAATTCTTATTATGATAGTGCAACAACTTTTTGAGGTAGAGTACAGGGGATGTGCAGCTTGTGGACAGTTCAAGCGTACCGTACGACTTTGAATTGGGCTACGGTCTACTATCTTATAAACTTTGCTCTATGAGATTGTGTGTGGTATAAATTGCATGCAGGTTAGGGGTTTATCGGATAGGCTTAAGAATATTTTATCATTTATTCCATTCTTGGCATTCTCACGGGACCTTAGAGTAGAATATTAGCTTGAGGGTTAGTTGAGATTATTGTTGTAGGGTTAGGTTTAGGTTGGAAATACTTAGAGGCTTTCTATGGTATTAGGACTAGGTTAGCGATCCTTAGTGCATGCTTAGGGTAGTATTTTGTGACAAGACTAGTATTCCTCAATTGATTCTTATTAGTATCATGATTACTCTCATTTACTCTCATTCCCTTATATTTATATATATTGTGTTGTATATTGGTGGGATCGATGCCGTGGATATGACTCTATTGGATTCTAGGTTCGTGTTACCTATCTTTGAAAGATAATGATGCTTATTTATGTATACTTGTTCGATTATATCCCTACTCTTTGTATACTAGTGATGGCATGCATACATTCACACATGCACAAGTGTGCCTTGTGGTATGATTCCCAAGGAAAACATCAACTTTGGCTTTTAAAAGAAAATAGGAAATTCATACCACCCTTTCTATTGATCGACAACTTTTACGACTAAAATGTGCCACCTTTATAGGATTTTTCTTAATTTCCACTCACTAATATCGGCTTTGAAAGGGAACTTGGAGAGATTTTTATCTATACATTTGTTTTCAACAGGAAAAAAGGATCATTTTAGTCCTGGTTTGATTCTGGGTACCTGTCATATTCATGCATGTTACTGATTATCTATTTGTCCTGATCTTGGATATACAGATATTCTGAGTCCCCCATGGATCCTTCCCTTGCTAACCACAGATGATGAGGGAAAGGTATTCCACGTGAGTCCTGACTTGACGATCCTCAAGTGATAGAGGAGGTGTATATGTTATTGTTGGATTATGGCATTCATCTCATATTTCATTACTTGGTTTCCATTGCACTCATCTATTCATATGCACTGCCTATCACCAGTATGTTTGTCGTTTGTACCTGTCATGCTTATGGGGGATGGTTGGGTTATGTTTGGTGTTTGTACTTCCTGTGCTTATGGGGGCCGGTTGGGTAATTGGCTATTATTTGTACCTTCTGAACTTTTGGGGTCCAAGTTAGGTTATGGTTGATTATTACTACATAGCTTGTGACATGACAATTACTAATGTTTTACTCGCTGTCTAGGTATGCCTTGTGGACTCTCCTTCTAGCATTTCTATATTTAGTGTTAGATTATTCTATTTTTCTCCATAGTTGGATAGATACTTTGTGTATACTGCTATCATTACTCTTCCCTAATTTGATCCTTGTCATGTTAGACTATTAGGCTAGCTTCTACAGGTAAGTACCTTCTTTCATGTTACTTGTATTACATATCATATATTTTGATGTTATTTATACTTTGCATTTATTTTTTGAGCTTAGTCGTCCTATGATGCCTACTGGGTACCGCATGTTTTGGTACTCATACTACACTTATGTATCTTTTCGCTGATGCAGATCCTAGCACAAGTTCTCGCTGCTGATGTGTACCTCATGTAGAGCTATCTTAGATCAGAGACTTGGGGTGAGCTCTTAATGACCTGAGTTGTTCCTTATCCCTCTATTTTGTTGGACTGATCTATATTTTATTGATTCAGAGATGGTCCAATACATATTGTATCTATTAAGTATCCTATTGTGTTTAGTAGATCCTATACCGGCTGATAGGCCCTATTTTTGTGTTTTTATTTATATTTAGCATGTCTATTTCATTATATGTTCTCTTAGTCTATTAGAATGTTACTTGTTCTTTTGGGCTATAGGGTTCGACTTACCTACTAGTGGGTTTTAGTTGGTACCATCATGACCTGAAATTTTGTATCGTGACAGTTGAACTACTTGTTATTTGTGCAGTTTTTGTTAGGACTATGGGAAGTGGGTACCAACTACCGAGGTAGTGTGGTTTTAGATTCAGGTTGTGCTGTTTCTATTATTCTATCACCTTTCATGCTCGGTCCATTATTTCATATTGATTCTCCCATTTCCTGGGGGGCACTATATTCACGCATGTAGGTTATCAGGTAGATAGGGGTCTGCTATGTTTGGTTGAGTTTAGCTAATGTTGGTGCCTCTGTACTTTCTAGAGTTGCTTAGTCTGGAGTCTTCTTTTGCTTTATATAGGTTATGGGTATGTTGGAGCCCTATTTCAACACATGGTTAGCATTTTTTCATTTTAGAGGCTTGTAGACATTTGATGTGGGTATGGTAGACAGTTTTCGCATGGTTGGCCTTGTTTTATACTTTGTTGTATTTATGTTTTTTCTATTGTGTTTCCTTTTATTTGGTCTGGCCTTGATTGTCTGTATGTGTTGTTTGTTTTGTTTTTCAATTAGTTTTCTCAGTCAAGTGAGGTACCGAGTGTAGTTGTGCCTCCCTGAGTTTGGGGCATGATAAACTTGGTATTAGAGCAATGTCATGTCTTAGGGAATCTAAAAGTCGTGTATGGTAGAGTCATATTTATAGGTGTGTGGTGCCTCACACTTATAATCAGGTGGCTACAACACATATAGGATATGTTACAGCTCTTTTATTTTTTAGATCGTGTTGTAAAGTAGAATCCTAAAGAGTTGACTTATTGAAATTGTGTATTAGAGATTAACGATTATCACACCTTATGAAAAGGTCGATTCTGATTCAAAATGTCATAACATTTCCAAGGATGTAATTGCTTGTATTAAGGTAAATTTTGGTTCTTGTTATGAGTCTGTGTTGTCGACGGTTGTTCCAGGTTGGATGAGTTTCTTGTAGCTGCTAGTGGCCTTGTGAGGCATGTACCTTCTTTTATGGGTTGTTTAGCTGGTGTGGTATAGTCCGATGTAATGGGAGGTTCTACCGTAAATTTGAGAAATTCCCTACTTTAATCATGCAAATATTCTACATTCGAGGATAAATGTTCCTAAGGAAAGAAGGATGTAACACCTCATTTGTTTAACATTGTCTGTCCTTCATCTCATATCGAAGGCTTATGAGTTTATTGAGAGTTGTATTAACACTCTCACATGATTCAGAGTATTTGACTTAAATTGAAATTTGATAAAAAAATATATTTTTATTTTCTTCCTATAATATTTTAAATAATTATAAAATTATTTAGTTACAACACATTATGTAATTATTCTAAAAGAGTTTTATAGTTTGTTAATAATTCAACATAGATAGTAAGTCTAGTTATGTTGAAAAATTATTACTGTATGAGGTAGAGTTTATTCAAAATAATTATTAATTAATTATGGTTTATTTAAAAAGTTATATATATTTTACCATGAACCTACACAATATTCAAGTGCATACGTAATGAGATAAGGAAAACCATTATGGTCACATCTCCATTTCCACGTGAAGTAGAGGAATATCACACATTAATGAACTTAAAGCATTTTCATCTATAAGCATTTATTAAATTGTTTATATTATGACTTATGCTAAATATTGGCCAACTTTTTTTATTACATGTTATTTATATATATACATACACCCAACAGGTTTCTTCATTCTTTTTATTTAGTTGCTGCATATAATCTATTATACTTACATTGAGGAGATTTTTTTTTGAAATTTTTTTTAATGACCGAAAGAAAATTGATTACCTACATCAAATTGTTCAAGCTCAGATTCTAGATATGTAAGGTCTATCCCTTTTCTTTTTTGGCATGATTCATTAAGGTTTATGATTTTTTGGTCTATAGTGCTATCGAAGAGTCGATTGATGTCTCTAAATTATTGTTAGTATTATTTTTGTTAAAAGCTAATAACACATTGGTTTCGTATCAAGTTGATGAGTAGGAAGCGGTGTGTATATTTTCATAATTATTTGATTCTTGTGATGATCAGGTTTATTGTGATAATATATTTGTGCGAAGTGGTATGATTACATAAGGGTTACTTGAAGGGGTTGTTAATCTACAGACATGTATATAATATTCGTGGTGTTTCCATTTTTGTAGTCATGCTTTACTGGTTGTTTTAGATGTTGTAGTTGCCTCGTCATTCCACTCAGTGATTACATGATTTAAATGTTATGTTGATCGTGTCATTCCGCATAACGATTTACATGCTTTTAGATATCATGATGGTCTTGTTGGCCCATACAACGATATACCTATTTTATTTTGAACTACTGGTTAGTTGAGTTTATTGTTGTGGCACAAGTGCTTATTATTTGACCACATACATATGCATTCCAATTCATGCCTTTTGATGCTAAGCTTAGGCTGTATGACTACACTAAATATATTTCATTCCTTCGAGGCTAGGATCGGGGTGTATGCCTACACCACATAAAGTTTATGGCCTTAAAGGCTAGGATTAGGGTTTCACCTACACCATATGCATTTTATGTCGTTGGGGCTAGGATCGAGTTTTCGCCTACACCATATTAATTTTTCCTTTGAGGCTATGGATTGGGGTGTGTTCACCTATATCGTATTACATTGCATTACATTTCATATTATTGTGTATTATGGTTTGATACTATTGTGGCCAGTCGTGTATGGGACTTTTGAGGCATAATGTGTTGTTGGTACTATAGTGATCTATGATGGGTCAGGAGCAGGTAGATTTGGCTGCAAGTTGTTGGCGATAAATTGTTCGTGTTGTAATTGCTACAGTTGGTGATATAAGTTAGAGGCAGTTTAGGGTGTCTTAGTTAGTGGTTTGATTTATTTTTAGTACATTGCATTGTATTGTATTAATTATTATGTGATTATGGTTGAAACTTACCAAGAATATAGGGGCAAGATTAAGTTCTTGTTTGATGGTTAAATAACTTGTTATTTGGGGGATTTGAGTCAGGACCAGGGGATATGGGTACAAACTACCTAGGTAGTGTGGTTTTAGATTCAGGTTGTGATGTTTCTATTACATTTTTCATCTTGCATGCTCCATACATTGGTACTAACATTCCCATTGCATGGGGTGCTGTATTCATGCTTGTAAGTTATTAGGTAAACAGGATCCTCACTGTATGTGGTCCAATTTAGTTGATATTAGTATGCTCTGTCATTTTTGTAGTTGCTGAGTTTGGACTCTTCTTTTGATTTATATAGGTAATGGGTACATAGAGGACCTATCCTGACTTGTGGATATAGGGTTTTCATCTTAGAGTCTTGTAGACATCTATTATGGATACGGTAGTCAATTGTAGCCTGACTGGCCTTGTATTATACTTTGTTATATTCAAGTTTGTTTCTATTGTGTTTTTTGGTTTTGTTTGGCCTTGATGGTCCATTTGTGTTGTTTGGTTTGTTTACAATTGGTTCGCTCAGTCAGTAAGGCACTGGGTACTAGTTGCGCCTCTCTGAGTTTGGGACAGGATAGTTAGGATTGAGGTGTGCACCTACACCACTTGCGTTGCATTTTATATGGTTCTATATCATGACTTTCAATTGTTGTACTACATGTGTGTAGGGTCTTTGAGGCTCAATGTATTTTTGGCTCCATAGTGATATAAGAAATGGTAAAGATAGGTATATTTGATTATGAGTTATAGGTATCAGGTTGCTTGTATTGTAGTTATTATGGTCGGGTGAGCTAAGGTAAGAACAGGTAAGATTGTTTGAGGCTACAATTTGTTTTATTATGATGGGGTTGCATTGCACTGCATTTATTATCATGTTATTGTGATTTGTACCCGTCGATCTTATGGGGGCGGGAGGTTGTTGCTTCATGGATGAACTACTTATCTTGGGCATATTTGTACACTCGCTTGCCATATTTTACCCACGTTTAGCCTTGTTTTGAGGATGAAATTTTCTCATAATCTTGTGTTTTAATGAATATTCTTGATAGTAAACTAAATTATGTTATTAGATGCTTTGTAGGAAAAAGGTGCTGAAGATCAACCCAAATAAGCTAACAATGAAATATTAAAGCTGTAGAATGAAGTTGGGAAGATTTTGGAAAAATTTTAATATGGTGCACTGCTAGGTGTGTTGCCCCAACACTCAAACTCCAGAAAAGTACCAAGGAAGGCGTTGGCGCACTGCTAGGTGCGCTGCACCAACACTCATACTCCCATAAAAGCATAAGATAGAAGCAATGATGCACTGCCTGGCACATTGCGCCCAAGGAAAAACTCTAGAGACAGGGCTGGCCGCACCGAGGGCAAACTTCCCTAGTCTAGCAAAAAGACTGTTAGGCACACTGAGAGGCACACCGCGCTTGGCCTATTCTTGTGCTAGAATTTTTCATTTAATTCAATCCAAGTACAAATGGGATTAGGGGTAATTTCCCATTACTATATACCATATAAGAAATGCTTGGATGCTTTTATAAGGGTTTGTCACTTTTTAGCGAGTGTCAAGCAGAGAAGACGATTTCACCATTAAGTTTCTTTTCTTCTTAATTTTCTTAGCCTTAATTTTGTATGAATACATCAAATTCTTGTATTTTAATTAGACATGAGTGGTTAAATAACCTTGTTATGGGGTTACTGGCTAAACCCATGATTGTTTAGTAGACGATAGATTCAACAAGTTTGCTTATCATAATAATTGTTCCTATATTTTGTGTGCACTATTTTAATGCTTAGATACTGTTAAAATAAATTAATATTCTTACTGTGAAATTGGAAGATGGATTGTGGGATTGAACGAGGAAAATACGGAGTAAGATCTCTTGTTTAGTAAAATAAAGATTCGATTTGCGGGTAGAATAGGAATATACCTAGAACATCTTACTTGATCATAAAATGAGAGAAGCTACTTTGATTGCATGTTCAATCTTGATCATAGGAATATAGACATAGAAATGCATGTGAATAGGTTATTAGAGGTTCGAAAGACCATAATTGTACAGTTCACCTCGAAAATCAACAACTAGATAAATGAACGAGTCGATGAAGTAAAATACCATACATGATTGCAATGCAAAGTCATAATCCTTGCATTTCTCTCTAATTGTGATCACAACCTTTAGTTGCCTTCTAGTTTTTATAATCATTAGTAGAACTAAATAGAGCTCAAAATGCTTTCTCGGTTATTATAACACTTGTTTGAAATTGCAGAACTAGATTTTGACTAAAGTCTTGCTAAACCACAATTCTCTTAGGTAAAATTTTAATACTAGACTAGTCTGTACTACTTAGACCACCACGTACACTCACATGTTAGTTTGAAGTCGCAACATGTTTTTGGCACTGTTGTTGGAGACTTAGAAATTAACAATTTTCTAGTTTTTCTTTTACTGTTTGATTGTTCAAGTGTTAACAAATTGATCTTAGCCGTATTTCTACAGGTACAATCTCTAAATTGCAAACATGCTGGTATGTAAGGGAGATCTAGTTAAATCTAATCCTGAGCCTAAAATAATACTTTTTTAGAGAAGGAAGGAGGCTGCTCTTCAATAGCTTTATTCAAATTAGATTTAGTAGATACAACAACATGAGATTATTTTGGTAGAAATGGAAGAACAACCCATTGAAGTGTGCAAAGTGGTAATCCCACTAGCAGGTAATGTCACTCTAGAATTTGCAGACCAAATACGAGAGGTAGATTTGAGCTTAAATAGAACATGGTAAAACTTTTGCATACTAGCAGGCAATTCAAAAGTCTTCCATATGAGGATCTGCATCAACACATTCAATTTTTTTTGGAGATTAATGATACATACATACCCACTGGAGTCTTAGCTGATTATGTTAGACTCACTTTTTTCTTGTTTTCTCTACTTGGGAAAGTGAAGAGATTTTTGAAAGACGAGATGCCAAATTCCATCAACATATGGAATGATCCTACCAGGAAATTCTTGATGCACTTCCTTGCATCTGGGAAAACTACAAGATTAAGGAGTGAGGTTCTGAGTTTTAAGAAGAGGGAGGGAGAAACTTTGTAGCAAGCATGGAAAAAATTCAAATCCCTCCTCAGAGATTGTCCTCATCACCACCAGACGAGTGAGGTATTGGAGCACACTTATATTGAGAGTCTTGATCTATGCATGAAGAAGTATTTAGACTCCATAGTAGGTGGTCAGGCATTAAAGAAGACATATAATAGGCTTTATACCCTTCTAAATTAGATTTCACAAGGTAGCCAATAGTGAAATGGTGCAGAAAATTGAACGATGGTATAAAATACTACAAATGTGTTAGATGTTGATGGTATCATTGCTCTGGCAACATAGTTGTTAGCTATGCAAAATAAGATGAATCCGCAATTTTGCAAGTTCAACTTGGTTCCGACTCATGCACAAATAAATGCATTGCAACTAGCTCAAGCATGGTGTGAAACTTGTGGAGGAGATCATTTGTTAGAGGTATGCAGTGTTAATCCTAGTTCAGTACATTTTATGGGTAATGCTGGCAAATGAAGAGGTAATCAAAATTTTGGGAACACTTACAATCCATGTTGGTGAAACCAGCCCAACTTCTCATAGGGTGGCAATCAATGCCAGAATCAAAACTTCAATCAAAATTAATACAAACCACAAGACCAATAGTAGCAGCAGGGTGATCAATAAGTAGTCAGCAAAGTACTATGGAAGAGATGTTGAAAATGATTATGGATGCTCAGGCCAAGATTGTTGCAAAAATGAAAAGTCAATAGAAAGCAGTTAAGAATCTTGAGAAGAAAGTAGGGCAAATTGCGGGAGCCCGAAACATAAGACCCCAAGTGGCCAACCAAGCAACATTGTTCCTAATACCACACAAGTAATGACAATCATATTAAGAAGTGGATGAGATATAAATGAAGTACCTCCAAAGTTTTAAATCAAAGAGATATTGATTCCAACACAGGCTCCCACACCAATAGACGCACCAAACCCAGTCATAGAGGTTGTTATAGAAAGAGAAGTTGTGGAAATAGTTGTTAAACTACTACAGATGGAAATCAAGAGACCTTCACCAACACTCCCAGAATAGCTCCAGAAAACAAGGAGGATTCAAGCTTCATTTAGTTCTTTGATAGGTTCAGTAACTATATATAAATATTCCTGTAATTAATGCTCTGATGGGGATGCCAAAATATGCAAAATACCTTAGATTTATAGTGACATGGAAAAGACGGCTGGAAGAGTTTGAAACTATGGCACTCTAAGAAGAGCGCAGTTCAAGAGTAATATGCAAGCACCTAAAAAGGTTCAAGGACCCTGGGAGTTCAAACTCCTTGTAAAAATTGGTGAAAGCTATGTTGTTCAGGCTATGTGTGATCTAGGGGTGAGTATCAATTTGATGCCCTTGTCTTTGTTTAGTACACTTGGTTTAGGAAAACCAAGGCCTACTACCATAGCTCTATAGCTAGTTGATTGATCGAGAGTGACTCTAGAAGGAATCATTACAGATATGCTCATTCGATTTGGTAAGTTTGTAATCCATATTGATTTTATAATTCTTGACATTGAAGCAGATGACCAGGTGTCAGTCATATTGGGGAGCCCATTTTTAGACACTCATGAAGAACTTACTGATATGTAATAGGGCAAGTAGATAATGTGAATGAATGATAAAGAGGTTACTTTTGGAGTATACAAGTCACTCTCTGTGGCTTCAAACTATAGAGATTTAGGCACAATCACCTAGGTGAAAGAAGATAAGTGTGGGCATATAAATATTCATACTTTAAGGTTTGTCACTGAATGGTCTGAGGTGCAAAAACACAAAATGTACAAGTTGCTGAGAGAACCTGAGCATGTGTTAGAGAGGCCTGAATGTGACCCTAAATGGGATATGAAGACAATAAAGAGAATGAAAGTTGATGGTGATCCTCCTAGATTAAAAACGAGGTGAAATTTGAGTCACAGAGGGAGGAAGAGATCAAGAGAGCCTTGAGGAAAGTCTAGACATGCGTCATGTCATAACGACAAATTAAGTGATGCTTAGGCGGCAACCCAATTGTAATAGAAGTAGATTTTTATTTTGTTTTTATAGTTTCACTTTTTGTTATTGTTTTATTTGTAGATGTGTAGATTTTGGGAAGTTTGAATACAGGGATTTGGAAGTTGAAGAGCATAGTTGAAGCATAACTGTGGGTTCATTCACCCCTTTGATGGAAATTGTAGAGCTAAACATGCTGCTAGCTTGTAATGAACCTCAAGGTTATTTTCTTGATTTCCATGCATTCCAGTATTTTGAGCCTTCTTACAATGGCTACAGGTCATTTTTGACTTGATGGAACTGTCGATTAGGTTATCGGACAATACATTTGGGTTTTAGACTCATTTATCTGTCTTGGAGCTTTTGCTATTAAGGATTTGGTCTCAGACCAAAACTCCTAATAGATGATCTCAGAAGGAAATTCTAACAGCACCATCAGCTTTTGAACATTGATTTTAGGCTAGAGGGACCCTTGGTTTGGGTACCGAGGCTTAAGAACTCGTTTTGGGCTATTGGGTAGATTTAGTGAAAAATAAAACTATAGGTGTGGGATCCACATTTAAGTGAAACGAGCTCAGATGGAAATTTTGATGGTTTCATCGAGTCCGAAATGTCAAATTTGGTATGGTATCATAGTTTGTTTGCACGTACGGGGTTCCGAACAAATCCCGAGTACTCGATCGGAGTCCATTTTTGTCACAATACAAATCCATTGACATGGACAGGCACCCGACGCCCTAAAGACTCGAGAGAACCAACTTTAACCTGTGCTTACCATACATATAACTATGAGAATCATGCAACTTTGACACACACACACACACATATATATATATATATATAAGCTACTGTAATGAAAGACCAACATAGATAGACCCAAACCATATATACATGACTTGACTGTTGGGGCCATAACTGTTACGAGACTAAACAAATTTGAACTTCATACATTAGTCTACAAAGCCTCAATAGGATAGAAAACATAGTCTAGGTTGGGACAGACTCCACCTTACAAAACTAATGTACAATACCAAAATACACATATCAAAAACTCGGTAAAGCCCCAAATCAACTTGGAGCTCACCAATCACAACTGAGTGTCCTGTACTCCTATTAAGGAGGTCTACTAGCTAAAGTACCTTTACCTGTGGCATGAAAAACAGTGTCCCCATGAGGGACGTCAGTACGAAAGAATGTAGTGAGTTTGTAAGGCATAAAGTGACCATAGATAAGACAAGATCTTAATAAAATTAGATATCAATATATAATTGTAAAGATAAGAATAAAAGACCACCTTCGCTTGTATTTATGGGATCATGTACATTACATCTTTTACTTTACTTTATCTTTCTTTGCATTATGAAATTGTAAAGCATATGATATAAATGACCAGCTGATCAGTGGTAAAAGAGGATGACCCATCTAGGTATTTTAACCCCTGGGATACGGTCCTCATAAGTACACAAACAGGGATCGACCTATGCTAGGCTTTCCTTTCACCCCTGGGATACCACCCTTGATATTGGGATTGACCCATGCTAGGTGTTCCTTCCACCCCTGGGATACCACCCAAGAATATACAGATTCTGTTTACATCATTTCTTTAATCTTTGAGATAGTTCTTTTGGTGGTCATAACATTATTGAGTTTTAAACTATGGACCAATAGTGAGAGACATATGAATACGCATTTAAGATGGTAACAATGACACAGGGAGCGAATGTAGCATCAATGTATTAGATTTCATGCCAAAGAACATAGAATCAAATAGACTTACATACCTTGCTGTACAACTCCGATATTACCCCAAATTAACCTCCTTCCCCTTGAACTAATTACTACAATAAAGTAAGCGGTAAAACCAATATTAGTAGCTAATTAACACATTTAAGCCACTTAACCTCACCAAGTAGCCGGGCAGTAAGCCCGTAATTAATTTATTCAAGGGTGTTCTTTCAACCCTTACTTCTCTAATTACATTCACATACCATAAAAATCCTTATAACGTCCCCTGAAACAACTTTAGCCTCATTAAACCCTAAAAATAGTATACAAAGTGGAGTGGCCAGCAGACTTACATAATATTCAGGTCTGTGGTGTATCACCACATCCTCCGTCAATAATTCAATTCAAGTTAGTTACATCCTTTCCCAACATCAACCAAGCTGTCCCCAAAATGTACACAAAACACAATTCCTAAAACAGCCCCAATATCCTTTTTCATCGCAACCAAATATTGAACTCATCATCCCTTAAGTTTTTGACAACAATATATACATAATTCTCCATCAAAACATGTATATTGGAAGGGGGCAAATAGGCAGTAGCCTTACGTTAATTTGTGATAGTTTATTCTCTTAACTTGTATTTCTTCAATAGCTTGGTTCCTTCATACACAAACCATAGGAGAAGAGAAAAATCTTTAAATAACCAAGAAAAATGGGACTGGCAAACTTATAGAGGGCTGTCTTATAATTTAAACATGACGAACATAATTTCCATAGTCTTTTGGAGATAAGATCATGATTTTTTCACTTACCTTTAGTTTAGAAGAAAGGTAAATACCAATAACCCTTATGGAAACTTAGGGCTGCTATAGAAGCTAAGAGAGAGAAAGAGAGAAAACTCTAGAAAGTTGAATTTTTGTCTAAGTTAAAATGGGTCAAATGAGCCAGTTTCAATCCCTTTAAAGGGAGCTGCTCTTGGACGACTTTCTTGGCTAATTTGGGCCATATTTTATCAAGTATTTTGTGCACCTACTTGACCATTATACTTGGGCCTTTGGGAATCTGAAACTATTGGGCCTTGGCTGCTTATTCTTCTCCTTTTCTCACTTTTAACGTGGGACAAAATTAATTCAAGTAGGTGGTAGTGTACTTGGCCCAATAAGCTGGTCAAAGGAGTCTTAATAGGTGATTCACCTACTTGGTTCTTAGATTGGTCAATGAGTCAAAGTAGGTGATGCACCTACTTGTCACCTACTAGCTTAATTTAAGTCAAGCAAGCAGGTCACTTATTTTATTCCATATTCTAAGTCTTAACCCCTTATGTTAACTTAATACTTATATACACTTGGACACTTTAATCCTTAAGGTAGAATACCACCTTACTATCTCGCGTTTAAGCACTTCCGTTTGGGTTAACTTGGCGTATACATACTGAAATATTTGGGCCATTATAATATACTTTAAATCCTCTTTAAACCACCGCTAATCACTTACGAAACTTGGTTTGTTACCTATACAACAATGTTACCTAAATTCCCATATCAATAGAACAAGTACACGCAAAATACGGGGTGTTACATCCTCCCCCTCTAGGAACATTCATCCTCGAATGCTAGCATAATTAGCCTGCTTAAACAAGTTCAAGACCTAGTTTAATCCACATGTTACCACATAACACTTACACATTTATACTTACTTTTTAATGCTCCAATTCAGTATCTTGGACTTTCACTTCAGATTCGAATAAATGAGGGTACTTGGATTACATTGCTTCCTCGACTTCCCATGTGATCTCTTCTATTTGTTGGTTCCTCCAAAGTACTTTTATAGAAGCCACTTCTTTATTTCTTAACTTGTTGACTTGCTGATCTAAAATAGCAATAGGCACTTCTTCATAAGTAAGTTCTTCTTTAACTTGTACATCTTCAGTAGGAGTAATATGAGATGAATCTCCTATGCATTTTCGAAGCATTGAGACATGAAACACTGGATGTACTTTTGAAAGCTCTTGGGGAATCTCTAACTCAGATGCAACTTGGCCAAATCTTTGAATAATATTATATGGCCCTATATAACATGGATTTAGTTTTCCCTTTTTACTGAACCTCATTACCCCTTTCATTGGTGACACCTTTAAGAATACCCAATATCCTATGGCAAACTCTAGCCCTCTTCTTCTAACATATGTATATGATTTATGTCGACTTTGAGCTATTTATAGCTATTGTTGTATCACCTTAACTTTTTTCATAGCTTGATGAACAAGCTCTGGCCCAAATAACCACCCAATTGGTGATCTACACTTTCTCCCATATAAAGCTTCATAAGGTATCATTTTTATACATGAGTGATAACTATTATTATATGCAAACTCAATAAGTGATAAATGACCATCCCAGCTACTTTTGAAGTCCAATACATAAGCTCACAGCATATCCTCAAGTGTTTGAATCGTACGTTCTGCCGGACCATTCGTTTGAGGGTGAAAAGCTGTACTTAAACTCACTTGCGTTCCTAAACTCTATTCAAATGACTTCCAAAAGTTCGTAGTAAATTGAGCTCCCCTATCAAATATAATAGAAATTGGGACTACATATAACCGAACTATCTTTTTAATATACAACCTTTCATACTCTTCAGTTGTGTAAGTGGTCTTAACCGGTAGAAAATATGCTGATTTGGTGAGTCTATCAACTATTACCCATGTGGAATCAAAATTTCAAAAGGATCGAGGCAAACCAGTGATCAAATCCATGTTGATCATGTCCCACTTCCAAATTAGGAGTTGCATACACTACATATAACCTCCTGGCTTTTGATACTCTACTTTAACTTGTTGACAATTTGGACATTGGGCTATAAATTCTGCAATGTTCTTCTTTATGTCTTCCCACCAATACACTTCATTCAAGTCATGATACAATTTGGTTGACCCTGGATGGACAGAATATCTTGAATGGTGTGCTTCCTCTATAATCCTCTTCCTTAGTCCATCAATATTAGGTACACACAATCTGTTTTGGCACCGAAGTACTCCCTCTTGTGCAAGCTCAAATGCGTTTGTCATACCTTACTGTACATTCTCCTTAAGCTGTAATAGAATAGGATTCGCATACTGCTTTTCTTTCACTTCAGTTATCAACGAGGATTCTGCCGCATTTTGCACAATAACTCCTTCATCTGGAGATTCAAGCAGGCGAACCCCCAAGCTAGATAGTTGGTGTAGATCTTTAGTTATCCCTTGTCTTTCCATAGACTTCCCATAAGTTCTTTCCTTTGTCTTACAACTTAAAGCATCAACTACCACATTTGCTTTCCCCAGATGATACAAGATATCAATGTCATAGTCCTTTAATAGCTCAAGCCATCTTCGCTGCCTTAGATTTAAGTCCTTTTGCTTAAAGATATATTGTAAGCTCTTATGGTCAGTATATATATCAACATGGACTCCATACAAGTAATGGCGCCATATCTTTAAAGAAAATATAATCGCGGCTAGCTCAAGATCATGTGTTGGATAGTTTTTATCATGTGGACACAATTGTCTTGAGGCGTAGGCTATTACCTTACCATGCTGCATCAATACATATCCTAGACCCACTCCTAAAGCATCACAATACACTACATACCACTCTGTACCTTATGGAAGTACAAATACAGGTGTGGAAGTTAACTTATTCTTCATCTCTTGAAAGCTTCTTTCACAGGCATCATTCCATTGAAACTTAGCTGCTTTGTGTGTTAGCTTGGTTATTGGTGCAGAAATGGAAGAAAATCCCTCGACGAACCTTCTATAATAACCTGCCAAGTCTAGGAAACTACTAACCTCCGTAGGTGTTGTGGGTCTTGGCTAGTTCTTCACGACTTCTATCTTTTGAGAATCAACCCTTATCCCTTCATTCGATATAATATGCCCCAAGAATGCCACTGATTTTAACCAAAACTCACATTTAGAGAACTTTGCATATAATTTATGATCAGGAAGAATTTGTAACACCTATCGCAAATGATTAGCATGGTCCTGTTTTGACCTTGAATACACTAGAATATCGTCTATAAATACTATCACAAACACATCCAAGAATGGCTTGAATACTCTATTCATTAGATCCATGAAAGCTGCTGGTGCATTGGTTAGGCCAAATGATATAACTAAAAACTCAAAATGACCATACCGTGTTCGAAAAGTTGTTTTGGGTATATCTTTCTCCTTCACTTTCACCTGGTGATAACCAGACCTCAAGTTGATTTTTGAGAAACACTTAGCACCTTGTAACTGATCAAACAAATCATCAATTCTAGGGAGGAGATATTTATTCTTAATTGTCACCTTATTCAGCTGTCGGTATTCAATACACATTCTTAATGTGCCATCTTTCTTATGTACAAATAACACGGGTGCACCCCAAGGAGACATACTAGGCCTTATGAATCCCTTTTCTAACAAATCTTTTAATTATTCCTTTAATTCACGTAATTCTGCTGGGGTCATTCTATATGGAGGAATAGAAATAGGTTGAGTACCTGGGATCACATCAATACCAAACTCTACTTCTCGTTCTGGAGGTAAACCAGGAAGTTCTTCAGGAAACACATCAGAAAAGTCATTTACCACTAGAATGGATTGAAGAGTCTGTGACTCCACATCTATATCTTTCACCCTCACTAGATAACATATGTACCCTTTGGACAACATATTTTTTTCCTTAACATAAGAAATAAACTTTCCCCTTGGTGCTCCAATATTACCTCTCCATTCAAGAACTACCTCTTTTGGAAAATGGAAATGCACCTTCTTAGCTCGGCAATCTACTGTGGCATAACAAGAAGCCAACCAATCCATACCCATTATAACATCAAATCCCACCATTTCTAGCTCAACAAGGTTGGCCAATGTGTGATGATCACAAACAATAACTATACAATTATGATAAACTCTTCTAGCTATAATAGATTCACCAACCGGTGTAGACACTTCAAATGGCTTAATTAGTGGTTTCGGTGTTCTTTTGAACTTTCCAGAAATTAATGGAGTAACATATGATATCGTAGAGCCCAGATCAATTAATGCATATACATTATGTGAATAAATGGACAATGTACCTGTAACCACATCAAGAGAAGCCTCTAAATTTTGTCGACCCGCTAAAGCATATGTACGATTTTGGACTCCGCTAGAACTAGCTGCTCCTCTACCACCTCTACCACGACAAACAGACATCTTTTGACCTATACCTAAAGGAGGCACAAATGATGATGATGAAATAGATGATCCAGTAGTTTGTGCCACACCACTCATTCCCCTTCGAGGGCAATTTTTATCATATGGCCCGGTGTACCGCACCAATAACAAGCATCTATCCTAAACCAACGTGCACCCAGATGATGTCTCCCACATTATTTACAAGGTTGTCTAGGAGGTTTTGATTGGCTCATGCTTCTATGCTCTTGGTTCTGCGCTACTAAACCTTGTCTCTCATTTTTTTGCCCAAATTGATTGCCCCTAAATCTTTGAAACCGGGGTGGAACACTTGTTGTAAAGTAGAAATATGGTGGCCTAGGTGGTTTATTTAAAAGTTGAGGCCTGAACTCAATTTGGGATGGCATAAACTGCCCCACAGACCCAGCCCTCTTGGAGTACCCTTTTTCTGGCTCTTGTGTCCTTCTTCTTTGTGTTTGATCTTCCATTTTCTGTGCAAAACTTGTATTCCTGCTATATCCATGTACTTATTCAAGGCAACAATAGTACAATATCTAAAAAGATACGGATCCAATCTATCAACATATCTATGAACTCTATCTTTTATAGTAGCTACTACATTAGAAGCATACCTGGAAAAAGAATTAAACTGAAGACTGTACTCCCTCACGCTCATATTCCCTTAGCGAAGATTCAAAACTAATCTGTATGGGCCTCTCGGATCTCAAATGGAAGATAATGATCAAGAAATACTATTTTGAACACTTCCCAATTAGATGAAGGTGCACCTGTACCCCTAGATTGTTTCCAATCTTCATACCATAATATAGCCTCTCCTTTTAATCTATACGCTGCTAGCTCAACCATCTCTTTACCAGATACATGCATGACATCCAAATCCCTTTGGATTTGATCAATAAAGTCTTGTAGGTCTTTGTTAAGATTTGATCGGGTGAATGTGGGAGGGTTCAATTTAAGGAAATCCTGTGCCTGTAGACTACTTGTCCTATCCACACCACTAGTACCCATAGTTGGACTTGCTTTTCCTTGACCTTGTCCAATAACTATGCAAGTCAATAATTGCACCGCATTTCTTAAATCTTGCTCAGTAGCGTTAATAGGTGATTCTGGGGGTACTCCTCTCCTTCTTAGTTCTTCTAGAGATGGTGGAGTAGAAGAAGTCCTTGATGCAAACTCATCCTGAGCCTCATTTTGATTAGCTTGTCTAGGTGGTGACTTACTTGTCCCTTCTCCGACAACCATATCCACTTGCTTACTTTTATTCTTCGTCCTTCTTGTAATCAACATTTTGACTATATAGACAAAAAAATTATTCAAGGTTAAATACAAATCAACCTACATCATTTTCTCTATTTCACGATCTAAGAAATGAAGAAAAAGAAACAAATTCCTAAATGTACCGTAGCCTCCTACTTATAGATGTTGTACACAACACACCCATAAGCAAGACTCTACATAGACACGGCTTTGTAGACTCCCTAGGATGACCTGCTCTGATACCATTTTTGCCACACCTCAAATCCCATTAAGATGGACAGGCACCAGACGCCCTAAAGACTCGAGAGAACCAACTTTAACCTGTGCTTACCATGCATATAACTATGAGAATCATGCAACTTTGACATATATATATATAAGCTATAGTAATGAAAGACCAACATAGATAGACCCAAACCATATATACATGACTTAACTGTTGGGGCCACAATTGTTATGAGACTAAACATATTTGAACTTCATACATTAGTCTACAAAGCCTCTATAGGATAGAAAACATAGTCTAGGTTGGGACAGACCCCACCTTCGAAAACTACTGTACAATACCAAAATACATATATCAAAAACTCGGTAAATACCCAAATCAACTTGGAGCTCACCAATCACAGCTGAGTGTCCTGTGCTCCTATTGAGGACGTCTACTAGCTGGAGTACCTGTACCTATGGCATCAAACACAGTGTCCCCATGAGGGACATCAGTACGAAAGAATGTACTGAGTATGTAAGGCATAAAGTGACCATAGGTTAGACAAGATCTTAATAAAATCAGATATCAATATATAACTGTATAGATAAGAATAAAAGACCACCTTTTCTTGTATTTATGGGATCATGTACATTACATCTTTTAATTTACTATATCCTTCTTTGCATTATGAAATTATAAAGCATATGATATAAATGACTAGCCGATCAGTGGTAAAAGAGATGACCCATACTAGGTATTTTAACCCCTGGGATACGGTCCTCATAAATACACAAATCAGGATTGAACCATGCTAAGCTTTCCTTTCACCCCTGGGATACCACCCGTGATATTGGGATCGACCCATGCTAGGTGTTCTTTCCACCTCTGAGATACCATCCACGAATATATATATTTTCTTTACATCATTTCTTTAATCTTTGAGATAGTTCTTTTGGTGGTCATAACATTATTGAGTTTTAAACTATGGACCAGTATTAAGAGACATATGAATACATATTTAAGGTGGTAACAATGACATAGGGAGCAAATGTAACATCAATGTATTAGATTTTATACGAAAGAACATAGAATCAAATAGCCTTACATACCTTGCTGTACAACTCCGATATTACCCCAAATTAACCTCCTGTCCCTCGGACTACTTATCTATATTACAGTAAGTGGTAAAACTAGTATTAGTAGCTAATTAACATATTTAAGCCACTTAACCTCACCAAAGAAGTATCCTGGCAGTAAGCCTATAATTAATTTATTCAAGGGTGTTATTTCAACCCTTACTCCTCCAATTACATTCACATACCATACAAATCCTTATAACATCCCCTGAAACAAATTTAGCCTTATTACACCCTCAAAATAGTATACAAAGTGGAGTGGGCAGTAGGCTTACATAATATTCAGTTTGGTGGTATATCACCACATCCTCCATCTATAATTTAATACAAGTTAGTTACATCCTTTCCCAACATCAACCAAGATGTCCCCAACATATACACATAACACAATTTCTAAAACAACCCCAATATCCTTTATCACAGCAACCAAATATTGAACTCATCATCCCTTGAGTTCTTGACAATAATATATACACAATTCTCCACCAAAACATGTATATAGGAAGGGGAAAAGATGGGCAGTAGCCTTACCTTAGTTTTGTGATAGTTTATTCTCTTAACTTGTATTTCTTAAATATCTTGGTTCCTTCACACACAAACCAAAGGAGAAGAGAAAAATCTCTTAATAACTAACAAAAATGGGACTGCTAAACTTATAGAGGGTTGTCTTATAATTTAAACATGAAGAGCATAATTTCCATAGTCTTTTTAAGATAAGCTCATGATTTGTTCACTTACCTTTAGCTTTGAAGAAAGGTAAATCCCAAGAACCCTCATGGAAACTTAGGGCTGTTGTAGAAGCTAAGAGAGAGCAAGAGAGAAAACTCTAGAAAGCTGAATTTTTGTTTAAGTTAAAATGGGTCAAATGAGCTAGTTTCAATCCCTTTAAAAGGAGATGCTCTTATCCTACTTTCTTGGATAATTTGGTCCATATTTTATCTAGTATTTGGTACACCTACTTTCCCATTATACTTGGGCCTTTGTGGATCTAAAATTGTTGGGCCTTGGCTGCCCATTCTTCTCCTTTTCTCACTTTTAACTTGGTCCAAAATTAATTCAAGTAGGTGGTAGTGTACTTGTCCCAATAAGCTAGTCAAAGGAGTTTTAGTACGTGATGCACCTACTTGGTTCTTAGATTGGTCAATGAGTCAAAGTAGGTGATGCACCTACTTGTCACCTACTAGCTTAATTTAAGTCAAGCAAGCAGGTCACTTATTTTATTCCATATTCTAAGTCTTAACCCCTTATGTTAACTTAATACTTATATACACTTGGACACTTTAATCCTTAAGGTAGAATACCACCTTACTATCTCGCGTTTAAGCACTTCTTTTTGGGTTAACTTGGCCTATACATGCTAAAATATTTGGGCCATTATAATATCCTTTAAATCCTCTTTAAACCACCACTAATCAATTAAGAAACTTGGTCCGTTACCTATACAACAAGGTTACCTCAAGTCCCATATCAATAGAATAAGTACACGTAAAATACGGGGTGTTACAATTTTAGACTTAGCTAAAATCTGGTAGCTCATATCTGGTGTGACCGCTAAAGTAGTCTAGGAGCCACTTTAGCTGTAGCCGCTTTAATGGTACCATGCCGCTTTAGCGGTCTTGTCCATTTTGGCGAGGACCACTTAAGCACTTTCTTATCCGCTTAAGTGGACGTCGCTTAAGTGATGGGGTACCGCTTTAGCAGCCTCAGTCCTTTTGTCAGTGACCACTTAAGTGGTCAATGTATGCTTTAGCAGTAGCTGCTTAAGAGGCCAGGTGTCGGCTTTAGCGGCACCTGAGGGTGGATAAATCCCTTTCTTCACCTATTTTGTCCCTTATTTCTCAACCCTTTTCCTTAATTTTTAAGAGCATGGGACGTGAGAAAATGGGAGAAAACATCCATTGAAGCTAAGGTAAGTTAGCTCATCACTCCTTAGTCATTATTCATCATTTTACCCTTTGAATTCCATCACATTTCATTGTAAATTCTTAGAAATTAGGTCTTTAAAATCCTAATCTTTGGGGACTGATTTGAGCTCTGATTTATGCCCCATTTGTGCTAAACTTTTGAGCACACTTTCCTTATCATTCTAGGGACCTCGTGACTGATTCAATTTTGGGATTCCGTTAGCGAGTCCCACTAGCCCATTATTGACCCAATTTTGGGCACAAAGTTTTATATTGTAATATAGGTATTGCTTTACTCATAATGACGTGTAGGTCAATATGGATCATGGAGCAAGGTCGAGCAATTAGTGGACATTTCAAGAATTACGGTTCAGCATCGAGGTAGGCTTCGGTCTACTTTTCTCTATGAGATTGTGTATAGTATAAATTGCATGGTAGGAAGGGATTATAGGATGTGAGTATGGGTAATGTAGCATGACTTAGCGTATTTACTGGATTATGAGCTTTTGGAACTAAAAATAATGTTTTAGAACTTTGACCGAGGATGATTCTGGTCTATTATTTATCCACTCATTTTACTACTACTATTTACTTTAATCGAGGGATATTTTGACCCTTTGTACATGATTTAGTCCCAAGCATTATCTCAGGCAATGGATTTATGGATTTATATTTTTTTAGTCGCAGTTTGAGTCCATGCATGGATTATATATATATATATCTCGCCGGTACTGGACATAGTAGATAGATTATGATGGTCATTGGAAGTCTTGGATTGATACCAGGCAGTGTATATGGATTTATCGAATCCCCTAGAGGAATCTATTCGTCCGAGAGTTGTCAAGCTGGAGAAGCTTGGTCGCCGTAGATCCTGCCATGGCGATCTAGTGATCGAGAGGAGGTGTATACACTTGGTACAATATGATTTAAGATTGTGGAACCGGTTCAAGTCTGGTTTCCTCGATATGGTTATGGTATTTTGGTTTATGTTGCATTTATCTATTCATATGCATTGCCTATCACCAGTATAATTGTTTGGCGCCTGTATCTATCGGTATTTTGGGGGGTTGTATAGGTACAGGTTGTAGTTACTATTTTCTAAGTGTTTCTATGAACCTTTAGGCCTTATGGGGGTTCGGTTATGTACTTATTTGCCCGGACTAGCCATTACTTTATTATTGGTTATTATGATTAGTTTGTGGTAGGTTGGTTGTTGATTGGTACCTGAGTTGAAGGTACATTTCTGATTCCTTTACTCTTGCAATGAGTTACATTATGGTTTGGCTATTTCATACTTAGTCATGCCTGGTTAGGGATCCTGGTTATGCTAGAGTTAATTTTCCTCCTTGATTATGAACCTTGAGATGTTAGGGTGATTCCCTTAGGTTGTTACCACTAAGCTAGTCCTATATATAAATATATATATATATATATATATATGGTGTTACCGTATATCCCTCTTTTCTTTTCCTATTCATATATATATATATATGTATTCTTTGGCATTATATACTATGATATATCTTTATTCCATACTTCATTTGTATATTGGCTAGTAATATACGGTATTCCACCTTAGGCCCTGGTTGTTGTTAGAGTAGAATAGTTGATTCTTCTTGGTCCATTTGCATTATTATGCTTAGTTATTGGATAGTTGCCTATTGTTTATATTCATGCCTTACGTGTTATTTATGCTTGAATTATTTCTAGAGCTCAATCGGTCGTTGCCTACTGAGTGCCACTTGTTTGGTACTCATACTAAACTTCTGCAGCCTGCAGGTTATAGTATGAGTTATCACTGTTGATATGTGTATCATGCAGAGCAGATATGGATTGGAGACTTGGGGTGAGCTCCCGACATTTTGGAGTATCCCTACTCTCTCTCTTATTGTTAGAAAGTTCTCTATGTTGTGTCAGAGGCAGCTTGTATGTATACACTTTTCCTATATTTCATTTATACTCCTGTTGTATTAGAAGCTCTTGTACTGGCTTCACCAGATTTTGGGGTAGATTATCCTTTCTATTATATTTATTCTGTTGTTTCCTTTATTTCTATCAGTAGTCCATTACTAGCTGTTCAGGACTATAGGTTGATTTACCTACTGGTGGGTTATAGTAGGTGTCATTATGACCTGAGAAATTAGGTCGTGAAAAATTGGTATCAGAGCCTCGATTTTCTGGTGTTGTTGGTACAAGAGCTAAGTGTTTAGTAGAGTCTTGCAGATCGGTCAGAGACATCTGTATCCTATCTTTGGGAGGCTACATGACATTCTTAGGAAATTCTATTATTGACTCCTTGTCGTGTGTCTGAACTTCTATGTACCTCTAAGTACTTCTTTTGTCTCCATTATTTATCGAAGGCAGAGCACGAGGTCAGTGATAGATGAGGACGGTATTTTGGTATGTGTTACCAGAATTTCAGCTCAACATTAGGCTAGAGAGTTAGATATTGATATCAAGGATCTTCAGCGTCAACCAGAGGGTCTGGGGTCAACCTAGGTTTCAACAGAGTTGTTCAGGGTTCGGTGTTAGGGGTTTCGAGTCTATTTTTGGATACCTCCCAGCTAGAGGTAATGTCGGGTCCATCGAGTAGTTCTCAAACCAGAGTTGGATTGTGGGTGTTCAACAGGGTTCTTTATCTATTTCAGAGTATGAGTTTGGGTTTCTCGAGTGGGACAGACATACTCCTATGTTATTTTCTACTGAGCATGAGATGGTGTAGAGATTTATCAGAGGGTTGACTTTACCACTTCGTTTGGCATTGAAGTATTTGATAATGGTTGGGTCTTCTTTCTCTGAGGTTGTTAATCATGTAGGGGCTACAGACGGGGCTTGCTTTGAGGCATATAGAGGTGGAAGTATGAGGCCATATCAGCATTTCAGTATTAGGGGTATTTCATCTGAAGGTCAAAATCTTCCCAGAGTATTTGGTCTAGGTCTTCAGGCCGTGGCGACCATTCTGGATCAGCAGGTTCAGTGCATCTGAGAGTTCCAGGAGCATGTTTTGATTGTAACGAGATTGATCATTGGTCTAGGGAGTGCTCTAAGCATGATTTGGTCAGCCAGTTAGGGTTAGCTCATGTTTCCTACCAGGTTAGAGCTTCAGGTGTTTGTTTTGACTATAGAGAGACCGATCACTAGTCCAAAGAGTGTCCCCAACATGGGATCATTAGTCATTCAAATCATCCAAATCAGTCTCACGATGTGGTAGCACGTTCAGTTAGAGGTAGTGCACCTAGTTCTTCAGATGATCATTCAGACGCTCAGTCCAAGTTTGGACATGCTCAGATTCGTACTCCTTCGGGCACACCAGATTTATGATTTTGGATTTCCACCGTGATAGGTGGTGCGCCTTTGATTTTCTGCCTTTAGTTTCTATTTTGAATTATATTGGGGTTTCCTAACCCATCAATGATTATATGCCTTGGTATTCTTATATTGATTATTATATGCCCTGGTGTAGATTTCATGCATATATGACTATGTCTGTAGATGATTCTTTGGTAGTGGATCAAGTGTATCAGTGTGGTATTGTTCTAGGGGTGTAGCATTTGGGTTAAAGTCTTATTTTCCTAGGCATTCCTGCCTTATTATGGCCTTGGAGTTGATACTTGTTGTTGATTTTTGTTTTTGTACCACCTGCATATTATGCTATTGTTATTATGGTCATTGGTTTGACATTTACTGATTCTTTGTTGATAGACGACTAGACTAAAGTCGTCTAGTTAGCATTTTCCCTTCCTTACAATTCTTATTTTGTTGGATTCGATGGCTACCTCGATTGGTTTGCCTTTTCTTTTTGTTAGCAAGGTCGGCTATTGATCGGATTGTGAGAATGAAGGTGAGCTTGACCTTTCAGGGCTTTGTTATGATTTTAGAATTGGTAGCTTTCTTCTACAACCCATTTCTTTAGGTGATGCACTTGGGATTTGCCCTTCGGATTTGGATAGTTCATCACCTGGTAGTAGTCTTGATCTTAATGTTGATTTTGAGTTGGGGTCGGTGATATGGTTCTATCGCCTGTTTTCGAGATTAAGAGGTCTAAAACTTATTTTCTTAATTATGGATTCATCTCCTGGTTAGCATGTTGATCTTGGTTTTGGTATGGAGTTGGATACTCTATTTTTCCTGTGTAGTTTATGGTTCAGCCGAGTTAAAGTTGATATAATTGGGAGAATTCAGAGAATTCTTATTTCAGCACTTATTCGACCTTGTATGACTTCGCGGAGTGCTTCTGCTTGATGATATGCGTCTATGGATATTGATTTTTGTATATTGAGTAGTGGTTTGACCAAATGCAGGCTAAGGTGGTATTTCTTTCGAGTTGCTAGAGTGTTGACTATCAATAGCGGTTATTACAACCCTGGTGAGTTCTTAGTTATGCCTTGATATGATCTGACCTTAGCGGATTGGGTTTTGATTTCTCGTATCTTTGTCATATTATTTTTCCCCAGTAGGGATTATGTTCTTTGGTGACATTTCAGTTTCAGCTCTTGCGGAGAATGTTGGGCTTGTGCTTGATTTTTATTAGCGAGGTCAGTTTGAGTATTTGGCCTTTGTAAAGGCTTTTTGGACCTAGTTGTGATTCTTGACCTTATTAGTATAGCGACTTGAAAGTTAAAATGGGTTTTGGAGTTTGGATGCCTACTCGTCAACATGATCAGTTTGGATAGTTGAGATCGAGTAGCTCCGCTTTAGTGTTGGAATTTTATCTTGGGTTTGCATAACTTTGTTGCATCCCTATTTCAAGATTCACCTCGGTTGGGCATTCATTTTTAGGCTGGCTAAACCTACTCCTTGCATACTGGTTCAGTTTTCTTTAGTTTGGATAGACCGTGGTTGATAGATGCTAGAAAGGCGGTCCATTAGTATATGGTATCCTCGATGGGAGAAGTGCTCTTAAGTTGGGCTTAGCATGGCTTCATCCACGATTGGTGGGATGTCTTAAAGCGGTTCATTTAGTTTCATGAGATCGGTGCTTTGAACTCTTGACTTTCAGTTTTGAGAGTTATTCAGGCCAGTTGTAGCTTTGGCTTAAAAGTGCAGACTTAGGTCACCTCTGTTTTGTGTCCTGGTAGCACCTTATGGGCTTATTTCTTGCGCTTGCCATTATGGATTATTTTCGTAAGTAATCTTTAGTCTTTCAAGGTCAGTGTGTTGTGAATGCGTGGACATGACTCAGATGATATCTTGCATGGTTCGAAGTAGGTAATAGGTTTGGAAAAGCAAAAGAAAGTTAGATTTTGAATTGGAGTTGGTTGCATGATTCACGCCTTGGTTTTCCTTTGGATTGGTTGAGTTACTGCTTAGTTAGGTTTGTATCAGTGTGATGTCGGCATGTTATGGTTTGGTTTACGTGCATCAGCCATTTTCGATTCAGTTGGAGGCCAGTTGATTGTTGAGGTTGGGTTTTGGTTATTTGGAAAGTAGAGTAAGGAGTTGTTTGAAAAAGGGATACCTTAGGTGAAATCCCTTTGAAGTGTTACTTCTTCTTAGAGGTTACCTGGGGAGTCATGCTCGAGCATACGGGCACAGTACCTCGTCATTTCAAGCTTTCGGGCTCTTTCTATCCATTGACTTTTGCGGACGAAAGTTCTCTTAGTAGTGGATGTTGTAATGACCCTCCATATCATTTTCTCGATTTCCATACATTCCAGCATTTTGAGCCTTCCCACAGTGGCTACAGGTCATTTGTGACTTGCTAGAACTGTCGGTTCAGTTATCGTACAGTCCGTTTGGGTTTTAGACTCATTTCTCTATTTTGGAGCTTTTCTGTTAAGGATTTGGTCTCTGACCAAAACTCCTTGTAGACGATCTCGGATGGAAATTTTGACAGTACCATCAGCTTTGGAACATTGATTTTAGGCTAAAGGGACCCTTTGTCCTGGTCTCGAGGCTTTCAAACTGGTTTTGGGTAGATTTGGTGAAAAATGGAACTATAGGAGTGGGACCCACATTTAATCAAAACGACCTCGGATGGAAATTTCAATGGTTCTGCTGAGTCCAGAATATCAAATTTGGTATGGTAGCATAGTTTGTTTGTTCTCACGGGGTTCGGAACGAATCCCCGATCACTCTATCAGAGTCCATTTTGGACTTAGCTACAATCTGGTAGCTGATATCTTGTGTGACCGCTAAAGCGGTCTAGCAGTCGCTTTAGCGGCCTTGGCCATTTCGGCGAGGACCACTTAAGCGCTCTCTTGTTCGCTTTAGCGAAAGTCACTTAAGCGATGTGGTGTGGCTTTATCAGCCTCAACCCTTTTGTCGGTGACCGCTTAAGCGGTCAAAGTCCGCTTTAACGGCTACCGCTAAAGCAGCCAGGTGTCCGGTTTAGCGGCACCTGAGGGATGATAAATCCCCTTCTTCACCCATTTTGTCCCTCATTTTTCAACCCTTTTCCTTAATTTTTAGAGCATGGGATGTGGGAAAATGGGGGAAAACATCCATTGAAGCTAAGGTAAGTTAACTCATCACTCCTTGGTCATTATTCATCATTTTACCTGTTGAATTCCATCCCATTTCATTGTAAATTCATAGAAATTAGGTCTTCGAAAGCCTAATCTTTGGGGAATGGTTTAAGCCCCGATTTACGCCCCATTTGTGCTCAACTTTTAAGCATACTTACCTTATCATTCGAGGGACCTCATGTCGAATTCAATTTTGAGATTCCATTAGCGGGCCCCATGGGCCCATTATTGACCCAATTTTGGGCCCAGAGTTTAATATTGCAATATGGGTATCATTTTACTTGTAATGACGTGTAGGTCACTATTTTGATAGTGTGACGTCTATTCGGGATCATAGAGCAAGGTCGAGCAATTTATGGACTCTTCAAGAATTGCGGTTCGGCATCGAGGTAGGCTTCGGTCTACTTTTCTCTATGAGATTGTGTATAGTATAGATTGCATGCTAGGAAGGGATTTTAGGATGAGAGTATGGCTAGTGTAGTATGACTTAGCCTATTGTATGGAATTTGGGGTAGAGATGTGACCCGAACCCCAATATAAATACTTGTTATGTCCATAGAGTCCTATTACCTTGAATATAAGCATGTTAACCGTAGTTGATGATTAAGGATCCTTTGGTATGATACTTGCCATTTGACTTAGTGATTCGGGAGGTTTTTCCTTAATTAGATCCTTGTGGTGGCTTTATGCCCTTGATTATTGTAGTTGCCTGGGTTATGAGACCTTGCTATATTGGGTATAGTTTATTGGACTCGAGATCGTGATTATCAGACTAGTTGGACTATAGGTGAGATTCTACCCTTAGCAAGAGTATGATTATCATTTATAGACACTTAGGTGCTTATGGTTATATTGTTTGGATACTGGTGATGGCATGCATACTATCTGGCCTATTCATGCTCATTTATTGGTAAGATTCTGACAAAAACCTTGATTTTACTACTATTTCCAAAAAGGGGATTTATTCCCACTTTTCACTTTAAAAAGGGTTATTTTATAACGGAAATCGTACCACCTTATTTACTGGATTATGAGCTTTTGGAACAAAAAATAATGTTTTAGAACTTCGACCGAGGATGATTTCAGTCTATTATTTATTCACTCATTTTACCACTACTATTTACTTCGATCGAGGGATATTCCGACCCTTTATACATGATTTAGTCCCGAGCATGATCTTGGGCAATGGATTTATGGATTTACATCCCTTTAGTCGCGGTTTGAGTTCGTGCACGAATTATATATATATATATATCCGATATTGGATGGAGTAAATGGATTATGATGGTCATTTGAAGTCCTGGATCGGGACCAGGCAGTGTATATGTATTTCCCAAATCCCCTAGGGGGCCCTTTCGTCTGAGAGCGGTCAAGCCGAAGAAGCTTGGTCTCCGTAGGTCCTGCCTTTGCGAGCTAGGTGAGCTAGAAGAGGTTTATACACTTGGTACAGTATGGTTTGAGATTGTGGAACCGGTTCGAGTCCGGTGTCCCCGATATGGTTATGGCATTTTGGTTTATGTTACATTCATCTATTCATATGCATTGCCTATCACCAGTATAGTTGTTTGGCGACTGTATCTATCAGTCTTATGGGAGGCTTTATAGATACAGGTTATGGTTGTTGTTTGTTTCCATGAACCTTCTGGTCTTATGGGGGTCCGGTTAGGTACTTGTTTGCCCGGACTAGACAGTTACTTTATTCATGGTTATTATGATTAGTTTGTGGCAGGTTAGTTGTGGATTGGTACCCGAGTTGAAGGTACGTTTCTGATTCCTTTACTCTTGCAGTGAGTTACATTATGGTTTGGTTATTTCATATTTAGTCATGCCTGGTTAGGGATTGAGATGTTAGGGTGATTCCATCAGGTTGTTACCACTAAGCTAGTCCTATATATATATATATAGAGAGAGAGAGAGAGAGAGAGAGATAGATAGATAGATAGATAGATACAATGGTGTTACCGTATATCCCTCTTTTCTTTGTCTATTCATATCGTATATGTATTCTTTGGCATTGTATACTATAATATATCTTACTTCCACTCTTCATTTGTATATTGGCTAGTGATATACGGTATTTTACCTTAGGCCCTGCTTGTTGTCAGAATAGGATAGTTGATTCTTCTTGCTCCATTAGCATTATTATGCTTATTTCTTGGATAATTGCTTGTTGTTTATATTCATACCTTACATGTTATTTATGCTTGCATTATTTCTGGAGCTCAGTCGGTCGTTGCCTACTGAGTACCACGTGTTTGGTACTCATACTACACTTCTGCAGCCTGCAGGTTATAGTAGTTATAGTATGAGTTATCGTCGTTGATGTGTGTATCTTGCGGAGCAGCTATGGATTGGAGATTTGGGGTGAGCTCCCGATGTTTTGGAGTATCCCTACTCTCCCTCTAATTGTTAGACTGTTCTCTATGTTGTGTCAGTGGTTGCTTGTATACATACAGTTTTCCTGTAATTCATTTATACTCCTATTGTAGTAGAAGCTCTTGTACTGGCTCCACCAGATTTTGGGGTATATTAGCCTTGCTATTATATTTATTCCGCTGTTTCCTTTATTTCTATAAGTAGTCCATTACTAGCTGTTCCATACTACGGGTTGGCTTACCTACTGGTGGGTTATAGCAGGTGCTATCATGACCTAAGAAATCTGGTCATGACATTGCTAAGCCTAAGAGGGCCTTAGGGAGTATTTTCGACCCCTGTTCACTTTGTTTATTGTTTGGGATAAAGCATAATTTTAAGTGCGGGGTTAGATCTGTCGTTAGTTGTTATGGATGAACTATGCTATATGTTTTTTTTTTTTTTTTTTTTTTTTTGCTTTCTTAAGAAAAAAATTGAAAAAATATATAAACACAAAAGTATTTTCTTTCTCTTGTTTTTTATATTTGAATAGTTTTGGTATTTATCTTTTTAGTTCTTCGGTAGAGCATAGTTCGCCCACCCCTTGATTTTATTTTTGATTCTTTTTTTGAGGGTGTCTCTTTGAACCGAGTAACTTTTTATATTTAGGAATAGTTTTTATTTTTAGTCATAGGATTTTAATTTGTAGGATTAGAAATCAATGCTTTTTGAATTCCTGATACTCTGCTTAGGTGCAAGCTAGATGTCATGGGTAATTCGCTTGAAAATACATAAAAAAAATAAGAACTTCATTAAAGACACATAGACTCTTCAACTTGACTCAAAAATGAAATAATAGGCTTAATAATGAATTTTTTTCCAATTTAGTTGTGTATGAAAGTGTAATCGAGGAAACCATTTTTGAAATATGGTGCCATGTGAGGTGAGGTTTTGTTATGTTTCTTGCATATAATATGTCACGCCTCGAATTCCAACGGGGCAGACTGGCACCCAAAGCCGTTAAGGCCCGAGAGAACCCAATATTCATTCATGTACAAGATGCCAACAGCGGAAGACATGAAACATGTATGATATATATATATGAAACTTGGACGTTATGGCCACCAGGTCAAAAGCATACATTCCTTACATTCCCTTCATTTGTCCCACAACGTATACAAAGCCTCTAACAGATACAGACCCAATCCTACAGTCGGGACACATCCCCGCATTATACAATATTTATGCAATACCAAAACAAATGTACACATGCGACTCGGAAAGCCCCGAAACAAACCGGAGCTCACCAACAGTCTGTAGATGACCTGTACTCTACTGTGGAGGTCTACTAGCACCTGTAGCTGCACCAAGTAAGGTAAGTCTCCCAAGGGACATCAGTACGAAGAATGTACTGAGTATGTAAGGCTATAAGAAACTGCATGATACATAAGTACTTCAATGGAATCAAAACAAGTGAGTAATCAATATGGATAAACCACCGTTCGGTATATGTGGAACCATGTACATTACATTCATTACTTTCTTTCCTTTTACGCTCATCATCATTATCATTCATTAATTCAACCTTCTTTTCATTAAGAAATTGTAAAGCATGTGATAAACAAGTGACCAGCTGATCAGTGGTAAAAAAGGATGACCCATGCTAGGTATTTTGACCCCTGGGATACGGTCCTCGTAAATACACTAATCGGGATTGACCCATGCTAGGATTTTCTTTCACCCCTGGAATTCCACCAGTGATTATTGGGATCGACCCATGCTAAGTATTTTAACCCCTGGGATACCACCCATGATATTGGGATTGACCCATGCTAGGTGTTTCTTCCACACCTGGGATGCCACCCAAGAATAAATAAATTCTCTTTACATCATTACTTTCTTTTAGATAGTTCTTTTGGTAGTCATAACATTATGGGAGCTTTGGAACTATAGTCAATGAATAAAAGACATATGAATAACAACATATGATAACCTGACATGAGATACTTTGAGACATTTTGAAATGAGAACAAGTCAGTAACAATGAGAACAAGAGATGCTACCAAAGGTCATGGAAAGAGTAACCTTACATACCTTATCTTCCAGATATGAATACAAACCCTATATGTGAATACATTAATCCATCTCCTTCCTTACGTGTTACTCTACAACACAAGTACATAACGGAGCTCACGTTAACAACTAACTACATTCTAAGTGTATAAAACGATAATGAGCTATGTGACTGCTATATAACATCATTTCATCCTTCTACAATACAACTCACTGCATTACCATACCAACAATACCACAAAATTCCACACATTGACCAAGACATCATAAACCAATAGCATTTCACACCAAGTTTATCCTTTACACTTCCTCATTAACGCTACGTCACAATTACTCCATCAAGTCATCTCAATACCTTTCACAATAACACATTAACAACAATCCATAATTGATATAATCCAACATGCCTCCAAACGACCCCTTAATGCCATTCAAAAGGTACCATAAGTTGATAATTGCATCCAAAAAGGGTATAAGGGCCTTGGGGGGTCAAAGAGAAGCAAAAACAAACAAAATAAAATTTTGGACTAGGCTGTCGAGCCACCTGCGCCCGCAGGTGGATAAGATGCGGCTGCAGGTGACCATCTGGCCCAGTTCAGGGCCACCTATGTTGGTATCTGCGCCCACAGGTGCCCCATCCGCCAGGGCGGGTGCCCGTTTTAGCCTCCAGGGGTCATTTTAGGGTCCTTTTTAGCAATAAATGGTCCATGTCCAAAATTAATCTTCTATTTTCATATTTTAGGTCAACTTAGATGCCAACGACCAATCATGTTTTCACAACACACATGAACATCACCAAAACTATATTTTCCTTTCAATATGTCACCAATTCCATGCACAATTTTGTAACAACAATTCCAAATGTTATACACAAAGAGGAAACAAGTTAAGGAAATAAAAACATCTTAGATATTGACATTTATTCCATCAAGTTCACTTTCTTCAAGACCACAAGTCTCCTTTCAAGTTTATAAGACAAAACCCTTTACCGATTAAGCAAAAGTAGACTATTTCACACATAGTGAACTGACCAACACTTTGTCAACATAACCAACAAGATTTATAAACCCTATCATTCATATAAGATATTAAACCATAATATTAAACCTTTACCAAAGCTTTCAAAAGGGTGATCTTGTCTAAAGATATAGTTGCTTAGGGTTTGTGAGATGAGAGAATGTTGTGGAAAAAATCTAGAAATGGCATGTGTGTTGTAATGAATAAAAATCTGATTTTTGTGCCTTTATATTGTGCCTCAAGGTCATACTTATCCACACACTTAGTCATAAATATTATGTTTACTTGGTCAATGGTAGAATGGATTATTTTCTCCATTTGGGCCATGTCTTGTGACTTACTTTTGGGCCTTTATTGAGCCCATTAGCACATGTTAATTCATCCTACTAAAATTAATGTGGATTACACCAACCATCTAATGTTTAAACAATTCCATAAATGTTACAGTAATCAATTAGGTTCAGAAATGTACGGGGTTACATCCTTCCACCCTTAGAAACATTCGTCCTCGAATTTTAGTGACATTAGCCAATTTAAACAAATTCAAGTCTAGGATCATTCTTCATGTGATCACATATATACATAATTCTCATATATACTTACGTGTTATTGCTCCAATTCTGCATCATGCACTTGTTCTTCCTTTTGCAATAGATGCGGGTACTTAGACTTCATCATGTCCTCGGCTTCCCATGTGATTTCTTCAAAGCACTTTTACGGAAGCTACTTCTTTATTCCTTAACCTCTTCACTTGTCGATCCAGAATAGCAATAGGCACTGCCTCATATGTGAGATCTTTCATAACTTTCACATCTTCAATGGGAGAAATAAGAGATGGATCTCCTATGCACCTTCCAAGCATCGAAACATGAAATACTGGATGAACTGTGAAGAGTTCTTGGGGTAGTGGTAATTCATACGCAACTTACCCAAATCTTCGAATAATTTCATAAGGCCCTATATAAAGTGGACTCAACTTTCCCTTCTTTCCAAATCTCATTACCCCTTTCATTGGTGACACTTTCAAGAATACCCAATCACCTATGGTAAATTCGAGCCCCCTTTTTCTAACATCGGCATATGACTTGTGTCTTTGGGCCGTTTGTAGCCGCTGTTGTATCACCTTAACTTTCTCCATAGCTTGATGAACAAGATCTGGCCCAAATAAGGAAGTTTCACCCACTTCAAACCATCCAATTGGTGATCTACACTTTCTTCCATATAAAGCTTCATAAGGTGTCATTTTGATACTTGAATGATAGCTATTATTGTAGGCAAATTCAATAAGAGGTAGATGATCATTCCAACTACCTTTAAAGTCTATTGTGCAAGCTCGTAGCATATCTTCAAGTTTTTGGATAGTACGTTCTGCTTGTCCATCTGTTTGAGCATGAAAAGCCATACTCAAATTCACTTGTGTACCCAAACTATTCTGAAAAGACTTCCAAAAATGTGCAGTAAATTGAGCTCCCCTGTCTGATATAATAGAGATTGGAATCCCGTGTAATTGCACTATCTCTTTAACATACAACCTTGCATAATCTTCAGCTCTATAGGTGGTCTTGACTAGTAGAAAATGCGCTGACTTGGTAAGCCTGTCAACTATTACCCATATGGAATCAAATTTCCGCAGTGTACGAGGAAAACCTGTGATGAAATCCATGTTAATCTTGTCCCACTTCCAGATCGGAAGATTGATACAGTGCATATAACCTCCAGGCTTCTGATGCTCTACTTTTACTTGTTGACAATTTGGACATTGAGCTACAAATTCTACAATGTTCTTCTTCATGTTTCCCCACTAATACATTTCTTTCAAATCATGGTACATTTTGGTGGCTCCCGGATGAATAGAATATCATGAATGATGCGCCTCTGTCATAATTTGTTTCCTTAGTTCATTTATATCCGGTACACACAATCTATCTTGGCACTGAAGTACTCCATCTTGCGTAAGATCAAATGCCTTTGTCAGACCCTGTTGTACATTCTCTTTCATTTGCAATAACATAGGATCTGCCTGCTGCTTCTCTTTTATTTCAGCTACTAATAGATATTCTACCTCATTTTGCACAATAACCCCTTCGTCTGGAGATTCAAGGAGACGAACTCCCAAGCTGGCTAATTGATGTAGATCCTTAACTATATCTTGCTTTTCCTTCAACCGACCGTTGGTGGTTCATACTGCTTTGCAGTTTAATGCATCGGTTACCATATTTGCTTTCCCTGGATGATATAAAATATCGATATCATAGTCTTTTAAGAGTTCCAGCCACCTCCGCTGCCTCAAATTTAAGTCCTTCTGCTTAAAAATATATTGCTAGCTCTTATGATCAGTATATATATCAACATGAACTCCATACAAATAGTGGAGCCATATCTGTAAAGCAAATATCACGATTGCTAGCTCAAGATCATGTGTTCGATAATTTCTCTCATGTGGCTGCAACTGTCATGAGGCATACGTTATTACATTACCGTACTGCATCAATACACATCCTAGGCCAACTCCTGAAGCATCACAATATACTGCATACCCTTCTGTGCCTTCGAGAAGTATTAATACGGGTGTAGACGTCAATTTTTCTTTCAGCTCTTGGGAACTCTTCTCACATGTATCATTCCACTGAAACTTGATTGCCTTGTGTGTTAGCTTTGATAAAGGTGTCACAATGAAAGAAAACCCTTCAACAAATCTTCTATAATAACTGGCCAATCCAAGAAAACTACGAATCTCTGTAGGCGTCGTAGGTCTTGGCCAATTCTTCACCGCTTCTATCTTTTGCGTATCAACCCTTATTCCTTCATCCGACACAATATGACCCAAGAATTCTATAGATTTTAACCAAAATTCACACTTAGAGAACTTCGCATATAACTTACGATCACGAAGAATTTGTAACACCTGCCGTAAGTGATTAGCATGGTCCTCTTGTGATCTTGAATAAACCAGAATGTCATCTATAAATACGGTCACGAATACATCCAAGAATGGCTTGAACACCCTATTCATCAAATCCATAAAAACTACTGGTGCATTTGTTAGACCAAATGACATAACTAAAAATTCATAATGACCATACCGTGTTCGAAAAGCTGTCTTGGATATATCTTTTTCTCTAACCCTTACCTGATGGTAACCCGATCTCAAGTCAATCTTTGAAAAATATTTGACACCCTATAACTGATCAAAAAAATCATCAATTCTAGAGAGGGGATATTTATTCTTGATCATTACCATATTCAATTGTCGATAGTCAATATACATTCTCAACGTGCCATCTTTATTCCATAAAAATAGTACTGGTGCACCACAATGGGACATACTAGGCCTTATGAATCCTTTGTCCAACAAGTCTTTTAATTGCTCCTTTAATTCTCGTAACTCTGCTGGGACCATTCTATACGGAGGAATAGAGATAGGCTGAGTGCCTGGAATCACATCAATACCAAACTCTACTTCCCGCTCTGTAGGCAAACCTGTAAGAACTTCAGGAAATACATCAAGGAATTCATTTACTACGGGAACCGATTGAAGATTTAGTGGTTCCACATCAGTATATTTCACTCTTACTAAGTGACATATGTACCCCTTGGATATCATTTTCCTTTCCTTAAGATAGGAAATAAATTTACCTCTCGGTGCTCTAACATTACCCCTCCATTCAAGGACGGTCTTTTGTGGGAAATGGAAATGTACCTTCTTAGCCCGACAATCTACCCTGTCATAACAAGAATCCAACCAATCCATACCCATTATAACATCAAAATCCACCATGTCCAATTCAATAAGATCAGCCAACGTATCATGATCACAAACATTTAATACACAATTACGATATACTCTTTTTGCAACAATAGATTCAACAACTGGTGTAGATACTTCAATTGGATTAACTAATAATTCTAGTGTTCTTTTAAATTTCGCAGCAATCAATGGAGTAACATATGATAGGGTAGAGCCAAGATCAATCAGTTTATATATATTATGTGAAAAGACAGATAGTATGCCTGTAACCACATCAGGAGAAGCCTCCAAATTTTGCCGACTCGCTAGAGCATAAGTACGGTTTTGGACTCCACTAGAACTGGCTGCTCCTCTGGCACCTATACTATAACCAACAGGTTGTACACCTCTGCCTAGCGAAGGAACCGATGATGATGATGCAACGGTTGATCCCGTAGGTTGTGCTATACCACTCGTGCCCCTTTGTGGGCATTCTCTCATTATGTGCCCCGTCGTACCACACCAAAAGCAAAAATTTATCCCCAACCGGCATTCACCTAAATGAAACCTTCCGCAGTGCTGACACGGCTAACGACAAAATCCTGCTGTCTGTGAACCTTGAATCCCACTACTCTGCCCAGCTTGACTGCCTCTAAACCCTCAAAATTGAGATTGAGTGCCTGCTGTGGAATAAGAGAATGATGGTCTAGGCGGTCTAGGAAAAACCCGAGGTCTAAATTCTCCTTGGTACTCCGTGAACTGTCCCATAGGTCTAGCCCTCTTTGACGACCCTCTTTCAAATTCTTGCACCATTCTCCTTTGTCTCTGATCCTCCATTTTCTGTGCAAAGGCTTGTATTCTGGCTATATCCATATCTCTGTTCAAAGCAGCAATAGTGCAGTCCCTCACCAAATATGGCTCCAATCTATCCACATATCGATGGACTTTTTCTTCCATCGTGGCTACTACATTAGGAGTGTATCGAGCCAAAGAATTAAACCGAAGACTGTATTCTCTGACACTCATATTCCCTTGACGAAGATTTAAAAACTGATCCGCACAAGCTTCTCGGATCTCATATGGGAGATAATGATCAAGGATTGTTGTGCTGAATTCCTCCCAACTAGCTGGAATTGCACCGATACCCTAAGACCGTTTCCAATCTTTGTACCATAATATAGCCTCGCCTTTTAGTCTATATGTTGCAAGCTCCACTGTTTCTACACCAGTCACATGCATAACATCTAGAGCCATTTGCATTTGGTCCACGAAGTCCTGTAGGTCTGCCTTCGAATCTGACCCGGTGAACGTGGGAGGGTCTAATTTCAGAAAATCCTGTGTCCTTCGATTAGCTATCCTATTCGCACCATCATTACTTATCGTTGGACCAAATTATCCTTGATTCTGTGCAGCAATTATACGAGTCAGCATTTACACCGCATTTCTTAGATCCTACTCAGTAGCATTAACAGGTGGTTTTGCAGGTTCTGCTCTCCTCCTTGGCTCTTCTGGAGCTGGAAAAGTAGAAGGAGCCCGCGATGCAAATTCAGTCTCATCCCCACCTGGACTAGATTGGTCAGGCGGTGATTTACTAGTTCCTTCTTAGGAAACCATGTCTACCTCCTTACCTTTTACCCTACCTCGTCTTGTGATCGGCATTTTACTATAACAAAGAAAACCAATTACAATGGTCCGATATGATTCCACCTACAACATTGGCTCTATTGTATGATCTAGAAATAAAGAAAAGAAACAACTCCTAAATGTCCCGTAGCCTCCTACTTATAAACGTGGTTCACAACACATCCATAAGCAAGACTCTACTCAGACACGGCTTTGTAGACACCGTTAGGACGACCTGCTCTGATACCACTTTTGTCACGCCTCGAATTCCAATGGGGCGGACTGGCACCCAAAGTCGTTAAGGCTAGAGAGAACCCAATCTTCATTCATGTACACCCATATGCATGTCATTAAATAGACAACACTCTATCACATATAGATAAAAGATGTCAATGGCGGAAGTCATGGAAAATGTATGATATATATATATATATATGAAACTTGGTCATTATGGCCACCACGTCAAAAGCATACATTCCCTTCATTTGTCCCACAACGTCTACAAAGACTCTAACAGATACAGACCCAAGCCTACAGTCGGGACACGTCCCTGCTTTATACAACATTTATACAATACCAAAACAAATGTACACATGCGACTCGGAAAGCCCCAAACCGTACTGGAGCTCACCAACAGTCTGCAGATGACCTGTACTCTACTGTGGAGGTCTACTAGCACTTGTACCTGTACCAAGTAAGGTAAGTCCCCCAAGGGACATCAGTACGAATAATATACTGAGTATGTAAGGCTATAAGAAACTGCATGATACATAAGTACTTCAATGGAATCAAAACAAGTGAGTAATCAATATGGATAAACCATCGTTCGGTATATGTGGAACCATGTACATTACATTCATTACTTTCTTTGCTTTTACGCTCATCATCATTATCATTCATTAATTCAACCTTCTTTGCATTAAGAAATTGTAAAGCATGTGATAAACAAGTGACCAGTTGATCAGTGGTAAAAGAGGATGACCCATACTAGGTATTTTGACCCCTGGGATGCGGTCCTCGTAAATACACAAATAGGGATTGACCCATGCTAGGATTTTCTTTCACCCCTGGGATGTCACTCGTAATTATTGGGATCGACCCATGCTAGGTATTTTAACCTCTGGGATACCACCCATGATATTGGGATTGACCCATGCTAGGTGTTTCTTCCACACCTGGGATGCCACCCAAGAATAAACAGATTCTCTTTACATCATTACTTTCTTTGAGATAGTTCTTTTGGTAGTCATAACATTATGAGAGCTTTGGAACTTCAGTCAATGAATAAAATACATGTGAATAACAACATATGATAACCTGACATGCGATACTTTGAGACATTTTGAAATGAGAACAAGTCGGTAACAATGAGAATAAGAGATGCTACCAAAGGTCATGGAAAGAGTAACCTTACATACCTTATCTTCCAGATATGAATACACAATCCTGTATGTGAATACAACAATCCAGCTCCTTCCTTACGTGTTACTCTACAACACAAGCACATAACGGAGCTCACGTTAACAAGTAACTACATTACAAGTGCATAAAACGATAATGAGCTACGTGACTGCTATATAGCGTCATTTCATCCTTCTACAATACAACTCACTGCATTACCATACCAACAATACCACAAAATTCCACACATTGACCAAGACATCATAAACCAATAACATTTCACACCATGTTTATCCTTTACACTTCCTCATTAACACTACGTCACAACTACTCCATCAAGTCATCTCAATACCTTTCACAATAACACATTAACAACAATCCATAATTGATATAATCCAACATGCCTCCAAACGACCCATTAAATCCATTCAAAAGGTACCATAAGTTGATAATTGCATCCAGAAAGGGTATAGGGGCCTTGGGGGGTCAAAGAGAAGCAAAAACAAATAAAACAAAATTCTGGACTGGGTTGTGGAGCCACCTGCACCCACAGGTGGATGATATGCAGCTGCAGGTGACCATCTGGCCCTGTCCAAGGCCACCTGCGTTGGCATCTGCGCTCGCAGGTGCCCCGTCCGCAAGGGCGGGTGCCTGTTTCAGCCTCTAGGGGTCATTTTAGGGTCCTTTTTTGCAATAAATGGTCCATTGACATAATTAAGCTTCTCTTTTAATATTTTAGGTCAACTTGGATGCCAACGAACAATCATGTTTTCACAACACACATGAACATCACCAAAACTACATTTTCCTTCCAATACGTCACCAATCCCATGAACAATTTCGCAACAACAATTCCAAATGTTATACACAAAGAGTAAACAAGTTAAGGAAATAAAAACATCTTACATATTTAAATTTATTCCATCAAGTTCACTTTCTTCAAGACCACAAGTCTCCTTTCATGTTTATAAGACAAAACCCTTTACCGATTAAGCAAAAGTAGATTGTTTCACACATAGTGAACTGCCCAACACTTTGTCAACATAACCAACAAGATTTATAAACCCTCTCATGTATATAATATATTAAACCATAAGATTAAACTCTTACCAAAGCTTGCAAAAGGGTGATCTTGTCCAAAGAGATAGTTGCTTAGGGTTTGTGAGATGAGAGAATGTTGTGGAAAAATCTAGAAATGGCATGTGTGTTGTAATGAATAAAAATCTGATTTTTGTACCTTTATATAGTGCCTCAAGTTCATCCTTAGCCACACACTTAGTCATAAATGTTATGTTTACTTGGTCAATGGTAGAATGGATCATTTTCTCCATTTGAGCCATGTCTTGTGACTTACTTTTGGGCCTTTATTGAGCCCATTAGCACATGTTAATTCATCCCACTAAAATTAATGTGGATTACACCAACCATCTCATGTTTAAATAATTTCATAAATGTTACGGTAATCAATTAGGTTTGGAAATATACGTGGTGTTACATAATAATATCTAGAACTTGCCACGTGAGTTTGTAAAATTGAATTTTGTGTTATCTTTGTGGGATATGATAAAGACACTTCCTTGTTATCCAATTTCTTATGACTTTGTTTGAGCCACTTTTTCATTATCTTTAGTTAACCCTTTTAAGCCGAATAAGCCTATTTTTTTACTAGCCATATGATGTAGCCTATTATCCTTTATTTGATAATGCCCCACTTTAATTTGATCCAAAAATTCCCTTTTGCACTTTACTGTTGAGAAATTAAAGAAAAAAATGGGAATGGAAGAGGAAGGTAAAAGTAGAGGGAGGATGGTGTGGTAAGAAAAAGAATTAGAAAGGGTGCCCTTGTGAGAAACAAATGGTGTTTCTTGGGAGAAGGAAGACTGAAAAGACAAAAAAAGGAAATAATTTTAAAAAATTAATAAAAGAAAGTTAAGAAAAATCTTCTTTATAGCAATAATTGAATTAAAGAATACGACACTACCACAAGAAAATGAAAGAATTTGAAGGAAGCATGAACAGTAAGTTAAAAGTTAAAGTGATAGAAGGAAAAGAGAAAAAAATTTAAAAGGTAAATGTCGTAAAGTGCATAGGGAGAGTAGTTACTATTTTCCAAATATTTTCTACTCATCCCTTAGCCAACATTACAACCCGTAAAAGTCCTTTCGATCCTATAATTTTGATCCCTTGTTGGTTGAACATTACAATAAGGGCAAGCATATGGTATGTGTTGTATGTTGGAAACTTTCTTTGGGAGAGTGAGTATTTATTGTTCATATGCCCAGATTATATTATATGATTATGTTGTGAGCAAGGGGCACCACTAAATAGTGAGGGAACAAAATGGTAAGAATTTGGTGTACTATAGATTTCATTGCTTACGCATGATCATATTAGCCTTGATTTTTTTAAAGAATCGGTTTAGAGGTTGTGTGGTTTCGAGTGATGAGTAAATTATAGCTCATGATTAAATTGTATAGTTAACGTGGGCATGTGTTGATAGGTTCAATTGGTATTTTTTAGTGAAATTATTGAAAGAGTATAGTGAATTGTTCGAGGACAAACAAAGGCTTAAATGCGGGTGGTGATCTTGGGCGTATTGTATGCTTGCTTGCCATATTTTACCAAAATCTAACCTTGTTTTTTGATGCATGATGTGAGGCTAAAATTAATGAATTTATAATATTGTTTGCCTCATATTTTACTTGTTTTATATGATTTTGAGATCACTTTACATGAAAACCACTTATTTGTATCTCTTTTCTTATGATTTTACGTCCCAATTTCATACTATGAGGTTAATTATGGTGCTCATTTCACTGATTTCAAGTGTGACGAGGCATGAATTGAATTGGAGAAGAAATAATATGAAAACGAGTCAAAATGGAGCTCAAATGAAGAATAGTGAAGTGGCAAGGCTTTACCCTTCACACACGCACTGGACCGACTGTGCACGTGAAGGTTATCAGTCAATGAGCCTTCGTACATGCACTGGACCAGTTGTACGCATGCATAGAAGGGTACTTCCATGCATCTGGGACAAGTTTGAAAGTTTACAATTTCAGTCCAATCCATATAAAAGCTCATTCCAGCTTCCTTGCAAAGTATCTTTGGCTATTTTCATCAACTTATTTAGCAAGGAACAACACCCAAACCCTTGGAGTGAAGATTTGGATGATTTGTAGTGATAAAATTTTTTACCCTTTCTTCATCACTTTACTTTTTATTAAATATTTGGGTGTTGTTGTAGTTGTTTATTTCAAACTTGAATTTTGTAATTAGGTATAATTCATTATTTAGGTTTCTAACTTGAGTTTTGATTTTATCTTATACTTTTGTATTATTAAATTCTTACTAGTTTATGAACGAGTTTTTGTTTATCTAACTAATCTAATGCTTTATTGATTTCCAAAAGGAACTAGCTAATTCTAGAATTTCACAATCCAACTAATTGGACTATAGGGGCACCTACTATAATCTACCTAGATAGGAGAACTCTTGCCACCCATTCAAAATACATGCGAAAGTTATAAAACAATTTTATTAAAGATTTCAAATTCTGATAAGCAATACAACCTTTTTCAAGAATACCATAAATGAAAATACTTTTCTCGAGGACCTAGTCTTGACATGTACAAGAACTTCTAATACAATAAAAGACACAGCTTCTACTGTAGGTATGAAATAAGTAGAAGCTGTTGTAAATCACTATCCACATCACCTAAGAAATATCAACTTATCCTACAACCAGAATATACCACAAAAAGTGTATAGCAAGAATAGTATCCGTACAACCTCATGTACTGGTAAGCAACATGTATAGACTAGGGTTAGATCATGTAAACATCATTTAGAAATCACAGAAAGAAAGCATGACAATTTATGATACAAGAAAGAAGACGCGGAAGCTAAAAGAACAAAGGAAACAAAAAAACAAGATAAATAAAGATAAAAAGGATAGAAAGGTAGACGTAAAAGTGGAATCAAAGGCAACCAATTCTATAAAAAGAAAATACCTCCTTCAAATATCCAAATAGGCACCTAAACCTATGTGAAAGACCTCAAGGGAATTAGATTCCCAAGCAACCCTCCTTTCTAAACTTGAAACAATCAAAAGCTTCAACAAGCTCTCAAACTCTCAAAAGAGTATTTAATATTCAATATTCATCAAGATAATCTAACCCTAAAATGAGTTATTCCCCCTTATTTATAGCCTACACTAATAATTACAAAAATACCCTTAATGAAATAAGGGTCTTCTTTAGCATGAGGATTGAATATCAAGAATAGCCATTTTACGTCTATAGCCTCTTTCTCCCCTATTCACCTTTCTTTCTTGTACTTACATTTTAGCATATTCTCGAGATTCAACTCTTCATTCCATGATATTGATGAGGCTCGGCTTGCACCGCCTTTTATCTTTATTTATCTTGCTTCTTTGTTTTCTTTGTTCTTTTAGCTTCCGCATCTTCTTTGTTGTATCATTTGGTATCAGAGCCTAGGTTTAGGTTTGTTTCCACAAATCTACCCTTGAGAGTTTAATTTCTTCAAAAATCCAAAAAAAAAAAAATCTGAATTTTTTTTTTGATTTGTAGTTTTTGGTACTAGATCTTGATTTCCTAGTGTTTTGTGAGTTTAGATCTCAAATTTCGTTCAATTCGGAGTTGTAGAATTGAACATACCATTAAAGGGTTTTGAGCTTTTGAAGTTTTGTGGATTTTGAAAAGTGGGTTTATTTTTGGTTTGGTTTTGAAAGCTAAAAATTAGTGGGGTTTGTTCGTGGCATTAAAAGGAATACGTGGGAGAAAATTTCATTGAATTTGGAGCAAAAAAGAAGAAGTTATGAGCATTTGAATATTGAAGTTTTTTTCTTGTGTTCTTGAGCATCTTCATATTGTTCTTGAAGAAGAAGGTAGCAAAAGTACACTTTGATCCAAAAATTTTGAGGTCAAAGTGTTTGTAGGTCCATTTGTAAAAAAAAAAAAAAAGAAAAATGCCACGTCAACAGCGCGTGTTGGACAGTTTCAGAGATCTAAAATTACAGTTTTTTGACACTTAGTTTTTTTTTTGGGGGGGTCCTAAAGTTTTTTGGACCTAAAATTTTTTTTACGTATCCAAATTTCGTGATTTTCTTTTGTTCTCTTTATCTTTCTATCCCTCAACTATTTAACAAGTAATTAACATCTTTAATCACTTTTTAACTAGTTTTAAACACCAAATCTTCTTCTTTGATCCTTCATACTAAGTAACAATATGTAATTCCTTCTACTTTTTTTACTTTATTTTTGAGTCCGATTTTTTTCGTGCTACTTTCTTTTAGCTGTTCTTCTTTATTTTCCCTTGAAAACTTCTTGGTTCTTGTCCTTATCTTTAGAACTTTCTTTCTCGAGTCAACAAGAATCCATTCTTGACCTCAAGTAGAGATTGAGCCCTTGCAACTCATCGGATTAAACAAAATACAATCATTGGCCGAAGCAATTTGTGAGGCAAACAAAGGTTTGATTTCTTGGGTGATTGTAAGCTTTTTTTTTTTTTTTTAAACTAACCTAATGTGTTTGCTTGCTTTGGTTGAGTGACTTCAATAGGTACCAATGGCGGGTCATGAAAAGGAAAGCCAAGTTTCCACCGGGGAACCCACTTTGGGTGAATTGTTAAACTTGTTCACCACTCTCTCTACCCGAATGAAAGGACGGTTGGATCGATTGAGTACTCGAATAAATCGATTACAACTTCACTTTCCACCTACTTTTCCTAATACTCATCAAGGAACTTTAGGCATTCCTTCTCTTTGTAAGGACTCTTGTATAGGTACAAACATGGCAAATGGAGGAATACAAGGCAAAAAGGATCTTTCTTGTGAGCTTCAAGGTAAAATAGCTAAATTCGACACTTTAAAATTTACCAATGAACAAAGTAGTGATTTTTTGTCTTCGTGTGAGATTAATGATTCCTTGAAACATAATGATAATGTATTTGTTGAGAGTATTCATACACTAGTTGATACTATTGATGACCGAATTGATTCTTCTTGCAAGATCGATTTGTGTCCACCTAGTGTTGGTACTTGTGATTTTCTTGATGGAACATTATCATGTGATTCTTTTTCATATATAGATAATGTCTTTGTTGAGAGTGTTCATACACTAGTTGATCCTATTGATGACCAAATTGATTCTTCTTGCAAGATCGATTTGTGTCCACCTAGTGTTGGCACTTGTAATTTGCTTGATGGAACATTATCATGTGAAATTTATGTTGATCAACTTGTTTGTCATTCTACTTCACTAATTGAGGGATTTTGTGATTTGATTATTGAGCCTCAAATTAGTGATGTCGTTGATAAAGTTGGTCATTTGAAAGAAAGTGATTCTTTGAGCATATCTCTTATGGAAGATCCTATTTCTTGTTTTTCTCATAGAACTCATGTTCTTGAAACCGCCTTAAAAGATGAGATTTGTCTTTTTGAGAATGAGATTACATGCTTTAATTCTCCATCTTTCATTGATTCTTCTCACTTTAAGTATAATGTCTTGTTTGATGATGATAATGAGATGCCTCCTAGTTTGGTTCCTAGTGGTGTGTATAGTGATTGTAATGTTGCTCTTCATGAGAGCTATACTTTGTATGATAACCCACTGTGGGATGTTGAGAAGGAAGGTGATGTGTTTGTTCATCAATTTCTACTTCTTCTTTGAGTATTCCAATTCTTGATAGTATACTTGATATTCTTGAGTCTTCTAGTGATCTTACACGTGAGGACACCTTAGATGAAGTTATTTTGCATGATACCTTTCTTTACTATCTATTTGCATATGATGATTCTCATTCTTATGGGGAGGGTACATTGTATGTTGGTAGGAGTTTATTTGGGGAAAATGGTTGTTTTCTTGATCAAGATGCATGGGTAATCTTTTCTTTTGACCCCAGTGACACTTTGCATGTGTGGGAGTTGGCCATAGATCCATCTCAAAAATGGTTTTATCTTGAAATAGAAGATCATTTGTGCTTTGTGTATAAAACCAATGTGTGCATACCTAGTTGGTGTTTCAAACCTATTGGTTCCTTGATGATATGCTTATTTATTGATCCTTGGACTAGCCAAGTACTTTGTGCTACATGTGAAGATTTATTCTTCATGAGACTAGTTGATGTTTGGTTATATAACAAGTTTGTGCATCCTTGGCATGTTGGTGAATTTATTAACCCTTGTGCTAATCCTCATGCTATGAGGCCCTTGTTTATGTTTGTCTTCCTTATAGTTTTGCTAGGTTTGGATTTGAGGACGAACCCTTTTCAAGAAAGGAAGAATGGTGCAAGCCAAGCCTCATCAATATCATGGAATGAAGAGTTGAAGCTCGAGAATATGCTGAAGTGGAAGTACAAGAAAGAAAGGTGAAAAAGAGAGAAAGAGGCTATAGACGTAAAGTGGCTATTCTTGATATTTAAGCCTTATGCTAAAGAAGACCCTTATTTCATTAAGGGTATTTTTGTAATTATTAGTGTAGGCTATAAATAAGGGGGGATAACTCATTTTAGGGTTAGATCATCTTGATGAATATTGAATCTTAAATACTCTTTTGAGAGTTTGAGAGCTTGTTTGTTGAAGCTTTTGATTGTCTCAAGTTTAGAAAGGAGGGTTGCTTGGGAATCTAATTCCTTTGAGGTCTTTCTCATAGGTTTAGGTGCTTATTTGGATATTTGAAGGAGGTCTTTTCTTTTTATAGAATTGGTTGCCTTTGATTCTATTTTTGTGTCTTCCTTTCTATCCCTTTTATCTTTGTTTATCATGTTTCTTTGTTTTCTTTGTTCTTTTAGAGTCCGCGTGTATCAAAAGGGATAGAAAGGTAGACACAAAATTAGAATCAAAGGCAACCAATTCTATAAAAAGAAAAGACCTCCTTCAAATATCCAAATAAGCACCTAAACCTATAAGAAAGACCTCAAGGGAATTATATTCCCAAGCAACCCTTCTTTCTAAACTTGAAACAATCAAAAGCTTAAACAAGCTCTCAAACTCTCAAAAGAGTATTTAATATTCAATATTCATCAAGATGATCTAACCCTAAAATGAGTTATTCCCCCTTATTTATAGCCTACACTAATAATTACAAAACTACCCTCAATGAAATAAGGGTCTTCTTTAGCATGAGTCTTGAATATCAAGAATAGCCACTTTATGTCTATAGCCTCTTTATCCCCTTTTCACCTTTCTTTCTTGTACTTCCATTTTAGCATATTCTCAAGCTTCAACTCTTCATTCCATGATATTGATAAGGTTCGGCTTGTACCATCTTATTTAACAATTTAATTTCCAATTCACAATGTATATGTCTAATCATCGCCTTCATAAGAGCTTCCAATTATATTTCATTAGCTTAAATGAACCATTTTACAAGAATTCAATGGCCAATTCAAGTAACATCTAATAACCCTGCCTCCTCACTAAATCTTTAAACATTATCCAACTAGTCAACTCCTCATAATTTCCAACACAAGGATTAACCTCAGGTTCTTCACTATAGACACCACACACACTCGACGAGTACTAACTCCGTAATTAACTTTATAAGCTGGGATAGTAGTCACTATCATTCTAACCTCTTATCCAATTAAGGAAACGTCACAACAATTGTCAAGGCATGTGAGTCACACGGTACGTAAACTATCTCAGCTAGCAAATAAGCACTACCACACTTAACATAAATCAAATAGACATGCAAGTCATCAAGTAAGCTTTCAAATCGTTAAGTAAACATTCAAGTAATCAAGTAAGCTTTCACAATACTCATATTAATAATCTCATTCAAGGGTAATTACATCCATTTCAGCCTCCCATTTAGGGCATCAAAAATTTTATCATCATATTATCATATCAAGGATCGGCCGTCACAAGGAACCACAATATATTCTAAAACATAAACTGATCGACACAAGGAACCATAAAAAACCTCATCAACATAATCGGTCCACACAAGGAACAACAAAATTTCATCAAATAATTGGTCCACACAAAGAACCATAATATATCATCAACATAAACTGATCCACACAAGGAACAGTCAAACTATAAAAATCATGATGTAGACAAATGAAAAGGGTCTTATGACTGCCCACTAGCCATGACCTGTGGGGGACGTGTCATGACTAAATTTCTTAGGTCATGATGGCACCTACTTCAACCCACTAGTAGATAAGCCAAACCATAGCCCAGAACGACGAGTAATGGGCTAACAAGTGGATGATATGGAAATAAGAATACAACTATAATAATAATAAACAACTAGGAGAGGAATATATATAAATACATAAAACATGCTATATAAGAAAGTGAGAGGACAAAAACACCAAAAAAAATTCCCCAAGACCTGGTAAGGTCAGTATAAGAGCCACTATTTAACTCCTTACCCAGAAAATCTTGAAGCTGAAAATTTAAATCTTTTAACTTAGAAGGAGCCATACGGTAAGGTGCAATAGAAATAGGTTGGGTGCCCGACTTATGATCAATAGCAAAATATGTATCAAGCTCTGGAGGAAGTCCATGTAGGTCAGTAAGAAAAAAATTAGGGAACTCACAAACTACAGGAATAGAGTCAAGCGGAGGACTCTCAGTATTAACATCACAAACATATGCAAGATAAGACATATACCCATAAGATAGTAGTTTCCTAGCCCAAATATAAGAAATAATCCCCATTGGCACGCTGCTATAAGCACCCTGCCACACTATCGAGGTATGTCAGGAATGGATAATGTAACGATCTTGGCAAAGAAATCCAAGACCAAGTGATAGGGGATAACCAGTCCATGCCAAAAATCCAGTCAAAATCAACTATATCTAGAACAATAAGGTCAGTCTGAGTGTCATACTCTTGAATAGTCACAACATATGATTTGTATACCCATTCACTACTAAAGAATATCCCATGGGAGTAGCTACATGCAAGGACACATACAATCGCTCCGAAGACAACCCCAACTGAGGGGAATACTAAGTAGACACATAAGAATATGTGGAGCCTGGATCAAATAAAGTAGAAGTTAGCTGATGGCAGACCGAGATCGTACCTATAATAATAACATTCAAAGCCTTAGCCTCTGATCTACCTAGAACAACATATAAATGACCTTATCTGCCTTCAGACTGGGTGCCTGCCAAACCACCTACCTTACCTTCCTGAAGGCCCCTTCTAGAACCCTAGGGACCACCACTACAACCCTGTGCACTGCTCCTAGCTGGGAGAGATACTAATCTGATCGGCGGAACACTCTGTGCAGCAGGCTCAATCATCCCACACTAGGGACACTCTCTGGCAAAATAGCCCACAATAACACAATCATAGAATTCCCTGGGTACTCTACCCTGTCGAAAAGGTTTGACTGAACTGAAATGGCCTCCTCGGCCTAAATACCCTGGCTGGATACCCCTCAAAGTCTAACCACTATCCTGCCTGTTGTAATCACTATAACTAAGCTGACCTCCATATGAAATTTGTAGCGCTGCCAGAATAGTCATACTACACTGATCCTGATGCTGATATGGCTACTGCTGGGGATACCTACCCTAAAAACCTCTACCTCTAAATTTTGAACCATTGTGGCTCCCACTATAATTTCCCTATTGACGAGGTCTCTTATCACTGCCCCCTTAGGCTTCGTGATGCATATCCTCCATAGTGTGAGCATAATCAACAATATCAACAAATGATCTACTGCAACAACTAGAGTCTGAGTAGCCATACGGAGTGGAAGTCTTAAAACTCTAAAGAAGCACCGAATCCTCTCATACTCGATAGGTAAAATCATGGTGGCATGTCTAGTTAACTCATAAAATCTCACCTCGTACTCTTCCACTGACATAAAACCCTATTTTAACCTAATAAACTGATCCCTTAGATGGTCGCACATGCTGCAAGGTGTATACTTCTTCAAAAAAGCCTCGGTAAACCAAGTCCAAGTCATAGGAGGAGATCTAGCTAGCCTACAATCAAGATATCCCCTCCACCACTGTCTTACTACTCTGTTGAACTAAAGTGTAGTGTAATCCACACCATGTAACTCAACCAGGCCTAAATTATGCAACCTCTCCTCACAGCTAGTAATGAACTCAAATGTATCCTTGCCTAGGGCCCCTACAAACCTCAGTGGTGCAAATCTAAGAAACTGGCACAACATATTCTGCTCCTCAGAAGTCATGGCTGGCTGGGCTGCTGCGAACTATGGAACAACTGATGCTGGTGGGACCTCTATTTTAGGAGCCACAGCTGCAGGCTGTGCTCCAATAATAAGTCCACCTTGGGCTGCCCCCTAAGCAGATGTCTAGGCCCCATCCATTAGCGGGCCCCCAACCAAACCCAATAGCAGTACTGAAGTATCACGGAGGTCCGAAGAAGATATAAATACAGGTGGGGACTGGGCTGCCTTTGGCTCATTAGTTGATGTAGTGGCAGATCCTCTGGTGTAATCTCAGGTGTAGGATCAGTAGTCGGATCTGGTGAAGGTTCCTTGACTTGACCTAGATCTGGGGCTGCAGCTCTAGCCTGACCTCAAATTTAGGGTCGACCTCTGCCTCAAACCTATGCCCTATCTACAGGCTCAAGGGCCCGCATCCTAGCCATCTGCAAAAGAGTGAAAGAAATGAGAATCTAGAAACCAATATAGACATAACACACAATAATGAATCAAAAGGTGAGATTTTCCTAAGAATAACCTGTAGCCTCCCAAAGATAAGATATAATTGTCATCGTACCAATCTACGGGACTCTATTAGACATTGCTCTTGTACCAACAATGCTGGTGAACCTAGGATCTAATACCAAACTGTCACGATCCAATTTCTCAGGTCATGATGGCTCCTACTTTAATCCATCAGTAAGTAAGCCAAATCATAACCCAGAACGACAAGTAATGGGCTAACAGGCGGAAGATAAAGAAATAAGTATACAACGGTAATAATAAATAGCAAGAAAAGGAATATATATATATAAACTCATGCTATACAAGAGGGGGAGAGGACAAAAACATCAAAACAAATCCCTCAAGACCTGGTAAGGTCAGTACAAGACCCACTATGACAAAAAGAGGTACTAGAAAATGCCAAATATACATCATAGTTTTAGAATATATAATAAGACCATCACAATAGCAAGAGGAGGAGGATCAACTTCGAACTCTAAAAGCTCACCTAATCTCCGATCAACAGCACAGCTCAAGGATGTCATCAACGACGGTGACTCGTACTTTGATCCAAATAAGGTTAATGATGTTGAAGTGTAGTATGAGTTCCAAAACCATGGGTACTCAGTAGACTCTATAGGGCGACTGAGCTCAATTACAGTAAAATTACAAATAAAGTACGAGTATATAATCTAAAAGCAATAATTACAGGACATAAATAGAGATAATAGGTTACACTTGGTAAATACAATAAGTCAAAAATAAGTAACTCGAAAGCAGAAATAAAAGACTAGCTATAACCTAACTGGACCCCTATAAGCACAAAAGGCATATACAAAGAGAAATAAACCCATTCAGGCCCCCATAAGCACGGTGGGTAAAACCAAAAAGTAATGCAAAAGTAAGGAGGATATATAATAGTAATGTAAGTAAAATGATCCAAAATGTACGATATGCGTACCTTATACTCCTTTTCAAGCCATAACCACAATTCTATTAGTATCTACCAATTGTCCAACACTAGATCAGTAATAGTAATGATAATAAATATCGAACTCCAATCTGAACTAGTGAATAATAACAATGTAGTAGATGCTAGACTCGAACTGGAAATAATAGGAAATAACAAGATAACAAATGCCATACTCGAACAGGAACTAATAGATAATAATAATAAGCTAGGTGCCGAACTCAAACCGAAACTACTAAGTAAGCAATAAGTAGTGATATCCTAGATTTTAACACACCTCAAGTCCATTGAATCATAAGCCTCAATTTTAGGTGGCCAAATCCCTTAAGGAGATGCGTGTTTCAATTATTCAGTCAGAAAACGTGATTTAAGTTCAAATACTACCCTACTCGGGGTAATGATTCTAAATAAGCTTATTATGATGACTATGTCAACCCAAAACATAAGAAATATCCTAAAGGAGTGGTTATGTGATCATTTAGGTCAAAAAGACGTTATTCTAAGCATCCTATCTTAACAAGGGGCGATAGGGCCCACTACAAGACCCGAAAACCCAACCTAAGGCAAGCACCTACCCAAAACTAGGCTAAGGCTTCACAAAAATAAGCTAAGTCTAATCCTAAAGGATAATCATAGTCTAATTTAAGGGAAACGAGGCCAAAATCTACTTGAAAAGGCCCCTAATTGGCTAAATTAAGTGGAAATACACTAACGAGAATCTGAGTGATAAGAACCCACCCACATCTAGCAGAATATCACACTAATACAATAACAGAGCAAAGTCTAGATTAAAGGTAAGCCTAGCTTACTTGGATGCCGCTAAAAGCACGTCATGTCCTCTACACCAGCGCTTTTCCCTTCTGAGAAGCCTCTGACTACTGCCACGCTATCAAAATAATGTTTTACATGTGAAGATGGGAATATCAATTCCCATATTGTGAATTTATGTTTCGGGTCAGAAATCAAGCTAAAAATCCACCATGGGGCCGCTTGCAGAATCATATAATTAAAACCGCTACAACGTCCCTTAGGTCATAGTGAGCTAGTGCTCAAAAGTTAGGCATGACCAGCCCTCAAGTTCATACCCAAAATAGTCTACAAAGTTCATAGAAGAACAAGAACTTAACTATGAATTAGACGGAAATAAACTCAAAATTTATGAAATTAAGACAAGGAGTTGATCACTCCAATGTTTTTAACTCAATCCCAGCTCCAATCCAAGCTTATGCTACTATTTTTGAGCTCCCAAGGTCTCTAATGGAGATTTTGTACTTAGAATGTGAGCTGAAATTTGAGGAAAATAAAATATAAAACACTAGCAATGGTTGCTTAAGTGGCTAAATGACCGCTTAAGCGGACACCGCTAAAGAGACAAAATAGGAACTTAAGCGATCCCTGCCTCGGCTGGCCAACTACATCTGAAGTTTACCTGAGCCGATAAAGTGGCTACTGCTAAAGCGATCTCCAGGCCACTTAAGCGGCTTCACCAGAACTAGGCACCAGAAATTTTGGCCAAGTCCTAACGGACTTCAACCGGGTGCTCGAGATTCTTTTAGAACACCATGCATGCAAACTAACTATGCTACCCTACTAAATTTGGCATTCCGAACTCAACGGAACCATGAAAATTTCCATCCGAGGTTGTTTTGATAGAATGTGGGTCCCACACCTAAGGTTTTAGTTTTTACCAAAATCAATCCCAATAGACCAAAACGAGTCTGAAAGCCTCAGGACCCAGACCAAATGTCCATTTAGCCTAAAATCAACATTTTGGAGCTAACAGAACCTTCAAAATTGTCATCTGAGGCTATTTACCTAATGATTTATCTTGAGACTATTTTCTAACTTTAATAGCTCCAAAATAGGGAGATGTCCATAAAAAACAAATGAGCTACCCGGTAATCGAACCGTCAGTTCCATCAAGTCATAAATGACTTGTGGCAGTTGTAAGAAGTCATTAAACATAGAAAAAGCATGAAAACATAGAAAATGACATAGAGGGTCATTACAGGACGATCTCAATCCATGTACAAAATATATCACACAACTAGTGTCTACCACCCTCATCCTAAACCAAGTGTTATACCACCTTTATTCCAATGTCCCTACCTTATCCTCCCTAAAATTCACCAATTCAATCATAATCAATATTTATCAAATCACTCACAATAAATAACTAGTACCATCAACAAGTACAATCATATAATGAGATAATTCAACCACACTTGCATATCAAAAAAGGTCCTTTATACCAATCTCCTTATAGGCTATCAATCAAAACTTGCATTTAATAATTAACAAGTTCACCATTCATAAGTATATGTTTGCAACTAAATAAACACATAATCAGTTAAATTGCACACATACAATCAACTTGAGCTTTAACTCCAATTCAACCATTACCTACTCGACATACATTAGTGCTGGGGGCCAAGCAACATATAATAAGTGAGTATACACACAATCAATTTAGGTTGACCTTTTATTTTATAAATACCCAAGGGTACACACGATTCCCTTACAACCTTTTTCTTTTAAACAAGCACTCGACCCTAACCAAGCACTTCTATTCCTCAACCTCCATACATATTCCACTACCACAACCACTTATTAAGACTGGACCCGTTATACTTCCCAACTACCATCTTATTCTAGATTTAGTCATGCTCCTTTACACATCTTACTTCTAACACTATATCCTAACTTAAATTAGGTTCTTAAATTATGACACCCGCCTCCTCTTATCATAATCAATTCTTATAACTATCTTTTAGCAAGAATATCCTATATTCCAAACACACACAATATCAAATTCTCCCTTTTTAAGGTATTGAAGACTAGTTTTACAAATTACAAGCTCACATAATTCCTCTATTATTACCCACGTTCTTTGAGTGAGTCATACAAATTCAAAAACCTATCAAAGGATCCACAAAAAAATGTAACAACACCCAATGACATCATTATTACAATAATTCCATGTTTTATCCATCCAAACTCTGTGCCCATAGGACAAAACATGTTTCCTCCTATCAAATCTATATTATGAATACAATTTCTAACGATAGTCTACTACTCATAAACCATAACCTACCTCGACCTAAGATCTTGGAACAAACAAAATACACCAAGGTTGCTCTTTCCTTTCCTTCATGCCTCCATTAGTCCAATCATCTAGAAATCAAGCAATTATAAAAGTGTTTAATAAATTTCTCTTCGAATATATACTTTGTGTATTCAACCCACTAATTCTATTCTTATTCATAGTCTATAACATTACCCAAGGATAAATTACCCATTAACTAGTTCTACCATACTCAATCTATCTCCATTAATAGAGTTTTGAAGCAAAAGATCCCATCTTTATTGAATTCAAGGTCCCCAACTATAAAAATTCATGTTTTGAACTAACAAATTCATGCTAGGAGTCATTAGTTAACAATCTAGAAGTAATTCTATGTGATATTACCCCAACCCATAGGTTTTTTCCAAAATCTCATGAACCTAGTGTTCTAACCCTTAATTTAACTATTAATTATCATTCTAATGATTGTAAGATGTTATTGGGTTAAAAGACAATGAAGATGATAGAAAATCTTATCTCAACAAAGAATTTTCACCCTAGACCTTGGAAATTCACCCCTCTAGGGCTTTGGAATGAAATTTTTGAGTTAAAAACCCCAAACCCATCTAAAATAAGCATAGGTACATAACAAAGACCACTATAGCAGCACAAATCCTGCTATAGCATCCTAGTCCTGCGACGACGGCCTCAACTTTTCAGTATGAATAATCAATCTTCAGTAGAATGGCCATAACTTTTTATTTTAGAAGTTGATTAATAAACTATGGGAAGAAGACTAAAATATCTTTATTTTGGTGGGTATTGGGCCCCATAACTCATTATATTCATGAGGATTGGTCGTTTGCAGCTAACCCTAGTTTAAACATAGACAAAAACTCAATCGGTTCGAACACTTCCAACTTAACTTTGTGCTAAGGGTATTGTACCACCTTAATTCATATCTAATGCACTCACATACTAAAGAATTTATCCTAACACCTATGATGAATTAGATTCTTATTCCTTTACCACAAATATTTTTGCTAACGATAAAATGGGTGGTTACATTATATTCTAATTTACCAATTATTCGTCCCAGAACGAACATTGGTAAAAAGGAGCATGAGTTCAGAATTAGAGAGACATTACTTTCATGATTGCTATTATATTGCATGCTTACTAACCTACTCACTATCGTTTATTAACTAAACAATATTTTATGCTCGATCTCTTTATCGAGGCTTTTCAAGACAAGAAGATGTGGGGCCAAATCTTTAAGCACGAAGCAAACCATATCTTTCATGATTTCTAAACTTGGGAAAGAATGTATTTATGCTAGTCCTTATCAATAATCAAGAAATGAGAGAATATGGACCTTGTGGAATGCCAAGGCTAGTTCCACCTAGCCATTAGCAAAAGACAATTCAATAACAACTGGTGAAGAATCACTCTCTCATAGCGGTCTAAAGATGAACCCTTGAGTTGTGAAACAAACTCAAAAAACTGCTATTTTATTGCGTTGAGTCTGCTATAGCAACCCAATTTTCGCTATTGTGGGATCCTCCCTCTATCGCGTTATTGACTAAGGTTGACTCCCTTTATAATGGAATAATTCCCACTATAGCGGGACCCCTATAGCAGCCTGCTACCCTATATAGCGGGGTAAGTGAGGCAAAATCTCATAATTGTTCCTAGTTTTGGCATTTTTACAACACAATACGTAGATTTCAACCTTACAAACTAATCCCTTTACGTCAAATGCTATATCTGGTTTTCTACCAAACCAAATTTTGTTCCAAAAGTTTCTATGGGGTACTATGACCCTCGAGACACCAAATATCTCTAAACCACACAACACTAAATTTCCATTGGAACCCACCTTATCCTGAGATTTTATCAACTCTCGTCCTGGGAAAACTCTAACCGGGCACTTACACCTAACCAATGCTATAATGAACACAACACCACCAAATACTACACTAAGTTTTCCCCTCAGGAAATCTATTTTATAACTCTATTTTCACACCTCCATGTTCAGCATACAAGAATAAATCATCTAGAGTACAAACACCAATTTACACACCACTATGGGTTTCATTAACATATAAATTCTCCAACACAAGCCACATTAGTCTTTTCGATTCTCAACAATCAATTTTTATAAACAAACCAGCTCATCAGCTATCACACAAGGACAAGCTATACTTATTTAGCCCAAAAACTAGCTTATGGTTAGTCAAATTACCAAGTCAACATACTTCAACCACTCAAGGAGTAATACCAACCAAGTATTATCCTATAACAATGAGTGGGATATGAATATTCATAAACACATCTAATAAATCTAGTCCCTTAATCGACCTTACAACTAAGGATCATCAATCATAATCATGCACACATATTTATTAAACAACAGCTGAGTGACTAGTTTTACCAATAGGCAACCACATTTACCATGTTCAAGAACACAATTAAACCTAGTTCCACCATAATCTCATGATTTCCTCATAAACTACACATTATCATCACAATACAAGTAGTTTACTTAATCAATAGTCAAGACCACCAAGTCAAACAAAGTCTGACATTTAAATATGTATTTCACCTCAAATAGATAGTAACGTCCACACCAGACATGCAACTTATGAACACCTTATATTTTATCAACCACATTATTAGACTTTCATGCCAAGGGCTACTACATCCACCCTATTAATCAGTCTTCTCTTATTATTATCCAATTCACTTAATGCAAGTTACAATTGTCAAGTAAGTCACACAACTATAAAAATTCATCAAAAAATTCATATAACACATATCAATACAAAACTTAGAGATATTTACATAGTTTTCATGTTATTATCTATCCGTACACCATATTACGATTGGCTCGACAAGCAATACCTAATGTCACAAAGTCACCATCAATCAATCAACACCAATTGATCATAAATAATTAGTCACTTATGCATCAACGTAACTCAAATCACTAGATACCAATTGGAATTGGCTAGATTCCAATTGTGAAATCACCAAGATACTAATTAGAATCAGCTAGATACCAATTAGACTTGCCCAAGTACCAATTAGAATAGATTAGATAACAATTGAACTCGACCCAGTAGATAATAGTGTAACACCCCATAGCTTTCCGACCCTACTTGCTTGGTGATGTAGGGAGTATTTATATGCCTTATTGCCAACTTTGAACCATGTTTACCTTAGTTTTGAGAGCAATAAGTGTGTATTTTGCATTGGTTTTGATGGACTATTGATATTGTGCTAATGTCCACAAAGAAAAGTCGAAGAAAGGAAGAAAATCAAAATTTTAGTGTCAGGCGCGCCCAGGGGCGTGCCTGGCCGCTTTTGACAAAAACTTTTTATGGCACAGGCAGCATAGGGGCACGCCAGGCAGCGTACCAGGCCGCTTTTTGCCAAATTTCTTCTCCGACCACTAGTCTCTAAATAGGGCTCTTGGGTTATGGTATCATTAATCCATCTTGGTGGGACTACTCTTGGACGATTTTGGCATCCAAATGAGGGTTAATTCTTATTCCTTTTTATTTTTTTTAATTTTATCAATTTATGATAAATTAAGCCATGAGTGGCTAAAATCGCTTATTCTTGGGGTCGAGGCTACGAACATGAATCTTGTGAGTTGAATATTTTCTTAACATTTATAGAATTATTTAAGCATGAGATAGTTGGTGGAACATGCATTAAATTTGTTAGGCTAAATAAATCTTGAGCAATTGGGCTCAATTGAGGCCCAAAGATCAAACAAAAGACATGGCCCAAAGGGGGCAAATGACCCATTCGTGTGTTGACCAAGTAAACACAACATTTATGATTAAGGAAGTGGCTAAGGATAACCATGAGGGAATATATAATGGCACAAAAATCAGATTTTTATTCCACAAAGCACACATGCCATTTCTAGATTTTTCTACACTTTTCTCTCTATTCTCAAACCCTAAGGCAACCATCTCTTGGGACAAGATCATCTCTTTGAAAGTATTGGTAAGTGTTTATTCTTGTGAGTTAATAAATTATATGCATGAGAGATTGTGTAGATCATGATGGTGATGTCTAAAAGTGTGGAGTAGTGCACTTTTGTTTTTTTTTGCTAAAAGATGTGTCATCTATGTGAATTGAACTTGAAAGGAGACTTGAGGTTTTGATAGAAGTGAATGGTATGGATGAAATATCAACATATATGGTGTGGTTATGTCCTTAACTTTCTTTCTGCTATGTGTATAACTTGTGGGATTGTTGTTATGAAACGTATTGAAGTGACTTGATGGAGTAATTGTGACATAGTGTTAATGAGGAAGCGTAAAGGATAAACTTGGCTTGAAATGCTATTGGTTTATGATGTCTTGGTCAATGTGTAGAATGTTGTGGTATTGTTGGTATGAAAATGACGTGAATGGTATTGTAAAGGGTGAAATGACGTTATAGGGCAATCATGTAACTCATTGTCGTCTTATGCACTTGTAAGGTAGTTAGTTGTTAACGTGAGCTCCGTTATGTACTTTTGTTGTAGAGTAAAATGTAAGGAAGGAGCTGGATTTTTATATTCACATATCCTTCTGCAGCACATATTGTTCACATTGCAATTGTACTTGTTCCATTCCAAAATGTCCAAAGGTATCTCATTTCAGGTTGTCATATAGTATTACTCACAGGACCAATTGTGATTCACATGTCTTATGTTCATTGACTAATGTTTCAAAGTTTCGATAATGTACAATCACCAATGTATCACTCTTTTAATGAACGAATGAAGTAATGTATAATTATTTGTATATTCTTGAGTGACATCCCAGGGGCGATAGAAAGGCCTAGCATGGGTTATCACAGTAACATCCCAGGGGTGATAGAAAAACCTAGAATGGGTTATCACAATAACATCCTAGGGGCGAAAGAAAAGCCTAGCATGGGTTATAACAGTAACATCCCAGGGGAGATAGAAAAGCCTAGCATGGGTTAATCACATCCTAGGGGTTAAAATACCTAGCATAGGTTATCCTCTTTTTACCAACGATCAATTGGTCATTTTTTTTATCATATGCTTTACAATTTCTTAACGCAAAGAAGGATAAAGTTAAGTAATGAACGAGAATGATGAATGAACGTAAAGGCAAAAAAAGTAATGAATATAATGTACATGGTTTCTCACATACAGATCGATGGTTTATCCATATTGACTATTCTCTTATATGTGATTCCATTAATGTTCTTATGTATCATGCAGTTTCATATATCCATACTTACTCAGTACATTCTTTGTACTGACGTCCCTTGGGGGACTTACCTTACTTGTTGCAGGCACAGGTGCTAGTAGACCACCACAGTAGGTTGCGAGTCATTTGCAAATCTTTGCTGAGCTCCAGTTGGTTCGGGGCTTTCCGAGTCACATATGTACATTTATTTTGGTATTGTAAATGTTGTATAGAGTGGGGAATTGTCCCGACTTTAGGTTGGTTATGTATATGCACCTGTTAGAGGCTTTGTAGACGTACGTGGTGAGATGAATGAAAGAATGTATGTCCATTTTGACTTGGTGGCCCTATTGGCCAAGTTTTATATATGTATATATCACATGTTTCCATGACTTCCGCCATTAGCATCTTGTATCTATACGTGATGGTGATGTTCCTTGAATGACATGCATATGAATGGACGTGAATGAAAATTAGTTCTCTCGATCCTTATCGGATTCAGGTGCCACACCGCCCCATTGGAATTTGAGGCATGACAAAAGTAGTATCAAAGTAGGTCGTCCTAAGGGTGTCTACAAAGCCGTGTCTGAGTAGAGTCTTGCTTATGGATGTTTTATGCACCACATTTATAAGTAGGAGGCTACGAGACATTTAGGAGTTATTTCTTTTCTTCATTTCTAGATCATGCAATAGAGCCAATGTTGTAGTTGGACTCGTATCTGACCATTGGAATTGGTTTTCTTGTTTATAGTAAGATTTTGATTACAAGACGAGGTATAGGAAAAGGTAAGCAGGTAGATATGCTTACTGGTGAAGGAACGAGTAAATCACCACCTGACCAAGCTAGTCACAGTGGAGCTGACACTGAATTTGCATCACGGGCTTCCTCTGCTTATCCAGCTCCAGAAGAGCCGAGAGGTAGAGAAGTACCTGTAGAACCGCCTATGAATGCCACTGACCAAGATTTAAGAAATGCAGTACATATGTTGACTCAGATAGTTGCGGCACAAACTTAGGGATGAGCTGGTCCAACGACAAGTGAGGATGACGCGGCTAGATTAGCTAGTCAGCGGACACAAGATTTTCTGAAATTAGACCCTCTCATATTCACTGGGTCAGATCCGAAAGTAGATCCACAGGACTTTGTGGACCAAATTCAAAGGGCTCTAGATGTTACGCACATGACTGTTGTAGAAATAGTTGAACTTGCGGCCTATATATTGAAAGGTGAAGCTATATTATGGTATGAAGACTGAAAAAGATCTAGGGGTATTGATGTACTTCCAGCTCATTGGGAGGAATTCAAAATGGACTTTCTTGATCACTACCTCCCATATAAGATCCGAGAGGCACGTGCAGACCAGTTTCTAAATCTTCGACAAAGGATATGAGTGTCAGAGTGTATCGTCTTCAGTTTAACTCTTTGGCTCGATATGCTCCGAATGTAGTAGCCATAATGACAGACAGAGTCCATCGATATATGGATAGATTAGAGCCATATTTGGTAAGGGACTACACTATTATTGCTTTGAATAGAGATATGGATATAGCCAGAATACATGCTTTTGCACAGAAGATGGAAGACCAGAGGCAAAGAAGAAGGGTACACAAATTTGAACGAGGGTCGTCAAAGAGGGCTAGATCTATGGGACAGTCTATGGTTTCCCAAGGAGAATCTAGGCTTCAAATTTTTCCTAGACCGCCTAGACCATCATTTTCTTCCCCTACAGCAGGTACTTCATCCCAATTTCGGGGATTTAGAGGCAGCCATTTTGGACAGAGTAGTGGGCTTTAAGGTTCACAGACAGCAGGATTTTCTCATCCTCCGTGTCAGCACTGCGAAAGGTATCATTTAGGTGAATACCGGTTGGGGACAAATGTTTGTTTTTGGTGTGGTACGATGGGGCACATAATAAGAGAATGCCCACAAAGGGGCACGAGTGGTATAGCACGACCTACGGGATAAACCGTTGCATCATAATCATCGGCTCCTTCCCTAGGTAGAGGAGTGCAGCCTATTAGGTATGGTAGAGGTGCTAGAGGAGCAACTAGTTCCAGTGGAGCCCAGAATCGCACCTATGCTCTAGTGGACCGGCAGAATTTGGAGGCTTCTCGTGATGTGGTCACAGGTACATTATCCATATTTTCGTATAATGTATATGCATTGATTGATCTGAGTTCTACATTGTCATATGTTACTCCATTAATTATGGCAAAATTTGAAAGAACACCGGAATTATTAATTAAGTCAATTGAAGTATCTACACTAGTTTGTGAATATATTGTTGCAAAAAGAGTATACCGTAATTGTGTGGTCATGATACACTGGTTGATCTTATTGAACTAGAAATGGTGGATTTTGATGTTATAATGGGTATGGATTGGTTGGCTTCTTGTTATGCCACGATGGATTGCCGGTCTAAGAAAGTACATTTTCATTTTCCACAAACGAATGTTCTGGAATGGACGGGTAATGTGGGGGCACCGAGAGGTAAATTTATTTCCTATCTTAAAGCAAGGAAAATGATAGCCAAGGGGTACATATGTCACTTAGTAAGGGTGAAAAATACTGATGTGGAACCACTAACTCCTCAGTAGGTTCTAATGGTCAATGAATTTCTCGATGTATTTCCTGACGATCTTCCAGGTTTGCCCCCAGAACGGGAAGTAGAGTTTGGTATTGATGTGATTCCAGGCACTCAGCCTATCTCTATTCCTTCGTATAGAATGGCTCCAGCAGAATTACATGAATTGAAGGAGAAATTAAAAGACTTGCTGGACAAGGGATTCATAAGGCCTAGTATGTCTCCGTGGGGTGCACCAGTATTATTTGTACAAAAAAAAGATGACACGTCGAGAATGTGCATCGACTATCGGCAATTAAATAAAGTTACGATCAAGAACAAACATCCCCTCCCCAGAATCGACGATTTGTTTGATCAGTTACAGGGTGCCAAATGTTTTTCAAAAATTGACTTGATATCGGGTTACCATCAAGTCAGAGTTAGAGAAAAAGATATACCCAAGACAACTTTTCAAACACGGTATGGCCATTATGAATTTTTAGTTATATCGTTTGGACTAACAAATGCACCAGCTGTTTTCATGGATTTGATGAATAGGGTGTTTAATCCATTTTTAGACATGTTCATGATGGTGTTTATAGATGACATCCTGGTTTATTCACGATCACAAGAGGACTATGCTAATCACTTACGGCAGGTGTTATAGATTCTCCAGGATCGTATGTTGTATGCAAAGTTCTCTAAGTGTAAATTTTGGTTAAAATCCATAGCATTCTTGGGTCATATTGTGTCAGATGAAGTAATTTAGATTTATAAGCAAAAGATTGAAGCGGTGAAAAATTGGCCAAGGCCTACGATGGCCACAGAAATTCGAAGCTTCCTTGGGTTGGCAGGTTATTATCGAAGGTTTGTTGAAGGGTTTTCTTCTATTGCTGCACCTTTAACGAAGATAACACACAAGGCAATCAAGTTTCAGTGGAATGATGCATGTGAGAAAAGTTTCCAAGAGTTGAAATATAAATTAACTTCCACACCCATATTAGTACTTTCGGAAGGCACAGTAGGGTATGCAGTATATTGTGATGCGTCCGGAGTTGGCCTAGAATATGTGTTAATGCAGCACGGTAATGTAACAGCATATGCCTCACGACAGTTGAGGCCACATGAGAGAAATTATCCTACACATGATCTTGAGTTAGCAGCCGTGGTATTTGCTTTAAAGATATGGCGCCATTATTTGTATGGGGTTCATGTTGACATTTATATGACCACAAGAGTTTGCAATATATCTTTAAGTAGAAAGACTTGAATCTGAGGTAGCGGAGGTGGCTGGAACTTTTAAAAGACTATGATATTGATATTTTATATCATCCAGGAAAAGCAAATGTTGTAGCCGATGCATTGATCCGCAAGGCAATAGGAGGCACTAGTGGCAAGTTGACAAAAAAGCAAGACCTAGTCAAGGATCTACACCAACTAGCCAGCTTAGGAGTTTATCTTCTTGAATCTCCAGATGAAGGGGTTATTGTGCAAAATGCAGCAGAATCTTCCTTAGTAGCTGAGGTGAAAGAGAAATAGGATGCGGATCCTATTTTATTTCAACTAAAAGAAAATGTACAACAGGGTCTGACAAGGGCATTTGATCTTACGCAAGGGGGAGTACTTCAATGCCAAGGTAGATTATGTGTACCGGATGTAGATGAGCTGAGGAGACGAATTATGACAGAGGCGCATCATTCACGATATTCTATTCATCTGGGAGCTACCAAAATGTACCATGATTTGAAAGCAATGTATTGGTGGGGAAACATGAAGAAGAACATTGCAGAATTTGTAGCTCAATGCCCGAATTGTCAACAAGTAAAGGTAGAGCATCAGAAACCTAGAGGTTACATGCATTGTATCAGTCTTCCTGTCTAGAAATGGGACATGATTAACATGGATTTCATCACAGGTTTTCCTCGTACACTGCGGAAATTTGATTCCATATGGGTAATAGTTGACAGGCTTACCAAGTCAGTGCATTTTCTACCAGTCAGGACCACCTATACAGTTGAAGATTACGCAAGGTTGTATGTTAAAGAGATAGTGAGATTACATGGGATTCCAATCTCCACTATATCATACAGGGGAGCACAATTTACTGCACATTTTTGGAGATCTTTTCAGAGGAGCTTGGGTACACAAGTGAATTTGAGTACGACTTTTCATCCTCAAACAGATGGACAAGCAGAAGTACTAAAACACTTAAAGATATGCTACGAGCTTGGACATTGGACCTTAAAGGTAGTTGGAATGATCATCTACCTCTTATTGAACTTGCTTAAAATAATAGTTATCATTCAAGTATCAAAATGGCATCTTATGAAGCTTTATATGGAAGAAAGTGTAGATCGCCAAATGGATGGTTTGAAGCGGGTGAAACTGCTTTACTTGGGCCAGATATTGTTCATCAAGCTATGGAAAAAGTGAAAGTGATCCAACAACGGCTACAAACGGCCCAAAGTCGGCACAAGTCCTATGCTGATGTTAGGAGAAGAGGGTTTGAATTTTCCATAAGTGATTGGGTATTCTTGAAGGTGTCACCAATGAAAGGGGTGATGAGATTTGGAAGGAAAGGGAAGTTGATTCCATGTTATATAGGACTATACGAAATTGTCCGAAGATTTGGGCAAGTTGCGTATGAATTAGCATTACCCCATGAACTCTCCATAGTTTATTCTGTATTTCATGTTTCGATGCTTCGAAAGTGTATAGGAGATCCATATCGTATTGCTCCCATGGAATATGTACAAGTTACGGAGGATCTCACCTATGAAGAGATACCTATTGCTATTCAGAATCGACAAGTGAAGAGGTTAAGAAATAAAGAAGTGGATTCCGTAAAAGTACTTTGGAGAAATCAACAAGTAGAAGAAATCACATGGGAAGCTGAAGAAATGATGAAGTCAAAGTACCCATATTTGTTTCACACGGAAGAAAAAGTTCAGAGCGAGGAAGGAAAGCAATAGCAAGTAAGTATCTATAAGCTTTATGGGTATATGTATATATGCTAACATAAAGGTGCATTTGTTGTAAATGGGAAGATGTTATTAACATTCGAGGACGAATGTTTCTAAGGGGGGAAGGATGTAACACCCCGTACCTTTCCGACACTCCTTGCTTGGTGATCTAGGGCGTATTTATATGCCTTATTGCCAACTTTGAACCATGTTTACCTTAGTTTTGAGAGCAATAAGTGTGTATTTTGCATTGGTTTTGATGGACTATTGATATTGTGCTAATGTTCTCAAAGAAAAGTCGAAGAAAGGAAGAAAATCGAAATTTTAGTGTCAGGCGTGCCCAGGGGTGTGTCGGGCCGCTTTTGACAGAAATTTTCATGGCACAGGCAGCATAGGGGCGCGCCAGGCAGTGTGTCAGGCCGTTTTTTTGCCAAATTTCTTCTCCGACCATTAGTCTCTAAATAGGGCTCTTGGGTTATGGTATCATAAATCCATCTTGGTGGGACTACTCTTGGACGATTTTGGCATCCAAATAAGGGTTAATTCTTATTCCTTTTTTTTATTATTATTTTTATCAATTTATGATAAATTAAGCCATGAGTGGCTAAAATCGCATATTCTTGGGGTCGAGGCTATGAACATGAATTTCGTGAGTTGAATATTGTCTTTACATTTATGGAATTCTTTAAGCATGAGATAGTTGGTGGAACATGCATTAAATTTGTTGGGCTAAATTAATCTTGAGCAATTGGGCTGAATTGAGGCCCAAAGATCAAACAAAAGACATGGCCCAAATGGGGCAAATGACCCATTCTTGTGTTGACCAAGTAAACACAACATTTATGATTAAGGAAGTGGCTAAGGATGACAATGAGGGCATATATAATGGCACAAAAATCAGATTTTTATTCCACAAAGCACACATGCCATTTCTAGATTTTTCTACATTTTTCTCTCTATTCTCAAACCCTAAGGCAACCTTCTCATGGGACAAGATCATCTCTTTGCAAGTATTGGTAAGTGTTTATTCTTGTGATTTAATATATTATATGCATGAGAGATTGTGTTGATCATGATGGTGAAGTCTAAAAGTGTGGAGTAGTGCGCTTTTGTTTTTTTTTGCTAAAAGATGTGTCACCTATGTGACTTGAACTTGAAAGGAGACTTGAGGTTTTGATGGAAGTGAATGGTGTGAATGAAATATCAAAGTGTATGGTGTGGTTATGTCCTTAACTTGCTTTTTTCTATGTGTATAACTTGTGGGATTGTTGTTATGAAACGTATTGAGGTGACTTGATGCAGTAATTGTGACATAGTGTTAATGAGGAAGCGTAAAGGATAAACTTGGCGTGAAATGCTATTGGTTTATGATGTCTTGGTCAATGTGTAGAATGTTGTGGTATTGTTGGTATGACAATGTCGTGAATGGTATTGTAAAGGGTGAAATGACGTTATAGGGCAATCATGTAACTCATTGTCGTCTTATGCACTTGTAAGGTAGTTAGTTGTTAACGTGAGCTTCGTTATGTACTTGTGTTGTAGAGTAAAACGTAAGGAAGGAGATGGATTATTGTATTCACATATAGGACTGTGTATTCATATTGGGAAGATAAGGTATGTAAGGTTAACTCTTTCCGTATCCTTCTGCAACACATATTGTTCACATTGCAATTGTACTTGTTCCATTCCAAAATGTCCAAAGGTATCTCATTTCAGGTTGCCATATAGTATTACTCACAGGACCAATTGTGATTCACATGTCTTATGTTCATTGACTAATGTTCCAAAGTTCTGATAATGTACAATCACCAATGTATCACTCTTCTAATGAACGAATGAAGTAATGTATAATTGTTTGTATATTCTTGAGTGACATCCCAGGGGCGATAGAAAAGCCTAGCATGGGTTATCACAGTAAGATCCCAGGGGCGACAGAAAAGCCTAGCATGGGTTTTCACACTAACATCCCAGGGGCGGCAGAAAAGCCTAGCATGGGTTAATCACATCCCAGGGGTTAAAATACCTAGCATGGGTTATCCTCTTTTACCACCGATCAGTTGGTCATTTGTTTATCATATGCTTTATAATTTCTTAACGCAAAGAAGGATAAAGTTAAGTAATGAACGAGAATGATGAATGAACATAATGGCAAAGAAAGTAATGAATATAATGTACATGGTTTCTCACATACAGAACGATGGTTTATCCATATTGACTATTCTCTTATATGTGTTTCCATTGATGTTCTTATGTATCATGCAGTTTCATATATCCTTACATACTCAATACATTCTTCATACTGACGTCCCTTGGGGTACTTACCTTAATTGCTGCAGGCACAGGTGCTAGTAGACATCCACAGTAGGTTGCGGGTTATTTGCAGATCTTTGGTGAGCTCCAGTTAGTTCAGGGCTTTCTGAGTCACATGTGTACATTTGTTATGGTATTGTAAATGTTGTATAAAGCTGGGACTTGTCCCGACTTTAGGTTGGTTATGTATATGCATCTTTGGGAGGCTTTGTAGACATACGTGGTGAGATTAATGAAAGAATGTATGTCCTTTTTGACTTGGTGGACCTAACGGCCAAGTTTCATATATTTATATATCACATGTTTCCATGACTTCTGCCATTAGCATCTTGTATCTATACGTGATGGTGATGCTGCTTGAATGACATGCATATGAATGGACGTGAATGAAGATTGGTTCTCTCGAGACTTATCGGCTTCGGGTGCCAGTCCGCCCCATTGGAATTTGAGGCGTGACAAATAGGCTGAAACAACACAACATGAAAGAAGGAATGCAATCAATTCCAAGAACGCCTCTTAGCTTCCCAAAGATTTGATGTGTACGTCTACACATTAATCCTTGGGACTCTACTCGACATTTTCTCTTGTACTTGTGAGACTGATGACCTATGCTCTGATACCAAATATTATGACCTAAATAATTGGATCGTGCGGGCAGTTACTCTAATCCACCTTTATAAGAGAACACATACCACCCATTCAAAACACATACAGAAGTTAGAAAACAATTTTATTAAAGATTTGAAAATCTAATAAATAATATAGCCTTTTTCAAGAATACCATAAATGAAAATACTTTTCTTGAGGACCTCAACTGGACATGTACAAGAGCATCTAATATAGTAAACAATAAAATAAGAGACACAGATTCCATCATAGGAATATAATAAGTAGAAGATGCAGGAGATCACTATCTATATCATGACCCAAAATAGACTCCGTGATGGAACTTATTACACCTTCCAGTACAGGTAAGCCTAGCCCAATCCAAACTCAAAAATCAAGTAAATCAGAAGCGAAAGAAGAAAAAGAAGAATACCAAATGATATAGAAAGAAGTACAATCACCATGATACATCCCATGTCAAGTTTTCACTAGTACAAACCTCTAATATAGAATAATACCAAATAGTCTAAAATATATTAAATGCAGATAAAGCACAAGATAAAAAAGGAGAGATTCGAGTATGCTCTGAGATCCGACAGTCACTACCTCGATCTCAGTAATTCCAACACTAAAGGAAAATTATCTACTCTCTGCTACTCGAATCAATACCTGCCCGGGGTGCAGAAAAATGAAAAAAGAAAGAAAAAGCAAGGGTAAGTAAGAAACACATGTACTCAGCAATCATCAATGATAATCGACCCTAATACAAAGTGATAACGAGAACCATAACCTCAACTGCCTAATTGACCCCAATAATCTGCTACTGATAAGTATACCACCTCATCCTAATATGGTAACCCAACACAAACAGTTATAGGAATGTTAATAACTAGGGCAGGCAAATTAGTACACTAGTCTTTTTATGATCAACAAGTAAGCAAAGTCATTTAAAAGGGAGACTCACTAACATAGTATATGATGCTCAATCATCATGTTCAACGAATAATCTTAGATAAAATAGTGAGTGTATAATTATGTATTTATTGTGTGACCAATAGGTGCGACACAACAGTCTCACTGATCAAGCCATAACCATACCTTATGTCTCATAATATCTCAATCTCCAAATCACCCAAGAGATTGTATAATATGATGTAACATAGTAAAATAAATGCAGAATACACAACATCACAAAAAAGGTTCAATCGCGGTAATACAATACAAAATAAGAGAATCAAGCGTAATATCAATCATACAAAGAATGCAATGTAATGCAATACACGTGATGCAATGCAATGGGGTGATGATGATGGGATGATAATGATATAAGCCGTTGCATAACATCATATACACCTTCCGAGCTAAAGCTTCTAGGATAAGACCCATGGAGGGGTGTGACCCATATACCAAATATACCTTCCGAACAAAAGCTTCCAGGACAGGACACCATAAGGGGAACGACCCATATACTAACACAATTTCATATCTCAATCAACCTTTCCAGTATAAACCTTGTTCAAGGGTTTTATAAAGTGCTTCATCAACCTTGCTGGCAGAAACCTCGACCAAAGGTTTTATAAAATGTTTCATTTTCTTTAAAATTAGTGTTTCTCTGTGGTACAGATCTCATGAACATGTGTGGATAAAATGAGGATATAATGCTCACAATCAAATCAGTATGAAGATAATAATCAATTCAATAATGGTATAAATGAGCTCAAAATCAACTAAATATATTAATAATTCATGATATAAGCAATCACATGACACCACTAGAATAAAGAGTCATATAAGACATCAATATATCAATCCAAGCCCCTATTTTGGGCATCAAGATAATGATAAAGGCAAATAATGCTCAAGTAAGGCCTATAATATCAACTCAAGCCCACTACAGGGGTATCTCAACAACAATAAAGGCAATTAATGCACAAATAAGGCCTATAATGTCAATTCAAGCCCCACACGTGCATCACAATAATAATAAGGCAAATAATTTACAGAAAAGATCAATAATAGCCTCCACACAGGTATCACAGTATAATAATCTCTCAAGTCAATAATAATATTCACAAAAGCCCTCGCACAGGCAACACAAAATAGTAAACAATCCAAATAACACAAATACAACAAACTTAACCAAAACCTATCTTGTTTCATACAATAAGTCCCATCTTTCCCATGGATTACACCATTAGACTCAATTACTAAAATGAGAACTACAATAGTAAGCAATATACCCCAAGGCTCATCTTTATTTGCTTACCTATGACTAAACCACGATTCCTTTCTTAACTGCTTAAGTATACTATCTTCGATTATATACTAAGAGATTATTAACTCCAGTAATTTCATCAACTACTAAAACCTATTTATACTCTAAGTGTTTACTAAATCCCAATCATTCCATCAAATAACATAATAGCATAATTATCCCCTAATGGTTGCTAAACCTCAATCATCACATCAAAATCCACTAAACATAATTTAAGCTCTTAAATAGATACCCACTATCAATTTACTCAATACTAATGAGCTACCTATCTATAAACTACTCTAAGTGCATTTGCAAGTAGCAATAATAACAAAGATAAACAATTATATTACGAAAACCCATCAATAGACTCTAGTACCCACAGTTATGCTCATTATTTCATCTAAGTGGGATACCAAACCCTTAGTAATTCATGAAATACAAGTAATAAGTACATAACACTTAAACACCTCAGAAAAGAGTCAAGGTACATGTCAACTTGTCTTAAAAAAGATCCGCAAAGTCAAAATACAATCCAAAGCATCAAGGGGAAGCTCTACTCCCTCAAATCACCAGAAAATGCATTCGATCTAATCAAATATGACATCTATATGTAAATACAAGATTAACTATACCCATATTGACATACTTTTGTTCGGGATCTAAAATCACTTCAAAAATTGACTTTGAAAATAAAAAGGTAAAATTAAAATTTTATTAAAGAATCACTTTACCCATAGTTTAAGAGTTCTAAATCTGAAATCTCATTGAAATCGAGTAGAAATAAGGTTTGAAATCATCAAAATACTCATTTTTCACTTTACCGGGTAAATTCTAAAATTCCATTATCAAACGTGGTTTAAAATGATAAATTTTGAATTTTTTTTGTCAAAATCAGTTTACCCACGATACAAGGACCTCAAATCCCCAAAATCAATAAAATCTCATTCCAAACCGACCTTCAAATCAAGAAATTTTGATTTCATAACTTTAAATTTCAAAACTCAACTTTATGGATCAAAATCATGAAAAATGAAATGGGTATTCCTGGAAAATGAGTAAAATGAAGTTAGAAACACATACCCAATTATTCTAGGAGAAAAATCCATAAAAAATCATCTCAGTCGAAGCTTCCTAGCTCCCAAAATATTCAAAATAAGAAATCCCAAAAATTGTCCTTTAAACACATACCCAATGATTCTAGTATGACTCTCTTTTATTTATGTTAGTTGTTTTCTTTTATTTTTGTTACTTGTTTTGGCTATCTTGTCGGTTAACTTAGTGGGTCATTTCTTTCATTTAAGTTACTAATTTTGGCTAAGTTGTTGGTTTATTTAATGTGTTTACTTAACTGTGGAATGTATTTTATTGAAGTGTCATCTACTGGTTTTGGCTATGATTTCCTCAAGACTTGATTGAAATATGGTGCTATTGATAAAAAAGGGACTGTTTGGTCAAGTATTCTCATGTTTAAGTGTTTTAGTAAAATTTTACAAGGCATCAGTTTTTTCTTTTCAAGAGTATTCCCTTCACTGATAATTTCTTCATTGAGTCTGTGCACCATCTTAAACTGTAACATACACTTTTGTGGGAATGTTTAGCCATATTTAATTAGTTGCTCAGTCAAAGTTAAAAGACATTAGTTACCGTGTAACGCCTCACTTAGATTTTGGGGCGTGACAAAGATCATATTCAAAAGAAAATGTCCAACTAGTTTGTCCTTTTGCCAAGGTTTATATGTAATGTATTTGTGGCATGGCATGGATGTGAAGCTTCTTATTGTTAGTTGAATGTAATTTGGCCTTTTCTTATTATGGAAAGCTACATATGGCAAGTATTGTGTTCTTTGTTGCTCGAACTGTCCAAAAATATTACAGTACTTGTGTCAGATCCTTCAAAAATGCACTACTTGCGGAGGATCTTACACTTACACACTGTGATATTTTAGAAGAGTCCGAGCAAGATAGCCCTTATTCTTATTTGGATTGTATAAAGCTTCTGCTTACTATTTTCATGCCACAAGTATTTTAATTAGTATATGGACATGTTAGTTTTACTCACTTTCCTTAGCTATTTCATGTTTGCAGCCAAACAACTCACATTTCCTAAAATTTCATCATTTGTCAATTGATTATTGAAGAACTTTTATTTCTCGGAGACCTACAAGTAACTTTTGTTCACTGATCCAATGAATTCGTGATCTGGTTAGTTGAACCCTCTGTTGTTCTGTCTTGAAATCTGTGCATTCTCAATAAGTATTAATCTAAGTTTGTTTAGAGTGTTGCTTCTGTGGGTCTTAATTTTGTTGGTATCTGTGGTGAAATAATTTTGTTGGTAGCTGGGGTGAAATTATTTACTCTACACCCTATTAATGAATCTGGTAGTGTGTCTTATCTTTGTTTCTTTTTGTTTTGTGATAATTGATTTGTGTGACTAAATTTTTATGGTATCTATGGTGGAATGGTTTACTATACACCATATCTCCCAGCCATTGATGTTGGCTTTTTCGATGTATGGGCTATTAAGTTAGGTAGTGTGGGTTAAACCTAGATCTTTTTTTTTTTTTTTAATAATAGTTTGTCTAACTATCTCGCCTTTCTCGAATGTCCATAAGTCATTGACAACATAAATTTGTGAAGCATGATAAACTTGTTGAAGTTATAGTAAGAAACTTAGGGCTATTTTAATATAAGTAGTTATTATTACCTTGAGAGTGTTCCTTTAAATTATTTTAGTTAAGCAACTTTGAAGTTATTATGACTAAGAGTTTGTAGTGTTGGCTACTGGAATGCTGGGCACCCCTTTAGAAATGTACATGTCTATTTTAAGAAAGTGTAGCATACTAGTCATGTCTTGATAATAAAATTAGATCAACATGCATTAGTTTCATACTAAGAAAATGACCTCCATTGTTTGTTCAAAAAACATAAGTTTGAAAATGTCTTTTCTTGAAGTGCCAAACATTTGTTGAACTGTTGGTTTGCTAGTGTGTCTTTTGTGAAAATTTAAGTTACTGATTTTCTAGTTCTTAATCTGTCTTCTCTTTGTATTAAGAATGTGTAACACTTTGAAATAGTTGCTAAAAATGATATTGTGCTTGCTGAAGATTGTTGCCTTTTATGTTTCATAGTTTATCATAAGTCATAAATATTTTGATCTCTTGAGTCACATAGCTTACGATGAATAATTTGGATAGAAGTTGGATGAGTTTAAGAAGAAGCTCCCCTGAGTTCATAAATCGAGTAAATGAGTTTCTTGAAAAGGGTTTTGAGCTAGCTGCTAAGGGAAATGAAATATTGTGCCCTTGTGATGATTATAAGAACAGTTATTGGCATTACAGAAATATGGTGGAGGATCACTTATTTGCAAAAAGATTTGTTGAAGGCTATAATAGGTGGATTTCTCATGGGGAAAGAGTATTCTCCAGTACACCACACCCAAGAAGTAATGATGAGGATTGTAATAGTCATGATGATATTGATGGACTGCTTCATGATACATTTAGAAATATAAAGGATGATGCAGGGAATGAAGAAAGAGTAACAAAAGGACTATCTAAAGATGCAAAGAAGTTTTTTAGGTTAGTCGAACAAGGGAAAAAAAGTTATATCCAGGGTGTGAGAAGTTCAGCAAGTTGAGCTTCGTCATTCAGTTATGCTTGCTTAAAAGACTGTATGGGTTGAGTAATGCGGCATTTTCAGATCTATTAGACATGTTAAAAGAAAAATTTCCCTTTGCTCAACTACCTGAGTCTTTCAATAAGGCTAAAAAGATGATTAAAGATCCGGGTCTCGGTTATGATAAAATACATGCATGTCCTAACGATTGGATGTTATTTTGGAAAGAAAAGTAGAGAAAAATAATTACACTGTGCGTGGGTCTTCTAGATGGATGAATGTTGGTGATAGTTCAACCAGTGAAACCTCTAAAATACGGACAAAGGTTTTGAGATACTGTCCTTTGAAGCCTAGACTTCAGAGAATTTTTATATGTGTTGAAAGTGCAGTTGCAATGAGATGGCATGCTATTGAACGACCTAATGATGGGAATTTAAGACACTCTGCTGATGGAGAAGCTTGGAATTATTTTGATTCTTTTCATCCAAACTTCTCGAATGATCCTCGAAACATCAGATTGGGTCTTTCAAGTGATAGGTTCAATCCATTTCGAACCAAGAGCATTTCCCATAGCATATGACCAGTTATGTTGATGAATTATAATCTGTCACCATGGATTTGCATGAAGCTGGAGTACATAATACTGTCAATAATCATTCCAGGTCCATACTCTGTAGGAAAAGATATTGATGTGTACCTATAACCATTATTTGATGAATTGAATAAGCTGTGGGAATTTGGGGTAGAAACTTATGATGCTCATTCAAAGCAAACATTTCAAATACGTGTAGCCTTATTATGGACAATTAGTGATTTTCCAGCATTAGCAATGTTGTTCGAATAGAGCACTAAGGGGAGATTGGCATGCCCAACTGGTAACTATAACACATGCTCTCAGTACCTCAAACATAGTCGTAAGATGTGTTACTTGGGTAATCGAGCATTTTTTCCTCCTAATCATTCATTTAGAAGAAACAAGAAATCATTTAATGGTGCAGAGGATCATAAATCTTCACCTACACCATTGTCGGGCGCAGAGGTACTTAACAAGTTACAATATTTCAACAATGTCTTTTGAAAAGGAGAAAATAAAAGGCATCGGACTATGGAGGGTCCATGGAAGAAAAAATCCATCTTCTTTCAATTATCATATTGGCCTACAAATTTGTTGAGGCACAATCTAGATGTGATGCATATTGAGAAGAACTTTTTTGACAGTTTGATTGCTACTTTACTGGATATTATAGAAAAGTCAAAGGATCACATTAATTCTCGTTGTGACTTGCAAGAAATAGGGATAAGGAAGGAGCTTCATCCAGTAAAATATAATACAAGGGGAAAAAGCTTTTTTAGCTAAATCTTGTTTTTCCATGAAACCAGAAGAAAAAAAAATATTCTGCAGTGTGTGTAATAATTTCAAGTTACCCAATGGGTGTGCCTCAAATATATCAAAGCGTGAAGATGTGGAACAGATGGAAATATCAGGCTATAAGAGCCATGTTGCTCATATTATAATGCATTACTTGCTCCCAATTACAGTTCGAAAAGCATTGCCCAAGAATGTTGCAGTAGTCTTTATTAGGTTGGGGAACCTTTTTAAAGCCATTTGTAGTAAGGTTATAAAGCGGGCAGATCTAGAGGGATTGCAGGATAAAATCAAAGAAGTTGAATATGAGCTTGAAAAGATTTTTCCTCTAATTCTTTTTGATATAATGGAGCATTTGCCTATTCATTTGGTAGATGAAATTAAGTTGGGGGGTCCAAATCATCTTCAATACATGTATCCAATGGAGAGAGAACTGTGTGAGTTGAAGGACTTTATTCGTAATCGATTTAATCCGAAAGCTTCAATTATAGATGGGTTTGTTGCCCAAGAGTGCTTGAACTTTTGTTCGAGATACCTACATGATAGAGTGAAGACAAGATTCAGTAGGTACCAAATTGAGAACGATGAGGATGTTGAACAAGAGCAAGATGATGTACCAACTATATTTCCTAAGATAGGTCATCAAATTAGAAGAGAGAAGAAAATAAAAGGAAAGACTATGAAGATTGATGAACAGTTATCAAGTGAAGCACATCAATATGTTCTGTTCAATTCTGGAGATGAACAAGTAGAGGATTTTATCAAGTATGTCTTTATACTTTAAACTTTATTTATTTTGTTATTATACTATAAATTTCAATTATAAAAGTTTAATGGTTGAATTTTAATTATTCATAATTGTAAGGAACATAAAGCTTTAATTGAGGGTTCTGTTAGATCAAACGCATGGACAAGAGCAAGGATTCATAGTCTAGATTTTGTCAACTGGTTGAAAGAGAAAGTGAAAACTACTGAAGTTCTTAATCAGTTAAGATGGCTAGCTAAAGGGCCTAATAAGGTGGCAACTAGAAGCTATACAACATACTTCATTCATGGATACCTATTTCATATGCTAAAATGATATTCCACATGAAAGTCTCAAAATAGTGGAGTGTCTTTGGCTGTGACAACTAATAGTTTTCCTAGTGCTCGGGATTAGAATCCCATTGATGGAGAGGTTATCTATTATGGTGCTATTGAAGATATAATTGAACTTGATTATTATGGTTTTTTTGGTGTTGTACTATTTAGATGTGCTTGTTTTCATAATGAAAAAGATGAGTATGGGTTGACCCGTGTGTACTTCAACAGATCACGTAGTATGGATGACCCTTTTGTTTTTGCATCTCAAGTGCATCAAGTTTTCTATATGGAGGATACAACAGAGACAGATGTTTACTATGCAAGGAATAAAGTTCCTATCGATTTGTATGACTTGGAGGAAGAAAATTGCCCTGATATAGGAGAAACATTTTGGAGGGAGCCTACTGAAGACATTGGTCCCTAAAACAGATTACCCGATGATGACATTAGATGGTCAATAGAAGATATCCCTGTAGATGTTGTTGATATACCACCTGATGTGCAACATTCAGAAGTTGCATCTATGGAAACATCCGAAGAGGAGGATGATTATGATACTTATTGGGATTGGATAGAGGCGGATGATTAAATAACAAAATTCAGAAATTGTGTAGCTCAAATATTTCTGTAAAAGCTAGCTTCCTAGTAAACTTGTTTTCCTAGAATGTTTTGTCTTTTGTAATTGACATTTTTGTTAATTTGGTTACCTATTTGACTCTAGATTAGGATCTTGTACTGGTGCTACCTTGTAACACCCCGTACATTTCCAAAACTTATACGACCAACCTAGCATGGATAAAAGTATTTAAACTTGAGATAATGAGGACATACTTAAGTGTAAAGTTAAAGTTAAGTGGTGGATTAAGGTATAAGGATTAAGACGTTGGAAAAAGGGGAGAACATAAACAAGGTGCTTTCGTGACTTAATTAAGATAGTAGGTGTATCACCTACTTAAACTATTGGGCTGCATTTGGATATAAGTTAATGGAATCAATTGAGGCCCAATGTAAGTACATAAAAATGGAAAGATGACCAGACCAAGACCTACTATTAATTCAGGCCCAACAAGACATGATCCAAGTAGAAATAAAGTAAGTAAATGGATTGTTTTGGACAACTTATATAGCCAAGTAGGTGCATCACCTACTTGGACTATTTTTGACCAAAAATTGGATAAGAATGAGATAAAGTAGGTGGATAATAGGGATTATAAAGATCTGAAATTCAGCTCATTTATCCATTCACTTCACTTGCAAATTCCAACTTTAAACAAAACACTCCCAACCCCCAAAAAATCGGCCGCCCCAAATTTCCCTAGGGTTCTTGAGTGAATCCTCCACTTTGCAAGCCTTGATTAGTGTTTAACCTTGTATATTAATTTAATATATGTATAAAAAAGTGTGGAAATCAGGTTGGTTATGTTTAAAATGTATAGGGCAGTCCCTTAATTAGTTGGCAGTCCACTTGTGTTAGTTTTCATTAATTTGTCTTCCTTGTGGTTTGAACTTGTATAGGGGCTTAAGGTGTTGAATAAATTGAGTTAGGAGGATAATATTTCAGTATACTAAAGTGTGTTTATGCCCCTAAATCGTTCCTTTTATGTATGGCTTGATGAGAATGTTTATACGTGTTTGTAAATGGAACGTTTGGTGTAGTGAAAAGAGAATACTCTCTTGGTATGTTAAACTGAATTTTGGAACTATTGTGGACTGTTTTTGGTATATTGTTGAGGAAGTTATTTATGTGACTTGATGTATTAAATATGTGAAGTTGTATTAGGCGGAAAGGTAAAGTAGAAACTTGGTGTAAAATTCTATCAGTTTGCTATGTCTACGTTGATGTGTGGACTGTTTTGGTGATGTGTGGACTGATTTGATGGTGTTGTTTTGAAAAAGCAGTAAGTTATAGTGTAATGTGGTGGAATAATGTTATTTGGTAGTATAATGAAGGGGGGGAGTGATGCACCATGTGTTTTGGAGGTTGGACGGTTTTTACTTTCCGTTAAGCACCTACTTACCGTCTTGTGAACTTGTAATATAGCTCGCCGCTAATGTTCGCTCCATTATGTACTTGTGTTGTAGAGTAACACATAAGGAAGGATCTTAATCATTGTAGTTACCTGTTGGTAATATAAGGTAGGTAAGGTTATTCTTTTCCACATTCTTCTACAGCATCTATTGTTCATATTATCATAACACTTGTCCTATCCCCAAAGGGTTGTACAGTGTCTCCTTCCTCTAAATGGTTTAGAATATCTCATTTCAGAGTTAGTATCACTTGTTATTCACTTATCTCTCATTCATTGAACATGGTTCTAACGTTCCAATAATGTTACGTTCTAAAGTTCTAAAGTTCCAATAAATCATAGTTATCAATGTATCACTCTTATAGCTAAAGAATGAAATAATGTGAGTAATTGTGTAATGGTTAATGTTGAGAATGGGTGGTATCTCATGGGATGAAAGGAACATCCACATGAATGTCGATCCCGATTATTATAGCATGGGTGGTATCTTATGGAGTGAAAGAAACACTCACATGAATGTCGATCCCATTATTACGGGTGGTATCCTATGGGATGAAAGGAACATCTGCATGGATGACGATCCCAATTATTATGTTATTTCCCACTGATCAGTTAGGCCCGGGCATGATATGATTGATGATTGATGATGTATAGTAAAGTAAAGTAAAGTAAAGTACAATAAAGTAAAGAAAACAATGTACATGATTCCACACATGTACCATATGATAGTTTATTTATATTGTTTGTTCACTTGTAATTAATCCCATTAAAGTTTTTATATCTCATACAGTTACTTATAGCCTTACATATAATGGCGTCCCTTGGGGGACTTACCTTACTTGCTGCAGGCACAGGTACTAGTAGACCTCCTCAGTAGGCTGCGGGTCATTTACATAACATTGGTGAGCTCCAGTTTGGTTCGGGGCTTTCCGAGTCATATGTATATGTGGTTTTGGTACTGCATAAGCATTGTATATGAAGTGGGAAATTGTTCCGACTATATTTTTGGTTTTGTATGTGTTAGAGGCTTTGTAGACGTTGTATAGTTAAAGGAAGGAACGTTGTACTTTTTTGACCATATGGCTCTAACAGCCATGTCTCATGTTTATATAAATGTTCTTATTGGATTTCTATTATTTACATGTTGTGACCATAAGTGATTGAATGCTAGCCCATTGACGACAAGTATGTGAACATATAGAATGGTTCTCTCGGGGTTTAACGGCTTCCGGTGCCATGTATGCCCCAATGGGATTTTAGGCGTGACATACCTGTTCGGTAGATGTTTGACTGTAAACTCAACTGGATGGTCCTTATTAATAATATCTATTTACTTCCAAAAAAATATTAACTTAATGTAATATGTTTTTAGTTTGTTTTGAGTGATTGATAAAGGTCCTTTGGCAGAAATACTTTGGTCATGTTTCTGTCACGACCCAAATCCCATTCTGGCCGGACTAGCACCCGGAGCCGATAAGGCCCGAGAGAACCAATCTTTGCTCATGTACTCTCATATGTATGTTCGCGTATGAATATCATCTTATCTCATGTAATTAAATATCAATAGCGGAAGGCATGGCAACATGTGCAATATATGAAACTTGGCCGTTAGGGCCATTTCGTCAAAATGAACGTACATCTTTTACTTTCATGATACCCCACATATGTCTACAAATCCTCTAATAGATACATGACCATGTATATACAATATGTACAAAATGCCAAAACCTAATGAACACATGTTACTTGGGAAGCCCCGAAGAAACAGGAGCTCACCAACAATCTACGAATATCTCATCACTTACTGCGGAGATCTACTAACACCTGGGCCTGCAGCATGTAAGGTAAGTTCCCCGATAGGGGTCAGTACAAAGAAAGTACTGAGTATGTAAGGCCATATGAAACTATAGTCAGACATAAATACTTCCAAAAAATTAAGCGTAAGAGAATAATCAATGTGAATAGACCTCCAACCTGGATGTGGAACCATGTTCAATACTTCTATTATTTCATTACTTGGTCATTCATTCGCATCAATTCAGTCGCATCATCATTCTTATCATAATCTCCATATTTATATATTCATGCAAGGGATATAGTCTCATCTCTTTTACAACTATCTTTATTATTATTCACTCAACTAGTTAGTGATTCATAATACCTTATGGATCATCTCCTTATAAGTAAGTATATAATACCGGGCCTCCACCTTTGGTAGGATATAATGTATATGTATATAGTACCGGGCCTCCATCTTGGTGGGATACATAGTACCGGGCCTCCACCTTTGATGGGATATAATAAATGAGTATATAGTACTGGGCCTCCACCTTTGATGGGCTCTAATATATGTATATATGTATAATACCGGACCTCCACCTTTGGTGGGCTATAATAAATAACATAGCATAATATTGGGATTATTCCATCTTGAACTTATACCTTTTAGATTGTGATCCATACTCAATGAAACATATAGTAACCATGCATACATTACTACTAGGCATACTTCTTTCCCTTTCATTATTAGGAGAGTGATACATTGATGATTGAAACATTATTGGGAACACATAAATACATTACTTCATTCTTCACTTTTCATGAGATTGATTCAATGATAGTCGTAACATTATTAGAACTTGGAACATACATTAGCGAAATTTGGAGTCATAATATTGTTGGAACGTTGAAATTGTGTCCACCCTCTATTATCTTCCTTCACTCTTGCAACCAACAAACATATATAACTAAATTTATTTCTTTTGAGAGATTGGTACCTTTGATCTTGAGAGATTGATACATTGAGGATCGTGATACTCTTGAAAACACAAACACTTTACTTCACCCCTTAACTTCATGAGATCGACTCGTTTACTTATGAGGAATAATTATACTAGCTTGCACATCACCTCTCTTATTACTCTTATGAGATTGATACTTCAACTTGTGAGAGATTAACACATCCACTTATGAGAGATTGATACTTTAAGTATCATGCTAATATTGGAAACACACATCTATACCTTACTTCACTTCCTTACTCTCAAGAAAGTGATACGCTCACTTGTGAGGAATAGATATATTAGTTCGCACTTTATATCCTTCACTACTCTTATGAGATTGGTACAAACATATTCATAATAATATTGTACTTTGGAACATGACGTGATTGGAGAATGCTTTTCAAGAATAACTAGCCTCTCTTTACAACTTACCCTCCTTGATATAATTATTCTAGAATCACAACGCTATGACTCCGTTGGAACATACTATTATGAGTACTTTGGACCCGTGTCCATAGTTAGGTAACTCATGAACAACAATGACTAATGAATGAGGGATACGAGACTTAGGAATGAATAGGTTCTCCTTACGTCGTCACTTTCCTTGTAACAGTTTCTTTTAGGAGTTACAACAACATTATGAGAGCTTTAGGAATTTCAGTCCATGGATAAGAGACATATGAATGCCAATTGGTCAATGAAAAAGAAACGTGTGGATAACAACATATATCAAATCTGAATGAGCTACCTTAGCATATTTCGGGATAGGACAAGTGTAATGTCATTATGAACATTATGTGCTGAAGAAGGATACGGACAGAGTAACCTTACATACCTTATCTTCCCAATGTACGTACACAATAAAATATGTGGGCGCAACAATTCCGCTCCTTCCTTACGTTTCACTCTACATCACAAATACATAACGGAACCAACATTAACCACCAACTACCTTACAAATGCATATGACAACAATGAGTTACATGTTTATCTTTAAAATGGCATTTCCTTCTCTACAATACCATTTACGGCATTAACATACCAACAATGTCCCATTCATGCCTTACATTGACCACAAGCTACATTTCAAGTGTATAAGACAACCATAAGTTACATGAGTTCCCTATTCACCCTTTACAATACCATTCATGGCCCTTTTCATACCAACAATACCATAAAATTTTATACATTGACCACAACATCACATACCAATAGCATTTCACCACAAGGTTTCTCCTCTATGCTTTATTATAGGCACCATATCACAATTATTCCATTAAATTGCTTCAATATACCTCACAACAACAAATCGGCCAAAATCCCCTAATTTACACTTATAGAAAAATAACAAGTTTAGGACAATAATAACACTATACGTGTTGATATTTTATCCATACCATGCTTTTTCATCAAAACTACAAGTCATAATTCAAGTCACAAACCCATGGATAACACATCTTTTTCACAAAAACCAAAAGTGTCATGTACAACACTTCCAACCATAACCAACATGATATACATAATATCTCATGCTTATAATATGTTAAAGTACAATAATAATCACTTACCCAAGCTTGGAAGATGATGATCTTGTCCAAAATGCCTTAGGGTTTGAAGAGAAATATCTTGATTTGGCTTCTTGGAAAAGTCTAGAAATGCTTGTGTCTTTGGATGAATTAAAATCTGATTTTTATTTGCCTTTTATAGACCCTTTAAGTCATCCTTGGCCACTTTTCTCAATCATTGACAAGTCAAGGCAAGAATGGGTCATTTGACCCATTTTTGGCCCATGACTTTTGCCTCATTTTTGGGCCTCTTTTGAGCCCAATTCACTTGATCCAACAAAATCAATAATTTATCATGTTTAATTCATTTAATATGCATTACAACAATATTCCCACTCACGGAATTTATATTTGTAGCCTCAATCCCAAAAACAAGCGATTCTAGCCACATATGGCCTATTTTGACCAAAAAGGTAAAATCGTCATTTTGACGCCAAATTTGTTCTCGAGTAATTTTATCATACCAACATATTACTTCACTCATTTCATGTATAGTCTCATGTTTGTATAAGAAACGTGGCAAAAATCGGCTCAATACGTCCCCGGGCACCCTTGGGACTTAAGAAAAATTCCAAATTTGAAAAGTGGCCAAAACCAGCATGGAACGCCCTTGGGCGCGCCAGATTGATGCCTATGGACTAAAAATTTTATCCTAGAGCAGCGTGGAATGACCTCCAGCGCTCTCCAGACTTAACATTTTCGAAAATTTCATTTTTTGACTTTTCTTCGCGGGTTTGGTTAGATACTTCAAGCCCTATTCTTTAACTTACTTCTTAACCTTAATATCCTTTGTTTATAGGTCCTCTTAGCCTCGTTTTGAACCCCACAAATTCTCCACGAAAATCGTAAAACACCTCCTACGCAAGGTTAATCACATGTAGAAGGCCAAATTTCAATTTTTCCATCACTAACATTACCAAATACATACTTATAGCTCTCGACACCTCAATAAACATTATTTAATGTCGTCAAATAGGGTTGGGAAGGTACGGGGCGTTACATTCTTCCCCCCTTAGGAACATTCATCCTCGAATGTTAATAGTATCACTTCAATTACGACAAATGCATCTCTATACTAGCATACATACACATAAACACTCAAGGCTCATGCATACTTACTTAGTGGTGGTCCACTTCCACATTTTGAACCTTTTCTTCCATTTGAAACAAAAATGGGTACGGATATTTCATCATTTTTGTTTTCTAAACTTCTCATGCGATCTCTTCAACTTGTTGATGTCTCCAAAGAACTCTTACAAACTTTGCATCTTTACTTATTAGCCTTTTCACTTGTCGGTCTAGAATAACAATAGGTATTTTAATGGGAACTATTATGAAAGGAAATTCTTATACACATTCAACAATTTCACATGGCATGTTGTATAGGGTCAACTTTCCCTTCTTTCTGAATCCCCTTATACCTTTCATGAATAACGCTTTTAAGAGTATTTCATCAACTATAATCACAAACTTTTTTTTTTTGTTCTTTTGGCCTCCCTTGTGATTCCTTCAAATTTTCCCGCAGTCAAATAGAGTAACATATAGGGTAGAACCTGGATCAATTGATGCATATTCATTAGGTAAAAATATAGATAACCTACCTGTCACTATATCAAGGAGACCCTCCAAAATTTGTTGATCCCGTAGGACGTGTTGTACTACCCGTGGTCCTCTATGGACACTCTCGCTTCACTTGTACTGGCTTTTTACACCAAAAGCAAACATCCATCTCAAACCAGCATTCACCTGAATGAAACTTGTCGCAGCGCTGGCACAATTGACGAGAAGATCCCACTGTCTGCGAACCCCGTATTCCACTACTCTGCCCAACCTGACTACCTCTAGATCCTTGAAATGGAGGTGGAGTACCTGCTGTAGGTTAGGAAAATGATGGTCTAGGTGCTCTAGGGAAAACTCGAGGCCTAACTCCTCCTTGGGACGCCATGAACTGTCCCATGGGTCTTGCCCTCTTTGATGGCCCTTCTTCAAATTCTTGTATCCTTCTCCTTTGCCTTTGATCCTCCATCTTTTGTGCGAAGGCTTGTATTCTAGCTATATCCATATCTTTATTTAACGCAGCAATAGTACAGTCCCTTACCAAATATGGCTCCAATCTGTCTACATACCGATGAACTCTATCTGCCATAGTTGCTACCATGTGAGGAGCATATCTAGCCAATAAATTAAATCGAAGACTGTACTCCCTGACGCTCATATTCCCTTGACGAAGATGTAAAAACTGATCCGCACGCGCCTCGCGGACCTCATATGGGAGGTAATGATCAAGGAATGCCACCTTGAATTCCTCCCAACTCGATGGATTTGCACCGATACCTCTGGATCGTTTCCAATCTTCGTACCATAATATAGCCTTTCCTTTCAGTCTATATGCTGCAAGCTCTACTGTTTCTACACCACACATGCATAACATCTAGAGCCCTTTGGATTTGATCTATAAAGTATTGTGGATCTTCATTAAGATCGAACCCGATAAATGTGGGAGGATCCAATTTCAGGAAATCCTGTGTCCATCGACTAGCTATCCTAGCCGCACCATCATCACTTGTCACTGGACCAACTCGTCCTTGACTCTGGGCAACAACTATCTGAGTCAACATTTGTACCACATTTTTCAAATCCTATAACTCCTGCCTAGTAACATTAGCAGGCGACTCTGGGGATACTTCCCTCCTTTGTGGCCTCCCTGGAGAAGGGGGAGGAGAAGGTGCCCGTGATGAAAACTCAGTTTCAACCCCATATTGACTAGCTGGGTTAGGTGGGGATTTACTTACTCCTTCTCCCGCTTGCATATCTACCTGCTTATCTTTGCCCATACCTTGTCTTGTAATCAGTATTTTACTATATAAAAGAAAACCAATTTCAATGGTCAGATGTAATCCCACCTATGGCAATGGCTCTATTGCACGATCTAGAATGAAGAAATGAAACAACTCCTAAATGTCCCGTAGCCTCCTACTTATAAATGTGGCGCGCAACACATCAATAATCAAGACTCTACTCAGACACGGCTTTGTAGACACCCTTAGAACGACCTGCTCTGATACCACTTTGTCACGACCTAAATCCCATTCGGGCCGGACTGGCACCCGGAGCCGATAATGCCCGAGAGAACCAATCTTTGCTCATGTACTCTCATATGTATGTTCGCGTATGAATATCATCTTATATAATGTAATTAAATATCAATAGCGGAAGGCATGGCAACATCTACAATATATGAAACTTGGTCGTTAGGGCCATTTCATCAAAATAAACGTACATCTTTACTTTCATGATACCCCACATATGTCTACAAAACCTCTAATAGATGCATGACCATGTCTATACAATATTTAAAAAATGCCAAAACCTAATGAACACATGTGACTTGGGAAGCCCCGAAGAAACAGGAGCTCACCAACAATCTACGAATATCTTGTCACTTACTGCGGAGATCTACTAACACTTGGGCCTGCAGCATGTAAGGTAAGTCCCCCGAGAGGGTTCAGTACGAAGAAAGTACTGAGTATGTAAGGCCATATGAAACTATAGTAAGACATAAGTACTTCCAAAAAATTAAGTGTAAGAGAATAATCAATGTGAATAGACCTCCAACCTGGATGTGGAACCATGTTCATTACTTCTATTATTTCATTACTTGGTCATTCATTCGCATCAATTCAGTCGAATCATCATTCTTATCATAATCTCCATATTTATATATTCATGCAAGGGATATAGTCTCATCTCTTTTACAACTATCTTTATTATTATTCACTCAACTAGTTAGTGATTCATAATACCTTATGGATCATCTCCTTATAAGTAAGTATATAATACCGGGCCTCTACCTTTGGTACGATATAATGTATATGTATATAGTACCGGGCCTACATCTTGGTGGGATACATAGTACCGGGCCTCCACCTTTGATGGGATATAATAAATGAGTATATAGTACCGGGCCTCCATCTTGGTGGGATATATAGTACCGGGCCGCCACCTTTGATGGGCTCTAATATATGTATATATGTATAATATCGGACCTCCACCTTTGGTGGGCTATAATAAATAACATAGCATAATATTGAGATTATTCCATCTTGAACTTATACCTTTTAGATTGTGATCCATACTCAATGAAACATATAGTAACCATGCATACATTACTACTAGGCATACTTCTTTCCCTTTCATTATTAGGAGAGTGATACATTGATGATTGAAACATTATTAGGAACACATAAATACATTACTTCATTCTTCACTTTTCATGAGATTGATTCAATGATAGCCATAACATTATTAGAACTTGGAACATACATTAGCAGAATTTGGAGTCATAATATTGTTGGAACTTTGGAATTGTGTCCACCCTCTATTATCTTCCTTCACTCTTGCAACCAACAAACATATATAACTTAATTTATTTCTTTTGAGAGATTGGTACCTTTGCTCTTGAGAGATTGATACATTGAGGATCGTGATACTCTTGAAAACACAAACACTTTACTTCACCCCTTAACTTCATGAGATCGACTCGTTTACTTATGAGGAATAATTATACTAGCTTGCACATCACCTCTCTTATTACTCCTATGAGATTGATACTTCAACTTGTGAGAGATTAACACATCCACTTATGAGAGATTGATACTTTAAGTATCATGCTAATATTGGAAACACACATCTATACCTTACTTCACTTCCTTACTCTCAAGAAAGTGATACGCTCACTTGTGAGGAATAGATATATTAGTTCTCACTTTATCTCCCTCACTACTCTTATGAGATTGGTACAAAGATATTCATAATAATATTGTACTTTGGAACATGACATGATTGGAGAATGCTTTTCAAGAATAACTAGCCTCTCTTTACATCTTACCCTCCTTGAGATAATTATTCTAGAATCACAACGTTATGACTCCTTTGGAACATACTATTATGAGGACTTTGGACTCGTGTCCATAGTTAGGTAACTCATGAACACAAACGACTAATGAATGAGGGATACGAGACTTAGGAATGAATAGGTTCTCATTACATCGTCACTTTCCTTGTAACAGTTTCTTTTAGGAGTTACAACAACATTATCAGAGCTTTAGGAATTTCAGTCCATGGATAAGAGACATATGAATGCCAATAGTTCAATGAAAAAGAAATGTGTGGATAACAAAATATATCAAATCTGAATGAGCTACCTTAGCATATTTCGGGATAGGACAAGTGTAATGTCATTATGAACATTATGTGCTGCAGAGGGATATGGACAGAGTAACCTTTCATACCTTATCTTCCCAATGTACATACACAATCAAATATGTGGGCGCAACAATTCCGCTCCTTCCGTACGTTTCACTCTACATCACAAATACATAACGGAACCAACATTAACCACCAACTACCTTACAAATGCATATGACAACAATGAGTTACATGTTTATCTTTAAAATGGCATTTCCTTCTCTACAATACCATTTACGGCATTAACATACCAACAATGTCCAATTCATTCCTTACATTTACCACAAGCTACATTTCAAGTGTATAAGACAACCATAAGTTACATGAGTTCCCTATTCACCCTTTACAATACCATTCATGGCCCTTTTCATGCCAAAAATACCATAACATTTTATACATTGCCCACAACATCACATACCAATAGCATTTCACCACAAGGTTTCTCCTCTACACTTTCTCATAAGCACCATATCACAATTATTCCATTAAATTGCTTCAATACACCTCATAACAACAAATCGGCCAAAATCCCCTAATTTACACTTATAGAAAAATAACAAGTTTAGGACCATAATAACACCTTACGTGTTGATATTTTATCCATACCATGCTTTTTCATCAAAACTACAAGTCATAATTCAAGTCACAATCCCATGGATAACACATCTTTTTCACAAAAACCAAAAGTGCCATGTCCAACACTTCCAACCATAACCAACATGATATACATAATCTCTCATGCTTATAATATGTTAAAGTACAATAATAATCACTTACCCAAGCTTGGAAGATGATGATCTTGTCCAAAATGCCTTAGGGTTTGAAGAGAAATATCTTGCTTTGGCTTCTTGGAAAAGTCTAGAAATGCTTGTGTCTTTGGATGAATTAAAATCTGATTTTTATTTGCCTTTTATAGACCCTTTAAGTCATCCTTGGCCACTTTTCTCAATCATTGACAAGTCAAGGCAAGAATGGGTCATTTGACCCATTTTTGGCCCATGACTTTTGCCTCATTTTTGGGCCTCTTTTGAGCCCAATTCACTTGATCCAACAAAATCAATAATTTCTCATGTTTAATTCATTTAATATGCGTTACAACAATATTACCACTCACAGGATTTATATTTGTAGCCTCAATCCCAAAAACAAGCGATTCTAGCCACATATGGCCTATTTTGACCAAAAGGGTAAAATCATCATTTTGATGCCAAGTTTGTTCTCAAGTAATTTTATCATACCAGCATAATAATTCACTCATTTCATGTATAGTCTCATGGTTGTAGGAGAAACGTGGCAAAAATCTGCTCAATACGTCCCCGGGCACCCTTGAGACTTACGAATAATTCCAACTTTGAAAAGTGGCCAAAACCAGCGTGGCACGCCCTTCCTATGGACTAAAAATTTTATCCCATATCAGCGTGGCACGCCCTCCAGCGCTCCCTAGACTTAACATTTTCAAAAATTTCATTTTTCGACTTTTCTTCGCGGGTTTGGTTAGATACTTCAAGCCCTATTCTTTAACTTACTTGTTAACCTTAATATCCTCTGTTTAGAGGTCCTATTGGCCTCGTTTTGAACCCCACAAATGCTCCATGAAAATTTCAAAACACCTCCTACGTAAGGTTAATCACATGTACAAGGCCAAATTTTAATTTTTCCATCACTAACATTACCAAATACATACTTATAGCTCTCAACACCTCAGTAAACATTATTTAATGTCATAAAATAGGGTTGGGAAGGTACGGGGTGTTACAGTTTCTTTCCTGTATCTCATTATTCACTCTTTATTAGTTATTTTTTTCATTAGAATTATTTATAAGTTGCTTAATTTTTACAGGACATTCAACTTCTATTGTGTGAGCTAGCTGATGAATCGTTGAAGGGTGTCTCTACTTGATTGTTGCTACTGTCTGATTATACTTACTTCAAGGTTTGTATTGCTATCTAATTAACCAGATGCAAATTTATTTTTATTTTTGGTTGTGGAAATTTAAAACTGTGGCACTAGAGTGGTCATGTTCTTGCTGCATCTGTTTCCAGTTTGTCATTGACCGAAATATATAAATTTGACAATACTACTTGGTTATTTCCTTTGTATGAACAATGATGTACTCTATTGCTTCTGCTAGCCTGGCTATTATTTGATCCATTTTAAGATGTTTCTCTTGAGTAAAAAGTTTAAGCTTAATTTGAGAAAAGATGATAGGCTAACACTTCCACAGTATTTAAATTTTTGCATATTGATTTCTCAAAAAGATTGCACCTATTGATTCAAATTTAAATCTCTTGCACTTTTCTCTGTTTACTTTTCACAACTTAGTATGTAATTATCAGTTTATAAGTATGATACTGACGTGTAGTATTGGTTTGCTAGATTCAGTAGTCATGACTCCAAGAAAAAATAGTAATGTGAAAGGAATAAAATACATGGCTGCTGGAAGTCTTACATCCATGGCTTGCAAATGGTTGCCATCATTGAGAACAAAGACTGATGGTGAACAAATTCTGTGCAAAAAATCTCCTGTAGATCTAGTAGCACAATCTATATAGGAACTGGTGCCTCGAAGGTCTCTGCAAAAGACTTCCCTTCTGAATGAACAAGCTATGCTGGAACAAGTGCCTCGAAAGTCTCCAGCTAGAAAGTTTTCATCTCTGAAAGCACAACCTTTATAGGAACAAGTTCCTCAAAAGTCTCCTTGGAAGTCCACCATTGTGAAAGCACAAGCTATACAGAAGCAGGTGCCACAACTGTCTCAAAATTCAACTAATGTAAAAGCACAGGCTGTGCAAGAAGCAATTTAAAAGTCTCCTTGGAAATCTTCCAATGTAGAACTACAGGCTGTGTAGGAATCATTTCAAAGGGTAACTCGGAATTCATCTACTATCAAAGCACAAGCTGTTCAGGAACAACTACAACAAGTGCCTATGAATTCTTCCAATGTAGTAACAGAAGTTGCAGAGAAACAATTGCAGCAAGTGCCAAGAGCTTCTTCCACTATTGAAGGAGAAGATGTACAGAACCAAGTTCAACAAGAACCAGTAAATTCTGAAGAAAATGTACCATGTGGAGAAGAAGGCAAGCACATCTAAATTTACTTTTAAATATTGAGATGCATTTCATTATAAAATCAGCTTACATTATTGCATTATATGTTGTTCAATTTTGCTTCATATTATTGTACGATAATGCATGATGCACATGTGCAAAAAGATGGTAAACTCATTGTTCTTAATCGCTACAAATAATCGTTTCGTCCTACTAAAGCAATTTTAGCAGAGCTCGGTAGCTTTCTTGGAACTTTGGCAAGAAATGCAATGATTTGTCCCCTTCAAATACACAAGTGGAATCATGTGGATATAAAAAAGAACTTGTGGGAATATACCCCAGTTTGAGCTCGTATTTTTTTAATTTTGGTTAACAACAATTTCTACTTTTTATATCACTTATCAAAAAAACAAATTGTAGGATAAATATAACATTCCTGATGCTGGACAAAAGTCGGTTTTGTATGGAATTCAATATGCTCGGAGGAAGTACAAGAATCATTTGTACAGGAAGCACTTTAGTCCCTTTGATAATGACGATCTTCAACTGGAAAACAAGTCTGACGATGTTTTAGAATATGATTTCAAGGATCTTCTCAAGTATTTGCACTCTAATGAGTTTAAGGTGAGATCATGCACACTTTAACATTGTTATATTTCATATATTTTGATATGTTAGATCATAATATAATTAAACAGACCATTCTAAAACTATAGTAAGACAGTTTATATGATCATTGTGAATGAAATAAAACAAGTATCTGATCACTCAATTTATTTATATTCCTATTGACTCAGTTAACTATTTTTAATTTAGTGTTTAAGTAGATTTTTTGGCTCATTTATCTGCAGAAAATGAGTGAAACTAATACCAAGAATCGACAAAAACTGAAGAATCCACATACTGCTGGTAAAACAAGTTTTTGTTGTGATACGTGATCAATTGGTTTGTTCTCTTCTTAATCTCTCATTAAATATAAAATTGTTGTCATTAAAGTTTTTTTATACCAACTTTTATGTAATTAGGAGAAAGAGAAGGAAACCCCCGGTGAAGTTTCACTTAAAGTAGTCTTTGTGACTACAAGAAAAAGAAAAGCTGGTCGAGCATACAATGATACTGATGAGGATACAATCAATAAAATTGTATTAATCATCTTTATTATTGGCATTGTTTAGTTGTTATTATATAGAATTAGTTTGATTTACTTGAATTCTACTAATTTAAACTTGATTTGTAGGCTGAAATGGAGAAAGTTCAAAGTGATGAACAAAGTAAAGATGGAGCTCAATCTATTGATGCTTTTGTAGCTGTCCTGGGACCTGAACATCCATGATTTGTAAGGTTATATGGGAGAGAAGTTACTAAAAATTTCCTTGAAAGGGAAGGGACATGTTGAACCCAAGTACAGCCAGTGAGATGCAACAAAAATTTGATGACTTGGAAGATAGGATGCAAGAAAAATTAGAACAACAAAAAAGAAGCATCCTTCATGAAGTTACCATTGACATACTTGGACGACTTAATCGTATGTACCCTGGTCTTTAATTGGATACTGACATGTTGGCAACAGATTGTGATCAGGGACAACAAGAAGATATCCAATCGATTAATCGACAGTCTACTAGTAGCAACAATCAAGGTATGGTTCTCCTCTTCTTCTAAATCTTCATCTTCTGCTTCATCTTTTTCTTCTTCTTGTTTTTGTTATATTTATTAATACTAGCATTTTTATATTTGTAATTCTGGATGGTGCTGTAAAATATTTTTATTTCAATGCTCTCTTTTGGTTTTGATACATCTGCCAACTATCCCAAAGTTGTTTTCAAATAAAATGGTTATATGGTTATGATATGGAAATGGTTATTTGTTTAGGTTCTAAAAATGTTTATATGGTTATGTTGTTAAATTGAAAGTCAAATGATAGTGTTTGGGAAATGGTTATATGAGTATGTTGTCAAATTATACAATCATGTTATACAAATGAAGACGATAGTGCTCTGATAATTGGCTATATGGTTATGCTGTCAAATTTAAGGTCAAATTATATGGTTATATTCTGGAAATTAAGACGATAATATTCAAAAAATGGTTATACGGTTATGTTGTTAACTTCAAGGTCAAATTTATATGGTTATGTTCTGGAAATTAACACGATATTGTAATTCCTTAAAATTCCAAACTATTTCAAGGGGTAAACGTGATCTAAGATGTCCTATCTCTTGACTTGTTTTCAAAGTCTGCTTAATTGAAGTATGTTTGGTATATGTCTTCATGACATACATATATTTGGTGATGAATACTCTTATAAACTTAGAGAACACTTAAAAGTTACTTATATCATGTTGCGTGTAATCTTGAAAAATTAATTGACTATGAGATTTAGCAGCCTGATGCTACTACAAGGGTGATGCTTTGTGGTTTTTAAAAACTGAATATATATGCTTCCTAAAGGAGTTAAGCTGATCTATCCACAAGGCGATTAGTGTTTTGACTGTATGTTGAATAGTTTCTAAAGTTACTTTGCTTAAAAGCTTGAAGTTATATTGAGTAGCTGAACTTCAAAGTTATTGAGTTATTGAGAAATTGAACTGCTAAGAACTTATATTGAGTAATTGAACTGCTATGAAGTTATATTGAGTAAATGAACTTCAAAGTTTTTTTATATGTAAAAATTTAAATTTAAAATCCATACTTTGGGAGAACTATGGGGTGGGCTAAAAGGATAGGAGTTTGTGGTACTGCATCTATTACAAGCTTGACCATTGCTTTTAGTGTTGAAGTAGGTTCTGCACTTTACCTTTGCATTTATAGTATGTTAAACTGCATCTCCATTGTAGTATTTTGCTGGTACATAACATGCATTGACAATTCTAGTGCAACTCCAATCACCATTTTAATTTCAAAACTTATGAATTGAGATGGTAATATTTGGATAACTTCTGGATGCTAATAAATTTTGGAGTTGATTAAGAACCCATAAATCTTTTGGCTTAAAGTTTCCTAAAGCCTAGAAGTTGGTTTCATGTTGTAAAATTCTCTCAGATGCATATTGAAGGAACCTTTATTGCCTTTTCCATCTCACTGCCTATCTTTGACTAACATTGCAGTTTCAGAAAATTCCCAAATAAAATTAGTTCGTAACTTATATTTATAGATTTTTATAGGTGGAGATGATAATCAAGGAGATGATGAAAGCATTAATGAAGATGGCATTTGAGATTTGGTTGCAAGTTGATCACTTTGATATTTTGTTGACATTATAGATCTTCACTTTTTGTTCAGTGTACAGTTGAAACATTCATGTGCAACTGTTCCAATATGTAAAAGACAACTGTTCCAATATGTAAAAGACAACTGTTGCAAGAGCTCTTTCTAAAGCACAGCGTACCTATAGTTGGAACACATGAGAACTGTTCCAATAGGTAACATAATACCATAAAACAGTTGTGGTTGCATTTTTATCACTGTGCAAACTCATTGCAAGAACAATAATAACTGTTGCAACTGAGCTAAAAATTTGTTGCAACATAGACAAAACAACTGATGCAAAACTATAATAACTGTTGTAATTGACCTAAAAGATTCGTTGCAACATAGCTAAAATAACTGTTGCAAACTACAATAACTGTTGTAATTGAGCTAATAGTTTCGTTGCAATATAAATTAGAGAATCATTGAAAATAGTTAATTGTAACGGTTTTACCCGTTCCAATTAATATGCAAAATAGTCATTCTTGAGGGTTGAAAACCGTTATGATAGGTACACTTTAAGCAAGGGTTTTTCAAACTGTTACCAAAAATCATTTCCATTGACCTATGGTCAAGCAAGTTGGTGCGGCGGGTATATCCCCCGTTACCATAGTGTTGATGTAATGGTTTTTAGGCCTATAGCAAAGATTTTCTTACTGTTGAAGTAGGCCTGGCCTATTTTCCAGTAGTGTTTCTCTATCATCAAATGTAGTGCGATGGAAGTTTTGTAAATATGTTGGCCCCAATTTGTATCAGCTATAAATTGATTTTTGTGACTTCAAACCCTATCTTTTACATAATTTTGAGATCTGAAAAGTTGTAAAACCCTAAAGTTTGGATTAGATTTTGTTTTGCTTTTCTACATTAGAATTGAAGGATTTCTTGTGGTAGATTTTGTTGAGCATGATGGTATAATTTATTTATCTTTCATAATGCTTGGTTAATTTCCACAACTTGGGGGTGTGTGATGATTGAGTATTGATAAATACATGGGTAGTAATTATTTGGTTTTCTAATTGATTATGTATTAAAGGTTTAATAATTATCCCATGTTTTAACTTGTAATTGCAAGTTGCAAACTCTAGTTAAGCTTAGATCCTTTATCTTTCTTTATAAAGGGAATAAGAGTGAGGGATAAAGATTATCAATGACTAGATTGATATCTTTTAATGGTAGATATTAGAAATAATGCTATCTAATTGAGTTTTTGGATTGTTCATGATGGTTGTCACGCCCCGACTTCCAACGAGGCGTGATTGGCACCCGAAGCCGACATGGCCCGAGAGAACCAATCTTTGCTCATGAACCTTCGAATGTGTATCCTCGTATGAATAGTTTTAAGCCTTAAGATTTATGAAACTTGGCCGTTGGGGCTATCAAGTCAAACGGACTTTTATGTCGTACATTCATAACCCACATATGTCTACAAAAGCCTCTAACAGATGCATTTACAAGACCAACTAACAGTCGGGACAAGTCCCCGCTTTATATAATATTTACAATATCAAAACAATTATACAACTATGACTCAGGAGGCTCCGAACCAACTGGAGCTCACCAAAACTCTTCAAATGATCCGCAGTCTACTGAGGAGGTCTACTAATGCCTGCACCTGCAACATGTAAGGTAAGTCCCCCGAGGAGGTCAGTACGAAGAATGTACTGAGTATGTAAGGCTCATAGTAAATAACATCATACATGAGAATGTCAATAAAATAAAATATGAGAGAATAGTCAATGGGGATAAACCATAATTTTAGATAATATCATTTATAATTACTTTCCTTTAAGGAAATTACCTTCACTCAAGAAACTTGCCTCCAACAGCTTCTTCTATATACAAGAGACTCTTCCTTGTTTCTAGGTTCATTACCACTAGTGTTCATCTACTTGGTTAGAAAGAATGACACTCATCCACATACATCCACTCTTGTGGTGGGGGTAATAATATAACATACATCTATTCTACTAACGTACATCAATTCTATTGGTGGTTTTAACCTACATCCACTCTATTGGTGGGGCAACATACATCCACTCTTATGGTGGGTCAACATACATCTACTCTCATGGTGGGGAGACATACACCCATTCTCATGGTGGGGTAACACACATCCACTCTCATGGTGGGGCAACATACATCCACTCTCATGGTGGGGAGATCATACATCCACTCTCATGGTGGGGTAACATACATCCACTCTCATGGTGGGGCAACATACATCCACTCTTATGGTGTGAAGATCATACATCCACTCTCATGGTGGGGAGATCATACATCCACTCTCATAGTGGGGAGACATACATCCACTCTATGGTGGGAGAACATTGACATATCAACTTATGTGAGATTAATACATTAAGGATCATAACACTAATTGAATCACTCAAATATGCTTTACCTTGCTCTTATACTTCATGAGATTAACACCTTAACTTATGAGGGATAGATATATTATCTCGCACTTTACCTCCTTCACTAACCTTATGAGATCTTTTACATAAGTAAGTATATGATATCGGACCTCCACCTTTGGTGGGCTATAATAGATGACATACCACAATATTGGGATTATTCCATATGGAACTTATACTCTCTAGAATGTGATCCATACTCAATGAAACATATAGCAACCATGCGCATTATGACACGCTAAAGATCATGGCATTAAAGCACACACTTATATACACATCTCACTTCACTCCCTTACTTCATGAGACTAACATCTTCATTTATGAGGAGTAATTATACTAACTTGTACATCACCTCTATTATTACGCTTATGAGATTGGTACTCTTACTTGTGAACAACTGGCACAAGGATAATCATCATACTATAGGACTTTGGAACAAGACATGATTGGAATAATGCTATTCAAATTAAACAAGCTCTCTTTACCTCATTGCTCTCGTTGAGATAGTTCTCTTAGATTTTACAATGTTATGACATCATTGAAACTTCCATCAACGACTAAGAGATAAGGGAATCATCGTTCATCTAAGAATAGTACATGTATGAATCACAATATACGTCAACCTGAATTGATATACTTTAAGCCTCTCGGAATTGAAACAAGTCCAATGTTAATGTAAACAACATGTTGCAGAAGGATATGAAAAAAGGAACCTTACATACCTTGTATTCTTAATACGAATACACAATCTTAGATGTGCATACAATAGTCCCGCTCCGTCCTTGTGTTTTTATCTACAACACAAGTTCATAACGAAACCAACATTAACCACCAATTACCTTATAATGGCATACAACAACAATAAGTCACATGTTTAGCTTTAACATGTCATTCCCCTTTGACAATACCATTTATGAAATCATCATATCAATAATCCCACAATATTCCGTACATTGACCAACACATGATAACCAATAGCATGTCACACCAAGCTCATAGTTTACACTTCTCCATAACCACCACATCACAATTATTCCATCAAATGACTTCAATACACCTCACAACAACAAATCGGCCAAAATCCCATAATTTAGACTTATAGAAAAATAAAATGTTTAATAACAAAATAACACCATACACTTTCATATTTTATCCATACCATGCTTTTTCATCAAGACCATGAGTCATAATCCAAGTTACAATCCCATGGATTTCACATCTTTTACCAAAACACAAAACACCATATTCAACACTTCCAAGCATAACCAACATGATATACATAATCTCTCATGCTCATAATATGTTAAATTACAATAATAATCACTTACCCAAGCTTGGAAAATGGTGATCTTGCTCCAAAAAGTGCCTTAGGGTCTGAGAGCCCAAAAGGGTGTTCTTGAAAAGTCTAGAAAAAAAAGATAGAAAAGCATGTGTCTTTTGTGGATTAAAAATATGATTTGTGCACCTTTTATAGAGCCTTGAAGTCCTCTTTATCCACCTTTCTCAATTATTGATTAGGCAAAGGAAGAATGGGTCATTTGACCCATTCTTGGCCCATGTCTTTTACCTTATTTTGGGACTCTTTTGAACCCAATTTACTTAATCCAATAAAATCAACAATTCCTCATGTTTAATTAATTTCATATGTGTTACAACAATATTACCACTCACGCTATTCATATCCATGGCCTCAATCCCCAAAACAAGTGATTCTAGCCACGTATGGCTCATTTGGACCAAAAGAGTAAAACCGTCATTTTGACGCCAAATTCGTTCTCGAGTAATTTTATCATACCAACATAATATATTACTTATTTCATATATATTCTCATGGTTGTAGAATAAACATGGCAAAAATTGGCTCAATACGTCCCCGGGCACCCTTGGGACTTAAGAAAAATTCCAACTTTTGAAAGGTGCACACTAGCAGCCCGGAACGCCCTTGGGCGCACTACCTTACTTCCTGTGGGATAAAAAATTTAGACCAGAGCGGGCCGGCACGCTACTGGGCGCGCCCCACCTCTTTTTTTTCAAATTTTCGTTTCTTCGACTTTTCGTCGCGGATTTGGTTAGACACTTCAAGTCCTATTCTTTAACTTACTTCTTACCCTTAATATCCTTTGTTTGGAGGTCCTCTTAGCCTTATTTTGAACCCATAACTGTGCCATAAAAAAATCACAAAACAACTCTTATGAAGGGTGAATCACATGTATGAAGCCAAATTTTAATTTCCTCAACATTAACATTACCAAATGCATACTTATAGCTCTCGACACCTAAGTATACATTGTTCAACGTCGTCAAGTAGGGTTAGGAGGGTACGGGGTATTACATTCTCCCCCCCTTAGAAACATTCGTCCTCGAATGTTAACAATATTGCTTTAATTACAAATGCACCTCTATATTAGCACATGTACGCATAACTTCTCATGCAATCTCTTCGACTTTTTGAGTTCTCCAAAGAACTTGTACACAATTTACGTCTTTACTTCTTAGCCTTGTCACTTGTCGGTCTAGAATAATAATAAGTATTTCAATGGGAACAAATATGAAAGGATACTCTTATATATTGTCAATAATTGCACATCCTTTCTTTTCAAATCCTTTACCCCTTTTATTGGTGACACTTGTAAGAGTACTTAATCATCTATGATCACAAACATCTACTATACCATTACGATATGCTCCTTTAACTATACTAAACACATCAACACCCCAGTGTCCTATTACATTCACGGCAGTCGATGGAGCAGCGTACGATAGAGTAGAGCTCAAATCAATCAATACATATACATCATGTAAAATATGGTAATATACCTAAATACCTGTACCGTCATCAGGAGGTGCTTCCTTATTCTGCCGGTCCACTAAAGCGTAAGTGCGATTCTGAGTTCCACTGGAATTGGCTGCTCTTCTGGCACCTCTACCGCGACCAGCAGACTGTACACCAGCTGTCGATGCCACATTGGCTGATCCGGCAGGCCGTGTCATACTACCCGTTGGCCTCTGTGGGCATTCTCTCATTATGTGTCCTGGCCTACTACATACAAAGCAAACATTAGTATCAAACCGCCATTCGCCTGCATGAAATCTCCCACAGCGCGGGCACAACTGACGAGAAGATCTCGTCACCTGTGATCCATGAATTCCACTACTCTGTTCAGATCGACCACCTCTAGACCCTCGGAATTGAGAAGGAGTACCTGCTGTGGAATAAGAGGATGAGGGTCTAGATGGTAACATTCGAGATCCAGATTCTCCAGGGGACACCATAGACTGCCCCATAGGTATGGGCCTTTTTGATGGCCCTTCCTCAAATTTCTGTGCCCTCTTTCTTTGCCTTTGGTCCTCCATCTTTTGTCCGAAGGCCTGTATTCTAGCTATATCCATATCTCGATTTAAGGCAGCAATAGTGCAGTCTCGTACCAAATAAGGCTACAATCTGTCCACATATCGATGGACTCAATCTTCCATAGTGGCTACCACATTTGGAGCATATCTAGCCAAGGAATTAAACTGCAAACTGTATTCTCTAAAACTCATATTTCCTTGACGCAAATGGAGAAATTGGTCTGCACGTGCCTCCCGAATCTCATATGGGAGGTAATGATCAAGGAATGCCATCTTAAATTCATCCCAATCAGGTGGGAGTGCATCCATACCCCTTGATCTTTTCCAGTCCACATACCACAAGATAGCCTCGCCCTTTAGTCTATAAGCTGCTAGTTCAACTGTTTCTACACCTGTTACATGCATCACCTCTAGTGCTCTTTGAACTTGGTCCACAAAATCCTACGGATCTGCTTTCGGATCGGACCCTGTGAATATGGGAGGGTCTAATTTTAAAAAGTCCTGTGTTCTTAGACTCGCCACCCTAGCCGCATCATCCTCATTTATCATTGGGCCAGTTCGTCCCCGTGTCTGTGCAGCAACTAGCTGTGTCAACATATGCACTGCATTTCTCAAATACTGATCAGTGGTATTCATTGGTGGCTCTGCAGGTACTTCTCTTCCTCTTGGCTCTTCTGGAGCTGGCAAGGTAGAGGAAGACCGCGATGCAATTTTAGCCTCAGCTCCACCGTGACTCACTTGGTCAGGTGGTAATCTACTCATTCCTTCTTCAGCAAGCACATCCACCTGCTTCCCTTTACCTCTACCTCTTCTCGTGATTGGCATATTTACTATACCAAAGAAAAACAATCACCATGGTCAGATACAATTCAACTTACAACACTAGCTCTATTGCACGATCTAGAATGAAGAAAAGAAATCACATCCTAAATGCCCCATAGCCTCCTGCTCATAAATGTGGTGCACAACACATCCATGAACAAGACTCTACTCGAACACGGCTTTGTAGACACCCTTAGAACGACCTGCTCTGATACTACTTTTGTCACACCCCGACTTCCAATGAGGCGTGATTGGCACCCGAAGCCGATAGGGCCCGAGAGAACAAATCTTTGCTCATGAACCTTCGAATGCGTATCCTTGTATGAATAGTGTTAAGCCTTAAGATTTATGAAACTTGGCCGTTGGGGCCATCAAGTCAAACGGACTTTTATCTCATACATTCATAACCCACACATGTCTACAAAAGCCTCTAACAGATGCATTTACAAGACCAACTAACAGTCGGGACAAGTCCCCGCTTTATACAATATTTACAATATCAAAACAATTATACAACTATGACTCAGGAGGCTCCAAACCAACTGGAGCTCACCAAAACTCTTCAAATGATCCGCAGTCTACTGAGGAGGTCTACTAATGCCTACACCTGCAACATGTAAGGTAAGTCCCCTGAGGGGGTCAGTACGAAGAATGTACTGAGTATGTAAGACTCATAGTAAATAACATCATACATGAGAATGTCAATAAAATAAAATATGAGAGAATAGTCAGTGGGGATAAACCATCATTTTAGATAATATCATTTATAATTACTTTCCTTCAAGGAAATTACCTTCATTCAAGAAACTTGCCTCCAATAGCTTTTTCTATATACAAGAGATTCTTCCTTGTTTCTAGGTTCATTACCACTAGTGTTCATCTACTTGGTTAGAAAGAATGACACTCATCCACATACATCCACTCTTGTGGTGGGGGTAATAATATAACATACATCTATTCTACTAACGTACATCAATTCTATTGGTGGTTTTAACCTATATCCACTCTATTGGTGGGGCAACATACATCCACTCTTATGGTGGGTCAACATACATCTACTCTCATGGTGGGGAGACATACATCCACTCTCATGGTGGGGTAACATACATCCACTCTCATGGTGGGGAGATCATACATCCACTCTCATGGTGGGGTAACATACATCCACTCTCATGGTGGGGTAACATACATCCACTCTCATGGTGGGGCAACATACATCCACTCTTATGGTGTGGAGATCATACATCCACTCTCATGGTGGGGAGATCATACATCCACTCTCATAGTGGGGAGACATACATCCACTCTATGGTGGGAGAACATTGGCATATCAACTTATGTGAGATTAATACATTAAGGATCATAACACTAATTGAATCACACAAATATGCTTTACCTTGCTCTTATACTTCATGAGATTAACACCTTAACTTATGAGGGATAGATATATTATCTCGCACTTTACCTCCTTCACTAACCTTATGAGATCTTTTACATAAGTAAGTATATGATACCGGACCTCGACCTTTGGTGGGCTATAATAGATGACATACCACAATATTGGGATTATTCCATATGGAACTTATACTCTCTAGAATGTGATCCATACTCAATGAAACATATAGCAACCATGCGCATTATGACACGCTAAAGATCATGGCATTAAAGCACACACTTATATACACATCTCACTTCACTCCCTTACTTCATGAGACTAACATCTTCATTTATGAGGAGTAATTATACTAACTTGCACATCACCTCTATTATTACGCTTATGAGATTGGTACTCTTACTTATGAACAACTGGCACAAGGATAATCATCATACTATAGGACTTTGGAACAAGACATGATTGGAATAATGCTATTCAAATTAAACAAGCTCTCTTTACCTCATTGCTCTCGTTGAGATAGTTCTCTTAGATTTTACAATGTTATGAAATCATTGAAACTTCCATCAACGACTAAGAGATAAGGAAATCATCGTTCATCTAAGAATAGTACATGTATGAATCACAATATACGTCAACCTGAATTGATATACTTTAAGCCTCTCGGAATTGAAACAAGTCCAATGTTAATGTAAACAACATGTTGCAGAAGGATATGAAAAAAGGAACCTTACATACCTTGTATTCTTAATATGAATACACAATCTTAGACGTGCATACAATAGTCCCGCTCCGTCCTTGTGTTTTTATCTACAACACAAGTTCATAACTAAACCAACATTAACCACCAATTACCTTATAATGGCATACAACAACAATAAGTCACATGTTTAGCTTTAACATGTCATTCCCCTTTGACAATACCATTTATGAAATCATCATCTCAATAATCCCACAATATTCCGTACATTGACCAACACATGATAACTAATATCATGTCACACCAATCTCATAGTTTACACTTCTCCATCACCACCACATCACAATTATTCCATCAAATGACTTCAATACACCTCACAACAACAAATCGGCCAAAATCCCATAATTTAAACTTATAGAAAAATAACATGTTTAATAAAAAAATAACACCATACACATTCATATTTTATCCATACCATGCTTTTTCATCAAGACCATGAGTCATAATCCAAGTTACAATCCCATGGATTTCACATCTTTTACCAAAACACAAAACACCATATTCAACACTTCCAAGCATAACCAACATGATATACATAATCTCTCATGCTCATAATATGTTAAATTACAATAATAATCACTTACCCAAGCTTGGAAAATGGTGATCTTGCTCCAAAAAGTGCCTTAGGGTTTGAGAGCCCAAAAGGGTGTTCTTGAAAAGTCAAGAAAAAAAAGATAGAAAAGCATGTGTCTTTTGTGGATTAAAAATCTGCTTTGTGCCCCTTTTATAGAGCCTTTAAGTCCTCTTTATCCACCTTGCTTAATTATTGATTAGTCAAAGGAAGAATGGGTATTCTTGGCCCATGTCTTTTACCTTATTTTGGGCCTCTTTTGAGCCCAATTTACTTAATCCAATAAAATCAATAATTCCTCATGTTTAATTCATTTCATATGTGTTAAAACCATATTCCCACTCACGCTATTCATATCCATGGCCTCAATCCCAAAAACAAGTGATTCTAGCCACGTATGGCTCATTTGGACCAAAAGGGTAAAACCGTCATTTTGACGCCAAATTCGTTCTCGAGTAATTTTATAATTCCAACATAATATATTACTTATTTCATGTATATTCTCATGGTTGTAGAAGAAACGTGGCAAAAATCGGCTCAATACGTCCCCGGGCACCCTTTGGACTTAAGAAAAATTCCAACTTTTGAAAGGTGCGCACAAGCAGCCCGGCACGCCCTTGGGGGTGCTACCTTACTGCCTGTGGGATAAAAAATTTAGCCCAGAGTGGCCCGGAACACTCCTGGGCGCGCCCTACCTCTTTTTTTTCAAAATTTTCGTTTCTTCGACTTTTCATCGCGGATTTGGTTAGACACTTCAAGTCCTATTCTTTAACTTGCTTCTTACCCTTAATATCCTTTGTTTAGAGGTCCTATTAGACTTATTTTGAACCAACAACTGTGCCATAAAAAAATCACAAAACAACTCTTATGAAGGGCGAATCACATGTATGAAGCCAAATTTCAATTTCCTCAACATTAACATTACCAAATGCATACTTATAGCTCTCGACACCTAAGTATAAATTGTTCAACATTGTAAAGTATGGTTGGGAGGGTACAGGGTATTACAATGGTAAAATTGGGGGTTTGACAGAAACCACTTGTGAAATTTAGTGCTTAATTGAGAGATTAGTATTAATATCCAAAATCTACCTAATGGTTTTAATTAAATTAAGGAAAATTGTTGCTCACCCATGTATGATTCTGCTCTCATGATAATTGTAGGTCATTTTGTAAAAGTCTTGCATTCCAAATTTCGATTCTAAATTCCTTTCGATTTGGAAGTTACAAATTTCAGACTAGGCTAGTTTCACTTTGTTTTGGGTAAGGGGTAGTCTTGGAAAATCTGAGAATAATTTAGACCTGTTTGGTGGGAACAATGTTTTATTCCTAGTTAGCTATGGTGATAAGGAACCCATAGAATTTTACGAAATTGAATTTGGGTTAGTAGAACTCTCGAAATTGACCTTAGCATAAAAGACATTGTTAGAAATGTCCCAGGATCAAGGTGTGTTGTAAAAAGGGGGATTTTTAGGTGAAGATGTATATTCTGTTCTGTCGACACCGCTATACCGGTTGACACACCGCTATAGTGGTGACCCCAATAGCGGTGGTCAAAAGCGGTCAAGGCCACTATAGCGTTGGCCTACTGCTATAGCAGTACCGCTATAGTGGGCCCTAGAAACTACAGATTAAATGGATTAAAGCCCAAAATGGTTTATTATTTAATAAACTCATTTTGCGTCAAGAGAAAGGCGATTTATGGAAAAAATCACCGGTTTACCTCCGTTTAACTTTGTTAAGGTAAGGAATTCACTCCTTTTAACTTATAATTACTTCTTAATCCTTAGAGGACATAAATTACGGAGGTTCGGGGAGGGGTTTTAGGGAGGATTTTGGTATGTTTGCTGGTGCAAGGGTGAAATTGAGCTCTAGGTTAATGGGTTTTGTTTATTAACTATGAAATTGTCCTTGCATTCTGTTAATTCACTAATCATTCCATGAAATTGGTAGTTTTAGGTGAATTACGGGGGAAATAACTTTAGAACAGTTAAGTAATGATTATAAACTGACTATAGAGGGTTGGGGTGTCTTATAACTACCGCTATGTTAGGTCATTTCGTTAATGCAATTTTTGTATGCATGTTTTAGACAACGAGCAAGTGGAAAAGGCACGGAAAGTCAAAGCTCAGGCTTAGAGTTGTGCAAGCTTGGTTTGAGGTAGGTGATGAGGTGTACTTAATCCAACGTGTGTTATATGTGCGTATTAACTACTTTATAGGGTGATTGGTTAATCCGTGTGGTGTGCTTGGTCATTGCAGTGTCTAATTGTTTTATGACTTGGCCTCTTTAAATTGTAAATTATGGAATGTTTTGGCATTTTATATGTTCTCACAAGTTGTTTGATTAAGGATTATAGACATTCATGTCTGGGGGTTTTAGTACATGAACGATAATTATCCCTTGCAGGTCATAGCAAGAGGTTGGGTATATCACCCTTAGCATGTGTGTATGAGTTTCAAGGTATGTATTAGTATGATGGTTCCTTGAGTGAACCGAGGAATTTATATTGTTGTGCTTTTCCTTATTGATTGTCTTGAGTTGAGTTGGATATCATTGCTTTAATAACACTTGTTGACTTGTTGGATTGTCTTTTGAATGCTACTTGTACATATATGTTTAATGTTTGTTGTGTAAGAATGTGTTAGCTAATTGTACTATATTTTGGTTAAATGTTCATATTTCCATCTTGGGCTATTCAAATGATCCTACCAGTAAAATATGGTTTATTTCTGTACTGGTACTAGGCCTGTATTTACTTATATGAGTGCAACACATATTCCAATGAATTTATTGAGACCTTACTTATGATTTCAGCGTCTATTCTAGATTTCAGGTTGAGCAGCACATCCTGGCTACCATAAGATATTTCTCTTATTTAGTCATTGTCCCTTGTTTGGACTTGTTACTTCTTATAGTTTCAGGGTGACATCCCCTCTTGATATTCTTAGTATATTTTGGTACATCAACTTTCAGGTGATTTCTGTTTGGTATTTTATTTCTACATATTCTTATGTTGTTTGATTGAATGGTTATTACACTATTTATGAAATAGTTCTCATACTTTTACTTGAGTGTTAAGTAATGCTATCAGGGTTATTGGTTCTCCCACCGGGTGAGTAGTGTGGGTGACCACTCACAACGAGTTTAGGTCGTGACAAACTTGGTATTAGAGCCTAGGTTTGGTCGATCTCATTGTACAAAAATGGGTCTAGTAGTGTCTTATAGAATGGTATGGATACGTCTGCACTTTTCTTTGAGAGGTATAAAACTTTAGGAAATCTATCTTTCTTACTTATTTTGTTCTACGACTTGATTTCAATTGGTATCTGGTGATCCTAATAGGTATCTAATCCTTCACTCTTTTGTCTGCAGATGGTGAATACTAGTTTGAATGGAACTTGAGCAGCAACTTCAGCACCGGCCACTCTAGTTGAGGATCTAGCCATAAGGGAAAGAGGATGAGTGAGAGAGAGAGGAAGAAGAGGACAAGGATGAACCACCCCCTCCAAGGGTATAGCTCAAGCAGCTCTAGGTAAGGCTAATACGAGGGCAGCATCCCCTCCCCTATCCTAGGATTATTTTAAGGAGAGGGAAATAGCAAAGGGGTAGGAGATGGAGCCCGAGGTGGTGGCACTAGTTAGGTTGCAGCTCTTCCTCTCATGTCGGCTAAGGTAATTCAACAAGTGTTGGTTTTTCTAAGCGGGTTTGCTGGGACGGGAGCCACCCCTATTATTTTGGCTTATCAGGCTCTAGTTGTGCACCCTACTATTGTTATGGCTTCTAGGATGGATGAAACTTTGGACACAGATGTTTTTCCTTATCCGAGTTTGGGTTCTGTGATAACTGGTACTGAACATGACTTGCTGACTAAGTTTCTGAAAATGAAAAATCCTACGTTTTAGGGTACAAAATCTAAGAATGCTTTTGAGTTTATTATCAATTTCAACAAGAGGCTGCATAAGATGGGTATTATGAAGCAGCATGGGGTTGAGTTTGTGACCTTTCTGCTGGAGAAGGATGCTAAATAGTTATGGAGAGCACATGTTGAGTGTCGGTCACCTGTTTTGCCTTCTTTGACTTAGGAGCAATTTCATGGTCTATTTTTGGATAAGTATATACCTCTTTCCCTCCGTGATCGCAAGAAGGATGAGTTCTTTTCTTTGGAGTAGGGTGATATATCAGTTACAACTTATGAGGCTAAGTTCCATGCCTTGTCTCATTATGCCACTCCGTTGTTGACTACGGAGGAAGAAAGGATTTATCTCTTTGTTAAAGGGTTGAACTATGACCTTCAGGTGTTGACTGTACAAATGACTTATACGGGAAAGGTGTTTAAAGATATGTCAGATTATGTGAAGAAGTTTGAAGGTGTGGAGCAGGTGCGACAGGATAAGATGTTAGCCAAGAAGTCTCAAAATGTTGGGAATTTTAGTGAATCCTATTCTAATGGCCATTTTATCTCACCCTATTCAGTCAGCTATGCCAACTTCTACTATGATACCAGCTAAAGTACCTTCTCATACTCAGGTTGTTAGAGGCCAAGGGGCTTCTTATTCTTCTACCAGTCGGCCTTCTCTTGAGCATGGGTATTATCATTGTGGTGGTGTTGGTCATTTTAAGAGGGAGTGTCCAATGAGATAAGAGAATGGCTAGACACAGCAGCAGGCTCGGGTAGTGGTTGTATTAGGTAGAGGAGGGGTTAATGGCAGGGGTCGTCCATAGGGATAATGGGAAAATTAGGTAGGTGGTCGTGGTAACGGTGGCGCGGGAGCACAGCCAGGTAGAGTGTTAGCTCAAATTGATGGTCGGGCTCATTGTTATGCATTTCTAGGGAAGACTAATGATGAGGATTTTGACGAAGTGATCACAGGTACTATTTCTATCTATGACCAGATAGATTCTATCTTATTTGATCTGGGGTCCACTTATTCTTATGTGTCTGTTTAGTTAGCTATGGGCTTGAGTCTAGTTTGTGATACTCTTGACTATCCTGTGCATGTGTCTACTTCGGTTGGGAAGTCTATGGTAGTTACCCATGTTTATCTGTCTTGTCCTATTTTGTATATGGGTTTTCAGACTTTGGTAGACTTAATTATCTTGGATATGTTTGACTTTGATGTAATCTTGGGTATGCCCTGGTTATCTCCTTTTCATGATGTTTTAAAGTGTAATGCTAAGATAGTGACTCTAGTTATGCCTGGGAAGAGGGAACTAGAGTGGAAGGGAGTGTATAAGGCCCAACCGATAAGGATTATATCATATGTCTAGGCTAGGGGGCAAGTGGGGAATGGTTTTTCAGCATTTCTAACTCATCTTTAGGATGTGGGTCCAGGGTCCCCTTCTATTGAGTAGGTTTAGGTCATTTCTGAGTTCCATGATGTGTTTCTTTCTGATTTATCGGGTATGCCTCCGATTAGGGATATCGACTTTTGTATTGACCTAGAGTAGGGCACTCGCCCCATATCTATTCCACCATATCGAATGGCTCCTACAGAGTTGAGGGAACTCAAGGCTTAGTTGCAGGAACTGCTTGATAAGGGTTTTATTCATCCAAGTGCTTTATCTTGGGAGCTCTGATTTTTTTTGTTAAGAAGAAGAATGGTAGTATGAGGATGTGCATCGATTACATTGCATTTAAGTAAGGTCACCATCCAAAATAAATATCATTTTCCTCATATAGATGACTCATTTGATCTACTATAGGGTGCAATAGTTTTCTCAAAAATTTATTTATGGTTGGGTTATCATCAGTTAAAGATTAAATTGAAGGATATTCCAAAGATGGCTTTTAAAACTCGGTATGGCCATTACGAGCTTTTGGTAATATCTTTTGGATTGACTAATGGACATACAACTTTCATGAGTTTGATGAATGACATCTTTAATCCTTTTTGGATCCTTTTTGGCTATCTTCTATTGCTTTCTTAGGGCACACAATTTTAGAGAAAGGAATGATGGTGGACCCTCAGAAAATTAAAGCAGTTAAGAGTTGGATTCGGCCTAGTTCAATGACCAAGGTAAAGAGTTTTGTGGGTCTTTCCAGATATTAACGCAGGTTTGGTCGGTTGACGAAATAAGCTCACTTCTTGCCAGTTCGTATAGATTACTGCTCTCAGTAGTTTGCAAAAATATATTTCAAGGAGATCAACATACTTCATGGGGTGCCACTTTCTATTATTTAAGCTAGGGATGCAAAGTTTACTTCCAAATTTTGGGACAGGTTGTTTGAGGAGTTGGGAACCAAGCTTGCTTTTAGCATTTCCTTCCATTCTCAAACTGATAGTCAGTCAGAGCGAACAATTCAGGTTCTAGTGGATATGATGAGAGCCTGCGTGATTGATTTTTGTGGTCATTGGGACCAGTTCCTCCAGTTTTGTGAGTTTTCGTACAATAATAGCTACCACTCCAGTATTGATATGGCTCTATTTGAGGCACTTTATGGGAGAAAGTACAGGTCACCTATTGGATGGTTTGAGGCGGGAGATATAAAACCTTTGGGCACCGACTTGGTTAAAAAGGCTCAAGAAAAGGTAAAATTTATTCAGACTAAGAATTTCATGTTTCCAAGTTGAAACGGTACCATAGAGATGGAGACTACATTATTAAGTGAGATTCGGTCCTTTTGGAAAATGACTTGACTTATGAGGAGGAACCAATTGCGATACTTGATCGTGACATTTGTAAGTTAATGGCAAAGAAGATTCTTTTGATAAGGGTTCAATGGAAGTATAGTACAATTGAGGAATCCACTTAGGAAATCTAGAAGGACATGCGGGATAAGTACCCTTAGCTGTTCGAGGATATAGTTACTCTTTTCCCTTCTTATTTTGGCCTGTTTATCTAGTTTGATTGTTTGAGGATGAATGACGGGTAAATTGATATCTATTTTAATAACCTTCTTGGTTGTTATATAAAAGTTTGATGTTCCAAATTTCGTGTCCAAATTCCTTCGGGTTTGGAAGTTGCAAAATTCAGACTATGCTAGTTTTGCTTTATTTCAAGCGAGGGATAGTCTTGGAAAATATGGGAATAATTTAGAATGATTTGGTGGAAATGGTGTTGATTCCTAGTTAGATAAGGCGATAAGTAACCCGTAGGATTTTACATAACTGAATTTGGATTAGTAGAACTCCCGAAATTGACCTTAGCTAAAGAGCATTATTCAAAATGTCCTAGGATCATGGTGTGTTGTAAAAAGGGGGATTTTTTGGGGAAGACAAACATTCTGTCCCATCGATAGTGCTATAGGGGTTGACACTCGTTTTAACTTGTAATTACTTCTTAATCTTTAGAAGGCGTAAATTACGGAGTTTGGGGAGGGTTTTAGGGGGGATTTTTATATGTTTACTAGTGCAAGGGTGAAATTGAGCTATAGATTAATGGGTTTTGTTTATTAACCATGAAATTGGCCTTTCATTTTGTTAATTCACTAATCATTCCATGAAATTGGTAGTTTTAGGGGAATTGCGGGGGAAATAGCCCTAGAATGGTTAAGAAATGATTATAAACTGACCTTAGGGGGTTGGGGGTGGCTTATAACTCCTACCATATTAGGTCATTTCATTAATTCAGTGTTTGTATGCATGTTTTAGACCGCGAACAAGAAAAAAAGACACGGAAAGGCAAAGCTCAGGCTTAGAATTGTGCAAGCTTGGTTCGAGGTAGGTGATAGGGTGTATTTAATCCAACTTGTGTTATATATGCATATTAACTACTTTGTAGGGTGATTGGTTAATCCGTGTGGTATGCTTGGACATTGCTACTTGTTTTATGACTTGGCCTCTTTATATTGTAAATTATGGAATGTTTCGGCATTTGAGACATTCTGACAGTTTATTGGATTAAGGATTATAGACATTCATGTCTGGGTTTTTTAGTAGATAGATGGTAATTTTCCCTTGCAGGTCATAACTAGAGGGTTGGTATATAACCCTTAGCATGTTTTTAGGGGTTTCAAGGTTTGTGTTAGTATGACGGATCCTTGAGCGAACCGGGGAATTTGCATTGGCGTGCTTGTCCTTGTTGGTTGTCTTGAATTGAGTGGCATATCATTGCCTCATTGACACTTGTTGACTTGTTGGCTTGTCTCTTGAATTCTACTTGTACATATATGTGGAATGTTTGATGTGTAATTATGTGTTAGCTAATTGTACTTTATTTTGGTTAAGGGCTTATATTTCCATCTTGGGTTATTCAAATGATCCTACTAGTACACTATGGTTTATTTGTGTACTGATACTACCCTTGCATTTTCTTATGTGAGTGCATTACATATTCCAGTGGATTTATCGAGACTTTACTTGTGATTTCAGTAGTCGATTCTAGATTCATGGTGAGCAGCACATCCGGGCTACCATGAGATCATTCTTTATTAAGACATTCTCCCTTGTTTGGACTTGATACTTCTTACAGTTTTGGGGTTGTATCCCCATTTTATATTCTTAGTATGTTTTGGTACACCGACTTTTGGGTCCTACGGAATTTCCATTTGGTATTTTGTTCTGCACATTCTTAAGTTGTTAGATTGAATGGTTATTACACTATTTATGGGATAGGTCTCGTACTTTTACTTGAGTGTTGATCAATGCTTCTGGGGTTATTGGTTCTCCCACTGGGTGAGTAGTGTGGGTGACACTCATGACAGGTTTGGGTCATGATAATAACGTACCCCAAGTACCTTTTATCATTGATTACTACTTCCAAGTCTTATTTATTGCAATTCAATTCTCTTGATAACTACAATCAAAGGTGTTCAAAAGAGTTACAAAACCCCCCATTTACTTTTAATGTTTTAAATTAATATGTGCAAACATTAAGTGAGCTATTTACACTCTAAAGTGAACTTTGTAAATTCATTCTATGTGGTTCGATTCTAGCCTCAAACTTGGGTTAAAAATATTAGCAACGACTGTGTACACTTTTCTTTGATGTATTTGAGCATTATAAAAGATAGCACCGTTGCCGGGGAATGAAAGTACAGAGTTCCTTTATTGAAGTGTTTTAAATCACTTATATTTAGCCATAGTTTAAATTTATGTTATTTGTTGTTTTTAATTTTGATTTTGGTGAAAACATGAGTCAACATGGTAGTGATACCTCGAGCTACGAAGGGAAATTTTATGAGGATGACCACTTCGGTGATGCCATGAGAGAAAGTGCCATTTGCCTACCACCTATGGTGGGGAATGAGTCCTTTCATGTTACAAGTACAATGCTCCATTTGCTACAAATAAAGAGGTTATTTTGTGGCCAACCACATGAGGATACAAACAACAATCTTAAGAACTTTATTATTGTTTCCACCCCCTTCGACATAACAAACATCTCTCAAAAGTCTATCCAATTGAGGTTGTTTCCTTTCTCTTTGATGGGGGTAGCGGTTATTTGGTTTGGAGAATTACCTGAAGGATCAATCTGTTCTTGGGTTGAACTTATTACTGAAGCATTCATTGATAGGTTCTTCCCTCCTTATCAAATTCTTCAACTTTGGGACGAAATCACTAATTTTTACCAATTAAGTGGAGAGCCTGTTCATGAGGCATGTCTTTGATTCAAGAAAAAGCTGTTGCAATGTGCTACTCATGATATACAAGTTGTTTCTATAAACTTTCTACTATTTATTAGATTCCATGAACAAAACTGTGGAAGATAATTTAACCAGTGGTTCCTTAATGAATCAAACTTTTGGGGTTGCTTCAGGCTTGCTTGATCAAATAACTAAGAAAAATCGTTCTTGGCACACCCGTGATATTGAGGTAACAGTGGGTGATACCTCTTCGTATTTGGTGGCCCAAGACAAAATAAAGAAGGACAAAAAACGTGATAAGAATGTGGCGAAAATTATGACTCAAATGGACCTTTTGACAAAAAATCTCATCAGCCCCATAACTGTGAATATTGTGCTACTAAAGGAAGCAGAATCCATAATGATGATATAGATGACTCTTTTTATGAAGAAATCCAATTCTTGGAGAATCAAGCAGGGGGTTATTGACCTACCAATTAAAGGTAAGGGGGAACCAAGATTGGAATAAGGATAGGGACCATGATTAGCATGACAAAGATAGAGAAGGAAATTGTCTTGGCCGAGATAGAGATTGGTGAGATTATGATAGGGATTGTGATTGGAGTGACAGAGTTTGTGATAGTGATTATGATAGATATAGATATGTTCCACCTTATGGTTTTTCAAAATCCAAATAATCCACTTTGGACTCGAAAAGCTATAGAACGAAATACATGCTTGCGAGAATTCTCAATCGGGTCGAAGATAGTGACAAAGTCCTTAAAGAAATGAAGGGTGACTTCTCTTTATTTAATAAAATGGTAACATCTCATGTGGTCTCCATCAATAAACTTGAAACACAGTTGAGTCTAATCTCATCCCATCTAAATCCACGGCAAAAAGGTGGACTTCCTAGTGACACAGTGGTGAATCCCAAGAATGATAATGCATATTTTAAGGCTATCAACACTAGAAGAGGAAAGGTACTTGGTAAAGAGATGGATGACATTAATTAAAACCCTAATGAGAGGTGAATAAGGATCAAACCAATGTGAAAAAAAACGTATTGAGAAGCCTCTGGAGTCTAATATTGAGGAATATAACCCCAAAGAATTGAATGTTGAAGAATCGGTACGGTTTGATTATGTGGTTGCCAATGATGAGAAACAAAAAGTGGTTGATAAAAAAATTTCAAAATCGGAATAGAGCCCATCCATCTTAAAACTAATGATAAAAGTTCCTCCCCTTTTCCTACAAAGGCTAAAGAAAAAAGACAAAGATGTCAAGTTCAAGAAGTTCATTTCCATGTTCAACAACATCTCAATCAACATCCCCTTAGTGGAAGCTCTACATGAAATTCCTGGATATGCTCAGTTCATGAAAGACTTGGTGACCAAGAAAAGGACTATGGACTTTGAAATCGTTGAAATTTTGCACCATTGTAGTGCAATTATGTATAGCGATTTGGTAATAAAGAAAGAATACCACAGGACCTTCACTATTCCTTGAATGATCGGTGTGCACCAATTTTCCAAAGCTTTGTGTGACTTGGGAGAAAGTATCAACTTGATGTCACTGGCCATATTCAAGAAGTTGGGCTTAGGGACTCCCAAGGCTGCAATAATGAGTTTATTGATAGTGTACCGATCAATCTAAATATTATCGGGAATTCTTTATGATGTGCTAGTCCGAGTGAATAAGTTTATATTTTTTGCTGACTTTGTCATCCTTAGTTATGAGATAGATTATGAGGTCCCAATTATCCTCACTAGGCCTTTCTTTGCTACCAGGAGGGATTTTGTAGGTGTAAAATATGGTGAATTGAAGTTTAGAGTGAATGATGATAAAGTCACGTTTAATGTGTGTAGGTTTATGAAACAACCGATGGACTTGCAAGTGATTTTGGTCCTTGATATAATTGACAAAGTTGTTGCTAACACATAAGAGGGTAGTTTTATAAGTGAATTATTGGCGGTGGTATTATGGAACTATGATATTCAATAGGTTTAAGAAAATGATGAACTGGTAGCATTATTAACCGAGTTTGGTACGTACATAAAGAACCCACTCAAACTTGACCTTGACTTAAGAACCAAGAAAGTCCACCCACTAAAGTGTCCATTAAAGAGTTATCGAAGCTAGAACTTAAGCCTCTTCCTGCCCATCTTTGGTATGTTTTCGTGGTATAACACTATTCCCATTATAATAGCGGTGGATTTGTTGGTTTGGCAACTAGAAGCTTTGGTATCTGTGTTAAGAAAGTTCATACGGGCTATTGGGTGGACATTCGCCGACATCATCAGAATCTCTCCCAGAATTTACACCTAAATAATCAAATTAGAACCGTATTGTGTGCCTAGTATTGTGCATGAAAGGAGGTTGAATCTTCCAATGTAAGAGGTAGCCAAGAAAGAAATTATGAAGTGGCTTAATGCGGATGTGGTGTACCCAATCTCCAATAGCACAAGGGTAAGCCAGGTGCAATATGTACCTAAAAAGGGTGGAATGACCACTGTCTCCAATTGAGAAGAATGAAATTATCCCCTTGAGTCCATTTACGAGGTGGCATGTTTGTATGGTTTATAGAAAACTAAATTCATGGATCAAGAAAGACTATTTTCTCATGCCCTTCATGGACCAAATATTGGATCAATTGGGGGGGAGAGGATGGTATTGCTCTCTTGATGGTTACTCTGTGTATAATCAAATATCCATATCCCCTAAGGACAAACATAAAACAGCTTTCACTTGCCCATATTGCACCTTCTTATTCAAACGTATGCCTTTTTTATTGTGGAATGCTCCTGCTACTTCCCAAAGGTGCATGTTGTTAGTTTTCTCAAACATATGGGAAGATTCAACGGAGGTGTTTATGGATGATTCTCTGTGGTGGAAGATTCTTTTGAATCTTGTCTTGATCATTTAAGCAAATTAATCCAATGTTGTGTAGAAATAAACCTTTTGCTCAATTGGGAGAAATGCCATTTTATGGTGAAAAAAGGAATTGTGCTTGGTCAAATATTTTGAGGCACGACATTCAAGTGGATCAAACTAAGGTCAAAGTGATAGCCAAATTGCCTCTTCCTATGTCCGTGAAGGGTGTAAGAAGTTTATTGGGGAATGTGGGTTTTGATGGATGGTTCATAAAAGATACTTCAAAGTTATCCCATCCTTTGCGCAAGCTTCTTGAAAATGAAGCTAAATTTTGAATTTGATGAAAGTTTTGTAAGGGCATTCAATTGCCTAAAGGAAAAGCTTGAGACGACACCTATCATTGTGGCTCTCAATTGGTCCCTTCCTTTTAAACTTATGTGTGATGCTAGTAGGATATCATTAGGAGCAGTTCTTGGGCAATGAAAAGACAAACTATTCCATCTGGTTTATTATGTAAGTTAATCTTGAATGAGACACAAATGAATTAAATAGTTATGGAACAAGAGTTGTTGGTCATAGTGTATGATTTTGAGAAGTTTCATGCCAATTTGTTAGGTACGAAGGTGATTGTCCATATCGATCATGCTGTCATTCGATACTTGATAGCAAAGAAAGAGATGAAACCGAGGTTAATCCAATGGATTTATTGCTCTAAGACTTTGACTTTAAGGTGAAGGATAGAAGTGGTTATGAAAATCAAGTGGCATACGATTTGTTCCACATTGAATCAAGTGGTAAAAAGTTAGGGGAGATAAACATTTAAGAGTCTTTCCCCGATGAACTTGTTATGGTTGTTTTGGGAGATGTGGTGCCTTGGTATGCCGATTTTGCCAACTATCTTGTACGTGGCATTCTTCCCAAAGCAAAAACCTTACTTCTATGAAAGGAAAAGATTTCTTTATAATGTGAAATGATACTACATGGATGAACCTTACTTATTTAGGGAATGTGCGAATGGTGTGATTCGTAGATGTGTTACCAAATCAGAAATTTCACCCATACTTGAAGCTTGTCACTCCTTATAATTTGGTGGTCACCATTGTGGAATATGGACAACTGACAAGGCCTTCAAAGCAGTTTCTATTCGCCCACATTCCATCGAGTTGCCAATGACTTGGTCCAATTGTGTACCCATTGTCAAATGCAAAGAGGTATCTCTAGAAGTCATTAAATGCCTTTGAAGCTGAATCTTAAAGTTGAATAATTTGATGTTTAGGGAATTAATTTTATGGGACCTTTTTTGAGTTTGTTTGGCAATAAATACATATTAGTTTCCGTCGACTTTGCGTCTAAATAGGTTGCAGTTTAATTAACCAACAATAAGAGAAAGAGTGTCACCTTATTTTAGAAGAAACATATATTCACGAGGTTAGGGACTCCCCAAGCTATCATTAGCGATGGTGGATCTCATTTTTTCAATCTAGTAATTGGTGCAATATTGGAGAAGTATGGAGTCAACCATAAGGTTGCTATGTCATATCAAACCCAAACTAGTGGGAAAGTAGAGGCTTTGAATAGAGAGATCAAGGAAATCTTGGAAAAAATGGTGAATGTGAGTCAAACCAATTGGGTAAGGCAATTAGATGATGCCCTCTAGGCATACCAGATGGCTTTCAAAACAACCATTGGGATGTCCCCCTACCTACTTTTCTTTGAAAAAGCTTTTCATCTACCGATTGAGCTTAAATATCATGCTCTTTAGGCTAAGAAGAAATTAAACATGAAATGGGATGATGCTTCTTAGTCAAGAATGGAGCAGTTGTAAGAGATTAATGAATTTTGCCTTCAGGCATATTAAATCTCTACTCTTTACAAGAAGCGAATGAAAAGGTGGCATGATGAAAAAATCTTAAGGAGATCATTAAGAGTTAGGTATGATGTACTGCTCTTTAATTCGAGGATCAAACTCTTTGCGGGGAAGCTCAAACCAAAATGGTCATTCCCATTCAAAGTTGTGCAAGCTTACCCTAGCATAGCAGTTGAGTTGGAAGGCCATAATAAGTTAAGGTTTATGGTGCATGGACAACACTTAAAGCACTTATATGTTGGAGGCCCAAAGGTTACAAATATTAAGGCGTTCTACATCTAGGATGCTTGACATGAATGAAAATACCGTCGTGCCATGATTGTAACTAAGGCGCTTCTTGGGAGGCAACCCAAATTTTATTTTATATCTATTTGAATAATATTTGTTGTGTGGTGTAGGTGTATGATTGGCTTGGAATATGGAAACATGTCACAATACGTGTTGAAGAAAGTAATTATTGGTGAGACACTTTGGTGCATCACAATTCACTTTGGAGTATCATTGAGGTGATCCTTAAAGTTAACAGTTCGAAAGCCTTGCACTTCGCTCAAGGGGAGACATTTTGGTGGATCAATGAATAGTATGGCATATCGTTGATGTCCTCTACCAAAATGGATCCCCTAAGCTCTTGGAACTGGTATGTTTGGAACTAAGTACGAGTTCGACGCATCGTCGAACACTTTAGTGATGCTTCTTCTAATCACCAAACTCATGATGTAAGAAGGTCAAACCGTTTGACTACTTGACTTTATCTCTTCCTCTTAAACCATTACTATACCCACACTCTATTTATTTCACTCACATTACCTCAATGACACACACATAATCACTTGAACTAGCATTGCACGCCACTCGTCACTACTGCATCTCAGTGCTGAAACCTTCTTATGTTTAAACCCTTTTTCCTTATTTGTCCAACTAGTCATCTTGAAGGTTAGAAATTCATAGTTCATAATTTCTTCTCTTTTATTTTGAGTTCGAAACCTGGTAATGCTTAATATTCGATTCCTTATTGTGCATAAGCTTATGATATGGTTGTTTGAGTGCACTAATTAACAGAAATTGATAATGTTGATTGAGGGTTTCTCAATTTTAGACTTGCCTAGGATTGTTTTAGCTGTAAATTTGTCATCTATCTGTTAGGAATTCCATTGTTGTGTAGTTGTTTAATAGCATTGGTCAAGATTTGGGTCCAATTGGTTTTCTTGTTTGAATATTGGGTATGGGTTCGTTCTATTGTAAATTGAATCTCATGGTAGACTGATTTTTCCCAATGATAGATTGGGTGACATTATTCTTAAGGGAAAACTTGTCATTTTAGTGGATTTTACTGTCCGAAATTGGGGAAGTATAAGTACTTAATGCAAAATATGTTGATGAAACGCCATTGTTGGTTCTAGTTTGAACTTACGGAAGACAATCCATTGTGACTATGGATTGAGAACTTTGGCGATATGCTAAAATCATTGTTGTATTGCCAAAGTACTTGTTTGTCTTCAAAATAGACTGTCTATGATAGGGTCTATGGTTCAAGTTTGGCAATGCTTATTTAGTTTGGCGATATCCATCAAGCATCGCCAGATATCCATCAAGCATCGCCAAACTGTTTGGCGATTCCCCAAACTCACACTCTATCTCCCCAAACTTAACCCTGTAATAGGCTTCTCAACTACCATCTTTGGTGATGATCCTGATCATTGCCAAACTCGTTGGCACTGCACCAAAGTAGTTTGGCCACACCAACCTATAGACCTTGTTTTTCCTAACCCCATTTTGGTATATAGTCTTAATTTCTATACATGTATGGGTAAGGAAAAAGATATTTCAAAGAAAATGAAAAATCCTCCTTAATCAAAGGAAAACAAGGAAAAACGGCACACAATTCTAGGACATTCCAACCCCATGGTAATGTGCAAAAGAAAGCCAAACTAGCTGCTGAAAAGCCCAAATAGAAAGCCCTAGTGCAAACTAATAAGGGGTCCGACTCTGAACATAGTACCAACTCTTTGAGATAGCAGTTGAACACCTTTGTTGAGGGAGAAGAAGTTGGGTATATCACTTCAATTCATGAACCACTTCCTGATCCAGTGGTTACACCAGCTAAGAGAAAGATGGATGAATAATGCTCTAAAGCTACCTTAGACCCTCAACTCATAGTGGTTCCCCGATTTTCAAACAGACTCAAGGTTCCAGGAAAGCATATTATTATCAAAGAGCAAATATCGTGCACAGTTGGGTTGAGTGACTAATATCCCAGGATTTTGGCCGCTATCGGGTATCATGGTTTTGAGCTCTTTACACAACCTCAGCATTCGTATATGGAAAATTGTGTCTGAGAGTTCTATGAAGCTTATGGTCAACTTCTTCCCCCCAAAAGAAAGAAAAACAAACCTTAAGAAATAAGGGACATTTTTGTGGTAAGATGAGACAAGGTTAAATCTGATTAAACTATGATTAATTAGATTTATGAGGGCACAAATAATGTATTGTACTACCTTGCTTTAAGTTCAAAGAAATCTGTTGTGATCTTTAAGGTTGGTTAGCCCTTTTTCTTAGTGACAATATACCACTGTGGATTGCACTGGGGGTTCCAATTGAAAAGAGCGACATTAGTTTGGAGGCTCGATATTGGTTAAATTTTATCTTTAGCAATCTATTCCATCACAAAATGAGTCAGTTATCTGAGATCCAAAGGTGGTATTGTTGGGCATGAATATTCTAAAGGAAAGGCTGAATCTTGGCCAAAATGTTGCTCCAGAAATTACCATGCAAGCTCAGCAAAAGAACACTTCCATTTCATTCCCATGTCTTATCACCTAATTATTCTGGAGGGAAACGGTTCCCTTTGATCCTAAGAGGGATGTTGATTACACTCCGACCTCCACTATTGGCATAACCAAGACTGAGGTTACACAACAAGAAGTGAGGAATAAATCTTGGGTTGATTTATCTCCAGTGATTGATATTGAGGCCCTAGAGGGTGAGTCCATACTATCCACTCCCATTGCCACCGCTCCACCTTCCACCACTTCATCTACGAAGCCACCATAGCCGATATATCCTAGTGCTCCTAATTCATGACACTCAACAACTACAGCTCCTTCTAGACCCTTATTAACTCAGTCTAAGATTTGAATGATAGGTAACATGTCTTATGCAGCAGATCAAAGGTAAGCTTGGTTAGAGTCAGCTATACCGACCATTTTTTAGACAACCATTGAGGTTCCTTTAGCACCTATACATGATGAGATGAGGGGATATAGAGAGAGTCTATGACTCTATGGTGAGAGGCTGGATGACTTGAGTACATTATTTATAGAGGGTACGTAGTAGTAGAGTGCAGGTAATATGAATGTAGATTAGGCATCCATATAGACTGAGATTGCTACCATGAGGACTGAGTTGGATTAGCTGAGATACATAGATCTCCAAACCTTCTGGCTTGATCCTATATATGATAATACAACTGATGTTAAGACTGAGGCTACACAGGTTGCCCCTCAAGCCACAAAGCATGTTCTAGATACTACACTAGAGGTTGATGATAATAAGGATGCCTCTGAGCTGAGGATGAGGAAGAGGAGGAGATTGCCGCTCAAAGTGCAGATGTTAATGTTGATCCTACTTTTATGATTCAAGATAATGTACAGTCTACCGAGGCGGTAATTATGTTGATTCTTTAATGAGGTCTACTCAGGAGACTTCACAGATTGTTTATAGAGGATCTAAACCCACTAAGGAGACATTTGACCCCACAACTAACCCAAATGCTACATAGAAGGTGCCTACTGTCCTTCCAAATCCATCCCCACAGATTGTAGCTGGGATTGTACCTAGCACCAATGCCTAAACTGAGGCTACTTCTGCAAGCCACTCATCACTTTAGGCTTAGCACATTTCAGAAGGACCCTTACACTCATTCTTGTCATATATCCTAGTTCTATTGCATTGAGGATACTACTTTATTCTGAGTTGAGGGGGGGGGAGGGGGGGGTATTATTTTGGATCTATAATATTTTGATTAATTTTTTGATTTTGATACTTTAATTTTGATACTATTTTATTTGGTTTGTAATATTTTACATAATTTTCACTTTATGGGTGCATGTTTTTTGGGATTTTATTTTAGTGTGTGTTGTGATGCACATTGTATTTTTGTTTCTTATTTCTTAGTGTTAGTAGTTTGTAGCGTGTTTTATTAATAAACCTGTTTTTGGCTTGGTGCTCAAGTAGAACTGTGCAAGAAATTGAATACTTTGACTCGAAGTGTACTCTTGTGGAAATTTTCACATGCATGAAACTTGAAAAATGAGAAAGCGATATGTGAATTGACCCACTTTTAAAATGAGCCCATCTTTTAAATTTTGGTTGGTTAAGTTGAAGTGGTTAATCACTCATTTTTGTGAATATTTGCATCTCATTTTGACTACTTGAATACCTTCTTCGATATGTGTAATGAATGTGGTATGTCAATTTAAGAAATTGAAAGTGTTGCTCCGAGTGTGTAGTTGAGTGCCATGAGTGCGAGGCATCGATTTAATTTAGAGTCATGAGTCCATCTAGAAATTTCCTTGTTGGTCTATTACTAAGCATAGACCATTGTAACATTGGAGAAATAACCTTAGGCTATCAATCGAGAGTGAGCCTTTGAAATTATCCTTATAACCTTCTCCATTTTGAGTTGAGTGACCAAGTTTTGCCCTAATTCATGCCTTGTAGCCTCTTTGTTGGACAACCATGTTATAAGTCGCAACCTATTCTCCTATGATACCTTAGTTTGAACCAAAACCACCTTGAATCTTGTTGGTGAGGCCTTAAACCAACCTAGGCCAAAAACCTAAGTTGGGAATGGAGGAATTGTTATGTAGGAGTTATGATTAGATGTTTAAAGAATCGGGGACCATTTACTTCTTTCTTTAGTTCCTAGTATCCCTTGTGAATACATAAAAAAAGAAAAAGAAAAAAGAGAATGAAAATGAATGAAAAAGAGTTGAAATTATAGATTCGGTATGTAAATAATTGAGTTGTTTTGATTTGAAAAGGGTGAGAGAAGAAAGTTTGCAAGTGCACCAAAAGTAATGGTCCATAGCATGTCAAATGAAGTGAGTTTTTGGGAAGAATTAAGTTGAGGACTACTGTAGTTCTTCAAGGAGGTAGAGTCACTCTAACCATATGCTATCCTACCTTACCCGTTGCCTATATGACAAGACATAATAAGACCTTTATGATCTCTAACTTAGCATGTTTGATTGTAGTGAGATGGAACATATGGAAAAACCTATGGTATGGTATTCATGTGCATGATTTTCTTTGGGTGTGTGAGTGATTTATGTTGGTCCCTTGATTGTAAATTTGATTGCATCATGAGAAAAAAATTATTCTTGTTGTGAGAGCACTCGATTGCATTCATCGAGGACATTGATTGACCTTGGTTGATAACTATGAGCATGACCTTGGTTTTGTAACAGCTAATCAATACTAGAGGCTTGTAGATCATGAATTGAATATTTGATCACAGATACTCATGCCAATGATTGTCAAAGTCACGAGGGCAAGATAGTGTTCACAAAGAGGCATGTGTTTGAATTCGCAAATAGTACTATTTGTAGACATTGTTGTTTTGTTATATGTGCATAAATTTGCTCGAGGTCAAAGCAAAGTTTTATGTTGGGGGTGTTGATGAGTCGGCATTTTGTGACTTATTTAGCCTAGAAGTGGTAAGAAATTAAGTCCTCAATGCCATTTTGAGCTAGTTTTAATGTCAGTTTATTTTTCCGGGTTGAAGCTAAAAGACGACCAACAAAGCCTAAGGAAGCAAAAAGATGGGGAAAAGGAGCTAAAAATGGAAGTAGCATCGCCCAAGGAGGTAGGCTCATTGCCAAACCTCTTAGCGCATCTCTAAAGTAAAATTTCTATCACCAAAAGGTGCAGTTTGTTCAGATTTTGAAGATAGCAGTTCGGCGAGTAACTATGAAGTTTGGTGTAACACCGAAGAGTTTGGAAATAATGAGTCTCCATCTCCAAACTTAGCATACTAAAAAAACTGAAGATAAAAAATAAATTCGTTCGGTATCAATGGGCATGTTCATCACATCGCCGATGAGTTTTGCGATGCTTTCTCTTTCACCAAAAGTAGTGTAGTGGCAGCTTTGTAAATATGTTGGAATTTAATTGCTTCAACTATAAATAGATTTTTGTGACTTCAAAGCCATTCTTTTGAATAATTTTGAGATCTGAAAAGTCATAATCAAATCCTAAAGTTGGGATTAGCTGTTATTTTACTATTCTACAGTGGAATTGAAGGATTTCTTATGGATAATTCAATCTAATGGATTATTTGGGTGAGCATGATAGTATACTTTCTTTATCTTTAATTATGCTTGGCTAATTTCTCCAACTTGGGGGTGTGTGATGATTGAGTATTGATAAATACCTGGGTAGTAATTATTTGCTTTTCTAATAGATTATTTGTTATGGGTTTAATCATTGTCCCATGTTTCATATTATAATTGGAGATTGCAAACTCTAGTTAAGCTTTGATTCTTTATCTTTCTTGAAAAAAGGGAATAAGGGTGAGGGATAATGATTAACAATGATGAGATTGATATCTCTTAATGGTAGATCTTAGATATAATGCTATCAAATTGAGGTTTTTGATTAGTCATGATGATAAATATGGGTTTTTGAGAGAACCCACTTGTGCAATTTTGTGCTTAATTGAGAGTTCTGCATTAATACCCAAAATCTATCCTACCCATAGTTTTGATTATATTAAGGAAAATTTTTACTCACCCATGTATGATTCTACGATCATGATCACACACCAAAAGTACCTTTTATCATTGATTACTACTTCCAAGTCTTATTTTTGCAATTCAACTCTCTTGATAACTACAATCAAAGGTGTTCAAAAGTTTTTACAAAACCCCCCTGTTTACTTTTGTTGTTTTAAATTAATATGTACAACCGGTAAGTGAGCTACTTACACTCTAAAGTAAACTTTGCAAATTCATTCCTTGTGGTTTGACTCCAACCGTAAAGTTGGGTTAGAAATATTTACAACAACCGCATGCACTTTTCTTTGGTGTAATTGAGCATTGTTAGGGATGAGGGACAAAGTCCCTATATTTTGGAGTTTGTTATATCAATGAGTCAAAATGTTATGACCTTATCATGTTGCAGCAACAAACACCCAAGGCCAACTGAGGAAGAATCACAGTAAACAAGAAACCCATCTGGACCCTCTGGTAAAGTCAAAACTAGAGAAGAAGTGAGTTGAGTCTTTAATTCCTGAAAACTGTTCTTACAAGCATCAAACCACTAGAACTTGACTTTCTTCTAAGTCAATATGGGCATAGGAGATGCAATAGATGAAAAACTTCAACTAAACCTCCTGTAGTAGCCGACTAAACCCAAGAAACTCCGAATTTCTGATGGAGAAATGGGTCTAGGCCAGTTCCTAACTACTTTGGTCTTGAGAGAATCAACTTGAATACCCTAACTGGAAATGATATGACTAAGGAATGCTAGTGATTTCAACTAGAATTCACACTTCCTGAACTTGACGAATAACTGGAGATCTTTGAGAGTCTGGAAAATAATTCTCAAATGGTCTGCATATCATCCTTACTCCTAGAATAAATGAGGATATCATCTATGAAGACAATGACGAACAGGTCCAAATACTGTTTGAACACCTTGTTCATCATGTCCATAAAAGCTACAGGAGCATTCATTAGTCCAAAAGACATAACAATCAATTCATAGTGGCTATATCGACTTTTAAAAGCTATTTAAAAAATATCACCTTCTCCGACTCTGAGCTGATGATAGCCAAATCATATTTCTATCTTTGAGAAGAAACTAGTACCCTAAAGCTGGTCGAACAAGTTATCAACCCTAGGAATGGGATACTTATTCTTGATTGTGAATTTTTTCAACTAACGATAATTGATGCATATTCTGAGGGAACCTTTTTTCTTACGCACGCAGAGAACTAGAGCACCCCATGGAGAGATGTTGGGTATGATGAAATCTTTATCTAAGAGGTCTTTCAACTTGTCTTTTGGTTCCTTAAGCTCAGTTGGAGCCATTATATAAGGAGGAATTGAGATAGGATGGGTATCTTGAAAAATGTTTGTTCTAAAGTCGATCTCCTGCTCAGGGGAGACTTTGGGCAGATCTTCAGGAAACACTTTTAGATACTCATTAATAAGTAGAACTGATTGAAGGGTTGGGGTTTTGGACTTAGAATCCTTAAACCTAAATAAATTATTGATACAACCCTTAGACGTCATCATTTTAGACTTAAGGTAAGCTACAAACTGACCTATAGGTGTTGAAGTACTACCTGTCCTTTCTAAGACTAGTTCTTTGGGAAACTGAAACTTAATGACTCAGGTTCTGTAGTTGACTGAGGCATAACAGGAATGTAACTAATCCATTCTAAGAATGACATATAAAATTAGTCATATCTAACTCTACTAGATTAACTGTGGTGATTTTCTGAAAAAACTGAGACTGGGCAATTTTTGTACACCCGCTTGGCTATAACTGAGTCACCAACCGGAGTAGAGACTGAGAGGTATTCTAAAAGGGTTTAAGGACTGACACCGAAATCTACTGCAATAAAAGGAGTCATGAATAAATGTGTGGCTCTGGGATCTAGCAATGCATCAACATCTATATAAAAGACAAGTAATATACCAATGACTATGTCTAGCAAGATCTCTTGATCTTGATGGGAATACAATACATAGAAGTAGTTCTAGCACTGACCATCGTGTACACTAGAAGAATCACCCTGCTGAGATGGGTTACCTAAATAGGCTATTGAAGTAGTAGACTATGATCTATTACCCCCATCTCCATGTCCATTTGAGAGGCAATTCTTCAGTATGTTACCAGTCTAACCAAATCCAAAAAACCCTCTTTGTCAACAAGGCACTCACCTGGATGATTATTACCACACTTAGGACATTCTAGAAAAGCGCGACTTCCTGTCACACTACCCTAAGGCTTAGAGGCTAAAGCCCTATTCTTATGATCATGACAAGGTCTAGGGGATGGATAACTAGCTAATAAAGGTGCTAGAGTTGAAGATCTCTACTGAAACTGAGAGCGATTACTAGCACCTGACCTCCGCTGAGAATAGTCAAAGTTACTTATTCTAGCCCTCTTGGTCTCCCTCTCTTTATCTTTTATATTTTCTTTATCTATCTGTTGGGTATGTGGGTATGAATAATAAGTCTGGAGATGTCCATTTCTCTGATAAACATAGTAGTTCAGCATTCCTTAACTACTAACTCAGAGACACTAGAAATAAACTTGCTCATATGAGCCCTCAGCTCAGTAACAATCTCTGGAGCATGCCTGGAGAGCTGGCTAAACTTCAAAAAATACTCCTTCACGGACATGTTACCCTACTTCAAGTTGATGAAATCCTCAAACTTACCTTTCCTTAACTCATAAGGAAAGAACCTATCTAGAAAAGAAGTCACAAGCTCATCCCAATCACTTGGGCCTACATCTGCACGTCGATTATCTTTCCACTACTTAAACTATAGTTGAGCCACCCTTTCAACTAATAGGAGGCTAAGTCTACACTCTCATTAGTGTGATACCCATAATCTGAGTGATCTTCAAAACCTTATCAATAAAGTATTGTGGATCCTTATCCACCTTCGAACCATAAAACACTAAAGGGTTTATTCAAGATAAGTCCTATACTGTTATAGAAGCTACATTCCCATTTGGGTTTATAGGTTCAACCTCTTACTGATTGACCTGGTTGGTCATGGCTTGAGAAAGCACCTAAAAAGCATCCTTGAATTCGGCATGAGTGACTTGTTTATTCAAGGGATCTACTAGTGCTTTTGAGGCTGGCTAGTTACTTTTTCTCCTTTCGTTTTCTCTTCTGGACGACATATTCTATAAATGTGTAGAGAACAGATTAGAAGGATAAAAAGAGTTTATACTCTATCGCATAATATTAACATGAAATAAGTGAGATTTTCTTAAAATTTTTTGTATCCTCCCATTCATAAGTGTGGCATGTTTCATACCCATGAAAGAGACTCTACTTAACATGGCTTGCAGACACCCTAGGACACCATAAACCTGATGCTTTGATGCCATGTTTTTCATAACCGAGTCTACACCTTGGATGTAACACTGTACTTAGAGTCATAAGTGATCCCAAGCTATCCCATGGCATGGCATAATACTAGATAACTGAACCAACTGAATAACTGTACGAAAAATAAACTAATTTTAATAGAAATATCTGAGATAAAACTCAAGTATGAATAAAAATAAATCTAAACATGCATGACCCATAATGATATGCATAAATACTGATATGTAAAGATAATTTGAAAATCCATAATACAATGCAAGTGAAACTGAACAGAGAGATATGTACAAATATACTAAGTCTGACTATGAGGGAGAACGTGTTAACCAATATAAACCACGTGAGGTAACATAGAGGCTGATATATATGCCCTATTGAGAGGACCCAATATATTGCCAGAGTATAAAGGTATAGTTGGATTGATCACTAAAATTATTCCCAAACTATAAGGGCTAAATAATCCTATGGTAGCATGTAGTTCTAGGACTTTGGGTGAAACTAGGGCCCTAGTCCAACTCAATGATAAGTAATACTCCTAAACTGATAATGTACTGATAGCTTAGTAAAATTTGATGTTCTAATAACTGGGTCAGAACCTATTTAATCTGGAAGTATTCTGAAAGTCTGTGTTTTGAAATCTAATCATGCTAGTTCATAATAAAACTTGATAGTCTAAAACATGCTTTGGAAATATAACTGAAATCTATAAAATTTACTTGAAACCATGCTAGTATCCAATTCTTATAGAATAATATCATGATGTATGTTCTAACTATATCGGGATCATAATAATGTTCTAACTATATAAGGATCATAATAAGACTGAAATTCAAGAAAAACTATTACTTGGGAATGAACCGTAATTGAGAAATCATGAGAAAAACTAGAATTTCATAAATTCTTTTTGGGATACAAGGGTGAAAGGATACCCATTGTTGAAATTCCACATGCCTGAGTGAAGAGTTCTTGCTAAAAACTTGACCCTTGAAGCTTTTGGTGAAGAACCCTAGTTTCTCTGGCTTGAAAGATTGAGGAGTGTATCACTTTTTTGTTTATGAGTGTTTAACAATAATAAGGAGAAAAAGTCCCATTAACCTCCCCCTAATCAACATTAAAACAACGTAGTTTAGGACTTGGATTTAGGGAAAGGATGAAAACACCCTTCTTAAAACGTAACTAATTTTCTAGAAATAGTCATCACGGATCTAGATATGACTCGTACCTTGAACCTATAAGTCGTCCCTGACTCGTGGTCCTAAGGCTGAAATTTTGGATTGGGCATGATTTTCCACCCCACAACTCATGAGGCCTGGCTACGAGTCGTGGCAGGGACTGATGGACTCTGAAGATCAACTCACAGATTTCTCATCAGTAAGAGTCACCTAACAACTCATACACTGGCCTAACAACTCATGCCCCATAGTTGTATTCGTAGGGTGAAAATTATATCTTTCAAGATTTTTGGTTCTCTACTCAGGACGGATCACCCAAAGAGTTGTAGGGACTGACCACGACTTATTGTCTAGGTCATTACCATTGGGACTTGGGTTGGACTAGACAAATTACCATGATCCAGCCCATGACTAGTGGCCTTACTGTACGGCTCGTACAATGAGTTGTCTTGAGGGAAATTTTCTAGTTTCCAATTGGTTTTCTATACTAAGTTTGATCTATGATCTTAGGGACTTCACGACCTAATTTCTCAGGTCATGATGGCACCTACTTTAACCCATCAATAGGTAAGCCAAACCATAGCTCAAAATGGCCAGTAATATGCTAACAGACGAAAGATAGAGGAAAACAAGAATAAAGACGACAGTAGTAAGCAATAAGTGGAAAAGTAGATATATGTATATACATAAGCATACTATACAAGAGAGGGAAGAAGACAAAATACCAAATTAAATCCCTCTAAGACCTGGTAAGGTCAATACAAGAGCCACTAATCAAAAAGGAGTACTACACTGTATCAAAATATGTATCACAGTCTAAAAATTTACAAAATAAGACTATTATGAAAGCAGAGGGAAAGTGATCAACTCCAGACTCTAAAAGCTCACCCAATATTTGATCAGCAGCACAACCCGAGGTAAGCATCAACTTCGGTGACTCATACTAGGATCTACATCGAGGAAAAAGATGCAGAAGTGTAGTATGAGTACCAAAATACGGGTACTCAATAGGCACTATAGACCAACTGAGCTCAGTTACAGTTAAAGTATAAATAAAGTGCAAATATATAAACTAAGGTAGTAAATGAGGGTCAGAAATGAAATAATAGGCTATGCTAAGAAAAAGCGATTGACTGAATATAAGTAACTCCAAAGCAGAAATTAATGCCGAGCTATAACCTAATTGGAACCCCATAAGCCCAGAAGGTGCACAAAAGGAGAAAATAAACCCAACCTACAAGATATAATAGTGATGAAAGTAAAATGAGTCAAGATGTGCGATATACGTACCATATACTCCTTCCCCAACCATAGTCATAAATCTTACAAATCTCTACCAAATTTCGAACCGCAGATACAAAATAGTTCAGATAATAAATGCTAGACTCAAACCAAAACTCAATGAATAATAGCAATACACAGATGCTGATCTCCAACCAAAACTCATAAATAATAACAATATACCGATGCCGAACTGGAACTAGAACTCATCATTTAAATCATTAAGTAACAATATCCTGGTGAAATAATTCATCTTAAGTCCATCTAGTTGTTATTTCCATTTTAGAAGCCAAATAATTAAAATATACCGGATTCCATTTATTAATAAAGTCGTGATTTGAGGTAAAAATACTGAAAAGGCAAGGGTATTGATGCTAGTAGGCTTAAGGTAATGACTAAAGCAGCCCAATCCCAAATGACATTCTCCTAAAGATATTCTATAACCAAATTAGGTCTGAAAGGACATTATTCTACAACAAATTATCTTAAAAAGGGCGATAAGGCCCGCTGCAAGTCCCAAAAACCCAACCTAAGGCAAGCACCTACTCGAGCCTAGGTTAAGGCTTCACAATCTCATCCCAAGGCTATAACTAGGCTAAGTCTAATCCTAAGGGGTAAGAAATAGTAACTTGAGGGATACAAGATCAAATCTACCCTAAAAGCCCTCTAATGAACTAAAACAGTCTGAAATTGCTAAATAAGTACCCGAACTGTAAGAACCTACCCATAGCTAGTACAATACCATTCTAATATCGTAAAAGAGAAAATTTTAAAAGAAAAGTAAGCCTAGCCTACCTAGACGCTGCCGAAATCACGTGAAAACCTCTACAATGGAGCTTTTCCCTTTTGAGAAGCCTCCGACTGCTATCACACAATTAAAAAAATATTCTACATGTCAAGGCAAGAACATTGATACATATATTGTGAATTTATGCCCTAGGTTATAAATTGAGCTAAAAATCACCTATAGGGTCCTCTTAGAGAATCCCAAAATTGAAACTGCAACAATATCCCTCGGGTCACAATGAGCTAGTGCTAAAATATAGGGCATGACCAACCCTCAAATTTGAGCTCAAATAGCCCGCCAAGCTCGAGCAGAAATTATGAATTTAACTACAAATAAAGTGGAATTTTGTATGGAAACTTACGAGATTAAGACGAAGAGTTGATCACGTTAACGTATCCAACTCAATCCCAGCTCTAATTTATAATTCCCCTCACTTTCTTAAGCTCTCAAGATCAGAAATGGTGGAAAAACCTAGAAAATTATGGCTAAAAAATAAAGGGGAAACTATCTATACTGCTAGGGGTTTCCTCATTGCTATCGCAAGGCCTATTAGTCGTGATCGCAGAACCTCACAAATAGGACCATCGTGATTGCGGCGGCCTAGCCACGCGATCAAGATGAACAAGCTAGCCCAGTACGACAATCGTCCTTCATCATAGTCACAGGCCCCAGTCTTGCGATCATGATGACTGTGATACAAAGACCATCATGATTGTGAAGTTCTTATCGCGATAGTGATAAAGGATCTGGGCCTGCACCAGGTGTTGGTGCACTAACACTTTGCTATGTTGCTAGATCTTTGGACGAGCCCTCGAGATTCATTCAAAATCCTGTGAATGCAAACAAACAATGCTACCCTACCAAATTATGCATCATGGACACAATAGAAATATCAAAATTCCCATCCGAGGTCATTTGAAGAAAAATGGGTGCCACACCTAAGGTTCTATTTTCACCAAAATCCATCTAATAGCCAAAAACAATACTGGAAGCCTTAGGACCCGAACCAAGAGTTCCCTAGCCTAAAATAAACAATCTAGAGCTAATAGAACCATTAGAATTGCCATCCGAGGCCATTTTCCTGAAATTTTTCCCCGAGACCATTTTCTCAACCTCAAAATCTCTAAAATAGGGAAATAACTATAAAAATCAAATGAACTGCCCGATAACCGAACTGTCAGTCCCAGCAAGTCAAAATGACTTGGTGGAACTATAGCAAAGCTCTAAATACAAAAAACATGGCATGAAAGAAAATGACCTCAAAGGTCATTACAACCTCCACTACTAAAAGGACTTTCATCTGCAAAAGTAAAGATTTAATAAGTACCTAAAGGCTCGAATATGTGAGTATACTAAGTACGCATATCATGCTAGGTATACCAAGTTGCATTTATGATAGGATGGTGTCTCCACTAAACCTTAACCACAAAAATTATTCTGGAATACGATCGCCTGACATCTCTAGCTAGAATAGAGACTGTCTCTTCCACAAAAGTCAACCTTTCATCCAAATGAACCGATTCCCAGTGGAGCACGTGAGACTCATCAAGAATAATTATTGAAGCATGGACACATGAAAAATTTAATGAATAGTTAACAAGGCTAGAGGAAAGGCTAACTCATAAGCTACCTCCCTAATTGTTTGAAGGATCTCAAATGGCCTAATATACCTGAGGTTGAGCTTCCCCCTCCTTTAGAACCTTATCATGCTCTTCATGGCTGACATATGAAGAAAAACCTGATGACCAACTCTAAATCTCAAGGTATGAAGCCTACAATCAGTATAACTCTTTTTCCTACTCTGAGCTGCCCGAAGCATATCCTAAGTAACTTGAACTCTGTCCAATGATTCTCGAAACAAGTCAGTACCTTGTGGTCTAGTCTATAAAGTCTCAAACCCAAAAATCAGAAATCAGCACCACTTAACATATAATGCCTGAAAATGTACCATCTGAATGCTTGAATGGTAGCTAGTATTGTAGGCAAACTCTGCTAAGGCTAAAAACTGCTCCCACTGACCTCCAAAATCCATGATACATGCTCAGAGCATATCCTCCAAAACCTGAATAATCCACTCCGATGGTCCATAATTCCAGGGATAAACAGTGGTGCTAAGGTCAACTTCGGTACCCAACTCTTTCTGAAATGCCCTTCAAAAGCCAAAGCTGAACTAGGAACCTTTATCTGAAATAATAAACATGGGCACTCCGTGAAGGTGAACCACCTCTCAAACATAGATCCAAGATAACCTCTCAGCAATGTAGGAAGTCTGAATAGGTATGAAATGGGTAGACTTGGTCAATCGATCTATGATGACCCAAATGCTATCAAAACCACGAGAAGTACGAGGTAAACCACCTATAAAATCCATAGTAGTCCACTCCCACTTCCATTCAGGTATGGGTAACCTCTGAAGCAAACCTTGGTCTTAAATGCTCGGCCTTCACTTGCTGACAAGACAAAGGCCTTCACTTGCTGACAAGACAAACATCGAGCAATGAAATCCTCTATGTCTCTCCTCATACTGCTCCACCTGTAATGTTGCCTCAAATCTCTATACATCTGAGTTGTCCTAGGGTGAATAGAATATCTGGTGCTATGAGCCTCTTAAACTATTATCTAAATCAAACCTCCTACCCTTAAAACACAAAAGCGACGATCGAATTTCAATATACCCTCAACATATAATGTAGCCCTTCTAGACTCACCCATACACACTTGATCTTGAATACTACACAACCTATTGTCCTTAAACTATCGACCTCGAATCTGCTCCAACAGAGTAGACCTGGCCTCAATACTAGCAAGAATCCTTCTAGGGTCTAAAATATCATGTTGAATCAATCTATTAGCTAAGGACTAGATGCCTGAGTCCAACGGTCACTCCAAAACTTAAAGAAAGGACAAGTACCCTTTACTCACTGCCTTCCAGCTTAAGGCATCTGCTACCACATTCGCCTTACCTAAATGGTATAGAATAGAGAGATCATGATCCTTTAGCAACTGTATCCACCAGCACTATCTTGAATTAAGTTCTTTCTGAGTCATAATGCACTAAAGACTTTGATGGTTAATGAATATCTCGCAGCGAACACCATACAAGTAATGCCTCCATATCCAATATGCAAAAAGTACCACCGCCAACTCCAAGTCATAAGTGGGGTAGTTACGCTCGTGTACTTTCATCTATCTAGAAGCATATGCTATGACTTGGCCCTGCTGCATCAGATTACAACCCAAACCAACAATTGAAGCATTACAAAATACAGTAAACCCATTACCCTCAACTGGAAGAGTTAGAATAATACCTAAAGTGTGCAAGTCTTTAAGCTTTAGAAAGCTTGTCTTGCACAAGTCGGACACCAGATGCCCTAATCACGAATGTCCTCAATCTTCAATCTTCATCGAATCTACCATAATCCCATCCTTAGACACCAGATGCCCCAAGAATGCTACAGACTCAAGCCGAAACTCAGACTTTGAGAATTTTCCATGAATACAATGATCTCTCAAAGTGTGAAGCATAATCCACAAATGTTTCTCGTGCTCCTCCCTACTTCTCGAGTACACAAAAATGTCATCAATAAATACGATCAGGAAAGAGTCCAAATAAGTCTTAAATACATGGTTTATCAAGTTTATAAACACTTTTGTGGCATTGGTCAACCCAAAAGACATCACTAGGAACTCGTAATGGTCGTAGCGAGTCCTAAGGGCTGTATTAGGGTGTCCTCTGCCCTAATCCTCAAATGATGCTAGGCAGATCTTAAGTCAATCTTAGAAAACACAGCTGCCCCCTGAAGTTAGTCAACAGTTCATTGATACGAGGCATAAGATACTTATTCTTCACTGTCACCTTATTCAGCTGCCTGAAATTGATACACATACGCATAGAACCATCTTACCTCTTCACAAATTGAACTGGAGCACCCCAAGATGATATACTTGGTCTAATAAGTCCCTTAACCAAAAGATCCTGAAGCTAAAAATTTAGCTTCTTTAGCTCGACAGAAGACATACGATAAATAGCAATAAAAATGGGTCGGGTTCCCAGCTCTAGATTTATAACAAACTCTATATCACGCTCAGGAGGAAGGCTAAGTAGGTTTGTAGGAAAAATGTCAGAAAATTCACAGACTATAGGAACAGAGTTATGCGAAGAACTCTCAATCCTGACATAACAAACAAAACCCAGATTATCCATACAACCCTTCCCAAAAAAAAGAAATAATCCCTATCAGCGTGCTACTATAATCAACCTTTCATACAACTGAGAGTATGCAAGGCATAGCTAAGGTAACACTCTTGGCAAAGCAATCCAAGACCGTATGATAGGGGGATAACCAGTCCATGACTAAAATCACATTGAAATCAACCATGTCTAACACAATAAGGTTAGCCTGAGTGTCATACTCTTGAACAATGACAATACATAATCTATGCACTCGATCCACTACTAAAGAATCATCCATGGGAGTAGCTACACGTATAGGCACAAATAATGGTTCCCAATACAACCCCAATGGAGATACATAATAAGAAAACATATGAGAATGCATGGAACCTAGGTTATATAAAGTAGAAGCTGGCTGATAGCAGACCGATATCATACTTGTAATAACATCATCCGATTCCTCAGTCTTTAGCCTACTAGGAATAATATATAGATGACCCCGCCTACCTCCAAACTACGTTCTTATGCAACCACATGCCTTACCTGTCTAAGGACCTCCATGAGAACCCTAGGGACTACCACTACGGCCCTAGGTACCACCCCTAGCTAAAGTAGAAATTGATCTGATTGGCTGAACACTCCATGCAGAAGGCTCAATTATCCGATATTGGGGACACTATCTGGCGAAATGACCAACAACCCAATACTCATAGCATGCCCTGAGCACTATAGCATGACAAGAAAGTTTGACTGACTCAGAATGGCCACCTCATTCTAAAGACCCTGTCTGAATACACCTCGATGGCTGATTATTATCCTAACCATCAAAATCAGTATAACCAGGCTGACCCCCATCTAAAATTTGAAGTACTACTTGAACGGGCCTACTAGGCTGACCCTACTACTAATAGAGTTTCTAATGAGGATATCGATATTAAAAACCTCTACCACTAAACTGAGCACAACTATAACACCTAATGTAGCTACCCTAATGATGAGGTCTATTATTTCCACCCCCATGATCCTCATGATGCAAACTCTCTATAGTCTAAACATAATTAGCAATGTCAACAATAGATCCACCCATAACTACCAGACTTTGATCATCCATACAGAGTGAAAGTTTCAATATTTTAACAAAGCACCATATCCTCTCATACTCAGTGGAAAGAATTCTAGTGGCATGTCAGGATAACTCGTAAAATCTCACATCATATTCCGCCACTATCATAGAACCCTACTGCAACCCAGTAAATGCATCCCTCAGGAACTCATACATGCTACTAGGCATAACTTTTCAAAAAGAGCCTCGAAGAACTGAGTCTAAGTCATAGAAGGTGATCCAACTGGCCTGGAGTTAAGATAACCCCTCCGCCACTGCATCGTTGCTCTATCAAATTGAAACGTGGTGTAATCTATACCATGTGACTCAACCAGGCCCAAATTATACAACCTCTCCTAACAACTAGTAAGAAACTCAAATTTATCCTCTCCCAGGACCCCACTAAACCTCAGTGGAGCCAATCTATGAAATTGGTCTAGTATCTTCTGCTCTTCAAAATTCATGGATGGCTAGGCTTCTGCTAGCTCTGAAACTACCATTACTGGTGGAACCTCTACTATGGGAGTGGCATTTACAGGCTACACTCCTATACCAAGTCTACCCTAGGCTGCCCCCTAAATATATGTCTGGGTCCCATCCGTCGGCTAGCCACCAACAATACCCAATAACTGCACCAAGGAATAACAGAGGATAGAAGAAGATATAAATGTAGGTGAGGCCTGGGTTGCCTCATAGCCCACCCATTATTGTGATGGCAGATCCTCTAGTGCTATCTCATGTGCAAGATCAATGATCGGAGGTTGTGAAGGCTCCTTAGACTGACCTCAAGATAGGACTATATCTCTAGCAAGACCTCAACCTTGGGGTCAACCATTACCTCTAAGCGATGCCCTAGCTGCAGGTTCAGGGGACCCATCCTCGGCTACCGTTGACCGTATCCTAGCGATCTGTGAAAGCGTGAAACAAATAAGAATCTAGAAACCAATATAGACATAATGAATGACAATGAATAAATAATGTGAGATTTTCATAAGAATGTCCTGTAGCCTCTCAAAGATAGGATACAAATGTCATCCTACCAATCCACGAGACTCTACTAGACATTTGCTCTTGTACCGAAAATATCGGTGAACCTAGGCTCTGATACCAAACTGTCACCATCAAATTTCTCACTTCATGATGACACTTACTTTAACCCGCCAGTAGGTAAGGCAAACCATAGCGCAAAATAGTGAGTAATGGGCTAACAAGCGAAATATAGAGGATAACAAGAATAAAGATTACTGAAGTAAGCAATAAGTAGAAAAGTATATATATATATATATATATATATATATATATAAGAATACTATACAAGAGAGTGAAGTGGACAAAATACCAAGCTGGATCCCCCCAATACTTGGTAAGGTAAGTACAAGAGCCACTAATCAAAAAACTACTAGACAGTGTCATAATATAGATCATAGTCTCAGAATATTCAAAATAAGATTATAATGAAAGAAAAGGAAGATGGATCAGCTCCGGACACTGAAAGCTCACCCAATCTTTGATCAGCAGCACAACCCGAGGTTAGTATCAATGACACTGACTCGTACTAGGATTTGCATTAGGGAAAGAGATGCAGAAGTGTAGTATGAGTACCAAAACTTGAGTACTCATTAGGCATCATAGCCCGACTAAGCTTAGTTATAGTAAAAGTATAAATAAAGTGGCAGTATATAAACTATGGCAGTAAATGAGGCTCAGAAATGAAATAATAGGCTATGCTAAGCAAAAGAGGTAGACCAAATATAAATAACTCAAAAGCAGAAATAAATGCCTAGCTATATCTAAATTGGACCCCATAAGCCCAAAAGGTGCACACAAGGAGAAAATAAACCCAACCGAGCCAATATAAGTATGGTGGGTATAGACAAGAGTAAAACTAGAGCAAGAACCAGATATAATAGTGATGAACATAAAATGAGTCAAGATTTGTGATATACGTACCTCCTTCCCTAGCCATAGGCATAAATCTTAAAAAACTACCGAATTTCCAACCCTAAATCCATAATAGTATAAATAATAAACATGGAATCGAATAGGAACTCAATGAGTAATAGCAATATACAGATGCAGACTCAAACCAGAACTCATAAATAATAATAATATACTGATGTAAGACTCAAACTGGAACACATAATTTAAATCATGAAGTAATATCCCAGTGATATAATTCAACTTATGTCTATCTAGTTGTTATTTCCATTTTAGAAGCCAAACCATTAAAAGATAATCAAATTTTATTTATTATGTCTAAAGTCACAATTTGAGGTTAAAATACTAACAAAGCAAGGGTATTGAAGCTAACAGGCTTAAGTTAACGACTAATGTTACCCAATCCCAAATGATAGTCTCCCAAAGATATCCTATAACCAAATTAAGTCTAAAAGGACATTGTTATACAACAAACTATCTTAAAAAGTACGATAAGGCCTGCTATAAGTCCTGAATACCCAACCTAAGGCAAATCCCTACCCGAACCTAGTTTAAGGCTTCATAATCCCATCCTAAGGCTCTAAAAAGGCTAAGTATAATCCTAAAGGGTAAGCAATACTAACTTGAGGGATACGAGATCGAAATCTACCCTAAAAGGCCTTTAATTGACTAAAATAGTTAGAAATTGCTAAATAAGTACCTAAACCATAAGAACCCACCCATTGCTAGTACAATACCATTTTAATACCGTAAAAGAGCAAGTCTAAAAAAAAAAAAGTAAGCCTAGCCTACCTAGACCCCGCTGAAAGCACACGAAAACCTCTACAACAGAGCTTTTGCCTTCTGAGAAGACTCTAATCGCTGCCATGCTATGAAAATAATATTTTACGTATCAATACAAGAACATCGATACCCGTATTGTGAATTTACACTCCGGGTTAGAAATGAAGCTAAAATTCACCTATAGGGCTTGATTGCAAAATCCTAAAACTAAAATTTCCACAAAATCCCTTGGGTCACAATTAGCTAGTGCTCAAAAATTGGGCATGACCAGCCCTCAAATTCAAGTTCAAACTGTTTGCTAAGCTCGAGAAGAAATCAAGAATTTAACTACAAATTTAATGGAATTTTGATCAGAAATTTACGAGATTAAGAAAAGGATTCGATCACTTTAACATTTCCAACTCAGTCTCAGCTCCAATTTATAATTTCCCTCACTTTCTTTAACTTTTAAGATCAGAAATGGTGGAAACACTTAGAAAATTATGGCTGAAAAATAAATGGGAAACTATATATACTGCCGGGGTTTATTCATAGCTATCGCCAAGCCCCCTGGTCGCAATAGTGGAACCCCACTAATAGGACCATCGCGATCGCAGTGGCCTATCCATGCTATCGCCATGAACAAGCTAGCTTGGTCCCATAGCCCTTCTTCTTCATGATTGCAGGCTCCAGCCTTGCGATTGCAATGATCAAGATCCATAGATCGATGTGATTACAAAGGCCCACATCACGATAGCAATGAAGGATCTAGGCCTGCACCAGTTGCTGATGCACTAGTAACTTTTCTAAGCTGTAAAATCTCTGGACAGGCCCTCGAGATTCATTTGGAATCCCATGTATGCAAATAAATTATGCTACCCTACTAAATTGGTCATTCCAGTATCAAAGAAACTATAAAAATTTCCATCTAAGGTTGTTTCAACAAAAAGTGGGCCCCACATCTAAGGTTTCATTTTCTCCAAAAACTACCCTATAGCCCGAAATGAGCCCAAAAACCTTGAGACCCAGACCAAGGTTCTCCCTTGCTTAAATCAATATTTTGGGGCTGACAAAACTATCAAAATTTCCTTTTGAGGCCGTTTCAATGAAGTTTTGGCTCTAGACCATTTTCTCAACTTTAAAAGCTCTAAAACAAGAAAGTAGCTGTAAACACCAAATGAACTGCCGGATAATCAAACTGTTAGTCCCAACAAGTCATAAATGACTTGGGGCAGCTATAAGAAATATTTGAATGCCAAAAAATCATAACACAACAGAAAATGACCTGGAGGGTCATTACAGACTTTTAAGTTGTTCTAATACTGAAAAAAGAAATCACATGAACTTTACTATCAATCGATGACCATAGAAATATCGATGCTAGGAATATTCGAGTGGGCAAATATTTTTTTTAGAATGATGCTCAACATCACAATTATCAATCCCCAACTAGTAACTTAGGAAATCAATTAAACTAGTTAATTGATAACTCAATTGGATTGTTACAATGCCGTAAATATAGATCATTATTAACCTTAAAAATCAAAAAATAACTTGAAATTGTTCCTATGTTTTTTGATCTACATTAGTTGGTAGCTTTTAATTTCTCAATAAATTATTATTTCTTGTTTACCTCCTGAATAGTTAAATATAAATTTACTCTAGTTATCAATTTGTAAATTCCTTGGGGGATCAATATTTGGACTGTCACATCCTATTAATTGTAAGACCCAGTGTGATTGTGTGTATGAAAACCCCTGAACATGTTTTTGGCATTATTCTCAGGAAACTGTTAGAAATTGATACATTATTTTGAGTTTCTATTATTCTATTTTGTTTTTACCTTTAGTCATTGTTTTTGTTACATTACAGGTTTCAGGTCATTTATGCTCAATACTCAATATCAAGGCAGTCCCTTGATGGCATTCGATCCTTAATTGAGTGAACAGTCAGAATATTAAGAAATACAGGAGACAAAGTAAAACAAAACTCAAATCTGAATGAAGTACAACATCCTATTGGGGGTGTAGGGATGAATCCCTATACTTAAATTTGCAAGGTCAAATCATGAGAATTCCTCCAAGGCAATAGTAAAGCCAACAATCACAGGAAATTTTGAGGTGAAAGAAGGAATGGTACGACTAGTGAAGAACACTTTCCAATTTAAGGGTAAACCACATGAAGAACCACACACACACTTAATAGAATTTGTTGAGTTGATCATAACTTTTCACTATCAGAATGTGTCAGATGAGCATATGAAGCTAGCTTTATTTTCTTTTTAACTTATTAGGGAATTTGTAATGACCCTCCAGGTCATTTTCTTGATTTTCTCTCATTTTCAGCATTTTGTACTTTCTTATAGTGGAAACATGTCATTTATGACTTGCCAAAATCGTTGGTTTGATTTTTGGGAAGTTCGTTTGGGTTTTAAGTCCATTTGTCTGTTTTGGAGCTTTTAAAGCTTATAAATTGGTCTCGAACCAAAACTTCTAGTAAATGACCTTGGGTGTGAATGCCGACAGTGTCGTTAGCTCTGGAACATTTATTTTAGGCTAGGAGGATCCATGGTCCGGGTTTCGAGGCTTCCAGACTCATTTTAGGCTATTGGGTAGATTTTAGTAAACATAAAACATTAGGTGTGGGACCTATTTTTTATTGAAACGACCTTAGATGGAAATTTTGATGGTCCCGTTGAGTTTGAAATGTCAAATTTGGTGCGTTAGCATAGTTATTTTCATACACAGGATTCTAAATGAATCCCAAGTACCCGATCGAAGTCTGTTGTGAATTAAGTTTTTACTGGTTTTCCAGCATCTAGTGCAACCAACTTTTGTTCTTTAAGTTCGTGAGGTTCAGGTTGTGTTAGTGAAGTGTTAAGTTCATGACCCTCATGATTGTGAGCCGTCCCTCTTGCATTCATGATGAAGGTCAACATTAACCAAAACCCTCTTCTTCTTTGCGATCTCAACTATAAGTGTCGCGTTTGTGATAGCCTGAACCACCTCCCTTTGCTTTAGTGATCCTTGTAATCGCGAAGGCCGATTCTCTAGCAATATGTAATTCCCTTCTCTGCAATTTTTCTTTATTTTCTAAACCCTAACCCACCATTAATGGACCATTGAGCAAGGAAAATTATGGGAAATCATCCATGAGGATAAGGTAAGTTAATTTAACACCTCTTGATCATTTCCCATTGTTTTTTTTGTTTTTTCCCGTCAAATTTCATCTTTTTCTATGTTAATTCCTAGAAATTAGTTTTTGAATTACTTAAATTTGCCGGCTAATTTGGACCCTGATTTATGTTCCATTTGTGCTCATATTTCGAGCATGCATTCCTTGTCCTTCGAGGGACCTCGTGATAGATTCAATTTTGGAAGGGCCTATGTTTGACCCAATTTTAGGCCCAGAGTTTTATATTGTAATATGAGTCTCATTTTACTCGTATTAACTTGTAGATTATGATTTTTATAGCACGACATCATTCAGAGATCATGCAATGGAGGCGAGTGGTTTGTGGATGGTCCGAGATTGTGTGTCACGCCTCAAATCCCATTGGGGCGGACAGACACCCATAGCCGTAAAGGTCCGAGAGAACCAACCTACAATCATATACTTCCTATGCATGAAATTGAGATAACAAATGTGCTGCAGTGTATGGATATGATGTATCGATAGAATAAACCAGGTAGGTAAGTACAAAATAGATATACAGGACTTGGCCGTTGGGGCCGCAACTTCTAAGAGACAAGACACTACCATGCTTGACTTTACAATGTCTACAAAGCCTCTAAAAGATACATAGACTTATTTAAGGTCGGGACAGGTCCCCGCCTTACACATAAATACTACACCATACCAAAAATATATACAACTGACTCGGAAAGCCCCAAATCAACCTGGAGCTCACCAATAGCCTTTAGATGTCCTGTAGTCCTACTGGAGAGATCTACTAGCTCCTGTGCCTGCAACATGAAAGGTAGGTCCCCCCAGAGGGACGTCAGTACGAAAGAATATACAGAGTATATAAGGCAAACATAACTGTACATAGCTCAGATGAAATCAGGTACAAGTGAATAGGTAATACTACTAAACCACCATCTGCCGGTATCTGTGGAACCATGTATATTTCATTCATTTCTTTCCTTTTTCCTTTATAATCTTGATAAGCCATGCCATATACGTATCGAACTGATCAGTGGTAAATAATCTGGGATTGGCCCATGCTAGGCTTTCGCCCCTAGTGCTGCCACCCATAAATAACAAATCGGGATCGGCTCGAGCTAGGCTTTCGCCCTTAGAGCTGCCACCCGTACAACCATATCGAGTTGCTTAATGTGTTTAATCTACGAAGTTTTTATATTGGTAGTTATAACATTATTGAATATTTTTGGAACAACAAAAGATAACACCTGGAACTTGATAATAAACATGTATTGAGGTACTTTAGAACATTTCGGAGTGGAAACAAAGTCATTAACTATGTGGACAGTATACGATGCCAAAGGATACGGAAAACAGTAACCTTACATACCTTATCTTCCCACCATGTGACTACAACAATTCAGCTCCTTTTTTAAGTGTTACTCTACAACACAAGTACGTAAAGAAGCAAACATTAAAAGCAAATTACATTACAAGTTTGCAAGACGGTAATTAGTTACTTAACGGGAAGTAAAAACCATCCAACCTCCTAAACACATGGTGTATTACTCCCCACTTCTTATACTTCCATATAATCGTATTCCACCCTCTTACACTATAACTTACTTCCTTGACTAGATAACACCACCAAAACAGTCCACAAACCAACATAAACATTACAAACTGATAAGATTTCCCACCAATTTCATACTTCACATTCTTACCCCAATACAACTCCACATATTTATTCCATCAAGTCACATAAATACCTTCCACAACAATATACCAAAAAACAGTCCACACTGTTTCAGAATTCACTTTAACATAACAAGAAAGTATTCTCTTTTTACTATGCCAACGTTCCATATACAAACACATATAAACATTTACACCAAGCCATACATAAAAGGAATGAATTAGGGACATAACCACACATTAATATACTGAAATTTCATCCTTATAAACTAATTTCCTCAAGACCTTAAGTCCCTTTTAAAGTTTAAACCACAAGAAGGCAAATCCTTTAGCCACTAAGCAAAAGTGGACTGCTACATATAAACTGGATTGCCCTATACCTTTTAAACATTACCAACATGATTTACAAGCCTCTTATTCATATATTACATTAATATATAAGGGTAAACACATACCAAGGATTGCAAAGTAGAGGATTTTGTCCAAAGGAGCGGTTGGTTAGGGTTTGAGAGAGGAGAGAGTATTTCTTTGAAAATATGGAATTTTACAAGTGAAATATGTTGAAAATGAGCTGAATTTCAGCCTTATATACCCCCCTTTCCACCGCCTCTCTATAGTCCAATCTTAGCCAAACTTTTGGTCAAAAAGTCCAAGTAGATGATGTATTCACTTGATCCATTCTTACATGGATCATTTCCTTTTGGGCCCATTCTTATTTACTTAATTTGGGCCTCAATAAAGTCCATAAACATGTGCCATATTTCAGCCCAATCATATTTAGGAGATGATTCACCTACTATCTCTAATTTAAATACTTCCATCAATGTTAAAGTAGTTGCATAAGTTCAGAAATGTACAGGGTGTCATGGTATAGGGTGAGGGTGTTATACTTGCCTAAATAAAATATTAAGTCAATTACCTATTACCACAAAGCCTTACCAAGTTCCATATAAGTAGAATTAGTGTATATAAAAATAATTACATCCTTCCCCCCTTAGGAACATTCGTCCTCGAATTTTAGTAACATTATCCAATCTAAACAAGTTCAAGCCTAAGTTTTAAATCTTCATGTTACCACATACACATAATACCTATAAATACTTATTTGTTATTACTCCAATTCAGCATCTTGGACTTTCTCTTCGGTTTGAAATAAATGCGGGTACTTAGACTTCATCATGTCCTTATTTTCCCATGTGATTTCATCTACCTGCTGGTTTCTCCAAAGCACTTTTACGGAAGCTACTTCTTTATTTATTAATCTTTTAACTTGTCGATCCAGAATAGCAATAGGTACTTCTTCATAGGTGAGATCTTCCGTAACTTGAATATCGTCAGCAGGAGCAATACGAGATGGTTCTCCTATGCATTTTCGAAGCATTGATACATGAACCACTGGATGAACTGTGGAGAGTTCTTGGGGTAGCTCCAATTCATATGCAACTTGGACAAATCTTTGGATAATCTTATATGGCCCTATATAACGCGAACTTAGCTTTCCTTTTTTTCCAAATCTCATTACCCTTTCATTGGTGATACTTTCAAGAATACCCAATCACCTATAGCAAACTCTAGCCCCCTTCTTCTAACATCGGCATATGATTTATGTCAACTTTGGGATGTTCCTAGCCGTTGTTGTATCACCTTAACCTTTTCCATGGCTTGCTGAACACGATATGGTCCAAATAAAATAGTCTCACCTATTTCAAACCACCCAATCGGTGACCTATATTTTCTCCCGTATAAGGCTTCATAAGGCACCATCTTGATACTTGAATGATAGCTATTATTGTAGGCGATCTCAAAAAGAGATAAATGATCATCCCAACTACCTTTAAAGTCCAACACGCAAGCTCGTAGCATATTTTCAAGTGTTTGTATGGTACATTCTGCCTGTCCATCAAATCTGAGGGTGAAAAGTTGTACCTAAATTCACTTGTGTACCCAAACTCCTCTGAAAAGACTTCTAAAAATTTATAGTAAATTGAGCTCCCCTGTCGGATATAATAGAGATTGGAATTTCGTGCAATCGAACTATCTCTTTAATAGACAATCTCGAATACTCTTCAACTGTGTAAGTAATCTTAATCGGTAGGAAGTGTGCTGATTTGGTAAGTCTGACAACTATCACCCATATGGAATCAAATTTCCAGAATGTACGAGGCAAACCAGTCATGAAATCCATGTTAATCATATCCCACTTAAAAACTGGAAGATCCATACATTGCATATAACCTCCAGGCTTCTGATGCTCTACTTTTACTTATTGACAAATAGGACATTGGGCTACGAATTCTGTAATGTTCTTTTTCATGTTACCCCACAAATACACTCCTTTCAAATCATGGTACATTTTGGTTGATCCCAAGTGAGCAGAATACCTTGCATGATTTGCCTCTGTCATAATCCTTTTCCTCAGCTCATCTACATTAGGTACACACAACCTATTTTGGAACTGAAGTACTCCCTCTTGCGTAAGATCAAATGCCTTTGTCAGACCTTGTTGCACATTCTCCTTAAGATGTAATAAAAAAGGCCTCCGCATACTACTTTTCTTTTACTTCAGTTACTAACGAGGATTCTGCCGCATTTTGTACAATAACTCCTTCATTTGGAGTTTCATGACGGCGAATCCCTAAGCTAGCTAGTTGATGTAGATCTTTGATTATCCCTTGTATTTCTATGGACTGGCCATGAGTGCTCCCCACTGCCTTACGACTTAATACATCAGCTACCATATTTGCTTTCCCCGGATGATATAAAATATCAATGTCATAATCTTTTAATAGTTCAAGCCACCTTCGCTGCCTTAGATTTAGGTCCTTCTACTTAAAGATATATTGCAAACTCTTAGGGTCGGTATATATGTCAACATGAACCCCATACAAGTAGTGGCGCCATATCTTTAAAGCAAATACTACCGCTGCTAGCTCAAGATTGTGTGTTGGATAATTTTTCTCATGTGGCCACAATTCTCTTGAGTCATAATCTATCACATTACCATGATGCATCAATACACATCCCAAGTCGACTCCTGAAGTATCACAATACACCGTATACCCATCTGTGTCTTCTGCAAGTACCAATACAGGTGTAGAAGTCAATTTATTCTTCAGATCTTGGAAACTCTTTTCACATGCATTGTTCCATTAAAACTTGGTTGTCTTATGTGTTTGCTTTGTCAAAGGTGCAGCAATAGAAGAAAATCCTTCAACAAAGCTTCTATAATAACCTGCCAACCCAAGGAAACTACGAATATCTATAGGCGTTATAGGTCTTGGCCAGTTCTTCACAACTTCTATCTTTTGAGTATCAACCCTTATTCCTTCATCCGACATAATATGACCCAATAATTCTACAGACTTTAACCAAAATTCATATTTAGAGAACTTTACATATAACTTACGATCATGAAGAATCTATAACACCTGCCGTCAGTGATTAGCATGGTCCTCTTGTGATCTTGAATAAACCAGAATATCATCTATAAAAACTGTCACGAACACATCTAAGAACAGCTTGAAGACCCTATTCATCAAATCCATAAAAATTGCTGGAACATTCGTTAACCCAAATGACATAACTAAAAACTCATAATGACCATACCGTGTTCGAAAAGCTGTCTTGGATATATCTTTCTCTCTAACCCATACTTGGTGGTACCCTGATCTCAAGTCAATCTTTGAGAAACATTTAGCACCTTGTAATTGATCAAACAAATCATCAATTCTAGGGAGGGGATATTTGTTCTTAATTGTCACCTTATTTAATTGCCGGTAATCAATACACATTCTCAACGTGCCATCTTTCTTGCTTACAAATAACACTGGTGCACCCCACGGGGACATACTAGGCCTTATGAATCCCTTTTCTAGCAAGTCTTTTAATTGCTCTTTCAATTCTCGTAATTCTGCCGGGGCCATTCTATACGGAAGAATAGAGATAGGCTGAGTACCTGGGACCACATCAATACCAAACTCTACTTCTCTTTCTAGAGGCAAACCTGGAAGATCTTTAGGAAATACATCAAGGAATTCATTCACCACTGGAACATATTGAAGAGTTGGTGCCTCCACATCTGTATCTTTCACCCTTACTAGATGAAATATGTACCCCTTGGATATCATTTTCTTTGCCTTAAGATAAGAAATAAACTTACCTCTTGGTGGTCCAACATTACCCCTCCATTCAAGGACTGTCTTTTGTGGAAAATAAAAATGTACCCTCTTGGCTCGGCAATCTACTCTGGCATAACAGGAAGCCAAACAATCCATACCCATTATAACATAAAAATATACCATCCCTAGCTCAACAGGATCAGCCAATGTATCATGATCACAAACAGTGACTATGCAATTACGATAGACTCTCTTAGCGACAATAGACGCGCCAACTGGTGTAGATACTTCAAATGGCTTAACTAATAATTCTAGTGTTCTTTTGAATTTTCCAACAATCAATGGAGTGACATATGATAGGGTAGAGCCCGGATCAATTAATGCATATACATTATGTGAAAAGATGGATAATATACCTATAACCACATCAGGAGAAGCCTCCAAATTCTGCCGATCTGCTAAAGCATAGGTACGATTCTGGACTCCACTAGAATTAGCTGCTCCTCAAACACCTCTACCATGCCCAGTAGGCTATACACCCGATGAGGATGATGTAACGGCTGATCCAGCAGGTCGCGCCATACTACCCGTGTCCCTTTGTGGGCACTCTCTCATCATGTACCCCGACATACCACACTAAAAGCAAGCATCCATCCCAAGCCAACATGCACCTAAATGAAGTTTTCTACATTGGTTGCATAGCTGATGAGGAGGTCTGGATTGGCTCATACTTCCTTGTGCTTGATACCCCACTGTCCGTGAACCCTGAATCTCACTTCTTTGCCCGAATTGGTTGCCTCTAAACCCTTGGAATCGGGGTGGAGCATTTTTTGTAGAGTAAGAAAATGATGGTCTAGGTGGTCTACTAAAATCCTGAGGCCTAAACTCTCCTTGGGACGCCATGAACTTCCCCATAGGTTTAGCCCTCTTAGAAGGTCCTTTTTCAAATTCTTGTGTTTTTCTCCTTTGCCTCTGATCCTCCATTTTCTATGCAAAAGCTTGTTTCCTTGCTATATCCATGTCTTTATTCAGAGCAGCAATAGTACAATCTCTAACCAAATACGGATCCAGTCTATCCACATATCGATGAACTCTATCATCCATAGTAGCTACTACATTAGGAGCATACTTGGCCAAAGAGTTCAACCGAAGACTATACTCCCTTACACTCATATTACCTTGGCAAATATTTAAGAACTGATCTGCAAGAGCCTCTCAAATCTCAAATGGAAGGTAATGATCAAGGAATTCCATTTTAAACTCTTCCTAACTAGTTGAAGGTGCACCGGTACCTCTAGGTCTTTTCCAATCTTCATACCATAAAATAGCCTCCCCTTTTAATCTATACGCTGCAAGTTCAACTGTCTCTACACCAGATACATGCATGACATCCAAAGCCCTTTGAATTTGATCCATAAAATCTTATGGGTCTTCATTAAGTTCTGATCCGGTAAATGTGGAAGGATCTAATTTAAGGAAATCCTGTGTCCGAAGACTAGCTGCCCTATCTGCACCAGTGGTACCTGTAGTTGGACCAGCTTGTACTTGACCTTGTACAGCAACAATACAAGTCAACAATTGCACCGCATTCCTTAAATCCTACTCAGTAGCACTAATAGGTGGTTCTGGGGGTACTCCTCTCCTTCTTGGCCCTCCTGGAGGTGGAAGAGTAGAAGAAGCCAGCGATACAAACTCGTCTTCAACCTCACCTTGATTAGCTTGTTTAGGTGGTGATTTACTGGTACCTTCTCTGGCAATCATGTCTACCTTCTTAATTTTACCCTTGTTTCTCTTTGTAAACAACATTTTGCTATACTGAGGAAACAAAAAAACATAAAACAAATTCAGTGGTTAAATATGACTCCACCTACAACTTTGGCTCTATTGAATGATCTAGGAAATAAATAAAAGAGACAACTCCTAAATTTCATGTAGCCTCCTACGTATAGATGTGGTGCACAACACATCCATAAGCAAGATTCTACTCAGACACAGCTTTGTAGACACCATAGGACAACCTGCTCTGATACCACTTTTGTCACGCCTCAAACTCCATTGGGGAGGACAGGCACCCATAGCCGTAAAGGCCCGAGAGAACCAACCTACAATCATATACTTCCTATGCATGTAATTGAGCCAACAAATGTGCTGCAGTGTATCGACATAATGTATCAGTAAAGTAAACTAGGTAGTTAAGTACAAAATAGATATACAGGACTTGGCCGTTGGGGCCGCAACTTCTAAGAGACAAGACACTACCATGCTTGACTTTACAATGTCTACAAAGCCTCTAAAAGATACATAGACTTAGTTAAGGATGGGACAGTCCCCGCCTTACACATAACTACTACACCATACCAAAAATATATACAACTGACTTGGAAAGCCCTGAATAAACTTGGAGCTCACCAATAGCCTTTAGATACCCTGTACTCCTACTGGAGAGATCTACTAGCTCCTATGCTTGCAGCATGAAAGGTAGGTCCCCCAAGAGGGACGTTAGTACGAAAGAATGTACAGAGTATATAAGGCTAAAAAAACTGTACATAATACAAGAGCTCAAATGAAATCAGGTGCAAGTGAATAGGTAATGCTACTAAACCACCATCTGCCGGTATCTGTGGAACCATGTATATTACATTCATTTCTTTCCTTTTTCCTTTATAATCTTGATAAGCCATGCCATATACGTACCCAACTGATCAGTGGTAAATAATCTTGGATCGGTCCATGCTAGGCTTTCGCTTCTAGTCCTGCCACCCATAAATATCAAATCAGGATCCACTCAAGCTAGGCTTTCGCCCCTAGAGCTGTCACCCGTACAACCATATCGAGTTTCTTAATGTGTTTAATCTTCAAAGTTGTTATAGTAGTGGTTGTAACATTATTGAATATTTTGAAACAACAAAAGAGAACACCTAGAACTTGATAATAAACATGTATTGAGGTACTTTAGAACATTTCAGAGTGGAAACAAGGACAGTATACGATGCCAAAGGATACGGAAAAGAGTAACCTAACATACCTTATCTTCCCATGACGTGACTACAACAATTAAGCTCCTTCTTTATGTGTTACTCTAAAATACAAGTACGTAACAAAGCTAACATTAAAAGCTAATTACATTACAAGTTTGCAAGACGGTAATTAGTTACTTAACGGGAAGTAAAAACCATCCAACCTCCTAAACACATGGTGTATTACTCCCCACTTCTTATACTTCCATATAATCTTATTCCACCCTCTTACACTATAACTTACTTCCTTGACTAGACAACACCACCAAAACAGTCCACAAACCAACATAAACATTACAAACTGATAAGATTTCCCACCAATTTCATACTTCACATTCTTACCCCAATACAACTCCACATATTTATTCCATCAAGTCACATAAATACCTTCCACAACAATATACCAAAAAACAGACCACACAGTTTCAGAATTCACTTTAACATAACAAGAAAGTATTCTCTTTTTACTATGCCAACGTTCCATATACAAACACATATAAACATTTACACCAAGCCATACATAAAAGGAATGAATTAGGGACATAACCACACATTAATATACTGAAATTTCATCCTTATAAACTAATTTCCTCAAGACCTTAAGTCCCTTTTCAAGTTTAAACCACAAGAAGGCAAATCCTTTAGCCACTAAGCAAAAGTGGACTGCTACATATAAACTGGATTGCCCTATACCTTTTAAACATTACCAACATGATTTACAAACGTCTTATTCATATATTAAATTAATATATAAGGGTAAACACATACCAAGGCTTGCAAAGTAGGGGATTTTGTCCAAAGGAGCGGTTGGTTAGGGTTTGAGAGAGGAGAGAGTATTTCTTTGAAAATATGGAATTTTGCAAGTGAAATATGTTGAAAATGAGCTGAATTTCAGCCTTATATACCCCCCTTTCCACCGCCTCTCTATAGTCCAATCTTAGCCAAACTTTTGGTCAAAAAGTCCAAGTAGATGATGTATTCACTTGATCCATTCTTACATGGATCATTTCCTTTTGGGCCCATTCTTATTTACTTAATTTGGGCCTCAATAAATTCCATAAACATGTGCCATATTTCAGCCCAATCATATTTAGGAGATGATTCACCTACTATCTCTAATTTAAATACTTCCATCAATGTTAAGGTAGTCGCATAAGTTCGGAAATGTACAGGGTGTTATGGTATAGGGTGTTATACTTTCCTAAATAAAATAGTAAGTCCATTACCTATTACCACAAAGCCTTAACAAGTTCCATATAAGTATAAGTAGTATCTATAAAAACAATACGGGGTGTTACATTGCGGTTTGGTATCAAGGTAGGTTTCGGTCTACTTTTCTCTCTGATATTGTCTACTATATGTATTGCATGCTAGGTAGGGATTATAGGATAGGTTTATACTTAGTAATATCATGACTTGACCTATTTAGGAGATTTAGAATAGAAATGTGACCCAAAACTTAGTCTAGAATACTAAATATGGTTGTAGTATCCCATTACACTAGATTACAGACATGATAAACCTAGATTGACATTAAGGATCCCTTAGTATAAGCTTTACTATATCATTTAGTGATTTGGGAAATATCCCTTGTATAGGTCCTTCCTATAGTTGGATGGTTGTATTTACCTTAGTATTCTTGAATTATATTGTCGTTATCCTAGTATATTTATATTGTTGGGATCGAAGTCGTGGTTATGACACCAATTGGACACTATGTTAGTATCCTATCCATTTGAAAAATATGGTTCTAGTTTATAGACGCTTAGGCGCTTACGGTGTTGTTGTTTGGATACTGGTGATGGATTACATACATTTAGGTACATTTACATTTATTTAGTTGTATGATTCCAACTAAAACTTTGATTTTCTACTATTTTCTAAAAAGGGATTTATTCCCACTTTTTCACTTTTAAAATTGATTCTTTTATAACGAGAGTCGTACTACCCTTATTATTGGATTATGATATTTTAACTAAACATATTAAATTGGAAATTAGAATGAGGCTGATTCCGGTCCATTATTGATCCACTCTCTTTTACCACTACTTATTCACTTTGATCATGGAAGATTTCGACCTTTTCTACGCTATTATACTATTTTAGTCCCTTATTTAATCTCGAGTAATGGATTTACAGACGTACACTTATTCAGTTTCGGTTCAAGTCCGACATTTCTTATCATACTTTATCTATATCTCTAGTACTGGATGGAGTAGATTGGTTATGATGGATTATGGAAGTCCTAGTTCAGACCAGGCAGTGTATACAGATATCTCGAGTCCCTTATGGGCCTCTTCGTCTGATGAGCCATAGTACAGAAGAAGGATGGTCGCTGTAGGTCCTGCCTTTGGGAGCTACTGAGCAGGAGGAGGTGTATCCACTTGGTTCATTATGGCACTTGATTGGTTGATTGTACTGGATTATCCATGCATTCATTCATTAATGTGCATTGCCTATCACCAGTATAATTGTGTGGTGCTTGTCTCTATCAATCTTATGGGGGTTGTATAGATACAAGTTATAGTTGCATGTTTGCTGATTGCTTGTGTGTGCCTCTCCAGGCTTATGAAGGCCCGATTGAGGTTATTGGTTGTCTGAGCTTTCCAGTTACATTATTATTGGTTATTATTGCATAATTCGTGGTAGGATGGTTATGGATTAGTACTCGAGGTTGTAGGTATTCTTCAGAGTTCCTTTACTCCCTGGTATGGTAAGATTTATTATAGTTAGATTATCTCATGCTTATGCATATTATGATTAGAGACCCTGATTATTGTAGAGATAACTCCTATATCACTTATGATCCTTGAGATATTAGATTAGCTCCCTCATATTAGTACCTTTGGGTTTGATTATTGGTATAGCATTTATATATATATATATATATATACACACACACTCTTCCCTAGCCATGATTTGTATATCATTTCCTTCTTTCCTACTACTATTATACATTGTATTTATATTTCTCGACTCTACTATTGTATATTGTATATATTTTTCTCCACTTTACTACCATATATTAGCTAGTTACTTATGGTATTGAGATTTGTCATGGATTATTCATAGTTCATGATAGGTTATCCTTATCACTTCATTAGTATTATTATGCTTAGTTTTTTAGTTAGCTGCCTATAATTTATATTCTTGCTTTACATGTCATTTATACTTGCATTATCTTTGGAGCTCAGCCGGCCGATGCCTACTAAGTACCACATGTTTGGTTCTCATTCTACACTTTTGGAGCCTATAGATCATAGTATGAGTTCTCTCCGTTGATGATTTTATTATGAAGAGCAGCCATAGATCGAAGATTAGGGGTGAGCTCCTGACTTCTGGAGTGTTCCTTCTGTCCCTCTTATTGTTGGAATGATCTCTATTTTATATTTTAGAGACAGCTTTGCATACATTTATTTTATATTTTATTTTGTAATCCTATTGTATTAGAAGCTCTTGTAACTGACTTTACCAGGTTTTGGGGATATAATTACCTTCTTCTTGTATTTTTTCTTGTTGTTATTTAGTTTTGCTTCTGCCTTTCTTATTAGTTCATTACTAGCTGTTACGGACTATGGGTTGTCTTACCTACTGGTGGGTTATGGTAGGTGCCCTTATAACATGAGAAATTGGGTCGTGACAGCAAAATAATGGTTGCAAAATAAGCAACAGGTTCAATTACAACTTGAGATGGATTGTCAGAAAAGTTTCTGAATAGATTCTTTTTTTCAAGAAGAACTAAAGAGATGAAATGATTTAGTAAACCAATCAGGGCCTTATTATTATTATAATAAAAACCTGTTATAATTCGGCCATGGGAATTTTATTTTGAATTTGATCAAGACATGCTTAGTGTGATACCAACTTAGGTGAAATTCCCTGGTCTTCCGGTTGATTATTGGTCAGTTGAGGCCCTTAGTAAGGTGGCTAGTGCAGTAGGTAAGCCTATTCAAACTAATAACTTCACTATCAATGCAGACAAGATTTGTTGTGCACGAGTTCTTGTTGAAGTTGATGTTTCTCGGCCATTACATGATTGTATTCATATTGAGACTGCCACAAGGCCTTGGGAGTGGTATATTGACTATGACTGGAGGCCTAAGTTCTGTAACTACTATCTTATCTATGGGTATGAAAATGGGGAATGTTGGAATAAAATGGACTCTACTGCAGATGTATGGGTGCAACTACCCCTTAGGAAATATGAGAGAAAGGCTATCAAGAAGAAATGCCCCAGGTAGGAATGGGTTATGAAAGTATCAGTGGTAATACCTACTGCTGAGTGTGATGTTGAGCATACAAATGTAACAGAGTAATCCACTTATAGTGGAAGCAAATGCGAGCACTACTAATTCACATGAGAAACTTGAGGAAGCTAGGCAAAGATAGAGAAAGGGGAAACAACAGATGCAGACCAATAATATCCCAATATAGAGCTATAGTAGAAGAGAGGCAAATTGTACTGGCAACTACATGCCATTCAATCCTCCATGATTGTATCCACTTGGAATATTAGGGGCCTGAATCAGGCCTATAAGAAGAAAGAGTTGAAGCTCTTTCTTGCTAAAAATAAAGTGGATATGTTTGGTTGTTTGGAAACTAAAGTGAAAGAGCAAGGTTCACAAAGGATCATGAAGAAGGTATCTAATAGGTAGAATGTAAGTACAAATTATAGCCATAATCAGAATGGTAGAATATGGCTTGTCTGGAAGCCACACTTCCTTGTTACTATTATGGAGGTGAAGGAATAATTCATACACTGCATAGTAAAGGACCCTGGTAGTCAAGTTGATATGTATGTAATAGTGGTGTATGCTAGGAATGAGACTAGCTATAAAAAACTCTTGTGGAGATAACTTAATCAGGTGAGTTTGTTATTAAACAGAATTTGGATGTGATGTGGTGATTTCAACAGTGTGCTTAATTTTGAAGATAGAATAGGGTCTGCTATAACACGTATTGAAATTCAAAGATTCCAAGTGCTATTAGATACCATGGCACTTACAACTCTTAGAAGTAAAGGGTGGCACTTCACTTGGTGTAATAAACAAACTGATAGTAGAAGAGTATATAGTAAGATTGATTGGGCAGTTGGAGATTATAATTGGATACAACAGTGGGGGCATGTAGAGGTTGAATTTGCAAATCCTTCTATATCTAATCATAGTCATATTATTATCAATTGTAGTAAGCAAAGCTCTCTCTATCCAAGGCCTTCCAGATTTTTCACTTATACTATGGAGCACCCTAAATTTGCTATGATATTACAGAGAGTGGAGTCAAGACAAGAGTGCACAGGCTATTGTGAACATCTGGAGCAAACTTAAACAACGTAAAGTGAAGCTGAAAGAGCTCAATGCTTACTTTGCTTCCCACACATAAAAAATAAGCTTATTTAGAGAAAGACTTGATATTATCCAAACTCAGATGCAGGGGCAGGCTTTAAATACTGAGCTATATGATGAGGAAGGACAGTTGGTTGTAGAGATTGAGAAGTGGAGTAATGTAGAGGACCAAGTTTTGCAACTAAAATCAAGGGCTACATGGATTGAATGTGGTGATTACAATACAAGATATTTTCATACTCAGTAGAAAATTAAAACATCACATAGCTCTATCACTACTATTTATACTGAAGTAGGCCTGAAGCTCACAGAACCTCTGCAGGCGGAACAAGAATTCATCTCTATTTTTACTGGTTTAATGGGAACTTACTCTACTAATTTGCCTTGTCTGAATACTATGGTTGTAAAGTCTGGAGCCTATTTAACTATAGAACAATAGAGGGAGTTAATTAGAGAGGTATTTGAGGATGAGATTTATCAGCTATCAGGGCGATACCCAAAGAAAAGGCTCCTGGGTGGATGGTTTCCCAAAAGAATTTTTCACAGGTAACTGGGATCCAGTCAAATTTGATGTGCTGAGTACTGTGAAATAATTCTTTAAATATGGTAGAAGTTGGCCTGCTATAAATGTAACAGTATCATACTAGTCCCAAAGGTCTCATCCCCTATAAAGGTTAAGGATTATAGACCTATTTCTTGCTATACAACACTGTATAAGATCATCTCAAATATGATTACCAATAGACTCAAAACAGTCATCTCAAGCCTAGTAGGGTGCTCTATATCAGCCTTTATTGAGGGAAGAAGTATACCTGATAACATACTTTTGAGTCATGAGATTTTCAAAAGTTACACTAGAAAATGGATTTTTCCTAGGAGTGTGCTTAAGGTGGACTTGAGGAAAGCTTATGATACTTTAGAGTGAAATTTCCTTTAAAAATTTCCAGTAGACTTAGGGTTTCCAGCAAAAATTTTCCAATGGATCATGGAGTGTATCTCTACTGTTTCTTATTCATTACTGTTGAATAGAGCTCTGACAATTCCTTTTGATGTAAAAAGAGGCTTAAGTCAAGGAAATCATATGTCTCCTTACCTTTATATCCTTGCAAAGGAGTATCTAGGAAGGGAAATGACAACTATGGCTGAAAATAGAGATTTTAACTATTATCAAAAATGTTGGAAGCTGGGCAGCACACAGATCTGCTTCGCAGATGATCTCTTAATGTATTGCAGAGTTGATATACTATATGTTCAACTATCGAATGGTTCTTTCATGAGGTTTTCCAAAGCTACAGGGTTGCAGGCTAATCTAGACAAAATCTCCTTATACATAGATGGGGTTCCTAATCATATAAAGAAGGAAATACTAGATAAGTTAGGTTTTGTTGAAGGTACGCTTCCCTTTAGATATTTGGGGGTACTTGTAACTTCCAAGAAACTACATATTTCTTAGTACCTGCCTTTGATTGAGAAGATCACAACAAAGAAAACATGTTGGTTTGTAAAAATGTTGTCTTATGCTGGGACAGTGCAACTCATCAAGTCGGTGCTCTTTGGTGTGCAAGCTTACTGGGCAAATATATTTCTGATGCCTAAAAGAGTTATCAAGACTATTGAGCAGTTGTGTAGAACATTTTTTATAGACTGGTAATGTCTCACTATCAAAGAAGGCATTGGTTTATTAGGATTCAATATGTAGACCATTGGCTACTGGTGGACTGAATATTACAAACTTGTGTTTGTGACACAAAGCAGACATTCTTAAGAAGCTATGGAATGTGGCTAGACCAAAAGAATGTTTGTGGATTCAGTGGATACATGGATATTACATCAAAAATAGACCTTTAGAGACTATCCTTATACCCAAGGGTGCTTTTTGGGTAGTGAGTAAAATATTAGAAGCAAGAGAGTGAATTCTACTTAGTCAAGTGATGCCTGGTGCTATACAGACAGTGTTTACTAAAGTGGTGCAGGGGGGGTATATTTTCTATACATAAAATGTACACTGTCTTGATGCCTCAATATCCTAGGGTTTCTTGGAAGAGCCCTGTATTGCATAATAGGATCCATCCTAGATTCAAGTTTATAATGTGGCTAGCTGTTAAAAAAAACTAGCCACTGTGACTAGATTACTCAAATGTGGCATTCAAGTTCCTCTAGAGTGTATATTCTGTGGCCAGACCTTAGAATCCTTTGAACACTTATTTTTTGAGTGTGTGCTGACTAGAACTATGTGGTATAGGATATGTGTATAGCTGGGGTTGGTTCCATAGGACTGTGCAAGACTGGAACTATGAGGTGCAACGGGTGAACACTTTAACAAAAAGGAAAACTGGTTTGGCTGAAATATCTACAGTTGTTTTTGCTATGATAGTTTCATTGATATAGAGGGAAATGAACAATTGTAAATTTTAGAAAATAAGATTGGATATTTATAGGGTGTTGAAAGAGGTGGCTCAACATGTTCACATTTGAGGAAGGACTATAACTTAGTGGAAAGAGACACTCCAAAAGTTAGATAGTTATCCTTAGCTGAGTGGTTGCCTAAGTGATAGGAGTCAAGCTACTTGTTTTTTATTTTCTATTTGTACTAGTAGCAGTAGTGATAGTGTAGAGGAAGCAGCTCATCCTTGGCTGCTCTGTTCTGATGTAAATATTTTTTTGGTCATTAATGAAAATGCTAGTTTACCAAAAAAAAAAGGAGCTAAAAGGAAGGATATCCATTTTTGTCTGAAATGATACTGAGTCTCTACCATAGGGATGGAAAAGGTATAAGGGATATCTAAGAGATTGGCCTCATCATCACAACCAAATGAGATCCTTGGCTATAACTTTATTCAAGGTCTAAGACTAGTCTCCAAGTAACTTCTATATAATACAACTCAAGGGTGAATCTTGTCTTAGAGCTATAATGAGATTGAAGCATTGTCCAAACTTATGTCTGCAAGAAATAAAGATTACCCAAAACCAAGCAAAGTGTTCTCCTAAACTAAACAGAGAGCACCATGAATGTTAGAGTTAGCCGAAGTCACAACCATGAGGGCTGAGATCGGGAATATTTGTACATTGGTGATGAAGTATTTGGTAGCCCAAAGCACAAGTCAAGTTCAACAAGTTCAATAGGTTCAAGCAACCAATGTTGTGTGTGAGTTATGTAGAGATAATCACACCTATTTAGGATGTCCTATTGATGCAAGATAAGCATCGTCAATATCATGGAATGAAGAATTGAAGCTTGAGAATATGCTAAAGTTGAAGTACAAGGAAGAAAGGCAAAAAAGGGAGAAAGAAGCTATGGACGTAAAGTGGCTATTCTTAGCATGCAAGCCTTATGCTTAAAAGATCCTTATTTAATTAAGGGTATTTTTGTAATTATCAGTATAAGCAATAAATAATGGAGATTATCTCATTTTTTGGACTTAGACTTCTGTGATATGAGATTTTGAAAGAGTTAAACTCTTGTGATAGTAGGCTAAGGCATTTGTTCCTATTGAATGTTGATGGGATTTCTTGCTTGAATAAATTATTCCTCTTGAGGGTGTCTCGATGGTATTGGTGCTTGTTTGGTGGTCTTGATTTTAATATAGCCATAGTTGCCTAGTAGCTCCATTCTTGTGTCTTGCTTTCAAGGTTTAGGTGCTTATCTTGAACATTCAAGGTGGTCTATACTTTAATATAGTATTAGTTGCCTTGATTTCAAGTTGTGTGTCTACCTCTGTATCTTTTTTATCTTTTGTTAATCCTTCATTTCTTATTCGTAGATTTAAGCTTTCCATTCAGCATATCTATTATTGCATCATTTGGTATCAGAGCTGAATATAGATTTGGTTTCACAAATTTAGTCTTTGGATTTACTATTTTTAAAAAAAAACTAAAACCCCAAAAATAGTATCATTGTTGTTCTTATTGTTTCTACTTTACTTACTATTATCATTTTTGGTGGGAAATCTTATTTGCTAAAATTGTATTGGGTTAGCTGAAGTAATTCTACATCTGCTATTGTTTTAGATTATAGAATCAAATTTGTGTGAAGCTGAAAGATAAAGCTACTAATTTCTTCTCGGAGTCACTTCTATAAAAGAGAAAATAGAAATTGAGAGCTGAAATTAGTGGGGGTTATGGTAATCAAATTCGCGAGCAATTTCTACATGAATTGTTGAGTTACTTTTGGGTTTCTTCTTTGTTGGAGTTGGCAGATTAAAAGTTTTATGTTCTTCTGTTTGAGCTAAAAAACATGAAAAAGTTTGCAGATCTGAAACACATCACTAGATCTGGAAGCCTAAACTTGGAATTTGTTAGTTCAACCAGGTGAGATTGTTTATTATTTAGGCTCTATAATGTTAATAACTAGATGAAACATCACCAATAAAAGCCATTGAATAACACCATTGAAGTTCAACGAAGCTTAATTTGATTCTGTCCGGAGCTTCAGATTTGGATATTTAGTGTTAAAATCAGTTTTGTGTACTGTTTAAAGGTTAAAAAGTTATTGTACTTCAAAGGAGAGCTTAATATTACAAAGAAGAAACCTGAAAACATCCTCAGCAACCATTAAATTTAGTTTGAAGCTTTGAGTTAATAAATTGGATTGTCACAAATGGGCTCCATTTGGAGTGGGTGTTATATCAAAAGAGTTGTCACGTTAAGGGGATCTCATATCTAAAATTTGAAGCAATTTTGGTGAGTTTTGAGATGGATTCAGACCATTTTTTATGTTGGGTTTGTCATAGAAAGTGAAGAATAGTTACAAAAAAAATCCAGATTCATTTTACAGATATAACGACCTTTTTTTTTTAATATTGTCTGTAACCTAAGCTTGAGAACTAGATTACAACACTAGAATGGACTGCATCAAAATGTTGGAAACAAGATTGATTGGAGAAGTGGAGCTCTCTATATATTGTTGGGTTCATAAGTTGTTTGAACATTGTATACTGTTTATAAAAAATTTGAGCTCTATTGGTGGCCAATTTTTGACTGAAATTGGATCATTGGTTCAGTTTGCTCATTGCTCTACTAATTCAATTCCAATTTTGAGCAAAGTGACGGCTGAAAAAATTCATTACTCAGGGACTTGGAGTTCCAATTTAAAAGTGGAAAATTTTGGTGTTCCCGTTTTGATTGTTTCGTTAGCTTTGATTGTGATTAAATTGCTTAGTATTATTTTATTGAAGCTTCAATTCAAGTAGCTACGTGTTAATCTTGGGTTGAAAGAAGTTTTGAAGCTCGATTATTGCACCTGTACAATTGCATTTTTTTCAATTCTTGTTTTCCTTTCTTTTCATTTTGGCTAGACAACATTATAGTATCTTGTTCATACATGTGTTAATCTATCTTTGTTTTTGTGTTCGTGTTTAATTTTCTTTTTTCTGTACCAATTGTTTCGTGTTTTCCTTGTTTAATTTCATTGTTAATTTTATTGATTAGAGTCCATTAGATTTTATTGAGTCATCCATCCTTTAACTAATAAAAATCCATTCTTTCCTTAAGTTTGGTTTGTAACTCTTGGCAAGAGATTGATCGATTTGAATAGAAACTTTTGTTGGATCCTTGAGTGGTAAAAGACTAGATTATGTGAGTACATTTGAGTAGTGCTAGCCAAGCAAGAAAGAGTGCAAATACGAGTGAAGGTGAGGAAATTTTACTACTAATCTTGCTTGCTCGTTTTGTAGGTACTTGGAGTGATAAGGAAGTAAGGCATCTATTAATGAAAAGGTGCAAGTTCCCAATTTGAAATGGCCTATCTTTTTTATGGAAGCTAGTGGAGAAGAGTATGGAAAGTGAGAATTCATAATGGATGAAATCTTGGCTAGCTACAACTATTCATTAAAAAAGAAATTTGAAGTGGCTCTTTAGACATTCGAAAGGAAACTTACCAATTATTGGAAGCATTATAGCAACAGAGAAAGGGAGATGTGAAGCCCGATTGATACTTGGGATGTATTGAAAAAACAACTTAAGGTTCTATTATCTCGGACCTAATGACAAGGGGCATATAAGGATGAAAGACACTTCCCAAAATAATAAGCAAGATTCCTCAAAAAGAATTCTTAGTGTTTCCTCCAATAACAATGTGAGAAAAAGATAGAGAGGAGTAAGGGATTGAATTGTGACAACTCTAGAGAGAAAAAATGAGGGGATATGTGGAGTGAAGTGAGAGAGTTACCACAAAACTAAGTTAACCTTCTTGGTTGTACTTCTCTTTGTTAGAATTCTTGTGTAGGTACAAGCATGGCGATTGAAGGAACACAAGTTCCCCATAAGAATCCTAGACTAAAGGATTTGAAAAATTTGCTAGTTTATTGGAACGAGCGGATTTGCTTGCTTAAAGATATGAGAGTGGGAGCATTTTTTCAAGGTAAATAACATCCTTCTTGTAAGCCTCAAGGTACAATAGCTAAACTTAACACTTTTAAAAGTTCAAATGAACAAAGTGTGTGTAATAGTTTCTCTTTATGTGAGTGTAATTATTATTTTCCATATAGTGATAATTTCTTTGTTGAGAGTGTTCATACACTAGTTGATTCTATTGATGACCGAATTAGTTCTTCTTGCAAGATCGATTTGTATCCACCTAGTATTGACACTTGTGCCTTGAGTGATAGTACATTATCATGTAATTCTTTACCATATAGTGATAGTGTTTATATACTAGTTGATCCTATAGATGACCAAATTCATTCTACTTGCAAGATCAATTTGAGTCCACCTACCGTTGACACTTGTGCTTTGAATGATACTACATTCTCATATGATTAGAAGAGTAGAGAGAGTGAAATGTTTGAAAAGAAAGATAGAATTCTTAAAATTCACTTGTTGTCCTATTTCTTGAAGTACATTAAGAATATAGGGTTTAGTGAAGATTGTACGAACTATCCAATTGTTGATATCAATCTCTCATTCTTGTATAAAGATGATCTTTTGGATAAAGATAACCTTGATTTGCTTGATTATTTGAGACACCCAACTAGAGATTGGCCTTATGATGATAGTATTGATTGTGATCCTATGTATGTCACCCCTCATTTGTGTGTACCAATTTAAGGATCCTTCTTTTGATAAGGAGGGTGATACTTGTTTGAAATATGATACTTCGTCTTTGGGTTGTCCTATTTTTGAAAATATGCTTGGAGAAAGATGATTAGACATGACATGGGGGAATCTTCAACTTACATAGGAAATGAACCTAAATACGAAGGTTTGGAGGATGCGAATTAGGGTAGAAGGATAGTAGGGTGGAGTGCATCTTGCTAGTAGGTAGGAGGACTTTGTTATGGTATTTGTGCTAGATAGTAGTCATAGGACTGCTCTTGTTTCAAAGTGTGTTATCGTTTGTCATATTACTTGGTGCTAGTTATGTTTATATTATTATCCGGTGTGTTAATACCTATTGTTTCGTGTTTCTTTACTATTTCTTTTCTGGACTATTTTTGCCTTGAGCCGGGGGTTTATCAAAAACAACCTCGCTATCTCACCTCTGAGGTAGTGGTTTGGACTACATATACTTACCCTCCCTAGACCCCATTTTGTGGGAATATATTAGGTTTCTTGTTGTTGATATTTTTTATTCCAATAGTAATCTTATAAGTAAGGACCCTATGGATGATGTAATTTTATGAGATGTTGGCTCCCAGGTGCACACGCAAGTGTACGTTGTCGCGCAAGTAATAAAGTGGCTCTTTGCGAGCCAGATGTCGAACCCATAGGGACTTGCTTAACAAACAATCTAACTTCGATTATTACTATTCAATTTTAAAAAGCACAAATTGTAACCTAAAAAGTGTTTGAGATTTCTTTCTATAACTAAATACTAAAAGAAATAAAGATAAGTAATTCGAGGTGTGAACAATATTTGAAGATTTCCAGGGTTACGGCGATTGATAAAATCATGCATGGTAGTTATTCTATTCAACAAGCTTTATTTCTCAGATTATGGGTTTCGGGGGTTAGAGTTCATCGAGAAATTGTCATCCTCTAAATCGTCTACTTAAACTAGTCACACAGCTCCTTCCTTGAGTGGGGATGTGATTACCTAATTCAAACGTGTTATTCTATCAACCCGTTCATAACCAAACAAGGAACATAGGTCTACTTCTATCCTAAGTGCAAATCAAACCTAACAAAAGAGATGATCTTATTCCTTAAGTTCCTCGTCCTATTCATACAATCCCATGGTTAGTTCATGCATGGATTACACATATATTATAATGTTGGCCAAACATCACAATAGTAAAAATAAGAACAAAAGAATAATCGAATGAGAGACAATTGTTATTGAATGAAATAAAATACTATACAATCATGTTCTATCCATAATTACAGAATGAGGATGTTTAGACACTCATGTTAATACAAACAATATCCATAATAAAGTTCATAACTGAAAATTACAAGATTAAAAAGTAAAGAGAATGAAACCCTAATGTAGAGCTCCCTTGCTTCTCCTTGATCTCTCTAATCATGTGTAAGGTCAATCGCGTCTGTAATTGTGGCTATGTCCTCCTTTTATAGTGATTTTGGTCGTCCATGGGTATCCTAACACGAAATATATGCATTGACAACATTGCCCCTCACTTAAGAGACTTAAAAATTAACTTTTGGACGTCCCGGGAGTTGCCTCGCATCGCGAGGCCAAAGGCCATCCTCTGGGGGTGAGGCTCCCACCCAAAGAAAGGATAAGTAAGTAAGGGGTTCCCCTTGTGGTCGCGACGTACACCCCATAGGGGGTGCGGCCGAAGACACTCCCACAAAGGGGAGGATTCGCTCCGGTTAAGCTCCTATCTTGTCGTAATCTTGTTACTTATTTCCACACTTCTTATGGCTTATTTGTAGGCTTAATTTATCTTCCATTACACCTACAATGGTATCCTACAACATCATATAACAATAATTAGTCCACACAACACAATAGATCTTATCAAAGTACACTAGAACAAGCATAGCTCAAGCTAGTATCACTAGTTTCCTCTTCCTAAGTTCTATTTGATCTTTTTACCTCTTGACTTGATTCAAATGTACCTTAAACACTATAAACAAGTACTTTAACACACAAATACAAATATATACACTTTATAGATCACAATCACCTCAAATTATCCTCAAAACTAAGCTAAAAGCGCATAGATAATGACTCTTAGGAGTACAAATACGCCTAAGATCACCACCCCACACTTAAAGCCTTGTTCGTCATCGAACAACTCTTTACATTAATTGCCATCAAGTAATACTCTAACAACATTACTATAACTAAAACACTCAAGTTGGAACCACACAAACCATATGAATAGCAAGTTCTACAATCAACATGTCATATTGCAACTCCAAACACACGAATACTACTTCAAAATCTCCTAGCCTCAAGAATTGACTCTACCAAGTTGGAAAACTCATGCATATTACTCAACAAAGAGATCATATATATCACCTATATATCATTAAACATGCCCCCTCAGCATAAGAGAGTCACCTATATTCATTTCACAAGTATGTCGTTTAACACAAGAATGGGCGTAAGAATCAAATTACGCTCAGTCTCACAAAGAACTCACATGTCACATAAGATGAAACATAAGCATGACCTTAGTGTAGTACTCCACTAATATCAGAATGTCAAATCTCAAGATCAAGTATGACTTTAAGGGTTGTAATGTAGGCTAAGGGACGGGTAGGAACTATTTGGTTAAGAATAGTGACTATTTTCCCTAAGCGCTTTAATACACTACAATTTACATTAAAATTATCTACAACCAACCTATTTTATACCACTTTTGTCTTCCCAACCCTCTTTTGTTTTGCCCTATCTCTTTAAGCTAGCTTACACATATTAGGCAAGGAGTATTTTCTATCGATACATGATTCACTTCTTTTGATCAATTTCTCTTTTCATTGCATTACTCCCTGCCAACAACTCATAAAATTTTTAACACACCAAAAGCTATTTCTTTGGGGCATCACTTTCACTATTTTCCTTCTTCAATTTCACAATCCTTAACATCTTAATTTTTCAACTAAAGCGCTTAGGAGTTTTGGATCAAATTATGGTTAGTTGAAAGAAAATGATTAAGCTACATACAAGACTACCAAAGAATAGGCTAAAGGCTTAACAGGGCTAACTAGGATCATACAAAAAGGGTAGATAAAGTGAGGTATAACGCATGGCTATCAAAGAAATGCCTATATCATCTCCTAAACCCAACACTCTTTATTTCGCTTTGCAAACACACCGGGCAAGTTATAGACATCAATATGCACATGGAATATCACAAAAACCTCACTCACACATGCCACATGTCTAAGTCAAGACGGATCCCTATAGACTCTCAACCAAGCACCTAGCAAGAATTTTACATTAAGTCGACGTCAAACAAGAGTCAAACAATTGAGCCTAGGTGTCTCACAGTGGTCATTCTATTCACTACACATGCTTCAAAATTCAACACTCAATAAACCACAAACCCATCTGAACCCTCAGGTAGGGTCAAAATTGGAGCGGAGGTGAGTCGAGTCTTCAGCTCCTAAAAACTGTTATTGCAAGAATTGAACCCATGGAATTTTTTCTTTCTATAGAGTTAATATGGATATGGGAGAAACAATAGAGGAGAATCCCTCCACAAACCACCTGTAGTAACCGGCTAAACCCAAGAAACTCCTGATATTTTATGGAGAGATTGGTCATGACCAATTCCTAACTGCTTTGGTCTTTTGAGGATCAACATAAATGCCTTCACTGGAGATGATATGACCAAGGAATTCTACTGATTTTAACCAAAATTCACACTTACTGAATTTAGCAAATAACTAGCAATCTTTGAGTGTCTGAAAGACAATCCTCAAATTGTTTGCATGTTCATCCTCACTCCAAGAATAAATGAGGATGTGATCTATGAAGACTATAATGAACATGTCCAAGTAGTGCTTGAACACCTTTTTCATCAAGTCCATAAAAGCTGCAGGAGCATTTGTTAGTCCAAAAGACATAATAACAAATTCGAAGTGACCATATCGAGTTTTGAAGGCTATCTTTAGAATGTCATGTTCTCTAACTTTGAGCTAATGATACATGAGGTCTATCTTTGAAAAATAATTAGCACCCTAAAGTTTTTACAACAAGTCATCAATCCTAAGAATAGGATATTCGTTTTTTGATTGTGACTTTGTTCAACGGACGATAGTCGATGCACATTCTGAGAGAACCGTCTTTATTTATCACAAAAAAAACTGGAATATCCCTTGGAGAGATTTTGGGCCTGCTGAAACCTTTATCTAGAAGGTCCTTCAAATGTTCCTTCAATTCCTTAAGCTTGGCTGGAGCCATTCTGTAGGGTGGAATTAAAATAGGGTGGGTATCTAGAAGGGGATCTATTTCGAAGTCAATTTCCCGCTCGGGAGGAACTCCAGGCAGATCTTCTAGAAACACTTCAGGAAACTCATTAACCACAGGTACTAACTGAAGAGTTTGGGTTTCATACTTAGAATCCTTAACCCGAACAAGAGGATAAACGCATCCTTTGGAGATTATTTTTTTTGCCTTAAGGTACGAGACAAATCGACCTAAAGGCACTAAGGTACTACCCATTCACTCTAGAACTGGTTCATTTAGAAACTAAAACTAGACTACTCTATTTATACAATCAATTGAGGTATACCAAGAGTGTAGCCAATCATGCCAAAAATTACATCAAAATCTGTCATGTCCAACTCTACAAAATCAACTGAGGCGACTTTCTGAGAAACTGTAACTGGGCAGTTTTTATATACCCATCTAGCTATGACTAAATCACCTACTGGAATAGAGACTGAGAAAGGTTACATAGGGATTTTAGGACTGACACAGAAGTTGACTGCTATATAAAGACTCACAAAATAAAGTGTGGCTCCGAGATCTAACAATGCATAGATATGAATATGAAAAGCCTGTAACATACCAATGATTATATCAGGAGAACCCTATTGATATTGTCTAGTCTAAAATGCATAAAACCTACAGTGATATGACCCGCCACCTATACTAGATGAGGCACCCTACTGAGTTGGGAGACCTGCTTGAGCTGGTGAAGGGTTAGACTGATTTTGCTGACTAGCATCCCTGCCTCTCTATGAAGCCTCTGGACTTTTCCACAATCTATTACCTAGCTTCTCACACCCAAAACAAACATCACTACTGGACTAACACTGACCTTTATTGTTCTTACCACACTTATTACAAACCAGATGAGTACGACCACTATTAACACTGCCTTGGGACTTAGAGCCTGGGGATCTATCCCAATTATCTTGCTTGAACTTGGGCACTAGAGAACTAGTAGAAGATGGGGATGGAGATAAATATTTCTTGCATAACTGAGAACGATTGTCATTATCTGATCTCTATTGAGAGAAATTAAAAGTACATGTTTTGTCCCTCTTACTCTCCATTTTCTTCTCTTTGACTTTCTCTTCTTCAATCTGTTGAGAATAAACCATCAACCTAGAGATGTCCATTTCCTTGACCAACATCGAAGTCCTACACTCTTTTACCATATCCTTAAAAATACCAGACACAAACTTACTCATGCGAGCTCTAGAGTCAGCAACCATTGTCTGTGCATACTTTACAAGTTGAGTAAACTTGAGAGAATACTTATTTACACTCATGTTCTCCTACTTCAATTTAATGAACTCCTAAACCTTGTCTTCCCTTAATTCAAGTGGGAAAAATCTATACATGAAAGCAGTAACAAATACATCCCACTCTACTAGGCCTGTATTTGCACCTCTATCCTCTTTCTATTTCTTCTACAAAATATGAGCCACTCTCTTCAACTGATATACAACCAAGTCAACACTTTTGAATGTAGTAAAACCCATAATCTTAGTAGAATATCATCAAGAAACTCATGCATATCCTTCTTAGTCTTATAACCATGGAACTCAGGAGGATTCATCCGATTAAAGTCCCAAACTCTAAATGTTGTTGTTGTACTAGTAGGATTCACCGGTGCAACCTCTTATTGATTAGCCTGAGTGGTCATGGCTTGAGCTAGCACTGTGAAAGCATCCCTAAACTCAGCATGGGAGATGAGTTCATTCAAAGGGTCTGCTGGAGCAGGTGGTGCTTGTTGGTTCCCATTTTTATTACCATTTCCATTTTTTTTCCTACCGTTAGCTCTCTTGGGAGGAATTTTCTATAAAGGTATAGAGCACGAATTAGAAGGAGATTTTAATATAGTTTATACTTTGTTGTATGATATGAACATGAAAGAAGTGAAAATTTTCCTAAAATATTTCATAGCCTCTCACTCATAAGTGTAGAGCGCTTCACACCCATGAATAAGACTTCACTTAACGCGACTCTCAGACACCCTAGGACACTTTAAACCTGATGCTCTGATACCAAGTTTGTCACGAGTTGAGATTACCCCTAGTTGTAACATGGTACTTAGAGTCACAAGTGAGCCTAAGCCAACCCATGGGCTGGTATGACACTAAGAATACTAAATTAACTAATGAATTATGGTGTAAAAACTGAACTAAATTATAAAATCATAATAAAAGAAAAATCAATACTGAATGTTGTAATTGAGACTTTCTAACATAATCAATATGCTGAAAATCTAGTTGTTTGTCTAAAAGCTTCTAAATACAATGAGTTGTTGGGATAAACCCCCAGCTAACTCAAAATTTTTGATATTGAAATAATAATATAATAAAAGTACTAAAAGCTATCCCTCAAATGATGAGGACTCACCAATCTCTGCTGCTAATATAGGTACAGAATCATGCTAACCCTGAGCTGAATTTTGAACCACTGAACCTATATTATAAAAAAATACAGTGCAAAGAAAGTATGCGGTCAGTACTTTGAATGTACTAAGCATGCGGGATATGCACTACACTATATAAACTGAATATGCTAAAGATGACATGATAAACTAAATATGGATCTGGAATATGGAAATTGTTACAATGACCAAGTAATGATCATGTAACTGTATAATATATTGAATACACTAAATACAAGGTCATGAGAGGTCTGAGTCTAAACTGTGGGACATACTGTTAACCGACATACCTCAGTCTGAACTAATTGGGGTCCAACCTATAAACACAGCTGGAAGGGTGTTATTTACCTTGCCAAGGGTATGCACATTGACTGACGTGGATCTACTAAAATGATGTCCAAAAGGACTACGATATCAAGCCTGCTCTGACGGGTGACCCTTTAGAATTTATGGTGGCACTATATTTTTGGGACTTAGAGACTTCTACTAAAGGTCTCAGCCTAATTGGTGGGTGAGACTTCATCCCTGTATCTACTTGGTGCAAAGTACTACTCCCAACTGAATAACAACTGATAACCATATGGTTCATTAAACAGAATAACTGACAAGCTTAAAATGCTAATATCTGAGACTGAAATAGTAAACACTTTATCTGGAAAGCATCCCACATTATGTAAACATGGAGGACTAAGTATTCACTAACATATTCATGAAATCATAGGTCATCTGGTGCTCATAACCCACCATCTTTGAAGAATACAACTACTCATGACAATTTCAATAAACTGAATGATATAAGGAATTTCGTAACTTAAGTCCAAAATCATGAATTATATGATATACTGAGGATGTATAATCATAATGTAACACCCCGTATCCTACGTGCACTAGTTCAACTTATATGTCACTTGATATAGCCTTATGGTATGGGTAATGGACTCAGTTTCCTAAATGACTAGCGACGGTAAGATGGGTTGGAAGGAACTGCCCGTACACTTTAATATGACACGACTAAGTTAACATCGATGCAACTATTTAAACTTGGGATCGTGAGTAGGTATTTGAATCTAAAGTTTAAAGTGACCAAGTATACACAAGCTGTAAGTTAAATTAAAGGGATTAAGAATTGAAATTGGAATTAACTATTGAGGTTCTTGCATGACTTAATTAAGCTAGTTGGTGAATCACCTACTGTGATATATGGACCAAGTTAATTGACCCAATGATATGGATCAGATTTCGGTCAAGTTAAATGTGCCAAAGAGGTGTATTACCTATTTAAGTTAATGGATTAGATTAAGGCCTATATTAATGGACTCTTTTAAGGCCCAAAATAAGTAAAATAAAAGGAGTGGAGAATGGGCATCCCAACACCTTAAATCTGGCCAAAAGCCCAATGAGTTGAAGGTCCATTTTAGACATTTATAAAGCAAGTAGGTGTATCACCTACTTTAACCTTTTGAGGAGCTTGAACCCTTAAGTAGGTGCATCACCTACTTGGACCAATTTGTGGCTGAAAATGGAGTTAAAATAGGAGGTTCTAGAGGAATCAATATAAGACCAATATAGTTGGTCTTTTTACTCATTTTTAACACCAATTTTGAGCCTTTAACTTTAGCTTTGTCACTTTTCTCTCAAGGCTTAAAACTATAGCCCCTATATTCCTCCTAAGATTCTTGAAGAAACCCTCACCTTTGCTATCTAAGGTAAGTGAAAATACTTACAGATTTAGTTTGGTTCTTCTATTGGAAACTAGGAAATCATGTTGGTTATGCTTAAAAGTATGGGACTGCCTTTCCTCCATGTTAGCTTCCTCATGTCCCTTGGTTATTAAGAGGCCTTATTCTCTTGTTGGTTAACTTTAAAGGATAATTCAAGCTCTTTAAAGAAGTGCAAATTTAGTGGATAAATTTTAGAAATTAAGGTAAAGCTACTACCCATTTTTTCCCTTTTGTATATACATGTCTTGGTAGAGAATTCTGTTTATATTATTGTTAAGAATGCAAGGGATAATGAGTTCAATATTGGGTTGCTATAATAAAGGATCTTGGGACTGTTTTAGGGGTTGTTTTATGCCTGTATTTGGGGACAACTTGGTTGATTTGAAAATGGGATGTGAGTTGTTGGTATTTACATATAAAAGGAGGGTGTAATGATACACCACTTAGTTATATGTTGTATAAGCTTGCTACCTATCATACTTTGTGGACTGTTTTGTATATGTTATGAAGCCAAAGGAGTCTCCAGGAATCCCATATGAATCCATGTGTTGTACAAATGTAATTAGAGGAGAAGGGGTTGAAAGAACACCCTTGATTTGCTGAATTATGGGTGTGCTACCCGGCTACTGTTTTGACTGAAGTTGAATAGCCCAAATTTGTTAATTAATTACTAATAATAGTTTTACCACGTACTTCCTTGTAGATAAGTAATCTTAAAGGAAGGAGGTTAATTCGGGGTAATACCAGAGTTATACAACAAGGTATGTAAGGCCACTCTATTTCGTATTCTTTGGCATGAAATCCAACCCTTGTGTTACAAAATGAGCTTCCAAAGTTCTCCTATGGCAAATGATACATAGTGGCAGCGAATGATCTTCCATGTAGCTAACGACCTTTCTCCCACTCCCTAATGTGTTAAAATACCTTAATATATGCTTATTACCTAGTCTGCATGTCTACATTCAATAGCAAGCTTCATAAGTTCTCCTTTTAGTCAAATAAGATCCATGTGTTATTTCAGCTATTAGGCATTTCATTGGTGTACAAACTTTTCCCTACCTCATTGTTACTGCATCAAGTGTTTATTCATGTATTTTACTAGTGGACTACTGTCCTAAAGCTCAATAATGTCATGACCACCAAAGTAACAATCTCAAAGGTAATAAACTAAGAAACGCAAATCTGGTTATGTATGGGTGGCAGCTCAGGGGTGTAAGCCTAGCATGGGCCGATCCGAATTTGTTTGTATATGGGTGGTAGCTCAGGGGCGTAAGCCTAGCATGTGCCGATCCCAACTTATGTATTTACCACTGATTAGTTGGTTATTTGTATCACATGGCTTACAAAGATTATAAAGTAAGAATGGTAAAGTGAAGAAAAGAATGTAATATACATGATCATATAGATACAGGTAAAGGTGGTCTATTATGGTTTACACTTATTCTGATTTCATTTGACCTCTCACTTTACATATCAGTTACTCTTTGCCTTACATATTCAGTACCTTATTTCATACTGATGTCCCTCGTAGAGGAACCTGCATTTCATGCTGCAGGCATAAGTACTTCATCTAGTAGACCCCTTCAGTAGGACCACAGGACATTCAATGGCTATTGGTGAGCTCCAGGTTGATTCAGAGCTTTTCGAGTCTGTTATATATGTTTTGGTATTGTATAGTAGCTAACTGTAAGGCGGGGACTTGTACCGACCTTAACTAAGTTTATATATCTTTTAGAGGCTTTGTAGATGGTAAAGTGAAATATGGTCTTGCCTTGTCTTCCAGTCATTGTGGCCCCAACAGCCAAGTCATGTATATTTAGTTTTGGGCTTGTCTACGTGGTTTATTTTTATTAAATCTTAATATCCATATTTGGCAGCATCTTTAAAAGTTCATGGCAATGCATGGTAAGTACAAGGTTATGGGCTGGTGCTCTCGAGCCTTTACGGCTATGGGTGCCTGTCCGCCCCAATAGGATTTGAGGCGTGACAAAAGTGGTATCAGAGCAGGTCATTCTAGGGATTCTACAAAGCCGTGTCTAGGTAGAGTCTTGCTTATTGATGTGTTGCGCACCACATCTATATACAAGATGCTACAAGACATTTAGGAGTTGTCTCTTTTTCTTCATATCTTAGATCGTGTAATAGAGCCAAGGTTGTAGGTGGAGTCATATTTAACCATTGATTTTTTTTTCTTTTCTCATTATAGTAGCGATGCCGATTACAAGAAGGAGTAAGAATAAAAATAAGCAAGTAGATGTGGCTACCGGAGAAAGGACCAGCAAGTCACCATCTAGACAAGCTAATCAAAGTAAGGCTCAAGATGAGTTTGCATCACAGACCTCTTCTACTCTTCCATCTCCAGAAGAGCTAAGAAGGAGAGGAGTACCCTCAGAATCACCTATTAATGCTACTGAGCAAGATTTAAGGAATGCGGTGCAATTGTTGACTCTTATAGTTGCTGGACAAGGTCAAGGAAAAACTAGTCCAATTACAGGTACTAGTGGTGCGGCTAGTCTATGAACACAGGATTTTATTAAATTGTATCCTCCCACATTTACCGGGTCAGATCTTAATGAATACCCACAATACTTTATTGATCAAATACAAAGGGCCTTGGATGTCATGCATGTATCTGGTAAAGAGACAGCTGAGCTAGCAGCATATAGGTTAAAAGGGGAGGTTATATTATGGTACGAAGATTGGAAACGATCTAGGGGTACAGGTGCACCTTCAGCTAGTTGGAAAGAGTTCAATGAGGAATTTCTTAATCATTACCTTCCTTTTGAAATTCGAGAGGCACGTGCGATTAGTTTTTAAATCTTCGTCAAGGGAATATGAGCGTGAGGGAGTATGGTCTTCGATTTAACTCTTTGGCTAGGTATGCTCCTAATGTAGTAGCTACTATGGATGATAGAGTTCATCTAATATGGATATATTAGATCCATATTTGGTTAGAGATTGTACTATTGCTGCTTTGAATAAAGATATGGATATAGCAAGGATACAAGCTTTTTCACAAAAAATGGAGGATCAAAGGCAAAGGAGAAGAATACAAGATTTGGAAAGAGGGCCAGACCTACGGGGCCGTTTATGTCATCCCAAAGGGAGTTCATACCTTGGTTTCCTAACAGAACACCTAGGACATTATCTTCCTACTCTGTATCAAGTGCTCCCCCTGATTCCAAGGGTTTAGGGGCAATCAATTTGGGCAAAGAAATGAGAGCCAAGGTTCAAGAACAATGAGAAGAACAATGGGGTATCAATAGCAATGGAGTATGAGCCAATCAAGACCTTCTCGACATCCATGTAGGCAATGTGGAAAGCTTCATTTAGGTACATGCCAATTTGGGACAGGTGTTTGCTTTTGGTGTGGTATGTCGGGGCATATGATGAGAGAGTGCCCACAAAGGGGCATGAGTGGTATGGCACGACCTACTGGATCAGACGTTGCATCATCATCATTGGTACCTTCTTTGGGTAGGGGTATACAACCTACAGGTCATGGTAGAGGTGTTAAAGGAGCAACTAGTTCTAACGGAGTTTAGAATCGTACATATGCTCTAACGGGTCAACAAAATTTGGAGGCTTACACTGATATGGTTATAGGTACATTGTCCATCTTTTCACATACTGTATATGCTTTAATTGATCCGGGTTCTACACTATTATATGTCACTCCATTAATTCCTGGAAAGTTCAAAAGAACACCAAAATCACTGGTTAATCCATTTGAAATGTCTACACTGATTGGTGAATCTATTATAGCTAGAAGAGTTTACCATAATTGCATAGTAACCATTTGTGATCATGACACTTTAGCCGACCTTGTTGAACTAGAAATGGTAGACTTTGACGTTATAATGGGTATGGATTGGTTGGCTTCTTGTTATGCCACAATAGATTGTCGAACTAAGAGGGTGCATTTCCATTTTCCAAAAGAGGTAGTCCTTGAATGGAGGGGTAATATTTGGGCGCCAAGAGGTAAATTTATTTCTTATCGTAAGGCAAAGAAAATGATGTCTAAAGGGTACATATGTCATCTAGTGAGAGTAAAAGATATAGATGCGGAGCCACTAAATCTTCAATTCGTTCCGGTGGTAAATGAATTTCCTGATGTATTTCCTAAAGATCTTCTAGGTTTGCCTCCAGAACAAGAAGTAGATTTTGGTATTGATGTGATCCCAGATACTCAACCTATCTCTATTCCTTCATATTGAATGGCTCCAGCAGAATTAGGGGAGTTGAAAGAGCAATTGAAAGACTTGCTAGAAAAAGGATTCATAAGGCCTAGTATGTCCCCTTGGGGTGCACCAGTGTTATTTGTGCGTAAGAAAGATAGCACATTGAGAATGTGTATTGACTACTGTCAACTGAATAAGATGAATATTAAGAACAAATATCCCCTTCCAAGAATTGATGATTTATTTGATCAGTTGTGAGGTGCTAAGTGTTTCTCAAAGATTGATTTGCGGTCGGGTTACTATCAAGTAAGGGTTAAAGAGACAGATATACCCAAGATAGCTTTTCGAACACGGTATAGTCATTATGAGTTTTTAGTTATGTCATTTGGGCTAACAAATGCACCAGCAACTTTTATGGATTTAATGAATAGGGTGTTCAAGACATTCTTAGATGTTTTCGTGATAGTATTTATTAATGATATTCAGGTGTATTCAAGATCGAAGGAGGACCATGCTAATCATTTATAGTAGGTGTTACAGGTTCTTCATGATCGTAGTTATATGCAAAGTTTTCTAAATGTGAGTTTTGGTTAAAATCTGTAGCATTCTTGGGCCATATTGTATCTGATGAAGAAATAAGGGTTGATACTCAAAAGATAGAAGTCGGGAAGGACTGGCCAAGACCAACAACACCTACAGAGGTTCATAGTTTCCTTGGGTTGGCAGGTTATTATAGAAGGTTTGTTGAAGGGTTTTCTTCTATTTCTGCACCTTTAACAAAGTTAACACACAAAGCAACCGAGTTTCAATGGAATGACACATGTGAAAGGAGTTTCCAAGAGCTGAAGAATATGTTGACTTCTACACCCGTATTGGTACTTACAGAGGGTACAAAAGGGTATGTAGTGTATTGTGATGCTTCAGGAGTTGGCTTATGATGTGTATTGATGCAGCATAGTGAAGTAATAGCTGATGCCTCAAGACAATTGAGGCCATATGAGAAAAATTATCCAACACATGATCTTGAGTTATCAGCGATTGTATTTGCTTTAAAGATATGAAGCCACTACTTGTATGGGGTTCATGTTGACATATATACCGACCATAAGAGTATGTAATATATCTTTAAGCAGAGGGACCTAAATTTGAGGCAGCGGAGGTGTCTTGAACTATTAAAAGATTATGATATTGATATTTTGTATCATTCGGGGAAAGCAAATGTAGTAGCTGATGCATTAAGTCGTAAGGCAACAGTGAGCACTTATGGACAGTCCACAGAAAGGCAAGGGATAACTAAAGATCTACACCAACTAGCTAGCTTGGGAGTTCTCCTTCTTGAATCTCCAGACAAAGGAGTTATTATGCAAAATGCAGCAGAATCTTTATTAGTAGTTGAGGTGAAAGAGAATCAGTATGCAGACCCTATTTTATTATAGCTTAGGAGAATGTACAACAAGGTATGACAAAGATATTTGACCTTACGCAAGAAAGAGTACTTCGGTGCCAAAACAGATTGTGTGTACCTAATATAGATGGGCTAAGAAAGAGGATTATGGCGGAAGCACATCATTCAAGGTATTCCATCCATCCGAGATCAACTAAAATGTATCATAATTTGAAAGGAGTGTATTGGTGGGGTGACATGAAAAAGAACATTGTAGAATTCGTAGCCCAATTTCCAAGTTGTCAACAAGTTAAAGTAGAGCACCAAAAATCTGGAGGTTATATGCAATGTATGGATCTTCCAATTTGGAAGTGGGACATGATCAACATGGATTTCGTCACTGGTTTACCTCGTACAACTCGGAAGTTCGATTCCATATGGGTAATAGTTGATAGACTTACCAAATCAACACACTTCCTACCAGTTAAGACCACTTATACAGCTGAAGAGTATGCAAAATTGTATATTAAAGAGATAGTTCAACTATACAGCGTACCAATCTCTATTATATCTAATAGGGGAGCTCAATTTACTGCAAACTTTTGGAAGTCATTTCATAAGAGTTTGGGAACGCAAGTGAATTTAAGTACAACTTTTCATCCTCAAACGGACAAACAAGCAGAATGTACCATTCAAACACTTGAAGATATGATGCGAGCTTGTGTATTGGACTTCAAAGGTAGTTGGGATAATCATTTGCCTCTTATTGAATTTGCCTAGAATAATAGTTATCATTCAAGTATCAAAATAATGCCTTATGAAGCTTTATATAGAAGAAAATGTAGATCACCAATTGGATGGCTTGAAGTGGGTTAAACTGCCTTATTTGGGCCAAATCTTGTTTATCAAGCTATGGAAAAAGTTAAGGTGATACAACAGTGGTAGAACCAGCTCAAAGTCGACACAAATCATATGCAGATATTAGAAGAAGAGGGCTAGAATTTGCTATAGGAGATTGGTTATTCTTAGAGGTGTCACCAATGAAAGGGGTAATGAGGTTTGGTAAAAAAGGAAAACTAATTCCACGTTATATAGGGCCATATAAGATTATTCAAAGGTTTGGCTAAGTCGCATATGAGTTAGAGCTACCCCAAGAGCTCTCAATAGTTCATCCGTAGTTTCATTTCTCAATGCTCCGAAAGTGCATAGGAGATCCATCTTGTATTACTCCTACTGAAGATGTACAAGTTGTGGAAGATCTCACTTATGAAAAAGTACCTATTCCTATTCTTGATCGACAATTTAAGAAGTTAATAAATAAAGAAGTAGCTTCCGTAAAGGTAGTTTGGAGGAACCAGCAAGTAGAAGAGATCACGTGGGAAGCTGAGGAAGCGATGAAATCTAAGTACCCTCATTTATTCAAATCCAAAAATAAGGTCCAAGATGCTGAATTGGAGCAATAATAAGTAAGTATATAAATATAAATATTATGTTGTAATAGGAAGATTAAACTTAGGCTTGAACTTGTTTAGGTTTAATAATCATCCTAACATTCAAGGACGAATGTTCATAAAGGGGGGAGGATGTAACACCCCGTATCCTATGTGTACTAGTTCTACTTATATGTCACTTAATATAGCCTTATGGTACGGGTAATGGACTCGGTTTCCTATATGACTAGCGAAGGTAAGATAGGTTGGAAGGAACTGCCCATACACTTTAATGTGACACGACTAAGTTAACGTCGATGCAACTATTTAAACTTGGGATCATGAGTAGGTATTTGAATCTAAAGTTTAAAGTGACCATGTGTACACAAGCTGTAAGTTAAATTAAAGGGATTAAGAACTGAAAATGGAATTAACTATTGAGGTGCTTGCTTGACTTAATTAAGCTAGTAGGTGAATCACCTACTTGAGATATATGGACCAAGTTAATGGACCCAAGGTTATGGATTAGATTTGGGCCAAGTTAAATGTGCCAAAGAGGTGTATTACCTATTTAAGTTAATGGATCAGATTAAGGCCTATATTAATGGACTCTTTTAAGTCCCAAACTAAGTAAAATAAAAGGAGAGGAGAATGGGCATCCCAACACCTTAAATCTGCCCAAAATCCTAATAAGTTGAAGGTCCATTTTAGACATTGATAAAGCAAGTACGTGTATCACCTACTTTGACCTTTTGAGCTGCCTGAACCCTTAAGTAGGTGCATCACCTACTTGGACCAATTTGTGGCTGAAAATGGAGTTAAAATAGGAGGTTCTAGAGGAATCAATATAAGACCAATATAGCTGGTCTTTTTACTCATTTTTAACACCAATTTTGAGCCTTTAACTTTAGCTTTCTCACTTTTCTCTCAAGGCTTAAAACAACAGCCCCTATATTCCTCCTAGGATTCTTAAAGAAACCCTCACCTTTGCTAGCTAAGGTAAGTGAAAATAAGTATGAAGTTAGCTTGATTCTTCTATTGGAAACTAGGAAATCATGTTGGTTATGCTTAAAAGTATGGGAATGCCTTTCCTCCATGTTAGCTTCCCCATGTCCCTTGGTTATTAAGAGGCCTTATTCTCTTGTTGGTTAACTTTAAAGGATAATTCAAGCTCTTGAAAGAAGTTCAAATTTAGTGGATAAATTTCAGAAATTAAGGTAAAGCTACTGCCCATTTTTTCCTTTTCTATATACATGTCTTGGTGGAGAATTGTGTGTCACGCCCCGAATTCCAACGGGGCGGACTGGCACCAGCAGTCAATAAGGCCCGAGAGAACCAATCTTTGCTCATGTCCATTCATATGCATGTCACTCAATAAGCAGCACCATCACATAGAGATATAAGATATCAATAGCGGAAGACATGGAAACATGTGATATATACATATAAGAAACTTAGTTGTTAGGGCCATAAAGTCAAAATGGACATATATTCTTTCATTCATCTCACCACGTCCGTCTACAAAGCCTCTAACAGATGTATATACATAACCATACTAAAGTCGGGACAAGTCCTGCTTTATACAATATTACAGTACCAAAACAAATGTACATATGAGACCTAGAAAGCCCCGAACCAACTGGAGCTCACCAAAGATCGACAAAAGATCTGCAACCTACTGTGGAGGTCTACTAGCACCTGTGCCTGCAGGAAGTAAGGTAAGTGTCACGCCCCGAATCCCATCGAGACATGATTGGCACCCGTAGCCGATAAGGCCCGAGAGAACCAACCTGTGCCTATGTTCAATCATATGCATATCATAATCATAACCACCAGTGCATAAGAACATGAAATACAAATAAAGGAAAACATGGGACATATTTATACATACATGTGAAACTTGGCCGTTGAGGCCATCCAGTCAAAACAACATATGTCTTTTACACTGATACACCCACATCTTTCTACAAAAGCCTCTAACAAGAGCATTGACCAAAATGAACCATAAGTCGGGACAAGTCCCCGCTTTATACAACATGTACAATACCAAAACATATGTATACTCTGACTCGGAGAAGCCCCGGATTAGCTGGAGCTCACCAATGATCTGCAACGACTAGCAACCTACTGTGGAGGCCTACTAGGACCTGCGCCTGCAGCAAGTAAGGTAAATTCCCCCGAAAGGGGTCAGTACGAAATAAGTACTGAGTATGCAAGGCTCAGATGAAACTGTACAACACAAGAGTATTTCAGTGAACTCAAATACAAATGAATAATCAATGTGAATAAGTAACCATTCTGCATTTTGGGAACCATGTGGATTGCTTTCATTACTTTAATTGCTTTCTTTACATTCAATGCTCACTTGTCATTACATCTCACAATGTACTCGGGCCCCGACTGATCAGTGGGTCTTTACATATCACATCATTGTGTTGGGATCGAGTCGAGCTAGGCTTATGCCCCTAGACTTGCCACCCATACATCAATGTAGCGGGATCGGGTCGAGCTAGGCTTATGCCCCTAGACCTGCCACCCATAAATCCATACCTCGGGATCGAGTCGAGCTAGGCTTACGCTCCTAGACTTGCCACCCGTACTTGATCATTGACCACATTTGCATTACGTTGTTCATTACTTTGAGATTGATACTTTGATAGTCATAACATCACTTTGGAACTTTGGAACTTTGGAACATAATATTGTTGGAAACTTTGAATCATTAACCAATGAGTGAGAGACATGTGAAGAAACATCATGAGAAATATAACATTACTAGCACCATGATACCATTGGAACCATTGGACAATAATCAATGAACAAGAGACATACGTATAATCACTATCGGAACATTGGAACAATAACCATGAATATGACACATGAGATTCACAAATGATCCATGAGTAGAAAATATATGACAGTGACTAGTGATAAACGGATATCGGATACCTTAGCACATTTCGGGATAGGACTAGTGACATGTCAATATGGACACTATTTGCCGCAGAACGATACGGACAAAGTAACCTTACATACCTGCACTTCCAAGTGAATAAACACAACTAGGTATGAATACAATGGTCCCACTCCTTTGTTACGTCTTAGTCTACAATACAAGTGCATACCGGAACTTACATTAGCAACTAGTCACTATACGGACGTACAAGACGACAATGAACAATGTGATAACCATATAACGTCATGGCACCCCCTTAAAATATAATCCACTGCATTTCCATATCAACAACACCATAACATTACACACATTGACCAAAATATCACACATCGATAGCATTTCACATCACACTTAACCTTTATGCCTTCTCATTTCCATTCCGTCACATTTACGCTTATCAATTTGCCTCATAACAACATATGAACAACCATACACATTTAATACAGTCCAATATGCCTTCATACGACACTTTAAGGTCATTAAAACGACATCACTAGTTGATAATTACATCCATGAAGGGTATAGGGGTTTCGGGGGGCCAACGGGACACAAAAACACAAAATTCGACAATCTGCCTTGGGCTGTGGAGCCACCTGCACCCTCAGGTGGATGACCTGCACCCGCAGGTGCTGCTTGGCAGATTCCAGGGGCACCTGCGTTGGCACTTGCGCCTGCAGGTGCTCCCCTGTCAAGGGCGGATGCCCGTTTTTTGCCGAAATGGTCTTTTTGGGGTCTTTTAATGCCATGAATGGTCCATGATCACCATCAAACATTTTTGAACATATTTTTGATCATATAACATGCCAAAACCCAGCCATGGTCTCACAACACACATAACGACACCCAAAACCACATTTCACGGCCAATACGGCACCGAAACCATAACCAAATTCACAATAACACCTCCCAACGTTAAACGCAAGGATTAAACCAAGTAAGACTAAAATCACATTTCATATGTCAATATCTAATCCACCAAGTTCACCTCCTTTAAAACCACAAGTCCATCACCAAGTTTACAAAACAAACCACCCTCCGATTTAAGCAAACATGTAACCTTTCACTTTTGTGAACTTCTCAATATTCCACCAACATAACCAACATCACATATACCATGTATCATGCATAAAATATAATAATTCATTATAATAATCACTTACCAAGATTTACCAATTGCTAATCTTGGCCAAAAGAGTGACTTGGGGTTTCTTGAGAGCAAAGGGAATTTTGTGGAAAATCCTAGAATGTTATGAGAGTTTTAAGGGAATAAAAATCTGATTTTTTTATCTATATATAGTCCCTCATGTCTCCATTATCCTTTTACTTAGCATTTAATGCTATATGGATGGGTCAAATAAATGTAAATGAAAGAATGGGTCAAAAATAGCCATTTTGAGCCATGTCTTCCTCCATAAAATTGGGCCTTCTTTATTTAGGGCTTAAGGCCCAATTGTACAAGCCTTTAAATGCCCACCCTTTAATACCAAATTCATCAATGCTCCCATGTCGTTATATGTCCATAAGTGTTACTGTTTGTTAGCTAGACGTAGCAATGTACGGGGTGTTACATTCTTCCCCCCTTAGAAACATTCGTCCTCGAATGTTAGCAATATCGTTCCAAGTACAACAATTACATCGCTATATATATGGGCACACATATACATAAACACATAATGCTCCGGAATACTTACTTGTCATTCTTCTCTTTGAAACAGGTGAGGGTATTTGGATTGCATCCTTTCCTCAGCTTCCCATGTGACCTCTTCTCTTTGTTTATTTCTCCACAGTACCTTCACCGAAGCAATGTCTTTGTTCCTCAACCTCTTCACCTGTCTATCCAGAATGGCAATAGGTATTTCCTCGTAGGTGAGATCCTTTGTAACCTGTACGTCATCGACAGGAGTAAAGCTAGATGGATCCCCTATGCACTTCCGAAGCATTGACACATGAAATACTGGATGAACTGTGGAGAGTTCCTGGGATAGTGCCAATTCATACGCCACTTGCCCAAATCTTCTAATAATTTCATATGGGCCTATGTAACGTGGGCTCAATTTCCCTTTCTTTCCGAACCGCATTACCCCTTTCATTGGTGACACCTTTAGAAATACCCAATCACCTATGGCAAATTCAAGTCCTCTTCTTCTTGTATCAGCATAGGACTTGTGTCGGCTCTGGGCCGTTTGCAATCGCTGTTGGATCACTTTGACTTTCTCCATAGCCTGATGCACCATATCCGGTCCAAGTAAGGCAGTTTCACCTGCTTCAAACCACCCAATCGGTGATCTATATTTTCTTACGTACAACGCTTCATATGGTGCCATTTGAATACTTGAATGATAACTATTGTTATAAGCAAATTCAATGAGAGGCAAATGGTCATCCCAACTGCCCTGAAAATCCAATGCACAAGCCCGTAGCATATCTTCAAGTGTCTGAATAGTACGTTCTGCTTGTCCATCAGTATGTGGATGGAAAGCCGTACTCAAGTTCAGCTGAGTACCCAAACTTCGCTGAAATGATTTCCAAAAGTGTGCTGTAAACTGTGCTCCTCTGTCTGATATAATCGAAAGTGGAATACCATGCAATCGTACTATCTCTTTCAATAACTCTATCGTCGGAGGATTCAATAAGGCGAACTCCCAAGCTGGCTAGTTGATTCAAATCTTTGATTATTTCATGCTTTTCATTCAACTGACCACTAGTGCTTTCTACTGCCTTACGGCTCAACGCATCAGCTACTACATTTGCTTTGCCTGGGTGATAAAGAATATCAATGTCATAGTCTTTTAAAAGCTCTAACCATCTTCGTTGCCTTAGGTTGAGTTCCTTCTACTTAAAAAGATATTGCAAGCTTTTGTGATCCGTATAGATGTCAGCATGAACCCTATATAAATAATGACGCCATATCTTTAAAGCAAAAACTACCGCTGCCAATTCAAGATCATGTGTGGGATAGTTTTTCTCATGTGACCGCAATTATCGTGAAGCATAGGCTATGACCCTACCATGATGCATCAACACACATTCGAGACCAATCACGGAAGCATCACAATACACCGCATAGCCCTCTGTGCCTTCAGGAAGTACTAACACTGGTGTGGAAGTCAACTTATCTTTCAGTTTTTGGAACCCTCTTTCACATGCATCATTCCATTGAAATTTAATTGCCTTATGAGTTAACTTTGTTAATGGTGCTGCAATAGAAGCAAACCCTTCTACAAATCTCCGGTAATAACCTGCCAAACCCCAAAAACTGCGAATCTCTGTGGGTGTCGTAGTTCTTGGCCAGTTTTTCACTGCTTCAATCTTCTGTGTATCAACTTGTATACCTTCGTCTGACACAATGTGGCCCAAGAATGCAACTGATTTTAACCAAAACTCACATTTGGAGAATTTTGCATACAATTTATGCTCACGGAGGATTTGCAACACTTGTCGTAAATGAGTAGCGTGGTCTTCTGGTGATCTTGAATAAACAAGGATATCATCTATAAATACTGTCACGAATACGTCTAAGAATGGCTTACCCTATTCATCAAATCCATAAACACAGCCGGTGCATTTGTTAGTCCAAATGACATAACTAAAAATTCATAATGGCCATACCGTGTTCGAAAAGCTGTCTTGGGTACATCCTCCTCTCTAACTCTGACTTGATGGTAACCCGACCTCAAGTCAATCTTTGAGAAACACCTGGCATCCTGTAACTGATCAAACAAATCATCAATGCGAGGAAGGGGATATTTGTTCTTGATCGTTACCTTATTCAACTGTCGGTAGTCAATGCACATCCTCAATGTGCCATCTTTCTTGCGTATGAATAATACCGGTGCACCCCACGGGGACATACTAGGCCTAATATAGCCCTTGTCCAGCAAATCTTTCTACTGCTCCTTCAATTCACGCAGTTCCGCTGGAGCCATTCTATATGGAGGGATAGAAATAGGCTGAGTGCCTGGAATCACATCAATGCTGAATTCCACTTCTCGTTCTGGGGGTAAACCTGGAAGATCCTCTGGAAATACATCAAGAAATTCATTGACCACTTGGACCGACTGCGGGGTTAGTGATTCCGCTTCGGTATCTTTTACCCGTACTAGATGACATATATAACCTTTAGCAATCATTTTTATGGCTTTCAAATAGGAAATAAAGCGTCCTCGGGGTGCCCCTACATTACCCTGCCATTCAAGAAGATTTTCTTGCGAAAAACAAAATTGTACCTTATTGGCCCGGCAATCTACCATAGCATAACACGAAGCCAACCAATCCATTCCCATTATCACGTCAAAATCCACCATGTCGAGTTCAATGAGATCGGCCAATGTATCATGACCACACACTGTTACCACATAGTTACGATACACTCTCTTTGCAACAATATGTTCACCAACCGGTGTAGACACTTTAATTGATTTAATTAATAATTCTGGTGCCTTTGCAAATTTTGCAGCAATCAATGGGGTAACATAGGAAAATGTAGAACTTGGGTCAATCAGTGCATATACAGTATGTGAGAATATGGATAATGTACCTGTGACAACATCAGGGGAAGCCTCTGAATTCTGGCAGTCCACTAAAGCATACGTACGATTATGGACCCCGCTAGTACTGGCTGCTCCTCTGGAACCTCTACCACGGCCAATAGGCTGCACCCCTCGGCCCTGTGAAGGAACCGATGCTGATGATGCAACAGCCGACCCAGCCGGTAGTGCTATACCACTCATGCTCCGCTGTGGACAATCCCTGGCTATATGTCCCGGCATACCACACCAAAAGCAGACATTCGTCCCTGTTCGACATGTACCTGTGTGCATACGTCCGCAGTGCTGACACTGCTGATGAGGGAAACCTGCTGCCTGTGATCCATGAACCCCACTACTTTGCCCAGCTAAACCACCCCTAAACCCTCGAGACTGAGAATAAGCACTCCCTGTGGAATAAGAGAACGACGGTCTAGGTGGTCTAGGAAACATGCGGGGCGTAGATCCTCCTTGGGACATCATAGGTGGTCCCATAGGTCTAGCCCTTTTGGTCTGTCCCCTATCAAATTCCTGTACCCTGCGTCTCTGTCTTTGATCTTCAATTTTCTGGGCGAAGGATTGTATTCGAGCAATGTCCATGTCCCTATTCAAGTCCGCAATAGTGCAATCTCTTACCAAGTATGGCCCTAGTCTGTCCACGTATCTATGGACCCTGTCTGTCATCGTAGCCACAACATTTGGCGCATATCGAGCCAAGGAATTAAATTGCAAGCTATATTCTCTGACGCTTAGATTTCCCTGCCGAAGATTTAGGAATTGATCCGCACGTGCTTCACGGACCTCATAAGGCAAGTAATGATCAAGGAAAGCCATCTTAAACTCTTCCCACGTAGGTGGGGTTGCATCAATATCACGGGATTTCTTCCAATCCTCGTACCACAATATTGCCTCTCCTTTCAACCTGTATGCAGCAAGTTCAACTGTCTCTACCCCTGTCACATGCATAACTTCCAAGGCCCTCTGAATTTGATCCACGAAGTCCTGTGGATCTGCTTTTGGATCTGCCGCTGTGAAAATAGGAGGGTCCAATTTGAAGAAATCCTGTGTTCTGCGACTTGCTACCCTAGCCGCATCATCATCATGTGTCATTGGACCAGCTCGTCCCTGACTCTGGGCTGCCACTAACTGTGTTAACATCTGAACTGCATTCCTAAGATCCTGGTCTATGGCATTCGTCGGTGGTTCCACGGGCACTTCCCTTCTTCTCGGCTCTTCTGAAGCTGAAGAGGTAGAAGAAGCTCGCGTTGCGAACTCAGTTTCAGACCCACCCTGATCAACTTGTTCAGGTGGTGGTCTACTTGTTCCATCACCAGCAATTCTACAATGCAACTGACAACATTGGCTCTATTGCACGATCTAGAATGAAGGAAAGAAACAACATCCTAAATGTACCGTAGCCTCCTACTTATAAATGTGGTGCACAACACATCGATAAGTAAGACTCTACTCAGACACGGCTTTGTAGACACCCTTAGAATGACCTGCTTTGATACCACTTTTGTCACGCCCCGAATCCCATCGAGACATGATTGGCACCCGTAGCCGATAAGGCCCGAGAGAACCAACCTGTGCCTATGTTCAATCATATGCATATCATAATCATAACCACCAGTGCATAAGAACATGAAAGACGAATAAAGGAAAACATGGGACATATTTATACATACATGTGAAACTTGGCCGTTGAGACCATCCAGTCAAAACAACATATGTCTTTTACACTGATACACCCACATCTGTCTACAAAAGCCTCTAACAAGAGCATTGACCAAAATGAACCATAAGTCGGGACAAGTCCCTGCTTTATACAACATGTACAGTACCAAAACATATGTATACTCTGACTCGGAGAAGCCCCGGATTAGCTGGAGCTCACCAATGATCTGCAACAACTAGCAACCTACTGTGGAGGCCTACTAGGACCTGCGCCTGCAGCAAGTAAGGTAAATTCCCCCGAAAGGGGTCAGTACGAAATAAGTACTGAGTATGCAAGGCTCAGATGAAACTGTACAACACATGAGTATTTCAGTGAACTCAAATACAAATGAATAATCAATGTGAATAAGTAACCATTCTGCATTTTGGGAACCATGTGGATTGCTTTCATTACTTTAATTACTTTCTTTACATTCAATGCTCACTTGTCATTACATCTCACAATATACCCGGGCCCCGACTGATCAGTGGGTCTTTACATATCACATCATTGTGTTGGGATCGAGTTGAGCTAGGCTTATACCCCTAGACTTGCCACCCATACATCAATGTAGCGGGATCGGGTCGAGCTAGGCTTATGCCCCTAGACCTGCCACCCATAAATCCATACCTCGGGATTGAGTCGAGCTAGGCTTACGCCCCTAGACTTGCCACCCGTACTTGATCATTGACCACATTTGCATTACGTTGTTCATTACTTTGAGATTGATAGTTTGATAGTCATAACATCACTTTGGAACTTTGGAACTTTGGAACATAATATTGTTGGAAACTTTGAATCATTAACCAACGAGTGAGAGACATGTGAAGAAACATCATGAGAAATATAACATTACGAGCACCATGATACCATTGGAACCATTGGACAATAATCAATGAACAAGAGACATACGTATAATCACTATCGGAACATTGGAACATTAACCATGAATATGATACATGAGATTCACAAATGATCCATGAGTAGAAAATATATGACAGTGACTAGTGATAAACGGATATCGGATACCTTAGCACATTTTGGGATGGACTAGTGACATGTCAATATGGACACTATTTGCTGCAGAAAGATACGGACAAAGTAACCTTACATACCTGCACTTCCAAGTGAATAAACACAACTAGGTATGAATACAATGGTCCCGCTCCTTCGTTACGTCTTAGTCTACAATACAAGTGCATACCGGAACTTACATTAGCAACTAGTCACTATACGGACGTACAAGACGACAATGAACTATGTGATCACCATATAACGTCATGGCACCCCCTTACAATATAATCCACTACATTTCCATATCAACAACACCATAACATTACACACATTGACCAAAAGATAACACATCGATAGCATTTCACATCACACTTAACCTTTATGCCTTCTCATTTCCATTCCGTCACATTTACGCTTATCAATTTGCCTCATAACAACATATGAACAACCATACACATTTAATACAGTCCAATATGCCTTCATACGACACTTTAAGGTCATTAAAATGACAACACAAGTTGATAATTACATCCATGAAGGGTATAGGGGTTTCGGGGGGCCAACGGGACGCAAAAACACAAAATTCGACAATCTGCCTTGGGCTGTGGAGCCACCTGCGCCCGCAGGTGGATGACCTGCACCCGCATCTGCTGCTTGGAAGATTCCAGGGGCACCTGCATTGGCACCTGCGCCTGCAGGTGCTCCCCTGTCGAGGGCGGATGCCCGTTTTTTGCCGAAATGGTCTTTTTGGGGTCTTTTAATGCCATGAATGGTCCATGATCACCATCAAAAATTTTTGAACATATTTTTGATCATATAACATGCCAAAAACCATCCATGGTCTCACAACACACATAACGACACCCAAAACCACATTTCACGGCCAATACGGCACCGAAACCATAACCAAATTCACAATAACACCTCCCAACGTTAAACACAAGGATTAAACCAAGTAAGACTAAAATCACATTTCATATTTCAATATCTAATCCACCAAGTTCACCTCCTTTAAAACCACAAGTCCATCACCAAGTTTACAAAACAAACCACCCTCCGATTTAAGCAAACATGTAACCTTTCACTTTTGTGAACTTCTCAATATTCCACCAACATAACCAACATCACATACACCATGTATCATGCATAAAATATAATAATTCATTATAATAATCACTTACCAAGACTTACCAGTTGCTAATCTTGGCCAAAAGAGTGACTTGGGGTTTCTTGAGAGCAAAGGGAATTTTGTGGAAAATCCTAGAATGTTATGAGAGTTTTAAGGGAATAAAAATCTGATTTTTTTCTCTATATATAGTCCCTCATGTCTCCCTTATCCTTTTACTTAGAATTTAATGCTATATGGATGGGTCAAATAAATGTAAATGGAAGAATGGGTCAAAAATAGCCATTTTGGGCCATGTCTTCCTCCATAAAATTGGGCCTTATTTATTTAGGGCTTAAGGCCCAATTGTACAAGCCTTTAAATGCCCACCCTTTAATACCAAATTCATCAATGCTCTCATGTCTTCATATGTCCATAAGTGTTACTGTTTGTTAGCTAGACGTAGCAATGTACGGGGTGTTACAGTAAGTCCCCCAAGGGACGTCAGTACGAAGAATGTACTGAGTATGTAAGGCTCATAAGAAACTGTATGATAAATAAGCACTTCCATGAAATCAAATATAAGAGAATAGGCAGTACAGATAAACCACCGGTCTTCATATGTGGAACCATGTACATTACATCCTTTACTTCATTTGGCTTTACATTTATTCATCTTTATCGTTCTACCCATGCTAGGCTTTTCTATCGCCCCTGGGATGAGATTTAACCCATGCTAGGTATTTTAACCCCTGGGATGTAATTAAACCATGCTAGGCTTTTCTGTCGCCCCCGGGATGTTACTGTAATAACCCATGCTAGGCATATCTGTCGCCCCTGGGATGTCGCTGTGATAACCCATGCTAGGATTTTATATCTCCCCTGGGATGTTACTCAACCAAACAATTATACATTACTTCATATCTTTACTTCTATGAGATTGATACATTGGTAATTGTATATTATTGGAACTTTGAAATATAGCTTTATTTGAACTTTGGAACATTAGTCAATGAACATGAGACATGTGAATGACAATTGAGTAATGAGTAAGGAACATGTGATTAACAATAATTAATAACTGGGAATGGGATACCTTAGAACATTTCAGAACGACAATAAGTCCAATGTCAATGTGAACACTATGTGCCGCAGAAGTATACGAAAAGAGTAACCTTACATACCTTATCTTCCCAATATGAATATACAATCCTAAATGTGAATACAATAGTCCATCTCCTTCCTTACATTTCACTCTACAACACAAGTACATAACAGAGCTTACGTTATCAACCAACTACCTTACAAGTGCATACGACGACAATGAGTTACATGATTGCCTTAACATGTCATTTCCCCTTGACAATACCATTTGTGAAATTATCATACCAACAATACCACAACATTCCATACATTGACCAATATATCATAAACCAATATCATGTCACACCAAGTTCATACTTTACACTTCTCCATCAACACAACATCACAATTACTCCAACAAGTCACCTCAATACACTTCATAACCACATATCGACAACAATCCCACAAATTATACTTATAGAAAAATAACAAGTTAAGGAACATAACCACACCATACATGTTGATATTTCATCCATACCATGCACTTTCATCACAACCCCAAGTCTCTTTTCAAGTTTAAATCCCATAGATGACACATCTTTTAGCAAAAAGCAAAAATGCATTATTCACACTTTTAGACATAACCATCATGATATACATAATCTCCCATGAAAATAATATATTAATCCATAAGAATAAGCACTTACCCAAACTTGCAAATGAGTGATCTTGTCCAAAAAGATGGCTTAGGGTTTGAGGGCTTGAAGAAATATCTTGTAGAAATGTCTAGAATGGCATGTGTGAGTTGTGGAAATAAAATATGATTTTTGCCACCTTATATAGACCCTCAATTCATACTTAGCCACTTTTTGGCATTAAATGCCATGTTCCCTTGGTCAAAGTGGAAGAATGGGTCATTTGCCCTTTTGGGCCATGCATTTTATTCCATTTTGGGCCTCAAATTGAGCCCATTAACACATATTAACTTAGCCCACCAATTTCAATGTGTAATACTCCAATTATCTCATTTTTAAATAATTCCATCAATGTCACAACAATATTCAACTCACGAGATTCATGTTCGTAGCCTCAATCTCAAAAATGAGAATTTCTAGCCACTCATGGCTTAGTTGAACATAATTTGATAAAACACTTGTGACAAAGAATTAATCCCAACTCGGATGCCAAACTTGCTCGTGATTAGTCCTACTATGATGGAATAATGATACCATAACCCAAGAGTCCTCTTTATAGACTAATAATCGTAGAATAAATCGGGCAATAAGCAACCCGGCAGAGGCTTAGAAAAATTTTAGCTCTGGAAAAGGTGTGTAGGGGCTTCCTAGAAGGCCCCTGGTCACGCCCCCTTACTGCCTGTACCAAAAAAAATTCAGGCCAAAGTGGTCTGGCACGCCACCTGCAGCGCCCCACACTTAATTTTTGATTTTGACTTTTCTTTACGGATTTGGCTGGATCTTTCAAGTCCCAACCTTGTCTTGCCTCTTATCTTTAAGATCCTTTGCTTATATTTCCCTTAAACCTCACTTTTCACCCCACAAATGCTCCACAAAGTCACAAACACCACCTACTACAAAGGTCTAATCACATTTACTAGCACAATATCAAATGTTCCATCAATAACAATGCAAAATACGTACTTATTGCTCTCGAACCTAGGGTAAACATGGTTCAAGGTTGTCAAGTAGGGTCGGGAAGGTAAGGGGTGTTACATTAAGTATAGATTATTGTTAAGAATGCAAGCGATAATGAGTTCAATATTGGGTTGCTATAATAAAGGATTTTGGGACTGTTTTAAGGGCTATTTTATGTCTATATTTGGGGACAACTTGGTTGATCTGAAAAAGGGATGTAAGTTGTTGGTATTGACATAAAAAAGGAGGGTATAATGATACACCACTTAATTAGATGTTGTATAAGCTTGCGGCCTATCATACTTTGTGGATTGTTTTGTACATGTTATGAAGCCAAAGGAGTCTTCGGGAATCTTATATGAATCCATGTGTTGTACAAATGTAATTAGAGGAGAAGGGGTTGAAAGAACACCCTTGATTTGGTGAATTATGGGCGTGCTGCCCGGCTACTATTTTGAGTGAAGTTGAATAGCCCGAATTTGTTAATTAATTACTAATACTAGTTTTACCAAGTACTTCATTGTAGATAAGTAATCTAAAAGGAAGGAGGTTAATTCAGGGTAATACCAGCGTTATATAACAAGGTATTTAAGGCCACTCTATTCTGTATTCTTTGGCATGAAATCCAACCCTTGTGTTACAAAATGAGGTTCCAAAGTTCTCTTATGGCAAATGATACATAGTGGCAGCGAATGATCTCCCATGTAGCTAACGACCTTTCTCCCACTCCCTAATGCATTAAAATACCTCAATATATGCTTATTACCTAGTCTGCATATCTACATTCAATAGCAAGCTTCATAAGTTCTCCTTTTAGTCAAATAAGATCCATGTGTTATTTCAGCTCCTAGGCATTTCATTTGTGTACAAACTTCTCCCTACCTCAATGTTACTGTATCAAGTGTTTATTCATGTCTTTTACTAGTGGACTACTATCCCAAAGCTCAATAATGTCAAGACCACCAAAGTAACAATCTCAAAGGTAATAAACTAAGAAACGCAAATCTGGTTATGTATGGGTGGCAGCTCAGGGGCGTAAGCCTAGCATGGGCCGATCCCAACTTATGTATTCACCACTGATCAGTTGGTCATTTGTATCACATGGCTTACAAAGATTATAATGTAATAATGGTAAAGTGAAGAAAAGAATGTAATATACATGATTCTATAGATACAGGTAAAGGTGGTCTATTATGGTTTACACTTATTCTGATTTCATTTAAGCTCTCACTTTACATATTAGTTACTCTTTGTCTTACATATTCAGTACATTCTTTTGCACTGATGTCCCTCATGGGGGAACCTGCATTTCATGCTGCAGGCATAGGTACTTCGGCTAGTAGACCCCTCCAATAAGAGCACAGGACATCCAACGACTATTGGTGAGCTCCAGGTTGATTCGAGGCTTTTCGAGTCTGTTATATATGTTTGGGTATTGTATAGTAACTAAGTATAAGGCGGGGACTTGTCCCGACCTTAACTAAGTTTATATCTCTTTTAGAGGCTTTGTAGACGGTAAAGTGAAGTGTGGTTGTGCCTTGTCTTCCAGTCATTGTGGCCCCAACGACCAAGTCATGTATATATAGTTTTGGGTTTTACTACGTGGTTTATTTTCATTAAATCTTAATATCCATATTTGGCAGCATCTTTAAAAGTTCATGGCAATGCATGGTAAGTACAAGGTTATGGGTTGGTGCTCTCGGGCCTTTACGGCTACGGGTGCCTGTCCGCCCCAATAGGATTTGAGGCGTGACACATAAGCATGTAATGATATTGAAATTTATGGAGAAACATGGGTTCATAGCTAAATTACCACAAAGAACTGAAATATAAAGAAATTCAAAATATTCATGAACCCTAGGCTCTGAGGGAGGAATTAAACTCAGGAATTTAGTTAAATTTGAAACTTAATAGGTAAAAGGAAACCAAATATGAAATTCCAAATACATGGAGATGAAAATCTTGGTGAAACCATTGAATTTGGAGTCTGAAGTTGAAGAACCCTAATTTTGCCTTGGGAGAAGAAAATTGCCCCTTTTCTTTGTTTAATGTTAAATGTCGAATGAATTTTATGTAATGAGAGACTTGGGGGTGGTTTAGGATTATTATTCAGCCCTTGGAAAAATTAAATGACATAGTTTTGATTTTAAAAGAGTGGGAAAAGACCAAACAACCCTTTTAAAATCGTCCAAAAAGCTGCTGGAAACCGTCCCGATGACTCACACGATGACTTGTAGTGTCTAAGTCATCGTCACTAACAGCTTTGACAATGCTTTAGTAAAATGGTCATAACTTTTTACTCAACACTGGATTTGCAAACGGTTGGTGGAGTTAGAAAGCTAATTCAAATACCTTTAGTTTGGTGTGTATTAGGCCACCTAACTCTTAATATACTAGGAGAAATGGTCGTTTGAAGTTGGCCCAAGAAGAATCTTACACTAAAACTTAGCAAGAAAAGGAGTTTTCACTGAACTTTGGGTTAGGGACCCCTTATGATCTTAAATATCATGTAATACTCATGTAATGCTTATGTTATGGTTCTATGTAAGCTTGAAGATTGGTTCTAATCTTAGCTTGGATTTTTAGGGTGTTATAGATACCTACTGAGTATAAGTGGATCGTACTCACTCCTACTTCTTTCCCTTTTTGGTGCACATCCTAGTACGAGTACGACCTGCTGTAGCTGACTGTGTGATGAGAGCTTATCAGGAGTAATGGTGAGCTCCCTGTTTGGAGTCTTGTTCTAGCATCCATCTATCCTCTATGTCTTTACTTATATTCAAAGACAGTGATGTATTATCAAATTTTAGTATTGTTCTAGATGCTCTTTATACTTATGATACCAGGTTTTGGGATTTTGTTGTATTTTTATTCACATATTTTGGATTTTATGATTATTATGACTTGACTTCATTCTAGAAGTCTCCTACTACTCCATTTCTTCTCCTTTTTATATTTCATATCTGTTGTAGATTTTCGGCTTACCTACCAAGGTTGGGTCGTGATAAATGTCATTATGACCTCAGTTTCTGGGTCATGACAAGTGGATACAATTATGTTAATACAAAACTCTTTTACCCAAGTAAAATCTCCTAATATTTAAAAGAGTAAAAGCCATATGTTAATATTTAGAAAAATTATACCACATAAATTTAAATAAAAAGATTATATTTTTGGTTAAGCTATACTACGTAAATTTAAATGACAGAAGTATACACTTCTTGTGCGTTTTCTCCTTTCTTTTTTAACGTCATCTTAATAATAAAAAATAATTAATTTTTTTCAAATTAGAGAAACTTATTGATCTTACAAAAGAATTTGACAGTTGAATAAACGATTTTTTTCTTTAAACCTTTTTCTTTACTTTTAAAGAAAATCATGTTATAATTTCTTATTCTTTTTATTGTAATAAATTTTATTTAAAAAATATATAAACTCTAATAAGTTCCTGAAACCTAATGTTGAGATTTAATATATATATATATATATATATATATTTAATCATCAATAACTCATAAGAATAATAGACTTAATCAAATATAGTGAATTGTGTTTACCTCTCACAAAGATAACACTCTGTTCGGTATTTGCGTAGAGTTAATAAATATTTTTGTTGTTTCTTTTTGCTTGTTCCATATTAACTTGACTTTTTTTTAATCAAAGGTGGACAAGAAGTGCAATTTATTAAAAACCAAAATTATGTACAAAATAGGACCAGGCCCAAAAGTGATCTAGTCCAAATCACAAAGCAGCAAAAACAAAATGAGAAAAAATAAAATATAATAAAAATGAAATAAAGGAAAAATGCTATAAATAAAAGACTAAATACTAAACTATTAAGAGCAACAAAAGGCAACAAAAGGCAACAAATGAGATAATTAAATAATTCAATAGTAATCATTTTCTTATTATCGTTGTTCGTGTATATTACAAAAGGGGGGAAACATATATTTATACAAGGGGATACTTGGGCACAAAGCAATTGTTACAAAGGCAGTGGAAATCCTTGGAATTCATAGATGCACCAAGGCATGACGCATGGCCATCCACATGCTATTCATATATTCAATAACACTCCCGCTTGGATTGTCATGTAAAAGAAAATCTAATGAATAGGCATTTGTATACTGCCTCACTAAAAACCTTACTAGGAAAATCTAGTCGGATTAAACCTTGTTTAAGTATAGCGTGTATTCAAATTCTCTCTAATAAAGACCTTGATTCAAATGGCTCAGTCTTTGCATTCCAATCTTGTGTATTATTTTTTCAAGAGTTGAAGTTGGTAAAGATTTAGTGAATAAATCTGCAGGATTGTCACTTGAATGGATTTGTTGTACATCAATATCATCATTCTTCTGGAGATCATGTATGAAGAATAATTTTGTTGAGACGTGCTTCGTTTTGTTCTCCTTTTATGAAGCCTCCCTTTAATTGGGCTATAAATGAAGCATTGTCTTCAAATAGGATTGTAAGTACCTTGATATCACACTTAAGGCCACATCTTGATGAAATCTATCACCAATCTCAAACACACATATTTTCTACTTGCTTCATGAATAGATATTATCTCAGCATGATTTGAAGAAGTAGCAATAATATACTGCTTTGTAGATCGCCATTATATAGGTGTACCTTCGTATGTAAACACATAGCCTATTTGAGATTGGGCTTTATGTGGGTTAGAAAAATAACCTGTATTTGCACGACCAACATGATCTATACTATCTTTATTATTATAAAACAAACCCATATCAATAGTCCCCTTTAGATATCGCAATATATGCTTAACTCCACTTCAATGTCTCCATGTAGGAGAAAAACTATATCTTGCTAGAAAATTAACAGAAAAGGATATGTAAGGCCTTATAGCATTAGAAAGATACATAAGTACACCAATTTCATTGAGATATGGTACTTCAGGACCAAGAATTTCTTTATTCTCTTCTGGAGGTTTGAACGGGTCTTTACTCACTTCAAGTGATTGAACAACTGTTGGAGTACTTAATGGATGTGCTTTGTCAATGTAAAATCACTTCAAAATCTTCTTAGTATAAGCAGATTGATGGAGAAAGACCCCTTCTACTAAATGTTCAACTTGCAGATCTAGACAAAGCTTTGTCTTTCCAAGATCTTTCATCTCAAATTCTTTCTTTAGACATCAATTGCCTTTTGGATCTCTTTTGGAGATCTAATGAGTTTTATGTCATGAACATATACAACGAGCATAACAAATTTGAATGGTATTTTGTTAGTAAAAATTCATGAACAAATGACATAATTAATATAGCATTCATTTATCAAGAACTCACTAAGGCAACTATACCACATATGCCCTGATTGTTTTAGACCATATAATGATCTTTGTAATCTAACTGTGTAAATTTTCCTAAATTTTGAACTATATGCTTCAAGCATCTTTAATCCTTTTACGATTTTTATATAAATTTTATTATCAAGTCAACAACAAAGATAAGTTGTGGATCCATTAGATGTATTTCATGATTTTCATCTACAGCTGAATCAATGAGATATCAAAATGTTATTGCATCCATAACGGGTGAATATGTTCTTCGTAGTCGACACCGGATCTTTGAGAAAATCTTTGTGCAACAAGCCATACCTTGTATGTTATAATTTTATTTCTCTCATTTCTTTTCAATACAAAGACCCATTTATAGCCAACTAGTTTAATACCATTAGGTGTTTGGAGTACAGGTCCAAAAACCATACGTTTAGAAAGTGAGTTCAATTCTGATTGAATTGCCTCTTGCCACTTTGGCCAATCATTTCTTCATCGACATTTTTCGATAGATAGAAGTTCAAGGTCCTCAATATCTTTCATAATATTTAGTGTGAATTTGTATGAAAAAACATTATCCACCATAATCTTCAATTGATCTAAATTTATCTCATCACTAGTAGAACTCATTGAAAGTTCTTCAATCACTTGAGTATTGGATTCACTAATTTTTTTAGGAATATCATAATTAATACGATCTGGATTCTCTTTATGAGATTCTTTTATAGTATCACTTTTATCATTTTTTGTGCTTCTTTTTATAGGATTTTTATTCTTTGAACCCAATGGTCAACCACGCTTTAGACATGTTTGGGATTCAGAAGCTATGACATTAGTAGATGGTTGGGACATCAATTCGGATAGGCACATTCACTACAGGGATATGTGACTTAGTTATCCTTTTCAAATTAGTAAATACATCTGGCATTTGATTTGCTATTTTCTATAAGTGAATGATCTTCTAAACCTCTTATTCACATGGGGTACGTGGATCGAAATGAGATAGTGATGAAACTTTTCACGTAATTTTCATTTTGAGTTCCTGTTTCTCTCTTCCTAATTGAGGGAAATTATTTCATCAGATCAAAAATATGCAAATAAAATGAGCTTTATGCTTATCAAGATGCATATTTCACTTGATAATTATTTTTATGTTAGCATGCTTAAATTAACGTAGAATTCAAATCCTCATAATCTTTTACAATATTGCGCTATATTGTATCAAAGATATCATCAACAATATATCATTTATATCAGTTCACAATGCAACATAACTTTATTGAGATCTCACCACTTCATTATTTTTATGTACCTAAACCTCTTCATGAGGTTTCATGAAGTGTTATGTCATTGCTTTTCGAGAGCATATTGCCTCTTTATTATGATCATTTTCTACATTTTTTTTCAAGGATTATTTAATATGAAACCGATTGGTCTAACATGCATCATGCATGCTATAGAATCTATCCTTCGGGGACACACAGTAAGAGAATCTTCAGCTAAATATGAAATCAATTTTAGGTCAAAAAATACTTCTAGCATTTTACTTGAAGAATTATTTTTTAAATGTGAATCATATTAAAGATAATTCACAAGATATTTTATTAACTTCTTATTGCCCCCCCCCCCACACACACACACACCTTATGTTAGGAAAACTAAAATATACTCCAATATACTTTGGAGAATCTATCTTTGTGCATCATGATATATCAATTAATTACATACCACACATGAAGGAGTTATTAGATGGAAAATATATGATTCCTGACCCTGAACCAATTGAGCGGGAGGAATTGATCATAATTTATTGGTCTAATGCATACAAGTGCTACTGTATGCAATAAATTATATTTCATACCAACACTTTTTAGCATTGTTCTTATAAGCAATGGTTTCGCTATTTATTTGAGGCATTCAATCCCAAACTTGCTTAAATATAACCAGCATTATCAAGTTCAGTTGTCTTGATTATACAATCTGGAAATTATGCTCTTAACTCAAATTAATTAAGCAAGTAACTTTATGAATGTCAAACTGCAGGTTGACAATAAATGTATATGTGACCACTTTATGGATGCATCATATCACATGACAAGTGAATGGGCCCTTATTCACCTTTTATACTTTCCAGAATTTTAAGGGATCCAATCCCAACATTTGTTGATCGAATCAACTTATCATGAGAACAAGCAATAATTCTTGAAGAATCTTCTAGTTCTTTAGTATATATCTATTACTCAATATATACATCTTTGGGATGTCACAATCGTTCATGTCAACTTATGAACTTAATTGTACTAGTAAACTCCAAGTTTACCATGACATGTGCCTTTTGTTTTAGTAAATTTCTGATTTATGTTACATGAATACAATTCATATTTACTACTTTATGAGTAAATTTTAGAATTATTCTTCTCAATTATTCTACCTCTTCTAGATGTGGGTCATGATATTTTCACGACCATGTACACATCTGCATTTATATGCTTTACTAAAAACACTATCACATTCACTTCTGGGAATGGATCTGTACTTATAGCAATTGAAATTCTCAATCCCCAGGAATGGAATATAATCATGCCTTAAGCCTATCAAATTATGATTGCTTAGAATTTCTTTCAAGATATTGTGACTTCAAGAGAAAATAGAGGCATACATATGACTTAGAGAATTTTTCTCTAACATATCTTTCAGAGTATGTGACACTCCAAATCAATTATTACTTTAGGCTTTGTAATGCCCATAATAATTATTTTTTCATCTTTTGGACATATCATATACTTCTAGAATATTCACTTCAGGGAATGGAGCATATTCAATGGGACATGTTTCATGACTTTTCACCAAAATCATATTATTATATCATCAATAAAGTGCATTAAGATTCAAACTCAATGTCTTATCAATATAAAGGTGTCTTAAGACCTATATTTATGGGACTTGAATCCAATATCTTATTATCATGGTGAATCGAGACGTTTAACCCAATGTCTTACCCTTTTGGTGCAATAGGATTTGAATCCACCGTTTACCCTAAACCAATTATATAATATGCCAAACTATAAAAGCATTTACAAAAAAATAAAAGAGTAGCCAATAATCCATTGAGTTATGAATAGTGCCATCGAGTATATTGTGATCCAGTGTTTCCTTAACAATAAAAATTAGCTAATCCATTCGAATAAAAAACAAGGGTCTCTCTTTCTAAAATATCATTAACTTTGAAAAAGTGTGCTTGACAATATAACAAGTAGTCAACATAAGTTTTTTCTTTAAATATTATTAAACCATACCTTTGTTGTTTGGTAAGAATTGGATCAACTTCGAAAAATACTAGCAAATAGAGACTTCAACAGAGCAAACTGTTAAAGATCTTATACATTTATAACAATAAACAAAGGTGAGAAACCTTCCATATATCCTAGACTAATAGAAAAGTGATGTAATGATCATACCTGTCACGATCCAATTGGTCATGAGGGGCACCCACCGTAACTCTATGGTGGGAGAACCATCTAACCCAACCCTTAATCAACTAAATTAGAATTTCACAAGTCACTTTCCTCAAATACTTATCTAAAACACAATATCAATCAACCAAATTCAGTAAGCCTAGCTCGAGCCAATCCCAACATAACGTTATGTTATGTTAAAAACCCACTGTTCAGTCGGGGCCCGAGTATCACAGGTCACAAGCAAAGATGAATAATTATAGAATCAAAGAAACAAAGAAAGTAAAGAAAGCAATATACATGGTTTCCAAAGTTCAGTATAGTGACTTATCCATATTGGTTATGCATTTGAATTTGATTTCATTGGCATATTCACATATCATACAGTTTCATTTGAGACTTACATACTCAGTACATTCTTTGTACTGACCCCTCTTGGGGGATTTACCTTACTTGCTGCATGCGCAGGTACTAGTAGGCCTCCACAGTAGGTTGACAGTCGTTGTAGATCATTGGTGAGCTCCAGTTAGTTCGGGGCTTCTCCGAGTCACAGTTGTACATATGTTTTGGGTGTTGTACATGTTGTATAAAGTGGGGACTTATCCCGACTTTTAGTTGATTTTGGTCAATGCACTTGTTAGAGGCTTTTGTAGACGGAAGTGGGTGTATAAATGTAAAAGGTACATGTCGTTTTTGACTTGATGGCCTCAACGGCCAAGTTTCATATAAGTTTATATGTCACATGTTCCATGAATTTCGTTGTTAGCATTATAAGCTCCTACGTGATAAGGGTGTTTCTGATGGCATACATATGAATGAACATAAGTACAGTTTGGTTCTCTTGGGCCTTATTGGCTGTGGGTGCCAATCACGTCTTCATGGAATTTGGGGTGTGACAAAAGTGGTATCAGAGCAGGTCATTCTAAGGGTGTCTACAAAGTCGTGTCTGAGTAGAGTCTTACTTATCGATGTGTTGTGCACCACATTTATAAGTAGGAGGCTACGAGACATTTAGGATATTGTTTCTCTTCTTCATTTCTAGATCGTGCAATAGAGCCAGTATTGTAAGTTGAATTGTATCTGACCATGGTAATTATTTTTCTCTGGTATAGTAAAAATGCCAATCACGAGAAGAGGTAGAGGTAAAGGGAAACAGGTAGATATGTATGTTGAAGAAAGGATGAGTAGATTACCACCAGACCAAGCTAGTCAAGGTGGAGCAAATGCTGAGATATCCTCGCGGTCTTCTTCTACTTATCCAGCTCCGGAAGAGCCAGTTGGTAGAGAAGTACCCGCAGAACCACCAATGAACACCACAGATCAGAACCTTAGAAATGCAGTACATATGTTGACACAGTTAGTGGCAGCACAAAGTCAAGGACAAACTGGTCAAATGACAAATGATGATGATGCGGCTAGAGTGGCAAGTCGCAGAACACAGGATTTCCTAAAATTGGACCCTCCTATATTCACTGGGTCAGATCCAAAAGTAGATCCACAGGACTTCGTGGATCAGATTCAGAGGGCTCTGAAAGTTATGCACGTGACGGGGGTAGAAACAGTTGAACTTGCTACGTATAGGTTGAAGGGAGAGGCGATATTGTGGTACGAGGATTGGAAGAAATCTTGTGATATTGGTGCAAATCCACCTAATTGGAAAGAATTTAAAGCAGCCTTTCTTGATCATTATCTTCCCTATGAGATCTGTGAGGCTTGTGCAGATCAATTTTTAAATCTGCGTCAAGGAAATTTGAGTGTCAGAGAATATAGTTTGCAATTTAATTCCTTGGCTTGATATGCTCCAAATGTGGTGGCTACAATGACAGATAGAGTCCATCGATACGTGGACCGATTAGAACCATATTTGATAAGGGATTGCACCATTGCTGCCTTGAACAAGGACATGGACATAGCGAGAATTCAAGCCTTCGCCCAGAAAATGGAAGATCAAAGACAGATAAGAAGGGCACATGAATTTGACAGGGGACAATCTAAACGGGATAGACCTATGGGACTATCTATGATGTCTCAAGGAAGATCTAGGCCTCATATGTTTCCTAAGACACCTAGACCATCGTTTTCTCACTCCACAGCAGGTGCACACTCTCAATTCCGAGGGTTTAGAGGTGGTTCATCTGGGCAGAGTAGTGGAGTTCACGGATCACAGGCAATAGGTTTTCCGCATCAGCAGTGTCAGTACTGCAAACGTATTCATGCAGGTACATGTAGAGTGGGGACAAATGCTTGTTTCTGGTGCGGTATGACGGGGCACATGATGAAAGAGTGTCCCCAGAGGAGCATAGGTGGTATAGCAAGACCGGAAGGATCGTCCGTTGTGTCATCAGCACCGGATCTTTCTTTGGGATGAGGTGTGCAGTCTGTTGGTCGGGGTAGAGGTGGTAGAGGAGCAGCCAGTACTAGTGGGGTCCAAAATCGCACTTATTCTTTGGTGGACCGATAAAATTCAGAGGCTTCTCCTGATGTTGTCACAGGTACATTATCCATATTCTCATATAATGTATATGTATTGATTGGCCCCGATTCTATATTTTCCTATGTTACTCCATTGGTTGCTGCGAAATTTGCAAAGGCACCAGAATTATTAATTAAATCAATTGAAGTGTCTACACCGGTTGGTGAATATATTATTGCAAAAAGAGTATATCGAAATTGTGTGGTAACTGTGTGTGGTCATGATACATTGGCCGATATCATTGAGCTAGACATGATGGATTTTGATGTGATAATGGGGATGGATTGGTTGGCCTCTTGTTATTCCACGGTAGATTGTCGGGCTAAGAAGGTACATTTTCATTTCCCACAAATGAATGTTCTTGAATGGAAGGGTGATGTAGGGGCACCACGAGGAAGATTTATTTCCTATCTGAAAGCCAGGAAAATGATTGCTAAGGGTTACATATGTCATTTAGTACGGGTGAAAGATATTGAAGAGGAACCACTAACTCCGCAGTCGGTTCCAGTGGTCAATGAATTTATGGATGTATTTCCAGAGGATCTTCCAGGCTTACCCCCAGAGCGAAAAGTAGAATTTGGCATTGATGTGATGCCAGGCACTCAGCCTATTTCTATTCCTCTATATAGAATGGCTCCAGCAGAATTGCGTGAATTAAAGGAGCAATTGAAAGATTTGCTGGACAAAGGCTTCATCAGTACTAGTATATCCATATGGGGTGCACCGATATTATTTGTACGGAAGAAAGATGGCACGTTGAGAATGTGCATCGACTATCGGCAATTGAATAAGGTAACGATCAAGAACAAATATCCCCTCCCTTAAATTTATGATTTGTTTGATCAGTTACAGGGTGCCAAGTGTTTTTCAAAGATCGACTTGAGGTCAGGTTACCATCAAGTCAGGGTTAGAGAAGAAGATGTACCCAAAACAGCTTTCCGAACATGGTATGGCCATTATGAATTTTTAGTTATGTCATTTGGACTAAAAAATGCACCAGCTGTGTTCATGGATTTGATGAATAGGGTGTTTAAGCCATTTCTGGATGTGTTCGTCACAGTATTTATAGACGATATTTTGGTTTATTCAAGATCACCAGAGGACCATGCTAATCATTTACGGCAGGTGTTACAGATTCTCCGCAAACGTAAATTGTATGCAAAATTCTCTAAGTGTGAGTTTTGGTTAAACTCCGTCGCATTCTTGGGTCACATTGTATCAGATAAAGGGATACAGGTTGATACACAGAAGATTGAAGCAGTGAAGAATTGGCCAAGACCTATGACACCCACAGAAATTCATAGTTTTCTTGGACTGGCAGGTTATTATCGAAGATTTGTGGAAGGTTTTTCCTCTATTGCTGCACCGTTAACAAAGCTTACACATAAAGCAGTTAAATTTCAGTGGAGTGATGCGTGTGAGAAAATCTTCCAAAAGTTGAAAGATAAATTAACCTCCACACCAGTTTTGGTGCTTCCTGAAGGTACCGAAGGTTATGCAGTGTATTGTGATGCTTCCAGGGTTGGCCTCGAATGTGTATTGATGCAACACGGTAATGTCATAGCATATGTCTCACGACAGTTACGGCCGCACGAGAGAAACTATCCCACACATGATCTTGAATTACCAGCGGTGGTTTTTGCTTTAAAGATATGGCGTCATTATTTATATGGAATTCATGTTGATATCTATATGGATCACAAAAGTTTGCAATATCTCTTTAAGCAGAAGGAACTCAATTTGAGGCAACGGAGGTGGTTAGAGCTCTTAAAAGACTATGATATTGACATTCTTTATCATCCAGGAAAAGCAAATGTAGTAGCGGATGCATTGAGCCGCAAGGTAATAGATAGCATTAGTGGCCAATTGATAGAAAAGAAAGAGATAATCAAAGACCTATATCAATTAGCCAGCTTGGGGGTTCGTCTTCTTGAATCCTCAGATGAAGGAGTTATTGTACAAAATGAGGCTGAATCTTTAGTAATAGCTGAGGTAAAAGAGAAGCAGTTTGCAGATCCCGTGTTGTTGCAGCTAAAGGAAAATGTACAACAGAATTTGACAAGGGCATTTGATCTTACACAGGAAGGGGTACTTCAATGCCAGGGTAGGTTATGTGTACCAGATGTAGATGAACTGCGGAAATGAATTATGACAGAGGCACATCATTCGCATTATTCTATTCATCCGGGTGCTACTAAAATGTATCATGATTTAAAAGAAGTGTATTGGTGGGGAAATATGAAAAAGAACATTGCAGAATTCGTCGCTCAATGCCCAAATTGTCAACAAGTAAAGGTGGAGCATCAGAAACTAGGAGGTTACATGCAATGTATCAATCTTCCAGTCTGGAAATGGGATATGATTAATATGGATTTTATCACAGGTTTACCTCGCACACTACGGAAATTTTATTCTATATGGGTTATAGTGGACAGGCTTACTAAATCAGCGCACTTTCTACCAGTCAGGACCACCTATACAGCTGAAGAGTATGTGAAGTTGTATGTGAAAGAGATAGTACGATTGCATGGTATTCCACTTTCCATTATATCAGACAGAGGAGCACAGTTCACAGTGCACTTTTGAATATCTTTTCAGCAGAGTTTGGGTACACAGGTGAATTTGAGTACGGCTTTCCATCCTCAGACTGATGGGCAAGCAGAACGTACTATTCAGATACTTGAAGATATGCTACGAGCATGCACGTTAGATTTTCAAGGCAGTTGGGATGACCATTTGCCTCTTATTGAATTTGCTTACAACAATAGCTATCACTCAAGTATTAAAATGTCACCTTATGAAGCTTTGTACGGAAGGAAATGTAGATCACCAATTGGATGGTTTGAAGCAGGTGAAACTGCTTTACTTGGGCCAGACTTTGTTCATCAGGCTATGGATAAAGTTAAAGTGATTCAACAGCGATTACAAACGGCCCAGAGTCGACAAAATTCCTATGCTGATGTTAGAAGAAGAGGTCTTGAATTCGCTATAGGTGATTGGGTATTCTTAAAGGTGTCACCGATGAAAGGGGTAATGCGATTCAGAAAGAAAGGAAAATTGAGTCCATGGTATATAGGCCCATATGAAATTATTAAAAGATTTGGGCAAGTTGCGTATGAGTTGACACTGCCCCAAGAACTCTCCACAGTTCATCCAGTATTTCATGCTTCAATGCTTCGAAAATGCATAGGAGATCCATCTCGTTTTACTCCTATTGATGATGTACAGGTTACAGAGGATCTTACTTATGAGGAGATACCTATTGAAATTCTAGATAGACAAGTGAAGAGGTTGAGAAATAAATACATTAAAAGTACTTTGGAGAAATCAGCAAATAGAAGAGGTTACATAGGAAACTGAAGAAATGATGAAATCCAAGTACCCTCATTTGTTCCAAAGGGAAAAATGACAAGTAAGTATTTATAAGATTTGAGTATATCTTTATATGATGACATGAAGAATTTTCCTAAACTTGTAATTGTTTACTTTGAAATGATAACATTAACATTCGAGGACGAATGTTCCTAAGGGGGGAAGAATGTAACACCCCGTACGTTTCTGAGTCTAGATGACTACCGTAATATTTATGGAAAAATGAAAACATGAGAGATTTGATGAATTATGTATTAAATTGTGGGAATTTAAAAAGTCTTGTACAATTGGGCCTTAAATGAAGCCCAAAAACCATAGAAAGACATGGCCCAAGTGGGAATTTGACCCATTCTTGACTAAGTCATCCATTGACCAAGTAAACCCACCAAGTGTGTGGATAAGTATCATTCTAAATGTACTATATAATCCAACAAATCAGATTTTTATTCCATGACAACACACATGCCCTTTTTAGCATTTTCCACATTTTTCTCTCAAAAATACAAACCCTAAGCTCTCATCTCTTTGGGACAAGATCACTCTTTGGTAAGTATTTATTCTCATGGTTCAGTATATAATATGTTTAATATGGTGTATAAATCATGTTGGTTGTGTTGGCAAAGTGTTGGACAGTGTGCTATGCGTAAAATTGTCTATTTTTGCAATCGGAGAATGGTTTTGTCTTGTGAACTTGAATATGGACTTGTGATCTTGAAGGAAGTGAACTTGATGGATTAAATATTGACATGTGAGATATTATTATAGTGTTACTTTGTTTTATCCTTGAGTATAATGTTTGGAATTGCTATTGTGAAATTGGTTATGGTTTTGGTGACATATTGACCGTAAAGTGTAGTTTTGGGGTGTTGTTATGTGTGTTGTGAGACCATGGATGAATTTTGGTATTAAATATGATCAAAAATATGTCAAAATAAATTTGGTTATGATCATAGACCATTCATGGCCTTAAAAGACCCAAAAGAGACCATTTCGGACCAAAACGGGCATCCGCCCCCGTAGACGAGGGCACCTGCGGGCGCAGATGCCAATACAGGTGCCACTGGCATCTGCCGCCAGACACCTACAGGTGTAGGTGGCTTCGCAGGTCATCCCCAGGTACGGCTTTGTATGTTTTCGTATCGTCTTGGTCCCCGAGGGCCCCTATACCCATTTTGGATGTAATTATCAACTTGTGATGTCATTTTAATGACTTTAAAGTGTCGTATGGGGGTTGTTTGGACTATATTAAGTATGGATGGTTTTTCATATGTTGTTATGAAGGAGTAATTGTGATGGAATGATAAAGAGAAAAGCGTAACGGGTAAGTATGGTGTGAAATGCTATCGATGTATGATCTCTTGGTCAATATGCGTAATGTTATGGTGTTGTTGATATGATAATGCATTGGATTGTATTGTAAGGTATGACATGACGTTATACGGCAGTCATATAGTTCATTTTCATCTTGTACACCTGTATAGTAACTAGTTGCTAATGTAAGCTACGATATGTACTTGTATTGTAGAGTAAGACGTAAAGAAGAAGCTGGACTATTTTGTTCATACATAGGCTTGTGAATTCATACTTGGAAGTGAAGGTATGTAAGGTTACTCTATCCGTATCTTTCTGCAGCAAATAGTATTCACATTGACATTACGTTTGTCCTATTCCAAAATATGCTAAGGTATCCTATATCCGGTTATCAATGGTCATTATCACATAGTTCCTACTCATTGATCAATTGTGGACCACATGTCTCATATTCATTGGTTAATGTTCCAAAATCTCAATAAGATTATGTTCCAATAGTGATTATACTCATGTCTCTTGTTCAAGGATTATTGTCCAATGGTTCCAATGGTGTTATGGTTCTAATAATGTTATGTTTCTCACAATGTTTATTTACATGCCTCTCACTCATTGGTTAATGATCCAAAACTTCAAATAAAGTTATGACTATCGTTGTGTCAATCTCAAAGTAATGAATGAAGTAATGCATATGTGGTTAATGATCAAGTATGGGTGGTAGCTTTGGGGGCACAATGCCTAGCTCAAGCCTATCCCGAGATTGTTGGATCAGGGGGCAGTCCTAGAGGCATAAGCCTAGCTTGGACCGATCCTGACATGGGGTAGCTCTAGAGGTAAAAACCTAGATCGAGCTGAACCTGATAAGTTGATTGATGGGTGGCAGCTCTAGAGGTAATAACCTAGCTCGAGCCGATCCCGATATATATTGATTCATAAGGTGGCAGCTCTAGGGGCATAAGCCTAGCTAGATCCGATCCCAACATAATGTTATGTTATGTTAAAAACCCATTGTTCAGTCGGGGCCCAGGTATCACAGGTCACAGGCAAAGATGAATAATCATAGAATCAAAGAAATAAAGAAAGTAAAGAAAGCAATATACATGGTTTCCAAAGTTCAGTATAGTGACTTATCCATATTGGTTATGCATTTGAATTTGATTTCATTGGCATATTCACATATCATACAGTTTCATTTGAGACTTACATACTCAGTACATTCTTTATACTGACCCCTCTTGGGGGATTTACCTTACTTGTTGCAGGCGCAGGTACTAGTATGCCTCCACAGTAGGTTGACAGTCGTTGCAGATCATTGGTGAGCTCCAGTTAGTTCGGGGCTTCTCCGAGTCACAGTTGTACATATGTTTTGGGTGTTGTACATGTTGTATAAAGTGGGGACTTATCCCGACTTTTAGTTGATTTTGGTCAATGCACTTGTTAGAGGCTTTTGTAGACGGATGTGGGTGTATAAATGTAGAAGGTACATGTCATTTTTGACTTGATGTCCTCAACGGACAAGTTTCATATAAGTTTATATGTCACATGTTCCATGAATTTCATTATTAGCATTATATGCTCCTATGTGATAAGGGTGTTTCTGATGGCATGCATATGAATGAACATAAGTACGGTTTGGTTCTCTCGGGCCTTATCGGCTACGGGTGTCAATCACGTCTCGATGGAATTCGGGGTGTGACAACCCAATAATTATCTCCACAATTTCTTAAGATCCCTAGGGTTTTATGATATTTATTACTTTAAGTAAATGAGTTGAAGTCGATCTTTCCAGCAATAAATACGCCTATGGTTTCTTCATCGCGATCGCAGGACCCCTACGCGAACGAGACCCTTGACCCAGACTAGATTTAATGAATGCAGTCTGGTACACCATAATTATGAGGGAGAAGGCCTGGAACAATCTACAACTGACTCTTCGCAAACACGAAGGTTGGCTCATGAACGGGATGACCAAAATCATTGGTCGTCCCACACCCAAAGGGTCATTTTAACCAAAATCCACCCAATAGCCCAAAATGAGTTTGGAAGCCTCGGGACCCAAACCAAGGGTATCCCTAGCCTAAAATAGATATTTCTGAGCTAATGGAACTGTCAAAATTGGAATCCGAGGCAGTTTACCTAAAGTTCAGGTCCGATACTCTTTTCTTAACAACGAAAGCTCTAAAATAAGAAAATGGCTCTAAAAACAAAAAAACTGCCCAATAATCAAACTGTCAGTTCCAGCAAGTCATAAATGACTTAGGGAAGCTATGGGAAAACTCTAAACATCAAAAAATCATGAAGACGTAGGAAATGACCTGGAGGGTCATTACAGAACTATTCAGGTTCTAGAGGTTGTGCCTCAGACTTATGTTATTGGTTTTGAGGGTAATTAGGATTAGTTCTTGTCCTTGGAAGAGTTTTCATCTTATATACATTACCATTCTGATTGTTTTGGGTGGATCCTTTTGAGATATGTTAGGCCATGCGGATCTCCGATGGGTTGGTTTTATCCTTTTGAGGTTGATGGTTGTGTGATTATATGAACAGGACACAAATGATGCTAGAGATATTTTGTATAGTTCAAAGCTGGTAAGATAATTATGATGACTTGAGGATGTTGGACTTAGAGTTTAAGGTTTGTGATCTGGTTTTTGAGTTGGATCGCCTATAGCCTTGTTGGGTGTTTGCTTAGTTTTTCTCGTATCTATATGGTGTTGGTATTAATTGAGTCTCACATACTTCTATGGGGTTTGGTGCAATTGAATGGGTGTTGGCATGGGAGGAGAAGTTTGTTGTTATTTTGAGCGGTGAGGTAAGAAATTTGAAATCAAAGGGACTCCTATAGCTATGGTTTTGTAGAGGAGTTGTTTTGTTTGGGAGGTTTTTTGGGGAGTCTTATGGGGAATGAGGACCCATTACCCTCATCTTTTGTAACACTCGAGCTCTTTATGTTCCTTGACTTTTGAGGACAAAAGTCCAATTAGTAGTGGATGTTGTAATGACCCTCCAGTTCATTTTCTTTTTTCATTTATTTTCCATGTTTTAAGCTTTCCTATAGCTTTCTAAATATATTTATGACTTGATGGGATCGGTGGTTCAATTCCCGAGCAGTTTGTTTAGGTTTTAAGCCAATTTCCCTGTTTTGGAGCTTTTGAAGTTGAAAAATTGGTCTTTGGCCAAAACTTCGAGTAAACAACCTTGAATGAAAATTCTGACAATTTTGTTAGCTCTAGAAGGTTAATTTTAGGCTTGGGGGGCTTTTGGTTAGGGTCACAAGGCTTCCGAGCTCAATTTAGGCTAATGGGTAGAATTTGGTTAAAATAAAAAGAGTGGGTGTGGGACTCACTTTTCGTGGAAACAACCTCAATTGGGAATTTTATCACTTCCTTTGAGTTTGAAATATCATTTCCAGTAGGATAGCATATTTTTTTTTTCATTCACGGGGTTTCGAATGAATTTTGAGAACCCGATCGGAGACTTTTGAGGCTTAGCAAATTTTGCTGGTGCAGGTATTGGTGTTGCCGCTTAAGTGGTGCCTTGCTCGCTTAAGTGGAGGACACTGATGCCAATGTCACTCGATTAAGAATATCCTTTACCACTTAAGCGAGGCGGCTTATGCAGAGCATCTACCACGATTATGAAGGCTCTCCTGCTAAGTGGCTTTCACTTAAGCGGAAGTTTTGCCGCTTACATGATGAAATCTTCTCTTAAGTGAAGGTCGCTGTATATTTATTCTCCTCTTCTCCAAACACTTAACCATTTTTAGGATAAGTGTTTGAGAGCTCGATTAAGGGTGTGATTGGGCAATTCTTGGCAGATTCTTTGCGAAGTAAGCTCCTCTCTTTTGTAATTAGGATCTATCCTTTTTTATAGTGTTAATTTCACCTTTTATTCGTGATTCGTTGGTAAAATTCTTGGTTTTGTTCCTTGACCAAGTAAGCTTTTTGGACCAATTGAGGTTCGAATTTGGATTCGTCTTTGCCCAACTTCTGGGCACGATTCTATTTCCTTTTTGGGAAGTTAATTGCGCATTTAATTTGGATTTCGTCAATGAGTCCTGAAGGATTTTTTTTAACCTAGTTTTGGACTAGGATTTTTTAATTATAATATGGGTCTTGTTTTACTTGTATTGACGTGTAGATTATGATTATGATAGTGTGAAGGGTTTCTGGGGTCAAGTAGCGGGGGAAAGGAGCTCGTGGATTGTTTGAGGATGCTATTCGGCTTTGAGGTAGGTTATAGTCTACTTTCTTGTAGAATTTGCTCTACGAGATTGTGTATGGTATAAATTGCATGTGGGGTGGGGGTTTATAGGATTGGTTTAAGGTTCCTTTATCATTTGCGTTGTTCTTGGCCTTCTTCAGAGATTTTAGAATAGACCATTAGCTTGAACCTTAGTTTAGAATGCTCGTTGCAGTGTTAGAACGAGGTTAGGAATACTTGTATACTGCCACGATAGTAGGATTAACGTAGCAATCCTCAGCGAAGGTTTAGGGTAGTAGATCACGATAAGGTTGGCATCCTCGATCGACTCTTTTAGTAATATGTTCATCTTTTTTTATGTATTACTCTATGCATTGGTGGGTCCGAGGCCATGATTATGACTCAGTTGGATTCTAGGTTAGTGTACCTTGCTTTAGAAATGCAGTGATTTTTAGTTGTAGATACTTGTGTGGTTATTCCCTAAGTCTGCGTATACTGGTGGCATGCATACATTCCACGTGCACACTCATGCATTATTGTACGATTCTATGGAAAAATATTAATTTTCACTACTATTTTCAAAAAGGGATTTATTCTTATTTTTTACTCTTAAACTGAATTTAAAATGGGAATCGTACCACCCTTACTGTTGGGTGACTCTTTTTAAGACTAAAATACACCACGTTTATTGTTGCTCTATGAGAATATCTAAAGGAATTGTAACTGTTTTAATCACTGGTTTTATTTTCATTTTCAAAAGATTTATCCTGGTCTCTACTTACTGATTTTGACTATGGAACATAATTTTTAGAGGTTTTACCTACACATTAGTTTAAAAAGGGAAAAAAATGGATAATCTTAGTTTTGATTCGATTTCGGGCACCTATTAAACTCATGCTTACTTCCTGGTCGATACCAGAAGAGATTTATTATCTATTACTCCCTCCGTTTCAAAAAGAATGACCTAGTTTGACTTGGCACGGAGTTTAAGAAAATAAAGAAGACTTTTGAATCTTGTGGTCCTAAATTAAAGTTATGGCAAATGTACCAAAATGCCCTTGAATCTTGTGGTGTTAAACATGCCACGTGGAAAGTTGAAATTAAAGTGTTTCCAAAAAAGGAAAGAGGTCATTCTTTTTGAAACGGACTAAAAAGGAAAGTAGGTCATTCTTTTTGAAACGGAGGGAGTATTACTTAGAAGTCCTGATTCAGAATTGGAAAATATATACGGATATCATGAGTCCCTGATGGGTCCCTCCGTATGTGAGCCACGATGCTTGAGGAGGGATGTTTCCCATGAGTCTTGCCTTTGCAAGCCACAGGGTTGGAGAAGGTGTATACACTATGGTTAGATGTGGAACTTATCTCATATTACATCACTGGGTTTTCCATTGTACTCATTTATTCATATATGTCATCGCTAGTATGATTGTTGTTTGGCACCTGTCGTGCTTATGGGGACGGTTGGGTTATGTTTGTTGTTTGTATCTGTCGTGGTTATGAGGGTTGGTTGGGTTTTGTCTGTTGTTTGCATCTTTCGAGCTTATGTGGTCCTGGTTAGGTTATTGTTTAATTATTATTGCATAGCTTGTAGCAGGTTGGTTGCTGGCGTGTACTCGAGGTCTATGTACATCTTATGGACCCTCCTTCTTCAGTATTACTAGCTCTAGTGTTAGATTATCGTGTTGTTTCTCTTACTTTGGGTAGATATTCTAAGTATACTACTATTGGTATTCCTCCTTAATAAAGATTCTTGTTGTGTTAGACTGTTTAGCTATCTTGTACAGGTAGGTACTTTCTTTCTAGTTACCTAGTTTGTATTTCATCTCCTCTTAGATTACTTACATTGTTTATTATCTCCTTTCATGTTATTTATACTTGCATTTATCTTTTGAGTTCAGTCAGCCTATGATGTCTACTTGGTGCTGCGTGTTTTGATACTCATACTATATTTCTGTATTTTACCCCTGATGCAGATCCTAGTACGAGTTGTCACCGCTAACGTGTTCTTCGTGTGGAGCTTTCTTGAATATAAGAATTGGGTTGAGCTTCTGACTCTCGAAGTTGTTCCTTCTCCCTATATTTTGCTAGACTGATCTTTATTTTGTATTTCGGAGATGGCTATCTATATATTGTATTTTTTAGTACTCCTGTTATGTTGTAGTAGCTCCTGTACTGAATGATACCACGTCTTGGGGTGTTTTTGGGCAGTTTGCTTCTTCTCACTCTTTATCTCTCTAGTTTATAGGCCCCATTTTCTATGTTTATATTTATATTTGGCCTATCTGTTTTATGTTTTGTTCCTTTATCCTATTGGCCCGTTACTTGTTGTTCTGGGTAAGGGGTTCGGCTTATCTACAGATGGGTTTAGTAGGTGTCATCAAGACTTGAGATTTCAACTCGTGACATTCTTTAGCTCAAATCAGTATAGGGAATAGGGCAATTACAAAAATCCAAAGCAAGAATCTGATAGTAATGACGAATTACACCTTAACAATAAAGGAAAACAATCAGAACACTTCAAAAAAAATCATGTGGAAATGATTTAACCAGTTTCACTGATAAAAATTATTGTGAAGGTTATTTCTCAAGGAAAAAGTAGTAGTCATAGTGAACGCAAACAAAGCACAATCAATAGAAAAAGTGAACAGAAACTTAGCCCAAATCAACAAAAAATTATCTCACGAATAATGAGATTTAGGTGGTTCGAAAATGGATAAACCCAAAGAAATCTCCACCTTGAAATTTCAAAACTCAAATTTTTCTTTACTATGTGAAACTTTACTAACCCAAAATGTTGAAGCGTACACGCTTCTACATATCCAAAAAAATATGAAAAAGGCATTGGAGGGGGAGTCACCACAATTTTGAAAGGTATACATATATATTTAGACAAAAGAAAGAGTGGATCTCCAAAAAAAATAATTCATCATAGCTCCACCCATCATACCCACTAAACTAGAGCTAACATGCACAAACTGTCATTTGTGTTACAAAATAAAAAAAACTTCAGATATACAAATTATTACTGAATCTGAGAAATTAAGTGAAAATCGGTAAAAATGTAGAGCTCAAGATTCAAAGTATCTTGACTGAATCAGTAAAGAAAGATCAAAACTATCTTGGCTCCTATCTCGTTCTGAAGAAGAACTGAGAAGAAAACTCAAAATTTAACCCAATAAAAATAAAAACTTACTCTGATATGAGCTTCGCCATGAATTTTGCATTAAAATATCTTAAATTATATGAGCTTTGCATATGATTCGAAGAGCCCATTTGGCCATGCGAGGTGAAATCATGATATTAAATCATTTGATATGAAGTTGAAGTTTTGTTTGGATATGTAATTTGAATTTCTTAAGTTGTAATTTTTCTCATGGACATAAAAATTCCATAAGTTGTGAAAACTATAAGAAAAAAAAATCCCAATTCTTATATAATCTTACTAAATAATTAAGCTAAAGTTCACAACAAAGTATAATACACTATTACAAAATTATTCTAAAAAAAGGCAACATTTATTGATCAAACTTTAATTCAATAAAAAGTAAAATTCAATATGAGTTGGAGTATACTATTCTTTATTATAATCCTCCCATATAGTACAGACAATCTCCTCATATTGAGCATGCATTTCTCTATCAAATGATCAAGAAGACGAACCAACATTGTTACTTTGAGCCATTTGTTGGTCACTATCAAGAGTAATAATACTAACTACAAATTAATTATTTATATCTGGAATAAATGGTTGCTAGATATAAAATAGTGAATTTATTTTACAAATTATAAACTTGTGGATTAATTTTTGTATTTAAAAAAAGTGAAATCATGATACGAAATTCCTAAATTAAGGGCTTAGGAAAATTTGATATTTCATCTCATTATTTGAAATTATAAGATAAAATTACATATCTAAATACTAATTTCATCTCATGATATCAAATAATGAGATAAAATTGCATGTCCAAACGCCTATCATAAGAGAGTGAAAGAGATAAAGATAGGGGGAGAGAGGAGCGAAAATTCAGATAGAAAACGCGAAGTATACTTTTTTCAGCTTTAGGAGAGAGAAAGCATGTGAATCTATAATAAAATATGCTGACACCTTTAGTTGGTAACACGTGAATTTGTGTTGAGATTAATGATAAAAAGTTTATTTTGTACAGTAAATAAAGTAGTATAGGTAATTCCAGAATCGCCTTCCTGGTAATAGATGGTCGGTTTGCTCTGTTAACCTCAGTTAGTAAATAGATTAAAATTGCTTATTTTAATTAATTTAAGGCTAAATATGTACGGTCAAAAATCACAAGGAATAAAAGTGGAATTGAGCAATAACATAGGGACGAAAATATCATTTCCCAAAATTATTTACCCAACCCAAATTCAATCAAATGGGAAATACATGGAGTCAGTTGCGTTGTCTATACATATATATGCATACTATTTAAATATTTATAGATAATTACATAAATAGAGTGCGAAAAAAGAATAATTAGAAGTTTTATCAGCCAAATAAAGAGCCAAAAGAAAGACTATGAAGAAGTAAACTTGGCAGCAGTCACCACAAAGCTAAGGTAAAGAATAAATTAGAGAAAATTTTAGCCCCTGCATAAATAAAATTCTTCTGGTTATCAAAATGTAAGCCTGCTAAAAGTACATAAAAGGGGTATATTTAAGGATTTAAAGAGGTTTATGCTCCTGCAATGTATCATTCCATGAATATGCTAAATCGTTTAAATTCCAGTACACAAAGTGGATTACAAAAAATGAGACCACTAATAAGATTGAAAAGCAGAGTTTATCAAAAAAAGACACGAAAAATAGACAATTAACCACGAATTGTTTTTAGGGAAAATTTCATTTACAGTCAAACCTCTCTACAATGTCACCTCTTTATAACGACATTTCACTATAGCGGCCTGATTTTCTCCGAAATTAATTTTTCATGTTATATTTTACTTCTCTATAACAGCAATGATGTTTCTTATAGCGGTACACTCTTTGTAAAATTACCTCTGTATAACATCATACTCAAATATAATAAAATAATATTTTATAAGAAATATTTTATGTACAAAATAAAATACCCAAATATTTATGACAATCATCATTAAGGTCTTGCACACAATAAATTTCAAGTACGAATATCTAATTTAAAGAAAAAAATTGTATTTAAATGGAGTGCATCAGTGATTTCATAGCTTCACGAGAAAAAGACTACTAATGTTTGCCTTTTTTATATTCATGTTCTTTCTAATTTTGTATACTTTGTTTATAACAGCTAAATGAGATTTGAACGTCAAATGTCAGTATACATATATAACAGCACATCTCTATAGTAGTCATGAAATTTTCGGACAAACGCTGCCACTATAGAGAGGTTTGATGGTGTATACAAAAAAGTAAATGGTTTACAACAAAAATAGTGAAGGTTTTGTTTATTACTTAAAATGGTCATTATTACTTAAAAAATGGCCATTATTACTTAAAATGGTCATTAGGTCATTTTCTTCCTCTCTTTTTTTCAGTGGTAATCTTAAAAAAAATATAAAACAAACAAAAAAATCTTTTGTTGTTTTTTTGCTGCTTTTTTTCTTATTAAAAAAAAACTTTTTCGCTTTTTTTATAAAACTTTTTCCGTGCAATTTTTTGTCATGTATCAATATTGTATAAATAGTATATAAATATGTATCTATGATATACAAATAGTTATTTAGTGTATATATAATGTATCGTATTGTATAAATAATTATATAATGTATACGTAGTGTATCGATATTGTATAAATAATGCACAAACGTGTATCAATATTGTATAATAGTGTATAAACGTGTATCGATATTGTATAAATTATATATAAACATGTATCGATATATATCGATATTATATAAACAATTATGTAATGTGTATGTATCGATATCGACATTTATTTTGCTATCATGTATTCCAACCTAATAAATAAAAGTATAACCAAAAAATAATAAAATGACATAAATGTTCATTTTTTTCCCATAAAAGAAATGAAACAATTAGAAGAGTAAAAAGATTTTAAAAAAAGAGCAACAAATTTTTCTTAAAAAAACAAGAGGAAAAACACAGTGAAAAATAGCAGTAATTCTTTTTTAAAAAAAATTACAGCCAGAAAAGTTTTTTAAAAAATAACAAGAATTTTTATTTTTTTTAATAAATAATGCAGAAAAAAAAAGACATTTTTTTTTTTTTTTTTAAATCATGAAGCAAACAAAAACAACAAAAACCCAAAAACCAAACATTGAAATGGAAGCAAATGGCCGACTGGCCAGATTTGCCGTAATATATTTGGCTAAGTGGCCATTTTGTGAAAGAAACATGGCCGATTGGCCATTTTAAGTTAAAAAAAAAAAATATGGGTTGTTTTTTATGTAAAAATTTAACCCAATGGAAATTTGCATAATTTTCCCTTGTTTGTTTTTATTACTTCCTAACTCAATCATTTATTTATATGGGAAAAGACATAAGTACCCCCTTTAACTTTGACCATATTTTCAACCACATACCTTATCTTTAAGAAGTTCTTATTACCCCTGAACTACTTTAAAATGAAATATATACATCCTTTAAGTGTTAGGTGGCAAAGAGAGTGTACTCACTCTCTTTGGAGGCATATGAGAAACAAAAAAATAGCTTAAAATCTATTAATATGGACACATATAATTTTTTTAATTGGACACTTTATAAATAATTAGTACACATAATAATACATTAAAATTTAAGCAGATATTTTTAAAATTATTTTTCTATTTTTGTTTGTGAAATAAAGTCAATTTATTTTATTTTTTCCTTTTTAGTAATTGACACTATTGTTGACTTTGTCTTTTCTTCAAAAAAAATTTTCTACATTTGATGCTAATTAGTTGTTGAATTAATTTTAAGAAGATTTTTTTTTTTTTTTTGAAAAAGTCAATTTTTTTCTTCAAATGTTAGGGTTCATTATTTTTTAGTGTTTAAGTCATTTTATTGTAATTTTCCAAAAAAAAAAAAAATAGATCTAATTTTTCAATTTATGTATATTTGGTTTTCTAAAAATCTTGAACACACAACATTATATTATCGTTAAGTTTGCCTTTAGTAGCACCAATTACTTTAAAAAAGAAAACACTAATAAATTTGACTATGTGTCGATAGCAAAATCAATAAAATATTTTTATAAAATTTTTAAATTTAAATTTGTTATTATACAATATTAATATGTCTATGCACTCGCAGTAATATCAATAAAAACACTACTACAAATTATAATTCCATAATAAACTAATACTCTTTAGGCAATCTAAATTTAATTTAGTTTATGTTATATTTTACTAGCCCCAATTACTTACAAAAATAATTATAAAATTTGACCTTATTTCATAAAGAAAGAAAAGAAAATAATTTTAAAATATATACTTAAATTTTAATATTAGTTGATTATATGTACTAATTAACTATAAAGTGATCAATTAAAAAATGACATGTATTTATATTAATTAGAATTTAAGTTATTAATTATTTTTCACATGCCTTCTAGTAGATTGAGTACGCTCTCTTTGGAACCTATCACTTAAGGGAGTATTTATTCTATTTTAAAGTAGTTCATGGGGGTAATAGAATCTTCCAAAAGAAAATGTATGTAGTTGAAAATATGATCAAAATTCAAAAAGGTACTTATGTCTTTTCCCTATTTATATTCTTGAATCCCCAGATATGGTAAAAGGGAGTAAAATAAGCGGAGAGCGAACATGGAGATAAGAAAAAGAAAGAAATATAGTCTTAAAAGGTATGAGAAAAGGCATGAAATTCCACGGACAAAGCATTGGTGGGAGTCATGTTTTTTCATCCACTTCTTGTATGACAGTATTGTCATTTCTTTCTATTGTTTGCAAACAAAAATGATTATTAAAAGGTGTGATGTTTTTACTTTCTCTTCCTTTTCTTCTTTTGTTGCTAAGATGATTCAAAGGATACCACCGACAGTTGGAGAGATAAAAAATGATGATGTTGTGCACTTACAGAATAATAATTTAATAAGTTAAAGTACACTTTAAAAGGATAAGAAAAAAAAAATACTTAATTCTATTACTTGCACTTCTCCCTTTAGAGAACAACAATTTAATAAGTTAAGAACATTGTAAAAGGATAAGAAAAAAGTACTTAATTCTATTACTTGCACTTTTTCCTTCATCGAAATATTCCTCAAACTGCACATTCACTCTTGTTGCCTAATTAATGCGTCCAAATTAGAGAACTCTCATCAAGAAATAAGTAACCAAAAGCATGCCATTGGTATTGTATAAACAGATGGATCTAGCACGTATATACTTGACACAACAATTCAGTATCTAACTTAAGTTATGACACCCTTATCCATTAACATTTATTGTACAATGTGAACCACAATAGCAACATGGACTTTCATTTACTTAGCATATTGATTGAGAAAATTACCTTCATAGGAGACTATGGTGGACCAAGAATCATGACATTAAAATATTGCATATTTACTTTTGAGAGATAAGCACTTACTGCACTTATTCCTGTAGCTGCAATCAAAATAAAATAACATACACACGAAAAAAATAATAATTTAAATCTCTCTTAGCAATATAGATTGCCAATCAAATCCACGATCCAACACTTACAATAAGCTTCAAGGGGTAGAACTTTTGTTCAGACTAAATCAACAAATTAAATCATGTCAACTATATTGTCGAAATTCAGGGGGCTGGGGGAGCATAAAAAATTCATCTTGGGTGAAAGGAGAGAAGAAATAGGTTCATGTAGTTAATGAAGACAACTTTAATGCTTCAAAGAGCTCAAAATTGCATCTCGAATTAAATGAAAGGAGAGAAGAGGCTCATTAGTTAGAAAAATGACTTTGTCTCCAAATAAATTTTGTTGAAATGCTACTATAGCAAAGATATCAGTTTGAAGTGCAATAATTTGTCTTTGTTCTTCACTTATAATTAGGGTCATTTCATTCCAATACCCAATAATTTACCTTGAAATAATAAAGAAAAAAACAAATACATGATTTTCGCAAAGATATAATTACAGGATCCCTGAGAAGATGCTGAGTGTCACTGTCATGACCCAAAAGTAAAGGTCATGATGACACATACCCTAACCCAACCTTGGAAGCTAAGCCCAATACTCCAAAGAGAGAGAAAAGCAAAAAGAAGATACATAATATCCAAATACGAGACTTTAAAAATAAAGCCAGGTCAAATATATATAAAGTGAATCCGAAACTGAAATAAACACAACTCCAATATCAAAATCTAGTGTCATGAGTAAAGAGTACTAATAATACTGAAATAAAATCCGAAAATATATAACTCTATCTCTGAAAAGCAAAATAAAGTCACGATAATAGAAATGAGGGAAGCTGGAACAGGCTTTGGACGGGGAGCTCACCAGTACTCTGAACTGCCTCAACACAACATGATCTCACGCTTCGTGAATCGTACTAGAACTGGGATCTGCACCGAAAGGGTACATAGAGTAGGAGTGAGTACGTTCCACTTGTACTCAGTAGGCATCATAGGCCGACCAAGCAAAGAAGAAAACTAAACATATAAAGGATACTATGAGCATGCTTCCACCTATATACAAAAAAGTTCCCAACGGCAGAGCAAGTCGTATCTCCTAACGGTATAATTACTGCATGTATAATAACAACTACACACAAATAACTACACACAAATTTATAAAGAAAGGCTAAATTATACAACTAGCAAGCAACATAAGAGAAATGCAAATGATGTAATGCAATGGTATGATAAGGATGGAATGTCTCAATATCACCTCGTATACACCTTTCGAGCATAAGCTTCCAGGATAGGACCTATGGAGGGTTCTCAACCTAGATACTATAACAATCTTATATTTCAATCAACATTGTCGATCCCTTGATCAAGGGGTTTTGAAAAGTATTTCATTTTTTTTTTCAAAATCAGTGTTTTTCTGTGGTACCAATTCCATGAATATGGATGAATAACATGAGTATGCATGCTCATAACCAAAAATATATCATGTAATAATTTAACTCAATAATGATATAAATAAGCTCAAATCTCAATAGATCATGATTCAAGTCATCGCATGGCAGCACAGTAATAAAGTGTCATGAAGACATCAATAATATCAATTCAAGCCTCCACTCGGGCATCACAATAATAATATAGGCAAATAATGCTCAAACGAGACCAGTACCAGCCCCGTGCGGGAATCACAATAATAATAATCTCTCAAGCGCATAATGATATTCACATATGCCCCCAATCGGGCAACACGATAAAATAATGATCTCAAAAGATGAATGTCACGATAAAATCCCTAAGTCATAGCATATTTTACCTGAATGCTTAACTACCCAGCCTGTTCTAAAAAAAGTTAAGTCATAACCTATCTCAAAAAGCCAAAATATGAGCCTGAACACTTCAACAAGGAGCTTTTCCTTTTTGTGCAGTCTTAAAATGAACCCAATCTATCAAAAATATAATCTACATGTCACAAGGAGTCTATATTAGCTACTTTTGCTCCAGGTCCAAAAATAGTTTGAAATTAACCCCGAAGGAAAAGGATAAAAACCATAATTTTATTAAAGAATCAAATTCCCCATACTTTAAGGGCTCTAAATAGGAAAACCCATGAGAAACAAGTTGAAATTGAGCTTGAAATTATTAAAAAACCATTTTCTTTCTTTATTGGGTAAAACTCCAAAATCTAAGTTTTGAAGATGATTTAGTGATAATCAATGATTAAGGATGGAAATCACATTTAGAAGCTCACCAAAGTCCAATTTAATGAAAAAAATTTTTTGAAATTGCTGAAACCGAGACCCCAAAGCTTGAAAACAAATGAATGAAATAAAAGAAAAGAAAAAGGAAATTTATACCAACAACATTGACTAGGCGGTTAAATGATTGCCTAAGCGACATCGCCTAAACGTCCAGACTACCAATAAGGTGGTAGTCACTTGCCATGCAGGCTTGTCGCCTAGGCGGCCACTTGCCCGCTAAGATAATACATCCATACCTAAGTTAATGGTGTTGTCGGTTGGCTTCTGCTAAGGCAATCCTTGGTCCACCTAGGTGAAACCACTAAGGAAACAAAAAGACTGCTAGATTGGTTGCACCAGAAACCAGAACTCAGCTAAAATTAGCAACTAAAAACGACTACAAATGGACCCTAAAAATTCGATTTAGGGCCCGGAAAATAATCCAATACTACTACTAGGCTAATTTTGACATTTCAGACTTAATGAAATCATTAGATTTATCAAAAGAGGTCATTATCAACAAGTTAAACCCCGGGACCCCTTTTAAGTTAATTTAACTAGCTTCTCGTCTAAATGTTCAACACTCAAAATAAGGACTTAAAACCTGAATCAACCAAGGTACTAAACCAAAAATGACATTTTGGATCTGATTGAACCAACATAATCACCATTCAATGCTCGGGTCATAAAATGTTGAACAAAGTCAAATTAATCACTTTGAAGACTACTCAAGACCTCAAACTTACTCAAATCACTCTCGAACACTTTGAAGACCTTGCCAACCATCTCCACAATTCATAAATGGTATATAATAACTACGGAGAAGGGAAAATAATCAGAACACAAAAAAAACTAAAAATTACAACAAGGGTTGTTACAGTCACGATCCAAAATTTTAGGTCATGATGGCATCTACTAAACTCACCAGTAGGTAAGCCGAACTTCATAGTTCGGAATAGTAGGTAATGGGCTAATAGAAGATATGAACATAACATAGAACAGGTGGCCCAGATATAAGTACAACACAGATAATGCGGCCCATAAAATATACATAAAAAGTGCTGAAGGAACAAAATACACTCCAAAACCTAGTATAGTCAGTACAAAAGATGCTAATACAGTAGTAATACTACCTAGATACAATATTATAACAACCCTCGTGGTAATATTTAGACCCAGAACCAAAGTATGTAAAGATGGGTATCTTTGGTCTTGTATTTACATATAGATATCATATTTGATTAGATTAGATGCATTTGGTTATAATTCAATAGAGTAGAGCTACTATTTGATTGTTCGGGTTGTGATGTGGCTTTCTGGATCTTCTTTAAGGTAAATTGAGATCTACCTTGACTCTTTTCTAAAGTGTTTATGGGTTATATGCTTATTGCTTTTGCTTTATGAATCACTAAGGGTTTTTGGAGGTCTTGCTAGATGAGATGACGAGCATCTCCATTGGTACTAGAATCTATTGATGGGTTGAAGTAATAAAATGGACATCTTGATTGTTCTCTCTACATGTTGACATGTTTATGGTAATTATGAATAGATGACTTATTGACCTTGAGTAAATTGATATTGGGTATCTATTTATGAGTTTGAATCATGTTTAGTGGATTTTGATAGAACGATTGGGGTTTAGCAACCACTTAGGGGATAAATATGTTTGTTGTCATTTGATAAAATGATTAGGGTTTAGTAAACATTTAGGGTATAAATAGATTTGAAATTATTTTATAGATTTATTGGGGTTTAGTAATCACTTAGGATATAAATAGATTATAGTATAATTAAGTAGTTAAAAAGAGGAATCTTGGCTTGGTTATTAGGTAAGTGAATGAAGGTGAACTTTAGAACATGTTTGTTAACTAGTATAGTTTCCCTTTTAGTATTTGAGTCTAATGATGTCATGATTAGGAAAGGTGGAAACTATCGTGTAAAACAAGATATGATTTGAGTAAATTCTCTACGTTTACATTATTTGGATTGATTATCATTATTATGATGCCCAAGAGGGCACTTGTGTTGATTATATTATTGGCTTGAGACCTTATTATTATCGTGATGCCCAAGTGAGGGCTTGTGTTGATCCTATTATAGGTGTCTACATGATTTCTTTCTTTTTGTGTTTCCATGAGGGGCTTGTATCATGATTATTGAGGTTTGGGGTGACTTGAACTCATTTATACCATTATTGAGTTGATTATTGTATATTGTTGAGCTGGTTATGAGCATGCATACTCATTCATTCATTCCTATTCATGGAACTGGTACCACTGAGAAATATTAATTTTGAAAGAAAATGAGACACATCCTAAAATGCCTTAGTAGAGGAATGTGCTGGTAAGGTTGATTAATGAGATTATGATAATATATGGATTACAAACCCCCATGGATCCTCTCCTGGTAGCTTAAAGCATAGAAGGTGTATACGAGGTGGAAAATATGATCATTGTATACATTGCATTGCACTTTCTCTTGGGTGATATTGTGATTGAAATATTATTGTATGTTGTTGATTTGATTACGCCTTGATCCGTTGAGACTGTTGTGTCACACCTATTGGTTGCATGATATATACTTTCTCTATCTTATCCTGGATTATTGGTTTGGCATGGTGATTTGTCATAATATATTGTGTTGGTGAGATTCTCTCCTAAAGTGACTTTTATTTACTTTTGTTGATCATAAAACAGTATGGGTTGACTCATCTGGACTAATTTGCCTACCCTATTTATTGATAATCCTATAACTTTTTTGGTTGGGTCACTCTGCTAGATTGGGGTGGCATATTTACTGGTTGTAGGTTTATTTGGGTAATCTTGGATGGTTGTGGTGGTGATTCTCACCATCACTTTAGATTAGGTCGGTTATTGATAATGATTGTTGAGTACACGTGTTTAGTACTCACCCTTACTTTTTCTTTCTCCTTTTGCACCTTGTGTAGATATTGATTCAAATAGCGAAGTGTAGATTGTGTTCTCTTACTATTGGATTTATGGATATTGAGGTAGTGGCTAACGGGTCTCAGAGTTTACCAGGATCTCTCCTTATATTATCTTATGCTTTATTCACATTTAAGATACTTTGGGTTATTTAATCATATTCTGTATTAGAGGCTTGTACTAATGACAACTGGACCTGGGATATATCAATAAGATTATACCTTTTTATATTATTTGGGGTTTATCACTACATTTTACTTCTTATGCTTCTATTTTATTTTTTACTATCGTGTTGGGTTGGGTTAGGCTTACCTGTAACGAAGGGTATGATAAGTGCCACCGACTTTATTTTGGTTCATGACAAATTTGTATTAGAGCCCCAGGTTCATTAGTCTCAATAGTATAAGTCGAGTCTAGTGGAGTCTTGCAGATCAGTGTCGAGATGTCTGTTATCTATCTTTAATAGGCTATAAGACTTTAGGAGAAATTCATTTCTTCATTACATGGCATGCTTTCATAACTTAATGTGACTCAAAAACCTCTTATTCACTCTCTCACAGATGGTGAGAACACATTATTCTTTGGTTAGAAACTTAGAGCCTATGCCCTTGGATGGTGAGAACATGCGGCATGGGCAGAGGTCGAGAAAGAGGTCAGATTAGAGCATCCAGACTAGCTAGAGGTCAGGTTAAAATTGCCTCATCAGGTTTTGGAGTTGCTCATGATGATGGATCTATTGAGATAGAAGGGTTGAGCCCAGTATAGACACCACCTATTTTCATGTTCGTATTTATGCTTGAGGATTTCTTGGCTCAGGTGTTGGGTGGGTTTTCTTGAGGGTATGCCCCATACTTTTATTTAACATACTACCTTCAGGCTTTAGACTTTAGATACAATGTTGCTTATAATTATAAATTCTCCTAGTGTATGTAATATTGACAGGTGTTGCCCCTCATCTAGTGACTTTACCCGCTATGTCTGTGGAGGGGCAGAGTAGATTTGTGGAGTTCATGAGGACAGATCCCCCTCCCTTTGATGGAGATCCTAGGTTTGATGCTTATAAGTTCTTGGTTGGTTACCACGAAAGGTTGCATGGGTTGGGCCTGGTAGACTCTAATGGAGTAGATTTCATTATTTTTTTAATTATTTGGACCAGTGACTCAATGGTGGAGGACTTTTACCAAGGATAGGCTAGATGGGTCACCTTCTCTCTCATGGGTATGCGGGCAAGAGGCCCCATGGACTTGACAGCGATAGTGATATGTATGGTATAGACCAAACTTCTCATGGTTATTCTTAGAGGTTTTTAGGCCATAGTAGCCATTCAGGTTCTTCAGATCTAGTTTAGAAGACTCCTATTCTTTTGGGTTGCTTCATATGTGGGGACCTTGGGCACTATAGGAGGGATTGCCCACAACATAGATAGAGATATGCATTATTAGTGGTGTAAGGAGATGATAAGGCTTAATATATGTTCCTTGAGGTGGACTCGAGGTAGGAACTTCTGGTACAGTGGTCATAGGTGTGTTGTTGGTGTATTTTTGATATGTCTCAGTGGTGTTTGACTATGGTTCTATACTCTCCTATGTGCTTACTTATTCCGCATTGGGTCTTGATATGATTTCTGAGCTTCTTGTTGTGTCTATTCGCATTACTACCCTAGTAGGTGATTTTTTAGTGGTGGATCGGGTGGGCCGATCTATGTTGTGACTTATTTAGGGTACATTGCTGAGTTAGATTTGATTTCTCTAGGTATTGTGGATTTTAGTGTGATTTGGGTATGATCTTCTCGATGGTTACATTATGGAATAGTGGTGGATCTATGGTAGGTATTAGTATGTTCAGGTTATGGGATGCATTTCAAAGGTTTACTTGAGGGCTGTGATATCAATTGGAATGGAGGAAGTGATTTGATTAGTGAAATGATGAGTTGTGAATACAGGAAGCTTACAAAAGGCACACTTGTGTGAAGTTATCTGAAGGTATCATTAAAAATGTTTGTGTATGGATTATTTGTCTTATAGGATAAAACTAGTTCATCTGTGATTTGGGTTCGCACATTGATGATGAAATTGATCATATGGTATGACTAGGGATACTAATCAGACTGGGCAAAAAGTGCTTTTGATGGATTTGACTTGTGGTGCGACTAACTCGAAAAGATTGCAATTAAAGGATTCTAGTTAGATAGGGAACGATTTTCAGACATTTGGGCCTTATGATTTGTTACTGCCTTGGTGATTAGCTTTTCTTGTATGGAAAAACTTAAGGTATTTTAAAGCACTCCTTAGGTGGACTTAAAGGAATTTAACTTATAATAATATTTGCTTTTGATTTGGAATGTTATGGGTTCATCTTTAAGGATCGGGACTTGTGTTCAGAGTTGTGTGGTTACTTGGATCTGGTTCAGATTATGATAGTACTACTTTGTGTTTTGAATAGGTTGTTATTAGTCAATAAAGAAAGTTGTCTACATGGGTTGAGGGTAGAATTTGGGGGTTTTATGGTATGGCTAATTGTGGTAGTGGATTATGTTATAGTATGATTGGAAAGGTAAGACAGATTACGCATGTCTGTTTTGGAGGACTTGGAAGAACTTGTACATAAGAAATTTTGGGGCATTCAGAATTGTGTTGTGGGAGAGAGTTAGAAATTCAAAGTCCTGGCAACATGGTTCGTTAGTGACTTATGAAGGAATAAGTGGGGACTTTTCTAAGACTTGGTTTTAATAGGGGTAACTATCAGTGATATGTGGTAATCTTGCACTTCTATTCTAGGTTGAATGGTTCATGATATAACAGGTTGCTACATGTGTATGAATAAGAGGGCTTCCTATTCTACTAAGTTATTGAGTACTTCGGGTTGATTGACACTACATGGGTGAGACGAACGACATACATTATTGTGATAGGTTGCGTAAGACTTTGGTGACGTAATAAAGGGTACCTATTGTGGTATGGTGAGTTTTGCAGAGAATCGCGGCTTTCTCCAAGGGTTGATCATGGTAATATGACTGTATGCATGGTGATCGAGGTATGACATTTGAGAATTTGTGTGGAATTGATATCGAGCTCTAACTCAATTATTTCAGCTCAAGGAGACAATACTATATGATTTGACATTTAGGGTATCCGCCTTGGATAAGTGTGATTCAGTTAGAAAATATGTAAAATAGGCTTGAAAATAATCGAAAGATCTCTTGAGATAGAGGGAGGCACAATTTAGTATTGTGGAGAGTAGCAATGTGGTTCCATGGGTTCTTTGGTATTTTATTGGTACAGTGACGACATTGGTTTTGTGGTACAGTTAGTGGTTTGTGGTGTTGATGACGGGTTCAGGTAAATCAGGTATGTTCAAAACTTTTATTGGGATCAACTTAGTTATTGGGTATAGAGACAGTTCAGAAATAAAGAAAATTGGGTTCACTGAGGAATTTGGTTGCAGGTACTAGAGTTGTGGCCTTAAGAGTTAAAATTTGAAGAGGTTTTGGTTACTACAGTGAAACCAGTGGTACTATAGATATGACTCCACTTGAGAGTGCTTTCATGAGGTTTACTTCTTTATCTTTATGTTCGAGGACAAACGTGTGTTTTAGTGGTGGATAATGTAACAACCCTCGTGGTGATTTTTAGCTTTTTATATATTTTGATCATTTTTCCCTTTTCCATAGTTGTTTTATGTCATTTATGAGTTGTGGGGATGGTTGGCATGGTCCCTGAAGCATTCGGAAATGATTTACGTGATTTTTAGGTTTTGAGTAGCTTTTAAAGAGATATAGTTGACTTTGGTCAACATTTTGTGATTCGAGTGTCGGATGGTGATTTTGTCAGTTTCATTAGCTCCGAAACGTTGGAATTAGGTTGGTTTGGTTCCTAAGGCTTTCGGTGTGATTTTGAATGTTTGGACGAGAGGTTGGAATTTTATGCTTAATATTGACTTTGGTCAACATCCGTCGATAACGATTTCAGTTGGAAATTTTGACTGCACTGTTGAGTCTGGAATATTACTTCCAAGCTACAAGCATATTTGTTTTGTGTTTGAAAGGTTCCAGATGAGTTTTTTAACAATTTGGTTGTTTTGGCCTTGCGTAAGTAAAATTTGTTGACAAAAAGGTTCGTTATTAGTTTTAAAGATTGAAAAATTATTTCGAGACTTCTGAAACGGCATGCATGAATTATAGGTCTTATCTTGAAAGTTTTATTTAATTCCAATAAGTTGAATTGAGTTTTACTATAGAACATGAAATAATTCTTTAACTAGTGAAAATAATATCTGACGGGGCAAAACAACATGAAATTGAGTTTTGATTGAACGAGTATGTCCATATCATTATGTATGAATTACAGGAAAAAAAATTGGGGCATTTTACAATTGTATGAGGAATTTACATCTTTTTTAGTGAGAAATAGAGGTGTGAAAAATCTGGTGCATAAATACCTGATGCAAATTTTCTGAACAGTGTATTTAAATTTCAGATTGTGTTTATTTGATATTTCTAGCATATTGCAAGTTCTAGAGCTCATAATTAAGTGATTCTCGTGGCATTCTTCTCAGTTTATTAAGGGGAAAGTATCTAATACTTAGGTTGGTATTCTTCCATAATTTCTTCAGCTGGTTTTCTTTCTTTATTCGTGAATTTGTTAGAGAAAATTGGGGTTTTATCAATTCGGACTCGATTTTTGATGAAATTTCATAGCTAGGATTCTTGTGTTATGAGTAAACAGATTTTGACAAAATTTTACTAAATTATCAATTGTTTTCTCATTTTTAAACCGCTTTTGAACCTGAAAATTTGAGGATTTTTCGGTAAAGTCATATATTGATATTTTGATGATTTTTAACTCAATTTCAACTCTATTTTTTATGGGAGTTAAGATTCGAAATCCTTAGATTATGGGAAAAGTAATTTTCTAGTAAAATCCCAGTTTTACCTTTTAAATTTTGGGGTTAATTTTTGAGGTGATTTTTAGACTCAAAACATAAGTATGTCAATATGGATATCTTTGATCTTATATTTATGTGTAAATGTCACATTTTTTATAATGGATGCATTGGTTGTGATTCGAGGGAGTAGAGCTTCCATTAGATTGTTTGGTCTGTGATGTGGCTTTCAGGTCTTTTTTAAGGCATGTTGAGATCTATCTTGACTCTTTTCTGAGGTGTTTATGTGTTATGTGCTTATTGCTTGTGCTTTGTGAATCACTAAGTGTTTAAAGGGTTTTGCCTAGATGAGATGGCGAGTATCTCCACGGGTACCAGAGTCTATAGATGGGGTGAAGTAACAAAACTTGTTGACATTTTTATGGAAATTGTGGACAAATGACTTATTGACCTTAAGTAAATTGATAGTGGGTCTTTATTTAAGTGTTTGAATCATGTTTAGTGGATTTTGATGGAATGATTGGGGTTTAGAAACCACTTAGGGATAATATATTTGTAGTTATTTGATGGAATAATTGGGGTTTAGTAAACACTTAGGATATAAATAGACTTATAGTTATTTGATATAATGATTAGGGGTTTAGTAATAACTTAGGATATAAATAGATTATAGTATAATTAAGTAGTTAGAAAGAGGAATCTTTGATTGGTTATTAGGTAAGTGAATTAAGGTGAACTTTTAAACATGTTTGTTAACTAGTATAGATCTCCCTTTAGTATTTGAGTCTAATGATGTCATGATTGGGAAAGGTGGAAACTCTATGGTTTGGGTAAATTTTCTATGTTTATGTTAATTGGATTGGTTATCTTTATTGTGATGCCTGAGTGGGGGCATGTGTTGACTATATTATTTACTTGAGAGCTTATTATTATCTTGATGTCCGAGTGGGGGCTTGTGTTGATCCTATTATAGGTGTCTACTTGATTTTTTTACTTTTGTGTTGACATGAAGGGCTTGTATCATGATTATTGAGGTTTGGGGTGACTTGAACTCATTTATACCATTGTTGAGTTGATTATTATATGTTGTTGAGCTGGTTATGAGCATACATACTCATTCATTCATTCATTCCTATTCATGGAACTGGTACCACTGAGAAATACTGATTTTGAAAGAAAATTAAAAACTTTATGCCTTAAACGAGGGATGTGCCTGTAAGGTTGATTGATGAGATTGTAATTGTATATGGGTTGTGAATCTTTGGGTCGTCTCCTGGTAGCTTAAAGCTCTGAAGGAGTATAGGAGGTGAAACATATGATCATTACATATATGCCATACTATCTTATTACACTGCATTTCATTCATTTATGTGATTGATATTATGTCTGATTATTTCCATTCGTGTTGTATTATCATGATTGAATTGTGTTTATTATATTATGTATGTTCTTATCTCATAAAACTATATTGCATTGCATTGTACTTTCTCTTGGGTGATATTATGGTCTAGATATTATTGTATGTTGTGGATTTGATTATGAATTGATCTGTTGAGACTGTTGTGTCACACCTATTGGTTGTGTGATATATACTTTCTATATCTTACCTTGGATTGTTGGTTGGGCATGGTGATTGGTTATAATATACTTTATTGGTGAGATTCTCTCCTAAAGTGACTTTTCTTTACCTTTGTTGATCATAAAACTGTATGGATTGACTCACCTGGACTGATTTGCCTACCCTATTTATTGATAATCCTATAACTTTTTTGGTTAGGACACCTTGCTAGATCGGGGTGGCGTATTTGCTAGTTGCAGGTTTATTTGGGGTAATCTTGGATGGTTGGGGTAGTTGTTCTCGCCATCACTTTGGATTAAGATCGGTGATCGACGATGCTTGTTGGGTACATGTGTTTCTTATTCACCCTTGCTTTTTCTTTTCCTTTTTTGCACCCCGTGCAGGTATTACTTTGAGTAGCAGAGCATAGATTTAGTTCTCTCAGTGTTGGCTTTATGGAGATTGAGGTAGTGGTTGAAGGGTCTCAAAGCTTACCCAGATCTCTCCTTATCTTATCTTATGCTTTATTCACGTTTAAGATACTTTGGATTATTTGATCATATTTTGTAGTAGAGGCTTGTACTAGTGACAACTAGACCTGGGATTCATCATTGAGATTATAATTCTTTTCTATCATTTGGGCTTTATCTCTACGCCTTACTTCTTTTGCTACTATTTTACTTTTTATTATCGTGTTGGGTTGGGTTAGGCTTACCTATACTGGAGGGCATAATAAATACCATCACTGACTCTATTTTGGGTTGTGATAAATATGTGCATGACTGTCTACTATTATACAAATTAAAAATGAGTCCATCAAAATAGAGGAAGAAGGAATAACTCCGAATGTCGGGAGGTCACCCCAAATCTCTGAACCAAGACAGCTCAGCACGAGGTGCACGTTAGTGACGAGAACTCAAACTAGGATCTGTATCTCAAAAAAAAATGTAGAAGTATAGTATAAGTACCAAAACACGTGGTACCTTGTAGGTATCATAGGTCGACTGAGCTCAATAGATAAATGCAAGTATAAATAACATGATAGGAGATAATGAACAATGTCAGTAACATAAAAGGAGAGGATATACAAACTAGGTAACCAGAAAGAAGGTACTTACTTACAAAAGCTAGCCAAACAGTCCAACACAGGAAGAATCGTATTAAAGAAGTATATCAATAGTAGTATACTAAGAACTTCTATCCAAAGTAAGAGAAATAGCAAGATAATCTAACACTAGAGTTGGAAATGCTAAAAAAAGAGTCCACAAGGCGTACCTAGACTACGAGTACACGCCAGTAAACAACCTATCATAAGATAAGCAGTAATAATCAACAATAACCTAATCAGACCCCCATAAGACCAGAAGGTGTTCACAATAGAAAATAATCGAACCAGACCCAATAAGCACGGCAGGTGACAAACGACAAACATAACCCAACCGCCCTCCATAAGCATAGCAGGTTCCAAACAACAAACATACTGGCGACAGGCAGTGCATATGAATAGATGACTACAATGGAAATCAAGTGATGTAATACGAGATGAGTGCCACATCCAACCATAGTGTATACACCTCCTCCAACCATATGGCTCATAAACGCAGGACCCACGGGGAACAGCCCTCCTCCTACATTATGGTTCACAGATGGAAGGACCCATAGAGGACTCGAGATATTTGTATACAATGCCTGATCATGAACTGATACTTCTAATTAATAATCCATAATAATCATGAATATAACCTTAAGCTCTAAGTCCTGCATCCTCTGGTCATCATAAGTCTCTTACGTGTTTTGAACTACATAGAATCTTTCCAGCATTATTCGAATCCTTCATGTATAATCACATAACCTCCAACCTCGAAAGGATAAAACCAACCCACTAGAGATCAATATGGCCTATTACATGTATAATGTCTCGAAAGGATCCACCTAAAAAATTAGAATGGTAATGGCTATAAGATGCAAACTCTACCAAGTCCAAAAACTGGTCCCAATGACCCTCAAAACTAATAACATAAGTCTAAAATACAACCTCCAAAACTTGAACAGTCTGTCTAAATGATCATCGATCTATGGGTGAAAAAGCTATGCCAAGCTCAACTCGAATATCTGTCTACCTCTGAATGGATTACCAAAAACCTAATGTAAACTGAGAACCAAAGTCAAAAGTGGTAGAAACTGATATCAATCTGAGTCATCCCCTCATGTATAAAGGAAAACTGAATCGGTAGGTAATAGGTAAGCCCAGTCAAACAATCAACAAGGTCCCAAATGGAGTCAAACCCCAAAATACATGTTATAAGCAAGTCACAAAATCCATAGCTATTCACTTAGTACCTAAGACAAACCACTAGACCTCGAGTGTCTAATATATACTCTCTAACAAACAAGAATCTAAATACAAGATCTATCACACACCTCAGGCCCTTATTCAGAAGAGTCAAAATCAAATCTGGGGCCAATTCAAAAAATGACTCCGATTGGGGCCTTGAATTTCGCTCAGAACCCTGTGAATGCAAACAAAATATGCTACCCTACTGGAAATGGCATTCTGAAGTCAATGGAATTGATGAAATTCCTGATGGAGGTCATTTTGATGAAATATGGGTCCCTCATACACTTTTCCCATTTTAACTAAATTCCACCCAAAAACCCAAAATGAGCCGGAAAGCCTTAAAACATGAACCAAAGGTACTCCAAGCCTAAAATCCATGTTTTAGAGCTAACAAAACTAACGTAATTTACATTCAATGTCATTTACTGGAAGATTTGTCTGAAGACCAATTTCTCAACTTCTAAAGCTCCAAAATAGAGAAATTGGCTTAAAATCCAAACAAACTACCCGATAACCAAACCACCTATCCCAACAAGTCATAAATGACTTGGGCCAGCTATACCAAAGCTTGAAATATGAAAAATGCACAAAAATAAATAAAATGACCTAGAGGGTCATTACACTGACTTTCCTATAAAACCACAAAACACTAAATCATCAAAATTCAAAGTAAATTCAATCAGACCAACAAATAGTAGATTGAACCTTAGCCTAAGGAGTTTTTAACTCAGATATAGCAAGAGCTAGTTTAATGTTCATACAGGAAATAGGAATATTATAACTAGCACAAAAAAGTATATCTGACAACCTACAACTAAAAATTGAAGAAATAATTTAACCTCCGAAATCAAGAAAACCTGAAAGAATAAATGAAAAAGATTCAATAGGAAGAAAGAGATAATAATCTTTCAAAAATATTGTCACGACCCAATTTCTCAGGTCCTGATGGTACCTACAATAGCCCACCAGTAGGTAAGCCAACCCATAGCCCAGAACAACGAGTAATAAGCTAATAAAACAAGACCTGGTGTTAGTCGATACAGGAGCTACTAATATAACAAAAGTACAAGGTAAACATAATATCTATATAGAACTGTCTTCGAAATACAAAATAAAGATCAGTCCAGCTATCACACCCCTTTTTCATTTGGGTCGAAGGGTTTTTCCAATTAAAGTGACGGTATTTAATAGGGATTATTTTTATTTACAGAGTCGCCACTTGGAATTGAGTTATGGTGTTCCAAGTCACATTTTTGAATCCTTAATTAAAAGAAAGCTGACTCTTTTATTATTGGTCTGAGAAAACAGAAGATCGGATAAGGAATTCTGTTGACTGAGAGGAAGGTATGAGGCACCCTTCGAGTCCCGTGGTTCTAGCACGGTCACTTTTATCAACTTATAACTTGATTAAACTATTTTGGTAAATTATGTTTGTAGGCCTTGATTCGCTTATTTTTAAAGTCTAATAACTGTCTATACTTCTTGTATTAAGCTAATGAAAGTTAATTTTAGGAAGATCTTTGCCAAGGTGCATAAATACATCCTTGAATTTCTTTATTTTTTATTACGCGTATCGATAAAGATGCATATTTGCATTCTTAATCGAAATAAAATTTTATCGTGCCTAAATCTTATCTAGTGTTAAAGACATTTATTCGTCTCTTGAAAATTTGAGACCAATTTCTTACTCAAATTTAATTCTTCTTTCGCTCTTTTCTTTTAAATTTACAATGAGTCTTGGATTAATCCACAACTTGCCTCGCTTTTCCCTCTCTTTTCTTTTCCTTATTGCGACAGGTCTTGAATAAATCCACAATCCATTTCGCTCCAGCTCACAAGATAAATAATTAGGAAAGTTATAAGCTAAAATTTAACACCGACCCAATTATAAATCATGATGAGTCTTAACTATGATCTCAAAATAACCTCACAATTCACTTAAACTTTACATCTTTAAAAATTAATAACAAAAGAACTAATAGTTAAACATTTACATGACTAATTGGAAAACCACATCAGTAAGAGAAATTCCAAACTATCCGTAACAGTGAGTTACAACAAACTCATAAACATCACTTTTCATTTGAGTTAAACATTCCGCAAAATGACAACAAAATTTAAAGCCTTTATGTATTAAATTAGTACCCAATTCCACTTTTAATTATATGAAAACAAAATGATATTTCCAATTCAATTTACCATAAATAAACAACAAGTAAACTATTCAATATTTAGGAACTATTAATTGCTTCTCTATTTTCCCAAACAAAGATCGTCAAACCCAAACCATCATTTTTATTTTTAAAACATAAACCCAATTGTGGCCTATAACAATCAAGCATTCCGAAGAACATCAATTCTTTCCAACCAAATCAAATACTGCAATTTCAATTACAAAAACAAGATTCTACTTCGAAATATCACTGATAAGCAAAACTTCACACAAACTTTCATTTGATCATTAAATAGGGACACAAATCAGTAAATGAGAGAGTATGTGAACTTGGACCTTTATTGATGAAACTGAGTTTAAATTACATATCCTAGACGGAGCATTCTACAGTGTCTTTGCAGCGAACTAGAGATTAGGAACCTCAACAAGACATCGACCTCTCCGGTATGGTGGTTTCTCAATGAACGAATAGAGACCGTGCTCTATTTTTCGTGTGGTGATTTCGGATGGATTTTGGATGAAGTAGAGGGTGTTTTGATAGAGGTGGTATGGTGGTTGGATATGGATCTGAAGTGGTGCTACTAGAGATTAATGGAAGACTTCTCCCAATATTCTTCTCCCTATTTTTCTGTATTCTCTATGCTTATCCCTCTCTATTTCTTTTTATTTCTTTTTGTTAGTATGTTGTCTCTCTAATCTGTTTCTCCCCTTCCTTTTTTTTCTATGATCCTCTCCTCTCCTATGTTACTGTTTTTCTTGTAAGTGTTGTGTGTCTATATATAATGCATGTGTATGCATATATAGTGCATGTGTGTGAGTGTGGGTTGGAGTGTACGTGAGGGAGTGTAGGGCATATGTTGTGGGAATAGTGGGAAATGGGTGGATTGGTAGGGTAGTTTAGGTTAGGAAATTCTTTTTTTTTTTCAAAGATAAAAATAAAAACATAATGGGAGAATATTAACTCACTAACTTTATATTAATAAGATGTAGAAAAAGCTAAAAGATTAGTTTTAAAATAAAAAATACTATTAAGAAAATACTAAAATTACTAGCCTATTAAAATAATTTAAAGAAAAAGTATACTTTTTGTATATTTTCTTTTTTCTTGAAAAGTAGAAATAAAACTTATCCTATGATGTGACTCTATTTTTTTGAATTTTATTTTTCACAACTATGTAAATAAAAACTACCAAACATGAAATAAAAGCTAAAATAATAATTAGACATAAAATAAATATTTAATCCTAAAAATAGGTTAAAGCTCGAGGAGGGTCAAAAATCACGTGTCTACGTTTGCCCCTCTTTGTCTGAGATCATGAAGAGTTTTCAGACAAAAAAGTAGACAACGAGACAAGTTTTGACCCAACGGTTATTAGAAATGGAAAATAAATGAAGGAAAAGATGCGATCGAGTCCTGGTTTTTGGACGGCCTACATATCCCAGGTTATTAGGGAATCAGGTCTCGTGTAGTTCAAGGGATAAGAAGGGAAGTGGAGCATACTGAGATGGAGAATCGAGCGAGGTCCTGTCGTGGTTTCGTTTCGTGGATCCTGTCATTACATAAACAAAATACAATAAAGGAAAAATACAATATCTTATCTACTCTACTTGTCTTGAGCCTTCATGTAGTTTTCCCATTTGGATCTTCAGTTACTATCTCACCCTCTTTTGGTGGGTACCTTAATCTTGGAACTGAGGTTCGAGACTTGAAATTGAAACTTAGATTGAGTCTTTGACGCTCTTTCATATGACAGTCATATATAGTTCTTGAATGTTTGTTTTCTTGACTAATAGTTGAATATAAATCGACGTCAGGATACCGGGCCGCTATATGCATTTGAAAACTAATTCTACTTGTCATTGAGATTGAAGGTTTGGTAAGAGTTGGGACTGTGTATTCAGACATCAAGATCATGCTCTACTGAGAAAAACCTGCAAGACATCATAAACAAAGAAACAAACAAAACAATTTTGCCCCAGTTTTCACCGAAATTTTTTTGTGAGTTATTAGCAATTGTAAAGTTTAAAAATAAACTCAAACCTGGAAATGTATATCATGGGAGAAAAGAAAATAAAGATCTCAGATTGGAAAAGTGTTTATCCCAGGAGAAATAAAAAACGACTGTCTTGGGCTAGAAAATGTCATTCTAAGAGAAAATTGAAAATAACCGTCTCAGACTAGGAAATGTCATCCTAGGAGAAAATGAAAAACGTCTCAGACTAGGAAATGTCATCCTAGGAGAAAAATGAAAATGACTGTCTCAGATTAGGAAATGTCATCCTAGGAGAAAATTAAAAGCAACCGTCTCATACTAGGAAATGTCATCCTAAGTGAAAAATAAAAATGACTGTCTCAGACTAGGAAATGTCATCCTAGGAGAAAATGAAAAATGTCTTAGACTAGGAAATATCATCCTAGGAGAAAAATGAAAAACGATTGTCTCAGACTAGTAAATGTCATCCTAGGAGAAAAAAGAAAAAATAACTGTCTCAGACTAGGAAATATCATCCTAGGAGAAAATAAAAAGTGACTAAATCCTATTATTTAGGAGAATCCTGCTACTCTAAATTCCATTATTCAGTAGGGTCCTGAGCTGAAATGTAAAGTCCCATTTTTCAGGAAGGTCCTGAGCTGAAACGTAAAGTCCCATTTTTCAGAAGGGTCCCGAACAAAAAATTAAAGTCTTATTCAAGAGGGTCCTGAACTGAAATGTAAAGTTCCATTTTCCAGGAGGGTCCTGAGCAAAAAATTAAAGTCCATTATTCAGTAGGGTCCTGAGCTGAAAATTAAAATCCCATTATTCAAGAGGGTCCTGGGCTAAAAATTAAAGTCTCATTATTCAGGAGGGTCCTGCTAATTCCATTTATTCAGGAGGGTCCTACTACGCTAAATCCCATTATTCAGGAGGGGCCTGAGCTGAAATGTAAAGTCCCATTTTTCAGGAGAGTCTTGAGCTGAAATGTAAAGTCCCATTTTTCAGGAGGGTCCTGAACTGAAATGTAAAGTCCCATTTTCCAGTAGGGTCCTGAGCAGAAAATTAAAGTCCCATTTTTCAGGAGGGTCCTGAGCTGAAAATTAAAGTTTCATTATTCAGGATGGTTCTGAGCTGAAATTAAAGTCCCATTATTCAGGAGGGGTCTGTAAATCCCATTTTTTTAGGAGAGTCCTGCTACACTAAATCCTATTATTCAGGAGGGGCCTGAGCTGAAATGTAAAGTCCCATTTTTCAAGAGGGTCCTGAACAGAAAATTAAAGTCCCATTATTTAGAAGGGTCCTAAACTGAAATCTAAAGTCCCATTTTCCAAGAGGGTCTTGAGCAGAAAATTAAAGCTCCATTATTTAGGAGGGTCCTGAGCTGAAATGTAAATTCCCATTATCCTGGAGGGTCCTGAGCTGAAATGTAAACTCCAATTATTCAGGAGGGGCCTGAGCAAAAATATAAAGTCTCATTATTCAGGAGGGTCCTGAGCTGAAATGTAGAGTCCCATTTTCCAGGAGGGTCCTAAACAAAAAATTAAAGTCCCATTTTTCAGGAGGGTTCTGCTAATCCCATTTTTTCAGGAGGTTCCTGAGCTAAAAATTCAAATCCCATTTTTTAGGAGGGTCCTGCTACAATTAAATTCTTAAAGACAAACAACACGAATAATTTTTTTTCTGTTTGCACTAGAAATTATTTTTGTAATTAACTTGTACGATGCAAAATACTTATGCCAAAGAAAACAAATGCAAGAGAGATATGCAAATAGGATGTGTGGTCCCTTGAAATGAGCGATCATAGGGATGTTTGATTCTAAAAATGCAACTAGGGTGTTTGTTCCCTAAAAACGTCTCTAAGGTATTATTCTCTATAGTCAAAATGCAACTAGGACGTTTGTCCTCTGTGTTGAAAAGAGATAAAGTGTTTGTTTCCTAACATACCCATAAGGTGTTTGATCCTTCTTCCCTAAAAATATCATTAAGATATGGTTCATTCCCTGAGAAGAAGAAAAGAGGACTTTTTTTTTTAGAAAAAGAAGAAATAATTAATTATTTTTTTGCCCCTGTTTTGATATTGGGGAACTATGATTTTTTTTTTTTTTAAAAAATAAAATAAAATGTCCTAGACTTTTTTTCAGTGACGTGATGTTTTTATTTGGTGAGACCGAACCCCATTATAGGACTGCCTACGTATCCTGCCATAGCAAGAATCAGGTCAAACATAGTTCAAACAAAATATATTTTGACTTCAGTTGATACCAACAATCAGTATTATGCATACGAATCACCACCAGTTACCTTCGGACAAACTCGAGATCAACTTAGAAGTAACTCCTATAATTTCAAATGGTACCTCAAACATACTTAAGTATTGACAAGATATGTTCACCTTATCTTAATTAAGGGTTTAGAATTATTTCTATCCTCATGTTTCAAATGCCCTTACCAAAAATAGAGTCCTAATTTACTCACAAAAGAATCGATTAAAATCTTAGGACATTGTCAAGCCACTCACACTCCGAAAGATATTCAATGCATGCAACAGAGATACCATATGCTTGGCCGTCATGTAAGTATCCACTAATATGAGAATACTAAAAATGAGATCAAGTAGGGCTTGTCATTGGCTTGTAATATAAGCTTAGGGGATCGGTAGGATATTCATTTGGGATAGAGTGACTATTCCCTCCTTAAGCATTGCACTATGCACTATGCGCTCCATATTTTATATTTTGACACTTGTTCTTCATTTGGTTTGATACTTCTTCTCATTTTCTTTGACTTTTCACCACACTTTTTGTTGAGTATTTTGGAGTTTTTTTCTTGCTTTTTTTCTTCTGGTCTTGCATTTTTCTTGAACCTTCACATTTCTATATTTTTATTTTTTCATCCAACTTAGATCTTTGTTAGACCGCTCAAGAAGGCAGGATTAAAAGAGGGGTAGTGCATTTATTCACTAAAAAAGATATAGGCTAAAATTTGGGTGTCCAATAAAAAGGCTTTAAGCTCAAAAGGGGGAGCCTATGGATTAACTTTCATTTGGTAGGCTTCAAAGGCACAATCGAAGCAAAGAAAGCCTACAATCCTTTTTCAAGTCAAGTGTTTCTCAAAATTTTGCCTCAACAAATATTCAGGCCAAGTTCTAGATCAACGAAGCTATGTCATTGAATTTTTTATCTAAAGCTCACCACACAATACAATGAAACAATGAGGTTAGATTTATTTTAACCCTAATTTTAAGCGAGAATTTCTCAAGTGTCACTTTAGCATAATCAAGAGGTACCAAAAGAAACTATAGTTCACAATAAAGTTGGCCCACCTCATTATACCGAGTAACTTAATATTTATTATTTTTCACATGCGCATTTTTAAGTATGTTGGTACCAACCAAATCAAGAGATTATTAAATTACATATATATTTTTTAAGTGAGACTGAACTCAAAAGAAGAGTTGCCTACGTATCTTGTTGAAATAAGAATCAGGTCCGACGTAGTTCATAAAGTTTCAAACAAAAGGTACCAAGCTTTTTTTTTGGATTTTTTTGAATAAAAAAGATTTTTTTTTTTGAATTTTTAAATAAAGATAACAAATTTTTTTTAGGATCACCGAACCCGAAAAGGCTACCTACGTATCTCATTAGGATGAGAATCAGGTGTGCATAGTTTTTATTAAGGAAAATAGTCGCAAAGGTCAGAGGAAGTTTCTCTCTTCTGTTTTGTTAAGTAACCTAAAGCCGGTCAACAATCATACATGCCTTCCAAATAAATATCAAAGAGCACATAGGATGTACATGTTGGTCAAAAAGCACATAGGATGCACATGTTGGTCATATAAATAGGGACACCTGTCCTAGACGGACTCGGCCCCTATGCCGAGTTCCACTAAATCAAATGCATATGATGCAAATAAAGCATAGCCTAATAGGGATGGGCATGTCTGAGTTTCAGTTCTACTAGGTTTAACCTGATGGAGATAGGTGTCTAGACTAGTTCATCCAAGTGGACAACTCGGATCAAGAAAGGTCAGTTTATCGATAGCAGAACTATTTCGATTCTACTGGTGATCCAACCCCAACTAACATGTGTGACTAATATTCCTTAAACCAAGAGCATAATCGAACACTGGCTCATCTCAGATAGAAGGTTTTGTGGAGCATAGCCGCACACAAAATAAATAGTGGTAGGTATATTCAGGGACTCAGATGGATGTGTGAGAGAGAACAATTTATAAATACAGTCCAACAATATCAAAGTGATAAATGAGCAGCAAGGAGCACATTAGGCCAGCAAACACAATATCCAAATAATTAAAGCAATTACAAGTCAATAACAAAAGCTCGAATTCTGGTTGTCTCCAGCAGAGTCGCCAGAGATGTCACACCCTTTTTTCATTCGGGTCGAAGAGTTTTTCGAATTAAAGTGACGGTATTGAATAGGAATTATTTTTATTTACAAAGTCGCCACTTGAAATTGAGTTATAGTGTTCCAAGTCACCTTTTTGAATCCCTAATCAAAAGGAAGTTGACTCTTTTATTATTGGTCTATGAAAATAGAAGATTGGGTAAGGAATTCTGTTGACCGAGAGGAAGGTATGAGGCACCCCTCCAGACCCGTGGTTCTAGCATGTTCGCTTTTATCAACATATAACTTGACTTAAACTATTTTGGATAAATTATGTTTGTATGCCTTGATTCGCTCATTTTTAAAAGTCTAATAACTATCTATACTTCTTGTATTAAGCTAATGAAAGTTAATTTTTTGACGATCTTTGCCAAGGTGCATAAATACATCCTTGAATTTCTATATTTGTTATTACGCGTATCGAGAAAGATGCATATTTCTATTCTTAATCGAAAGAAAATGTTATTATGCCTAAAGCTTATCTAGCGTTAAAGACATTTATTTGTCTGTTGAAAATTTGAGACCAATTTCTTACTCAAATTTACCTCTTCTTTCGTTCTTTTCTTTTAAATTTGCAATGAGTCTTGGATTAATCCACAACTCGCCTCGCTCCCTCACGGATGGTTTTCCCTCTCTTTTCTTTTCCTTATTGTGACGGGTCTTGAATAAATCCACAACCCATTTCGCTCCAGCTCACAAGATAAATAATTAGGAAAGTTATAAGCTAAAATTTAACACTGACCCAATTATAAATCATGATGAGTCTTAACCATGATCTCAAAATAACCTCACGATTCACTTAAACTTTACATCTTTAAAAGTTAATAACAAAAGAACTAAGAGTTAAACATTTACATGATTAATTGGCAAACCAAATCAGCAAGAGAAATGCCAAACTATCCATAACAGTGAGTTACAACAAACTCATAAACATCACTTTTCATTTGAGTTAAACATTCCGCAAAATGACAACAAAATCTAAAGCCTTTATGTATTAAATTAGTACCCAATTCCACTTTTAATTATAAGAAAACAAAATGATATTTCCAATTCATTTTACCATAAACAAATAGCAAGTAAACTATTCAATATTTAGGAACTACTAATTGTTTCTCTATTTTCCCAAACAAAGATCGTCAAATCCAAACCATCGTTTTTATTTTTAAAACTTAAATCCAATTGTGGCCTATAACAATTAAGGATTTTGAAGAACATCAATTCTTTCCAACCAAATCAAATACTGGAATTTCAATTACAAAAACAATATTCTACTTTGAAATATCACTGATAAGCAAAAATTCACACAAACTTTCATTTGATCATTAAATAGGGACACAAATCAGTAAATGAGAGAGTATGTGAACTTGGACCTTTATTGATGAAAATGAGTTTAAATTACATAGCCTGGACGGAGCATTCTCCAGCATCTTTGCAGCGAACTAGAGATTAGAAACCCCAACAAGACATCGACCTCTCCGGAATGGTGGTTTCTCGATGAACGAATAGAGACCGTGCTCTGTTTTTCGTGTGGTGATTTTGGATGGATTTTGGATGAAGTAGAGGGTGTTTTGATAGAGGTGGTATGGTGGTTGGAGATGTCTCTGAAGTGGTGCTAAGGGAGATTAATGGAAGAGTTCTCCCTATTTTTCTGTATTCTCTATGCTTATCCCTCTCTATTTTCTTTTTCTTTCTTTTCGTTAGTATGTTGTCTCTCTAATCTGTTTCTCCCCTTCCTTTTTTTTCTACGATCCTCTTCTCTCCTATGTTACTGTTTTTCTTGTAAGTGTTGTGTGTCTATATATAATGCATGTGTATGTATATATAGTGCATGTGTGTGAGTGTGGGTTGGAGTGTACGTGAGGGAGTGTAGGGCATATGCTGTGGGAATAGGGGAAAATGGGTGGATTTGTAGGGTAGTTTAGGTTAGGAAATTCTTTTTTTTTTTCAAAGATAAAAATAAAAACATAATGGACGAATATTAACTCACTACTTTTATTAAACTCACTACTTTTATATTAATAAGATGTAAAAAAAAGCTAAATAGTTAGTTTTAAAATAAAAAATACTATTAAGAAAATACTAAAATTACTAGCTTATTAAAATAATTTAAAGAAAAAGTATATTTTTTGTATATTTTCTTTTTTCTTGAAAAGTAGAAATAAAACTTATCCTACGATGTGACTCTATTTTTTTGAATTTTATTTTTCACAACTATGTAAATAAAACCTACCAAACATGAAATAAAAGCTAAAATAATAATTAGACGTAAAATAAATATTTAATCCTAAAAATTGATTAAAGAGGGGAGGGGTCAAAAATCACGTGTCTACACCAACAAAAGAGAGAAAGAAAAGGAATAACTCCGAACACCTGGAGCCCACCCGAAATTGCCAATCCATGACAGCTCTGCATGATATATACATCAATAGTGAGAACTCGTACTATGATCTATAGGGTGCAGAAGTATAGTATGAGTAACAAACACAAGATACTCAGTAGGCATCAGCCGACTGAGCTCTCAAGATAATTCCAATATAAATAACACTTTAGGCAGGAATAAACATTACAGGCAACTAAATAAGAAATAAAATACGCTAAGGATAAAGAAGAAATAGAGATGAATCACCCATAATCTACAAGTAACTAGGGACTGAAGTGTTATATAATATAAATAGCTAGAGACAAAGGTAATATATAATAATAGTAATAAACAAAGAAGATAATATACAGTAAGAGTATCTAAAGAAGAAAGGAATAAACGACAGTACTAAATAGGAAGTCAAACACGAAGGTACTAACCTGAGGAAGCTAGCCTAACATCCAAAATATCCTGCGGATTATGAATACGAAGGGAGCTATCTTAGCATGTTTAGAACATCTAACCCAAACTATGAATAATCATAAGGTAATCTATAACAAGGCTCATAATATCAAAGAGGGAGAGAACTCAGAAGCGTACCTACAGCCTCGGGTATATATCCATAATCATCCTGCCACAATTATACAATAATACCCAAAAAATAATACAACCAGATAAGACCCGACAAATAATAACCTAGTTGAACCCCCATAATCCCGAATGGTACACAACAATAAACATAACCTAATCGACCCTCCATAAGACCAATAAGTACAAAAAGCAAACAATTATACTGGTGATAGGTTATGCATATGAATGAATAAATGCCATAAAAAATTAGGTGATGTGGGATGAACCAAGTACCATATCCAGCATAAGTGTATACACCTCCTCCAGCTCAGCAGCTTGCAAAGGCAGGACCTACGATGACCATTTTCCTCCGATAATGTGGCTTACAGATGTAGAGGCCCATAGGGGACTCAGGATATTCGTATACACTGCCTGATCCCAAACCAGTACTTTCATAATATCCATAATCAATCCACTCTATCCAGTACAGAAGGTAAGTATATGTAAGAAGTGCTCGGAGTCAAACTGAGACTAAATAAGTAGTAGTCAATAAAATCCAATACCCGAGGTCAACCGACACTGAAATAGTAGAAATCAGTGTATCTCTGTCTTAGAATTTTTCTTCTAATTATAAGGGTGGTACGACTTCTATTTAAAAATCAGTTTAAAAGGTGAAAAGTAGGGAATATATCCCTTTCTGAAAAATAGTAGCAAAACCAAGGTTCTAGGTAGAATCGTACCACAAAATAAGTGTGAGAGCGTATAAATGTATGCATGCCATCACCAGTATCTAAACAATAGAAATGTAAGCACTTATTTGTCTATAAACTGAACCATAGCTCTCCAGAGTTCAAAAAACTAACCTGGAATCCAACGGGTCTTGTAACTAAGGCCTCGAGCCCAATAATATATAGAGAAAGAGAATATCGATATCATAAATCAGAAAGCTAAGGTAAACAAGTGCTTCATGTAACTGGGAGGATTTAACCAGAGCATATCATCTTTATAGAAATATACTACCCCAAATCCTTCACTAAGGATTTCTAATGACATGCTAAGGTCATAACAAGTATATAAGCGAGCTTAACATAACCCTATATCTATAGCGGGTAGTTTAGGCTAGGTCCCAAACTATAATTTTATTCTTAAATTTCCCCTAAATGATTCAAATAACGATAACAAGATACAAATAGGATTTCTAGTGTCAACCTAAGGTCATAGCAGGTATATAAGTGATCCTAACATAATCCTACAACTATAGCAGGCATTCTAAACTAAGGCTCAAGTGTTATTTTATACTAAAATTCCCCCAAGGAAGGCCAAGACTGCAAGGGCGATAAGATAACCTAAAACCTATACTATGACCCCCACCCCACATACAATTTGCATAATATACAATCTCATAGAAAAGAGTAAACTATAGACTACCTCATAGCTGAACCGTAGTCTTGAAACATCCAAGAACTGCTTGTACCTACTCCCCAATCTTTGAACATTGTTACGCTATTAAATTCATAATATACACATTAATATGAGTAAAATGAAACCCATATTGCAATAATTAATAAACTTTGAGTCAAGAATCAGGTCAAAAATAGATACATGGGACTCGTTATCAAAATTCAAAAATTAAATTTGTCACAAAGTACCTCGAAGGACAAGGAATGCATGCTCAAAATTCAAGCATCGAAGGAGCTCGAATCGAGGCTCAAAATAGTCCCACAAGAGCAAGAAATCATGAATTATATTCTAGGAATTTATAAGGAAAAAAGGCAGAATTGATGGGGGGAAAACAATGGAAAATGATCAAGAGATGTTGAATAAACTTACCTTAGCCTCAGTGGATGATTTCCCAGAGTTTTCCACGCCTCAAGCATCAACAATGGTGAAGAAGGGACTTGAAAAAGGCTGGAAAATAAGGGGAAAACTATATATACACTCAGCAGTGGCCGTTTAAGTGGCCAACTGACCGCTTAAGCAGTCACCGCTAAAGCGTCCAAAGGGCGCTTAAGCGAACCCCACCCGATTGGCCAGCTACCACAAAAGTGGTCCCCAGCCACTTAAGCGGCTACCGTTAAAGTGGTCCCAGGCCACTAAAGAGGCTACCACTAAAGTATTCTCCTGGCCACTTAAGCGGCTGCACCAGCAACTAGACTTCAGATTTTTTTGCTATGTCCAAATGGACTCCGACTGAGTGTTCGAGAATCTTTTGGAACCTTATGCACATAGACGAGTTATGATACCCTACCAAATTTGGCATTTCAGACTCAACGAAACCATCAAAATTCCTATCCGAGGTCGTTTCGACAAGAATTGGGTCCCACACGTAAGGTTCTATTTTCACCAATATCTAATTAATAGCCTAAAATGAGCCTGGAAGCCTTGAGACCCAAAACAAGGATCTCTCTAGCCTAAAATCAATATTTTGGAGCTAAAGAAACTGTTAGAATCATTATCTGAGGCTGTTTACCAGAAGTTTTGGCTGAAGACTAATTTTTCAACTTCAAAAGCTCCAAAATAGGGAAATAGGCCTAAAACCCAAACAAACTGCCCGAGAACCGTACTGATGGTCCCAACAAGTCATAAATGACTATAGCCACTATAGGAAAGCATGAAACACAAAAAATATGTGAAAATAGAGAAAATGACCTAGAGGATCATTACAGATGTTTCATAAGATTTGGGCAAAAAAATGTAAGATTCCTAACCTGAACATTGAAAAAATAATTTGAGAAGAACAAAGAGAAAATGTATCAAATTGGAAAAGTATGTATAGCAAAGAAGATGAAAAACTCTTGTGTCGTGGAATTAAACAATGCGCTGGCCATTAGATTGGAAGCCATGTTGAATAATAGTAATATAGAAATGTTATAGCAGTTAATTCGAGATAACTAAAATGCTTGATTTCAAATAAATAGACACTAAGCAAACATGTTGAGACCACATCCTCACTCACTCTTCTACTATAGTATAAATACGTGTCAACTGAAAAGTTCAACACCATCATATTCAATGATACTTTAATGTGGGCATGATCTGTAATTTACAATGAAATTGTGGACTTTTTCTAAGGTTATTGATAAGTCCAAGTAAAAAAGCAGAGAATACAATCTTGCTAAGAAGGCTGATCTTACAAATATTTTAAAGAACCATAATGTTCACAACAAATCTTCATAGTGCTGAAAGTTAACCGCAATTAAAATAAATATAAGAAAAAAAAGATAATTTTTATTGATGAATCTTATGTGTATAATTTTGTTATTTTCTTGATTCTTTTTTTCTAAGATTTTTCTATAATTTGAGGACCGTCAGTAGCGTATTTCTTGAATGTAGGATGATTCAGACCTCTCCTTGAGATGTGTTTGATCTCTGAGAATGTCAGGTAACGCTTTGTTCTTTTGGTAGGGTGTGTATCTCTCAATTTGGTTTGGTTTTATATATTATCAGTTTGGTTTATCGATTTTCAGCTTTAAATATGCTAAACCAATAACTAAACTAATAAGATATTTTTTATTGGTTTTCAATTTATCAGTTTTTAGTCATTAAAGGTTCAGTTTTAAGTTTAACCAATAAGAAAATGCTCATAAAATAAATAGACTATGTTATTTCCTCTAAATTTGCAAATGAATTAGATAAATCATAAATATGCAATTCCCATTCGTAATAGACTGTGTTATTTTTCTTTGAACTCGAAGCAAATCACAAGTGTTTGGCTTGTCATTCGTAATAGATTATGTTAAAACTTTAGTTTCGAAAGGAACCTTCGCTTTTAAAATGAAAGAAGAATACAAGCCAGTAGGGAAAGCAGTTAAGACAAGAAAAACTTGCAAGTATAAAGGCTTGGACTTTCCTGAGAACAAATCCACTATCAGTGTAAAAGCTTAAAATTGTAAAGAAGATCTAGAAAGGACAAGAAGAAATTTTTTCTCTCTATCACTGAAAATGCAAAAAAAGGTGTAAGTTCAAGAAACCAAATTAATTTATAATAAACAATATGATGAGTCTGAAGCACTATGCATAAGTAGGGGTAAAGTAGTAATTTAGTATAGTCTTAATGGGTTATCAATTTACCCAATAACCCAATATTAAAAAATCAAAATCGAACCAATAACCCAATAAAAATATTTTAAAAAGCCGTTAACACAACAACAATAAACCAATAGCATTTTTTTTAGTCAGTTTATTGGTCAGTTCGGTTTTTGCACACTCCTACTTATTAGATTGATCTCCGGGAAAAACTCCATAGACCACTCCTTTGAAGAACTATGTAGTCGGTGTTGTGAATTTCTCCAATTCTTATTGAATGTCCTTAGAAAATTATGTTACCCTCCTATTTATAGTTTTAGGGGGTAGTGATACGAGCACGGTTAGCACAATTCATGTTAGACCTATACCTCAGGCTACACAAGTTGTGATCATGGAAAGAGGAGCTTGGGAAGGACTGGAACTACCCCAAAAGAAGGATTATAATGTATGGAAAGGTCCAAGAAAACAAGGATGAAGAGTACATTTTGTCCATTTGTGCGATGGAGGCTCCTAGCTCTCACAAGTGAGCTCACTCGTATGATACATATCGCACATCCCTCTCTTGGATGCACAACCTTCTCTTAGATGCACAACTTGGATGCATAACTAGGTCTTAGATGCACAACTAGGCCTCGGCCTTTTTGGTTACATTTTAAATAAGCCATTTTTGGGATTAGCTACTTTTGGGATATAGTTGTAAAGGCAAATACTATATATACTTGCCTTAGTTATTGCATTTTCTAGTTTTCGATGATTCAACATTTGAGAGATTTGAAGCTTCCAGTAGAATTATCTAAGTGAAGCCTAGCATTAGTGTAGTAAATATTTGATGATTGTAGATTGAGTGTTTAGGGTGGATTCTCTAAATTGCTCATGTAAAATTCTTCTAGCTTAATCAATCATCGAGTTTCCATTTTTATGGATTTAATTTGATTTATCCTCCATTGATTGAGTTTGGTTTATTATTGTTCCTTCGGATTCAATTGAGAGGTGAAGGTATAGAGTCCTTTGTTGCTCATAAATCCAATTGAATTTCGATAATCTACATATCCTTTTTGTTTATTTTAATTTTTTGGATTTTGATTCTAGTTTCTGGATTAGGATCGTGTCATTTGGATAAAAGCTTAGGCTAGGGGTTTGTATTCCCAAATATCAATCCTAGGTTCATAAATCTGAAAATTTAAAAAAAAAAAAGTTGAAAATCATTTTTTGTGATTTGTGTTTTGTTTTGTGTTTCCATCACTAGATTCATGTTTCTTTAGTGATATTGAGTTAAGTTCTGAGATCTTAACTTGTTTGGAAGTGAACTGAAGTTTTCACCATTGTTGAAGGTGAAGAAGCTTGAGGAAGAATAAGTGGATTGAAGATCTTGGTGAAATTGAAGGTTCAGTTGCATTGGGGTTTCTTCTCCTTATCAAAAGGAGTTCATAGTTAAATTTTGGAGGAAATTTGAGCTAAAAATAATTGAGGTCAATTTTAGAGTTCATCATGTTCGTGGTGTTCTTCATGGTTTGAAGATATTGTAAGTGGGTCTAATTTTTTAGAGCAATTAGTTTGGGATTGAAGCCTAAAAGTTATTGGGCTTTGTTCATAGAGTTGAAAGTAGCTCAAAATTTCGTGACAATCGGAGCTCATTTGATCAAGATTGAATTTTTGAATGTTCATACTATTCATCATGGTGTTCATAGCTTGTTGAAGAAGAACATTCAAAAAGTAGAGTTTGATCCAAAGAGAAAGAAAGAGAAAGTTGAATAATTGTTAGTACAAAAAGGAATTTACCAAAAGAGGTAGGTACAAGGTCAAGGGAGTAAAAGGGCCCCACAAAAAGGCTAAAATTAAAAGATTCAGGTGTGTCCACTGGATAATTGTGCGCTCATAAGCGAGCTCGTACAAGTCCAGTGTTGAATGCACAAAGAAAGGGATGAGTACACAATGGTTGGGGGGTTTTTGGAACTTTGTACATCTATAAGGAGCATCACTCAGGGTCAGTATCGAATGCACAAAGGAGAGGCTGAATGCACAAATGTCAGGACGAATTTTGGGACTTTGTGTGTCTATCCTTTGTACATTGCACAACCTTGCTGATGCACACATCCCATTGTGTGTTCATGGTCTGCACAAGTTAAACTTGCTGATCAAATGAATTAGTTTGGCGAAACAAAGTTTAATTTTTGAGATCCCAGCCTTTTGTGCAACTAATCTTATGTTTTAACTTCTTAGATTCATTTCTTTGATTCTTAATCACTTTTCTTGATTCATAAACTAATTTACAACTAGTACTTGTTCTACTTGGTTGTATATTAGTTCTAGAATCCATATTTCTTTCATGCTAATTTGTTCGAGCTGTTCTTGCTTTAATACTTGTTGAACATTTTTGACTTCTACCATTTGATTTTTGAGTCATCCTTTTTACAAAGTCACAAGAATCCGTTCTTCTACAAAGATAAGTGACCTTGAATTGATAGAGTCGAGCTAGCTTATGATCAATCTTTAGAAAAAGCAATAGAGGTAAGTTGAGAGTTACATACGAGTAACGTGAGACTTTTATTACCAACATCATTTGCTAGTTTGCAGGTATCATTTCTACTCATATTAATTTTAACCCAATTGGAGAAGAGTAGGAGGATCTCATGGAAGCCCTTGCTAACATAGCAAGGCAAGTAACAGAAATGAATGGAAGGTTAGGAGGTATGGAGGAAAGTTGGTCCGGGTGGGAAGTGTTAGTAAAGGGAAGTCACCTCAAATGCTGGGAAGTGAGAAAATGAGGAGGTGTCCTCCACCAAACCAAACCCAAAACTATTGATGACTTACTATCCAAATGAACAACCTTCCAAACCACCCAAGACAAACTACCCCACATTAAAACTTACAATCCTATCACCAACCACAAGAGAACAAATCTTTTGTGGCCAACCAAGTTAACAACCAAGATCCACCCCTAAATATGCCAAGTGCATCATGGCATGGATCCTATATGTTACCTCTATGAAATGATCCACAAATTCCTTACCAACACTACCAATACCAAAACCCTCTTTATGAAAAATGAAATGATGAATTTAATCACAATGATGAGTTTTGGGAGCATGGAGGTAGGGAAGGGTATGGAGTACAACCTCAAGGGTATAGGTATAGAGGATATAGGATGGATGATGAAGGAGATAGGTATGGGGAGTGGAATAATCTTGATAGAGGCTTAAAGATGATCAAGGTTACACTTCTAAAGCTCAAAGAAAGTATTAACCCGGGATGAATTTCTTGAATGGAAGCTTCAAAGTGAGCAGATCTTTCTCAGAAATAATATTTTAGAATATTTGAAGGTGAAGTATGCCCTTACTCAATTTAAGGGATATGTTTCTACTTGGTGTGAATCAAAGAGGAGGGAAAAAAAAGAGTCACTATATTTATAAGTTGCCTACTTGGAAAGAGCTGATTGGTCTTATGGAGTATAGATACTTGACTTCAATCTACTACCAAGAAGTTCTCAAGAAGGTATAAAGGCAAGGTACCAAGATCTTCGAAGATTAGTATGATGAGTTTTAAAACTTAAGGATGAAGTCAAAGCTTGAGGAGCACATGCAATACAAGGTTATATGATTCATGGCTAAATTGAGGCATGAAATCTTAAAACCCTTGAAGTTTAAGAACTATGAGAGTCTTGAGGCGCCTTTTCATGATACCTCAAAGGTGGAATCAGATTTGAATGAGGAGAAAACTTACAAGACTAAGAATTCTTTAATTTCCTCATGGGAAAATGGTGATAATATATGGAAGACTACAATACCTCATGATCAATTCAAAGGTAGTGGTCAAGCTAATCAAGTCAAGACCACTACAAAACCAAAGTGGATGTTAAACCAAAAGGAGGTAACCCCGTGAGAACTAACTTTCCTTGACCCTCTACTATTCAATGATTTAGATTCATGGAAGAGGGAATATTGCTAATGAGTGTCCTAATAGGAGGAAAATTATGTCTCTTTAGGATGGGTATAAAACCGATAATAATGATAGTGATAGAAAGAGTGAGGGAGGGAAAGATAAAAGTAAGAATGAGGGAGTGACCTAGGGGGATGAAGTGAAAATATTATAGAAGAGAGACAATTTTTCTTGCCTTATTAGAAGAGAAGGACTCTTATCAAAGGGTGACCATGACTTAAATATGTATGACAACCCCTCTTATGATATATGAGGAAAAGGTGGAGGATGAAAGTGAAGACTCCATACTTGTTCCAAAAGAAGAGAGTGACTTAGCTAAAGGTGAAAGGGAGGTGTGTATGGAAACCAAGTCCAGTAAGTATTCTAAAGGTGTGGATGATGAGTAATATTTGGTGTGCGTTGTTGGTAACCAATCTTGTGTCACATCCTAACCATGGTACTAGCACTTTGCCTTGTACATTCTCTTCTATTTTGTAGGTTTTTGAGCAACCATTTCCAAAAGAGAATTCAAAGAGAGTTCTATATAATGATAGAAATAAATACCTAATAGAGCTTTTGTCTAGGGATCCCTACATTAGAGAGAGCAATAGAGATTTGACTCAAGGAGGAATATGAACAAACTCCCATTGGTTGATGGATACTTGATGAAAAAAGGTGAAACATCTAACTCTATGGATATAAAGTAGGAGTTATCAACTAAGGAAGCTCCTACAAAAAATAAGAAGGACCAAGTCTATTGTTCTAAGAAGATGTATGGGAAGGAAGATCCTTGTGGAGCATGTATAGAGAATAAGAAGACAAACTCAATGTCACGCCACGAATTCCAACGGGACAGACTGGCACCCGAAGCCGTTGAGGCCCGAGAGAACCAATCTTTACTCATGTACCTTCATATGCATGTCTCTATATGAATAGCATTCTATCTCGTGTAACTTATAAAATATAACATACCAATGGCGGAAGTCATGAAAAATATCTACTATATATGAAACTTGGCCGTTAGGGCCATCAAGTCAACATGGACATATATCTCTTACGTTCATCTTCCCACATACGTCTACAAATCCTCTAATAGATACATGTACATAACCACCCTACAGTCGGGACAAGTCCCCATTTTATACAACATTTACATAATACCAAAACCAATGTGCACATGTGACTCGGAAAGCCCCGAACCAATTGGAGCTCACCATAGATCTGCAAATGACTCGTAGCCTACTGTGGAGGTCTACTAGCACCTGTGCCTACAGCAAGTAAGGTAAGTCCCCCAAGGGGATCAGTACGAAGAATGTACTGAGTATGTAAGGCCATATGAAACTATATGATACATAAGTACGTCAATGATATCAAGTACAAGTGAAATAATCAATGTGGATAAACCTTCATTCTGCATAAGTGGAACCATGTACATTGCTTTCGTTATTTTCATTTTCGATCATTCATTCGCATCATTATCATTCATATAATATCATTTGTAAATACCTTCCTTCAAGTGATATACTTTCGTTCAAATGCTCTACTTTTACCATTACCATTCATCCAGCTGATCAGTGGGCCATATATCATACATTCAGCTGATCAGTGGGCTATAGTACAATCATCCACCTAATCGGCGGGCCATAACATAATATAGTGTAAAATATCAACAATCATCCACCTTATCGGTGGGCCATAGTATATATATATCAACAATCATCCACCTTATCGGTGGGCCATAATATAATATCAACAATCATCCACCTTATCTGTGGGCCATAATATATATATATATAGAGAGCTATATATACGTTACTTCATTCCTTACTTGTGAGAGATTGATACCTTTACTTGTGAAAGATTGATACATTGGTGATTGAAACATTATTGGAACTTTGGAACATAACATTGTTGGAAGTGCTACTCAGGAATGAATAGATTCTCTTTACATCATTACTTTCTTTGAAATAGTTCTTTTAATAGTTACAACATTATGAGAGCTTTGGAACTTCAGTCAATGAATGAGAGACATGTAAATCACAATTGGTCCTGTGAGTAATATGATATGACAACCTGAATTGAGATACCTTTGGACATTTCAAAATGAAACAAGTATAATATCAATGTGAACAATATGTGCTGCAGGAGGATACGGAAAGAGTAACCTTACATACCTTATTTTCTCAATATGAATACACAATCCTATATGTGAATACAATAATTTAGCTCCTTCCTTACGTGTTACTCTACAACACAAGTACATAACGAAGCTCATGTTAACAACCAACTACCTTACAAGTTCATACGACGACAATGAATTACGTGACTGTCGTATAACGTCATTTCGCCCTCTTACAATACCATGTACTGCATCACCATACCAAAAATACCATAACATTCCACACATTGACTAAGACATCATAAACCAATAACATTTCACACCAAGTTTACCCTTTATGCTTCCTCATTAACACTACGTCACAATTATTCCATCAGGTCACCTCAATACCTTTCATAAAAACATATTAACAACAATAATTATTTGATACCATTCAAAATACCTCCGGGATACTCCTTTATAGTCATTTAAAAGGTTCCATAAGTTGATAATTGCATCCATAAAGGGTATAGGGATTTCGGGGGATCAAAGAGAGATAAAAACATACAAAATGGGGTTCTGGGATGACATGCGAAGACACATGTTCTCGTAGGTTGGTGAGGTACATCTGTAGGTGCCCCTTGGAAGTATCCAGGGCCACCTGCGTTGGCATCTGCGCCCGGAGGTACCCCGCCCGCGAAGGCGGATGCCCGTTTCAGCCTCCGGGGGTCATTTTAGGGTCCTTTTTTGCAATGAATGGTCCATGATCATAATTAAGATTATATTAACATATTTTAGATCATATTAAATGGCAAATAACAGCCATGGTTTCACAACGCACATAAACATCACCAAAACTACATTTTTCTTTCAATACGCCACCGGTGTCATGTACAATTTCGCAACAACAAGTCCAAAAGTCAAACACAAAGAGAAGGAAAGTTATGGACATAAAAACATCTTACATATTGATATTTAATCCATAAAATTCACTTCCTTCAAGATCACAAGTCTCCTTTCAAGTTCAAGTGTCATAGATGACAAATCTTTTAGCAAGGAAGCAAAAGTACACTACTCAACACTTTTAGACATAACCATCATGATCTACACAATATCTCATGCATATAATATATTAAATCAAGAGAGTAAAAACTTACCAAGTCTTGAAAAAGGATGATCTTATCCAAACAAGTGTAGTTGCCTTAGGGTTTGGTTGAAGAGAAAATGTTGTGGAAAAATCTAGAATGAGGCATGTGTCTCTTAATGAATAAAAATCTGATTTCTTTGTGCCTTTTATAGGTCCTCAAGTCATCCTTAGCCAAGACTTAGTCAATAATTTAAGCGTTACTTTGGTCAAAGGAAGAATGGATCATTTCCTTCTTGTTGGGTCATGTCTTTTACCTCATTTTGGGCCTTAAATTGGGCCTATTTGCACAAGATTAATTTAGCCCAATAACTTCCACATTTGCACAAGATTAGTGGAGCCCAATAACTTCCATGACTAATATACCAACTATCACAACTTAATTAATTCTATGAACATTAGGGTAGTCGCATGAATTTAGAAATGTACGGGGTGTTACACGCAAGGTCTTTTCCCCAAGGTCTATACCTACGCCCTCATATTCCTAGTGATACTTGGAGACATGATGATATTTTTCTCATGGTAAGTAGGTTATTTGAAATCAGTGAACTTCTACCATACCACGATAAGATTGAAGTCTCCAAGATTCTTTCATGGTTTATTTCTTTTGTGCTTAAATTGTTTGAGCTCCGTGTCTTGGATGCCAACTATACTTGTTGTATGGGAAATAATCCATGGTTCATCTGTGATGCCTAATTTATGTGTTCTACTCCTTGTCACACTTATATGGTTAGACAAGTTGAGGTGTTAGGATGGATTCTTAGGAGCATGCTAAGATTAGCGAACATAGGAAATACGTCTTATAGTTCCTTCCATTTCTCAACAAACACGGATCCAATTGTTGATAAACTCATTGTGGGAGTTTGTTTGAGGAAGGACAATGAAGTCTACTTGAAATACTTTATCTTTTCCACTTGTGTTCTCAGTTGTGAATATCTTCTTGCTAACATTCAATCTTTAAAATGTGTATTCGTAATTAAGGACCTATGGGATGAGTCAAATGCCCTTCATTCCTTTCTTTATTACTTGTTTATATATGATGACCCTGCGCTCAAATATGATCTCATGCTTGTGATCTCTAAGGCAAATATGTCATTGCCTAATTTGGGAGGTGTCTATATACTTGTATCCTTGTTTGACATACTTGTGCTTAAGTTGTGTGGACCATAACTAGTTGATGCTAAGTTGTTTGTTTTTGGGAGAGTCCATGGGTATTGAAGGCTTCTTGACACCTTCATAGGGTTGAACAAGTTGAATTTCAATGGGACTCTCAGAAGCATGCTTGATACTATGAGAGGGGGAGCCCTAATTCATTAGGAGGACTATTTGATATAGAGTAATTTGACTTCTAATAGATACCCCACCCATTTTTGTAGCATGGCTTAGTTTGTACACTTTCTTTCTTTGGGAAGCTTCTTGATAAAGAGAGTGTCTTTGTGCTTACAATTCCTTCTCTTAACTACCGGTATTCCTATCTCTTAGAGCACCCTAGAAGAGGTTCATGATCTTATAACCTTCCTATACTACCTATTTGATTATGATGATACCCATGATGACATGGGATTTGTTTTCTATCGAGATAGAGATGTGTGGGTCTTTTAATTCTTTGAACTAGATGAACCCTTATGGGTGATTGCACCACTCTTTGTGTGGTCATATTGTGAGATGAATAAACAACTGTGTCTTGAGGTTGCATTACCTATTTGAGGTTTTAATTCCAATAAGATCTTTGTGGTTTTCTTGTCTCATGATAATGATTATAGCCAAACCCTTTGTACTGTATATGCTCAATGGCTCTTATTCAACACAAAGGATAGTTAGTTGTATTTCCAATGTGTGCCTCCTTAGCACGTTGGTATAGTTGACCCTTGTGCTAACCCTCATGCTATGAGGATATCCGGATTCAAAGATGAATCCATTGAAGAAGGGGAGGATGCTACGAGCATGGTTAGCATAATTTGTGCTAGACCTATATTCCGGGCTACAAAAGTCATGATCTTGGAAAGAGGAGCTTGGGAAAGACTTGAACTACCCCAAAAGAAGGTCCATAACATATGGGAAGGTCCAAGAAAACAAGGATGAAGAGTACAATCTATACATTTGTGTGATGGAGGCTCCTAGCTCACACAAGTGAGCTCACTTGTGTGATATATATTGCACAACCCTCTCTTGGATGCACAACTGGGTCTTGGACACAACTAGGCCTCGGCCCTTTTGGCTACTTTTTAAATAAGTCACTTTTGGGCTTAGCCACTTTCTGACTATAGTTGTAAAGTCAAATACTATAAATAATTGACTTAGTTATTTTATTAGCTATGTTTTGATGATTAAACATTTGAGAGCTTTCAAGCTTGTAGTAGAATTCTCTATGTGAAGTCTAGCATTAGTGTAGTTCATAGTGGGTAATCATAGATTGAATGTTGAGGGTGGATTCTCTAAATTGCTCGTGTTAACTTCTTCTAACTTAATCAATCATCATGTTTCTCTTTTGTGGATTTAATTTAGTTTCTTGTCTATTGACTGAGTTCGATTTATTTTTGTTTCTTCAGATTCAATTGAGAGGTGAAGGTATAGAGTCTTTGTTTCTCATAAATCCAATTGAATTTTGATATTTCATATATCTTTTTTGTTTATTTCAATTTTTCGCGTTTTGATTCTAGTTTCCGAATTAGGATCGTATCAGGTAGAAAGTCCAAGTACAAATGAACTCTTCTGCCTCATTCTGATTACTCCATTAAGTCATCAAGCTTATCACAAATTCTATGTGATAAGGTTGCTTGTGATTTGCCAAAAACTTGTCACTTTGGACATTTGACAATTTTTTACTAGCTCTTGAATTTGACTTGGATTGCCACATCATTTGAATGTGTGGCATCATCTCGTTTGTATTGAATTTGACTGGGATGCACGTAGGGTGGGCATTCGATTTGCTCGGTTCGGTTTTTCAATTTTCAGTTTGACAAAAATGACAACCAAAACCGAACTGAAATAAATTCGGTTCAGTCCGGTTTTTGCATATTTGGTTCAGTTTTTTTCGGTTTGTTTTTTCGGTTTTGAAGATCAAAATAGTGTGCCTTTTTGTCATGACTGCGCTTTTGAAATTGATAAATTTTTTTAGAAAAACAACTCTTTTCAAACCAAATCAGCAAGCAAATACTAGTAACAGCAACCAACAGCACAAAGCCACCAAATCAAACCACAAAACAAAAAAGAAAAACAGTCTCCAACTCTCCAATGGAGTCTCCAGAAGAAGTAGATGAAGATACAATACTAGTAACACTAGAGTCTAGACATACAACATAACTACATAGTCTACATAAGTGCATAAGTTCATAACTAGGTGCAGTAAAACAGCCACCAGCAGCACAAATTCACCACATAACAGTCATCACAAAACAGTCACCAGCACTCCAGCAGCACAAAGTCATGACCAACTTGGAATGATCGAATAAAAGTCATGAAAACTGAAAAGAGAATAGAAGCAAAGCCAACAAAAAATTAGAACTTAGAAACTGAAGTTTTCATTCAAGAAAACTGATTCAAACCAAGAAAACATAAGAAGAAGAAAATCCAAAAACACACTTACCACAGGTCACCATCAACCACAATCCACATTTATTCACTGGAAACTACACATCAACAATGTTAGACTCTGTTCCACTACAAGCCATTTCTGAAAAAATATGAGACACTTGTTAGTTGATATGCAATATAAATAAGAAATTATTTTCGATATAATGAATACAAAATCATAAAATTCTTACCAATTTCAAGTTGCTCAAGATACTCTAAATCTTCCTCGATATTAATTGGAATAGGTTCACGTCTAATCCAATCTTGAAGACAAATAAGAGATTGCACTAGTTTAGGAGTCAATGAACTCCTAAAGGGATCAATAACACGACCTCCCGTGCTAAATGCACATTCGGATGCGACACTGGAAATAGGAATGGCTAATACATCACGAGCCATCTCCGCGAGAATGGGAAATCTTGGCTCATTAACTTTCCACCAACCTAATATATTAAATTTTGCAGAATCTGGCTCAATTTCTTTAGCAAGATATTTTCCCAACTCAGACTTACTACTTAAACCTCCACTAACTTTTTTATGCTTCTCAAATTGTTGTTTTGTTCTCATTGTTTCTCTTCTTTGAAAGTTTCCATAACCACTTACAGATGAAGAGTTTCCAGAAGAACAAGAATTAGATGAAGATAAAGAGATTTTTGATTTCTTAACATAATGATCCAACAAGGCTTTCATGTAGGTCTCCACTGAATCGGATAACCTATCCCCAATTTCTTTTCCAAACATGTCCACAATTGCAAAAGGAACATACTCAAGTTTGTTGCGGGGATCCAATACAGATGAAATAAAGATCATTTTATTCATTTTCTCTGGATCACCCCCATACTTTCTGAATTTTTCTCTCATATTTGTTGCCATTATTTTCAAATTAGAATCATCATTTTCTATCATCTCTTTCAAAATCAGATCAAGCTCAGCAATTTCCACAAAGTGTACACTATTAGTAACATATTCTGAACCAAAAACTTTTAAAGTAAGATCATAAAAAGTTTTTAGAAATGTTACCATTGCCCTCACTTTTTCCCAGTCCTCACTTGTAAAGGCACCTGCATTAGTCCCATCTGCACAAGGAGAGGTACGAAGATAATCCAAAAAACCATTATCATAGAAACTATATCTTTCAAATGCAAGCTCAAAATGTTGTGATGTTTCAAGCATCAAGTATGTAGAGCTCCATCGAGTAGGAACATCTAAACACAATGATTTCTTACAAGTTATCAATTGAGATTCGCAACATTCTTTGAACTTTTTAACTCTCGCGGCAGATTGTTTAACATACTTCACAGCTTGTCTCACTCGCTTGACAGACTTATCAATTTCCTTCAGCCCATCTTGCATAATAAGATTAAGGATATGTGCCATACACCTCACATGAAGATGTTGACCTTCCATTATGTTAGTTCCCCAATTACTTAACTGTTTAGACATTTCTATCACTGTAACATCGTTGGAACTAGCATTATCAACTGTAATACTAAAAACAGTATCCAAACCCCATTCAAGCAAACAGTTAGTAATGGAAGCAGCCATATCAACACCCTTATGACTAGAAATAGGACAGAAATTTATCACTCTTTTATGCAATTTCCAATTTGTATCTATAAAGTGAGCTGTTAGACACATGTAGTTAATTTTTTGTATAGACGTCCAAGTATCTGTCGTAAGACAAACTTTTGGACGGACTTCTTTGAAAACCTTTTTCAAAACTTGTTTTTCCTCATTGTAGAACTGATAACAATCTCTTGTCAAGGTTCTACGAGAAGGAATATGAAAGTGTGGGGCTGTGACTCTCATGAAATTTTTAAAACTTTCCTTCTCAACAATATTAAACGGCAACTCGTCAACAACTATCATTTGGGTTAAAGCTTTCCTACTTCGTGCTTGATCAAATTTCCAAGTGCCCAAAGCCCCTTCCTTTTCACGCGCAGAAGATGGTAGATAAGCTAACTTTGTTTGACTATCATCAACAACAACATTAGGACGGTTAGGACATAACCTAAGCATATGATTATTCATCGATGAAGTACCATTAATGCTTGTAGCAGATGCATAAAGTTTCCCACAATACTTACATTTTGTTTTATTAGCTCCAGTTTTTTCGTCAATGATCTTGTCAAACCACTGCCAACATTTTTCCCTAGGTTCCATGACCTTTCTTTTCTTTGAAGCTTCAACTTCAACGACAGCTTCAACTTCATTTGGATATGAAGTTGAAATGTTTTCATTTGACGCCCCACCTTCACTTACCCTACTTCCAATTCCTGCAATCTGTGAAAGTGAAACGATTTCTTCCATTAGTTCTCAAGCTTTAGCCTTAAACACCAATTTAAATGAAAAATAAATTAAAAAAAAAAATACCGGATCGGCATCGGCAGACATCTTTTGAAGTGAGGCGACACCAACGAGTGACTAGTGAGTTGTGAGTCACTGTTTTTGGAGATCTTGATGAAGACCCGTCCCACACAGTCAACGAGTCACTATTATTGCCTTGTTCTTCATACTGGCAGCTATCTAATTCATCTGACTTGGAGTTTTCTCTTAATTTTCGCTATCCAGTTAGACAAGAACGATAAATTGCATATATAAAGTGAAAGTCCCGTCTTTGAATCGCAGCCGGAAAAGAAGCTTGCAGTCAAAGATGTCTTCGGTGACTGAAACAGGAGGCACAAGTATGTTGGTGTGACCGTGTGAGAGTGAGACAATGTTAACTCGTTGAGGGAGAGAGTGTGAGAGTGTGTGAGTTGTGAGGGACAGATTTGTTAAGGGAGAAAGTGTGAGAGCCGAGTGGAAGAGGCTGCCGATTTGTGAGGGATTGTGTGAATTAGGGTTGGGGAGTTGGGTTATATATTCCAATTTATAATGGGTTTTGGGCCTGTTGGTTGTTGGGCTTATTGTTGGGGGTTGGGATTTGGATTTCAGATTTGGGTATTGAGTATTTGAGTTGGGTTATATAATTTCGGTTTTTCGGTTTAACCGAATTATTTTTTTGAAACCCGAAAACCGAACATATTAACCGAATTCTTAAATTTTGAAACCGAAACCGACCGAAAAACCGAAACCAAAATTTAATTTCGGTTTGATTTTTTGGTTTTTTCGGTTTGAACCAAAATATGCCCACCCCTAGATGCACGTCACTTGATACGTGGCATGAGTTTGGGATTCAGGGTGAAATGGACCTTGAACTTGAATTTAATACAATGGACTTATTATTTTTAGAGCCCAAATTAATTTCAACCCAAATAAACATGGATTTAATCCAAATTTTGTATGAATTTGATCTGATAAATTTTATGTGTATAGGTTCCCCCTACTTCAAGTCTTATCAGAGTGTAGATTTATTGAAATGATACGAGGTTTGAAGTACCGAAGAGTCTATGCATTTCTTTTTGTGTGTGTGTGTGTGCATTTTCACTTGTTGTGGAGTGTGGCTGGTGTATCATTTCGATTCCGAAATAGCTTTGATCACTTGCTTTGCGAAGAAGTCCATCTTCAAATGAGTAACAATTATAATTTGTTATGTATTCCACATGGACATGCAATGGGACTTAATTTTTCCACTCTTAAAAATTTAGCCATCAGAAGGAAAAAAATGATCCTCTAGAATCCCTTTTGGTACAAATCATTGGCACTCCACTTCATAATCATATACCTTGATTGAATGTGACATTCAGATGTAATTTTCAATCACCAAAGGTATTTGCTTTCCACAATTTCCCAATTGTATCATAATTGGTGTAACTTTTGGTCTGGGAAAAGACTCTGCAACAACATATTCGAAGATTGGGCTTTGCCACATGACTTGCTTTTCTTGTACAATTCTAGAACAGATATAGCACCGAGTCCTTGGGAAGTTCCATTTCAATTTGGCTTTTCAGTGTTTGAACATGTTAAGAACTCTTCTAGAAAACTAGAATACAACTCAAACTTGGAATTCTTGGCCTATAAAAAGAGGTGTCCAACCCAATTTTTGTATCATTAGCACGTAACCTCTAGTTCCATAGTTAGTTTTTCAAGTTCTCATCCTCCACCATGTTAGTCTTGTCGATCGGATGAAGAAGTAGCTTTAGAACAAATGAAGTGATGCTGGTATTTTTCCATTTCAACAAAGAAAGCATGCATTCCATCCAATCTTTGTTCCACGTTTTTATAAATAAACCATTGGCTTCTCTTCTATCTGATCTCTTATTTTCATAATCATTGAAGGATCGCACCAGCATGAAGAGTTCCAAATCTGCAATGTCGAACTAAAGTTTCTTTCCATACTGACCATGATCTCTTAGAGGAGCCCGTAACCTAGGCTTGAGTAAAATTGCAGCCAGCGAGCTTCATCGACGATGATGAAGTCGTCAAATATAATGCAGTGGCAGTTTCATAATGCTGAAGTTACAGTGCCGTAAACTCAGTCACTTGTGGTTGAAGATAAAGTTGCAAGCTTCTCTCTTTTTATTTCTTTTGTAGATTTTCAAAGGCAACGTATGCGATCTTGATTCCCGCAAATAAGACGCACTTCAATGATCATAAGAGGCTAGTCAAAACTGATTTTTGCTTCTTTCAATCTTCCAGAACGCCCATAAAGGATATTAAGGATGTCATCAGCAACAAAAATATCAGAACACACAGTAGTTTTGTTTTTTGTTCTGATGCTAATCTATTTGTTTCCTGAATTGCCCTTCTTTTTTAACAACGTTGCAAGCCATTTGAAGGTGAATCAGAAACAACCAAAGAGTGGCATATTGGTTTTCGTATTGCTTGAAACTTTTGTTAATATCTACTATCTAGCCGGAGAGAGGACTAAAAAATTTAAGCCATTAGAACCCATGTATCCCTCACAACGAGCGTTGGAGCATATGGCACAATCCGCACCATGCCAGTTTGAAGCTTTGTGCAATTGGCATCATGGCTACGTGATTTCCCTCTCCTTCTTTTTTGTTAACTGCAAACAATCTTGATATCAAACTAAGAAGGTGAAAGAGACTTTTACATGATTTTCTGGGAACCATTTGGTGTATCACTTCCTTATTGTTCGTCAAGAAAGAGGCTTGAAGCGATCTGATTTCATCATAGGCGACATTGGAAGCAGCCCTTTCTAACTTATTTCAGCGAGCAAGTACTTGTGCCATCCTTGCGGCCTTGTGATAAAGAAGTTCTAAGTGTCTGCGTTCCATCCTTGGCGAGCAAGTGTATGGACAATCTCATCTTTTTAAGTTGCGGACAATCTCATCTTTCAGGCTTTGACAGCGTGGAATAATCTCTTCCTTTAAATTGGAGAAGATCTTGGCACGACCTTCTCACAGCTTGATGGCAGAATACATGGATTATTTTATCATTCACAATTTGGCTGGAGAAGTACATGGAGCATCTCATCCTTCACAATTTGTGATTTCTAGCTCTGCGCACCTTCACAAGAATTTTTTTTTTTTGGACATAAGAGTGATGGGATTGCGAGCTGCTTGATCCCACAGAAATGCTACTCAACGTCATGGATTATATCAAAATTCTAGATCAAAATTCCCCTCTGGATTGATAAGAATTAATTTCTGATGTTGACTTGTAAAACTGACACGGCTGCTTCACAGCTTTATGAGACTGTGGTAGAAAAATCATAACTCGATGTAGGAGCACTGAAACCACAAGATTCTTGTTGTATTGGAAAGAGGACTCCAAGATATACAATCTATATTGAAAAATCACAGACAAAAACTTTATGAATTTGTATATATATTGCTTCTAAGTTCACCCAGATGTCCGTCATGCTTGCTGTCTAGCTTTACGTATCAGTGGTAGAAAATTAATAACTCAAGAGTAGGAGCACTAAAATCATGAGTTTCATTTTTTGTTGGAAAGAGAATTTCACAAACTATAATTTGTATAAAAATCACCACTAAAAGCTTTATGGATTTGTACAGATATTGCTTCGAAGTCAACTTAGATTCTGCCTAGCTCGATTCTTCAGCTATGCACGTCTTTGATAGATAATTCATAACTCGACATTAGGAACCTCTGAATCACAAGCTGGGTTTTTTGTTGCAAAGAATATTCCAAGAAATTTTATCTTCATAAAAATCACGATCAAAACATTTATGGATTTGTACAAATGTCTTTAATGTTGATCCAAATGTCTGTCATGTTTGTTGTCCAGCTTTGTGCAGTAGCATGATGTAACACCCCGTACATTTTCGAACCTATGTTATTACCGTAACATTTATGGAATAAGTTAAACATGAGATAGTTGGTATATTATTCATGCATGTTATTGGGCTAAGTTAATCTTGTGTCATTGGGCTCAATTTAAGGCCCAATAATTAGGCAAAAGACATGGCCCAAAATGGAAAATGACTCATTCTCAATGTTGACCAAGTAAACACTTCAATTATTGACCCAAGTGTGGCTAAGGATGGCCATGAGGAGCTATATAATGTGGAAAATCAGATTTTTATTCATTTAGACACACATGCAAGTCTAGAAATTTCCACAAGATATTTCTCATCTTTCACAAACCCTAAGCTACTATCTCTTTGGACAAGATCACTCCTTTGCAAGCTTGGGTAAGTGTTTACTCTTATGATTTAATATATTATATGCTTAAGATAGTGTATAAATCATGTTGGTTATGTTGGCAAAGCGTTGGACAGTTCACTATGTGTAAAACAGTCTACTTTTGCTTAATCGGTGAAGGGTTTTGCCTTCTAAACTTGAAAGTGGACTTGTGGTCTTGAAGGAAGTGAACTTGATGGATTAAATATCAACATGTAAGATGTGGTTATGTCCTTGACTTGCTTTCCCCTTGTGTATAACATTTGGAATTGTTGTTGTGAAATTGTGCATGGAATTGGTGACGTATTGAAAGGAAAATGTAGTTTTTGGTGGTGTTCATGTGCATGTTGAAACCATGGTTGTTCATTAGCATAAATTTGACCTAAAATATGAAAAGAGAAGCTTAATTATGACCATGGACCATTCATTGCGAAAAAGGACCCGAAAATGACCCCTGGAGGCTGAAACGGGCATCCGCCTTCACAGCTGGGGCACCTGCGGGCGCAGATGCCAACACAGGTGGCCCTGGACCAGGCCAATGGTCACCTGCGGACGCACCTCACCCACCTGCGGGCGCAGGTGGCTTCGCAGGTCAGCCCAGAACTCCGTTTCGATTGTTTTTGCATCTCTTTGACCCCCCAAGGCCCCTATACCCTTCTTGGATGCAATTATCAACTTGTGGTACCTTTTAAATGACTTTAAAGGAGTGTCCCAGAGTTATTTTGAATGGTATCAATTAGGGATTGTCTTTAATGTGTTATTGTGAAAGCTATGGAGATGATTTGATGGAGTAAATGCGACGTGGTGTTAATAAGGAAGTGTAAAGTATAAATTTGGTGTGAAATGCTATTGGTTTATGATGTCTTGGTTGATGTGTGGCATGTTGTGGTGTTTTTGGTATGGTAATGCAGTAAATGGTATTGTAAAGGGTGAAATGACGTTATATGGCAGTCATGTAACTCATTGTCGTCTTATGCACTTGTAATGTAGTTAGTTGTTAACGTGAGTTCCGTTATGTACTTGTGTTGTAGAGTAAAACGTAAGGAAGGAGTTGGATTATTGTAATCACATATAGGACTGTATATTCATATTGAGAAGATAAGGTATGTAAGGTTTCTCTTTCCGTATTCTTTAGCAGCACCTATTGCTCTCATCGTTACCATACTTGTTCCATTTCGAAATGTTCCAAAGTATCTCATTCAGGTTTGACATATATTGTTATTAACATGTTTCTTATTCATTGACCAATTGTGATTCACATGTCTTTTATTCGTTGACTAATGTTCCGAAGCTCCAGTAATGATGTTATAACCACCAATGTATCAATCTCACACAAGTAAAGGAATAAAGTAATGCATATATGGTTTATTGTTTGATCACCAGGATGGTTCAAAGGGGAACATAAGTCTAGCTAGAACCGATATCGAGATTATTGGACCAAGGGACATCATCAAAGGGGCACATAAGCCTAGCTCGAGCTGATCCTAATGTTATTTTATGACCCACCGATAAGGTGGATAACTATGCTATGACCCACTGATCAGGTGGATGAATGATAATGAAGATGAACGTAAAAAAAAAGGAAGTAATGAATGTAATATACATGGTTCCACACATACAGTGCGGTGATTTATCCATAATGCTTATTCACTTGTATTTGATTCCATCTGAGATCCTATGTTTCATACAGTTTCTTATAGCCTTACATACTCAGTACATTCTTCGTACTGACGTCCCTTGGGGGACTTACCTTACTTGTTGCAGGCGCATGTGCTAGTAGACCTCCACGGTAGGCTGTGGATCATCTACGGATTATTGGTGAGCTCCAGTTCGTTTCGGGGCTTTCCGAGTCACATGTGTACATTTATTTTGGTACTATGTAAATGTTGTATAAAGCGAGGACTTGTCTCGACCTTAGGATTGGTTATGTATCTGTTAGAGGCTTTTGTAAACGTTGTGGGACAAAAGAAGGAATGTAGGGAATGTATGCTTTTGGCGTGGTGGCCCTAACGGCCAAGTTTTATATATATGTCATATGTTTTCCATGACTTCCGCGATTGGTATCTTGTATCTATATGTGATAGAGTGTTGTTCAGTTAGTGACATGCATATGAATGTACATGAAGGAAGATTGGTTCTCTCGAGCCTTAACGGCTTCGGGTGTCAGTCCGCCCCGTCGGAATTCGAGGCATGACACATGAAAACAATTCATATCTCAAGATAAGAGTATCTGAATTATAAGCCGTCTATGGCGTTGAAAAAAGGTGCTATGAAACATATATGAAAATGAAGTACTAATTCCAAGTGTATTTCTACCATTTATTTTTTTTGAATTTGGTGCAGCCGTCTGCCAAACTTGCATTCCAGCTTTGCACACTCTACTTGAAAAATTCATATTTCGATATTGGAGTATCCAAATTGTGAGCCGCTTGATTTCTCCAAAACTAGACATGAAGTGATGCAATATATCAAAAACTTAGAGCAGATACCCTTTGTACTAATTGGAATTACCCCTCGAATCTCGAATCTGATGTACTAGCTTGGTGCTTTGGCATCACTTCCGTGCACATTCTGACAAAAAAAATCATAACTTGACCTACCGGTGTCCAAATTGGAAGCTATTTGTTCTATTGGAATGATAACTTCAGCATCTATAGCATATATAAAATCCAAGGCTTGGATATTTCTGGACTTGTGCAAATTTTTTCTCTAAATTATTTTTCTGAGTCGTACATAGTTTAAACTCATGCGGGCCAAGAGTAACATAAAGTTTATGCTCGTGTATCAAGGAGCATTTTAACTTGTTGATTTAGCTCGAATTTGATGAGACTGATGATATTTAGTTTAGGCTCGTATGTCAAGGAGCATTTCAACTTATATTTTAAGCTTATATGCTGAGTAGCATTTCAACTTGTAGTTTAAGCTCGTGCATTGAGGATTAGTTTGACTTGCAATTTAAGCTCATCCATTGAGGAGCAGTTTGCCTTACAGTTTAAGCTTGTACATCAGGGAGCAGTTTGATTTTCAGTTTAAGCTCGTGCATCGAGAACATTTTAGGAAAAAATTCTATTAATGTAACTGTACTTACAACCCATTGTGATGAAGTACTGTTGCATTTCAATTTGGTATTGGATTTTATGATCTACATTGATTGAAGCAGATTTGCACTTGATCTTGTGTCAACTTTCGAAAGTCAAAATTTAGAAGACCCTTGATACTTTTGTCTTTTGCGAGAGATCAATGTCCAAGTGTCACCATTCTCAGAAGTCATCTACCTTGGATATGTTTGTTGTTTCCTTTAAGGTGGGAACGTCAACTGGTTCACAACTTCCAAATTGTAGTATGATGATTCCTTCTTCAATTTCTGGTGATGCCACAGGATGCATAGATCGTGGAGCTTCTGAATTGAACCTTTTTTATGATCAAGTTTGACACTAGCATAGTTTGCATCGACTGTCTCTCAATTATCGATGATGATATTTCCCTCTCATATTAATACCATGATATTTTCCTTCAGGTTGAAGCATTTTGTATTGTGATGACTCATAATGCGGTAAAATTTGCAATACTTAAGATCATTGACTTTGTTGGATTCTTCGGGTTGCTTTGACTCAGGAAGTTCAATTACTTCCTTATCTAGCAACTCATCAAGAATTGCAGGAATGTCAGAGTCGGGAAAAGGATAAACCTTTGTTTGTAACTCCTTCGAGGTTGGTTAATTTTTCATTTCTTGCATTTGTTGATTTGCAGCTTTTTCTTGATGAGGTCATTGTAGAAGTCACAGTTATGGCCATAAATTCCTTGATTTGGTACTCTAAAGACTCCTTGAATTTTGTAGATTCTTTCCTTGGATCAAAGATAGATGATTACTTTTCATGGCTTGCAATGCTCAACTCCATCTCATGAGTGCGCATAGCTGATTCTTTAAAAATTTGATGCTTAATCCCTTGAAGGATATACACAAGGCCCCAATGCATTCCTTGGATGCAAACTTCAACTGCAGATGGTTTGAAAAGTTGGTCCTTGCAATCTAAGCTCAATGTTTGTCAACAATTGGTGTAGTCCACTACGGGCTCATATTTACTTTGTCTTGTGTTTGCCAACTCCATCATGCTCATTGCACGACGGGTGTTGTAGAAATGATTAAGGAATTGACTTTATAGTTGCTCCCAATAATTAATTTAGTCAGACTCCAAGTTTGTGTACAAATCAAAGGAGTTACCTTTTAAAGAATGAACAAATTACTTGACAAGAAGATCACCATGTGTACCAGCACTGCCGCAAGTCTCAATAAAATGTGTAATGTGTTGCCTTGGAATATATCTTCCCATCAAATTGTTGAAACTTTGGTGGTTGATATCCAATTGGCATTGGTAAGACCTCGATTCACTTAGAATACGACTTTGACTATCCTAAGGAACTTTGTGGTGGACCACCATATTGAGTCTTGATGGTGTTTACAATCATATCTTGCAGTTGTTGAACTATTAGAGTGCCACAAAATCGGATCGATAAGCGCATTGAGTGTAAATCATCTTGATGATAGATTCACCATCAAATTTTTCATATGGTGTTAGATTATGACTTGACTCTCCAGGATTGTACAGATCTAACTTGCTCATAAGTTGGGTGATTTAAATTTTTTGTCATCAACAAAATTCTTCAAGGCTTCAAAGTTTTGCTCCATCATTGTAATGTCTCATCTATGTCAACTGCATCAACCATGAAGGCGTTGACTTTAGTTGAAATTGGAGAATCTGTTGAGTCCTCAAATTTGCCAAAGAAAAAGACAGATTGAGAAATTTCATCAACAATATGGATGCACCGTTGCCTCCAGGGATTATAGTTACAACCATCACATGTGATTTGCTCTTTTTTGTCGTCTCCGAAGGTTGAAGTATTGTCACAACTCAAATTACTAGATTGTGCAGGCACTTATTCTTTTCTAACTAGATAGGAGAACCCTTACTGCCCAACCAATTATTATGCGGAAATCAATTAACGTCCTTATTATAATTGAGCAGTCCAAATGTATAAACTGAAAAAATCATCAACAAAACATCTTTTCAACATTTATATACATAGTTAACAACTTACAACATTACCCAAGACCTAGCCTAGACATGTAAAAGAGCTTCTACAAGAGACAAGACATTAAAGTACACAACTTCTACCTAAATGAGAGATACAGAAGTTGATGATAAGTACGCACTGTCCACATAAGAAACTGCTAGTCAACCTACATCTTATGAAGGATGTATTAATAGTAGTATCAGTACACCATACGTACTGGTAGGCATCTCGATCGAAAAGGGTAAGAATCATGTAATAGCATATAGGAATCAAGGAAATAAACATGGCAACTTACACCCATTTAATAGCTAATATCCAATAATTAACCCTTCATTTTAGACTACTTCTGATTACTCTTGTTACCAACTTTACCCAATTATTTAAATTTATTCATCATTAAGATCATTCAAGTGCATTCCACAACTATTACACATGTAAATCGAGTCCTTTGAGAGCCTTGCCTCTCCGTTCTAGTATTTTTGGTTTTAAATTAGACTTAGGGCATTTTTAGAAGGAGGCAACTATGTTAGAATAAAAATTGGGAAAAAAGGTTTAAAACCCGCCTAGGCACGGCCACAGAAGCCCAGGGCCCGCCATAGTGGTACCACAATAGCAGCCCTTAAGTAGTAAGCATGACCCATTTTTGTTCTATTCCACAAAATTTTACAACACGCACAACGAATTAACCTGACTAGTCCTTGCCTTGATATAACATTTGAATTTGAGTATTTTCAATCACATAATTTTCAATAACAAAGGAACAGGTCATTACGATACATACCAATTTACCAACCGTTCATCCCTGAATGGACGTTGAGGAAAGAAGCTGGAAGTCAAATTGTTCCCTAAGAAGATACACTAACGAACCAATGCTTAATACACAACCCTAGATAATATTTATGTGGCCCTCCCATCAAGGCCTCCCAAACACTATCACCATACGATTAACCTTCCAGCTAATTCAATTTTTTATGAGCTTCACACACAATGGTAATTAGAAAAATACCTCACTATACTGGGTTCTTACGACATCCATGATAATCAGAAAGGGAGATGATTAGCAAGGACACACGTATGAAAAGAACGAAATCCAAGTAAAATTTTAATGGGTGGGCTGGGGCTCGCCACAGTGGCATCACTGTAGTGGGTAGTGGGCCACTACAGCAATCATTTGGCTGTTTCAAAAGGGGAAAATGTTTAAAGAGGGGGAAAAACATTCCATTCCCCCTATTCCAACTTAACACTCTCTCCCAAAACAAAATTTTCTCCCAACCAACCTCTTTTGTCATTGTATCCCAAGGTAAACTATTAATTTCTCTCTCTATTATGTTGTTTACTACTTCATACTATGAATCTAGTAGGATTGTTAGATATTTGAACCCAAATGGGGTTCTTTGGTATGATATTGATTTGGGTTTGTGGGTGAATAGATCCCGGTAGCATGCTAGTTGTCCTTACATTCTCAACACTCCAATAGCATTTTAGGCGTAAGATTTACGTAGTTCATGGGGGTTTGAACTTGAAAATTAGAATAGGTAGATGAGCAGTTATCTTTTGAAAGATTTCAAGCCATTAAGGTTTGATTTGTTAACCTTCGTGTAAAAAACGTAGAACAGTTGTACACCACTTCTCCATGCCCTATCTATGATAAAAATTAAGAAAACAACGTAAAAACTCAAAAATGGGGTTCTTGGGGTTGGAATCCAATTTGGGGACGAATGTCCCATTATAGTGGCCCATATATCACTGTCGTGGTACTGCTTAGTGGACCCATCACTATGGCAGTACCGCTATAGTGGCCTGGGTACCGCCATAACAGTCCCTAAGAAATGAGCTCCATTAGAAATTTTGGGAATTTTATGGAATTTTCCCTTCTACTACATCCTTGTCTTTAAGACTGATTTTTCACACATTAACTTACGGGGACATCAACTAGTTAACTTTTTCTTTCATTACCCAGTACTACTACAATCATGGATGCTGGTGATAACATTCTCCAACCTATAAGAAGCTTGTCACTGCCAGCTACAGGCAACACTTTCTAAACTTACAAATTAAGGGCCTCACGTACAAATTCGAATTTGATATGGATAAGGTGGAGGAGGAGGCATCCAAGTTCTATGCTCTGTTATAGGAGCTTGGGTGGGAACCGTTGGTGCAGCCTATCGGCCTTTAAAACAAGGGCTGGGTGAGGGAGTTCTATGCTAATCTCCCATGGTGAAGTGGGACACTCCTAACCCCATTATTTACATGTAGGGTATGGATGTACCGATTAGGGCAGAGGTTATAAATGATACATAGAAGGTACCGAGTCACTCGAATAAGCCATATTTTGCTAAGGAGATTTATAGTGACAATGATGGGATGGCTTGGATGTTGTTTATTCTGAATAAGGTTGCTTCGTATGCTTGGGTCCATACCTCGAAGGCCATCACGAGTACCAATTTCAATATCGAGGACACACAATGGTTGAACTTGGTTTCTTGAATGATTTATCCCTTCTCGAATTTGGCTGATATCACTTTCCAGCGGGCCCTTGTGATAGCTTGTGTTATGGATAGGGTGAGCTTGAATATGGGGGAACATATAGTGGAGGAGTGGAAGGCCTTTTGTAACCACTCAAAGGACATGTTTCTCCCTTCACTGATCATGGAGCTATGTCAGCGGATGCAGGTGTCGGTGGAGACAGAGGGCAACTGCACTCAGTGTGACCAAGCCTTTGGCCCATTGAGGGTGAAGGGGAATCAGTCGAGGAGCAAGAAGAAGAAAAAGTTGAGTACGGACAATGAGAGTAGTGGGGCCTAAGAGGGTGGAGGATCAGGGACTATTCCCCACGATCGTCTGGGCCTTTCGAGCTACTGGAGTCGTACTTAGATGCGGTGAAGGAGATATTATTGAGGAAGCACGTGCCTGCCCCTGAGTCTACCTCCTCCAGTGCCATAGCAGGCCTCTCTGACCTTGGTACTGCTTATGTTTTCCTGGCTCCGGCCCACGTACAGCTCCGTAAGGACCTGAATGCAGAGAAGAAAAAGAGGCACTCCCAAGACTAATTATTTATCCATTTGTGGAAGGGTGTAAAGATCATTGCAAAGCTGTTCGATCAGAAAGAAGGCTCCCAAGGTAAAGAAATCAGATGCACAGTAGTTCTCCTTATTTAGCGGACTAGATAAGGATTCCCCACTTTCCCCCTAATCCTATGCTATTCAGATATGATGGTTTTTGCCCCTGCGTGGGTACTTGATAGACATCTTTTATTTTACCACATTCAAATATAGATAACTATTTTCATATTTCGGTGTCATTGGTAGCATCTTGGAACAATGGCCTTGTTTGTAGGCCCATACTTTCTATGAATGTCATGACCCAAAATCTCAGGTCATGATGGCACCTACCAAACCCACCAGTAGGTAAATTGAACCCCATAACCTGGAATAGCAACTAACAGTTCAATAGAATAAAGGAACAAATCATGAAATCGAAGGGCCAATTATATATATAAACTCCAAAAATAGAGCCCATAAGCTAGATAGATAAAGAAAGTGAAAAAGCAAACTAGTACAGAAGCTACTAATCATAACAAGAGCACTAAGCAAATACCATATAAACAGAATCATCTCTGAAATACAAGGTAAAGACCAGTCCAGTAAAATAGAAAGAGAAGGAACAACTCCAAGCATCAGGAGCACACCCCAAATCTCTGATCCAAGATAGCTCTGTACGAAGAACACATCAGCAGCGAGAACTCATACTAAGATCTGCATCAGGGGAAAAAATACAAAAGTGTAGTATGAGTATCAAAATATGTGGTACCCAGTAGGCTTAGGATGACTGAACTCTAAAGATAATGCAAATATAAATAACATGAAAGGAGATAATGAACAATGTACATAACATAAAAGGAAATGATATACAAACTAGGTAACCAGAAGGGAAGTAGTTACCTATAGAAACTAGCCTAACAATCTACAAGAATCATCTAAGAAAGAATAACAATAGTTCTATACTCAAAACATCTACCCAAAGTTACAGAAACAGCAAGATAATATAACACTAGAGCTGGAAATACTAAAAAGAGGGTCCACAAGACATACCTAGGTCGTAAGTACACACCAGAAACAACCTGTCACAAACTAAGCAGTAATAATCAAATAATAACCTAACCAGGCCACCATAAGCCTGGAAGGTACACAACAACAGACAAAATCCAACCAGTCCCCATTAGCATGGCAGGTACAAACAACAAACATAACCCAACCGACCCCCATAAGTATGGCAGGTACCAAACAACAATCATACTGGCGACGCCAGTGTATATGAATAGAAGAGTGTGATGGAAAACCAAGTGATGCAATATGAGATGAGGCCCACGTCTAACCATAGTGTATACACCACCTCCATCCCTAACCATAAATCATACCAGTCTCAAACTAGATTTCTAACTAGAATTAAAACAATATATATGCCAAACTCAAATCGGGACTAAACGGATAGATAAGTAGCAAAACTAGGCGTAAAACTCAAACCAAAACTAAATAGGTAATAAGCAGTGAAATCAGGTGTCGGACTTAAACAGGTGTCGGACTTAAACAGCAACTAAACAAGCAATACGAGACAACAATCCAGAGATCATACCCAAACTAAGTCTAACTAGTCTTTTTTCTCATTTTAGAAGGACCAAAATCCTTAAAAGATTTATGAAATTCAATTTATTAAGTTAAAAATGTTGGTTTAAGGCCAAATCGCCCTTAGAAATAATAGAGAAAATCCAAAAATATAGTCAATGCTCAGACTCAAACCGAAGAGTTAAAATTGAAACTTAAGTCTTAAAAATCGTCATGCAATAGTAAGGGTGGTACAATTTTCATTTTAAAAACAATTTATGAGTGGAAATTGAGAAATAACTCCTTTTTAAAAATAGATGTGAAGGTATGCATGCCATCACAGTATCCTTGAACAGAAATCACCACTCCTCAAGAGCAAAGAACACTAACCTGGTGTTCGGCGAGTTCGTATTCAAGGCCTCTGTCCCACCAATATACATAACAACATATGAAAGAGAGTAATCGAGAGTATCCATGATAGTAAATAGAAACCAACTGAGGCATACCAGTCCTAGTTCGAAGTATTATACAAATATCCCAAGCCTAATGTTATAACTATAACATGCATACAGAATTAAGGTACAAGCTAATGGTCTACTCTAAAGTTTTCCCAAAGTAGGTCAAAACCAGCGAAAAGGCTAAGATAATATTAAGTCTATCCCGAAATCCCAACCCCGCATGCAATTTATACTATACACAATCTCGTAGAGCAAAGTCTATAAAAAGGTAGACCATAGCCTACCTCAAGGTCGAGCAGCAGCCTCAGACCGACCAGGAGCTGCTCGTCTCCTATACTCGACCTCAAGAACCTCCAAGAATCAGGAAAAATCCTCCTAGGTCCGAGCTTCGCACTAAAATCCGAACTTGAATAACTTGATAAAGATAAATGATTTCCTTTTGATGATCAAATACCGCATCAAAAATATTTTCTTAGTGAAATTAGCTTTAACGTTAGTGTAAACACATAACAACAATTTGAAAGAATATAACCATTATTGGAAAAGAAAAGTGTGTATAATATAACTAGAGGAGCATGGCCCGTGTGAGCACGGGCCCAACGTTATAGATGTGTTAAGAGTATGTACACAATTAGAATTATTAAGTCGTAAAACATAAATATCCAGAAAATATTAATTACTCGATAGTTGATAGTATTCGTGAAGGAGTCAAGTTTAACAAAATAGTTATATACATCTTATTTACATAGATAACAAAATTATCTGATGCATCTTCGGAGTGAGATCTTTGACCATAAAACAGAAACTTGTTGCTTAAATAGAAAATGTGAGGTTAAGCTATAGAGGCAGTAGTATTAAGTGGTTATCAATCAGATATAAATAATGACACATACTAAAGATTTCAATCACCTTTAGTTCCTCTAAATGCAAATATCATCCTTTAAATCACAGGAAGCAAACAAATGAAACCTTGCGAAGGAGGAGGCTGTTGGGAGGGTGTTGGGACTGAGCAAGGGAGAAATAGAAATTCAAATCAACACAACTTATTATGACTAATTACTTTATTTAAGCATAAACAACATGCAAGAAAAATAACATTTCAAAAAACGCACTCCGCTTAAAATTGTGACAACAAGCAACAGATAAGCGTCCAGTTTTTGCTAACCTCATGAGCTGAATGAATTGTAAAAACCACTTGATATTGTTCCTAACCACAAGCAAATGCTGCAGCAATGGCCTACTCATCAGGTTATTCATTAAAATATATTGAACAATGAATACAGACAATTTATGGTTCATGCAAACATTTCTAATTAAAATCTAATGGCTAATCACGATGGAGAAGGGAATTATACAAGGCTTGTCATGAAATTCAGCACTGGAAGATAATCCAAAACTTTGTGCCTACAACTTAAGTATCTACAGAAACCAGTAAAGCATAAAATATAGAAATAAAAACTACATGAACGTGATAATAGTTTCGAATCAATTTAATATCTAGCTGATGTTGCACATCTTCTTTACTATATGATAAACAAACATTATCTAAAAAGAATACCACTTGCAGGGGCGGATCTACATAGGAGCGCAAGGGTGCCACGGCACCCAGAGTAACGACTGTGTTCATAGTGCCAATGGTTTAAGTGCTCTGTTTTCTCCCTGAAACTCGGGTTTGAATCCTGTCATGTTCAATTTTTCAAACTATTTTCACATTACAGTCAATTGATAAAAAAATTGTGATTATGTAGAATAGAACCATTTACCTCCCCTAACTAAAACCCTTACTAAACCTAGTAGACAATATCTTATGCTGTGTTAAAGCTGGTGGCGCCCGAGCTTCCAGATCCTAGATCCACCTCTAACTACTTGCACATGTACTTATGAGGAAATCTCCTATATATCTAATCAGATGAACAAGAAATTTATTAGTTATGTCTTGTTAGTTCTCGAATCCCGCATTGTTTAGGTTTTCATCAAATATAGCTGAATGTGTCCCATAGTCCTTGACATTATTTGTAAACATTCTGAGGATGAAATCCCATCAAAAAAACATAGATACATCCAATTTTCTTTTGCTTGGTTGTTTGCAATTCTCTAATTTCTTTCTTTCCAAATGCAAAGTGAGTTGCGCTCTCTCTCTCTCTCTAGCTTTTTCTTTGTTGCCTAAACACTCTTTGTTGGAATTATGAGATAAATAGAAAAGGCAGTTATAAAGAAGGAACATCGAGGAAAAAAACAAACCATCAGTAACCAACGTCACAAGCAAATCGATGAATGAATCGCATCTATTCGTCTAAGAATTGCAATAATAATTTAATTTTGTGTTATTTTTTGCTTCATTTTTTAGACTTTACAACACTTACGTTAGTAAAATAAGTATTAAGTGTGTGTCATTTATTTAAAAAAAGAATCACATGTTGATTCCATTCTTGGTATTGAATTTCCCTTCTTTCTTCCCTGCTAAACTCTTTTTTTTCTTTCATTTATCTGTTTTCTTATCTGTCTTTGATCTTTTCCAATGTTGTTGGAATCTTATTTGACTTAGGGTCACAAATTGAGGGTTTTGAGGGTTTAAGATTGCTAAACTGAGTGAGATATCTCTCGCAAGTAATTCACGAGTTCGGAACCAGTCGATGAATTCATCTGAATATTTATGATAATTTCCTGTTAGAAGTAATCTCCAAAATTTGTTTTCTTGTTTCATCTCAAATTTGAGGATCCAACAAACACCAAACATAAAAAAAAATTATATTCCAAAAGAAAATAGACCTTGTAAACTCAATTTAGTCTAGTTATAAGAATCAAAGAATGCAATTCTCTTTTTTATTTTTTCACCTTGAACTTACGATCTTCTCCAATTAGAAATAATTGAGGGTAGAGAAAAACCTCAAAATGGAACCACAAAAATATAACCAGAAAGGACCAAATAATAATCAAAAACTAAATCTTTTGACAAAGAGACCTACATGGTAGAACACCAGCACATGCAGAGGAGTTGCAACTTATGTTGTTCAGTATTTTTTTTCCGCACATTTAAGAAAAGAGATGAAGACCCAGAAGAGAGAAGAGACAGACATTAAAACCTAGAAAAGAGTTGCTACGTGTCTATTCAGGATGCTACGTGTCTATGGAAACGCAGGATGCAAGCCACGTAACCTAAAATAATTGTGTAAAATAATATAGTACTTATCAGTTTAATGGCCTTATATGATCAAACTACCCTTATTTTTAAAATCATTGACAGGAAGCACACATGTTGAAGCTTCCTTTTCTAATACTAAAGGTGCATGGCCCGTGCCAACACGGGTCCAACATGATCGGAGTGTAAAGGTATGAAGTCAGGTTTGTTTGTAAAAACATAATACTAACTGGAAAGTGAACAATGTGTTTAAATTTCAATTCAGAGATTTATAAGATAACTATGTATATTCCATTTACATACTAACAATAGGTGATGTATTAAGTTGAAGGTCAGCCAGGTATAGTTTCATTTCTTGTGATCTTTGACAAGAATTTTTGGACATGTAACATAAGGTAAACAAGGCAGCAAGTTAGTATTAGCAAAAACATACGATCAAGAAATTTGAGTAGGTATAGTACCATATGTAAGAAAACAAGTTAATAGATCTATCACAGAGATGAAGAAGATTAAAGTTAAAATCAGAGCACGAATTTAATAGATAAAGATGAAAAAGAATGAGGAATAAACTTGGTATATATTGAAGGAGAGGTAAAAAGTGAAGAAAAATAGGTCTTCAGATTATAAGTCGAAGAAGTTTAAGGTCACCTTGGCTCCATTAGGGTGATCAAGTTTACGCCACCCTAAAACTTTTTGAGTAAAAGGTTGCCCTTGATGATGTTATTTCAACTTCTATCTGTGATCCTCTTCCCTAGTGCTGCAGTTTAACTGAGTATCACAAAATAATTCACATATTAACCAACACTTGCTTTCTTCCTGTTTGTCTTTCTGCTGGTGCCAACTTTGTAATTAAATCAGGAAAAAGGAAAAAGAAAGAGCAAGTTTGGATAACATTGATTCCCTGTAGCACTGACAAAGACAATATAACCAACACCTAAAGAGTAGTGAAAAAAATTAACATTAAAAAAGAAAAAGAATTACCAACTTTAATAAGGAGGGAACAGGAAAGTAAGATCGAAAATTGTAGATGTCATGCATTAATTTTGGAGATTGGATCAAATGAAGTTCAGAGATAGATCAACAAATGTAAGACGCAACCAAGTTAATACTGTCGTCTACAATTTGGAAGAAATTCAATTCAAACATGTGCCTCTATTCACGGATTACATAGAAAAAAGAACAATATCTTAAGCGCATTTACAAGCTGGTTTAGGAAATCTCTGGGCTACTTAAGGCAAAATTGAGCAAAGCTAAGTGACCTTTAATGACAAATGCAGCTCACGATTAGTTCACATAGTGTGATTTGAATGGAATCAGTTGACAACATCGAGGGCCAATTTGCGAGATTTCAGGATAGACCATCACAGGCGACGTTAGTAAGCTGCTTGGAGAAGTGCAAGTGATTAAGACGAATATCCATTTTATGGCACATTCAACTGTCAGTGAGGATCCAATATCAGTATCAACATACAAAAAGGCAGAGGTGGAGTATACAGTGACTAACATACTATAGGGGAAGGACCAAATGGAAGATTGCGACTTACCAGCTTTCTCTCTTCCATTTCTGTCACAATCGCCTTCTCTTTATACGGGATCAATAAATAAAACAGAAAGAGAGCACGACATGTTACTTATGGCCCAGTTGTAGGTGTACCATCTTCATACTCAACAGCACCATCATTAACCATTTTAGGCATTAATATAGCTCCACCAGAGAAGTAACGGTTATAGTGCAGAACTTCTGTAATCTACAATTACACTTGAGAAGTTGTTATGGTTCTCACACTTCAATAGAAAATTGTGATAACAATAAGTTAACATTGAAACAGTATTAACTATTAGGTTACAACCAATTAAAATGGAGCATTTCTCTTCACAACTATATCTTCAAATGTACACTATTGTTCTGTTTGATGCTTCCCCTATTCTAAACAAACAAAAGATGGTCACAAATCAAAAGAATTACCGAGACACCAGTAGGAGAGTCCCAGTAGCCTGTTAGAAGTCTTTGACATCTTTTGAAGCGCATTACAACCATCATTTGGTCATATAGTATGTCAGCTACGATATTGAGTTCAGTTCAGTCACCACCATTTCCTGAAGAGGTAGTTCATATATAAGTCAGAACCAGGAAAAAGCATAAGATTACATAGATTAAATTTTGTGCTATTTTACTTTTATCCAATAAAAGTAAACTCTCATATATTTGTCTCTCGATATCGATAAAAAAAATATTATAATCTCTCTAATATACTCGAGAAGTACATGTCAAGCTTATCGGCAGATATATTTTGACCCGCTCATAGTGAGAGATTTAGTGTATGGAGACGTATTTTATTCGACAATTGCAGCCTTTTTATTCCTTGACTATTTGTCTGGATGTAAGGCTTACAGAAACACCAAAAATCTGAACTACGTTCAACATTATTTAATATTAATATGGCGTAATGTAAGTTGACTTAAGGGCACTTATTGATAAACATCACAAATAAAATATACTTAAATAAACAGATTAACATTTATATTTATATAATCTTCTACGAGGAAAACTGTGAAACCGACATATATCTACTAACGACAGAGTTTCTCCAATAGAAATAAAGAATCAAGAATATATTAATCAGTATCCAAATTCATTATACTGGATATAAAATTCTTTTGTGGAAGTACGCAAATGAGGTCTGGAAGAGCAAGCCATGTACAGGAAGGTAATTTCTACAAAATACAATAGCAACTATTTGGTTGGTTAACAACGGACGCATCTTAGGCATACATGATAAGTTTGTGGACAAATTTGCAGGCAGGGACCATGAAGTCCAAAATGGATTTACCATGTTCATTGAATTATATTTTAAAAATGGAAGTGGGGTATAGTTTTGGTTTGATTTATGATGTAGAGACAATAACCTAAAGATAGTTTTCACAGGTAATTGTAACTCTTTATCCAACCATAAGAACTCTCACAGTAGCTAAGGTGATGAAGAGAAGGCATATTCAACCATCTGGAGATGCATCATTCAAAAAACTTTACAGACTTCGAAGTTAGACGAAGTGAGGTCACTATATTGTATGTACTTCTTATAAACAGTTCGGGAAAAATGATAGTATGATATATAATTTCAATTTAAACACTCACATAGCAAATTTACTTGATTACCTATACTGTCATAGTATCGAATGCAACTCGACAGAAAAATCATGTGGCAGTAAAGTTGTAATAGCAAATTTACTCGATAATTTCAGTAGGCTAACTTACATTTGAAGAGATAAACGGATGGATGCATGAATACCTGAAAGAGGTTTCGGCTGCATACGTTTCATACGGTGTTCAGGGAGATTACAACATGCTATACATACAGGAAAGTGCCCAGTATTCTTGTTTCATCGTATGTTGCCTCTTTGCCTAACATTTTTCAAGTATCTGGAGCATGTGTAGTCATTATGCATTCATTAATTACTTCTTCGGCACCGTTATTGCAAGCTATGGTAGAACCTGCAAACTGTGGCAGCTAGGATTTTCACTACAGATATTCAAAATATAAGAAAGTAAACACATGAAAAAAGCTAAGAGGATTCAATATCTACTATAAACATAAAAAATAATTTAACCTCCCGAAGCTCCATCCATGACTGCAAGGGATCTTTCTACACCACATCAGTGATGGTAGTCTATGAAGACACAATGAAGCTAGGTAAGCACCAAATGGACTCTATTTAGGCCATTATCATTTGAAAAAATAATCATAAAATTAATATATCTAAGAAACACAAGTTCTTATACAGATCAACAAGCTATAAGCCAAGATAACTTGACCAACATAATCATGATCAGCAGAAAAAACCACACTTAACATTGGTAAGTTATCAATATTAGACTTGGCTCCTTAGACATTACCAGGTTGCTATAACTAACCTCCGCGTAACTCTAACCAGTTTGATAACCAGCAACCAAACGACCACTACATATTACCTTAAATTATATAACTTCACTTTCAGATGACTTTTCTTGTCCACAACCGAGTTTCAAACAGGAAATCAAGAAATATTTGACCAAATGTCCTTTAATATAATTATTGAAGATATTAAACAATTAAATTTCTGGCGAAGTGGGCCGTCTTCTGTTACTGCTTCTATCATGAATTAGTACTCAATTTTAAGGAAAATCCTACATATCTAGATCTTGTCAAGCAATTCAATCTACGTAGAAACAGAAAAAAATTGAAATGGGTCTTCTTCTTCCATTAAAATCAAGGATGGACAAAAACCCAGGCAACCAATCTAATCTCTACCTAGAAATAGAAGAATCGAGTTGGATCTTTCTCTTCCATTAAAATAAAGAAACCCAAAGTAAACCCCAAAAACCATAGCACAAAATGCAAAAAAAATGATGATCAAAAACTCAAAATGGCATGATATGGAATAATCTTTAACCAAAAAACATACCCGACATCTCAAAACAGGAAAAGCCTATGTTGGTCTTCTAGTTTAACAGATGAGGTAGAGATAGAGACCATATACGGACATCTCCCGAAAGATTGTCACGTTTGTTGTAGCACCTATTACTTGCAACACGTGTATAGCCAGTGAAAGTACATCTTCATCAGCTGGTAGGATGAAATGATTAAAATACCCTGACAAAGATTTTCTTGAAGCTCCCTTTTCTAATATATATATATAGAAATAAAATATAGAAAGATAAAAGGCACTTACTAATTAATTCTTAACATGCTAATTGCTTAAATGTAGTAAATTGCTGCCACCAATACACATTGTTGTATACTGATAGCACCAAAATTTCTTTTTTCATCCGGTTATATATACACATGGATATTACATAAGTTTATAGTAAAATAAATATAACTTTTTAAATATATCATAATTAATAAAAAATTATTTTGAACAAAGCCTTTATCAAATAATAAGAAATTTTTCAACATAATTAGATTCACTATCTCCATTTAAAATATTAATAAATTATAAAACTATTATCAAATAATATATATATAACGTAACTAAAGAATTTTCATAAATATCTAAAACAATCTATAAATATAATAAAATATATCTTTTACCAAATTCTAATTCAAATAGAATATTTCAGCATGTTTCGTATTAAAAATATTCTCAAACAAACTGTCCGAAAATCGAACCACCTATTCCGATAGGTCATAAGTGACGGGTAGAAACTATCCGAAAGCTCAAAACGTAAAAAATACATGAAAAGTCAGAAGATAACCTGGAGGGACATTACAATGAATTTCACATTAGAATTTTAAAAAGTACGCTTGAATCGTAATTTTTGTAAAATAAAATTTTTGAGAAGAAAAGGTGAGTTCACTTCCTAGGACTGCTACGGTGGTACCCCATCCACTACGGTGTTCCCACTATAGCGGTGAGGGGACTACTACGGTGGCTTAAGTGACTTGGAACAGCCTGTTATGGAGGGAAAGCAATCACTACAACAATCTCGCTGTAGCGGTACCCCCACCGCTACAGCGTCCCTAACCAATAACTTGGAAAAATTTTCAGATTTTCCCTCTCTTAACGCGAAATGATGATTTCAATCTAGTTTTGTGGATCCAAAATCACCCACGGTGAATATGACCGTTCAAGTTAGTATCTTTATTCCTCCCATAATGAAAATTTCACTATCACAACCATTAGAGAAGGATCTTTTCAGTAAAAATCAAAACAAAATACGTTACTACTACTATTTTACCAACCCAAGACACGAGGCATTGGTATATGATTTCATGCTCCAATCTACCTCATATTGCAACACCTTTCAATTCGTACCATTTACAATTCATACAACAGGTACCCACAACAATTTTATCACAAGTATATAGACTAGTAAGTACTGACAAACAGATACCAATTGGAAAAACGACTAGGTTTCCAGTTTCGTACTCGTAAAGGTACCAATTGGGACCAACTAGGTTCCAATTGCGGTGGTAGAGATACCAATTGAAATCAATCAGATATCAATTGGATTCAACCCATGTAGGCTCAACCCAGGTAGACAAATAAATTGAGGCAGCACGCGAGGAAAGAAGAAGGGAATGACTACTAGATGCCTCATAGCTCCCTAAAAATTACTTGAAATAAAATATTGTAACTAAATAAATATTTTTACGTCAAGTTATAACAAATTGTGGCAATCGTTAAATGACATAACCATAAATTTTTCGTTATAATAAAATATGTAGTTGATCATAATTTTTTGCCTCGCAGTAAATGTTATTTTAACAATAGTAGCCTTTTAGTCACAATAAATTATCTCAAACAAAATATTGTAGTTAAATAAATATTCTTTTGTTTATATAATAAAATGGTGAAAATCGTTTACACACACACACACACACCCAACTTTACTTTAAAAATCAAACTCCCGCCCTAACTTTGAAAAATAGTCATTGCCCCCCCACCCCCTGACTTTTTTAAATGTCTATTCTACCCTTACATTAACCTTTATTTATTTATTTTTATATCTTTAAAATTATGATATTTTTACTTTCAATCTATATAAAAAAAAATTCTATAAAAAATATTAATACCGTCAAAAAAAGAAAAGTGAGAGATATTGTCACGACCCAATGTTAAAATCTTGAAAATCACCTTTAAAAATATTCAAATTTGAGCTTCCAAGTTCAAAAATGGTGGAAAATGAGGTTTAATCCCGAAAAGAAACTATTCAAAGTTGTCACGGACTGCTTTCTACGTGATCGCGAAGGCCTGATCACGATCGTGACCAACCCGGCCCAGTCCCATTGTGAACGCGACTCTATCCATGCGAACGCGAAGGCGATTTCCGACCCGAATCTTGTTTACTCTTCGCAATCGTGATCCCACCTCCGTGATCATGATGACCAGAAATACTCCCTTTTTCGCAAATACGATGAAGGCTCGCGAATGAAAAGAAGGGTTTGTTATACCAGACATCAGCACTAAAGGTCAAAGCCAAAATTTTTCGAACAGACCCTGGGGATTCGTTCTGGACTCCATAGAAATAAATCAACTATGCTACTAAATCAAATTCAATATTTCGGACCCAACGGTGCGGAATTTTCAACAGAGGTCGTTTTCATCAGATGTTGACCAAAGTCAACCTTAGGACATAACTTTCCAACATCTCGTTTAAACGCTCAAAATCACACCGGAAGTCTCGGGACCTGAACCAACCATGCTACTAACCCAAAATCAACATTCTAGAGCTGATGAAACTGACTGAATTCTGATACGATGCTCGAATCTCCAAATGTTGACCAAAGTCAACGATTCCAACTTAAAGACCTTCTAAAATGAAGGATATTAATACCTCAGTAAAATAAATAAATAATAAATAATACAAAAAATATATTTTATAAATTGAAGATTGCAAATGTCAAGGGTAAAATAGACATTGTATAGGATAAAGGAAGGGGGAGGGGGTAATGATTATTTCTCAAAGTTGAGGGAAAAGTTTGATTTTTAGGTCAAAGTTGGGCTTGGGGGGTGTAAATGATTTTCACCCTATAATAAAATATTGATAGAGTTAATGTTTACTTCAAGTACTAAGAAGTTAGGCAATAGTTAGCTTCGTAGCTATAATTATTTGTCATGACGAAATGATTTTTGATAGCATTTCGTAGCTAATAATTATTTTTTACCATGAATTAAAATTTATTGCAGCAATACTAAAAACTAAAAAGGATCACATCTGAGAGTGATATATTATATCATGTCTATATAGTGATTGAACAAATTTTATTATAAAATCAAACACCATGGATTTAAGATAATTAAATGTGTTAATCATTTGATTTGATTCGATCTTATCGGGTTTTACTAGTAAATTTGAAATATAGTTTAAATAAATAAGTGATTATAATATAATTTGATTTGATTCAACCTTAACATGTCTTACTAGTAAATTTGAGACATAATTTAAATAAATAAGTGATTACAATAGAATTACTTTTAATTAATTAATTATAACGCATATAAACAAAATTTTACCATATGTTACTCAAGTTTTATGTTGATCAAGTGTTTTGATAATTGTTATTTGATCATCTATCTGACAATAACTTTATGGTCTACTATTAAATTAAATTAATTAATAATTATTACAAGTATAGTTATAATTAGTTGAACCAATGGTTAATAATTGAGGCCAATTAAGAACTCCCACATCGAATAGTTGAAAGCGGCAGAGATGAGGATATTGAGATGGATGTGTTGACTCACTAGGAGAGATAAGGTTAGGAATGAGATTATCCGAGAGAAGGTGGGAGTGGCTTCGGTGGAAGAAAAGATGCGGGAAGTGAGGTTGAGATGGTTCGGGCATGTGATGAGGAAGGGCACGGATGCCCCAGTACGGAGGTGTGAGAGGCTAGCTATGGATGGTTTCAGTTGGGGTAGAGGTAGGTCGAAGAAATATTGGAGGAAGGTGATTAAGCATGACATGGAGTAGTTACAGCTTACGGAGGACATGACCCTTGATAGGAAGGTGTGGAGGACGCGAATTAGGGTAGATGGTGAGAGAGTGGGAGTGCTTCCTTACTAGTTGGGAGGAGTGTTTTGTTTGGGGTTGTGCCTGTAGTCATAGTGATATGCATGTGTCTTTTAGTTTCTTGTTCACGGCGTTTTGATGATGTTTATGATTTCGGTTAGACAGTTTATAGTAGTACTCTGTGGGTGTCTTGTTTCTTTTATTATTTAGTGGATGTTATCTCATTTTGTTGTTTGTTTTTATGTTTTTTATTTGTTATACTGTTATTTGTCCTAAGTCGGGGGTCTATCGAAAACAACCTCTCTACTTTTTCTGAGGTAGTGGTATGGACTGCGTACACTTTACACTCCCCAGACCCCACTTTGTGGGAATACACTGGGTATATTGTTGTTGTTGTTAATAGTTAATAATTGAACATAGTTATTACATAAGTGTATTGATATATCTAAATAAATAAGTGATTAAGTTTAATTATATTTTTATTAACTAATTATAACGAATTTAAACAAATTAACTTCACTAACATTTTACTTCAAACTTGTTCCATCAAAATAATATCTTTATCTATTTAGTGTAATGAAGTTGTCAATGATTCAATTCAATTTTATAGCTTGAAAGTTTCAAAAAATAAGTAATTATACTAACTTCGATAATTATAACAAATTTAAACAAAATTTCAATATGTCTCACTCAACCTTCATCCTGATCAAGTGTTTAGAGAATTGTTGTTTAATTTGATTAGAGGTGTTTATTATTTGAGTCAATTCAAATTTATCAAGAGAACTAATATGTTCACCCAAAACTTTAACATATAAACTCATATAATAGTGGTTCAGAAATTTATGAATGGAATATTGATGGTTTAACTGATAGACAAATGACTATTCTGGTACATCAAATGTTGATGTATTCGACCATTTGTAAAAGTGTGAAGAATACAGCTAGAAATATTTGCAAAATGATTATTGCAGATTTTACTGGCCAACTTAGAGGCTGATGGGATAATTACATGACTACAACAGCCAAAGCTAGTGTTATAAATGTTATAAGCTCCGAAGGAGGTGTTGATAACTTATGGCACGCATTTGTCCAAAACTGAGAAGATGCGGTTTATATCCTAATTTTAACCATTCTAGAATATTTCAGTGGTAGATTGCCCAATCAATATGAAACTGTTCGTACTTTATTAAATAGTCTTAGATGTAGGAATCTTAGCGAATTTAGGTGGTATAAAGACACTTTTTTTAGCAGAGTTATGGAACTTCCCGAGAATAATGAAAGTCATTGGAAAGCTAAGTTTATAGACTATCTTCCTTCATTGTTTGCAGAAAAAGTTAGAAATACTCTTCGAGGAAGTTTTACCCAAATCCCATATGAAAATTAAACGTATGAAAAGTTGATAGGTGTTTGCACTCAAGAAAGATTAAATTTGTGCAATGAGTTGAGATTATCTAGACAACTCAAACTGGATAAGTTAAAAGTCAAAAATTAATTAGGAGATTTTTGTGCCCAATTTGATTTACCCGAAGCCAGTGCTTCTAGCAAAAAGAGAAATAAGTACCATAGGTATCCTGACAGAGATAGATCCAAAGAAGAGTGAGCAGCTCGCAAGGAGCGTCACAAATCTAAACAATTTACGAAAGATAGGTCTAAGAGAGATCTTGCCAATACTAAGTGTTATAGGTGTGGAAAATTAGGACATATTGCCCCTAATTGTAAGCTTCAAAAGTTGAAAACTTTAGAACTTGATGATGAACTTCATGATAAGATTTATGGTCTTTTATACACTTCTGAATCTGACGAAGAAATAGACAATATTTCTGATTCAGAAGAAGATGTTAATTTGCTTGATATAGCGGATACGGACAATGAAATAAGTGTTAACTGTAATACTTGTCAAACTCCTGATTGTACTTGTGAAAATGATGAATTTTATAAAATTCAATCACAGTTTCAAGATTTGAACATAAAAACGTTTACATCTGACAATGTGATAGAGCTTTTGAAGGAGGTTACTGATTATAGCCTTTATGAAAAAATTATTAGTTTGGCAAGCTCGAGTTCTTCAAGTTCAGCTAACCAAAAAGATGATTTCTCTTATTCAGCCCCATACTCATTATCAGAAGTAAATAGACGACTTGCTGAAAGAAATGTTTAAAAACGTGATTCTTCATTCGATGATTTAAAAATCGAAGTGGAAAATTTGAAAAAGGAGATTATATCTCTTAAGCAGAATCAAATGATTTGTGATCATAGGATTACTCAGATAGAAAAAATAAATTCTTTCGCTGAGTCTTCCAAAAAGGATATTCCTAAAAAAATTGATGAAATAAATAACTTGCTTGATTCTTCAAAACAAATTAGTTTGAATCCTAAACATGATATGTTCTTAGGTATGATGTAGATTATTACTGCACATAAGTGGTATATTAAATGTACAATTTTGATTGATAACGATTTCTATCTTACTGAAATTGCCATGATTGATAGTGGTGTCGATGTTAGTTGCATACAAGAGGGATTAGTTCCCACAAAATATTTTCAAAAAACTACTCATACTGTTAAATCTGCTTCTGGACATGCATTAGATATTGATTATAAGTTATCTAATGCTTATATTTGCCAAGATAAAGTTTGTATTCGTCATTTCTTTTTTCTGGTAAAAAATCAATTATATCTGCCAATTATTCTTGGCACTCCTTTTATAAATGTTATTTATCCTTACACTCATATTGATGCAAAAGGATTTACTGCTACTTTTAATAATAAAAAAAATCAGTTATACATTTGCTACTGATCCAGTGACTAGAGATATAAATGCTTTAATTGTTATGAAGCAACGTCATGTAGATTCTTTACAGCTAGAATTTTATAGCATGAACATTTTTTATACTTTAAAATCTGCTAAAATACAAGAAAAAGTTAAATTAATTTTTGAGCAAATTGCTATTGATATTTGTGCTGACCATCCAAGTATTTTTTGGAATAGAAAAAAGCATATTGTCGCTCTTCCATATGAAGAAAACTTTTCTGAGGAAAATATTCCTATAAAATCTCGACCATGTCAGATGAATAGTGAATTGATAGAATTTTGTAAAAGAGAGATTGATAATCTGCTTCAAAAGGGTCTCATAAAACCCTCAAAATCTCCTTGGTCATGCACTGCTTTCTATGTTAATAATGCAGTTGAAAAGGAACGACGTATGCCTAGATTGGTTATTAATTATAAACCTTTAAATAAAGTTTTAAAATGGATTAGATATCCTATCCCTAATAAAAAGAATTTGCTTTCAAGATTATATGATGTCAATTTATTTTCAAAGTTTGATTTAAAATCAGGTTATTGACAAATTCAGATTTTAAAAGAGCATACTTAGAACTGCTTTTAATGTTCCGTTTGGACAATACGAATGGAATGTTATGCCTTTTGGTTTGAAAAATGCACCTTATGAATTTCAGAAAATTATGTGTCACGCCCCGAATCCCATCGAGACATGATTGGCACCCGTAGCCGATAAGGTCCGAGAGAACCAACCTTTGCCTATGCTCAATCATTCATATGCATCTCATAATCATAACCACCATTGCATAAGAACATGGAAGACGAATAAAGGAAAACATGTGACATATTTATACATACATATGAAACTTGGCCGTTGAGGCCATCCAGTCAAAACAACATATGTCGTTTACACTGTTACACCCACATCCGTCTACAAAAGCCTCTAACAAGAGCATTGACCAAAATGAACCATAAGTCGGGACAAGTCCCCGCTTTACACATTATGTACAATACCAAAAAAAAACATGTATATACTCTGACTCGGAGAAGCCCCGAATGAGCTGGAGCTCACCAAAGAACCGCTAACACGGGCAATCTACTGAGGAGGCCTACTGGGACCTGCGCCTGCAGCAAGTAAGGTAAATTCCCCGAGAGGGGTCAGTACGAAATAAGTACTGAGTATGCAAGGCTCAGATGAAACTATACAATACATGAATGTTTCAATGAACTCAAATACAATTGACTAATCAATGTGAATAAGTAACCATGTTGCATTTGGGAAACCATGTGGATTGCTTTCATTACTTTATTTGCTTTCTTTATCTCAATGCTCAATGATAACAATGTACCCGGGCCCCTACTGATCAGTGGGTCTTTTCATATCATAACATCATGTTGGGATCGAGTCAAGCTAGGCTTATGCCCCTAGACTTGCCACCCATAAATCAATCAATACATCGGGATTGAGTCGAGCTAGGCTTACGCCCCTAGACTTGCCACCCATAAATCCATATCTCAGGATCGAGTCGAGCTAGGATTACGCCCCTAGACTTGCCACCCATACTTGATCATTGACCACATTTGCATTACTTTGATTACTTTGAGATTGATACTTGGATAGTCATAACATTACTTTGGAACTTTGGAACATAACACTGTTGGAAGCTTTGGATCATTAACCAATGAGTGAGAGACATGTGAATAAACATCATGAGAAATATAACATTACTAGCACCATGATACCATTGGAACCATAGAACAAATAATCCATGAACAAGAGACACAAGTATAGGCACTATTGGAATATTGGAACGTAACTTTGTTTGAGCTTTCGAAACATTAACCATGAATATGAGACATGAGATTCACAAATGATCCATGAGTAGAAAATATATGACAATGACTAGTGATATACGGATATCGGATACCTTAGCACATTTCGGGATAGGACTAGTGACATTTCAATGTGAACACTATTTGCCGCAGAAAGATACGGACAAAGTAAAACTTACATACCTTGGATTCGCAATACGAATATACAACCTTAGATGCGTATACAATAATCCCGCTCCTTCTTTATGTGTCACTCTACAACATAAATACATAACAAAATTCACATTAACCACCAATTACTTTACAAATGCATACCATGTCAATGAGTTACATGTTTGCCTTTAAACATGTCATTTCCCCTTGACAAAACCATTGATCATACTATTATTCCAAAAATTCCATAATATTCCCAACATTGACCAATACATGATAATTGATACATTTGACCACAACACTTCTCCTTTACACTTTCTTATCCATCACACATCACAAATAACCCATCAAATGACCTTAATACAACTCATAACACATATCGGCCAAAATTCCATAATTTCCACTTTTAGACAAGAACAAGTTTAATACCAAAAATAACACCATACATGTTCATATTTTGTCCATACCATGCTTTTTCATCAAAGGCACAAGGCCTAATTCAAGTTCAAATTACCAAGATGACACATCTTTCACCAAAGGCAAAATACACTATTCATCACCTTGCCAACACAACTAGCATAATATATATAATCTCCCATGCATATCATATGTTAATCAATGAGGATAAATACTTACCAAGGCTTGGAATATGTTGATCTTGTCCAAGGAGTCCAAAGAAAGTATTTGCCTTAGGGTTTGGAAATGAAAGAAATGTTTGTGATATTATCCAAAAGTTATGAGAGTCCTTTGGGGATAAAATCTGATGTTGGGGACTTTATATAGACCCAAGGTCCTCCTTATCCACATGTGGCATTAAGTGATATGCTCAATTGGTCAAATATTGGAAGAATGGATCACTTTTGCCTTTGGGCCCATGTATTTTATTTCATTTTGGGCCTCAAATTGGGCCCAATAACACATATCCATGTACCCATGAACTTTCATGTATTATTCACCATATATCTCATGTTCACATAATTCCATAATGTCACGACAATATTCTCTTAAAAGATTCTCATTCGTCTTTTCGATCGCAAAAATAGGCATTCTAGTCGCCCTTGGTTTCATTGGACATTTTGGATCACTATTCACATTTCATGATTTGATAATGTAGAAGTATGTAGGAGTATATTGAAGTGTTTGAATCTTTAACAATGCTCAAATAACTCCAAAGAACCAAAAGAAACCATCTAGAAATCGTCGTAGAATTGCGTTACGAAACGACTCCGGAAGGGCATATTTGTTGTGCCTTGCGCCAAACCCCTAAAACAGGGTAGTGGCACAAGTTTTCAGCCTCCTCTGAACTTCTTGGCTGCAGGTGGCTTGCGCCACACCCCTGAAACAGGGTAGTGCCGCAAGTTTCAGCACTTTGCTGAAATTTCCGGCCACTTATCCAATGTTTACGTATCGTCCAATCCCTTATCAAAACACTACAAAATACTTACTTAGTGAACTTAACCATCAAGTAAACATGACTTAAAGTCACCAAATGAGGTTAGAATGTGTACGAGTTCTTACCCAAATGCTCCACGAAATCACAACACACCTCCTACGAAGATCCAATCGTACATGTTAAGTCCGATATCAAATGTTTCACCAATGACACTATAAAACACATATGCATGACATCTCAACACCTATGTAGATATGATCCCAAGGTATCAAGTGAGGTTATAAAAGTATGGGGTGTTACATTCTTCCCCCCTTAGAAACATTCGTCCTCGAATGTTAACAACATTGTCTTATATACAACAAATACATCTTTACTTTAACATACCTATACACATTCACATAATGCTCTTAAATACTTACTTGTTATTGTTCCACCTCCGCACTGTGAACTTCTTGGTCCATTTGAAATAGATGGGGATACTTGGATCTCATCATTTCTTCCGCTTCCCATGTGATCTCCTCTACTTGTTGATTTCTCCAAAGGACTTTTACGGATGCGATGTCTTTATTTCTCAATCTCTTTACCTGTCAATCTAGGATAGCAATGGGCACTACTTCATAAGTGAGATCCTCTGTAACTTGAACATCTTCTACGGAAACAATACGAGACGGATCTCCTATGTATTTCCGAAGCATCGACACATGAAATACTGGATGGACTGAGGAAAGTTCTTGAGGTAAGGCTAGTTCATATGCGACTTGCCCAAATCTTCTAATAACTTCATAGGGGCCTATGTAACGTGGACTCAATTTCCCTTTCTTCCGAACCGCATTACCGCTTTCATCGGTGACACCTTTAGGAATACCCAATCACCTATGGCGAATTCAAGCCCTCTTCTTCTAACATCGGCATATAACTTATGACGACTTTGAGCTGTTTGTAACCGTTGTTGGATAACTTTAACTTTCTCCATGGCATGGTGAACAATATCTGGCCCAAGTAAAGCAGTTTCACCTGCTTCGAACCATCCGATTGGTGATCTACATTTCCTTCCATACAAGGCTTCATAAGGTGCCATCTTAATACTTGAATGATAGCTATTGTTATACGCAAATTCAATAAGAGGCAAATGGTCATCCCAACTGCCTTGAAAATCTAATGCGCAAGCTCGTAGCATATCTTCAAGTGTCTGAATAGTACGTTCTGCTTGTCCATCGGTCTGGGGATGGAAAGCCATACTCAAATTCACCCGTGTACCCAGACTCTGCTGAAAAGATCTCCAAAAGTGTGCTGTGAACTGTGCTCCTCTGTCTGATATAATAGAAAGTGGAATACCATGCAATCGTACTATCTCTTTCACATACAACTTCGCATAATCCTCAGCTGTATAGGTCGTCTTGACCGGTAGAAAATGCGCTGACTTGGTAAGCCTGTCCACTATGACCCATATAGAATCAAACTTCCGCAATGTACGAGGCAAACCCGTAATGAAATTCATATTAATCATATCCCATTTCCAGACGGGAAGATTGATACATTGCATGTAACCTCCTGGTTTCTGATGTTCCACTTTCACCTGTTGGCAATTCGGGCATTGCGCGACAAATTCCGCAATGTTCTTTTTCATATTTCCCCACCAATACACTTCTTTCAATTCATGGTACATTTTAGTAGCACCCGGATGAATAGAATAGCGCGAATGGTGCGCCTCTATCATTATTCGTGTCCTCAGCTCATCTACGTCTGGTACGCATATTCTCCCTTGACATTGAAGCACCCCCTCCGGTGTAATATCAAATACCTTGGTCAAATTCTGCTGCACATTTTCCTTTAGCTGCAATAAAATAGAATCCGTAAATTGCTTTTCTTTCACTTCAGCTATCAAGGAGGATTCTGCTGCATTCTGTACAATAACTCTATCATCTGAGGATTCAATAAGGCGAACTCCCAAGCTCGCTAACTGATTTAAGTCTTTGATTATCTCCTTCTTTTCCGTCAATTGATCACTAGTGACTCTCGTTGCCTTGCGGCTCAATGCATCTGCTACTATATTTGCCTTCCCTGGATGGTATAAAATATCGACATCATAGTCTTTCAAGAGCTCTAACCATCTTCGTTGCCTTAAGTTGAGTTCTTTTTGCTTAAAGATATATTGTAAACTTTTGTGATCCGTATAAATATCAACATGAACTCCATACAGATAATGACACCATATCTTTAAAGCAAAAACTACCGCTGCCAATTCAAGATCATGTGTGGGATAGTTTTTCTCATGTGGCCGCAACTGTCGTGAGGCATATGCTATCACCCTACCATGCTGCATCAACACACATCCGAGACTAATCCCGGAAGCGTCACAATACACTGCATAGCCCTCTGTGCCTTCAGGAAGTACTAACACTGGTGTGGAAGTCAACTTATCTTTCAAGTTTTGGAAACCTCTTTCACATGCATCATTCCATTGAAATTTAATTGCCTTGTGAGTTAACTTTGTCAATGGTGCCGCAATAGAAGCAAACCCTTCTACAAATCTTCGGTAATAACCTGCCAAACCCAGAAAACTGCGAATCTCTGTGGGTGTTGTAGGCCTCGGCCAGTTTTTCACTGCTTTAATCTTTTGGGTATCAACCTATATGCCTTCATCTGATACAATGTGACCCAAGAATGCAACTGATTTTAACCAAAACTCACATTTGGAGAATTTTGCATACAACTTACGCTCACGGAGAATTTGCAACACTTGCCGTAAGTGATAAGCATGGTCTTCTGGTGATCTTGAATAAACAAGGATGTCATCTATAAATACTGTCACGAACACGTCTAGGAATGGCTTAAACACCTTGTTCATCAAATCCATAAACACAGCCGGTGCATTTGTTAGTCCAAATGACATAACTAAAAATTCATAATGGCCATACCGTGTTCGAAAAGCTATCTTGGGTACATCCTCCTCTCTAACTCTGAATTGATGATAACCCGACCTCAAGTCGATCTTTGAGAAACACTTGGCACCCTGTAACTGATCAAACAAATCATCAATGCGAGGAAGGGGATATTTGTTCTTGATCGTTACTTTATTCAGTTGCCGATAGTCGATGCACATTCTCAAGGTGCCATCTTTCTTTCGTACGAATAATACCGGTGCACCCCACGGGGACATACTAGGCCTAATGAAGCCCTTGTCCAGTAAATCTTTCAACTGTTCCTTCAATTCACGCAGTTCCGCTGGGGCCATTCTATATGGAGGGATAGAAATAGGCTGAGTGCCTGGAATCACATCAATGCCGAATTCCACTTCTCGTTCTGGGGGTAAACCTGGAAGATTCTCTGGAAATACATCAAGAAATTCATTGACTAAAGGTACTGACTGTGGAGTTAATGGTTCCACATCATTATCTTTCACTCGTACCAAATGACATATATATCCCTTGGCAATCATTTTCCTTGCTTTCAAATAGGAAATAAATCTTCCTCGTGGTGCCCCTACCTTACCCTACCATTCTAGAACATTTTTCTGTGGAAAACAAAATTGTACCTTCTTGGCCCGGCAATCTACCGTAGCATAACACGAAGCCAACCAATCCATTCCCATAATTACATCAAAATCCACCATGTCCAATTCAATGAGATCGGCCAACGTATCATGACCACACACAGTTACCACACAGTTATGATACACTCTCTTTGCAATAATATATTCACCAACCGGTGTAGACACTTCAATTGACTTAATTAATAATTCCGGTGCCTTTGCAAGTTTCGCAGCAACCAATGGAGTAACATAGGAAAATGTAGAACCTGGGTCAATTAGTGCATATACATTATGTGAGAATATGGATAATGTACCTGTGACAACATCTGGGGAAGCCTCTGAATTCTGGCGGTCCACCAAAGCATAAGTGCGATTCTGGACCCCGCTAGTACTGGCTGCTCCTCTGTTCCCTCTACCACGGCCAACAGGTTGCACACCTCGGCCCAGTGAAGGAACCGATGCTGATGATGCAACAGCCGACCCAGCCGGTCGTGCTGTACCACTCATGCCCCTCTGTGGACAATCTCTCGCTATATGCCCTGGCATACCACACCAAAAGCAGACATTCGTTCCTGCCCGACATGTGCCTGGGTGAATAAGCCCACAGTGTTGATACTGCTGACGAGGAAAACCTGCTGACTGTGATCCATGACCCCCACTACTCTGCCCAGCTGAACCACCTCTAAACCCTCGAGACTGTGAATAAGCACTCCCTGTGGAATAAGAGAACGACGGTCTAGGTGGTCTAGGAAACATGCGGGGCCTAGATACTCCTTGGGACATCAGAGGTGGTCCCATAGGTCTAGCCCTTTTGGACTGTCCCCTATCAAATTCATGTACCCTTCGTCTCTGTCTTTGATCTTCCATATTCTGGGCGAAGGCTTGTATGCGAGCAATGTCCATGTCCCTATTCAAGGCCGCAATAGTGCAATCTCTTACCAAATATGGCTCTAGTCTATCCACGTATCTATGGACCCTGTCTGTCATCGTAGCCACAACATTTGGCGCATATCGAGCCAAGGAGTTAAATTGCAAACTATATTCCCGAACACTCATATTCCCTTGACGCAAATTCAGGAACTGATCTGCACGTGCTTCCCGAACCTCATACGGAAGATAATGTTCGAGGAAAGCCACTTTAAACTCTTCCCATGTCGATGAATCTGCACCAATGTCACGGGATTTCTTCCAATCCTCATACCATAATATTGCCTCTCCCTTCAACCTGTACGCAGCAAGTTCAACTGTCTCTAACCCTGTCATATGCATAACTTCCAAGGCCCTTTGAACTTGATCCACGAAGTCCTGTGGATCTGCTTTTGGATCAGACCCTGTGAATATAGGAGGGTCCAGTTTCAAGAAATCCTGTGTTCTGCAACTTGCCATTCTAGCCGCATCAGCATCATGTGCTATTGCACCAGCTCTTCCCTGGCTTTGTGCCGCCACTAACTGTGTCAACATCTGTACAGCATTCCTAAGATCCTGATCTGTGGCATTCGTCGGTGGTTCCACGGGCACTTCCCTTCTTCTCGGCTCTTCTGGAGCTGAAGAAGTAGAAGAAGCTCGCGTTGCGAACTCAGTTTCAGCCCTACCTTGATCAACTTATTCAGGTGGTGGTCTACTTGTTCCCTCAGCAATTCTATCTATCATCTTACTTTTACCTTTTCCTCTTCCTCTTCTAGTGTTCGGCATTTTAACTATACCAAAGAAAAACAATTACGCAGATCAGATACAATGCAACTTACAACATTGGCGCTATTGCACGATCTAGAATGAAGAAAAGAAACGACATACTAAATGTCCCGTATCCTCCTACTTATAAATGTGGTGCACAACACATCGATAAGTAAGACTCTACTCAGACACGGCTTTGTAGACATCCGTAGACCGACTGCTCTGATACCACTTTTGTCACGCCCCGAATCCCATCGAGACATGATTGGCACCCGTAGCCGATAAGGCCCGAGAAAACCAACCTTTGCCTATGCTCAATCATTTATATGCATCTCATAATCATAACCACCATTGCATAAGAACATGGAAGACGAATAAAGGAAAACATGTGACATATTTATACATACATATGAAACTTGGCCGTTGAGGCCATCCAGTCAAAACAACATATGTCGTTTACACTGTTACACCCACATCCGCCTATAAAAGCCTCTAACAAGAGCATTGACCAAAATGAACCATAAGTCGGGACAAGTCCCCGCTTTACACATTATGTACAATACCAAAAAAAAACATGTATATACTCTGACTCGGAGAAGCCCCGAATGAGCTGGAGCTCACCAAAGAACCGCTAACACGGGCAATCTACTGAGGAGGCCTACTGGGACCTGCGCCTGCAGCAAGTAAGGTAAATTCCCCGAGAGGGGTCAATACGAAATAAGTACTGAGTATGCAAGGCTCAGATGAAACTATACAATACATGAATGTTTCAATGAACTCAAATACAATTGACTAATCAATGTGAATAAGTCACCATGTTGCATTTGGGAAACCATGTGGATTGCTTTCATTACTTTATTTGCTTTCTTTATCTCAATGCTCAATGATAACAATGTACCCGGGCCCCTACTGATCAGTGGGTCTTTTCATATCATAACATCATGTTGGGATCGAGTCGAGCTAGGCTTATGCCCCTAGACTTGCCACCCATAAATCAATACATCGGGATCGAGTCGAGCTAGGCTTACGCCCCTAGACTTGCCACCCATAAATCCATATCTCGGGATCGAGTCGAGCTAGGCTTACGCCCCTAGACTTGCCACCCATACTTGATCATTGACCACATTTGCATTACTTTGATTACTTTGAAATTGATACTTGGATAGTCATAACATTACTTTGGAACTTTGGAACATAACACTGTTGGAAGCTTTGGATCATTAACCAATGAGTGAGAGACATGTGAATAAACATCATGAGAAATATAACATTACTAGCACCATGATACCATTGGAACCATAGAACAAATAATCCATGAACAAGAGACACAAGTATAGGCACTATTGGAATATTGGAACGTAACTTTGTTTGAGCTTTCGGAACATTAACCATGAATATGAGACATGAGATTCACAAATGATCCATAAGTAGAAAATATATGACAATGACTAGTGATATACGGATATCGGATACCTTAGCACATTTCGGGATAGGACTAGTGACATTTCAATGTGAACACTATTTGCCGCAGAAAGATACGGACAAAGTAAAACTTACATACCTTGGATTCGCAATACGAATATACAACCTTAGATGCGTATACAATAATCCCGCTCCTTCTTTATGTGTCACTCTACAACATAAATACATAACAAAATTCACATTAACCACCAATTACTTTACAAATGCATACCATGTCAATGAGTTACATGTTTGCCTTTAAACATGTCATTTCCCCTTGACAAAACCATTGATCATACTATTATTCCAAAAATTCCATAATATTCCCAACATTGACCAATACATGATAATTGATACATTTGACCACAACACTTCTCCTTTACACTTTCTTATCCATCACACATCACAAATAACCCATCAAATGACCTTAATACAACTCATAACACATATCGGCCAAAATTCCATAATTTCCACTTTTAGACAAGAACAAGTTTAATACCAAAAATAACACCATACATGTTCATATTTTGTCCATACCATGCTTTTTCATCAAAGGCACAAGGCCTAATTCAAGTTCAAATTACCAAGATGACACATCTTTCACCAAAGGCAAAATACACTATTCATCACCTTGCCAACACAACTAGCATAATATATATAATCTCCCATGCATATCATATGTTAATCAATGAGGATAAATACTTACCAAGGCTTGGAATATGTTGATCTTGTCCAAGGAGTCTAAAGAAAGTATTTGCCTTAGGGTTTGGAAATGAAAGAAATGTTTGTGATATTATCCAAAAGTTATGAGAGTCCTTTGGGGATAAAATATGATGTTGGGGACTTTATATAGACCCAAGGTCCTCCTTATCCACATGTGGCATTAAGTGATATGTTCAATTGGTCAAATATTGGAAGAATGGATCACTTTTGCCTTTGGGCCCATGTATTTTATTCCATTTTGGGCCTCAAATTGGGCCCAATAACACATATCCATGTACCCATGAACTTTCATGTATTATTCACCATATATCTCATGTTCACATAATTCCATAATGTCACGATAATATTCTCTTAAAAGATTCTCATTCGTCCTTTCGATCGCAAAAATAGGCATTCTAGTCGCCCTTGGTTTCATTGGACATTTTGGATCACTATTCACATTTCATGATTTGATAATGTAGGAGTATGTAGGAGTATATTGAAGTGTTTGAATCTTTAACAATGCTCAAATAACTCCAAAGAACCAAAAGAAACCATCTAGAAATCGTCGTAGAATTGCGTTACGAAACGACTCCGGAAGGGCATATTTGTTGTGCCTTGCGCCACACCCCTGAAACAGGGTAGTGGCGCAAGTTTTCAGCCTCCTCTGAACTTCTTGGCTGCAGGTGGCTTGCGCCACACCCCTGAAACAGGGTAGTGGCACAAGTTTCAGCGCTTTGCTGAAATTTCCAGCCACTTATCCAATGTTTACGTATCGTCCAATCCCTTATCAAAACACTACAAAATACTTACTTAGTGAACTTAACCATCAAGTAAACATGACTTAAAGTCACCAAATGAGGTTAGAATGTGTACGAGTTCTTACCCAAATGCTCCACAAAATCACAACACACCTCCTACGAAGATCCAATCGCACATGTTAAGTCCGATATCAAATGGTTCACCAATGACACTATAAAACACATATGCATGGCATCTCAACACCTATGTAGATATGATCCCAAGGTATCAAGTGAGGTTATAATAGTACGGGGTGTTACATTATGAATGATATTTTTAATCCTTATTTGAATTTTATCATTGTATATATTGATGATATCTTAGTCTTTTCCAAAACTCTAGAGATGCACATCAAACATCTTGATATTTTTAAGAAAATCATTATTCAAAATGATTTGGTAATATCTAAACCAAAAATGAGTTTATTCCAGACTAATGTTCGATTTTTAGGACACTATATTTGTCAAGGAAAAATTACTCCAATTCAAAGGGCAATTGATTTTGCTTCAAAATTCCCTGATGTTATTACTGATAGGACTCAGTTGCAAAGATTTTTGGGAAGCTTAAATTATATTTCTCCTTTTTATAAAAATTTATCCCGTGATGCAGCCCCTTTATATGACAGGCTGAAAAAGAATCACAAAGAACCTTGGACTGATAGTCATACTAAGCTTGTTCAAAATATCAAACAACGAGTGGTTACCTTACCATGTTTGACTCTGGCTAATCCTACTTGGAAGAAAGTGATCGAGACTGATGCGTCTAATATTGAGTTCGGTGGAATTTTAAAATAACAGAATCCTAATGATAATTGTGAATATATGATAAGATATTATTCTGGAAAATGGACTGAAGCCCAGAAAAAATATGCAACTGTGGCTCATGAAATGCTAGCTATTGTTAAATGTGTTCTAAAATTTCAAGACGATTTATACAACCAAAAGTTTTTGATAAAAACTGATGCACAATCTGTTAAATATATGTTTAACAAAGATTTCAAACATGATGCCTCAAAAATTATATTTGCAAGATGGCAGGCTCAATTTGCCCATTCGATTTTGAAATACAATATAAAAAGGAAATTGATAATTTCTTGTCAGATTTTTTATCTCGTGAATACTTGCAGGATGAATCCTCAGTGGAGTAGAGGAAGATATCGAGGAAGAGGGGGAAGATCATATCCTTCTTATTCATAAGGATCATCATATGGATCTTCATCAAGTTCCCCAGTTACACAAATGGGACGAAAAACTTTGGTTAATGAGAAGATTTCTCAAACTGGCGAATCTTCGTCAAAATCAAAATCTATACATCTGGATGATATTCCAGAAGACAGTCCATTATACCAACATATGCAGGCATATTTGGCCAATCAAAAGCAAAGTGATACATTTGCTACCATTACTAAAAAGGACAATGATGATATTCCAAAGGAATTTGATAAAAGAATTATATTTTTCGGGTGAGTCATACAAAACCCGTGCATATTAAGAGACTATTCTCATAACTTCAATCACTGCTGAATTTTAATATTTTACCGGATATAACACCGAAGAAAATGTTTATAACTTTTTCAAAATTATTATCAAACAACTAATTTCTATTGAAGATTGGGGAATATCCACCATGAAAGAAAAACAGATAGTTCTTAATGGTGTAAAAATGAGTTTTACTTATTGGGATTATATCCACGCATTTGATAAAGTGTTATATTACAATAATGATAAAAATAAGTATACCTGATTTATAAAGGTATGTGCAAAAATATTTTTGGACCTAATTTCCAACTGATTTTTAAACTGGTGGTCATACCACGACCCTTCGATCAAAATATTGTTCGAACTATTTTATCGATTATACCGAGAATGGACAAAGGTGTCTTCTATCATGGACGAGTTATACAGAACAGATCATATGTGTTGTCCAGAAAACATTGATCAAATTTACTTCTTTATAGAATTCTCTATCCCCTGGATTCACAAATGGACCCCAGAATTGGGATTCACGAAAGAAAAAATATCCTGCTTATACCGCACATTCTATAATAATTTTTGGGACTAATTAATGAAGACTGATCCCAAGATCAAAATATTGTTTGGCCAAGAATTATTAGATTTTATTAAGGAAAAGATAAAAGAATATACTCTTTTATCTCAACAAGAGAAAATTGATGACACTGCCTTCTGTCATATTGTCCGAAAAATTACTTTTCAGGAAGGAGATAAAACTGCAATGATAAATAAATATTTAGAAGAAGTCAAGAGAAATCTGCTTCAATCAATCGATCATATAGAAAAATCTGACAAATCTATGCACAGTGAAAGCAGCGAAAATAATATTCTACCTGACTCTCAGCCTATGCAACTAGAAGAAATACTATCTGAAGATGCAGTTGAAAACGTCGAAGAATTTGTCAAGCGAATGAAAGAGCTGGACAAAAAATAAGGGAAAAAGAAAGAATAAACGGTGATATCCACCCGAACCCACATCAACAGTGAAGCCGTCGGGGACCCTACAACACAGTAGATTTATTGTAGACATGGGACCAGATAGGGATCCAATGTTTTTTCCTGTTCATACTTTTTCTTTTCTATATATAGGTTTGTATATTCATTTGTAGGGGTAGAACCCTCCACACACACACACACACACTCTCTCTCTCTCTCTAATCTCTCCCTTTCTCTTGTAATTCCCCTTTTTGTAAAATTTTTTATTTTTTGAATAAAAGAAAACAAAAAAGCTCTACTTTGAGCACCATATCGGCCCTTGACCTTTGCTTTCTGATCCCTGAGGTAGGATATTTTTCTATCTTTTTTTTTTTTCATCTCCCAGCAGTGACTATGTCCGGCTAAGTCACCTATCGATGTTGAATATCTAACTTCTCTTGCATATTCACCATGAATGGTCTAGCCTCTATCAAAATATAAAGGAATTTTTATTAATTTTTTGGCTTGGTTCCGAGATGGCAGTACAGTCATATTTAGTACTACTTTTATTGGCTTTGTCTTAGTGACTATGTCTGGCCGACCGGTTGATTAAGCCCGTTAATGTTGAAAAGGATGTCTTTTCCCGGTAGAACATAGACACATGGGCTCAATAAGAGTATGTATTAAATATAGACAGACCCCTTGCTTGGGTAAAAGGGTAAGAAGATCCTCCATACAGTCATTAAGTTATATGAAAATTCTTGTATATTTCAGTTCTTATGTTCTCGCATAAGGGTGCTTGATTTAGCTAAATTACCGTGGTCGTGCGGACTACCGTCCGCCTCAGCGAGGTAAAAATTGAAACTAATTTTTAGCCACACATAATGCTACGAATATTACGAAAAAAATATTGTGATTAAAGTATTTAGCCACGAAAAACTTCATATTTAGCTATAACGCATTTTATGGAAAAATATAACGTAACAAAATTTTGAACATGCTAAAACATATTATTAAAATTCTATATTCATCTACTAGTTTGCACATTCATTTAAAAAAAAATCATAAAGCCGAATGTGAGTGACAAAAGAAATAAAATAATTTAATTAAATGTCTAGAAAAATGTGCAAAGTTGTAACGACAATTAAACAAAATTAAATCATATAACTATGATTAAAAACTAAGTTAAAATTAAACTATTGTAAACGGGAAAATATAATTTTTTGGACTAACTACGAAAGGAATATATATATTGCCATTATACGAAAAACTATTGTGGCTAAACATATTGCTAGAATACATAAATTCCCATAATCATATTGCTATGGGAATAGACATGTGTTTACATGAATTAACGAATTATGGGAATATGATAATTGTTCATTTCCAATGTTTTGGGAATAAAAATGATGTAATTATTTTAAATTTTAAGGGGAAGGGTAAAAATGTAAAAAAGAAACTTGTTTATAGTGTGAATAGGCTTTATTAGGGAATTTGGGCCATTGTGGCCAAAAGAATTTTCTCTTACTTTATTATTTCATTATTAGAGAAAAGACATAAAATCCCCCTGAACTTGTGCTCTAAACTTACTTTAACACTTTAATTTTACATGCAATTGTTTATCCCCTTAAATCTTTTTAAAGTAAATAAATACCACCTTTAAAGCTAACGTGGCATAAAGAAAAAGAAAAAAAAATAAAAAACGCGTGATTCTATTTTTTTAACAAAAACTGGTCTCACCAAGTAGAAAAAAAAAAAGAAGGAAAAATAACCCCCCCCCCCACTCCCTTTCTTCTTCGACCCACCCCACCCCACCCCTTTCTATTTCTGTAAACCTCCATTCCCTTTCCCCTCATTCAAACTCCACACACACTTTCTCCTTTTCCAAACCCCCACGCCACCACACAGCTTCTACACCTTTTATCTTCATCTTCTTTTTTATTTTTTTTCTTTCTAATTTGCTCTTCTTCTTTTTTCATGATAAACTAAAGAAAGCAAAATCATCCATAAAAATTGGATAAAATTATCAAGATTTCATTTTTATTAAAATTGAGATTTTTGTCAAATTAAAAAAATCAGATTAACATATTTTATAATTTCAAGAACTAATTAGTGTTGTATTTTATGAGAATTGAAATTTTTTTCATATCAAACTATCGAAAATGGAGATTGTATTACTTTTCTTGCTTGAAAGATCAGGTCCATCTTTATTTTTTTGCAATTTGTTTTTTGTTTCAAACATCAAAAAGATAAAAATCAATACGAAATTTGATGATGAAGGATTCATGTTATTGCAATTTCAAATCAATGGATAAAGAGGAAGCAAACTTTACCTATAGAAAGTGCACAAGAGAGTTTTCTTGAAAAGAAATTGGTAAAGTATTGTTTGAAAAAATTAAGGCTGAAAAAAATTATTAGCGAAAATCTAATCCATCAAGAACAAACAACAACAAAAACAACATACCAAGTGTATTCCCATAATGTGGGGTCTGGGGGGGGGGGGTAAAGTGTACGCAGTCCATACCACTACCTCAGAAGAAGTAGCAAGCCTGTTTTCGTCAGACCCCCGGCTCAGAATAGATAGCAGTATAACAAGCAGGAAACATAAAAACAAACAACAAAAGCGAGGTAACACACCACGAGGTAAAAGAAACAAAACGCCCATGAAGTAATGCTAAGAACTACTATTTCGAAATTGAGCACATCGCACAAAAACACCACAAACAAGAAACTACAAGGCATAGGCATAGCACTATGCCTACAGGTACATCGACAAACAAGGCACTCCTCCTACTAGTAAGGACACACTCCTGCTCACTAACCCTCTACCCTAATTCGCGTCTGTAACACTCCGTACGTTCCCAACCCTACTTGACGACACTAAATAATATGTACTTTGGTATCGAGAGCTATAGGTATGCATTTGATAATGCTATTGGTGAGATAATTGAATTTGGCTCTTGTTATGTGATTAAACCTTCATAGGAGGTGTTTTATGATTTTCGTGGAACATTTGTGAGGTTAAAAACGAGGCTAACAAGACCTCTAAACAAAGTATATTAAGGTTAATAAGTGAGTTAAAGAATAGGACTTGAAGTATCTAACCAAACCCGCGAAGAGAAGTCGAAAACGAAATTTTCGAAAAAACTAAGTAAGGGGCACGTTTGGGACCGTGCCACGCCGCTCTGGGCTAAAATTTTTAGCCCATAGGCAGTAAGTTGGCGCACCTAGGGGCGTTCCACCTTGGATTTTCCACTTTTTCGAAAGTTGGAAATTTCTAAGTCCCAAGGGTATCCGGGGACGTACCGAGCCGATTTTTGCCACGTTTCTTCTAAAACCACGAGTATATACATGAAATGAATGACATATTACATTGGTATGATAAAATTACTCGAGAACGAATTTGGGGTCAAAATAACAGTTTTGCCCTTAAGGTCAAAATAAGCCAAACGTGGGTAGAATCACTTGTTTTTGGGATTGAGGCTACGGATATGAATATCATGAGTGGGAATATTATTGTAATACGTATAAGATGAGAAATTATTGATTTTATTGGGTTAAGTGATTTGGGCTCAATAAAAGCCCACATGACCCAATCTTCTATTGACTTGGTCAATTGAAGCATTAAATATCAAGGATGACTAAGGATGTCCCCAAGGACTATAAATAGACCCAAAAATCAGATTTTATTCACTTAAACTCTCATGTTCTTTTAGACATTTTGTCCAACCTTCTACAATATTCTCTTAGACCCTAAAGAACTCGAAGACAATTTTGGAGCAAGATCCTCACTTTTCAAGCTTGGGTAAGTGAATATTGTTATGGATTAATATATTATATGCATGAAAGAGTATGTAAATCATATTGGTTGTGCTTGGAAATGTTGAACATGGTACTTTGTGCTTTTATAATAGATTTGTGATCCATGAGATTCAAGCTTGAATTAGGACTTGTGCCTTTGATGAAAGATCATGGTATGGATAAAATATGAACGTGTATGGTGTTATTTTGTTATGATAATTGTTATTTTTCTATAAGTGCAAATTGTGGGATTTTGACCGATTTGTGCTATGAAGTGTATTAAGGTGAATTGATGGAATATTTGTGATGTGGTGTGGATAAGAATATGTAAAGGAGAAGTGTTGTGGTGAAATGTATTGATTATCATGTATTGGTCAATGTTGGGAATATTGGAGGATTTTTGGAATCATGATTCTATCAATGGTTTTGTCAAGGGGAAATGACATGTTTCAAGGCGTTCATGTACCCCATTGATGCTATATGCATTTGTAAAGTAGTTGTTGGTTAATGTGAATTCCGTTATGTATTTGTGTTGTAGAGTGACACATAAAGAAGGAGCGGGACTATTGTATGCACAACTAGGATTGTATATCCGTATTGAGAGTACAAGGTATGTAAGGTTACTCTGTCTGTATCTTTCTGCGGCAAATAGTATCCACATTGTTATTTCACTAGTCTTATCCTAAAATGTGCTAAGGTATCCTATATCCGTTTATCAATAGTCATTGTCATATATTTCCTACTCATGGATCATTGGTGAGTCTCATGTCTTATAATCATGGTTAATGTTCCAAAAGCTCAAACAAAGTTATGTTCCAATGTTCCAATAGTGATTATGCTTATGTCTTTTATTCATAGATTATTGTCCAATAGTTCCCATGGTTCTATGATTCTAATAATGTTATGTTGCCAAGTTATTCACTTGTCTCTCACTCATTAGTTAATGATCCAAAGTTTCCAATAATGTTATATTCCAAAATTCAAAGTGATGTTATGACTATCCTAGTATCAATCTCAAAGTAATGAATGAAGTAATGCAAATGTAGTCAATGATCAAGTATGGGTGGCAAGTCTAGGGGCATAAGCCTAGCTCAACTCGATCCCGATGTAGTGATTTATGGGTGGCAGGTCTTAGGGGCATAAGCCTAGCTCGACCCCATCCCGATGCATTGATTTATGGGTGGCAGGTCTTAGGGGCGTAAGCCTAGCTCGACCCGATCTCGATGCATTGATTTATGGGTGGCAAGTCTAGGGGCATAAGCCTAGCTCGACTCGATCCCAACATGACAATAAGTCATGTAAAGACCCACTGATCAGTAGGGGCCCGGGTACATTGTGACATATGTATTGACAAGTGAGCATTGAATGTAAAGAAAGTAATGAAAGTAATCAAAACAATTCACATGGTTTCCCAAAATGCAAAATGGTGACTTATCTACATTGATTATTCATATGTTTTGAGTTCATTGAAATATTCATGTATTGTATAGTTTCATCTGATCCTTGCATACTCAGTACTTATTTCGTACTGACCCCTTTTGGGGAATTTACCTTACTTGCTGCAGGCGCAGGTACCAGTAGGCCTCCCCAGTAGATTGCCAGTATTAGCGGTTCTTTGGTAAGCTCCATCTAATTCGTGGCTTCTCCGAGTCAGTGTATATATGTTTTGGTGATGTACATATTGTGTAAAGCGGGGACTTGTCCCGACTTATGGTTCATTTTGGTCAATGCTCTTGTTAAAGGCTTTTGTAGACGGATGTGGGTGTATCAATGTAAAAGGCATATGTTGTTTTGACTAGATGGCCTCAACGACCAAGTTTCATATGTATGTATAAATATGTCCTATGTTTTCCTTTATTCATCTTTCATGTTCTTACGTAATGGTGGTTATGATTATGATATGCATATGATTGAACATAGGCAAAGGTTGGTTCTCTCGGGCCTTATCGGCTACGGGTGCCAATCATGTCTCGATGGGATTCGGGGCGTGACAGCGTCCTCCACACCTTCCTATCAAGGGTCATGTCTTCTCTAAGCTGCAACTGCTCCATGTCATGCCTAATCACTTCCCTCCAGTATTTCTTCGGCCTACCTCTACCCCATCTGAAATCATCCATAGCGAGCCTCTCACACCTTCGTACTGGGGCATCCGTGCCCCGTCGTATCACATGCCCAAACCATCTCAACCTCGCTTCCCGCAACTTATCTTCTACCGAAGCTACTCCCACCTTCTCTCGAATAGCATCATTTCTAACCCTATCCCTCCTAGTAAGTCCGCACATCCATCTCAACATTCTCATTTCCGCCACCTTCAACTTCTGTATGTGCGAGTTCTTAACTTGCCAATACTCAGCTCCATACAACATAGTCGGTCGGACCACCACTCTGTAAAACTTACCTTTAAGCTTTGGAGGCACCTTCTTATCACATAAGACTCCCGAAGAGAGCCTCCATTTCAACCACCCTGCACCAATACGGTGCATGACGTCCTCGTCAATCTCCCCATTTCCCTGAATCATAGACCCGAGATACTTGAAACTATCCCTCTTCCGAATGGCCTGAGAGTCTAGCTCCACTACCACGTCAGCCTCCTGCATCAAAGCGCTGAACTTACACTCCAGGTACTCCGTCTTGGTCCTGCTCAGCCTAAACCCTTTAGACTCTAAGGTCTGTCTCCAAACCTCCAACTTATCATTAACTCTTCCCCGTGACTCGTCAATAAGCACTACATCATCCGCAAATAACATACACCAAGGTACCTCTCCTTGGATATGCCATGTCAATACATCCATCACCAAGGCGAATAAAAATGGGCTAAGAGTCGATCCCTAGTGCAAACCAGTCAACACAGGAAAGTGCTCTGAATATCCTCCTACCGTCCTCACACGAGTCTTCGCTCCGTCGTACATGTCCTGAATTGACCTAATGTACGCCACAGGCACACCTCTAACTTCCAAGCACCTCCACAAAACCTCTCTGGGGACTTTGTCGTACGCCTTCTCCAGATCGATGAACACCATATGCATGTCCTTCTTTCTTTCCCTATACTGCTCCACTAATCTCCTCACAAGATGAATGGCTTTGGTTGTTGAGCGACCTGGCATGAAACCGAACTGATTCTCGAAAATAGTCACGGTCCTCCTCAGTCTCAACTCTACCACCCTTTCCCACACCTTCATAGTATGACTCAACAGCTTGATACCCCTATAGTTGTTACAACTCTGAAGTCCCCCTTGTTCTTATATAAAGGAATCATCGTGCTCCATCTCCAAGCTTCAGGCATCTTCGTCGTCCTAAAAATGATGTTAAATACCTTTGTCAGCCACTCCATACCTACCCTGCCAGTGCTCTTTCAAAAATCCACCGCGATTTCGTCTGGCCCGGTCACCCTACCCCTACGCATCCTCCGAATAGCCCCCTTGACCTCTTCAACCTTAATACGCCTACAATAGCCGTAATCGCGACACCTCTCTGAGTGTTCCAAGTCCCCCAACGTTAAAACTTCGACTTCCTCGTCATTCAAAAGTCTATGAAAATAAGACTGCCACCTCCTCCTAATGTTGGTGTCATCCATCAACACCCTGCCATCCTCACCCTTGATGCACTTCACCTGATCCAGGTCATGGGCCCTACGCTCTCTAGCATTGGCAAGTCTATACAACTTCTTCTCCCCACCTTTCTCCTCTAACATCGCATACAACCTCTCGAAAGCTGCTGTAACTGCCAACTTCGCCTTTTTCCTAGCTAACTTATACCCCTCCCTATTCATCTGCTTCTCCTCCTCATCCTTGCTCTCCACCAACTTTGCATATGCCTTTTTCTTAGTCTCCACCTTCTTTTTGACTTCTTCGTTCCACCACCAGTCCCCTCGATGCTTGCCCGATCGGCCTCTCGAGACACCCAACACCTCCCTAGTTGTCTCCCTGATGCAACCAGCAGTCGTCTCCCACATACTATCCACATCCCCTCCGCTTTCCCAAGCCCCCATAAGAACAAAGAAGAAAAAAAAAAGAGTTGGATGGAGGTTGAAGAAGGTGAGGGGGGGGGGGGATTTATAGAATAAGGAAGGGGGTGGGGTGTTTGAAGAAGAAAGTGGCGTGAGGATAAGTTTTTTATTTTTTATTTTTATTATATAATATATATTTATATTAGTGGGATAATTTTTTTTTAAAATAATTTGTTTACGTGAATCTGACGTGGCATTGAAGTGGCAATGACATGGCGCGTGTGTAATGCACCTCCCACTGTGAGAGTGGTATTATATTCTTAGGGTGATATTTAATTCATTTGAAAGTTGTTTAAGGGGGTATATAAATGATTATAAAGTTAAAGTGCTAAAGTAAGTCTGACTAACAAGTTTAAGGGGGATTTAGTGTCTTTTCTCTTTTTTTTTCTAAGATCCCTTTTATTTGGTCAAAGATGCTCCCTTTAGAAAATATAAAATTAAACAATTTTTATTGTATCACATTAACATATTTCAAAAGTCCATGAAATATTAATAATAATTGTTAAAGTGAAATTACAACTGATATTGAATAACTAATCACAATAGTAATTATTTTAGATGTTTTGATATGAAAAGAATAATATTAATATTTTCTTTAATCATATTACATTGACTTATTTTTAAAAATAATAAAATATAAAATATTAAATAATTATTAATTTTGTTATTGAACTTTTACCTTTATATTTTTAATCAATTAAGACATGTAATTAGATTTCTTACCTTTCATTTCAAATTTCAATTTTTTAGTCTATCAATTCATCTTCAACAACTAACCGCACTTTTTTTTTTAAAAAAATTTCTTTTAATTCAATTTCAAATACTAAAAGTACTTAATTGTGTCAATTACAAAACTTGTAATTTCAAATTTTAAATTTCACAACTCTAAATTCAAAACTAAGAACATATAATTTATTTATTATTTTCTTTCAATTTTTTGACTTTGTTCTATTGTTCTTAATTTTTTTATTATTTGATTTCATCATTAATATGTTTACATATTTTATGTGTACTTATTATTATATCTTCTAAATTAATTCAAATAAAAGCTCTCATGTTACTCTCAAAATAATCCACTCCACCAAATCTCACACCTATCCCCCCCCTTTTACCCCCACCCCAAATTTTATTTTTTAAAATTTTTGTTAAAAACCATCCCCAACCCCACACCCCCTCCAACAAAAAAATTAAATTTTATTATTTTTTAAAAACTTTTTTTCTTTACCCCAATCACCCCTAACCTCCACCATCCACCCCTACCCAATACCTCGCCCCCCCTCCCCCCTCCCTCCCAAAAAAAAAATATTATATTTTTTTTTATTTTTTTTAAAAAAAAATAAATAAAAATTTTTACCCCATCCCCCCCCCCCTTGGCCCCAAAAATTTTTTAAACCTTTTATTTTTTTAAAAAATATAATCTTTTTTTTTACCCCCACCCCAAACTCCACCTACATCCACCACCCCTACTCCACCCCATATATCCAACGCCCTCCCCAACCACCACAATTTCCAACCTTCCCCTCCCCCATCATATTATCTATCTCTCTACCTCTGTCCATTTTTATTATTTCTCAATAACACTTCGAGCTTGTTAAATTAAAAGAAAAGGTCAAACTATTCATTTTATATGTAGAAACTTTGAATTCCTTAGTTAGATCTATAACAAAAGATAAATGTAATACTTGTTGGGTTCGAAATTGATAGGGCATCATGCGAAAGCTATTAGTTGCAAACCATGTAGACGATAAATCGGATGACAAATAAAAATATACTAAAAACATATTATTGATAGGGTTTGACCAATTAACCTACATATGAAAACCTAATATTAAAAAAGCATAAAAATCTATTGGGAGAAATCTCCCCCTAAATAGGACTCTTTGATGATTACATTGTGGATGCTATTATGTTATGATATGAGAAGAGAGCTCTTCTATTTATAGAGGTTCAAAACCTTTCCTCCAAGAAAGAGGTTAACTAATTATGGGAGAGATCTTTTCCTACAAGAAAACTTTTTCCACAAAGAAAATCCTTTTAAAGTAAAACACAATTATTGTAAAATTCAAGTAAACTAGAAAATTCAGGGCAAATCCTAACAAATCTCCCCTTGGCCTGAATTTTCTAGAAAAATTGATCTTCATCTTCTTCTTCACATAATCTTCATCTATCATTGCTGCTTGACTTGCTTAAAAATGGAGCCTTTTTGGGTTAAAAGTATATGAGCCCTTTCGGGCTAAAAATATTGGAGCCCTTTACAGGGTTAAAAGGGAGCTTTTATTTTCAAAGATGTAACAATAGGATTGTTGAAAATATGATTGAGAATAGTCTCCACGTGCAGTTTTTTTTTGACTTTTTTTTTACAAAAAAAACTCTTCATTATCGTCAAGTTGGTTGCAACTTGCTTTGAACCTTCAATCTTGATGAACCATTGGACTCATAGGATCGTTAGCTCTGATACCATTTGTTGGGTTCGAAATCGATAGGACATCAAGCGGAAGCTATTAGTTGCAAACCATGTAGACGATAAATCGGATGACAAATAAAAACATACTAAAAATATATTAGTGATAGAGTTTGACCAATTAGCCTACATATGAAAACCTAATATTGAAAAACATAAAAATCTATTGGGAGAAATCTCCCCCTAAACAAGACTCTTTGATGACTACATTGTGGATGCTATTGTGTTATGATATGAGAAGAAGGGTCTTCTATTTATAGAGGTTCAAAACATTTCCTTCAAGAAAGAGGCTAACTAATTATGGAAGAGATCTTTTCCTACAAGAAAACTTTTTCCACAAAGAAAACCCTTTTAAAGTAAAACACAATTATTGTAAAATTCAAGTAAACTAGGAAATTCAGGACAAATCCTAACAATACTAATTATAAACAATAATAACAACATAATAGCAACAACAAAAATTTTGAACTTTTACCATAAATTTTCATGACTTTTACAACAAAATTAGATTGTTAATATTGACTTTTATTAAATTATCAAATTGCTTAGTATAATTATCAAGTGTTTTTCTTATTAATATAAAATTATATATTTAATTTGTTTAATCATGTATTTTCTATTTTTGAACTTTAATTTTAAAGTTCACATCACTTCAATTTAAAATGCATGGATAGTAATTTGTTTATTATCTAATTTCTTCATTATATTCTCAAAGTTAGTTCAAAATATTTATCCCTCACCCAAACCCCCTATATTTTTTTTAAAAAGTTAACTGTATTTTATTTATTTTCTCCAGAATACTTTGAATTAATTTTTTTTGTATTACACTTTATATGCAATTGAGTTTTCTTCTCTTATATTTCAAAATATAAGATACTGAATTTAAATTTAAGTTACTTAGATTTTTATAGTCTAATATTTATTTAATTTGTTGTTTATTGATATTTTGGTTACGTGACATACAAAATTCAAAATTTTACTTGTTATGATTTAAAAAATATTTTCTCATTTAACAAATATTTTTATTATACTACTACTACTACATAGACTACGTACTACTACTACACCTATATGGTATGTACTACTACTACTATTTATTATTATTATTATTATTATTATTATTATTATTATTATTATTATATTTTTATCTTTTATTTAATATTTCAATAAATTTATTATTATTATTATAGTACTGTTGCTGCTACTACTACTAAAACTATTACTACTCTAGTAAGCCTTTGAATTAATTTTTTTTGTGTTACACTTCAAAAGTAATTGAGTTTTCTTCTCTTAGTATTTTAAAATATAAAATATTGAATTTAAATTTTAGTTACTTATATTTTTATATTTTATTATTCATTTGATTTATTGTTTATTGAGATTTTAGTTGTGTGATATAAAAAATATAAACAACAAACAGAATCAAAAAAAAAAAAGTTTACATAAATATAAATTTGCAAGTAAAATCATGAAAAGAATAAATCAATTGCAATATTTAAATGCCTATAAATCTATTTTATAATTTTCCTAGAAGAGAGTAAATATGTAAATGTGATGTAGTACTGTTCCAGATCGTCTTTATGCTTAAGAGAAATATATTAAGATAAAAAAAAGTGATATAATAATATTTGTGCACATACAAATATATTTTCATTCATTCTTTACACAAATGATCTGATAAATCTCCTTTATATATTTCGATTCTTCATTGTACTTGTTGCTTTCTCAAATATTCATTTCACATTTTGGAGAGATTTACGTACATCAAATTTGTGGAAACTTCAGCTTCCTTAGGTACATCTGTGACAAAAGATAAATATAATATTAATCATAAATAATAACAAAATCACTAAAAATATTAAATCAAGCATGACAACATACTTTGGAAGTTATTCAGAGAATTCTAGTGAGCATTACCTATAATTTGTTTATCCATAGTATGTATATCTGTGACAAAAAAATAGAGATAATGTTAATAATAAATAACAATAAAATAATTTAAAAGCTAAATAAAGCATGAACAACATACCTTGGCAGTTATTCAAAGAAATTTGATGAGCAATATTACCTGTAATCTTTTATCCATTCTCTATAAAATGTATATTAAAATATAACTCGCAAAGATTTTTCTTTACTTTTGTATACTGCTAATATGGTTGTATTTTGAATAAAAAGAATAAGGAAGGACATAAATATAAATTTATTAGTATTAAACATGAGAATAAAATTTCTATCATTGTTACATTGAATGTACACCAAAACAATAGTATTAAAGCACTCAAACAAAGATTAATCAATAACTTTGTGAATTAAGCGATCATAGAAATTGAGATAAATAAAATCTAAATTTGAAAGTGAAGAAGAAGAAGAAGAAGTAGAAGGAGGAGGAGGAGGAGGCTTACACTGGTATATGTGTCACTGAAGGGGTATATATACAAGAGATTACAAAGTTGAATTTTTATGAAAATTAAAATTTCGTTCAAATTCAAAATTGAATGTGATACTAATTTATTAGAAAAGATAGGATTTTAAAATATAATAATTATCTTGTAATTTACAAATTTGAGTTTGAAAAAATATTTGAAATTGATGATATCAATTAAGAGTTTTTCATAATAAAATAAACGAAATAGAAGAAGATATTTGGAATTTATGATATTGATTCTAAAATTTATTAACTTATTTTATCTTTTACCATACGTTTCCCCCTTTTTGTTCTCTTTTATCATTTTTTATTTAAAAATAAAAAAATCTTCTCTATTATTATTATTATTATTATTGCTTTTACGGTTATTATTTTAAATTTAAATTTTAAATCTTTATCATCCAATTATTCTTTTTATTTTTGTGTTTCATTAAAATAATACTCTAACTCTTTTCTTAAATGTGTTTTTGAATTTGAGAACTCCAACAATTCCAATTTTATGGCAACAGTAAATTGTGTAAATTGATTGAATAGACATCTAATAATTTTATTTTAAAAATTATAAGTTTATTTAAAGTTGGTTAACAATATAGGAAATAAAAAAAAAGCACTCACAATCAAACAACTAATTTTCAAATGAAATTAAAAAAAAAGAGATAAAAACGTATATTTTATTGCTACAAATAAGGAATCTAGTTTTTTTTTTGGGTGCAAAACCATGTATATTGGAGGGGGAGGTTAAGGTAGTTATTTCTTTTGCTCCTGCTTCTCCTGCTCCTTCATCCTCCTCCTTCATACTTCTCCTTCTTCTCCTCTTTCTTCTTCTCCTTCTCTTCCTTCTCCTTCGCCTTCTCCTTCTTCTTTTCCTTCTCCTTTTTCTTCTTCTTCAGCTTTTTCTTCTCCTTCTCCTCCCCCCCCCCTCCTTCTCCCCCTTCTCCCCTTCCTCGTTCTCCTCCTCCTTCTCCTCCTGTTCTTTCTCCTTCTTCTTCTTCTTCTTCTTCTCCTCCTTCTTCTCCTTCTTATGTTTCTTCTTCTTCTCGTTCTCCTTCTTCTCCTTCTTCTCCTTCTTCTTTTGCTTTTACTTCTGCTGCTGCTTCTGCTAGAGTTGCTTTTTCTGTTGCTCCTTCTTCTGCTCCTCCTCCTCCTCCTGCTTCTCCTCCTCCTCCCTCTCCTCCCCCCCTCCCTCCCCCGCTCCCGCTCCTCCTCAACATTTAAATTTTAAAAGAGATAAGTTTGAAATAGTAAAAATTTATTATAACTCTTTAATTATGAGTTTCTATTTTTAAGATAGTGAATTTTTTTTTTTTTAATTTTTCACGTTCTTCATGTTTGATAAAACTCTCTACTACTACTACTACTACTACTATTTATTATATTTTTATTACTATTATATTTTTATCTTTCATTTAATATAAACATTAAAAAGGAATGAACTCTCAATCTTAGGTTCCTAGTTTTAAGCTAACAATAATTTTTTTTAAAATTTTTTTTTTAATATTTTTAAATTCAAATATTTTTAAATCTTTTATTACAATACTATCAAGTTTTGTCCTAATACTATCACATGGCTTCTCAATAGCTTGCCAGTTGACTTCTTCTGGTGCTTCTACTTTTGCTTTTATATATATATAGATTACTTTTTTGCCTTCCAAGAATCTCTTATCCTCTCCTTTTTTTTTTTTTTTTTTTTTTTCTGTTCACATTGTGAGACATGCATACATATACTTCCTCCGTCTTAAAATAGTTGGTATGTTTAAACTATCAAGAGATAATTAATCACTTTTTTCAATTATATTCTTAGTAATTAATCCTCATATTAATTTAACCAAATTTATGTAATCAAGGTTAAATACATAATGGGATCATGTTAATCAATTTACACCCCTTATAAATTTTCTTAAGAGTTGTGCAAAATTCATACATGCCAATTATTTTAATACGAGGGAGCATTCTGAAAAATGACTTGAATTTGATTTGATTTTTTTCCCTCAATGTAACATATATTCTAAGAAAAACCACAATTTGATTTTTGTTTCTCCAGGTAATATTATCTCCTTTTTTTTTTTTTTTTTTTTTTTTTCCTTTCTTTGTTTTTTTTTCTTTTCAAAAGTTCCATGATAACTTTATTTATTTTGCTGGACCATCTATTCCATTGATGGTGGCATATTCTGGTGAAGGTGGGGCAAGGTACTTTGATGGAGAGCTTGCCAGAAAACATATTCATCAATGAGACAATATTGTTTGGACCCCTACAATGCCGAACAAGTCCACTCTTTTCTATTTTGTGGACAATGATAAGGATACAGAGTCAGAGATAAGTTACTTCATGAGCCTTCATTTTAACTTCCTCCCTTTGAGATATGGAGACTCATTCATCCTTGAGCTATACAGTCCGCATCGATTTAGCCATCAGTTTGGGTTTTATCAAAACATCTCCGGAAGCTTGGAAAGTGATATTCGCAGTGCTTCATAAGATGAAGGCCTTAGATTTTATCAAATTTGTATGTCTCATGGATCTATGTCGAAAGCAACTTTCCCTAAAGCTACCTCCAATGTGCGACAGTACTTTTCCACTGCTTATAAATCTTGGTGGGATAAAGTTCATGGCAGCCTTCTAGAAGCTAACTTGTATTCTTTGGTGAATGTCATAGGTTCTATTTCCGACACTCCTCAAGAACATGACGAGGAGGGGTCCCAGTTATGGTTAAGCCTCTTATTTTAAAATCTAAAGTAGTCGTTCCAAATAAAGTCAAAGGACCTCTATACGTAGAAACTCATAAAGAGGAGCCTCCCGCTTAGGCTCAACAGGCTTCCAACAAATGACCATCTTAAGATGAGAGCAGTAGTAGTCATGAGGATCGTTGTTGGAAGAAGGAGAAACCATCTTTGGACAACCAGGAGATACTAACTCGCATGCGGTGGAGATTCTTGACAATAATGATAGTTCCTCAAGGACTCCACCATCCTTTGAAGAGGTAATGACTTAACTTTCCCACTATTTCATAGCATATGAATTGCCTTTTTATATACCCTCCCTTATAATGCTTTTTCTTTGTGTGTGCAGCCAAACAATGTCAAAATTTTATAGGATTCTTACAAAGTAAGACATAAGATAGTAGCGAGTCCGTAGCAGGCCCAAACTTGAGAGAGTTACCTTTTCCATCCAAAGAGGTTACTTCTACTCCTCTTGGTAAAGTTAAAGAAAATGTAAAATCAAATTCCCGCCAACGATCAACGGTAACCATGTCTGTTTTTTATGGAAAGAAGGTTATTTCAGAGCTTAAAAAGGACTTAGTCATGAAAGCTTGGGCTAGCATCCACACCAAACTTACAGGTCTTATTGCAGACCGTGCCTTTTCTATCGAGGATGATGTCCAGGTCATACTTAACGACCGGAATAGGTGCAGATATTTCCTCTTCACAAAATTTGTTAGGGTTTTTCTTCAAGCTTTCCACTTCCTACGACCAAGCATGATCCACCTTGTTGATAAGGTCACAACAATTGAAAATTCCAAGCTGTATTTAAAAGCCAAGGAGCATCTTGAACTTATGTTGTGGAAAAGGGATGAGAAATCTGAAGAACTATCTGTTGTCTGCAAATCTCTTGGGAAGGCGAGAAAGAAGGTGAAGAAGTTAAAAGCTCTCCGAAATGTTGCCAAACAAGAGGCTAAAAAGGTCGAATCTAAGGTTTTCACTACTGAAGAAGAGTTCTACAAATACTCTGATGCTTCCTAGGCGACAGAGAATGCCTCAAATACCGTAGAAAAGAAGAAGCAAGACTTAGAGGCTACTCTCTAAGATTTATATAATTATAAGTTATGCTTAGATTAGCCTTAGGAGATGCTTCTTTTCTTCAAACTTTTTGTTCCCCTTCTTTTAGCATTTTATTGATTAGTTGACATTATTAGTAGCAATAAAAACTCTTTTTTTTCTTTGCTTTATATTGTACATTCCTTTCAATATTTCTCTTATGTTGCAGCTTCAAGAATTACTTGTTTATTTTGATGTGTTTATGTTGTAGTATTAAGCCTTGACTTTCTCGTCAAACTTGTTGATCATCGCCTTTATGTCTTTATCTCACAACCGTGTTGGATTTGAACCTTCAATTCAAAGACCTTAAGAATTGAAGCCTTTAACTTGCAAACTTGATAACTGTAGGTTTGGTAGATTAGCGCCCTCAGTTGTAGGCTTGGAGAACTTGAGTATTCAAAATCCCATTGAATGAACTCATTTTTTTTAAAGGGTTGCCCCTGTTGAGCCATGAATATTTGGTGTAAGTCCAAAGTTTGATGAAAATACTTGCATACTTAACTTTCATGTGATGGATTAAGAGGGAACATTTTTTTTACACTCATGCAATTGAACTTAGAATTTGAAACTCTAAGCGCCTACGTACCTCGGTGAAGAGGAACAAATAACGTAGTTTTGGGAGAGTATTTTTTTTTTTGTATCCTAACTTTTGCCTAGGCCGCCTCTTTCGAGGTTTTCAACCTAGTGAATGTTTTTTTCTAATTATTATTGTTTTTTTTTTTAGGCCGTACACAGTTTCATGGGATGTTCTGTCTCATGAACTTCTGGAGCCTTTCCCAGTGCATGGCTAGAATCTCCATCTATTAAGCCATCCATTCTGTCCACCAACTTATCAATCCAAGCCTCTTAATTGTGTACAAATTTGGTCAAACCTTCAATTGCCTTTATCAAATTTGCAAGCTGCTCCTCCATAGATAAGGCATCAGTTACCATTACTTGCATAATTATTGGAGACGTTGGAGAGTAGCACGGATTGTCACATAAGTTGATCTTTGCAGTCCTCAATCTTTCTTTGTGCCAGAGTTTTTTTGAACCAGAGAGATTAAATAGAGCTAGAGTCTTCTTGATTCTCTCTGCCACACTACTTCTTTCTTTTGAAACACTTGTAGGGGATCTTGTTCCTTTTGGTGTTGAAGATCCAAAAACTGGAGTTGATGCGGACGACACTTGGTGTGTTTGTTGCCCCATCATGTTGGTCTTGCTTCTTGTGACAGCTCCAAAGCTTCTAAAAGTAACACCAAGGATGCTTTCTACCTCGGCGGAGAAGTTGGAATCAGCAGCCTTAGAGGCAGTGGATTGGGAGTTGACCTTCTTGGAAGTCATTTCAGTGTTCTTAAAGTTTGATGTTGGAAAAGTTGAGATGAGAGGTAGAGATTGTCCCACTGGGCATGCCAGAATTTGTAGACAATAAAATTCGAGTCGAGAAAATAATAATCGAGACACGAAAATATTGCAACAATCGTTTTATTTGATTTCAAATAGTGAGTGTTACAATCTCTATGAATCCTCTGATTCACCTTTTCAAATGTAAATTCAAAGGTCTTCAAGATTGATCTTGAATTGGATGAATTTGAACTTGATTTGTCAACTTGATGGATTTGATCTTGACTTGTGATTCGGATTCAAGAGTCTTTGAGCTTGATCTTGAATCTTCGTCTTGATCTTGAGTTGTTTATGAACTTGAATGCTTGAACTTGTAGCTTGTAGAGAAATTTGTGGTGTTTGATCCACGAGTTCTCTCTTGCTTTTTGTTAGAATTGTTGGTCCTCTTTCTGAATTATGAGACCCCTATTTATAGTTGTAGGAAGGAAAGAGTCATGGTGAAGATGAGCTTCTTTTGGCCAATCTAATTTGAGTAACATGGCGACATTTGATTGGTCGAAACATCTCACTTGTATATGTGGCAAATTTTTATTAGCCTTTGATTTCACTAGGCATGCTGCATCATTTGGACAGGTGGCATGATCCTATTGGTTCCTTCACTTGATTTGGCATGCCACGTCATTCACCATGTGACACCAAATTTGGCCTCTAGAATAAGATTACATCTTGGGCTTAGCAAAATTGACACATCATTCGCAGCCCAAATTAATGGACTAGCCCAATAAATTTTGGACTTTAATTAAATCCATGTTTGCTGGACTTAAATAATTAATCCAATTATATTAATCCACAATATTTATTTGGACTAATATATTTAAATTTTGTATGATTACAGTTTCAAATTACTTGTCCACTTACTAAATCAAGATAAAATTAATTAAATTTTTTCCATTTTACCCATACAATTTGTAAAAATAAGTTTGAATTTAATAAAATGGAATTATTATTTTTAAAGCCCAAATTAATTTCAACCCAAACATACATGAATTTAATTAAAATTTTGTATGAATTTGATTCAATAAATTTTATGTGTCTACACATAATACCCTCAATATTTTCATTTAATGCCCTAAAATTGACATATTAAAACCATATATATATATATATATATATACACTCATGTGCGTTGCACGTGTGTCTCACGTCAATCAATTGAACAAAATACACAATAAAATTACTCCCTTCGTTCTTTAATATTAGGGCTTTATTCCTCTTCTTTTAATAATTGTAAATTTTAATTCTCTTTTTATGTATTTTGTCTACCGTAATTTAAGTAAAATTTACATAAGGTAAAAATTCTAATGATACTGAAGTTCTAACTATTAGGACTTTATAGTTCAAATAAATGGAAGATGTATGCACATTTTTAGTTGATTTAAAACTTTTAAATATTAAAAAAATAATTAAATAACTACGTTACATGTAGAAAATACTACTGAAAATACCTGGCTATAAACTGCTATGAAATACGTAGGAGTTGAATCAAACAAACAAACATATAAATTACTGCATGTATTTCTGTAAAAAAAAAATAGAGTTTTGATCGGTGAATACACATGTGTTTACCTCAAAAAAAATAAATTTTCTATATCAATCTTTTCAAGCTAAAATTTTCAAATCATAAAATAACAAAAAATACATATAAAGTACCATGACCTAAAAAATCACACAAAAATACGTTAAAATTGTAAAAATACATAATCAAATTTGTACGTTGAATATCAAGCCAAGAATGAAATAATTCGGCAGCTCTATACTTTTCTATCATTAGTTACAATTCTTCATGTTACTCCAACACAAAGATTGATCAACACTCCGAAATTACCACAGAATATTTTTCTATTGTCCATAATTTGCTAACATTGATACACATTTACAATAAAAAATCGTTATATAGCCAATAGTAGTACACAAGGAAAAAAAAATAAAAAATAAGGCCACTTACCTTGAGAAAATTATGATAATGGAAGCTCCAGTGCTCTTAATGGCTGCAATAGTGAAAATTCGAACATAGTGAGACAAATACCCGGCCATAACCATCCATTATGAAGAAAGTCTTTTATTTCCATGTATCTACCTAGAATAAAACATTTCCATATATTTGACTTCCTATATATTTAGGAGTCTTCTTAGGAGTTTGTTTAGGAGTAAAACTTTCTATATATTTATAAAACTTCTCATATATTTATTATTGTCAATATTCAATATTATAAATATAATAATATAATAATTGGAGGAAATAAGTGAAAAGACAATTTTGTTTATTGCGGAAAGTTTTAATGAAGGGCAAAAAGTTCAACAAGTTCAAATCACTTTTCTAAGGGTCTTCGCACTTTTAATATATTGTAGGTAGATGTAGATGTACAAATTGATATATGGTAATTTACCAACAATCGAAAATACATTATATCCAATCACAAACCTTTTCAAAATTATTTGGTAAATCAGATACAAAGTTTCTCCTATTTTACATTTTGCATAGGATTTCGCGTGAAGGTTAGTGACAATTTTTGGTTTCTCTGTCCATCACTCTAACTAAGAATTGCAAACAATAAACAAATTATTCCTAAATTTTAGTGGAGTTGGAATCGTAAACAATTTTTCCCTCCTAAATAATTTAGTACTACTACTAAGGGGGTGTTTGGCCATGAGAAGATTTTGCTTTTTTTCGGAAATTTTTTTCACTTTATGAGAAGTGTGGTGTTTGGCCATAAGAATTGTAAATATAATTCCAAATTTTTTTCACAAAAGTGAAAACAGCAAAATCTTGTTTTCACTTTTTTCCAATTTCCAATTTTGACTTTTCTTATTGTTACATATGACCCCAATTTTTTTATTTTTACAAAAACAACCCTATTTCTATCTACTTTAGCCAACCATCAGACTTTAAACCCTACACTGTACACGTGCTTATTAGCATCGGCTAATCAAATAGATTTATGAGAATAAAAGATATTGGATTTGTAAAAGCTTTTAGAAACGTAATAAATTTTTTTAACAAAACTTCAAAAGAAAGAAAGATTGATTTGGTTTAAGGGTGTTTAACATTTGAAGTATCACCTAGGAATAATTCGAAAGAACAATTTTAGGAAACTACTGCTCTTTAGCAGTTGGTGAAAGATTTGTGAGGAATCACATTTGGTTGTATGTTGTAGGTAAAATAGTTAAGTTGGGTGATTTTGATAGTTTTTAAAAATTGAGGGTATAAAATTATATTTACAAAAAGTTTTTCCAAAAGTGAATTTTTTTTTCAAAAGACATGGCCAAACACAATTCCAACTCCAAAAAATATTACTTCTCATGGCCAAACGCCTACTAAGTATATAAATAGTCTTGAAAGTCAACAAACTTTCCTGCTAAACAAAAAATATTACAATTTTTTCCTCCTAAATAATTTAGTACTCCTGAATATATAAATAGGGACAAAACTGTCATTTAATTTTTTTCAAATAATTGTCATTTAATTATTATCCTAATATTAAGACTTTGAAATTAATTAAAATTTCTATTTAATTTAGGTAAGAAATTATAATGTTTAACACTTCTAAATCAATTAAAATTTTGCCTTATATATAAAAAAAAATACTCTACAATTCTATAAATTAAATACTCCATCCGTCCAACAATACGTGTCCAATATACTAAAAATAGATATCCAACAATACTTGAAAACCAATGGATATACCCATAACATAATAACTAAAAAGAAAATGAAATGATAAAACTGGGTAGAGCGTTGCGTTGAGTCTCAGAAAAGCAACCAACATGCTCCAAAATCATCTGGTCAGATATGTTTTATAAATGCATGTCCCTTTGTAGAAACAAAGGAATGTGAACATAAAATTCCTCAAATTAGTTGTTCTATACCGAACAAGTTGACAAACAACTACTTGATCTAACATCTTCTTCCCTCTATTTTATTCCAGGGGGCAATTAAGACAACATGGTGCAATTATTTCATATTCGATTAAACATATGACTGCATAACACTCCACTCAAGTCATCAACCCAATGCCTTTACTAAGAAAAAGTAAACAATTGATTCGTGATTACCTGCTGCTTCAAAAGAAAACTGATGCCAAAAGCCACCCCAATAGGCCACTTGCCCAAGGTCTCCGAGTAAGTAAACCTAAGAGTCTCAGACAATGTTGCTATTGTCTCCAACCATGTAGCAGGGGCTTGTATAAGTCTATTGTTACCCTATTAACTCCTAGTAGAGCATGATCGTGGCCGCTGCTGCCACATTCTTCGTCATCATCATCCTTTGTTGGAGAAGATTGCAATTTCTTATTTAACGTATAATATAATAGAGCAGCAGCACCTGCTGCAGTGGCGATAGTTGCTATCGCCATCAGTTTCTGACTGAAACCTAGTGTCACGATTCAATTTTTGAGTCATGATGATACCTACTACGTCCCACCAGTAGGTAAGCCAAATCGTAGCCCGGAACGACAAGTAATGGGCCAAATGGCGGAAGATAAAGAAATTACCGGAACATAACATACACATAGATAAAATAGAGAGGGAGCAAAGAATATCCCTCGACCTAGTAAGGCCGGTACAAGAGCCACTAACCAAAAGAATAAGGGTACTAGTAATATCGATATACAAATAGTCTCGAATGTAAAGACTGTCCAAAATAGAGGAAGGAGAGGGGATCAGCTCCTGCTCCGAAAGCTCACCCTATCTCCGGATCCTATAAGCAAGCTGACTGGAATATCAATGACGTTGACTAGTACTCGGATCTGCACTAGAAAAGATTTAGAAGTATAGTATGAGTACCAAAACAACGGGTACTCAGTAGACATCATCAGCCGACTGAGCTAAATCATAATAAAAGTATAATAAAATGCGAGGATGTAAAATAAATCAAGGAAAAGGGGCAAACCTGAGAACATGATCTGACAAATGTAAATAAATAAAGAAGTATGCGATACCGAAATGAAAGTAGCTACTATAACCCAACTAAGGCCCCATAAGCCTAGAGGGTACAAAAAAGAGAAGACTAATCCAAACGAACCCCCATAAGCCCGATGAATGCAATCAAACAATATACCACTACCATACTTATGAACTCTCCCGTACCACAACTCACTGGACTCGAACCGGTACCATAATACCATAAAATAACCCATAAACACTGAACTTGAATCAGATTTCCCTCCTCATAACTCACCACAAGTGTCGAACTCGAACCGGTAATTTAGTGCCATAAATAGATAGAGTATGCCGGACTCGAATCGATCTTTAAAGTCCATAAACCAATAGAATAAGTCGGACTCAAACCGGTCTTTAAATGCCATAAATTAATAGGATATGTCGGACTCGAACCGGTCTTTAACTGTCATAAATTAATAGAATATACCGGACTTGAACCGGTCTTTAAATGAGCTTAAGATCATTAACCTAGCCCTGAACTAGGTATGTGCTATGTAGTCTAAGGCTCAAGATTAAGGATAATGTCGCGAAAGAAGGCTCCTAAGTCTACAAGGAGCTAAGTGCGATATCACAACCCAAAGCATCAATTTACTTAAGGGAAGGGTAAATGGGTCGATTCTACCTCCGAAACGGCCCTCAAATAGGTCAAATAATCCAACTTTTACTAACTAAGCAACCAACCGTAAATTCCAACCCAAAACTAGCATAATATCATACTAAAACCATAATTAAACTCAATCTATAAGTAGGGTAAGCCTAGCCTACCTGAACGCCGAAGAAGCTCGAAAACGTCTGCTAAAGTAGGGACTTTCCCTTTCGAGAAGCCTCTGCATGATGCCATGCTATCAAAATAACAATCTACTTATCAATACGAGAACAACAATACCCATATTACATATAAATGCATCGGGTTCAAAATAGAGCCAAAAATTCCATGTGGGGCCCACGTACGGAATCACAAGTTTGAAATCGTCAAAACGTTCCTCAAGGCTCAAGGATCATTTACCCTCAATAATGGATAAATTCCGAGCACAATAACATTCCAAATCAACTCACAATTGGATTAGGGTTCTAACTTTGAAATGGGGAATTAATCAAGAATTTAAATGGAAACTTACAATTAAATTGACGAGGAAACTGTCCCACGTACTCTCCAACTCACCCCGAATACCCACGTATCAAACCCCACACTCTCTTGTCTCTCTAGGGCAATAAATGGCCGAAGAGGACTGGTGGAAATGAATGAAATTGGGTTTGGCATGTATTTATAATGCCAGGGGTCCCTTCATTGCGAATGCGGGGACCCCATCGCGAACGCGACCCTGGACCAGAAAGACCCTTCGCGAATGCGGCCGGTCAACCGCCAATATGAAGAACAAAGCTGAGCAGGCCAGATCGGCTTACCCTTCGCAAATGTGAAGGCCAGCTAGAGAATGCGATGGCCTAAAGACTTGGCCTTCGCGAATGTGGCCAAGGCCTCGCAAACGCGAAGTCCATCCTTGGCTTGCACTAGCTGATGCTGCATCAGCTGGACTTGGCAATTGCCAAGTTTTCGATCGGGCCCTCGGGATTAGTTCAGAATCCCGTAAATGCAAACAAACTATACTACCCTATCTAATTCGATATTCCGAACTCAACGACGCAATCAAAATTTCCATCTGGGATCGTTTCGATGAAATATGGGTCCCACACACAAATGGCCATTTTAACCAATTTCTACCCCATAGCCCAAAACGAGTCTGGAAGCCTCGAGATCCGAACCAAAGGGCCCCCTAACCTAAAATCAATGTTTCAAAGCTGATGGAACTGTCATAATTATCATACGAGGTCGTCTACCTGATGTTTAGGCCCGGTAGGTAAATTTAAAAAGCGCCGATTTCAAAATAGAAAAATGGCTCTAAAAATCAAATGAACTACCCGGTAACTACGGGCATGCAATAATAGTAGAGCTAAATTGCACTTAAAAGTTACGACATTACAAAAAACATTATTCATAAATCAATTTTTTTTTAACCTTCTATGCTAATTTGTGACCTCCATAGGCTCCTATCTAATGCACTTGTATTAAAAAAATCACAAATTTTTGAAAACAAATATACTACAGGCATGCAACAATATTAGAACTAAATTGCACATAAAATAATATAATAAATTAGTTGTATATTATTTTAAATATGTATCTAGCTAGAAAAACAAAGTGAAGTTATTTTCTGTATAATACTTAATTTTTCAAGTATTATAAAAGAGTTTATAAAAATTATAGATGTCCTTTATTTTTCTCTTTTAAAAAAGTAGTTTGCACGAATTTTATATTCTAATACCTTATATTATGTATATTAATGAGAATACAAATGTTCTACCTGATTTGGAAGTTCTAAAAGTATAATAAATAAGTAAAAAATTACGTTAATAACCACAAATAAATAAATAAAAAATATCATGTTTTATGAAGTAAAATAAATGATGAATTGAGTAAAGTTATCAATTTCAAAAAATTCTTTAATTGTTTCCCGATATATTTCTAAGCAGAATAATTTGAGTGTCTCTAAAAACTGTACTCATTTTTGTTTCGAACTTTCTAGCATTAAGTAAATTCTTTATGGTTCAAGCTCGTATCGTAATGTTTTTACCTGATAAAGCTAAATACCATTTACATAAGCTTACGGGAAATCTAACCTTAAAAGAATATCAGATGGAAGCATATGATTGCGTACCTTATCTTTATCTATATTTTGTTCCTGAGGAGAAAAGAAAAAGAAAATAGAAAAGCAAATAGTTAGAAATTGAGTAAATACACCTTAACTTTCAAAGCTTGCAATTATCACCCTCGTTTCTCGCCTCTGGATGAGGAAGTCAATTTTTTTGTTAGTAGCATAAAATCTATTTCGATCCCAGTTGCAATTAAATATATGTAGCAAAAAATGACAACCGAACAGTAGTAACTTGGAATACAATGCTTCTACATCAAGCAAATATGGCATACTTGATAGTCCAAAGCAATAAAGATTCCAAACTTTAGTCCATTATAAAAGATCGGGGAAATTATGATTTCTGAAAGAGGAAAACGTTTTGTTCTAATGTTATTTTAGATTTTATTCCAACTTTTTCAAACCAGCCACTAATTTCTTACATCTAAATTCTAATACCTTTACCATCTAGTAGTAGCTTTCTTCCCTTTGTCACACACCTTCCAAGTAGAGATGGACTCATCAATTAGATTTGGCCTACATAAGAATTAAATCTTATGTAATTTAGTCGATATTATAGGAACATTTTTCAAGAAAATTTTTCGGAAAATAGAATTGATGAAGATAAATATAAATCATGTCAATATTGAAAGAAAATAGATGAATTGAAATATAAAAGAGACGTGAAGCATAATATTACTAACAAAGAGGCACGATGAGACCAAAAACTATTAATTAGAAGCTTTAAGAAAATATTTATTAGGAACTTATTTTACTAAATTAACCTTATTAATTATGTTTTGAAAATCTAAATTTGACTATTAATACTTTATATAGTCATTAAATGATAGGGGTAATATTGGAAGAACATGATAAGCTTCTCTTGATTTCATAAATTAAACAAGTAAATTGAAACAACTATTTTTAGTAAAGGGGTCAAGTAAAATGAAACGGAGGGAGTATATCTTTTGCACTATACTCTCTCAATTCCCAAATAAGTGCTCTTTTTGGCTTGAGTACATTATTTAATAAACTACTCACTTTTAGAAAAATTAAATGTAACTTCACTAAATCACCCCTAATGAAATTTCATCTGTTTCGAAGTTGACATTGATTACTATATTTAAACTTAAGAACATATTAGGAAGATTATAATCAAAATATCTTGAAGTCTTAAACATGCACTTATTTAAGAATAAAATCACAACTCAAAAGAAACACTTATAAAGAAATGGAGGAAGTATATAATTGAAAGTGAAGTTCGTGCATGGTATATTTTGCTAACTCTTAACTTTCTTTTTATTGAACTTTAAAATGCCATATTTTTCTTTTAGAGTTGAATAGTAATAGATTGATTTGGTGATCTTGGTTAGGATTTGTCGGTTGTGAGAAGCTATTAATATCAAGAAAAACTGAGAGATAATAAGCTTGGATATGCATGATATTTATTGACGAAGAGGTACTTTAAGACATGCTTCTTATTCTTTTACTAGTATTTGGATAGGTGATTTGCATGTGTATATCATATTAATTTGTCCAATTTTTTTTTATTGAGACAAAGGGAGTTTATATGTAATATTAAAATATAATGGTTTTTAAAAAAATACAAACTCAAACTTTTATGAACGGTGAGTCTATTCTATTGAACTTGATCGTACATGCTATTGAATTGAACGGCTAAATTTAGTAAAATAGGTACTCCCTCCATCCCTAAATAAGTGATCTTTTAGTCTTTTCATTTTGTTCCTAAATAAGTGATTGTTTTAAAAAATCAAGTGGAAATTAATGATGTTCTTCCTATTTTACTCTTCTTTAATGAAAAGTGTTTTATATTACCAAGAAACTAATAAAGAGTTACATCTTTTTCAAAAAAATTATTAAGATTAAATTTGTAAAAACACATTTTGTTTTCTAGGATTGTAATTACTTAAGATATGTGCCCAAGCTAAAAAGATCATTTATTTAGAAACAGAAGGAGTACTGTATAATGAGATTAATTTTGAAAAAAAAAGGTCAAATTTACTTCTCTTCAATCAAGAGCACTTGAAACTTACTACCATTTCACTTCTACAGTTGAGACTCAAGATACTATGTTAGCTACTACAAACATTTTCTTCAATTTGGAATTTGTGTTAAAAGTAATGATCTCTCCGGTTCTTAATAAATTAACTTTTTAAATTTCATTTTGGTCCAAAATAAGTATCATTTACATAATTATGAAGGCATTAATTATTTTCTTTCAAATTTATTTAATTCATTAAATTATTATTGAAAATATTATTCATTTTCTTAATTATGTTAAAAAATAACAAAATAATTATATATATTGTAATAACTCTCCAAGTTAGTTTTTGACTTTTCGTACATTTTCTACTTTTTGAGCTTCTCGATAGTTTCTACCTGTCACTTATGACCTGCCGTGATAAGCGGTTCGATTCCCAAGCAGTTCGTTTGAGAATATTTTATTAATACTGAATGTGCTAAAATATTTGATTTAAATTAAAATTTGATAAAAGATATATTTTATTACATTTGTAATTTTTTTTTTGATATTTATGAAAAATCTTTAGTTATGTTATATTTATATTATTTTATAATAGTTTTATAATTTATTAATATTTTAAATGGAGATAGAAAGTCTAGTTATATTGATTTTTTTTTTATTATTTGATAAAGATTTTATTCAAAATTTTCTATTAATTATGATATATTCAAAAAGTTATATTTATTTGACCACAAATCTATGCAATATTCGCGTGTATATATAACTGGATGAAAAAAGAAATCTTGGTACTGTCACCTCACGTGGACGTGGAAGTGGAGGGAAGTATACAACAATGTGTATCGGTGGCAACAATTTACTACATTTCATCAATTAGCATATTAAGAATTAATTAGTAAGTGCCTTTTATCTTTAATTATTATATTATACACACTTTTCTTTTCCAATAATAGTTACTGTTAACATAGCTTATTCTTTCAAATTGCTGTTATGTGTATACACTAACGTTGAAGCTAATTTCACTAAAAAATATTTTTGATGCGGTATATGATCTTCAAAAGGAAATCAATTATATTTATCAAGTTATTCAAGCCCATATTCTAGTGCGAAGCTCGAACCTAGGAGGATTTTTCCTGATTCTTGGAGGTTCTTGAGGTCGAGTAGAGGAGACGAGCAGCTCGTGGTCAGTCCAAGGCTGTTGCTCGACCTTGAGATAGGCTACGGTCTACCTTCTTATACATTTTGCTCTACGAGATTATGTATAGTATAAATTACATGCGGGGTTAGGATTTTGGGATAGACTTAAGATTATCTTAGCTTTTTCGCTGGTTTTGACCTTCTTTGGAAAAACTTTAGAGTAGACCATTAGCTTGTACCTTAATACTGTATGCCTGTTGTAGCGATATGATTAGGCTAGGAATATTTGTATGTTTCTGCGATGTTGGGATTAGACTGACGACCTTTAGTTTAGATTAGGGATAGTACTTCGAAATAGGACTAGTATGCCTCAATTAGTTGTTATTTACTATCATGAATACCCCTGATTATTCTCTTTCCTATTGACATATACCTATGTTGTTTTGTATATTGGTGGACCCAAGGCCTTGGATACGAACCCACCGGACATCAGGTTAGTGTTCTTTGCTCTTGAGGAGTGGTGATTTATGTTAATGGATACTTGGGTGATTATGCTCTTATTGTGTGTATACTAGTAATGGCATGCATGCCTTCACACGCGCACTCACATGCATTATGGTACGATTTCAAGAAAAAACATTGATTTGCACTACTATTTTCAAAAAGGAGTTATTTTCTGATTTTCCACTCAAATTATTTTTAAAATGGAAATCATACCACCCTTACTATTAGATGACGATTTTTAAAACTACGTATCACTATTTACGCTTCAGTTAGAGTTCGGGCACTGGCTATATATTCATCTTATTACAAATTTTCTCTATCATTTTTGAGGGCGATTTGGCCTTTAACCACCATTTTAACTTAATAAATGGGATTTCATAAATTTGTAAGGATTTTGGTATATTAAAATGAGAAAAAAGACTAGTTAGACTTGTTTTGGGTATGAGCTCTATATTGTTGGCTCGTATTGCATATTTATTTTAAGTTCGAGTCCGACACCTGGTTTCACTGCTTATTACCTATTTAGTTCTGATTCGAGTACGACTCCTAGTTTTACTACTCATCTTCCCGTTTAGTCCCTATCCGAGTCTGGCATACATATTGTTTTGATTCTGGTTGGAAATCTGGTTTGAGACTGGTATTATGTTAGGGCTGGAGGAGGTGTATACACACACTATGGTTAGACGTGGCACTCATGTCATATTGCATCGCTTGGTTTTCCATCACACTCATCTATTCATATGCACCGCCGTCACCAATATGATTATTGTTTGATACCTTCCATGCTTATGAGGGCCAGTTGGATTATGTTTGTTGTTTGTACCTGCCGTGCTTACGGGGGCCGATTGGGTTTTGTCTGCTGTTGTGTACCTTCTAGGCTTATGGAGGCCTAGTTAGGTTATTATTTGATTACTACTGCTTAGTTTGTGACAGGCTGTGTCTGGCATGTACTCGCAACCTAGGTATGTCTTGTGGACCCTCTTTTTAGTATTTCCAGCTCTAGTATTATATTATCTTGCTGTTTCTGTAACTTTGGGTAGACATTTTAAGTATAGTACTATTGATATTCTTCCTTAGACGATTCTTGTTGTGTTAGACTGTTAGGCTAGTTTCTATAGGTAACTACTTCCCTTCTGGTTACCTAGTTCATATATCATTTCCTTTTATGTTATGTACATTGTTCATTATCTCCTTTCATGTTATTTATAATTGCATTATCTTTAGAGCTTAGTCGGCCTAATCCTACTAGGTACTGAGTGTTTTGATACCCAAACTACACTTTTGCATCTTTTTCCCTGATGCAAATCCTAGTGCGAGTTCTCGCTGCTGATGTGTTCTTCTTGTAGAGCTATCTTGGATCGGAGATTTGGGGCGAGCTCCTAATGCTTAGAGTTGTTCCTTCTCCCTCTATTTTACTGGACTGATCTTTACCTTGTATTTCAGAGATGGTTCTATGTATATGGTATTTGTTTAGCACTCTTGTTATGTTTAGTAGCTCATGTACCGACTAATACTAGGTCTTGGGTTGTATTTTGTGTAGTTTGCTTATTCACTTTCTCTATCTATCTAGTTTATGGGCCCTTATTTTGGAGTTTATATTTATAATTGGCCATTTGATTTTATGATTTATTAGCTTATTCTATTAGCCCGTTAGTTGCTATTCCAGGTAATGGGGTTCGACTTACTTACTGGTGGGTTTGGTAGGTGCCATCATGACCTGAGATTTTGGGTCATGACAGTTTGGTATCAGAGCTCTAGTGTAATGATCCTCTAGGTCATTTTCTCCATTTTCATGTGTTTTCTGTGTTTCGTCCTTTCCCAAAGCAGCTACATGTCATTTATGACTTGCCAGGACCATCGGTTTGATTCTCGGACAGTTCGTTTGTGTTTTAAGCCCATTTTCCTATTTTGGAGTTTTTGAAGTTGAGAAATTGATATTCAGCCAAAACTTTAGGTAAACAACCTCAGATGAGAATTCTGATAGTTTCGTTAGCTCCAGAAAATGGATTTTAGGTTAGAGGGACCCTTGGTCTGGGACCCGAGGCTTTCAGACTCATTTTTGGCTATTGGGTTGATTTTGGTAAAAAATAGAACAGTGGGTGTGGGTTCTACATTTTGTCGATACAAACCTCTGTTGGTAATTTTGATGGTTCTGTTGAGTCTAGAATGCCAAATCCCGAGCACCCGATCGGAGTTTGTTAGGACTTAGCCTTTTAGCTGGTGTACAACACCTGGTGTAGGCCATATTTCCTCTTTGCGTTTGCGAGGTGTTGACCGCATGCGTGATGGGTCAAGTCTTTGACCTTCACAATCGCGAGGCTCCTCTTGCATTCACAATGAAGGTCTGTCTGACCCAGTCTAATTCTCTTTTTCGCGATCACGACCTAAGGTCTGTCTAACCCAGTCTAATTCTCTTTTTCGCGATCACGACCAACGCCTCTCGTTCGCGATGGGCAATTTTGGTGGCTTTCGCGATAGCAGCCAAGGGTCCTCGCAATCGCAGCCATGAGTCCTCGCGATCGCGATGACTAAACCCCTGGCAGTATATAATCTCCTCCTTCGTGATTTTTCAGCCATTTTCAGTCCCATTTCTCTATTGATGGACCCTTGAGCTTGGAAAACTTTGGGAAATCATCTAATTGAGCTGATATGTTACTCCAACTCTCCTTGATCATTTCCCATCATTTCTTCCGTTGAATTTCACCATAATTCCATGTAAATTCTTAGTTTCAGATTCTTGATTTCCTTAACTTTTGGGACTGATTTGAGCCCCAATTGGGATTCTGTCAGTGCTCAAATTATTTAAACATTCATTCCTTGTCCTTTAAGGGACCTCGTGACAGATTCAATTTTTGAATTTCGTTAACGGATCCCATGGCCTTATTTTAACCCAATTTTCAGCCCAGAGTTTTATATTATCATATGGGACTTGTTTTACTTGTATTAACATGCAGATTTTGAATTTGATAGCGCGATGATATTTAGATGTCAAGGAGAAGAGACGAAGAGTTTATGGATGGTTCGGGACTACAGTTTGACAACGAGGTAGGCTACAGTCTACTCTTATGAGATTATGTATTGTGTATATTGTACGTGGGACATGGATTATATGATAGGTTTTAAGTTAATTCTTCATTCCAGCATCCATAGCTTCCATTAGGAGCCTTAGACTAGAGACATGTTTCGGGACCCTTAGTTTAGAATGCCTACTATAGCTGTAGGATTACTTTAGGACTGTTTATATACCCGTTATGAACATAGGTTGACTTTCGTAATACTATTTGTAGCTTGTTTCCGATATTTGACCCATTTAGGGCAACTTTAAAATAGAATTATAGTTTGACCTTTACCCTAGAATACTCGCTATAGCAATAGGGTCATGTTAAGCTTGCTTACATATTTGAGATGACCTTAGGTTGACATTAGTAATTCTTAACGTAGGATTTGGGTTAGTATCTTTCTTTAAAGACTGTGTTCCTTGGCTAGATTCTCCTAGTAGCATGATACTCCTATTTACCTGAGCTTTCTGAGTTATGATCTCACTATTCTTTTACTTTATGTATAATGTTGGTCCTGAGGCCTTGGTTATAAAACCAGTTGGGCATCAAGTTAGTTTTCTATCCTCTGAGAGGGCTATGATTTCAGTTTATAGATGCTTGAGTGCTTACATTTCTATTGCTTGGTTACTGGTGATGGAATGCATACATTTTTACGTGCTTATGCTTACTTAAGTGGTATGATTCCAACTAAAACCTTGGCTTTTCAGCTATTTTTTTTTCAAAAAGAGGATTTATTCCCTCTTTTCACTTTTTAAAACTGATTTTAAATGGAAGTCGTACCACTCTTGTTATTGGTTTATAGTATTTTAAACTAAACTTAACACCTTGAAAACTCATATAGAGGCAGATTCCAGTCCATTTTTGGTTGCTCGCCTATCATTATTCACTTATTTCGGTAGAGGAAGATTTCGACCCTTTCTATACTGTTCTACCATTTTAGTCTCGAATTTGATCTCGGGCACTAGACTTTACTAATTTCTACTTGTTTTAGTCTCATTTTGATTCTGAGCACTTATTACACATATTTACCTCCAGTACTGGATGGAGTGGATTGATCATGGATATTATAAAAGTTCTGGTTTGGGACCAGATAGTGTATACGGATATTCCGAGTCCTCTATGAGCCCCTTAGTCCGATGAGCCATAATATCAGAGAAGGATGGTGGTCATAACTCTTTTGAGGTTTTGGAACTATAGACATGTGAACAATATGCTTGGGGCAGTAATAATGACATAGAAAACAAATGCAACATCAATGCAATAATTAAGAACTCATACGACACACTGATCCTCATTTGACCTAGAGAATAACTGAACCAGTGTTCGGTAACGCTCCTGGTTTAAGGAATATTAGTAACACATGTTAGGCGGGGTTAGATCACCAGTAGAACCGGAATAGCTCTGCTACCGTTAAACTGACCCTCCCCAATCCGAGTTGTCTACTTGGATAAGCCAGTCTAGACACCATCTCCATCAGGTTAAACTTAGTAGAACTGAAACTCAGACGCGCCATCCCTATTAGGCTCCGCTTTATCTGCATCATGTGCATTTGACTTAGCGGGACTCGGCACAGGGGTCGGGTCCATCTAGGAGAGGGACGTCCCTCTTTATATGACCAACATGTGCATCTTATGTGCTCTTTGACATTTATTTGGAAGGCCCGTTCGATTGTTGAACGGCTTTAGGCAACTTAATGAAATAGAAAAAAAAGTAATTATTTTTCTCTAACTTTTATAACCGTTCTCTTAAAATATATATATTTTTGAGGAATAAAATGGGAAAAATCACCCATCGATTGAGGGTCACTTTGAAAATATGACTACCTTCATTATTATTTTCTTATCCTCAAATTTATTATTTATGCATATATCTTGATAGCCCTGAACCTTTAGGGGTCGTGAGGCTAAATTCTTACAAAATATATATACATATATCCTAATAGCCCTAAACCTTTAGAGGTGAGGTTGAGTTTTAAATATATACGCATGTATCTGTAACACCCCGTACCTTCCCAACCCAATGTGAAGACATTGAACAATGGTTACTTAGGTGTCGAGATGCCATGGGTATGTAATTTGTAATGTTAGTGATGAAAAAATTGAAATTTGGCCTCGTGCATGTGGTTAGCCCTTCATAGGAGGTGTTTTGGTGACTTTGTGGAACATTTGTGGGGTTAAAAACGAAGCTTGGAGGACCTCCAAACAAAGGATATTAAAGGTAATAAGTAAGTTAAAGAATAGGACTTGAAGTATCTAACCAAACCCGCGAAGAAAAGTCGAAAAATGAAATTTTCAAAAATTTTAAGTATGGGGCGCTCTAGAGGGCGTGCCACGCCACTCTGGGCTAAAATTTTTAGTCCAGAGGCAGCAAGCTGGCGCGCCACGCTGGTTTTGGCCACTTTTCAAAGTTGGAATTTTTCTTAAGTCCCAAGGGTGCCCGGGGACGTACCGGGCCGATTTTTGCCATGTTTCTTGTACAACCACGAGCATATACATGGAATGAGTGAGGTATTATATTGGTATGATAAAATTACTCGTGAACGAATTTGGCATCAAAATGACGATTTTGCCCTTATGGTCAAAATAAGCCATACGTGGCTAGAATTGCTTGTTTTTGTGATTAAGGCTACGAATATGAATTCTATGAGTGGGAATATCGTCGTAACGCGTATGAAATGAATTAAACATGAGAAATTATTGATTTTATTGGATTAAGTAATTTGGGCTCAATAAAGCCCAAAAATGAAGAAGAAAAACATGGGCCAAGAATGGGTCATTCTTCTTTTGACCAAGCAATAATTGAGCAAAGGACTCAAAGGCCTATAAAAGGGGCATAAAATCTGATTTTTACTACACAAAAACACACATGCTTTTCTTGCATTTTCTAGACTTCTCAAGAACACCTCTTTTGGGCTCTCAAACCCTAAGTCATCTTTGGCGCAAGATCATCATTTTCCAAGTTTAGGTAAGTGTTTATGCTTATGGATTAACATATTATATGCATGCGAGATTATGTAGATCATGTTGGTTATGCTTGGAAGTGTTGAATATGGCACTTTGTGTTTTTGTATAAGTTGTGCCATCTATGGAATTTAAACTTGGAATATGACTTGTGGTTTTGATAAAAGAGCATGATATGGATAAAATATCAACATGTATGGTGTGATTATGGTCCTAAACTTGTTATTTTTCCATAAGTGTAAATTATGGGATTTTGGCTGATTTGTTGTTGAGAGGTGTATTGAAGTGAATTGATGGAACCATTGTGATGTTGTGGTGATGTAGAAGTGTAAAGTATGAATTTGGTGTGACATGCTAGTGGTTTATGATATTGGTCAATTTTGAGAATATTGTGGGATTATTGGTATGATAGTTTTGTGAATGGTATTGTTGGTGTGATAGTTTCACACATGGTATAATAAAGAGGGAAATGACATGTTAAAGCCAAACATGTAACTCATTGTCGTTGTATGCATTTGTAATGTAGTTGGTGGTTAATGTAAACTCCATTGTATATTTGTGTTGTAGAGTGAAACATAAGGAAGGAGCGGGACTATTGTATTCACATATAGAATTGAGTGTTCATATTGAGACGATAAGGTATGTAAGGTTACTCTGTCCGTATTTTTCTGTAGCATATATTGTTCATGTTGTCATTGTCCTTGTTCCATTCCGAAAGGTTAAAAGGTATCTTATTTCAAGTTGTCATCTATTGTTATTCTCATGTATCACATAATTATGGACATGATTACAAGCTCCAATAATATTATGTTCCAAGGCTTCCAATAATGTTACAACTTCAAAAGTATCAATCTCATGAACATAAAAGATTGAAGTAATGCACTTATGTGTTTCCAAAAAGGTTATGATCCCCCAATGTATCAATCTCAGAAAAGTAAAAGAGAGAAGTAATCCAATGAAATAATGGAAGAAGTAATTCCCGTATGGTTACTTTGCATTTCCCATATGGATACTTTATATTTTCCTCATGGATACTTATTATTTTCCTTATGGATACTTTATAATTTTCCTTATGGTTACTTTATATTTTCCCTCATGGTTACTTTATATCTTCCTCATGGTTACTTTATATTTTCTTTATGGTTACTTTACATTTTCCTTATGGTTAACTTATATTTTGTTTATACTTATTGAGAACGGGTGATAGCTTGTGGAGGCGTAAGCCTAACTCAAGCCGATCCCGATATTGTTGGATCAGGGGGAAAGCTCAGTGAAGCATAATCCAAACTTGATGCCGAACCTGCTTCACTGATTTCCGAGTGATGGCCCGGGGGAAGCTCAGTGGGGCAAAAGCCTAACTTGATGCCGAACCTGACAGGGGGTAGCCCTAAGGGCCGAACCTGCTATATATATATATATATATATATATTGACGGTTGCATTGCATATTGACGGTTGCATTGCATATTGATGGTTGCATTGCATGTTGACGGTTGTCTACTAACGGTTACACATTTTTGACAATTATCTTTTGACGGTTCTAACTGTTAACGGTAACGGACATAAAGGCAAAAATGGAGTAATGAACATAAAGTACCTATTCCCATACATACTAAACGATGATTGATCCACATTGGCTATTCTCTTGAAATCAAGTTCATTGAGGTGTTTAAGTTTCATGAAGTTTCTTTTAGCCTTGCATACTCAGTACATTCTTCGTACTGACCCCTTTTGGGGAACTTGCTTTATTTGCTGCAGAAACAGGTTTTAGTAGACCTCCACAATAGGCTACGGGTTATCCGCGGATCATTGGTGAGCTCCTAGTTGGTTCTGGGCTTTTCGAGTCACATGTGTATATTGTTTTGGTTTTGTAATTGTTGTATAAAGCGGGGACTTGTCCCGACTACAGGTTGTTGTGTTCATGTATCGGTTAGAGGCTTTGTAGACATATGTGGGAATGCTAATTTAAGAGACGTGTATTTTGTTTGACTTGACGGCCCTAACGACCAAGTTTCATATATTGTTAAGTTTTCCATGTCGTCCGCCTAGTTGTACGAAGTATAATAAGATTCATACTAAAATATGCTTGCAGGTGAATAGGAGCAAAGATTGGTTCTGTCGGGCCATATCGGCTTCGGGTGCCAGTCCGGCCCGAATGGGATTTCGGGTCGTGACAAAAGTGGTATCTGAGCAGGTCGTTCTAAGGGTGTCTACAAAGCCGTGTCTGAGTAGAGTCTTATTCATGGATGTGTTGTGCACCACATTTATGAGCCGGGGCTATGGGGCATTTAGGAGTTGTTTCATTTCTTTACTTCTAGATCGTGCAATAGAGCCAGTGTTTTAAGTTGAATTGTATCTGACCATGGGAATTGTTTTTCTTTGGCATAGTAAGAAATATCGATTACAAGGAGAGGCAAGGGTAAGACTAAGAAGCTAGACAGGATTGGCGGAGAAGGAACTAGTAACTTACCACCTGAACGGGTTGAACAAGATAAAGCTGAGAGTGAGTTTGCATCGCGGGCTTCTTCTACTTTTCTAGCTCTAGAAGAGCCGAGAAGGAGAGAAGAACCTGTTGAGCCACCCGTTAATGTCACTGACCAGTATTTAAGAAATGCAGTATATATGTTGATTCAGCTAATTGCAACATAGAATCAAGGACAAGCTGGTCCAACGACGAGTAATGACAGTGAGGCTAGGGCAGCTAGTCGAAGAATGCAGGATTTCCTGAAATTAGACCCTCCTATATTCACTGGATCGGATCTTAATGAGGACCCGCTAGATTTTATTGATCAAATCAAAAGGGATTTGGATGTTATGCACATATTTGGTGTAGAAACAGTTGAACTCGCGGCGTATAGATTGAAAGGGGAGGCTATATTATGGTATGAAGATTGGAAGCGAGCTAGGGGAGTTGGTGCACCCCCAGCTAGCTGGGAAGAATTTAAAATGGCATTCCTGGATCACTACCTTCCATATGAGATTCGAGAGGCACGCGCAGACCAGTTTTTAAATCTGCGTCAAGGGAATATGAGCGTTCGGGAGTACAGTCTTCAGTTTAATTCTTTGTCCAGATATGCTCACCATACGGTGGCCACTATGGCTGATAGAGTTCATCAGTATGTGGATCGATTGGATCCATCATTGGTCAGAGAATGTACCATTGCTGCTCTGAATAGAGATATGGATATAGCCAGAATACAGGCTTTTGCACAGAAGATGGAGGACCAGAGGGAGAGAAGAAAGATGCACAAAGCAGAAGAGGGGCCGTCAAAGTAACCTAGACCTATGGGACAGTATATGGTGTCCCAAGGAGAGTTTGGGCCTCGGGATTTTAGTAGACCACCGAGACCATCACTTTCTCATCCTATAGGCAGTCACGTTGGGCAAAGTAGTGGAATGCGAGGTTCAAAACCAGTGGGGTTAGATCAAGGAAGTATGAACCAATCGGGGTTTCCTCGCCAACCGTGTCCACACTGTGGAAAGCTTCATTTAAAGGAATGCCGATTTGGGACCAATATTTGCTTTTGGTGTGGTATGTCCGGTCACATGGTAAGAGATTGCCCAAGAAGGGGCACGGGCATTATTATGCGACCTACGGGATCAACCATTGCACCGTCATCATCGGTTCCTTTCTTAGGCCAAAATGTGCAGCCAGTTGGTCATGGTAACGGTATTAGAGGAGCAGCCAGTTTTGGTGGAACACAGGACCATACTTATGCACTAGCAGGTCAGCAGAATGTGGAGGCCCATCCTGATGTAGCTACAGGAATATTATCTATTGTTTTCATAATGTATATACCTACGCATTGATTGATTTGGGTTCTACAATATCATATGTTATTCCATTGACCGCTACGAAATTGAAAGAACATCAGAAGTATTAGTTAGACCATCTGGAGTATTTACACCTGTTGATGAATCTACTATAGTTAATAAAGTACGTCGTAACGGTATAGAACCTATTTGTGAGCATGCTACGGTGGACTGCCGAGCTAAGAAAGTCCATTTTCATTTCCTACAAAAGGCCGTCTGTCACACCCCGAATCCCCACTAGGCGTGATTGGCACCCGAAGCCGATAAGGCCCGAGAGAACAAAGCTTTGCTTTTATTCCTTCATATATATGTCTTCGGAAACACTACTATCCCATAGGAACAGGAAATATTAAAATCAGAAATCATAGAACATGTGGCGTATATACATATGAGAAACTCGGCCGTTGAGGCCATCAAGTCAAAATGTCATATACCATCTTACATTTGTATACCCACATACATCTACAAAAGCCTCTAACAGATGCATTGACCAAAACTACCTGAAAGTCGGGATAAGTCCCCGCTTTATACACTATGTATACTATCAAAACATTTGAACAACTGTGACTCGGAGAAGCCCCAAACTAACTGGAGCTCACCAATGATCTGCAATTACTGTCATCCTACGGTGGAGGTCTACTAGTGCCTACACCTGCAACATGTAAGGTAAGTTCCCCGAAAGGGGTCAGTACGAAGAATGTACTGAGTATGTAAGGCTCAAATGAAACTATACAACACAGAAATAGTTCAATGAACTCAATGGAACTCAAATGCATATGCATAATCAGATGAATAAGTAACCATCTTGCACTTTGGAAACCATGTGTATTACTTTTATTGCTTTCATTGCTTTCATGCTTCTTTACTTCAATGTCATTACATATGTCACAATGTACCCGGGCCCCTACTGATCAGTGGGTCTTTACATGACTTATCGTCATGTTGGGATCGGGTCGAGCTAGGCTTGTGCCCCTAGACCTGCCACCCATAAATCAATACATCGGGATCGAGTCGAGCTAGGCTTATGCCCCTAGACTTGCCACCCATAAATCAATACATCGGGATCGAGTCGAGCTAGGCTTATGCCCCTAGACTTGCCACCCATACTTCATCATTGACCACATTTTCATTACTTTGATCTTTACTTTGAGATTGGTATTTTGATAGTCATAACATCACTTGAAACTTTGGATCATTAGACAATGGGTGAGAGACATATGAGATTGGTACATTCACTTGTGAGAGATTGACATATTCATGTGACATAGCATGTTTGGAAACTTGGAACCATAATCAAAATAGAAGACATGTGAATAAACATTATTGGAAACATGACACCATTGGAACCATTGGACAATCATTCTTAGCAAGATACATGAGCATAACCACTATTGGAACATTGGACCATAACCTTGTTTGAGATTTTGGAACATTAACCATGATAATGAGACATGAGACTCACAAATGATCCATGAGTAGGAAATATATGACAATGACTATTGATAAATGGATATAGGATACCTTAGCACACTTCGGGATAGGACTAGTGAAATAGCAATGTGGATACTATTTGTCGCAAAAAGATACGGACAGAGTAACCTTACATACCTTGTACTCTCAATACGGATATCCAATCATAGATGTGCATACAATAGTCCCGCTCCTTCTTTATGTGTCATTCTACAACACAAATACATAACGGGATTCACATTAACCAACAACTACTTTACAAATGCATATAACATCAATGGGGTACATGTTTGCTTTGAAACATGTCATTTCCCCTTGACAAAACCATTGATAGCATCATTATTCCAAAAATCCTCCAATATTCCCAACATTGACCAATACATAATAATCATTGCATTTCACCACAACACTCCTCCTTTACACTTTCTTATCCACACCACATCACAAATAATCCATCAATTCACCTTAATACACTTCATAGCACATATCGGCCAAAATTCCAAAATTTACACTTATAGACAAGAACAAGTTAAACAACAAAAATAACACCATATACGTTCATATTTTATCCATACCATGATCTTTCATCAAAGGCACAAGTCCTAATTCAAGTTCATATCCCATGGATCACAAATCTTATACAAAAGCACAAAGGACCATGTCCAACATTTCCAAGCACAACCAACATGATTTACATACTCTTTCATGCATATAATATATTAATCCATGATAATATCCACTTACCAAGACTTACCAAATGATGATCTTGGCCAAAAAGTTGGGTTAGGGTTTTGAAGATATGAGAAAGCTCTCCTTTAGTTTCTTGGAAAATACTAAAAGTGCTTGTGTATTTTCAATGAATAAAGGCTGATTTTTGGTGCCTTTTTATAGTACCTTTAGTCATCCTTAGCCACTTGGGATCAATCATTGATGTGTATGACTTAGTCAAATGGAAGAATGGGTCTTGTGACCCATTGGGCCATGCATTCTTTTTATTTTTGGGCCCAATTCACTTAACCCGATATAATCAATAATTTCTCGTGGTTTCATAATCTCATAGGTGTTACAACAATATTCCTACTCATTTCATTCATATCCGTAGCCTCAATCCCAAAAACAAGTGATTCTAGCCACGTATGGCCTATTTTGCCCAAAAGGGTAAAATCGTCATTTTGACCCCAATTTCGTTCTCGAGTAAATTTATCACAACAATATAATATGTCATTTATTTCATGTATATACTCATGGTTGTAGAAGAATCGTGGCAAAAATCGGCTCAATACGTCCCCGGGAACCCTTGGGACTTAAACAAAATTTTCAACTTTTGAAAGGTGCGCAGGGGCGGCGTGGCACGCTGCCTGGCACGCCCCTTTACTGCCTCTGGACTGAAAATTTCAGCCCAGAGTGGCGTGGCACTCTACCCAATGCGCCCTTCCCTTAAATTTTTCAAAAATTTCATTTTTCGACTTTTCTTCGCGGGTTTGGTTAGATACTTCAAATCCTATTCTTTAACTTACTTCTTAACCTTAATATCCTTTGTTTAGAGGTTATCTTAGCCTCGTTTTGAACCCGACAAATGCTCCATGAAAATCACAAAACACCTCCTATGAAGGGCTAATCACATGTACAAGGCCAAATTTTAATTTTCTTGTCAATATCATTACAAAATACATTCGTGTGGCTCTCGACACTCAAGTATACATTGTTCATCGTCATCACATTGGGTTAGGAAGGTACGGGGTGTTACATTCTTCCCCCCTTAGGGACATTCGTCCTCGAATGTTAGGAACACTGTCTCATTGCAACACTTAAGTCAAAGTGAATTCTCCATATCATAATATTCCCACTTAACACTTGTAAAGACTTATAACTCCAAATCAGTATCTTGAACTTTTTACTTCCATGTACCACAATTACAAGTACTTTAGATTTCATTAATGCTTCGATTTCCCTTGTGATTTCTTCGATGTACTAAGTTCTCCAATAGTGCCCCTACGGAAGCTACCTCTGCATTTCTGAATTCTTTCACTTCTCGATGTACCTTTTTACGTGTGAGATCCTTGGTAATATGTACATTTCCACTGGCAAAAATATTGTATACCCCCCCGATACACTTTCGGAGCATCAAATATAGAATACTAAATGGACTGTGAAGAATTCCTGGACTAGTGCTAATAGATACGCAAGTTGCCCAAATCTTTGGACAACTCCTCTTTCTTTCCGAATCTCATTATCTTTTTCCATTGGTGACACTATCAACGCCTAATATAGGCATATGATTTATACCGACTTTGGGCTATTTGTAGCTACTGTCATATCACCTTCACTTTCTCTATCGCTTGATGAACAAACTTTGACCTGGGCAACGCAAAATTTCATCAGCCGTAACCCATCCAATGGATGATCTATATGTCCTTTTATATAAACCTTCGTAAGGTACCTTTTGATATCTTTATTGTAAGCAATTTCATTAGACGATCGATATTCATCCCCACTACCTTTAAAGTCCAATGTACAAACTCGTGACATATCTTCACATGTTCTTATAATACATTCTGTTTGTCCATCCATTTAAGGATGACCAGCCATACTTACATTTATCTGTGTACTCATGCTTTACTGGAAAGACTTATCCACACTGTGAAATAAAGTGATCCCCCCCTGTGTGATATAATAGTGAGTGGAGTCTCATGTAATCATACTATCTCTGTAACATACAATTTTTTTTTTTTGCGTACAGTTCATCTGTATCGGTGGTCCTAACTTGTAGGAAATATGTTGACTTGGTAAGCCAGTTCATGAATACTTAGATGGAATCAACCTTCGCAATGTACGAGACAACCCTTTAATTAATTCCATGTTATTCATGTTCCACTCCCAAACTGGGAGGGTAATATATTGCATAAAACATACAGACTTCTGATGCCATACTGTTCGTCAGTGACCGCTTGGACATTGAACTACAAGTTCTACAATGTGCTTCTCATATATTCTCACCAACACATCTCTGCTATACCATGGTGTATTTTGGTTGTTTTCGAACAAACAAACTACCGTGAACGATGTTCTTCTGTCACATTTCCGTGTCTTAACTCATCTATACTCGGTACACACAATCTACATTGGCGTTAAAGTACTCCCCCCTTGTGTTTGCTCAAATACTCTCGTCGACTTTGCTGTACATATGTTTTCAATTGAACTAAAAATGGAAGTTACATATTTCTTTTCCCTTTATCTCCAATATCAATGAAAATCCTACCACATTTGACACTATAATTCTTTCCTCTGGAGTTTCAAGAAACAAAACCCCATATTGCCTCATTAATATAGATTTCCTGACTATATCTTTCTTTTCTGTGAGCTGTCCATTCATACTTCCTAGTGTCTTGCAGTTTAATGTATCAACTACCCCATTTGCTTTTCCCAAATGATATAGGATACCAATGTCCTCACCTTTTTAAGATTTCAAGCCACCTTCGCTACCTCAGATTAAGTCTTTCGGCTTAACAATCTATTACATTGTCTCACATCCAGAATATATAAATCAACATGAATCCCTTACAAATAGTGACACCATGACGTTAAAGCAAATATCACTGCTGCTACTTCAGGGTCATGTGTTTAGTAATAATTTGTATTCTCATGTGGCCGCAACTGTCGTGACGCATATGCTATTACCTTATCATGCTACATCAATATACATCCGAGGCCAACCCCGGAAGCATTACCATGCTTTTCATAACATTCTTATGCCTTCAGAAGGCACTTACAACGGATGTGGAAGTTACTTTATCTTTCAACTCTTGAAAACTTTTCTCACATGCATCATTTTATTGGAACTTGATTGCCTTGTGTATAAGCTTTGTTAAGGGTGTAGGGATAGAAGAATATCCTTCCACAACTCTCATATAATGATCAATCAACCCAAGAAATCGATGGATCTCTGTAAGCATCGTAGGCCTTAGCCAATTATTCACCATTTCTATCTTTTGTGTGACAACTTTCATCTCTTCATCCTATACAATGCATAGTCCTCTTTGTGATTTTTTTTTTTTTTTGAATACCATCACCAAATATGGTCACACACACATTTACAAGTGTCCTGAACGCCCTGTTCATGAATCTATAAAACTAACGGTGCATTCTCTAGCCCAATTGACATACTAAGACTTATAAGCATACCATGTTTGTAACGCTGCCTTGGGTATCATCATCGTTCATACATATTTTCCTTTTTATTTCATCATCATTCATTATCATTTATCCCGTAACTGATCAAACAAATCGTCAACTCTGGGGGGAAACTATTCTTATCCAGTTGCCAATAGTAAACACACATTCTCAATAGGCCATGTTATGTTTTTGTACTAGCGACACTGCTGCACCCCAAGGGGTAGTACTAGGCCTTATGAATCCCTTATTCAACATGTCTTTTTCTTTCTCCTGTCATTCTCGTAACTCGACCAGGCCATGCTATATGAAGAGGCCATGATATATGATGAAAATAAAAATAGGTCGAGTACCTGACGTCACATTCATACCAACTCATACATCTGGGAATTCATTTACCACCCGAACTAATTAAAGAGGTGGGGGCTTCGCATTAATATCGTTCACTCTTACTAAGTGACATATGTATCTCTTAGAGTATCCTTTTCTTTGCCGTGAGATGGGGAATACATTTTCCTGGCCATTCAAAATATTCCTTTGGGGATAATGACAATATAACTTCTTAGTTCGGCCATCTACTATGGCATAACCCCTTTTTAACTCAATAAGATCAACCAGTATCTCATGACCACAATTAATGACTATGCACTTATGATATACTCTTTTACTTACAATAGGTTCACCAACTGATGTGTAGGCTTCCTGTGACATAACTGGTACCATATGCTCTATGGGTCAATCAATACGTGTACGGTACATGTAGCTTCACTAGGAGAAGCCTCATTTTGTGACCCGACATATCACACCAATAACAACATTTGGCCCCAACCGACATTTGGTCTCTACCTTCTCCGTTCTTATGCTTGATACCCCATTGCCCATGAATCCTGAATCTCACTTCTTTGCCAAACCGACTGTCTCTAAACCCTTGGGATCGCGGTAGAACATTTACGATAGATTAAAGAAATAATGATTAGGCGGTCTGCTAATCATCCAAGACCTCAATTCTCCTTGGGACTCCATGAACTGTCCCCATAGATCTAGCTATCTTTAATGACCCTTTGTCAAATAGTTGTGTCCTTTTCTGTTGCCTCTGGTCTTTCATTATTGGGTGCAAAATCTCTATATCCATTGTACAATCCATCTGTCTCTATACTGATGCACTCTATCGGTCATAACAGTTATCATGTTTGGAGCATATCTAGTCAAATTATGACACTAAAAACTGCACTTCCTGACACTTATAGTCCTTTGGCAAATTTAACAATTGGTCCACACAAGCTTTTCTGACCTCATTTGGGAGGTACAGTCACAGAATGCCATTTTACATTACTCCCAACTATCTGAAAATACATCGTAGATCAGTCATATGCATAACATCTAGAACCCTTTTTAACTTAGTTCATAATGTCCTATGGGTCTTCATTCAAATCTGACCCGGTGAACGTAGGAGGGTATGATTTCTAAAAATCCTGTGTTTGACGACTAGCTACCCTAACCACGCCATCATTACTCGTCATCAGTCCATCTCGCCCGTGACATTGTACAACAACTCTCTGAGGCAACATATTCACTACATTTCGTAAATCCTGTTCAGTGACATTTATAGATGGTTCTGCAGGTACTCCTCTATCTTTTGGCTACGAGAGACCCGTATAACAATTTCCATATCAGCTCTACCTTGACTCACTTGGTCAAGTGGTGATTTACTCATTTCTACTTCGGCAGGCATATCAACCTGCTCACCTTTGTCTTTATCTTGTCTGAGACTCAGCAGTTGACTATACAAAGAAAACCAATGTAAATACGTACATATGTGTCCACCTAAAACTTTGGCTCTACTGCACGATCTAGAAGTGAAGAAAAGAAACAACTCCTAAATGTCCCGTAGCCTCCTGCTTATCAATGTGGCGCGCAACACATCCATAAGCAAGACTCTACTCAGACACGGCTTTGAACACACCCTTAGAACGACCCGCTCTGATACCACTTTTGTCACACCCCAAATCCCCACTAGGCGTGATTGGCACCCGAAGCCGATAAGGCCCGAGAGAACCAAACTTTGCTTTTATTCCTTCATATATATGTCTTAGGAAACACTACTATCCCATAGGAACAGGAAATATTAAAATCAAAAATCATAGAACATGTGGCGTCTATACATATGAGAAACTCGGCCGTTGAGGCCATCAAGTCAAAATGTCATATACCATCTTACATTTGTATACCCACATACGTCTACAAAAGCCTCTAACAGATGCATTGACCAAAACTACCTGAAAGTCAGGATAAGTCCCCGCTTTATACACTATGTATACTATCAAAACATTTGAACAACTGTGACTCGGAGAAGCCCCGAACTAACTGGAGCTCACCAATGATCTGCAATTACTGTCATCCTACGGTGGAGGTCTACTAGTGCCTGCACCTGCAACATGTAAGGTAAGTTCCCCGAAAGGGGTCAGTACGAAGAATGTACTGAGTATGTAAGGCTCAAATGAAACTATACAACACAGAAATAGTTCAATGAACTCAATGGAACTCAAATGCAAATGCATAATCAGATGAATAAGTAACCATCTTGCACTTTGGAAACCATGTGTATTACTTTCATTGCTTTCATTGCTTTCATGCTTCTTTACTTCAATGTCATTACATATGTCACAATGTACCCGGGCCCCTACTGATCAGTGGGTCTTTACATGACTTATCGTCATGTTGGGATTGGGTCGAGCTAGGCTTGTGCCCCTAGACCTGCCACCCATAAATCAATACATCGGGATCGAGTCGAGCTAGGCTTATTCCCCTAGAATTGCCACCCATAAATCAATACATCGGGATCGAGTCGAGCTAGGCTTATGCCCCTAGACTTGCCACCCATAAATCAATACATCGGGATCGAGTCGAGCTAGGCTTATGCCCCTAGACTTGCCACCCATACTTCATCATTGACCACATTTGCATTACTTTGATCTTTACTTTGAGATTGGTATTTTGATAGTCATAACATCACTTGAATGACTATTGATAAACGGATATAGGATACCTTAGCACACTTCGGGATAGGACTAGTGAAATAGCAATGTGGATACTATTTGCCGCAAAAAGATACGGACAGAGTAACCTTACATACCTTGTACTCTCAATACGGATATCCAATCATAGATGTGCATACAATAGTCCCGCTCCTTCTTTATGTGTCATTCTACAACACAAATACATAACGGGATTCACATTAACCAACAACTACTTTACAAATGCATATAACACCAATAGAATATGTCATTTATTTCATGTATATACTCATGGTTGTAGAAGAATCGTGGCAAAAATCGGCTCAATACGTCCCCGGGAACCCTTGGGACTTAAACAAAATTTTCAACTTTTGAAAGGTGCGCAGGGGCGGAGTGGCACGCTGCCTGGCACGCCCCTTTACTGCCTCTGGACTGAAAATTTCAGCCCAGAGCGGCGTGGCACGCTACCCAACACGCCCTTCCCTTAAATTTTTCAAAAATTTCATTTTTCGACTTTTCTTCGCGGGTTTGGTTAGATACTTCAAATCCTATTCTTTAACTTACTTCTTAACCTTAATATCCTTTGTTTAGAGGTTCTCTTAGCCTCGTTTTGAACCTGACAAATGCTCCATGAAAATCACAAAACACCTCCTATGAAGGGCTAATCACATGTACAAGGCCAAATTTTAATTTTCTTGTCAATATCATTACAAAATACATTCGTGTGGCTCTCGACACTCAAGTATACATTGTTCATCGTCATCACATTGGGTTAGGAAGGTACGGGGTGTTACACCATCCTTGACTGGGGAAGTAGTATTGGCATCTCGAGGGGTAAATTTATTTCATATATGAAAACAAGGGAAATGATACCCACGGGGATTTATAAGATTTAGTATGTCCTCTTGGGATACACCAGAATGATGTGTACGAAAGAAAGCCGGCACGTTCAAAGTGTGCATGGATTATTGTTAACTGAATACGGTGACAATCGAGAATAAATAGTACCTCCCCAAAACTGATGATTTATGTGACAATTATAGGGTGTCAAATGTTTCTCACAGGTTAACTTGAGATCGGGGTATCATTAGGTAAGATTTGGAGAAATAATAAGACGTCAAGCCATTCTTGGGTATGTATTAATGCAGCATGGTAACGTAGTAGTTTATGCCTCAAGATAGTTGTGACCACCGAGAGGAATTAGCCAACACATGCTATGGAGTTAGCAACCAACTCTAGATATAGGGCACCATTAGTTGTAAGGGGGTTCAAGTTGATGTATATAATGATTTCAAGAGTTTTCGATATATATTTAATTAGGAAGATCTAATCTAAAGATAGCAAAGGTGGTTGGAAATATTAAAATGCTATAATGTTGAGTCCATGTTATATAGGTCATATGAAACTATCAAAAGGATTCTATATTTCCAAGTAAAGAGGCTGAGGAATAAAGATATAGTGTTCGTAAACGTCCTTCGGAGAAATCAACAAGTAGAGGATGTGATAAGCTGGAAAAACGATGAAATCGACGTACCCATATTTGTTTCATACAAAAGGAAAAGTTCAACATGCGGAAGTGGACCAATAAAAAGTAAGTATCTATGAGTATTAAGCGTCTATATCTACGTATGCTAATATCAGGAAGCATTTGTTGTAATTGAAACGACATCGTTAACATTCGAGGATGAATGTTTCTAAGGGGGAGAGAATGTAACACCCCGTACCTTCCCAACCCAATGTGACAAAGTTGAACAATGGTTACTTAGGTGTCGAGATGCCATGGGTATGTAATTTGTAATGTTAGTGATGAAAAAAATAAAATTTGGCCTCGTGCATGTGGTTAGCCCTTCGTAGGAGGTGTTTTGGTGACTTTGTGGAACATTTGTGGGGTTAAAAACGAAGCTTGGAGGACCTCCAAACAAAGGATATTAAAGGTAATAAGTAAGTTAAAGAATTGTACTTAAAGTATCTAACCAAACCCGCAAAGAAAAGTCGAAAAATGAAATTTTCAAAAATTTTTGTGGGGAGCTCTAGAGGGCGTGCCACGCCGCTCTGGTCTAAAATTTTTAGTCCATAGGCAGCAAGCTGGCGCGCCCAAGGGCGTGCCACGCTGGTTTTGGCCACTTTTCAAAGTTGGAATTTTTCTTAAGTCCCAAGGGTGCCCGGGCACTTACCGGGCCGATTTTTGCCACGTTTCTTATACAAACACGAGCGTATACATGGAATGAGTGAAGTATTATATTGGTATGATAAAATTACTCGTGAACGAATTTGGCATCAAAATGACGATTTTGCCCTTATGGTCAAAATAAGCCATACGTGGCTAGAATTGCTTGTTTTTGGGATTGAGGCTACGAATATGAATTCCATGAGTGGGAATATTGTAGTAACGTGTATGAAATGAATTAAACAGGAGAAATTATTGATTTTATTGTATTAAGTAATTTGGGCTCAATAAAGCCTAAAAATGAAGAAGAAAAACATGGGCCAAGAATAGGTCATTCTTCTTTTGACCAAGCAATAATTGAGCAAAGGACTCAAAGGACTATAAAAAGGGCATAAAATCTGATTTTTACTACACAAAAACACACATGCTTTTCTTGCATTTTCTAGACTTCTCAAGAACACCTCTTTTGGGCTCTCAAACCCTAAGTCATCTTTGGCGCAAGATCATCATTTTCCAAGTTTAGGTAAGTGTTTATGCTTATGGATTAACATATTATATGCATGCGAGATTATGTAGATCATGTTGGTTATGCTTGGAAGTGTTGAATATGGCACTTTGTGTTTTTGTATAAGTTGTGCCATCTATGGAATTTAAACTTGGAATATGACTTGTGGTTTTGATAAAAGAGCATGATATGGATAAAATATCAACATGTATGGTGTGATTATGGTCCTAAACTTGTTATTTTTCCATAAGTGTAAATTATGGGATTTTGGCTGATTTGTTGTTGAGAGGTGTATTGAAGTAAATTGATGGAACCATTGTGATGTTGTGGTGATGTAGAAGTGTAAAGTATGAATTTGGTGTGACATGCTAGTGGTTTATGATATTGGTCAATTTTGAGAATATTGTGGGAATATTGGTATGATAGTTTTGTGAATGGTATTGTTGGTGTGATAGTTTCACACATGGTATAATAAAGAGGGAAATGACATGTTAAAGCCAAACATGTAACTCATTGTCGTTGTATGCATTTGTAATGTAGTTGGTGGTTAATGTAAACTCCATTGTATATTTGTGTTGTAGAGTGAAACATAAGGAAGGAGCGGGACTATTGTATTCACATATAGAATTGAGTGTTCATATTGAGACGATAAGGTATGTAAGGTTACTCTGTCCGTATTTTTCTGCAGCATATATTGTTCATGTTGTCATTGTCCTTGTTCCATTTCGAAAGGTTAAAAGGTATCTTATTTCAAGTTGTCATCTATTGTTATTCTCATGTATCACATAATTATGGACATGATTACAAGCTCCAATAATATTATGTTCCAAGGCTTCCAATAATGTTACAACTTCAAAAGTATCAATCTCATGAACATAAAAGATTGAAGTAATGCACTTATGTGTTTCCAAAAAGGTTATGATCCCCCAATGTATCAATCTCAGAAAAGTAAAAGAGAGAAGTAATCCAATGAAATAATGGAAGAAGTAATTCCCGTATGGTTACTTTGCATTTCCCATATGGATACTTTATATTTTCCTCATGGATACTTATTATTTTCCTTATGGATACTTTATAATTTTCCTTATGGTTACTTTATATTTTCCCTCATGGTTACTTTATATCTTCCTCATGGTTACTTTATATTTTCTTTATGGTTACTTTACATTTTCCTTATGGTTAACTTATATTTTGTTTATACTTATTGAGAACGGGTGATAGCTTATGGGGGCGTAAGCCTAACTCAAGCCGATCCCGATATTGTTGGATCAGGGGGAAAGCTCAGTGAAGCATAATCCAAACTTGATGCCGAACCTGCTTCACTGATTTCCGAGTGATGGCCCGGGGGAAGCTCAGTGGGGCAAAAGCCTAACTTGATGCCGAACCTGCTATATATATATATATATATTGACGGTTGCATTGCATATTGATGGTTGCATTGCATATTGATGGTTGCATTGCATGTTGACGGTTGCATACTAACGGTTACACATTTTTGACAATTATCTTTTGACGGTTCTAACTGTTAACGGTAACGGGCATAAAGGCAAAAATGGAGTAATGAACATAAAGTACCTATTCCCATACATACTAAACGATGATTGATCCACATTGGCTATTCTCTTGAAATCAAGTTCATTGAGGTGTTTAAGTTTCATGAAGTTTCTTTTAGCCTTGCATACTCAGTACATTCTTCGTACTGCCCCTTTTGGGGAACTTACTTTATTTTCTGCAGGAACAGGTGTTAGTAGACCTCCACAATAGGCTACGGGTTATCCGCGGATCATTGGTGAGCTCCTAGTTGGTTCGGTGCTTTTCGAGCCACATGTGTATATTGTTTTGGTTTTGTAATTATTGTATAAAGCGGGGACTTGTCCCAACTACAGGTTGTTGTGTTCATGTATCGGTTAGAGGCTTTGTAGACATATGTGGGAAGGTTAATGTAAGAGACGTGTATTCTGTTTGACTTGACGGCCCTAACAGCTAAGTTTCATATATTGTTTAGTTTTCTATGACTTCCGCCTAGTTGTACGAAGTATAATAAGATTCATACTAAAGTATGCTTGCGGGTGAATAGGAGCAAAGATTGATTCTCTCGGGCCATATTGGCTTCGGGTGCTAGTCAGGCCCAAATGGGATTTTGGGTCGTGACAATATCTTAATAACCTTGAACCTTTAAGGGACATGAATTTGAGTTTTGCAGAAAATGTATAAAATAATTGCGTTTTTTTTCTAAGTTACTATTATTATTATTATTATTATTATTATTATATATTTTTATACTTGGTTGCATCTTGTTCCCCAAGCTCCTGTTTGAGATTACATAGAGGTCTATCATTGAAGAATGTCCATGTAGGGTTGGTATAGACAAAAGTCAGTCCCTAAAAATAAAACAAAAATAATATTAAAAAAAAATCTTTGCTTTTATGCATCTTTTCTTACTATTAAACAAATTTGTATCTAGGTAGGTGTTAACATTTTTTATTTTATTTTCTCAAAAGTTATAACATGAATCCACGAACTAGAGGGAAGTGTGAGAAAAGGCCAAGGGTTGAAGGAATACCCAAATTTATGATTGTCGATCAGACTCCTCTACTTTTGTGGCAATGGTGGAATGGAATGGAGGAGCAGGACAAGAGGGTAGTAAAAGACTATTTGGGACATATTGTGCATATGATGGAAATTAATCCGAGAAGAGACGTGTTTGAAGCATTGATTGAAGCTTGGGACCACAACAACAATGTGTTTCATTTCTCAAACTTCGAGATGACCCTAACTCTAGAGGAATTAGCAACCTTCATGGGGGTAGGCACCATTCGCCGAGGTTCAGATCTTTGAAACAAGAGACCTATAGTTCCTAAGAATGTGGATAGGATTGAAATTACTGAATATCAATTAGATGAATAAAGCAAGTTTGAAGGAAGGTTGGATTTCTTTGGAATTTTTATTCTAGAGATTTGGTCGAGAGGAAGGATTCGAGGAGTATCAGGGTCAATTGTACAACAAATGAAACTTGCAAGAATGGAAGAAACACAATCACTTTGCTTTTATGGTTGCCTTCTTGTGGAGGATAGTTTTTTTCAGAGCGTGATGGAAATATTGATATCCGTCTAGATGGAGTAGTGCAAGCATTAACTACGATGGATAACCCCACTCTTGTACCTATGATTCTTGGGGATGTCTTTCGCGCACTAACCAAGTGCAAAAAGGGTGCCACATACTTTGAAGGGTGCAATATTTTCCTGCAGATATGGTTTCTGGAACATTTCTATTATTACCCTTATGCACCAGGAGCCAGCGACTGGTTAAATCGTGTGACTAGTCATGAAAAGAGGGCCAGTAAAAGTAAACTCCCAATCGGTATCAAGGCATGGAAGGACAAGGTTTCTAAGCTGACTGACGATTATATTATCTGGAACTACTACTTGTTCCCAGCCCAAGATGTCATTTGGATGTCCTCATACCATCCTTTTTTGGTGTTGATTGGGTTTAGAGGGGTCCAACCTTATGTACCGCTTCGAGTAATGCGCTAATTGGGTTGACTTCAAGAGATTCGTCGCAGAAATAACATGGGTGAATTCATGTACGACACTCCTCCAGGTTTTTTGTTTGATAGTGATGAGATACTAAAGTTTTGGTATGGGAGTATAATATCTGAGAAGAGTGAAATGGTGGAAGATCGTGATAAGGGGAAAGTAGTACCTGGGTACCTTTCATGGTTGTATAGCCCTTCCCCACTTGAAGAAGGACCCGAAGATTCTGGGAAAACAAAATGAGATAAAGAATCAGAGGTTTGAGCTAGAGTCAGACAAGCCCGTCTTGAGGTGGAACATGAGTTTCAAAAGAAATTGAACGAGCAGCAAGCTGAATATGAAGCAGGAATAGCACAGACTCAGGAAGAAATGGAAAGAGACCAACAGTTAGCTCTCCAAGTTGTGAAAGAGTACCTAAGGTGCGTCAAACGAAAATACGGTCAATTGGAGAAAGAGTTGGGGAACAAAGTTGAGTCGGCACAGAGAAAAATCGAGGTAGACAAATACTTGATTCGGGTTTCGCAAGAAGATTTGGGTATCATTGAGGTGGCAATGGGGCAACAAAAGGATGAGTTTGAGAATGAAAAGGCAAATTGATGTACACCCATGATAGGCTTCAGGTTCAAGTGAAAGCCTCCATGGAATGAGAGTGGAAAATTGCCAAGCGCTTCACAGCTTATTAGGAAAAATTTGAAAGTGAGAAAAAATAGTGGGAGATTGAGCGTGGTGCACTTCACCACCAAGTGGAGGAGCTTTAGGAACGAGAGGATGGTTTGAGGCAGGCAGTCTACACTTTTCAAGATTGGTTGCAGAACTGCCACGAAAATATGAATGAAGCTAAAAAGCGAGTGCTTCGGCTTAAGGACATTCTCGTCGATGTGTATGCTGGTTATCTCCACCGTGATGTTGAAAGTTTGGGAGAATAGGAACGTGTTCTCTCCCCACATCTGCCAAAGGCATTATCTAGAATATACTCTAGTCTAGGAGGGCAGTAGAGGCCACAAAGAACACCTTGAAGAAGACATCCTTTATTATGGTCTTTTTGGAGTCTGTCTCTTTTTAGCTATTTGATCTTATCTCATTTTTTTTATTTTTTAGTTATTTCGAGTCCATAGCAGTTTTTAGTACTTCTATCGTTTCCTTCATTTGAGTATTGTAGAGTGCATATTTGAAAATGAATGGAAAAGATTTGCTTTTATTGAAAAAAAATCTTTATTTATTTTACTATATGTATTATAAAAAAAAAAAAGCACTCTCTGATTTGTTATTTTTTGGAACTACGCAGCGATCTGATTCATGTACCGACATGATACGTAGGCAACCCTCCAACGGGTTTGATCAAAATTTTTCAATCAAAAAAAAAAAAAAAAAAAAAAATTGAAAAGACAATGCGCCTAGATAAGCCGGGATGAAACATAAGGCCTTCCGTGTTGAAATGCATACAACGTGTAATTATAATATGTTAAATGTGCCACACTCATCATTTTACCACTTGTCACAGAGAAAAGATTAAAATTTTGTAAGGTGGTTGGTTTGTGGTTACGCTAGCATCTCATCCGTACAATACCAGATCCAAAGAAAAGGAAAAAATGACACACAAAGAGGGGATAGAGTCTGACAGTGAAGAAGACCAAAATCAGTTGATTTAACAAGAATTTACATCGATAGAAGAGAATAAGTTATTGAAACAACAGATGGCAGAACTGTATCAAGCTTGGATAAATGGGCAAGCGCCACCTTCCTCAATTCCTGGACTTTCGAATACGACTATCCCAATTTCCACTCAAGCCCAAACTGATGATCCATTTTACCCACCAGGATTCGGCCCATATACTAATGTGCCTAGCACAGTTGGGACCTCCACTGTGCGCCCCCCAAATCCATCTCACACAAATAACCCGCTCTTCATTCCTGCAGTACCACCTATTATAGATCCTCAACCAAAGCTGATACCAAAGTCTGCGGGTGAGCTACCTCGTGATCAATTCTATTCCACTGGAGTAACTTTTAAGGTCCCAGAATCTTCCAATCCTACTTATCTGCACAACTCCCCTATTGTGATCGAAAAGATGACAAAGAATGAGGAACAAGAGGAGATGGCCAAAAAAATGAGAAGTTTGGAGCAAAGCATGAGGAACATGCAAGGACTAGGAGGGAACAAGAGTGTTTCTTACAAAGATTTGTACATGTTCCCCGATGTCCACTTTCCTCTAGGTTTCAAAACCCCAAAATTTGACAAGTACGACGACCATGGTGATCTTTTAGCTTATTTGAAAAGGTTTTGTAATCAACTAAGAGGAGCAGGGGAAAATAAGAGATACTTATGGCTTATTTTGGAGAGAGTCTGACAGGGATAGCTTCAGAATGGTTTATCCATCAAGATATCTCTCGTTGGAATGTTTGGGATGACTTGGCTCGGGATTTTGTCTGGAAATTTCAATACAATATTGACATAATTCTAGATCGCACCACACTTGCCATCCTGAGGAAAAAGACTACTGAGGGTTTCCGTGAATATGTTGTTAGGTGGAGAGAGCAAGCTGCTAGAGTCAAGCCTGCCCTCAATCAAGGAGTCGGAGATGATTGATATTTTTCTCCAGGCACAGGAACCTGACTACTTCCATCATTTGCTTTCTGTTGTTGGAAAAACATTTGCTGAGGCTATTAAGGTTGGTGAAATGGTGGAAAATGGAATTAAGTCCGGAAAGATTATAATCCAAGCTGCTTTAAAGGCTACGACACAGGCAATTCCAAATGGTTCGGGAGGTATTGGTGGAAAGAAAAGAAAGGAGGATGTGGCTACCATTGTGCCAGGGCCACGACAAACTCCAAGAGGTCTGCCTCACCAATACGCACAATATCAACCCCAGATATATACCCAAGACCCATATAACTACCCACAACACTACCCACTATATTCTATACCATCTCCTCAGTATCCCATTTATAATGCACAACCATATGCCCAACCCTCTTCTTACCAGCAATGGCGTGTACCAGCCCCTCAAAATCATACTCCACTCCCACAAGTTTACCAAGGCCCTCCTAAACCTAATTTTCGACCTAAAGCAGAGTATAAAAAGAGGAACGCAGCCAAAGATAATTTCACTCCTATTGGAGAATTATATGCTAGATTATTTCAGAGGCTGAGGGCCTTGAATGTTTTGAGCCCAATTGAGAGGAAAGTATCAAACCCTCCCCCAAAAAACATGGATTATTCTAGAAGATGTGCATATTGTTCTGATGCCCCAGGGCACGATACAAAGAAATGTTGGTTCTTGAAAAAAGCCATCCAAGAGCTGATTGATACACAACAAATTGTGGTGTAAAGTTCGGATGCTCCAAACATTAATCAAAACCCGTTGCCAATTCATACTCAAACAAACATACTTGAGTTGATAAACGGCGACGAAGAATTCATAATTTCCTATAAGCCTATCATTAAGATCAAAAGTGATGAGGAAAAGACAACAAATGTGGTGGATTTGACAAAAGTAGTATCTTCAGGAGTGAAGGAGATTCCCGTAAAGCCCAAACAAATGAATACTCCCATGGTTATTATGAAAGAAGCTGCAGAAATCACTGGGGTAAGCCAGAATAGTTCAAAGTTGATTGTTCCAAGAATACTCGCCAAGTCCCTCTTAATTTTGAAAGGAGCTCCCACAACTCCTATTATTATTAAGCCAGTGTCACAACTTCCTGTGGTTAACACCAAGACAGTCCCTTAGAACTATAATCTCACGACAGTGACATATAAGGGAAAATAAGTCATTGAAGAAGTGGATGTAGTAGGGGGGTTAGCTCGTTCAGGGAGATGTTTCACCCCAGAAGAGTTAAGAAAAGACAGAGACGACCAGAGGCCAGTCAAGAAGCCGGTTACTGAGGAGGAGGCTGAGGAGTTCTTGAAAAAGATAAAGTTGCCAGAATATTCTATCGTGGAATATTTGAGGAAAATGCCAACCCAAATCTCCTTGTTGTCTTTACTTATCCACTCAGAAGAGCATCGCAAAGCTATAATAAAGATTTTGAATGATGCATATGTACCCAGCGATATTACGGTGAATCAATTGGAGAAAATTATTGGCAGAATCTTTGAGGTAAATAGGGTCACCTTCTCGGATGATGAACTACCCGTGGAAGGTATTGGACATAATCGCGGCCTCTACATTACTGTAAGATGTGAACATTTCTATGTCACTCGAGTCTTGATCAATGGAGGATCTGGTGCTAATATTTGTCCTCTCTCAACTTTGCAAAAATTAAATGTGGGCGTGGAAAGGATTCGACCCAATAATGTTTATGTCAGAGCTTTTGATGGAGCAAAAACGAATGCCATTGGTGAGATAGAGCTTGTATTGACAATAGGTCCTATTGATTTTACCATAGATTTTCAAGTCTTGAACATCGATGCTTCCTACAATCTGTTATTGGGGAGGCCATGGGTTCATAGGGCTGGGGCAGTCCCATCCACATTGCATCAAATGATCAAGTTCGAACATTACAGAAAAGAAATAGTTGTTCACGGAGAAGGGGACTTGTCCATGTACAAAGAATCATCCATCTCCTTCATTGAGGTAGGAAATGTACATGGAGCTCTGATCTATCAGGATTTTGAGGTAGTGGTTGTTGAGCATATCCTCGAGGGGAATCTCATTCCAAGACCACAATTGCCCTTTGCATCTGTCATGGTGGTGAATGAAATGTTAAACCATGGTTTTGAACCAGGAAAAGGTTTAGGGATGTCTTTACAGGGTCGAGCTCATCCAATATGCCTCCGTGAGAACCTGGGTACCTTTGGTTTAGGGTATGAACCCACTTTTGAAGATAGGAAGAAAGCTAAGAACCAGAAAAAAGAGTTATGGTCACTTGCCAAGCCAATACCACCACTCAACCAGTCTTTCATCAGAACCAGTGCTATTGGGTCCCTCATGTTACCAGTCTCAGAACAAATGTTTGATGAGGATACAGAGTTGACTGGCCTTTTCTAAAACATATTTTTTGAGGCTGATATGGTGGAAATTGGGGAAGGCACCAGCAATGCAGATGTGCAGTTTGTTGGCCCTGATGTCCAACTCAACAATTGGGAGGCCACTCCTCTCCCCACTAAGAAGGAGTCTTGGTAGTCTATTTTGTTTTTCATTCTGTAATTTGAATTATTCCAGGGTTGTAATTCAGATATCTATCTTGTTTTTTTTATGTTCAAACCCTCATATCTTTATTTTCAATGAAACGTAGTTTTCCTCTTTCCTATTTTGAGTCTAATATTTACTTATTTGTTTCCTATTTTACAATTCTTTTTATGCTGATTCTAGTGATATGACATGCATATAGAATTCTCAGCCAGATCTTAAAACTCAAACTAATCATGAAATAATGAATGAAGAAGTTGAACATGATCCAGATGAAGCGTTTGAGGAAATGAGCAAGGATTTCGAACAGTTTGAGAATAAGTCCAACCCCAATATGAATGAAACGGAGTCAATCAATCTAGGAGATCATGGAAATATTAGGGAGACTAAGATAAGTATACATGCACAACCACAACAAAAAGAAGAAATGATAGAGGCCTTGCTCAATTATAAAGAAATATTTGCTTGGTCTTATGATGATATGCTTGGTTTGAGCACTGATCTAGTAGTTCCTAAGTTGCCAACGGATCTCGCCTTTCCTCCAGTCAAACAAAAGTTGAGAAAACTTAAAACTGACATAAGTGTAATAGTTAAAGAGGAAATCACAAAGCAGCTTGAGGCTAAAGTCATTCGAGTTGCTCAATATCCTACTTGGTTAGCCAATATCGTCCCCGTCTGGAAGAAAAATGGCAAAGTTCGAATGTGTGTCGATTATCATGATCTAAATAAAGAGAGTCCAAAAGATGACTTTCCGCTGCCCAACATCCATATTTTGCTGGACGATTGTGCTAAGCATGAACTTGCATATTTTGTGGATTGTTACGCGGGGTACCATCAGATCATCATGGACCATGAGGATGCAGAAAAGACATCATTTATCACATCATGGGGGACATACTGTTATCGAGTCATGCCATTTGGGCTAAAGAATGTAGTAACAACTTATATGAGGGTGATGACCACTATGTTTCATGACATGATGCATAAAGAGATCGAATTTTATGTGGATGACGCGATAATTAAGTCAAGAAAGCAGTCAGACCATGTCAAAGGTCTGAGGAAATTCTTTGACAGGCTTTGCAGGTATAATCTCAAACTTAACCCAACAAAATATGTATTTGGGGTCTCGTCTGGAAAGCTTTTGGGGTTTATAGTCAGTCGACGTGGTATTGAATTAGATCCTTCAAAAATAAAATCCATTCAGGAATTGCCTCCACCAAAGAACAAAACCGAGGTGATGAGCTTACTGGGAAGGTTGAATTATATCAGTAGATTCATTGCCCAACTCACAAAAACATGAGAGCCCATCTTTAAATTATTGAATAAGAATGTTGCAGTTGAATGGACTGAAGAATGTCATGAGGCATTCGATAGAATCAAGAGGTACTTATCGAATCCACCCGTATTGGTTCCACCTGAGCTGGGCAGGCCCTTGATATTGTATATGTCTGTTCTGGACAACTCTTTTGGCTGTGTATTGGGTTAACATGATATCACAGGAAAAAAGAAGCAAGCCATCTACTACCTCAGCAAGAAGTTTACCACTTATAAGGCTAAGTACACACTTCTCAAAAGAACGTGTTGTGCCCTGACTTGGGTGGCACAAAAGTTGAAGCATTATCTTTCATCCTACACCACTTACCTCATCTCCCGCATAGATCCCTTAAAGTATATTTTTCAGAAACCTATGCCCACAGGCAGACTCGCAAAATGGCAGATATTGCTCATAGAATTTGATATTGTCTATGTGACGTGGACTGCAATAAAAACCCAAGCGCTAGCGGATCATTTGGCCGAAAACCCCGTTGATAAAGGTTATGAGCCATTAAAGACCTATTTTCCTAATGAAGAGGTATCATGTGTCGACGAAGCTGTTTCTGATGGTAGCCATCTAGGTTGGAGGTTGTTCTTTGATGGAGCTGCTAATGTGAAAGGAGTTGGAATAGGAGCAGTTCTTGTTTTGAAATCAGAAAAATATTACCCCATAACAGCCCAACTTCGATTCTATTGTACCAATAATATGGCGGAATATGAAGCTTGCATCTTGGGTTTGCGATTGGCTATCGACATGGGAATTCAAGAACTGTTGGTGCTAGGTGACTCAGACTTCTTAGTCCACTAGATCCAAGGAGATTGGGAAACTCGTGACTCGAAGCTTATACCATATCGAGATTGTTTGCAAGACCTTTATTCACAATTCGTATAGGTAAAGTTTTGACACATTCCTCGAGTCCATAACGAGGTTGCTGATGCCTTGGCAACCTTATCTTCGATGCTCCAATATCCTGACAAGACTCATATTGACCCCTTGCATATACAAATTCTTGATCAGCATGCTTATTGCAATGTGGTCGAAGAAGAACTCGATGGTGAACCTTGGTTCCATGATATCAAAAAATACATTCAATATGGAGAATATCCAATACATACTGATGGTAATCAAAAGAGAACTATTCGATGATTGTCTAGCGGATTTTTCTTAAGCGGAGGGATCTTGTACAAAAGGACTCCAGATTTAGGAATTTTAAGGTATGTAGATGCCAGAGAAGCTTCCACTATCATGACTGAAGTACATTCTGGAGTTTGTGGGCCGCATATGAATAGGTATGTGTTGGCAAAGAAAATACTTCGGGCAGGTTATTATTGGCTCACCATGGAGCGAGATTCCATTCGATTAGTTCGTAAATGTCATGAATGCCAAATGCATGGGGATTTGATACATTCCCCTCCTTCTGAGTTACATACAATGTCTGCTCCATGTCCCTTTGTGGCTTGGGTAATGGATGTGATTGGACCTATTAAACCAAAAGCATCAAATGGGCACAGGTTCATCTTGGTAGCCATTGATTATTTTATGAAGTGGGTGGAAGCAGTAAATTTCAAGTCGGTGACCAAAAAAGCTATGGTAAATTTTGTTTACTTCAACATTATTTGCCGATTTGGTATCCCAAAGGTAATTATTATAGACAATGCCGTGAATCTCAATAGTCATCTGATGCAAGAGGTATGCCAACAATTTAAGATTACACATCAAAATTCAACTCCATATCGTCCCAAGGCAAATGGGGCTATAGAAGCTGCCAATAAGAACCTAAAGAAGATACTCCGCAAGATGGTGCAAGGTTCTCGATAATGGCATGAAAAGTTGCCTTTTGCTTTATTGGGTTATCGTACTACAGTTCGTACTTCAATAGGTGCGACTCCCTACTCATTGGTATATGGGACCGAAGCAGTCGTACCTGCAAAAATTGAGATCCCATCTCTTCGAGTCATTGTGGAAGCTGAGATTGACAATGATCAGTGGGTCAAGAACCGATTGGAGCAATTGAGCTTGATTGATGAAAAAAGATTAACATCAGTATGTCATGGCCAACTATACCAGAAGAGAATGGCACGAGCATATAATAGAAAAGTGCGTCCCAGACATTTTGAAGTCGGTCAGTTAGTATTAAGGTGCATCCTCCCCCATCAGGTTGAAGCTAAACGCAAGTTCTCCCCAAACTGGCAAGGTTCATTCATGGTGAAGAAAGTGTTGCCCAATGGCGCGTTATATTTGACCGATGTAGAAGGCAAAATGGTAGAAGTGGCTATCAATGCCGATGTAGTTAAAATATATTATGTATGATCTTTATTTATCACTATTACTGTTTACATGGTTGGTACTGGCATATTTAAAAGATTGATATGATGAAGACATTTTATTTCGCTATCCAAATATTATGTCATCCTTTGTCTATCCCATTTGAGCTTTAGTTTTATTTTCTTTTGTACCCCTCTTTTGGAATCAAAACAGAATCAGAAAAAGGAAAATGAAAAAAAATAAAAAAAATAGAGTCAGAAAAAGTCCAAAAGAGAGAAGTGTCAAGAAAAGGAAATTGAGTCAGAAAAATCCACACACACACATAAAAAAAAAAGGAATCAAAATCAAGCAAAAGAACAAGTTGTCTGAACTACGTTTGACCTGATTCTTGCTACGATAAGATGCGTAGGCAGCCCTACTCTGGGGTTCGATCCAACCAAATAAAAAATTCAAGTTACCCAGTTTAAAAGAAACTGGGGCAAAAGTTATTTTCTTTATGAGTCGATTCCAAAAGTTGTAAGTCTCACCCTATGTTAAGTATCTTTTGAACCTCATGCCACCCTTTCTTTCTAACCCTGTCCAAAAGCCACGTTACAACCAAAGAAAGACCTTCAGATCAGTCTTTGAAAATGTCATGGCTAAGCATGGTATGGTGACATGATGTTCTATATTTTGGGCTACACTTGTCTTTATCAGCATAAAGAAAATATGACAGAAATGAAAAATGAGAGATTTTTATTGGTGAAAACCCTCACGGGCACCATAAGGTGATGGTGAGATGAGAGAAACAAAAATGAGAGAGTCTTATTGGTGAAAGCCCTCACGGGCACTATAAGGCGATGGTGAGATGAGAGAAAACAAAAATGAGAGAGTCATATCGGTGAAAACCCTCACGGTCACTGTAAGGCAATGGTGAGTTGAGAGAAAATAAAAATGAGAGAGGTTTGCTGGTGAAAACTCTTTGGGGATTCGCTAGCTGGATGAGGTTTGTGATCTAGAGGCGACAGGCTCAAAAGAAAAACTCAGTTTTAAATTCAATAGGTTGGCAAAAGTTGATAAATGGTTGAGATTAGAAGATCGGGTTGCTTGATCCCAAAGGCATTTCATAATCACTAGAGCCGGCTATAACATTCAGATAAGCTTCCTTTCCATCATTCTTTTGGAAATAGGGACGCCTGTTGCCTTTCTGTTCGTTCAATATTTCTATTTTTATTTTTTTGCCTTTGTTATCAAAATGGAAAATCACCATCCTCATTTTTCTGTCGTCTTTGAGTCAAGTCCATGGTAAAACTAATGAGAAAGGACTTCAAAACTTGCTACCAACTCCTTCAATGGTGCAAACAGGGGAAAGGGCCAACACATAAAAGAAACATGATTCAACGTGAAACAAAATATCTAAGAATAGTCATCATCTGACAGTTTCTGAATTCGTAAGAATACAAAGGTGCGACAGAAGTTGAATTCAGAGGCGCTATGAAGTGAAAATATGGTTTGAGTTACAGTCATTGGGTAACTAGAATTTTGGGGTGGATAGTACAACAAGTTAATGCTACTCATCAACGGCTCGAAACAGAGCTGAACATGACAAGTGCAGGAGCAATTACATCAAAAATCAAATGCCATGAACCAACCACCATGTTGTTAAACTCACAATTTTTCTTTGTCTGAAACAGAGATAGGTCTTGCCTGCAAATCAAAGGATGCGAAGCCTGGATATCAGAAAGGGGCAATTCTTGACTTCAGCGAATGCAAGAAGCAATATTGCGACATAAGCATGCTAGATTACAGTCAAAGTAAAAATTCATTATCTTTTACCTTTGCGAGATGCACTTTCTATAATGGGGCAGGGTTGGATTCACCCTCTTCATTTTTCAAATAGTTATGATTTTCAAACACCCACAAAAATTATGGTACAAACTGGGGCAAAATTGTTGTTCGTGTTATTTGGGACTTTACTTTCTGCTCAGGACCCTCCTGGAAAATGGGATCAACAGGACCCTCCTGGAAAATGGGACTTTACTTTTCTACTCAGGACCCTCCTGAATAATGGGACTTTACTTTCTGCTTAGGACCCTCCTAAAAAATGGGATCAATAGGACCCTCCTGGAAAATGGGAATTTATTTTTTACTCAGGACCCTCCTGGAAAATGAGACTTTCTTTTCTACTCAGGACCCTCCTGGAAAATGGGACTTTACTTTTCTGCTCAGGACCCTCCTGGAAAATGGAATCAACAGGATTTTAATTTTCTGCTCAGGACCCTCCTGGTTTAATTTTCTGCTTAGCACCCTCTTGAAAAATGGGACGTTATTTTTTGTTCAGGACCCTCCTGAAAAATGGGATCAGTAGGATCCTCCTGGATAATGGGACTTTATTTTCTGTTCAGGACCCTCCTAGAAAATGGGACTTTACTTTTCAGCTCAGGATCCTCTTGAATAATGGGACTTTAATTTTCAACTCAGGACTCTCCTGGAAAATGGGATCAACAGGACCCTCCCGAATAATGGGACTTTAATTTTCTGCTCAGGACCCTCCTGGATAATGGGACTTTAATTTTCTTCTCAGGACCCTCCTGGAAAATGGGATTTACTTTTCTAGTTCACTGTTTATTTTGAGTTTAGGAACACGTTCGGAGAACAAGGATTACTTTTAGTTTTGAAGCTCAGGAGCCCGCCTGGAGAATAGGGTCAATGTTCATTTGAAGCTCAGGAGCCCGTATGGAGAATAGGATCAATTTTCAATTCAAGCTCAGGAGCCCACCTAGAGAACATGGTGATTTTCAAACTCAAAGTCAGAAGGAGAAAGCGTCCGCTTGAAGCATGGGGTCGATCATCAAGTTCATCTTCGATAACCAAAATTGACAAGAAGAAAAGTTCACATTCGAGTTCTACTCGCGAGGAGAGCGTACATATCATCACTTGAGGAAGCATGAGATTCAATTCAAGATTCAACAGAAGCTGAATAGATAGGATCTTGTACTTGAATGATCATTTTTATTCTTGTCTTTCATTTTGATGTATAAACAGGAGTCGCGAATCGGAGACTCGACGGGACCTCACTCGACCTCTAACTCATCGTCTCACCCTTCCATCTCATTGAACTACATGGGACCTAATTCCCTTATAACCCGGGATATGTAGGCTGTCCCAAATCAGGACTCGGTCACATCTTTTCCTCCTTTTCTTTTCCATTTCAAATAACAATAGGGTCAACACTTGTCTCGTTGTCTACTTCTTTGTCTGAAAACTCTTTCGTGTTCACTGACAAAGAGGAGCAAATGTAGACACGTGATTTTTGACCCTCCCTGAGCTTTAACCTATTTTTGCATTAAATATTTATTCTACGTCTAATTATTATTTTAGCTTTTATCTCATTCTTATAGGGTTTATTTGTAAAAAAAGTTTCAATAAATGAGTCACATTTTAGGATAAGTTTTGCTTTTACTTGTCAAAACAAAAGAAAATTTTCAAAAATATAGTTTTCTTTTAATTTTTAATAAATAATCTAGTGGTTTAAATATTTTCTTCATCAATATTTTAGGACTAGCTATTTAACTTTTCTATATTTTTTAATAGTTAGCTAATACTATTTTTTACTACTATATTTTTATTTATTTCTTTAACTAAAAATAAATAAATTAATTAAAAAAAAAAAGAAAAATCCTAAAAAAAAAAACCCTGCACGCCCACTCCCCCAATTCCCTCACCCCATTTTACCTCACTCCTCCACTATTCCTCACAACACACACACGTACACTCTACACATCATGCACACACCTACACCTATATATATCCACACAACATAGAGTAACCGGAGGAGAAAAAAAAAATAGAGAGGAAAAAGATAGAAACAGAGAGAAAAAACAAACAAGATCAAAAAGCAAAAGGAAAAAAAAAGTAGGGTACGAGGAAAAAAAATACTACTTAGAGGAAAAAGAAAGGAAATAGTGGTGAGTTGAGTTCGGGTTCCGTTCTAGTTTTCGAGGACAACGTTCTTGCTTCTACACTTGGTTTAATTCGTCACACAGGTTCTTATCCAATCCTGTACTATTATTTTCATAAGTTTTGTTGTGAATAAAAATATGGACATAGTTATTTGAATGGTCTCATGCATTATTCAATATGGTAGAGTTTGATATCTCTGACAATATTTTTTTTATGCGAATTAAAAGTTTTTTTTTTTTTTAATTATTGTCTGATTGCGTTATGTTTTGCGTGTTCAATTATATGAATGGGTCAGTATTATTTACTGTTAGACTATCTGGTATCTAAGACTCTTTAGTACTAGTTCTTATCATGATTAGTATGTTGATGGGGTGACGTCAATGGGTTAAAGAAATATGTTTGTTCTGCATGGAAATGTTCTGTTTAGTACTATAATCAGAATGAATTGATTATTGTGTGTTTTTCATTAGATTTACATTTTTTAATTAAATATAAAAAAAAAGCGTTGAAAGGAAATTCTCAAGGAGATAAGTTTGAATCGTAGAATAAAGGCATAATTGATAGTTTTGGATCCAAAAGCAGTGTGTTTGATTATTGAGAAATAAACTTTACATGACATATTTAACTAAGGCGATGAAACTAATAGAATATTTAAATATATTCATTATAGATATTTTAAAGTATCCTTCAATAAATGAATTAAAATATTCCTAAACACTCACGTATAGATTCCATGCTATAACATTTTCCAGCATTTGACTTAAAATTTGCTTGTGACTGCCATCTTGTTTTTCATCATATAATAATCTATTTAATTTTCTCTTAATTTGGTTTTATTTCCTTTTCATTTTTTTTCCAGTTTTTGTTTCAATACGTTGTCAAATCATTTCTATGTTTTATGATTGAGCGTTTGCTTGTTAGGTACTGTATGTGGTTTCCTTTTGAGCTTGGGCTAAATTGTTGATATATATTAATGCTATCGTGGGCTAGAGTTAGCATGTATGATTAATTAATCTACTATTTATTATTATGGGAAAGAACGAGAGGATACAAGAGTATTACTTCAAAACCCATTAATAAAAGAATTTTCAATTCATAAAAGAATAAGTTTAGGTTTTTAACCTTTAGAAAATTAAGGTTTAATATAAGTGAAATTAACGATGAAATCGGAAAGCACTCCTATCGACGATTCAACTTAATAAAATTAACATATCATTTTAAAAAAAAAAAAGTTGATCAAATTGGGACGGGTAGATTTTAAACACGCTAGGTGCTTATTTAGACTTAGAAAAAATGGGAAGGATCTATAAATGCCTAAAAGACACAAAATAACGAAAGTAAATAATATAGCGAGGTTGATCATGTGTGTGGTTACGCTCCCTGATCAATTTCTGTAATTACAAGGCTTTGTGTGTGGTTACGCTCCTCAGCCGAAAACATAAGTCACAATTTTTCTCATAATCCTTAGGTAAATCGAGCAGGTAAGCAAACCTAGTTTATCCATGAAATAGCTTAGGTCGAATATAAGTTGATAAAGTGACCGTGCTAGAACCACGGGACTCGAGGGATGCCTAACACCTTTCCCTCGGTCAACATAATTCCTTATCCAAATTTCTAATTCGCAGACCAATAATAAGAAGAGTCATTTCCTTTCTAATGGGGATTCAGTAAGGTGACTTGGAACACCACAACTCAATTCCAAGTGGCGACTCTGAAAATAGTAAATAAAATAATCCCTATTCAAAACCGTCACTTTAAATGGAAAAACCCTTCGACATCGACGAATGAAAAAGGGGTGTGACATCACATGGTTTTCCATAGCATTCATCTATTCATATGCACTGTCGTTGCCAGTATTTGGTACCTACCATGTTTATGGGGTCCGGTTGGGGTATGTTTGTTGTTTGTGTCTGCCATGTTTATAGGGGTCGGTTGGGTTTTGTTTGTTGTTATGGACCTTCCAGTCTTATGGAGGCCCGGTTAGGTTATTGTTTGATTATTACTGCTTAGTTTGTGATAGGTTATTCCTGGCGTGTACTTGCGGCCTAGGTGTGACTTGTGGACCCTCTTTTTAGCATTTCCTGCTCTAGTATATATTATCTTGCTGGTTCTCTAACTTTGGGTAGACTTTTAAGTATACTACTATTGATATTCTTCCTTAGATGTTTCTTGCTCTGTTAGACTGTTAGGCTAGATTCTGTAGGTAAGTACTTTCCTTCTGGCTATCTAGTTTGTATATCATCTCCTTTTATGTTATGTACATTATTCATTATCTATTTTCATGTTATTTATACTTGCATTATCTTTAGAGCTAAGTCGGCCTAAGTCTACTGGGTACCACGTATTTTGATACTCATGCTATACTTCTGCATCTTTTTTCCTGATGCAGATTCTAGTATGAGTTCTCGCAGCTAATGTGTTCTTCGTGCAGAGCTATCTTGAATTGGAGATTTGGGGTGAGCTCCTGACGCTCAAAATTGTTCCTTCTCCTTCTATTTTTCTGGACTGATCTTTACCTTGTATTTCGGAGATGGTTCTATGTATATTATACTTGCTTGGTACTCTTGCTATGTTTAGTAGCTCTTGTACCGACTAATACAAGCTCTTGGGTTGTATTTTGTGTAGTTTGCTTCTTGACTTTCTTTATCTATCTAGTTTATGGCTCTAATTTGGAGTTTATATTTATAATTGGCCCTTTGATTTCATGATTTGTTCCCTTATTCTATTAGCCCGTTACTTGCTATTCCGGGTTATGGGGTTCGGCTTACCTACTAGTGGGTTTGGTAGGTGCCATCATGACTTGATTTTCGGTCATGACACACACACACACACATATACACACACACACATATATATATATATATGTATGTATGTATATATCAATTCTCTCTGTATGTAAAATAGAAACAACTACTAAAGTACAATAAGAATATTTGAATGCTAAAACTAAAATATTACATACTAGGATAATAATATATGCATCTAAATGGTTTTCTATAATGATATTTAAAGATTGCATCGAAACAAATTTGTGTTGAACTATCTTAAAACATAACAAGAAGAGACAGTATCAAAGTTGATTCTGATGGCTGATCGAATTCTAGACTCCAAGAACTCTAGGTACTTCCCATCCTATCTATTATTGCTTTTTCTGTGAAGACAAAAAAGAAGATGAAAATTGATGGAGTAAATTGACGTCAGCGCCCATAAAAATGGTGAGTAAGAATTGAGGAATCTTTTCTTGGCTTTTTATAGCAGCATAATTAATCTGAGCTTTATTAGTATATTTTATTTAGTACTATTTTTATACACTTTACCAAGAAGTGATTACACATTATTTATATATTACCTCCTTTTAAATATTGGCTTTTAAATAACATGCTCAACAGCTTGAGAAAATATATGCTAAATCAATATTACTGGAGTCCCTCATTATTTAGTATTTATCAAGTTTGGGAAAACTAATATTTTCAAACACCTAAAACCAGCACACAAATAGACAAAATAAAATTGAATGTGAGCGAGGAAACAAATAAACCAAGAATATGCCGACCTTCTCATGCAAACAACTCCCAACTCCATTATCTCGATTATTAGCATATGAGCGAATGTGGAAAGAATGAAGAAATAGGAATGCAACCAAATTTGTCTTAAATACTAGAGAATGGTGACTCTTCTAGTCCTTGTAATTGATGTTCATTGAAAATAAATGTTATGAATATTGTAACAGTAGTCTTTTCAACTTTAGATTAGTTGAACTTAATTAATAATTGCTCAAAATATAAAAAGTTTAATAAGAAATATTAATACCAGATAATTAATGAAATATACTTAATTATTTTATAATATTGAATACTATTACTTACTACAAACAACTTTACGTTTCTGCTCACATTATCAAAACAATAAAAATAAACCTTAATTTCTAGTTCTAAAAAATTAGCTGAAAGGGTAATATGATAATTCAACTTTAGACTTAGGGTCTTCCCACTTATAGAATAGTACTAGTGTCTGGACATGTGAGTTGCACATGTTTCTCTTTGATGGGTATAAACTTTGTAAGAAAAATATAAATAATATTAGGAACATATGTTTGATGAGTAACTCGAAATTTGAATTAGACAATAAATTAAATGCAAACTAATGAATGATGATCTTACACTCGACTTAATTCAATTTTTATAATTTAGTTCAAACAAAAGAGATTTTCACAACATTAATTTGTTAAAAGAGGTTATCACAACAGTGCGGTCATACAGATGAAATATAGTAATAATGACAAAAAGGTTAGAAGAGGAAATTTTATCATGTATGATATCTCAATTCACTTCTCCTATCATAAAAGGTCAAGATTTTAACATAGCTTCCTTCATGCAGATTTTTCGATATCTAACATGACATCTTTTAGCAGTAAGAACAAATGATTGTAATGCAATTTAACTAACTTCTTTTAAAATTAAAAAATCAAAACTTAGCAAAAATAAATATTTAACATAAAATCCTTGAAAACCAATAAACTATTTCCCGATGAAAATAAGTTGTCAATATGAGCAAACCATCCAACCTTTTTCTCTTAAAGATTACAAAAGCGGTGCTTTCACTACATAAAGTAAGATTATATTATAACAGGTATAAGAATATTTCTCATCTAAGTTGATAACTCCAAAAATAAAGATATGAAAAAGTAAAAGTTCACTTACAATTTTAATTTATTGAATCTCCATCTTGTAACTGTGACAAATTGTGTATTTCTCTACAAAAAGAAGAAGACAATTAAAAAGAGATATGATTAAAGACAAATGAAAATCAAAATATTTATTGGTACAAATCAACAAAAAAGAATTTACCTTTTATTCCAAACCGAGTTTTCTCCCGAATGAATATGGCATATCAAAATTTTGGGTTGAAAATCAAACATGAACTTATGTTTTAATACCAAAATTTTCATTGGTCACATTTATTAATATTTAATGTATTAAATTATTAAAATAGGGTTACACTAACTTTTACACTTCTAAATAGCATGCAGAAAATAATTATTAAAAAAATATTAAATATAAGACAAAGTAAGTGTTGATATTTGAGCTTTTTTTAGAAGCCAAAGGGACTGCTTTTGTCTACGGAAAAAAAAGAAGACTCCAGTTTTTATTTTGGTTATTTGTATTTAAAACTTTTGTTATATATGTGTTAATTAATAATGTGTTACAAAGCATACCCATCTACTTATTATCTGTTATTGTTCCACCCAAGTGTGTTATACATGATTTGCATAGAGTGTTTCTAAGGTTCCTATGAAATTTTAAATATGAAGGCAAAAATAAACATTGGGTAGCATGGTCAGAGGTTTGTTTCCCTAAAACAGAAGGTGGATTGGGTTTTAGATCTTTGTTTGATGTTTCAAAGGCTCTATTTGCTAAATTGGTAGAATTTCAGGACCAAATAAGAGGGCAAATTTCATGTGGAATAAATACTGTAAGAGTCAGACCTCAAATTGTGGAATGAAGAGAAGGGTCTCAAACATGAAAATACATGTTGGAAGCTAGAGATTTCTTTGATCAAAAAATTTGGTGGGAGCCTAGGGGTGGCAGTGCTAGTACTTGGTATGACAACCGGACACAATTAGGTGCATTGCATTATGTTTTACCTATTACTCACCATAGACAAGAGGGGATTGAAGATGTCAGACAATTGATAATGGATAATAGATGGAATGAACTACTGTTGCATCAAATTTTACCTGTTGATATTTGCTCTCATATTACAGGTAAGTTGAGAATTGTGGAGGAATTTGGAGAGTGGGACAAAGCATGGTGGAGTTTATCAGCTAAAGGTAAGTTTAGTCTTGCCAATGCTTGGAATATGGTGAGATCTAAGAGAGTTAGACAGGATTACTTCAATAATATTTGGGTTAAAGGATTACCTTTGAAGATGACAATCTTATTGTGGAGAGTTTGCAAAAAGAAGAATACCAATTGGGGAAATTCTGATGCAAATAAAGTTGGAGGACAAGATATTATGTTGTTGTTGTAATAGCTTTCAAATCGAAACTTTTGAACATCTGTTCTGTGGCTGTCCTGAGACTAAAAAGATTTGGCATAATCTAGCAGGTGCAGCTGGTATTTATGGCCCTTTCTCACAATTGAAGAACACCATATACAAATGATGGTAGGCTGATTGTGCACCTAAGTTGAAACCAATTATCAGAATTGTTCCAACAATGGTGATTTGGCATGTATGGAAAAGGAGAAATATGATCTATTATGGTGGTAAAATGTCCACACATTATTTGATGAATGAACAGGAAAGGAATATGCACATGTTTGCTATTATTACCTACCCCTGGCTTAGAGGAATTCCTAAAAGTTGGCCTGTTATGGTGCAATAATTTGAAGAATACACACCTCTTATGGTAACTAAAGTGGTGAAGTGGAATATGCCTAGTCCAGGAGGATATAAATCATATTCTGAAGGAGCTTGTAAAGGCAATCCTGGATCAATGTCCAGTGCTTTTTGTAACAGAAATGACATGGGTGATTTAGTATATGCTGAAATAAATTTGGAAGGGCAAGGGATAGTACTTCAAGCAAAAATTCTTGCTATAACAAGAGGTTTAGAATACTGTGTTGCACAGAACTTGCTCCCTATTGTTCTTGAAACTGACTCCCTTACTTTAAAGATGGTACTGGATAATGTATGGGAAATACCTTGGATTATATCAATGGAGGTGAAAAGGATTAACACTATGAGAAGGAATAACCCAGGGATGGTGGAGATTGCTCATATTCTGAGAGAGGGGAATAAACTGGCTGATTTTTTTGCTAATCAAAGTTTTTTCTTTACATGTAGAAGGTCTATTAATTACTCTACTTTTTAGGTGATACCAACAGAAGATAAAATAATCATTTACATGGATAAGTAACAAATACCATAGTTGCATATTAGAAAGTGCTAGAACAATAATTTCACATTCAAGAATACAACAAGTAGTAACCAACACTTAACAAAGAGAAGCTAAACACTCCGCTAAAATCAACAAGAAAGAACATACCATCAGATCGAGCATTTGTGAGTCAAATTTTAATAAATCTCTCCCTTGAACAATGGTATTAGCTTCTTTGAGAGCTCAGCCTGTTAAGATGAAAGATCTATTAGATTAAACGACTTGTTTTGAGTAATAGTGAAGGATTTGAAAAGCTACTCTTACCATAGACTGTGAAGGGTGTGGTTGACTGAAATATAGTTGAAGGAGTTTTCACTGAGTTAGATTCATTGCACTTGTGAGAGTTTTGAGTGCCCTTGATGATATCTACTCAATTTAATTTCATTGTCGATCATTGACGAACAGCCAGAGGTAAAGTAGCCGATATTTCGTTTTCTTCATTGCCTTTTCTTGTTTTTCTCTCATCTGAAGTCCGGCAGTGGCTTGATGGATGAAGATGAAGCTCACAGAAATGGCGATTCCTCTTTCCCCTTTCCCTTTGTTTCTTTCCTTTTCTAGGTAGAATATTCTAGTATCCTATTTAGACTTTTGTTTTTATTCCTTTGGGTTTTCGGATTGGGCTTAGTTGTTTGGGCCAATCCTTTTTCTTTGTGTACAGATATTTTCATTTCAATAAATGGCCATCTCTGGCCTTTTTGATTAAAAAAAAAAAAACTTTTGTTATATATATAGAATGTGCATTTACATTTATGTACCAAAAAGTTCTTGAAATAATATTTGCTTAAAGGATAAAATAGTCATTCAATATTTGATGTATATTTCGATAATTCAACTTTCAATTTTTTGATTCCCACCTTTAGAATAGTATATATAGATATATATAAATAGTTTCTTTTTGTTACCTTAGATTTATTTATGTATTGCTAGATTTTTTTTTTTGGAGTACAAAGCAAATAATTGTTTAGAAATTATACAAATATAATGACCCTCTCGGTCATTTTCTCCATATTTGCGTGTTTTTTGGCATTTTGTGTATTCTCATAGTGGCTACTAGTCATTTATGACTTGCCGGTATCGTCGGTTCAATTTTTGGGCAGTTCATTTGGGTTTTAAGTCTATTTCCCTGTTTTGGAGTTTTTGAAGTTGAGAAATTGGTCTTGGACCAAAACTTCTAGTAAACAGCCTCAGATGAAAATTTCCACAGTACGTTAGCTTTGGAATGTGAATTTTAGGCTAGGGGAACCCTTGGTCTGAGTCCCGAGGCTTCTTGACTCATTTTGGGCTATTGATAAAAATGAAACAGTGGGTGAGGGGCCCACTTTTTATCTAAATGACCTTGGATGAGTCCAGAATATAGAATTTGGTTGGCTAGCATAGTTCATTTGTACATACAGGGTTTCGATCGAATCCCGAGCACCCGGTCGGAGTCCATTTGGACTTAGTAAAATGCTATTTTTTGGTAGCTTGTGCAGCAGCTTATGCGGTCTGGGAGCCGCTTTAGCGGTCTGGTGCCACTTTAGCGGTACTTGGCTACCCTGTTGAGGGCCGCTTTACCGATCCATGTCTGCTTTTTAGCGGATGTCCTTTAAGCGATCGGGGTGCTGCTTTAGAGGCATCTTGTCCAGCTGCACCTGCCGCTTTAGCGGTCAATCGCTGCTTTAGTGGCAAAGTGGTCGCTTAAGCGGTCACTGCTAGGTCTATATATTCTCTTTTCATGAGAATTTCAGCCATTTCTAGTCCCTTTTCCCTCCATTGATGAACCTTTAAGCTTGGAAAAGCATGAGGATTTATAAATTCGATCTGGGGACGAGTAGAGGATGTTGAGATGATCATTTCCTGATAGTTTCTTCATAAGTTTTTGACCTAATTCCTCATTTAATTCTTGTTTTTCCCTTTCATTTTCATTAGCTCTTGGGGCTGTTTTGGGCCCCAATTGAGACTCCATTTGTGCTCAAGTTTTGAGCACGCATTCCATGTCATTCGAGGGACCTCATGACCGATTTAATTTAGAATTTCATTTGCGGGCCCTATGGGCCTATTCTTGAGCTGATTTTTTGCCCAAACTTTTATATTGCATTATGCATCTTGTTTTACTTGTATTAACATGTAGATTATGATTTTAATAGCGCGATGTCATTCAATAATCGTGGAGTGGAGATAAATAGTTTATGGATAGTTCGACACTGCAATTCGACATCGATGTAGGCTTCAGTCTACTCTTCTCTATGAGATTATGTATCTTATTGATTACATATGGGGTATGGGTCATAGAAATAGGTTTTCCTTTACATTATCGCCTTTTTATCAACTTGGCCTTCCTTAGGAAACTTTAGTATAAAATACCAGCTTGAGCCTTGGTTTAGAATGCCTGCCGCATAGCTGTAGGATTGTATTAGGATCACTTATATGACTGTCAGGACCTTAGGTTGACATGGGTAATCCTTAGTGTAGGAGTCGAGGTAGTACTTATCTATTTTGATGATATTCCTTGGTTAATTCACATGGTAGAATGATGCCTCTCATTGATCCCGCTTCTGACTTTCTACATATGCTTATATACTCTTATTGTTCTATATTTTACATTGTTGGGCCCGACGACTTGGTTACGAGACCATGGACACCAGGTTAGTTCTTTATGGTTTAAAAGAGTTGTGTCTTAGTTTATATACGCTTAGGCGCTTACTTTTGCTTTGTTTGGATACTGGTGATGGCATGCGTACATTGTCCGCATTATCACACTTATTTTAGCCAATTAAGGCCCTTTTTTGCTAGAATTTTGGCTTGTTTTCCCTTAGGTTAATATCTGGTCTGCCTTTAGGACTAGACTTAGCTTTTTTAGTGCCTTGGGATGGGATTGAGAAACCTTAGCCTAGGTTCGGATATGTATTTGCCTTAGGTTAGGTTGTAAGGGTCCAGTAGTGGGGCTCATTACCCTTTTTAGATAGAATTCTTTGAATGAATCTCCGTTAGGCTTTGATGGGCTTATGACTGCTTTCTTACCTTAGGTATGGATTGACTTAGACTTGATTGTACGCATATTTAGCTTCATTACCTTTAGGAGGGGCAGTGAATGTTCTTTGACCGCACCTCTTTGATCTAGTAATTGGAACCCACCTGGCCTTAGAGGATTTGACCACTCGAGACTGAATTTTTACAAATGTGATGGGCTTAGGACCTTTATATTACCGCTAGTTATGTCATTCTAATGAGTTCCAATTCAAGTTTGACATCTGTTTATGGTTGCAACTTAGGAGATTTGGCACTCGGTTATCGTTAAAGCTTAGGATTTATGGAATTTATGTATGGTTCTTGTCTCAAAATTTTAGTAGTTGTAAGTGGATCTTCAGGCCTCTTGTTATTACCCAATGATGTCGGTTCAAATTTGGCTATAGTTATCGTACAGTGATTGATCATCTGGCTGCTTGTTATTATCTACTGGTTCCGATTCGAATCCAATTATTTTTATTGCTACTATTATGGATATGGATTATGGAAGTCTTGGTTCGGGACCAGACAATGTACACGAATATCTTGAGTCCCTTATGGGTCTCTTCATCTGATGAGCCACAGTACCGGAGAAGGATGGTCATCGTAGGTCCTGCCTTTGCAAGCTATTGAGTTGGAGGAGGTGTATACACTTGAGTTGGATATGGTACTTTCTTTATATTGCATCATTTGGTTCTTTTCATGACGTTCATTCATTTGCATGCATCGCCTATCACCAATATAATTATTTGACGCTTGTATTTATCGATCTTATTTGGGGAGGGAGGGGGGGGGGTTATATAAGTACAGGTTATGGTTGCTATTTACTGAGTGTTTGCTTGTGCCTTTTGGGCTTATAAGGGTTTGGTTAGGTTATTGTTTGTCCGGGCTAGCTAGTTATATTATTGTTCGATTATTATTGTATTATTTATGGCAGACTAGTTATGGATTGGTACCCGAGGTTATAGGTACGCTTTCGAGTTCCTTTACTCCTTATTATAGTAAGATTTATTATTGATTTATTATTTTATGATTATTCACATTTTAGTTAGAGACTCTGATTATGCTAAAGTTAGCTCCCCTATTTGGTTATGATCCTCAAGATGTTAGGCTAGCTCCCTCAGGTTAGTGCCTTCGTGTTCAGCCCTATATACATATCATTATCGTACTTCTTCATTATCTATTCTTATTTTATACACCCTTCTTCCCTTATACTACTATATCATTCCTTCACTCTTTATTTGTGTATTGACTAGTTATGTATGATATTACACCTTCATCCCGGATTACTTGTAGGGTATGATAGTTTATATTTACTTTTCCATTAGTATTACTATTTCTCATTTCATAGATAGTTTTATTGTTTATTCTTGCTTTACATGTTATTTATACTTACATTGTCTTTGGAGCTCAGTAGGTCGATGCCTATTGAGTACCTCGTGTTAGTACTCATACTACACTTCTGCGCCCTACAGACCATAGTACAAGTTCTCACCGCTGACATGTGCATCGTGCAGAGCTGCCATGGATTGGAGATTTGGGGTGAGCTCCTGGAGTTTGGAGTTTCTCCTGCTCTCCCTCTTTTACTGGAATGATCTGTATTTTGCATTTCAGAGATGGTTACGTATATATATATTTTTGTGTTCACCTTGTACTCTTGATTGATAGTGGCTCTTGTACTAACCTCACCAGGTTTTGGGGAAAAATATGCACTTTCTTCCTATTTTCTTTCTCATTCTTATTTAGTTTTACTTTTACTTTTCTTAGTAGTCCACTACTAGCTGTTTCGGACTACGGGTTGGCTTACCTATTAGTGGGTTATGGTAGGTGCCATCACAACCTGAGAAATTGGATCATGATAGTTTGGTATCAGAGCATAGGTTCACTGGTGTTGTTGGTACAAGAGCAAGATGCCTAGTAGAGTCCTGCAGATCGGTACGATGACGTCTGTATGCTATCTTTGGGAGGCTATAGGGCAATCTTAGAAAATTCCAATTTTTGATTCTTTATCGTGTTTCTCGACTTCTATGAACTTGTAAGTACCTCATTTTATTCCACTCCTTCTCAGATGGATAGCACGAGATTGCCAATAGATGCGAATGGGACTTTTACACGTGTTGACAGAGTTTTAGTTCAGAGTCAAACCAGGGAGTTAAAGCTTAGTATCGATGATCTTCAATGTTAGCCAGAGGGTCTGGAGCCAGCCCAGGATTTGACATAGTTTGTGACCGCCTTAGCTTTTCAGAGTACAGTGTTAGGGATTCTGAGTCTTTTTGTGGATGCTTCACAGTCAGTGGTGGTGTCGGTACGTCGAGTGGTTCTTAGGCTAGAGTTGGGTTTGTTAGTGTACAACAAGGCTCTTTATCAGTTTCAGAGTATGAGATTGGGTTTCTCGAGTGGGTCAGACATACTTCTATGTTATTTTCTACAGAGTATGAGATGGTGTGTGGATTGATTAGAAGGTTGACTTTACCACTCTATTTGGAATGGAAGCATTTGACAACAGTTGGGTCTACTTTTCCTCAGGTTATTGATCATAAGAGGACTATAGAGAGGGCATGCCTTGAGACATATGAAGGTGGCGGTAAGAGGCCATGTCAGTAGTACAGTGTTAGTGGTATTCCATCCGGAGGTAGAGATCCTCCCAGGAGAGGTTAGCATCACTTGCAGCCTATCAGGTCCATTTAAGTAGAACCTCAGATTATAGGTGGCTCTTAGACAGGTCATGGTGGTCACAGTGGGAAGAGTTCTTGTCAGACATTATGGGGTATTCGGTCTAGGTCTTCAGGCCATGGCGGCCGTTCTGGGTCAGCAGGTATAGTGCATCAGAGAATTTTAGGGGCATGTTTTGATTGTGAAGAGATTGGTCATTAGTCTAAGGATTGCCCAAGGCGTGAGTTGGTCAGTCGGCTCATGTTTCTCGCTAGTTTAGAGCTTCAGGGGTTTGTTACGACTGTAGAGAGATAGGTCATTGGTCTATAGCATGTCCCCAGCGTGAGATTATTGAGCAGTCAGTGCCGCTAGATCAGTCTCATAGGTTTGTGGCACCTTCGATTAGAGGCAGTGCTTTCGGTATTTCAGTCGATCATTTAGATGCTTGGTCTGAGGTCAGACGCATTCAGATTCGTACTTCTTCGGGCAGGTCAGGGACTCTGACTTTGAATTCCATCACTATTTATACACTTTGGATTTTCTATCCTTTCAATTTTATTTGAATTGAGTTGGGATTTTCATACCCATCGATTGTTATATACCTTGATATTACTACATTGATTATTGTATGCCTTTGTGTAGATTTATGCATATTTGACTACCCCCATGGATATTTTCTTTCATTTTTGTGCCACCTTCACTTTATACTGGTGTTACTATTATTACTGATATTACTTTGGTTGTTATTGATTCTTACTTGATAGATGACTAGACTAGCGTTATCTAGTTAGTGTTTCCTTTCTTGTGATTCTGGGCTGTTTAACCTAGAACCTTGGTTGGTTGGTTTTCCTTTCTGTTGGTAAGGTAAGGTTGGTTGTTGAGTAGATTGTGAAAGTGAAGGTAGGGTTGGCCTTCCATGGTTTTGTTGTGATTTTATCATCGCCGATCCATTTCTATAGCTCGCTCCTAATGTTGATAAGTCTGAGGTTTGTTATTTTGATTTGTCTGGTTCATTGCCCGATAGTAATTTTGATCTTGGTATTGGTGTTGAGTTGGGTACTCCATTCTTTTTGTGGTGTGGTTCATAGTTCAGTTGAGTTAAGGTTGGTTTAAAGAGGCAAATTCAGAAATTTCTCATTTTGCTATTTGTTTAGCCTAATGTGACTTTGTGGAATGCTTCTGCTTGGTGGTATATGCTTGTGTATCAGTTATCAGTAACCAAAGTGGGTGTTGTTTGGGAGTGAGTATTCATTGCCATAGATTGAGTATTGGTTTGACCAAATTCAAGCTACAATTGTATTTTCTAAGTTGTTTGAGATTTGACTATCGTCAGGATTCTCTGCAGTCCCAGTGAGTTCTTAGTTATGCCTTGATGTGTCATGCCCCTCAACAGATGTGGATTTGATTTCTCATAGCTTCAGTCAGTGGTCTTCCTCCATTGTGATTATGTTCTTCGGCAAAATTTCAGTTTCAACCACTGCGTGAACCATTAGGCATATGCTTGATTTTTAATAGGAGATTGATTTGGGTATTTGACCTTAGTGAAGACTTCTTGGCTCCCATTATGATTTTTGAGTCATTTGAATGACGACTTAAAAGTTGTGATATATTTTGGAGTATGGATGCTTATTCGTCAACATAATCAGTTTAGATAGTTGAGATCGAGCAGTTCAGTTTCGATGTTGAGATTATAGCTATAGATTGTGTAACTTGGTTGCTACCCTATTTTGAGGTTTTGATTTAGTTTGGCATTTGTTGATTGGTTGACTAGGCCTACTCATTACCTATCATCTTAGTCTTTTTCAGTTCAGGGAGATTGTCTTATATAAATGTTTAAGATATGGTTCATTGGTGCATGGTGCTTGTTTCTATTGCTTCTGATCTTGGTTCTCAATTTTCATCAGAATTTTAATTGTCTACTCAGCGGAAGTAGTGTACTCGGGTTGGGCTTAGCATGGTTTCACCCACAGTCGGTGGGTTATTCTGGAGCGAATCATTCAGTTTTGAGAGATTGCACTGTGGACTCCTGACTATTAGTTTCGAGGGTCATCAGGACTAGTAAGTGGCTTTGGCAGAGATCGCAGACATTGATCACCACTATTTGAGTATTCAGGTAGAACCTTATGAACTTTGTTCTTATGCTAGTCAATGTGGATTTTTGGCAGATCAGCTTCAGTCTTTTGAGGCTAGGGTGGTGTGATTACTCTGATAGGACTCAGATGATGCTGGAGAGCTTCTGTGTAGTTCAGAGTAGGCAACAGGTTTAGAAAGGCCAGAGAATATTAGATTTGGAATTTGGTGTTGGCTGTATGGTTCATATGTTGGGTTGATTTTTATTAGATTTGGAATTTGGTGTTGGCTGTATGGTTCATGTGTTGGGTTGGTTTTTAGCCTGGTTGAGTTTTTGCTTACTTGTGCTTGATTCAGTGTGAGATCGATATGCTTTGGTTTTGGGCTTATGTGCTTCGGTCGAGCTCAATTCAGTCGGAGGCCAGTTAGTTGTTGAGGATGAGTTTTTGGTTACTTGGAAAGGGAAGTAAGGATGTGGTTGGAAAAGACATACCCTTAGTGAAATCCCTTGGAAGCATTATTTGGGTCGTAGAGGTGGTCTGGAGAACCTTGTAAAGTATGCGGGCCCAGTACCTTGTCCCTTAGATCTTTCGGGCTCTTTCTATCCGTTAACTTTTGAGGACGAAAGTCCTTTTAGTAGTGGATGTTGTAATGACTCTCCCAACCATTTTCTCAATTTCCATGCATTTTTGATATTTTGTTATTCCCATAGAGGCTACAGGTCATTTATTACTTGCCGAGACCATTGATTTAGTTTTCAGGTAGTTCATTTGGGTTTTAATCCTATTTCCCTGTTGTAGAGGTTTTGAAGTTGAGAAATTGGTCTTGGACTAAAACTTCTAGAAAATGGCCTCGGATGAAAATTTCGACAGTGCGTTAGTTTTGAAATGTGAATTTTAGGCTAGAAGGACCCTTAGTCTTGGTCCTAAGGCTTCCGGGCTCATTTTGGGCTATTGGATGGAAATTGGTAAAAATAGAATAGTGAGTGTAGGGCCTATTTTTTTTTATCTAAATGACCTCGAATGGGAATTTTGATGGTTCTATTGAGTTTGAAATGTCGAATTTGATAGGCTAGAATAGTTTGTTTGCGTGCACGGGGTTCCAATCGAATATCGAGCACCCGGTTGGAGTCCATTTGGACTTAGTAAATTACTGGTTTTTGGTAGCTGGTGCAACCGCTTAAGCAGTCTGGGAGCCACTTTAGTGGCTTGGTGCCACCTTAGCTGTACTTGGAAACCTTGTTGAGGGCCGCTTTACTGATCCATATCTGCTTTAGCAGACATCGCTTAAGTGACCTGGGTGTTGCTTTAACGGCAAATTGCCCTACTGTACCCACCGCTTTAGCATTCAATCACTACTTTAGCGGTAGCTTTTTAGCGACTAAAGTGGCAAATTTCAGCCATTTCTTCACGTGAATATAAATTCACTTTAAGCGGTCACTGCTGGGTCTATTTATTCTCTTTTCACGCGAATTTCAGCCATTTCTTCTCTTTTTTTCCTCTATTGATGAACCTTTGAGCTTGGAAAGGCGTGAGGATTTATAAAGTGAAGCTAGGGACGAGTATAGGATGTTGAGGTGATCATTTCCCGTTAGTTTCTTCATAAGTTTTCGGCCTAATTCCTTGTTTAATTCTTGTTTTTTCCCTTTCACTTTCCTTAGCTCTTGGGGCTATTTTGAGCGCTAATTGAGACTCCATTTGTGCTTAAATTTCGAGCACACATTCCATTTCCTTCAAGGGACCTCGTGACTAATTCAACTTTAGAATTTCATTTATGGACCCCACGGGCCTATTCATGACCTGATTTTTGGATCAAACTTTTATATTGGAATATGGGTCTCATTTTACTTGTATTAGCATGTAGATTATGATTTTGATAGCGCGATGCCATTTAGTAATCATGGAGTAGAGATGAATAGTTCATGGACTGTTCAAGACTGTTGTTCGGCATCGAGGTAGGCTTTGGTCTACTCTTCTCTATGAGATTATGTATCGTATTGATTGCATGTGGGGTAGGGGTTATAGGAATTGGTTTTAGGTTAGCTTATCGCCTTTTTACCGACTTGGCCTTCCTTGGGAAACTTTAGTAGAAAATAGCAGCTTGAGCCTTAGTTTAGTATGCCTGCCGTAACTGCAGGATTGTATTTGGATCACTTATATACCTCTCAGGACCTTAGGTTGACATGAGTAATCCTTAGTGTAGGAGTCAAGGTAGTACTTATCCATTTCGATGATATTCCTCGGTTAAAATTCACCTGGTCGAATAATGCCTCTCGTTGATCCCGCTTCTAACTTTCTACATATGCTTATATAATCTTATTATTCTATATATTACATTGTTGGGCCCGAGGCCTTGGTTATGAAACCATGGACACCAAGTTAGTTCTATATGCTTTAAAGGAGTTGTTGCTTAGTTTATAGAGGCTTAGGCACTTACGTTTACTTTGTTTGAATCTTGGTGATGGTACGCATATATTATCTGTATTCTCATGCTTATTTTAGTCTATTAAGGCCCCTTTTTGCCTGAATTTGGGCCTATTTTCCCATAGGTTAGTATGTGGTCCTCCTTTAGGACTAGACTTAGCTCTTTTAGTGCCTTGGGATGGGTTCGAGAAACCTTAGCCTTTGTTCGAGTAGGTGTTTGCCTTAGGTTGAGTTATAGGGTCCGGTAGTAGGTCCCATTCCCCTTTTTAGATAGAATGCTTCAAATGAGTCTCCTTTAGGCTTAGATGGGCTTATAAATGCTTCCTTAGGCTATTACTGTCCCGCCCCAAACTGGTAGGGACGGACAAGAACCGTATACACTTACTTTACAAGCACTCTATGACATATACGAGATTATGGTATAATAATAAGCCGGATATCTAATATGAGCTGCGTATATACACGAGGAGTTATACTAAAAAAAACTATATGATACATTACTGCATGATGTCCATGAAGCCTCTAATCAGTTTAACACACTATACTACGAATTTGGCATAAGGCCTACCATACCCAACTAGAGACCTGTACATATAACCAAATATACTAAACATAAACTGGCTCCAGAAAGACATGGAGCTCACCAAAAATATCAGCAGAAAATGTCAATAGAGCCTAACGTGGATGTCTGCTATCCTGTGAATCTGAGCCTGCATCCATAGTATGTGGTAATATGGAAACACCAGTACATATACAATATTTACTGGTGTAAAAGCAGACAAAATAACAGCTAGACAAGTGCGGAAGCTCATATGAATCAAATATCAAGTGAAAGAATTATGAGCATACAAGTACAACATATATAATATGAAAATGTAACCTATGCACCAACTGTATAATGTCCAAGAAGACATTTATTATAATATAGAACCCATAATTTGCCTAGGTGATGTACTTAAACTATTTGTAGTACAAATAATCGTAGGATGGACTACCGAAGGCGATCTGAATCACATATAATGCGTACATTGCCCAAATACATATGAATATGATAAATACGTATAACTGTAATCGCAGTCTGATACAAGGTACGCCCTTCCAGGGGCTCACTATGAAGGTCTGCCAGCAGGCCATATATGCCATATATTGGCTCGAGTCAGGGGAAATAGTGCATGAAGTTCCAGCAGACTCAAAATACAAATGATGCCACAAAGGCGGGTACGCCCCAATGTTCGGGCTCACTATAATGGTCTAGTCTCGATCCTGTGCACAGAATCACATCGAGCGCATATGCCAAGTAAAACCTATGTACCCTCCCATTGTCAATGTTTATCAAATAATGCCTTAAAGGCCTATGACATATGAATTACGGTAATAGTTATTTAGCTACTACATATAAGTGTAACTATGTTATGGATATTTACTTTCATTCGTAACATGTGAGATATGTATACATGTATACCATGTGGCTTTAAGAATTTCAAGTAAAGGAACCTACGATAATATGGAATATTGTAAAGATTTGACATAAAGAGAGAAAAGTGGATGCTTATAGGCTTGATGGTAGGACGAGGGAACGATATATAGAACAATTGAAAGCTTACCTATATATCCTATGAGAACTATATTTGATGTTTATAAAAATGAGAACATGACGTAGGTGGTGCCTTAGTAGCGAGGGAAGGTTTAGCTTTACATACCTTAGTGCTTTACTAGCTACGGTAGTATTCCAAGCCCAAAATAATTCAACTCACGGAAGCGTAGCCTTTATCGAGCCAACCACTAGTTTCCGCTATCCAATAGGCAATCAATTAACTAGAAGGATAATATATACATCCATCAATGACCCGAAGGTGCATTTAACAATTTATCCCGATAATATTCACTTATGCTCGAAATTAATCAAATTTCTTAATAAGAATCCAAAATTAATTCTTTAGTTTTTAATTTATAAAATCCAACATCAAGTCCACCCAATTGATAGGAATTTTCTAAAATCTCCACTTTTATCAAAATTTCACTTTTTCCCTCTTTTCTTATGAACCCACTTCGAAAAGTAGGGCAAGGATTCAAATTAGATATCCCAAAATACTTATCTATAATTAAATTCAAGAAAAGGGTAGAGAATTTACCTCTTGGGGTTCAAATTTCAACTATAAATTTTTGAATCAATTCTTGAAATCTCTTAAGGTTGCCACAAAACCTTTTAACTTATGTGCTTGGCAAGAACATGGGTATTCTTCCTCTGTTTATAATCCCCTCTTCCTCCTTTAGATTAATTTTCTTTTTTCTCTTGTTGCTATGAAGGAAAGAGAGAAAAGAAACAAAGGAGGAAGAGTAGTTGTACTTTTTTTTTTTTTTTTTTTGTGTTGTGCTAGTAGCTGCATGCTACTTTTTGTTTTCTTTTCATTTCATTTCACTTTTTTTTAAAACAAGTACTACTACTGCTAACGATCAGGGGGTAAGTTCCCAAATGAAATTATTCCTAGACTCTTTTCTTTACCCTCATATTACTTAAGAAATTGTAGGAAAAGCCAAAGTGGGTCCCACAACTTGATATACTTAACACATATATTTTAAATTATTAATAATACTCCAAACTCCTTTCTATTTCCAGCAGTAACATACAAATACATTACATGTATATTCTACACCATTTGCTAATGTATTACAATTCTCTTTATAGACCAAGTTGTACTTGTTTTAATGTGTTAACTTAATTCGAACTTTTCCGTGGTGTTCCAATCTCCCCCACTTAGGATCATTCGTCCTTGAATGATGCTTGTAGCCTACTTTCCATTCCATAACTATTCAAGATACCCATAAGATCATTTATTCAACTTTGATCTCACTTTACTCCATTACAATGCCTTAAAATTTGGGTAACTCTCCAAATTTCCAAAAATTTCGCCAGAGTTTCCTTTGTAAATAGGCTTATAGGGAACCTGTCAGTAAGCCAGAATATACCCAAATACGCTTCACAGAGAATTACAACACATATAATACTCAACAGATAATACACGAGGCTTCGTTTGACCTTAAGCTCAAATAAAAGTCATAACCAATGATGCAACTTACCTTATACTCCATATCCGCTCGCTGTATCCATGTAAATCTCAAGAATCATAGGCACACATCATGTACCTAAACATATCAAGTAAGAATCAAATGTTAACAAAACCAAATATAATGAAAACTAACAATCATATAAAGGGGACAAGTAGTTTAATAACCTTCTGATGGTTCCTGGAACAAGTATGGATATTTGGTTTTCATATCCGCTTCTGTTTCACAAGTGGCTTCTTCTACGTCCTGACTTCTCCAAAGTACCTTTACCGAAACTATGTCTTTAGTTCTCAACTCTCTTACCTGCCGATCCAATATAGCCACGGGGACTTTCTCAAATGATAAGTCTTCCGTAAGTTCGATACCCTCTGTAGGAATAACGTGTGAAGGCGCTCCTAAGCATTTACGTAGCATAGACACATGAAAGACTGGATGTACTGCAGCTAACTCAGGAGGTAATTCTAACTCATAGGCTACAAGGCCAATTTTGCGAATAATTCTATAAGGTCCAATATACCTGGGACTCAGTTTACCCTTCTTTCCAAATCGCATAACGCCTTTCATTGGGGACACCTTCAAAAATACCAAATCATCAATTTGGAATTCTATATCTGTACGTCGCACATCCGCATATGACTTTTGCCTACTCTGAGCAGTCTTCAACCGCTCTCGTATCAACTTAACCTTCTCAACGGCTTGATGGACTAAATTGGTCCTAACACCTGAGTCTCGCCTACTTCAAACCAACCAATAGGCGATCGACATCGTCTCCCATATAGAGCTTCGAATGGAGCCATACCAATGCTGGAGTGGTAGCTGTTATTATAAGCAAATTCTATTAAAGGCAAATGATCATCCCAATTAACTTTAAAGTCCATCACGCATGCTCTCAACATGTCTTCGAGCGTCTGAATTGTGCGCTCGGCTTGGCCATCTGTTTGTGGATGAAATGCCATGCTAAGATTCACCTGTGTACCCAAATTCCTTTGGAATGATTTCCAAAAATATGCTGTAAACTGGGAACCTCTATCTAAAATAATGGACATTGAGGTCCATATAGGCGAACAATCTCTTTTATATATAACTTGGCATAATCTTCAGCCGTGCTGATAGTCTTAACAGGAAGAAAATGGACTGATTTCGTCAGACAATCAACTATTACCCAAATAGAGTCATGTTTTCGATAAGAAGAAGGTAAACCTGTGATGAAATCTATATTGATAGCGTCCCATTTCCATACTGGAATACTAAAGGTCTGGGCTAGTCCGTCGGGCCTTTGATGCTCGGCTTTCACTAGCTGACAATTGGAGCACCGTACCATAATCTGTTATCTCAGTCCATCTACATTCGGTACACATAATCTACCTCGACACCTCAAAGTGTCATTGCCTGCTAGCTCAAATACTGTGACTCGATGTTGTTGAATTCCCTCTTTGTACTGGAGTAATAAAGGGTCATCATAATTCCTCTGTTTTACCAATGCCACAAGTGATGACTCGGCTGTATTGAGTACCACACCACCACCACCTTCGGAATCCATGAGACGAACTCCTAAGCTGGCTAATTTATGAACATATCTGGCCACTTCCCTCTGAATTAGTGACAAATGTGCTAGACTACCTATAGATAGTCGACTAAGAGCATCTGCTACAATGTTACCTTTACCTGGATAGTAGAGAATATCAACATCGTAGTCTTTCAGCAACTCTAGCCACCTCCTTTGCCTTAAGTTCAGCTCTTTCTTCTTGAATAGATATTGAAGACTCTTATGATCTATAAAAATATCAACATGCACTCTATATAGATAGTGGCGCCATATTTTCAGCGCGAACACCACTGCTGCAAGCTCCAAGTCATGAGTGGGATAATTCTGTTCATGCTTCTTCAACTACCGAGAAGCGTATGCTATAACTCTTCTATGCTGCATAAGAACGTAACCTAAGCCAATACCTGAAGCATCACAATACACAACATACCCTTTTGTGCCCTCTAGTAAGGCTAATACTGGCGTTGTAGTCAATTTATGTTTCAGCTCTTGGAAGCTTCTTTCACAAGCATCTGACCATTGGTACTTAGCTGCTTTCTGCGTCAATTTAGTCAATGGGGCAGAAATAGAGGAAAATCCCTCCACAAATCTCCTGTAGTAACCAGCTAACCCCAAGAAACTATGCACCTCTGTAGGAGTGGTTGGTTGAGGCCAATTCTTCACAGCTTCTATCTTCTGAGAATCTACTTCTTCTCTAGATACCACGTAACCAAGAAAAGCTACTGAGGTCAACCAGAACTCACATTTAGAAAATTTAGCATACAACTGGTGCTCTCTGAGTTTCTGCAATACTGACCTCAAATGATCTGCATGCTCAGCTTCATTACATGAATATATCAAAATGTCATCTATAAATACAATCATGTACATATCAAGAAAAGGTTTGCAAACCCTATTCATCATATCCATGAAGGCTGCTGGAGCATTCGTTAGTCCAAATGACATGACAAGGAAATCAAAATGCCCATATCTTGTTCGAAAAGCTGTCTTAGGAATATCTACTTCACGAATTCTTAGCTGGAGATAATCGGACCTCAAATCAATTTTTGAAAAACATTTAGCTCCCTGCAATTGATTGAATAAGTCATCTATTCGAGGAAAAGGATACTTATTCTTTATTTTCACTTTGTTCAGCTGCCTATAATCTATACACATTCACAACGAGCCATCTTTCTTGCATACAAACAACACTGGCACACCCTAAGGTGATATATTGGGTCGAATGAAGCCTTTATCAGGTAAGTCTTTCAATTGTGCCTTTAGCTCTTTCAATTATGCAGACGCCATCCTATAAGGTGGAATTGATATTGGTTGAGTACTGGGATCTACATCAATACCAAAATCGATCTCTGATGGGAGGTAATTCAGGAAGTTCATCAAGAAACACATCTGTATACTCATTCACCACTGGTACAAATTGGAGAGTCAGTGCCTATTTTTCGGCTTCAAGGTCTTTCACTTGGACTAGGTGGTATAAGCACCCTTTTGCAATAAGCTTCCATGTCATGCCCCGAATCCCATCGGAATGGATTGGCACCCGTAGCCGATGAGGCCCGAGAGAACCAAGTTATGCTTACATTCGTTCATTTGCATGCCATAGAAAACACCACTATCACGTAAGAACATAAAAGGCCAATATCAAAGATCATGGAATATGACGACATATATATATATATATATATATATATATATATATATACGTGTGAAACTTGGCCTTCAGGGCCATCAAGTCAACCGGACATACATCTCTTTCTTCCACATTCATTTGCACACCCACATACGTCTACAAAAAGCCTCTAATAGATTTACATACACGAACAACCTAAGTTCGGGACAAGCCCTGCTTTACATAATATTTACACTACCAAAATCAATGTACAACTTGGACTTGGAAATTCTCGAACCAACTGGAGCTCACCAAAGATCAGTATATGTCCTGCAGCTTGCTGGGGAGGCCTACTAGAACCTGTGCCTGCAGCAAGTAAGGTAAATTCCCCAAGAGGGGTCAGTACGAAGAATGTACTGAGTATGTAAGGCTGTATGAAACTGAATCAGTATATAAGAACTTTCATGGAAAAATAATCACAAGGGACATGCCCATTATGGATAGCCATCAATATATATATTTGGAACTACGTGCATTACTTTAGATACTTACTTCATTTTTTTGTACCTCTTCTTACTTGCTTTCCAGTCATTAGTTATATATTGCCCGGGCCCAACTGATCAGTGGAAAAATAATATCGTCATGCAGGTGTTCATGTCACCCCATGGATACACCCATAATGTTTGGATGTCATCATGAAGGTGTGTTCTTTCACCCCATGGATATTATCATGAAGGTGTTTATTTCACCCCATGGATACACTCATAATATCGGGATATTCATCATGAAGGTGTTTATTTCACCCTATAGATATACTCACTCACGAAAGATTATTACTGTCATGCCCCGAAATCCCATCCAGGTCGGACTGGCACCCAAAGCCGATATGGACCGAGAGAACCAATCTTTACTTATGAACCTTCGTATGCATATCCTCGTATGAATCTTAGGATACCTTATGCAACTATGCAGAAAACATGAAGATGGAAACATACGCTATATAAATATACTTAGGAAACTTGGCCATTGGAGCCATCAAGTCAAAACGGACATTTGTCTGTTCCATCCATAACCCACATATGTATACAAAGCCTCTAACCGATCCATAAATACAACAACCTATAGTCGGGACAAGTCCCTGCTTTATACAATAATTACAAAACCAAAATAATATACACATGTGACTCGAAAAGCCTCGAACCAACTGGGAGCTCACCAATGATCCGCGGATAACCCGTAGCCTATTGTGGAGGTCTACTAACACCTGTGCCTGCAGCAGATAAAGTAAGTCCCCCAAAGGGGTCAGTACGAAGAATGTACTGAGTATGCAAGGCTATAAGAAACTTCATGAAACTTAAACACCTCAATGAACTTGATTTCAAGAGAATAGTCAATGTGGATCAATCATCTTTTAGTATGTGTGGAAATAGGTACTTTACATTCATTACTTCATTTTCCTTTATGCCCATTACCGTTAACAGTTAGAACCGTCAATAATGTATAACCGTTAATGTGCAACCGTCAATATGCAATGCATCCGTCAATATGCAACCGTCAATATGCAATGCATCCGTCAATATGCAACCGTCAATATGCAATGCATCCGTCAATATGCAATTCATTCGTCAATATGCAACCGTCAATATACAATGCATCCGTCAATATACAACCGTCTCAAGTTCGGCATCAAGCTATTCTTTTGCCCCACTGAGCTTCCCCTCTGCTACCACCCGGAAAACAAGGAAGCAGGTTCGGCGTCAAGTTTGGCTTTTTCCCCCAAAGCTATCACCCGCACTCAAAGAACCATAAGGTAGTGATAAAGTAATTATAAAATAATGTTAAAGTAACCATAAGGAAAATTATAAAGTAACCATGAGGGAATATATATAAAGTCATGAGGGAATATATATAAAGTCATCATACGGGAGTTACTTCTTCCATTACTTCATTGGATTACTTCTCTCTTACTTTTCTGAGAGTGATACATTAGGGGATCATAACTATTTTGGAAGCACATAAGTGCATTACTTCAATCTTTTATGTTCATGAGATTGATACTTTTGAGGTTGTAACATTATTGGAAGCCTTGGGACATAATATTATTGGAACTTGGAATTATGTCCATAATTATGTGATACATGAGAATAATAACATATGAAAACTTGACATGAGATACCTTTTAACATTTTGGAATGGAACAAAGACAATGACAACATGAACAATAAGTGCTGCAGAAAAATACGGACAGAGTAACCTTACATACCTTATCGTCTCAATATGAACACTCAATTCTATACGTGAATACAATCGTCCCGCTCCTTTCTTATGTTTCACTCTACAACACATAAATATACAAGGGAGTTTACATTAACCACCAACAATACCATTTACAAAGCTATCATACCAAGAATCTCACAATATTCTCAACATTGAACAATATCATACACTACTAGCATGTCACCCCAAATTCATACTTTACACTTCCACATCACCACAACATCATAATGGTTCCATCAATTCACTTCAATACACCTCACAACACCAAATCGGCCAAAATCCCATAATTTACACTTATGGAAAAATAACAAGTTTAGGACCATAATCACACCATACATGTTGGTATTTTACCCATATCATGCTCTTTTATCAGAACCACAAAGCATATTCCAAATTTAAATTCCATAGATGGCACATCTTTCACAAAAACACAAAGTGCCATATTCAACACTTTCAAGCATAACCAACATGATATACATACTCTCCCATGCATATAATATGTTAATCCATAAGAATAAACACTTACCTAAGCTTGGAAGATGATGATCTTGATCCAAATATGGCTTAGGGTTTGAGAGCCCCCAAAGAAACTTTCTTGAAAAGTCTAGAAAAAGAGCGAAAAAGCATGTGTGTTTGTATGTAATAAAATCATATTTTATGCCACTTTTATAGGCCTTGGAGTCCCTTGATCAATGATTGATTAGTCAAAGAAGAATGGGTCATTTGACCCATGTCTTTTATCTCATTTTGGGGCCTTTTTGAGCCCAATTTACTTAACCCAATAAAATCAATAATTTCTTGTGTTCAAGTCATCTCATACGTGTTACAACAATATTCCCACTCATGTTATTCATATCCGTAGCCTCGATCTCAAGAACAAGCGATTCTAGCCACGTATGACCTATTTTGCCCAAAAGGGCAAAATCGTCATTTTGACCCTAAATTCGTTCTCGATTAATTTTATCATACCAATATAATATTTGACTCATTTAATACATGTTGTAGAATATACGTTACAAAAATCGGCTCGGTATGTCCCCGGATACCCTTGGGACTTAGAAATTTCCAACTTTCGAAAAAGTGGAAAACCCAAGGTGGCACGCCCCTGGGCGCGCCAACTTACTGCCTCTGGGCTAAAAATTTATCCCATAGCGGCATGGCACGGTCCCAAATTCTCCCCTCCTTAAAATTTTTCAAAAATTTCATTTTTTGACTTTTCTTCGCGGGTTCGGTTAGATACTTCAAATCCTATTCTTTAACTTACTTCTTACCCTTAACACACTTTGTTTAGAGGTCCTCTTAGCCTTATTTTGAACCCCACAATTTCTCCATGAAAATCTCAAAACACCTCCTACGCAAGGTTAATCACATGTACGAGGCCAAATTTTAATTTCCTCAACATTAACATTACCAAATGCATACTTATAGCTCTCGACACCTAAGTATACATTGTTCAACGTTGTCAAGTAGGGTTGGGAAGGTATAAGGTGTTACAATTACATTAAGGATTATGAAATTTTTTGGAAGCACACATATACGCATTTCGTTATCCTTCACTTCATGAGATTGATACTTTTGATAATTGTAACATTATTGAAAGCTTTGGAACACAACATTATTGGAACTTGGAATCATGTCTATAAGTATGTTATACATGAATGACCATAGATCAAGAATAAGATATATATGATCAACATTAGATGATAACATGAAATGAGATGCCTTAGGGCATTTCGGGAATGAGTAGGTACCATAATAAGGTGTACACTATATGCTACAGAAGGATATGGAAAGAGGAACCTTACATACCTCGTATTCTCAATACGATTATACAATCTTAGATGTGCATAAAATGTCCCACTCCTTCCTTATATTTCACTCTACAACACAAATACATAATGGAATTTACATTAACCACCAACTACCTTTCAAATGCACATAACGTCAATGAGTTACATGTTTGCCTTTAAAATGTCATTCCCCCCTTGACAATACCATTAATAAAAGCATCATACCAATAATCCCACAATATTCCCAACATTGACCAAAATATCATAGACCATTAGCATGTCACACCAAGTTCATACTTTCCACTCTTCATCACCACAACATCACAATTATTCCATCAAATTACTTCAATACACCCCACAACAACAAATCAGCCAAAATTCCATAATTTACACTTATATGAAAATAACAAGTTTAATAACATAATCACACCATACATGTTGTTATTTCATCCATACCATGCTCTTTCATCAAACTCACAAGTCATATTTCAAGTTACAATTCCATGGATTTCACATCTTTCACGAAAACACAAAGTGCCATATCCAACACGTCCAAGCATAACCAACATGATTTAAATACTCTCCCATGCATATAATATATTATTACATAATAATAATTACTTACCTAAGCTTGAAAATAGATGATTTTGCTCCAAGAAGTTGGCTTAGGGTTCTTGAGAGTTGAGAGAAATTTTGGGAAATTTCTAGCTATGTGTAGTGTACTCCTTTGAATAAAATCAGATTTTTCCACTTATTTATATTCCCTCAAGTCTCCTTGGCATTAAATGCCATGTACAAGTGGTCAAGGGTGAAGAATGGGTCATTTGACCCATTTTGGCCCATGTTTTGTTTCTATTTTTGGGCCTTTTAGTGAACCCAATTCATTCAACCCAATAAAATCAATAATTTCTCATGTTTAACTCATTTCATACATGTTACGACGATATACCCACTCATTCTATTCATATCCATAGCCTCAATCCCCAAAACAAGTGATTCTAGCCACGTATGGCCTATTTTGACCATAAGGGTAAAATAGTCATTTTGATGCCAAATTAGTTCTCGAGTAATTTTATCATACCAATGTAATACTTTACTCATTTCATGTATATACTCATGGTTGTATAAGAAACGTGGCAAAAATCGGCTCGGTACGTCCTCGGGCACCCTTGGGACTTAAGAAAATTTCCAACTTTGAAAAGTGACCAAAACCAGCGTGGCACGCCCTTGGGCGCACCAGCTTGCTGACTATGGACTAAAAATTTTAGCCCAGAGTGTCTTGGAACGCCCTCCAGCGTGGCCCACACTTAGTTTTTCAAAAAATTCCATTTTTTGACTTTTCTTTGCGGATTTGGTTAGATACTTTAAGTCCTATTCTTTAACTTATTTCTTACCCTTAATATACTTTGTTTAGAGGTCCTCTTAGCCTCATTTTGAACCCCACAAATGCTCCACGAAAATCACAAAACACCTCCTACGAAGGGCTAATCACATGTACGAGGCCAAATTTCAATTTTCTTGTCAATAACATTACAAAATACATACGTATGGCTCTCGACACCTAAGTAAACATTATTTAATGTCATCAAGTAGGGTTAGGAAGGTACGGTGTGTTACATTATTCCCCCTTAAGATAGGAAATAAACCTCCCTTTAGGCATCATAGAATTACCCTTCCTCCTCAGGACTGGTTCTCCTGGAAAATGGAATCGGGCCATCTTGGCTCAACAATCAACTGTAGCATAACAAGAGGATAACCAATCCATACCCATAATGACATCAAAGTCGACCATCTTAAGTTCAACCAGATTTGCCAATGTAGCACGACCACATACTATCACCACACAATCATAATAGACCCGTCTAACTATGATAGGCTCTCCTACTGGATTCGATACTGCAAATGGTTCACGTAACAACTCCGGCTCTATTCCAAACTTTTTAGCAATAAAAGGAGTAACATATGACAGGGTAGATCCTGGGTCTATCAAAACATATACATTGTGTGAAAAGACAACTAAAGTACCTGTGACCATATCTGGAGATACCTCTGAATCTTTCCGACCAGCTAGTGCATACATACGATTCGGGCCAGCGCTCGAACCAGAACCTCTACCTCTACCAGATCCTCTACCTGTTGATGCCTGAGGACCATGATAAGAAGAAGGTACTAATGACGAGGAGGCTGACACATATACTGTAGGCTGTGATCGATCACCTCTACCTCTATCTTTGAGCTGAGGACAATCCTGAACCATATGACCCTCTACACCACGCCAATAACAGGAATTTAAGCCATGTCGACACTCCCTTCCATATGCTCGACCACACTGTCTGCATGTAGGTCGTGGTGGTAATCCCCAACTGGTTCCCCTCTGAGGCCGTAAGTCTGGTGCTCTAAAAGTCTGACCCTGCTCATATCTGCATCTCGAGAATGGAGCTGGAGCATTAGATGTGAAGCGCACAGCTGACTGAGCATGCCTAGGTGGCCCTCTACCAGTGGAAGCTCCATTGCTCCCCTGATACTGGCTAGCCGTCCTGGCTCTCTTACTCTGCTCCATCTCGCTATCTATTTCACGATTACGCTGATCCTCCTCTAACTGCTGAGCACGTGCCATGATTCTTTCTATATCTGATTCTTTATTCATAGAAGCAACAGAGAGAAGTCACAAGGCCATTCACAAAGTGATGAATCCGTGATGTCTGAGTGCTAACCAACTCTGGACAATTGCGTAAACCGCAAACAATACTCTTTGACACTAAGATTACCTTGCCTTAGAGACAGAAATTCATCTACCCTTGCTTCTCTGAGCTCTAATGGCATGTAATGATCCATGAAGGCCCTTGTAAAGTTCGTCCAGACCGCCGGGGGAGCATCCTAACCCCTTGAGGCTACCCACATATCATACCAATCAACGACAACCTTTTTCAATCGATAAGCGGCCAATTCCACAGCATCTGTGTTCGATATCCGCATCACCTTACAAATTCTATTAGTCTTATCAATGAACTGCTGAGGGTCCTCTGCTAGATTAGCACCTGTGAATTATGGTGGATTCATACGGAGGAAATCTTTGATCTTAGATTCGCCTACCCCTCCTTGAGCAGTAACAGGTACAACCATATTTTGTCTCTGGGCCTGAGCGGCTACCAACTGTGTAAGAAACTGTATCGCTCCTCTGAGATCTTGATCTGAGGCACCTGGTGGCGGGATAGGAACTACTGTTGGTGCCACTGTAGGTGCATATGCCCCTGCAGATCCTTCGGTCCCGGGCATTTGAGAACCTGGAAGCACAGAACTCACCAAACTTTCTTGAGTCCTATTTAGATTCACCAATACGGGAGATTGCCCGACAGTGGTTGCCTCTTGAGTGGTGCTAGTAGTAGCCTGTTGGGTTGCTTTATTCTTTTCTGTAGGAGACATGATCTGTATCACAGATAAGAATAATATGAGTCAGAAGTAACTTTCTATGACTCAGCTCTATTGCACGATCTATATTATAAATGAAGGTCAAATTCCTAAATATCCATGTAGTCCCTTAATTATAAATGTGGTGTGCAACACATCAATAACTACGGTCCTACTAGACACGGCTTCATAGACTCCCTGGGACAACTGAACCTGGCTCTGATACCAAGTTTGTCACGCCCCAAACTGGTAGGGATGGACAAGAACTGTATACAGTTACTTTACAAGCACTCTATGATATCTATGAGATTATGGTATAATAATGAGCAGGATATCTAATATGAGCTGTGTATATACACGAGGGAGTTATACTAACAAAAACTGTATGATACATTACTGCATGATGTCCATGAAGCCTCTAATCAGTTTAACACACTATACTATGAATAACTAGTTGGCATAGGGCCTACCATACATAAAACCAAAAATACTAAACATAAACTGGCTCCAGAGAGACATGGAGCTCACCAAAAATATCAGCAGAAAACGGCAATAGAGCCTAACGTGGACGTCTGCTATCCTGTGAATCTGAGCCTGCATCAATAGTATGTGGTAATATGGAGACATCAGTACATATACAATATGTACTGGTATTAAAGCAGACAGAATAATAGCTAGACAAGTGCGGAAACTCATATGAATCAAATATCAAGTGAAAGAATTATGAGCATACAAGTACAACATATATAATATGAAACTGTAACCTATGCACTAACTGTATAATGTCCAGGAAGAAATTTATTATAATATAGAACCCATAATTTGCCTAGGTGATGTACTTAAACTATCTGTAGTACAAATAATCATAGGATGGCCTACCGAAGGTGATCTGAATCACATATAAGGCGTACATTGCCCAAATACATATGACTATGATATATACGTATAACTATAATCGCAGTTTGATACAAGGTACGCCCTTCCAGGGGCTCACTATGAAGGTCTGCCCGTAGGCCATATATGCCATATGTTGGCTCGAGTCAGGGAAAACAATGCATGACGTTCCAGCTGACTCCAAATACAAATAATGCCACAAAGACGGGTATGCCCCAATGTTCGGGCTCACTATAATGGTCTAGTCTCGATCCTGTGAACAGAATCACCTCAAGCACATATGCCAAGTAAAACCTATGTACCCTCCCATTGTCAACGTTTATCAAATAATGCCTCAAAGGCCTATGACATATGAATTACGGTAATGGTTATTTAGCTACTACATATAAGTGTAACTATGTTATGAATATTTACTTTCATTCGTAACATGTGACATATGTATACCATGTTGCTTTAAGAATTTCAAGTAAAGTAACCTACGATAATATGGAATATTGTAAAGATTTGACATAAAGAGAGAAAAGTGGATGCTTATAGGCTTGATGGTAGGATGAGGGAACGATATATAGAACAATTGAAAGCTTACCTTTATATCCTATGAGAACTATATTTAACATTTATTAAAATAAGCACATGACGTAGGTGGTGCCTTAGTGGCTAGGGAAGGTTTAGCTTTACATACCTTAGTGCTTTGCTAGCTACGGTAGTATTCCCAGCCCAAAATAATTCAACCCACGGAAGTGTAGCCTTTATCGAGCCAACCACTAGTTTTCGCTATCCAATAGGCAATCAATTAACTACAAGGATAATATATACATCCATCAATGACCCGAAGGTGCATTTAACAATTTATCCCAATAATATTCACTTATACTCGAAATTAATCGAATTTCTTAAGAGCAATCCAAAATGAATTATTTAGTTTTCAGTTTATAAAATCCAACATCAAGTCCACCCAATTGATAGGAATTTTCTAAAATCTCCACTTTTATCAAAATTTCACTTTTTCCCTCTTTTCTTATGAACCCACTTCAAAAAGTAGGGCAAGGATTCAAATTAGATATCCCAAAATACTTATCTATAATTAAATTCAAGTAAAGGGTAGAGAATTTACCTCTTGGGGTTCAAATTTCAACTATAAATTTTTGAATCAATTCTTGAAATCTCTTAAGGTTGCCACAAAACCTTTTAACTTATGTGCTCCGCAAGAACATGGGTATTCTTCCTCTGTTTATAATCCCCTCTTACTCCTTTAGATTAATTTTCTTTTTTCTCTTGTTGCTATGAAAGAAAGAGAGAAAAGAAACAGAGGAGGAAGAGTAGTTGTACGTTTCCCCAAAGTTAAGAAAAGGCACAAGCCTTTAAACTTTTTTTTGTGTGTGTGTTGTGCTAGAAGCTGCATGCTACTTTTTGTTTTCTTTTCATTTCATTTCATTTTTTTTTAAACAAGTACTACTGCTGCTAACGATCAGGGAGTAAGTTCCCAAATGAAATTATTCCTAGCCCCTTTTCTTTACTCTCATATTACTTAAGAAATTGTAGGAAAAGCCAAAGTGGGTCCCACAACTTGATATACTTAACACATATATTTTAAATTATTAATAATACTCCAAACTCCTTTCTTTTTCCAGCAACAACATACAAATACATTACATGTATATTCTACACCATTTACTAATGTATTGCAATTCTCTTTATAGACCAAGTTGTACTTGTTTTAATGTGTTAACTTAATTCAAACTTTTCCGTGGTGTTACAATTACCTTGGGTTTGGATTGACTTTGACTTGATTGCACACCTATTTAGCTTCAATACCCTTGGGAGAGGCAGTAACTGATCTTTCACCGCAACTCTTTGATCTAGTAATTGGATCCCGCCTGGCCTTAGAGGATTTGACCACCCAAGACTGAATTTTTATGAATAAATGGGTTGGTTATGGGATTAGGACCCCTGAATTACTGCTAGTTATGTTATGCTTTTGAGTTCTACTTTGAGTTCGACATTTGTTTATGGTTTCGATTTTGGAGTTCTGGCGCTCGGTTATAGTTGATGCTTGGGCTTTCTGCAAGTTGTGTATGATTTTTTTCTGGGAGGATGTAAATGGATCATCAGGCCTCCTGGTATTACCCAATAGTGTTGGTTTGAATCCGGCTATCGTTATCGTATAGTGATGGATCATCTGACCAGTTGTTATTAACCACTGGTTCCGATAAAAAAATTGATACCCTATTGTAACTCCAAAAAATGCCCCCTAATGAACTGGACAATCAATGGGTTTCTACGAACAAAGAAAAAAGTAATAATCTGGTTCGAATTTGGTTCTTGTTATTGCTACTATTATGGATATGGATTATGGAAGTCCTGGTTTGGGATCAGGCAATGTACATGAATATCCAGAGTCCCCTATGGGCCCCTTTGTTCGATGATCCACAGTACTGGAGAAGGATGATCACCATAGGTCCCGCCTTTGCAAGCTATTGAGCTGGAGTATGTGTATACACTTGTGTTGAATATGGTACTTGGTTTATTTCACATCATTTGCTTCTTTTCATGACTTTTATTCATTCGCATGCATCTCCTATCACCAGTATAATTGTTTGGAGCTTGTATCTATCGATCTTATGGGGGGCTGTATAGGTACAGTTATGGTTGCTGTTTACTGAGTGCTTGCTTGTGCCTTCTGGGCTTATGGGGGTCCAGTTAGGTTATTATTTTTTCGGGCTAGCTGGTTATATTATTATTTGGCTATTATTGTATAGTTTGTGGCAGGCTAGTTATGGATTGGTACCCGAGGTTGTAGGTATGCTTCCGAGTTCCTTTGCTCCTTATAATGGTAAGAATTATTATTGATAGACTATCTTATGATTATTCACATTTCGGTTAGAGAGTCTGATTATGCTAGAGTTAGCTCCACTATTTGGTTATGATCCTCAAGATGTTAGGCTAGCTCCCTCAGGTTAGTGCTTTCGTGTTCAGCCCCATATATATATATATATATATATATATCATTAGCGTACTTCTTCCTTATCTATTCTTATTGTATATACCCTCCTTGCCTCGTACTACTACTATATATCCTTCTTTCACTCTTAATTTGTGTATTGACTAGTTATGTACGGTATTACACCTTCGTCCCGGATTACTTGTAGGGTATGATAGTTTATATTTACTTTTCCATTAGTATTACTATGTCTCATTTCTTAGATAGTTTTCTATAATGTTTATTCCTGTTTTACATGTTATTTATTCTTACTTTGTCTTTGGAGGTCAGTCAGCCAATGCCTACTGAGTACCTCATGTTGGTACTCATACTACACTTCTGAACCCTACAAATCATAGTACGAGTTCTCGCCACTGATGTGTGCATTGTGCGGAGATGCCATGGATCAGAGATTTGGGGTGAGCTTCTGGCGTCCGGAGTTGTTCCTGCTCTTCCTCTTTTGCTGGACTGATCTTTATTTTGCATTTTAGAGACGGTTCTGTATATATATATATATATATATATATTGTGTTCACCTTGGATTCTTGATTGATAGTGGCTCTTGTACTAACCTCACTAGGTTTGGGGGGAAAATATTTAATTTCTTCTTGCCTTCTTTCTCATTCTTATTTAGTTTTACTTCCACTTTTCTTATTAGTCCGCTACTAGATGTTCCAGACTACGGGTTGGCTTACCTAGTGGTGGATTATGGTTGGTGCCATCATGACCTGAGAAATTTGGTCGTGACAACAAAATAGTTGGATTTTCAGTCAAATAAGTTGTACTGGATAAAATAATAATAAAGGACACTATATAAGAAATACTTCCATCTGTGTGATAGTTTTGACTATTGATTTTTCAGTGGAGACACTGTTCTTGGAGAAGATAGATAAACCACGGAGGAAGAATCATGGAAGGACCTGGTGGCTGGTACCAATATCACCATTAATTAACAGATTTCATTTCGATGAACACTTTGTACTAGGGTCACATAGCTCGATGGAAGTAATTATTTATTGAGATATTTTTTTTAATTTCATTATGAATGTTTAGTTTTTTAGATATAGAATAGTATTATTTTTTCTACATATTTTGCTCCAAAGTAATATCGTATTTTTGGTTGCATATAAAAGTTTGTTTCCTAAGGATTTAACTAGATCTCCAAGAACTCTATGGAATTATATTCGTTTATAATTTTTTCATCTGAATATTTATGCATTGTCAAAGATCAAAATTTCAATGAATTACAGAGTTTTTCTTGTGTGTGTATGTTTGTAAGAAACTATATATATAATAATAAAACTTGATATAGCACAGGTGATGTGACACCTCTCTATGAACAACATTGACATTTATCTTTTTTGTCAATTTTTTGGTGTTTTTGCCTCAGTTTTTGCTGAATAAAAATAAATATATTCATGAAAACAAACCTAATTCAATACAAGCGTAAAATTACTTATTGCAAGTAAATGCTCAATTTTAGATATATGTTTTCTCATTTTTTTTGTCTTACATTTTATGTTCTCTTCTTTCCTACATGAAGACTGTAACAGTTGGTTGAAAAAAATAAAGAGTGTATTAAACGTTAGTTATAGAAACTAGTATAAGTACCAGCGCGATGTGTGAAATACTTCTTAATGAAAGTATCATTAAAAAATATTAACTTATTTATTTGAAATTTTAAAAAAATTTACTGTATCATATTAACATATTTTAAATTGATTATAAAATATTAAAAATAATTATTTGTCACGATCGAATTTCTCAGGACATGATGGTAGGTAAGCCAAATCATTGCCTGGAATGACAAGTAACAAGCTAACAGGCGGAAGATAAAGAAATAAGAGTACAACTGTAGTAATAAGCAACTAGAAGAAGAATATATACATATACATATATATATATATATATATATATATATATATATATATATATATATATATATATATATATATATATATATAGCTATACAGGAGGGGGAAGAGGACAAAAATATCAAACTGAATTCCCCAAGACCTGGTAAGGTCAGTGCAAGAGAGCCACTAAGATAAAATAGTACTAGACAGTGCATAAATATACATTGTAGTCTCAGAATATACAAAATAAGACTATCATAATAACAGAAGAAGGAGGATCAACTTCAGACTTTAAAAGCTCATCCAAATCTTCGATCAGCAATACAACTCGAGGATGTCGTCAACGGCGGTGACTCGTACTCGGATCTGCATCAGAAAAATGATGCAGAAGTGTAGTATGAGTACCAAAACCGCGGGTACTCAGAAGGCATCATAGGCCAACTGAGCTCAATTACAGTAAAAGTATAAATAAAGTGCGAGTGTATAATCTAAAGCCAATAATTAAGGGACAAAAATGGAAAAAATAGGCAAATGCGATAAATCGAAAGTAAGTAACTCGAAAGCAGAAATAAAAGCCTACTATAACATAACTGGACCCCCATAAGCCCAGAAGGGGCACACAAGAAGAAATATACCCAAATGAATGCCCATAAGTACAGTGGGTACAAGCACAGAGTAATACCAAAGTAAGTGCAGGATATAACAACGATGAAAGAAAAGCGAGCCTAAAATGTGCGATATATGTACCTTATACTCCTTTTTCGAACATAACCACAACTGCACCATTCTCTACCAGATTCCCAACTCCAGATCAGTAATAGTAATGATAATAAATATCTGACTCAAACCAGAACTAGTGAATAATAACAATACATCAGATGCTAGACTCGAACCAGAACTAACAGGTGATAACAATATAGCAAATGCCGGACTTGAATTGGGACTAATAGGTAATAACAATGTACTAGGTGCCGAAATCGAATAGGAACTACTAAGTAAGCAATATGTAGTGATATCCTAGAGTTTTAACTCATCTCAAGTCCATTTAATCATAAAATCCAATTTTAGGCGGACAAATCCTCTAAGGAGAAGTAGGTTTCAATTATTAGCTCAAAATATGCAATTTAAGGTCAAATACTATCCTATCCGAGGTAACGAAGCTAAATAAGATTATTAAAATGACTAAGTAAGCCCAAACCCAAATAATGGCCTAAACGAGCGGTTATGAGATCCTTTAGGTCAAAAGAGCGCATTTCTAAGCATCCTATCTAAAAAAGAGGTGATAGGGCCCAATACAAGTCTCAAAGTCCTCTATTTATATCATCACCAAGTCGCTTAAGCGACTGCACCAACAACTTGGCACCAACCATTTTTGCTAAGTCCTAACGAACTTCGATCGGGTACTCAGGATTTGTTCAGAAACCTGTTCATGAACTTCCAATGGTGTCATGGTGCTAATAATGTTATGTTTCTCATGATGTTTATTCACATGTCTCTCACTCATTGGTTAATGATTCAAAGCTTCCAACAAAGTTATGTTCCAAAGTTCAAAGTGATGTTATGACTATCAAAGTATCAATCTCAAAGTAATGAATAAAGTAATGCACATGTGGTTAATGTTTGAGTATGGGTGGCAGCTTTGGGGGCAAAATGCCTAGCTCAAGCCGATCCCAAGATTATTGGATCAGGGGGCAGCTTTGGGGGCGAAAGCCTAGCTCAAGCCGAACCTGATAGGGGGCAGCTCTAGGTGTGAAAACCTAGCTCGAGCCGAACCTGATATGTTGATTTATGGGTGGCAGGTCTAGGGGCATAAGCCTAGCTCGACCCGATCCCGATGCATTGATTTATGGGTGGCAGGTCTAGAGGCATAAGCCTAGCTCGACCCGATCCCAACATGATGATATGTTATGTAAAGACCCACTGATCAGTCGGGGACTGGGTACATTGTGACATATGTATTGATAAGCAAGCATTGAATGTAAAGAAAGTAATGAAAGTAATGAAAGCAATACGCATGCTTTCCAAAATGTAGAATGGTGACTTACTCACATTGATTAATCATTTGTATTGAGTTCATTGATATGTTCATGTGTTATATAGTTTCATTTGAGCCTTACATACTCAGTACTTATTCCGTACTGACCCCTCTTGGGGAATTTACCTTACTTGCTACAGGCGCAGGTACTAATAGGCCTCCACAGTAGGTTGCCAGTTGTTGCAGATCTTTGGTGAGCTCCAGTTAGTTCGGGCCTACTCCGAGTCACAGTTGTACATATGTTTTGGTGTTCTACATGTTGTATAAAGCGGGAACTTGTCCCGACTTACAGTGAATTTTGGTCAATGCTCTTGTTAGAGGCTTTTGTAGACGGATGTGGGTGTATCAGTGTAAAAGGCATAAGTTGTTTTGACTGGATGGACTCAATGGCCAAGTTTCATATGTATATATTGTCCCATGTTTTCTGTTAGTCATCTTTCAAGTTTTTACGTAATGGTGGTGATGCTTATGTTATGCATATGAGTGGACATAGGCAAAGGTTGGTTCTCTCGGGCCTTATCGGCTACGGGTGCCAATCATGTCTCGATGGTATTCGGGGCGTGACAGCTACCCTACCAAATTCAATGTTCTAGACTCAACGAAACCATAGAAATTTCCATACGAGGTTGTTTCAATAGGATGCAGGTCCCATTCCCAAGGTTTTGATTTTATCAAAATTCGTCTAATAGCCCAGAATGAGGATGAAAGCCTCGAGACCCAGACCAAAGGTACCCCTAGCCTAAAATAGACATTCCAAAGCTAACAAAACTATTTAAATTGTCATCTAAGTCCATTTACCTGAAGTTTTAGCTCGAGACCATTTTCATAACTTTAAAAGCTCCAAAACAGGGAAATGGCTATAAAAACCAAACAAACTGCACCGTAATTGAACAATTAATCCCAGCAAGTCATAAATGACTTGGGGAAGCTATAGGAAGGCTCTAAAAATAGAAAAAGTACAAAGACGCAAAAAATAACCAAGAGGGTCATTACAACATCCACTACTAAAAGGACTTTCGCCTGAAAAAGTAAAGAGTTAAGAGGTGCTTGAAGGCTCGAAAAGGTAAGGATAATGAGTTTGCATATCATGTTCAGTCTCCTTGGTAGCCTCCTTGACAGGACGGTGTCTCCACTAAACCTAAATTACAGGAATATCTCTAGAATGCAACCGTTTGACATCTCTGGCTAGGATAGAAACTGGCTTCTCCACAAAGGTCAACCTATCATCCAACTAAATCGAGTCCCACCGAAACATGTTAGACTCATCCAGAATATAGTTCTGAAGCATTAATACATGAAAGACTTGGTGAATAGTTGAAAAGGCTAGAGGCAAGGCTACCTCATAAGCTACCTCCCCAACTGTTTGAAGGATTTCAAATGGCTCAATATACCTGAGGCTGAGCTTTCCCCTCTTCCTGAATTGTATCACGCCTTTCATAGATGACACATAAAGGAAAAACCATTCACCAGCTCCAAATATCAAGGCACGAAGCCTATGGTCAACATAAATCTTCTGCCTACTCTGAGCTGCCCAAAGCCTATCTTGAATAACTGGAACCCTTTCTAATGACTCTCGAAGCAAGTCGCTACCTTCTGGTATAGCCTCTGAAGTCTCAAACTAACCAACCATAGATCAACACTGTCTACCAAATAATGCCTCAAATGGTGCCATCTGAATCCTTGAATGGTAGCTATTATTGTAGGCAAACTCCGCTAAGGCTATAAACTACTCTTACTGACCTCCAAGCCAACCTCTAGACACTGTAGGAAATCTGAATATGTATGAAATGGGCATACTTGGTCAACCAATCTTTGATGACCTGAATGTTATCAAAATTATGAGAAGTACGAGGCAAACCACCTATAAAGTTCATAGTAATCCGCTCCCACTTCCACTCAGGAATGGGTAGCCTCTGAAACAAATCACTTGGTCTCAAATGCTCGGCCTTCACCTGCTCATAACATAAAGATCAAGCTACAAAATTTGCTATGTCTCTCCTCGTACTGCTCCACCAGTAATGCTGCCTCAAATCTCTATACATCTTAGCTTTCCCAGGTTGAATAAATTATCTAGAGCTATGAGACTTCTGAAGTATCAACTGAATCAAACCTCCTACCCTCGAAACACAAATGTGGCAATTGAATCTCAATATACCCTTATTATCTAAGGTAGCCCTCCTGGACTCACCCCTCTGCACCTAATTTAAAATATCACACAACCTACTATCCTTAAACTATTAAGAATCCTCAACACTATCAAGAATACTCCTGGGGTCTAAAATATCGAGTCGAATCAATCTATTGGCTAAGAACTGGATGTCTAAGGACAACACTTGCTTCAAAACTAAAAGACAGGCCAAGCTCTCCATACTCACCGCCTTCCGGGTCAAGGCATCCTCTACCATATTTACCTTGTCCAGATGTTATAGAATAGAGATATCATAGTCCTTCAGCAACTCAATCTGCCTGTACTGTCTTAAATTAAGGTCTTTCTAAGTCATAGTCTACTAAAGACTATTGTGGTTGGTGAATATCTCACAGCGAACACCATATAGGTAATGCCTTGAATTCTTAAGTGCAAAAACTACCACCACCAATTCTAAGTCATGTGTGGGATAGTTGTGCTCGTGCACCTTCAGCTGTCTCAAAGCATATGCTATAACTCGGCCCCACTGCATCAAAACATAAACTAAACCAATATCTAAAGCATCATAATATACAGTAAACCCTCTCCCTCAACTAGAAGAGTGAGAATAGGAACTGGAGTGAGCAAGTCCTTAAGCTTTAGAAAGCTCACCTCACACATATCAGACCACTGAAAAGGGACCTGTTCTCTAGTTAATTTGGTCATAGGTTCTGCAGTAGATGCGAATCCCTTGAAGAACCGCCTGTAGTAGCCTGCCAACCTAATAAAATTGCAAACCACGATAGGAGATGTAGACCTATTTCAATCACAAATGGCCTCAATCTTCCTAATAAAATTACGAACCATGATAGGAGATGTATACCTATCCCAATCACAAATGGCCTCAATCTTCACCAGGTCTACCATATTCCTATCCTTGGACACCACGTGCCCCAAGAATGCTACAGACTCAAGCTAGAACTCGTGCTTTGAGAATTTGGAATAAAGACAATGATCTCTCAATATGTGGAGCACATTCCTCAAATGCTTCTCATGCTTCTCCTTACTCCTCTAATAGACAAGGATGTCATTGATAAAAACAATCACAAAGTAGTCCAACTGAGGCCTGAATATGCAGTTCATCAAGTCCATGAATGGTGTTAGGGAATTGGTCAACCCAAAAGACATCATCAGGAACTCGTAATGGCTGTAGCGAGTCCTGAAGGCTATCTTAGGGATGTCCTTTGCCCGAATCCTCAACTGATGGTAGCCAGATCTCAAGTCAAACTTAGAGAACATGGCCGTACCCTAAAGCTGGTCAAATAGATCATCGATATGAGGCATTGGATACTTATTCTTCACTTTCACCTTGTTTAGCTGCCTGTAATCGATACACATACGCATAGAACCATCCTTTTTCTTCACAAACAGAATAGGAGCAACCTTAGGTGAGACACTCAGTCTAATAAACCCCTTACCTAAAAGATCCTAAAGCTAAGTATTTAGTTTCTTTAGCTCAATAGCAACTATCCAGTATGGTGCCACAAAAATAGGTCAAGTGCCCGACTTGAGATCAATAACAAATTCTATAACACGTTCAGGAGGAAGGCTAGGTAAGTTGGTAGGGAAGACACCATAGAACTCACGGAATACAGGAGTAGAGTAAAGCAGAGGACTCTCTATACTAACATCCCAAACATAAGAAAGGAAGACATACAACCCTTTGATACAAGTCTCCTAGCCCGAATATAAGATATAATCCCTATCGGTGTATGATAATAATTACCCTACTACACAACCTAGGGTATGCCAGGCATGGCTAAGGTAACGATCTTGGCAAAGCAATCTAAGACTGCATATAAGGGGATAACCAGTCCATGCGTCGAATCACGTCAAAATCAACTATGTCTAACATAATAACGTTAGATTGAGTTTCATACTCCTGAACAGTCACAATACATGATCTATATACCAGATCCACTACTAAAGAATAACCCACAAGAGTAACTACATATAAAAGCACAAATAATGGCTCCCAAGACAACAGTGATGCTTAATAAGTAGACACATAAGAATATATGGAGCCTGGATCAAATAAAGTAGAAGCTAGAAGATGGAAGACCCAGATCATACCTGCAATAACATCATCCGAAGCCTCAACCTCTGGCCTACCAGAAAAAACATATAGGTGACCTCGCTCGCCTCTGAACTGAGCGTATGCCCAACCACCCGCCCTACCTACCTAAGGACCCCCTCAAGAACCCTAGGGACCACTCTTGGGACCCTATGCACCACTTTGAGATGGAGGCAACACTGACCTGATTGGCTGAGCACTCTATGTAAAAGGCTTAATCATTCCACACCATGGACACTCTCGGGCGGAATGACCCACACACCACAATCATAGCATGCCCTAAGCACTCTACCTTTCCTAGAAGGTTTTTCTAACCCAAAAAAGCCATCTTAGCCTGAAGACCTTGACTAAATGCCTCTTGAAGAATGGCCACTGCTCTGCCCACTGAAATCACTATAACTAAATTAACCTCCATCTGAAATCTGTGGCGCTGCCTGAATGAGACTACTAAACTGACCCTTATGCTGATACGACTGCTGCTGGGGATATCTGCCCTAAAAACCTCTACCTCTGAATTGTGAGAAGCTATGGCTCCCACTGTAACTGCCCTACTGATGAGGTCTCTTATCGCTGCCTCCTTGGGCCTCACAATGTATATCCTATATGGTATGAGCATAGTCACCAATATCCACAAATAAACTACTTGTAGCCACCAAACTCTAAGTAGCCATACGAAGTGGAAGTCTCAATCCTCTAACGATGCACCAAATCCTCTCATACTCAGTAGGTAAAGTCATGGTGGCATGTCTGGCTAACTCATGAAATCTCACCATGTACTCTGCCACTTACATAGAACCTTGTTTAACCCTATGAACTTTTACCTCATGCACGCTCGTGCATGTTGTGAGGCATATACTTCTCCAAGAAAGCCTCGAAGAACTGAGTCCAAGTCATAGCAGGACATACAACTGGCCTATAAATAAGATATCCCCTCCACTCCTGTCTCACTGCTCTATCAAACTAGAAAGTGGTGTAATCCACACCATGCGACTCAACCAGGCCCAAATTATGCAACCTCTCCTCACAACTGGTAAGGAACTCAAATGCATCCTAGCTCGGGGCCCCTGCAAACCTCGATGGATCCAATCTAAGAAACCATCCCAAGATCCAATCTAAGAAATCGTCCCAACATCTTATGCTCTTCATAAGTCGTGGATGGCTAGGCTGCTGCCGACTGTGGAACTACCGGTAATGGTAGAACCTCTAATCTGGGAGCCACAGCTGTAGGCTGCGCGCTTATACTAAGTTCGCCCTGGGCTGCCCCCTGAGTGGATGTATGGGACACATCCGTCGCTGGACACTAACCATACCCAGTAGCTACACTAAGGATTCACGGAGGATCAAAGAAGATACAAATCTTTTTAGGGTATGGGATGCCCCCTGGCCCATCAGTTACTGTGACGGTAGCTCCTCTAATGCAATCTTAGGTGCAGAATCAATAATTGGATCAGGTAAAGTCTTCCTGGCCTAGCCTTGATCTGGGGATGCAGCTCTGTCCTATCCTTAACCTCATAATTGACCTCTAGCTCTAACCGATGCCCTAACTGTAGGCTCGGGGTCCCCATTCCCGATCGCCGTAGCCCACGTCCTAGCTATTTGCAAAAGAGTGAAATAAAAGAGAATCTAGAAACCAATATAGATACAATACACGACAACAAATCAAAAAGGTGAGATTTTCCTAAGAATGTCCTGTAGCCTCCTAAAGATAGGATACAGATATCATCGTACCGATCTGCGGGACTCTACTAGACACTTGCTCTTGTACCAACAATATCGGTGAAATTAGGCTCTAATACAAAACTATCGCGACCCAATTTTTTAGGTAATGATGGCACCTACTTCAACCCACCAGTAGGTTAGACAAACCATAGCCTAGAACAGCCGGTAACGGGCTAATTGGCTGAAGATAAAGAAATAAGGGTACAACTGTAATAATAAGCAAACAAAAAAGGAATATATGTGTATATATGTATAAATATCCATGTCCAGAACAAGTGGACAAGAACTAAAGAGAGATGACTCATGGCTTCCCGAAATATGTAGCTCATCATTGAGGCGATGTGCGTCACAATCTATAGCTGAGGTCTCAATTGCTGGAAAATGCTCTGCACTCAACAAAAAGAAGAGTACAAGTAGTATCAGTACAAAGTTACTATGCACTGATGCCAACCCAAAATAATAAGTGTGAATAAATAATTATAACCTTATAAACAAGTGCAACCATGAACACTTAACAATTACCTTTACCTCAATTATATTTCCACATAACCTTTCACAACAACACTAATAAAAACATACAATAATAAGTCAATGTAGGCAATTCATCAAGTCAAGACCATGACTAGCAACAATAGACCAAGTCAACAAAACCATGACTAACAACAATAAGCCAAGTCAGCAAACCATGACTAACAATAATAAGTGTCACAATGCCTTAGCTACAATTTAAATACACATCAATAGAAGTTTTATGCCAATAACCCGGACCATACAAGGATCAAATATAATAATTTTAAGTTTAATCGGTTCACTTAAGGAACCTAATACATCAATAACAAAAAAACCATATCCACTCAAGAAACTGTCAAACTCCCCAATACCGTGTACATACATGCTAAGGGTCTTATGGTTACCCACTGGCCATGACCTACAGGGGACGAGCTCAGTCCATGTACCAACATCCTATACATCTAGTGTCTGCCACCCTTATCCCAAACCGATGTAATGCCACCCTTGTTACAAATCCCCACCCTTATATTCACCGAGTTTCATCAATTCTATAATGATGAACTTTATCGGTTTATCTCAAATAACAACTGATATCACAATAGGTACAATCACAAATGAGAATAACATAATCACACTTGTACAACTAACAAGTCCGTAATACAGCCTCATTAAATGTGATTAAACACTTAAGATGTCATTCATCCATTAAACCTCTTAAACATACATTGTAAAAAGTACACAAAGAGGCAATTAATATGCACACACAAACTAAATTGAGTTTTCAACTACATTTAACCATCACCTACCTCAATCCAAGCTTGCTCTTGCTCTAACGAACCTGAGCCTTGCCCTTTCTTGCAATTTTAGCTTGGTGTCAGTCTAGAATGAAGAGTACAACACATATATCAACAAATGGCCTAATAAATCAAGGATTATACCCTAATCCCAAAACCCTAAGGCCAAAGTCATGATTATTCCCTCATTCTAGGGTTTTTCTACCATCATTCCACATTAATTCTACCAATTTCATGTTTATAAGGATGAATTCTAAGCATGCAATCTTAGTTTATCTATTTTTAATCAAAAGCCAAGTGTTTTACCCTAAAATCATGAAATTGCACCAGAATTTCCACCTAGGTCAAATCCAATCCTTTTCCATACCCAAAAACTAGTGATTCTAAGGTAAATACTTGAAAAACTAGTTTAAAGGGTAGAATTACTTACCTTAATGAAGGAATTAGGTGGAAAAACAATGAAAATTGCCTCAAATCGCCCTCTGAATGGGATTTACTACACATGGGAACTTCCATCAATTGATCAACGGTTACTTCTGGTGACATTGCGACAGTATGGTACCAAGAGAGCCATTTGAGCCATTGCTTTAAATATATTTTTGGGCTATTTTTTGCATTAAACAACGCTTATCCCACTATAGTGGGACAATTCCCACTATAGCAATATCGCTATAGTGGGATTCACCCGCTATGGTGGGATTGATCGACTCAGACTCTTGATATAGCGGGCGAGTGGTAGCATCCTGCTTCTTGCTATAGCGGCCTTGGGAGAGTTAGAATGTACGACTACCCCAGAAATTTTCCCATTCTGCAACACAATTCCAGATATTGATATCCCAAACTATCCCCTTTATGTCAAATGCAATAACCGGAGTTCTACTAACCCGAATTCACTTCTGAAAGTTTCTACGGATTCCATATCATCTTATCTATCACAAAATAACCTCAAATCACTTAACCATTAACTAATGCATTCTCAAATTATGCTAGACCACACCACACTTGGATTTTATCTAAGACAAGCCTAGCCAGAATTTTCTAACACTTTATTTGGGGAGAATCTTAACCTAAATTTTGGCACGCTAGACTTTACCATAACAATGGAAAAGGTTGTTACAACAAATACCAATTTACACATCATTCATCTTTGAATGATCAATCAAGAAAAACAAGGTAAGAAAAAAGTCAGAAAGTACCTGAATCTTAGAACAAGTGAGGGTACTTGTCATGCATGTCCTAAAAAACTTCTCTAGTGCCCTCCTCAATAAGACAATGCTTTCACTAAACATTCACAGACTAGATTTTCTTAGTTCTCAACTTTCGAACATCTCAATCAAGAATCGCAACTGGCTCCTCTTCATAAGATAGATTCTTGGCAAGAAAAATAGAGACCCACTTGATAATATAATCACCATCCCTATGGTATTTCTTATGAATGGAAACATGAAATATCGGATAGACTTCTGACAGGCTTGGTCACAACACCAACCTATAAGTTACCAGACCAACATCATTAAGAACCTCAAATAGATCAATGTACTGAGGGCTAAGCTTACCTTTCTTGCCAAATTTCATAACTCCCTTCATAGGAGACACCTTCAATAGAACATGCTTACCTGATTAAAAAACATATCTCTTACCTTACTATTTGCATATTCCTTTTTTCTACTTTAGGATGCAAACAACTTGTGCTGACTGAACCTCACCTTCTCTTGAGCTTTTTTCACCAAGTTTGTTCCCAAAGGCTTCACATTACCAACCTCGAACCAACCTATGGGTGATCTATACCTTCTCATATAGAGTGTTTTGAATGAAGCCATATCTATACTAGAATGATAGCTGTTGTTGTATGAGAATTAACACAACGGCAAAAACTTATCCTAATGACCACAAAAATCAATCACACAGGCTTGTAACATATCCCTAAGGACTAAATAGTTCTCTCAGACTGCCCATCAGTCTAAGGATGAAAAACAGTGCTAAGGTCAAGCTTCGTTACCAACTCTTCATGCAACTTATGCCAAAATTTAGAGGTGAGCTGTGTACCTCTATCAAATATGATAGAAACTGGCACCTCATGCAATCGCAAAATCTCCTTGACATAGATCTTAGCTAACTGCTCCAAATTATAGTTTACCTTAACCGAAATAAAATGTGTGGACTTGGTTAGCCTGTCCACTATGACCCAAATTGAGTCATGCTGCCCCAAAGTCTTAGAAAGACACATCATGAAATCCATAGCTATCCCCTCCCACTTACACTTGGGAATCGGCATTCTCTGAAGTAAACCCCAGGCCTTAGATGTTCATACTTCACCTGCTGATAGTTATGGTAATTAGCCACATACTCTTCTATATCTCTCTTTATTTGGGGCCACCAATAAAGCTGTCTTAAGTCATGGTACATCTTGGTTGCACCCAGATGAATAGAGTATTAAGAACTATGAGCAGTTGTAAGCAAACTTAGAATCACATCACCAACACGAGGCACGCACACAAATCCTCTCACCCTCAACACTCTACAAACATCAAGTTTGGCATCTTGAGCTTTACCATACACCACCTTGTTCTGAATCTTATTCAACTTTGCATCCTCAAATTGCTTAGACTTAATTTGATCAAGAAAGGTGGACCTTACCTCCACACTAGCCAACACTCCACCCCTTTCAGACATTCTAAATTGCATAAACTGCATTACTAGAGTTTGGTATCTCTAACCAAGGGTTGCCTTGACACTCTTAAATAGGAAAAACTACCTATACTTATAGACTTCTGACTTAATGTATCTGCCACCATATTGGCCTAGCCCGGATGGTATTGGATGGTCATATCATAATCTTTCAACAATTCCATCCACCGCCTTTGCCACAAGTTCAAATCCTTTTGGGTGAAAACATACTATAAACTGTGATGGTCTGCAAACACCTCACACTTGACACCATAAAGGTAGTGTCTCCATATATTAAGTGCAAAAACCACCGCTGCCTACTCGAAGTCAAGGGTCGGATAATTCTTCTAATGAGGCTTTAATTTCCTTGAAGCATAGGCAATCACATTACTTTCCTACATCAACACAGCACCCAAACCAGAGCATGATGCATCACAAAACACAATAAAATCCTTACCTTTAACTAGTAAGGCAAGAATATGAGTTGTGGTCAAAAGAGACTTGAGCTTTTGAAAGCTCTCTTCTCACTTATCAGACCAAAAAAAATGGCACCTCTTTTTATGTCAGCCTTGTCAAATGAGTAGCAATGGAGGCAAAGTTCTTAAAAAACCCATGATAGTATATAACAATACCCACAAAACATCGAACCTCAGTCATAAAGCTAGGCCAAACCCAACTTTTGATAGCCTCAATCTTTGGGTGATCTAACATCACCATATTTTCTGAAACCATATGCCCCAAAAAGGCTACCGAAGACATTCAAAACTCACATTTAGAGAATTTAGCATAAAGCTGCTTCTCCTTAAAAATCCCCAAGACTATATGATGATGACTTGTATGTTCTTTCTTACTTTTGGAGTAAACCAATATGTCATCAATAAATACAATCATTAATGAATCCAAGAAAAACTTGAAAATACCATTCATCAAACTCATGAACGACACTGGTGCATTGGTTAACCCAAAAGAAATTACTAAGAACTCGTAATGCCCATACCAAGTCTTGAAATTTGTCTAGTTATATCCTCATGTCGAATCTTTAACTAGTGATACCCCAACCTCAAGTCTATCTTGGAGAAACCTGAAGCACCCTACAACTAGTTAAGAAGATCATCTATTTGGAGCAAATGATACTTATTCCTGATGGTAACCTTACTTAACTGCCTGTATTCAATACACATTCTCATGCTACTATCATTTTTCTTGAAGAACAACACTGGATCACCCCAAGATGAAGTACTAGGATGATTGAATCCTTTATAAAGTAACTCCTGCAACTGAGTTTTGAGTTTTCTCAACTCAATTAAAGCCATTCAATAGGAAGGAATACAAATCAGGTTAGTGCCCGACTCCAAATCAATGACAAAGTCAATGTCCTAATCTAGAGGCATACCAAGAAAGTCGGTGGGAAATACCTCCTGAAACTCTAACACTATGAGAACTGACTCAATAGATGGAACCTCTGTACTAACATCTCAAAGATGCACCCAAAAGGCTGAACACTCTTTCCCAACTAACTTCTTAGCTCGAATAAATGAAATAATTTTCACAGGTCCAGACCTATACACACCTTCCCATTCTAACTTATCCATCCCAAACATATTTACGGTCAAAATTTTTGAATTACAGTTCAGAACAACATGATATAGAGAAAGCCAAGTCATACCCAAGATGATATCAAAATCCAGCATATCTAAAATCACCAAGTTTATGCAAGTATGGAAAACCAAAAACATAGAAAAACAGGCATGATACACTTGAGTCACTAGACTCACTACCACAGAGTCTCCAACCAGAGTAGATACATACATAAGTAAATCAAGAATATCACAAACCATGTCTAAATCCAAGGCAAATTTAATATATACTTAAGAATAAATGGAACTTGGACAAAACAAGACCGTAGCCATCTGGTCACAGACGAGAATAGTACCTGTAATGACAACATCTGAAGCCTCTACCTCAAATTTATAGGGAACTCATAATAATGAGCTCTATCATCGATCTGTGCAACATCTATAGTAGGTTGCATACCACTTCTCCCTACATTACTACCACCTAGATTTCCTTTATATCCACCCTGATGATTACTATACCCACCCTGTGGATGACTTCTACCATTACCACCGCTACTTCTACCAGCAGAAACCATAACTATAGTCTACTACTACCCCTTAAAACTAGCTAACCTACCAAAAGGAAAATCTCTCTTGAAGTGCCCCTATAATACAACAAGAATAGCAAGCTCAGTTTGGAGAAGACTGCTAGTAGAAGAATACGAAGCCCATTATCTTCCCATAACTGAGGACTGTTGAGTGGTCCCTGATGGACCCACTATAGATGATGGTAGAGCTGACTAAATAGGGAAAGCTAGATAAGCATGATGACAATAATCCCTAGAGTAAGAACCACTAAAGTTATCCGCATTCCAAGATTTCTTTGCTATAACCTTAGCCTGGCCAACCTCCTTTGACTTCTTCTACCTTCTTCATATAATCAGCAACATAATCAAAGGCCTTTCAGGTAGAAGTTATCTGTATCACCAAAACGTACAAATCATAGTTTAAACCTTTCACAAAAAGTTGAATCCTCTCCTCTTCAGTACCAAGCAATTGAGTAGTATATCGGGACAATGCATGAAACTTATCCTCATAGGCTACAATAGACATACTACCTTGCTTAAGGGCCAGAAACTCATCCTTCTTAAGATCACGAAGGGTACGGGGTACATACTTCTCCAAAAATAGAGTATAGAACTGACTCCATGTCAATGGAGGTAAAGTTAGATACCGATATTCAACATAAGCCCTCTACCACTACTTTCCATCACCCAATAGTTGGAAGGTTACAAACTCAATAATATGTTGTTCCATAATACCTATTTTATACAGCCTCTCATAATAATCAATAATGAATTCGAACGCATCTTCTATCTTAGAACCAAAAAAGGTAGGAGGTTTCCTCCTTAAAATTTAGTCAACATATCATGTTCAGTCTTAGTCATGACAGGACCTAACACCGGACAAGGAAAAATATTTGTCCCAGAGACCTCATCCATCCTAGGAGAAAATATAGCAGTAGGTTGCACCCCTAGCAACTGGTAAGCAGGTGTTGTAGGCGTGGCTTCTATACATGCCAGACCACTCATAAAAACAATAACCTACTTAATCACCTCAGACAATATTGGTGGAGGAATCGTACCTACCAGAAGTAGTACTACCTCCTCTTGTTCAAAAACTTTCCCATTTATAACCTCATCATGCTGATCCTGAGGTGGGGGAGGTGTCACAAATCTCCATTGAGCCAAATTAGCTGTAGCTTGAGCTCTACCCCTAATGGGTGTTATTCTACCTCTCCCTCTTCCCCTACCCCTTCCTTTACTTAGAACAGCTAGTTCCACAACTGGAACTGCTAGTGTGGGAGATGTTGCTCTGGCTCAGTTGGCTCTCGTATACACTATCTATGGACAAAATAATGAAGAAGTCAGATACCAGATCGCCAGATACCAATTGGAATAGAGTTATAGCATAAGAAAAGAAAGAAGTGATAATATCTTAAAGTCCTATAGTCTTTCGAAGAAAAGTATAGACATCTCCGTACCATCCCACAAGACTCTACTAGACTTTTTTGGTATAATGAGATCAACAAACCTAGGGCTATGATACCAAGTTTTTCACGACCCAAACCTATCACGAGTGACACCCATACTATCCCTTCGGTGGGAGATCCATTTAACCCAAATACCCATCTATTCAACTTAACAATTTTTTTAAACAACTAGCAATTCCACTAATACAACCAATATTGTCAAAATATTCTAACAATGATATCAAATGCAAAAATATATGAATTTCTAAAATACTCCTAAGAAATGAAAGTCATCATACCAAAAAATCTAACAATGTAAATAACGAGTTCAACCCGTAACAATATGAAAAATATCCATGTCCGGAACAAGTGGACAAGAACAAAAGAGAGATGACTCGTGGCTGTTCAAAAGATGTAGCTCACCCTTGAGTCAATGCATGTCATGATCTAAAGTTGAGGTCTCGATGAAGTCACTTGAAGATGCTCTACACTCAACAAAACAAGAGTACATGTAGTATCAGTACAAAGCAAACTATGTACTGGTATGGTCATTGGCCTACCCAAAATAATAAATGTGAATAAATAACTATAACCTTGTAAATAAGTACAACTATGAACATTTAAAAATTACCTTTACCTCAATTATATTTCCACATAAACTTTCACAACACCACCAATGACAATAGACATGAATAAGTCAATGTAGGCAACTCATCAAGTCAAGACCATAACTAGCAACAATAGACCAAGTCGATAAAAACATGACTAACAATAATAAGCCAAGTCAACAAACCATGACTAACAATAATAAGTGTCACATTGCCTTAGTTACTCTTTAAATATACATCAACATAAATTTTAGGTTTCAATTATGCAATAGGCGTGTCCACACAAGGATCCAATATAACAACATTAAGGTCAATCGGTTCACTCAAGGAATCTAATACATTAATAACAACAAAAACCTAGTCCATACAAGAAATTGTCAAACTCACCAATACCGTGTACACACATGCTAATAGTCTTATGGTTGCCCACTAGCCATGATCTACAGGGGAAGAGCTCAGTTCATGTACCAACATCCCAAACATCTAGTGTCTGCCACTTTTATCCCAGACTAATGTGATGCCACCCTTATACTCCTTGAGTTTTACCAATTCCGTGATGATGACCTTTACCGATTCATCTCATAATAACAACTGATATCACAACAAGTATAATTACAAATAAGAATAATATAATCACACTTGTACAACCAACAAGTCCTTAATACAACCTTATTAGATGTGATTAGACACTTAAGATATCATTCAACTATTAAACCTCTTAAACATGCATTGTAACAAGTAAACAAAGAGACAATTAATATGCACACATAAACTAAATTGAGTTATCAACTACATTTAACCATCACCTACCTCAATTCAACCTTGCTGTTACTCTAACGAACTTAAGCTTTGCCCTTTCTTTTAATTTCAGCTTGGTTTTGGTCTAGAAAGAAGAATACAACACATACATCAACAAATGGCCTAATAAAATCAAGAATTATACCAATCCCAAAACCCTAAGGCCAAAGTCATGATTATTCCCTCATTCTATGTTTTTTCTACCATCATTCCACCTTAATTCTACCAATTTCATGTTTATAAGGATGAATTCTAAGCATGCAATCTTAGTTTATCTATTTTTAATCAAAAACCAAGTGTTTTACCCTAAAATCATGAAATTGCACCAGAATTTCCACCTAGGTCAAGTCCATTACTTTTCCATACCCAAAAACTAGTGATTCTAAGGTAAATACTTTGAAAAATTAGTTTAAAGGGTAGAATTACTTACCTTAATGAAGGAATTGGGTGGAAAAACAATGAAAATTGCCTAAAATTGCCTTCTCCAACCCTTCATCGTATTTGGAATGAAAAATACATTTTTGGGCTACTTTATACATTAAACATTGCTTATCCCGCTATAGTAGGACAATTCCTACTTTAGCGGTATCATTAAAGTGGGATTCGCCTACTATGGCAGGATTGACCAACTTGAACTCCCGCTATAGCAGGAATATTCCCGCTATAGTGGGCCAGTGGTAGCTGCTTGCCTCCTGGTAGAGTGGCCTAGGTGGAGAAGGAAAGTCCGACTACCCTAGAATATTGCCTATTTCATGACACACTTTTGGATTTTGACATCCCAAACTATCCCTATTACGTCAAATACGATAACCAAAGTTCTACAAACCCAAATTCACTTTCAAAATTTTCTATGGATTCCTTATTGTCTTAGATATCACAAAATAACCTCAAATTACTTAAACATTAAATAATTCTTTCCCGGATTATCCTAGACCATACCATACTTGAATTTTATCCAAGACTAGCCTTGCCTGAATTTTCTATCACTTTATTCAGAGAGAATCTTAACCCAAATTTTGGCATGCTAGACTTTACCGTAATGACAAAAAGGGTCGTTACAAGAAAAAGATGCAGAAGTGTAGTATGAGTACTAAAACACACGATACTCAGTAGGCATCATACAACTACGATCTCAAATAAAGTAAAAGCATAAATAAAGTGTGAATGTATGCTAAAGGTAATAAAAGAGGGGTCAAAAAGAGAATAACAGGCTAAATCTAGGAAAACACAAGAATCATAAGTAAATAACTTGAAACACATAAATAAGCACCTAACAATAACCTAACTGGACCCCTATAAGCCCAGAAGGTACACACAATGACAAACTAACCCAACTGAGCCCTGATAAGCAAGGTGGATACAAATAGAAAGTAATACTAATATAATCAACACACGAAAGTAAGTAGTGATATGCAATAAATGTACCATGTAGTCCTCCTCCAGCCATACCCATAAACCATGCCAGACTCGAACCGAATTCCGAACCAGAATTTAATAACAATGTATGCCAGACTCAAATCGGGACTAAATATATAATAAGCAGTAAAATTGAGTGTCAGACTCGAATCAGGACTAAATATGCAATAAGCAGTAAAATCAAATGCCCGGGCATGAATCGAGACTAAATAGTCTCTTTTCCTATTTAGAAAGGCAAATTCCTTAAAGTGTTTCAAAAATACTATTTATCAAGTTGAAGTCTATGCTATAAAGCCAAAATTCTAAAATGCCAAAGATATCGAATCAAACAAACACGAAATATCGAGTGCACCAACCCAATTCCAATAATCAACCCTTGTCTACAATATGAAAGGACATTATTAATAAGGATCCTAATTGAGGTGACTAAAATCGATATAAAAAATACAGAATTAAACAACACAAATTGAAGAAAGAGGGATAGATTAGAAGGAGGGATTAGAATAGAAGAAAGAAAGGCCTAAATAAATTCACAAATAGACCAAAGAAGAAGAGAACTCAATAAAATACATGAGAAACCAAATTGAATCCACTATGTAATAACTCAATGATCAATCAAGCAAAGATGATAACACAAGCAATTTGGGAATCCACCCTAACCACTCGATCTAAGCTAACAATTAGAATTGAACCTAATCGCTGTACTTATGCTAGGCTTCACCTAGAGAATTCTACTGCAATCTTCAAAGCTCTCAATTTAACATAATCTAAAGTTTTCAAAATGAGAAAGACTAATATATATACTAGGGAAAACAAAATGACACTATATTTCACAATTTTACCCTTAATGATGTAAGGGCCTTGTTTGGTTGTATTCTTTTGTGAATTCAAAGAATTCATGAGCTAGGCATTTGCACATATGACCTCTTTCCTTCCACCACTTTTCTTCGATGGACCTTTCACACATTATATGCCTTTCATTGGTATCCTTCAAGCTTCTCCAAAGCTTTTTTTTTTCATAAACATCACTTGTAGGATACATGCCATCCATGCTAGTATCGTCCACGCCATTCACACTTGTATCATCCTCCCCTTCTTTTAAAGGATTCATCCTCAAATCAAAATCTTGAAACACATCATAAGAACAAACAACCAAAATATTCTCAAAGTATGAGGGTTAGCACAAGGGTTAGCAATAATATTACCATGTCGAGGAGTCACAAATTTGAAATACAACTAAATATTCTTTTCTTCTAATAAAAGCAACGCATCATACAAAGTGCAAAGGTATTAGAAAACAAATCTGATACCATCTTGGATATCATCATAAGCAAAAAGGTAGTAGAGAGGTGCTAAGATCATGGACCTCTTGTAGGGTGCTTTGAGAGATAAAAGTAACAATAGAGCAGAAAATGAATTCTAAGCACAAAGCAACCTCTCCATCAAGCAACTTCCAAGAGTCTTATTTAGAAATTTAACTTGTTCAACCCTATGAAGGTGACAAGAAGCTTTTAATACTCATGGAATATCCCAAAAACAAATAAGTATTTTACTATCCACTAGTTATAATCCATACAACTTAAGCACAAGTGCGTCAAATAAGGATGCAAACATATAGAAAACTCCCAAAATACACTATGACGCATTTGCCTTGGGGTTCACAAGTATGAGACCAAGTTTTAGCAAAGGATTATCATATGCAAACAAGTAATAAAGAAAGGTGTTACTTAAATGAAATCCATCTAAGGTGTGTCCACATATAGAATCACCCTTTGATCCACAAACATTAAGGCCTTAATCAAGAATTGGATTACATAAGGATGAAGGGGTCACTGAAGAACATACACCCCTTTCTTTCGAATACTAAACCCTCTAATTGACGTACTATCACCTTCCAAGAAGAGAGTTCTGTCTTTAAAATGTGTGTCATCATACCATAGTGTATTCTCAATCACTTAGTAGCCTTCAAGAAGGGCTACACTTCCATTATTCCAAGACACACCACTATGCATTTTACCTTCATTAGTAGTCATGTTAACCTCAAATAAGATATTATCCTTAAAAATACATTCCACCTCAAAATCCCCAGGAGAAGAACAAGGAATAGAATTACAATTCAAGGATTTATCATTTAGAAGAAATGACTTCACATGACTATCTACATGACTAACTATATCAATGCCATCACTAAATTGAGGTTCCTTAAATTCATTAAACAATTCCTTATTTAGTGGGTCATCATTACAAACAAATTAATCAACGTAACATTCATCACTAGTTGGTAGCATTTAAGCTACAAGTTTCAACACTAGGTGGACACAAATTGACCTTACTAAAAGAGTCAATCCAGTCATCTATAGCTAGTTGGAACACTCATAATAATTACACTATCATCGTACAACAAGGTGCCATCATGGGCATCACAAGGCAAAGGCTCTTTAAGCTCACATATATACAAGCTATCACTTACATTTAATTGGCTACTAGACACACAATGATCTTTTACTTTTAATATTGTGTAAGGTTTAGCTTTTTTACCTCGTAGCTCATATGAATAATTGTCTTCACCTTGGTTTTCAAAAATGGAGCAGAAATGCTCCTTTGGGAAGCTTTTTAACACCTCTTGATTCTCCATATTTGGAGGTGCTTTGCTAGGCTTGCTTCCAAGAACACCTGCACATATATCAAAACAACTAGAGAAATAAAAGTTACTTGAGTTAGGATAAGGTTGTGACAACCCTCTCACATTACTCCTCTCAACCTTTCCTTTTTCCTCTCTAGAGTTGTTAATTTTTCACACCCTTACTCATCTCAATATTTTGTCTCTTAAGATAAGTTTGTAGGAGTTAGGATAAGTGATAAGAATTACTTGGAAAGGGTTTAGAGATCCCTTCACCTCTAACTTCCACTTTGGTGCATAAGGATTGGATGTGTTAACTTTTATGTTCAACTCCTCAACACCAATCTCACAAGGAGTAACTTGCTTTGCCTTCAAAGGAAACTCCTTAGATTCATCTTCACGAGGAATGGTACCCTTCAATAGCCTTTGTAACTCCTTAGGCATCATCTTGGTGACTAATTGGGTGTTCTTTTCAATTTGTGAGTGCATTAGCTCGGTTGTACATTAAAACATGTAATTTTGGATTGTACCTTAGGGCGTTGATGCACGGTGCATGGTGCCGAAATCCCATAATGTTATCCCATGCTAATGTATGCAGAGCGTAGGCTTGCTTTGAGCACTCTAATTTATTCAAAGTAACAGCATCAGAGGCACGACCAACCAATTAAGGCCCCCCTTATATATGCTTAAAAAAACCCCAAGTTTCAGGACTAGACATGATTTTGCCAGACCCTTTGCATTGAAGAAAAAATTTCATTCATGCTCAATGTTTTATGATCCTCAATTGGAAGTGGTTTACTTGCATTTTATCCTCTAGGAGGTGTTGAGGGAAAGAGAATATTCCCATTATAGTCCATGATATATATGTGCCAATCTTGCATATATAGGATTCTATGATTTTGGAACCAAGCACATCCCAAATATAGGTGAAAAGTATCTAATAAGCCAATACCACACCATACCTCCTCTTGATATTCTCCAAGTGAACTATGTACCTTACTTGTTGTCTAACCCAGACCCATCCTTCATCAAGGAATGTATCCTAAATCATATATAAAGGTAGTCTAAGATAGTCCACCACTTCATGGGATATGATATTAGCAAAACATTGATCATCAAGTACATGATTGAATCCCAAGACACCATTAACATTCTCTCTAGTTCCAAGAATTTGCCTCTCAAGGTCATGCCTTTCTTGGAACCTTGGATTAACTCTACTTCTATGTATTGGTGTTCCTCTCTGAGGAGTAGGGAGTGTAATTCTTCTATGGTGCACACAACAACTTCAAATTGGTGCTACTCATACATTTATACCTCTTTGACTAGGATAGGAAGTAGCACAAGACGAGGAAGGTAATTTCTCCTCACAACTTCCCCTTCTATCATAATCCTCCTCAAAGGGTTCATAAGACAAATGGGTGAAAGCATCGTTCCATATATCGTCTTCATCACCATGATGTGTACTATGAGAATCCCCATACCCTTCACCTTTACTATCGAATTAATCATAAGATACTTCTACTCCTTTATGTTTATCAAAAGATCTATAAGCCCCATTCATTTCACATTCATCTCTAGAGTAGTAGTTTTCCCCACCCTATCGCTCAAGACCACAATCATAGCCTTCATAAGACTCATCTTCAAAAGATCCTGAGGCAATGGATGACATTCTTACTTATACCTCCTTTTGTACCTACAAAACTAGAAAACAAGTTAGTAATAAAATTATCATGCCATATGAACTCTCAACTCATCTTCTACGACTTCTTTCACAAATTGATAGTGTTACTAGCTCCACTCAATCAATTCAAGGTTATCTATCCTTGTGAAGGAATGGATTCTTGTGACTCTTGAAAGAAGGATGACTCAAATAAATCTAAAAGGACTTGAATCAAAAAATTAATCTATGAAATAAAACAATAAAAGTAGAAGAAAAGAAGCACAAAAAAAATCAGACTCAAGAACTAAGTAACAACAAGTCGAAAGAATTACTTGATGTTAATTATTTTGAAGAATCAAAGAGATGATTTGATGTTTAGAAACTAGTTAAAAAGTAAATAAATGTGTTAATTAATTATTAAATAGTAGAAAAATTGAAGAAAAATGAGTGTAGAAAAAGAAGTAGGTAGTTCGGACACTTAGAAAAATTTCAGGGTCTCAAAGAAGTTTCACATGTAGAAAATTTGATTTGATGATTGGATGATTGGAAACTAGTTAGAAAATAATTATATGTTAATTAATTATTACATAGTTGAGAAATGAAAGAAAAATGAGTGTAGAAAAAGAATTAAGAAGTGTTGACACTTAGAAAAACTTTGGGGTCCCAAAAAGTCCCAACACTTGGAAAATTTTTCTAAGTGTTTGAAGTCGGAAATTCTTACTCTCTGGATTTGTAGGCCATACACCAGGCTGGCGAGTGGGGAAGATGGGCATGCTGACTGGGTGCTGGCATTGACTGCTGACTTGATAGAAGATGTGGAAGTCCACGTGGAATTTTAGAATTTTTTTTATTTTTTCAGATTTTAATTTTTTAACTAATATTCCACTTGTGGACCCACAAACACTGTTTGACCAAAAATACTTGAAAAACATGGATCAAAGTGTACCTTTTTCACCTTATTCTTCAAGAACTCCTTGATGATCACCAAGAACACACATCAATTCCCAACACCTTCAAATCAACTCGAAATTGGCTCAAAATTTAGGATTAGCTTCCCTTCGACTTAGGGAACAAACCCCAATAGTATTTAAGCTTCAATTCCTCCTCAATCAAGAGATCCACTTTCAAAGTTTGCAAAGTTTAAAAGCTCAAAACACTTCAATGGAAACTTCTTTTCTACAACTCTAAATCAAACTTAATTTGAAATCTAGACTCACAAGACACAAGGGAATCAAGATCTATTGTCAAAAGCAACAAATCAAAACAAAAACTTTTCAATTTTTTTTTATGAACCTAGGACCTAAGAATTGATGGGACAACTCTTAAAACCTATGCTCTATTGTAATTGAGGTTACTAAAATTGATTTAAAAAATGTGGAATTAAACAACACAAATTGAAGATAGAGGGATAGATTAGAAAGAGGGATGATAATAGAAGAAAGAAAAGCCTAAATAAATTCACAAATAAACCAAGGAAGAAGAGAACTCAATCAAATGCATGAGAAACCAAATTGAATCCACAATGTGATAACTCGATGATCAATCAAGCAAAGAAGATAACACAAGCAATTTGGGAATCAATCCTAATCACTCGATCTAAGCTAACAATTGGAATTGAATCCAATCACTACACTAATGCTAGGATTCACCTAAAAAATTCTACTACAAGCTTCAAAGCTCTCAATTCAAAAAATTCTAAAGTTTTCAAAATGAGAAAGACTGCTATTTATACTAGGGGAAATAAAGAAGACACTATCTCTTACAATTTTACACTTAATGAAGTAAGGGCCTTATTTGGTTGTCTTCTTTTCTGAATTCAAAGAATTCATGAGATAGCCATTTGCACAATGGCCTCTTTCCTTCCTCCACTTCTCTTCGATGGACCTTCAACACATTGTATGCCTTTCGTTGGTGTCCTTCAAGCTATTCTAAAGCTTTGTTTTTTTATGAACAATGCTGGTAGGATACGTCCCATCTATGCTAGTATCATCCATGCCATCCATGCTAATATCAATTATCCTAAGGTACTTTATCTTAAAAAGAATGATAATGCTAACTACAAGCCTCGAGAACCTAACTTAATTCAAGCAACTACCTAAACCTAGACTAAGGCATCTAAATCTAAAACCAAGTGTCCTAGGTACACTAAGCCAAGTCCTAAAGGAGAAGCAACTACCGGGCCTAAGGAATTCAACTCGAAAATATTTCCTAAAGCCCCCAACAAATATTAAGAATCATAAAATACCTAAAAGATTATTCAAACCATAATACCCCACAATTAATTATAAATTTACCACGTCAATATAATAAATGAGAAAGTTTAAAGGTAGGTAAGCCAAATCCTACTTGAGATTTTCCCTTTTGAGAGGCCTACGACTACTGCCACACTTCAAACTAGTAATCTAGGTGTCAAGACAAAAATAAGGATACCCATATCTCTATATAGTAATCTGGTTCAAAAATCGAGTCAAAAATAGGCTAGTAGGGCCTGCAGATGGAATCAAAAATTGGATCCATCATTAAGTCCCTCTCCGCTCAAGGATCGCGTGCTCCAAATTTGAGCATAATTTGAGCTTAAGAACAACCCTAAATCAATCCCAAGAATTCAAAGAAAACAAGATCTTAAACTATAGAATTAACAAAACTCAAAGTCGGAAGTTACAAATTTATGACAAGAAAATGATCAAGGAACGAGAATTCGACGACTCTAGGCTTCAATTTGATGATCCATCTTGATTTTCAAGCTCCCAAGGTACTTTATGTCACGACCCAAAGTCCCATCCGAGCCGGACTGACACCCTAAGTTGATATGGCATGAGAGAATCAATCTTTGTTCATGAACCTTCGTATGCATATCCTCGTATGAATTGTATTATACCTTATGAAACTATGCGGAAAACATAACCATGGAAACATGTGCTATATACATATTTAGGAAACTTGGTCGTTGGGGCCATCGAGTCAAAACGGACATTTAGCTTTTACCTTAATAACCCACACATGTCTACAAAAGCCTAAAAAAGATACATTTATAAGACCAACTAACAGTCGGGACAAGTCCCCCGCTTTATACTACATTTACAACATCCAAACAAATATGCAACTATGACCCAGAAAGCTTTGAACCAAGTGGAGCTCACCATAACTCTGCAAATGATCCACAAGCTACTGAGGAGGTCTACTAATGCCTGCACCTGCAATATGTAAGGTAAGTTCCCCCGAGGGGGTCAGTACGAAGAATGTACTGAGTATGTAAGGCTCGTAAGAAATCATCATACATCATAACAACAATAATGGAGTCAATATAAGAGAAAGGGTAAGTGTGAAAAAACTCTCTTTTTATATGTGAGGAGATTATGAATATTTCTACTGTTATTGAAATTTACCATCCTCTATATACCCCCTTATTCGAGAGAGAGTTACTTTTACCCAAGAGACTTGCCTCCAAGATATTCTTTATACGCAATAGATTCTTTCTTGCTTTTACGCTCATCATCATTATTATTCGTCTTCTGGGTTAGCATACATCCATAACTACATCCACTCTTTGGTGGGTTCTTAACTACATCCACTCTCCGGTGGGTAAATTACTACATCCACACTTTGGTGGGTAAATTACTACATCCACGCTTTGGTGGGTAAATTACTGCAGCCACGCTTTGGTGGGTAAATTACTACATCCACGCTTTGGTGGGTAAATTACTATATCCACGCTTTGGTGGGTAAATTGTGGGATCGACCTATGCTAGGTGTTCTTTTCACCCCTTGGCTGCCACCCGAGATTACTCAACGATTATGCATCATTTCTGATTTGGGAGAGATTGATATATTAACGTATGAGAGATTGATATATTGAGGATCATGATAATATATAATACCGGGCCTCCACCTTCGGTGGGTTAGAAATGACATAGCATAATATTGGGATTATTCCACATTGAACTTATACCCTCTAGAGTGTGATCCATACTCAATGAAACGTATAGAACCATGCACATTACTTCTTTACAATCTTATACCCCTTTACTAGGTTATGAGAATGGCACGTTAAGGATCATGACATTAAAGCACACACTTAAATACACATCTCACTTCACTCCTTTACTTCGTGAGATTGACACTTTAACTTGTGAGGGATATATATATTAAATTGCACGTCACCTGTCTTATTACTCCTATGAGATTGGTACTTTTATTTATGAAAGATTGGTACAAGGATAATCATCATATTATTGGATGTTAGATCATGACATGATTGGAAAATGCTATTCAAGCATAAATAGATTCTCTTACATCTTACTCTATTAGAGATGGTTCTTTTAGAACTTTTAACGTTATGACATCTTTGGAACTTCAATCAATGATCAAGAGATAAATGAACCATAAGTCATCTAAGAATAATGAATAACAATATACGTTACCCTAAATTGATATACTTCAAACCTCTCGGAATTGAAACAAGCCCAATGTCAATAGGAACAATATGTTGTAGAAGGATATGGAAAGAGTAACCTTACATAACTTGTATTCTCAATACGAATATACAATCTTAGATGTGCATACAATAGTCCTGCTCCTTCTTTATGTGTCACTCTACAACACAAATACATAACAGGATTCACATTAACCATCAACTACTTTACAAATGCATATAACATCAATGAGTTACATGTTTGCCTTTAAACATGCCATTTCCCCTTGACAAAACCATTGATGAAATTATTATTCCAAAAATCCCCCAATATTCCATACATTGACCAATACATGATAATCAATACATTTCACCACAACACTTCTCCTTTACACTTTCTTATCCACACCACATCACAAATAATCCATCAAGTCACCTTAATACACCTCGTAGCACATATCGGCCAAAATCTCATAATTTATACTTATATGAAAACAACAAGTTTAATAACAAAATCACACCATACATGTTCATATTTTATCCATACCATGCTCTTTCATCAAAGTCACAAGTCATAATTCAAGTTACAATCCCATGGATAACACATCTTTTTCACAAAACCAAAAGTGCCATGTCCAACACCTCCAACCATAACCAACATGATATACATAATATATCATGCTTATAATATGTTAATACATAATAATAATCACTTACCTAAGCTTGAAAGATGATGATCTTGCTCCAAGAAGTGCCTTAGGGTTTTGGGAGCCAAAGAAGCTTTCTTGAGAATTCTCTAGAAAAAGATAGAAAAAGCATGTGTATTTCTCTTGAATAAAATCAGACTTTTGACCCTTTATATAGGCCATTAATTTTTATCCTTAGCCACTCTTGACATTTAATGCAATGTGTTGCATTAGTCAATGGAAGAATGGGTCATTTGACCCATTCTTGGCCCATGTTTTCTTTCACATTTTGGGCCCTTTTTGAGCCCAATTCACTTAACCCAATAAAATCAATAATTACTCATGTTTAATTCATTTCATACATGTTACGACAATATTACCACTCATGGTATTCACACTCATAGCCTCAATTCCAAAAACAAGCAATTCTAGCCACGTATGGCTTATTTTTACCATAAGGGTAAAATCGTCATTTTGATGCCAAATTCGTTCACGAGTAATTTTATCATACCAATATAATAATTCACTCATTTCATGTATATTCTCATGTTTGTATAAGAAACGTGGCAAAAATCGGCTCAATACGTCCCCGGGCACCCTTGGGACTTAAGAAAATTTTCAATTTTGAAAAGTGGCCAAAACCAGTGTGGCACGCCCTTGGGCGCGCCAGCTTACTGCCTCTGGACTAAAAATTTTAGCCCAGAGCGGTGTGGCACGCCCTATGGCGCGCCCCTCAATTTTTTGAAAATTTCATCTTTCGACTTCTCTTCCCGGGTTTGGTTAGATACTTCAAGTCCTATTTTTTACCTTACTTCTTACCTTTAATATACCTTGTTTGAAGGTCCTCTTAGCCTCATTTTTAACCCCACAAATGCTCCACGAAAATCACAAAACACCTTCTACGAAGGGTTAATCACATGTACAAGGCCAAATTTCAATTTTCCCATCACTAACATTACAAATTACATTCTCATGGCATCTCGACACCTAAGTAACCATTGTTCAACGTCGTCACATAGGGTTGGGAGTATACGGGGTGTTACACTTTAATGGTGAGTTCTATATTTAGAAATGGCTAAAAACTTGTGAAGAACAAGTATATAAAGTACCAACTCTGGTTGCTAAGGTAAGAAATTTATTTCTAAGGCAGCTCCACCTAGGCGACAAAAGGGTCACTAAGGCGGCTCCACCTAGGAGACAAAAGGGTCCCTAAGGCGGCTGCACCAGATGCTTTACACCAGATTTTTCAGCCAAGTTTAAAAACTCCGATTGGGTGTTCTGATTCATTCAGAACCATGTGCTGAAAATTAGATATGCTACCCTACCAAAAATGACATTTCGGACTCAATAGAACCATCAAAATTTCCAACTAAGGTAATTTTGACAAAATATGGGCCTCACACCCATTGTTCTATTTTTGCCAGATTCTAACCAATAGCCCAAAAGGAGCCCATAAGCCTCAAAACCTAAACCAAAGATCCCCCTAGCCTAAAATTCATATTTTAGAGCTTATAAAACTGCTAGAATTCTCATCCAATGTAGTTTACTTGAAGTTTGGGCCAAAGAACTATTTCTCAACTTTAACTGCTCCAAAATAGGAAAACTAGCATAAAAACCAAATAAGCTACCCAAAAGCCAAACTATTAGTCCCAACAAGTCATAAATGAATTGGGGCGGCTATAGAAAATCTCTAAACTTTGAAAATGCATGGAAAAGAGGAAAATGACCTAGAGGGTCATTATAACATCCACTACAAAAAAGTCTTTGGCTTGCTAGAGCTAAGAGTCAACAATTAACTAAAGGCTCGAGTAGGTAAGAATACTGGGTCCACATATCATGCTCGATTTCCTAGGTAGTCTTCTCGAATGGACGGTGCCTTAACTAAACTTTTACCACCAAAATCTCCCTAGAATGCAACCGTCTGACATCTCTAGCTAGAATAACAACTGGCTCCTTCACGAAGGTCAACCTATCATCCAGCTGAACTGAATTCCTTTAGAGCATGTGAGACTTATCTAGAATGTAGCACCAATATTGAAAACCAGATAAATCACAGAAAAAGCTGGAGGCAAGCCTAACTCAATAGTTACCTTCCCAACTTTCTGAAGTATCTAAAATGGACTGATATACTTGGGGTTGAGCTTTCCCTTCTTCCCTAACCTCATCAATCCCTTCATGGTCCACACTCAAAAGAAAATTTGATCTCCAAATCCAAAACTCAAAGGACAAAGCCTATGATCAGCATAACTCTTCTGCCTGCTCTGAGCTACCCGTAGTCTATCCTAAATAACCCGAACTCTATCTAATGACTCTCAAAGTAAATTAGTACCCAGAGGCCTAGCCTCAAATGCATCGCACCACCCTATCAAAGATATGCATCTCCTACCATATAATGCCTCGAATGGAGCCATCTAGATACTCAAATTATATCTGTTATTATACAAGAACTCTTCCAAATGAAGAAAATGCCCCCAGTGACCTCCAAAATCAATAACACAGGCCTGGAATATATATTCCAAGACCTAAATAATTTGCTTAGACTGGCCATAGTATGAGGGTGAAATGTTGTGTTAAGATCAACCTGGGTACCCAACTCCTCCTGAAAAGACCTCTAAAAGTTTGAGGTTAATTAAAAACCTCTATAAAATATAATGGACACTAGCACCCCATGCAAATGGACTATCTTATGAACATAGATCTGAGCCAATCTTGCTACACTGTAGGATAGCTGAACAGGTAGAAAATGAGTAGATTTGTTAAACCGATCAATAATAACCCAAATACTATCAGAAACTCGAGAAGTATACGACAAACCAATAATAAAATCCATAGTAATTTGCTCCAACATCTATTCAGGAATAAGTAGCCTCTAAAGCAAACCACCAGGTCTCAAATGCTCAGACTTCACCTACTGATAACATAAACATCTCTGCTATATCCCTTTTCATCCTGCACCACTTTTAATATTGCCTTAAATATATATACATCTTAGTTGCGCCAGGATGAATGGAATATTTAGAACTATGAGCTACCTTCAATATAAATTAAATTATATCTCTAACCCTCAAAATACAAATACAACCCTCGAATATCAAGACACAATCTAAATCTAGGGTGGCCTTCCTAGCCTCTCTCTTCAACACCTGATCTCGAATACCATATAGAGAATTATCCTTAAACTGATGTACTTGAATCTGCTCAATCAATGTAGAACTGGCCTCAACACTGGCAAGAATCCTCCTGGGTTAGATATATGAAGTCTAACTAGCTTGTTGGCTAAGGATTAGATGTCCAAGGCCAATGGTCACTCAAAAACTGAAAAGAAGGCCAAACTTTCCATACTTATTACCTTTTGGCTCAAGGCATCTGCTACCATATTTTTCTTGTGATTAGTCAGTAATTTTTGACTCATTTAGCCTAAAAATTATAAGAAATGAAGTCCTCAATGTCAATTTGAGTAATTTTTAATGTTAATTTATTTTACTTTCAGGGTTAAGGCTTAAAGAAGGTTGAAAGGAAGAAAATAGGCAAAAAGATTAAAAATTAGATCTCAAAGTGAAAGGAGCATCGCTAAAGCAAATTGGTACATCACAAAATACTTGGTGCATTGCCAAATGGAGGATCCCATCGGTGAAAGTGATAGTTCGGCCAAATTTCAATCCAAGTAGTTTAGTGATGAGAAAGGGAAAATCAGCGCATCACTAATTAGATCGGCGCAACAACTCTCTATCGCCAAAGATCACAGAAGCCAACCCCTGAAGCTTTAATTAAAAGTCGATTTGGCCAGTTAAGATTGATTTGTGCATCATTAATTGGTTCAATGATGGGCTATCCCAGCTGATTTGGACGCGGTGGCATTTCTATAATTTTGAAGCCTTTTTTTGTTGAAGCTATTTAAGCCTTTTTCGCATATTGGAACCCTATTCTTTGTCAATTTTAATCTTGGAGAGTTTGTAATCAAAACCCTAAAGTAGATTTTAGCTATTGTTGTTGAGTTTTAGCTTTGAATTCATGATTTTCTTAGATAATTTTGGATTCTATGGTAGATTTAAATTAAGATATGGGTATATTTCTCTTATCTTCTGTTATGAGTAGCTATATTTTTATCTTGGGGTTATGTGTTAATGAGTAGTGACAATTGTATGGGTATTGTTTATTTTCCTCTTTAATTGATTATTAGTTATGGGTTTGACCTCTACTCTTTTTTTTGAACTCATGATTGGAGGTTGCAAACTCTAGTTAACCCTTGATCCTTTATGATCCTCGATAAAGGGGATAAGGATGAGGAGTAGTGGTCAAGTATGACTTGATTTCTATCATTTAATAGTAGTTATTAGACATAAGACTACTAAATTGAGGTTGTAGGTTAGTTATAATGTACCACTTGTGAGGTGTTCGAAATAAACCACCTGTGATATTTGATATTTTATTGAAAGATTGACATTAAAATCAAGGACCTAGCCTACCCATAGTTATTAATTGAACTTAGGCAATTATATAATTACACGTACATGAACTCACTCTCATGAAAGCATAACCCCAAGTACCCTTAACTCTTGATTACAAACTCTAGAACTCACTTTTGCATGCTAGTCAAACATTTGAAACATTGATCTTAACATCGTGTGACTTACTCCCCCATTTTTTACATTCTTTCATTATTTTTAGCATTATTTTTAACATATAATCACTTATGACACTCAAAGGTGAACCTATCGCCTTCATTCCTCGTGGATTAGACCTCGACTCTAAGTTGGGTAATTATATTTCTAATGACTGCATACATTCAATCTTAGGTTGTATTTGAGAGTTATAAATAATGGCACAGTTACTGGGGAATGAAACATAACATTCATTCATTGTAGTGTTATAAGTTACTTTTATTAGCTATAGTGTAAACATTACTTTATTTGTTGTTTTTCTATTGTGTAGGTGATAACATAGACCAACAAGACAACATGAGTCAACATGGTAGCGACACCACTACCTTTGATAGAAACCTTAAGGATGAAGATCACTTGGGTGATGCAGGACAGATGAGTGCAATATGCATACCACTTACGATGGCCAATGCGGTATTCTATGTCACATGTGTAATGCTTCACTTACTCCAAATGAAAGGGCTATTTGGAGAGCAAGCTCACAAAGATGAAAACATCCACTTGAAAATTTTTATAGGTGTTTGCAACCCATTCGACATTGCTATCATTCCATAATAGTCCATCTGTTTGAGGTTGTTATCGTTTTCTTTGGTGGGTGAATTGGTCTTATGGTTGCGAGAATTACCCTAAGGCTTAATAACATCTTGGGTTGAATTGAAAGAAGCTTTCCTAGATTGGCATGCTTCAATTGAGAGATGAGATCATGAATTTTTGGTAAACAAGTGGTGAGCCATTGCAGGAAGCATGGTTGAGGTTCAAGAAGAAATTGCTACATTGTTCCAATCATGAAGTATCAGACAAATTGCTTCTTCAAATATTCTATAGGTTATTGGACCACTTGAATAAGACGGTTGCGGATAACACAGTCAGTAGGTCATTAATTAATCATTTTTAAGAATTATGACTCATTTGACCTAAAAATAGGGAGAAAACATGTACTCAATTCTAAATTGAATGTGTTTTAATGGTTTAGTTTTAGGGTTAAGGTCGAAAAGTGATTGGGATAGAAAAAAGAGGCAAAAAGGAGGAAAACGAATGAAGATTGAAGCTAAATTCACAAAGGTAATGCAATGGACAATCAACGCATCGCTGATATGTCCTGCGCTTCGCCGATCCAACTCAGTTATCACCAATCTCAGCAGTTTATGCCAAGATAAGAGTCTAGCAAAACACCAACCCACGAAATAGTTCGGCTCATCATTGACTTAATTAGCGAACCTCACTCCACATCGCTGAAAGAGACAAAAGCCAACCCTTGATATGCTGATTGAATTAGTAGGCCATAAATAATTCGGCACTGCACCGACTTGTTAGGAAATGAACATTGCTCACCCAAATTGTCAAGCGGTGGCATTTTTGTAATTAAGTAGCCTATTTTTCTAGCTGTTATTGCAGCCTTTTTATCTGTTGAAAACCCTATCTTTTGTTAATTTTATGAATCTTAAGCTTGTAATCAAACCCTACTTGTGGGATTAACTACTTTGAGCTTGTAATTTGATATTTATTGTTAATCATTTGAATTTTATGGTGATTATGGAAGAAGAATTTGGTATATTTTCTTTTTCTTATCTTATGAGTAGCTAATTTTGCCAAACTTGGGGTTATGCATTATTGAGTATTGTTTTTTGTATGGGTGGTGATTATTTACCTTCATATTAGGTAAATCACTATATTTTAATTTATAGATTGAGGTTGCAACCTCGATTTATGCTTGATCTCTTATATTTTTTGAAAGAGAATATAAGAGTAATGAGATTTAGCTAACAACACTTGAGTTACACTCATTTAAGTGGTGATGCTAGGAATAGATCACCCATATTGAGGCTATTGGTTGATTAGTTGTGTAAACACTTGGGGTTTTGGATAAAACCCATGTGAAATTCGGTTGTGGATTGAGAAATCAACATCAACACCTAAAACCATGCCTAATCATAACTAGCTATCGAATTTTAGGTGGATGTTCAATCACCCATACATATAATCATTCTCAAGAAGACATAACCCCAAGTTCTTTAACCTATTAATTAAATCCTTACCACATTCAATTTTACAAACTCGTGTTGAATCTGTTAACTTAATACGAAATTGTTTGAAACAAAACCCCCCATTTTACTTTATAGTTTAATTTTTAGCATTGCGTGCCAACTTATAGTTACTTGTGGCACTTGAGAGTGAAGCTATTACTCTCATTCCCTATGGATTCAACCCCATCTCTTATGTGGGGTAAAAGTATTGCTAACAACCATGTACATTAATTCCTAGAGTGTATTTGAGCTTTATAAAAAATGCCAGCGTTGCTAGGGAATAAAACACAGCATTCATTCTTTTTAGTGTTATAAGTTACTTTTGTCAGCCGTAGTGTAAACTTTACTTTCTTTATTGTTTTTGCTTTTTTCAGATAACATTCTTTATGAAACAATGATTCTAAACGGGAGCGATGCTGCCTCTTTTGATGAGCATCTAGATGATGAGGATCATTTAGGGAATGATGGGAAAGAAAGTGCAATTTTCATCCCACCTGCGGAGGGTAATAGAGTATTCTATGTGACTAATGTGATGCTTCATCTCCTTCAAATTAAAGGTTTGTTTGGTGTTCAAGCCCATGAAGTTGTCAACCTTCATTTGAAGAATTTTATTAAAGTGTGTCTCCTATTCAAAATTGCTCATATCTCAATAGAGTCCATCAAATTGAGACTCTTTCTATTTTCATTGACGGGTGATGCAATTTTTTGGTTGCGAGAGTTACCCTTGGGTTCTATAACTTCATGGCTTGAGTTAACAGAAGTGTTTCTAGACCAATTCTTTCCACCATCCCGCATGCTTCAATTGAGGGATGAAATCATTAACTTCCGACAATTAAGTGGAGGATCATTGCATGAGGCATGGCAAAGGTTTAATAAGAAGTTATTGCAATTCCCAAATCATGAGGTCCTAAATAAGATGCTTCTCCAAGTATTTTATAGATCTTTAGATCAATTGAACAAGACAATAACAGATAACATGGCTGGAGGATCTATCATTAAGCAAAATTATGGAGTTGCGTCAAACCTATTGGATCAAGTGTCAAAAAAAATAGAGCATGGCACACAAGAAATATTGAGGTGGTCATGGGGTCTCCCTCCGCATCTTTTGTGAGGCAAGAACAAAGGAAGAAAAATTAAGAGAGAGATAAGAATATGGCTACGGTAATGACTCAATTATACCTCCTTACTAAACATGTGATGAGCTTAACTCTAAAGGTGGTCAACACCGTTGCTTCTAAGGCCACTAAAGTGTATGAAGATGATGACGTGGATGCACTCGATGAAGATATATGGTATTTATCAAACCAAATAGGGGGTTCCTGACCTACCTATCAAAGGCAATTCAGGAATCAAGGTTGGAAGGAAAGGGACCGTGATTGGAGAGATTGAAGGGATAAAGAGAGAGATAGGGACCACGATTGGAAATACAAAGAGAGTGACCATGATAGATACACTCCTCTATATAATCATGCCATGGGTAAAGAGGCAACCTCCATCGATATGGAGAAGTATCACAATGAAGATATTATTGCATATGTCCTCATGGGGGTTTGATCCGGCCTTGATCAAACAACTTGAGAACCAATTGGGTCACATTTTTTCTCATTTAAATTTAAGGCAAAAAGGTGGCCTTCCTAGTGATATGGTATCGAACTTGAAAAATGATGCTTATGTCATGGCAGTTGTCACTATGAGTGGTAGAACTCTTGGTAATGATATGGTGAGTCTTAATGAAGACCTTAATGGGAAGGGAATTGATAATCAAGCTAGTGGAAAGAGAAAACGTCTTGATAAGTCAATAAAAAAGTCACTATTCCAAAGAAGCCAAGTGTTGTGAAGCCAAAAGTAGTGGAGGAGAAAGTTAAAAGTGAAAAATTGCCACAAGCGATTGATAGTAATGTTTCAAAACCAGATGAAAACTCAGTTGTCTCAAAGTCATAAATCAAAATCCCTCCTCCATTTCCATAAAGGCTCAAGAAGAAGGAGGGTGACTTAAAGTTCAAAAAGTTTCTTTTAAAATGTTTCAACCTATCATTTAACATACCATTGTTGGAAGCTTTGAAAGAGATGCCCGAGTATGCTAAATTCATGAAGGAGTTGGTAACAAAGAAGCGAGTCATGGATTTCAAAAGAATTGAAGTGACACATAATTGTAGTGCTATCATGTCTAGTACAATGGTTGTGAAGAAGGAACACCCAAGAGAATTCACCATTCCATTCATAATTGGGGAATCCAAGTTTGGAAAAGCTTTGTGTGACCTCGGGGCGAGTATTAATTTGATACCATTGGCTGTGTTTTGAAAGCTAGGTTTGGGTGCTCCCAAGACTACTAAAATGAGGCTTTTAATGGCCGATCGTTCTACTAAAAAGCCCATGGGAGTGTTGTATGATGTACTTGTGAAGGTGGATCATTTTATTTTTCCAGCCAATTTTGTGATCTTGGATTGTGAAATTATCCATGAGGTGCCTATTATTCTTGGTAGGCCATTCTTAGCTACTGAACTAGCTTTAGTCAATATTGAATATGGTGAAATGAAATTTCTAGTATACAATAAAGAGGTGTCATTCAATGTCTGCAAGTACATGAAGCAACCTATGGATTTGTAAGTTATTTCTATAATTGATGACAAAGTGGTTAATGATATGGAGCAAGATTTTTTCAGTGATCCTTTGGTAGGAGTCTTGTGGAACTTCGAGAGCGAGGTGATTGAAGAATATGATGAAATAGTTGCATCTTTAAAAGTTTTTGGGTTCTATACTAGAAGTCCTTGCAAGTTGGACATTGACTTGAAAAATTATGAAACTCCCCCCTCCCCCCCTCCCTCCCGCAAAGACTTCAATTAAAGATCCATCTCAACTTGATCTTAAACCATTTCCTCCTCATCTTCGTTATGTATTTTTTGGGGAAGGTGAAACTTACCCATTATTGTTGTGGGAGACTTGTTATCTTGTCAAGTTGAGCCATTGAAGTCGGTGGTGAGATAGTATATTAGGGATCTTGGATGGACCATAACCAATATTATCAGGATTTCCCCGGTGTATGTACTCACAAAATCAAGCTTGAGCCCAAGTTTGTAGAAAGTGTAGAACACCAACAGAGGTTGAACCATCCCATGTAAGAGGTTGCAAAGAAAGAAATCATCAACTGGCTTGATGCAAGTGTTGTCTATCCTATCTCATATACTAATTGGGTAAGTCCAGTTCAATATGTCCCCAAGAAAGGTGGTATCATGGTGGTCCCAAATGAGAACAATGATCTCATACCCATCCGTCAATTCATGAGATGAAGAACGTGTATTGATTATTGGAAGTTGTATTCATAGAAAAGAAGGACCACTTCCCTATGCTCTTCATAGATCAAATGCCTGATAGACTAGAAGGAAAGGGTTGGTATGCTTCCTTGATGGATACTCAGGCTACAATAAAATTTTAATAGCCCTCGAAGATCAAGAAAAGACCACATTCACATGTTCATATAAAATATTTTCCTTCAAGTGCATGCCATCCGGGTTATGTAATGCACTCGCGATATTTCATGCTTTTTATCTTTTTGGACATGATGAAGTACTAAATGGAAGTATTTATGGATGATTTCTTGATTCTAGGTGATATATTTGAGGGTTGCCTTGGACATTTGGAGAAGGTGCTTGAAAGGTGTCTGACAACCAATCTCATTTTGAATTGGGAGAAATGCCATTTTATGGTGAAAGAAGAGATAGTTCTTGGACATAAGATATCTAGCCAAGGGATCCAAGTTGATCAAGAAAATGTGGAGGTTATTTCCAAGTTACCTTCTCATATATATATCATGGGTTTGTCAAGTTTCCTTGGCCATACGGGTTTTTATAGGAGGTTCATTAAAGACTTTTATAAAATTGCTCACCCCTATGTGCAAGCTTCCTGAGAGGGAAGCAAGATTTGAGTTTGATGGTGAGTGTGTGAGAGCATTCAATTGCCTTAAAGAGAAGCTTGTCTCAGCCCCAATTATTATATACCCAATTGGTCACAACCTTTTGAGCTCATGTATGCTGCAAGTGGGTTTACATTAGGTGCAGTGCTTGGTCAAAGGAAGGAGAAACTTTTTCATCCTATATACTTTGCTAGGAAATCATTGAACGATGCAAAAAGGAACTATATTATTAGGGAGCAAGAATTTCTAGCGGTAGTTTATGGGTTTGAAAAGTTTCATGCTTACTTGTTAGGCACAAAGGTTGTTGTACATACTATCATGCCACCTTATGGTATTTGATGACGAAGAAGGAAGCCTATTCAAGATAGATAAGGTGGATTTTGCTATTGTAAGAATTTGAATTTGAAGTCAGAGACCAAAAGGGATGTAAAAACCAAGTGGCGGACCACTTGTGTCACCTTGAATCTAATGATGTGAGGATGAAGGAATTGGAGATCAATGATGAGTTTCCCGATGAGCTTGTCATGGCTCTTTTGGGGGAGATAGTGCCTTGGTATGCTGATTTTTCAAACTATATAGTGTGTGGAGCACAACCCGATGACTTGAATTATGGTTAAAAGAAAACGTTCCTCCATGATGTGAAAATATATTATTGGGATGAACCCTATCTCTTTAAAGAGTGTACAGATGGAGTGGTTTATCGTTGTGTCATGTAGAGGCATGTCATTTGTCATCGGTTAGAGGCTATCATGGTGGTGTATGTATTGGCTGTAAAGGTTCTCCAAAGTGGATTTTATTGGCGAACCTTGAATCGTGATCCACACGAATTGGTACAGGCGCGTGAGCGATGCCAAATGCAAGGGGGAATCTCAAGGTGACATGAAATTCCCTTGAAACCAAGCATAGATATGGAATTATTTGATGTATGGGGGTTGGACTTCATGGGACCCTTTGTGACTTCTTATGAAAATTGTTACATCTTGGTGGCGGTTGATTATGTTTCTAAATCGGCTGAAGCCATTGAATTACCGAATAATAAAGCTAAGAGTGTTACCCAATTCTTAAAGAGATGCATCTTTACCCAGTTTGGGACACCTTGTGCTATCATAAGTGATGAAGATTCTCATTTTTGCTACTAATTATTTGGGTCTTTGCTTTCTAGATATGGAGTCAAGCATGAGGTGGCTTCTCCATACCACCCTCAAGCCAATGGGTTGGCAGAAGTGTCTAATTGAGAGATAACGGAGATTCTAGCAAAAGTCATGAATACGAGTAGAATGAATTGGGCACAGAAACTTGATGATGCTTTGTGGGCCTATAGAACCACATTTAAAACTCCCATTGGCATGTCCCTGTATCAATTGGTGTTTGGAAAGGCTTGCTAGCTGTCACGCCTCGAATTCCAATGGGGCGGACTGGCACCCAAAGCCGTTAAGGCTCGAGAGAACCAATCTTCATTCATGTACACTCATATGCATGTCACTCAAGGAATATCACTGTCACGTATAGATACAATATTCTAATGGCGGAAGTCATGGAAAACATATGATGATATGAAACTTGGCCGTTAGGGCCACCAAGTCAAAATGGACATACATCTCTTACATTCATCTTCCCACATATGTCTACAAAGCCTCTAATAGATACATGTACATAACCAACCTACAGTCGGGACAAGTCCCTGCTTTATACAATATTTACATAATACCAAAACCAATATACACATGTGACTCGGAAAGCCTCGAACCAACTAGAGCTCACCAATGATCCGCAACCTACTGTGGAGGTCTACTAGTACCTGTGCCTGCAACAAGTAAGGTAAGTCCCCCAAGGGACGTCAGTACGAAGAATGTACTTAGTATGTAAGGCTATAAGAAACTGCATGATACATAAGTACTTCAATGATATCAAGTACAAGTGAAATAATCAATATGGATAAACCTCCGTTTTGTTTATGTGGAACCATGTACATTGCTTTCATTACTTTCATTGTCGATCATTCATTCATATCATTATCATTCATATAATATAGCGCTCATATATACTTTCCTTCAAGTGATATATTTTCACTCAAGTGCTTTACTTTCTTTGCTTTTACCTTCATCCTTATTACCATTCATCCAGCTGATCAGTGGGCTATAGTATATTCATCCACCTTATTGGTGGGCCATAACATAGTATAATGTATTATATCAACAATTATCCACCTTATCGGTGGGCCATAATATAATATCAACAATCATTCACCTATCGGAGGGCCATAATATAATATCAACAATCATCCACCTATCGGTGGGCCATAATATAAATATATACATTACTTCATTCCTTACTTGTGAGAGATTGATACCTTTACTTGTGTGAGATTGATACATTTGCTTGTGTGAGATTGATACATTGGTGGTTGAAACATTATTGGGACTTTGGAACATAACATTATTGGAACTTTGGAACCATGTCCACAATTATGTGACACATGAATAACAATTGATCAATAAATAAGGACCATGTGAATAACAATAGATAACAACCTGAAATGATATACCTTAGAACATTTCGGAATGGAACAAGTACAATGATGATGTGAACACTATGTGCTGCAGAAGGATGCGGAAAGAGTAACCTTACATACCTTATATTCCCAATATGAATACATAGTCCTATATGTGAATACAATAATCCAGCTCCTTCCTTACATTTTTCTCTACAACACAATTACATAACGGAGCTCATGTTAACAACTAGCTACCTTACAAGTGCATAAGACGACAATGAGTTACATGATTGCCCTATAACGTCATTCCACCCTTTACTATACATTTCACGACATTGTCATACCAAAAATACCATAACATTCCATACATTGACCAAGACATCATTTTCACACCAAGTTTCTCCTTTACGCTTCCTTATTAACACTACGTCATAATTACTCCACCAAGTCACCTCAATACGTTTCATAACAACAATCCCACAAGTTATACAAATAGAAAAAAAAACAAGTTAAGGACATAACCACACCATACATGTTGATATTTCATACACACCACGCACTTCCATCAAAACCTCAAGTCTCCTTTCAAGTTCAAATCACATGGATGACACATCTTTTAGCAAAAAGCAAAAGTGCACTACTTAACACTTTTAGACACCACCATCATGATTTACACAATCTCTCATGCATATAATATATTAAATCACAAGATTAAATACTTACCCAAGCTTGAAAAATGATGATCTTGTCCAAAGAGATGGCTTAGGGTTTTGAGAGATAAAAGGAAAATCTTGGAAATGTCTAGAATGGCATGTGTGTTTATGTGCATACAAATCTGATTTTTCCTCGTCTTATATAGCCCCTCAAGTCATCCTTAGCCAATTCTTGGCATTAAATTCCATGTTTACTTGGTCAACATGGAAGAATGGCTCATTTTCCTTTTTGGGCCATGTCTTTTGGCTTCATTTTGGGCCTCAAATTGAGCCCATTAACACATGTTACCTTAGCCCACCAATTTCAATGTATGATCCACCAACTATCTCATGTTTAAATAATTCCATAAATGTTACTACAATATTCAATTCACAAGATTCATGTTTGTAGACTCAATCCCAAGAATAAGCGATATTTGCCACTCATGGCTTAATTTATCATAAATTGATAAAAATTATAAAAAAATAAAAAGGACAAAGAATTAACCCTCATTTGGATGCCAAAATAGTCCAAGAGTAGTCCCACTAAGATGGAATAATGATACCATAATCCAAGAGCCTTATTTAGAGACTAGTGGTCGGAGAAAAAATTTGGCGCAAAGCAGCCTGGCACGCCCCTATGCTGCCTGTGCCATAAAAATTTTGGCAGAAAGCGGCCTGACACGCCCTTGGGCGCGCCCCACACTTAAATTCCGATTTTCTTCTTTTCTTTGACTTTTCTTTGTGGATACTAGCACAATATCAATACTCCATCAAAACCAATACCAAATACGTACTTATTGCTCTCAAAACAAAGGTAAACATGGTTCAAATAAGACCTATAAACTTTAGATCACCAATCAAGTAGGGTCGGAAATGTACGGGGTGTTACATCCTTCCCCCGTTAGAAACATTCGTCCTCGAATGTTAAAACAAATACACTTTCATGTTAGCATATATACATATATACATAATGCTTATAGATACTTACTTGTTATTTTTCTCCTTCTGCACTTTGAACTTTTTCTTCCGTGTGAAACAAATATGGGTACTTTGACTTCGTCATTTCTTCGGCTTCCCATGTGATTTCTTCTACTTGTTGATTTCTCTAAAGTACTTTTACGGAAGCTATTTCTTTATTTCTTATCCTCTTCACTTGTCGCTCCAGAATGGCAATAGGTATGTCTTTCACAAATACCCCATCACCTGTATAAGGTCGTAGCATATTTTCAAGTGTTTGAATAGTATGTTCTGCTTGCCCATCTGTCTGATATAACAAAAATTGGAATCCCATGTAATCACACTATCTCTTTTACATACAACCTTGCATAGTTTCCAGCTGTAGAAGTGGTCTTGACAGGTAAAAAGTGTGCTACTTGGTAAGTCTGTCAACTATCATCCACATGTAATCAAATTTCCAAAATGTACGAGGCAAACTTGTGATGAAACCCATGTTAATTATATCCCTCTTCCAAACCAAAAGATTCCTGTATTGCATATAACCTCCAGGTTTCTGATGCTCTACTTCTACCTGTTGATAATTCGAACAATGAGCTACAAAGTCTGCAATGTTCTTCTTCTTTATATTGCCTCACCAATACATCTCTTCCAAACCATGGTATATTTTGGTTGCTCCCAAATACGTAGAATACCGTGAATGATGTGCTTCAGTCATAATTCATTTCCTTAGCTCATCTATATCCGGTAAACAAAATCTACCTTGGCATTGAAGTACTCCCCCTTGCGTAAGTTCAAATACCTTCGTCGAACTTTGCTATACATTCTTTTTCACTGAACTAAAATAGGATTTGCATATTGCTTTTCCTTCTCTCTCTTAGCTACAAGTGAAGAATCTGCCACCTTTTACACTATAATTCTTTCATCTGGAGTTTCAAGAAGATGAAGCCCCAAGCTGTCTAACTGGCTTAACACATCGGTTACCACGTTTGCTTTTCCCGGATGGTATAAGATATCACTATCATCTTCTTTTAGTAATTTCAGCCACCTTTGCTGTCTTCAGTGTGGGTCCTTTTGCAAAAAAAAAAAAAAATATACTGCAAACTTTCATGATCATTATATATATCAATGTGAACCCTATACAAATAGTGGTGCCATATTATTTTTTTTAAAACAAATATCACGACCGCTAACTCAAGATCATGTGTTGGATAATTTCTTTCATGTGGACGCAATTGTTTTGAGGCATAGGCAATTACATGAACGTGTTGCATCAATACACATCCTAAGTTGACTCCTGAAACATCACAATATAATGCATACCCTTTTTTACCTTCGAAAATTACTAATACAGGTGTAAAAGTCAAGTTATCTTTCAGCTCTTGGAAACTCTTCTCACATGCATCATTCCACAAAAACTTGATTGCTTTGTGTGTTAGCTTGTTAAGGGTGCTAAAATGGAAGAAAAACTCTTCAACAAACTTTCTGTAATAGCCTGCCAACCCAAGAAAACTACGAACCTCTGTAGGCATCGTAAGTTTTGGCTAATTCTTCACGGCTTCTATCTTTTGGGTATCATCCCTCATTCCTTTATCTGATACCATGTGACCCAAGAAGGATACAGATTTTTACCAAAATTCACACTTAAAGAGCGTTGCATATAACTTACGATCACGAAGAATCTGTAACACCTGCCGTAAGTGATTAACTTAGTCCTCTTGTGATCTTGAATAACCCAGAATGTCATCTGTAAACATGGTCACAAATACATCTAAAAATAGTGTGAACACCCTATTCATCAAACCCTAACAACTGCTGGTGCATTGGTTGGCCAAATGGCATAACTAGAAATTCATAGTGACCATACCGTGTTTGGAAAGCTATCTTGGGTATATATATATTTTTTTTCTAACCCTTACCTGGTGATGTCCCGTGTAAAATATTTGGAACCCCGTAATTGGTCAATTAAATCATTAATTCTAGGGAGGGGATACTTATTCTTAACGTACCATCTTTCCTTCGCCCAAATGATACTGGTGCATACCAATGGGATGTACTAGGTCTTATGTATCCCTTTTTCTAGCAAGTCTTTTTAAGTATTCCTTTAATTTCTATAACTCTGCTAGGACATTCAATACGGAGGAATAGAGATAGGCTGAGTGCCTGGAATCACGTCACTACCAAACTCTACTGTACCTCAAGAATTTCATTTACTATTGGAGCCGATTGAAGAGTTAGTGGCTTCACATCAATATCTTTCACTCTTACCAAGTGACACATGTACTCCTTTGAGTATCATTTCCCTTACCTTGAGATAGGAAATAAAGTTACCACTCGATGCTCCCATATGACCCTTCCATTAAAGAACATTCTTTGTGGAAAATGAAAATGTAACTTCTTAGCTCGGCAATGCCAACCAGTGTGTCATAGCCACAAATAGTTACTATACAATTACGATATACTCTTTTAATTACAATAGATTCATCAACTGGCGTATAGACTTCGAATGGCGTAACTATTAGTTCTTGTAACACCCCGTACATTCCCAACCCTAACTTGATGGATTGGTGACCTCGGGTGTAGTTATAAATCTTAGCTTCGAGAGCACTAAGTACGTATGTTGTAGTGGTTTTGGATGGAACTTTTGATATTGTATTAGTCAATGTGTTTAGACTCTCATATGAGGAGTTGGAAACTTTTTGGAACATTTTAGGAGCGAATAAATGACGCTTGAATGACTCATAAATAAAGGTTCTTAAAGACGAGACAAGCTAAAGATTAGAACTTGAAGTATCTAACCAAATCTGCAATAAAAAGTCGAAGAAAGGAATTTTTTTAAAAATATTTTGGGCCAGGCGCACCCAGGGGCGTACCAGGACACTCTGGGCTGAAATTTTCAGCCCACAGGCAGCAAGGGGGCACACCAGGCAGCCTCCCCTGCACACCTTTCAAATGCTAAAAAGTTTTCTAAGTCCTAGGGGCGCCCGGGGGCGTGCCGGGGTGGTTTTTACCAAATTTTTTCGCCAACCACGAGCCTATAAATGTAATTCTTGGGTTATTATATAATAATTCCATCTTGGTAGGACTACACTTGTATGATGTTGGCATCCAAAATATGTTTTTACCCTTTTACATTCAATTAAGCCATAGGTGGCTAGAATTTCTTATTTGGAGAATGAAGTTACGAATATGAGTCTCGTGAGTTGAGTATTGTAGTGAAACTTATGGAATTATTTAAACATGAGAAATATGATGGATTACACATTGAATTTGGTGGGCTAAGTTAATATGTGTTAATGGGCTCAAAGGAAGGCCCAAAATGAATTAAAAGACATGGCCCAATGGGTCAAATGACCCATTCTTGCTTTGACAAGTCAATTATTGATCTAAGTGGCTAAGGATGAGTTAAAGGGTCTATAAAAGGGAAAGGAAATCAGATTTTTATTCATAAAAGGGCACATGTATTTCTAAACTTTTCCAAGAAACCAAAAAGAGATATTTTCTCTTCACTTCAAACCCTAAGTCATCTCTTGGGCAAGATCATCATTTCTCATGCTTTGGTAAGTGTATATTCTCATGGATTAATATACTATATGAATGGGAGAGTATGTAAATCATGATGGTTATGTCCAAAAGTGTTGAATAGTGAACTTTTGCATTTTTGCTAAAGATGTGTCATCCATGGGATTTAAACTTGAAAGTGCATGGGATGGATGAAATATCAACATGTATGGTGTGGTTATGTTACTTAACTTGTTATTTTTCTATACGTATGAATTGTGGGATTTTGTCGATATGTTGTTATGAGGTGTATTGAGGTGACTTGATGGAGTAATTGTGATGTTGTGGTGATGGAGAAGTGTAAAGTATGAACTAGGTGTGACATACAATTGGTGTATGATGTATTGGTCAATGTATGGAATGTTGTGGTATTGTTTGTATGATAATTTCATAAATGGTATTATGAAGGGGGAAATGTCATGTTAAGGCAATCATGTAACTCATTATCGTTATATGCATTTGTAAGGTAGTTGGTGGTTAATGTAAACTCTGTTATGTACTTGTGTTATAGAATGAAATGTAAGGAAGGAGCTGCACTGTTGTATGCACATTTAAGATTGTATATTCATATTGGGAATATAAGGTATGTAAGGTTACTCTTTCCGTATCCTTCTACAGCACATAGTGGTCACATTGACATTTTATTTGTTCCATTCTGAAATGTTCTAGAGATATCCTACATCCGGTTACCAATTGTTATTGTCACATATTTCCTACTCATTGATAAATTGTGATTCACATGTCTCATGTTCATTGACTAATGTTCCACAGATCCCATAGTCCCAATAATGTTATGTTCCAAAGTTCCAATAGTGTTTATACACATGTATCTTATTCATTGATTATTGTTCCAATGCTTCCAATAATGTTATGTCAAGTGAATGTACCAATCTCTCCCAAGTAAAGGTGTCAATCTCAAAAGTAAAGAACAAAGTAATGCATATATGTGATTAATGATTGAGTATGGGTGGTAGCTTTGGGGGCGAAATGAAATGCCTAGCTCAAATCGATCCTGAGATTATTGGACCAGGGGGCAGTCCTAGAGGCGTAAGCCTAGCTCAGACCGATCCTGATAGTGGGTAGCTTTGGAGGTAATAACCTAGCTCGAGACAAACCTGATATGTTGGTTTATGGATGGCAGCTCTAAAGGCAATAACCTAGCTCGAGCCGACCCCAATATATTGATTTATGGGTGGTATCTGTAGAGGCATAAGCCTAGCTCGAGACGATCCCAACATAACGTTATGTTATGTAAAGACCCACTGATCAGTAGAGGCCTGGGTATATAGTGACATAAGTGATGATTAACAAGCAAAGAAGTATAGAAGCAAAGAAATAATGGAAGCAATACGCATGGTTTCCAATGTACAGTAGGGTAACTTATCCATATTGGCTATTCCTTTGTATTTGAGTTCATGGAAGTATTTATGTATCATACAGTTTCATATGGCCTTGCATACTCAGTACATTCTTCGTACTAACCCCCTTGGGGGGGATTTACCTTACTTGCTGCAGGCACAGGTACTAGTAGACTTCCACAGTAGAGTGCGGGTCATTTACAAATTTTTGGTGAGCTCTAGTTGGTTCGAGGGTTTTCGAGTCATAGTGTACATTGATTTTGTTATTGTAAATGTTGTATAAAGCGGGAGATTGCCCCAACTTTAGCTTGGCTATGTATATGTATCTGTAGAGGCTTTGTAGACATATGTGGGATGAGGAATGTAAGAGATGTATGTCTAGTTTCACTTGATGGCCCTACCGGCCAAGTTTCATATACATATAGTACATGTGTCTATGACTTCCGCAAAATTTATAAGATACAGTAATGTTGTTACAGAATCATGCATATGAATAGACATGAGCAAAGATTGGTTCTCTCGGGCCTCATCGGCTTCGGGTGCCAGTCCGGCCAGGATGGGATTCGGGTAGTGACAAAAGTGGTATCAGAGAAGGTCGTCCTAAGGGTGTACACAAAGCCGTGTCTGAGTAGAGTCTTGCTTATAGATGTGTTGCGCGCCACATTGATAAGTAGGAGGCTACGGGACATTTAGGAGTTGTTTCTTTTCTTCACTTCTAGATCAAGCAATAGAGCCAAAGTGTAGGTGGACGCATATGTACGCATTGACATTGGCTTTCTTTTGTATAGTCAAATGCTGATTATCAGACAAGATAAGGGCAAAGGTAAGCAGGTTGATATGCCTGCCGAAGAAGAAATGAGTAAATCACCACCTGACCAAGCTAGTCAAGGTGGGGCTGACATGGAATTTGTAATACGGGTTCCTCTTAGCCAAAAGGTAGAGAAGTACCTGCAGAACCACCTATAAATGCCACTGAACCAGATTTACGAAATGTAGTGCATATGTTGACTTAGATAGTTGTTGTACAATGTCACGGGCGAGCTGGACCAATGATGAGTGATGATGGTGCGGCTAGGGCATCTAGTCGTCGAACACAGGATTTGCTGAAATGAAACCCTCCCACGTTCACCGGGTCGGATTGGAATGAAGACCCACAGGACTTTATAGACCAAATCAAAAGGGCTCTAGATGTTATGCATGTGACAGTGTATTGATGTACTTCCAGATAGTTGGGAGGAATTTAAAATGGCATTCCTTGATCAGTACCTCCCATATGAGGTGCAAAAAGATCATGCGGACCAATTACTAAATCTTTGCCAAAAGACTATGAGTGTCAGAAAGTACAATCCTCGATTTAATTCTTTGGCTAGGTATGCTCCAAATGTGGTAGCTATTATGACCGATAGAGTGCATCAGTATGTGGATAGATGGATTTTACCATTGCGGACTTGAAAAGAGATATAGATATAGCCAGAATACAGGCTTTGTGCACAGATAATGGAGGATCAGAGGCAACAGAAAAGGACCCAAATATTTGAAGAAGGGTAGTCAAAGAGGGCTAGACCTATGGGACAGTTCATAGCATCCCAAGGAGAATTTAGGTCTCGGGTGGTTAACAGAACGCCTAGACCATTATTTCCTTAGCCTATAGTAAATGTTCTACCTCGATCCCAAGGGTTTAGAGATAATTGGTCTGGGCAAAGATGTGAGATTCAGTATTCATGGGCAATGGGGTATCAAGCACAAGAACGTATAAAGTAGGAACCAACCGAAGTCTCCTTGTTAGCCGTGTTAGTGCTGCAGAAGTTATCATCTAGGTGAATGTCGGTTGGTGCCGAATGTTTGTTATTGGTGTGGTATGTCGGTACACAAACTGAGGCTTCTCTTGATGTAGCTACAAGTACCGTATACGTATTGATTGACCCATATTCGACACTAGCATATGTTATTTCATTAATTGCTGAAAATTCAAAAGAACACCAGAATTACTAGTTATGTCACATGAAGTCTATACATCAGATGGTGAATCTATTGTATTTAAAAGAGTATTCATAAGTGCATAGTAGTTGTTTGTCGTCTTGAGACACTGGTTGATCCTATTGAGCTGGAAAAAGTGGAATTTTGATGCTATATAGGGATTGTACCATAGTAGATTGCCGAACTAAGAAGTTATATTGTCGTTTTCCCCAAAAGAATGTTTTTGAATGGCCAGGGAAATGTGGGGGCACCAAGAGGAAACTTATTCCCCATTTTAAAGCAAATAAAAGGATACTCTAAGGGATACATATGTCACTTAGTAAGAATGAAAGATACTGATGTGACGCCACCAACTCTTCAATCAGTTCTGGTGGTAAATGAATTCCTCGATGTATGAGCTGGTATTAATGTGATGTCAGATACTCAACCTATTTTTATTTCTTCATATAGCATGGCCCCGGTAGAGTTACGTGAATGAAACGAGAAATCAAAAGACGTGATAAACAAGGGATTCATAAGACTTAGTACGACCCCTTGGGGAACCTTGAGAATACGTGTTTACTATCGGCAACAGAATAAGGTGACAATGAAGAATACATGTCTTCTCCCTGGAGTTGATGACTTATTTAATCGGTTATAGTGTGCCAGATTCTTCCTAAAGATTGACTTAAGGGCAGGAGATCATCAAGTAAAGGTCTGAGAAAATAAAGATACCCAAAATAGAAGTATGGTTGTTATGAAGTCGTAGTTATGCCCTTTGGACTAACAAATACACTAGCTACGTTGATGGGTTTGATAACTAGGGTGTTTAAACCATCGTTAAGTGTATTCGTGATAATATTTTAAGTTCTATACCAGATTACTTAAGGTCACAAAAGGAACATGCTAATCACTTGTGATTAGGTGTTACGGATTCTACGTAACCGTAAGATATATGCAAGTTCTTTAAATACAAGTTCGATCATAATACGTATCGTCCTTAGGACGCATTGTATATAATGAAGGAATAAGGATTCATATACACAAAAGAAGTGTCCAAGGCTTACGACGCCTACGGAAATTCGTAGCTTCCTTGAGTTGACTAGTTGTTACAGAAGAATTGTTAAAAAAGGCTTTCTGCCATTGCCCTTAACAAAGCTAACACACAAAGTAATTAAGTTTTAGTGGAATGATGTATGTGAGAAAAGTTTGCAAGAGATGAAAGATAAATTGACTCCTACACCTGTACTAGTACCTCCCAAAGGCACATAAGAATATGTAGTGTATTGTGATATTTTAAAAGTTGGTGTGGGATGTGTATACATGCAGCACGACAATGTGATAGCGTATGACTTAAGACAATTGCGTCCACATAAGAGGAATTATCCCACATATGATTTTAAGTTAACAGTTGTGACAATTGCTTGTAACAGATGGCACCACTATTTGTATAAAACTTTCGGTGAAAGAATTATAATGTCAAATGTGGCAGAATTTTCATTGGTATCTAAGATAAAGGAAAAGCAATATGTAAATCCTATTTTTAGTTCAATTGAAAAAGAACGTACAACAAAGGTCGACCAAGGTATGTGAGCAAACACAAGGGAAAGTACTTTAACGCCAATATAGATTGTGTGTAACGAGTATAGATGAGTTAAGGAAATGAATTATGACAGAAGAACATCGTTCACAGTATTTTATTCATTCGGAAGAAACCAAAATGTACCATGGTGTAGCAGAGATGTTTTGGTAAGGTTACATGAGAAACACATGGTAGAACTTGTAGCTCAATGTCCAAGCAGTCACTAAATAACAGTATGGCATCAGAAATCTATATGTTTTATGCAATGTATTACCCTTCCAGTTTGGAAGTGGAACATGAATAACATAGATTTAATCATAGGGTTTCCTCGTACACTGCAAGGTTGATTCCATATAAGTAATAGTTGACAGGCTTACCGAGTCAGTGTATTTCCTACCAGTTAGGACCATCGATACAGCTGAACATTATGCAAATTTGTGTGTAACAGAGATAGTACGATTACATGGTATTCTACTCCCTCTTATATCAAACAGGAGAACTCACTTTATTGCACAGTGTTGGAAGTCTTTTCAGTAAATCATGGGTATACAGGTAGATGTAAGTATGGCTTTTCATCCTCAGATGGATGGACAAACAGAGCGTATTATATGAACGTTTGATTATATTCCACGAGTTTGTACATTGGACTTTAAAGGTAGTTGGGATGAACACCTATCGTTTATTGAAATTGCTTACACAAAAAGTATCAAAAGGCACCTTACGAAGCTTTATGTGAAAGAAAATATAGATCATTAATTGGATGTCTTACAGCTGATGAAATTTGCTTTGCTCGGGTCATATTTTGTTCATCAAGCTATAGAGAAGGTGAAGGTGATATAACAGCAACTACAAATGGCCTAAAGTCGATATAAATCATATGCCGATATTAAAAGAAGGGAATTAAGATGTTCCATAGGTGATTAGGTATTTTTTTTGACAGTGTCACCAATGAAGAAAAATAATGAGATTCGGAAAGAAAGGGAAACTGTTCAAAGATTTGGGCAAATTGCGTATCTATTAGCACTAGTCCAAGAACTCTTCACAGTCCATTCAGTATTTCATATTCACTGCTTTGAAAGTGTATAGGAGATTATCCTGTATTGCTCCCAGTGGAGATATACAAGTTACAGAAGATCTCATATGTGAAGAGGTACTACTTACTATTCTATATCGATAAGCGAAAGCAATGAGAAATAAAGAAGTAGCTTACGTAAAGGTACTATTGGAGAAGTTAACACGTAGAAGAAATCACAAGGGAAACCAAAGAAATAATGAAATCTAAAGTACTCGTCATTTTTGTATATGAAAGAAAAATTTCAAGATACGGAATTGGAGTAATAATAAGTAAGTATTTACAAGTATTATGTGTGTATATGATAGTGTGAAGGATCCACATCGACTTAAGTTGTTACAATGAGACAATGTTACCAACAATCGAGGACGAAAGTTTCTAAAGGGGGAAGGATGTAACACTCCATACATTCCCAACCCTAACTTGATGGATTGGTGACCTCAGGTGTAGTTATAAACCTTAGCTTCGAGAGCACTAAGTACGTATGTTGTAGTGGTTTTTGATGGAACATTTGATATTGTACTAGTCAATGTGTTTAGACTCTCGTATGAGGAGTTGGAAACTTTTTGGAACATTTTAGGAGCGAATAAATGACGCTTGAATGACTCCTAAATAAAGGTTCTTAAATACAAGAGGCAAGCTAAAGATTAGAACTTGAAGTATCTAACCAAATCCGCAACGAAAAGTCGAAGAAAGGATTTTTTTTTTTAAAATAATTTGGGCCAGGCGCTCTTAGGGGCATGCCAGGCCGCTCTGAGCTGAAATTTTCAGACCATAGGCAGCAAGGGGGCACACCAGGAAGTGTGCCAGGCCTCCCCTGCACACCTTTCAAATGCTGAAAAGTTTCCTAAGTCCTAGGGGCGCCCAGGGGCGTGCTGGGGTGCTTTTTGCCAAATTTTTTCACCAACCACGAGCCTATAAATGTGATTATTGGGTTATTATATAATTATTCCATCTTGGTAGGACTAATCTTGGATGATGTTGGCATCCAAGTTACATTTTTACCCTTTTACGTTCAATTAAGCCATAAGTGGCTAGAATTTCTTATTTGGAGATTGAAGTTACGAATATGAGTCTCGTGAGTTTAGTATTGTCGTGAAACTTATGGAATTATTTAAACATGAGAAATATGAGGGATTACACATTGAATTTGGTGGGCTAAGTTAATATGTGTTAATGGGCTCAAAGGAAGGCCCAAACTGAATTAAAAGACATGGCCCAATGGGTCAAATGACCCATTCTTGCTTTGACAAGTCAATTATTGATCTAAGTGGATAAGGATGAGTTAAAGGGGCTATAAAAGGGAAAGGAAATCAGATTTTTATTCATAAAATGGCACATGTATTTCTAAACTTTTCCAAGAAACCAAAAAGAGATATTTTCTCTTCACTTCAAACCCTAAGTCATCTCTTGGGCAAGATCATCATTTCTCATGCTTTGGGAAGTGTATATTCTCATGGATTAATATACTATATGAATGGGAGAGTATGTAAATCATGATGGTTATATCCAAAAGTGTTGAATAGTGAACTTTTGCATTTTTACTAAAGATGTGTCATCCATGGGATTTAAACTTGAAAGGAGACATGGGATTATGATGAAAGTGCATGGGATGGATGAAATATCAACATGTATGGTGTGGTTATGTTACTTAACTTGTTATTTTTCTATACGTATGAATTGTGGGATTTTGTCGATATGTTGTTATGAGGTGTATTGAGGTGACTTGATGGAGTAATTGTGATGTTGTGGTGATGGAGAAGTGTAAAGTATGAACTTGGTGTGACATGCAACTGGTGTATGATTTATTGGTCCATGTATGGAATGTTGTGGTATCGTTGGTATGATAATTTCATAAATGGTATTATCAAGGGGGAAATGTCATGTTAAGGCAATCATGTAACTCATTATCGTTATATGCATTTGTAAGGTAGTTGGTGGTTAATGTAAACTCTGTTATGTACTTGTGTTATAGAATAAAATGTAAGGAAAGATCTGGAATGTTGTATGCACATTTAAGATTGTATATTCATATTGGGAATATAAGGTATGTAAGGTTACTCTTTCCGTATCCTTCTGCAGCATATAGTGGTCACATTGACATTTTATTTGTTCCTTTTTGAAATGTTCTAGAGATATCCTATATCCGATTACCAATTGTTATTATCACATGTTTCCTACTCATTGATAAATTATGATTCACATGTCTCATGTTCATTGACTAATTTTCCACATATCCTATAGTCCCAATAATGTTATTTTCCAAAGTTTCAATAGTGTTTATACACATGTATCTTATTCATTGATTATTATTCCAATGCTTCCAATAATGTTATGTCAAGTGAATGTACCAATCTCTCCCAAATAAAGGTGTCAATCTCAAAAGTAAAGAACAAAGTAATGCATATATGTGATTAATGATTGAGTATGGGTGGTAGCTTTGGGGGTGAAATGAAATGCCTAGCTCAAGCCGATCCTGATATTATTGGACCAGGGGGCATTCCTAGAGGCGTAAGCCTAGCTCGGACCGATCCTGATAGGGGGTAGCTCTGGAGGTAATAACCTAGATCGAGCCAAACCTGATATGTTGGTTTATGGATGGCAGCTCTAGAGGTAATAACCTAGCTCGAGCCGAACCCAATATATTGATTTATGGGTGGTATCTGTAGAGGCATAAGCCTAGCTCGAGCCAATCCCAACATAACGTTATGTTATGTAAAGACCCACTGATCAGTCGGGGCCCAGGTACATAGCGACATAAGTGATGATGAACAGGCAAAGAAGTAAAGAAGCAAAGAAATAATGGAAGCAATACGCATGGTTTCCAACGTACAGTAGGGTAACTTATCCATATTGGCTATTCCTTTATATTTGAGTTCATGGAAGTATTTATGTATCATACAGTTTCATATGGCCTTGCATACTCAGTACATTCTTCGTACTAACCCCCTAGGGGGGGGATTTACCTTACTTGCTGCAGGCACAGGTACTAGTAGACTTCCACAGTAGAGTGCGGGTCATTTGCAGATTTTTGGTGAGATCCAGTTGGTTCGGGGGTTTTCGAGTCATAGTGTACATTGATTTTGGTATTGTAAATGTTGTATAAAGCGGGGGCTTGTCCCGACTCTAGCTTGGCTATGTATATGTATCTGTAGAGGCTTTGTAGACATATGAGGGAAGAGGAATGTAAGAGATGTATGTCCAGTTTCACTTGATGGCCCTACCGACCAAGTTTCATATACATATAGTACATGTGTCTATGACTTCCGCAAAATTTATGAGATACAGTAGTGTTGTTACAGAATCATGCATATGAATAGACATGAGCAAAGATTGGTTCTCTCGGGCCTCATCGGCTTCTGGTGCCAGTCCGGCCCGAATGGAATTTGGGTCATGACAGTTCTGGTGTTCTTCCAAAATGTTTTTCACAATCAATGTAGTAACATATGATAATGTACAATACGGCTCAATCAATGCATATACCTTATGTAAAAATATGAATACTGTACCTGTGTCTTTATCAGTATAAGCCTCCAAATTCTGTCGATCCGCTAAGGCATAGGTACGGTTCTGATTTTACTAGAACTAGCTGCTCCGCTAGCACCTCTGCCATGGACTGCAGGTTGTACACCTGACAATGATAACGCAACGGCTGATCCCGTAGGTCATGTCATACTACTCGTGGCCCTCTGTGGGCACTCTCTCATCATGTTCCCTGACTTACTACACCAAAAGAAAACATTCATTCCAAACCAGCATTCACCTAAATGAAACTTCCCACAGCGCTGGCACAGCTGACGAAAGGACCTCAATTCGCTCATACTTCTTCATTCTTGATACCCCACTTTCTGTAAACCTCGAGTCCCACTACTATGCCCAGCTTGACCGCCTCTAAACCCTCGAAATTGAGATGGAGTACCTACTATAGGGTAAGAGAATGATGGTCCAGGCGGTCTAGGCAAAACCCGAGGCCTAAATTCTCCTTGGGATACCATAACCTATCCCGTAGATCTTGCCCTTTTAAACGGCCCTCCTTCAACTTCTTGTGTCCTTCTCCTTTGCCTCTGATCTTCCATTTTCTGTGCAAAGGCTTGTATTCTAGCTATATCCATATCTCTGTTCAAAGCAGAAATGGTGGAGTCCCTCACCAAATATGGCTCCAATCTGTCCACGTACCGATGAACTCTGTCGGCCATAGTAGCTACCACATTCGGAGCATACCTAGCCAAAGAGTTAAACCAAAGACTGTACTCTCTGACACTCATATTCCCTTGGCGAAGATTTAAAAATTGGTCCGCGCGAGCCTCTCGGACCTTATATGGAGGATAATGATCAAGGAATACCATTTTAAATTCTTCCTAATTAGCTGGATTTGTGCCAATACCCCTCGATCGTTTCCAATCTTCATACCACAATATAGCTTCTCCTTTCAATCTATATGCCGCAAGTTCCACTTTTTCTATACCAGTCACATGCATAACCTCTAGAGCCCTTTGAATTTGGTCCACGAAGTCCTGTGGGTCTGCATTCAGATCTGACCCAGTGAATGTGGGAGGATCTAATTTCAGAAAATCTTGTGTCCGCTGACTAGCTACTCTAGACGCGCCATCCTCACTTGTCATTGGACCAACTTGTCCATGAGTTTGTGTAGCAACTATCTGAGTCAACATATGCACTGCATTTCTTAAGTCCTGTTCAGTGGCATTCATAGGCGGTTCTGCAGGTACTTCTCTACCTCTTGGCTCTTCCGGAGCTGAAAAAGTAGAAGAAGACCACGATGCAATTTCAGTGTCAGCTCCACCTGGACTAGCTTGGTCAGGTGGTGATTTACTCGTTCCTTCTCCAGAAAGCATATATACCTGCTTACCTTAGCCCCTACCGCATCTTGTCATCGGCCTTTTACTATAACAAAGGAAACCAATTACAATGGTCAAATACGATTCCACTTACAATATTGGCTCTATTGCACAATGTAGAAATGAAGAAAAGAAACAACTCTTAAATGTCCCGTAGCCTCCAACTTATAAATGTGGTGCCAACACATCCATAAGTAAGACTCTACTCAGACACGGCTTTGTAGATACCCTTTGGACGACTTGCTCTGATACAACTTTTGTCACGCATCAAATTCCAACGGGGCAGACTGGCACCCGAAGCCGTTAAGGCCCGAGAGAACCAATCTTCATTCATGTACACTCATATGCATGTCACTCAAGGAACATCACTGTCACATATAGATACAAGATGCTAATGGCGGAAGTCATGGAAAACATATGATAATATGAAACTTGTCCGTTAGGTCCACCAAGTCAAAATGGACATACATCTCTTACATTCATCTTCCAATATACGTCTACAAAGCCTTTAACAGATACATGTACATAACCAACCTACAGTAGGGACAAGCCCCTGCTTTATACAATATTTACATAATATCAAAACCAATATACACATGTGACTCGGAAACCCTCGAACCAACTGGAGCTCACCAATGATCCGCAAATGACCCGCAACCTACTGTGGAGGTCTACTAGTACCTGTGCCTACAACAAGTAAGGTAAGTCCCCCAAGGGACGTCATTACGAAGAATGTACTGAGTATGTAAGGCTATAATAAACTGCATCATACATAAGTACTTCAATGATATCAAGTACAAGTGAAATAATCAATATGGATAAACCTCCGTTCTGTTTATGTGGAACCATGTACATTGCTTTCATTACTTTCATTATCTATCATTCATTCATATCATTATCATTCATATAATATAGCGCTCATGTATACTTTCCTTCAAGTGATATATTTTCACTCAAGTGCTTTACGTTCTTTGCTTTTACCTTCATCCTTATTACCATTCATCCAGCTGATCAGTGGGCCATATATCATTCATCCAGCTGATCAGTAGTCTATAGTACAATTATCCACCTTATTAGTGGGCCATTACATAGTATAATGTACTATATCAATAATCATCCACCTTATCGGTGGGCCATAATATAATATCAACAATCATCCACCTATCGGTAGGCCATAATATAATATCAAAAATCATCCACCTATCGGTGGGCCATAATATAAATATATACATTACTTTATTCCTTACTTGTGAGAGATTGATACCTTTACTTGTGTGAGATTGATACATTTGCTTGTGTGAGATTGATACATTGGTGGTTGAAACATTATTGGAACTTTGGAATATAACATTATTGGAACTTTGGAACCATGTACAAAATTATGTGACACATGAATAACAATTGATCAATGAATAAGGACCATGTGAATAATAATAGATAACAACCTGAAATGATATACTTTAGAACATTTTGGAATGGAACAAGTACAATGACGATGTGAACACTATGTGCTACAGAAGGATACGGAAAGAGTAACCTTACATACCTTATCTTCCCAATATGAATACACAACCCTATATGTGAATACAATAATCCAGCTCCTGCTTTACGTTTTTCTCTACAACACAAGTACATAACAGAGCTCATGTTAACAACTTGCTACCTTACAAGTGCATAAGACGACAATGAGTTACATGATTGCCATATAACGTCATTCCACCCTTTACCATACACTTCACGACATTTTCATACCAACAATACCACAACAATCCATACATTGACCAATAAATCAGAAACCAATAGCATTTCACGCCAAGTTTCTCCTTTACGCTTCCTTATTAACACTACGTCACAATTATTCCACCAAGTCACCTCAATACGTTTCATAACAACAATCCCACAAGTTATACATATAGAAAAACAACAAGTTAAGGACATAACCACACCATACATGTTGATATTTCATACACACCATTCACTTCCATCAAAACCTCAAGTCTTCTTTCAAGTTCAAATCACATGGATGACACATCTTTTAGAAAAAAGCAAAAGTGCACTACTTAACACTTTTAGACACCACCATCATGATTTACACAATCTCTCATGCATATAATATATTAAATCACAAGATTAAACACTTACCCAAACTTGAAAAATGATGATCTTGTCCAAAGAGATGGCTTAGGGTTTTGAGAGATAAAAGGAAAATCTTGGAAATGTCTAGAATGGCATGTGTGTTTTTGTGAATAAAAGTCTGATTTTTACTTGTCTTATATATCCCCTCAAGTCATCCTTATCCAATTCTTGGCATTAAATGCCATGTTTACTTGGTCAACATGGAAGAATGGGTCATTTGCCCTTTTGGCTTCATTTTGGGCCTCAAATTGAACCCATTAACACATGTTACCTTAGCCCACCAATTTCAATGTATGATCCACCAACTATCTCATGTTTAAATAATTCCATAAATGTTACGACAATATTCAACTCACGAAATTCATGTTCGTAGCCTCAATCCCAAGAATAAGCGATATTTGCCACTAGTGGCTTAATTTATCATAAATTGATAAAAATTATAAAAAAATAAAAAAAGGACGAAGAATTAACCCTCATTGGGATGCCAAAATAGTCCAAGAGTAGTCCCACTAAGATGGAATAATGATACCATAATCCAAGAGCCTTATTTAGAGACTAGTGGTCGGAGAAAAAATTTGGCGCAAAGTAGCCTAGCACGCTGCCTGGTGCGCCCCTATGCTGCCTGTGCCATAAAAATTTTGGCAGAAAGCGGCCTGGCACGCCCCACACTTAAATTCCAATTTTCTTCTTTTGTTCGACTTTTCTTTACGGATACTAGCACAATATCAATAGTCCATCAAAACCAATACCAAATACGTACTTATTGCTCTCAAAATAAAGGTAAACATGGTTCAAATAAGACATATAAACTCTAGATCACCAATCAAGTAGGGTCGAAAATGTACGGGGTGTTACACTAGCCTCCCATCTATTTAGAACACAACGCGTTATGGGCCTTGAGGAGATTGAATATGAATTAAGAGGACACCTTAAAGTCAAGAGTAGACCAACTTCAAGAGATCGATGAATTCCAATTGAGAGATTATAAAAGTTTTACTCACTACAGGGAACATATGAACAGGTGGCATGATGCCAAGATTCTAAAAAGGGAGCTCAAGGTGGGTGATAATGTCCTATTGTTTAACTCGAGATCTAAGTTGTTTCTAGGTAAACTAGAAACTAGGTGGTTGGGTCCTTTTAAAGTGATGCAATATTTCCCTAGTAGAGCATTTGAATTAGAGAATGGCATGGGATTATGATTTATCATGAATAGGTAATGAGTTAAACATCACTATAGGTTTCTCCCAAAGGTAGATTTCTTGGAGGTGATTTACCTTGACGATACATGAAAAATAAAGAACAACATCGTGCCACGACAATAACTAAGGCTCTTTCTAGGAGGCAACCTAAGTTTACTTTTTGTCATTTTGAATAACGTTTGTTGAATTGTGTAGGTGAATGATGGAGTTGAAAAGTGGGAAGCATGACATGATCCAAGTCAGAGAAGAAAAAGTTGGGAAATCATGAACAAAGCTCCAGGAAGGATGCTTTGGTGATGTGCAGAGTAAATCGCTGCATCACTGAAGCCCTTCGTCAATAGAGGTTTCCTAACCTCAAACATTCTACTTCATTTAGTTATGGTATGTAAAAATCAACGTATCGCTGATGCCTTCCGTGACAGATAGACTATCATCAAACTGCTCCACCAAAAAGTGATCAAAGATCTTGTGAACTGTAAGTTTTGGTGAAGGAGCTCCAAATCGGTGCATCACTGATGTGTTTTGCGGTGGAATATGAATCACCAAAATGGTTGGGTTTAAACTTTGACTATTTGATTTCTTGACCCTTAACCTTTCACTTTCTTTTGACTCTTAGTTTTATTCAAAATCCATTCATTTCCCACTTCCCTCTCTATATTCACTCACATAACCTAATAACCCTTTGCATTCACATACTTACACACAAGTCTCTCTGTCGGATTTTTGCACCACTCCCACACACGCATAGTGATTGTGAAGTTATTTTCTTTTTCCTCAAATTTCTCCTACAAGCTTCGAACTCGTCTTTAACTTTTAATTGAATTGTGTTTGATGGATTAAGTGTTTTCAATTGTTCTATTGTTTTAAAATTCTAGTTCGTTCATGGTAGATATTTAGTCGATATATTTTTGGTTTTGAAATTTGAAATATGATTAGATTAGAGTGAAATTGTCAAAATTGAATCAAGTGTCTACTTGATCATGTTTGCACTTAGGTTACTTGTTAAAAGCTTTGGGTATTTAAATTTTGTTTTAAATTTCATTTGGATTTAGTCAAAAATCGACTGATTTTGCATAGTGATAGATTGGGTGACGTTGTTTTTAAGGGCAAAATCATCGAAATGTTGAGTAAATTTAAAACCTGGGGAAGTCTGAGTACCCATGGTTGAGAAAAATTTGAAAAATTGCCATTGAAGGACCTTGGAATCGCTAACGGAAGTTGGAGACGATGATGGTTAGCGAGGGGTTAGGAAGCTCGGTGATGCCCCAAAGTGCTCCCCCTATCGCTGAAAGTCACCAAAAGTTCGACTAATTTAGGTGTGATTCAGCGATGCTCGAGGAGTATTACCGAATCCTTTGGAGTATCGCTGAAGTCCCACTTTTCTGCGCCGTCTAGCATACCAAGTTTCTGTGTAATTCAGCGACATAATATTACATCATCGATATGGTTGGCGATGCACCAAACTGGTAGGCGATGCATTTCTAAGGGATTTTCTATTTTGTTTTGCTAACTTTGGCCGAGCCCATTGCTATTTTTATGTGAAGATATTGCTAGTATGAATCACGTATCAAATAAACACTCGAAATCCCCTCCTCCATCTTCAAAGCTTGCTAAAGGTGTCACCATCTGAGAGGGAGAACAACTGAAAAAGGTTTATAAGCATAAGAGAAGCGATGAGAGCAAGCCTAAAGGCCCAGTTGTTGGGGATAAAAGTTTAGAGCATAGCTTAAACTCTGAAAGGTATAACTTAAATTCCTCAGAGGAAGGGGACTCCATTCCTATTCATCAGCCACTGAGTACTCCTGAGGTAGCTTCGGTAAAGAAAAAAATGGTCGAGCAGCCTCCCATTACTGCACCTAGGTAACCCCCACACCCACATGAGGGTCACCATGTCCTCAACCGGCTCAAAGTGCCAAATCAATGCTCTATTATTGAGGAGCAACAATTGAGTTTGAATGGCTTGGAGGGAAAACATCCTTGGGTACTTACTACTTTGAGTCATCATGTCTTCTAGGTATTAACAGATCCCATGAAACCTTATGTTAAGAATTTGATTAGGGAATTCTACATAGCCTACGGGATACTTTTACTGGAAAGGAGGAAAAAAAGGCCCCAAGAGACAAGGGATATTGTTAAAGTGAGAGGGGTGAATGTTGCTTGTGATGGATCAACAATTAATGAGGTTTTAGGGTGTACGAGGATTAGTACCCACCATTTTCCTAATAGACTTAAAGACCCTATAGAGGATGTGCGAGCTTGGTTAGCTCCTTTGCTGAGTGATGATACACGCTCTTGGCTTCCACCGGAGGTCCAAATCTAAAAGGCTGATATTCATTTGGAGGCTAGATATTGGCTAAGTTTTGTTTGTAGTAATTTTCTTCCCTCCTAAAATCCATCAATTTTAGTGAGTCCTCGGGTGTTGCTTGTAGGCTCAGTCACTATAAAGGAGGCGTTGATTTTAGGTCACTCATTATCCCGTACATTGCAAACCGACCTCAGTAAAAGAAAACCTCCCTTACTTTTTTGTGTTTGATTATGGAGTTCTGTCGGTAGGAAAAGTTGCTTTTTCATAAGAAGAAGGATTTTGAATATACCCCTATCTCTACAGTGGACATTACCATAATTGAGCTTATTGATGAAGTGAGAAAGAAGAAAGACCCGGTGGCTATTTCTTTGATTGGTAATTTTGGTTCTATTGCTAGTGGTGCCAATCATATCACTGCTAATTGTACTTGTACCTCTTCTGGGCCAGTTTCTTGCCCTAACCCTTCAGTTCCTCCCTCAGGTACATCATTGTAGCCTCCTAGACTTAGTGGCCCCAGTCCTCAGCCCTTCACTACTGCAGTTTCTTTGAGGGCCCCATTGACTCAGGCTGACATTATTCAAATGGGGCAGTTAGCTTATTCTAGAGATACTAGGTCAGCCAGACTTGAGAGAGAGATACTAGAGATGATTGCTGCTGTGGTAAAAGCCGCATTAGATCTGGTACATGAGGAGATATGAGGGATTCGTGAGACCATTCGACTTTTTAAAAGGAAATTAGATGATTTGAGTGCTGCACCATAACTTGCTATGCCTAAGAGTATTACCACTATGCAGGGTGAGCTAGATTCCTTTCGAAATCATTTAGATAAGCTCTGATTCCCTGATATTACCCTCCTATTAGGAGCTCTATCCAAGATACCACTTTCAGTTCCTGTTCAGGATGATGTTGTTGACCCTATGGTTGAGGAGGAGGACGTTAATGAAGATGACTGTGCTTCTAATTACAAGGTTTACAGTACTGAGATCGAGGGTTACTTTGAAGATTAGGGCCAGGTTGGCATACAGGTTGAGCCTGAAGTAGCTGCGCTGACAGATAGGCAGAAGACTGAGGATGCTTTAGTTAATGCTTCATTAGAGAGGTCCGTTCATGAGACTACACAGATTGGGACCTCCAATTATGTTGCTGCCTTGGAGATTCTGGACCCGATACCAGATCCACCCCCATAAACCACTACAGGAGCTGTGCCGGGCATTGATGCCTAGACAGTGGGCACTTTGGTGATCCAGTCACCATCTGAGACTTAGCCACGTTCAGGGGGACCCTCACTCTCACTCTCTTTTACTTTATTTAGTCCTATTGCATTAAGGACAATGCATAATTTTTAGTTTGGGGTGGGGTGTCTATTTATTGGATCTCTAATATTTGTGCTTTTGATACATTGTTTGAGACTTCTGGATATTTATTTTTATTTTGGTGTGTGTGGATTTGACATTCAAATAATTTTTATTTGGGTTTTAATATTTTTATTAGGTGCTTTGGATTTCATTGACCGTGTGGTGTGTGATGTGCAATTTTCATTTCCTTATTTTGATTTATAGCTTAGTAGGTTTTAACTCTATTGCAAATGAAATCATTTTGGCATGCATATTCAAGAGAAAAGTGTTCTAGCAATAGAACACATTGACTCAAATGGTACTCTTGGGCATGTTTTTCACATGTGCGACTCTTGAATTTATTATCCATTGTGAGGTATGTCCATTTTTCAAAAATATGCCCATCTCTAAAAATTTTCCATTGGTTTAGTTAAGCTAGTTAGGTTATGATTTTTTATGAACACTCGTATCTCATTTTGGCTACTTGAATCACTTCCTCAATATGTACTATGAATGTGGTACAACAATTGAGGAAGAGTACTTTGAGGATGCGATTGAGTGTCATGTGTGGGACAGATTTCAATTTGATCTTGTGCATCGAGTCCACCTAGAACTTGCCTGGTTTCTCTAATTCTAAAACAAAGAGTGTACGATATTAAAGATATGAACTTTGGCCATTAATCGAGAGCAAACCACCAGTTTGACCAAAATTAAACCACCCCTTGGTAAGTTGAGTGACCAACTTTGTCCCGAATTTGAGCCTTGAAACCCACTTTCTTGAATAACCTTGTTACAAGCTGAAACGCTTTTTTCTCATACCCCTCTCTTGAACCTAACCTTTTCTAAGTGTATAGATGAGGATAAATACCAACTTAGGCTAAAAACCTAACTTGGGGGTGGAGGAGACCTCGAAATTGGTATGTAATTGGTAGTTTATTAATGTGGGACCACCAAATTCCTCTTCCAACTATCCTTGTATCCATGGTAGATATATATATATATATATAAAATAAAAATGAGAAAAAGGTCAAAAACAATCAAAAAGAGTTGTAGTTGTTTCTAGTGTACATGTTTCTAGTTGCTTAAAGTTTGGAAGGATTGGAAGAGCAAAAATAGCTTGAAAAGTTTTGAAGAGTTGGTCCGTTAAGTGATGAAAAAAGTAAACTTGGGGAAAATAAATTGAGTGAGGTCTCTCTAGATGCCTTGAGGAGGTAAATTTCCTATAACCTAAACTTTCCCTACCTTACCCATTTCCTTCACTACAAGCCGAAACAAGACCTAGGTGATCTCCAAAGTAGCATGCTTGTATGTGGTGAAATGGAGCTTAAGGGCAAGCCTATGGTATGGTATTTGTGTTCTTGATCACCTTTTAGAGAGTGAGTGGTTTGCGTTAGTCCCTAAAATTAATGATAATCATGTTTTGAGGGAAGGGACTTCTTTGTGTGAAGGCACTTAATTGCTATGCTTGAGTATTCTTAAATCTCGGTTGAAGTTTATGAGTGTGTGCTTGTATTGGTAACATTTAGCCAATGTTTGATGCTTGTTGTTAACAAATTGAGAGCTTGATAGGTGAAACATAGGCCATTGATTTCAAAATTATGAGGTAAAGGTGTTTTCACAAACAAAGTGTGTGTCTAAGCTCCCAACTTGTACTGTTTGTAGGCATTGGTGATTTTGTTGTATGTGCATTGATTTACTCGAGGACGAGCATAGGTTTAAGTTTGGGGTGTTGATGAGTCAGCAAATTGTAACTCATTTAACCTAAAAATAAGGAGAAAGCATGTCCTTAATTCTAAATTGAATGTGTTTTAATGTTGTTTTGGTTTAATTTTAGGGTTAATGTCGAAAAGTGATTGTGATAGCAAAAGCATAAAAAAGAATGAAGATTGAAGATAAAAATTCACAAAGGTAATGTAACGGACAAAAGGCGCATAGCCAATATGTCCTGTGCATCGCCAATCTAGCTCAGTTATCGCTAATCTCAGCAGTTCATGCCAAGATAAGAGACGGGAAAAAGGGCGACACACGAAGCAGTTTGGCGCATCGCTGACTCAATCGGCGGACCTCACTCTGCATCGCCAAAAAAGAAAGAAGGCAACCCATGGAGCTTGATATGCTGACTGAATTGGCTATCCATAAACAATTTGACACTGTGCCGACTCGTTCGACAATGAACATTGCTTAGCTAAGTTGTTAGGCGATGGCATTTCTATAATAGTGTAGCCCATTTTCCAAGCTGCTATGTAAGCATTTTTTCCCATTGGAAACCCTATATTTTTTCAATTTTATGAATCTTAAGCTTGTAATCAAACCCTTGTTGTGGGATTAACTACTTTGAGCTTGGAATTTAGATATTTATTGTGAATCATTGAAATTCTATCGCAACTATGGAAAAGGAATTTGGTATATTTTCTTTTTCTTATCTTATGAGTAGCTAATTTCCCAAACTTAGGGTTATGCATTATTGAGTATTAATTGATGTGTGGGTGGTGATTATTTACCTTCTTATTAGGTTGCATGTTATGATTTTAGCTAAATCTCTATGTTTTAATTTGTAGATTGAGGTTGTAAACTCGGTTAATGCTTGGATTTCTTATATTTCTTGAAAGAGAATATAAGAGTGATGAGATTTAGCTAACAACACTTGAGTTACACTCATTTAAGTGTTGATGCTAGGAATAGATCACCCATCTTGAGGCTATTGGTTGTTTAGTCATGTATACACTTGGGGTTTCAAAAGAAACCCATGTGAAATTTGATTGTGGATTGAGAAATCACCACCAATACCTAAAATCATGCCTAATCATAACTAGCTATCGAATCTTAGGTTTATGTTCACTCACTCATGTATATAATAATTCTCAATAAGACATAACCCCAAGTGCTTTAACCTATTGATTACAACCTTTCCATGTTCAATTTGACAAACTCATGTTGAATCTGTTAACTTCATACGAAATTGTTCGAAACAAAACCTCTATTTTACTTTATAGTTTAATTCTTAGCATTGTGTGCCAACTTATAGTTGCTTGTGACACTTGAGAGTGAAGATGTTACTCTTATTCCCTGTGGATTAGACCCCGACTCCTAAGTTGGGTAACAGTATTTCTAACGATCGTGTACATTAAATTCCTAGAGTATATTTGAAAGTTATCAAGTTGCCTCGGGATTGTTGGACCAATTGACTAAGAAAAGTAGAGAATGGCATAAACGAGATACTGAGGTGGCCGTGGGGGCTCCCTCCATGTCTTATCTGAGCCAAGAACAAAGGAAGAAAGATGGGGAGAGAGATGAAAACATGTCCAAGGTAATGACACAATTAGATCTCTTCACGAAACATGTCATAGGTGCAACTCCAAAAGCGGTCAATGTCGTAGCTTCAAAGGGAACTAAAGCATACAAAGATGATGATGCCAAGTCACTTAATGAGGAAATTCATGTTTTGTTCAACCAAATGGGGGGTTCCGAACCTACCTACCAAAGGCAAGGCAAGAATCAAGGTTAGAAGGATCGGTATTTGAAGGATAGAGATTGGAAGGATCATGATTGGAGAGACCGCAATTATGATCAATATTATAGGGATAAGGAGAGATATAGGGATCATAATTGGAGAGACAAAGAGTATGACCACGATAGATACATCCCTCCATATGGTAGGCAAAAATGTAAAGAAGCTAGGTCCATTAATTCAAAAAGTTATAAGAAAGAGGATGTGCTTGCTCATATTCTTATGAGGGTTGAAAGAAGTAACAAAATTCTGAGGGAGATGAACAACAATTTTTTGCAACTCAATCAAATGGTCACTTCACATTCGGCCTCAATCAAGCAACTCGAAACTCAATTAGGCCAAATCTCGTCTCACTTGAACACAAGGTAAAAAGGGAGTCTCCCTAATGACATTGTGGATAATCTGAAAAATGATGATCATTGCATGACAATTATAACTAGGAGTGGTAGAACTCTTGGTAAAGATGTTATGAATCTTGATTAAGACCTCAACAAGAAGGGAGTTGAAGAGCAAGCAAGTTGCAAAAGGAAAAGGATTGATAAATCGAATGATGAAGCCCCTATTCCAAATGAACCAATTATTGATAAACCAAATAAAGTGGAAGAGAGGGTTGAAAGTGATGAAAGAACACAAACGATTGATGGGAATGTTTCAAAGTCGGAGAAAACTCTGGTTTCTCCAAAGCCATCAATCAAAATAACTCCTCCATTCCCATAAAGGTTGAAGAAGAAGGAGGATGACACCAAGTTCAAGAAGTTTCTCTCCAAATTTAGCAACTTATCTGTGTTGAAGCCTTACTTGAAATGCCCATGTATGCCAAGTTGATTAAGTACTAAGTGACAAAGAAAAGAACCATGGACTTCAAAATGGTGGAGATATCTCATAGTTGTAGCGCTATTATGTCGAGCAATATGGTGGTCAAGAAAGAGGATCCCATCGTATTTAGTATTTCTTGCACCATTGGGGTGTCTTAATTTGGCAAGGCTTTGTGCGGCTTAGGCGTAAGTATTAACTTGATGCCTCTAGTTATATTCAAGAAGTTTGGATTGGGAGCTCTGAAGTCCACAACCATGAGACTCTTAATGGCAGATTGATCTATTAAATGACTAGTGGGAATTCTACAAGATGTTCTTGTTCAGGATAATTCATATTTCCCGTTGATTTTGTGATCCTAGATTATGAGATAGACTATGAAGTTCCAATTATTCTTGGTAGACCTTTATTTGCTACTGGGAGGGCATTAGTTGACGTGTAATATGGAGAGATAAAGTTTATAGTGAATAATGAAGAGGTAACCTTCAATATGTGCAAGTCCATGAAGCAACCAAAGGACTTGCAAGTGATATCCATGATTGATGATGAGGTGTCCTATACTATAGAGGTGGATTTCATTAGTGAGCCACTAGCGGGTGTCTTGTGGAATTATGAAAGTGAATAGATTGAAGAGTATGATGAGGTCGATGCTTCCCTGATGGGTCTTGGCTCCTACACCAAGAAGCCATGCAAATTAGACCTTTACTTGAAAAATAGGGAAAGTATTCCCACCCTCAATTGAAGAGCCACCGCAACTTGAGCTCAACCCATTACCACCACACCTTCACTAGGTCTTTTTGAGGAAACGTAACACCTTACCCATTATTATTGTGAGAGATTTGTTGCCTTGGTAAATAAAAGCTTTGAAGTCGATTGTGAGAAAATTCATTTGGGCCATCAATGGACTATTGTGGATATTACCAGGATTGCTCCCAATATTTTTACTCACAAAATAAAGTTGGAGCCCAATTGTGCACTGAGTTTTGAGCATCAATGGAGGCTAATCCCTTTGATGCAAGAAGTGGTGAAAAATGAGATAATCAAGTGTTTGGACACGGGCGTCGTGTATCTAATCTCGGATAGCACATGGGTAATCTCGGTTCAATGTGTTCCAAGAAAAGGGGGAATCACGGTGGTTCCTAATGAAAATAATGAGCTTATCCCCATGAGACCGATTATAGGTTAAAAAGTGCGCATGGACTATTGAAAACTCAATTCATGGACCATAAAGGACCACTTCCCCATTCCATTTATGGATCAAATGCTTAATCATTTGGCGGTGCGGGGTTATATTGTTTCTTTAATGGGTACTCTGGATATAACCAAATTTACATTGCACTCGAAGACCAAAATAAGACCATCTTTATATGTCCATGCGGGATGTTTGCTTTTAAATGCATGCCCTTTGGGTTATGAAATGCACCCACCTCTTTCCAAAGGTGCATGCTATGAAACTTTTTGGATTTGGTGGAGAATATTATGGAGGTCTTTAAGGATGATTTTTCCGTTATGGGTGATACCTTTGAATCATTCTTGAACACTTGGGAAAGTTCTTGAACTATGTGTTAAAACTAATCTTGTGTTGAATTGGGAAAAGTGTTATTTTATGGTAAAAGAGAGCATTGTACTTGGGCTTAAGATTTCAAGTCAAGGTATTCAAGTTGACCAAGCTAAAATTGAAGTTATTTCCAAGTTACCTGTAACACCCCGTACTTTTCTAACCTCACTTGATACCTTGGGGTCATATCTACCTAGGTGTTGAGATGCCATGGGTATGTGTTTTATAGTGTCATTGGTGAAACATTTGATATCGGACCTAATATGTGGGATTAGACCTTAGTAGGAGGTGTTTTGTGATTTCGTGGAGCATTTGGGTAAAAACCCATACACATTCTAACCTCATTTGGTGACTTGGAGTCATGTTTACTTGATGATTAAGATCACTAAGTAAGTATTTTGATAAGGTATTGGATGATATGCTAGTATTTGCAAAAGAGGGAAAAAATTCAGCAAGGTATGAAAACTTATGCCACTGCCCTATTTCAGGGGGTGTGGCGCAAGCCTTCAGGTTCAGAGAGCAAGGAAATCTTGCGCCACTGCCTTGCTTTGCAGCAATGGCGCAAGGCACAACAAATTGTTCCCTTCCGCGCTCGTTTTGTAAGGAAATTCTACGTCGATTATTATATGGTTTCTTTTGGTTGTTTGAGCATTGTTAAAGCTTAAAACACTTCAATACACTCCTACATACTCCTACATGATCAAATCATGAAATATAAATAGTTATCCAAAATGTTCAATGAAGCCATGGGCTACTAGAATTCCTATTTTTGCGATTGAGACTACGAATGAGAATCTCGTAAGAGAATATTGTCGTGACATTATCGAATTATTTAAACATGAGATATATGGTAAATTATATATGAAATTTGATGGGCTAAGCTACATGTGCAATTGGGCCCAAAATTAGGGCCCAAAATGGAATAAAAGACATGGCCCAAAAGGGCAAAATGATCCATTCTTCCACTTTGACCACATTTAATGAAAAGGAATGGCTAAGTATGACTTGGGGTCTATATAAAGGCCCCAAAATAATATTTTATTCATGTAACACTCTCATTCCTTTTAAGATATTTCTCAAACATTTCTCTAGTTCCAAACCCTAAAGCAAATATTTCCTTGGGACTCTTTGGACAAGATCATCCTATTCCAAGACTTGGTAAGTATTTATTCTCATGGATTAACATATTATATGCATGGTAGATTATGTATATCATGTTGGTTATGCTTGGAAATGGTGGACATGGTACTTTGTGCTTTTATATAAGATTTGTGATCCATGAGCTTCAAGTTTGAATTATGACTTGTGACTTTGATGGAAGAGCATGGTATGGATAAAATATGAATATGTATGGTGTGATTTTTTTATTAAACTTGTTATTTTTCTAAAAGTGTAAATTGTGGGATTTTGGCCGATATGTACTATGAGGTGTATTAAGGTAATTTGATAGATTATTTGTGATGTGATGTGGATAAGAAAGTGTAAAGGAGAAGTGTTATGGTGAAATGTATTGGTTATCATGTATTGGTCAATGTATGGAATATTGGAGGATTTTTGGAATAATAATTTCATCAATGGTTTTGTCAAGGGGAAATGGCATGTTTAAAGGCAAACATGTAACTCATTGATGTTATATGCATTTGTAAAGTAGTTGATGGTTAATGTGAATCCCATTATATATTTGTGTTGTAGAGTGACACATAAAGAAGGAGCGAGACTATTGTATGCACATCTAGGATTATATATTCGTATTGCGAATACAAGGTATGTAAGGTTACTCTGTCCGTATCTTTCTGCGGCAAATAGTATTCACATTGACATTACGCTTGTTCCATCCCGAAATGTGCTAAGGTATCTCATATCCGGTTATCAATGGTAATTGTCATATATTTCCTACTCATTGATCATTGGTGAATCTCATGTCTCATATTCATGGTTAATGTTTCAAAAGCTCAAATAAGGTTATGTTCCAATGTTCCAATAGTGATTATACGTATGTCTCTTGTTCATGGATTATTGTCCAATGGTTCCCATGGTGTTATGGTTCTAATAATGTTATGTTACAATGTTTATTCATATGTCCCTCACTCATTGGTTAATGATCCAAAGCTTCAAGTAAAGTTGTGACTATCATTGTGTCAATCTCAAAGTAATAAACAAAGTAATGCATATGTGGTCAATGATCAAGTATGGGTGGCAGCTTTGGGGGAAAAAATGCCTAGCTCAAGATGATCCCGAGGTTGTTGGATCAGGGGGAAGTCCTAGGGGCATAAGCCTAGCTCGGATCGATCTTGACAGGGGGCAGCTCTAGGGGTAATAACCTAGCTCGAGCCGAACCTGAAATGTTGTATGGGTGGCAGCTCTAGAGGTACTAACCTAGCTCGAGCCGATCCCGATATATACATTGATTCATAGGGTGGAAGCTCTAGGGGCATAAGCCTAGCTCAAGCCGATCCCAACATAACGCTATGTTATGCTTAAAACCCACTGTTCAGTCGGGGCCCGGGTATCACAGGTCAAAGGCAAAGATAAATAATCATGGAAGTAAAGATACAAAGAATGTAATGAAAGCAAAATACATGGTTTCCAAAGTACAGAATAGTGACTCATCTACATTGTGACTTATCTATATTAGTTATGCATTTGAACTTGAGTTCTTTGACATATTTTCATATCTTACAAGTTTCATATGGCCTTACATACTCAGTACATTCTTCGTACTGACCCCTCTTGGGGAATTTACCTTACTTGCTGCAGGCGCAGGTACTAGTAGACCTCCACAGTAGGTTGCTAGTGTTGCAGATCTTTGGTGAGCTCCAGTTAGTTCGGGGCTTCTCCGAGTCACAGTTGTACATATGTTTTGGTGTTGCACATGTTGTATAAAGCGGGGACTTGTCCAGACTTTTAGTTCATTTTGGTCAATACAGTTGTTAGACGAATGTGGGTGTATAAATGTAAGAGGGATATGTCGTTCTTGACTTGGTGGCCTCAACGACCAAGTTTTGTATATGTATATATATATATCATGTTCCATGAATTCCATTGTTGGTATCTATTGCTATTATGTGATTATGGGTTTCTTATGGCATGCATATGATTGAATAGAGACAAAGCTTGGTTCTCTCAGGCCTTGTCGGCTACGAGTGCCAATCCGTCCCGATGGGATTTGGGGCGTGACATTAACCCCTCAAATTTCCATGAAAGGTGTTCAAAGATTTCTTGGGAATGCCGGCTTCTTTCAATGGTTCATCAAAGATTTCTCCAAGATAGTTCATCCACTATGTAAGCTTCTTGTAAAGGAACCGAAATTCATCTTTAATGGTGATTGTGTAAGGGCATTCAATTGCCTCAAGGAGAAACTTGTTTCGGCTCCCATCATTGTCGCCCCAAATTGGGCCCTTTCTTTTGACTTAATATGTGATGCAAGTGACTTGGAGTTGGGAGCTGTATTAGGCCAAAATAAGGACAAACTTTTTCATTCGATATATTATGCTAGAAAGTTCTTGAATAATGCACAACAAAATTATATGGTTACGGAGAAAGAGTTGCTTGCCATAGTCTATGCTTTTAAAAAAAATCATGCTTATTTATTGGGCATAAAGGTTATTGTGCATATCGACCCTGCGGCTCTTTGGTATTTGATGGGTAAGAAGGAGGCAAAACCACAGCTGATTAGGTGGATCTTTCTCCCTCAAGAATTTGATTTTGAAGTTAAGGATTAGAAAGTTTGTGAAAACCAAGTGGCGAATCATCTATCCCGCCTTAAGTCCAAAAAGGACAAGTTGGGTGAAATAGAGATTGATGAAATATTTTCTGATGAGCTAATCATGACACTCTTGGGGAGTATAGAACTGTGGTATGCGGATTATACGAATTATGTGGTATATGGTTTGCTCCCCGATGACATAAATCATTATCAAAAGAAGAGATTCTTCCATGATGTGAAGAAGTACTATTGGGATGAACCCTATTTATCTAAAGAGTGTGCAAATGGGATAATTCAAAGATATGTGATGGAGTCGGAGATGTAGTCCATTCTTTAGAACAATTGTATGAGAACGACTGCCAAAGTCCTTCAAAATGGTTTTTATTGGCTCCACACTCCATAGAGATGCTTATGACTTAGTTAGAAGTTGTACTCATTGCCAAATGCAAGGAGGTATTTTAAGGAGACATGGGATTTCCTTGAAGTCTAATCTCAAGGTGGAGTTATTCGATGTGTGGTGAATTGATTTTATGGGTCCCTTCGGTAGTTCGTATGGGAACAAATGCATATTGGTGTCCATTTATTATATGTATAAATGGGTGGAATAATTGCTTTACCAAAACATATGAGCAAGACTGTCACGTTCTTCTTAAAAAATACATATTTACAAGGTTTGAGACTCTCTGGGCAAATCTTTGTGATAAAAGCTCTCACTTTTATAATTAGGTATTTGGTGCTTTACTTGATAAGTATGGGGTGAAACATAAGGTGGCTACACCATACCATCCCCAATGAACTGGCCAAGTGGAAGTATCAAATTGACAAATCAAATCAATCTTGGAGAAAATTGTGAATGTGGGACATACTAATTGGGCTAGGCAATTGGATGATGCTCTTTGGACCTACTGAACAGCTTTTAAAATGCCTATTGGTATGTTTCCATATCAATTTGTGTTTGGGAAAGCGTCTCACCTACCGGTAGATTTAGAACATTAAGCTCTTTATGTGTTAAAGAAGCTTAATATGGATTGGGAAGAGGCCTCCAAATCTAGAGTTGAGCAAATACAAGAGTTGGAGGAATTTCGTCTTTGGGCGTATGAGAGATCGATTCTATAGAAGGAGCGAAGAAAAGGTAGCATGATTCCAAGATATTGAAGAAAGAATTTCTTATAAGAGATGAGGTGTTACTTTTCAATTCAAGGTTGAAACGTTTTGCTGAGAAACTCAAATCTAAGTAGTCAGGCCCTTTCATGGTGGTAAATATATATCCTAGTGGTGCAATTAATTTGGAAGACCACTAGAAAAGAAGGTTCACAGTGAATGGTCAAAGGTTAAAGCACTTCTATGTTGGTGGACCCAGAGTGGCCAAAGTGGAGGTGCTCCATTTCAAAGGTATTACTTGATGAAGAACAACATCGTGCCACAACAATAATTAAGGCACTTCTTGGGAGGCAACCTAAGTTTATTTTTGTTGTTTTAAATATCGTATGTTGATTGGTGCAGGTATGTAACAGAGTTGGAATGTGGGAAACATGTCTTAACATAAAGTTGGAGTCAAAAAATATGGGAGATCGTGACCAAAGCTCCAGGAAAGAGGCTTTGGCGATGCACCAAACCCATTGGTGGATCGTTGAAGCTCTTCACCAAAAATGATCTCCCAGGATGGTAAAATCGTCAAAATTAGCGATGGTTTTCATCATTCAGTGCATCGCCAAAGTGATTAGCGATGGGCTGATCATCTCCAAATTAGTTCGCTATTAAGGGAGTTTCAGGTGTTGAACACTGTTAAAATTGGCTATATATTAGCATTTCAGCGTGCCATATACATCATCAGTGATGCTAAGTACATCGCCAAAAAGGGTCACTTGTTTAATAAGGATGGTTTGACTTTCTTGACCCCTGACTTTTCAATTACTTTGACTCTTGGTATTTTTCAAACCTTTTCACATTCCCCATTTCCCTCTTTTCTTTTACTTTCCCCAATCAACACACACACACACACACACACACACACACACACACACACACACATACTTTAGATATTCTCTTTCCATCATTGTGCATGAATCACCACCAACATCACTATTGAGAACTCTCCGGAGTCGCACACTAGTCTTCTTCTCCTCTCCCCTATTTGATTTCTCTCTAAATTTCAAGGTTAGAGTTCGATTATTACTTCAAATTCATGTTTAGTTACTCTTGTTTGTGCATATTTGTTATTTTATTGGTTTTTCACATTGTTCATGCTTAGTAATGGGTTTAATCTAGTAATTGAACTTTAACTTTTTAAAATAGGGAGGCTTGTGAAATTTAGTTTCTAAATTTTTGAAAATGGGGGATTTGATTCGTAAATTTGTTAATGTATGCTATAGGGGTTGTTTGTTGTTGAATTTGGTGTTGAATTTTGTTTTATTTATTTGAATTATACTCAAAATCAAATGATTTTGTCCAATGATAGATTGGGTGACGTCGTTCATAAGAGCAAAATCGTTGAGTGGTTATTTTGTTGTTGAAACCTGGGGAAGTTTGAGTCCCCATGGTAATTTAAAATTGAAATCGCCGTTGAAGTTGCTTAAAAATTCGCGATAGTCATCATGAAGAAGATGACAATTGATAGGTTGAGAGCTTCGACGATGCACCGAACTTCATAGCATATCGCTGAAGCACCCCCATATTGTCGAAAGTCATAGTTAGTTGCGCTATTTAAGGTGACATTTTAGTGATGCCCTAGTAGTTCGATGATACTTGGAAATAATCATCAAACTCTTCGGCTAATTGCTAATTCACAACCTTCTTTCGCCTAATGTAAAATTCATTTCTATCCCAATTGGCGATAGCCAAATTATATCGCCGAACCCCTTGGCGATGCATCAAATTATTTGGTGATGCAATTCTAAAAATTAGTATTTTTTTTAAAAAAACTTTGGCCTAATACATTGCTTCTCTTATGTGTAGATATGCCTCGTAATAAACAAGCGTGTTGCCAAGAAACAATCCCTTTCTCCTCCTCTTGGCTCTAGAGTCTCAAAAGGGGTTACTATTTCGAAACATTCACAAGAATAGATGGTTTACATGAGAAAAAGGTTCTAGGACAAGACAAGTAAGGCTCCGAATAATAAGGATTCTAGCTTAGAACACAGTTCCAACTTCGAGAGGGACAACATTAATTACTCGGAGAAAGGGAACACCACCCTCATCCATGCCCCATTGAACACTCCCGAGGCCATGCAATAAAAGAAGAAAAGGGTCAAACAACCTCCTCCAACTTCTGTAAACCCCCATCCTCATAGGGGTCATAGGATCCTCAATTATCTGAAAGTGCTCGGACAATGCACAATCATTGAGGAACAAAGGTCGAGTTTGAACGGATTAGTAGGCAAGCCTCATGGAGTGGTAGCTGCGATGAATTATCATGACTTTAGGGTATGTACTGAACCTTTAAAATATTATGTTGAGAATTAGGTGCGGCAATTTTATGAGGCCTATGGGAAGTTATTGTCGGCCAAGAAATAGAAAGGGCAACAAGAGACTAGGGATCTAGTTAAAATTTGAGGTGTTAGTGTTCGATGTGACGAGAGCATAATAAACACAGTGTTAGGGTGCCATAATCTTAATGTTCACTATTGATATCACTAGACTTCCATTATTGATATCACTAGATTTCAATTTGTGCAAGAGTGAAGAAAAAAAAAGTTAGGGTGGATGTTTCCCTAGCAATTGATATTGAGTACCTTGATAGTGGTTCCAACCAACCCACTCTCGCTAATACAACTGCTACCTCTCTTGGTTTATCTACAGATCCTCCTACTCCTCTAGGTTCATCCATAGGTACATCTATTCAGCCTTTCGAACCAACTGCTTCTAGCCCTGGCCCATCCATGACTCTGGGCATAAAAAGGGCCCCGTTGACTCAGGTTGACATCATTCGAATAGGATAGTTAACTTATACCGGTGATACAAGATCATCTAAATTAGAGAGAGAGATGTCTCAGAGGATTGCTGATGCGGTAAAAACTGCCATGGTGCTAGTTCATGCAGAGTTAGGGGTATTTCTGAGACCTTATGTATATATGGCACCAAGTTAGACTAGTTGAGTGATCCACAGCCTGTAGTTCTGTATAGTAGGTTGCAGAAGATGCAGGACGAGCTCACTTCACTACAGAAATATATGGATGAGCTCTAATTTCCTGACCTGACACACTTATGAAAACCCTCATCTGAGACATCTGCTCTACCACCTATTTGTGAGGATATCATAGCAGCTGGGGAGAAAGAGGCGAATGAGGAGGATCGACCTTCTGATGATGAGAAGATTGATGAGGTCCAGATTGATGCTTACTTTAAGGAGTAGGGACATGTTGGTATGCAAATTGAGCCTAGGGTTGAGAAGTACGTTAATACACAGATTGATAGATAGCAGACTGAGGATGCCATTTATTTAGCCGCTTTAGAGAGCTTGACTAGAGAGATGACCCATATCAGGACTTCCAGCTCAGCTGCTGCCATAGAGACTGTAACACCCCATACATTTACGAACCTATTTGATTACCGTAACATTTATGGAATTACTTAAAATGAGATGGTTGGTGTAATCCACATTAATTTTAGTGGGATGAATTAACATGTACTAATGGGCTCAATAAAGGCCCAAAATTAAGCCATAATACATGGCCCAAATCGAGAAATGATCCATTCCACCTTTGACCAAGTAAACATAACATTTATGACTAAGTGTTTGGCTAAGGATGATCATGAGGGCCTATAAAAGGCACAAAAATCAGATTTTATTCACCAAAATACACATGGACATTTCTAGAATTTTCCAACAATATTTCATTTCTCTTTCAAACCCTAAGCTATCATTCCCTTGGACAAGATCATCCTCTTGTAAGATTTGGTAAGTATTTAATCTTATGGTTTAATATATTATGTGCATGAGAGGATGTATAAATCATGCTGGTTATGTTGGCAAAGTGTTGGGAAGTCCACTATGTGTAAAACAGTCTACTTTTGCTAATCGGTAAAGGGTTTTGCCGCCTAAACTTGAAAGTGGACTTGAGGTCTTGAAGGAAGTGAATTAGATGGATTAAATTTCAACATGTAATATGAGGTTACTCTTTTCCGTATCCTTCGGCAGCATCTCTTGCTCGCATTGTTTCCGACTTGTTCTCATTTCGAAATGTCTCAAAGTATCTCATTTCAAGTTGTCATATGTTGTTATTCACATATATCTTACTTATTGGTAAATTTTCCAAGGCAAAAATAATGTTATAACCACCGAGGTATCAGTCTCACAAAAGAAAGGAAAGAAGTAATGCATAGTTATTTCTTTGAGACCGGGTGGTAGCTCAAAGAGGAGAAAGCCTAGCTAGCGACGATCCTGAGATTATTGGATTATGGGTGGTATCTCAAAGGGGGAAAATCCTAGCTAGATACAATCCCGATTGGTTATTGATTTATGGGTGGTAGCTCAAAGGGGCATAAGTGTCACGCCCCGAATCCCAACGAGGCGTGATTGGCACTCGTAACCGATAAGGCCTGAGAGAACCAAGCTTTGTCTCTATTCAATCATATGCATGCCACAAGAAACCCATAATCACATAATGGCTTTAGATACCAACAACGGAATTCATGGAACATGATATATATATATATACGTATGCGAAACTTGGCCGTTGAGGCCATCAAGTCAAAAACGACATGTACCCTCTTACATTCATACACCCACGTACGTCTACAAAAGCCTCTAACAGATGCATTGACCAAAACGAACTAAAAGTCGGGACAAGTCCCCGATTTATACATTATATACAATACCAAACCATAAGAACAACTGTGACTCGGAGAAGCCCCGTACTACCTGGAGCTCACCAATGATCGGCAACAACTGGCAACCTACTGTGGAGGCCTACTAGTACCCGCGCCTGCAGCAAGTAAGGTAAATTCCCCAAGAGGGGTCAGTACGAAGAATGCACTGAGTATGTAAGGCTCAAATAAAACTGTAGATAACATAAAGATTTTATTGGGGTTAAACACATGTGAGTAGTCAAAGTAAATAAACCATTGCTTTATAAGCATTTAGAAACATGTATATTGCGTACATTGCGTTCATTACTTTCTCTTGCCTTTAATTTACTTTACATCACTCATATATTGTCTGGGCCCTCATCATGCAGGTGTTCTTTTCACCCCATGGATACAAAAAATCATCATCATGCAGGTATTCTTTTCACCCCATGGATAAGATCATATCATCATGCAGGTATTCTTTTCACCTCATGGATAAAAGATCATATCATCATGCAGGTGTTCTTGCACCCCATGGATAAATGAACATCCTCATGCGGGTGGTTGCACCCAATGGATAACATATCACGAACACACTCAATATGCATTACTTTATTCTTACTTCATTTCTTTACTTTTGAGATTAATACCCTTACTTGTGAGAGATTGATACTTTTGCTTATGAGAGATCGATACAAGCACTTGTGAGAGATTGATACTTTTGATAGTCATAACTTTACTTGAAGCTTTTGGATCAATAGTCAATGAATGAGAGACATATGAATAACTTGGCAATATAACATTCTTGGAAACATAACACTATTGGAACCATTGAACCATAATCAATGAACAAGAGACATGAGTATAATAACTATTGGAACATTAGAACATAACCTTATTTGATCTTTTGGAACATTAACCATGAATATGAGACACGAGATTCACCAATGATCAATGAGTAGGAAATATATGACAATGACCATGTATAACCGGATATGGGATACCTTAGTACATTTCGGGATGGGACAAGCTTAATGTCAATGTGAATACTATTTTCCGCAGAAAGATACTGACAGAGTAACCTTACATACCTTGTATTCTCAATACGATTCTACAATCTTAAGTGCACACAATAGTCCTGCTCCGTCCTTATGTTTCACTCTACAACAAAAGTACATACGAAACCAACATTAACCACAAATTACCTTACAATGGCATATAATAACAATGAGTCACATGTTTGGCTTTAAAAATGTCATGTCTTCGGCTATAATACCATTTTCGGCATAGTCATATCAATAATACCACAACATGCCCAACATTGACCAAAATATCATTTGTGAATTTATTATCCCCAATAATCCCACAATATTCCATACATTGACCAATACATGATAACCAAGATCATGTCACACCAAGTTCATACTTTACACTTCTCCATCACCACAACATCACAATTATGCCCTCAAATTACTTCAATACACCTCACAACAACAAATCGGCCAAAATCCCATAATTTATACTTATGTGAAAATAACAAGTTTAGGAACATAAGCACACCATACATGTTTATATTTCACCCATACCATGCATTTTCACCAAAACCACAAGTCACTTTTCAAGTTCAATTCACAAAAATGGCACATCTTGAGCAAAAGCAAAAGTTCACTATTCAACACCTTGCCAACATAACCACCATGATATACATAACCTCTCATGTACATAATATATTAAATCACAATAATAAACACTTACCAATACTTTTAGGATGATGATCTTTCCCAAGAAGGGAACTTAGGGTTTAAGAGAAAATATGTTGGAAATATCTCCAAAAAGGCATGTGTGTTTTAAGAAATAAAAATCTGATTTGTGGTGGCTTTATATAGGCCTTCATGCTCATATCTATCCATCCAATTAGTCAAAAAGGTTGTGTTTACTTGTCAAACACAAGAATGGGTCATTTGACCCTTTTAGGCCTCTTATTTTTGGCTCATTTTGGGCTTTAAATTGGGCCCAATAACATATCTCAACTTAGCCCACCAAATTTCATGTATAATTCTCCACATATCTCATGGTGTAATAATTCCATTATGTCACGACAATATTCTCTTACGAGATTCTCATTCGTCGTCTCAATCGCAAAACTAGACATTCTAGTCATCCATGGCTTCCTTGAACATTTTTGATAACTACTTATGTTTCATGGTTTGATCATGTAGAAGTATGTATGAGTGTATTGAGGTGTTTGAAGTTTTAAAAATTCTTAAATAACTCCAAGGTACCAAAATAAACCATATACGAATCAACGTAGAATTGCGTTACAAAACGAGCGCGGAAGGGCACAATTTGTTGTGCCTTGCACCACTGCTGCAAACCATGGCAGTGGCGCAAGATTACCTTGACCTCTGAACCTGAAGGGTTCCGTCACACCCCCTAAAATAGGGCAGTGGCGCAAGTTTTCATGCCTTGCTGAATTTTTCGGCCACTTTTTCAATACTTGCATATCATCCAATACCTTATCAAAACACTACAAAATACTTACTTAGTGATCTTAATCATCAAGTAAACATGACTCCAAGTCACCAAATGAGGTTAGAATGTGTACGGGGTATTACACAAATTCCCCACAAACTCACAAAACACCTCCTACGAAGGTCTACTTGCATGTACGTGGCCAAATTTTAATTTTCTCGTCATTATCATTAACAAATACATACTTATATCTCTCAACACCCAAGCGAACATTATTCAACATCATCAAGTAAGGTTGGGAAGGTACGGGGTGTTACATTCTTCCCCCCCTTAGAAACATTCGTCCTCGAATGTTAGTAACATTGTCTCAATGTAACAACTTACGTCGAGGTGAATCCTTCACATTATCGTATACACATTTAACACTTGCTGCAATATGATTCTCATAGTCCTCTTGTGATTTTGAATACCACCCCCACACATGGTCACACACCCATTTAAAAGTGTTGTGAACACCCTATTCAGTAAACCCATAAACACAACTGGAGCACTTGTCAGCTCAAATGTCATAACTACAAATTCATACCGACCATACTTTGTGCGGAAGGCTATCTTGAGTACATTTGGCTGCTCTACCCCTTACTTGATGCTTACTCTCTCTTAGGGTAATCATTAGGAAGACTGATCAAAATAAATCATCACTCCTAGGAAGAAACTTTTGATTCTTACCTGTCACCCTATGCCTTTGCCACTAGTATATACACAGTCTTTTTTTTTTTTTCGTACAGTGAACGCTGATGCACCCCGAGGGAATGTACTAGGTCTTATGACTCCAGTGTTCATCACGTCTTTTAATTTCTCCCTTAAACCCCTTATCTCTGCCGAGGCCATGCCATATGAAGGAACACAACTTGGCTAAGTGCTTGACGTCATATCATTATATACTCATTCTTATATCGAGAAAGTCATGTACTACCAAAATCGATTGAAGAGTTGGTGGTTCCACATTAGTATCCTTCGCTATCCCCAAGTGACATATGTACCCTCTTGGGTATCATTTTCCTTGTGTTATAAGGTAAGGAAAATAAAATTTATGACCCTTGCCATTCAAGAACTCTCTTTTGGGGGAAATGTAAAATGTAATTTCTTAGATCGGCACTCGATTATAGCACAATCCCTTTGTAACATCAAAATCCATTCCAGTTCAATAAGATCAACCAGCGTATCAGGATCACAAATAACTCCTTGAGCTTTACTAAATTCACCGTTTGGTATAGATACCTCCAATGGGTTAACTAACATTTCTGGTGTCCTTTCAGATAAACATTTACAACAATTAATAGAGGGACATATGATAATATGGAACCTGGGTCAATCAATGCATTTACCTTATGGAAGAAAAATACTAATAATGTACCTGTATCTGCATCGGGAGGAGACTCCAAATTCCGTGGATCCGCTGTGGCATAGGTATGGTCCTGGGTTCCAGTGGAACTAGCTGCTCCTCTCGAACCTCTATCGCGCCCTGTAGGCTGTACACCTCTTCCTAGAGGAGGCATCGATAATGGAAATACAATAGTTGGTCTCATAAGTCGTACCGTACCACTCGTGCTCCTCTGTGGACACCTTTTCCTCACATGTCCCGGCATGCCACACCAATAGCAAACATTTGTTCCGAACCAGCATTCACCTACATGAAACTTCCCGCAGCACTCGTACAGCTGACGAACAGTTGACTCCTACTTTCTTGTCCTCAATACCCCACTATTCGTGAATCCTGACTCTTACTTCTTTTCCCAAACTGGTTGCCTCTAAACCCTTGGAATAGAGGGGGAACATTTGTTGTAAGCAAAGAAAATAATGGCCTTGATGGTTTGTACAACATCCGAGGCTCAAATCCTTCTTGGGAGGCTATAAACTGCCCCTCAGGTCTTGGCCTTTTTGACGACCCTTTGTCAAAGTCTTGTGTCCTTTTCTTTTGCCTTTGTTCCACCATTTGCTGCTCCAATACTCGTCTTTGAGTTTGTGCAGCAGCTACACGGGTCAGTATGTACATCGCACTTATTAAATCTTGCACAATAACAGTATTGGACAATTCCTCTAAGATTGAAGGAGTAGGAGAAACCCGTGATACCAACTCATTTCCAGCCCCACCTTGATCAACTTGCTCAGGTGGTGCTCTACTGGTTCCTTCTCCGGCAATCCTGTCTATCTCGTTTCCGTTTCCCCAACCTTCTCTTGCCATTGGCATTTCTAATCAAACACACAAGAAAACAATTCCCATGGTCAGTTATGATTCTGCGTACAACCTCTCTATAAAGGAAAACCACTATCATTGAGCACATATGATTCCACTTACAACCTTGGCTCTATTGCACGATCTGGAAGTGAAGAAAAAAACAACTCCTAAATGTCTCGTAGCCCCCTACTTATAAATATGGCGCGCAACACATCGATAAGTAAGACTCTACTTAGACACGGCTTTGTAGACACCCATAGAACGACCCGCTCTGATACCACATTTGTCACATCTCGAATCCCAACGAGGTGTGATTGGCACTCATAATCGATAAGGCCCGAGAGAACCAAGCTTTGTCTCTATTCAATCATATGCATACCACAAGAAACCCATAATCATATAATGGCTTTAGATACCAACAACAGAATTCATGGAACATGATATATATATATACGTATGCGAAACTTGGCCATTGAGGCCATCAAGTCAAAAACGACATGTACCCTCTTACATTCATACACCCACGTACGTCTACAAAAGCCTCTAACAGATGCATTGACCAAAACGAACTAAAAGTCAGGACAAGTCCCCGCTTTATACATTATATACAATACCAAAACATAAGAACAACTATGACTCGGAGAAGCCCTGAACTAACTGGAGCTCACCAATGATCGGCAACAACTGGCAACCTACTGTAGAGGCCTACTAGTACCTACGCCTGCAGCAAGTAAGGTAAATTCCTCCAAGAGGGGTCAGTACGAAGAATGTACTGAGTATGTAAGGCTCAAATGAAATTGTAGATAACATAAAGGTTTGATTGGGGTTAAACACACGTGAGTAGTCAAAGTAAATAAACTATTGCTTTATAAGCATTTATAAACATGTATATTGCGTACATTGCGTTCATTGCGTTCATTACTTTCTCTTGCCTTTACTTTATTTTACATCACTCATATACTGTCTGGGCCCTCATCATGCAGGTGTTCTTTTCGCCCCATGGATACAAAAAATCATCATCATGCAGGTATTCTTTTCACCTGATGGATAAGATCATATCATCATGCAGGTATTCTTTTCACCTCATGGATAAAAGATCATATCATCATATGGGTGTTCTTGCACCCCATGTATAAATGAACATCCTCATGCGGGTGGTTGCACCCCATGGATAACTTATCATGAACACACTCAATATGCATTACTTTATTCTTACTTCATTTCTTTACTTTTGAGATTAATACCCTTACTTGTGAGAGATTGATACTATTGCCTATGAGAGATCGATACAAGCACTTGTGAGAGATTGATACTTTTGATAGTCATAACTTTACTTGAAGCTTTTGGATCAATAGTCAATGAGTGAGAGACATATGAATAACTTGGCAATATAACATTCTTGGAAACATATCACTATTAGAACCATTGAACCATAATTAATGAACAAGAGACATGAGTATAATCACTATTGGAACATTGGAACATAACCTTATTTGATCTTTTGGAACATTAACCATGAATATGAGACACGAGATTCACCAATGATCAATGAGTAGGAAATATATGACAATGACCATGTATAACCGGATATGGGATACCTTAGTACATTTCGGGATGGGACAAGCTTAATGTCAATGTGAATACTATTTGCCGCAGAAAGATACGGACAGAGTAACCTTACATACCTTGTATTCTCAATACGATTCTACAATCTTAAGTGCACACAATAGTCCTGCTCCGTCCTTATGTTTCACTCTACAACAAAAGTACATACGAAACCAACATTAACCACAAATTACCTTACAATGGCATATAATAACAATGAGTCACATGTTTGGCTTTAAAAATGTCATGTCTTCGGCTACAATACCATTTTCGGCATGGTCATATCAATAATACCACAACATGCCCAACATTGACCAAAATATCATTTGTGAATTTATTATCCCCAATAATCCCACAATATTCCATACATTGACCAATACATGATAACCAAGATCATGTCACACCAAGTTCATACTTTACACTTCTCCATCACCACAACATCACAATTATGCCCTCAAATTACTTCAATACACCTCACAACAACAAATCGGCCAAAATCCCATAATTTATACTTATGTGAAAATAACAAGTTTAGGAACATAAGCACACCATACATGTTTATATTTCACCCATACCATGCATTTTCACCAAAACCACAAGTCACTTTTCAAGTTCAATTCACAAAAATGGCACATCTTGAGCAAAAGCAAAAGTTCACTTTTCAACACCTTGCCAACATAACCACCATGATATACATAACCTCTCATGTACATAATATATTAAATCACAATAATAAACACTTACCAATACTTTTAGGATGATGATCTTTCCCAAGAAGGGAACTTAGGGTTTAAGAGAAAATATGTTGGAAATATCTCCAAAAAGGCATGTGTGTTTTAAGAAATAAAAATCTGATTTGTGGTGGCTTTATATAGGCCTTCATGCTCATATATATCCATCAAATTAGTCAAAAAGGTTGTGTTTACTTGTCAAACACAAGAATGGGTCATTTGACCCTTTTGGGCCTCTTATTTTTGGCTCATTTTGGGCTTTAAATTGGGCCCAATAACATATCTCAACTTAGCCCACCAAATTTCATGTATAATTCTCCACATATCTCATGGTGTAATAATTCCATAATGTCACGACAATATTCTCTTACGAGATTCTCATTCGTCGTCTCAATCGCAAAACTAGACATTCTAGTCGTCCATGGCTTCCTTGAAAATTTTTGATAACTACTTGTGTTTCATGGTTTGATCATGTAGAATTATGTAGGAGTGTATTGAGGTATTTGAAGCTTTAACAATGCTTAAATAACTCCAAGGAACCAAAATAAACCATATAGGAATCGACGTAGAATTGCATTACAAAACGAGCGCGGAAGGGCACAATTTGTTGTGCCTTGCGCCACTGCTGCAAACCAAGGTAGTGGCGCAAGATTCCCTTGACCTCTAAACCTGAAGGCTTGCGCCACACCCCCTGAAACAGGGTAGTGGCGCAAGTTTTCATGCCTTGCTGAATTTTTCGGCCACTTCTTCAATACTTACATATCATCCAATACCTTATCAAAACACTACAAAATACTTACTTAGTGATCTTAATCATCAAGTAAACATGAATCCAAGTCACCAAATTAGGTTAGAATGTGTATGGGGTAATACACAAATTCCCCACGAACTCACAAAACACCTCCTACAAAGGTCTACTTGCATGTACGTTGATAAATTTCAATTTTCTCGTCATTAGCATTACCAAATACATACTTATATCTCTCGAAACCCAAGCGAACATTATTCAACATCATCAAGTAGGGTTGGGAAGGTACGGGGTGTTACAATAAGCCTAGCTAGAGACGATCCCAATGTTATGATATGTTATGTTATGACCCACTGATCAGTTGGGGCCCGGGCACGATAAGATATAATGATAATGATATGAACGTAAAAGCAAAAGAAAGAAATGAAACTAATGTACATGGTTCCACACATACCAAACGGTGGTTTATCTATATTGTATGTTCACTTATTTTTTATTCCATTGAAGTACTTATGTATCATGCAGTTTTTCATAGCCTTACATACTCAGTACATTCATTCGTACTGACGTCCCTTGGGGGACTTACCTTACTTGTTGTAGGCACAGGTGCTAGTAGACCTCCACAGTAGGCTACGAGTCATCCGCAGACAATTGGTGAGCTCCAGATTGATTCGGGGCTTTCCGAGTCATTATGTACATTTGTTTTGGTATTGTATAAAGGATTGTATAAAGCGGGGACTTGTCCCGACTTTAGGTTGGTTATATACATGTATCTATTAGAGGATTTGTAGATGTTGTAGGATAAATTAAGGAATGTATGTCCATTTTGACGTGGTGGCCCTAACGTTCAAGTTTCATATCTATTGAATATTTTTCCATGACTTCCGCCATTGGTATCTTGTCTTTATATATGATAGAGTGTTGTTCATTTAGTGACATGCATATGAGTGTACATGAATGAAGGTTGTATCTATCGGGCCTTAACGGCTTCGGGTGCCGGTCCGCCTCAATGGGATTTGGGGTGTGACAAAAGTGGTATTAGAGAGGGTCGTCCTAGGGTGTCTACAAAGCCGTGTCCGAGTAGAGTCTTGCTTATGAATGTGTTGTGCACCACATTTATAAGAAGTAGGCTATGGGGCATTTAAGAGTTGTTTCTTTTCTTCAGTTCTTAGATCGTGCATTAGAGCCAATGTTGTAGGTGGAATCATATCTGACCATTGAAGTTGGTTTTCTTTTTATAGTAAAATACCGATTACAAGATGAGGTAAGGGTAAAGGTAAGAAGGTAGACATGCTTGCCGGAGAAGGAACTAGTAAATCACCACTTGACCAAGCTAGTCAAGGTGTGGATGAAACTGAGTTTGCATCGCGGGCTTCTTCTACTTTTCCAGCTCTAGAAGAGCCGAGAAGGAGAAAAGAACCTGTCAAACCACCTGTCAATGCTACTGAGCAGGATCTAAGAAATGTGGTGCAAATGTTGACTAGTATAGTTGCGGCACAAAATCAAGGACAAGCTATTCAAACAACAAGTAATGATAGTGCGGATAGGGCAGCTATTCGAAGGACACAAGATTTTCTGAAATTAGACCCTCCCACGTTCATCGGGTCAGATCTGAATGCAGACCCACAAGACTTTGTGGACCAAATTAAAAGGGCTTTATATGTTATGCATGTATCCAGTACGGAAATAGTTGAGCTTATAGCATATAGATTGAAATGAGAGGCAATATTATGGTACGGAGATTGGAAACGATCTAGGGGTATCGGTATATTTCCAGCTAGTTGGGAAGAATTCAAAGTGGAATTCCTTGATCACTATCTCCCATATGAGATCCGAGAGTATCGTGCAGACCAGTTCTTAAATCTTCATCAAGGTAATAGAAGCATCAGGGAGTACAGTCTTCGATTTAACTCGTTGGCTCGGTATGCTCCTAATGTTGTAGCCATTATGGATGACAGAGTCCATCGGTATATGGATAGATTGGAGCCATATTTGGTAAGAGATTGTACTATTGCTGCGTTGAACAGAGATATGGATATAGCTAGAATACAGGCTTTTGTACAGAAGATGGAGGATTAGAGGCAAAGAAGAAGGGCGCACGAACTTGAAAGAGGGCCGTCAAAGAGGGCTAGACCTATGGTACAGTCCATGGTGTCCCAAGGAGAATTTAGGCCTTGGGTTTTTAATAGACCGCCTAGACCATCATTTTCTTACCCTACAAAACTTCATCCCAATTCTGAGGGTTTAGAGGCAGACACGTTGGGCAAAGTAGTGGGATTCGAGGTTCACAGACAGCAGAAGTTTCTCGTCAGCTGTGCCAGCACTGCTGGAAGTTTCATTCAGGTGAATGCTGGTTTGGAATGAATGTTTGTTTTTGGTTTAGTATGTCAGGGCACATGATGAGAGAGTGTCCACGAAGGGGCACGGGTAGTATGGCGCGACCTACGGGATCGACAGTTGCATCATCATCATAGGTTCCTTCCCTGGGCAGAGGTGTACAACCTGATAGTCATGGTAGAGGTGCTAGAGGAGAAGCTAGTCCTAGTGGAGTCCAGAACCGTACCTATGCCTTAGCGGATCGGTAGAATTTGAAGGCTTCTCCTGATGTAGTTACAGGTACATTATCTGTCTTTTCACATAATGTATATGCATTGATTGATCCGGTATCTACCCTATCATATGTTACTCCATTGATTGCTGAAAAGTTTGAAAGAACACCAGAATTATTAGTTAAGCCATTTGAAGTATCTACACCAATTGGTGAATCTATTATTGCAAAAAGAGTATATCGTAATTGCATAGTAAATGTTTGTGATCATGATACACTTGTTGATCTTATTGAACTGGAAATTATGGATTCTGATGTTATAATGGGTATGGATTGGTTGGCTTCTTTCTATGCCACGGTAGATTGCCGAGCTAAGAAAGTACATTTTCATTTTCCACAAAAGGCTATCCTTGAATGAAGGGGTAATGTTGGGGCACCAAGAGGTAAACTTATTTTCTATCTTAAGGCAAGGAAGATGATATCCAAGGGGTACATCTGACATCTAGTAAGAGTGCAAGATACCAGTGTGAAATCACCAACTCTTCAAACGGTACCGGTGGTAAATGAATTCTTTGATGTATTTCCTGAAGATCTTCCAGGTTTGCCTCCAGAACGGGAAGTAGACTTTGGTATTGATATGGTACCAGGTACTCATCCTATCTCTATTCCTCCATATAGGATGGCCCCAACAGAGTTATGGGAATTAAAGGATCAATTAAAAGATTTGCAGCAAAAGGGTTTCATAAGGCCTCGTATGTCCCCTTGGGGTGCACCAGTGTTATTTGTACGAAAGAAAGATGGCACATTGAGAATGTGTATTGATTATCGGCAACTGAAAAAGGTGATAGTTAAGAATAAATATCCCATTCCCAAAATTAATTATTTGTTTGACCAATTACAGAGTGCCAAAATATTTCTCAAAGATTGACCTGAGATTTGGATATCATCACGTATGGGTTAGAGAAAAAGATATACCCAAGACAGCTTTCCGAACACGGTATGGTCATTATGAATTTTTAGTTATGTCATTTGGGCTAACAAATGCACCAACAGTTTTTATGGATTTGATGAATAGGGTGTTCAAGCCATTCTTGGATGTATTTGTGACCGTATTTATAGATGATATTATGGTTTATTCAAGATTAGAAGAAGACCACGCCAATCATTTACGACAGGTGTTACAGATTTTTTGTGATCGTAAGTTATACGCCAAGTTCTCTAAATGTGAATTTTGGTTGAAATCTGTAGCATTCTTGGGTCACATTGTATGAGATGAAGGAATAAAAGTTGATAAACAAAAGATAGAAGCTGTGAAGAATTGGCCAAGACCTACGACGCCTACAGAGATTCATAGTTTTCTTGGATTGGCAAGTTATTATAGAAGGTTTGTTGAAGTGTTTTCTTTCATTAAGACACCTTTAACAAAGCTAACACACAAGACAACCAAGTTTTAGTGGAATGATGCATGTGAGAAGAGTTTCCAAGAGCTGAAAGATAAATTAACGTCTACACCTGTATTGGTGCTTCTGGAAGGCACAGAAGGGTATGCGGTATATTGTGATACTTCAGGAGTCGGCCTAGGATATGTATTGATGCAGCACGGTAATGTAATAGCTTATGCCTCAAGACAGTTGCGGCCACATGAGAGAAATTATCCCACACATGATCTTGAGCTAGCAGCTGTGGTATTTGCTTTAAAGATATGCGCCATTATTTGTGTGGGGTTCATGTTGATATATATACTGATCACAAAAGTTTGCAATATATCTCTAGGAAGAAGGACTTAAATCTGAGATAACAGAGGTGGCTTGAACTATTAAAAGATTATCATATTGATATCTTATACCATCCGGGAAAAGCAAATGTGGTAGACAATGCATTAAGCCACAAAGTAATAGGAAGCACTAATGGCCAGTTGACGGAAAAGCAAGGTATAGTCAAGGACCTACATCAACTAGCTAGCCTGGGAGTTCGCCTTCTTGAATCTCCAGATGAAAGGGTTATTGTGCAAAATGTAGTAGAATCTTCATTAGTAGCTGAAGTGAAAGAGAAACAGGATGCGGATCCTATTTTACTGCAGCTGAAAGAGCATATACAATAAGGTTTAACAAAGGCATTTGATCTTACGTAAGAGGGAGTGCTTCAGTGCCAAGGTAGATTGTGTGTGCCGGATGTAGATGAACTAAGGAAACGGATTATGACAGAGGCACATCATTCACGATATTTTATTCATCCGGGAGCTACCAAAATGTATCATGATTTTAAAGAAATGTATTTGTGGGGAAATATGAAGAAGAACATTGCAGAATTTGTAGCCTAATATCCAAATTGTCAATAAGTAAAAGTAGAGCATCAGAAACCTGGAGGTTATATGCAATGTATAAATCTTCCAGTCTGGAAGTGGGACATGATTAACATGGATTTCATCACAGGTTTGCCTCGTACACTGTGGAAATTTGATTCCATCTGGGTAATAGTTGACAGGCTTACCAAGTCAGCACACTTTCTACCGGTCAAGACCACCTATACAGCTGAAGATTATGCACGGTTGTATGTAAAACAGATAGTTCAATTGCATGGAATTCCAATCTCTATTATATCAGACAGGGGAGCTCAATTTACTGCACATCTTTGGAGATCTTTTCAGAAGAGTTTGGGAACCCAAGTGAATTTAAGTATGACTTTTCATCCTCATACAGATGGACAAGCAGAACGTACTATCCAAACACTTGAAGATATGCTACGAGCGTGCACATTGGACTTCAAAGGTGGTTTGGATGATCATCTACCTCTTATTGAATTTGCCTACAATAATAGCTATCATCTAAGTTTCAAAATGGCACCTTATGAAGCTTTATATGGACGAAAGTGTAGATCACCAATTGGATGGTTTGAAGTGGGTGAAACTGCTTTAATTGGGCCAGATCTTGTTCATCAAGCTATGGAGAAAGTTAAGGTGATACAACAGCAGCTACAAACGGCCCAAAGTCGGCACAAGTCATATGCCGATGTCAGAAGAAGGGGGCTAGAATTTGCCATAGGTGATTGGGTATTCTTGAAAGTATCACCAATGAAAGGGGTAATGAGATTTGGGGAAAAAGGAAAGCTCAATCCACGTTATATAGGGGAATATGAGATTGTTCGCAGATTTGGGCAAGTTGCGTATGAATTAGCGCTACCCCAAGAACTCTCCACAGTTCATCCAGTATTTCATGTTTCAATGCTTCAAAAGTGTATAAAAGATCCATCTCGTATTGCTCCCATAGAAGATGTACAATGTACGGAGGATCTCACCTATGAAGAGATACCTATTGCTATTCTGGATCGGCAAGTGAAGAGATTAAGGAATAAATAAGTAGCTTTCGTAAAAGTGCTTTGGAGAAATCAGCAAGTAGAAGAGATCACATGGGAAGCCGAGAAAATGATGAAGTCCAAGTACCCGCATTTGTTTCAAATGGAAGAAAAAGTTCAAGATGCGCGATTGGAGAAATAACAAGTAAGTCTTTACAAGCATTGTGTGTATATAGTAACATGAAGGATAAACTTAAACTTGAATTTTTTAAAATTGGATAATGTTATTAACATTCGAGCACGAATGTTTCTAAGGGGGAAAGGATGTAACACCCTGTACATTTTTGAACCTATTTGATTACCGTAACATTTATGGAATTATTTAAACATGAGATGGTTGGCGTAATCCACATTAATTTTAGTGGGCTGAATTAACATGTGCTAATGGGCTCAATAAAGGCCCCAAATTAAGCCATAAGACATGGCCCAAATGGAGAAATGATCCATTACACCTTTGACCATGTAAACATAACATTTATGACTACGTGTTTGGATAAGGATGACCATGAGGGCCTATAAAAGGAACAAAAATCAAATTTTATTCACCAAAAGACACATGCACATTTCTAGAATTTTCCAACAATATTTCATTTCTCTTTCAAACCCTAAGCTATCATTCCCTTGGGCAAGATCATCCTCTTGTAAGATTTGGTAAGTACTTACTCTTATGGTTTAGTATATTATGTGCATTATAGGATGTATAAATTATGTTGGTTATGTTGGCAAAGTGTTGGGCAGTCCACTATATGTAAAACAGACTACTTTTGCTAATCGGTAAAGGGTTTAGCCTTCTAAACTTGAAAGTGGACTTGAGTTCTTGAAGGAAGTGAATTTTATGGATTAAATGTCAACATGTAAGATGTGGTTATTTCCCTAACTTGCTTTCTCTTTGTGTATAACCGTTGGAATTGTGCATGGAATTGGTGGTGTATTGAAAGGAAAATGTAGTTTTGTGATGTTCATGTGCGTTGTGAAACCATGATTGTTCATTGGAATCCAAGATAACTTAAAATATGAAAAGATAAGCTTAATTATGGTCATGGACCATTTATTACAAAAAGGGACCCAAAAGAGACCTATTTTGGCCGAACCGGGCATCCGCCTTCGCGGATGAGGCACCTGCGGGCGTAGATGCCAATGCAGGTGGCCCTGGAAAAGGCCAATGGGAACCTGCGTCTGTACCTGACCCAGCTGCTGGCACAGGTGGCTTCGCAGGTCCCTCTAGAACTTTGTTTCGATTGTTTTTGCATCTCTTTGACCCCCCCAAGGCCCCTATACCCTTCTTGGATGTAATCATCAACTTATGGTACCATTTGAAGCCCTAAGGGGTAGTACAGAGGCATTTTGAGTCATATAAATTATGAATTGTTATTTTATGTGTTATGGTGAAAGGTATTTAGATGACTTGATGGAGTAAATGTGACTTGGTGTTAATGAGGAAGTGTAAAGTATAAACTTGGTGTGAAATGCTATTGGTTTATGATGTCTTGGTTGATGTGTGGCATGTTCTAGTGTTGTTGGTATGGTAATGTAGTGAATTGTATTGTGAATGGTGAAATGACGTTATATGGCAGTCATGTAGATCGTTGTCGTCTTATGCACTTGTAATGTAGTTAGTTGTTAATGTGATCTTTGTTATGTACTTGTGTTGTAGAGTAATACATAAGGAAAGAGATGAATTGTTATATTCACGTATTGGATTATTGTATTCGTATTGGAAAGATAAGGTATGTAAGGTTACTCTTTTCCGTATCCTTTGACAACATCTGTTTCTCTCATTGTTACCGACTTGTTCTCATTTCGAAATGTCTCAAAGTATCTCATTTCAAGTTTTCATCTATTGTTATTCACATATATCTTACTTATTGACTAATGTTCCAAAGCTCCAAAAATGTTATAACCACCAAGGTATCAATCTCACAAAAGAAAGGAAAGAAGTAATGCATAGTTGTTTCTTTGAGACCGGGTGGTAGCTCAAAGGGGCGAAAGCCTAGCTAGAGATGATCCAGAGATTATTGGATTATGGGTGGTAGATTAAAGGGGCAAAATCCTAGCTAGAGACGATCCCGATTGGTTATTGATTTATGGGTGGTAGCTCAAAGGGGCATAAGCCTAGCTAGAGACGATCCCAATATTATGTTATGTTATGTTATGACCCACTGATCAGTTGGGGCCCGGGCACGATAAGATATGATGATAAGGATATGAACGTAAAAGCAAAAGAAATAAATGAAAGTAATGTACATGGTTCCACACATACCGAACGGTGGTTTATCTATATTGTCTATTCACTTATTTTTGATTCCATTGAAGTACTTATGTATCATGTAGTTTCTCATAGCCTTACATACTCAGTACATTTATTCGTACTGACATCCCTTGGGGGACTTACCTTACTTGCTGCAGGCACAGGTGCTAGTAGACCTCCACAGTAGGTTACGAGTCATCCGCAGACTATTGGTGAGCTCTAGATTGATTCGGGGCTTTTCGAGTCATTATTTAAATTTGTTTTGGTATTGTATAAAGGATTGTATAAAGCGGGGACTTGTCCCGACTTTAGGTTGGTTATGTAAATGTATCTATTAGAGGCTTTGTAGACGTTGTAGGACGAATGAAGGAATGTATGTCCATTTTGACATGGTGGCCCTAACGGTCAAGTTTCATATCTATTGAATGTTTTTCCATGACTTCCTCCATTGGTATCTTGTCTGTATATATGATAGAGTGTTGTTCATTTAGTGAAATGCATATGAGTGTACATGAATGAAGGTTGGTTCTCTCGGGCCTTAATGACTTCGGGTGCCAGTCCACCTCAATGGGATTTGGGGTGTGATAGAGACTGAGGACCCCGTACCATATCCACCCCCACAAACCACTTTTGGAACTGAGCCATGAACTAATGCCCAGATAGAGGCCACTTCTGTAAGCCAGTCAGCGCCACAGGCTTAGCCATGTTCAAAGGGACCCTTACTCTCATTCTCCTTTATTTCTCTTAGTCCTATTGCATTGAGGACAACACAAACTATAGAGTTGGGGGTGGGGTATCTATTTATTTGGATTTGTAATATTTTAGTCCATTTCTGGATGTATTGTTCTTGATACTTCTAGTTATAGATACTTTGTTTATTTTAGTGTGTGATTTGATTTTTATTTGGATGATATGCTGGATATTTTTATTTGGGTTGTAATATTTTAGATTTTGGTGTTTGGATTTCTTTGAGTGTAGTGTGTGATTTTTCATTTTAATTTCTTTACTTTTTATTTTTAGCTTTGTAGTTCGTAGTTAGTTGCAAATAAAAACTCTTTTTGGCATACATACTTAAGAAAAAAATGTACTAGCAATAGAGCACTTTGACTCAAATGGTACTCTTGGGGAGATTTTTCACATGTGCATCTCGTTTAAAAATGGTTTCTTTTATCAAAATGTGCACCCTTTTCAAAATTTTCCTTTGGTTTAGTTGAACTAGTTAGGAAATCATTAGTTATGAACACCCGCATCTTATGCTGACTACTTGAATACCTTTTTCGATATTTGCTACGAAATGATACATTAATTGAGAAAAGGTGTTTCGAGTGTGCAATTGAATGCCATGAGTGGGTGAGGATTCGATTTGATCTTGCTCATCGAGTGTCACGCCTTGAATTCCAACGGGGCATACTAGCACCCGAAACCGATAAGGCCCGAGAGAACCAACCTTCATTCATGTACACTCGTATGCATGTCATTAAATGAACAACACTCTATCACATGTGGCTACAAGATACCAATGGCGGAAGTCATGGAAAACATATGATTCATATAGATATGAAACTTAGCCATTAGGGCCATTGCGTCAAAAGCATACATTTCTCACATTCCTTCATTCATCCCACAACGTACGTCTACAAAGCCTCTACAGACACATAGACATAACCAACCTAAAGTCGGGACAAGTCCCCACTTTATGCAACATTTACATAATACCAAAACAAGTGTACACATGTGACTCGGTAAGCCTCGAACTGAGCTAGAGCTCACCAATAATCCGTAGATGATCCACAGCCTATTGTGGAGGTCTACTAGCACCTGTGCCTGCAACAAGTAAGGTAAGTCCCCCAAGGGACATCAGTACGAAGAATGTAAGGCTAAAAGCAACTGCATGAGGTGTAGGAACTCAAATGGAAGAAAATACAAGTGAATAAACATTATGGATAGACCATCATTCTGTATATGTCGAACCATGTACATTACATTCATTACTTTCTTTGCTTTTGTGTTCATCAACATTATCATTCACCCAGCTGATCAGTGGGTCACATTATAACATAGCATACCATTGGGATCGTTCCAGCTAGGCTTATTCCCCTTAGATTATGATCCATAACTCTATCACATAACATTGGGATCATTCCAGCCAGGCTTATGCCCCTTAGATTGCGATCCATAAATACATAACAACAACTATGCATTACTTCACTCCTTTACTTTTGTGAGATTGATACATTGGTAGTCATAACATTATTGGAACTTTAGAACGTAACATTATTGGAACTTTGGAACCATGTCCATAATTATGTGACACATGAATAACAATTGATCAAAGAATAAGGAATATGTGAATAGCAATAAATGACAACCTGAAATGAGATACCTTAGAACATATCAGAATGGAACAAGTACAATGTTAATGTGAACAATATGTGCTGCAGAAGGATACAGAAAGAGTAACCTTACATACCTTATCTTCCTAATATGAATATACAGTCCTATATGTGAGTACAACAATCCCGCTCCTTCCTTACGTGTTACTCTACAACACAAGTACATCACGGAGCTCACGTTAACAACTAACTACATTACAAGTGCATACGACGACAATGAATTACGTGACTACCATATAACGTCATTTCACCCTCTTACAATACCATTTATTGCATCACCATATCAACAATACCATAACATTCCACACATTGACCAATACATCATAAACCAATAACATTTCACACCAAGTTTATCCTTTACACTTCCTCATTAACACTACGTCACAATTACTCCATCAAGTCATCTCAATACCTTTCACAACAACACATGAAAAATAATAAATAATTGATACCATTTAAAATACCTCCGGGATACTCCTTTAAAGTCATTCAAAAGGTACCATAAGTTGATAATTGCATCCATGAAAGGTATAGGGGCTTTGGGGGGTCAAAGAGTTGGAAAAACAATCAAAACGGGGTTCTGGACTGACCTGTGAAGCCACATGCACCTTTAGGTGGGTGAGGTGCATCCACAGGTGAACATTGGCTTGGTCCAGGGTCACATGCGTTGGCATCTGCGCCCGCAGGTGCCCTATCTGCGAAGGCGGATGCCCGTTTCAGCCTCCAGGAGTCATTTTTGGGTCCTTTTTCGTAATGAATGGTCCATGTTCATAATTAAACTTATATTTTCATGTTTTAAGTTATCTTAGATTCCAGCGAACATCCATGGTTTCACAACGCACATAAACATCACCAAACTACATTTTCCTTTCAATACGCCATAATTCCATGCACAATTTCACAACAACAATTCCAAATGTTATACACAAGGAGAAAGCAAGTCAAGGACATAAAAACATCTTACATATTGATATTTAATCCATCAAGTTCACTTACTTGAATACCACAAGTCCACTTTTAAGTTTAGAAGGTAAAATCCTTCACCGATTAAGCAAAAGTAGACTGTTTTACACATAGTGAACTGTCCAACACTTTGACACCATAAACAACATGATTTATACACCATATTAAGCATATATTATATTAAAACATAGGATTAAACACTTACCCAAGCTTTCAAAGGAGTGATCTTGTCCAAAGAGTTAGTAGTTTAGGGTTTTTGAAAGATGAGAAATATCTTATGGAAATTTCTAGATTTGCATGTGTATATAAGTGAATAAAAATATGATTTTCCACATTATATAGACCCTCATGGACATCCTTAGACACACTTGGGTCAATAATTGAAGTGTTTACTTGGTCAACATTGAGAAAGGGTCATTTTCCATTTTGGGCCATGTCTTTTGCCTAATTATTGGGCCTCAATTGAGCCCAATAGCACAAGATTAATTTAGCCCAACAAAATTAATATATAATCCACCAACCATCTCATGTTTAAATAATTCCATAAATATTAAGACAATCAATTAGGTTCGGAAATGTACGGGGTGTTACATCCTTCCCCCCTTAGGAACATTCATCCTCGAATGTTAGAAACATATCTAATTTACACATATTCAAGTTTAAGGTTATCCTTCATGTTCTCATATACACATAATGCTTTTAAATACTTACTTGTTATTGCTTTAACTCAGCACCTTGAACTTTTCCTTCCGTTTGAAACAAATGAAGGTACTTAGACTTAATTATTTTCTCGGCTTCCCATGTGATCTCGTTTACTTGTTGATTTATCCAACACACTTTTCTGAAAGCTACTTCTTTATTCGTTAGTCTTTTCACTTGTCGATCCAGAATAGCAAGAGGTATCTCTTCATAGGTGAGAGCCTCCATAACTTGTACCTTTTCCATGGGAGATATACGAGATGGGTCTCTTTGACACTCTCGAAGCATCGAAACATGAAATACTGGATGAACTGTGGAGAGTTCTTGGGGTATTTAAAATTCATACACGACTTTCCCAAATCCTCAGAAAATTTTATATGGCACGCTATATAGGGCCAACTTTTCTTTCTTTCCAAATATCGTTACCCCTTTCATTGGTGACACTTTCAAGAATACTCGATCACCTTAACGTTAACGTTCTCTGTAGCTTGATGAAAAAGATCTGGCCCAAGTAAGGCAGTTTCACCCGCTTCAAACCATCCGATTAGTGATCTACACTAATCTAACGTGCAATATCGTAGCATATCTTCAAGCATTTGGATAGTACGTTATGCTTGCCCATCTGTTTGAGGATGAAAAACCGTACTCAAACTCACTTGGGTTCCCAAACTCTTCTGAACAACTTTTCAAAAGTGTGTAGTAAATTGAGCTCCCCTGTATGATATACGAGAGATTAAAATCCTGTGTAATCGCACTATCTCTTTAATATACAACCTTGCATAATCTTCAGCTGTATAGGTAGTCTTAATGGGTAGGAAGTGCGCTGACTTAGTAAGCATGTCAACTATTATCCGTATGGAATCAAATTTCCATAGTGTACGAGGCAGACCTGTGATGAAATCCATGTTAATCATGTCCCACTTCCAGACTAGAAGATTAATACATTGCATATAACCTCTAGGTTTCTGATGCCCTACTTTTACTTATTGATAACTTGGACATTGAGCTACGAATTCTGCAATGTTCTTTTCATGTAACCTTACCACTACAACTCTTCCAAACCATGGTACATTTTGGTTGCTCCCGAATGAATAGGATACCGTGAATGATGTGCTTTGCATATTACTTTTCCTTCACCTCAGCTACAAATAAAGACTCTGTCGTATTTTGCACTATGATTCTTTCATCTGGAGTGTCAAGAAGATGAACCCTAAGCTGTCTAATTGACGTAGATCCTTAATAATACCTTGCCTTTTTATAAATTGACAATCAATGCTTCCCAACGCTTTGTGGCTTAACGCCTCGGCTACCACGTTTGTTTTTTCCCGATGGTATAAGATATCACTATCATCATCTTTTAGTAATTCCAGCCACCTTTTCTGTCTTCAGCTTAGGTCCTTCTGCTTAAAAAGATACTGCAAACTTTCATGATCAATATATATATAAACGTGAACCCCATACAACTAGTGGCGCCATATCCTTAAGGCAAATATCACGATTGCTAACTCAAGATCATGTGTTAGATAATTTCTTTCATGTGGACGCAATTGTCTTGAGGCATAAGCTATTACATTACCGTACTGTATCAATACACATCCTAAGCCGACTCCTGAAGCATCACAATATACTGCATACCCTTCTGTGCCTTTGGGAATTACTAATACAGGTGTAGAAGTCAATTTATCTTTCAGCTCTTGAAAACTCTTCTCACATGCATCATTCCACTGAAACTTGATTGCCTTGTGTGTTAGCTTTGTTAAGGGTGTAGAGATAAAAGAAAATCCTTCAACAAATCTCCTATAATAACCAACCAATCCAAGAAAACTTTGAATCTCCGTAAGCATCGTAGGCCTTAGCCAATTTTTTTAACTACTTCTATCTTTTGTATATCAACCTTGAGTCCTTCATCCTATACAATATGACCCAAGAAAGCTACGAATTTTAACCAAACTCACATTTAGAGAACTTTACATATAACTTACGATCACGAAGAATCTGTAACACCTGCCGTAATTGATTAGCATGGTCCTCTTGTGATCTTGATTAAACCAGGATGTCATCTATAAACACTGCCACGAACACGTCTAAAAATGGTTTGAACACCCTATTTATCAAATCCATAAGAACTGCAGGTGCATTTGTTAGCTCAAATGACGTTACCGTGTTCGAAAAGCTGTCTTGGGTATATCTTTTTTTCTAACCCTTACTTGATGATATCCTAATCTTAGGTCAATCCTTGAAAAGCATTTGGCACCCTGTAATTGGTTAGGTAACTCATCAATTCTAGGGAGGGAATATTTATTCTTAACTGTCACCTTATTTAAGTGCCAATAATCATTACACATTCTCAACGTGCCATCTATCTTCCGTACAATTAACACTGGTGCACCCCAAGGGGACATACTAGGTCTTATGAATCCCTTGTCCAACAAGTCTTTTAATTACTCCTTTAATTCCTGTAACTCTACCGGGGCCTTTATATATGGAGAAATAGAAATAGGCTGAGTGTCTGGCATCACATCAATACCAAACTCTACTTCCCATTCTGGAGGCAAACCCGAAAGATCTTCAAGAAATACCTCAAGAATTTCATTTACCACCGGAACCGATTGAAGAGTTGGTAGCTTCACATCAGTATCCTTCACTCGTACTAAGTGACATATGTAACCCTTTCGATATCATAGGAAATAAATTTTCCTCTTGGTGCCCCCACATCCATGGGGTAAAAACCGAGGAAAATAAATTACCCTTCCATTCAAAAAAATTCTTTTGTGGAAAACAAAAATAAACCTTCTTAGCGCGGCAACCTACCGTGGAATAACAAGAAGCCAACCAATCCATACCCATTATAACATCAAACTCTACCATGTCCTACTTAATAAGATCAACCAGTGTATCATAACCACAAATAGTTACTATACAATTACGACATACTCTTTTAACTACAATAGATTCACCAACTGGTGTAGAGACTTCAAATGGCTTAACTAGTAATTCTGGTGTTCTTTCAACTTTTTCCAAAATCAATGGGGTAACATATGATAATGTAGAACCCGTGTCAATCAATGCATATACCTTATGTAAACATAAGAATAATGTACTTGTATTTACATCAGGAGAAGCCTCCAAATTCTGTCGATCCGCTAAGGCATAGGTATGATTCTGGGTTCCACTAGAACTGGCTACATCTCTGGCACCCCTACCATGACCAGTAGGTTGTATACCTCGACCTAAGGAAGGAACCAATGATGATGATGCAACGGCTGACCCTGAAGGTCGCGTCATACTATCCGTGCCCCTCTGTGGGTAGTCTCTCGCTATGTGCCCCGATAAACCACACCAGAAGAAAACATTCATTCCGACCCGGCATGTACCTAAATGATACTTCCTGCAGTGTTGACACAAATGGCGTGAAAGTATTGCTGTCTGCGAACCCCGAATTCCACTACTTTGCCCAACCTGACTGCCTCTAAACCTTTGAAATTGGGATGGAGTACCTGCTGTAGGATAAGAAAATGATGGTCTAGGCGGTCTAGGAAAAAACTGAGGCCTAGATTCTCCTTGGGACGCCGTGAACTGTCCCATAGGTCTAGCCCTTTTTGATGGCCCTCTTTCAAATTCTTGCACCCTTCTCCGTTGTCTCTGATCCTCCATATTCTGTGCAAAAGCCTGTATCCTGGCTATATCCATATCTCTTATCAGAGAAGCAATAGTACAATCCCTCACAAAGTATGGGTTCAGTCTGTCCACATACCGATGGACTCTGTCATCCATAGTGGCTACTACATTTGGAACATATCGAGCCAAAGAGTTAAACCAAAAACTGTACTCTCTGACACTCATATTCCCTTGATGAAGATTTAAAAACTGATCTGTACGAGCCTCTTGGATCTCATATGGGAGATAATGATCAAGGAATGTTGTTTTGAATTCCTCCTAACTAGCTGGAAGTGCACCTATACCCCTAGATAGTTTCCAATCTTCGTACCATAATATAGCCTCGCCTTTTGGCCTATATGTTGTAAGCTCCACTGTTTCTATACCAGTCACATGCATAACATCTAGAGCCTTTTTAATTTGGTCCATGAAGTCCTGTGGGTCTTCATTTAGATCTAACCCGGTGAACGTGGGAGGGTCTAATTTCAGAAAATCCTGTGTCAGCCGACTAGCTGCCCTATCCGCATCATCACTACGTATTATTGGATCTACTTGTCCTTGATTCATTGCAGCAACTATACGAGCAACTATACAAGTCAACATTTGCACCGTATTTTGTAAATCCTATTCAGTAGCATTGACAGGTGGTTCTGCGGGTACTTCTTACCTTCTTGGCTCTTCTGGAGCTGGAAGAGTAGAAGAAGCCCGCGATGCAACCTCAGTTTTAGTCCCACCTTGACTAACTTGGTCAGGTAGTGATTGACTAGTTCCTTCTCCAGCTAGCATGTCTACCTCCTTACCTTCGCCCCTACCTTGTCTTGTAACCGGCATTTTACTATAACAAAGAAAACTAATTTCAATGGTCACATATAATTTCATCTACAACATTGGCTCTACTGTACGATCTAGGAAATGAAAGAAAAAAACAACTCCTAAATGTCCCGTAGCCTCCTACTTATAAATGTGGTGCACAACACATCCATAAGCAAAACTCTACTCAGACACGACTTTGTAGACACCCTTAGGACGACCTGCTCTGATACCACTTTTGTCACGACTCGAATTCTAACGGGGCAGACTAGCACCCAAAATCGATAAGGCCTGAGAGAACCAACCTTCATTCATGTACACTCGTATGCATATCATTAAATGAACAACACTCTATCACATAGAATGTTGTTCATTTAATGACATGCATACGAGTGTACATGAATGAAGGTTGGTTCTCTCGAGCCTTATCGATTTTGGGTGTCAGTCCGCCCCGTTGGAATTCAAGGCGTGACATTGAGTCCACCTAGAACTTGTCTAGTTTCTCTACAGCTAAAGTAAAAAGTGTATGATACTGTTGGAGAAGTGATCTTAGGCCATTGATCAAGAGTGAACCTCCAATTTGACCAAAATAGTCATCCCATTATGAGTCGAGTTACCAATTTTGTCCCTAATTTGAGCTTTGGAACCTTTTTCTTGAACAACCTTAATACAAGCCAAAGCTCTTTTTCCACAATTCCCTCTCTTGAACCAAACCCTTTTTGAAGCATCTAGGTAAGGCCATAAACCCACTTAGGCCAAAAGCATAAGTTGGGGGTGGAGGAGCTATTGGGTTAGTGTTGTAATAGGAAGTTCATAAAATGGGGACCATTTACTTCCTATCCTAGTTATGCTAGTATCCTTTGTAGATATATAAACAAAGAGAGAGAAAAAGATTGGAAAGCAATGAAAAAAATAATTGTAGTTGATACAATTGTTTTGCAGACAAAGTGTGTGTGGGAGCATTGTCATGAAAATGAAATAAATGCCATTTTTCAAGTTTTTGGAAATATGGGAGACTCCTGAATTGAAGATGAAGAGTGAATGGGCAAAGGAAGCCCGAGCCTCTGAAACGGGTGGGTCATTGCACACTGAAGGTTTCATGAGTTTTTCTACCGACCGATGAAGAATGGTAATAATCCATTGAATTTTTGCACATTATAAGCAACAATTTTAGTGTTTTCAAGTCTTTATGTGAGCAATAGTTTATTTCCTTGAGCAGTAAGCTTCTAAACCAGCATGTTGTTGGGTCTGGTGTTATTGCTTCTATAAGCAGCAATGGGACCAACTAGAGCTGTTTTGTTTGATTTCTTAGTTGTTATGGAAATTTAGCAATGGGAGATTTGAAAAAAAAGAGCTAGAAGTACTCTTGTTTATTCACTGATTAGTTTGTTTCTTATTTTGAATTTGTATATAACATATGACTTATTTATGCCCTTTTCTCTTTGTACCTTGTTAGAATTAGTAAGGATGTTTGTTGTGGCAGGCTATAATCTCTAGGTTGTGTATGCTATAAAAAGAGGATAGTCGGTTGCACTAAAGCTCCCGCTATGCGTAAGGTCCGGGAAAGGACCAAACCACAAGGGTCTATAGTACACAGCCTTGCTATAACATTGATGTTAATCAGTTAGTGTAAGAAAAAGTAATTCTTGCTAACGTACATGCTTACTTCCGTAGATCATCATCAAAAGTGGATGAAAGAATTAAACAATTAAATTGTTTGATATTATTTCCCTACCATCCTGTTATGTCTGCAATTCATATTTGATGTATACTGGTGTTCTTTTTCTGTGGTCCACCCTCTGTATGTCATTGCTAAACATTTTAGCATACGACTAGGTAAAAATTAACTAAGTATATTGCATTTTCTTCTTGGATGAGTATGAGTGCTTTTTGGGCAAGCAGAACATGGTGTACTAGTGTGTCGGAGGTTCTCAACTTCAATTTAGCTGCTCCAACTTTGTCTAAGTTTGGGTAGATGAAATTGGTTCTTTTCCTTGTATGTATTTCCTTAGCCTCAATTTAGATGAGGGTTGGGAGGATACCTCATTGGAACTATTTTAAAGTTCTCAAACATCAAATTTCTTTGTTGGTTTAAGAATATAAAGGGATTGGTGTTTGATGCATTTAAAATTTAGAGAGAGATGTTAGATGATTACGTGTGGTATAGCTATCTAGAATGCTTTTAATGGAGAGGAGTAAATTTTCAAGATTAGTTCATAGTTATCTAACGAGAAAGTTATTAAAACTGCAACTACCATCTTCTTTTTCTCCCTGAAACTTGATGTATTATGTACATGATAGACCATGCAATAGTAGAAAACTTATATACTCATCTTGAATTATCATGATATATAATCTAGTTATTTTTTTCCAACCTAAGCTTTCCGTAGACACAAGTGCAATCACATTCTTTTATTAAGGATAGGCACAATTGCTGGTTAGTGATTGGTAACGACAAATATTTTTTGCTTTTCTAATTACTGGGGAAGGAGATGAGGTGTGTGGGGACACTTTATAATTTGCTTCCAAATGCAATGTAGAAGTGGGTGGGGACACTTTATAGAATTTTAGAATGGATAAACATACACAATATAGTTTCTATATAATATTTTCTAAAGTACCTCTCAATTATATATGGTTTCTGTATCATATTCCAGTATTATCAACAAGAATTAGTGTTTTTTCTGCTATAGTTAAATGATTGTAGTCTCTTCAAAGATTTACAAAGATTTGGTGACTAGTGAGATCTTTTTTTAAAATTTTTTAGCAATAATTAAATGGGGGAGAGGATGTGACTCCTACTGAGGTCTTTGAAGAGACACATAAGAAGAAAAAGAAGATGGTAGAAGAGAAGATTGGGTCAAAATGCGTGCTAAGGATACATATGTAAGATCATAACTTCTACATACATTATTTTCTTATTTTATTCAATTTAGTTTTTTTATATAATTATGGGCTACCAATTATGATGACCAATCATCTTAAAGCATGTATCAAAGAATATGTTCCAAAAAGAAAGCCATTACCTTGGGTTGAAAATTATTACCCTTTTAACACTTTACGCAGAGACCGATTGAGTTTGAAATAAGAATGCCGAAGTAACTATTTGGGCATCAGATTCTGTACCCTAACAGTATAATCATAGTAAAATATAAAAGTTATTAATTTGGTTCACGACTGCAAAGTAATTGGTAGTTCAGCATCTCCTGAATAGCATGAAAAAAATTTCTTTTCACCATTTCGTTCATTAATCATCAGGAATTTCTTGTACTGTGTATATATAACTTTTCAAGGTTACAAGGTAGTGTCAACTACATAGAAACTTCAGTTCTTTACTTATAACACAAACATTAAAATAGTGAACAATGTTACAAGATTTAGTGCACATGTTCTGCCCTAGCAATACTAAGAAACCAGTTTGTAGTATGATTTAGCAACTAGATCCTACTACAATTTTGTCTTAACATGAAATGAAATAAGCAGTTCATTATTCTAGGATTTCACAATTGCAAAGAAGTTAATATTTTACTGTGTCATCAACTAGCTTGGAAGTTCTTTTTGTATATATTTAGTTTCCATGATACTTTTATGCAGGAAAGACCCTTGTGTCTTAATATTATTTTTCTCTCAAGAAGGATTTCAAAAAGGCATGGAATATTGGCATCAAACCCAGCCTGCTTTAGAGGATTGTACCTTGGTCCAACCATCGTTTGCAGATATGACTTCAATATGGATAGATGTGGCAGGTGGTCCAAAGAAATGTAGAATCTATGGGCGTAGAGTTCTCCAATCCTTGTGTATACCTTCCCCATTGTTGCCCAGTTCTTCTTATACTTTGCAAATTATGAAATAAATAGAAGCTATGAGAAAGCAAATTATAGAGTTGGTGTAACAGTGTGCTAATAATGTTGCTAAGTTTGCTAAGTTTGCTAAATTCAAGATGTTAGTAAAGAAGCACATGTCTCATCTATCTGATAATGAGAAAGAGACTGAATCTGCTGATGATAAGATTGTAGTTGTTGATACTTGTTTTTGATTATGACATTCAGACTTAAATTTCTCTTCAGATGTTTAAACTATTTTGACTTGATGTTCATTTCAAATACTTGAAAGTTTAGACTCTAATTCAATATTTAAGTGGTTGAATTCTTAAATTTTGGTTGTGTTTGTATTTTTTAGACCCCACTGTATGGAATATAGTGGGTATGTTGTTATTGTTGTTTGTAATTTGACAACAGGGAAAGCTAATAAAACAATAGCTTTGCTGCCAAAAGATTGGAACTTTCCAACTACAGCAGTCGAAAAGGTAAATATTTTTCTTAAAAAAAAACTTAAGCTTTCCAACTAAACTTATCAAAAAACAAATTGAATAAATAATTAATAATTTAATATTCCGACTATGCTAGTCAGAATATTAATAAATTAAAAGTTTAATAAATTAAATATACTGATGAATGTAGTCGGAATAATTAAATTTATTAAATAATAATTTATTACTATTCTGACTGCTATAGTCGAAATATTTAATTTTCTTTGTTCGTTTCATAGTTTTAGTATCACGACTGCAGTAGTCAGAAATATTTTTCTGACAATCTTTTTTCGACTACACCAAAACAGTCAGAAGGTAGTCGAGAATGCCTTATTTTCCGACTACATTACGACTACATGCGCTTTTAGAAAATCACTATTTTCTAGTAGTGGATATTGGAGGAGTGATCTTAGGCCATTGTTCAAGAGTAAACCTCCAATTTGACCAAAATAGTCATCTCATTATGAGTTAAGAGACCAATTTTGTCCCTAATTTGAGCTTTGGAACCCTTTTCTTGAACATCCACATTGCAAGCCAAAGCCTTTTTTCCACAATTCCCTAACTTGAACCAAATACTTATTAAAGAATCTAGGTGAGGCCATAAACCCACTTACACCAAATTCCTAAGTTGGGGGTGGAAGAGCTATTGGGTTAGTGTTGTAATCGAAATTTTATAAAGTGGGAACCATTCACTTCCTCTCCTAGTTATCCTAGTATCCTTTGTAGATATATAAAAAAAGAGAAAAAGATTGGAAAGAAATGAAAAAAAAAAGAATCGTAGTTGTGTCTCTATGTGTGTAAATGTTCGAAGTAGTTTAAATATTTGAAAGGATAGAAAGATGAAGATAGCTTAAATTTTTTTGAGAATTTGTCCTTGCAATTGTATAAGAAGTAAGTTTTGGGAAAAAGAAGTGCAATTGAGGTCTCTTTAAATGGTTTGAGGGGGTAGAGTCACTATAACCTTAACCTTTCCTAACTTACCCAATGCCTACGCTACAAGCCAAAGAAAAACCTTAGTGAACTCCAAAGTAGCATGCTCAAATGTGGGGAAATGGAGCTTATAGGCAAGCCTATAGTGTGGTACTCATATGCATGATAGCTTTTGAGAGAGTGAGTGTTTTGTATAATTCCCTTGTTTTAATCTTAATCATTTCTTGAGGAAAGGGACTTCTTTGTATGGGGACACTTAATTGCATTACTTGAGCAATATTTTATCTTAGTTAAAGCCTATGAGCATATACGTGGTTTGGTAGCATTTAGTCATTTGAGGTGTGTAATTCACAAATTAAGTGTTTGATAGGCGAGACTTGTGCCATTGTTTTTCAAAACCATGAGGGCAAAATGTTTACACAAAAAAAAGCATGTGTCTAAGATCCCTTTCAATCCCATTTGTAGGCATCATGATTTTGTTGTGTGTGCCTTGATTTACTCGAGGAAGAGCAAAGATTTAAGCTGGGGGTGTTGATGAGTCGGTAATTTGCGACTTATTTAGCCTAAAAATGGTAACAAATCAAGTCTTCAATGCCAATTTGAGTGAGTTTTAATATTAATTTGGTTTACTTTTAGGGTGAATGCCAAAATAAGGTTGAAAGGGTGAAAAGACAACAAGATGGAAAATTGGAGCTCAAAGTGCAAGGAGCATTACCAAAATGCTTGGCACATTGCCAAATGGAGTATTCCAATGCTGAAAGTGACAGTTAAGCCAATTTTCAATCCAAGGAATTCAGCGATGAGGAAGGGAAAATCGGCGCACCGCTGATCAGATAGACGCAATAGATCCCTATAGCCAAAGATCACATAAGCCAACCCCTGAAGCTTAAGTCAAAGTCAATTCAGCAAGTCAAGATCAATTCGGCGCATCACCGAGTAGTTTGGTGATGGGCTGTACCTCAGCCAAATTAGACGCATTGACAGAAGTTTTTTAAGCCTTTTTGGCAGCTTTAAACCCTATTCTTCATTAATTTTGAGCTTGGAGAGTTTGTAACCAAAACCCTAAATTAAATTTTAGATATTGTTGTTGAGTTTTAGATTTGAATTTGAGATTTTCTTGGATAATTTTGGATTCTATGGCGAATTTAAATAAAGATATGGGTATATTTCTCTTATCTTTTGTTATGAGTAGCTAAATTTCTATCTTGGGTTTGTGTATATAAGTAGTGAAAATTGTAAGGTTATTGTTTATTTGCCTGTTTAATTGATAATTACTTATGGTTTTGACCTCTACTCCATGTTTTCAACTTATGATTGGAGGTTGCAAACTCTAGTTAACCCTAGAGCCTTTATCATCCTTTATAAAGGGGATAAGGGTGAGGAGTAGTGGTCACCTATGACTTGGTTTCAATCATTTAATAGTAGTTCTTAGACATAAGACTACTAAATTGAGGTTGTAGGTTAGTTATAATGTACCACTTGTGAGGTGTTCGAAAGAACCCACTTGTGATGTTTTATGTTTTATTAAAAGATTGACATTAAAATCTAGGACCTAGCCTACCCATAGCTATTAATCAAACTTAGGAAATTATCCAATTACCCATACACAAACTCACTCTCATGAAAGCATAACCCCAAGTACTATTAACTCTTGATTATAAACTCTAGAACTCACTTTTGCATGCTAATCAAACATTTGATATATTGATCTTTACAACGTTTGCATGACTCCCCCATTTTTACTTTCTTGCATTATTTTTAGCATTACGAGCAAGCATATAGTAACTTGTGACACTCTAAGGTGAACCTATCGCCTTCATTCCTCGTGGATTCAACCTTGACTCTAAGTTGGGTAATTATATTTATTATGACCACCTACATTCAATCCTAGGGTGTATTGGAGCATTATCACCTTGCCCAGATGGTACAAAATAGAAATATCATTTTCCTTCAGCAACTCTATCCACATGTGCTTCCTTGAATTAAGCTCCATCTAAGAATATATTGCAGGCTATGATGGTTGGTGAATATCTCACAATGGACACATAAAGGTAATACCTACAAATCTTAAGCTCAAAAACTACCCCTGTCGACTCTAATTCATGGGTGGGGTAGTTGTGCTCATGTACCTTTAGTTGTATAGAAGCATATGCAGTCACTCGGCTCTGCTGCATCAGAACACAACCAAAACCAATGCCTAAAGACTCACAATAGACTAAAAATCACTAGCCTTCAGATGGAAGAGTCAAAATCGGAGATGAAGTGAGTAAGGACTTGATCTTTATAAAGCTCGCCTCACACTTATCGGACCAGTGGAATGGAACATCCTCCCAGGTAAATCTTGTCAGTGGCACTGCTATAGAAGAGAACCATTGACAAACTGTTTGTAGTAACCTTCAAACCTAATGAAACTATAAACATTGGTAAGAGAAGTAGGCCTACCCTAATCATGAACTTCCTCAATCTTTCCTGGATCTAACATATCCCATCCTTGAATACTACATTCCCTAAGAATGCTATAGACTCAAGCCAAAACTCGCACTTGGAGAACTTGGCATAAAGTTGTTGATCTCTCAAAGTGTGGAGTACAATCTTCAAATATTTTTCGTGCTCCTCCATACTCCTCGAGTAAATAAGGATGTCGTCAATAAACACAATCAGAAAGAGTCCAAATAGGTCTTGAACACGCGGTTCATCAAATCTATGAACATTTTTAGGGAATTGGTCAACCCAAAAGACATCACCAGGAACTTGTAATGGCCATAGCGAGTACTAAAGGTTGTCTTAGGGATGCCCGCCACTATAATTCTCAATTGATGGTAGCCGAACCTCAAGTCAATCTTGAAAAACATGGTTGCACCCTGAAGCTGGTCAAATAAATCATCAATGTGAGACATCAAATACTTATTCTTTATAGTCACCTTATTCAACTATCAATAGTCGATACACATATGTTTAGAGCCGTCTTTCTTCTTCACAAATATGATAAGGGCACCCCACAGAGAAACACTTGGCTTGATGAAACCCTTACCTAAAAGATCCTAAAGATGAACATTAAGCTTTCTCAACTCAGCAAGAGCCATATGGTAAGTGATATAAAAATAGGTTTGGTGCCTGACTCAACGTCAATAACAAAATCAATATCATGCTTTAGCAGGAGGCCAAGAAAATGGGTAGGGAAGACATCATCAAACTCACGGACCACGGGAACAAAAAAAAAATAAAGGTACGTAGGTACTAGTATCACGGACATAAGCAAGATAGGCCAAAAATCCACTCAACACTAACCTCCTGGCCCGAATGTAAGAAATAATCCATTTCGGCACGTGACTAACAGAGTCCGTCCATACAACTGTGGATATGCCAGGCATGGCTAATGATACAAGACGGAATATGCGAAAAATGATAAGAAATCCTAAAATATAACACAAAATTAAAGATAAAAAGGATAGAAAGGTTGAGACACAAATTGAAATCAAGGCAATCAATACTATATTAAAGTAAAGACCTCCGTAATATTCAAGATAAACATCTAAACCTATGAAAGCAAGACACAAGTATGAGATATAATAGGCAACCATGGCTATACGAAAACCAAGACCTCCTATTAATAATCCAAAAAAGTACCTATACTATCGAGACACCCTCAAGAGGAATGATATCCTTAAGCAAGTAATCCCATCAACATTGTTTAGCAACCAAGGCCTTAGCCTAAACTCTCACAAGAGTTTTCACACATTAAAATATCATATCAAAATAATCTATCTCTAAAATGAGCTATTCTCCCTTATTTATAGCCTACACTAATAATTACAAAAATACCCTTAATGAAATAAGGGTCTTCTTTAGCATGTAGGCTTGAATGTCAAGAACAGCCACTTTGCGTCTTTAGCCTCTTTCTCCCCTTTTCACCTTTCTTCTTTGTACTTCCACTTTAGCATATTCTCAAGCTTCAACTCGTCATTCCATGATATTAATGAAGCTTGGCTTGCATCAGCTAAGGTAACAGTTTTGGAGAAGCAATCTAAGATTGTATGGTCGGGGGATAACTAGTCAATGCCCAGAATAACATAAAAATCTACCATGTGAAGCACAATAAGATTAGACCAAGTGGCATACTCTCAAATAGTCACAAAACATGATTTATAAACCCAATCCACTACTAAAGAATATCCTATGAGAATACCTACACACATTGACATAGATAAAGGCTCACTAGACAATCCAAACAAGAAGCATAATATGCAGAAACATATGAATATTTAGAGCCTAAATTAAATAAGATATAAGCTAGCTAACAACAAACTGAAATCGTATATGTGATCACTGAGTTTGATGCCTCCGTCTATAGCTTACCAGGAAAGGTATATTACTATTTATAGCCATTGCTGGACTAAGAACCTAACTGACCACCTATACTACCATACTAAACACCTCCACGAGTACCCTATAAACCACCCCTACTACTCTGGGAACCACCTCTTACTAATGGCGTGACTTCTCTAAGGGGTTCAACGGCTTGCACTGAAGTCCCAATAATCCCATATTGGGGACACTCTCTGGAAAAGTGACCAATAATCCCACAATCAAAGTATATCCAGGTACCCTGCCATGATGAGAGGGTCTTGCTGAACCAAAATGGCCATCACGACGTGAATACTCTCACTATAAACCCTATGATGGATGGCCGATGCCCTGACCACTGAAATCACTATAACCAGACTGACCCCATCTGAAAAATAAAGTGCACATGAACAAGCCTACTAGACTGACCATACAGCTGATACGGCTACTGCTACTGACATCAATGTTGATGTCTACTTAGAAAGCCATTACCTCAGAATTGTGACCCACCATAACTACGAATTTAAATACTCTGATGATGGAGTCTCTTATCAGTGCCCCCACGGGCCTTACGATGTATATCCTTCAAAGTACCAGCATGATAAAAAATGTCTACAAATGATCTACTTGAGGATACCATGCTCTAGAAAGCCAGATGAAGCCAAGGTCTCAACCCTCTGATGAAGCATCGCAGTCTCTCATACTCAATATATAGAATTATAATGGCATGACTGGCTAACTCGTGAAACCTAGCCTCATACTCAAATACTATCATGGAACCCTATTCTAACCTCGAAGAACTTATTCCTGAGACCCTCACGCATGCTACGAGGCATATACTTCTCAAAGAAAGCCTCAGAAAACTGATCCCATGTCATAGAAGGGGACCCATCTAGTTTGTATTCAAGGTACCCCCTCCACCACTGCTTAACTGCACTGTCAAGTTGAAATATAGTGTAATCTACATTTGTGTGAATCCACTAAGCCAAGATTGAATAATCTCTCCTCACAACTGGTAATCAACTCATATATATCCTTCCCTAGGGCTTTTGAAAACCTCAGTGGAGCCAATCTAAGAAATTGACCCAATAATTTTTGCTCCTTAAAAGTCATGTCTGGCCAGGCTGCTACTGGATGTACAACTAATGATGCTGGTGGAAAATCTACTAGAGGAGTTGTAGCTACAGATGCACCCCTACACCTAGCCTACCCTGTGCTTCCCTTTGAGTGAATGTTTAGACCCCATCTATCACCTGACCTTTGATCATATATAATAACTGGACTAGGGCATCAAAGGAACCCATAATGTTTTGAACTCATCCTAGCCATCTACAAAATAGTGAAATAAATGAGAATCTAGAAACCAATATAGACACACCGTACGAAAAAGAATCAAAATGATAGATTTTTCTAATTTTCAAGCTCCCTAACCAGACTCTAGGCTTCAATTTGATGATCCGCCCAGATTTTCAAACTCCTAAGGTGCCTTAATGGTGAGCTCTATATTTAGAAATGGCTAAAAACTCATTAAGAAATAGTGTATAAAGTACCAGCTATGGTCGCTAAGGTGGCCAATTTATCATTAAGGCAGCTCCGCCTAGACGATAAAAGGGTTGCTAAGGCGATGGATGCTGACATCATCATCAGCTGCTAAGGTGGCTACCCATCCTTTAAAGTGGCTCTTCCTAGACGAAAAATGAGTCGCTAAGGCAATGGATGCTGACATCATCATCAGCTGCTAAGGAGATTAACCATCTACTAAGGCAGCTTTGCCTAGGCAAAAAAAGGGTTGCTAAGGGATCTCCATCTTTGCGACAATAGGGTCGCTAAGACGGCTACACTAGATGCTTTACCCCATTTGCGACAATAGGGTCGCTAAGAACTCCAACCAAGTGCTCAGAATTCATTTGGAACCTTGTGCACGTAAACGAGATATGCTATCCTACCAAAAATGGCATTTCGGACTCAACAAAATCATCAAAGTTCCCAACCAAGGTTCATTTTAATAAAATGTTGGCCTCACACCCATTGTTCCATTTTTTCCAAATTCCAACCAATAGCCCAAAACGAGCATGGAAGTCTCGGGACCCAAACCAAAGGTCCCCCTATCATAAAATCCATATTTTGGTTGAACCGCTCCAAAACAAGGAGACTAGCATAAAAACCAAATGAACAACCCGAAAACTAAACTATCAGTCCCAACAAGACACAAATGACTTGGGAAAGCTATAGGAAAATTCTAAACGAAGAAAATGTGCGGAAAAGAGGAAAATGACCTATAGGGTAATTATATTAAATCAAACTATTATACATCTTATTAAATGATTTGGAATTAAAAAATTCCCTAGCCAAATTTGTTGATCCTAAAATTCATCTTTAGGAATTGAATTTCAAAAGTCAAATGGCACATTCTCTATATTCTCTATAATATTATATCTTTCATCTTTTATTCAAAATCTCAACAATTCACTTAATACTACTGAATTTAGCCTTCTTTTATTTGTTCCTTTTTGGTTAATAATGAATTGATCCATATAAATTAGTATTTTAAGATTCTCATTTGTATTTTTTTATGTTGAATTTCATGACCTTAAGAAATAATTATTTGTTAATTAATTATAAACTTTTACTTTATTTCTGTAAAATGTTGTTCCACACCATTTCTCTAACATTAAACTATCTCAAATGCTAAACCTTTAGTCTGACAATGTTGAAAATGGTCTATTAAACTCATAAGTTTTAGACTGATTCTTAATAACATGATGAACTTCGTAAAGATATTTTTGATAACAATAAACTTTATAATCAATATAAAAATTAAACCTTACTATACAACATTGTTTATATGAATATATATATATATATATATATATATATATATATATATTGACTTTATAACTCTAATGACCATGTAGGTCATTTTCTAATTTTTAATAAATTTTTTTACATTTAGAGCTTTCCTATAGCTGGACCCAGTCATTTATGACTTGTTGGGACTGATAATTTGATTCTCTGGCAGTTCATTTAGTTTTTATGCCAGTTTACCTGCTTTAGAGTTTCTAAAATTGAGAAAATGATCTCAAACCAAAACTTCATGTAAATGGCCTCGGATGATAATTTTAACAGTTCTGCTAGCTCTAGAATGTTGATTTTAGGCTAGAGGGACCTTTGGTTCAGGTCCTGAGGTTTCTAAGCTCGTTTTGGGCTATTGGATGGAATTTAGGGAAAATGAAACCTTGGGTGTAGGGCCCACTTGTTCTCGAAACAACCTCAAATGGAAATTTTGATGGTTCAGTTGAATCTAGAATGCCTAATTTGGTAGGGAAGTATAGTTCATTTGTATGTATGAGGTTCTAAAAAATCTTGACCACCCGTTTGTAGTCTGTTGGGACTTAGGATTTTGTTGGTGCATCAGCTCCTGGTACAGACCAAATTTTGTCTTTGCATTCTCGAGGCCATGGCCGTGTTTGTGAGGGTCAAGGATTCTTGACCATCGCATTTGCGAGCTAGCCATCGTGTTTATGAATAAAATGCCATCCTGGCCTGTCTAGACTTCTTTTTTGCTTTAGTGGTAGACCCACCGTGTACGCAAAGTTCTGGACTAGTCTGCTCCCGCATTCATAACAGGGGTCATGTGTTCACAATGAAGGGACCCCTAACAGTATGAATATTACCCCCTATGATTTTTAGCTAACTTCTAAGTGTTAAAAACTCTGTAATTGATCTCGGGAGCTCAAGAAAGTATGGTAAATCTTAAATTAGAGCTAGAATTAAGTAGGGTACATTGAGGTGGTTGTTTCCCGTTAACTTATTCATAAGTTCCTGACCCAATTCTCTGTTTAATTCTCTATTTTATTCTTGATTCTCTAGCTATTATGGGGATGTTTTGGGACCCAATGAAGGAGGTGGTGGTGCTCAACTTTTGAGCACAAGCTCATGGTACCCCAAGGGACGTTATTACAGTTTCAATTTTGGGATTTTGTAAGTGGTCCCCATAGGTGATTTATAGCTCAATTTCTAACAAGGAGAGTAAATTCACAATATGGGTATTGTTGTTATTGTCTTGATGCCTAGATTATTATTTTGATAGAATGGTAGTGGTCGGAGGCTTCTCAGAAGGGTAGAACTCTGATATAGAGGATTTTAAGTACTAGGCTAGGTTTACCTTTCTTTAAACATTGATATTTTATGGTATTAGTCTGATATTGTGATAATTTCTAGTGGGTTCTTCAGGCATGTACTGGTTATCCCCTTCTTATATGGTCTTGGATTGCTTTTCCAAGACTATTACCTTAGCCATGCCTAGCATACCCCAGTTGTGTAGTAGGGCGCTTATGGTCGCACTCTAACAAGGATTATTTCTTATATTTGATCTAAGAGAATGGTATCGAGGGGTTGTATTTATTATCCTACATATGTCTATGATGTTAGTAGTGAGATTTCTTCACTTGACTCTATTCTTATAATCCAAGAGTTCCCGAATGTTTTTCCTGCCAACCTACTTGGCCTTTCTTCTGAGCATGATATAGACTTTGCTATTGATCTTGATCTGAGCACCCGATCCATTTCTATTGCACCCTATCGTATGGCTCCTGCCGAGCTAAAGGAGCAAAATATTCATCTTTAGAATCTTCTAGATAAGTGGTTTATTAGATCGAGTGCCTTATCTTAGGGTGTTCACATTCTTATCATAAAGAAGTAAGATAGTTCTATGCATATGTGTATCAATTATAGGTAGTTAAATAAGGTGACAATGAGGAATAAGTATCCTATGACGCATATCGATGATCTATTTGACCAACTTCAGGGTGCAACCATATTTTCTATGTGACTTAAGATTGGGCTAGCACCGGTTAAGGATTCGGGCGGCAGATATCCCTAATACAACCTTCAGAACTCGCTATGGCTATTACGAGTTCCTAGTGATGTCTTTTGGGTTGACTAATGCCCCAACAGTATTCATGGACTTGATGAACAATGTATTTAAGCCTTATTTAAACTCCTTTGTGATTGTGTTTGTTGATGACATCCTTGTTTATTGGAGGAGTAGGAAGGAGCACGAGTAACATTTGAGGTTTGTTCTCCACACTTTGAGATATCAATGGCTTTACGCCAAATTCTCAAAGTACGAGTTCTGGCTTGAATCTGTAGCATTCTTCAGGATCATGGCATCCAAGGATGGGATTATGGTAGACCCATTAAAGATTAAGGCAGTTTGTGATTGGTCCAGGCCTATATCTCCAATCGAGGTTCGCAACTTTATTAGGTTAAAGGCTATTCCAGATGGTTCGTCAAGGAATTCTCCTTAATTGTAGCACTTATGACTAGATTGATTAGGTAAGAGGTCCTATTTTATTAGTCCAATGAGTGTGAGGTGAAGTTTCTGATTCTCAAGGCCTTACTTACTTCAGCTCCTATTTCTACTGTTCCTTTTGAGAGAGAGTGTTTTATAGTATATTGTGATGCTTTGGGCATTGGTTTGGGTTGTGTTCTGATGTATTAGGGTCAAGTTATAGAATATACTTTGAGATAGCTGAAGGTGCATGAACGTAACCACCCTACTCATGATTTGGAGTTGGCGGTAGTAGTTTTTATGCTTAAGATTTGAATGCATTACCTATCTAGCATTTGCTGCGAGATATTCACCAACCACTATAGTATTAAGTACATTATGACTCAAAAGGACCTTAATTTGAGACAATGCAGGTGGCTTCAGTTACTGAAGGACTATGACATCTTTATTCTGTACCATCCGGGTAAGGCGAATGTGGTAGCGAATGCTTCGAGCCAGAAGGCGGTGAGTATGGGACCATGACCTTTTTTTTACTTTTGGAGTGACTATTGGCCTCAAATATTCAGTCTCTAGCCAATAGGTTAATTCATCTTGATATTTCAAACCCCAAAAGGATTCTTGCTTGTTTGGAAGCGAGGTCTACTTTGTTAGAGTAGATTCATGGTCGGCAGTTTGAGGATAGTTGATTGTATGGTATTCAAGATCAGGTTCTGAGGGGCGAGACCAGGAGTTCTACCTTGCACTCTGAGGGTATTTGGAGATTTAGTGGTTGCATCTGTGTTTCAAGGGTAGGAGGTTTGATTCAGTTGATACTTAAGGAGGCCTATGGCTCTAGATACTCTATTCACCTAGGGACAACTAAGATGTGTAGAGACCTGAGATAGCATTATTGGTGGATCAATTTGAGGAGAGATATAGAATTTTTTTTAGTTTGGTGTTTGTGTTGTCAGCAATTGAAAGCCAAGCATTTGAGACCAGGTGGATTACTTCAAAGGCTACTCATTCCTGAGTGGAAGTGGTAGCAGATTACTATGGATTTTATGTGTGGTTTGGCTCATACTTCTCGTGGTTTTGATAGCATTTGGGTCATCATGGATTGGTTGACCAAGTTTACTTATTTTCTACCTATTCAGTCTTCCTACAGTGCCGATAGATTGGTTCAGATCTATGTTTGAGAGGTGGTTCGTCTTCACGGAGTGCTCATGTCTATTATTTCTGATAGAGGTTCTCTATTCATGGAACACCCCGTACATTTTTGAACCTAGTTGATTATCATAACATTCATGGAATTATTTAAACATGAGATGGTTGGTGAATTATGTATGAATTTGTTGGGCTGAATTTATTTTGTGCTAACGGGCTCCAAAGAGGCCCAAAATTAAGCAAAAGGCACAGCCCAAAGGGAAAATGACCCATTGTTGTGTTGACCAAGAAAACACACCTTAATTATGCCCAAGTGTATGGCTAAGGATGATCAAAAAGGGACTATATAAGGCACAAAATCTGATTTTTAATCCACCACACACACATGCCATTTCTAGACATTTCCAAAGATATTTCTCATCTCACAAACCCTAAGCCATCACTCCCTTGGACAAGATCATCATCTTGCAAGCTTCAGTAAGTGTTTAATTTTGTGGTTTAATATATTATGTGCATGAGAGGGTGTATAAATCATGTTGTTTATGTTGGCAAAGTGTTGGACAGTTCACTATGTGTGAAACAGTTTATGTTTGCTTAATCGGTAAATGGTTTCGCCTTATAAATGTGAAAGGAGACTCGTGGTATTGAAGGAAGTGAATTTGATGGATTAAATATCAACATGTAAGATGTGGTTATGTTCATAACTTTCTTTCTTCATGTGTATAACTTGTGGGATTGTTGGTATGAAATTGATCATGGAATTGGTGTCGTATTGAAAGGAAACTATAATTTTGGTGATGTTCATGTGTGTTGTGAAACCATGGTTGTTCGTTGGAATCCAAGTTGACCTAAAAAATGTGAAGATAATCTTATTTATGTCCATGGACCATTTATTAGAAAAAAGGACCCCAAAGAGACCCTTTTTGGCCGAAACGGGCACCCGCCCTCGCAGACAGGGCACCTGCGGGCGCCGATGCCAACGCAGGTGGCCTTGGACAGGGCCAAGGGTCACTTTTGGCCACACCTCAACCACCTGCGGGCTCAGGTGGCTTCACAGTTCAGCCCAGAATCTCATTTTGTATGTTTTTGTCTCTCTTTGATCCCCGAAGGCCCCTATACCCTTTTTGGATATAATTATCAACTTATGATACCTATTGAATGACTTTAAGGGGTCATTTGGAGGCATGTTCGATTATATCAATTATGGATTGTTGTTAATATGTTGATATGAAAGGTATTGAGGTGACTTGATGGAATAATTGTGACGTAGTGTTAATGAGGAAGCGTAAAGGGTAAACTTGGTGTGAAATGCTATTGGTTTATGATGTCCTGGTCATGTGTGGAATGTTATGGTATTGTTGGGAAGGTAATGCAGTGAATTGTATTGTAAAGGGTGAAATGACGTTATAGGGCAGTCATGTAACTCATTGTCGTCTTATGCACTTGTAAAGTAGTTAGTTGTTAACGTAAGCTCCGTTATGAACTTGTGTTGTAGAGTAACACGTAAGGAAGGAGCTGGATTATTGTATTCACATATAGGACTGTGTATTCATATTGGGAAGATAAGGTATGTAAGGTTACTCTTTTCAGTATCCTTTGGCAGCATCTATTGTCCTCATTATTACCGAGCTTGTTTCTCATTTCAAAATGTCTCAAAATATCTCATGTCAAGTTATCAGATATTGTTATTCATATGTATCTTAATCATGGATTGATGTTCCAAAGCTCCAATAATGTTATGACTATCAATGTATCAATCTCTCAGAAGTAAAGAAATGAAGTAATGCATAGTTGTTGGTTGTAAGAGTACAGGTGGCAGCTCTAGAGGCATAAGCCTAGCTCGAACCAAACCCGAGATTATTGGATTAGGGGGCAGCTCTAGAGGCATAAGCCCAGCTTGGGCCAAACCTGAAAGGGGGAAGCTCTAGAGGTAAGAACCTAGCTCGAGCCGAACCTGATATAGTGGTTTATGGGTGGCAGCTCTAGAGGTAAGAACCTAGCTCGAGCCGAACCTGATATATTGATTTATGGGTGGCATCTCTAGAGGCATAAGCCTAGCTCGGGTGTTTACAAAGTCGTGTCTAGGTAGAGTCTTGCTTATGGATGTGTTGTCCACCACATTTATAAGTAGGAGGCTATGGGACATTTAGTAGTTGGTTCTTTTCTTCATTTCTAGATCGCGCAATAGAGCCAAAATTGTAAGTGGAATCGTATCTGACCATTGGAATTGGTTTTCTTATTTATAGTAAAATGTCGATGACAAGACGAGGTAGGGGCAAAGGTAAGCATGTAGATATGCTTTTCGGAGAAGGCACGAGTAAATCACCACCTGACCAAGCTAGTCAAGGTGGAGCTGACACTGAAATTGCATCACGGTCTTCTTCTACTTTTCCAGCTCTAGAAGAGTATGTAATGAAAGCAATATACATGGTTCCAAACATACAAAACGATGGGTTATCCATATTAACTATTCTCTTTTATTTGATTCCATTGAAGTTCTTATGTATGATGCAGTTTCTTATAGCCTTACATACTCAGTACATTCTTCGTACTGACGTCCCTTGGGGGACTTACCTTACTTGTTGTAGGCACAGGTGCTAGTAGACCTCTATAGCAGGTTGCGGGTCACTTGCAGATCATTGGTTAGCTCTAGTTAGTTTGGGGCTTTTTGAGTCACATGTGTATACTTGTTTTGATATTATGTAAATATTGTATAAAGCGGAGACTTATCCCGACTTTAGGTTGGTTATGTCTATGTATCTGTAGAGGCTTTGTAGATGTTGTGGGACAGATGAAGGGATGTAAGAAATGTATGTCCATTTTGACTTGAAGGCCCTAACGACCAAGTTTCATATACAGCATATGTTGCCATGACTTCCGCCATTGGTATATTATAGTTACATGAGATTGAATGATATTCATACAGAGACATGCATATGAATGTACATGAATGAAGATTGGTTCTCTTGGGCTATAACGGCTTCGGGTGCCAGTCTGCCCCGTGGGAATTCGAGGCGTGACAAAAGTTGTATCAGAGCAGGTCGTCCTAAGGGTGTTTACAAAGTCGTGTCTAGGTAGAGTCTTGCTTATGGATGTGTTGTCCACCACATTTATAAGTAGGAGGCTATGGGACATTTAGTAGTTGGTTCTTTTCTTCATTTCTAGATCGCGCAATAGAGCCAAAATTGTAAGTGGAATCGTATCTGACCATTGGAATTGGTTTTCTTATTTATAGTAAAATGTCGATGACAAGACGAGGTAGGGGCAAAGGTAAGCATGTAGATATGCTTTTCGGAGAAGGCACGAGTAAATCACCACCTGACCAAGCTAGTCAAGGTGGAGCTGACACTGAAATTGCATCACGGTCTTCTTCTACTTTTCCAGCTCTAGAAGAGCCGAGGAGGAGAGAAAAACCTTCTGAACCGCCTATGAATACCACTGAATAGGATTTAAGAACTGCAGTGCATATGTTGACTCAGATAGTTGCTGTAAAAACTCAAGGACAAGCTGGTCCAACGATAAGCGAGGATGACGCGGATAGAGTAGCTAGTCGGCGGACATAGGATTTTCTAAAATTAGACCCTCCCATATTCACTAGGTCAGATCCGATGGCAGACCCATAAGACTTCGTGGACCAAATTTAAAGGGATCTAGATGTTATGCACGTTACTGGTATAGAAACAGTTGAGCTTGCGGCCTATAGATTGAAAGGCAAGGCTATAGAGTGGTATGAAGACTGGAAATGATCGAGGGGTATTGATGTACCTCCAGCTTATTGGGAGGAATTTGAAATGGCCTTTCTTGATCACTACCTCCCATATGAGATCCGGGAGGCACGTGCAGACCAGTTTCTAAATCTTTAGCAAGGGAATATGAGTGTTAGAGAATACAGTCTTCAGTTTAATTCTTTGACTTGATATGCTCCGAATGTAGTGGCCATAATGAAAGACAAAGTCCATAAATATGTGGACAGATTAGAGACATATTTGGTGAGAGACTATACCATTGTTCCTTTGAACAGAGATATAGATATAGCCAGAATACAGGCTTTTGCACAGAAGATGGAAGATCAGAGGCAAAGAAGGAGGGTGCACGAATTTGAAAGAGGGTCGTCAAAGAGGTCTAGACCTATGGGACAGTATATGGTGTCCCAAGGAGAATCTAGGCCTCGGATGTTTCCTATACTTCCTAGACCATCATTCTCTTATTCCACAACAGGCACACACTCTCAATTCTGAGGTTTAGAAGCAGTCAAGCTAGGAAGAGTAGTGGGCCTCAAGGTTCATAGGCAACAAGATTTCCTCATCAGCTGTGTCAGTACTGCGGATGGACTCATTCAGGTATATGCCAGTTAGGGACGACTGCTTGCTTTTGGTGCGGTACGTCGGGGCACATGATGAGAGAGTGTCCACAAAGGGGAACGGGTGGTATAGCACGACCTACGGGATCAACCATTGAACCATCATCATTGGTTCCTTCCCTAGGAAGAGGTGTAAAGCCTGCTGGTCATGGTAGAGGTGCCAGAGGAGCAGCCAATTCCAGTGGAACCCAAAATCGAACCTATGCTCTAGTGGACAAGCAGAATTTGAAGGCTTCTCCTGATGTAGTCACAGGTATATTATCTATACTTTCGCATAATGTATATGCATTGATTGATACGAGTTCTACATTATCATATGTTACTCCATTGATTGCTGCAAAATTTAAAAGAACACCAAAATTATTAATTCAGTCAATCGAAGTATCTACACCAATTGGTGAATCTATTGTTGCAAAAAGAGTATATCGTAATTGTGTAGTAACTGTGTGTGATCATGGTATGTTGGCTGATCTCATTGAACTGGAAATGGTGGATTTTGATGTCATAATGAGTATGGATTGGTTGGCTTCTTGTTATGCCATGATAGATTGCCGAGCTAAGACGTTACATTTTCATTTTCCACAAACTAATGTTCTTGAATGGAAGGGTAATGTTGGGGCACCGAGAGGAAAATTTATTTCCTATCTTAAAGCAAGGAAAATGATAGCCAAGGGGTACATCTATCACTTAGTAAGAGTGAAAGATACTGATGTGGAACCACTAACTCCTCAGTCGGTTCCAGTGGTCAATGAATTCCTTGATGTATTTCCTGAGGATCTTCTAGGTTTACCTCCAGAACGGGAAATAGAGTTTGGTATTGATGTGATTCTAGGCACTCAGCCTATCTCTATTCCACCATATAGAATGGCTCCAGCAGAACTGCGAGAACTGAAGGCAAATTAAAAGATTTGATGGACAAGGGATTCATAAGACCTAGTATGTCCTCGTGGGGTGCACCAGTATTATTTGTACGAAAGAAAGATGGCACATTGATAATGTGCATTGACTATCGACAATTGAATAAGGTAACGATCAAGAACAAATATCCCCTCCCCAGAATTGATGATTTGTTTGATCAGTTACAGGGTGCCAAGTGTTTTTCAAAGATTGACTTGAGATCGGGTTACTATCAAGTCGGAGTTAGAGAAAAAGATATACCCAAGACAGCTTTCGGAACACGATATGGCCATTATGAATTTTTAGTTATGTCGTTTGGACTAACAAATGAACCAACTGTTTTCATGTATTTGATGAATAGGGTGTTTAATACATTTATCGATGTATTCGTGACGTTCTTTATAGATGACATCCTGGTTTATTCAAGGTCACAAGAGGACCATGCTAATAACTTACGACAGGTGTTACAGATTCTTCGTGATCATAAGTTATATGCAAAGTTTTTTAAATGTGAATTTTAGTTAAAATCAGTAGCATTCTTGGTCACATTGTGTCAGATGAAGGAATAAGAGTTGATACACAAAAGATTGAAGTGGTGAAAAATTGGCCAAGGCCTACGACGCCTACGAAAATTCGTAGCTTTCTTGGGTTGGCAGGTTATTATCGAAGGTTTGTTGAAGGGTTTTCTTCCATTTCTGCACCTTTAACGAAGCTTACACACAAGGCAGTCAAGTATCAATGGAATGATGCATGTGAGAAAAGTTTCCAAGAGTTGAAAGATAAATTAACTTCCACACCTATATTAGTACTTTGGAAGGCACCAAAGGTTATGCAGTCTATTGTGATGCTTTCGGAGTTGGCCTAGGATGTGTATTGATGCAGCATGGTAATGTAATAGCGTATGCCTCACGACAGTTGTGACCACATGAGAGAAATTATCCCACACATGACCTTGAGATAGCAGCTATGATATTTGCCTTAAAGATATGGCGCCATTACTTGTATGGGGTTCATGTTGATATATACACTGATCACAAAAGTTTGCAATATATCTTTAAGCAAAAAGATTTAAATCTGAAGTAGCGGAGGTGGCTTGAACTATTGAAATACAATGATATTGATATCCTATATCATACAGGAAAAGAAAATGTGGTAGCCGATGCATTAAGCCACAAGGCAATAGGAGGCACTAGTGGCCAGTTGACGGAAAAACAAGACTTAGTCAAGGATCTACATCAACTAGCCAGCTTGGGAACTCATCTTCTTGAATCTCCAGATGAAGAGGTTATTGTACAAAATGCAATAGAATCTTCATTAGTAGCTGAGGTGAAAGAGAAGCAGTATGCGGATCCTATGTTATTGCAGCTGAAAGAGAATGTACAACGGGGTTTGACAAAGGCATTTGATCTTATGCAAGAAGGAATACTTCAATGCCAAGGTAGATTATGTGTACCGGATGTAGATGAGCTGAGGAGATGAATTATAACAGAGGCACATCATTCACGGTATTCGATTCATCCGAGAGCCACCAAAATGTACTATGACTTGAAAGAAATGTATTGGTGGGGAAACATGAAGAAGAACATTGCATAATTTGTAGCTCAATGCCTAAATTGTCAACAAGTAAAAGTAGAGCATCAGAAGTCTGGGGGTTACATGCAATGTATCAATCTTCCAGTTTGGAAATGGGACATTATTAATATGGATTTCATCACAGGTTTGCCTCGTACACTGCAGAAATTTGATTCGATATAGGTAATAGTTGATAGGCTTACCAAGTCAGCGCATTTTCTACTAGTCAAGACCACCTATACAGTTGAAGATTATGCAAGGTTGTATGTTAAAGATATAGTACGATTACATGGAATTTCGATCTCCATTATAGCAGACAGTGGAGCTCAATTTACTGCATATTTTTGGAGATCTTTTCAGAAGAGGTAGGGTACACAAGTGAATCTGAGTACGACTTTTCATCCTCAGACAGATGGACAAGCAGAACGTACTATCCAAACACTTGAAGATATGCTACGAGCTTGCACGATAGACTTTAAAGGTAGCTGGGATGATCATCTACCTCTTATTGAATTTGGCTACAACAATAGCAATCATTCAAGTATCAAAATGGCACCTTAGGAAGCGTTATATGGAATAAAGTGTAGATCACCAATTGGATGGTTTGAAGCAGGTAAAACTGCTTTACTTGGGCCTGATCTTGTTCATCAAGCTATGGAGAAAGTTAAGGTGATCCAACAGAGGCTACAAACGGCCCAAAGTCAATACAAGCCATATGCCGATGTTAGAAGAAGAGGGCTCGAATTTGCCATAGGTGATTGGGTATTCTTGAAGGTGTCACCGATGAAAGGGGTAATGAGATTTGGAAGGAAAGGAAAATTGAGTCCATGTTATATAGGCCCATATGAAATTGTCAGAAGATTTGGGCAAGTTGCGTATAAATTGAAACTACCCTAAGAACTCTCCATAGTTCATCCAGTGTTCCATGTTTTGATGCTTCGAAAGTGCATAGGAGATCCATCTCATATTACTCCCATTGAAGATGTGCAAGTTACAGAAGATCTCACCAATGAGGAAGTACCTATTCCTATTATAGACCGACAAGTGAATAGGTTGAGGAACAAAGAAGTAGCTTCCGTAAAGGTACTTTGGAGAAATCAGCAAGTAGAAGAGATCACATGGGAAGCCGAGAAAATAATGAAGTCCAAGTACTCTCATTTGTTTCAAATGGAAGAGAAAGTTCAAAATACGGGATCGAAGCAATAAAAAGTAAGTATATAAGAATTATATGTATATGGTAACATGAAGAATGATCCTAGACTTGAATTATTTAAATTGGATAATGTCACTAACATTCGAGGACGAATGTTTCTAAGGGGGGAAGGATGTAACAACCTGTACATTTATGGACCTAGTTGATTATCATAACATTCATGGAATTATTTAAACATGAGATGGTTGGTGAATTATGCATGAATTTGTTGGGCTGAATTTATTTTGTGCTAATGGGCTCCAAAGAGGCCCAAAATTAAGCAAAAGGCATGGCCCAAAGGAAAAATGACCCATTCTTGTGTTGACCAAGTAAACACACCTTAATTATGCCCAAGTGTATGGATAAGGATGATCAAAAAGGGACTATATAAGGGGAAAATCAGATTTTTAATCCACAAAACACACATGCCATTTCTAGACATTTCCAAAGATATTTCTCATCTCACAAACCCTAAGCCATCACTCCCTTGGACAAGATCATCATCTTGCAAGCTTTGGTAAGTGTTTAATTTTTTTGGTTTAATATATTATGTGCATGATAGGGTGTATTAATCATGTTGTTTATGTTGGCAAAGTGTTGGACAGTTCACTATGTGTGAAACAGTTTATGTTTGCTTAATCGATAAATGGTTTTGCCTTATAAATGTGAAAGGAGACACTTGGTATTGAAGGAAGGTAATTTGATGGATTAAATATCAACATATAAGAAGTGGTTATGTTATTAACTTGCCTTCTTCATGTGTATAACTTGTGGGATTATTGGTATGAAACTGATCATGAAATTGGTGACGTATTGAAAGAAAAATGTAATTTTGGTGATGTTCATGTGTGTTCTGAAACCATGGTTGTTCGTTAGCATCCAAGTTGACCTAAAATATTTAAAGAGAAGCTTATTTATGCCCATGGACCATTTATTACAAAAAAAGACCCAAAAGAGACACGTTTTGGCCGAAACCTGGCACCCGCCCTCGCAGATAGGGCACCTGCGGGAGCAAATGCCAATGCAAGTGGCCCTGGACAGGGTCAAGGGTCACCTTATTCTGCACCTCAACCACCTTCGGGAACAGGTGGCTTCGCAGGTCAGCCTAGAATCTCGTTTTGGATGTTTTTGTCTCTCTTTGATCCCCGAAGGCCCCCATACACTTTTTTAATGTAATTATCAACTTATGATACCTATTGAATGATTTTGAGGGGTCGTTTAGAGGCATTTTGGATTATATCAATTATGGATTGTTGTTAATATGTTGATATGAAAGGTATTGAGGTGTCTTGATGGAATAATTGTGACGTAGTGTTAATGAGGAAGCGTAAAGGGTAAACTTGGTGTGAAATGCTATTGGTTTATGATGTCTTGGTCAATGTGTTGAAAGTTATGGTATTGTTGGGATGGTAATGTAGTGAATTGTATTGTAAAGGGTGAAATGATGTTATAGGGCAGTCATGTAACTCATTGTCGTCATATGCACTTGTAAAGTAGTTAGTTGTTAACGTGAGCTCCGTTATGAACTTGTGTTGTAGAGTAACACGTAAGGAATGAGCTGGATTATTGTATTCACACATAGGACTGTGTATTCATATTGGGAAGATAAGGTATGTAAGGTTACTCTTTTCAGTATCCTTTGGCAACATCTATTATCCTCATTGTTACCGAGCTTGTTTCTCATTTCAAAATGTCTCAAAGTATCTCATGTAATGTTATCACATATTTTTATTCATATGTCTCTTAATCATGGACTGATGTTCCAAAGCTCCAATAATGTTATGAATATCAACGTATCAATCTCTCAAAAGTAAAGAAATAAAGTAATGCATAGTTGTTGGTTGTAAGAGTACGGGTGGTAGCTCTAGAGGCATAAGCCTAGCTCGAGCCAAACCCGAGATTATTGAATTAGGGGGCAGCTCTCGAGGTATAAGCCTATATCGGGCCGAACCTGACAAGGGGAAGCTCTAGAGGTAAGATTCTAGCTCGAGCCAAACCTGATATATTGGTTTATGGGTGGTAGCTCTAGAGGTAAGAACCTAGCTCGAGACGAACCTGATATATTGATTTATGGGTGTTAGCTCTAGAGGCATAAGCCTAGCTCGGGCCGATCCCAACATAACGTTATATTATGTTAAGAACCACTAATCAGTTGGGGCTCGGGTATGATGTGATTCAGGTAATGATGAATAAACATAGAAGAAAAGAAGCAAAGAAAGTAATGAAAGCAATATACATGGTTCCAAACATACAGAACGATGGGTTATCCATATTAACTATTCTGTTATATTTGATTCCATTGAAGTTCTTATGTATGATGCAGTTCCTTATAGCCTTAAATACTCAGTACATTCTTTGTACTGACGTCCCTTGGGGTACTTACCTTACTTGCTGCAGGAACAGGTGCTAGTAGACCTCCACAGTATGTTGCGGGTCATTTGCAGATCATTGTTGAGCTCCAGCTGGTTCGGGGCTTTCCGAGTCACATGTGTATACTTGTTTTGATATTATGTAAATATTGTATAAAGCGGGGACATGTCCCGACTTTAGGTTGGTTACGTCTATGTATCTGTAGAGGCTTTGTAGATGTTGTGGGACAGATGAAGGGATGCAAGAAATGTATGTCTATTTTGACTTGATGGCCATAACGACCAAGTTTCATATATAGCATATGTTGCCATGACTTCTGCCATTGGTATCTTATAGTTTCATGAGATAGAATGATATTCATATAGAGACATGCATATGAATGTACATGAATGAAGATTGGTTCTCTCGGGCCATAACCGATTCGGGTACCAGTCTGCCCCGTGGGAATTTTAGGCATGACAATTCACCTCCATCTTTTGGATGGATTTCAGGGGGAGTTAGGTACCCAACTCGACCTTAGCATGACATTTCACTTACAAACTAACGGTCAGCTTGGAGCGGACAATTCAAGTTGTTTTAGCCTTAGCAGAGTTTGCCTATAATAACAGTTACCATTCGAGTATCCAGATGGCACTATTTGAGGCATTATATGGTAAACAGTGCCGATCTTCAGTGGGTTGATTTGAGACTTCAGAGGTTAGGCCTAAGGTACTGATTTGCTTCATGAGTTATTAGATAGAGTTCACGTTATTCAGGATAGGCTGTGGCAACTCAGAGACGGCAGGAGATTTATGTTGACTGTAGGCTTCGTGCCTTGAGATTTGGAGTTGGTAATTGAGTTTTCCTTCAATGGGGAAGCTCAGCCTCAGGAATATCAGGTAATTTGAGATTTTTTTGGAAAGTTGGCGAGGTAGCTTATGAGTTAGCCATGCCTCCAGCCTTTTTAACTATTCACCCAGTCTTTTATGAGTTGATGATTTGACCCTATATTCTAGATGAGTCATGTGTGCTCCATTGGAACTCAATTCAGTTGGATGATAGATTGACCTTCGTGGAGGATTTAGTCTCTATTCTATCTAGAGATGTCAAACGGTTGCATTTTAGAGACATTTCTATGATTAAGGTTAAGTGGAGACATCATCCAGTCAAGGAGGCTACCTAGGAGACCGATCATGACATGCAGACTCAGTACCCTCACCTGTTCAAGCATTTAGGTTCTTCTTAACTTAACTTTTGCAGATGAAAGTCCTTTTAGTAATGGATGTTGTATGACCCTCTAGGTTATTTTTTGCTTTTTTGTGCTTTTTTCTATATTTAGAGCTTTTCTATAGCTGCCCCAAGTCATTTATGACTTGCTGGGACTGATAGTTTGGTTCTCAGGCAATTCGTTTAGTTTTTATACCATTTTTTCTGTTTTGGAGCTTCTAAAGTTGAGAAAATGTTGTCAGAGCAATACTTCAGGTAAATAGCCTTGGATGACAATTTTGACAGTTCCGTTAGCTTCGTAACATTGATTTAGGCTAGAGGGACCTTTGGTTTGGGTCTCAAGGCTTCCGAGCTCATTTTGAGCTATTAGCTGGAATTTGGTTAAAATAAAACCTTGGGTGTGGGGCCCACTTTTTGTCAAAACAACTTCAGATGGAAATTTTGATGGTTCTATTGAGTCCTAAATGTAAAATTTTGTAGGGTAGCATAGTTCATTTATATGCACAGGGTTCCAAACAAATCCCGCGCACCCATTCAGAGTTCGGTAAGACTTATAATTTTATTAGTGTATCAGCACCTAGTGCAGACCAAATTTGGTCTTTCTATTTGCTGGGCCATGGCCTCATTCACGAGGGTCAAGGAATCTTGACCTTTGCATTCGTGATCTAGCCATGTCTTTGTAGAGAAAGCTAGCTCGGCCGGTCCAGACTTCTTCTTCTTATTCGTGGTGTACAGACAACAGTCACGAAGGTCTGTTTCGGTCTGCTCCTGCATTTGTAGTAGGGGTCCTGCATTTGAAAAGAAGGGACCCTTGGCAATATAAATAGTACTCAACATGATTTTCAGCTCACTTCTAAGTGTTGAAAATTCCATAGTTGATCTTTGGAGCACAAGAAAGTGTAGGGAATCTTATATTGGAGCTGGAATTAAGTAGGGGATGCTGAGATGGTCATTTCTCGTTAATTTATTCATAAGTTCCCCGCCTAGTTCTCCATTTAATTCTCTACTTTATTCTTGATTCTCCGACTATTATGGGGCTATTTTGGGAACCGATTAAGGAGATGGTGGTGTTAGAATTTTGAGCACAAGCTCATGGTAGCTCGAGGGATGTTATTGTGGTTTCAATTTTGGGATTTTATAAGCAGGCCCCACGAGTGATTTTTAGCTTGATTTCTATCCTGAAGCATAAATTCTCAATATAGGTATCATTGTTCTCATCTTGATTCCTTGATTATTATTTTGATAGCATCATAGCGGTTTGAGGCTTTTCAGAAGGGAAAACTCTGATATAGAGGATTTTGAGTACTTTCGGTGAAGTCCAGGTAGGCTAAGCTTACCTTTATTTAGACTTTTATCTCTTATGGTATTAGTATGATATTGTGCTAATTATTGGTGGGTTATCAAGGTTCATATAGTCATTTAGAGAGTTTCTGATTATTTTAGTTGATTAGGGGTAGATTTCAGCCTGGTTTCCCTTAAGCTAGTAGTTGCTTCTCCATTAATTGAACTAGCATACATAAGGCCTTGGGGTGCGATTTATAAGTCTTATCCTAGATCCAGGTAGATGCCTTCCTTAGGTTGGGTTTTTGGGACTGGTAGTTGGCCTTATCATCCTTTTTAAGGTAGGTTACTTTAGAATAACGCTCTCTTTTGACCTAAATGATCATAGGATTTTTTTGAGGGACTGGTTATTGGAATTTGGGTTTTTTGATCTCTATTTGATGTTTGTTAGCTTTGGTATACTTGATATCTTAATATTTGGTCCTTAAAATGCGGTTTTCAACTTAATAAATGGAACTTTGCCCTCCTTTAATAAACATGGCCTTCTAAAATGGGAAAAGGGATCTAGATAGACTTGGGATGAAACAGAGCTCGGGATTATTACTGCGTGTTGCATTTTCATTCCTGATTCGAGTCTGGCACCCCTTTGGCTATTTATTATTTATTAGTTCCGGTTTGAGTCCGACACTTGGTTCACTGTTTATCGCATGTTAGTTACGATTTAAGATCGATATCTGGTACACTTCTTATTATCCATTAGTTTTGGTTCCAGTCCGGCATTTATATGATTGATCTTTGGTCAAAAATCTGGTTGGGCCCGATAGGATTTATGGTTACGGATGAAGGAGAAATATACGGTACGCTTATCGTACATCTTTGTTCATTTTACTTTTCTTACCGTTATACTTAACTTATATTAGTATTGCTCGTTGCTTGTACCCACCGTGCTTATGGGGGTCAGTTGAGTTTATTTTTATTGTATGTACCTTCTGGTCTTATGGGGGTCCTGTTATGTTATAGCTAGGCATTTACTTCCGCTTTTCACTTAATTATATTTGATTTTCTGCCTTTACGTAGCATGGCCTATTATTTCTATTTCTGACCCTCAATTATTGACCTTTTGTAGAGATTCACACTTTATTTATGCTTTTACTTTAATTAAGCTCAGTCGGCCTATGATGCCTACTGAGTACCCCGTGTTGCAGATCCTAGTAAGAGTCATTACCATTGATGATGCCCTCGAGCTATGCTGTTGATCAAAAATTTGGGTGAGCTTTCAGTGTCCAGAGTTGATCCTTCTCCTTCTGCTTTTGTACTAATCTTATTTTGTATATTCGGAGACTACTTTGTTTATTTTGGCATTTGTCTAGTACTCTTGTGTATCGTGGCTCTTGTATCAACTTACTAGGTCTTGGGGGACTCATTTTGAGTGTTTCCCTTTTCCCCTCTCTTGTATGACTCGTTTATATCTATATTCCTCTTCTAGTCACTTTATATTACTGTTTTATCCTTATTTCTCTCTCTTCTGCTTGTTACCTTGTTACTCGCCATTCCGGGCTATGGCTTGGGTTACCTACTGGTCGATTGAATTAGGTGTTATCATGATCTGAGTTTTTGGGTCGTTGCAATAACTTTTTAAAAGTTGCATTTATATTAATTGTCAGAAAATAAGTATGTCATACTTTATATTAGTGAGTATCATCATTTCCCTAACCAATGTCATACTTTATATTATGAGTATCATCATTTCCCTAACCAACAAACATACTAAATTACTTGTTCATACTCTTTCCATATTATTTTCGAATTTTTCTATCAAAATAATAACCATATTTCTATTCTTACTTGACATGGAATTCACAAGTTCAATTGGCCGGAATCACAGGGACAAAAGCAATAAGACTGATAATTTACATTCAAATTACACAAACTTGTACATAAATCTAAAGCAACTTGAAAAGAAAGGAAAAATCATGTCATAAACTAATATTTTTTAAACCATACCCAATTAACATAATATTAATAATTTCTTAAGACCAGAATTACCATGAAATTTGTCTTGCCTTGCCATGAAAGAGTACAACCTCTTCTTGCTTTTCTCCTATTAGCTAACATGTAGTCATCTATCACAAATTTTTTATTAATATCATGAACATTTAACTGAAAAAATTTGGGAAAAAAAAATAAGAAAACTATTATACCTCTTTAACCTTTAAATATTTTCATATCCCTCCTACATATAAAAAGAAAAAAGTTACATCAAAAAGAGGAAGAATTTTTAAAAATAATGAATATAAAGAATGTAGTAAGTCATTTCATAAATAAAGCTAATGATATAGGAGTATATATTGTTGTAAATCTTTCATACTTCTTCTTACAAATACAGGATAACTCCAAGGGGTTGTTAAGCTGCTTACGAAAAATACTTCATCATGAACACTTGTTGGAAATTCTCATAGCTTGAGGCATGTCAGGTGACACTATTCTTAAGGATATTTCACCCGATATAGGTGTATCTCCAAGGATTCAACAAGCTTTTCTAGCGTTAAACTTGGAGCCAGAAACTAACAAAGATTTAATCAAAGTGAAAACCCAACATCAAGACAATATCATTAGAAGATCTCTTTCATCCCTCCAGTATAGGAAAAGAACATATGTATATATATATGTGTGTGTATGTATATATATAGACAAGTTGAATACGACTATATGTCTTCTGTTATCAAAATAATAGCTACTAGTCATCAAGAATTGAAGTAAATGCATCAAGAATATAAAATATATTAAAAGCCAATAAGGCTATGTAAGAGACAATTATATTTTAGCAATTGATCATTTCACAAATGTTTCAAATGGTTTTGGTCATTAAATCAATATAGTTTCCATTTAAGACAGAATATAAATGCTAATAATGATAATATTCTAATTAATAATAAAGATTATTAATGGTTATTAATCATAGCTAGTAAACATTAAAGAATATGTTATAACTTATTTTGAGATAACAAAAAATAGCTTTTTCTTACAATCCCCTACATATCTCAAAAATAATATTAAGGAATATAACATACGTAATAAAAAGTTTTGCTGGGGTTTTACAGATGAGTACAATGCATCGAATCTGGTGCTGTAGTCTATGAACTAGATCTAGAAAAAATGAGATTAAACTTATAGAACAATCAGTGAGGTATAAAACTTCTACGAACCAAGAATTCTTTTGTAAGCTTAGGGTCTTGTTTTATCACATCATACTTGCACAATTTTTCTCGTTATAGTGGTTTTGAGCTAAAAGGCATGCGCGTGTCTTGGTATTCATGAGTGCTGTAGAAATTTATCATAATTTTATAGGAGTGGAACCACCCCACACTCATAAAGGTCCAATCATCAAGTGTATTTTGCAGAGTAATACACCACCTATAATGGATATGAATTGGATAAAGAGTCACTTTTCCTTGCAGCACTGCACTGTATTCACACATCATAGGAGGGGCATAATTCAATAGTTCATTCTTTGATCAACTAATGACCTGTTATTACCCATATAAACCTAATTCATGGGTTTGCCTATCAAATAGGTTGGCTACCATCATTGTTGATTTTCTCAAATGACTAGAGTCTCACTCCCCTTGATGTTTCTTATAGTCGGTGAATTGATAAGATTCACTCCTGACTACACATAATTTATTTATGTAAATAATTTCATTTCACAACAGCTGCTTTATTGAATTATGTCTCAAACACATGCATATATCTAATTTTGCCATTGAAAAAATTATTTTTCACTATAATTATTATAGCTTGGAAACCACAATATATATAAACACAAAAGATGTTGGTTTTATTCCAATGGAGTACTCACTAGGGTTTTCTTAACTACCTAGCCTCATGTAACACCCCATACTTTTGTAGTGCCTTGTTATGCCATCTTGAAGCTTAAAATGGACCTATATGAACCATAAACAGAGTGTGAATCATTTAGGAACATTAAGAAAGGTTTGTACGCGATAATAGACTCGTGCATCGCTTTGTAGAAGGCTAGTTTCGGAGTTTGCATTGCACAACCAAGTGGGGGGAACTCACTGGTTCACCTCCGCTATGGCCTGGGCACTGCACAGTGGAGGGCTGTAGGATAGGGGGCTCCGTACACCCCCCACTCTCCTAATGGAGCTTTGTTTTATTTTCTATTTTAAGATTATTTTTTTCACGACCCGATTTCTCAGGTCATGATGGCACCTACTATAACCCTCCCCCAATAGGTAAGCCAATTCATAGCCCGGAACAACGACTAATAGGCTAATAAGAGAAAGATAACCAAAACTAACTAAAAGGAGAAAGAGAACTAGAAGAAACAAAGAATTTCCCCAAAACCTGGTGAAGTCACTATAAGAGCCACTAACAAGACAAGAGTAAAAGGTAAACATAATAATATATATACAGAACCATCTACAAAATATAAAATAAAGATCAGTTTAGCAAAAGATAGAGGGAGAAGGAAAAACTCCGCCCACCAGGAGCTCACCCTAAATCTCCGATCCATGACAGCTCCACACGATGCACACGTCAGCGGCGAGAGCTCGTACTATAATCTGCGGGGGTGCAGAAGTGTAGTATGAATACCAAACATGTGGTATGATTATGCATAGGCTGACTGAGCTCTAAAGAAAATACAAGTATAAATAACACAAATGACAAGAATATATAATACAGGAAACTAATTAAGAAACGGAACGCAACAAGGATAATAGAGTAGTAAAGATAAACTACCATTTTTTACCCGTAAATAGGGATGAAAGTGCGATACAATGAGTAGATAAGCAATATACAATAGTAGTATCAAGTATGAGATATACCGTAGTGGTATGAAGAAAGAGGGTGATATACAAAAGGGTAGCTAGAGAAGAAGTGAATCTACAACAATACTGCACAATAGACTAAACAAGACGGTACTAACCTGAGGGAGCAAGCCTAACATCCTAAATCTCACTAGGGTTATAAAAAAGAAAGGTGCTAGATCTAAGACAATCAGAACACACAACCCAAAGTATGAATAATCATAAGGCTCATAATATCAAAAAGGAAAAGAAGTCAGAAATGTACCTACAGCCTCGTGTACAAATCCCTAACCAACCATGAACTATATAATAATAAAAAAGTAATAATACAACTGGATAAGGCTAGAAAAACAATAACCTAACTGGGATCCTATAAGCCTAGAGGGTACATAACAACAAACATAACCTAACTACCCCCCCATAAGACCGCTAGATACAAACAACAAATAATCATACTCGTGATAGGCGATGCATATGAATAAATGAATGCATGGTAAAACTAGGTGATGCAGGATGGACTAAGTACCATATCCAACACAAGTGTATACACCTCCTCCAACTCAATAGCTCAAAAAAATAGGACCTACAGTGACCATCCTTCTCCGACACTGTGGCTTATTGGATGAAGGGGTCCATAGGGGACTCAGGATATCCGAATACACTGCCTGGTCCTGAACCAGGATTTTCATAATATCCATGATCAATCCACTCCATCCAATATCGGAGGTAAGTATGTGTAATAAGTTCTCGGAGTCAAACTGAGACTAAAACAAGTAGAAATCCATAGAAATCTAGTGCCCGAGGTTAATTGGGACTAAAATAGTCAAAATCAGTATCGATCTGTCTTAAAATTCATCATCCAATAGTAAGTGTGGTACGACTTCTATTTAGAAATCAGTTTTAAAAGTGAAGGGTACGAAATGAATCCCTTTTTTGGAAAAATAGTAGAAAAGCCAAGATTTTAGTTGAAATCGTACCACTTTAGTAAGCATGAGAATGTAAAAATGTATGCATTCCATAATCAGTATCCAAACAATGGAAATATAAGTACCCAAGCATTTATAAACAAAAATCATAAGTCTCTCAGAGCACAGAAAACTAGCCTGATGTATAACTAATCTCGTAACCAAGGCCTCATGCCCAACAATATATATAGTCAAAGGATATTGAGGTCATAACTTAGAAAGCTTAGGTAAATAGTAGTATCATGCTGCTAGGATAATCTAGCCAAGGAATATCATTTTTAGAGGAAGATACTAACCCAAATCCTACATCAAGGAGTACTAATGTAAACCTAAGGTCATCTCTAAAATGTTAGCAAGTTTAACATGACTAAGCGAGTATTCTAGGCTAAGGCTCAAACAACAATTCTATTCTAAAGTTCCCCTAAATAGGCTAAATATCTACAACCAGCCACAAATAGGACTACTAGTTTCAACCTAAGTTCATAATAGGTATAAAAGCAGTCCTAAGATAATCCTACAACTATAGCACATATTCTAAACTAAGGGTCCCAAAACATGACTCTAGTCTAAGGCTCCTAACGAAACCTAAGAATGCTGGAAAGATGAAATAATATAAAAACTATCATATAACCCCTATCCCATGTGAAATTTATTCAATACACAATCTCATAGAGAAAAGTATAACATAGCCTACCTCGATGCTGAACAACAGTCTCGAACTATCCACGAACCACTCGTCTCCACTCCTCGATCCCAGAATGTTGTCTAGCTATAAAATTCATAGTCCACACATTAATATAAGTAAAATGAGATCCATATTGCAATATAAAACTCCAAGCTAAAAATTGAGTCAAAAATAGACTCAGGGGACCCATTATTGAAATTTAGAAATTGAATTCATCACAAGGTTCCTCGAAGGACAAGGAATGCGTGCGTAAAATTTGAGCACAAATGAAGTCCCAATTAGGGCCCGAATCAGTCCTAAAAATCAAGAAATCAAGAATCCAAAATAAAGAATTTACATAGAATTAGGATGGAATTCGACGGAACAACTAATGGAAAATGATCAAGGAGAGTTGGAGTAACATACCTCAACTCAATTAGATGATTTCCCACAGTTTTCTAAGCTCAAGGGTCCATCAATGGAGAAATGGGACTTAAAAATGGCAGAAAAATTGAGAAAGAGCAGATTATACACTGCCAGGGGTTTAGTCATCGCAATCGCGAGGATTGTTGGCCGCGACTCGGAAGCCAACAAAACTACCCATCGCAAATGTGGGGCGTTAGTGATGATCGTGATAACCAATTGGAGGAGACCATCGTGAACGTGATGAAGCCTTCACTAATGCGAACAAAAAACTGGACCAAGTCAGACCAACCCTTCATTGCAAATACGAGAAGAGACTCACAATTGAGAAGGTCAAAGACTCAACCCTTCGCAATCGCAATTTACTCCTAGCAAACGCGAAAAAGAAATACGGCTTGCACCAGGTGCTATGCACCAACAAAAAGTCTAAGTCCTAACGGACTCCGACTGAGTGCTCTAGATTTTTCTGGAACCCCGTGTAGGCAAATGAACTATGCTACCCTCTCAAATTCAATATTTTGGACTCAACGGAACCATCAAAATTTCTAATAGAGGTTATTTCGACAAAATATGGATCCCACACCCACTGTTCTATTTTTATAAAAATCCATCCACTACCCCAAAACAAGCCCAAAAGAGTCGGGAACCCCACCAAGGGTCTCCCTAGCCTAAAATCCATGTTCCAGAGCTAGCGAAATTGTCAAAATTTTTATCTGAGGCTATTTACCTGAAGTTTTGGCCGAATACCAATTCTCAACTTTAAAAGCTCTAAAATAGGAAAATGGACTTTAAACCCAAACAATGAAAATGACCTAGAGGGTCATTACAACATCCACTACTAAAAGGACTTTCATTCTTGAAAGTCAAGGATTAGAAAGAGCGTGGAAGCATAAAAAGACAAGTCACTGGGCCCGAATGCCTAAGCAAGGCTCCCCAGGTAACCTCCAAGTCCAACCAATGCTTCCAAGGGATTTCGCTAAAGGTATCCCTTAAAACTCAACTCCTTACTCTATTTTTCCAATTAAACCAAAACTCATCCTCAAAAGCAAACTGGCCCCCCAATTGAATCGAGTTTAATTGAAGCACGCAAGACCCAAACCAAAGGATACTGACATTATTTCAATACGAGCACAACCTAGAAAATACTAGACCAAGCTAAAGACAACCCAAGCATGAACCATACAACCAACTCCAAACTCCAAATCTAACATCCTTTTGTCTTTCCAAACATGTTACTTACTCTAAACTAAACTGAATCTATCTAGTATCACCCGAGTCCTGACTACATAATGACATCATAAATAACCTCGAAAGAATGAATATGTCCTACCAAAAATCTGCATGAACTAGCATGTGAACAATGCATCATAAGGGTCTATCTAAATACCCAAATGGTGGTGGTGACTACAGTTTGTGATCTCTGTAAAATTGAAAAACTGCTCCCCATGACCCTTAAAACTAATAGTAATCAGTCTGAAGCACAACCTCTCAAAATTGGACAATCTGCTCCAGAATGCCCCACCGACTGTAGGTGAAACCATGCTAAGACCAACTCAGATACTCCTCTCCCGCTGAGTAGACTCCTAAAGCCTGACGAAAATTGAGAATGAAGACCAGTTGTAGTAGAAATCAACACCATGTGCAAATAAACCCTCCCTTGAATATCTATCTAAGTCAATTTCTCTGAGCTAAAGAAAATTGAACCGGTAGGTAATGAGTAGGCCTAGTTATCCTGTTGATGATGTATAATCTGGATCAAATCTCAAAATGCAAATAGCAATCAAGTTACACAATCCGTAGCTATAAATTTACACCAAAATCGATCCACTCAACCTTAATTCCCTAAACCTATCCTACTGACGAGTAAGCATCCACACATAAAATCTATCACAACTCTCAGGCCGTCATCCGAAAGAGTCCATATCATAATTAAGCCAAAAAATCTTTAATAAGGACAAATACTCAAATCAATCTCACCTTCAGAAACCAGGCATATGCCTAAAGGTTCCCGCAAGAGTTGAAACTGAAATATTGTTGAAGAACACAATCACAATGGAGCAAAACTATAGGCTAAATACATGAGCAATAAAATCCACATCTGCTGAAGAGTAAAACATATCAAGGCATAACTAAGAACTTATTAGGACTGTAAAGAGTCCTACTGATAGCCAAATCTCGAGCAACTTAGGAAATATGGTCACTAATACTCGCTACCGAGAGTAATACCATCTGGTTGTCGACAAATGATACACAAGAATACACAATCATCCTGTTATACGAAGTGAAAGTATCCCATGAAATCATACTAGCTCAAAAAAATCTCAAAATGAGAAGCGACTGAAATCACCCATTTTAACTTCACTCAACTCAACTAGACCATGAAAGTCATCACAGAAAGAACTGAGTACCCGACTCAACACCAACACCAAGATCAAGACCACTATCGGGTAATGAACTAGCCAAATAGAAAGAGCAAACCTCAGACTTACAAACCTTAGGGACAATCCATAGAAAAGGATCACCAACGGTAGAACTATAAAAAAACCATGGAAGGATAAACTTTAACACCCCGTATTTTGTGTGTACTTATTCTAATGATATGGGACTTGAGGTAACCTTGTTGTATAGATAACGAACCAAGTTTCTTAAGTGATTAGAGGTGGTTTAAAGAGGATTTACAGGATATTATAATGGCCCAAGCATTTCAGCATGTATACACCAAGTTAACCCAAACGAAAGTGCTTAAACGCAAGATAGTAAGGTGGTATTCTACCTCAAGGATTAAAGTGTCCAAGTGTATATAAGTATTAAGTTAACATAGGGGGTTAAGACTTAGAATATGGAATAAAATAAGTGAGCTGCTTGCTTGACTTAAATTAAGCTAGTAGGTGACAAGTAGGTGCATCACTTACTTTGACTTATTGACCAATCTAAGAACCAAATAGGTGCATCACCTACTAAGACTCCTTTGACTAGATTATTGGGCCAAGTACACTATCACCTACTTGAATAAATTCTGGACCAAGTTAGAAAAGAGGAAAGGAGAAGAAATGGCATCCAAGGCCCAATAGTTTCAGATCCACAAAGGCCCAAGTATAATGGGCAAGTAGGTGAAACAAATACTTGGTATTTTAGGGAAAAAAAAGGGAAATAAAGTTGGCCAGTAGTTGGTCCCTTTAAAGGGATTGAAAATAGCTCATTTTATTCATTTTAACTTAGGCGAAAAAATCAACTTTCTAGGATTTTCTCTCTTTCTCTCTAGTAGCTTCTACAGCAGCCCTATAATTCCATTAGGGTTCTTGAGATTTAAATTCCTTCCAAGCTGAAGGTAAGTGAACAAATCATGAGCTTATCTCAAAAAGACTATGGAAATTATATTCTTCATGTTTAAATTATAAGGCAACCCTCTATAAGTTTGACAGTCCCATTTTTCTTGGTTATTAAGAGATTTTTCTCTTCTCCTTTGGTTTGTGTGTGAAGTAACCAAAATATTCAAGAAATATAAGTTAAGTGAATAAACTATCACAAAATTAAGGTAAGGCTACTGCCCATTTTTGCCCCCTTCCTATATACACGTTTTGGTGGAGAATTGTGTATATATTGTTGTCAAGAACTCAAGGGATGATGAGTTCAATATTTGGTTGCTATGATAAATGATATTGGGGTTGTTTAAGGACTTGTGTTATGTGTATATGTTGGGGACAACTTGGTTGATGTTGGGAAAGGATATAACTGACTTGTATTGAATTATAGCTGGAGGATATGGTGATATACCACCGATCTAAATATTATGTAAGCCTCCTTCCTACTCCAGTTTGTATATCGTTTTGAGGGTTTAATGAGGCTAAAGTTGTTTTGGGGGACATTATAAGGATTTGTATGGTATGTGAATGTAATTGGAGGAGTAAGGGTTGAAAGAACACCCTTGAATGAATTAATTTCGGGCTTATTGCCCGACTACTGTTTTGGTAAGGTTAAGTGGCTTAAATGTGTTGATTAGCTACTAATGTAGATAAGTAGTCCAAGGGGCAGGAGGTTAATTTGGGGTAATATCAAAGTTGTACAACAAGGTATGTTAGGCTATTTGATTCTATGTTCTTTGGCATGAAATCTAATACATTGATGTTACATTTGCTCCCTATGTCATTGTTACTACCTTAAATGCGTATTCATATGTCTCTCACTATTGGTCCATAGTTTAAAACTCAATAATGTTATGACCGCCAAAAGAACTATCTCAAAGATTACAGAAATGATGTAAAGAGAATCTGTATATTGTTGGGTGGTATCCCAGGGGTGGAAGGAATACCTAACATGGGTTGATCCCAATATCACAGGTGGTATCCCGGGGGTGAAAGGAAAGCCTAGCATGGGTCGATCCCGATTTATGTGTTTATAAGGACCGTATCCCAGGGGTTAAAATACCTAGCATGGGTCATCCTCTCTTACCACTAATCAGCTGGTCATTTGTATCATATGCTTTACAATTTCATAATGCATAGAAGAATAAAGTAAAGTAAAAGATGTAATGTACACGATCCCATAAATACAAGCAAAGGTGGACTTTTAGTCTTATCTATACAATTATATATTGATATCTGATGTTATTAAGATCTTGTCTTACCTATGGTCACTTTATGGCTTACATACTCAATACATTCTTTCGTACTGACGTCCCTTATGGGCACACTGTTCCGTAGTGACGTCCCTTATGGGTACACTGTGTTTCATGCCACAGGTACAGGTACAGGTACTCCAGCTAGTAGACCTCCTCAATAGGAGCATAGGACACTCAGCTGTGATTGGTGAGCTCCAAGTTAATTTGGGGCTTTACCGAGTCTTTGATTTGTGTATTTTGGTATTGTATAGTAGTTTTGTAAGGTGGGGTGTATCCTGACCTAGACTATGTTTTCTATCCTATAGAGGCTTTGTAGACTAATGTATGAAGTTCAAATATGTTTAGTCTTGTAACAGTTGTGGCCCCAATAATCAAGTCATGTATATATGGTTTGGGTATATCTATGTTGGTCTTTCATTACTATAGCTTATATATATTTGTCAAAGTTTTATGATTCTCATAGTTATATGCATGGCGAGCACAGGTTAAAATTGGTTTTCTGAAGTCTTTAGGGCATCGGGTGCCTGTCCATCTCAATGGGATTTGAGGTGTGACAAATGTGGTATCAGAGTAGGTCATCCTAGGGAGTCTAGAAAGCCGTGTTTATATAGTCTTGCTTATGGGTGTGTTGTACACCACATCCATAAGTAGGAGGCTACGAGACATTTAGGAGTCATTTGTTTTTACTTCATTTCTTAGATCGTGCGATAGAGCTAATGTTGTGGGTGGGATTGTATTTAACCTTTGATTTTTTTCTCATTATAGTAAAGATGTCGATTACAAGAAGGAGTAAGAATACAGGGAAGCAAGTAGATGTGGCTACCAGAGAAGGGACAAACAAGTCACCACCTAGACAAGCTAATCAAAGTGAGGCTCATGATGAGTTTGCATCACGGACTTCTTCTACTCCTCCATCTCCAGAAGAACTAAGTAGGAGAGGAGTACCCCCAAAATACCTATTAATGCTACTGAGCAAGATTTAAAAAATACAGTGTAATTATTGACTTGCATAGTTACTGGACAAGGTCAAGGACAAGCTGGTCCAACTATGGGTACAAGTGGTATGGATAGAGCAGCCAATCTACAGACATAGGATTTTCTTAAATTAGATCCTCCCACATTCACTGGGTCAGATCTTAATGAGTACCCATAAGACTTTATTGATCAAATCCAAAGGGCTTTGTATGTCATGCATGTATCTGGTAAAGAGACGGTTGAGCTAGCAGCATATAGATTAAAAGGGGAGGCTATATTATGGTATAAAAACTGGAAATGATCTAGGGGTACAGGTGCACCTTCAGCTAATTAGGAAGTGTTCAAAGTAGCATTTCTTGATTATTACCTTCCATTTGAGATTGGAGAGGCCCGAGCAGATCAGCTTTTAAATCTTCGCCAAGGAAATATGAGCATGAGGGAGTACAGTCTTCAGTTTAACTCTTTGGCCAGGTATGCTCCTAATATAGTAGCTACTATGGAAGATAGAGTTCATCGATATGTGGATAGATTGGATTCATATCTAGTTAGAGATTGTACTATTGCTGCCTTGAATAAACACATGGATATATCAAGGATACAAGCTTTTACACAGAAAATGGAAGATCAAAAACAAAGAAGAAGGACACAAGAGCCAGAAAGAGGGTACTCCAAGAGGGCTAGGTCTGTGGGGTAGTTTATTCCATCCCAAAGTGAGTTCAGGCCTCGATTTTTAAATAGACCGCCTAGGCCACCATTTTCCTACTTTACAGCAAGTGATCTGCCCGATTTCAAGGGTTTAGGGGAAATCAATTTGGGCAAAGAAGTGAGAGAAAAGGTTCAGTTGTGGGAAACCAAGAGCATGGAAGCATGAGCCAATCAATACCTCCTAGACAACCTTGTAAATAATTTGGGAGACATCATCTAGGTGCCTGCTGGTTTGGGATAGATGTTTGTTATTGGTGCGGTACACTGGGCCATATAATGAAAAATTACCCTCGAAGGGGCATGAGTGGTATGGCACAAACTACTGGATCATCTATCGCATCATCATCATCGATGCCTCCTTTAGGTAGAGGTCAAAAAATGCCTGCTGGTCATGGTAGAGGTGGTAGAGGAGCAGCTAGTTATAGCAGAGTCCAAAATCGTATATATGCTCTAGCGGGTTGATAACATTTGGAGGCTTCTCCTGATGTGGTTACAGGTACATTATCCATATTTTCACATAATGTATATGAATTAATTGATCCAGGCTCTACGCTATCATATGTTACTCCATTAATTGCTGGAAAGTTCAAAAGAACACCAAAATCACTCGTTAACCCATTTGAAGTGTCTACACCAGTTGGTAAATCTATTATAGGTAGAAGAGTTTATTGTAATTGTATAGTTACTGTTTGTGATCATGACACATTGGCCGACCTTGTTGAGCTAGAAATGGTGGACTTTGATGTTATAATGGGTATGGATTGGTTGGCTTCATGTTATGCCACAGTAGATTGCTGAGCTAAGAAGGTGCATTTCCATTTTCCAAAAGAGGCAGTCCTTGAATGGAGAGGTAATATTGGAGCACCAAGGGGTTAGTTTATTTCTTATGTTAAGGCAAAAAATATGTTGTCCAAAGGGTACATATGTCATCTAGTGAGGGTGAAAGATATAGATGTGGAGCCATAGACTCTTCAATCCATTCCAGTGGTAAAAAAAATTCCTGATGTGTTTCCTAAAGAACTTCTTGGTTTACCTCTACAACGAGGAATAGAGTTTGGTATTGATGTGATCCCATGTAATCAACCTATTTCTATTCCTCCGTCTAGAATGGTCCCGGTAAAATTATGTGAATTGAAGGAGCAATTAAAAGATTTATTAGAAAAGGGATTCATAAGGCCTAGTATGTCTCCTTGGGGTACACCCGTGTTATTTGTACGTAAGAAGGATGGCACATTAAGAATGTGTATTGACTACTGACAACTGAATAAGGTGATAATTAAGAACAAATATCCCCTCCCTAGAATTTATGATTTGTTTGATCAGTTAAAAGGTGCTAAGTGTTTCTCAAAGACCGACTTGAGGTCAGGTTAACAGCAAGTGAAAGTGAAGGAGAAAGATATACCCAAAAAAACTTTTCGAACACGGTATGGTCATTTTGAGTTTTTAGTTATGTCATTCGGGCTACAAATGCACCAACAACTTTCATGGATCTGATGAATAGATTGTTCAAGCCATTCTTAGATGTGTTTTTGATAGTATTTATAAATGATATTCTGGTGTATTCAAAATAGAAAGAGGACCATGCTAATCATTTATGACAGGTATTGCAGATTCTTCGTGATCGTAAGTTATATGCAAAGTTCTCAAAATGTGAGTTTTGGTTAAAATCAGTGGTATTCTTGGGGAATATTGTATCTGATGAATGGATAAGGGTTGATTATCAAACGATAGAAGCCGTGAAGAACTTGCCAAGACCCACAACACCTACAGAGGTTCGTAGTTTCCTAGGCTTGGCAGGTTATTATAGAAGGTTCGTTGAGGGGTTTTCTTCTATTTCTGCCCCAATAACCAAGTTAACACACAAAGCAGTCAAGTTTTAATGGAATGATGCCTGTGAAAGAAGCTTTCAAGAGCTGAAGAATAAGTTAACTTCCACACATGTATTGGTACTTCCATAAGGTCCAGAGGGTTATGTAGTGTATTGTGATGCTTCAGGAGTGGTTCTACAATGTGTATTGATGCATCATGGTAAGGTAATAGCCTACGCCTCAAGACAGTTGCATCTACATGATAAGAATTATCCAACACATGATCTTGAGCTAGCCGCGGTTATAGTTGCTTTAAAGATATGGCGCCATTACTTTTTTGGGCTCCATGTTGACATATACTGACCATAAGAGTTTAAAATATATCTTTAAGCAGAAGGACTTAAATATAAGGCAGCGAAGATGGCTTGAGCTATTAAAGGACTGTGATGTTAATATCTTGTATCGGGGAAAAAAAATGTGGTAGCTGATGCTTTAAGTCGTAAGAAAATGGCAAGCACTTATGGGAAGTCCATGAAAGACAAGGGATAACTAAAGATCTACACCAACTAGCTAGCTTGGGGGTTCACCTTCTTGAATCTCCAGATGAAGGAGTTATTGTGCAAAATACGACAGAATCCTCATTGATAACCGAAGTGAAAGAAAAGTAGTATGCAGATCCTATTCTATTACAGCTTAAGGAGAATGTACAACAAGGCATGACAAAGTCATTTGAGCTTACGCAAGAGGGAGTACTTCAGTGCCAAAATAGATTGTGTGTACCTAATATTGATGGACTAAGGAAGAGGATTATGGCAGAAGCATACCATTCAAGATATTCTGTCCATTCAAGGTCAACTAAAATGTATCATGACTTGAAAGAAGTGTATTGGTAGGGATACATAAAGAATAACATCACAGAATTTGTAGCCCAATGTCCAAACTATCAACAAGTTAAAGTAGAGCATCAAAAGACGGGTTGTTATACGCAGTGTATGCATCTCCCAATTTGGAAGTGGGACATGATCAACATGGATTTTGTCACTGGTTTTCCTCATTCCTTTTGAAAATATGATTCCATATGGGTAATAGTTGATAGACTCACCAAATCAGCACACTTCCTACTAGTTAAGACCACTTACACAGTTGAAGAGTATGCAAGGTTGTATATTAAAGAGATAGTTTGGCTACATGGAGTCCAAATATCTATTATATACGATAGGGGAGTTCATTTACTACAAACTTTTAAAAGTCATTTCAAAAGAGTTTGGGGATGCAAGTGAGTCTAAGTACAACTTTTCACCCTCAAATGGATGGTCAGGCAGAACGTACGATCCAAACACTTGAGGATATGATGTGAGCTTGTGTATTGGACTTCAAAGGTAGTTGGAATGATGATTTGTCACTTATTGAGTTTGCATATAATAATAGTTATCACTTAAGTATCAAAATGACACCTTATGAAGCTTTATATGGGATAAAGTGTAGATCACCAATTAGGTGGTTTGAAGTGGGTGAAACTGCCTTATTTGGGCCAGATCTTGTTCATCAAGCTATGGAATAAGGTAAGGTGATACAACAATGTCTAAAAATAGATCAAAGTCGACATAAATCATATGCATATATTAGAAGAAGAGGGATAGAGTTTGCTATAGAAGATTGGGTATTCTTAAAGGTGTCACCAAGGAAAGGGGTAATGAGGTTTGGTAAAAAGGGAAAACTGAGTCCACGCTATGTAGGACCATATAAGATTATTCAAAGATTTGGCCAAGTTTCTTCCCCAAGAGCTTTAAATAGTAAATCCAGTGTTTCATGTCTCAATGCTCCGAAAATGCATAGGAGATCCATCTCATATTACTCTTACTGAAGATGTACAAGTTATAGCAGAACTTACTTACAAAGAAGTTCCTATTGCTATTTTAGATCAACAAGTCAAGAAGTTAAGAAATAAAGAAGTAACTTCTGTAAAAGTACTTTGGAGGAACCAACAAATAGAAGAGATCACATGGGAAGCCGAGGAAGCAATGAAATCCAAGTACCCTCATTTATTCGAATCTGAAGTGAAAGTCCAAGATGCTGAATTGGAGCATTAAAAAGTAAGTATAAAAGTACTAGTGTTATGTGGTAACATGAATATTAACCTTGGTTTTGAACTTGTTTAAGCAGGTTAATTATGCTAGCATTCGAGGATGAGTGTTCCTAGAGGGGGAGGATGTAACACCCCATATTTTGCGTGCACTTGTTCTATTGATATGGGACTTGAGGTAACCTTGTTGTATAGGTAACGAACCAAGTTTCTTAAGTGATTAGAGGTGGTTTAAAGAGGATTTAAAGGATATTATAATGGCCCAAGCATTTCATCATGTATGCGTCAAGTTAACCCAAACGGAAGTGCTTAAATGCAAGATAGTAAGGTGGTATTCTACCACAAGGATTAAAGTGTCCAAGTGTATATAAGTATTAAGTTAACATAGGGGGTAAAGACTTAGAATATGGAATAAAGTAAGTGAGTTTCTTGCTTGACTTAAATTAAGCTAGTAGGTGACAAGTAGGTGCATCACCTACTTTGACTTATTGACCAATCTAAGAACCAAGTAGGTGCATCACCTACTAAGACTCCTTTGAACAGCTTATTGGGCCAAGTACACTACCATGTACTTGAATAAATTTTGGCCCAAGTTAAAAGAGAGGAAAGGAGAAGAATGGGCAGCCAAGGCCTAATAGTTTTAGATCCACAAAGGCCCAAGTATAATGGGCAAGTAGGTGCAACAAATACTTGGTATTTTTATGGACAAAAAATGGGCAAGAAAGTCGTCCAAGAGCTAGTCCCTTTAAAGGGATTGAAAACAACTCATTTTATTCATTTTAACTTAGGCAAAAAAATCAACTTTCTATGGTTTTCTCTCTTTCTATCTAGTAGCTTCTACAGCAGCCCTATAATTCCATTAGGGTTCTTAGGATTTACCTTCCTTCCAAGCTAAAGGTAAGTGAACAAATCATGAGCTTATCTCAAAAAGACTATGGAAATTATGTTCTTCACCTTTAAATTATAAGACAACCCTCTATAAGTTAGGTAGTCCTATTTTTCTTGGTTATTAAGAGATTTTTATCTTCTCCTTTGGCTTGTGTGTGAAGTAACCAAGATATTGAAGAAATACAAGTGAAGAGAATAAACTATCATAAAATTAAGGTAAGGCTACTGCCCATTTTTTCCCCCTTCCTATATACATGTTTTGGTGGAGAATTGTGTATATATTGTTGTCAAAGACTCAAGGGATGATGAGTTCAATATTTGGTTTCTATGATAAAGTATATTGGCGCTTTTTAAGGAGTTGTGTTATGTGTATATGTTGGGTACATATTGGTTGATGTTTGGAAAAGATGTAACTGACTTGTATTGAATTATAGACGGAGGATATGGTGATATACCACCAAACTAAATATTTTGTAAGCCTACTGCTACTCCATTTTGTATACCATTTTGAGGGTGTAATGAGGCTAAAGTTGTTTCGGGGGACGTTATAAGGATTTGTTTGGTATGTGAATGTAATTGGACGAGTAAGGGTTGAAAGAACACCCTTGAATAAATTAATTACGGGCTTACTGCCCAGATACTGTTTTGGTGAGGTTAAGTGGGTTAAATGTGTTGATAAGCTACTAATACTAGTTTTACCACTTACTTTATTGTAAATAAGTAGTCCGAGGGAAAGGAGGTCAATTTGGGGTAATATATAAGTTGTACAGCAAGGTATGTAAGGCTATTCGATTCTATGTTCTTTGGCATGAAATCTAATACATTGATGTTACATTTTCTCCCTATGTCATTGTTACCGCCTTAAATACGTATTCACATATCTCTCACTACTGGTCCATAGTTTAAAACTCAATAATGTTATGACCACCAAAAGATCTATCTCAAAGATTAAAGAAATGATGTAAAGAGAATCTGTATATTGTTGGGTGGTATCCCAGGGGTGGAAGAAACTCCTAGCATGGTTCAATCCCAATATCACTGGTGGTATCCCTAGGGTGAAAGGAAATCCTAGCATGGGTCGATCCTGATTTGTGTATTTATGAGGACCATATCCCAGGGGTTAAAATACCTAGCAGAGGTCATCCTCTTTTACCACTGATCAGCTGGTAATTTGTATCATATGCTTTACAATTTCATAATGCAAAGAAGGATAAAATAAAGTAAAAGATGTAATGTACATGATCCCCGAAATACAAGCAAAGGTGGTCTTTTATTCTTATCTATACAATTATATATTTATATCTGATGTTATTAAGATCTTGTCTTACCTATGGTCACTTTATGGCTTACATACTCAGTACATTCTTTCGTACTGACGTCCCTTATGGGAACACTATGTTTCATGCCACAGGTACAGGTACTCCAGCTAGTAGACCTCTTCAATAGGAGCACAGGACACTCATCTATGATTGGTGAGCTCCAAGTTGATTCGAGGCTTTACCGAGTCTTTGATATGTGTATATTGGTATTGTATAGTAGTTTTATAAGGTGGGGTCTGTCCTTACCTAGACTATGTTTTCTATCCTATAGAGGCTTTGTAGACTAATGTATGAAGTTCAAATATGTTTAGTCTTGTAACAGTTGTGGCCCCAATAGTCAAGTCATGTATATATGGTTTGGGTCTATCTATGTTGGTCTTTTATTACTATAGCTTATATATATATATATATATGTCAAAGTTTCATGATTCTCATAGTTATATGCATGGTAAGCACAGGTTAAAGCTGGCTCTCTTGAGTCTTTAGGGCGTCGGGTGCCTGTCCATCTCAATGGGATTTTAGGTGTGACATAAACCTTTTTTTACACCAACCCTCTCAACAACTACCCTTACCTTACTAATAGAGAAGCACCGAACAAACAAGATTGTCGTTTAAGCCCGGTGGGCAAGAATCACATGTAAGGGGATACTAACTATTTATCTCTAGTCTAGCTATCTATCAAACAAGGGTCAATAGCAATTAATAATATAACAAATGGCAATATCATGTCATATAAGTAGTATGAAAGGGAGTGTCACGCCCCTAATCCCATCGAGACATGATTGGCACCCGTAGCCGATAAGGCCCGAGAGAACCAAACTGTGCTTATGTTCATTCGCATGCATGCCATCAAAAACACCCTTATTTCGTAGGAGCTTATAATGCTAACAACGAAAATTAATGGAACATGTGACATATATGCATATATGAAACTTGGCCGTTGAGGCCATCAATTCAAAAACGACATGTACCTTTTACATTTATACACCCACATCTGTCTACAAAAGCCTCTAACAAGTGCATTGACCAAAATGAACTAAAAGTCGGGACAAGTCCCCGCTTTATACAACATGTAAAACACCACAAAATATGTACAACTGTGTCTCGAAGAAGCCGCGAACTAACTGGAGCTCACCAATGATCGGCAACAACTGGCAACCTACTGTGGAGGCCTACTAGAACCTGCGCCTGCAGCAAGTAAGGTAAATTCCCCAAGAGGGGTCAGTACGAATAATGTACTGAGTATGTAAGGACATATGAAACTTGTATGATACGTAAACATGTCAATGAACTAAAATACAATAAATGATCAATATGGATAAGTCACAATACTGTACTTTGGAAACCATGTATATTGCTCTCTTTACTTTCTTTGTTTCTTTGATTCTATGGTTATTCATCTTTTCCTGTGAACAATGATACCCGGTCCCCGACTGAACAGTGGGTTTAACATAACATAACGTTATGTTGGGATCGGCTCGAGCTAGGCTTATGCCTCTAAAGCTGCCACCCTAAGAATCAAAGCATTAGGTTCGGCTCGAGCTAGGTTATTACCTCTAGAGCTGCCACCCATAAACCAACATATCAGGTTTGGTTCGAGCTAGGTTTATACCTCTAGAGCTTCCCCCTGTCAGGGTCGGTCCGAGCTAGGCTTATGTCTCTAGGAGTGCCCCCTGATCTAACAAACATGGGATCGACTTGAGCTAGGCATTTTGCCCCAAAAGCTGCCACCCGTACTTAATCCTTAACCACATATGCATTACTTTATTCATTACTTTGAGATTGCTACAATGATAGTCATACTTTACTTTGAAGCTTTGGATCATTAACCAATGAGTGAGAAACATGTAAACATTTTTGAAAACATCACCTTATTGGAAACATAACACTATTGTAACCATTGGGCAATAATCAAAGAATAAGAGACATGTACATAATCACTATTGGAAATTTGGAACACAACCTTATTGGGCTCTTGGAACATTATCAATGAAAATGAGACATGTGATTAAAAATTGAGCAATGAGTAGGAAACATGTGATAATAACCATTGGTAATCGATAATAGGATACCTTAGCACATTTCAGAATAGGTCAATGTGAATTCTATATGCAGCAAAAAGATACGGACAAAGTAACCTTACATGCCTTTACTCCCAAGTACAAATACATAAGCCTATGTATGAATACAATAGTCCAGCTTATTCTTTACGTCTTACTCTACAATACAAGTACATATCGGAGCTTACATTAGCAACTAGTTACTATAAAGGCATACAAGACGACAATGAACTATATGACTGCCGTATAATGTCCTATCAACCCTTAAAATACAATCCAATGCATTATCATATCAACAACACCATAACATTACACACATTGACCAAGAGATCATACATCGATAGCATTTCACACCATAATTACCCCATACGCTTTTCTCTTTATCATTCCGTCCCAATTACTCCTTCATAAAAACATATGAACAACCATCCCTACTTATTATAGTCCAACACACCTCCATACGCTACTTTAGAGTCATTAAAACGACATCACAAATTGATAATTACTTCCAAAAAGGGTATAGGGGCCTTCGGGGATCAACTAGAGATGAAAACACACAAAACGGAAACCTGGACTGACCTGCTCTGCCACCTGCACCTGAAGGTGGCTGAGGTGCGTGCATAGGTGACCTTTGCCAGCAGCCAGAGGCACCTGCGTTTGCATCTGCGCCCGCAGGTGCCCTCGTCTGCGGGGGCGGATGCCCGTTTTGGTCCGAAATGGTTTCTTTTGGGTGTTTTAATGCCATGAATGGTCCATGATCATAACCAAACTTATTTTGACATATTTTTGATCATCTTGAACACCAAAAACCATCCATGGTTCCACAACACACATAACAACACCCAAAACTACACTTCACGGTCAATACGTCACCAAAACCATCACCAATTTCACAACAATTCCAAACATTATACACAAGGACAAAACAAAGTAAGACTATAATAACATCTCACATGTCAATATTTACTCCATAAAGTTCACTTCCTTCAAGAACAAAAGTATATATTCAAGTTTACAAGGCAAAACCATCCTCCGATTTAGCAACATGTAAGATTTCACACATTGTGAACTTCTCAATACTCCACCAACATAACCAACATAATATAAACCATCTCTCATGCATAAAATATATTAAACCATCATAAGAAACACTTACCAAGTCTTACAAGTTGATGATCTTGGCCACAAAGAGATGAGAGCTTAGGGTTTGTGTGAGAAAAGGATTTGGATAATTCTAAAAAAACATGAGAGTCCAAATGGAATAAAAATCTGATTTTCTGTTATTTATAGAGTCCCTTTATAATAAATCTCATCCACACACTTGGTGTGTTTACTTGGTCAATGGAAGACTAGGCAAGAATGGGTCAAATTCCCACTTGGGCCATGTCTTCCTTATGATTTTTGGGCTTCATTTTGGGCCTAATTGTGTAAGACTTATTAATGCCCCAAAGTAATACATAATTCATCAATTCTCTCATGTTCCCATTTTCCCATAAATGTTACGGTAGTCAGCTAGACTCAAAAACGTACGAGGTGTTACATTCTTCCCCCCTTACAAACATTCGTCCACGAATGTTAGTGTTATTTCTCAAAGTAAACAATTACAAGTATAGGAGCATTCTTCATGTCATCATAGACAGATATACTCAAAGCTTATAAATACTTACTTGTCATTCTTCCCTTTGGAACAAATGAGGGTACTTGGATTTCATCATTTCTTCAACTTTCCATGTGACCTCTTCTATTTGCTGATTTCTCCAAAGTACCTTTACGGATGCTATATCTTTATTCCTCAGCCGCTTTACTTGTCTATCCAGAATGGCAATAGGTATCTACTCATAGGTAAGATCCTCTGTTACTTGCACATCGTCAATAAGAGTAAAACGAGATGGATCCCCTATGCACTTTCGAAGCATCGAAACATGGAATACTGGATGAACTATGGAGAGTTCTTGGGGCAGTGCCAAATCATACGCGACTTGCCCAAATCTTCTAATAATTTCATATGGGCCTATATACCGTGGACTCAATTTCCCTTTCTTTCCGAACAGCATTACCCCTTTCATCGGTGACACCTTCAGAAATATCCAATCACCTATGGCGAACTCAAGTCCTCTACTTCTAACATCGACATATGACTTGTGTCGACTCTAGGCCATTTGTAATCGCTGTTGAATCACTTTAACTTTCTCCATAGCCTGATGAACAAGGTCTAGCCCAAGTAAAGCAGTTTGACCTGCTTCAAACCATCCAATTGGTGATCTACATTTCCTTTCGTACAAAGCTTCATAAGGTGCCATTTTAATACTTGAGTGGTAGCTATTGTTGTAAGCAAATTCAATAAGAGGCAAATGGTCATCCCAACTGCCCTGAAAATCTAACGTGCATGCTCACAGCATATCTTCAAGTATTTGGATGGTACGTTCTTCTTGTCCATCAGTCTGAGGATGGAAAGCCGTACTCGGATTCACCTGTATACCCAAACTCTACTGAAAATATCTCCAAAAATGCATAGTAAACTGTGCCCCTCTGTCTGATATAATGGAAAGTGGAATACCATGTAACCGTACTATCTCTTTAACATATACTTTTGCATAATCCTCAGCTGTATAAGTTGTCTTGACTGGTATAAAATGCGCAGACTTGGTAAGCCTGTCCACTATAACCCATATAGAATCAAATTTCTACAGTGTACGAGGAAAACCTGTGATGAAGTCCATGTTAATCATATCCCACTTCCCGACTGGAAGATTGATACATTGCATGTAATCTCCCTGTTTCTGATGCTCTACTTTCACTTGTTGACAATTTGGGCATTGGGCGACAAATTCTGCAATGTTCCTCTTCATATTTCCCCACCAATACACTTCTTTTAAGTCATGGTACATTTTAGTAGCACCCGGATGAATAGAATAGCGTGAATGATGCGCCTCTGTCATAATCCGTTTCCTCAGCTCATCTACATCTAGTATACATAATCTACCTTGGCATTGAAGTACCCCTTCTTGTGTAAGATCAAATGCCTTTTTCAAATCCTACTGTACATTTTCCTTTAGCTGCAACAACATGGAATCTGCAAACTGCTTTTCCTTTACTTCATCTATCAACAAAGATTCAGTTGCATTTTGTACGATAACTCCTTCATCTGAGGATTCAAGAAGATGAACCCCCAAGATGGCTAACTAATGTAGGTCTCTGATTATTTCTTTCTTTTCGATCAATTGGTCACTAGTGCTTTCTACTACCTTGCAACTTAATGCATCCGCTACTACATTTGCCTTGCCTGGATGATAAAGAATATCAATATCATAGTCTTTTAAAATCTCTAACCACCTTCGTTGCCTCAAATTGAGTTCCTTCTGCTTAAAGATATATTGCAAACTTTTGTGATCGGTATAGATATTAACATGAACTCCATATAAATAATGACGCCATATCATTAAACCAAAAACCACCGCTGCTAATTCAAGATCATGTTTGGGATAGTTTCTCTTGTGTGGCCGTAATTGTCGTGAGGCATATCCTATGACATTACCGTTCTGCATTAATAAACATCCGAGGCCAACCCCAAAATTATCACAATACACCGCATAACCTTCGGTACCCTCAGGAAGCACTAAAACTAGTATGGAGGTTAATTTATCTTTCAACTTTTGAAAGCTTTTCTCACACGCATCATTCCACTAAAATTTAACTAACTTATGTGTAAGCTTTGTTAACGGTGCAGCAATAGAGGAAAAACCTTCCACAAATCTTCTGTAATAACCTGCCAGTCCAAGAAAACTATGAATTTTTGTGGGTGTCGTAGGTCTTGGCCAATTTTTCACTTCTTCAATCTTTTGTGTATCAACCTGTATCCCTTCATCTGACACAATGTGACCCAAGAAGGCAACTGATTTTAACCAAAACTCACACTTGGAGAACTTTGCATACAACTTACGCTCACGGAGTATTTGCAACACCTGCCACAAGTGATTAGCATGGTCCTCTGGTGATCTTGAGTAAACCAGAATATCGTCTATAAATACTGTGACGAACACGTCCAAATGGCTTAAACACCCTATTCATCAAACCCATGAACACAACTGGTGCATTTGTTAGTCCAAATGACATAACTAAAAATTGATAATGGCCATACCGTATTCGAAATGCTGTCTTGGGTACATCTTCTTCTCTAACTCTGACTTGATGGTAACCCGACCTCAATTTGATCTTTGAAAAACACTTGGTACCCTGTAACTGATCAAACAAATCATCAATTAGAGGGAGGGGATATTTGTTCTTGATCGTTACCTTATTCAATTGCCGATAGTCGATGCACATTCTCAACGTGCCATCTTTCTTCCGTACGAATAATACCGGTGCGCCCCACGGGGATATACTAGGCCTGATGAAGCCTTTGTCCAACAAATCTTTCAATTGCTCCTTTAATTCACGCAATTCTGCTGGAGCCATTCTATATGGAGGAATAGAAATAGGCTGAGTGCCTGGAATCACATCAATGCCAAATTCTACTTCCCGTTCTGGGGGTAAGCCTTGAAGATCCTCTGGAAATACATCTAGAAATTCACTTACCATTGGAACCGACTGAGAAGTTAGTGGTTCCACTTCAGTATCTTTCACCCGTACCATATGACATATGTAATCCTTAGCAATCATTTTCCTGGATTTTTGATAAGAAATAAATCTTCCTCTAGGTGCCCCTACATCACCCTTCCATTCAAAAACATCCATTTGTGTAAAATGAAAATGCACCTTCTTGGCCCGGCAATCAACTGTGTCATAACAAGAAGCTAAACAATCCATTCCCATTATCACATCAAAATCCACCATGTCAAGTTTAATAATATCGGCCAGTATATCATGACCACACACCGTTACCACACAATTACGATATACTCTTTTTGCAATAATACATTCACCAACCGGTGTAGACACTTTAATTGATTTAATTAATAATTCTGGGGCCTTTGCAAATTTCGCAGCAATTAACGGAGTAACATAGGAAAATGTAGAACCTGGATCAATCAGTGCATATACATTGTATGAGAATATGGATAATGTACCTGTGACAACATCAGGAGAAGCCTCTAAATTTTGTCGGTCCACCAAAGCATAAGTGCGATTCTGAACCCCACTAGTACTGGCTGCTCCTCTGGCACCTCTACCCCAGTCAACAGACTGTACACCTCGGACCAATGAAGGAACCGATGCTGATGACGCAACGGCCGATCCTGCCGGTCGTTCTATACCACCCATGCTCCTCTGGGGACACTCTCTCATTATGTGTGCTATCATACTGCACCAGAAGCAAGCATTTGTCCCCACTCTGCATGTACCTGAATGAATACGTCCGCAATGCTGACACTGCTGACTGGGAAAACCTGCTGCCTGTGATCCGGGAACCCCACTACTCTGTCCAGATAGACCACCTCTAGACCCTCGAAATTGAGAGTGAGCACCTACTGTAGAATATGAGAACGATGGTCTAGGTGGTCTAGGAAACATACGAGGCCTAGATCCTCCTTGCGACATCATAGACGGTCCCATAGGTCTAGCCCTTTTTGATTGTCCCCTGTCAAATTCATGTGCCCTTCTTCTCTGTCTTTGATCTTCCATTTTCTGGGAGAAGGCTTGTATTCTAGCTATGTCCATGTCCTTGTTCAAGGCAGCAATGGTGCAATACCTTCCAAATATGGTTCTAATCTGTCCACGTATATATGGACTCTATCTGCCATAGTCGCAACCACATTTGGAGCATATCGAGCCAAGGAATTAAATTGCAGACTATATTCTCTGACACTCAAATTTCCTTGACGAAGATTCAAGAATTGATCCGCATGTGCCTCACGGATCTCATAGGGAAGATAATGATCAAGAAAAGCCGCTTTAAATTCTTCCCAATTTATTGGCATTGCACCGATTCCACGTGACTTCTTCCAATCCCCATACCACTATATCGCCTCCCCTTTTAATCTATACGCTGCAAGTTCAACTGTTTCTACCCCTGTCACGTGCATAACTTTCAAAGCCCTCTGAATTTGATCCACGAAGTCCTGTGGATCTGCTTTTGGATCTGACCCAGTGAATATAGGAGGGTCCAATTTCAGGAAATCCTATGTTCTGCGACTCGCCACCCTAGCCGCACCATCATCATGTATAATTGGACCAGCTCGTCCTTGACTCTGGGTTGCCACTAACTGTTTCAACATATGAACTGCATTTCTAAGATCCTGATCTGTGGCATTCATTGGTGGTTCTGCGGGTACTTCTCTACAAATTGGCTCTTCTGGAGCTGGAAAAGTAGATGAAGACCGCGATGAAATTCCAGCATTCACTCCACCTTGACTAGCTTGGTCAGGTGGTAATCTACTCATTCCTTCTCTAGAAGGCATATCCACCTGGGTGCCTTTACCTCTACCTGTTCTCATGATAGACATGGTTACTATATCAAAGAGAAACATTTACCATGGTCAGATTTCAATTCAACTTACAACACTGGCTCTATTGCACGATCTAGAATCGAAGAAGAGAAATAATATCGTAAATGTCCCATAGCCTCCTACTTATAAATGTGGTGCACAATACATCGATAAGTAATACTCTACTGAGACACGGCTTTGTAGACACCCTTAGAACGACCTGCTCTGATACAACTTTTGTCACGCCCCAAATCCCATTGAGACATGATTGGCACCCGTAGCCGATAAGGCCCGGGAGAACCAAACTATGATTATGTTCATTCGCATGCATGCCATCAGAAACACCCTTATCTCGTAGGAGCTTATAATGATAACAACGAAAATTCATGGAACATGTGACATATATGCATATATGAAACTTGGCCGTTGAGGCCATCAAGTCAAAAACGACATGTACCTTTTACATGTATACACCCACATCTGTCTACAAAAGTCTCTAACAAGTGCATTGACCAAAATGAACTAAAAGTCGGGACAAGTCCCCGCTTTATACAACATGTAAAACACCAAAACATATGTACAACTGTGACTCGAAGAAGCCCCAAACTAACTAGAGCTCACCAATGATCGACAACAACTGGCAACCTACTGTGGTAGCCTACTAGAACCTGCGCCTGCAGCAAGTAAGGTAAATTCCCCAAGAGTGGTCAGTACGAAGAATGTACTGAGTATGTAAGGCCATATGAAACTTGTATGATATGTAAACATGTCAATGAACTAAAATACAATAAATGACCAATATGGATAAGTCACAATACTGTACTTTGGAAACCATGTATATTGCTTTCTTTACTTTCTTTGTTTCATTGATTCTATGGTTATTCATTTTTACCTGTGAACTGTGATACCCGGGCCCCGACTTAACAGTGGGTTTAATATAACATAACGTTATGTTGAGATCGGCTCGAGCTAGGATTATGCCTCTAGAGCTGCCACCCTAAGAATTAAAGAATTGGGTTTGGCTCAAGCTAGATTATTACCTCTAGAGCTGCCACCCATAAACCAACATATCAGGTTCGGCTCGAGCTAGGTTTATAACTCTAGAGCTTCCCCCTGTCAGGTTCGGTCTGATTTAGGCTTATGCCTCTAGGACTTCCCTCTGATCCAACAAACTTGGGATCTGCTTGAGCTAGGCATTTCGCCCCCAAAGCTGCCACCCATACTTGATCATTAACCACATATGCCTTACTTTATTCATTACTTTGAGATTGCTACAATGATAGTCATACTTTACTTTGTATATTTGGATCATTAACCAATGTGTGAGAAACATGTAAACATTTTTGGAAACATCACCTTATTGGAAACATAACACTATTGTAACCATTGGACAATAATCAAAGAATAAGAGACATGTACATAATCACTATTGGAATTTTGGAACACAACCTTATTAGGCTCTTGGAACATTATCAATGAATATGAGACATGTGATTAAAAATTGAGCAATGAGTAGGAAACATGTGATAATAACCATTGGTAATCGAGAATAGGATACCTTAGCACATTTCGGAATAGGTCAATGTGAATTCTATATGCCGCAGAAAGATACGGACAAAGAAACCTTACATACCTTTAATCCCAAGTATGAATACACAAGCCTATGTATGAATACAATAGTCCATCTTCTTCTTTACGTCTTACTCTACAATATAAATACATATCGGAGCTTACATTAGCAACTAGTTACTATACAGGCATACAAGACGACAACGAACTATATGACTGTCGTATAATGTCATGTCACCCCTTACAATACAATCCAATGCATTATCATATCAACAACACCATAACATTACACACATTGACCAAGAGATCATACATCGATAGCATTTCACACCATACTTACCCCTTACGCTTTTCTCTTTATCTTTCCGTCCTAATTACTCCTTCATAACAACATATGAAAAACCATCCCTACTTAATATAGTCCAAAACACCTCTATACGATACTTTAGAGTCATTAAAACGACATCACAAATTGATAATTACATCCAAAAAGGGTATAGGGGCCTTCGGGGATCAACTAGAGACGAAAACACACAAAACGGAAACCTGGGCTGACCTGTGCTTCCACCTAAACCCGCAGGTGGCTTAGGTGCATGCACAGGTGACCTTTGGCATCAGCCATAGGCACCTGCGTTGGCATCTGCACCCGCAGGTTCCCTCGTCTACGGGGGCGGATGCCCGTTTTGGTCCGAAATGGTTTCTTTTGGGTGTTTTAATGCCATGAATGGTCCATGATCATAACCAAACTTATTTTGACATATTTTTGATCATATTGAACACCAAAAACCATCCATGGTTCCACAACACACATAACAACACCCAAAACTACACTTCACGGTCAATACGTCACCAAAACCATCACCAATTTCACAACAATTCCAAACATTATACACAAGGACAAAACAAAGTAAGACTATAATAACATCTCACATGTCAATATTTACTCCATAAAGTTCACTTCCTTCAAGAACAAAAGTATATATTCAAGTTTACAAGGCAAAACCATCCTCCGATTTAGCAACATGTAAGATTTCACACATTGTGAACTTCTCAATACTCCACCAACATAACCAACATAATATAAACCATCTCTCATGCATAAAATATATTAAACCATCATAAGAAACACTTACAATGTCTTACAAGTTGATGATCTTGGCCACAAAGAGATGAGAGCTTAGGGTTTGTGTGAGAAAAGGATTTGGATAATTCTAAAAAAAACATGAGAGTCCAAATGGAATAAAAATCTGATTTTATCTTCTTTATATAGTCCCTTTATAATGAATCTCATCCACACACTTGGTGTGTTTACTTGGTCAATGGAAGACTAGGCAAGAATGGGTCAAATTCCCACTTGGGCCATGTCTTTCTTATGATATTTGGGCTTCATTTTGGGCCCAATTATGTAAGACTTATTAATGCCCCAAATTAATTCATAATTCATCAATTCTCTCATGTTCCCATTTTCCCATAAATGTTACGGTAGTCAGCTAGACTCGAAAACGTACGAGGTGTTACAGGGAGATAGCTTGTCTAATTCGAGGAACACATCAACACCATCCTGCCAAGGATAAAGGAATATACTCAACCCCACACCCCAAAGGTAATCGCAAAATCAACCTACTTGATCCACTATTAAAAGAAAATACCTAGGGGTAGTCATATATGTATAAACCTACACAAAGGCTCATAGTAATAAACACAATAATAACAAGGCACATGGACACAGATAGGTATGAAAATGCCACATCAAATTGCATAAAAACTAAAGGATAGCAAATCCAAAATTGCTCCTATAGTGAACGAATCTGAAGCCATGGTCCTTATCCTGCCCCAAAAAATACAAATATGAATATGTCCCACCCCAAACTAAGCATTTGAACTACCAACTGAAATACCCAGGGCATCGCCTCTGATCGAAGGTGCCACATCCCTAAGAGACTAATCTGGTTAGCTGAATGCTCAATAATCTCTCATAGGGGACACTCTTTGGAACAATGATCAATTTCTCTACAGTCGAAACAAACCCCTAAAGCTCTGATCTGGTGAGAGACACAAGCTGACCCCGACTGAATGGCCAACTCATTCCTGGGGCACTCCCTAGACCAGTGAAAAACCTCCCCAACATCAAAAGATGCCCTAGAAACTTAGTGATGTGACATTCCTACTGATCCAGAGTGGCCACCATGGCCTGAAGACCTAGATCAAGAACCTTGCAATGGCTGACTGGAACTCTGTCCACTGTGACCACCGCAAACTATCTGAGAGTCACCTATAATCTGAGGTTCTATATTTACGGACCTGATAGCCTGAGAGTGATGGTGACCTTTACCAGTAGGATCCATGCCTTCAGATGGAATACTACTAAAAATGTACTGATGGTGTGGCCTCATACTGCCACCTCCATATACCTCAAGACATGCCTATTCTATAGTGCTCGCGTTATCAACAACCTGGAGTATGATAGACCCAGCTTCTATCAAATGCTTCAATGTCAAACAGAATGGTAAAGATAATCCTCCAATAAACCTCTACACTATCTCAAGCTTTGTAGGGAATATCATAGAAGTATGCCTGACCTACTCGAGAAACACTATCAGATACTATGAAATTGATAAAGATCCCTGCTGAATACCAACAAACCCAACTCTAGCCTAGGAACTACTCAATGTACCTGACACCACCTCTAACTATCACATATCTATGAAAAAGCTCAGAATCCCTAACACAGAATCCTGAAGAAATAAGGTGGTCACACACCTTACGGAGCCTGGGTTGGCCCCAAAAACCCTCTAGCTGACACTGAAGATCCTTAATATTAAGCTCTGAATCCCTAGCCTAACCCTGGGCTGAGACTTGGGTAACACATATTGAAGTCCCATCCGCGTCTATCGACAATGTCGAGCTATCCATCTGAGAAAGAGTGGAGCCAAAGAAGTACTTAGGAGTTAACGAAAGTAAGCACAAATGATCATGAATCAAGAAATAGAATTTCCTAAGAATGACCTATAGTCTATAGAAAATAGGATACAGACGTCATCATACCAATCCACAGGACCCTACTAGGCATTTTGTTGTTGTACCAATGACACCGGTGAACCTAAGCTGTGATACCAAACTTGCACAACATAATTTCTCAGGTCATGATGGTACCTACTATAACCCCCCAATAGGTAAGCCAACCCATAGCCCATAACAATGAGTAATGGGATAATAAGAGAAAGATAATCAAAACTAAGTAAAAGAAGAAAGAGAACTAGCAGAAACAAAGTATTTCCCCAACACTTGGTGAGGTCGGGACAAGAGCCACTAACAATACAAGAGTATAGCGTAAACATAATAATATATATACTGAACCAACTCTAAAAGATAAAATAAAGATCAGTCCAGCAAAAGAGAGAGGGATAAGGAACAACACTGGCTTCCAGGAGCTCACCCCAAATCTTTAATCCATGACAGCTCCACACAATGTACACATCAGCGGTGAGAACTCGTAATATGATCTGCAGAGGGCAGAAGTATAGTATGAGTACCAAACATGAGGTACTTAATAGGCATCCGCAAATTGAGCTCCAAATAAAATACCTGTATAAATAACACATATAGCAAGAATATATATTATAGGCAACTAACTAAGAAATGGAACGCAACAAGGATAATAAACTGGTAAAGATAAACTACCATATTATACTAGTAACTAGGGATGAAAGTGCGATACAATATATAGCTAAACAATACACAACAGTAGTATGAAGTAGAAGATACACCATAGTAGTACGAACAAAGAAGGTGATATTAAAAAGGGTAGCTAGAGAAGAAATGAATATACAATAATAATGCACAAGAGACTAAACACGATGGTACTAACCTGTGGGAGCTTGCCTAACAGCCTAAATCTCATCAGGGTTATCAATAATAAAGTTGCTAGCTCTAGCACAATCTGAACACATATCCCAAAGTATGAATAATCACAAGGCTCATAATATCAAAGAGGAAAAGAAGTCAGAAGAGTACCTACAACCTCAGGTATAAATCCCTAACCAACCTGCCATAAACTATAAAATAATGACCAAGAAATAATACAACTGGATAAGATCGTACAAACAATAACGTAACTGGGACCTCATAATACCAAAAGGTACACAACAACAAACATAATCTAACCATCCCTTATACAACCGGTAAGTATAAATAACAAGCAATAATATTTGTGATAGGTGATGCATATGAATGAATAAATGTAAGGTAAAACTAGGTGATAGGATATGAACCAAGTACCATATCCAACACAAGTGTATAGACCTTCTCCAACTTAATATCTTATAAAAGAAGGACCTATAGTTGCCATCCTTCTCCGGTACTGTGGCTCATCGGACGAAGGTGACCATAGGGGACTCAGGATAATTGTATACATTGCGTGATCTCAAACTAGGACTTTTATAATATCCTTGATCAATTCACTCCATCCAGTACTATATGTAAGTATGTGTAATAAGTGGTCAAAGTCAAACCGAGACTAAAATAAGTAGAATTCCATAGAAATCCAGTGCTCGAGGTAAATCAGGACTAAAATAGTAGAAATTAGTGCCTTTCTATCATAAAACTAGTCATACAATAGTAAGAGTGGTACGACTTCCATTTAGAAATAAGTCTTTAAAATTGAAGGGTGGGAAATAAATCCCCTGTTGGGAAAATTAATAGAAAAGCCAAGGTTTTAGTTGGAATGGTCTCACTTTAGTAAGCATGAGAATGTAAAAATATATGCATGCCATCACCAATATCCAATCAATAGAAATGTAAGAATCTAAGCATCTATAAATCAAAATCATAATTCTTTCAGAGAACAGAAAACTAACCTGATGTCCAACTGGTCTCGAAACCAAGGCCTCAGGCCCAACAATATCTATAGTCAAAGGATATTGAGATCATAACTCAGAAAGCTCAGGTAAATATGAGTATCATGCTACTAGGAGAATCTAGCCAAGGAATATCATCTTTAGAGAGAGATACTAACCTAAATCCTACATTAAGAATTACTAATGTAAACCTAAGGTTATCTCTAGTACGTAAGCAAGCTTAAATGACCCTATAGCTATAGCGGGTATTTTAGGCTAAGGCTCAAACTATAATTATATTTCAAAGTTCCCCTAAAAAGGTCAAATATCAACGGCCAACCACAAATAGGACTACTAGTGTCAACCTAAGGTCATAACATATATAAAAGTAATTCTAAGATAATCCTACAGCTATAGCACACATTCTAAACTAAGTATACTGAAACAAGACTCTAATCTAAGGTGCCTAATAGAACCTAAGAATGCTGGAAAGAAGAAATAACCTAAAACCTATCATATAACCCCTGTCCCACAGGCAATTTAGACAATCTCATAAACAAAAGTAGATTGTAGCCTACCTCAATGCCGAACAACAGTCTAGAACTATCCATGAACCGCGCATATTTAATCATCAATCTTTGAATGTCATCTCACGATTGCATTAAATGCAATGGTTTTTTGGTGAAAGTGGAAGAATGTGTCATTTGCCCCATTGGGCCTTGCCTTTTGGCTTTATTTTGGGCCTTAAGTGAGCCCAATGACACATATACATTTAACCCATCAAATTTAATATGTACACCATCATATATATCATGTTTAAATAATTCCATAATGTCACGACAATATTCATTGACGAGATTCGCATTCGTCGTCGCACTCTCAAAAATAGAAATTCTAGTCGCCCATGGCTTCACTGAACATTTTTGATAATTACTTGTGTTTCATGGTTTGATAATTTAGAAGTATGTAGGAGTGTATTGAGGTATTTGAAGCTTTAAAAATGCTCAACGAACTCCAAAGAACCAAAAGAAACCATATAAGAACCGACGTAGAATTGCGTTGCGAAACGAGCCCAGAAGGGCACATCTTTTGTGCCTTGCGCCACTAGCTGAAAAGAAAGCTTGTAGCGCAGGAAATGACACCCCTCAGAATTAGAGGCTTGGCCACACCCCCTGAAATAGGGAGTGGCGCAAGTCTTGGTACTTTGCTGAATTTTTTGGCCACTTTTTCCAACACTTGCATATCATCCTATACCTTATCAAAACACTATAAAATACTTACTTAGTGATCTTAATAATCAAGTAATCATTACTCCAAGTCACCAATTGAGGTTGGAATGTGTACGGGGTATTACACAAAAGCTCCACGAAATCCCAAAACACCTCCTACGAAGGTCTAATCGCACACATTAGGTCTGATATCAAATATTTCACCAATGACACTATAAAACACATACTCATGGAATCCCAACACATAGGTAGATATGACCCCAAGGTATCAATTGAGGTTAGAAAATTACAGGGTATTACATTCTTCCCTCCTTAGAAACATTCATCCTCGAATGTTAACAACATCGTTTTATGTACAACAAATGCATCTCTATATTAACATACGTATACATATACACATAATGCTCTTAGATACTTACTTAGTGTTTCTCCACTTTAACACTTTGCATTGGTGACACTTTCAAGAGTATTTACTCAGCTATGACCACAACATCTTCTATACCATTACGATGTGTTCTTTTCACTGTACTAATCTCACCGACAAGTGGAAATATTTCTATTAACATAACTCATAACCTCAATGTACTATTAAATTCACGGTAGTCGATGGAGTAACATACGATAGGGTAAAGCTCGAATCAAATAATACGTAAAAATGTGGTAATATACCTATAACCTCATCAGGATTTCCCTCTTCATTCTGCCGGTCTACTAGAGCATAGGTGTGATTTTGGGATCCACTGGAACTAGCTGCCCCTCTAAAATCTCTACCATGACCAATAGACTGACCGCCTCTGCCTGGGAAAGAACCGATGCTAATGATGCAACAGTTGACCCCGTAGGTCGTGCTATACCACTCGCACCCCTTTGTGGGAATTCTCTCATCCTATACCCCGCTGCGCCACACCAGAAACAAGCATTTGTCCCTACTCGGCATATACCTGCATGAACACGCCCGCAGTGCTGACAGTGCTGACGAGGAAATCCTACTGCCTGTGAGCCTTGCTCTCCACTACCCTGTCCAGATGGACTATCTCTAGACCCTCGGAATTAAGAGTGAGCACCTACTGTGGAATGAGAGAATGAGGGTCTAAGCGGTAACATTCGAGATCTAGATTCTCCTGGGGATACCATATATTGCCCCATAGATCTTGCCCTTTTTTATGGCCCTTCCTCAGATTCCTGTGTCCTTTTTCTCTGTCTTTGATCTTCCATTTTCTGGGTGAAGGCTTGAATTCTCGCTATATCCATATCTTTGTTCAAGGCAGCAATGGTGCAATCTCTTACCAAATATGGTTCTAATCTGTCCACCTATCGATGGACTCTATCTGTCATTGTAGCCACTACATTTGGCGCATATCGAGCCAAGGAATTAAACTGGAGACTGTATTCCCAAACACTCATGTTCCCTTGGCGTAAATTCAGAAACTGATCTGCACATGCCTCCCGAATTTCATAGGGGAGGTAATGATCAAAGAATGTTGTTTTAAATTCTTCCCAATCAGCTGGGAGTACGTCAATACCCCTTGATCTTTTCCAGTCCTCATACCACAATATTGATTTGCCTTTCAGTCTATAGGCCGCAAGTTCCACCGTTTCAACCCCAGTCACATGCATAACTTATAGAGCCCTCTGTATTTGATCCACGAAGTCCTGTGGATCTGCTTTCAAGTCTGACCCAGTGAACATAGAAGGGTCCAGTTTCAGAAAATCTTATGTTCTGCGACTTGCCACCCTAGCCGCATAATCATATACCCAGTGAACATGTGATATATATATATATATATATATATATATATATATATATGCATACGTGAAACTTGGCCATTGGGGACATCAAGTCAAGACATCATGTGTCACCTTACATCCATACACCCACATACGTCTACAAAAGCCTCTAACAAATGCATTTACCAAAACCAACTGCAAGTCGGGACAAGTCCCCGCTTTACACTATGTACAATACCAAAATATATGAACAACTGTGACTCGGAAAAGCCCCGAACTAACTGGAGCTCACCAAAGATCTGCACCACTGACAACCTACTGTGGAGGCCTACTAGTACCTGCGCCTGCAGCAAGTAAGGTAAATTCCCCAAGAGGGGTCAGTACGAAGAATGTACTGAGTATGTAAGGCTCAAATGAAAATGTATAATACATAAATATTTCAATGAACTCAAATGCAAATGAATAATCAATATGAATAAGTCAATGTTCTGCACTTTGGGAACCATGTGTATTGCTTTCTTTACTTTCTTTGCTTCTTTACCTCAATGCTTATTCATCTTTGACTGTGCTATACTGTACAACTGATCAGTGGGTCTTTACATAACATAACGTTATGTTGGGATCGGCTCGAGCTAGGCTTATGCCCCTAGAGCTGCCACTCTATGAATCAATATATCGAGATCGGCTTGAGCTAGGCTTATGCCTAAAGAGCTGCCACCCATTCCAACAGATCAGGTTTGGCTCGAGCTAGGTTATTACCTCTAGAACTGCCTCCTATCAGGATCGGTTCGAGCTAGGCTTATGCCTCTAGGACTGCCCCCTGATCCAACAATCTCGGGATAGGCTTGAGCTAGACATTTTACCCCAAAAGCTGCCACCCGTACTTGATCATTAACCACATATATGCATTGTACTTGATCATTAACCACATATATGCATTACTTTGTCTTTACTTTGAGATTGATACTTTGAGATTGATACAATGATAGTTACAACTTTATTTGAAGCTTTGGATCATTAACCAATGAGTGAGGGACATGTGAATAAACATTGTTGGAAAGACAGCCTTATTGGAAACATAACACTATTGGAACCATTAGACAATAATCAATGAACAAGATACATGAGTATAACCACTATTGGAACTTTGGAACATAACATTGTTGAGCTTTTGGAACATTATTCATGAATATGAGACATGAGATTCACAACTGATCAATGAGTAGGAAATATATTATAAGGACCATTGATAATTGGATATAGAATACCTTAGCACATTTCGGGATGGGACAAGCATAATGTCAATGTGAATACTATTTGCCACAGAAAGATATGGACAGAGTAACCTTACATACCTTGTATTCTCAATACGACTATACAATCCTAGAGGTGCATACAATAGTCCCGCTCCTTCTTTATATGTCACTCTACATCACAAATATATAACGGGATTCACATTAACCATTAACTACTTTACCAATGCATATAACATCAATGAGTTACATGTTTGCCTTTAAACATGCCATTTCCCCTTGACAAAACCATTGATGAAATTATTATTCCAAAAATCCCCCAATATTTCATACATTGACCAATACATGATAATCAATACATTTCACCACAACACTTCTCCTTTACACTTTCTTATCCATACCATATCACAAAGAAGCCATCTAATTACCTTAATACACCTCATAGCACATATCGGCCAAAATCCCACAATTTATACTTTTAGGAAAATAACATGTTTAATAACAAAATCACACCATACATGTTCATATTTTATCCATACCATGCTCTTCCATAAAAGTCACAAGTCATAATTCAAGCTTGAAGCTCATGGATCACAAACCTTATATAAAAACACAAAGTACCATGTTCAACACTTCCAAGCATAACCAACATGATTTACATACTCTCCCATGCATATAATATATTAATCAATGAGAATAAATACTTACCAAGGCTTGGAATAGGATGATCTTGTCCAAAGAAAAGGGCTTAGGGTTCTTAGGGTTTGAGAGAACCAAAAGGAAATGTCTTGTAAATTCTCAAAATGTATTGTGTGTGTTTAGGAATAAAAATCTGATTTTGGGTCCCTTATATAGTACTCAAGTCATCCTTAGCCATTTTCTTGCATTAAATGCAATGGTTTTTTGGTCAAAGTGGAAGAATGGATCATTTGCCCCATTGGGCCTTGCCTTTTTGGCTTCATTTTGGGCCTTAAGTGAGCCCAATGACACATATACATTTAACCCATCAAATTTAATATGTACTCCATCATATATCTCATGTTTAAATAATTCCATAATGTCACGACAATATTCGTTGACGAGATTCTCATTCGTCGTCTTACTCGCAAAAATAGAAATTCTAGTCGCCCATGGCTTCACTGAACATTTTTGATAATTACTTGTGTTTCATGGTTTGATAATGTAGAAGTATGTAGGAGTGTGTTGAGGTATTTGAAGCTTTAAGAATGCTCAAAGAACTCCAAATAACCAAAAGAAACCATATAAGAACCGACGTAGAATTGTGTTGCGAAACGAGCCCGGAAGGGCACATCTTTTGTGCCTTGCGCCACTAGCTGAAAAGCAAGCTTGTGGCGCAGGAAATGACACCCCTCAGAATTAGAGGCTTGCGCGACACCCCCTGAAACAGGGAGTGGCGCAAGTCTTGGTACTTTGCTGAATTTTTTGGCCACTTTTTCCAACACTTGCATATCATCCAATACCCTATCAAAACACTTCAAAATACTTACTTAGTGATCTTAATCATCAAGTAATCATGACTCCAAGTCACCAATTGAGGTTTGAATGTGTACGGGGTATTACACAAAAGCTCCACGAAATCCCAAAACACCTCCTACGAAGGTCTAATCGCACACATTAGGTCCGTTATCAAATGTTTCACCAATGACACAATAAAACACATACTCATGGAATCCCAACACCTAGGTAGATATTACCCCAAGGTATCAAATGAGGTTAGAAAATTTCGGGGTGTTACATTCTTCCCCCCTTAGAAACATTCATCCTCGAATGTTAACAACATCATTTTATGTACAACAAATGCATCTCTATATTAACATACATATACATATACACATAATGCTCTTAGATACTTACTTAGTCTTTCTCCACTTTCACACTTTGCATTGGTGACACTTTCAAGAGTATTTACTCAGCTATGACCACAACATCTTCTATACCATTACGATGTGTTCTTTTCACTGTACTAATCTCACCGTTAAGTGGAAATATTTCCATTAAAATAACTCATAACCCCAATGTACTATTAAATTCACGATAGTCAATGGAGTAACATACGATAAGGTAAATCTCGAATCAACCAATACGTAAAAATATGGTAATATAACTGTATCCTCATCAGTATTTGCCTCTTCATTCTACCGGTCTACTAGAGCATAGGTGGGATTTTGGGCTCCACTGGAACTAGCTGCCCCTCTAAAATCTCTACCACGAGCAATAGACTGACCGCCTCTGCCTAGGAAAGAACCGATGTTGATGATGCAACAGTTGACCCCGTAGGTCGTGCTATACCACTCGCACCCCTTTGTAGGCATTATCTCATCCTATACCTCGCTGTGCCACACCAGAAATAAGCATTTGTCCTTACTCGGCATATACCTACATGAACACGCCCGCAGTACTGACACTGCTGACGAGGAAATCCTACTGCCTGTGAGCCTTGCTCTCCACTACCCTGTCCAGATGAACTACCTCTAGACACTCAAAATTAAGAGTGATCACCTACTGTGGAATGAGAAAATGAGGGTCTAGGTGGTAACATTCGAGATCTAGATTCTCCTGGGGACACCATATATTGCCCCATAGATCTTGCCCTTTTTTATGGCCCTTCCTCAGATTCCTGTGTCCTTTTTCTCTGTCTTTGATCTTCCATTTTCTGGGTGAAGGCTTGAATTCTCGCTATATCCATATCTTTGTTCAAGGCAGCAATGGTGCAATCTCTTACCAAATATGGCTCTAATCTGTCCACCTATCGATGGACTCTATCTGTCATTGTAGCCACTATATTTGGGGCATATCATGCCAAGGAATTAAACTAGAGACTGTATTCTCAAACACTCATGTTCCCTTGGCATAAATTCAGAAACTGATCTGCACATGCCTCCCGAATTTCATAGGGGAGGTAATGATCAAGGAATGTTGTTTTAAATTCTTCCCAACCAGCTGGGAGTGCGTCAATACCCCTTGATCTTTTCCAGTCCTCATACCACAATATTGATTTGCCTTTCAGTCTATAGGCCGCAAGTTCCACCGTTTCATCCCCAGTCACGTGCATAACTTCTAGAGCCCTCTGGATTTGATCCACGAAGTCCTATAGATCTGCTTTTAAGTCTGACCCAGTGAACATAGAATGGTCTAATTTCAGAAAATCCTGTGTTCTGCGACTTGCCACCCTAGCCGCATCATCATCATGTGTCATTGGACCAGCTCATCCTTGACTTTGTGCTGCCACTAACTGTGTCAACATATGAACTGCATTTCTAAGATCCTGATCCATGGAATTCATTGGTGGTCCTGCAGGTATTTCTCTACCTCTTGGCTCTTCTGAAGCTGGAAAAGTAGAGGAGGACTGCGATGCAATTTCAGCATTTGCTCCACTTTGACTAGCTTGGTCAGGTGGTAGTCTACTCATTCCTTCTTCAGCAGGCATATCCACCTGCTTTCCTTTACCTCTGCCTCTTCTCGTGTTTGGCATTTCAGTATACCAAAGAAAAACAATTACCATGGTCAGATATAATTCAAATTACAACACTGGCTCTATTGCACGATCTAGAAATAATGAAAAGAAACAACATCCTAAATGTCCCGTAGCCTCCTACTTATAAATGTGGTGCACAACACATTGATAAGTAACACTCTACTCAGACACGGCTTTGTAGACACCCTTAGAATGACCTACTATGATACCACTTTTGTCACGCCTCGAATCCCAATGAGGCGTGATTTGCACTCGTAACCGATAAGGCCCGAGATAACCAAGCTTTGCTTCTATTCGTTCATATGTATGTCACAAGAAACACCATTACCAAGTAAGGACATTAAAATGATATATAACTGAACTCATGGAACATGTGATATATATATATATATACATATGTGAAACTTGGCCATTAGGGACATCAAGTCACGACATCATGTGTCACCTTACATCCATACACCCACATACGTCTACAAAAGCCTCTAACAAATGCATTTACCAAAACCAACTGAAAGTCGGGACAAGTCCCCACTTTACACTATGTACAATACCAAAACATGTGAACAACTGTGACTCGGAAAATCCCCAAACTAACTGGAGCTCACCAAAGATCTGCACCACTGGCAGCCTACTGTGGAGGCCTACTAGTACCTGTGCCTGCAGCAAGTAAGGTAAATTCCCCAAGAGGGGTCAGTACGAAGAATGTACTGAGTATGTAAGGCTCAAATGAAACTATATAATACATAAATATTTCAATTAGATCAAATGCAAATGAATAATCAATATGAATAAGTCAACATTCTGCACTTTGGGAACCATGTGTATTGCTTTCTTTACTTTCTTTGCTTCTTTACCTCAATGCTTATTCATCTTTGACTGTGCTATATTGTACCCGAGCCCCAACTGATCAGTGGGTCTTTACATAACGTAACGTTATGTTGGGATCGGCTCGAGCTAGGCTTATGCCCCTAGAGATTCCACACTATGAATCAATATATCGAGATCGGCTCGAGCTAGGCTTATGCCTCTAGAGCTGCCACCCATTCCAACAGATCAGGTTCGGCTCGAGCTAGGTTATTACCTCTAGAGCTGCCTCCTGTCAGGATTGGTTTGAGCTAGGGTTATGCCTCTAGGACTGCCCCCTGATCCAACAATCTCGGGATCGGCTTGAGCTAGGCATTTTACACCCAAAGCTGCCACCCGTACTTGATCATTAACCACATATATGCATTACTTTTTCTTTACTTTGAGATTGATACTTTGAGATTGATACAATGATAGTTACAACTTTATTTGAAGCTTTGGATCATTAACCAATGAGTGAGGGACATGTGAATAAACATTGTTGGAAACATTGGCTTATTCGAAACATAACACTATTGGAACCATTAGACAATAATCAATGAACAAGATACATGAGTATAACCACTATTGGAACTTTGGAACATAACATTGTTGAGCTTTTGGAACATTATTCATGAATATGAGACATGAGATTCACAACTGATCAATGAGTAGGAAATATATTATAAGGACCATTGATAACCGGATATAGAATACCTTAGCACATTTCGGGATGGGACAAGCATAATGTCAATGTGAATACTATTTACCACAGAAAGATACGGACAGAGTAACCTTACATACCTTGTATTCTCAATACGACTATACAATCCTAGAGGTGCATACAATGGTCCCGCTCCTTCTTTATGTGTCACCCTACATAACAAATATATAACGGGATTCACATTAACCATCAACTACTTTACCAATGCATATAACATCAATGAGTTACATGTTTGCCTTTAAACATGCCATTTCCCCTTGACAAAACCATTGATGAAATTATTATTCCAAAAATCCCCCAATATTCCATACATTGACCAATACATGATAATCAATACATTCCACCACAACACTTCTCCTTTACACTTTCTTATCCATACCATATCACAAAGAAGCCATCAAATTACCTTAATACACCTCATAGCATATATCGGCCAAAATCCCACAATTTATACTTTTAGGAAAATAACATGTTTAATAACAAAATCACACCATACATGTTCATATTTTATCCATACCATGCTCTTCCATAAAAGTCACAAGTCATAATTCAAGCTTGAAGCTCATGGATCACAAACCTTATATAAAAACACAAAGTACCATGTTCAACACTTCCAAGCATAACCAACATGATTTACATACTCTCCCATGCATATAATATATTAATCAATGAGAATAAATACTTACCAAGGCTTGGAATAGGATGATCTTGTCCAAAGAAAAAGGCTTAGGGTTCTTAGGGTTTGAGAGAACCAAAAGGAAATGTCTTGTAAATTCTCAAAATGTATTGTGTGTGTTTAGGAATAAAAATCTGATTTTGGGTCCCTTATATAGTACTCAAGTCATCCTTAGCCATTTTCTTGCATTAAATGCAATGGTTTTTTGGTCAAAGTGGAAGAATGGATCATTTGCCCCATTGGGCCTTGCCTTTTTGGCTTCATTTTGGGCCTTAAGTGAGCCCAATGACACATATACATTTAACCCATCAAATTTAATATGTACTCCATCATATATCTCATGTTTAAATAATTCCATAATGTCATGACAATATTCGTTGACGAGATTCTCATTCGTCGTCTCACTCGCAAAAATAGAAATTCTAGTCGCCCATGGCTTCACTGAACATTTTTGATAATTACTTGTGTTTCATGGTTTGATCATGTAGAAGTATGTAGGAGTGTATTGAGGTATTTGAAGCTTTAATAATGCTCAAAGAACTCCAAAGAACCAAAAGAAACCATATAAGAACCGACATAGAATTGCGTTGCGAACGAGCCTGGAAGGGCACATCTTTTGTGCCTTGCGCCACTAGCTGAAAAGCAAGCTTGTGGCGTAGGAAATGACACCACTAAGAATTAGAGGCTTGCGCCACACCCCCTGACACAGGGAGTGGCGCAAGTCTTGGTACTTTGCTGAATTTTTTGGCCACTTTTTCCAACACTTGCATATCATCCAATACCCTATCAAAACACTACAAAATACTTACTTAGTGATCTTAATCATCAAGTAATCATGACTCCAAGTCACCAATTGAGGTTGGAATGTGTACGGGGTATTACACAAATGCTCCACAAAATCCCAAAACACCTCCTACGAAGGTATAATCTCACACATTAGGTCCGATATCAAATGTTTCACCAATGACACTATAAAACACATACTCATGGAATCCCAACACCTAGGTAGTAATGACCCCAAGGTATCAAATGAGGTTAGAAAATTTTGGGGTGTTACACATACCTTAGCTCAATTAGACAATTTCCTATAGTTTTCCAAGCTCAAGGGTCCATCAATGGAAAAATGGTACTTAAAAAAAGCTGAAAAATTCTGAAGGAGGAAATTATATACTTCCAGGTCTTAGTCATCGTGATCGCGAGGACCCCTGGCCGCGATTGCAAAAGCTAACAAAATTGCCCATTGCAAACATGGGGTATTGGTTGCCATTGTAAAGACCAGCTGGAGGAGACCATCGTGATTGTGATTAAGCCTTCGCGAATGCTAAGAAGAAACTGGACTAGGTCAGACCAATCCTTCATCATGATTGTGAGAGGAGGCTCGTGATTATGATTGTCAAAGGCTTGACTCTTCATGAGTATGATCTACTCCTCATGAATGCAAAGAAGAAATATGGCATGCAGTAGGTGTTGTGAACCAGCAAAAAGGGTAAGTCCTAATGAACTCCAACGAGGTGTTTGGGATTTGTTTGGAACCCTGTGCACACAAACAAACTATGCAACCCTACCAATTTTGGCATTCAAGACTCAACAGAACCACCAAAATTTTTAATAGAGGTCATTTTGATAAAATGTGGGTCCTAAACCCATTGTTTTATTTTTACTAAAATCAACCCAATATCCCCAAATGAGCACAAAATCCTCGGGATCCTAACCAAGAGCACCCTAGCCTAAAATCCACATTCCAAAGCTAACATAATTGTCAGAATTTTCATCTGAGGCTGTTTACCTGAAGGTTTGACTGAATACTAATTCTCAACTTTAAAAGTTCCAAAATATAGAAATGGGCTTAAAACCTAAACGAACTACTCGAGAACTAGACCGAAAATCTTTGAAAGTCATAAATGACCTGTAGTCACTGTGGAAAAGCATAAAACAAATAAAATGCACCGAAACAAATAAAATGACCTAGAGGGTCATTACAATTTTAGTCTTTTTAAATTATGAAAACCATCCCCTATTACTCTAAAATGTTTCCCTACATTTATATTAGCCCTAAATCGATTAAAACTTCCTCTCTTATTCTTTTTAAGTCCAAGAAAACTCATGGTTCCAAAAGCTAATACTACGGTCAATCTTCAAGGCTCCTCTTTCGAATTCTTCGTCATTTGGTATGTTGAATGACCCCCTTTGAATGTAATGTATAAATATATGATTTTGTATTATGTATACTTATATGTCATTTATGAACTAGGGTTGGGGATTATTTTTACAAGAGATTAAAGGATTTGAAACTTTCAAATATTTTTCCATAAAATTATTCAAATTTATACTTGAATTGAGATTTGAACATGTTATTTGAACTAAATGAATTCCTTCATTTATGAATCTTAATATATGGTGTATTAGGATCAAAACCTAATATTTGTTGTTACAAATCATCCATTTATTTAAATATTTTTTTAATGGAATGAAGGAACTACTATAATGACCCAAGCCATTATTACGCTGAAAATAGGGAGTAAAACCCCATTAAATTTTCCTTAGGTAATTTTTAGGAAATTCAGGGCTAGTGTAGCGTTAGATAAATTTTGAGAATGTACTATTCTAAGGAAATATTGTATTGATGTGAACATTGGCAGGAGTGTTTGACTTGATTTCTAGATAGATAACGAGTTTAGTAAGTCGTACCAACTTCCGACACATAAAATAGATGCACAGAACTTTGGTTATAGAGTTCACTGTAAAGGGATTGGTTTGCGATGTCGTATTTTTATGGGTGTATTGTGAAATAGACCTATTTGGGAAGAGGTAGGAGTTTCTACCCCAGACTACTGTAGTAGAAAATGGAATGGCTACAACGGTACCACTATGGAAGAAAAGGTAACTCTACAGCAATAGCCACAGTTCCATTGCGAATTGTTAAAGCAGTACAACTGCAGAAGTAATTTTACTACAATAGTGGTAAAACACAGTAAAATTTCAGTTTTAAAAACTCAGGAATATTTTCATTCCCCACTTTTTTAAAAATGAACCAAGGCTCTAGGAAAGGCAATTTTCTACAAATTTTCAGAGGTTTCCATCTTTGGAGGTAAGTTTTTTACATTCTAAACCTGAATTATTTCTTAGAATTATTGAGAATTGTTAGAATCTTGTTCATAGTGGAAAAATGAGATTTAGCCCTAATTCATGAACTTAATATAAATTGGTGGAAATGTGTATAAAATCAGTTAACAATGATTTTAGGGTGTTAGAAAACAATATTTAAAGTAGAATTATGGTTGTTCATTCTAAATGAAGTAAAATTCATGGGGCATAAAGGGTAGAAAACCCTAAGATGATGAACTAGGGAAAGTTTATGGATAAAGTTGTTAATTATTGAATCCTAGTAGTTAGAAAAATGAAATAATTGAAATAAGTATTTAACTTATTATTATAGATCAAGAACAAAGTGAAAGAGAAAGGAAAGGCAAGCTTATGGACTATGGGTGATTTCGAGCAAAGAATTAAGGTAGATTACAATTTATTTGTAGCAATTAGATTTGCCTGACTATGTGCTTATATGTGAATTGAGTATTTGTGATTGCGTTAGGGCACCACTTGTGATTGTTGACTGAATTAGCATATTCATACATATTGGTAATGATGAGTTGATGATAGTGATTATGATATTAAAATCATGATGCTCGTGATTTTGTTGATGATGATGTTTTTGATATTGATATTGAAATCATGATATTAATGATGTTGAGAATGATGTTGATGAGATTGAGAAGAGAAAGAGATAATGCACACATCTTGCATTCATACATTCATCATATGCATTGAATATACACTTATAATTATATGTTTTGATACAACTTGTTGATGAAATTTTCTAAGTATAAAAAGATATAAACATGAGTTTGTACTCCCTCTAAAGTAAAGTTCTATAAATATGGTGTTCGTCTTTGATTATAAGTTCAGTGATGATCTCTTTTGCATTTTTTTGGCTTACTTATGTGTATGGTGTCGGGTTGAGTCAGCCTATAATGCCTACTAGTACCTGTTGATGTACTGATGCCACTTGTGCTCTACTTTTTGTTGAGTTAAAAGCCTGTTTCGGCATTTGAGTTGAGACCTCGACTTTAGCCAATAGCTCCAGACTCAGGTTCAAGGGTGAGAACCATGAACTAGCAACCATTGAATTTTCAGATTTGTATTCATGTCCCTTTTTTCGGGACTAAGACTATTTCGTATTTCTTTCCATATTTTTTATAATATATTAGTTACCTGTTTAGACGTTCATAGTTGTTCTTGTACGGTAAATTCGGGTCTTGGGGATGTAATTAATAGAGGATTCTGCACTCTATTAGTGATTTGATAATTATGTAGGGTTTGAAATTTTATTTCTTTATTGAATAATTCAGTTTAGAACTTATTAATGCTAAGGATGATAGGAAGTAATTGTTGACTATTGAACTTGGTTAGTGGGGGTTGGGTTAAGTATGGTTCTCCATCCATAGTTTAGGGTGGGTGCTAATCATGACTGTTTGGGTCATGACAAAAATGGTATCAGAGCACTGGGTTCGTAGATCTCATCGTTCAAGAATAGGTCAAATAGAGTCTTATAGAATGGTACGGAGGCATCTGTACTTTTGTTCGAGAGGCTACAGGGCTTTAGGAAATGAATTCCTTTCTTTCTTCCTTTCATTCTATTACTTGATTCAGGTTTGTATCTGGTTATCCAAATTGGTATCTAACTCATTCACTTTTATTCATAAATGGTGAATACTCATCCCACTAGAGCAGCAACGGCCACAGTAGCCCTACCCACAACAGTACCTGTACCGGCTACTGGGTTATAGTTTGGGGAAGGCCTTGAGTTAGGGGAAGAGCTAGAAGGTGAGGACAAAGGGAAACACCTATTAGGGTTGAGCCCAGGCAGATAGAGGACCGGATAGGTAGAGATCACTGTCCCCTTACCCATAGCAGAATGCTCCAGACCTTGCCCTACATAGGGAGTGGTAGTTGAGGAAGAAGAAGTGGCAGACCTCGAGAATGTAGCCCCAGCTCCATTGTCTACTAAAGTGATTCAGCAAGTGTTGGGATTTTTGAGTAGCTTGGCTGGCATCGGTAATAGTCCAATTGTTCCGACATTTCTGTCCCTAGACTTACAACATGTTAATGTTATAGAACTAAGGATGGTTGAAGGTTTTGAAAATAGGGTGTATCCCTCGACAGGTACTTAGGCTACTGATGACTGATGATAAGCGTAGAATATTCAGTAAGTTTATAAAGATAAACCCCCCAGTATTCCAGGGTACAAAGTCCAAGGATACATTCATATTTTTGATAGATTGTCATGAACGTCTGCATAAGATGGGTATTGTTGAAAGGTATGGTATGGAGTTTATTTCTTTTCAGCTGTAGGCTAAAGCCAAGTAATGGTGGAGGTCATTCGTATAGTGGTCGGCTGCCTTACCTCTACTTACTTGGGTATAATTTTATAATGTTTTTCTTGAGAAGTATATTTCCTATGCTTATCGTGATAAAAAAAAAATATGAATTCTTAATGTTAGAGTAGGGTTACAAGTTTGTGGCAGCCTATGAGTCCAAGTTTTATGCCTTGTCTTGCTATGGTTTTTAGTTGATCACTTCAGAGAAGGAGAAAATCAGGCACTTTGTGAAGTGTCTGAATTCTAGGATTCAAATGGTTACTTTGTTAGTAGCGGCAGTAGGCAAGTCCTTCCAAGAGGTTGTGGAATTTTCTAAAAAGGCTGAGGCATTTAGGAAATAAGGAGAAGTGAAAGCAAAAGAAATGAAAGCCCGTACCTTAGGCCAGTTTAGCGGTACTTTTTCGAAGGGTCGTGTGTTGCAGGGTCCGTCTTCCCAGCCTTATTATTCATTGTTAGATTTGGTTACTAATACACTAAACGAGACATACATAGGTTGGAAGGACAAGTAATAGAACTTGGTCTATTACATTACTACACGTGTATTACTTCCTAACATCAATGTATTCCATATTTGAATGGATTATCGGTGTTAGTTTGATTACTAAATCCCTTAACGAGACATACATATATTGGATAGACCAATAATAGAACTTGGTTTCTTACCTTACAGCACATGTATTACCTCTTAACATCTATGCATTCAATACTTTGGGAATCAGGTGCTATGAGTGTAGAGGTTTGGGCCCACATCATAATGTATTATCCTAATTTTTTATCTGTAAGTCAGTTGACTCAAGCACTGACTTCTAGTGCTCTAGTTACAATAGTTCATGGTGGTAGAGGAAATGGTAGAGGTCATCCATAAAATAGGCATTGCGTCCAGACTACAAGAAGGGGTGGCAACCAAGCCAATCGAGGTAGAGAACAGGTTGGTAGAGGTGGTGCTAAGGCTGGTAGAGGTGGTGGTCAAGGTGGTGATAGAGCCCAACTTTATGCTATTTTGGCTCATCCTGAAGTAGAAGATTCTAATGCTGTGATCACAGGTACTATTCTTATTTGTGATCGTATGGCTTCTGTATTGTTTGATCCCGGTTCCACTTTTTCTTATGTGTCTGTGAAATTTTGCCTTGGGCTGGGACTTAAATTATGAATATCTTGGTACTGCTATGTATGTATCCACACCACTTGGGGTCTATGTATGTTGATCAAGTGTATCGTGCATGCCCTACGATGTTTATGAGGTTTAAGACCTTGGAAGACTTAGTGATTTTAGATATAAAGGAATTTGATATTATCTTGGGGATGAGTTGGTTGTCTCCTTATCGTGCCATTCTTAATTGTTATGCTTAAACTATCACTGTGGCAATTCTCGGGTGGAAAGGTTGGAGTGTAAATATACCTTTAAGCCTACTCCAGTGAGAATTATGTCAGTTATTCTATCCCAGAAACTAGTAAAGAAGGGGTGTAGGGAATTTTTAGCCAATATTCAGAAAGATAAATTTGTAAGTCCTCCTATAGCTTCGGTTCCAGTTGTGTGTGAATTCTTAGAAGTATTTCTTGATGACCTTCCTAGTATTCCTTTGGACCATGAAGTTGACTTCTATATAGAATTAGAATGAAGAACTCATCCCATCTATATCACTCCTTATCACGTGGCACTAGCAGAGTTTAAAGAATTGAAGTCCCAGTTATATGAATTATTAGAGAAGGATTTATTTGCCCTACTATTTCTCCTTGGGGTGCTACTATTTTATTTGTGAAAAAGAAGGATGGTAGCATGAGGATATGTATAGACTACCACCAGTTAAATAAGGTAACCATTCACAACAAGTATCATTTGCCTAGAATAGATGACTTGTTTGACCAGTTGCAAGGAGTGAAAGTATTCTCCAAAATTGATTTAAGATTGGGCTTTCACCAGCTCAAGATTAGGGCCGAATACATCCCAAAGACTGCTTTACGAACTCGTTATGGGCACTATTAGTTTCTAGTTATGTATTTTGGCTTGACCAATTCCCCAGTTACTTTTATAAGTCTGATGAACGGGATTTTTATGTCATTTTTGGATTCCTTCATTATCAGTTTCATTGATGACATTCTGGTCTACTCCAAAAGTGAAGAGGAGCATAAAACTCACTTGCATAAAATGTTGGTGTTGCTTAAGAAAACACAACTATATGCTAAATATTCCAAGTGTGAGTTCTAGTTGTCTTAAGTGTTCCTTCCTGGGGCACATGGTATCTAAGGAAGTGGTTATGGTAGACTTGCAAAAAGTTGAGGCTGTTAAGAATTGGGCTAGACCGATGAATATGATAGAGATTCATTGCTTTGTGGGGTTGGCCAGTTATTATAATTGATTCATCAAGGGATTTGCTGTAATTGTTTCACATATGACTCACCTAAGCCAGAAGGAGGTTCCATATGTGTGGGATGACAAGTGTGAGGAGAGGTTGCAAAAGCTCAAAACTTTGCTAACCTAAGCTCCAATTCTCACCTTGCTTATTGAAGGCAAAGATTTCATTGCATATTATGATGCCTCACACATGAGTTAGGTGTTGTTTTGATGCAGGATCAAAACGCGATTGCTTATACTTTGAGGGAACTGAAGCCTTATGAGAAAACTACCCTACACATGACTTAAAATTTGCGGCTATGGTGTTTGCTTTGAATATTTGGAGACACTACCTCTTTAGGGTAAAGTGTAAAGTGTTCATAGACCACCGTAGCTTGAAACATGTGATTACTCAGAAAGACCTGAATATGAGGAAGAGAAGGTGGATTGAGTCGATCAAGGACTATAATATCTCGATTCTATATCATCCAATCAAGGCCAAGGTGGTAGCAGACGCATTGAGCCAGAAGCCAATAAGCATGGAGAGTTTGGCATAGCAGGAGGTGTCTAGGCACCCTTGGCGAGAGGGGTACAGTCCTTGGCTAATGATTTCTTGAGATTGTAGGTGACTAACGAGGGAGGAATATTAGCTCATATAGAAGCTATGTTCACATTCTTCGACCAACTAAAAAGTAGACAGTTTGAAGATAAGTAGCTGAGCAACCTTAGAGAAGGGGGAGGCCAGAGAAGACGTTCTTAATAATAAAGGAGTGTTGAGGATTCAGTGGCCATTGTGTGTACCTTGTGTGGGTTATTTGATTTCTGCTATCCTTGCAGAGGCTCACCACTCCAAGTACTCTATACATTCAGGTACAACCAAGATATATAGAAACTTAAGACAACATTATTGGAGGTGAAGAATGAAATGTGATATTGTAGATTTTGTGACCAAATGTCAAAATTTTCAACAGATCAAGTATGAGCATCATAAAATTGGTGGCATCTTTCAAAGGATGCCCATTTCAAAATGGAAGTGGGAATGATGAACCATGGACTTTGTGGTAGGTCATTCTAAGACCTGAGGAAATGTGACTCTACATGGGTGATTGTTGATCGATTGACCAAGTCAGCTCATTTTATTTCGGTGAGGGTAGATTATAAAGAAACTAAGTTGGCTAAGATTTATGTGAAGGAGATTGTAAGGCTCCATGGGGTACCTATTTTGATTTTATCAAACAGACGTACTCAATTTACTTCCAATTTCTGGGAGAAGTTTCAATCAGAGTTCGGTTCTAGATTGGACCTAAGTATAACTTTCCATCCATAGACTGATGAACAGTCAGAACAGATGATTTCAATGCTTGAGGATATGCTTCAGGCTTATGTCATGGACTTAGAGGGCCAGTGGGACCAATATCTACCTTTGTATGAATTTTCTTACAATAATAAGTACCACTCTAGTATCAACATGGATCGTTTTAAAGCCTTATATGGTATAAAATATAGGTCTCCAATCGGTTGATTTGATACTTTTGAAGTGAGACCTTGGGGTACTGATATGATCAAGGATTCGATGGAGAAGGTAAAATTTATACAAGAGAAACATCTCTCATCTTAAAGCCGATAGAATGAGTACATGGATAATAAAGTTAGGGATGTAAAGTTTGAATAAGGACAAAAAGTACTCTTGAAAGTGTCACCCATCAAGGGCGTGATGCATTTATACAAGATGGGAAATTTGATTTCGAGATACATTGGGCCATTTGAGGTCTTAAAGGTAATAGGGTCACTAGCTTATAAGCTGGCCTTGCCTCTCAATATGTTGGAGGTTCACTCGGTGTTTTACATATCTATGTTAAGGAAGTACCCTGGATATGGGAATTACATCATTTGGGACCCCAAATTATTTGATAAAAAGCTATCATATGAAAAGGAACCGCTTGTTATATTGGATCAGGATGTGAGAAAATTAAGAACTAAATTCATTTCCTTTATAGAGGTTCAATGGAGGAACCGTCTTGTTGAAGAGGAAGCATGGGAGACAAAAGTGGATATGCACAAGCGGTACCCTCACTTTTTCATCGACTCAGGTATGTGCTCTTGTCGTAGTGTGTCATTTTAGGGCTAGTTTTCATTTGAGGACGAACAAGTGGTAAATTGGTATCTAATATAATGACCCAAGTCATCATTACGCTAAAAATAAGGAGTACGAACCCTACCAAATTTTCCATAGTTAATTTTTAAGAAATCCAGGGTTGGTTTAGTGTTAGATGTATTTTGATGGTGTAATATTCTTAGAAATATGTTATTTATATGAACGTTTCTGGGGGTGTTTGACTTAATTTCTATATAAATACAAGTTTAGGAAGTCGTAGCAACTTCCAGCATGTAAAACGAATGTGTAGAACTACAATTATAGAGTTTAACATAAAGGGGTGGTTCACAATTTCTATTTCGATGGGTGTGTTGTAAAATGGACCTATTTGCAGAGAGGTCCCAAGTTTTTACTTGGTACTACTGCAGTGGAGGCCATAGTTCCATTACAAACCGCTGCAGTGGTAAAATGCAGTAAAATTTCAGTTTTAAAAAACTAGGAACATTTTCATACCCCACTTTTTGAAAAACTAACCAAGTCTCTAGGGAAGGTGATTTTCTGAATTTTTTTAGAGGTTTTCATCTTTGGAGGTAAGTTTATTACATTCTAAACTTGAATTGCTTCTTAGAATTATTAAGAATTATTAGAATCTTGTTCATAGTGGATTCATGAACTGATAAGAAATTGGTGGGAATGTGTATAAAATTAGTTGGAAGTGATTCTAAGGTGTTAGGAAACATTATTTGGCGTAGAATTATGGTTATTAATGATAAATGAAGTACAATTCATGGGGCTTAAAGGGTAGAAAATCCTAAGTTGATAAACTAGGAAATATTTATGGATAAAGTATTTAATTATTGATCCCTAGTGGTTTGAAAGTATGAGATAATTGAAATGAGTACGTAACTTGTTATTATAGATCAAGAATGAAGTAAGATAGGAAAGGCAAGGTTGTGGCCTAAGGTTCATTTCGAGAAAGGAATCAAGGTAAGTAATGACTTATTTGTAGAAATTAAACTTGCTTGACTCTGTGCTTATATATAAATTGATTATTTGTGTAGCAATTAGACTTGCTTGACTTTGTGCTTATATGTGACTTGAGTATTTGTGATTACTTTCAGGCACTACTTGTTATTATTGACTGCATTTGCATATTCATACATATTGATGGTGATGAGTTGATGATAGTGATAGTGATATTGAAATCGTGATGTTGATGATTATCAGTTGATGATGATGTTGTTGATACTGATATTGAAATCATGATGTTCATGATGTTGAGAATAATGTTGATGAGATTGAGAAGAGAAAGATATGATGTGCACATTTTGCATTCATAAATTCATCATATGCATTGAATGTACATTTAGAATTATATGTTGTCAAACAACTGGTTGATGAAATTGTCTAAGTGTAAAGAGTTATTAACATGAGTTTTTACTCCCTCTAAAGTGAAGTCCCATAAATGTATTGTTCGTCTTTGATTATAAGTTGTGTGATGATCACTTTTTCATTTATTTTATTTACTTATTCGTATGGTGTTGGATTAATTCGGTCTATGATGTCTACCAGTACCTGTTGATGAGTTGATGCTACTCGTGATCTTCTTTTTATTGAGTGTAGAGCATGTTCCGACATTGTAGATGAGACCTCGACTTTAGCCAGCAACTCCAGACTCAGGTTCAAGGGTGAGCACCATGACCGGGCAGCCATTGAATCTTCTAATTTGTGTTCATGTCCCTTATTTTGAGACTAAGACTGTTTCATATTTTCTATGGTATTTTGGATAATCTATTAGTTGCCTATTTAGACATTCTTAGTTGTTCTTGTATGGTGACTTCATGTCCCAGGGATGTAACATATAGAAGATTCCACACTCTATTATTGATTTAATAATTATGTTGGGTTTGACATTTTATTTCTTTATTGAATTATTGAGTTTAGAACTTATTAATGATAAGTATGGTTGAAAGTAATTGTTGGCTATTGAACTTGGTCAGTGGGGGTTGGGTTAAGTATGGTTCTCCTGCCATAGTTTAGTGTGGGTGCCTATGACTGTTTGGGTCGTGACAACTACTACAACCCTTGGTTTGTAAAAAGGTTGAACTTATGATTAAATCTTAATCCTTCAATGAATTTGAAATGCGTTTACACTAACTCTTTAATTATGGGGATAACAAAATAACAAATAACATGATAACGTTATGGCATGACATGTATGGCTTGCAATTCTTGGTTTGACGATACCAATCTATTGGTTGCCCATATGAAAGATATAATTTTTGATTAATGGTTAATTTTCATGAAAATTTAATAAATAGGCTTAAAGAGAATTAGATAGTTCACCGAGAAGGTGTAAGTCCTTGTGACCCAACGCCTGAAATCTATGTTTTGCCGACATGGGGATGGTTCACTCCTTTATTGAAGTACCTTATTAATTTCCTCTATGATGATGATATGATGGCCTAAAAGATGTATTTCTTAATCCATGCAGCAAACATGGATTGAGGCCCCACCGGTTGGGTATGGACAGATCCCATATAGCCCGTGGGTTACATAATGTCAGTGATACTACCTAGTTCAGACCTAAAGTTAATTAATGTTTATGTCTTATATCTTGAGTCACTTTTCAGGTTTCCTTCACTTTTCAGGTTTCCTTCTCATGACTTATGTTCAGTTATATGACTTGCTTTATAAACTTCTTTGTTCCTTCTCCTGGGTTGTATATCAGTACTGATCATATTAACCGTCCTTGGATGCTATATCATTTCATGATATATGTTTGGAGGCATTTTCTCTTGGTATTGCGTAGCAGTAGGATTCTTCCGGAAAACTTTAGCAAGTGGTGAGATCTCCATCTTCTGGAAGGCATATGATCTTTCATATTAGACTTTGGTTTTAAGTTTTATGGTATTGTCGGGGCCAAGTCCCGACGAAGAATTTTCATTCGTAAGTTAGAAGCTTCTTAGACTTACGTAGTTGATGTCACAATGTTTTATTTCAGATTTGGATAAGTTACTTTTATATTTAAGTTGGATTTTCCTTTATTGGATTTTTTTTCGTAAATATTAATAAAATGCTCATAATGATATGCTAAGGGGTTCTCTTAGGCCTTCATTGGTCCTGAGTGTCTGTTACGTCCAGGGCCTATAGTCTTGGATCATGACAACTTATCACCAACCAACTCCAAAACAACTAACTCTGTTTAGTTGATTTTTATGTTATTGCACCCCCACCAAAAATAAACACATAATTAATAGTGAATTTTGAGAGTTCACAATGCATAATTGTACACTTCTAACACAATACAAAATTCATATAATCACAACAAAAATTATAAAATATTCTTCAACAGAATTCAATAATAATTTATTTTTTCACTATAAACGTTGCATCCAATCACATCACTCTTGATTATCATGGATCAACATATATGCAACATTACAACAACTTACAATTAAAAAAACATAAACAATTTTATAGGATCATATATCACATCCTTAACAAGACACCCCTACACTTTCAATATTTCAAAATAGGGGGATAATATTTTTTCAAACTTTCATAAAGTTTCCTATTTTATATGCAACTGAAAAATTCGTACATCAAAAGATTCATCTTAATTTTCAAAATTATTTTCGAATTACAAAACCAAGTAAATATCACTTTAACAAAAATTCTTTTGACGTAAATCTAATAAGACACCATAAGCCCCATATTTTCAAAACTTTTAAAGTAGGGGAATAATATTTTTATAACTCAAAACTAACATGCCCACATTTATTAATAGATAATAGAAATTCTAACAATTTAAATAATCCAAAAAACACAAGTAAATATTAGCCACAAATAAAAATTCAAAATTCTAACAATAAAAATTAAAATGTACAAGCTTAACATGTCACAAATTATATGTGTAAATCAAATAAATATAAGCACTAAAATTTTAATCTTGAAATATTATCCTCAAATAAAACATGATTGCAATACTCATTACCCTCAACAACATTATATATATTTGTTAACACATTATTAAATTCAAATAAAATTTTCACCAAACTTTCCAAATGATCTCATAAAAATCAAGTTGGTTCAAATATTAACACCTCAATTAATTCCAATATTTTTCATTTTTGAGTTTAATAAGAACTTTTCATTCTAAGAACTTGAGTAGTTATAGAATCACCAATATATATAAATTATTTTTCTTCTTCAACTTGAGTGTAAGACAAAAAATTAATATTCTTAGCACAAACATGCTTATTAGCACCCATGTCTAACACCTAATCTCATCCATTGACCACAAGATTCATTTGAGAAATGACCACACAAATATTTATATCATCAGCTTAATAATATAAAGTTTACTTAGTGGGACTATCATTTCTCCAAATCTTTTTCAACTGTCACGACCCAACCCTTCGGATCTTGCTGAGCACCTACCTATACCTACCTCTGATAGGAGAACCCTGAAGATCCATGACTCAACTAATGTAGAAGTTACTATTAAAAACACTTAGTCAATTTAATGTCCACCATGTGAACAACTGATCAAAGTTGAAGTATGATTACTCATGTAATTCTTCTCAAAACGTGTTTTAATACATCAAATATGAAAAGTAAATGCTACAAGCGACTCCACGGAACCTAGTCTAAATCGATACAAAAGCACTAGACAAGAAGTAGGGATATCCATGATACAATATCCATGCAGAATAGAGAGGACATGAGCTATTGCTGAGTGATTGATATCGCTGATATAGAAACTCCAACAAACTTGCATCATGTCTATACCCTCGATTGGCAATACAGTAAGTGTAGCATCATTACAACCACACGTACTGGTAAGCTCATCGGCTGACCATCGATAGAAACAAATAATTCAATAATAAATATAGAGAAATCACAACATCAAGTAAAGTTCTGGTTTGAATCCCCAATTAGCACATCCGATTACCCCATATTTAACATCTCTTTGACCTACACTTAGCATCTCTGTGATCTACACTTAGCATTTCTGTGACTTCCACTTAGCATCTCTTTGACCTACACTTTGCATCTATGTGACCTACACTTAGCATCTCTGTGACCTTCACTTAGCATAACTGTGACCTATACTTAGCATCTCTGTGACCTACACTTAGCATCTCTGTGACCTACCTGTCATTTCATATTTTCATATATCTTTGTCCTTTGTCTACCTATTCAGACTTATTTTTATAATACCTACAATCCCTTAATCCATAACTACCAAATTCTCTTTGTTACTCACTAATATAGATATCAAAACACCATATTCCATCGAATTTTGGATCTTACCAATCATATTTTACTGCAACTAGTCTTCTTAGGGTGACCATAGGATTTCATCTCCAATCTGTCCCACCTAGGGACCCAACGTACCTTCGTATCATCTTTCAATACTTACAACAACAAGGACTTGTATGGAAACATAATAGCATAGAAATACATTCAAAACATATGCAAGAATGCATGTATGCAAGATGTCTGCATCATCTCTCCTTATCCTTTCTCATCTCATTACCAACAATATCATAACGTACCGACATGGTACCTGACCCATATCATAACATATCATATTTGTATCGGTATGGTACCCTACCCATAGCACAACATATCATTGCTTTGTAAATGGATTTGTTGTCGTTGCTTCGCACATAACTCGCCTAACCCAGAAGGAGGTTTCATTTGTGTGTGTTGACAACTGTGAGAAAAACTTGCAAAAGTTTAAAACTTTGCTAACCTTAGCTCCAATAATCACCTTGCTTATTGAAGGTAAAAATTTTATTGTATATTATGATGCCTGACAGATGGGTTTAGGTATTATTTTGATGCAGGACCAAAATGTGATTGCTTATTATTTGAGGAAATTGAAGCCTTATGAGAAAAACTGCCCCACACATGAATTAAAATTGACAGTTATGGTGTTTGCTTTTAATAGTTGGAGATACTACCTCTTTGGGGTAAAGTGTAAAGTGTTCATGGACCACCGTATCTTGAAACATGTGTTTACTCAGAGAGACCTAACTTTGAGGCAGAGAAGGTGGATAGTTGATCAAGGACCATAACATCTCGATTCTACATCATCCGATCAGGGCCAATGTAGTAGCAGACGCATTGAGCTCAAAGCCAGTAAGCATGGAAAGTTTGTCATGCCAAAGGTGTTTAGTCACCTCTTAGTGAGAGAGGTACATTCCTTGGTTAATATTTCTTGAGATTGTAGATGACTAATGAGGGAGGAGTATTATCTTATATGGAAGTTAGGTCCACATTCTTCAACCAAATCAAAAATAGATAGTTCAAAGATAAGCAGTTAAGCAACCTTAGAGAAGGGTGAGGTTAGAGAAGACGTTCTTAAAAATGAAGGAGTGTTGAGGATTCGGGGGCGATTTTGTGTGCCTCGGGTGGGTAATTTGATTTCTACTATCCTTTCAAAAGCTCACAACTTAAAGTACTCTATAATTCAGGAACAAACAAGATATATATAAACTTAAGACAGCATTATTGGTGGCGAAGTATGAAACGTGATATTGTAGATTTTGTGACCAAATATCAAAATTGTCAACAAGTCAAGTATGAGCATCATAAAACTGATGGCACATTTTAAAGGATGCCCATTCCAAAATGAAAGTGGGAATGAATAACCATGGACTTTATGGTAGGTCATTTTAAGACTTTGAGGAAATGTGACTCTAGATGGGTTATTTTTGATCCATTGACCAAGTCAGCTCATTTCATTATGGTGAGCGTAGATTATAATGCGGCTAAGTTAGACAAGATTTACATGAAGAAGATTGTAAGGCTCCATGGGGTATCTATTAGAATTGTATCAGACAGAGGTACTTAATATACTTCTAATTTATGGGAGAAGTTTCAATCAAAATTGGGTTCTAAATTGGACCTAAGTATAACTTTCCAATCTACAGACCGATGAGCAATCAAAATGGACGATTCAAGTATTTAAAGATATGCTTCAGTCTTTTGTCATGGACTTTGGGGGCCAGTGGGACCAATATCTACCTTTGTGTGAATTTTTCTACAATAATAGCTACCATTGTAGTATCGACATAGATCTTTTTGAAGCCTTATATGGTAGAAGATGTAGCTCTCCAATCGATTCGATGCTTTTGAAGTGAGACCTTGGGGTGCTGATATGCTCAATAATTTGATGGAGTCGGTAACATTTATACAAGAGAAACTTCTCATAGCTTAAAGCCAATAGAAAGAGTAAATAGATATTAAAGTGAGGGATGTAAAGTTTGAATAAGGAGAGAAGGTACTCTTGAAACTGTCACCCATGAATAGTGTGATGCATTTTGGCAAAAAGGGCTAATTGAGTACGAGATACATTGGGCAATTTGAGGTCTTAAAGGGAATAGGGTCAGTAGCTTATAAGATGGCCCTACCTCTTAATATGTTGGGGGTTCACCCGGTGTTTAACATATCTATGTTAAAGAAGTACCATAGAGATAGGGATTACATCATTCATTGGGACCCCAAATTATTTGATAAAGAACTATCGTATGAAGAGGAACCGATTGCTATATTAGATTAGGACATGAGAAAATTGATAACCAGAGTCATTCCCTCTATAAAGGTTCAATGGAGGAACCATCCAGTTAAATAGGAAACTTGGGAGATAGAAGCAGATATGCCTAAGTGGTACCCATACTTGTTCATAGACTCAGGTATGTGCTCTTGCCTTAGTGTGTCATTTTGGGGCTAATTGTAATTTAAGGATGAATAAGTGGTAAATTAGTATCTAATGTAACAACCCAAGTAATCATTACGCTAAAAATAGGCAGTAAAAACCCCATCAAATTTTCCATAGGCAATTTTTAAGAAATCCAGGGTTGGTCTAGTGTTAGATGAACTTTGATGGTGTACTATCCTAAGAAATATGGTATTGATGTGAATGTTACTGGGGTGTTTGACTTAATTTCTATATAGATATCAAGTAGTTTTGGAAGTCGTAGCAACTTCCAGAACGTAAAACAGATGTGTAGAACAACGAGTATAGAGTTTATCATAAAGGGGTTGGTTCGCAATGTCGTATTTCAATGGGTGTGTTGTAAAATTGACCAATTTGCAGAGAGGTCCCAAGTTTTAGCTTAGGACCACTTCAGTGGTCGCCTCAGTTCCATTGCAAACCACTGCAATGGTAATTTTACCGGTGCAACGATAAAATAAAGTAAAACTTAAGTTTTAAGAAATTAGGAACGTTTTCATACTCCACTTTTTGAAAAACTAACCATGTCTCTAGGGAAGACAATTTTCTGCAAATTTTCAGAGGTTTTCATCTTTGGAGGTAAGTTTCTTACATTCTAAACTTGAATTGCATCTTAGAATTATTAAGAATCTTTAGAATCTTATTGATAATGGATTCATGAACTTAAAACAAATTGGTGGGGATGCATAAAAAATCAGATGACAGTAATTCTAGGGTGTTAGAAAACACTATTTGGAGTAGAATTATGGTTATTCATGATAAATGAAGTAAAATTCATGGGGCTTAAAGGGTAGAAAATCCTAAGATGATGAACTAGGGAAAATTTATGGATAAAGTTTTTAATTATTGATCCCTAGTTTTTAGAAAAGTAGAGATGATTGAAATGAGTACATAACATGTTATAGATCAAGAACGAAGTGAAAGAGAAAGAAAATGCAAGGTTGTGGGTGAAGGTTACAGTTTATTTGTAGTAATTAGACTTGTTTGACTCTGTGCTTATATATGAATTAAGTATTTATGTAGCAATTAGACTTGCTTGACTCTTTGCTTATATGTGAATGGAGTATTTATGATTGATTTAGGGCACTACTTGTGATTATTGACTGCATTTGCATAATCATACATATTGATGATGATGAGTTGATAATAGTAATGATGATATTGAAATTATGATGTTCATGATGTTGAGAATGATGTTGATGAGATTGAGAAGAGAAAGAGATGATATACACATCTTGCATTCATACATTCATCATATACATTGAATGTACATTTATAATTATATGTTGTGATACACCTTGTTGATGAAATTGTCTAAGTGTAAAAAGATATAAACATGAGTGCAGTGTGTACTCCCTCTAAAGTGAAGTCCCATAAATGTATTGTTCGTCTTTGATTATAAGTTTTGTGATGATCGTTTTTTCAGTTATTTGGTTTACTTATTTTTATGGTGTTGGGTTAAGTCGGCCTATGATACCTACCAATACCTATTGATATGATGATGCTATCTATGCTTTTCTTTTTATTGAGTGTAGAGCATGTTCTGTCATTTGAGATGAGACCTCGATTTTAGCCAGCAGCTCCAGACTCAAGTTCAAGGGTGAGCACCATGACCGGGCAACCATTGAATCTTCTAATATGTGTTCATGTCCCTTGTTTTGAGACTAAGACTGCTTCGTATTTTCTTCTGTATTTTGGATAATCTATTAGTTTCCTGTTTAGATATTCTTAGTTGTTTTTTTATGGTGACTTCAAGTCCTGGGGATGTAACAAATAGAGGATTCCGCACTCTAATTGTTGACTATTGAACTTGGTCTGTAGGGGTTGGGTTAAGTATGGTTGTCTAGCCATAGTTAAGGATGGGTGCCAATCATAACTGTTTGGGTCATGACAACTACCTCATCCCTTGGTTTGTAAAGGTGTTGAACTTATGATTAATTCTTAATCCTTCAATAAATTTTAAATTTGTTTGCACTCACTCTTTAAGGATGGGGATAATGAAATAACAAATAATATGAGAAGGTGTAAGTCCTCGTGACCCAATGCCTGAAACCTATATTTTGCCGACATAGGGATGGTTCTCTCCTTTATTAGACGACCTTATGATTTTCCTCTATGATGATAATATGATGGACTAAATGATGTATATCTCATTCCATGCAGCAAACATGGATTGAGGCCCCACTGGTTGGGTACGGACCGAAACCATATAGCCCGTGGATTACATAATGTCAGAGAAACTACCTAATTTAGAACTAAAGTTAATAAATGTTTATGTCTTATATCTTGAGCCACTTTTCATGTTTCCTTCTCATGACTTATGTTCAGTTATATGACTTACTTTATAAACTGCTTTGTTCCTTCCCCTAGGTTGTATATCAGTACTCATCATACTTACCATCTACGGATGCTACATCATTTCATGATGTAGGTTATGAGGCATTTACTCGTGGTTTTGTGTAGCAGTAGGATTCTTCGGAACAACTTCAACAAGTTGTGAGCCCTCTATCTTCTGGAAGGCATATCGTTTTTCATGTTAGACAGTGGTTTTCAGTTTTATGGTATTGTCGGGCTATGTCCCGAATCATGATTTTCAGTCGTAAGTTAGAGGCTTCGTAGACTTACGTAGTTGATGTCACAACGTTATATTTCAGATTTGGATAAGTTACTTTTATATTTAAAGTGGATTTTCCTTTATTGGGTCTTTTTCTGCAAATGTTAATAAAATGCTCATAATGATATGCTAAGGGGTTCTCTTGGGCCTTCATTAGTCCTGAGTGTCCGTTACATCCAGGGCCTAGTCTTGGATCGTGACACCTCATCACCAACAAACTCTAAAACAACAAACTCTGTTTAGTTATTGCACCCCCACCAATAATAAACACATAATTATCAGTGAATTTTGAGAGTTCACGTTGCATCATTGTACACTTCTAAAAAAATACAAAATTCATATAATCACTACCAAAATTATAAAATATTCTTCAGTAAAACTCAATAATAATTTATTTTCTCACATTGCATCCAATCACATCACTATTGATTATCATGGATCTACATATATGCAACATTACAACAACATACAATTAAAAAAAAACATAAATAGATTTATAGGATCATATAGCACAATCTTAACAAGACACCCTTACACTTTCAATATTTCAAAATAGGGGGTTAATATTTTTTCTCACTTTCATAAAGTTTCCTATTTTATATGCAATTTACAAATTCGTACATCAAAAGGTACATCTTAATTTTCAAAATTATTTTTGAATAACAAAACCAAGAAAATATCACTTTAACAAAAATTCACTTGACGTAAATCTAGTAAGACACCATAAGCCCCACATTTTCAAAACTTTTAAAGTAGGGGAATAATATTTCTATAATTCAAAACTAACATGCCAACATTTATTAACATATAATCAGAATTCTAACAATTCAAATAATTAAAAAAACACAAGTAAATACTAGCTACAAGTAAAAATTCAAAATTCTAACAATAAAAATTAAAATGTACAAGTCTAACATGTCATAAATTATATGTGTAAATCAAATAAATATAAGCACTAAAATTTTCATCTTGAAATATCAGCCTCAAATAAAGCATGATTGCAATACTCATTTCCCTCAATAACATTATATATATTTGTTAACACATTATCAAATTCAAATAAAATTTTCACCAAACTTTTCCTAATGATATCATAAAAATCAAGTTGGTTCAAATATTAACACCTCAATTAATTCCAATAGTTTTCATGTGTGAGTTTAATAAGAACTTTTTTCATTCTAAGAACTTGAGTAGTTATAGAATCACCAATATATATAAATTATTTTTCTTCATCAACTTGGGTGTAAGACACAAAATTAATTTTCTTAGCTCAAACACGCTTATTAGCACCCAGATTTAACACCCAATCTCATCCATTGACCACAAGATTCATTTGAGGAATGACCACACAAAAATTTATATCATCAGCTTAATCAAATAAAGTTTACTTAGTGGGACTATCATTTCTCCGAATCTTCTTCAACTGTCACGACCCAACCCACCTGATCTTGCTGAGCACCTACCTATACCTACCCTAGATAGGAGAATCCTGAATATCCATGACTCAACCAATGTAGAAGTTTCTACGAAAAACACTTAGTCAATTTAATGTCCACCATGTAAATAACTAGTCAAAGTTGAAGTGTGATTACTCATGTAATTCTTCTCAAAACGTGTTTTAATACATCAAATATGAAAAGTAAACGTGGAAAATAACTACAAGTGACTCCCTAGAACCTAGTCTAAATCTGTACAGAGCACTAGATAAGAAGTACGGACATCCTAGACACATCATCCATGCAGAATAGAGAGGACATGAGCTGTTACTGAGCGATCAACAACGCTACTATAGAAACACCAACTAACCTACACCATGGCTATATCCTCAATTGGAGATATAGTAAGTGTAGCATCAGTATAACCATATGAACTGGTAAGCGTCATTAGCTAACCAAGGTTAAAAACAAATAACATCAATAATAAATAGGGAGAAATCACAACATCAAGTAAAGTTCTGGTTTGAATCCTCAATTAACACATCTGATTACCCCATATTTAGAATCTCTGTAACCTACACTTAGCATCTCCGTGACCTCCACTTAGCATCTCTGTGACCTACACTAAGCATCTCTGTGACCTACCTGTCATTTAATATTTTCCTATATATTTGTCCTTTGCCTACCTATTCTGAATCATTTTTATAATACCAACCGTCCCTTAATCCATATCTACCCAAGTCTCTTCAGTACTCACTATTACATACATCATAAAACTATATTATATCGGATTTCTGATCATACTAATCATATTCAACCGCAACCGGTCCTCTTAGGGGGACCGTAGGATCTCATCTCCAACTCATCCCACCTGAGAAGTTAATGTACCTTCATATCATCTTTCACTACTCACAATAACTAGGACTTGTACGGAAACATAATAGCATAGAAATACATTAAAAACATATGCAAGAATACATGTATGCAAGATGTGTACATCGTCTCTCCTTATCCCTTCTCATCTCATCACCAATAATATCATATTGTACCAGCATGGTACCCGACCCATATCATAATATATTATATTTGTACCAGCATGGTACCCGACCCATATCACAAGATATCATATCTATACCGGTGTGGTACCCGACCCATATCACAAAATATCATATTTGTACCGACTTTGTATCTGCCCCATATTACAACCCAATGCATATGAATGTGTGCATGTAAAAGATAATCACCGATATTCTATCCACAACTCAACATGGGCCAATCCAGTCTAAGGTAACATCAACCATCTAATTCATTTAATTCGGTGACCTTAGTTTTCACATATATATACACGATCATGACTCACCATACACCCCTATGGCGTTGCCATTACCCAAGTTCGCATTATTATGCTCTTTCACTCTAACTGTACCCCAACCTCACGAATTTCATGCTACCTTCTAAACTCTAAAAACCATTGATCACGACAATATGAAAATCAATGCCAACACTTTAAACTGGCTAACCTCAATACGTTTTTACTCACTATCTCATCTTCTAAACTTTGGGAAGCATCAGTTGTGGCTAGTAAGACATTAGGATCATACTATTTTCCCCTAATGCATTTCGAACATTTATATCATTTATATTTTAGTCATGTCACCTTAAATTTATTATTTTACCATTTCACATTATCTCATTTAACTTTTCCCTATATTCAACCCTAGAAAATAATAAACTACGCACATTTACTCCATATTTATATCCATCCCTATTCCCAATCAAACATTAATACAGTAGACATAAATCAACATATTAAAGCCTATCCAAATTTTAAACAGGTCCATCCATCTAACTCCGTTCCCAAAGGCCTAATGCATGATACTCTCAATATCACTATTAATGTTAAATGCATCTAGCCTAAGTTTAGTTACTACAAAATAAACCTTAGCTTACCTCTTAGGAGAAACATACTTCTACGGAGGGGAGTGAGTTATCCAGTACGTTCTAGATGTTTTCTCATGTCGGGTTCCCTCCTGGTGTACCTCATAACAACTCTCAAGAGCCTTGGCCTTTGAAATTTCATGGTTGGAGGAGTAGGGTTTTTTAGGGTGTTTTTGGCAGAAGGGGGTGACCTAGAAAATAATAAAAATGAGGGTTTTTTCAAATCCCTAGGATGGGCTACTGTTTGTTACCGCTGCAACAAAACTTATACCAATGCAGCGATACCATTGTAGTGGTTAATTAACCGCTGCAGTGGTTACCGGTAAGTCAGCCCAGTCCATTATTGGGACAATTGGCCCAATTCCCTTAGCCCCCGATTTTTCTCCCTGATTTAATTTTTTTCAGGTGTATTTTGAGCCCATTATTCATCATAAATTATTTTTGAGGTATTTTTACACGTAACGATGGTTTAGGTCATTATATTAGATACCAATTTACTCGTCATTCATCCCTGAACGGTCCTATGGGTGAGGCCGAAACAATTGCACGAGTGCCTTATGGATTTTAATTATAATAAGCCACTAGGAGAATTATTTAGCATATTCTAGCCCATTATACATCCATGCTCCTTCATGGGCGACCATTAAACACTGCCTAATCTAGGCTTGATGGTTATTCCCATGTTTTTATCGAGATAGGCACACAATTAGTTATTCAAACAACTACCCAAATATATCATAATATCTCAGAGCATGAAAAGTAGAGCCGAGGTTGGTTTTGGAAAAAGCTTAGTGTTGCAGTTGTTAATTACCACTACATCGATAGTTCTGCAGAGGTAACCAACCGCATCAGCAGTTTACGATAGTTAAGTAGGGGAAAGATTTAATTTTCTCCCATTCTTATTTCATTCTCTCTGTCTCTCAACTCTCTCTGCAAAATTCTCTCTCCGTTAATGAATTCAAGGTATTCTTTTCATCTCTTTCACTTACCTTATGCATTCCTTGTTATAGAATTGTAGAATTATGTTAGAATAAAGAGAATTAGAGTGGTTTTTGGTGCAACTTTTTGAATTCAAATTTAGTGGTGTTCTTGAGTATATTGGTTGGCATGCTTAGTTTCTTACGTTTTCAATGCTCTTATAGCATTCGGGATATAAGATTAACGTAGTTCATGATGGCTTTCGACCATGGGAGGGGTGGAAGATGAAAAGTCATCTTCTCCAATATGTTCCTTTGATTTAGACTTGATTTCGGGTGTTTCACACCTCCATTTTAGTATAAAATTGTTCACACACACTTCCCCAAGCCCGATCTATGCTTAATTTTCAAAATTATGAAGAAAAGTTGAAAATCTGGCATGGGAGGGAAGGTTAGCGAGTTTAAGATGACAATCCGCTACAACAGTATACTGCTGCAGCGGTAAGTACTGTCGTTGCGGTACCGCTGTAGTGGTATTGGGTAGTATATCCCCAGTTCTTTTGCATTTTTTGAAAACTTTAGATTCTTCTTCCCTCCCTTGGTGTCTGATATGTTCTAACTATTTTCATGGCGATTACAGGGTCATTATGGCCCAATAACCCACTTACTACTAATTTTCAGACAATGCCAGCTACACCCAGTTCGAGGAGGGAAGGTACAATAGGACCTTTCTCTGTGAGAAGGGATTCATAATGGATGAGGTGGAGGATGGGTTGCCTGATTTCAATGATCATCTGAAAGTTCTTGGTTAGGAGATGCTGACCGAGCCGAATTTAGAATGCAACCTAGCTTGGGTCCGTGAGTTTTGTGTTATACTCCATATAATGGAGTGGGTAGTACCATTCCCTACCATCTTGATTCGGGAAAAGAATATGCATGTGGATGCCACCACTATCAATGAGGTCTTAGGGGTTCCTAACCCCTTTAATGCAGCCTTCGAGGAAAATATTCGAGAGTCCAACTTGAGGTGGTGGGCTTTGGATTTAGCATTGGATGGCAAGGCCAACGAGGTGAAGTGTTCCAATCAAAGGGGCATCAAAAGTGCATACCTCTCGGCCGAGGCCAAGATTTGGTTACAACTGGTGTATCAGAGGATTCATCCTTTGGGAAATATTATGGACGTGGTGTTCCACAGAGATATGGTTATGGCGTGCATTATGTTGGGGGTCTAGGTTAATATGGGGGACTATATCATCGACGAGTGGTAGTACTTCTATGCCAGGGAGAGGTCAGCAAGGGATCTGTTCTTGCCTTCCTTGATTACGGAGTTATGCAAACGGGTGGATTTCCCTAGGGAAGACCATGATACCTGGAAGGAGTGAGATGTGATTTATAGTCCCCTGAGGAGGAGGAGGAGGTGAGATGGTGGCAAGAAGAAGAGGAAGATATCGGAGAAGGGTGAAAGTAGTAGAGCTAGTAGGGGTGGAGATGTCCCTCATTCCCGGACACCTGCTCTACCTAGCGATTGGGTGGCTAGCCTTGCTTCTATGCCAGACTACATAGATAGAAACTAGATATCCCAGCTGGGGTTGGCTCCTTTGAGCCCATCTTCCCCTATGGACCTATCCAGAGCCTATGCTAAGCTCTGAAGGGATCTACATAAGGAGAAGGAGAAACGCTGCGCCCAGGACTGCATGTTGGTTTGGATGTGGAAGGTTGTGCGGGTCATATTTGCGTGCACCCTTGCAGATAGGGAGCTCTAGAAGCTAACCAGGAAGGATGCTTAAAAATTCTCCTTCCTCAGCTACATGGAGGAGGAGGGATCGGATGCCTCAAATATGGAAGACAGTATTGACAGCTAGTTGTCCCCCCCCCCTTTTTAAGCTTTTGGATTTGGGTTGCCCTCGTTTGGGGCATGTAATAAACAATTTACTACTTTTATTATCATATTTTTAAGATGTTTTTCCTTCCCGCCTCCCTTAATAATAATCACCTTATCTTATAATGCATGTTGGATGAATTTTTATCACTTTATTGCTTTGAAAATAGGGTTGCCTCGCAACAATTGCAAAATTACAAAAATAGGGAAAACACCTGGCAGGATTTTGCTTGGCGCCGCTGTAGTGGTAAAAGATCTGCTGTAGCGGTAGCCTCCAGTAGCTCCGCCTTGATATTTCCTTTACCCGATCTCAGGTTCTTCCTACACAGAACTCTTTTTATGCATGCTCAAGTAGCATAATAATCTCTCGTTATACTTCATATAAATTAAATTCGCAACTCTATTTCTCCAGAACCACAACCAACACATTTTTTTGTTTACCAAATTAAATAGCATGACACTTTTAACAATTTTCTTACTTACTCAATTCACTATTCTCCAAAGTGTTCCACCAACAGCCAGATATTCGGGTGGTTCACATGGGAATCGAATAGAAGACAAGTACTACTCTAAATCACTGAGAGATGAGTTTTAGCTCAAGTCACAGAATTGAAGACACCCTCGAGATCACACATGGTCCTTACATCCACCAGTCTGCTTGGCTACACACACCCAAAATAATCATATTCGAGAGTTAAACATCACAAGCAAGTTATTGTGTACTACAATCAATAACAATACACATAGCACATTTTACCACTTCATTACCTCATCACAAATACTTAACACCATCTTGAACAAAACATAACAGTCCACTTTTATGTTTCTTATTAACCACTATCGATTGAGCGCCTTATCCTAACCTTTCCTTGTTAAGAGATACCAATTGGGACCAACTAATCCCAATTGTGATGATTGAGATACCAATTGGAATTAACTATATACCAATTAAACTCAACCTGGGGATACAACATTGAGAGGGCACGATAGAAAAGAAGAAAGTGATATAGATTTTTAGATGCCTTGTAGATTCCTACAGATTTGATGTGGACGTCAACACACCAATCCATAGGACTGTGCTCAATATTTTCTCTTGTACTGGGAGACCAGTAACCTGGGTTCTAATACCATGTTTGTCACGACTAACCCTTCGGATTATGCTGGGCACCTACCTATACCGACCCCAGATAGAAGAACCCTGAATATCCATGACTCAACCAATGTGAAACCTATTACGAAAAACACTTACTCAATTTAATATCCACCATGTGAATAACAAATAAAAGTTGAAGTACGATTACTCATGTAATTCCTTAAAATGTTGTTTTAATACATCAAATATGAAAAGTAAATGTGGAAAATAACTACAAGTGACTCCCCAGAACCTATCCTAAATTTGTACAAGAGTAGTATACAAGAAGTAGGGACATCCATGACACAACATCCATACAGAATAGAGAGGACAGGAGCTACTGCTGAGTGATCGGCATCGCTACTATAGAAACTCCAACTAACCTGCACCATGGCTATACCCTCGATTTGGGATATAGTAAGTGTAGCATTAGTACAACCACATATATTGGTAAGCATCATCGGCTTACCAAGGATAGAAATAAATAACATCAATAATAAATAGGGAGAAATCACAACATCTAGTAAAGTTCCTGTTTGAATCCCCAATTAACACATCTGATTACTCCACTTAGCGTCTCTATGACCTCTACTTAGCATCTCTATGATCTACACTTAGCATCTCTGTGACCTACATTTAGCATCTCTGTGAGCTCCACTTAGCATCTTTGTGACCTTCACTTAGCATCTCTGTGACCTACCTGTCATTTAATTTTTTTGTATATCTTTGTTCTTTGCCTACCTATTCTGACTCATTTTTATAATACCTATAATCGCTTAATCTATATCTACCCAAGTCTCTTCGGTCCTCACTATTACAGAAATCACAACACCGCATTCTATGGGATTTCAGATTCTACTAATCATATTCTATGCAACTAGTCCTCTCAGGAGGATCGTAGGATCTCATCTCCAACCCGTCCCACCTAGGGACCCACCGTACCTTTGAATCATCTTTCACCACTCACCATAACAAGGACATGTATGGAAACATAATAGTATAGAAATTTATTAAAAACATCTGCAGAATGCATGTATGCAAGTTGTGCGCATCATCTCTCCTTATCCCTACTCATCTCATCACCAATAACATCACCACGTACCGGCGTGGTACCCGACCTTTGTCACAACATATCATATTTTTACCAGTATAGTACCCGACTCATATCACAATATATCATATTTGTATCGGCATAGTACCAGACCCATATCACAACATATCATATCTGTACCGGTGTGGTACCCAACCCACATCACAATATATCATATTTGTACTGCCATGGTACCCACCCCGTATCAGAATATATCATCCCAATGAATATGAATGTGTGAATAAAATCAGTAAATCATAATTCATACAAAATATTATCATGAATGTTCAATTCAATCTACGATTACATTAACCGTTTAATTCATTTTATTCGGTGACCTTAGTTTTCATATATATATATATATACATGATCATGACTCACCATAAACCCTCACGAGGCTGCCGTCACCCAAGTTCACATTATTATGCTCTTTCTCTCTAACTGTACCCCAACCTCAAGATTTTCATGTTACCTTCTAAACTCTAAAAAGCGTTGATCACGACAATTGGCAAGCAATGGCAACACTATAATATGGCTAACCTCAATATCTTTTTACTCACTATCTCATCTTCTAAGCTCTAGGAAGCATCAATTATGGATATTAAGACATTAGGATTATACCATTTTCCCCAACGCATTTCAAAAATTTATAGCATTTATATTTTAATCGTGTTACCTTAAATTTTCCATCTTACCATTTCACACTATCTCATTTAACTTTCCCTTGTACTCAACCCTGGAAAATAATAAACTATGCACATTCACTACATAATTATATCCATCCCTATTCCCAATCAAACATTAATGCAATATGCAATAAATCAACATATTCTAGCCTATCCAGATTTTAAATTGGTCCATCCAACCAACTTCGTTCCCGAAGGCCAAATACAGGATACTTCCGATATCACTATTAACGTTAAATGCATCTAGCCCAATTCTAGTTGATACAAAATAAACCTTAGCTTACCTATTAGGAGAAACATACTGCTACAGAGGGGAGTGAGTTGTCCCATGCGTGCTAGATGTATTCCCATATCGATTTCCCTCTGAGTGTGCCTTGTAACCACTCTCATAAGCCTTGGCCTTGAAATCTCATGGTTGGGGGAGTAGGGTTCAGGGTGTTTTTGGAGGAAGGGGGCAACCTGGGGAAATAATGAAAGGTAGGATTTTTAAAAATCCCTCGGCTGGGAAACTGTCTGTTACCGCTTCAGGAGAACGTTTACTACTATAGCAGTTGATTAACAGCTGCAATGGTTACTAGCAAGCCGGTCCAGTCCATTATTGGCCCTATTGGCCCAATTTCCTTAGCCCCCGATTTTCCTCCCCGATTTAATTTTTCTCGGGTCCATTTTGAGCCTTTTGTTCTTTGTAAATTATTTTCAAGGTGTTTTTACACGTAATGATGATTTAGGTCATTACATCAACTTCAAGGGGTATGTTGGATTAATTTCGCCCACACAAAATGATTGCCTCATATACAACCATAATAACATCAACAACATTATATGCTAATTATTATCGGAGATCAAATTCTTAAGCAAAATCACCCAAATGAATTAAAAGAAACTGCTGTTTATGCAAAAGTAGATGTCCTATCTCAAATATATTCTGTGGAGTAACATATTATAGTGTCCCAAGAACTGGCCAATCTAAACTTTAGGCTATACTAATTTTCTTTTCTTTTCCAACAAACAACTAGATAGTATATGCAAATGAAACTATTTAACAGTACAAACTTCTTCAAATGAACATCAATTCCTTCAATTACCATTTAATTGATTTATCAATGATCCAAAGAGAAACTAAACAACCAAGCTAATGTTGTAGTTAAACTATAAAGTTAAAGTTTGAAAAACATAACTTTACTCTTTGTAAAATGAAAATGTTTCCAGATGATACTTCATAAATCAATCTAAGCAGTGCAAAATTCTTACATGCTGATATTGTTGGATTTATCGATCCTCTTCAAATTAAGCAAACTTCAACAAAATTGTTGTAGTCAATTTTTAGTAAGAACAATGTCTAAAATATCCTTAAGATTGTTGTAAATCTTACGAAAAAAAAAATTCAAGGGTGCGTCTGTCTTGTATGTGACAAAAAAAAATGGTTCTATGCGCATGTGTATTAATTATCAACAGTTGAACAAGGTGACAATTAAGAACAAGTATCCTCTTCCTCGCATTGATGATTTGTTTGATCAACTTTAGGGTGCTTATTTTTGTAAGATTGATTTGAGGTCCGGGTATCACCATTTGAGAATTAGAGCTTCGAATATTTTGAAGACAACTTTTTAGACTCGATACGGTCATTATGAGTTCTTGGTCATGTCTTTTGGTTTGAATAATGCCCCAGCAGCGTTTATGGAGTTGATCAACTGGGTGTTTAGACCATATCTCGAATCTTTTGTGATTGTATTTATAAATGACATCTTTGTTTATTCCAAGAATGAGGCAAACCATGTAAGACACTTGAGGATTGTACTTCAGAGATTGCATGATAAGAAGTTGTATGCTAATTTGTCTAAGTGTAAATTTTTGTTGGATTCTATCTCTTTATTAGGTCATGTGATGACCAAGGATGGTATTATGTTTGATCGGGCCAAGATTGTGGTGATTCGTGATTGGGCTAGGCCCACTAGTCCTACTGATATTTCAAGTTTTATTGGCTTGGTGGGTTATTATCAGTGTTTTATTGGGGGATTTTCTTCTATTGCGACTTCTTTCACCAAGTTGACTCAGAAAAAAATTACCTTTTAGTAGTTGAAAACGTGTGAGAAGAGCTTTCAAAAGCTCAAGAAGTTGTTGGCTTTGGTTCCTATCTTGACTTTGCCCATAGATGGTGTGGTTTTTATCGTGTTTTGTGATACTTCCGAAGTTTGTTTGGGTACAGTGTTGATGCAAAAGGGTAAGGTGATTGATGATGCTTCTCGTCAGTTGAAACCTCATGAGAAGAATTACCCTACCCATGATTTGGAGTTGGCCACAGTCGTGTTTGTGTTAAAGTTTTAGTGGTACTACTTGTATGGAGTTTGTTGTGAGATCTTCTCGGATCATTGTAGTCTTCAGTACCTCTTCACCAAGCGAGAGCTTAATATGAGACAACGGCATTGACTTGAGTTGCTTAAGGATTATGATATCACTATTCTGTATCATCAAGGCAAGGCAAACATGGTTGCGGATGCCTTGAGTCGGAGGTCTATGAGTAGGGGAGTTTAGCTCCTCTCTTGACTTAGAAGCTGCCTTTAGCCTTAGAGATTTAGTCTTTAGCTAACCAAATACTTTAACTTGATATTTCAACCCTTGGATATGCTTTAGCCTTTATTGATGTTAGGTCTTGTTTGATGGAGCAGATTTGAGCTCACTAGTTTAATGATGAAGGTTTGAGGGCTATTCGAGATAAGGTGTTAAGTGGAAAGGCCAAGGAGGCTTCACTTGATCCTGATGGCATTTTAAGGATTTATGGCCAAGTTTGTGTGTCGAGAGTTGGTGGATGGGTGAGATTGATTTTGGAGGAGGCACATTGTTCCAGATATCCCATTTATCCTGGAGTGACTAAGATGTATCGTGATTTGAGGTAGCTTTGTTGGTGGTGTGGTATGAAGAAGGATGTAGAAAATTTTATGGCTCGTTGCATGTATTGTCAGTAGGTGAAGGCCGAGCATCAGAGATCGGGTGGTTTATTTCAGAGATTACCCATTTTGGAGTGGAAGTCGGAGTGGATCTCTATGAATTTCGTGAGTGGTTGACTCGTACATCTTGTGGTTCTGACGGTGTTTGGGTCATCGCGGATTGATTGACCAAATCAGCCCATTCATCCCTATATAGATTTCCTCCAGTGCCGAGAAATTAGCCCGTATCTATGTTTGAAAGGTAGTTCATCTTCATGGAGTGCCCATATCTATCATTTCAGACAGAGGTTCAGTATTCAATTCTAGCTTTTGGAGGACCTTTCAGGAGGAGTTGGGTACTCAGGTTGACCTTAGCACAACTTTCTACCCCAGATCGATGGTTAGTAGGAGCAGACTATTCAGGTTTTGGAGGATATGATATGCGCGTGTGTTATGGACTTTAGAGGTAAGTGGGAGCAGCATTTAGCCTTGGCAGAGTTTGTCTATAATAATAGCTACCATTTGAGTATTGAGATGGCACCTTTTGAGGCGTTGTATGACAGGAGCTGTAGATCTTCGATCGATTATTTGAGACTTAAAAGGCTAGACCTAGTGGTACCGACTTGCTTTGTGAGTCTTCGGATAGATTTAGGCTGATTTAGGATAGTCTTCGGGTAGCCCAGAAGAGGGAAAAGAGCTATGCCAATCACAAACTTTGTTCCTTGAAGTTTTGTATTAAAGATTTGGTTTTCCTTTGTGTGTCGCCCATGAAAGGCATGATGTGGTTCGAGAAGAGGGGAAATCTTAGCCCGAGGTATATCGAACATTTTGAGATTCTTTAGATAGTTTGGGAGGTTGTTTATGAATTATCTCAACCTCCAGATATTTCAGCCATTTATCCAGTTTTTCATGTATTTATGCTCCGATGCTATATTCTGGATGAGTCATATGTGCTTCATTGGGATTTGGTTCAGTTGGATGAGAGGTTGAACTTTATTGATGATCCAGTCTCCATTTTAGTTAGGGATGTTAGACGATTGCATTCTAGAGATATTTCTATAGTTAATGTTCAATGGAGACACTGTTCCATTGAGGAGGCTACTTGAGAGATCGAGTCTGATATGCATAGTAGTTACCCTCAGCTTTTCACTGATTCTGGAAGTCCTTTGCTTTTTAGTTCAAGGACGAACTAGAGTCTTAGTTGTGGATATTGTAAAGACCTATTTTATGAAAACTTGCCTTTTTTGTGTAATGACCATTTTGCCCTTCCTCGTAGTTTCTACATGTTGGTTTTGAGGTGTGGGGATGGTTGGCATGGTTTCTGATGCGATCGAGAGTGATTTGAGCGAGTTTGAGGTTGTTTGGAGGCTTATGAGCCAATGGTTGACTTCGGTCAATATTTCATGTTTCGAGTCTCGAATGACAATTTGGACTATGCTAGTAATTTCAAAACATCGAATTTGGGTTAGTAGCGAGGTTGGTTTGGGTTTAGGGCCTTTATATCTCATTTTGACCCTTTATTTGGTAAATAGTGAAAAAGGGGTCCCGGGGGTTAATTTATTGAAAACTATCTTTTTTTGAAAATTTAACATCGCTATTGAGTTCGAAACGTCGAAATTATCCCAGTAGCATATATGGTTTATTTCTGTCGAATCTCGAGGGTCCGTTTAGAGAATTTGAAACCATGAAAATTAGCTGGTACACAACTGTTAACTGGTGCATGGATCCTTCTTCGTGAATAAGTTCCCCTAACCATGAACGCAGAGAAGGAAATCAACATTCATCGCGATTGCGAGGTTGTGTCTGCAATCGAAAAGGGAAATCGAGTCCTTTGCGAATGCGACAAGGCTGTCGCGAATGCGAAGGCCTGTTTCATCAGCCTTTCCGAATGCAAAGCCTTGGTTGCGAATGCGAAGGCCAATTTATGGCCAGTCAACCATTGACACTAACGATAACGAGGTGGGGTCTGCGATCGCGAGGCAATGTTCACTGAACAGTATGTAAACCTCATTTTCGTAATTTTACTCTATTTTTGGACCTCCAAACTTCGAGAAAGACGATTTTTGAGTGTTTTTTCATTACGTTTCGTATGGGTAAGTTGTATACTCTCACTATGTCCCATTGTTTTTGTCTTGAAAACACCTTTTAATCATGATTTTGCAATGAATTTTTGGGGGTTTTACCGGTAAAGCTTAAAATGATTTTTCTTCGACTTGGACCTCATTTTAAGTTCGTTTTTTATTGGGTTTTCTTCTACAAACTCCTCTAACCTTGGGAAATGTGTTTCTAAGAATTTTTTTTGATTTTAACCCTTTCATTATCGAACTCATTTTTCAAGTTTGATTTGGACTTAGTTTATATATGGGCAATATGGGTATCGATAGCTTCTTTTTAACGTGTAGATGCTATATTTGTGTGTTTTAGTTGATTCTGAGGTTGTTTTAAAGGGAAAAGCTCTGTGTTGAGTGACTTTAGACCCGTATTTCATTGTTTCGAGGTAGCTAATGGCATAACTTATTTTAGATTGAGTTGGGTAGTTAATAAATAAGTAAAGCATGATATGGGTTGGGGAAAATAATTATGGGTTTATATTTCAAAATTATTATTACAGTTGTGTGCTCGTGTGGGGGCTTATATTCGGTGGTTGTTGATTTGTGATATCTGATATTTTGTGTTGATCGAGTGGGGGCCTTATTTGACATCATTGGCCTTGTTTATGCATTTATATGCCTTGTACTAGATTTGATGCTCGTACGGGGGCTTAAATTGTTATTACAGGTGTTATTGAGCATTGATTGCCTTATCATGATAGGAAAACCCGAGTTAGGGGTTAATATGATATTAATGATGTTTTACATGCATATTTATTCCGATGGTGCCTAATTAGAGTTGATAATCATGAATTGTAGACTTATTGAGTTGATTCTGGGCTCACTTATATACATGTACTGAATTGATTGGATATCTTCATACTGATTTGATTGTGAGCATTCCATCCTCATTCCATATATACATTCATATGATGTTGGTACCATTGAGGAACATTTTTTTTTTTTGGTAAATAAACATATTATTTAATACCAAAAGTGTATAGTTACAAAACCAAACAGAACGGACCTCCTGTTTCTCAGAATGAAAGCAACAACTAGTAAACTAACTACCTCACTACAATTACATGGACTCTAACATTACATTCTACACTTAGGCATTACAATTAAAATCAACTCATCATGTGGCTTGTACAGCAGCATGCTCTTCATTAAGGCATCAGGAGATAGAGTTAAGATTTGTAAGAGGTCCTTGCCAGTGTTTTTGCTCAGCACCTCGTATGTGGATGTGTAGTGCAATTTACCGACATAATAATCACCTCTATGGAATCTAAGTCTATTCCTCTCCCTCCACACAATAGTTACTAGCATGGAAAATACACAACACAGAATAGCACTCATTTCTGATTTCTTTTTGGCCTATTTACTCATCCAAGCAACCTCATCAACCCTGGAACGAATCGTTCTATCCATTCCCAGCCACACCAATAATCGTTGCCACAAAGCACCAGTAATAGAACAACCACAAAATAGATGATCACGGGTCTCTTTAGTCCTATCAAAAAAGATACAATTAGGAGGAACATTTATACCAATCTTCCTCGATGGATCAACTGTTGCAAGACGTCTATGGACATCTATCTACATAATAAATTTGTGTCGAGAATAAATGTTTGGATGTAGGGAGATACTCTTCCATGTGGTCTTTAGATGTTAGAGGAGTAGTGCTAGGTATATTTTCCTAATGGAATACTTCTCATGCAGCAGCACTGCCTCCAGCCTTTCTATAATTGCCCCCTATAAATTTTGTGCCTATAGAACATACTTCCTTACTTCAATGATCTTCCTTATTACCCAAGTCACATTTCTTGGAACCTCACAATTATCTATTGTCGATTATTTCATAAAATATATGTGAACCCAACGTGTCCACAAATAGTCCTTCTTGACAGCAATGGCCCATAAGTGTTTTAGAATTGTTGTTTTATTCCAAGAGATTAGATGTATTATATTGAGTCCTCCTACTGACCTTCGCAAGCAGACTTTTTCCCATGAGACCAATGCCTTTTTTGAATCCACCACCAGTCCATAAAAATTTCTGCACACCCTATTGATGAGCTTCATGATCCTCTTTAGAAGTATAAAGACCTGATCCCAATAAGTTTAGATCTCAAGTAATATAGCCTAAATTAGTTAAAGCCTTTGTGCATAAGAAGCTTGGAAGACCAACATCTCACCCTTTTAGTTATTTTCTCTACTAGTGGCATGCATTGATTGAAAGTCAATTTCTTAAAAGAGAGAGGTACACCAAGATAAGTAAATGGAAAAGAACCTTTACTAAACTGCATCACCCTGAGGATGTCTTGCTTCACCTGGTCCTTAAATCCAGACATATAATTCGAGCTCTTATCAGTATTAGCTTGTAGGCCAGAAATTAAGGAAAATCTATGAAATGTCCCCTACATAAGCTCAACAGATATGATGTCAGCCTTACTAAACATAAGTAAGTCGTCAGCAAAATAAAAATGCATCACCCCCAATACCTTGCACTTTGAGTGAGCCTGGAACATCTTGTTATTTGCTAGACCACTCAACTCTCTTTGTAAATATTACATGGCAATGACAAATATGTAAGGTGACATAGGATCACCTTGCCTAATCCCCCTCTTACCTTAGAAAGGTTTAGATAATCCACTATTCAGCACTAGAGAGTAAGAAATAGAAAAAATACACTCCATGACCTATTAAATAAACTAATAAGGAAAGCCCAATTCTGCCATCATACTCTTAATAAAGCACCACTCTATTGAGTCATATGATTTCCTAATATCAACCTTCATCACACACCTGGGAGATAACCCTTTTCTAGAATACCTTTTCAAGATCTATTGACTAAAAAGAATATTGTCAAGAATGTTTCTTCCCTCAATACATGCTAATTGAGAAGGACTTATGATAGAGTTAATCACTCTTTTCATTATACCAGTATGTACCTTGGTGATGATTTTATAAATGGTTGAGCAGCATGTTATGGGCCTATAGTCCTTTACCAGAGTAGGATACGTGGCTTTAGGTATGAGAGTAACAACAGTGGAGCTAAAAAGTTTTAAAATTTTACCTGTATGAAAGAACTCCTTAACAGCAGCAAGAACATCAGTATTTACTATGCAGCAATACTGAGTGAAGAACTCTATAAGGTATCCATCAATTCCTGGGGCTTTATCCCCAGACATGTTGGAAATTGTTGTCCGAATTTCCTCATCAGTAATTGTTGCTATTCGAACTTCCTTCTGGTGTTGAGCAAGAACTGGACCCCTCTAGATCACTTCTTTGTTGGGACCACCAATCTCCTCTGTAGTCGATCCCATTAAGTTTGTAAAGAATGAAACAAACTCATGTTCAACCTATGTAGGGTTTGTTAGCTTTGTACCTTGTCATTATAGATAGAAGTGATACATTTCTTTCTTGTACTTATCTTCCACTGAGCATGGAAGTATTTAGTATTTTCATCCCTATATATGATCGAATTAGCTCTTGATTCATGCCTGAGTACCTGTTCCTCCACTCTATTCCATTTATGAATATCCTCCAACACTAACTTCTATTCCTCAATCAGCTGCTGATTTTGAGGCTGTCTTGCTACTTGGGACTAAATAAACTCTAGTTTATGTCTTGCCACCTGGAGATGTTGTTCATAAGTAGCCATGTACCTATTAAGATTCTTCAAGGCTCCTTTCAATTTCTTAAGTTTCTGCCAGAGATGGTGCATATTAGACCCCTTGTAAGCCTTCTTCCAAACTGATGTTAGTATCCCCCTAAACTTTGGATGTTTCATGACTAATGCAAACAATTTGAAAGGTTTTGGATGGATAGCTACATGGGGTCTATAATCCACAAGTACAGGTGAGTGGTCAGAAACGCCAAGATTGAGATAGTCAGCTTCCACATGGCTATGATGTCGCCCAAAATATACCTCCAAAAAAGTACAATGCGGTCGCTGTATCAAATATAGAACCCAACTAGGTTGGGGTCGATCCCACAGGGAATAGGTCGAAGTTTATATAGAATGCTGGTTTGAGTAACTGGTAAGTAAGTAAAAAAGGGGGGGGGGTTGTGAAGAAGTAATAAAGTAATGATTTCTGATTGTATCGAGTTTGTAGACAATAAGAGAGATACACTAGATCAGTGATCCCCAATGATTCCTTAACTCCACCGGTTACTTGTACTAACAAAATCGTCTCGCTATGTGGCATGCAAACTCTGGCAAGATATGTTCATCTAAACATCTCTCGACCTTGGTTAGATGAATTTCACTCTTCTCTTCTCTGTCTCTGAGTGTCGCACTACTAACCCTTGTCCTGGATCTCAGATAACTATTGCCGCTAAGGCTCAAGTTATTAGGTGAAGGTTGATAGCTTCAAATCTCTATTTTTATCTCCTTTTCCCAATCTCTACCTCTCTCTCGAACAAGTCTAGAATACAGGTGAGTTTCTAATGTTTGCAACCGTTAGAAAGCAATCAAAATGAAGGAAACAACAATACATGCATTCACAGTGGTTCAGAGTTGCTTTGCACTTAACCGGTTACATTAACTCCTCATGGTTCACACAACCCTAGTTGATGAGTTTAGCTACTAATCATTGTAAGAACACAAGAAGAATTCAGATATGAAGACATAATTGCACACTCACAATAATGAAGAAGAATTGAAATCTCAATTATCAATAAAACTCGAATTAGGGTTTGTAACTACAAAACCAAGAAGATGTTTATAAGCTCAAAAACAATATGAAATAGCTCTCAAAATAATTTAATGACTCTCTCTCGCACATAGGACTATACAGGGGTATTTATAGATACAAATCTAATCCTATCCAAATCAAAATAGGAGAACAGAGTTGGCAACTTCCACGGTATCATGACTTGGTATCGTGGAACCAAGTCACGCCATGTAGATTATTGTCGTGGAAATCAGGCTCAATTGGACATCTTCAGAAGTTGAGTCACTCCATCAAACCACGCCACGTGAGTGACAGTCACGGCATATGATAGGCTGGCGTGGAAATCAGAACCTTTCTTGATCTCTGAAGTGGACTCACGCCAGCCACTCAAGACCATGGCACGTGAGTGGTGTCGTGAGTCCCTCTCTGGTGCAGATTCTTTTTCTTCCATCTTTAGAAACTTCGTTCTCGGGTTTGATTCTTCCTTTTTGATCATTTTACCTTCAAACTCTGTTTTCCTGCAAAGTAGGACAGAAAGCACATCATACCAACCAAATATACCCAAGTTATTGCATATTTTCCTTGTTTTAAGCATCGAAAGTTCCATGTAACCATGGCGTATCAACACCCTCAACGTAGAACGTTTGCATGTCCTCAGGCAAACAATACAAAAACACACATATACGATGCTTGGTTAAGAGAAACCTAAGGGACCTATGGCAGTCGACTCATTGCCTTTGGCATAAAACTTTTCCGACCCCTCCTATTTGCAAATCAAAACCAAAGTGTGTATACAAGAATCATATTATCATGACGCAGAAGGGATTAAGTGATGGCACCAGATTATGGACAAACAACTAAGCATATATGCAAACGATATTTTTTGAACAAATAGTAGCTAATATTGCAACCCATGTACTTTCACAATTAAAGAAGTCCCATGCACTCACAGTATGCCAATGAATCTCAAATTAGGGACTCGGTCAAAACACTCACTCTCACAAAGAAGTTCAAATAGTGTGCATGAAATACCATAGGCTTGCCCTTATTTTCTACGCCTTAGTTTTCGGACAGTTGGACTAGGATCACTATAGGACTTTACTTGGCTTGTAATGTAGGCTTGGGGACGGGTATGGTACATATGGATATGGTGATTTAACCCTCCTTTACACTACACTATTGTTGGCTCCAACTTCTAACCTTTCTCATTTTTATTCTCCCTTATTCTCCTTTCTTTTATTTTTAGCTTTTGGGTGTGATTTTCTTTACTTTCAAAACAAAATTTTCTCTTCTCTTTTTTTTTTCTTTGTAATTTTTCTTCTTTTCACTCTATTTTTTCTTTTTCTTCACACCCAAACCTGTTTTCTCTTTTTCTTTTATTAACCTCTTCTCCATACCCAACTCAATCTACGCACCCGTATAATAGCCACCCTCAACTTAGGCAATTTGCCTGAGTTGAGGTACACAGTGTCCAAGGAGGGACCAGGGCCAAGACAGGTTCATTGTAAGTCAAAATGGGAAGGTGAATAGGCTAATTAAAGAAATAGGTCAATTAAGGCTCAAAATTGGGATCAAGGGATACTTATTCATTTGGTCTGGCATTTAGGCTAAAAGTGGACTTATTCAAAAACAACCTATGATCCTTTCCTAATCCCCTATCCTCAAATCCTAGGCAAGACTAACCGGGCAAGTTCTGGATCGTACACACAAAGTTAACTAAGTAGTGATCTCACACACACATAGCACTGGGTTGTATTATCAACTACTACCTATCCGGTTTATGCAATGCTAGCTACAGTTATTTGCCTATAATCCTAGTGCCATATCAAGATCCAACAGCTGTCACACATAAACATGCTACACATACATACTTTAAGAATAAAAAATTTCCAGGAAGGGTATCCTTAACATTAAAAAAGCATAAAATTTTTCTAAACTGGACTGCACTACAGTTCCCTTATTTTTCTCCTAATTTAGCAAGAAACACATAAACATTATAAATAACATCTTAAACATGTCGGTTCTACTATGATAGCACACTCGAGAGAAAAGAAACACGGCAACAAAAACCCTCAAGTGGTGGTACACCCCCACCCCCAACTAAAAATGGTGCACTGCCCTCAATGCATAGCTATCAATAAAAGGACAAGGGAGTGAAGACATACCTGTGGTGCCCTAAGCGTCGAAAGTGGGCTCGCCCGCTGTGGGATCATCAGTCTACTCAGTGGTAGGTGCATCTAATGGAGGGGCAGCCTGACTAGTGGATGCACGATGCGCCCTCTGCTCCACCTCAATCTGGCTCACATGGTACTCCACCCGGGAGGCTTTAACCTCCCTTCGAAGATCACTCTCATACTACGCATCACTATCAACCTGGACCGCCGAACTGCGGGCCTCTTGCCTCTATCCATCGGAGGCTCCTCATCAGAGAACAAATCCACCTCAAATGCTGGTCGCATCGATGCTTAGGCAGGCATAGGTGGGATAATAGGAGTGCTGCTCGATGCCAATGCCCTAACCTCCTCTCTCAATGCGGCCACCTCTTGTGTCAGTCCGGTCATATCAAAACCTGGTGCAGCACTCAATCGGGAGGCCATCTGTACCTCAAAGCTGTCAATCCTCCCATGAAACCCCCTCATAAACTGATCCATCGCCGCAGTCATCCGGGCCTCCACCCTAGCCTCCACAGCCTCTACAGTGGTCCTAGCCCAAGGCTTAAGCTGGGATACCAACTTAGCCATCTGGGTCTCAGTGTGATCCTGTCGCTCAAACATATCCGACTGTCGATCAACCAACTGATGCAGGAAGTCCCTAGAAACAGAAACCATACCATAGTGAGGTGGTGGAGCTGTAACACCCCGTACGTTTCTGAGTCTAGTTGATCACCGTAACATTTATGGAAAAATGGAAACATGAGAGATTTGATGAATTATGTATTAAATTGTGGGCATTAATAATTCTTGTACAATTGGGCCCTAAATGAAGCCCAAAATTATAAGGAAGACATGGCCCAACATGGGAATTTGACCCATTCTTGCCCAACTCTTCCATTGACCAAGTAAACACACCAAGTGTGTGGATGAGGATCACTTTAAAGGGACTATATAAAAGATAAAATCAGATTTTTATTTCATTTAGACTCTCATGCTTTTTCTAGAATTATCCAAAGCTTTTTTCTCACACAAACCTAAAGCTCTCATCTCCTTGTGGACAAGATCATTTTTGTACAAGAGTACGAAGAATGTACTGAGTATGTAAGGCTCATAATAAACCACATAATACATAATAACAACAATGGAGACAATATAAGAGAAATAGTCAATGTGAATAAACCATCTTTCTGTATGTGAGAAACCATGTACATTACATTCTTTACTTCTTTTGCCTTCACAGTTATTCATCTTTATTGTTCTACCCATGCTAGGCTGTTCTGTCGCCCCTGGGATGGGATTAACCCATGCTAGGTACTTTGACCCCTGGGATGTTATATTAACCCATGCTAGGCTTTCGTATCGCCCCTGGGATGTTATTAACCCATGCTAGGTACTGTGACCCCTGGGATGTTATAGTAACCCATGCTAGGCTTTCGTGTCGCCCCTGGGATGTTATTAACCCATGCTAGGTACTGTGACCCCTAGAATGTTATAGTAACCCATGCTAGGCTTTCGTGTTGCCCCTGGGATGGCTTTATGATATATTGGGATCAACCCATGCTAGGTGTTTCTTCCACCCCTGGTATACCACCCAAGATTACTCATCAATTAAACATTACTTCTTTCTTTACTTACTCTTTCTTCATTCTAAAAGTGATACCTTTGTGATTGAAACATTCTTGAACTTGAAACACATACATACATTACTTCACGTCTTTACTCTTGTAAGATTGATATCTTTACTTGTGAGGGATAGATACATTAGCTTGCCCATTACTTCCTTCATTACTTTTGTGAGATTGGTACTTTTACTTGTGAGAGATTGGTACAAAGATAATCATAATCTTATTGGGCTTTTGGAATATGACATGATTGGAAACAAAATGCTATTCAAAATAAATAGACTCTCTTTACATCATTACTCTCTTTGAGATAGTTTTCTTAGAATTTACAACATTATGACAACTTTGGAACTTCAGTCAATGAATAGGACATAAGCGAGTCATAATCCATCTAAGAATAGGACACATGTGAATAACAATATATGTCAACCTGAATTGAGATACTTCAAAACCCCTTCGGAATTGAACCGGTACAATGTTAATGTGAATACTATGTGCTGCAGAAGGATACGGATAGAATAACCTTACATACCCTATCTTCTCAATATGAATACACAGTCCTATATGTAGATACAATAATCCATCTCTTTCCTTATGTGTTACTCTACAACACAAGTACATAAGAAAGCTCATGTTAACAACCAACTACCTTACAAGTGCATACGACGACAATGAGTTACGTGACTGTCGTATAATGTTATTTCATCATCTGACAATACCATTTACTGCATTATCACACCAACAACCCCATAACATTCCACACATTGACCAAGATATCATACATCAATAGCATTTCACACCACACTTACCCTTTATGCTTTCTTATTATCATTCCGTCACAATTACCTTATCAACTTGCCTCATAACAACTTATGAACAACAATACATACTGAATATAGTCCAACATACCTCCATACACTCGTTTAAAGTCATTATAACGGCATCACAAGTTGATAATTACATCCAAAAAGGGTATAGGGGCCTTCGGGGGTCAAATAGATGCAAAAACATACAAAACCGAACCTGGGGCTGACCCGCAGGTGGCCTTTGAAAGATGCCAGAGGCACCTGCATTGGCATCTGCGCCAGCAGGTGCCCTCGTCTGTGGGGGCAAATGTCCGTTTTGGTCCAAATTGGTCTCTTTTGGGTCTTTTTATGCAATGAATGGTCCATGATCATAACTAAGCTTCTTTTAACATATTTTTGATCATCTTGGATGCCAACCATCAGCCATGGTCTCACAACACACATAAACAACACCCAAAACTATACTTCTCTTTCAATACGTCACCCAATCCATAATCAATTTCACAATAACAATTCCAAACATTATACACAAGGATAAAACAAGGTAAGACTATAATCACATATCACATTTCAATATTGAATCCATCAAGTTCACTTCCTTCAAGACCACAAGTCCATGTTCAAGTTTACATGGCAAAACCTCTTCCGATTTAGCAAACATGTAACATTACACACATAGTGAACCTCTCAATACTCTACCAACATAACCAACATCATATAGGCACCCTCTCATGCACATAATATATTAAACCATAAGCATAAACACTTACCAAGTCTTGCAAGATGATGATCTTGGCCAAAGGAATGAAGGCCTAGGGTTTGTGTGAGATAAGGAAATATTTGAGATAATTCTAGAAATGGCATAGGTGTCACAATGAAATAAAAATCTGATTTTGTGCCCTTTTATAGTCCCTTTAAGTCTCTCTTATCCAATTCTTGGCATTAAATGCAATGGTTGATTAGTCAATGGAAGAATGGATCATATTTGCCCCATTGGGCCAAGTCTTTTTGCTCTAGTTTTGGGCCTCAATTGAGCCCAATGGCTTAGCCCACTAATTTTAATGTATAATTCATCAAGTCTCTCATGCTAAAATAATTCCATGAATGTTACAGGAATTAACTAGGTTCAAAAACATATGGGGTGTTACAGCTCCTAAATGTATGCATTCCATCACTAGTACCCAAACAATACATCCATAAGCGCCTAAGTGTCTGTAAACTAGAATCACATCCTTTCAAGGGATAAAGTACTAACCTAGTGTTCAACTGGTGTAATAACCATGGCCTCGGGCCCAACAACATATAACTTAGTAAGATATTAATACCATAAACCGGGAAACCAAGGTATACAAAGGCATAAATCTATAAGAAGGGTCTAATCAGGGAATATCATCCAATTCATTAAGTAATATGGTAAGTTTCATACTAAAGGGCCATTAATGTTAATCTATGGTTAAACAAGTCCATAATTCAGTGTAATAGGATCCTACAACCATAATAGGCATTCTAGACTAAGGTTTAGATCATATTTCTATTCTAAATTCCCTAAATAGGTCAAGTCATGGTATTAATAGGTATAAATCCATCCTATAATCCCTACCTAACATGCAATCTATACAATACACAATCTCATAGAGAAAAGTAGACTGAAGCCTACCTCGAAGACGAACCGCAATCTCAAACCATCCACAAACTACTCGTCTCTACTCCACGATCCCGAAATGATATTGAACTATCAAAATCATAATCTAGATGTTAACTTGAGTAAAATGATACCCATATTGCAATATAAAACTCTGGGCCTAAAATCGGGTCAAAAATAGGCTCGTGAGGCCCGCTGAACTAAAGAAAACTGAGCTGGTATGTAGAGAGTAGGCCTATTCAGCCTGTCATCGAATGTTCAACTAAAATAAATCTTGAAATAGGGTTGCAACAAATCCATGCAATCCATAGCTATAATCTCAACACCGGAGCTGAACCACTTGATCTCAACTATTCTAACTGATCTGGGTGATGCGTAAGCATCCATACTCCAAAATCTATCACAACTTTCAAGCCATCATTCGAAAGAGTCAAAATCAAAATTAGAGCTAATGAATCTTCACTAATGTTGAATACCCAAACCAATCTCACCTTCAAAAACCAAGCATATACCCAACAATTCTCGCAATGGCTGAAACTAAAATTTTATCAAAGAATATAGTCACCACTGAGGAAAACTACTAGTTGAAGATATGAGTGATCAAATCCCAATCTGCTGAAGGTATATCACATGAGGGCATAATTAAGAACTCACTAAGACTGCAAAGAGTACTTATGGTGGCCAAATCTCAAGCAACTCAGAAAATACCATCTTAGCCTGAATATAGTCAAACCAATAACGAACTGAGAGATTTCTGAATTCACCCATATAAACAAACCTCAACTCAACTGAACCATGAACCATATTGTAGATAGAATAAAGTACCCAACTCAACGCCAATACCAAGGTCAAGACTACTACCGAAAGATGAACCAGACAAATCAGAAAAACAAACCTTAAAATCATCAACAATGGAAGTGGGCTATAGTAAAAGATCGCTAAAACTTGAATAACCACCAAACCATGGAAGTTCAAACCTTCCTTCACTTTCACCAATCCTCTTAACAACTGACCATGCTAATAGAAATAAAAAACCAACCAACCAAGGTAGCCGTCTAAATCAAACAAACAAGAATCTCAAGAAAGACAATAATTACTAGATAATCCTAGTCCAGCTATCTATCAAGTAAGAATCAATCAAGTTAAAATGATCAACAATAATAACAATAGAATAGAGTGCAGGTGGCATAAATAAAAAGAAATTAGTACCACTTTAATATCACAATAAGGCCAATATGTAAAAGAAAAGGGACTTTAACCCAAGTGCTACACCCCAAGGCAATCACAACACCAATCCACTACTAAAATAAAATATCTATGGGGGTAGTCACATATGCATAAAATCTACACAAAGACTACAACAACCAATATAGTAACATCAAGGAATATAAACACCGATGGGCATGAAAACCCCAACTCAATTCAAATAGAACTGAAAGAATAAAAGAACAAAAGTGCACCTATATGATAGAATCTGAAGTCATAGTCCTTGGAACTCTCTGACGCACTATACATGCTAATCCATAATGGCTGCCACAGCCTGAAAATTTAGAATGCCTGACAAGAACTCTATCCACTGTGACCACCATGATTTATATGAGAGCCATCTATACTCTGAGGTACTACCTATATGAACTTGATAGGCTGCAAATGATGCTGACCTCTGTTGGGAGGATCCTGACCTTCAGACGAAATGCCACTAACACTGTACTACTGACATGGCCTCTTACCGCCACCTCCATATATCTCAATACATGCCATCTCTATATCCCTCACATGATCAACAACCTAAAGGAAAGTAGACCCAACTGCTATCAAATGCTCCGATGCCAAGCGGAAGGGTAAAGTCAATCCCCTGATAAATCCATACAACATCTCATGCTCTATAGAAAATAAAATAGGAGTATGTCTGGACCATTTGAGAAACCCAATCTCATACTCTAAAATTGATAAAGGGCCCTACTGAACACCAACAAACCCAACTTTGGCCTGAAAAATACTCAATGTATCGGGCACCACTATTGATAGTGACGTATCAATGAAAAGACTCTGAATCCTTTACATAATATCCTGACAAACTAAGGTCCTTAACATTAATCTCTAACTCCGTAGCCCAATGCCGAGCTAAAACTCTGGCAACATGTACAAAAGTCCTATCCACATCTATCGACAAACCTCGTGCTATCCATTTAGGAAAGAGTGGTGTCAAAAAAAGTACTTAGAGTTTCAATAAAGTACGAAAACACGACAAGGAATCAATGAATAGAATTTCCTAAGAATGCCCTATAGAATCCAGAAGATAGGATATAGATGTCTCCGTATCGTTCTGCAGGACTCTACTAGGTACTTAGATCTTGTACCAAAAACACCGGTGAACCTAGCTCTGATATCAATTTTTCATGACCTGATTTCTCAGATCATGATGGAAGCTACCATAACCCACCAGTAGGTAAGCCAACCCATAGTACGGAACAGTTAGTAATGGACTAATAAGAAAAAGCAGAAGCAAAACTAACTAAAAGAGAAAGAAGACACGAAAGAAGTAAATACATCCCTAGAACTTGGTGAAGTTAGTTTAAAAGCTTCTAATACAACAGAAGTACAAAATAAAATATAGAATAAATATATACTAAGCCGTCTCTAAAATGCAAAATAAAGATCAGTCCAAGAATAAGAAAGAGAGCAGGAACACTCCAAACGGCAGGAGCTCACCCTAAATTTGTAATCCATGACTGCTCCACACAAAGTACACGTCAATGGAAAGAACTCGTACTATGATGTACAGGCTGCAGAAGTGTAGTATGAGTACCAAACATGTGGTACTCAGTAGGAATCAACCAACTGAGCTCCAAAGATAATGCAAGCATAAATAACATGTAAAGCAGGAATATAAACTACAAGCAACTATCTAAGAAATGAGACATTATAGCAATGATGAATTCATAAGGATAAACTATCCTATTTTAACAGTAATCAGGGAAGAAAGTGTAGTACCGTATATCACTAGTCCATACATAAATGAAGAGTGAAAAAAGGATGTATAGTAGTAATACGAGGCCTGCCAAAAAGATATATATATATATATATATATATATATATATATAGTAATAATAGATAAGGAAGGAGAGGGATATACTATAATACCATATATATATAACTAAACTCAAAGATACTAGCCTGAGGGAGCAGACCTAACATCTCAAGGATCATAACCAAATAAGGAAGCTAACACTAGCATAATTAAGGTCTCTAACCAAAGTGTGAATATGCATAAGCTAATATAGTAGTGATAAAACTTAATATAATAAGGTGTAAAAGAACTCGAATGCGTACCTCCAACCTCGGGTACCAATCCATAACTATCCTTCCACGAACTATGCAATAATAACCAAACAATAATGTAACTGGCTAGCTCGGACAACCAATAACCTATCCAAGCCCCTATAAGCCCGAAAGGTACATGAAAACACTCAACAAACATCAACCATAACCTGTGCCTATGTATCCCTCCATAAAACTGATAGACACAGGTACCAAATAATTATACTGGTAATAGGCAATGCATCTAATGAATGATGCAAGGATAATCTAGAACCATTTATCAACCAAGTGTCATAACATACCAAGTATATATACACCTCCATTGGCTCACCGGCTCGTAAGGCAGGACCTATAAATCTCACTTCTTCCGACAAGTAGCTCAAACAGAGAACCCATTGGGGACTTGGGATGTCTGTATATATAATGCCTGGTTTCGAACTAGGAATTCTAATAACCATTATAAACAATCTACTCCATCCAGTACTGGAGATATATATACAGTATAATAAGAGATGCCACACTTAAACCAGAACTAAATAGGTGTATATTTGTAAATCCATTGCCCGAGACTAAATTTGGGACTAAAACCATATAGTAATATATAAAAGCTTAGAATCTCCTTTGACCAAAGTGAATAAGTAGGGGTATAAAGAGAGTGGATCAATAAAAGACCAAAATCAACCCCAAACTAGCTTCTAAAGTGATATGTTTAGTTTAAAAATGTCACAATTCCATAATAAGGGTGGTACGACTTCTGTTTTTAAAGAATTAATTTTTAAAGTTAAAAAAATAGGGAATAAATCCCTTTTTAGAAAATAATAGTAAAATCAAGGTTTTAACCTGAATCATACGACCAACTAAGCGTAAATATGCCTAAATGTATGCATGCCATCACCAGTATCCAAACAATACAACCATAAGAACCTAAGCATTTGTAAACTAGAATCACATACTTTCTAGGGATAAAGTACTAATCTGGTATCTAACTGGTATCATAACCATGGCCTAGGGCCCTACAACATATAACTTAGTAACATATTAATACCATAAATCGAGAAACTAAGGTATACAGGGGCATAAAGCTACAAGAAGGATCTAATCGGGGAATATCATCCAATTCATTAAGTAATATGGTAAGTTTGATACTAAAGGGTCATTCATGTCAATCTATGATCAAACAAATCCATAATTCAGTGTAATAGGATCCTACAACCATAACGGGTATTCTAGACAAAGGTTCAGATCACATTTCTATTCTAAATTCCCTAAATAGGTCAAGTCATGGTATTACTAGGTATAAATACATCCTATAATCCCTACCTAGCATGAAATCTATACAATACACAATCTCATAGAGAAAAGTAGACCAAAGCCTACTTCCATGCGTTGTGTCTGTATTGGTTTATAAATCATTATTTATTTTACTCTTTTGCAGATGGCTAGGATGTGGTGTACGACAATCGGGGATCAGGACCCCAAGATGACTGCCAGAGTTCTAGCTAGAGGTAGAGGTTGACCCCAAGGTCGAAGGAAGGCTAGAGCTACAGCCCCAGTTTGAGGTCAGGCTATGGAGCCATTGCCAGACCCTATTATAGCTCCCGAGCCTGAGATAGATCTAGAGATTCCATCGCCACAATAGCAGGTAGGCCATGGGACACCTTAGGCCCTACCAAGGTCTATATCATCTTCAATCCTCCATGATGTTATGGTTTAGTTATTGGGTTTAGTTGGTGGTCCGTCGATCAATAAAGCTCAGCCAGCAATACAGAGTGGTATTGGTTTAGAGGCGTAGCCCACAACTGCGGCTGCCAGAGCAAAGGTTTCGCCTGTACCGATAGTTCCGCAGCTGGCAGTAGCCCAACCAATTATGTCTGCAAAGGAGCAAAAGATGCTAGGCTAATTTTTGATATTGACTCCATCCAGGTTTGCCGGGACCCCAAGAGAGAATGCTTATGAGTTCCTTACCAGTTGTGAGGAGAGGTTACATAATTTGTGGTTGATTGAGTTGTGTGGAGTGGATTTTATTTCTTATTATCTAGACACAGTAGCGAGAAGGTGGTGGATAAGTTATCTTAATTCCAAGCCAGCTGGATCCCCATCTGTGACTTAGGCTCAGTTCTCTAAGGCTTTCTTAGGAAAGTATGCCTCGCAGTAAGAGTGAGCGCCTGAGAGATAAGTTTTTTGTATTGAGATAGGGTTCTATGTCTGTGGTCGAGTATGAAGGAAGATTTCATGAGCTATCTAGACACGCCATTATGATTCTGCCTATAGAGTATGAGCGAATTCGATGCTTTGTTAGGGGTTTGAGACTACTGCTTCGCAGGGCTACTTAGAGTTGGGTGACTTTATGGAAGTCTTTTAATGATATTACTGAGCACGTCTACTTTATTGAGTAGATGGATTGCAAGGCCCAAGGGGGCAAAAATAAGAGACCCTGTAATCAGGGCAGTAACAGTGGGAGCCACAACGACTCACAGTTCAGAGGCTGAGGATTTTAGGGTAGGTACCCCCAGTAACAGCCTTATCAGCGTCAGGGTCAGTCTAGTAGGTCGTTAGGCAGCACTTCAGCTATCATATGGGGGTCAACCCAGTTATAGTAGTACCGGTGGTCAGAGGGGTAGTCAGCCGCAGAGGAGTGTTCAAATAGGGTCGACGGGTCAAGGTTGATACAATCCAAAATACGAAAACAAGAACAAAGTAAAGGAAATCAAAAGATAATGAGGAAAATGATAAAAGATAGATACAAAAAGAGGAATTGCAAACAAACCACTACACCAAAGGTCCTTAAATAATTAACCTAAACAAGCACCTAACACCTATAAAGACCAAAAAGAAAATTAATCCCATTACAACCAACATTTCTAAGCAAATTAACAAGTTCCCAACAAGCTTAATAAACACTCTCAAGTGTAAGTTCATCCAAAACCATCTTAGTCTAAGAAAAGAGAAAACCTAGCAATTTATAGCCATGGGATTTTTATTACAAAATGGGCCTAAAAGTGACCTTAAATGCCAAATATGCCCAAAAGTGACCCAAAGTGCCAAATACTCAAAGGATTAGACTCCTCTATTTACCATTCTTATCAAGGTGGATCACAAAACTCTTCTTCATCTCTAAAACATCGCCAATTACCTTGGGTTAGAATTTTTGAGGTAATTTGGCATTTACTATCCTCTTCTTCTTGAAAAGAATTTGTCCTCAAATTCAAGAAGACATTAATTTCAAAATCAAGATCCTGGGGAAATATTTGGAGTTGGGAGGGTTCATAACTCCCTTAACCAAAAATGTGGAATGCTAACCTCTCCTTCTTGAGGCAAAACCTCTTCAATTGGCATTTTATTGGAAAGCATATTTGGGATGGTGACATCCCCATCATATGGATCTTCTACACCCTTTACATTCTAATTAAAGTTATCAACCCCTTATATGTTTTTCTCCTCTTGCTCCTCTTCTTTCTTGTTGTAGGGTTCGTGTTCTCAAAGTATAAGTGCTCTTCTAGTTTGACACTCACTCATTCGATGACCCCATCTTTGAAATTTAAAGCATTAGGTACCCTTAAGGTAAGGATTAACTTCTTCTCTAGGGGGATACCTTGGAGCATTCTTCTCAAAAGATTTCTTGAACTCAAAACCTTGACTCCAAGTTGAGGACACTCGATTTCCCATCATAGGCTTGATGTCTTTTTCTGCCTTGATATCTCGTTCAACATTAATAGCCTCTACTAAAAGATCATCCATCTGGTAAAACTTATGTATTGACATTCTAGAGGCAATTTCTTGATTCAACCCCACTTTGAACCAGATCTTGGTATGTTCTTCCTCCTTGTTGTAATCAAGTTTCAAGAGTAGATTTTGGAATTCATCATAGGTGGCTTCAACATTCTTGTCTTCTAGTCTTAAATTATACAACTTGGCAAGAAACCCTTGTAGATACCTCTCTGGCACATACTTAGCTCTCATAATGGCCTTCATTACCTCCTATGGCGGATAATGACCTCCATGAAGAACTCCATGTATTCTCTTGGACGACTCCTACCAAGTCAATGTATATCCCTCAAATTGAGCAATGACATAGGTGGTCTTCTTAACATAGGGTAAATCATTAGCTTGGAAGATCCTATCATATTGCGACTCCCACTTGAGGTACCCTTTGAGATCACTACCTCCTTGAAAACTAGGAAGAGTGACCTTGATAAAATTGAGATCCATATCTTGACCTCCATAACTGCCATAGTCTCTTGGTCCATGTCCTTAGGAACCATACCCATATCCTCCTTCTACTTATCACTAAAATCCTCCTTGGACTCCTATGGCTTGGTTGGGTGACATTTGGTTAAGTGGATCTTGGTAAGGTGGATTTTGTGGTCTTTGATAGTATGGTACTTGGACGTAGAGAACTTGATATGGTAGGTAGTAAGGTGGGTTGAGACCTTGTGGGTTCAAACCTTGTGGTATTTGATATTTTGGGACTTGGTTTTGTGGAGCATGGGGTGGTGCTGGTAGGTTTTAAGGCATTTATTGTTAAGGTAGTGGGTTAAATTGTAGTGGTCGGGCAACATTTCATGGAGTTTGATTAATTGTAGTAGTAGGTAAGGGAACATTTCCTTGTTGGGAAGGATAGAACATGTGGTAAAGAGTTCTAGGAGAAATAGTAGCTGAAGTCTCTTGGGCATGCCTACTTGAAGATGCTTGGGGGTTGTTCTATGGAGTAGAATTTAAGAACTTAAGATTCCCCTCCACACTCATTATTCTTCCATCTATATTCGTCACTTTCCCTTCCACATTTGATATCTTCTCATTCATGCTTGACATCTCTCCCCTCATCATATTTATATCTTGTCGTAACCCTATGATAGCCTCAACCAAAGTGTCTAAGTTTACCCTACATATGGTAAGTTAAATCTCATCTCCCGGTGCCATGATACCTATCAACAAGATACTCAAAACAACTAACAAACAAGGTTAATGTTAGTGAAATCAAATCTCACAAATCACTAGTGTCTTCACACTTGGATTAGCTTACAATTAGCTCGACTTGTTGATTTTCTTGTTCACTTTGGTATATGAAATGCCAATTTTCTACTCTCAGTGAGAATGAATTCTTTTTGAGAGAAGAAAGGACGACTAGATTAAAAACTAAAAGACTTGAACCAAAGAAGTTAACTAAGAAAGAAACAATGAAATCACACAAAGAAAAAGGACAAGAAATAAAACGAATTCAGGAACTAATCATAACTAAGTAGAGTGATTACTAGTTGTTGATTAGATTAAGAATCAAGGACATGAAATTAGGAAACAAAGATTGAGCTTACTAATTTTGGACTCTGCGACAACTCAAGTGGTAGTCCATCGGGTTGGTAGCGGTCTGTCAGGGGTTCCATCACACCCTAAACAATGTAGGTGCTAAGTGTTCTTAGGACAATAGATCAAGTGAAGGTCCATCACTGTGTTGACTGTCCGTCAAGTCTTCCGCCACTCCAAGTCAAAATGAGGTCTTTAGCTTCTCTTGGTTGACGGGTGGCTTGGTGGTCCATCGGGGGCTTGGCGTTCAGTCAAGGGAGCCATCAAGCCCAACCAGAATGAGTTCTAGGCCCCTTTCTTGGTGAAAGTTAGGTTGGCTAGTCATCAAGGACTTGACGGTTAGTCATACAAGCCGCCAGTCCTAGACAGTTCAGTGGCGAATTGGAATCCAAATGTTAAGGCTGAATTCTTCGATTTTGTGATGTCTTGGGGTCCACTTCACCTCGTATTTTCCTTTTATGGGATGAAAATCACTTTTCCCAAAATTGGTACTAAGAGTTTTAGATCAAATTGTACTTTCTTGCTTCTTCTTCCTCTAGAACTCCAAGAACAACAATGAAGATTTCAAAAACCCAACTTACTCATTTTAACTCAAATAACAAACCCTAATCCTTTTCAACTCTCAATTTTACTCCAAAATGTTTAGATTTGAAGATCCATTTTTCAAATTATTTCAAGCTCAACTCAATAATGGTAGAACCCTCAAATTTACTCTAATTAAGCTCAAATTTTGGATTTAGACTTAAATAGTACTAGAGAAAAAAGTTGTAGCCTAGAAACTCAATAAAACACAAATAAAAGAACTCAAAATTTGAACAAGACTCAAAAACGCAAAAACCCTAAATTTTTGTGATTTTCAATTTTTCTTTTCTTCAATACCACAACCCAAGACTAGAATCATGGGAATGATTCTAACTTGACTCTGATACCAAATGATACAATCCAAAATATGAAAACAAGAACAAAGTAAAGGAAATCAAAAGATAACGAGGAATGATAAAATATAGACACAAGAAGAGGAATCATAAACAAACCAACAGTATATTAAACAAAAGGTCCTCAAACAATTAACCTAAACAAGCACCTAACACCCACAAAGACTAAGAAGGAAATTATCCCCTCACAACCAATATTTCTAAGCAAATCAATAAGCTCCCAACAAGCACAATAAACACTCTCAAGTGTAAGTTCATCCAAAACCATCTTAGTCTAAGACAAGAGGAAACCTAGTTATTGATAGCCATGGGCTATTTATCATAAAATGGGCCCAAAAGTGACCCAAAGTTCCAAATACTCAAAGAGTGAGACTCCTCCATCTACCATCCTCATCATGGTGGATCACAAAACTTCTCTTTATCTCTGAAGCATCACCAATTACCTTGAGTTAGAATCTTTAGGGAAATGTGGCATGTATTAGAGGTGGCCATTTTTGATCAATCAGACCTTCTAGATAGAGTAGAGTGCCAGGGGCATGCTATGATTTTGGGGTTGTTGGTGACTTTGCTTGAGAGTGTCCCCGACATGGGATGATTGAGTTTTCTGTTTAGAGTTCTCAGCCGATCAGATCAGTTCCACCTCTAGTTAGGGGTGGTGCACAAGGTCATAGGGTGGTCCTCAGGGTTTTAGAAGTGGTCCTCAGGGAGGTAGGATAGGTGTTCGGGTAGGCATCTAGTTTGATAGAAGACAAGGACATTTGTATGCTATACTAAGTCGATTGGAGGCTGAGGCATCAGATTCTATGATCACAGGTATGATTTCAGTATGCGATTAGCCAGCTACTACTTTATTTGATCTAGGATCCACCTTTTTATATATTTTTACTTATTATGCACCATGGTTGGGTTTGTCTTTAGAGTCTGTATCTGTGCTAATGCATATGGCTACCCCATGGGTGATTCCTTAGTAGTGGATAAGGTATATAGATAATGATTGGTGAGTATTTCAGAGTATGATACTCGGGTTGATCTTATTGTGTTAGCTATGGTAGATTTTAATATGATTCTGGGCTTAGACTGGCTATCTCCCCTACCATGTGGTCTTGGATTGCTTTGCCAAGACTGTTACCTTAGCCATGCCTGACATATCCTTGGTTGTGTGGAAAGGTTCTTTTAGACACGTGCCGATGAGGATTATTTCTTATGTGTGAGCTAGGAGACAATATCGAGGGGTTGTGGGTCATTGCTTGCTTATGTTTGAGATGTTAGTGCTGCGAGTCCTTCACCCAACTCTATTCCTGTTGTTCGTGATTTTTTTGATATTTTTCCTACCAACCTACCTAGTTTTCCCCCTGAGTGAGGTATTGAGTTTGCTATTGACATTGATCTAGGTACCCGACCTATTCTTATGGCTCCCTAACAAATGGCTCTTGTCGAGCTAAAAAAGCAAAATATTTAGCTTCAGGATCTTCTGGGTAAGGGTTTCACCAGACCGTATGTGTCACCTTGGGGTGCTCCAGTTATGTTTATGAAGAAAAAGGATGGCTCTATCTATATGTGTATCAACTACATGCAGTTCAATAAGGTGACGGTGAAAAATAAGTATCCTATTCCTCATATCAATGATTTGTTTGACCGCCTTCTGGGTGCAATAGTTTTTCTAAGATTGATTTGAGATTTGGTTATCAATAGTTGAGGATTAGGGATGAGGACATCCTTAAGACAGCCTTCGGGACTCTTTACGTCCATTATGAGTTCTTGGTGATGTCTTTTGGGTTGACTAATACCCCAAAAATATTTATGGATTTGATAAATTGTGTTTTCAGGACGTATTTAGACTCCTTTGTGATAGTTTTCATTGATGAAATCTTGGTTTATTCGAGGAGTAGGGAAGAGCACGAACAACATTTGAGGACTGTGCTTCACACTTTGAGAGATTATAGGCTTTATACCAAATTCTCAAAGTGCGGGTTCTGTCTTAAGTCTGTAGATTTCTTGGGGTACGTGGTGTCTAATGATGGTATTATAGTGGTTGAGCCTATTTGTGGTTGATCTAGGCCAACGTCTCCTATGAGGTTCGCAACTTTATCAGGTTGGTAGGCTATTATAGGAGGTTCATTGAAAGTTTTAGTTGTCCATGAGTTGTGAGGCGAGTTTCTTAAGCTCAAGGACTTGCTCACTTAAGATCCTATTCTGACTCTTCTAGTTGAGGCCGAGGGTTTCACCATCTATTGTGATGCTTCTGGTATTGGTTTGGGGTGTATTATGATGCATCGGGTTTGTGTTATTGCATATGCATTGAGGCAGCTAAAGGTGCACGAGCGCAACAACCCCACTCATGATTTGGAGTTGGTTGCGGTAGTTTTTGTGCTTAAGATTTGGAGGCATTACCTGTATGGTGTTCATTGCGAGATCTTCACTGACCATCATAGTCTTCAACATATTATGACCCAAAGGGAGCTTAGCTCGAGGCAGAGTAGATAGATTGAGTTACTAAAGTACTATAATATCTCTATTCTAACCATTCGAGCAAGGCGAATGCTGTAACGGATTCCTTAAGCCAGAGGTCAGTGAGTATGGGTAGCTTGGCCTCATTTCAATTTCAAAGCGGCTGTTGGATTTGGACATCTAGTCTTTAACTAACTTGATGGTTCGACTTGATATTTCTAACCCCAAAAGGATTTTTTCTAGTGTTGAGGATAGATTTACCTCTTTAGAGAAGATTAGGGGTTGTCATTTTAAGGATAACACGCTTCACAAAATTCTAGATTAGGTACTAAGAGCTGAGTCTAGGAGGGCTACCTTAGATTTAGAGGGATTTCTGAGATTTAATGGTCGTATCTTTTCTTTGAGGGTTGGATACTTGATACAGTAGATTGTTCAAGAGGCTCATATCTCCTGGTATTCTATTCACCCCAGGATAGCTAAGATGCATAAGAATTTGAGGTAGCATTACTGGTGGGATGGTATGCGGAGAGATATAGCTGAGTTTACGGCTCAGTGCATTTGTTGTCAGCAGGTAAAGGCTGAGCATCAGAGACTTGGTAGATTGCTTCAGAGGCTTCCCATTCTCGAGTGAAAATAGGAGCGGGTCACTATAGAATTTGTAGGTGGTTTGCCTTGCACTTCTTTTGGTATTGATAGTATTTGGGTCATCATGGATCAATTGGCCAAATCTGCCTATTTCATCCATGTTCAGACTTTCTTTAGTGCCTAGAAGTTAGCCCGAATCTATATTCGAGAGGTAGTTTTCCTTTACGGGGTGCTCGTGTCCATTATTTTAGACTAAGGTTCTCAGTTTGCTTCTAGCTTCTGGAGGACATTTTAGGAGGAGTTGGGTGCCCATGTTGACCTTAGAACCTCTTTTTATCCCAAGACTGATGGGCAGTCTGAGCGGACTATTCAAGTTTTGGAGGATATGGTCCATGCTTGTATTTTGGATTTTTGAGGTCAATGGGATCAGGTTTTAGCTTTGGTGAAGTTAGCATATAATAATAGCTTTCATTCAAGTATTCAAATAGCCCCATTCGAGGCATTGTATGGTAGACGATGTCGATCTCTAGTTGGTTAGTTTGAAACTTCTGAGGTTAGGCCCCATGGTATAGATTTACTTTGTGATTCATTGCACCAGATTTAGGTGATTCACGGTAGGCTTCGGGCAGCTCAGAGTAGGCAGAAGAGTTATACTGACCGTAGACTTTGTGCCTTAAGGTCTAGAGTTTATGATCGGGTCTTTCTGTGAGTATCACCTATGAAGAGTGTGATGAGGTTTGGGAGGAGGGGCAAGCTCAGCCCCAGGTACATTGGGCCATTTGAGATCTTTCGAATAGTTTGGGAGGTTGCATATAAGTTAGCTTTACCTCCAGCCTTTTCAGCTATCCACCCGGTGTTTTATATGTCTATACTGCGACGGTATATCCAAGATGAGTCTCACATGCTTTGGTAGGACTCAGTTCAGTTGGATGAGAGGTTGACATTCGTAGAGGAGCCTGTGTCTATTTTGGCCAGAGATGTTAGGCGGTTGCGATCCAGGTATATTATGGTAGTTAAGTTTTAGTAGCGTCACCATACAGTTAAGGAGGCTACCTAGGAGACTAAGCGAGATATGCGGACCCAGTATCCCTACCTATTCGAGTCTTCAGGATACCTAGTGGATGTTGTAATGACCCCCTCGGTCATTTTTCTCATTTTCATGCTTTTTATGCATTTAGAGCCTTCCTATTGCTGCCCTTGGCCATTTATGACTTGGTTGGACTGATAGTGTGGTTACTGGACAGTTCGTTTGGTTTTTAGAGCCATTTCCCTATTTTGGAGAATTTGAAGTTGAGAAATGTGTCCTGGGTATAAACCTTAGGTAAATGACCCCATATGTTATTTTTGACAGTCTCACAAGCTTCAGAATATCGATTTTAGGCTGGGGACCCTTGGTCCCGGTCTCGAGTTTTCTGGCTCATTTTGGGTTATTGGGTAGAATTTAGTTAAAATGGCCCTTGGGGGGGTGGGACCCACTTTTTTGTCGAAATAACCCCAGATGGAAATTTCAATGGAGTCGTTGAGTCTGGAATATCGAATTTAGTAGGGTAGCATAGTTTATTTGGGAGCACAGGATTCTAAACCAATCTCGAGCACCCGGTCGGAGTCCGATGGAAATGGTTAAACTTGGCTAGTGTCAAGTATCTGGCGCAGCCGCTTAAGCGGCTATGGGACCACTTTAGAGGCCTTTGCATGCTTTAGCGGCATTTTCACACTTTAGTGGAGCTTGGCCAGCCTAGGCTTGGCCGCTTTAGCGGCCCTTGGGCACTTTAGCGGTACCGCTAAAGCGACCATCGCTGGCACCTTATATATATTCTTCTCTTTCATTTTTCAATATTAACTTCTAGTACTACCCACCATTTTTAGACATTCTATGCTTGGATTTAGCAAGGTTTTAAAAGTGTGAGGCCAGTTTTTAGCTTGGGATTGTGGTTTTGAGCGTGTAGCGTCTGTATCTTATAAGTAATTTGGTCAAATCTCTGCTTAATTTGGTACTTAGATTCTTGTTTCTACGATTTATTATTGGGACTAGTTTCTGCTATTGTTGAGCTCGGATTTAGCCAAATTATTATGGCTTTTTTTCCTTGAGCTGCGTGGGATGCTGTGACAATTTTAATTTCACAATTCTGCAAGTAGGTCCCATATGAGATTTTCAATGCAATTTCTGACTCAGAGTCGTTATACATAATATGGGTATCATTTTACTCATCTTGATGCATGGACTATTGTTTTGATAGTGTGGCATCTCTCGGAGGCCTCTCGAAGGGGGATAACTCTGATTTAGAGGATTCAGCGAGCGTTCGATGGCGTCGAGGTAGGCTAGGCTTACCCTACTTTTAGATTGAGCTTACTTATGGTATTAGTGTACTATTGTGCTAGTTTTGGGCCCACTCTTTCCTAGTATATTGTGTTATCATCATTTACGGATAGGCTTAGTGTTTTTAGTACCTTGTGATAGGGTGGAAAGCCTTAGACTAGACTCGGGTGGGTTTAGGGTTAGGTTTGGTTATTAAGACCCTAGAGTGGGCCCCACCAGCCTTTTTAGGTAGTATATTATGGTATGAATACCCTTTAGGCTCAGTTAGACTCTTGACTACCATTTTAGGATATATCCTTGGGATGGGTTGACTTAGACTTAGCTTCGGGCCTATTTTAGCTTCTTTTCTTCCCGAATAGAGTAGCAATTGATCTGGACCGCCTTTTCTTGACCTAGTATCTAGGACCCACGTTTCCTTAGTGGACTTATCCACCCGAGATTGGTATTTGTGACCTTATGGTCTAGAGATAGGCTTGGAAACTTGAAATTTCTTCTTGTTAGCTAGTTATTCTTATTTCTATATAAATGCATTTCAATTTCGATTCGAGTCGGACATATGCTTTATTGCTTTTGTTATTATGAGTTTTGGTATGATACTGGCATCGTTTATGTTCATGGCTATAGTTACTATGTATGAGCCCAGGTATGGTTCTTGTATCAGTCACAGTTGAGATTGACTACTTATGGGGTCACTTGGTTCTAGTTGCGGTATGGTTACTATGAGTTTCGATTTGAGTCTGGTATTGGTTCATGATTACAATTGGGATGTTCTGGTGTTGTTTATGGTGGTTACTGGGAGTTTTAACAGTGGTACTAAGTTTAGTTGCACATAATTCATTTGGCCTCTTGTAACTATCCATTATTTTTGGTTAGAATCCAGCGTTTGGCCTCTCGTTATTACCCATTGGTTTCAATTCAAGCCTGGTACATATCTGGATATTTCATCATGGATTGGGATTCGGAGGTTACTTAGGATTGGTTCAGGCATTGGAATGTTTATGTTTTCTTTTCTGCCTTACTTTACCTATTGTCTGCACCCACCGACTTATGGTGGCTTGGTAGGGTTAATTACTTTCTTGTGTGTGCCTTCTGGGTTTATGGAAGCCCTGTTAGGTTGTAGTTAGTGATTTTCTTTCATTTTTGAGTTATTTATCTCCTATATTGCACTTATTTATTTCCTTTATCGCACTTGCCCTGTCCAGTAGATATTACTTCTCTACCCCTGTTACTTTTGACTTAGCTTACACACTCGCATTATATTTATGCTTTTACTATATTTGAGCTCAGTTGGCTATGATGTCTACTGAGTACCTGTTGCTTCGGTACTCATACTGTACTTCTGCATTTTTTCCCTAATGCAGTTCCTAGTATGAGCCATCGGCGTTGAGGTTATCCTCAGGCCCAACTACTGATTCAGAGATAGGGTTAGCTTTCTAGTGTCCGAGGCTAATCCTCCTCCATCTATTTCAGTCATAGTTTTTTGCATTCCGAGACTACTGTGTACATATATATATTTTGGATACTGTCTAGTACTCTTTTTTGGTTATAGTGGCTCTTATATCGACCTTACCAGGTCTTGGGAGGGATTATTTTGTATATTTTGTCCTCTTCTTTCTCCTGTACGGTATATTATGTATGTATATTTCTTCGCTTCCGCTTATATTATTGTCATTGTTGGTTTTCCTTCTTGTTTCTTTTCATCTTCCGCCAGTTATCTCGTTACTTGTCGTTCCAGACTATGACGTGGCTTACCTACTGGTGGGTTGAAGTAGGTGTCATCATGACCTGAGAAATTGGGTCGTGACATGACCTGGAGGGTCATTACATTATTAATATTTTTTATTTTATTGTTTGATAATTAAATTAAAGAATTTAATTAGTCAAATAAATAAAGCATTAGTCCAAATGAAATATTATTATATTCTTTGCAAGCACCGAGCATAGAATTAATATTGTGAATAAATTAATATTTTCTATTTAAAATAGAAAATTAAGTTATATATTTTGATTGAAATATATATGTAATATATATTTGGTATCTAATTACATATAGTATATGATTATAAAATATTATTAAGAAGACTTGTATCCAATTTAGAATTGGATATCAAGTAATGTCCATACATGTGCTACTATTATATGGAAAATCCAATTGAGAATTGGATTCTCTCTTGAAGTCCCTAACATGAAACATGTAAATTCCAATTGAAAATTGGTTTCATAATTGTAGAAAGTCCTTATGGACTTGTAGCACACTATAATAATACTAATTGGAAAATTGTTTTCAATTTTCTTGTGGAAAGTTTTCATAAAGTTTAATTATGGAATTAAACTTTTAGCCCAAGTAAATTATTGCATAATCAAATAGGAAAAAGGTTTGGAGGTGATATTATATAAAGGGTGATGGTAAAATTTCATAGAACAAGTTTTATGAGGAAAAAGTTTTGGTTCATGGAAAATGTTTTCATTATGAAAATAGTTTTAATTGTGAAAAAAGTTTTTCACCATGAAAAAGGATTTCACTATGAAAATATTTCTTATAAGAAAATCACTTTATTTAAAGTGTGTGAGTTCAATACCAAATTAAGAGAGAAAATATATTAATGAGAAAATTATTTCTTGTTACGTTTATTGTGAGTTGAGATTTTTGAAAAAAATATCAAAACAATATTCGTAATCCAATTTGTTCGCGAGTTCTATCGATCAAGGAGTTGATAGCAAAGATCGGTCTCGGTGTGGATACATATAAAGTCTTCATACTATCAAAGAAATTCTGAACTACGACTATCGTAACCAGGTTTGTCTTGAAACCTATCTTTTAGATGATAACAACTTTTAAACACAAATAGATCTGTCTAGGGTTGCTTCTTGTCTTCCGCTGCGTGTTACAGAAACTCCGCAACCTTACAGTGGCACTTGAGCCATGACTCTGTGTTTAGGATTTATTAGTGAATTCGTATTACGTATTATATTTGAAGAGTTCAATTCTGATAATTTTGTATTGATTCTTTTTTTATTATGAATAAAAATATATATAGATACATCCAATGAATTCATGGTAAAGTTCATGACATGAATGTAGAATTATGTATTAGATACGATGTTAATTTATGTATGGTTATTGAACTTTATCATTATTTTTATTATTATTGATTTATGAGATGTTAGTTAGTAATATTAATTTTGTATGAATATATTTATATGTAATATAAATTATGATATATGAGATATACATATATATAGGATATACAAGTTAATAGCATATTGAAATTTATTTATGTGTTTCATGCTCGTTCTTTATATAATTTGCAATTATTTGTTACATGTGATGTAAATTGAAATTAGGACTATGCATGTAAACAATATAAACTAAATTCACATGAAATGAGTGATTGGATCACCATGTTATTAAAAGTTATTTTAGTAACAATTCCTCCCACTACAATTTGAGTTCTTAAATAATAAACTTTAAGATATTTTATTGTATAGCTATCTATCAAAGTAAATTTTTTTTTATTTATTTCTTGTTTACAAGGAACGGCTTGACTACCAGGAGGCTTATAGTTTGAGAATAAATTAAAATTATATATTGCATTAGATGCGTGGATGGAAAGAATTATTTAATTTTTATGCTATCACCTGGACTACCCGAGGAGTATTGAATTTAATTGATTCTCTTTTTAATGATGGTTGAACTCAACTATGTCAATAGGAATGAATTGACTACCAGGGGGCTATTTAACATATAGATATTTACGCAAGTTGTATAGAGATACAATTGGTAAGATTACCTACCTTTAAAGTATGTGTGAGGAACGACCTAACTACCAGAGGGCTCATATATATTGTTGAAGGATTTCTGTAATCCACTAAAAGAAATAGAGATTTCTTATGCCATAATGAGGGTATATAGTAATTAGGAAAAATATAATTTAGATAAAAGTCCAAGTCTTTATGATACATGTAAATATGTTCTTGCATTATTGGTTTTAATTTTGTACTTCTAATTTTTCAATATGGTTGCTATGTTATTACATGAAATACTTGATGTCAATAAGTTGGTGTGATCGAACTTTGATGATTGGTATATAAACTTGAGAATTGTTCTCATGCATGAAAGGCCAATCGATGTGATCGATAAGCTTGACAAAATAGTCCTAATATGAGGATGATTCTAGGGCATAAAATTTATCTGAAATACTTGAAAGAAAGTTTCTAACCATATGCATCATTTTCGCTTCTATGAGTTCTGAAATCTAGAAAGAATATTAGGATTTGAATTCAAAATAAATTGTTTAACGTCTTAAGAAGATGTTTAATTAGTGTAAGGTACACAAAGTAAAATAATTAGATACTGATTATCGAAGACTTTATTTGAATCCAAGTTGACTGTAAGTCCTTCAATCTAGCACGTATCAATCATATGGATGGTATTATTGAACAACTTGAGAAGTTGAGGTGCAAATTGAGAAAAGAGTTTCTTAAGATTTGATCGTTCAGTCACTATCCGAATTTAAAGTAGAATGTGTCACGACCCAAACCCGCCTGAGTGGCACCCACTAAACTCACAAGGTGGGAGAACCATCTACCCCAAAATACCCTCTCATAATCAACACTTAGAAAGTCAAGAACTAATCCATCATTAAATAAAATCAAATCTAAACCAAGTATAAGCACAATCAAAGGTGGAACATTGACCTTAAGAAAATAAAACCATCCCTAGAAACCGAATGTCATCCGTACCAAAACTACTAAATAATGTCAAGAAGGGGATGCAACCCCAAAAATTGAAATGAAACAAAAGTTCAGAAATAAAGCACTATGCCAATGAGGAAAGATCTCATGGTAGCCGGGATAAGCCGCTCACCTTGAAATCTGAAATCAACCGCTGGAATCACAAGTGAGGTCTCGTAGGAGCTACTGGAATATGCGTTGTACTCACAAAAGTAAGAGCAGGTGTAGTATCAGCACACAAGAATACAACAGTGCACCGGTCGGGTCATTTGGTCAACCCAAGATGAGAATATGAACAAATATAGTAAAACAAGTTAATCCATGCTTAAAAAAACATACACTTAGCACAACAAGTATCAGGGAAACAATTTAGGATTTTCAGTCAACAAGTCAACATATTATCACCAAGTCAAGTTCATTCAAGCCAAGTCAAGACATGTCAGGACAATTTATCAAGCATATAAATATTTTTCCCGATTCACTCTTGGAACCATCAAACTCACCTGACCCTCGTACATACATGCTAGGGATAATACAACCACCCTCTAGCCATGACCTGTAGGGGACAATTACTGTCTTTGTACTAAATCCCAGACAAAAGAGTCTGCAAACCTTGTTTCACCAATCACCCGTGAGAACGTGCCAACTATTGAAACATTTCACATTTAGCAATAAGTAGGTCAAAATCACACAACAATGTAAAATCCTTTGCATTGACCACACTAAACAACATGCACTAACAAGTCACACTACAAAGTAGTTAACATGCACATATAACACAAATTGGATTAAACTACAATGCCATCACCTACCTTGAACCAAGCTTGCACCACTCCTCTAAGACGAGGTTTTGCCCTTTCGTGTAATTTTTGCTTTCTCTTGGTCTAGAACACGCATATAAACACATAATTAATGAAATGACCTGGCATGTTGGGAATTTTAATCCACACCCAACCCCTAAGTCCATGTTCATGATCATTCCCTTCCCGTTCTATGGCTTTACTATCGTAATTCACTTAAAACTACCAATTCCATGGATAAACTAGTGAATTATTGAAATACAAGGGTAAATTAACTGTTAATAATCAAAACCCATTAACTTAATACATAATTTTACCCACTGCACAAGAAAAACAACCAAAATCAGCCCTAAAACCTTCCTTAAACTCCATAATTTAGCAATTCTAAGGCATAATTATCAATTACTAGTTAACGGGGATGAATTCCTTACCTTTATGAAGCCAAACGAAGAAAATATGGTGTCAATCACCCTAAATCGCCCTTCTTTGCCCCAAAATGAGTTTTAGAAAAATAAACTATTTTGGGGGAAATATTTAATTAAACTGCATTTTTTGCTGCTATAGTGGCATAGGCTGATATAGCGGTGTCGCTATAGCGGTACCTGCTGTTATAGCAGGCGTTGATTGGCTTTGCCCGCAGCTATAGCGGAAATTTTTCCGATATAACATCTGTTGACGTCAATGCGATAGAAAGTCCAATTTCACCCAAAAATCCCACTTTTTGTGACTCACCTTAAACCCGTGTCATTCCAAACAATGCCCTTTATGCTAAGATAAATTTTGGGATTTCTACTCACCTAAATTCGATTCCATAAAATCCTACGGGTTCTTTATCGTATTAGCTAACTAGAAAATAAAACAAACACCACCAAACCTGCCCATATCTTTCTCGGATTCCCCTAGACCATACCTCGCTCCGATTTTATTCGAAACTAGCCTAACCTAAAATTTGTAACTTCAAATGCAGGAAGAATTTTAACATGGACCTTTTAATGGAAAATTCATATATAACGATAGAAATGGTAGTTACAACAGATACCAATTTACCCATCGTTCATCCCCGAATGATCAATGAAAAAAAAAGGCTAAAAAGAGGAGGGGAAAGTGTACCTGTATCCTCAAACAATTAAGGGTACTTGTCCCGCATATCTTTTTTGATTTCCTAAGTGGCTTCCTCAATCGAAAAATGCTTCCATTGAACCTTAATCGAACGAATTTCCTTCATCCTCAATTTTTGATCATCCGATCTAGAATCGCTACTGGTTCCTCCTCGTAAGTCAAATCCTTATCTAGAAGCACAGAATCCCACTTAATGATATAGTCTCCTTCCTTATGGTACCTTTTTAGCATAGAGACATAAAATATAGAATGAATTCCCTATAATCTAGGTGGTAGAGCCAACCTATATGCAATCGAACCCACATCTTCGAGAACCTCGAAGGGACCAATATACCAAGGGCTGAGCTTGTGCCCCTCTTATCAAACCTCATGAATCCCTTCATGGGAGACATCACAAGCAAAACGTGTTCCCTAACCTTAAAGTCTATATCTCTTACCTTACGGTGCATATACTCTTTCTAGCTACTTTGAACATTCAACAACTTGGTTTGAATAAGCCTTACTTTCTCTTGAGCCTCTTTCACCAAGTCAGTGCCCAGAGGTTTGACATTGCCAGTCTCAAACCACCCAATAGGTGACCTACACTTTCTTCCATAGAGTGCCTCGAATGGTGCCATGACAATGCTGGAATGATAGCTATTGTAGTATGAAAACTCACACAATGGAAGAAACTGGTCCCAATGACCACCAAAATCAATCATGAAGGACCTCAACATGTCCTCTAGCACCTGAATCATCCTCTCCGACTGTCCGTCATTTTGAGGATGAAAAGCCATGCTAAAAAAGAGCTTGGTTCCAAACTCTTCATTTAACCTGTCCTAAAATTTGGAAGTGTACTTAGCGCCCTGTCAGAAATGATGGTAAGGGGTACCCCATGAAACCTGACAATCTCTTTGACATATATTTTAGCTAACTGCTAAGAGCTGTAGTCTATCAAAATCGACAAGAAGCGAGCTGATTTCATAAACCGATCTACTATCACCTAAATGGAGTCATATTTTCCCAAAGTTTTAGGAATACCCACCATAAAATCTACATCAATATGCTCCCATTTTGTCACGCCCCGAATCCCATCGAGACGTGATTGGCACCCGTAGCCGATAAGGCCCGAGAAAACCAACCTTTGCCTATGTTCAATCATATGCATACCATAATCATACCACCAGTGCATAAGAGCATGAAAGACGAATACAGGAAAACATGGGACATATTTATACATACATACGAAACTTGGCCGTTGAGGCCATCCAGTCAAAACAACATATGTCTTTTACACTGATACACCCACATCGGTCTACAAAAGCCTCTAACAGAGCATTGACCAAAAAGAACCATAAGTTGGGACAAGTCCCCGCTTTACACATTATGTACAAAACCAAAACATGTATATACTCTGACTCGGAGAAGCCCCGAATGAGCTGGAGCTCACCAAAGAACCGCTAACACTGGCAATCTACTGAGGAGGCCTACTGGGACCTGCACCTGCAGCAAGTAAGGTAAATTCCCCGAGAGGGGTCAGTACGAAATAAGTACTAAGTATGCAAGGCTCAGATGAAACTATACAACACATGAATATTTCAATGAATATGTCAATGAACTCAAAACATATGAAGAATCAATGTGCATAAGTCACCATTTGGTATTTTGGGAAACCATGTGGATTGCTTTCATTACTTTATTTGCTTTCTTTATCTCAATGCTCAATGATAACAATGTACCCGGGCCCCTACTGATCAGTGGGTCTTTTCATATCATAACATCATATTGGGATCGAGTCGAGCTAGGCTTATGCCCCTAGACTTGCCACCCATAAATCAATACATCGGGATCGAGTCGAGCTAGGCTTACGCCCCTAGACTTTCCACCCATAAATCATACATCGGGATCGAGTCGAGCTAGGCTTACGCCCCTAGACTTGCCACCCATAAATCCATATCTCGGGATCGAGTCGAGCTAGGCTTATGCCCCTAGACTTGCCACCCGTACTTGATCATTGACCACATTTGCATTACTTTGATCTTTACTTTGAGATTGATACTTTGATAATCATAACATCACTTTGGAACTTTGGAACACAACATTGTTGGAAACTTTGAATCATTGACCAATAAGTGAAGAACATGTAAATAAATATCAATGAGAAATATACTAGCACCATGATACTATTGGAACCATTGGACAATAAGCCATGAACAAGAGACACAAGTATAGGCACTATTGGAACTTTCGGAACATTAACCATGAATATGAGAAATGAAATTCACAATTGATCAATGAGTAGGAGATATATGACAATTACCATGGATAAGTGCATATGGGATACCTTAGTACATTTCGGAATAGAACTAGAGAAATGTCAATGTGGACACTATTGGCCGTAGAAAGATACGGACAAAGTAACCTTACATACCTTGGATTCACAATACGAATATACAACCTTCGATGCGTATGCAATAATCCCTCTTCTTCTTTATGTGTCACTCTACAACATAAATACATAACGAAATTCACATTAACCACCAATTACTTTACAAATGCATACCATGTCAATGAGTTACATGTTTGCCTTTAAACATGTCATTTCCCCTTGACAAAACCATTGATCATACTATTATTCCAAAAATTCCATAATATTCCCAACATTGACCAATACATGAAAATCAATACATTTCACCACAATACTTCTCCTTTACACTTTCTTATCCATAACATATCACAAATAATCCATCAAAGCACCTTAATTCAACTCCTAACACATATCGGCCAAAATCCCATAATTTCCACTTTTAGACAAGAACAAGTTTTATACCAAAAATAACACCATACATGTTCATATTTTGTCCATACCATGCTTTTTTATCAAAGGCACAAGGCCTAATTCAAATTCAAATCACCAAGATGACACATCTTGCACCAAAGGCAAAAATACACTATTCATCATCTTGCCAACACAACTAGCATAATATACATAATCTCCCATGCATATAATATGTTAATCCATGAAAATAAACACTTACCAAAGCTTGGAATAGGATGATCTTGTCCAAATATGCCTTAGGGTTTATTTGCTTTAGGGTTTGGAAATGAAAGAAATGTTTGTAAAATATCCAAAAGTGATGAGAGACTTTGGGGAATAAAAAATCTGATGTTGGGGGCTTTATATAGACCCAAGTTCATCCTTAGCCCCATGTGGCATTAAGGGATATGTTCACTTGGTCAATTATTGCAAGAATGGATCATTTTTGCCTTTGGGCCCATGTATTTTCTTCCATTTTTGGGCCTCAAATTGGGCCCAATAACACATATCCATGAAATTCCATGTATTATTCACCATATATCTCATGTTTACGTAATTCCATCATGTCACGACAATATTCTTTTAAACAATTCTCATTCGTCCTTTCGATCGTAAAAATTGGAATTCTAGTCGCCTTTGGTTTCCTTGGACATTTTGGATCACTATTCACATTTTATGATTTGATCATGTAGGAGTATGTAGGAGTATATTGAAGTGTTTGAAGCTTTAACAATGCTCAAATAACCCCAAATAACCAAAAGAAACCATCGAGAAATCGTCGTAGAATTGCGTTACGAAACGACTCCGGAAAGGCCTAATATTTGTGCCTTGCGCCACACCCCCTGAAACAGGGCAGTGGCGCAGGAAATGCAGCCTCTCTGAATTTTATGCAGGCTGGTGGCTTGCGCCACACCCCTGAAACAGGGTAGTGGCGCAAGTTTCAGCATTTTGCTGAAATTTCCGGCCACTAATCCAACGTTTACATATCGTCCAATCCCTTATCAAAACACTACAAAATACTTACTTAGTGATCTTAAACATCAAGTAAACATTACTTAAAGTCACTAAATGAGGTTAAAATGTGTACGAGTTCTTACCCAAATGCTCCACGAGATCACAACACACCTCCTACGAAGATCTAATCGCACATGTAAAGTCCGATATCAAATGTTTCACCAATAACACTATAAAACACATATGCATGGCATCTCAACACCTATGTAGATATGATCCCAAGGTATCAAGTGAGGTTATAAAGTACGGGGTGTTACATTCTTCCCCCCTTAGAAACATTCGTCCTTGAATGTTAACAACATTGTCTTATATACAACAAATGCATCTTTACTTTAACATACCTATACACATTCACATAATGCTTTTTAATACTTACTTGTTATTTCTCCACCTCCGCACTGTGACCTTGTTGGTCCATTTGAAATAGATGGGGATGCTTGGATTTTATCATTTCTTCCACTTCCCATGTGATCTTCTCTACGTGTTGGTTTCTCCAAAGGACTTTTACGGATGCTATGTCTTTATTTCTCAATCTCTTTACTTGTCGATCTAGGATAGCAATGGGCACTTATTCATAAGTGAGATCCTCTGTAACTTGAACATCCTCTACGGGAACAATACGAGATGAATCTCCTATGCATTTCCGAAGCATCGACACATGAAATACCGGATGGACGGAGGAAAGTTCTTGAGGTAAGGCTAATTCATACGCGACTTGCCCAAATCTTCTAATAACTTCATAGGGGCCTATGTAACGTGGACTCAATTTTCCTTTCTTTCCGAACCGCATTACCCCTTTCATCGGTACACCTTTAAAAACACCCAATCACCTATGGCGAATTCAAGCCCTCTTCTTCTCACATCGGCATATGATTTGTGACGACTTTGAGCCGTTTGTCACCGCTTTTGGATCACTTTAACTTTCTCCATGGCTTGGTGGACAATATCTGGCCCAAGTAAAGCAGTTTCACCTACTTCAAACCATTCGATTGGTGATCTACATTTCCTTCTATACAAGGCTTCATAAGGTGCCATTTTAATACTTGAATGATAGCTATTGTTATACGCAAATTCAATAAGAGGCAAATGGTCATCCCAACTGCCGTGAAAATCTAACGTACAAGCGCGTAGCATATCTTCAAGTGTCTGAATAGTACGTTCTGCTTGTCCATCAGTTTGAGGATGGAAAGTCGTACTCAAATTCACCTGAGTTCCCAAACTCTGCTGAAAAGATTTCCAGAAGTGTGCTGTGAACTGTGCTCCTCTGTCTGATATAATAGAAAGAGGAATACCGTGCAATCGTACTATCTCCTTCACATACAACTTTGCATAATCCTCAGCTGTATAGGTCGTCTTGACCGATAGAAAATGCGCTGATTTGGTAAGTCGGTCCACTATGACCCATATCGAATCAAACTTCCGCAATGTGCGAGGCAAACCCGTAATAAAATCCATATTAATCATACCCCACTTCCAGAATGGAAGATTGATACATTGCATGTAACCTCCCGGTTTCTGATGTTCCACTTTCACTTGTTGACAATTCGGGCATTGCGCGAAAAATTCCGCAATGTTCTTTTTCATGTTGCCCCACCAATACACCTCTTTCAATTCATGGTACATTTTAGTAGCACCCGGATGAATGGAATAGCGCGAATGGTACGCCTCTGTCATTATTAGTGTCCTCAGTTCATCTACGTCTGGTACACATAACCTCCCTTGACATTGAAGCACCCCTTCTGGTGTAATATCAAATGCCTTGGTCAAATTCTGCTGCGCATTTTCCTTTAGCTGTAATAAAGTAGAATCCGCAAATTGCTTCTCTTTCACTTCAGCTATCAAGGACGATTCTGCCGCATTCTGCACCTTAACTCTATCATCTAAGGTTTCAATAAGGCGAACTCCCAAACTGGCTAATTGATTCAAATCTTTGATTATCTCACGCTTTTCATCCAACTGACCACTAGTGCTTTCTACTGCCTTACGGCTCAATGCATCAGCTACTACATTTGCTTTGCCTGGGTGATAAAGAATATCAATTTCATAGTCTTTTAAAAGCTCTAACCACCTTCGTTGCCTCAAATTGAGTTCCTTCTGCTTAAAAAGATATTGCAAGCTTTTGTGATCCGTATAGATGTCAACATGAACCCCATATAAATAATGACGCCATATCTTTAAAGCAAAAACTACTGCTGCCAATTCAAGATCATGTGTGGGATAGTTTTTCTCATGTGGCCGCAACTGTCGTGAGGCATATGCTATCACCCTACCATGCTGCATCAACACACATCTGAGACCAATCCCGGAAGCATCACAATACACTGCATAGCCCTCTGTGCCTTCAGGAAGAACTAACACTGGTGTGGAAGTCAACTTATCTTTCAATTTTTGAAACCCTCTTTCACATGCATCATTCCATTGAAACTTAATTGCCTTGTGAGTTAACTTTGTCAATGGTGCCGCAATAGAAGCAAACCCTTCTACAAATCTTCGGTAATAACCTGCCAAACCCAGAAAACTGTGAATCTCTGTGGGTGTCGTAGGTCTTGGCCAATTTTTCACTGCCTCTATCTTTTGGGTATCAACCTGTATGCCTTCATCTGATACAATGTGACCCAAGAACGCGACTGATTTCAACCAAAACTCACATTTGGAGAATTTTGCATACAACTTACGCTCACGGAGAATTTGCAACACTTGCCGTAAGTGATAAGCATGGTCTTCTGGTGATCTTGAATAAACAAGGATGTCATCTATAAATACTGTTACGAACACGTCGAGGAATGGCTTAAACACCCTGTTCATCAAATCCATAAACACAGCCGGTGCATTTGTTAGTCCAAATAACATAACCAAAAATTCATAATGGCCATACCGTGTTCGGAAAGCTGTCTTGGGTACATCTTCTTCTCTAACTCTGACTTGATGGTAACCCGACCTCAAGTCAATCTTTAAAAAACACCCGGCACCCTGTAACTGATCAAACAAATCATCAATGCGAGGGAGGGGGTATTTGTTCTTGATCGTTACTTTATTCAACTGCCGGTAGTCAATGCACATCCTCAATGTGCCGTCTTTCTTTTGCACAAATAGTACCGGTGCACCCCACGGGGACATACTAGGCCTAATGAAGCCTTTGTCCAACAAATCTTTCAACTGCTCCTTCAATTCACGCAGTTCCGCTGGAGCCATACTATATGGAGGGATAGAAATAGGCTGAGTGCCTGGAATCACATCAATGCCGAATTCCACTTCTCGTTCTGGGGGTAAACCTGGAAGATCCTCTGTAAATACATCAAGAAATTCATTGACGACCGGTACAGACTGTGGAGTTAATGGTTCCACATCATTATCTTTCACTCGTACCAAATGACACATGTATCCCTTGGCAATCATTTTTCTGGCTTTCAAATAGGAAATAAATCTTCCTCGTGGTGCCCCTACCTTACCCTGCCATTCTAGAACATTTTCCTGTGGAAAACAAAATTGTACCTTCTTGGCCCAGTAATCTACCGTAGCATAACACGAAGCCAACCAATCCATTCCCATAATTACATCAAAATCCACCATGTCCAATTCAATGAGATCGGCCAACGTATCATGACCACACACAGTTACCACACAGTTACGATACACTCTTTTTGCAATAATATAGTCACCAACCGGTGTAGACACTTCAATTGACTTAATTAATAATTCTGGTGCCTTTGCAAATTTCGCAGCAACCAATGGAGTAACATAGGAAAATGTAGAGCCTGGGTCAATTAATGCATATACATTCTATGAGAATATGGATAATGTACCTGTGACGACATCTGGGGAAGCCTCTGAATTCTAGCGGTCCACCAAAGCATAAGTACGATTCTGGACCCCGCTAGTACTGGCTCCTCCTCTGGCACCTCTACCTCGACCAATAGGCTGCACCCCTCGGCCCTGTAAAGGAACCGATGCTGAAGACGCAACAGCCGACCCAGCTGGTCGTGCTATACCACCCATGCTCCGCTGTGGACATTCTCTCGCTATATGTCCCGGCATACCACACCAAAAGCAGGCATTCGTCCCTGTCCGACATGTACCTGTGTGCATACGCCCGCAGTGCTGACACTGCTGACGAGGGAAACTTGCTGCCTGTGATCCATGAACCCCACTACTTTGCCCAGCTGAACCACCTCTAAACCCTCGAGGCTGCGAATAAGCACTCCCTGTGGAATAAGAGAACGACGGTCTAGGTGGTCTAGGAAACATGCGGGGCCTAGATCCTCCTTGGGACATCATAGGTGGTCCCATAGATCTATCCCTTTTGGACTGTCCCCTATCAAATTCATGTACCCTTCGTCTCTGTCTTTGATCTTCCATTTTCTGGGCGAAGGCTTGTATTCGAGCAATGTCCATGTCCCTATTCAAGGCCGCAATAGTGCAATCTCTCACCAAGTATGGCTCTAGTCTGTCCACATATCTATGGACCCTGTCTGTCATCATAGCCACAACATTTGGCGCATATCGAGCCAAGGAGTTAAATTGCAAACTATATTCCCGAACACTCATATTCCCTTGACGCAAATTCAGGAACTGATCTGCACGTGCTTCCCGAACCTCATACGGAATATAATGATCGAGGAAGGCCACTTTAAACTCTTCCCATGTCGGTAAATCTGCACCAATGTCACGGGATTTCTTCCAATCCTCATACCACAGTATTGCCTCTCCTTTCAACCTATATGAAGCAAGTTCCACTGTCTCAACCCCTGTCACATGCATAACTTCCAAGGCCCTCTGAATTTGATCCACGAAGTCCTGTGGATCTGCTTTTGGATAGGACACTGTGAATATAGGAGGGTCCAGTTTCAAGAAATCCTGCGTTCTGCGACTTGCCATTCTAGCCGCATCATCATCATGTGCCATTGCACCAGCTCTTCCCTGGCTTTGTGCCGCCACTAACTGTGTCAACATTTGTACAGCATTCCTAAGATCCTGATCTGTGGCATTCGTCGGTGGTTTCATGGGCACTTCCCTTCTTCTTGGCTCTTCTGGAGATGAAGAAGTAGAAGAAGCTCACGTTGCGAACTCAGTTCCAGCCCCACCTTGATCAACTTGGTCAGGTGGTGGTCTACTTGTTCCTTCAGCAATTCTATCTATCAACTTACTTTTACCTTTTCCTCTTTCTCTTCTAGTGTTCGGCATTTTGACTATACCAAAGAAAAAAACAATTACCAAGATCAGATACAATGCAACTGACAACATTGGCTCTATTGCACGATCTAGAATGAAGAAAAGAAACAACATCCTAAATGTCCCGTAGCCTCCTACTTATAAATGTGGTGCACAACACATCGATAAGTAAGACTCTACTCAGACACGGCTTTGTAGACACCCTTAGACCGACTGCTCTGATACCACTTTTGTCACGCCCCGAATCCCATCGAGACGTGATTGGCACCCGTAGCCGATAAGGCCCGAGAGAACCAACCTTTGCCTATGTTCAATCATATGCATACCATAATCATACCACCAGTGCATAAGAGCATGAAAGACGAATACAGGAAAACATGGGACATATTTATACATACATACGAAACTTGGCCGTTGAGGCCATCCAGTCAAAACAACATATGTCTTTTACACTGATACACCCACATCGGTCTACAAAAGCCTCTAACAGAGCATTGACCAAAAAGAACCATAAGTCGGGACAAGTCCCCGCTTTACACAATATGTACAAAAACCAAAACATGTATATACTCTGACTCGGAGAAGCCCCGAATGAGCTGGAGCTCACCAAAGAACCGCTAACACTGGCAATCTACTGAGGAGGCCTACTGGGACCTGTGCCTACAGCAAGTAAGGTAAATTCCCCGAGAGGGGTCAGTACGAAATAAGTACTAAGTATGCAAGACTCAGATGAAACTATACAACACATGAATATTTCAATGAATATGTCAATGAACTCAAAACATATGAAGAATCAATGTGCATAAGTCACCATTTGGTATTTTGGGAAACCATGTGGATTGCTTTCATTACTTTATTTGCTTTCTTTATCCCAATGCTCAATGATAATAATGTACCCGGGCCCCTACTGATCAGTGGGTCTTTTCATATCATAACATCATATTGGGATCGAGTCGAGCTAGGCTTATGCCCCTAGACTTGCCACCCATAAATCAATACATCGGGATCGAGTCGAGCTAGGCTTACGCCCCTAGACTTGCCACCCATAAATCATACATTGGGATCGAGTCGAGCTAGGCTTACGCCCCTAGACTTGCCACCCATAAATCATACATCGGGATAGAGTCGAGATAGGCTTACGCCCCTAGACTTGCCACCCATAAATCCATATCTCGGGATCGAGTCGAGCTAGGCTTATGCCCCTAGACTTGCCACCCGTACTTGATCATTGACCACATTTGCATTACTTTGATCTTTACTTTGAGATTGATACTTTGATAATCATAACATCACTTTGGAACTTTGGAACACAACATTGTTGGAAACTTTGAATCATTGACCAATAAGTGAAGAACATGTGAATAAATATCAATGAGAAATATACTAGCACCATGATACTATTGGAACCATTGGACAATAAGCCATGAACAAGAGACACAGGTATAGGCACTATTGGAACTTTCGGAACATTAACCATGAATATGAGAAATGAGATTCACAATTGATCAATGAGTAGGAGATATATGACAATTACCATGGATAAGTGCATATGGGATACCTTAGTACATTTCGGAATAGAACTAGAGAAATGTCAATGTGGACACTATTGGCCGTAGAAAGATACGTACAAAGTAACCTTACATACCTTGGATTCACAATACGAATATACAACCTTCGGTGCGTATACAATAATCCCTCTCCTTCTTTATGTGTCACTCTACAACATAAATACATAACGAAATTCACATTAACCACCAATTACTTTACAAATGCATACCATGTCAATGAGTTACATGTTTGCCTTTAAACATGTCATTTCCCCTTGACAAAACCATTGATCATACTATTATTCCAAAAATTCCATAATATTCCCAACATTGACCAATACATGAAAATCAATACATTTCACCACAATACTTCTCCTTTACACTTTCTTATCCATAACATATCACAAATAATCCATCAAAGCACCTTAATTCAACTCCTAACACATATCGGCCAAAATCCCATAATTTCCACTTTTAGACAAGAACAAGTTTTATACCAAAAATAACACCATACATGTTCATATTTTGTCCATACCATGCTTTTTTATCAAAGGCACAAGGCCTAATTCAAATTCAAATCACCAAGATGACACATCTTGCACCAAAGGCAAAAATACACTATTCATCATCTTGTCAACACAACTAGCATAATATACATAATCTCCCATGCATATAATATGTTAATCCATGAAAATAAACACTTACCAAAGCTTGGAATAGGATGATCTTGTCCAAATATGCCTTAGGGTTTATTTGCTTTAGGGTTTGGAAATGAAAGAAATGTTTGTAAAATATCCAAAAGTGATGAGAGACTTTGGGGAATAAAAAATCTGATGTTGGTGGCTTTATATAGACCCAAGGTCATCCTTATCCCCATGTGGCATTAAGGGATATGTTCACTTGGTCAATTATTGCAAGAATGGATCATTTTTGCCTTTGGGCCATGTATTTTCTTCCATTTTTGGGCCTCAAATTGGGCCCAATAACACATATCCATGAACTTCCATGTATTATTCACCATATATCTCATGTTTACGTAATTCCATCATGTCACGACAATATTCTTTTAAACAATTCTCATTCGTCCTTTCGATAGCAAAAATTCGAATTCTAGTCGCCTTTGGTTTCATTGGACATTTTGGATCACTATTCACATTTCATGATTTGATCATGTAGGAGTATGTAGGAGTATATTGAAGTGTTTGAAGCTTTAACAATGCTCAAATAACCCCAAAGAACCAAAAGAAACCATCGAGAAATCATCGTAGAATTGCGTTACGAAACGACTCCGGAAAGGCCTAATATTTGTGCCTTGCGCCACACCCCCTGAAACAGGGTAGTGGCGCAGGAAATGCAGCCTCTCTGAATTTTATGCAGGCTGGTGGCTTGCGCCACACCCCTGAAACAGGGTAGTGGCGCAAGTTTCAGCATTTTGCTGAAATTTCCGGCCACTAATCCAACGTTTACGTATCGTCCAATCCCTTATCAAAACACTACAAAATACTTACTTAGTGATCTTAACCATCAAGTAAACATGACTTAAAGTCACTAAATGAGGTTAAAATGTGTACGAGTTCTTACCCAAATGCTGCACGAGATCACAACACACCTCCTACGAAGATCTAATCGCACATGTGAAGTCCGATATCAAATGTTTCACCAATAACACTATAAAACACATATGCATGGCATCTCAACACCTATGTAGATATGATCCCAAGGTATCAAGTGAGGTTATAAAGTACGGGGTGTTACACATTTCTACATGGGCATAGGCATCCTCTGAAGCAACCCCACAGGTTTTTGATGTTCATACTTCATCTGCTGATAATTTTGACACTTGGACACATAATCCACTATGTCCCTCGTCATCTCGGGCCACCAATAAAGTTTTCTCAAATCACGGTACATCTTGGTCATACTCGGGTGAATAGAATAATTCAAACTATGGGCCTCTAAAAGTACATTAAGAATCAAATCACCAGCTCGAGGAACATATAATCTTCCTTTAAACCACTCACCCACTCATATTGAGAGTGGCATCTTTTACCTCCCCGCTCACGCTTTATCTCAGAGTGCATTCAACTTTCTATCCTTAAATTGCTTAGCCTTAATCTGATCTATAAATGTTGACTTCACCTCAACACTAGCCAATGTACCACCCCTGACTGAGACCCCAAACTACATGCTCTGAAATGCTAGAGTTTGAAACTCTCTAGCTAACGGTCGTCTGGACATCCTCAAGAATGACAAGCTACCTATACTTACAACTTTTTGGCTTAATACGTCTGCCACCACATTGGCCTTACCCAGATCATACTGAATAATCACATCATAATCCTTTAACAATTCCATGTATCTCCGCTACCTTATATTCAAACCCCTTTGAGTAAACACATACTGCAGGCTACGATGGTCTGTGAAGACCTCACACTTGACACTAGAAAGATAGTGTCTCTAATCTTTAATATGGACACTATCGCTGTCAATTCCAATTCATGGGTTAGGTAGTTTATTTTATGAGGCTTTAATTTCCTTGATGCATAAGCAATGAAATTCCTATCCTGCATCAACACAACACCTAAGCCCAAAAGTAAAGCATCACAAAACACTTTAAAGTCCTTACTTGAACCAGTAAAGAAAGGATAGGAGCTGTAGTGAATAGTGTCTTGAACTTTTGGAAGCTCTCTTCACGTTGATCTGACCAAATAAATGGCACTTCCTTCTGAGTCAACCTTGTCAAGTGTGTTGCAATAGATGTAAATTCTTGATAAACCTGCGGTAATAACTAGCAAGACCCGCAAAGCTCCTTACCTAGATCGCTGAACTAGGTCGAATCTAATTCTTCACTACCTCAATTTTTTGGGGATCCACCATCACCCCTTTTTTAGAAGCCACATGCCCAAGAAGGCAACTGAAGACAACTAAAATTCACTCTTTGAAAACTTAGCAAATAGCTGTTTTTCCCTTAGAATTCCCAAAACTATGCGAAGATGACCTGCATGCTCCTCCTTACTTTTAGAGTAAACTAGAATATCCTTAATAAATACAATAACAAAAGAATCCAAGAATGACTTAAAGATACCATTAATCAAACTCATAAAGGTTGTCGGTGCATTAGTTATCCCAAAAGACATCACCAAAATCTCATAATGACCATACCAAATTCTCAAAGTTGTCTTTTGTATGTCCTCTGGTCTTATTTTCAACTGATGATAACCCAACCGCAAGTTAATTTTTGAAAACACCATCGTACCCTGTAACTGGTCAAACAAATCATCTATGCGAGGCAAAGGATATTTATTCCTGACAGTAACCTTATTCATCTATCTATAATCAATGCACATCCTCATTCTACCATCCTTCTTGTTAATAAAAAAGACTGGAGCACCCCAAGGTAAAGCACTTGGATAAATAAAACCTTTGTCAAGTAGTTTCTGCAATTGAGTTTTAAGTTCCCTCAACTCCGTTGGAGCCATTCTATAGGGAGGAATAGATATAGGGCGAGTGCCCAGCTCTAAGTCAATATAGAAATTCATATCTCTATCTGGAGGCCTACCCGGTAGGTCTGAAGAAAATACATCTTGGAATTCAAAAACTACCAAAACTAACTCTATAGAAGGGGACCCCACACCCACATCCCAGAGATGTGCTAAAAATGCTAAACACCCCTTCACCAGTAACCCTTTAGCCCAAATAAATGATATAATTTTCACTAGTTTGGCCTTATACAATCTCTCTCACTCTAGTTTATCCATTCCTAGATTCGCTAGAGTCACTGTCTTAGCATTATAATTTAAAACAGTGTGATATGAAGATAACCAGGTCATTCCCAAAATCCAACATATCAAGAATTATCAAGTATACCCAAGTCTGAAAACCCACAAATAACACAGAACAAGAACGATAAACATGGGTTACTACTACAGACACACCAAATGGGTTGGACACATAAACAGGATGATCAAGCACATCACAAACAAGATTCAGACCCTCCACAAACTGAACAGATACATAAGAATAAGTAGACCCCCAATAAAATAAAATAGAAGCCATCCGGTCACAAATTGAAATAGTACCTATGATCACCACATTAGAAGCCTCGACATCAGTCTTTCCCTAAAAAGCATAACAATGAGATCGGTCATCAATTTGAGCTAACTCTTTTCCCGATTGCGCTCCTCCTCCTGCACCGCCATTTGCTTGACCATGTCACTCCCAAGCGCACATGCAAGTGTAAATTATCGTTTCAAGAAATAAAATGGCTCTTCGTGAGATGGATGTCAATCCCACAGGGACTTGTGTTTAACACGCGATCTAATTTAAGTGTTAATATTAAGTTAAACAAGTGCTAGTTGTAACCAAATAGAGTTTGAGATTTGTATTTATAACTAAATACTAAAATTAATAATGATGAGGAATTCGGGTTATGAAAAATATATGGAGTGTTCCAGGGTTACGACATTCGATAAAATCATGCATGGTAGTTTTTCTATTTAATGAGCTTTATGTCTCAGATTATGGGTTTTGGGGTTAAGTATTGATCTGGGAATTGTCATCCTATAAATTGTCTACTTGAACTAGTCTCACAATTAAATCATTGAGTGGGGATACGATTCCCTAATTCAAGTGCATTAGTTTATCATCCCATTCGTAACCAAATAAGGCAATGCAGGTATACGTCTATCCTAGTTGCGAATCAATCCTAACTTGCACTAGAGATGATCTTGTTCCTTAAGTTCCTCATCCTATTCATACATACCATTATCAGTTCATACATGAATTACTCATATATTCCAATGTTGGCCAAGCTTCACAATAGTAAAAATCAAGAACAAAAGAATAATCGGATGAGAAACGATGTCATTGAATAAAACAAACTACTACACAATCATGTTCTAGCCATAACCCTATAATGAGGGTGTTTATACACTCATATTCATACAAAAATCTCCAAAATAAAGTTCATCAATCAAAATTACAAGAAAGAAAAGTAAAGGAAGAAAAACCCTAGTTTGAGCTCACCTTGCCTTCTCCTCTTCTCCAATTCATATGTCTTACAAGGGATTTCAAAATATGCATTTAATTGTGGCCAATTAATACTTTTATAGTTCTTAGGTTGTCCATGAGGTTTACCAAATGAATCTCATGCATTTACAACTTTACTCCCACTTAAAAATAAGTTAAAAACCAACTTTGGGTTAGCTTTGGGGTTGGTGCGTCGCATGGACATAGCATGCCAAATATAGTGGTTTGGAATGGCCCATAAATATTAACACACCCTATTTGTAATAGTGCAGAGTGTGGCGCACATCAAGCTTCATGCCTTGGAGTTTTTCGTCCCATCTTCTTGTACTCTTGTCCCTTGATTCCGAACGTTTTGTGCTTTGATTGTAGGCTTGATTTAGCTTTCACAGCTCCTACAATGTTCCCCTACAACATATCAAAACAACCATAAGTCCATACAACATAATAGAACTCATCAAAATAGACTATAACAAGCATAGCTAAAGCTAGCGACACTAGTTTCCTCGTCTAAGCTCTAATTGATCATTTTGACTCTTGACATGATTCAAATGAACATGTAATTCAACACATAAATACACATATATACTCTATATATCTCACAATAATCTCAAATTATCCTCAAAACTAAGCTAACAGTGCAGAGATAATGACACTTAGTAGTACAAATACTCCTCAGATCACCACCCCACAGTCAAAGCCTTGTTCGTCCTCGAACAAATCTTTACATTAATCACCATCAAGGAAGACTATAAAAAAATTACTACAACTAAGACACTCAAGCTTGAACCACACAGACCATATGAATAGCAAGTTCTATATTCGGCATGTCATATTACAACTTCGAAACATATGAATACTACTTCAGAACCTCCTAGCCTCAAGAATTGACTCTCTAACAAATTGGCAAACTCAAGCACATTACTCAACAAAGAGATCATATAAGTCACCCATCTATCATCAAACATGCACCCTCACCATAAGAGAGTCACCTATATTCACTCATAAGTATGCAATTTAACACAAGAATGGGTGTAAGAATTAAATTTCGCTCACTCTCACAAAGAATTCACATGTGACATAAGATGAACCATAAGCTTGACCTTAGTGTAGTACTCCATTAATATCAGAATGTCAAAGATCAAGATCAAGTAGGACTTTAATGGTTGTAATGTAGGCTAAGGGACGAGTAGGAACTATTTGGTCAAGAATAGTGACTATCTTCCCTAAGCGATTTAATACACTACAATTTACATTAACATCACCTCCAACCAACCTATTTTACACCACTTTTGTCTTCCCAACTCTCTTGTTTTGCCCCATCTTTTTAAGATAGCTTACACATATTAGGCAAGAAGTATTTGCTATCAGCACATGATTCACTTCTTTGGATCAATTTATGTTTTCATTACATTACTCCCTACCAACAATACATAAACCTTTTTAATACACCATAACCTATTTACTTGGGGCATCAATTTCACTTTCTCCTTCTTCAATTTTTACACTCCTTAAATCTTAATTTCTTAACTAAAGCGCTTAGGGTTTTTGGATCAAATTACGATTAATTGAAAGAAAAGGGTTAAGCTACATAAGAGGATACCAAAGAATAGGCTAAAGGCTCAACGGGGCTCACTAAGATCATGAAAAAAGGGTAGAGAAAGTAGGTATAAAACATGGCTATCAAAGAAATGCCTATATTATCTCCTAAACACAACACTCTTTATTTCGCTTTACAAACACACCAAACAAGTTTTAGACATCAATATGCACATGGAATATCACAAAAACCTCACTCACACATGGTACATTTTCAAATCAAGACGAATCCCTATAGGCTCAAAACCAAGAAATCACGAGAATTTAACATTAAGACAACATCACAAAAGATTCAAAAAAATGAGCCTAGGTGTTTCCAAGTGGTCACTCAATTCACTTCACATGCTTCATCATTCAACACCAACTTGAATCAAGAAATCATGCGTAGTATCTAACGAGAGCATCTCTAAAATTTTAAAATTACTTCTAAAAATAAAAAGGATACTGGGTTTAAAGGGCCTCCCCTCAGAAAAGAACCAAAAATAAAAACCGAGGGGTAGATGAAATATGCTCCTAAAAGAAACTTAAAATTACTAAAAGAAAATCTTTTTGTATTTTTCAAATTTTCAGCAACATAAGTAAAAATAAATAACCAATATACTCTAATAGCACACTCTACCCTAACCAAATCGGAAGATTTCCCAGCCCACACTTAAAATCACACTTTGTTCCCAAAGTACAACTTAAAAGTAAGGATAGAAATACTCCCTGAGGCCTCTAGGCCTAGCTAGTAGCATCATAGTCATCAAGGTGGTCTGGAGGAACCCCACACTTAGTTTTTCCAATACTCCTTATCTTAGATTTTGGGTACTCAGACTTCCCCTAATTTGCAAAACAAAACAAACAAAATAAAATCAAAAGTGATACTAAATAATAACCAAAAAGTAAAAATTCTACCTTAACTTGGGTTGACTCCAAAGCAGTGCCTGAATAATATCGCGGCATGAATCAAATCCCAACTCTCATCCACAGTCTCTCATCTCTCTTCTCTTTCTTTTTTGACTTTTCAAGTGCTCATGATCGAGGTCTGCAACTTTTCTTACACCCATCTTTTCAGCATGCCACTCAAGTTTTTTGGGTTCATGCTTATTTTTCAACTTGGGCAACTCCATGAGAGAGTCCGAAGAAGTAATTGGTGGTTTCCACTCTTCCACCCCACACTCATCTATTTCCATAGCTACGATCATGCATAGATCTCTATAGTGTGAGGGTGTGTTGAGTGCTTTGTACACTCTGAAGACCACCTCTTAATCATTCAATCTCATCCTGAGTGTGCCCTCTCTCACATATATCAATGCTCCACCAGTTGCCAAAAATGGGCGCCCCAATATGATTGTTACCCTGTTATCTGCATCATAATCAAGAACAATAAAGTCAACAAGAATAATGAACTTACCAACCTTAATAAGAACATTTTCTATGATTTCTTAGGGCACCACTTGTGTTTTGTCCGCCATTCGTAACACCACTGAGGAGGGCCTTGGCTTTCCCAAACCAAGAGTATTAAAAACTGAAAGGGGCATCAAGTTGATGCTTGCCCCCAGATCACTCAAAGCATGGACAACAACACTTTCACCAATTTGTATGGGGATGATGGAACTCCCAGGGTCCTTGAAATTTTTGGTCATCTTACTCCTGACCACAAAACTGCACTCTTCAGTAAGTGATACAGCTTCAATATCACCAAGCCTTTTTTTGTTCATCACCACATCTTTCAAGTACTTAGCATACTTTGGCATTCCCTGTAGCATATCTACAAGTGGAAGGTTAATGTGGAGATCTCTAAATGTGTCAAAGAACTTCTTAAAACATGCATCTTCTTTTGCTTTGTTGAACTTTTGAGGGAAAAGTGGTGGTGGTTTATTTCGAGGTTGCTCAACCGGCATCTCCTTTGGGTACTCAAACTTCCCTTTTCATTGGTAATTTCAGATTCAACTTACTTGTCAGTCTACTTAGGTATGATCAGTTCAGCTTGCAACTCATGATCTTTCTTTGGATGTGCATCATCCAATTCTTTACCTCTCCTCGATGTAATAGCCATAACTTATTTTGGGGCTTGCTTTGTATCACCCGAAAGAACCCCTTGAGGTCTTAGATTCTGCGCTTGAGCTAACTGACCCATTTGTATCTCTAAATTCTTTTGGGGAAATTGCTGATTTTTGAGATCTGCATCTATTTGTTCTTGGGTGGCCCTGATTTTCTTCAATGTATCTTTAATTTTATTGGCCTGAGTATTAGTTTAAGTACCTTGCTGTTGCTAAAACTGTTGCGATTGGGCTTAATTATTGCCCCAAGAGTAGTTGGGTTGAGACAGCCAATTCTGGTAGTAGGTGTTACCATAATTCTGATTTTCTCTTTACGCATTACCCATAAAATTTACTAATTCTGTATTTACCATACAATAGTTTGATGAGTGACCTCCATTGTTATAAGTTTGGCACCAAGTCTGAACCTGTTGCATTGCATTAACATGTGCCTAAGGAGAGACTTGAATCTTTTCCATGCATGATAGAGATTCTCATCTGGTTTTTGCTTGAAACTAAGAATCTCACTCCTTAACATTGCAGTTTTTCCTGATGGGAAGAAACAAATAAGGAACTTCTTTGCTAAGTCGTCCCAAGTTGTGATCGAGTTTGAAGGTTCTGCCTTCAACCATTTCTTTGCTTCTCCCAAAATTGAGAATGGAAAAGGTGTGAGCCTCACATAGTCTGTGGAGACTCCAGTGGGAATGAAAGTGTCACTTATCTCCAAAAATTTTTGAAGATGGACCTGTGGATCCTCATGTGACAAGCCTATAAGCTGCCCGTTTGTGTGCAACAGTTGCATCATGTTTTGCTTTAGCTCAAATCTACCTCCTGCAGCTGGCTTTTGAATACAGGAGGTCACATTAGTTTGAGTGGGATTGCCAATTTGTGCACTATCCTATGGGCTGGTTGTTCTTCAGCCATTGTTGCAGGAACAATCTCGTCTTGCTGAACTTACTGGGTTGGTTGGAGAAGTACTGCTTCTCTCCTTAATTGATGCAAGCGTCGCTCAGGTTTGGGATATGGTTCAACCAATTCCCTCTCCCTTGCCAACTCACTCAAGATTAAAATATCTACCTACAAATTCAGTAGCTAAGACCAAGTTGTTAGCACTTTATCAAACAAAATAGTAAAATTGAAAATTAGAAGGTTGCTAATTTTCAAGTCCCCATCAACGGTGCCAAAAACATTTCACTCCCAAGCACACATATAAGTGTACGTGGTCATTTTAAGTAATAAAGTGTCTCTTCATGAATCGGATGTCAATCCCACAAGGACTTATGTTTAACAAGCGATCTAACTTGAGCATTACTATTCAAGTTATACAAGTGCTAGTTGTAACCAAAAAGAGTTTGAGCTTTGTGTTTATAACTAAATACTAAAATTAACAATGACGAGGAATTCTGGTTGTGAAAAATATCTGGAGAGTTCCAGGGTTAAGGAATTCGATACAATCATGCATGGTAGTTATTCTATTCAATGAGTTTTATGTCTCAGATTATGGGTTTTGGGTAAGTGTTGTTCTGGGAATTGTCATCCTCTAAATTGTCTACTTGAACTAGTCTCAGAACTCAATCATTGAGTGGGTATGCGATTCCCTAATTCAAGTGCATTAGTTTATCATACCATTCGTAACCAAATAAGGCAACGTAGGTATACGTCTATCCTAGTTACGAATCAATCCTAACTTGCACTAGAGATGATCTTGTTCCTTAAGTTCCTCATCCTATTCATACATACCATTATCAGTTCATGCATTAATTACTCATATATTCCAATGTTGGCCAAACATCACAATAGTAAAAATCAAGAACAAAAACATAATTGGATGAGAAACGATGTCATTGAATAAAACAAACTACTACACAATCATGTTCTAGCCGTAACCACAGAATGAGGGTGTTTATCCACTCATATTCATGCAAACAATCTCCAAAATAAAGTTCATCAATCAAAATTAAAAGAAAGAAAAGTTAAGGAAGAAAAACCCTAGTTTGAGCTCTCATTGCCTTCTCCTCCTCTCCAATTCGTATGTTGATACGGGTGGGACAAGCTCCACAAGTACACGACCTTTCACACGAAGCCAAGCTCGGGAGTTACAAAAACTCCAAGCCTTGTTCATGCAAATGGCCGTGTGTGAGTTGGTCATTAAACCGCCAAAGGATCTAAATGTTTTAAGTGTGAAGTGGGACCTTGGAGTGTAATAAACTTACACTCCAAGGGGGCGGCAGATTGGAGAAGGGCAAACTAGTCTTTTTGGCTTCATTTTACCTTGTAATATAAATAGAACACATTAGGGTTATTTTGAGTAGTTCTTCCATTAATATTTTGAATCACAAGACTTGTAATATTTTAGGTTCTCTCTCTCTCTCTCAAAACATCCCACAAGAAGAGAGACACTTGTGTTGCATTTTGGCTAGAAACAAGGATCTTGAGGTCATTGAGTTCCTCTTGGTCTAAGTAAGAACTTGGTGTTTATATTCATTAGTCTTAGGGTCCTTTCTTGATGTTAGGGTTCTTAGTCTCTTGAATTTTATATGTCAAGTTAACTATCTTTTTATTATCTTGTTGTTGTTGTGTTTGAGATCTTGAAGTCTAGTGAAGCCGTGTGGGGCTCTTTCGACTCACTAGCATTGTTGTTTAACTTGTTAATCTTGTGTTGGTTGGCTGATTTCGTGGCTGGTTGTTGCATATTGTGTGTTGTGGACTTGATCTTGTATCATTTGGTATCAAAGCAAGACCGGTTGTGTTCCAACACAACCCATCTTGGGCTTGTTCTCTGATTAAAAAAAAAAAAAAAAAAATCTGAAATCTATCCATTGAAGACAAAACCGAGAATGTTGTTGTATGTTTAGATCTAGGTTTTATTTTTCTTGTTTAGTGTGTTTCTAGTGTTGGTTTCTTTCTCACCAACACTAAAGTGTCTAGATCTAAAAGTTGAGCTTGAAAACTTGACCATTGTTGTGGTGACTTGAAGTGGCTGAAAGTTGTATGTTGTTGATGACAAAAATTGGTGGTTGTGTGTTATGTGCTTGAAGAAGTTGATGAAGGTTGTTGAGGTGTTCATCTTTTAAACTTGTTCATGTTGTTCATCTTGTTGTGTTCAAGTTGCAACACAAGTCATAAAGTTGTTGGTGAAAGACTTGCACCCATCTCTTCCAAGACTTGACAACCACTTTTCCTTAAAACACGGAACCTTGTTTTGTGGGATTAGCCTAGTCAAATCTTACCTTTTTGAGTTTGAAAGGTTGAAAGACTACAAGACTTTTACTTTCCCTCCAAAACACATTGTCATCTATAACAAGTTGTGTGAGTATTGAAAAATTTCAGATTTGAGATAAAAAAAAAAAAAAAAAAAAAAGGAACAAGGAAGAAGCAAAAACGTGTGGGACCACTTACATGCTGCCACATCACTATAAGCTCAACTTTGGATATTATTCTAGTTGCTAATTGTTGATTCTTGGTTTCCTTTACTTGGTTCTAGAACTAATTAACAAACTAGTACATTCCTACTAGGTTGTCGATTAGTCCTTTGAATCCGTTTGTTCGTGTCAACGATTACTTGAGTGCCTTTTATCTTTTGAATACGTTGCTATTTTTGGTTCTAGTCCGACAAGAATTCTTTGAGTCTTCAAAAAAAAATCTACTCCGGATAAGAGCTTACTCATACCTTAAAGGATTCACGGTTACTAGCCAATTTACAACACTTGTGGAACTCAAGCGTGTGGTGATCTAAAGAGTATAATACCTTGACAATGGAAGGGACCACGTCCCATAACGTGGATACTAATGCACTTGACTCTATGAGGGTCACCCCTTGAGGCCGTTACCCGTACACTTGAGAGGTTGAATTCGGAATTTGGGGCCGTGAGAGGGGACTTGGCAGCAATCAAGTGAGAGGTGTCGACTATTAGTGGGAGATTAGAACAAGTGGAGAGTCAAAGGAACTCTCGTCCTTATACTCCTCTACATGTTTCTACCAATGGGCATGATCGGACTTCCTCCGCAACCATCACCCCCGAAACAGTCCACCAAATGCTAAATGCACCTCAAGCTCCACTAAATGCCGCAAGCCAAACCACCTTTTTCCCTCCAAACCGTGACCCCACTAGACCAATACATTTCCAAGCTCCTCAAGTTCCACAAGAGGGATTTGGACGTCAAGTACTTCCACTAAATCCGAACCCTCCATTCCAAGCTCCATTAAACCAAAGGCCACCAAATCCAATTCCTCCGAATCAAAATGCCCAAGACCGACCAGCCCACTTTGAAGGATATGGTAGAGAGGAGTATGAAGGATATGGAGCCTTTGATGATGCTTATATGAGGGATGAGGAGATAAGAGGGGGTCGAGGAGATCCAAGGAGATACCGAGGGTATGGAGATAGGGGAAACCGACACCAAGAGAGAGATGTAGGCATCAACACCATCAAGTTGAACCTACCCATCTTTAAAGGTGAAAGTGACCCCGAGGCTTACTTAGCTTGGGAATCGGCTTCTGACAAAGTTTTCCAAGTTAATGATATCTCGGAGGAAAAGAAGGGATGCTATGCTATAGCTCATTTCGAGGGTTATGCTAACACTTGGTGGGAGTATGTCAAGCGGTTTGGTAATGAACTAATTGATGGGCAGCCACCACCTTGGTATCGGTTGAGGTACTTGATGAGGCAACGATACCTTCCCGAGAGATATCGCCATGAGTTGCTTGCTAGATTGTATGGCTTGCATCAAGGTAACAAAAGTGTGATGGCATATTTTGATGAGTTTCAACAACTCATGTTGAAACTTGATCATCGTGGGGAGCAAATCAGTCACGACATCATCCGGTTCAAGTGTGGGTTGAACAAAGAGATCTCCACTCATTTAACCCTTCACAAGTTTGAAACCGTTGACGGTATTTTCCAAGCGGCTCTTGAGATTGAAAGAGAACTTAAAGAGAGATCATCCTTCAAGGCAAGGGGACAAGCCCCCTCGGGTTGGCCCAAAAACAAGGACCAACCCGCCACTACAAGGCTGCCCGAGCCCAAAATAGTCCACAAATTCCCTCCGAAATCGGAGGCTCACAAGTATCCTAACCCAAAGGGATTCCAATGTTTCAAGTGCCAAGGTTGGGGGCATAAGGCCAATGAATGTCCAAACCGACGCAATGTGATCCTACGGGAAGGGAGAGTGTATTACCTTGGTGAGGAGGTGGGTCCCAAAAGGGGAGAAGATGAGGCCGAGCCTCAAGATGGAGAGGAAACCGATGATGGACCACATGATGATGATGGTGATGATGGTGAAGATGTTTACCCGCAAGAAGGGGAGTGTGTGGTTCCAAACTTTGTGGTTAGGCGCGTCATGATTAGTAAGGCAATAGATGACCCAAGCCAAAGGGAAAATCTATTCCATACTAAATGTCTTGTAAAGGGGAGTGTGTGTACCTTGGTGGTCGATAGTGGTAGTTGTACAAATGTTGTAAGTCATGCTATGGTAAATTTCTTGAAGTTACCAACTACCCACACACTAGTCCTTACAAGTTACAATGGTTGAATGATTGTGGTGAGTTAAGGGTCGCAAGGCAATGTGTGATACGGTTTAAGGTGGGAAACTACCACGATGAAGTGCTTTGTGATGTGATACCAATGCAAGCATGTCATTTGTTACTAGGTAGACCTTGGCAATATGATAGGTCTACTAAGCATGATGGGAGGTCCAATCGGTATACACTTGAGAAGGATGGCCGAAAGGTTACTCTTCATCCACTTTCGCCTTCCCAAGTAAATGAGTGGCATCAAAGGATGAGGGAATTGAAGGAAAGGGGAAAGGAATCCGAAAAGGGACAAAAGAGAGGGAATTCCGTAGGTGGGGCAGTGGGGTCATCCAAGGCTGCCCCAACGTCAAAAGGGCCGGAAAACATGGTGATATTAGTTAGGAGGAAGGAACTCTTCGTGGATCATGATGAGGACACGCCTATGTTACTCTTGGCTCATTGTTTTAATGCTAACCCCACTAATTCTTCCATTTCCCCTTTGATTTCTTGTGTGTTGCAGGATTATGAGGATGTATTTCCTAAGGAGCTTCCGCAAGGATTGCCCCCGCTTCGGGGAAGTGAGCACCAAATCAATTTTGTGCCGGGATCACAATTGCCAAACAAGCCGGCTTATAGGAGCAATCCTACGGACACCAAGGAATTGCAACGTCAAGTTGAGGAGCTCCTCAACAAAGGGTATGTCAAGGAGAGCATGAGCCCGTGTGCTGTTCCGGTGCTATTAGTGCCCAAAAAGGACGGAACGTGGCGCATGTGTGTGGACTGCCGGGCCATCAACAAAATTACGGTAAAATATCGCCACCCTATTCCTCGGTTAGATGATATGCTAGATGGGTTGAATGGTTCATGTTTGTTTTCCAAGATTGATTTAAGGAGTGGCTATCACCAAATAAGAATGCAACCCGGTGATGAATGGAAAACCGCCTTCAAGACCAAGTTTGGTCTCTATGAATGGATGGTTATGCCATTCGGCCTCACAAATGCTCCAAGTACTTTTATGAGGCTAATGAATCATGTGATGAGGCCATTTATTGGAAAGTTTGTTGTTGTCTACTTTGATGATGTCTTGGTGTATAGTAAGTCTTTAGAAGAGCATGTGATGCATTTACAATGTGTGCTTGATGTCCTGAGAAAGGAAAAATTGTATGCAAATCTGGAAAAGTGCTCTTTTGGCGTTAATGAAGTTATTTTCTTGGGTTTTGTTGTTAGTTCAAGAGGGGTCGAAGTGGATGAATCCAAGATAAATGCTATCAAAAATTAGCCAACCCCACAAACCGTTGGAGAAGTAAGAAGCTTCCACGGGTTGGCTAGTTTTTATAGAAGGTTTGTCAAAGGATTTAGCACCATAGCAGCCCCCTTGACCGAGGTCATTCGGAAAGAACAACCCTTCAAGTGGGGTGTCGAGCAAGCTAAGGCATTTGAAGCCTTGAAAGCGATGCTCATCTCCGCACCCTTGTTACAATTGCCCAACTTTGATAAGACCTTCGAGGTTGAGTGCGATGTGAGTAAAGTAGGCATAGGGGCTGTTTTGATGCAAGAATTGAAACCCATTGCTTACTTTAGCGAAAAGCTCAAAGGAGCAACTCTAAACTACTCCACGTATGATTTAGAGTTGTATGCCTTGATTAGAGCCTTGGCCACTTGGCAACACTACTTATGGCCTAAGGAGTTCGTGATCCGAACAGACCATGAATCCTTAAAGCATCTTCGGGCCCAAGACAAGCTTAACAAACGGCATGCCAAATGGATTGAGTTCCTTGAGACCTTCCCTTATGTTATCCAATACAAAAGGGGTAAGGACAACGTAGTAGCCGATGCTTTGTCTAGAAAACATGTGCTTGTGTCCACTTTGTCAACCAAATTGATGGGTTTTGAGAGTTTAAGAGAGTTGTATCCCAAGGACCCTCACTTCGCTCCTATCTTTAGGGAATGCGAAGACTTGGGTAGGGACAAGTGGGAATCGGCTAGGGGTTCAAATCCCTATGCCAAGTTTGATGGTTACTTATTTAAAGGTAGACGATTGTGTGTGCCTTCTAGCTCTTGGAGAGAGTTGTTTGTGAGGGAAGTACACGATGGCGGTCTAATGGGTCATTTTGGGGTCAAAAAGACCCTCGGAATATTGGAGGAGCAATTCTATTGGCCCAAAATGCGCAAAGATGTGGCTAGGATTTGTGGCCAATGCGTAGAATGCAAGAGAGCCAAATCTCATCTCCTCCCTCATGGGTTGTACACCCCGCTGCCCACTCCTCTACGTCCTTGGCTTGATATATCTATGGACTTTGTGTTGGGGCTGCCAAGGACTCGACGAGGTCAGGATAGTATTTTTGTTGTAGTCGACCGATTTTCTAAAATGGCGCACTTTATTCCTTGCTCTAAGTGTGATGATGCCCCTAGCGTGGCCTCGTTATTTGTTGATAATGTTGTTAGATTGCATGGTGTCCCGAGGACCATTGTGAGTGATAGGGACTCTAAATTCCTAAGCCACTTTTGGAAGTCTATGTGGGGTAGGCTTGGTACCAAGTTGTTATTCTCTACGTCTTGCCACCCACAAACCGATGGCCAAACGAAAGTAGTAAATAGGACTTTGGGTGCTATGCTACGTTCCATGGTTAAGGGAAAAATGACTTCTTGGGAAGAGCACTTGCCATTGATTGAGTTTGCCTATAACCGTGTCATACACTCAAGTACGGGAATGACTCCCTTTGAGTGTGTATACGGCCTCAACCCCCTCACCCCTTTGGATTTAATGCCTTTGCCAAGTGATCTCATGATTAGCTTAGATGGAAGCAAGCGGGCAGATTATATGAAGAAGTTACATGAGAAGGTGCGGCTTTAACTTGAGAAGAAAAACCAAGACATGGCAAGGAGGGCAAACAAGGGAAGAAAGGAATTCATTCTTGAACCGGGAGATTGGGTGTGGGTGCATCTTCGGAAGGATCGGTTTCCATCTCAAAGAAAGTCCAAATTGATGCCTAGGGGTGACGGGACTTTCCAAGTACTTGAAGAGATCAATGACAACGCCTACAACATTGACCTTCCACCGGAATATCAAGTGCACCACACTTTCAACGTTTGTGATCTCTCTCTCGTGAGTGTGGTGGACGATGATCAAATGCTTAATTTGAGGTCAAATTCCTCTCAAGATGGAGAGGATGATACGGGTGGGACAAGCTCCACAAGTACACGACCTTTCACACGAAGCCAAGCTCGGGAGTTACAAAAACTCCAAGCCTTGTTCATGCAAATGGCCGTGTGTGAGTTGGTCATTGAACCGCCAAAGGATCCAAATGTTTTAAGTGTGAAGTGGGACCTTGGAGTGTGATAAACTTACACTCCAAGGGGGCGGAAGATTGGAGAAGGGCAAACTAGTCTTTTTGGCTTCATTTTACCTTGTAATATAAATAGAAAACATTAGGGTTATTTTGAGTAGTTCTTCCATTAATATTTTGAATCACAATACTTGTAATATTTTAGGTTCTCTCTCTCTCTCTCAAAACAGCCCACAAGAAGAGAGACACTTGTGTTGCATTTTGGCTAGAAACAAGGATCTTGAGGTCATTGAGTTCCTCTTGGTCTAAGTAAGAACTTGGTGTTTATATTCATTAGTCTTAGGGTCCTTTCTTGATGTTAGGGTTCTTAGTCTCTTGAATTTTATATGTCAAGTTAACTATCTTTTTATTATCTTGTTGTTGTTGTTGTGTTTGAGATCTTGAAGTCTAGTGAAGCCGTGTGGGGCTCTTTCGATTCACTAGCATTGTTGTTTAACTTGTTAATCTTGTGTTGGTTGGCTGATTTCGTGGCTGGTTATTGCATATTGTGTGTTGTGGACTTGATCTTGTATCATATGTATTCCAAGGGTTTTCAGAAGATGTGTGTAATTATGGACAAGTACTCCTTTTATAGTGCTTTAGTTTGTCCATGAGGTGTCCCAAATGAATCCCATGCATTTACAACTTTAACCCCACTTAAAAATAAGTTAAAAACCAACATTAGGTCGGCTTTAGGGTTAATGCGTCGCGTTGACATTGCACGCCCAATCTAGTGTATTGGTGCATCCCATGGTGAGGGAAACACCCTCTTTGGTGTGATGGAGGGTGTGACGCTCACCAAGCCTCATGCCTTGGAGTTTTGCATCCCATCTTCTTGTACTCTTGTCCCTTGATTCCGAACGTCTTGTGCTTTAATTGTAGGCTTGATTTAGCTTCTATAGCTCCTCCAATGGCCCCTTACAACATCTAAACACAACCATAAGTCCATACAACACAATATAACCAATCAAAGTACACTAGAACAAGCATAGCTCAAACTAGCGACACTAGTTTCTTCGTCTAAGCTGTAATTGATCATTTTGACTCTTGACTTGATTCAAATGCACTTTAAACATCATCAACATGTAATTCAACACACAAATACACATATATACTCTTTCTAGCTCACAAAAACCTAAAATTATCCTCAAAACTAAGCCAAAAATACATATATAATGACACTTAGGAGTACAAATACGCCTCATATCAGACTACCCCGACCACTTACCTGGTTTTCCTATACACCCTATGGACGACCCCTGCCATTACCTCCTCCTCCTGTACCCACTGTAACTATAGCCCGAGTTTGCTGTTGTGTCTAGCTATTTTCCTATCTTAAGGGACACTCTCTCATGAAATAACAAACAACACCATAATAGTAACACCCTCGCTCAAGAGAAGGCTGACTGGCAGAAGAGTAAGAAGCCCTTTGGCCCGTAACAACCTACGACTGATAAGAAACCTTATCTGGAACAATAGTAAAAGCTGGAAATGCTGACTGATTAGGGCGATCTAAATAGGCCTGCTGACCGTGGCCCTTAGAATAAGACCCATTAAAACTCCCAACATTGTGGGACTTCTTGGCTAACATCTTAGACTGACCTGCTTGTGCAACCCCCTTAAACTTTTTCACATAATCGAAAACTTTATTGAACGCTTTCCCTGTAGAAGTCATATAAACAGTCAAAACCTAAAGATCATAGTTCAAACCCTAGTTATAGAGTCAAATCCTCTCCTCCTTAGAAATCAACAACTGAGTAGCATAGAGAGACAAGGCATGGAACTTAGCCTCATAGGCCATAATAGACATATCTACCTATTCCAATGCCAAAAGCTCATCCTTCTTGCAATCACGGAGGGTCCGTGGAACATCCTTCTCTAAGAAGAAAGCATGAAATTGCACCCAATTGAATAGAGGTAAAATTGGTGACCAACATTCAACATATGCCCTCCACCATTGCTTAGCATCCTTATCCAATAGAAAGGTCACAAACTCAACTCCATGCTGTTGAACAATACCCATCTTGTACAACCTCTTATAGCAGTCAATAATGAATTCAAAAGCATCCTTAGACTCAATACCCTGGAAAGTAGGTGGTTTCATTTTCAAAAACTTAGTTAGCATATCATGCTCTGTACCTGTCATGACAAAACCCAAAACTGGATGAAGAAAAACATCAGTCCCTGAAGCTTCGTCCATCCTTGGAGATATAACAACAGTAGGGTGAACAACTATAGCCCGACAAGCTAGCACAGTAGAAGTGGCTCCATTCCCAGCCAACCCACTCAGAAAATCTAACACTTGTTAAACCACCTCAGCGAACATATGAGGTAAGGCTACAACCCCAGTTGGTACCACTACTTGGGGCTCTATTTCCTTCTCCTCTACTACTTCTCTCTTCTCAAAATGATCCTAAAGTGGGGGAGAGGATATTGACCTTTCATGAGCCTGGACAGCAGTTGCTTGAACTCCACCCCTAGTGGGTGTACCTCATCCTCTTCCTCTTAAGGCTGGATCCTCAGCTGGAGTGGTCGGTACAGGGGTTGCTGCTCGGGTTCCGTTGGACCTAAGATTCACCATATGTGGATAAAAGAGTGGAGAAATCAAATACCAATTTGGTCACCAGATACCAATTGGAATCAAGTTATAGCACAAAAGAAGCAAGAATGACATATTTACTAAAGTTCTATAGCCTCCCGAAGAAAAGTACAGACTTCTTCGTACCATTCTGCGAGAATCTACTGGACCCATTTTGGTATGACGAGATCAATGAACCTTGGTTCTGATACTAATTTTTTCATGATCCAAACCCACAGTGAGTGGAACCCACTCAACTCAAGCGATGGGAGAACCATCGACCCCAAAATACCCTCTCACAATCAACACTTAGAAAGTCAAGAACTAACCTATCATTAAATAAAATAAAATCTAAACTAAGTATAAGCACAATCAAAGATGTAACATTGTACTTAAGAAAATAAAACCATCCCTAGAAATCAAAAGTTGTCTGTACTACTAATGAGTGTCAAGAAGGGGATGCGACCCCAAAAACTGAAATGAAACATAAGTTCAGAAATAAAGAACTATGCCAATGAGGAAAGATCTTATAGTAGCCTGGATATGCTGTTCACCCTGAAATCTGAAGTCAACCATTGGAATCATAAGTGAGGTCTCGTAGGAGCCGCTGGAATATGCGCTGCACTTACAAAAGTAAGAGTTGGTGTAGTATCTGCACACAGGAATACAATAGTGTACCGGTAGGGTCATTTGGCCAACCCAAGAAGAGAATATGAATACTTAACTAAAATATAGTACAACAAGTTAATCCATTCTTAAGCAAACATACACTTAGCACAATAAGTATCAGGGAAACAATTTAGGATTTTCAGACAATAAGTCAACATATTATCACTAAGTCAAGTTTAGTCAATCCAAGTCAAGACAAGTCAGGATAATTTATCAAGCATATAAATATTTTCCCCATTTCACTCATGGAACCATCAAACTCACCTGACCCTCATACATACATGTTATGGGTAATACAACCACCCTCTATCCATGACCTACAGGGTACATTTACCATCCATGTACTAAACCGCAGACATAAGTGTCTGCCAACCTTGTGTAATGACCATCCATGTCATTTTCTTAATTTTCACTTGTTTTCATCATTTCAAGTCTTTCCACAGAGGCTATAGGTCATTTATGACTTGTTAGAACTATCGGTTTGGTTATCGGACAGTTCGTTCAGGTTTTAGGCTTATTTTTCTATTTCAGGCTTTTGCTGTTAAGGAATTGGCCTCAGACTAAAACTCCTTGAAAATGATCACATATGAGGATTCCAGAAGTTCCATCAGCTCTAAAATGTTTATTTTAGGCTAGAGAAGGCTTCTAGATTCATTTTGGGTTATTGGGTAAATTTTAGTTAAAACAAAACTATAGGTATGGGCACCACATTTAATCAAAACAACCTCAGATGGAAATTTTGATGATTGTTTTGAGCTTAAAATGTCAAATTTGATATTGTAGCATAGTTATTTTGAGCATACAGTGTTCCAAACTAATCCCTAGCACCCGGTCTGAGTCTATTTGGACTTAGAAAAAATCTAATGCCTTATATCTGGTGTGACCGCTTTACTGTCAAGGTCGGCTTTAGAGGACTTCTTTTTAGTTGTAGTTATTCACTTTAGCAAATGTCTCTTAAGTGACCAGAGTGCTGCTTTAGCGTCCACTCACTCTTTTACACAAGCCACTTTAGTGGCACATGGAGGTGTTAAATCCCCTTCTTCACCCATTTTCTCCCTCATTTCTTAATTGTTTTCCTCCATTTTTGATAGCATGGGACATTGAAAAGTGTGGAGAATCATCCATTGAAGGACAGGTAAGCTAGCTCAACGCTTCTTGGCCGTTTTCTACTATTTTTCCTCGTTAAATTCAATCATTTTCATTGTAAATACTTCTGATTAAGGTCTTAAAATCCATAAATGTTAAGGGATGATTTTAGCCCCGATTTACACTCCATTTGTGCTCAAATTTTTAACACATATTCCTTGTCCTTCAAGGGACCTTGTGATGGTTTTAATTTTGGATTTTGTTTATAGGCTCCGTAGTCCATTCTTGGCCCAAATTTTGATAAAAAATATGAGTCTCATTTTACTTGTATTAACGTGTAGATGATTGTTTTGATAGTGTGGCAGCATTTTGGGATTGTGGAGCAAGAACGAGAGATTCATGGATAATTCGAGATTGAGGTTCGGCATCAAGGTAGGCTTTGGTCTACTTTTCTCTATGAGATTGTGCATTGCATAGATTGCATGCTATGCAGGTATCATTGGATTGGATTATGACTAGTATATCATGACTTAGCCTATTTAGAGAATTTCGAGTAGGAATCTGACCTGAACCTTAGCATAGGATACTTGTTATGGGCATAGAATCCTTCCACCCTTGATTATAAGCATGTTAACCATAATTGATGATTAAGGATCCTTTAGTATAAGATTTACCATTTGACTTAGTTATTTGAGTGGTATTTCCCCGATTAGAGCCTTGTAGTTGCTTATGCCATTGATTACAGTAGTTTCCTGAGTTATGAGGCTTAATTATGTTATTTATGTATTGTTGGGCCCGAGGCCATAGTTACGATACCAGTTGGACTCCAGGTGAGTATTTTATCCCTAAAGGGGATATGATTCTAGATTACGGATGCTTAGGCGCTTATGGTTGTATTGTTTGGATACTGGTGATGGCATGCATACTTTTAGGCGCATTTATGCTCACTTAGTGGTACGATTCCGACCGAAACCATAATTTTATTAATGTTTTCTAAAAAGAAGTTTAATTCCACTGTTAAATTTTAAAGTGGATTCTTTTACAACGGGAATCATACCACCTTATTTAATGATTTATAAGATATAGAACTAAAAATGTTGTTTTGAAAATTAGATTGAGGTTGATTTTAGTCCATCATTAATCCACTCTTTTACCATTACTACTTACTTAGGTCGAGAGAGATTCCTACCCTTTCTATCCTATTATGCCGATTTTGTCCCGAATTTGATCTCAGGCAATAGATTTACAGACTTACACTGTTTTAGTCATGGTTCGAGTCCATGAACTTATTATACTTATATATCTCTTCGATACTAGATGGAGTAGATTGATTATGATGATTATTGGAAGTCCTAGTTTGGGACCAGGCAGTGTATACAGATATCTTGAGTCCCATAGGGGCCCCTTTGTCCATGAGCTGCAGTTCAAGAGAATATTAGTCATTGTCGTTCCTGCCTTTACGATCTACTGAGCTAGAGGATGTTTATACACTTGGTACATTATGGCACACGAATTGGGTATAGTACTATTGGTTTATGTTGTATTCATTCATTCATATTTTTTACTTATCACCAGTATGATTGTTTGGTGCTTATATCTATCTGCCTTATGGGGGGTTGTATAGGTATAATCTATGATTGTTGTTTGCTGAGTGTTGGCTTGAACCTTTCGGGCTTATGGGGGCTCGGTTAGGTATTGTTTGTCCGAAATAGAGGTTACTTTATTGTTGGTTAACATGGTTAGTTCATGGCAGAATAATCATGGACTGGTACCCAAAGTTGTTGGTATATTTTTGATCCCTTTCCTTTTCTATGGTAAATTACATCATTGATAGTTACCTTACAATAAGACATTATGGCTAGGGACCTAGATTAGGCTAATACTAGCTTCCCCACTTGGTTATGATCCTTGAGATGTTAAGTGGACTCCCTCAGGATGTTACCTGTGATTTAGTCCTATATGTATATATATATATATATGGTATTACGGTATATCCCTCTCTTTCCTTATCTATTCATGTTGTATATGTATCTTTTGGTCAAGTATTACTACTATATATCCTTCTTTCACTCTTCATTTGTATATTGGCTGGTGATATACAGTATTGCACTTTAGTTCCTGAACACTGTTAGAATAGGATAGTTTATCCTTATTGCCCTGATAGCATTATCATGTTTAGTTTCTCAAATAATTGCCTATAGTTTATTTTCCTGCTTTTCATGTTATTAATGCTTGCATTATTTCTGGAGCTCAGTCAGCCAATTCCTACTGAGTACCACGTGTTTGGTGCTCATACTACACTTCTGCAGCCTTCAGATCATAGGACAAGTTATCACCATTGATATGTGTATAGTGCAGAGCAGTCATGGATTAGATATTTGAGGTGAGCTCCTAACGTTCAGAGTTTTTCCTACTCTCTCTCTTATTGTTAGACTGATCTCTATGTTGTATTTAGAGACATCTTTGTATCTATATTTATCCTATATTTCACTTGTACTCCTATTGTATTAGAAGCTCTTGTACTGGCTCTACTAGGTTTTAGGGTGATATTTGTCTTCTTATTTTATTAATTTTGCAGTTTTTTTTATTTGTCTTGGTATTTCTTTACTACCTGTTTCGGACTATGGGTTGGCTTTCCTACTGGTGGGTTAGCGTAGACGCCATCATGACCTGAGAAATTAGGTCGTGACAAATTATTATTAGAGCCTATGTTTACCAGTGTTATTGGTACATGAGCTTAGTGTTTTGTAGAGTCCTGCGGATCGGTATAAAGACATTTGTATCCTATCTTCGGGTAGCTATAGGGTATTCTTAGGAAATTATATTCTTAACTTTCTATTGTGTTTCCGTATTTCTATGAACCCTAGTACTTCCTTTGACTCCATTCTTTCCCAGATAGATGGCATGAGGTTATCGATAGATGTAGATGGTACTTCTGCTAGTGTTACTAGAATTTTAGACCAGCGATAAACTAGGGAGTTAAGGATTAATATAAAGGATCTTCAGCGTCATTCAGAAGGTCTGGGGCCATCTCAATCTCTGATAGAGTTTGTGACTGTCTCGGTTCTTCAGGATCCAATTTTGGGGATTCTGACTTTTTTTGTGGATATTTCTTAGTCGGTGGTAGTACCCGGTACATCGAGTGTTTCTCATGCTAGAGATGGGTTTATAGGTGTTCAGTAGAGTTCTTTGTCAATTTCAGAGTATGAGATTGGGTTTCTAGAGTGGGCCAGGCACACTCCTATGTTATTTCCTACAGAGCATGAGATGGTGCATGAATTTATTAGAGGATTGGCTTTACCACTCCGCTTGGTGATGGAATATTTGATAACAACTGGGTCACCTTCCTCTCAAGTTGTTGATCACGTGAGGACTATAGAGAGGGCATGCATTAATACATATGGATGTGGTAGTAAGAGGCTTTATCAGTAGTATAGTGTTAGTGTTATTCCATCTGGAGGTTGGAATCCTTCCAGCAGAGGTCAGCCTCGCTTGCAAACTATCAGGTCTATTCGGGTAGCACCTCAAATATGGGTAGCTCTCAGGTAGAACGTAGTGGTCACAGTGGGTAGAGTTCTCGTAAGACATTGTGAAGTATTGATATAGATCTTTAGGCCTTGGCAGCCATTTTGGGTCAGTAGGTATATTACATCAAAATGTTCCAGGATCCTATTTTGATTGTGGCGAGATTGGCCATTAATCTAGAGAGTGCCCCAGACGTGAGTTGGTTGTTCAAATAGGGTAAACACTTATTCCTCTGTAGCCTAAAGCTCCTGAGGTATGTTGTGAGTGTGGAGAGGATGATTATTTTAGTAGAGAGTGTCCCCGATGATATTTGGTCAGCCAGTTGGGGTCAGCTTATGTTTGTTGCTGAGTTAGAGATTTAAAGGTTTGTTATGACTGCATAGAGAAGTCACTGGTCCAGAGAGTGTCTTCGATGTGGGATTATTAGTCATTCAGCTCATCCAAATCAGTCTCATAGAGATTTGACACCTTCAGTTAGAGGTAGTGCACTTAGTACCTCAGTTGGTGATTCATACACTCAGTCCGGGTTTGGATATGCTCAGATTTACACTCCTTCGGGCATATCAGGACTATGACTCCAGCATCCATCGATATAGGTGCAATTTGACTTACTATCCTTTACTTTTTATTTGAGTTGAATTAGGGTTTTCATACCCATCGATGATTATATGCCTTGGTATTTTTATATTGGTTGTCGTATGCCTTGGTGTATATTTTATGCATATATGACTACCCCCTTAGATGATTTATTTTAGTAGTAGATTGAGTGGATCAGTATTGTGTTTTTCCTTGGGGTGTAGCACTTGGGTTAAAGTCCCATATCCTTTGGCAGTTTAGCTTTACTATGCCCCTAGAGTGGTACTTGTTGTTGATTTTCATTTTTTGTACCACCTACACCTGATACTGGTGTCACTATTGTTGTTGTTATTATTGTCATTGTTTTGACATTTATTTATTCTTATTTGATAAATGACTAGACTAGCCTTATCTAGTAAGCGTTTCCCCTTCCTTGCGATTCTTGCTCGTTTGGCTTAAAACCTAGGTTGGCTGTTTTTCTCTCCTGTTAGCGAGGTTAGATCAGTCGCAGAGAAAAAAGTAAAGGTAAGTTTGGACTTCATGGCTTTGTTGTGATTTCAGCATTGGCGGTCTTCTTCCACTGCTTATTCCTATTGGTGATATGTTTGGGATTTGATTCTTTCGATCTGGATAGTTCATTACCCGATAGTAGTCTTGATCTTGATACTGATATTGAGTTGGGTGCTCCGTTCTTGCTATGATGTGGTCCATGATTCAGTTGAGTTAAGGTTGGAGAAAATGGGTGAATTTAGAAAATTCTCATTTCGGCAGTTGTTCGGCTTAATGTGACATTATGGACTGCTTCTTCTAGGCGATATGTGCCTATGGGTATTTATTGCCATAGATCGAGTATTGGTTTGATCGAATTCAAGCTATCACTAGTATTGTTTGCAGCCTTGGTGAGTTCTTGGTTATGCCTTGATCCATTATTCCCTTCAACAGATGTGAATTTTATTGCTTACATCTTCCACCGGTGGTTTTCCTCAGTTGTGATTTAATTCTATGGCAACATTTAAGTTTTAGCCCTTATGAGAACCATTAGATATATGCTTAGTCTCTAAAGGTGAGATTGATTTGAGTATTTGATCACAATGAAGGCTTGTGGGCTTCAATTTTGGATTTTGACGCCTTGGAATGACGGCTTGAAGGTTATGATAGATTTGGAATTTGGATGCGTAGTCGCCAATAGGTTTGGTTTGGACAGTTGAGATCGAGAGGTTCAACTTCGGTGTTGAGATCTTAGCAATGGGTTGTAGAGCTTGGAGTCTCCATTTTGAAATTTGGCTCAGTTGAGACTTTATCTATAGGCCATCTAAGCCTATTCCTTACCTATCGGTTCAGTTATCTTCATCTCAGATGTGTTATGCTTGATAAATGCTCGAGGGATGGTCTGTTGGTACATGGTATTGGTTTCTACTACTTTTGACCTTGATTATCAGTTGTCATCAGAAATTTTGAATGCCTAATCAGCGGAAGAAGTATGTTCAAGTTGGACTTAGCATGGTTTCACCCATAGTTGGTAGGGCATTCTGGAGCGGATCATTTAGTTTCGTGGGTTTGTACTTTGGACTCTTGACTATCCTGTTCGAGGGTCATCCAGACCAGTTGTAGCTTTGGCTAGAGATTGCAGGCTTTGGTCATCTCCATTTGTGTGTCCAGGTAGCACCTTATGGGCTTATTCTTATGCTTGCCATTATGGATTTTCAGTAGATCAAATTCAGTCTTTCGAGGACAGTGTGATGGGTTTGCGCTGACAGGACTTGGATGATATTTTGTGTGGTTCAGAGTATATAGTAGGTTTGGAAAGGCAAAATAAGGTTAGATTTAGAAATTGGAGTTGGTTGCATGATTCATGCCTATCAGTGTGTTAGCAGCGTGTTATGGTTTGGATTTGCATGCATCAGTCGTTCTTGATTCAGGTGAAAGCCAGTTGGTTGCTAAGGATGAGTTTTGGCTTTTTGGAAAGTGAAGTAGGGAATTTGGTTGAAAAAGGGATAGCTATAGCATAATTCCTTGGAAGCATTGTTTTTGCTTAGAGGTTATCTGGGGAGACATGCTCAGGCATTCGGGCCTATTACCTTATCCTTTCAAGCTTTCAGGCTCCTTTTATCTACTGACTTTCGCGGACAAAAGTCCTTTTAGTAGTGAATATTGTAAGGACCCTCTAGGTCATTTTCTCAATTTTTGCATGTTTCTGCTATTTTGAGTCTTCCCACAGCGGCTACAGGTCATTTATGACTTGCCAAAATTATTGGTTTGGCTATAGGACAGTTCGTTCGGCTTTTAGGTTCATTTCCCTATTTTGGAGCTTTTGCTATTAAGAAATTGGTCTCAGACAAAAACTCCTAGTAAATGGACTCAGATGAGAATTTCGACAGTTCCATCAGCTCTGGAACATTGATTTTAGGCTAGAGGGACTCTTGGTGTTGGTCCCGAGGCTTTCAGACTCATTTTGGGCTATTGGGTAAATTTTGGTTAAAATAGAACTATAGGTGTGGGCCCTACATTTAATCGAAACAACCTCGGATGGAAATTTTGATGGTTTCATTGAGTCTGGAATGTTGAATTTGGTATGGTAACATAGTTCATTTGCGCACACGGGGTTCCGAACCAATCTCAAGTACCCGGTCAGAGTCCATTTGGACTTAGCAAAAATCTAATGCCCGATATGGTGTGACCGCTTTATCTGTCAATGTCTTCTTAATAGGACGTTGCTTTATCAGTAGTTGTCTGTTTTAGCGGATGTTGCTTAAGAAACCAGAGTGCCGCTTTAGCGGCTACTCGCCATTTTGTACCAGCCACTTCAGGGGTGGCCGCTTTAGCGGCACCTGGAGGTGTTAAATCCCCTTCTTCACCTATTTTTCTCCCTCATTTCCTAACCCTTTTTCTCCATTTTTGAGAGCATGGAACATCGTAAAGTGTAGGAAATCATATATTGAAGCAAGGTGAGCTAGCTCAATGCTCCTTGGTCGTTTCCCATTATTTTTCCCCGTTAAATTCCATCATTTTCCTTGTAAATTCTTAGGATTTAGGTCTTAAAATCCATAAACATTAGGGGCTTATTTGAACATCGATTTATGCTCCATTTGTGCTCAACTTTTTAGCACACATTCTTTGTCCTACGAGGGACCTCATGACGGATTCAATTTTGGATTTTATTTATGGGCCCCCCGTGGGCCCGTTCTTAACCCAAATTTTGACCCGACCTTTGATATAGCAATATGGGTTTCATTTTACTCGTATTGACTTGTAGATGATTGTTTTGATAGCGTTGCGGCATTTTGGGATTGTGGAGCAAGAATGAGCAATTTATGGGCGATTCGAGATTGTAGTTCTGCATCGAGGTAGGCTTCGGTCCGCTTTTCTTTGTGAGATTGTGTATTGCATAGATTGCATGCTAGGTAGGGATCATTGGATCTGATTATGACTAGTATATCATGACTTAGCCTATTTAGGGAATTTGGGTAGGAATGTGACCCAAACCTTAGCATAGGATACTTGTTATGGGCATAGAATCCCGCTACCCTTGATTTTAAGCATGTTAACCATAGTCTGATGATTAAGGATCCTTTAGTATAAGATTTACTATTTGACTTAGTGATTTGGGCGATAGTTCCCCAATTAGAGCCTTGTAGTGGCTTATGCCTTTGATTATTAATTATGTTAGTTATTATTGTTGGGCCCGAGGCCGTGGTTACGATACGAGTTGGACTCCAGGTGAGTATTTTGTCCCTAAAGGGGACATGTTTCTAGATTACAGACGCTTATGGTTGTATTGTTTGGATACTGGTGATGACATGCATACGTTTAGGAGCATTTATGCTCACTTTAGTGGTACTATTTCGACCAAAACCTTGATTTTACTATTATTTTCTAAAAGGGAATTTAATTTCACTTTTCACTTTTAAAACAAATTCTTTTACAACGGGAATCGTACCACCTTATTAAATGAATTATGAGCTTTGGAACTAAAAATTTTGTTTTGGAAATTAGACCGAGGTTGATTCCGGTCCATTATTAATCCACTCTTTTACCACTACTACTTACTTGGGTCGAGAGAGATTTCGACCCTTTCTACACTATTACGCTAATTTTGTCCCAAACTTGATCTCGGGCAATGGATTTACAGACTTACACTATTTTAGTCACGATTTGAGTCCATGCACTTATTGTACTTATATATCTCTCCGGTACTGGATGGAGTAGATTTATTATGATGATTATTGGAAGTCTTGGTTCAGGACCAGGCAGTGTATACAGATATCTCGAGTCCCATAGGGACCCCTTTGTCCATGAACTGTAGTGCCAGAGAAGGATGGTCATCGTTGATCCTGCCTTTGCGAGCTACTGAGCTGGAGGATGTTTATACACTTGGTACAGTATGGCACTTGGATTGGGTATGATACTGTTGGTTTATGTTGCATTCATTCATAAATATGCGTTGCTTATCATCTGCATGATTGTTTGGTGCTTATATCTATCGGCCTTATGGGGGGTTGTATAGGTATATTCTATGATTACTGTTTGCTGAGTGTTGGCTTGAACCTTTCAAGCTTATGGGGGCCCGGTTAGGTATTATTTGTCCAGACTAGCCGGTTATTTTACTGTTGGTTATTATGGTTAGTTTGTGGCAGGATGATCATGGACTGGTACACGAGGTTGTCAGTATGTTTCTGATCCCATTCCTTTTCTATGGTAAATTACATCATTGATAGTTACCTCATAGTTAGACATTCTAGTTACGGACCCTGATTAGGCTAATATTAGCTTCCCCACTTGGTTATAATCCTTGAGATATTAGGTGGACTCCTTCAGGATGTTACCTATGATATAGTCCTATATGCATATTTATATATATGGTATTACCGTATATCCCTCTCTTTCCTTATCTATTCATGTTGTATATGTATCTTTTGGTCTAGTATTACTACTATATATCCTTCTTTCACTCTTCATTTATATATTGGCTGGTGATATACGGTATCGTACTTTAGTTCCTAACACTGTTAGAATAGGATAGTTTATACTTGTTCCCCTGATAGCATTATCATGTTTAGTTTCTCTAATAGTAGCCTGTAGTTTATTTTCGTGCTTTACATGTTATTTATGCCTGCATTATTTCTGGAGCTCAGTCAGCCGATGTCTACTGAGTACCACGTGTTTGGTACTCATAATACACTTCTACAGCCTGCAGATCATAGTACTAGTTATCACCGTTGATGTGTGTGTCATGTGGAGCAGCCATGGATCGGAGATTTGGTATGAGCTCCTGACTCTCGGAGTTGTTCCTTCTCTCTCTCTTATTGTTAGACTGATCTCTATATTGTATTGAGAGACGTCTTTGTATCTATATTTATCCTGTATTTCACTTGTACTCCTGTTGTATTAGAATCTTTTGCACCGGCTCCACCAGGTTTCGGGATGATATTAGTCTTCTTATTTTATTAATTCTGAAGTTTTCTTCATTTCTCTTAGTATTTCATTACTAGAGGTTTCGAACTATAGGTTGGCTTACCTACAGGTGGGTTAGAGAAGGTGTCATCATGACCTGAGAAATCGGATCAAGACACCTTGTTTCACCAATCACTGTGAGAATATCCCAAATACCAAAACATTCCACATTTAGCAATAAGGTAGGTCAAAATCATACAACAATGTAAAATCCTTTGCATTGACCACACCAAACAACATGCACTAATAATCCACACTACAAAGTAGTTAACATGCACATATAGCACAAACTGGATTAAACTACAATACAATCACCTACCTCGAACCAAGCTTGCACCACTTCTCTAAGCTGAGGTTTTTCCCTTCCGTGTAATTTCTGCTTGCTCTTGGTCTAGAACACGCATATAAACACATAATTAATGAAATGACCTACCATGTTGGGAATTATAACCAACACCCAACTCCTAAGGCCAAGTACATGACCATTCCTTTCCCGTTCTAGGGCTTTACTATTGTAATTCACCTAAAACTACCAATTTCATGGATAAATTAGTGAATTATCGGAATGCAAGTGTAAATTAACTGTTCATAATCAAAACCCCTTAATTCAATACGTAATTTAATCCCTTGCACCAGAAAACAAACAAAATCAGTCCTAAAACTCTTCCCGAACTTCATAATTTAGCAATTTTAAGGCATAATTTTCAATTATTAGTTAACGGGGATGAATTTCTTACCTTTACGAAGCCAAATGAAGAAATCAGGTGTCAAATGCCCTAAATCGCCCCTCCTTTTCCCCTAAATAGTTTTAGAAAAATAAACTATTTTTGGAGAAATATTTAATTAAATTGCAATTTTCACCGTTATAGCGACATAGGCCGTTATAGCGGTACCTGCCGCTATAGCAGGCGTTGGCCAGCTTTGACCGCCGCTATAGCAGAAATTTTTTTGCTATAACAACAGTCGATCTAGGGGTGTGCAAGCTGCTATAGCAGCGTTGATGGGAAAAAAGTCCAGTTTCACCAAAAAATCCCACTTTTTGCAACACACCTTAAATCTGGGACAGACCAAACAATATCCTTTATGCTAAGATCAATTCCGGGAGTTCTACTAACCTAAATTAATTTTTGTAAAATCCTATGGATTCTTTATTGTCTTAGCTAACAAGAAAATAAAACAAATACCACCAAACTCACCCAAATCATTCCCGAATTTCCCTATACCATACCTCACTCCGATTTCATTTGAAACTTGCCTAGCATGAAATTTGTAACTACATATCGGGGAAGAATTTTAACATGGGACTTCTAACGGAAAATTCATACATAACAATGAAAATGGTCATTATAGAATGTTTTTCCTGAAATAAGAAAATACATTGGAAGAAAAATTGTAAGGAGTTTATTGAAACTCTAAAGGACAAGAAACAAGTGAAGACTTTAATGAAAATTATTTTCATGATTTATTTAACCACTCTTGATTTTTTATTATGGGTATTAAGTGCCAATAGTAATTATAAAGATCTACAATATTTTGAAAGAGTTCAAGATAAGTAGAAGGTTAAATGAAAAGAGAAGTTAATATATAAGTTGAAGATGGTGCAAGAGTTGCAACATTAGTTGTATGAACAATTTTTCTTAGAACACCTACAAGCAAAATACTTATGTTGAATGTCTGTTATTGTGTTCCTAAATTTGTTTCGAACATAATTTCGGTTTTATGTTATATAAGCAAGGTTGTTGCATTATTTTTAGCAATAATATATTCACTATTTTTAAAAATGATGAATTATATGTGAGTAGCTATTTCCAACATGGTATTTGTGTCTTACCTAATGTAAATGCTAATTCAATTATGTATGTTTTAAGTTTTAAGAAAAAAAAGGGAGGTGTCAAGTAAATCATATGAACCTTAGCACTGTAATCTTGGTCATATTGAAGAGAAGAGATTTAACAAGTCGTACAAGAAAAGTTGTCTTGAAAAGTATGATTATGAATTATACATAACTTGTGAAATCTTGTCTCAAATAAATTGACCAAATCATTATTTACTGGAAGTGGAGATAAAGCTTCTGAAGTGGAACTAATTCATAGAGATGTTTGTAGGTTCACGAGAATTCAAGCTTAGGGTAAATATTCTTAATCTATTACCTTCATTGATGATGTATCAATTTGTGTATCTTATGAAATACAAATCTGAGTCTCTTGAAATGTTCATAAGATGTCATAGTGAAGTTGAAAATAAAATTGTAAAAGTATCAAGATACTAAAGTTTGATAGATGTGAAGAATATCTTATTGATTATTTACTAAATATATCAAAGAGAATTAGATTCTCTCACGGTGAACACCTCCAGCAATACCATAACACATTGGTATTTATAAGAGAAGGAATCGAACCATATTAGATATGAAGAGATCCTTATGGGATTCACTGATCTTCCAATAAACTTATGAGAATATTCTTTATAAGCAAAAACATGCTTTAATAATAAAGTACTCACTAAGTCAGTCTATGCGATACCATATGAGATATGGAAGGAACATAAGCCTAACTTTAACAGGTTAAAATTTGGAGTTGTCCAACTTATGTTAAAAGATTACAATCTAATAAACTTGACTCAACATCTAATATGTGTAGATTCATTGGGAATTCCAAGGAAACTATGGGGTATGATTTGTATCACCCCTTTAATCATGAAGTATTTATGACAAGAGGAACAATCTTTTTTGGAAGAAAAAAAAATTGGTGTAGAAATAGAATTTAGTGAAGTTCAAGAAACTAATGAATCAACACAAGATTAAGAATATGAGATACAAGTTGAGGAACCTTTTTTGGATGTCTTGAAATTGACACAGAAGTTGTCATATACAATGGTTGAAGCTATAGAACTTAATGAAGTTCATAAACAGGTTAATGAACCAGTTCTAAATCAAAAAATTGAACAACAACCAGATATAATATAAAGGTGAGAAAAGTTGTACACGAACCTCTTAGAAAATTGTGGACAATATGATACACCATATAGATTCAATCTAATTGTTAAGATAATGTCTTAAATGAGATTGATCATAATGATGTAAATCAAACACTTATGAAGAGGTGATACAAAGTTACATTTATGAAAGTTGCTAAGTACCAAATATCCATTTGTGAACTAAAGCAAATATATAAGAAGTTGGAATGTTCACTTTAATAAGACAATTGAAAACTTCAATTATATGAAGATGAACTCTGTATGTACAAAAAGGTTAGTGGAGGCATAATTGTAACACACCGTACTTTATAAACTCACTTGATACCTTGGGATCATATCTACATAGGTGTTGAGATGCCATGCATATGTGTTTTATAGTGTTATTGGTGAGACATTTGATATCGGACTTAACATGTGCGATTAGATCTTCGTAGGAGGTGTGTTGTGATTTCATGGAGCATTTGGGTAAGAACTCGTACATATTCTAACCTCATTTGGTGACTTTAAGTCATGTTTACTTGATGGTTAAGATCACTAAGTAAGTATTTTGTAGTGTTTTGCTAAAGGATTGGACGATACGTAAACGTCGGATTAGTGGCCGGAAATTTCAGCAAAATGCTGAAACTTGCGCCACTACCCTGTTTCAGGGGTGTGGCGCAAGCCACCAGCCTGAATAAACTTCATATCAGGCCCAATTCTTGCGCCACTACCCTGTTTCAGGGGGTGTGGCGCAAGGAACAAAAACTATGCCTTTCCGGCGTCGTTTCGTAACGCAATTCTACGACGATTCCTAGATGGTTTCTTTTGATTCTTTGGAGTTATTTGAGCATTGTTAAAGAGTCAAACACTTCAATACACTCCTACATACTCCTACATGATCAAATCACGAAAGGTGAATAGTGATCCAAAATGTCCAATGAAACCAAGGGCGACTAGAATTCCAATTTTTGCGATCGAAAGGACGAATGAGAATTGTTTAAAAGAATATTGTCGTGACATTAGGGAATTATGTAAACATGAGAGATATGGTGATTAATACATGAAATTGTATGGGTTGCGTGGATATGAGTTCTTGGGCCCAAAGTTAGGCCCAAAATGGAAATGAAAGAATTGGCCCAAAGGGCAAAAATATCCATTCTTCCACTTTGACCATATTAAATGCCAAATAAAAGGCTAAGCTTGACTTGGGGTCTATATAAAGGCCCCAAGATCAGATTTTTTATCATCAAAGCCTCACATGCCTTTTGGATATTTTTCACAAACATTTCTCATTTCCAAACCCTAAAGCAAAATAATTCCTTGGGACTCCTTGGACAAGATCAACATATTCCAAGCCTTGGTAAGTATTTATTTTCATGGATTAATATCTTATATGCATAAAAGAATATGTATATCATGTTGGTTGTGCTTGGAAAAGTTGGTCATGATACTTGGTGATTTTGTATGAGATTTGTGGTATATGGAATTCAAGTGTGAATTAGGCCTTGTGCCTTTGATGAAAAAGCATGGTATGGACAAAATATGAACATGTATGGTGTTATTTTTGGCATTAAATTTTTTCTTGGCTAAAAGTGGAAATTACGGGATTTTGGCCGATATGTGTTATGAGTTGAATTAAGGTGCTTTGATGGATTATTTGGGATGTGTTATGGATAAGAGAGTGTAAAGAAGAAGTATTGTGGTGAAATGTATTAATTTTCATGTATTGGTCAATGTTGGGAATATTATGGAATTTTTGGAATAATAGTATGATCAATGGTTTTGTCAAGGGGAAATGACATGTTTAAAGCCAAACATGTAATTCATTGACATGGTATGCATTTGTAAAGTAATTGGTGGTTAATGTGAATTTCGTTATGTATTTGTAGAGTGACATATAAAGAAGGAGAGGGATTATTGTCTACGCATCTAAGGTTGTAGATTCGTATTGCGAATCCAAGGTATGTAAGGTTACTTTGTCCGTATCTTCCTACGGCAAATAGTGTTCACATTGATATATTACTAGTCCTATCCCGAAATGTACTAAGGTATCCGATATCCGTATATCACTAGTCATTGTCATATATTTTCTACTCATGGATCATTTGTGACTCTCATGCCTCATATTCATGGTTAATGTTCCGAAAGTTCAAATAAGGTTATGTTCCAATATTTCAATAGTGACTCTACTTGTGTCTCTTGTTCATGGATTATTGTCCAATGGTTCCAATGGTATCATGGTGCTAGTAATGTTATATGTTTCATTGATATGTATTCACTTGTCCCTTATTGGTCAATGATTCAAAGTTTCCAACAATGTTATGTTCGAAAGTTCCAAGTGATGTTATGACTATCAAAGTAACAATCTCAAAGTAAAGATCAAAGTAATGCAAATGTGGTCAATGATCAAGTACGGGTGGCAAGTCTAGGGGCGTAAGCCTAGCTCGACTCGATCCCGAGATTTGGATTTATGGGTGGCAAGTCTAGGGGCGTAAGCCTAGCTCGACTCGATCCCGAGGGTGCCAAGTCTAGGGGCATAAGCCTAGCTCGACTCGATCCCTATATGATGATATGAAAGACCCACTGATCAGTCGGGGCCCGGGTACATTGTGATATGTAATGACATGTGAGCATTGAGATAAAGAAAGTAATGAAAATAATGAAAGCAATCCACATGGTTTCCAAAGCGTACCATGGTGACTTATTCACATTGATTATTCATATATTTTGAGTTCATTGAAATATTCATGTGTTGTACAGTTTCATCTGAGCCTTGCATACTCAGTACTTATTTCGTACTGACCCCTCTCGGGGAATTTACCTTACTTGCTGCAGGCGCAGGTCCCAGTAGGCCTCCTCAGTAGATTGCCAGTGTTAGCGGCTCTTTGGTGAGCTCCAGCTCATTCGGGGCTTCTCCGAGTCAGAGTGTATATATGTTTTGGTAGTGTACATAATGTGTAAAGCGGGGACTTGTCCCGACTTATGGTTCATTTTGGTCAATGCTCTTGTTAGAGGCTTTTGTAGACCGATGTGGGTGTAATAGTGTAAAAGACACATGTTGTTTTGACTGGATGGCCTCAATGGACAAGTTTCATATGTATGCCTAAATATGTCCCATGTTCTCTTTTTTTCGTATTTCGTAATATTATGCAATGGTGGTTATGAATATGATTGAGCATAGGCAAAGGTTGGTTCTCTTGGGCCTTATCGGCTACGGGTGCCAATCATGTCTCGATGGGATTCGGGGCGTGACAATAATTATCTTTTTAGTACCATATATTGATGATATATGGATCTTATATAATGATATACCAGCATTACTCAAAATTTGGCTATCTAAATAGTTTTTAATGAAAAACTTAAAAGAAGTGGCTTATTTATTGAGAATAAAGATCTATACTCTATAGAGATAGATGTTCTATAGAGTTAGATACAAGAAGATGCTAAAGTTTTCGTAGTAGACTCATTCCCTAAAGCTATTGGTGCAAAGGAGTTTGACCAGGCACAAGTAGAAATTGAGAATAAAGTACATTAATGATTCACTCTAGTGCAAGTGGAAGATTGTTAGGGATATAGTGATATGCCCTAGATCCAATCTCATATTTGATGATTTGAACATATTTCATAAATATTATTTGATATAAATATATGGCATCTAATATTCTTTTTCATAGTCATATCAAATTATTTGATTAATATGATAAGGTCCTTGATTGTGTTTTGAAATTTGAAATCACGATGGAGATCATGATAATGAGAGATTCATGTTTCTTATCACTTAATATAAACTTATTCTTGATCATAGGATTACTAATTAGAATATTAGTGATCCGGTTAGATCAATATGCATGTGGTGGTGTCTATAAGATAAATATTAGTTGATCTCCTTAAATAAATCACATACATAGATAATATATATGGAGATATGATCATTGAATAGACTTAGAATTACCATAAAATGTCACTAGGATATTGTCTTGAAAAATGTGATATAAGAGTTTCCTTTGACCTGAGATCATCATAGTAATTAGCAAGTTATTTATTTTACTTTGATATCGGACACCCATGTCCATATGAAAATGGTTGAAAGGATGTTAGGTATTATTAAATGCTTCTAGAATTAATGATTGATGCAAGATGAAATTTGTCAACTCTTGGTAATGAGTTTAAGCTCTATGTTGTCATCTATTATAAATGACTAATCAAGACAAGACCTTGGCCAGGACAATTGAATGAATAAAGAAAAGAGTTTTTTGGGTTATTCAATAGTCGATTATAATCTGAAATAAACACATAGTTGAGTACCTATTGAGATTTGACAGTTAGACCATATCCTAGGATGATCCGGTTTTATAAGGACAGAAAAAAATACTACATTATTTTTATATAGGTTCTTGAGAGAAAATTATATACTTCATGCTATCCGGTTGTTAAGGAGTGTTGCTAGATGCCAACCTTGATTAGTATATTAATATGATCAATTTAATACCAGCTTAATTTTGAACATATGGGGTCTCACTAACGAGTGTTCCGTTCTTTGTTAATGCATTATTTATTTTATTATTTGCTAATTAATTAAAAAAATTAATTAGTCATATAAATAAAGAATTAGTCCAAACAGAATATTATTATATTCTTTGTTAGCACCGAGAATATGATTAATATTGTGAATAAATTGGAGTTTTTTTATTTCAAATAAAAAATTAAATTATATCTCTTGATTGAAATATATATTTGATATCTAATTATATATAGTATATAATAATAAAATATTACTAAGAAGGACTTGTATCCAATTTAGTATTGGATAGCAAGTAATATCCATACATGTGCTACTATTATATGGAAAATCCAATTAAAAATTGGATTCTCATTTGAAGTCCCTAACCTGCAACGTGTAATTCCAATTGGGAATTGGTTTCATAATTCTAGAAAGTCCTTATAGACTTGCAACACACGATAATAATACTAATTTCATTTTTTTTGTGGAAATTTTTCATAAAGTTTAAGTATGGAATTAAACTTTTACCACAAGTAAATTATTATCATAATCAAATAGGAAAAAGCTTTGGAGGTGATATTATATTAATGGTGATGGAAAAATTTCATAGAACAAGTTTTATGATAAAAAAATTTTGGTTTATGAAAAATGTTTTCATTATGAGAATAGTTTTCATCATAAAAAAAGTGTTTCACCATGAAAAAAGTTTCATCATGAAAAAGGATTTCATTACGAGAATAGTTCTTATGAGAAAACCACTTTATTCAAAGTGTGTGAGTTTCATACCAAATCAAGAGAGAAAATATATTAATAAGAAAATTATTTTCTTGTTACGTTTATTGTGGGTTGAGATTTCTGAGAAAAATATCAACACAATATTCATAATCCCATTTGTTCATGAGTTCCGTCGATCAAGGAGTTGATAGCAAACATCGATCTCGGTGTGGATACGACCACCTTGTCCTGAAGAACAGAACCTAGAACCTTCACTTGCATGACCCGATACCTGGCTACCAAAAATTGCAAAACCTGAAGGTCTAACACCTGATCCCTGCAACGCGGCCTAAACTGGCTTACCATGATAACCATGGGTAGATATGGGCTAACCTAAAGGCAAACTATCTCTCGGATGTAGATACGAGCTAACCTATCGGCACTGAAGGAGATCTGAATTGGAATAAAATGAGCTGACTTGGTCAACTGATCTACGATGACCCAAATACTGTCAGAACCACGCTAAGAACGGGGTAAACCAGTCGCGAAGTCCATGGTAATCCTCTCCCACTTCCACTTAGGAATGGGTAGCCTCTGAAGCAATCCACCTGGTCGCTGATGCTCGACCTTTACCTGCTAGCAACAAAGGCAGTGAGCAACAAAGTCCGCAACATCTCTCTTCATGCCACTCCACCAGTAATGCTGCCTCAAGTCTCTATACATCTTTGTTGTCCCAGAGTGAATGGAATATCTAGAGCTATGAGCCTCCCGTAGTATCAACTGAATTAAGTCTCCAACCATTAGAACACAGATGCGACCATCGAATCTCAGAACGCCCTCTAAATCTAGGGTAGCCCGACTGGACTCACCCTTCGCCACCTAATCACGTATGCCACAAAGTCTACTATTCTCAAACTGGCGACTCTAAATCTGTTCAAACAAGGTAGACTTAGCCTCGACACTCGTAAGGATCCTCCTATAGTCCGAAATAGCCGAACCAACAGGTTGGCTACTAATTGAACGTCCAAAGCCAAAAGTCGTTCTGACACTGAAATAGAAGCCAAACTACCCATGCTCACTGCCCTCCGGCTCAAGGCATCAGCTACCACATTCTCCTTGCCCGGATTGTATAGGATAGAGATAATGTAGTCCTTCAGCAACTCAATCTATCTACGCTGCCTAGAATTGAGTTCTCTCTGAGTCATAAAGTGCTGAAGACTACGGTGGTTGGTGTAGATCTCACAACGAACACCATACAAATAGTGTCTCCAGATCTTAATCGCAAAAACCACCGCTGCCAACTCTAAATCATGGGTGGGGTAGTTGCGCTCGAGAATCTTAAGCTGCCTAGACGCATACGCAATAACTCAGCCCTGCTACATCAAAACACAACCCAAACCGATACCAGAAGCATCACAGTAAATTGTAAATCCCTGGCCCTCAACAGGAAGGGTAAAAATTAGAGATGAAGTAAGTACCCCTTTGAGCTTCAGAAAGCTCAACTCACAATCCTTAGACCACTAAAACAGAAGCAATATAAGCAAAACCCTCAAAAAATCATCGGTTGTAACCTTCAAAACGATAAAGCTATGAACCTCGGTAGGAGATGTAGGTCTGGCCCAATCACGAATAGCCTCAATCTTTGCTGGATCCACCATAATCCGCTCTTTAGACACCACGTGCCCTAGGAATGTAACAGAATCGAGCTAAAACTCACACTTTGAGAATTTGGCATAAAGCCTATGATCTCTCAAAGTCTGGAGCACAATCCTCAAATGCTGCTCGTGCTCCCCCCTTCTCCTCGATTATACAAGAATGTCATCAATGAAAACAATAACGAAGGCTGTTTTAGGGATATCCTCAGGCCGGATCCTTAACTGTTGGTAACCCGATCGCAAGTCAATTTTAGAGAACACTGCAGCACCCTGAAGCTGATCAAATAAATCATCGATACGAAGCATAGGATACTTATTTTTCACCATAACCTTATTCAGCTTCCTATAGTCAATACACATATGCATAGAGCCATCCTTTTTCTTCACGAACAAGACAGGAGCACCCCAAGGAGATATACTAAGCCGAATGAAACCCTTACCCAAGAGATTCTGAAGCTAAGAATTTAGCTCCTTAAGTTCAGCAGGAGCCATGCGGTAAGGTGACATAGAGATAGGTCGAGTGTCCGACTCAAGATCAATAGCAAACTCGATATCATGCTCAGGAGGAAGACCAGGCAGGTCGGTAAGGAAAACAAAGGTGAACTCACAGACAATAGGGATAGAATCAAGCGAGGGACTCTCAATACTAACATCACGAACATAAGCAAGATAAGACTAGTAACCCCTTGACACCAATCTCCTAGCCCGAATATAAGAAATGATCCCCGTCGGTGTACGGCTAAAAGAACCCTGCCATACAACCATGGGTATGCTAGGCATGGCTAAGGTAAAGGTCTTGGCGAAGAAATCCAAGACCACATGACAAGGGGATAACCAATCCATGCCCAGAATTACATCAAAGTCCACCATATCTAGTACAATAAGATCAGACCGAGTATCAGGCTCTCGAACGGTCACCATACATGATCTATAAGTCAGATCCACTACTAAAGAATCACCCACAGGAGTAGATACCCACAATGGTACAAATAAAGGCTCCCAAGAAAACCCTAGTCGTGGTGCATAATAAGAAAAAATGTATGAAATAGTGGATCCCGGATCAAATAAAGCAATAGCCGGCTGACGGTACACCGATATCATACCTGTAATAATTGCATCCAAAGACTCTACCTCCAATCTACCAGGTACAACATATAAATTACCTCGCACACCATCTGGCAGGGAATCCGGCCTACCACCTGTCCTACCTGCCTGAGAACCTCCTCAAGAACCTTGGGGATCACCCTTGCAACCCTGAACACCACCTTTAGCTGGAGGCAACACTGATCTGATGGGCTGAACACTCTGTACTGTAGTATGGATCGTCTTATGCTGGGAACATTCTCTGGAGAAATGATCGAACATTCCACAAGTATAACTAAAACCCAGAATACCACTCGATCCAAAAGGTCTAGCTGATCTGGAATAGCTATCACGGCTAGAAGACCCAGAATGTGCACCACTCGAAGACTAGCCACTGCTCTGTCCATAAGATTTGCTGAAACTGGACTGGTCTCCGTCAGAAATCTGAAATGCTGCGTGAACAGGCCTACTAGACTGACCCTGGTGCCGATATAACTGACGTGGAGGGTACCTACCCTGAGAAACTCTGCCTCTAAACTATGATCCTCTATGGCTCCCACTGAAACTGCCCTGGTGATGTGGTCTCTTATCGCTGCCCCTCCTAGGCCTCGCGATGCATCCCCTCCATAGTCTAGGCAAAATCAAAAATCTCGAGAAAAGACCTACCAGCAGAAACCAAACTTTGAGTAGCCATGTGAAGAGGAAGTCTCAGTCCCCTAACATAACATCGAATCCTCTCATACTCAGTAGGCAAGATCGTGGTAGCATGTCTGTCCAACTCATGAAATTGCGCCTCATATTCGAGAACTGTCATTGAAAAATGTTGTAACCCTCTAAACTCATCCCTCAACAGCTCACAAAGGCTGCGGGGCATATACTTCTCCATGAAGACCTCGGAGAACTGAGTCCATGTCAAAGGGGGAAGTCCAGCTGGTCTGGAATCAAGAAAACCTCTCCACTAATGTCTAGCAGCCAAATCCAGCTAAAAAGTAGTGTAATCGACTCCACGAGCCTCAACTAAGCCCAAATTATAGAGCCTAACTTACAAGTGGCCAGGAACTCAAATGCATCCTCTCTTGGAGCCCCTGTAAACCTCGAAGGAGTCAATCTCAGAAATCTACCCAACATCTTCTACTCCTCAACTGACATAGTAGGTTGGGCGACCATCAGCTGAGCAACTACCGGCGCTGGGGGAACCTGAACTCTGGGTGTCGCAGCTACAGGCTACGCCCCTACATCTGTACCACTCTGATTTGCAGATTGTGCACCATCATACGGTGCACCACCAACTAATCCCAGCAATTGGACCAAAGCATCTCTGAGTAACGACGAAGAAATAAAACCTGGTGGAGCCTGGGCTAGCCCCTGTCCCACCAACGACTGAGGTGGCTGAGGCTATGGAGCAACCTCTGCCTCTAAAGCAATAACTGGGTCTGGCGAAGGCTCTCTATCTGGCCCTCCAGCTGGGGATATAGCTCTACCCTGTCCACGACCTCTGGGTCTGCCACGGCCTCTAGCAGGTGTTCTAGCAGCAGGCTCAGGGTCACCCTCAACCGTCGTTGTAGCTCCTGTCCTAGCCATCTGTGAAAGAGTGAAACAACAAGAACTTTAGAAACCAACACATACTCGGCGCACGAAATGAATGAAAAAAGTGAAGTCATCCTAAGAATGCCTGGTAGCCTCCCGAAGATAAGACACAAACTTCATCATTTCGATCTGCGGGACTCTACTAGACACTTGCTCTTGTACCAATAATACTAGTGAACCTCGCTTTGATATCAATTTGCACAACCCAATTTTAGAGTCATGATGGCACCTACTATGTCCCACGAGTAGGTAAGCCAAGCCTTAGCCCGAAATGAAAAGTAAAGGGCGCCATGGCAGAAGAATACCAAAGTACTACAATTCATGCCCATAATACACGCATAAAAATATAGGACTACATAAAAGCGAGAGAAGAAAACAAAATGAATCCCACGACCTAGGAAGGCCGGTACAAGAGCCACTAGCAAAGGAATAAGAGTACTAAAAGTATCAATACACATGTAGTCTTGAGATGAAAGACTATCCAAAAGTGAGGGAAGGAGAGGGGATCAGCTCTGGCTTGAAAAGCTCACCCTATCTCTGAGACTTGTGGATAGCTGGCTAGAATATAAACGGTAGCGACTAGTACTCGGATCTACACCAAAAAAGATGCAGAAGTGTAGTATGAGTACCAAAACAATGGGTACTCAGTAGGCATCATCGGCCGTCTGAGCTAAATCATAATGCAAGTAAGATAAAATGCGGGGATGTAAAGTATATCAAGGAAAAAGGGCAAACCTAGAAACATGCTCTCACAAAGGTAAATAGTTAGGGAAAACATGAAATACCAAAGTTAAAGTGACTAGATATAACCCAACTTGGCCCCCATAAGCCTAGAGGGTACAAACAAGAGAAAGCTAAACCATTCGGACCCCCATAAGCCCGAAGGAAGAAAATCAAGACCTATACCATTACCACACTTATGAATCCCCTACCGAACCACAACTCACCAGACTCAAACTCACCAGACTCAAACCGATCTTCGAATATCAATATCCCAATAGCAAGTGTCAGACTCGAACCGGTCTTTAAATATCATAATCCCAATAGAAAGTGTCGGACTCGAACCACTCTTTAAATATCATAATCTCAATAGAAAGTGCCAGACTCGAACCGATCTTTAAATATCATAATCTCAATAGAAAGTGTCAAAATCGAACCGGTCTTTAAATATCATAATCTCAATAGAAAGTGCCGGACTCAAATCGGTCTTTAAATATCATAATATCAATAGAAAGAGACAAGTAGCCTAAGGTTCAAGATCAATGATAATACTGTGAAAGAGGGACTCCTAAGTATACAAGGATCTAGGTGCGATATCCCATCCCAAGGCATCAATTTACTTGAGGGAGGGTAAATAGATAGATTCTACCTCTGAACGGCCCTCAAATCAGCCAAATAATCCAACTTTTACTAACTAAGTAACCAACCATAAGTTCCAACCCCAACTCCAGCACAATATAAAACTAATACCATGATTAAGCTCAATATTTAAGTAGGGTAAGCCTAGCCTACCTGGATTTAAAGACCGGTTCGAGTCTGGCACTTTCGATTGAGATTATGATATTTAAAGATCGGTTTGAGTCTAGAACTTTCTATTGAGATTATGCTATTTAATAACCAGTTCGATTCTAGAACTTTCTATTGGGATTATGATATTCAAAGGCTGGTTCGAGTCTGGCACTTGCTATTGGGATATTGATATTCGAAGACCAATTCGAGTCAGGTGAGTTGTGGTTCGGTAGGGGATTCATAAGTGTGGTAATGGTATAGGTCTTGGTTTTCTTCCTTCGGGCTTATGGGGTTCCGAATGGTTTAGCTTTCTCTTGTTTGTACCCTTCAGGCTAATGGGGGCCTAGTTGGGTTATATCTAGTCACTTTAACTTTGGTATTTCATGTTTTCCCTAACTATTTACCTATGTGAGAGCATGTTTCTAGGTTTACCATTTTTCCTTGATATACTTTACATCCCCGCATTTTATCTTACTTGCATTATGATTTAGATCAGTCGGCCGATGATGCCTACTGAGTACCCGTTGTTTTGGTACTCATACTACACTTCTGCATCTTGTTTGGTGCAGATCCGAGTACTAGTCGCGGCCGTTGATATTCTAGCCAGCTATCCACAGGTCTTGGATATAGGGTGAGCTTTCCAAGCCAGAGCTGATCCCCTCTCCTTCCTTTACTTTTGGATAGTCTTTCATCTCGAGACTACATGTGTATTGATGCTTTTAGTACTCTTATTCCTTTGATGGTGGCTCTTATACCGTACTTCCTAGGTCGTGGGATTTATTTTGTTTTCTTTTCTTGCTTTTATGTAGTCCTATATTTTTATGCATGTATTATGGGCATGAATTGTAGTACTTTGGTATTCTTCTGCCATGGCACCCTTTACTTGTCGTTCCGGGTTAAGGCTTGGCTTACTACTTGTGGGACATAGTAGGTACCATCATGACTCTGAAATTGGGTTGTGACAAATTGGTATCAGATCCAGGTTCACTAGTATCGTTGGTATAAGAGAAAGTGTCTAGTAGAGTCTCACGGATCAAAACAATGACGTTCGTGTCTTATCTTCGGGAGGCTACTATACATTCTTAGGAGGACTTCACTTTTTTCGTTCACTTCATGCGCCGAGTCTGTGTTGGTTTCTAAAGTTATTATTGTTTCACTCTTTCACAGATGGCTAGGATACGAGCTACGACGACGGGTGAGGGTGACCCCGAGCCTGCTGCTAGAGCACCTGCTAGAGGCCGTGCCAAACCCAGAGGTCATGGCCAGGATAGAGCTACAGCCCCAGCTAGAGGCTGGATAGAGAGCCTTTTCCAGACCCAGTTATTGCTTCAGAGACAAAGGTTGCTCCACAACTTCAGCCACCTCAGCCGTTGGTGGGCTAGGGGCCAACCTAGGCTCTACCAGGGTTTATTTCTTCGTCGTTGTTCAAAGATGCTTTGGTCCAGTTATTGGGATTTTTTGGTGGCGCACCGTATGATGGTGCACAATCTGTGGATCAGAGTGGTATAGATGTAGGGGCCCAGTCTGTAGCTGCGGCACCCAGAGTTCATGTTCCCCCAGCACTGGTAGTTTCTCAGCCGATGGTCTCCCAGCCTGCTATGTCAGTTGAGGAGCAGATGATGTTGGGTAGATTTCTGAGATTGACTCCTTCGAGGTTTACAGGGGCTCTAGGAGAGGATGCATTTGAGTTCCTGGCCACTTGTGAAGTTAGGCTCCATAATTTGGGCCTAGTTGAGGCTCGTGGAGTCGTTTACACTACTTTTTAGTTGGATTTGGCTGCTAGACATTGGTGGGGAGGTTTTCTTGATTCCATACCAGCTGGACTTCCCCCTTTTACATGGACTCAATTCTCTAGGGTCTTCCTGGAGAAGTATATGCCCCGCAACCTTCGTGAGAGCTTGAGGGATGAGTTTACAGGGTTACAATATTGTTCGATGACAGTTCTCGAATATGAGGTGCAATTTCATGAGTTGGCCAGACATGCTACCACTATCTTGCCTACCGAGTATGAGAGGATTCAGTGTTATGTTAGGCGACTGAAACTTCCTCTTCGCATGGTTACTCAGAGTTTGGTTTCTACTGGTAGGTCTTTTATTGAGATTTTTGATTTTTCCCAAACTATGGAGGGGATGCATCGCGAGGACAAGGGGGAGGGGGCAGCGATAAGAGACCACGTCACCAGGGCAGTTTCAGTGGGAGCCATAGAGGCTCAAAGTTTAGAGGTAGAGATTCTCGGGGTAGGTACCCTCCTCGTCAGTATATCGGCACCAGGGTCAGTCTAGTAGTCCTGTTCAGGCAGCACTTCAGATTTTTGATGGAGACCAGTCAAGTTTCAGTGAATCTTATGGCCAGAGCAGTGGCTAGTCTCCGAGTGGTGCACATTCTGGGTCTTTTAGCCATGATAGCTATTCCAGATCAGCCAGACCTTTAGGATCGAGTGGTATTCCGGGTCCTTGTTATACTTGTGGAATGTTTGATCATTTCTCCAAAGAATGTTCCCAGCGTAGGACGATCCAGACTACAGCACAGAGTGTTCAGCCTATCATATCAGTACTGCCTCCAGCTAGAGGTGGTGTTCAGGGTTGCAAGGGTGGTCCCCAAGGTTCTCGAGGAGGTTCTCAGGCAGGTAGGACAGGTGGTAGGCCGGATGCCCTTCCAGATGGTGGGCTAGGTCATTTATATGCTGTACCTGGTAGATCGAAGGTAGAGTCTTTATATGTAGTTATTACAGGTACGATATCGGTGTGCCGTCAGCAGTCTATTGCTCTATTTGATCCGAGATCTACTTATTCATACATTTCTGCTTATTATACACCACGACTAGGGTTTTCTTGGGAGCCTTTATCTATAACATTATGGGTATCTACTCCCGTGGGTAATTCTTTACTAGTGGATCAGATTTATAGATCATGTATGGTGACCGTTTGAGATCTTGATACTCGGGATGATCTTATTGTATAGCTATGGTGGACTTTGATGTAATTCTGGGGATGGACTGGTTATCCCCTTGTCATGCGGTCTTGGAGTGCTTCGCCAAGACTGTTACCTTAGCCATGCCTGGCATACCCCCAGTTGTATGGCAGAGTTCTTTTGGCCGTACACCGACGGGGATCATTTCTTATGTTCGGGCTAGGAGATTGGTGTCTAGGGGTTGCGAGTCTTATCTTGCTTATGTTTGTGATGTTAGTACTGAGAGTCCCTCACTTAATTCTATCCCTATTGTCCGTGAGTTCACCGATTTTTTCCCTACCGACCTGCCTGGTCTTCCTCCTGAGCATGATATCGAGTTTGCTATTGATCTTGAGTTGGGCACCCGACCTATCTCTATGTCACCTTACTACATGGCTCCTGCTGAACTTAAGGAGCTAAATTCTTAGCTTTAGGATCTTTTGGGTAAGGCTTTCATTCGGCCTAGTGTATCGCCTTGGGGTGCTTCTGTCTTGTTCGTGAAGAAAAAGGATGGCTCTATGCGTATGTGTATTGACTATAGGAAGCTGAATAAGGTTACGGTGAAAAATAAGTATCCTATGACTCGTATTGATGATTTATTTGATCAGCTTCAGGGTGCGGCAGTGTTCTCTAAAATTGATTTGTGGTCGGGTTACCATCAATTAAGGATCCAGCTTGAGGATATCCCCAAAACAGCCTTCAGGACTCTGTATGGCCATTATGAGTTCCTGGTGATGTCTTTTGGGTTGACTAATGCCCCAGCGACATTTATGGATTTGATGAATTGAGTTTTCAGGCCCTATTTAGACTCCTTCGTTATTGTTTTCATTGATGAGATTCTTGTATATTCAAGGAGCGGGGGGGAGTACGAGTAACATTTGAGGATTGTGTTCCAGACTTTGAGAGATCATAGGCTTTATGCCAAATTCTCAAAGTGTGAGTTTTGGCTCAATTCGGTTATATTCCTAGGGTACGTGGTGTCTAAAGAGAGGATTATGGTGGATCCAGCAAAGATTGAGGCTATGGCTATTAGTGATTGGGCCAGACCTACATCTCTGATCGAGGTTATAGCTTTATCGGTTTGGCAGGTTGCTATCGATGATTTGTTGAGGGTTTTGCTTCTATTGCTTCTGTTTCAGCGGTCCAAAGATTGTGAGTTGAGTTTTCTGAAGCTTAAAGGGTTACTTACTTCAGCTCTGATTTTGACCCTTCCTATTGAGGGCCAGGGATTTACAGTTTACTGTGATGCTTTTGGTATCGGTTTGGGTTTTGTTCTGATGTAGCAGGGCCGAGTTATTGCATATACATCGAGGCAACTTAAGATTCATGAGCGCAACTACCCCACCCATGATTTAGAGTTGGCAGCAGTGGTTTTTGTGGTAAAGATCTGGAGACACTATTTGTATGGTGTTCATTGTGAGATCTACACCGACCACCGTAGTTTTCAGCACCTTATGACTCAGAGAGAACTCAATTCTAGGTAGCGTAGATGGTTTGAGTTGCTGAAGGACTACGATATCTCTATCCTATACCATCCGGGAAAGGCAAACGTGGTAGCTGATGCCTTGAGCCAGAGGGCAGTGAGCATGGGTAGTTTGGCTTCTATTTCAGTGTCAGAACGGCCTTTGGCTTTGGACGTTCAATTCTTAGCCAACCTATTGGTTCAGGTCGATATTTCGGACTCCAGGAGGATCCTTACAAGTGTCGAGGCTAAGTCTACCTTGTTTGAATAGATTCAGAGTCGCCAGTTTGAGGATAGTAGACTTTGTAGAATGCGTGATCAGGTGGCGAAGGGTGAGTCCAGTTGGGCTACCCTAGATTTAGAGGGTGTTCTGAGGTTCGATGGTCGCATCTATGTTCTAAGGGTTGGATGCTTGATTCAGTTGATACTGCGGGAGGCTCATAGCTCTAGATATTCCATTCACCCTGGGACAGCAAAGATGTATAGAGACTTGAGGCAGCATTACTGGTGGAGTGGCATAAAGAGAGATGTTGCGAACTTTTTTGCTCTATTACCAGAAGGTAAAGGTCGAGCATCAGCGACCAGGTGGATTGCTTTAGAGGCTACCCATTCCTTAGTGGAAGTGGGAGCGGATTACAATGGACTTCACGGCTGGTTTACCCCGTTCTTTGCGTGGTTCTGACAGTGTTTGGTTCATCATAGATCGGTTGACCAAGTCAGCTCATTTTATTCCAATTTAGATCTCCTTCAGTGCCGATAGGTTAGCCCGTATCTATATCCGAGAGATAGCTTACCTTTATGGAGTACCTGTATCCATTATTTCTTATAGAGGCTCAGTGTTTACTTCTAGCTTCTGGAGGACCTGTCAGGAGGAGTTGGGTACTCAGGTCGATCTTAACACTGTATTCTATCCTCAAACCGATGGTCAGTCAGAGCGGACCATTCAAGTTCTTGAGGATATGTTCTGCGCATGCGTGATGAACCTTAAAGGTTAGTGGGAGCAACACTTAGCTCTGGCAGAGTTCGCTTATAATAATAGCTACCATTTGAGGCATTATATGGTAGGCATTGTCGATCTTCGATAGGTTGGTTTGATACTTCAGAGATTATTCCTCGGGGAACTGACCTGCTTCGGGAGTCCTTGGATAGGGTGCGAGTGATTCAGGATAAATTGAGGGTAGCTCAGAGTAGGCAGAAGAGTTACGCCGATCATAGACTTCGCGCCCTGATGTTTGGAGTGGGTGACTGTGTTTTTCTCCGTGTATTGCCCATAAAGGGCGTGATGAGGTTTGGGAGGAAGGATAAGCTCAGCCCAAGGTATATTGGATCATTCGAGATACTACGGACAGTTGGAGAGGTAGCTTACGAGTTGGCTTTACCACCAGATTTATCATCCGTTCATCCCGTTTTCCATGTCTCTATGTTGTGGCGTTACATTTTGGATGAGTCTCACGTGCTTCGGTGGGATTCGATTTAGTTGGATGAGAGGTTGGCATTTGTAGAGAAGCCAGTCCTCATTTTAGCCAGGGATGTTAGGCGATTGCGCTCTAGGGAGATTCCAGTGGTTAAGGTCCAGTGGAGACATCGTTTAGTTGAGTAGGCTACTTGGGAGATCGAGAATGAGATACAGACCCAGTATCCCCACCTATTTGAGCCTTCAGGTACACCCTTACCCTTTTACTTTCGCGGACGATATTTTCGTTAGTAGTGGATATTGTAATGACCCTCCAGGTCACTTTCTGCATTTTTGCATATTTTTGACATTTAGAGATTTCCCATAGCTTTCCCAATTCATTTATGAATTGCTGGAGCTGACAGTTCAGTTACCGGGCAGTTCGTTTGATTTTTAGAGCCTTTTCCCTGTTTTGAAATTTATGCTTTTCAATTTTGGCTACCGGGCCAAAATTCCTAGTAGGAGGTCTCGTATGCCATTTCTGACAATTCCATCAGCTTCGAAACGTTGATTTTAGGTTAGGGGGACCCTTGGTTTGGGTACCGAGGCTTTTAGACTCGTTTTAGACTATGAGGTGGAAAGTGATGAAAACGACCACTTGGGTGTGGGACCCTGATGTCATTAAAATTACCCCAGATGGATATTGATTTCGTCAATGAGTTTGGAATGCCAAATTTGTTGGGGTAGCATAGTCCATTTGCATTCACGGGGTTCCGAACAAAGCCCGAGGACCCGTTGGAAACTTGGCAAAATATTGCCAAGTGTTGATGTTGCTTCAGCTGGTGCAACCGCTTAAGCTGCTTGGGCACCGCTTTAGCGGCTGGAGCCTTGGACCAGCCGGTCCGCTTAAGCGGAGGCTTGTACGCTTTTTCGGTGTCGGCTTAAGCGATCAAGTGGCCGCTTTTGTCACGCCCCGAATCCCATCGGAACAGATTGGCACTCGTAGCCGACAAGGCCCGAGAGAACCAAGCTTTGCCTCTATTCAATGATATGCATGCCATAAGAAACCCATGATCATGTAAGAGCTTTAAATACCAACAACGAAATTCATGGAACATGTGATATATATATATATATATATACATATGCGAAACTTGGCCGTTGAGGCCACCAAGTCAAAAACGACATAAACCTTTTACATTTACACACCCACATCCGTCTACAAAAGCCTCTAAAAAATGCATTGACCAAAATGAAGTAAAAGTCGGGACAAGTCCCTGCTTTATATAACATGTACAACACCAAAACATATGTACAACTGTGACTCAGAGAAGCCCCAAACTAACTGGAGCTCACCAAAGATCTGCAACACTGGCAACCTACTATGGAGGACTACTAGTACCTGCGCCTAAGCAAGTAAGGTAAATTCCCCAAGAGGGGTTAGTACGAAGAATGTACTGAGTATGTAAGGCCATATGAAACTGGTAAAATATGAAAATATGTCAAAGAACTCAAGTTCAAATGCATAACCAATATAGATAAGTCACAATGTAGATGAGTCACTATTCAATACTTTGGAAACCATGTATTTTGCTTTCATTACTTTCCTTGCATAATTGCTTCCATGATTATTCATCTTTGTCTGTGACTTGTGATACCCGGGCCCCGACTGAAAAGTGGGTTTTAAACATAACATAGCGTTATGTTGGGATCGTCTCGATCTAGGCTTATGCCCCTAGAGCTGCCACCCTATGAATCAATATATATATCGGGATCGGCTCGAGCTAGGTTATTACCTCTAGAGCTACCCCCTGTCAGGATCGGTCAGACCTAGGCTTATGCCCCCAGGACTGCCCCCTGATCCAACAACCTCGGGATCGGCTTGAGCTAGGCATTTTGCCTCCAAAGCTGCCACCCATTCTTGATCATTGACCACATATGCATTACTTTGTTTATTACTTTGAGATTGGTACCATGATAGTCACAACTTTACTTGAAGCTTTGGATCATTAACCAATGAGTGAGAGACATGTAAATAAACATTGTGAGAAACATAACATTAGAAGAACCATAACACCATTGGAACCATTGGACAATATTCCTTGAACAAGAGACATGAGTATAATAACTATTGGAACATAACCTTATTTGATCTTTTGGAACATTAACCATGAATATGGGACATGAGATTCACCAATGATCAATGAGTAGAAAATATATGACAATGACCATGGATTACCGGATATGGGATACCTTAGCACATTTCGGGATGGAACAAGCGTAATGTCAATGTGAATACTATTTGCCGCAGAAAGATACGGACAGAGTAACCTTACATACCTCGTACTCTCAATACGAATATAAAATCCTAGATGTGCATACAATAGTCCCGCTCCTTCTTTATGTGTCACTCTACAATACAAATGCATAATGGGATTTACATTAACCATCAACTACTTTACAAATGCATACAATGTCAACGAGTTACATGTTTGCCTTTAAACATGCCATTTCCCCTTGACAAAACCATTAATAAAATTATTATTCCAAAAATCCCCCAATATTCCCAAAATTGACCAATACATGATAATCAATACATTTCACTACAACACTTTACACTTTCTTATCCTCACCACATCACAAATAGTCCATCAATTCACCTTAATACACTTCATAACACATATTGGCCGAAATCCCACAATTTACACTTATAGAAAAATAACAAGTTTAATAACAAAATAACACCATACACGTTCATATTTTATCCATACCATGATCTTTCATCAAAGGCACAAGTCATAATTCAAGCTTGAATCCCATGGATCACAAATCTTATACAAAAACACAAAGTACCATGTCCAACATTTCCAAGCACAACCAACATGATTTACATACTCTTTCATGCATATAATATATTAATCCATAACAATAATCACTTACCCAAGCTTGAAAAGTGATGATCTTGCTCCAAGAATTGACTTTGAGTTCGTAGGGTTTGAAGAAAATATCTTGTATATTTGTCTAAAAGGCATGAGACTTTGAAAGCAATAAAAATAAGATTTATTTCCCTTTATATAGTCCCTAAAGTCCATCCTTATCCACTCTTTAACATTTAATGAGGGGTTCTAGAAGGTCAAGGCAAGAATGAGTCTTTTGACCCATTTTTGGCCATGTTTTCTTTTCATTTTTGGGTCCTTTTTGGGCCCAATTCACTTAACCCAGTAAAATCAATAATTTCTTGTGTTTAAATCATCTTATACGTGTTACAACAATATTCCCACTCACGCTATTCATATTCGTAGCCTCAATCCCAAAAATAAGTGATTCTAGTCACGTATGGCCTATTTTGACCATAAGGGTAAAATCGTTATTTTGATGCCAAATTCGTCCTCGAGTAATTTTATCATACCACTATAATATTTCATTCATTTCATGTATATACTCGTGGTTGTAGAATAAACGTGACAAAAATTAGCTCGGTACGTCCCCGGGTACGCTTGGGACTTAAGAAAATTTCCAACTTTGAAAAAGTGGCAAAACCAGCGTTGCACGCCCTTGGGCGCGCCAAATTGCTGCCTATTGACTAAAAATTTTAGCCCATAGCGGCGTGGAACACCCTCTGCCGCGCCCTACACTTAGTTTTTTTCTAAAAATTCATTTTTCGACTTTTCTTCACGGGTTTGGTTAGATACTTCAAGTCCTATTCTTTAACTTACTTCTTAACCTTAATATAATTTGTTTAGAGGTCCTCTTAGCCTCGTTTTGAACCCCACAAATGTTCCATGAACATCACAAAACACCTCCTATGAAGGTTTAATCACATATACGAGGGCGAAAGTCAATTATCTCATCAATAGCATTACAAAATACATATGTATGGCTCTCGACACCCAAGTAAGCATTGTTCAACGTCATCAAGTAGGGTTAGGAAGGTATGGGGTGTTACATAAGCGGCACCTGCAGCTGCATTTAATCCCTTTCACCCATTTTTCTCTGATTATTTCCTAAGGGTGAGAGCATAGAAGCTCTACAGAGATAGTGGGAGAGAAGGGAAGATTCTTGGGTGTTCAAGGGAGCTTGGGGAGTTCGATAAAATCTTTTTCCTTGTCTAAATCTTGGTAAGTTTCGTCTAATTTCTTGGTAAATTCTTCGTTTAAGCCCCAAACCCTAGCTAGCTATGAGGTTTGATTTTGGGTACTGTGATGCTCGAAATTCACCCATTTTTAAGGGTAAATGATTCTTGAGCTTTTAGGGTCATTTTGACGGTTTCAAACTTGCGATTCCGTAAGCGGGGCCGGCATGAGATTTTTAAATTGATTTTGGACCCAATGCATTTTTATGCAATATGGGTATTATTGTTCTCGTATTGATAAGTAGATTGTTATTTTGATAGCGTGGCATCATACGGAGGCTTCTCAAAAATGAAAGGCTTCACTTTAGCAGACTTTATCAAGCTTTCTTCGAATTCCAGGTAGGCTAGGCTTACCCTACTTAAAGATTGAGCTTAATCATGGTATTAGTATTATATTGTGCTGGAGTTGGGGTTGGAAATTACGGTTGGTTACTTAGTTAGCAAAAGTTGGATTATTTGGCCGATTTGAGGGCCGTTTGGAGGTAGAATCGATCTATTTACCCTTCCCTTAAGTAAATTGAGGTTTTGGGATGGGATATCACACCTAGCTCCCTGTAGACTTAGGAGTCCCTCTTCCACAGTATTATCCTTGATCTTGAACCTTAGGCTACTTGGCCCTTTCTATTGAGATTATGATATTTAAAGACCGGTTCGAGTCCGGCACTTTCTATTGAGATTATGATATTTAAAGACTGGTTCGAGTCTGACACTTTCTATTGAGATTATGATATTTAAAAACCGGTTCGATTCTAACACTTTCTATTGAGATTCTGATATTTAAAGACCGGTTCGAGCCCAGTACTTTCTATTGACATTATGATATTTAAAGACCGATTTGTGTCCGGCACTTTCTATTGGGATTATGATATTTAAAGACTGGTTCGAGTCCGATACTTGCTATTGGGATATTGATATTTGAAGACCTGTTCGAGTCTGGCGAATTGTGGTTCGATGGGGGATTCATAAGTGTGGTAATGGTACAGGTCTTGATTTTCTTCCTTCGGGCTTATGGGGGTCCAAATGGTTTAGCTTTCTCTTGTTTGTACTCTCCAGGCTTATGGGGGCCTAGTTGGGTTATATCTAGTCACTTTAACTTTGGTATTTCATGTTTTCCCTAACTATTTACCTATATGAGAGCATGTTTCCAGGTTTTCCCTTTTTTCCTTGATATACTTTACATCCCCGCATTTTATCTTACTTGCATTATGATTTAGATTAGTCGGCCGATGATGCCTACTGAGTACCCGTTGTTTTGGTACTCACACTACACTTCTGCATCTTTTCTGGTGCAGATCCGAGTACTAGTCGCAGCCGTTGATATTCTAGCTAGCTATCCAAAGGTCTCCAAGATAGGGTGAGCTTTACGAGCCAGAGCTGATCCCCTCTCCTTCCCTCACTTTTGGACAGTCTTTCATATCGAGACTACATGTGTATTGATACTTTTAGTACTCTTATTCCTTTACTAGTGGATCTTGTACCGGCCTTCCTAGGTCGTGGGATTCATTTTGTTTTCTTCTCTCGCTTTTATGTAGTCCTATATTTTTGTGCGTGTATTATGGGCATGAATTGTAGTACTTTGGTATTCTTCCACCATGGCGCCCTTTACTTGTCATTCCGGGCTAAGGCTTGGGTTACCTACTGGTGGGACATAGTAGGTGCCATCATGACTCTGAAATTGGGTCGTGACACACACACCGGCTAAGTAAGACCTCACTCACTCGTGGCTCAGGGCTTTTATCTAGGTCACTACCTATTCAGTTCATGCAAGGTCAATAAAGTTATTCTATTTACAATCCTAATGCCATATATAGAGCCTACATTAGTTACATCACAACACATGCACACACTACATCACAAATATCATCATTTTTAGAGGGGTATCATTTAAAACATTTTCCAAAAAAAAATAAAATAGGTAAACATGCTCAAGTACTCAGACTGTACCAAGTTATGTTTTATTACTCCAAGTTAAACTATAACACTTAAAAACACAAAAACAACAAAACAACTTTAAAAAACATATGCCTAAACATGTACGCTTAAACATGCCGGTTCTAACTATGATAGCGCAACTGAGGGAAAAGAAATATATCAATAAAAACCCTCAGTTGTGGTATACCCCCACCCCAACCATGAAATCATACAATGCTCCTATTGCACTAAATCAGATAAAAAAAATGAAAAACAAGGGGTATGGGACATACCTAGGGTGCCCTAGGCACCGGTGGAAGGCGGGTCACATAGGGGAATGATTGGGTCCCCTATAGTGACATTAGCACTGGTGAACTTGGCTATGACCAAGGTGCTAAAACTCTTATGGGCCCTAATAGTGTTAGGGGCACTCAAATCAATGTTAGCCCTAATGGTGGTCGGGGCAGTCAAAGTAATAGTAATGGGGCTGTCTCTTAACCCCCTCCAGAATGATTACCACGGGGGTCTCCTCAATAGCTCTTTCTCTTCTTCTTCTCTTCTTCCCTGATTTCTTCTTACTTGTCTCTCTAGATGCACTATCCCTTGGCCTTTTGCTCTGCTCAAGGCCTCCATCCTCCTCATCATCATTAGCTTCCTCCGTCTGTTTAATGGGAGGACCATAGAATAAAGTAATCAGGGAGTCAATATCCTCCTCAGGTGATAACACTGAAGGCATAGATGGTGGCGGAGGCAGAGGAGCCATATCTAGTCTGTCAGCAAGGGCCTGAATTACTGCCTTCAACTCATCAATGTCTGCCCAGATTGGTGCCAAGTTGAGTCCCTATACTTTATTAAAGTGGGCTATGACCACACTCCATACTGTCCATGCATGGTTGTACCACCCATACTACCATACGATTCTGATCATGAACGTGGGGCTTGACCCCCTACTTCCAAATTTCTTATTCGAGCATCGTGTAATTTTTGGTTTTGGATAATATCCACTAACTGAGAGGCTAAAATCAAAGTATAACCTACTGAAACCAATGGCATGGGCTGAGTAGTAGCAGATGGTGCTGAAGAGTGGAAGTACCTACGTCAAAAGTATACGGTACATCAGCTGTGGCATCCTCACCTACCGTTGGGATCCCCAAACCTCAAACTAGCACTGTTGGGGTGTTTACATCTTTGAACATGGCCAAGTCTGCAGTCTTAGTGGGCTAAAGAAATCTACCCACTAATGGTATCTGAGGTACCTCCACAGTCTGCATCAGTTGAGTCACCAAACATGGAAATGGCATTGTGGAGCTACTCTCGAGAGCTCAGTCTCTGATCTCTTATACAATAATGTGTGGTACATTCATCTCCAATCCTTCTAGAAAAAAGGCAACCAGGCAGGCATTCATTGTACTCAGTGTGTTATCATTCACAGTGGGTACTAGACGATGCCTCACAATGGACCACCATGCCTTGGAGGTGAATTTAAGGCTCTTTTTTGTGATATAAGAACCATTTACCCAAGTAGCCTGTGTGCCAGCCTCTGCAATAATACCTTCCGTCCAAGTGAAATGCATGGTCTTGTCCGCAGCGGTTAACTTTTTGACCTTCTTCAACTCGATCAACCGATAATCAAACTCTGGTGTGTCTGCTGGATAAGTAAAATTAGTCCCGAATAAAACCCTAGAAATAGCCTCCTTAGAAATGTCAACCTCCTTCTCCCAAAACATGATCATGTCCAACCAGGGCTAATTCTTCATGTCCCGATCTTTGTCGGAAGGAGTCATGTTCTTTATGGTCGCGATATAGTACACATAGAACTCCCTCACGAGCTCTCTACTGTATATATGGAGTGGCCTAGTCATCCATCCAAGCTGGTACTGCTGAACCACCCGGGCAACCTTCGATATTTTCACCAATGAATCATTCAAAATGCGAGGCTCTTCTTGGATACTCTTTTGCATTTTACCATTTTACTTGATAGCAACCCAGTCCAAGTAATATTATTGGGCATTCAGAATGAACCACCTCCTTTGACCGGGTCCCGTATGACTAGACTCTGTCAGAACATTAGTGTTGAAACATTTCGAGTTTGACTCCTCGTCACCCTCCTTTGAAGAAGAAGCATCAACATCCTCACCCCCTCCTTCTAGGGTCTTCTCTATTCCCTCTTCAAACTGGGGAACATTGACGGGGGTAGCAGCATCAATAATGGCCTTAAAGGTTGCAGCCTCCCTGGCCTTCTTCTGGTTCCTTATCTCCCTTGTGATAGCTTGATCGAAAAAAGAGATAATGTCATACTCTTTCTCCGACCCGCTAGCACTAGACCGAGTCTCCGAGCTACTTGGTAGGGGCCTCTTCTTTGAAATCTACTCTCGAAGAGTCTTTTCAGCACCTACCTTGGATTTGGGTGCCATAGTACCTGTATTAGCAACACATATTAATTTACAGATTAAAAGAGGCACAGGTGCAGTATCTTCATTAGATGACCTTACCTATGATCGTGCAAAGAAGGTACGATCGTACCTTCTGATCGTAGGTTGATCCTTCAAAATTTATCTTGTTGTATCTTATTCACATCAGATAATCACATTCCATGATCGTATAATGATATTATGATCGTGGGTTGTGTTCATCTGATGAGCTCCTAAAATTTAACATTCCTTGTCCTACAACGATCCAACCAATAATCGTAGGTTGAACCCACGATTGTGTGTTATGTTGTAGGCTCACAAACACACCAGATTTGATGATTTTAACATTGGGACCCATAATTGCCCTTTTTTTAACCCCACTTTTGACTGGATATTTAAAAAAATATGCAAACACTACCGGGTACTCAGACTTCCCATTTGTATTTTGAACCAAACAGACCCATTACACACTCTTTTTATGCAAATTTAAAGAAACCCACCAAAACAATCAAGTAAAAGTCACCCATTTCAAGTTTAAAAGTTTAGGAAAACTTACTAGATGAAGTAGAAGTGATGAAAACTTGAAGAAATGGTGGAATCTGACAACAAATCTAGGGGAACCATAGTTGTTTTGCCTTTGAAAGAGGTAGGGTTTGCTTTTTTTTGCTTTGAAAATGTTTAGAAAAAGTAAGGAGAATAAATGGGATGGTTTCAACATATATTTATACCCATACATTTATTTTTGGGTCGGGTCGGGTCGCAATTTAAAAACTGCTTGCCCCCACAGACGAAGGGATTGTACGATCTAGGTTTGATTCCAAGATCGTGCATTCCTTTCGTACATTGATGAAACCAGGAAACTTACCTGAGAACATACGATCCTAGGTACAATCGTAGGTTCTATCCATGATCGTGCCTTTGTATCGTATGTTTGATGCCTAGTTTTGGTGGGTTGTAGGAGTATCATCAGACGATGGAGAGACACAATCGTACCATTGAGGTACGATCGTAGTTCCCAATCATGAGATGAATCCTTCATTTCCACCTTGCATGACTCCAACCAGATGATAGAACCTATGATTATATGATGATGTTACGATCGTGCAATCTCTTCGTGGGTTCAGTTTGGAGTTCTGCTCAGCACCATCTTTCCCTTGTAGCTTCCTGCACTAAGAACAAAAATTACTCTATAAAAATAAATTACAAAACATGGGTTGCCTCCCATGAAGCGCTTGATTTAATGTCGCAACACGATATGACTATGTCGGTTACTCAGACTTCACCAACAAGCCCATGGGTTTCCTCCCATGAAGCACCTGATTTACTGTCGTCATGACTTAAATTGACTTGAATAATCAAGCCTCTTTTAAGTCCACATCACAGACCATTCAGGCATCGATGCCTTCGCCCATATAGTGCTTCACCCTTTGGCCATTGACTTTAAACTTCTTTCCATCCTTATTCTCTAATTTAATTGCACCATAAGGGAACACCGTGACCACTCTATATGGTCCATTCATTTTTCAATTTAGTTTGCCAGGAAAAAGCTTCAGCCTTGAATCAAATAATAGTACCATGTCACATACAACAAATTCTCTTCTCTCAATCTTGCGATTATGATACAATTTAATCTTCTCGTTGTACAAGGCAGAGCTTTCATATGCATGAAGACAAAACTCATCCATCTCATTCATCTTCTCCAGTCTCAGTTTCGCTACATCTTTCCATTCTAGATTAAACCACTTCAATGCCCATAATGCCTTATGTTTAAGTTCAATAGGCAGATGACAAGCTTTTCCATAAACAAGCTGATATGGAGATGCACCAATTGGTGTCTTGAATGAGGTCTAGTATGCCAATCTCTTTGTCCAATCAGTCCTATTGGCATTCGCAGTCTTTGTCAAAATGGACTTGAGCTCACGATTTGAGGCCTCAACTTGTCCACTTATCTGAGAATAGTAAGGTGTTGCCACCTTGTGTTTTACACCATATTTCTCAAGGAGGGCTTTGCACAATCGATTGCAAAAATCGGATCCACCATCACTAATGATAATCTGAGGTGTTCCAAAATGAGAGAATATTTTATTTTTCAGGAAAGCAATGAAACTCTTACCTTCATTATTGGGAAGCGTAATTTCCTCCACCTACTTTGATACATAGTTATCATCTACGAAGATATACTTCATCCCATGATAACTCATGAGCGGACCCATAAAATTAATACCCCATACATCGAATAATTCAAGCTCAAGGATCCCAGTCATGGGGAGTTCATGTTGTCTTGAGATGTTTCCTTGCCTTTGGCATTGGTCACATGCCCTAGCATAATCATGAGCACCCTTATAGATGGTAGGCCAATAGTAACCATATTTCAAGATCTTATGTGCAGTCCGCGCACTTATATGATGACCCCCAACTGGAGACGAATGACATGATTCCAAAATACTTATCATCTCGACCTCAGGAATACATATTCAATTCATACCATCCGCACACACCCTAAACAAATAAGGCTCATCACAGAAGAATTTTCCCACCTCATGCCTGAACTTCTTTCTTTGCTGATACGTCATATCTTCTGGAACTAGATCACATGCCAAAAATTTGGAAAAATCAGCAAACCATGGGATTAAGTCTTGTGATGCTACCAACACCTGCTCGTCTAGAAAAGTATCATCAATATCAAGGTCATCCCTCAGTTTTAGCATAGCCTCCTCTTCAAGGCATGATAAATGGTTGTCAACCTAAACCTCTGTCCTTTTTCGATCCTTTACCTCTAAATCAAACTCTTGTAATAGAAGCACCCATCTAATCAACCTTGAATTAGAATCCTTCCTTTCCATAAGATATCTCAGAGTTGTATGGTCATATGCACAATTACCATTGTCCCAATCAAGTAAGACCAAAATTTCTCAAACGCAAAGACAACCGTAAGCAACTCTTGCTCAGTCATAGTATAATTCTTCTGTACTGGATTAAGTGCTTTGCTAGCATAGTAAATATGATGCAAAATCTTCTCTCGCCTTTGGCCAAGGACTGCACCCTAGGCCACCCCACTAGCATCACACATGATATCAAATGGTATGGTCCAATCCAGAGACACAATGATAGGAGCTGAAATCAACTTCTCTTTAAGACACTCGAATGCCTTTAGGCATGCATAATCAAACACAAACTTCAACTCTTTATCTAAGAGCATGCACAATGGATTTGCAATCTTAGAAAAATCCTTGACGAACCTTCTATAAATTCCTGCATGGCCTAAAAAACTACAAATACCTTTCACAGAAATAGGTGGTGGTAACTTTTCAATTACCTCAATCTTTGCTTTATCAACCTCAACTCCCAAATCTGTTGTCCTAGTACTATGCCTTCTTTTACCATAAAATGGCACTTTTCCCAATTCAACACTAAATTGCACTCTTCACATCTTTGCAAAACATTAGCAAGGTGTGCTAAGCATGCATCGAATGAGTCACCCATAATAGAGAAATCATCCATAAATACCTCAATAGTGTCTTCCACCATGTCAGAGAATATAGACATTATGCAACGTTAAAAAGTGGCTGGTGCGTTGCATAGACCAAACTACATCCTTTTGAGCGTGAACGTCCCATATGGACAAGTGAAAGTGTCCTTCTCTTGGTCTTCAGGGGAAATGGAAATCTAATTGTACCCCAAATAACCATCAACGAAAAAATACCATCCTCTACCAACAAGACGGTCTAACATCTGGTCCATAAAAGGCATAGGAAAGTGGTTCTTTTCGATCCAAGAATTCAGCTTTCAATAATCCATGCAAACTCTCGATCCAGTGACTGGCCTCATTGGGATCAACTCATTCTTCTCGTTTGGAACAATAGTAATTCCACCTTTCATTGGTACATACTGAACATGACTCACCTACTTGCTATCTGTAATAAGGTAAACCACACTTGCATCTAACCATTTGATGATTTCTTTCTTCATAACCTCTTGCATAAGTGGGTTGAGACAACATTAATGCTCAATGCTAGGTATACAATCAAGCTCAAACTGGATTTTATGAGTGTAAATTATAGGTGGAATCCCGATGATATCAGTAATGGACCAACTAATGGCCCGCTTAAATCTCAACAGCACAGAAACCAAGGCCTCAACTTGCCACTCAAATAAGTCAGTAGAAATAAAGACAGGTAAAGTGTTTTTGGCCCCCAAGAATGCATAACGAAGATGGGACAAAAAGCCTTAAGCTCCAAGATGGGAGCTCCTCGATTGAAGAATGAGCCAACGGGGTCACTCTATTTTTCAAATAAAGATCAAGCTTTTTTGGAGCATAAGTATATAACCCTCTACTAATAAGTTCTTTCGCTATCTCATCATATTCATCAATACCATCACTATCGAAGTTTATGATTACTACGACCAGGGCTTCGACCCCCAATCTCTCTTTAAAAGGAACAACCATGTCACTCTCTTCGACCCTATCTATAACAGAAATCACACATATATCTTTTGGTTGCTTTATGAAACAGCACACATTAAAAGTAACTTACTCGTTATTTAACCTGAACTTCATCTGCCCAGTTTCCATGTCAACTAATGCATGACCAGTCGCAATGAATGGCCTTCCCAAGATAATGGGAACCTCAAAATCAACCTCACAGTCAAGAATAATGAAGTTAGCTATAAAAATAAATGATGTCACTTTTACAAAAACGTCATACAAGATTCCCACTGGCTTTCTCACAGTCTGATCAGCCATGAGAAGTCTCATAGATATAGGTTTAGCGACCCTAATCCCAACTACTTAAAAACTACTAGCGGCATAAAGTTAATGCTAGCTCCCAAGTCACATAAGGCTTTTGCAAAATTATAAAACCCAATAGTACAAGGGATAGTGAAAGCTCCTGGGTCTTTCTTTTTCTCAACAAGGGAGTGTGAAATAATTGTGCCACAATGGTGCACATTATCTGCAACCTCAAAACTGATAGTGTTCTTCTTCATCACCAAATCTATCATAAATTTTACGTAACCTAGCATTTGCTCCAAAGCTTCAACAAGAAGGATATTCACCGATAATTCCTTCAATATTGAAATAAATTTTTGATATGTTCCCTCTTCGACTTTCTTCTTCAACCTTTGTGGAAAGGGAGAGGAGGTCGTGGAATAGGCTTTATTACTTGAGAGTCCTCTTTCACCTTCCCTTTATCAGACTTAACCTCATTTTCAATAGCTCAAGGTTATTGAGCTGCCATGTCTTCAACCACCAAGCTTTCAGTTTCATTCTTATTCTCATCATCAAGTATTATAGGCTCATCATCAAGTACTATAGGCATAGGTGGATCAACAGTAATATTACCACTTCAAGTAGTTATAGTTAAGCAATGACTGTTGTTTTTAGGGTTTTGGATAGTGTTACTTGGAAGAGTGCCTGATTGACTCTGATTCAATGCGGTAGACATCTGTCCAAATTGCTGGTCCAATTGTTTAATAGCGGTCGCATGAGATTCTACCTTTTGGCTTATCCCTGAAATGTCTGCTCTAATCTCTTTAAGACAATTTTCTTGATGTTCCGACCCCTTAACAAGTTTTGTAAGCATGGCTTTCATTATTGAATTTTTAGACTAAGTATCACGGTTCCCCAGTGGAACATACAAATCACTCTTTTCCTTGTAATAATCCTTTCGCCTCCAATCACCATCACGATCTCTGCCTCTATCTCTATACCCAGACTTATTATAGTTGTATCCATAATAGTTTCGACCTTGATTCTCTTTCCTCGAGTTCAAATTGTTTTGAGTAGACCCTTGGCCCTTGGATCAAAAATTCGCCACTTCTCTAGCTAAGTACTTAGCCTTCTCTTCAGAATCAGATTCCTCATACCTAGGTGCTCTTCCTTGTGCACCTACAATATTAACCTTTTCTGCCCCTCCAGCTGTAATTTATTTATCTAACATGCTAATTTCCGTTTTTAGTTATGCTACCTCTTGAGCCACAGATTCATCCAATTCCTTTTGTCCTGTCAAAACTCCAATAGCATATGTGCCCGCAGGTCTGTCTGCTTCCCAAATGTCCCAACCTCGGTTGGTTTTAGTGATCTGATCTAGAATCTTCGATGCTTGCTACTAGAGCAAACCGATAAATGCACCTCCACTGATGGTGTTGCTAAAACCTTAGTATTTGCATTCAAATCTCTGTAGAAGGTCTCGAGTAGATTCCTACCACTCATCCCGTGGTTTGGAACATTATGCAATTTCTTCTTTAACCTTAGCCATATTTTGTAAAGTGCCTCTAAATGTAGCTGTCTGAAGTTATAGATCTCATCTTTCAATTGCAACATCCTAGAAGGCAGAAAGAATCTTTCTAGAAATTAATTTCTCAATTCTTTCCAATTGCCTATAGAACCTCGTGGTAATTCAGTCAACCATAAAGTCTCCTCACCTATAAGCGAGAACGGAAATAGCCTCAACTGAATTGTCTCTTGACTCACTCCAAGTAGATTGTACGAAGTACAGATCCCCAAGAAGTTCATCACATGCATGTTTGCATCATCCATAAGGAGTCCATAAAACACCCCTTTTAAGGTCAAGAGGTGAATCATGGCACTCTTAATATCAAACTTAGTTCCTTCAGGCAAATCGGGTGGGATAATGGAACTAGTCTCCACCGGCTTTAAATAGGCCACATCCTATTCTTTAGGATCATTGCAAACCAGTACATATGGTCTTTTTTGGGGTTGTTGTACCCTCGACCTTATTTGTCTCTCATCAAGTGCGGCAAGATGTTGTGCTGCCTCTTGCATTGCTCGATGATCTCTTTCTGCTTGTCTAAGAGCTGCTTGTCTCACATTTTCCTCAGCCATTAATTGAGCAGTGATTTGCTCAGTAGTTTCATGACCAGCCATATGAATTGGTGGCTAGTTATAAAAGTCAACACCAGCTGCGTGGTCCTAAACTCTATTAGAATTAACCATTCTTCAATTCTTCCTTAGAGTTCTTTCTATTTCTATATCAAGTGGAATCAGGGGATTGCCTTGACTTCGAGTGTTGGGCATACACCGGCGTACATCCTACGATTAGTAGGAAAATAAAAATTACAACAAATCCAATACTTCAACAAACACAATCAATCAACTCCGTAACCATACACCGAAACAACGGTGCCAAAATTTGATGTCACCCAAATTACATCTCCTAGAAAGTATAAGTGGTCGTTGAATCAAATATAGAACCCAACAAGGTTGGGGTCGATCCCACAGGGAATAGGTCAAAATCTAATCAATTATGTCTATCTGATCAATTGGCAAATAGTATCATGAGAATATTTGTGATGGTTGTAATCAAGGTGAAAAAGTCACTAAGACTGTGTACCCCAATAACTTCATAACTACATAGGTTCTTCATACTTCAGTGATCTCTTAAGGTATCCGACATGCAGAATCGACAGGTTAAGTATCCTCTAACAGACTATGTTACACCCCTTGTAGATGACTATCCTTAATCATAAAGGTTAATACGTCATGAGTAATGCTATGTTGCCCCCTACCAATGATCCCAATATAGCCTTTCCCGTATCACGACTCAAAGCTGATTAAATAAAGATAACTCCAAGTCTTGTTGTTGATCCGCAAGTCCTATCCGAATACCCTTGCTATAGTCTAGGGTAGAGATAGGATGAGTTCCAATGCATGCAGTCATTAGAAAGAAACCAATTCAAAAGAATCACCAATATATGCCCTTATACCCTTCGATAATCACCTTGTACTTTGAACACTACTTTGCTAGTCTGTCATGGTTCCAACAACCCTAGTTGTGGAGTTTAGCTACTCATAATCATATGAACAATGCAAGAATTCATAGATGAAAATATGAATTGAAACTTACAATAATGAATAAAACCCAAAATCTCAACTTTAATTAAAACCAAAAACTCATTATTTGTAAAATCCCAAGAATATGCCTTGGAATCCTTCAATATAATGTTGTAGAATAATAATAATGTGTCCCACATGAGTATAACCCTAAAAATGTATTTATAGACTCAGGAATCCAAATCCTAACTAACACAGGAAATGTATGTTGGTTGCTTTTGACGAGAGGATTTTATGGTCGTGTGTTGAACCCAACGTAGTTGGGTTTTATATTTGATACAACGACCACATTATACTTTTTTGGAGGTATATTTTAGGCGACATCAAATTTTGGCACCACTGCCGAGAAATACGGTTATGGAGTAGATTAGTACTGGTAAGAGTTAATTGGTTTTGTTGTTACATATTTTTGAGGGTACACGCCGGTGTATGCCTAATACTATGAGTCAAGGCAATCCCCTGATTCCACTTGATCTTGAAATTGAAAGAACTCTGAGAGCTAAGTGAAGGATGGTGAATACTGAAGGAGTTCAGGATCCCGCAGCTGTGGGAGATATTCGTCACCAACCAATTCAACCAGTTGTTCATGAAACACCGGATCAAACTACCGCTCGATTGACACGGGAAGAGCAAGCTAGGCAAGCTACTCTTAGACAAGCAGAAAGAGATTATCAAGCTATGCAAGAAGCAGCACAACGTTTGTCTGATGCTGAAGAGCGACAAAGACGACTGAGAGAACAACCTAGACCATATGTGCATGTTTATGATGATCCTGAAGAAGAAGATGTGGCCTACTTCGAGCCAATAGAGACTGGTACCATCATTCCACCAGAGTTACCTCTGGGCACTAAGTTTGACATTACTAGTGCCATGATCTATCTATTAAACTTGAAGGGTGTGTTCGTCGATCTTCCTACTGATGATCCAAACATGCACGTGATGAATTTTGTGGGGGTCTGCACTTCCTATAATCTACCTGGAGTTAACCAGGAGGAAATTCGGTTAAGATTGTTCCCATTCTCCCTAACAGGAGAAATGACTTTGTGGTTGGCCAGGTTGCCACGAGGTTCCATAACTACTTGGCAAGAATTGAGAAATCAATTTTTGGAAAGATTTTTCCCACCTTCAGGATGAGATTTACAATTTCAGACAGCTTCATTTTGAAGCACTCTATGAAATGTGGTTGAGGTTCAAAAAGAAGCTGCAGAATGTGCCAAATCACAGGATGAGTGTTAGGAATTTACTTGAAACCTTCTATAGGGATTTGAATATCAACACAAAGGCGGTAGCAGATACTATCACTGGTGGAGAATTCATGAGTTTGAGATGGGAATGAGCTTTAGAGATATTAGATCGTGTCACTAAGACCAATCGAGGATTGCATACTCAGGAGGTAGAAATGACTGCTGGCATATACGCTATTTGAGCTTCAGCAGCTCAAAGGGATTTTGATGAATCTGTGGCTCAAGAGGTTGCTCAGTTGAGGACAGAAATTGGTCTTCTGGCTAAACAGATAGCGGCCAGAGATGCTGAAAAGGTGCATGCTGTAGGTGCACAAGGTAAATCGTCTAGACATGATGATAGTGATTTTGATGAAGAGGCTAAGTACCTAGATCGAGAAGTGGCAGGTTTCTGAGTCAAGGGCCAAGGGTCTAATCAAGACTCTTAGAACTCGAGGCAAGGTAATCAAGTTCGGAACTGCTATGGAGACAATTACAACAAATCAGGTTATAGAGATAGAGAATGAGAGTGTGATGGTGATTGGAGGTGAAAGGATGATTATAGAGAGAAGAATGGTCTTTACGTACCACCAGGTAGCCGCGATGCCGAGTCTGGAAATTCAAATATTGAAGATCTTCTGAATAAACTGGTTACGAGGTCAGAAAGCCAAGAAAACTATTTAAAAGAGATCAAGATAGATATTTTGGGAATAAGTCAGAAGGTAGATTCCCATTCGACTGCCATTAAACAATTGGAGCAACAGTTCGGGCATATATCATTGGCACTGAATCAACGTCAGCCAGGCACCCTTCCAAGCAACACCGTTCAAAATCCAAAGAATGATATCCATTGTCTATCCATTACTACTAGAAGCGGGAAATTCACGACAGATCCACCTATACCTACCGACAGTAAGACTAATGAGCCGATGGTTATTGATGTAGATACTGAGTTAGAGCCAGATAATTAAAAGGATGAAATAGTTCTCGATCATCATGATACTAGCAAAAAGGTGAAGGCTAAAAAGAGGCAAGAAAAGGAGGTACCACAAGTGCTGAAAACTATCCCACGACCTCCTCCTCTCTTTCCTCAAAGGTTGAAAAAAAAAGTTGAGAAAGGCAAATATCAAAATTTTATTACAATGTTGAAGGACCTGTCAGTAAATATCCCTCTTGTTGAGGCATTGGAGCAGATGCCAGGTTATGCGAAGTTCATGAAAGACTTGGTGAAAAAGAAGAGAACTATCAGTTTTGAGCCAGTAAATAACTTACATCACTACAATGCAGTTGCTTCGCATTCCCTAGTTGAAAAGAAGTAGGATACAGAAGCTTTCACAATTCCTTGTACTATCGGGTCTTATAATTTTGCTAAAGCACTTTGTGATTTGGGTGCTAGCATTAACTTAATGCCGTTAGCCGTGTTCAAACAGTTGGGATTGGGAGACCGAAACCAACCACTATGAGACTTCTCATGGCTGATAGGACTGTGAAAAAGCCGGTGGGCATTCTTATGATGTTTTGGTAAAGGTTGCATCTTTCATAGTTTTGGATGACTTTGTGATTCTTGATTGTGAAGTTGACTTTGAGGTTCCCATTATACTGGGAAGACCATTCCTTGCCACTGGTCGTGTACTGGTCGATATGGAAATAGGGCAGATGAAATTCAGGTTAAATGATGAACAAGTCACTTTCAATGTTTGTCGTTCAATGAAGCAGCCAAGAGATAAGTGTGTGATTTTGGTGATAGAAATGATAGATGAAGTTTATGATAGTGATGTTGTTGTGTCTCTTGAAGAAAGGTTGGGGGTAGAACCTCTTGCGACCATAATAATGAATTTTGATAGCCATGGTATTGAGGAATATGATGAGGTGTTGGGTGCACTCGCTGGTAAGGGAGCATACACTTATGCTCCAAAGAAACTAGATATCGATTTGAAGAATAGGGTAACCCTACCAGCTCGTCCATCTATTGAGGAGCCTCCAGTTTTAGAGCTTAAGGCTCTTCCAGCCTACCTTTGCTACACATTTTTGGGAGCCAACAATACCTTGCCTGTGATTATTTCTGCTAAATTTGTGGATTGGAAAGTAGAGGCTTTGGTTTTAGTATTGAGAAGATTTAAGAGGGCCATTAGTTGGTCCATTACTGATATTATAGGAATTCCACCCGATAGTTGCACTCAAAAAATTCAACTTACTCCTGAGTGCATACCGAGCATTGAGCATCAGCGTCTCCTGAACCCACCAATGCAAGAGGTTGTGAAGAAAGAGATCATAAAGTGGTTAGATGCAGGAGTGGTTTACCTTATTGCGGATAGAAAGTGGGTGAGCCTAGTTCAGTGTGTGCCGAAAAAGGGCAGAATCACTGTGGTTCCGAACGACAAAAATGAGTTAATTCTAATGAGGTCGGTTACTCGGTGGAGAGTTTGTAGGGATTATCGAAAGCTGAATTCTTAGACTGAGAAATATCATTTTCCTTTGCCCTTTATGGATCAGATGTTAGACCGTCTTGCTGGTAGGGGATGGCATTGTTTTCTTGATGGCTATTCGGGGTATAATCAGATTTTTATTACCGCAGAAGACCAAGAGAAGACCACTTTCACTTGTCCATACGGGACATTCGCATTCAAGAGGATGCCCTTCGGTTTGTGTAACACTCCGGCTACTTTTCAATGCTGCATGATGTCTATTTTCTCCGACATGGTGGAAGACACTATTGAGGTTTTTATGGATGATTTTTCTGTTGTGGGAGTCTCATTTGATGGTTGTTTAGCACACCTTGCTAATGTGCTGCAAAGATGCGAGGAGTGCAACTTAGTGCTAAATTGGGAAAAATGTCACTTTATGGTCAACGAGGGTATCGTATTGGGGCATCAGATTTCAAAGAATGGCATTGAGGTGGATAAGGCAAAGATTGAGTTAATTGATAAGCTTCCTCCACCTATCTCCGTGAAAGGTATTCGAAGTTTCTTAGGTCATTCTAGTTTTTATAGAAGATTCATCAAGGATTTCTCCAAGATTGCACATCCTTTATGCAAACTTTTAGAGAAAGAGGTGAAGTTCATGCTCGATGATGCCTGTCTAAAAGCATTTGAGTGTCTTAAGGAGAAGTTGGTTTCAACCCCTATTATTATGTCACCAGATTGGACTATGCCTTTTAAGGTTATGTGCGACACTAGCGGAGTGGCTTTGGGTGCAGTCCTTGGCCAAAGACGTGAGAAGATGTTACATTTGATTTACTATGCTAGCAAAGTGCTTAATCCAGCTCAAAAGAATTATACTGTGACTGAGCAAGAATTGTTGGCAGTGGTCTTTGCTTTTGAGAAATTTAGATCTTACTTGATAGGTACGAAGGTGATCGTGCATATAGACCATGCAACTCTTTGGTATCTTATGTCAAAAAAGGATGCTAAACCAAGATTAATTCGGTGGGTACTTCTGTTGCAAGAATTTGACTTTGAAGTCAAGGATCATAAGGGAATCGAAAATCAAGTTACTAACCATCTATCACGCCTTGAGGAGGAGGCAATGCTTAAATTAAAGGATGATTTTGAGATTGATGATACTTTTCCCGATGAGCAAGTACTGGCAGCATCTCAAGACTTAATCCCTTGGTTTGATGATTTTGCCAACTTTTTGGCAAGTGATCTAGTTCCGAAAGATATGTCATATCAGCAGAGAAAGAAGTTCATGCATGAGGTAAGAAAATTCTTCAGGGATAAGCCGTATTTATTTAGGGTGTGTGCTGATGGAATTATTTAAAGATGTGTTCCAGAGGTCGAGATGATGAGTATCTTGGAAGCATGTCATTCATCTCCAGTTGGGGGTCATCATGGAGGTGTGCGGACTGCCCATAAAATCTTGCAATGTGGGTACTACTGGCCCAGTATTTACAAAGATGGTCATGATTATGCCTGCGCTTGTGACCAATGTAAAAGGCAAGGGAATATTTCACGTAGACATGAACTTCCCATGACAACGGGAATTCACTTTATGGGTCCTTTTGTGAGCTCGCATTGAATGAAATATATCTTGGTAGCTGTTGACTATGTTTCTAAGTGGGTGGAGGCAATTGCGCTTCCTAATAATGAAGGGAGAAGTGTCACAACATTCTTGAAAAAGAACATATTTTCATGATTTGGTACACCTCGAGTTATTATTAGTGATGGAAGATCTCACTTCTACAATCGTCTGTTCAAGGCCCTGCTTGAAAAATATGGTGTTAAACATAAGGTGGCAACAACTAACCATCCTCAAAAAAGCAGGCAAGTTGAGGTGTCAAATCTTGAGTTCAAGTCTATTTTGGCAAAAATAGTTAATGCCAATAGGACTGATTGGGCTAGAAAACTGGATGATGCGTTATGGGCATATCGACTTGCTTTCAAAACACCAATTGGTGCATCACCATATCAGTTGTTTTTTGGAAAATCCTTCTATTTTCCAGTCGAACTAGAACATAAGGCTTTGTGGGCATTGAAAAGGTTGAATTTAGACTTGAGTGAAGCAGCTGAATTGAGACTTGAGTAGATGAATGATATGGATGAATTTCGTCTCCAGGCTTATGAAAGTTCAGCATTATATAAAGAAAATATGAAATTATATCATGATCGTCGAATTGAGAACCGAGAGTTTCACTTGGGAGATTTGGTGCTACTGTATAATTCCAAGCTTCGCTTGTTTGCTGGAAAATTAAAGTTCAAAATGGACTGGACCATTCAAGGTGGTTAGGGTATTCCTACATGGAGCTATTAAGCTTAAAGCAGCGGATAATGTTCTATTCAAAGTCAATGGAAAACGTGTTAAGCATTATGTGGGAGTCACGGAAGAAATAAAGATATGTGAGGAACTTGAGCTTGATGAAGTCTAAGTAGTCAAGCTAGCCATGTCGTACCACGACGTTAAATCAGGTGCTTCATGGGAGGCAACCCATGGGCTAGTTGGTGAAGTATGAGTATCCAAGTTAGCCGTGTCGTGCCGCGACATTAAATCAAGCGCTGATTGGGAGGCAACCCAAGAATTTATTATGTTGAGTTCTGAGTATTGGAGGAGCAGTTAGCTGAAATTCATAAAATTTACCTGAATAGGTTCAACACTACTCACGCCACTACTCACGTCACGTGGGTACACTCACGACAAAGAGTGGTGCCGTGGTAATCAGAAAAATAGTTGGTCTTTCAGAATCTCACCCACGACAGGTGACCCACGTGACGTAGGTCAACCCAGGTCACGTGGGTGATCTCGTGAAAATCAGAGGCAATTTCAGGGTTTCAGGATCTCAGCTACGTCAGTAACCCACGTGACGTGAGTCCAACCCATGTCACGTGGGTGGTCTCGTGGAAACAGAAGTACACAGACAAACCGACCCGACCCGACTTTGTCTTTTTAATTAAAGTTCAAAACCTATCTTTTTCACCTCACATAAACCCAATCCTTTCTTCCATAAGTCACAAACTAACCTAAACTCATAACCCCTAATTCCTTAACTTCTTCCATAATTCCCAAATTATCCATCTAAAATCCAAACTCCCCACAACAAAGACCAAAATCTGACCCTCCCACCACTACAGTGACCCAAATCTGACCCCCCCCCCCCACGTCTCAACTTGACCAAATCTGACCCCTAATCCAAAAATTGACCCAAAATCGACCCAAATTCCCAAATTCCAACCTAAACCCGCTACCATGCCTCCCAAATCAAACCCCAAAAGTGACCATCTTGATTCCTCATCTAGAATTGGCACAAAAAATCTGGACTTACCAACCTGTCTGAGTGATGAACCAACTGAATCTGATAAAAGTGGGTCTGTGGAGGAGTTTTTCATTGGCCATGATGATACTGCTTTAGTAACTCGTACCATGAGGTTACAAACCCGAGCCCAAGCCGCTGGCCAGGCTGTACTTCAGTCAATTCCACCATCGGTAGCGCCGGTTGTTTCGGATCAATCTTTCGAGTCTGCCCCCCAGTCTGAAAAGGGGGAGGATGCTTCAGAATCAGGCTCTACAGATGATTCTATGGGTCAGGGTACCTCTGTACCGGAGGCTACAACCTCTATTTCAGGTACTGGTGCCTAGAGTGCTTCGACTCCCGTACAGAGTAGGGAGGTTCAGCGGTGGTGTGTACAGGGCATGCTTTTTATGACAGATATGTCGAGTTGACTGAGCGGGGTGTCTGTCAGAGGAGCATTATGGAGGAGCCTCGGTACAGGATTGAGGAGTTGAAGGCCTTGCCTGATATTTGGGATTTTTTTGAGCGGTATGGCATTGGTTGGATGGCGCAGCCTTCTGGTAGTTATAGCTCGGAGTTAGTCCGAGAATTTTATGCCTCTTATGCTGTATCAGTTGACTTCTGTACTCCTATGGGGCAGATGTACAGGGACCAGACCTTATTGACACATATTTTCATCCGCGGTACCCGAGTGGATATATCAGAGCAGACCATCCACTGCTTCCTATTTGGGGTAGGTCATCCACTTCCGGCTTCGACTGCTGAATTTGATCACGGATGGACACTTTTAGAGATAGAGTTAGGATACGAGATGCGGATCAGAAGTTGGAGCTGCTTAAATGGATTGCGGGGTACATAGCAGAGGATGGTGTAGCGGCTAGTTGGGTGACTGGTAAGCTGGACATCAAGAAGTCCACACTTCATTTTGCAGGTAGATTCTAGTAGTCCATTGTTCGGCATCGATTGGGTCCGACTAATGCTGACAACTCGCTTACATTGGACCGAGCTGTGGTGGTAGCCAGCGTATTGGCTGGTTATGAGATTCACATTGCTAGATACATCATCCGGGAGATCCATGAGCGGGCCTTCCCAAATCATACAAGTATACCATTCCCATGATTGATCCATAGCCTATGTGACAGGGCGAGTGTGGCTAGGATACCTAGCCTCGATCATTATATAGAGGTGACCCACATAACGAATATTAGTATGATGCAGCAGCGGGTTTCTCACCCCATTCTTCCCCGTGGGTCACAGCCGTTAGAGTCGTCGGGAGCAGCCCTAGATGAGCCGAGTAGTGTTCCTATGCCTATTCCCGTACCGGTTAGGGTACCTGAGACTATTCCTGTATAAACTAAGGGCGCTAGCCCTATTGATGATGAGGTACCCAATACTACCACTCCTGTCACGCCCCGAATCCCATCGAGATGTGATTGGCATCCGTAGCCGATAAGGCCCGAGAGAACCAAACTGTACTTATGTTCATTCATATGCATGCCATCAGAACACCTTTATCACGTAATAGCTTATAATGCTAACAACGAAATTCATGGAACATGTGACATATATACATATATGAAATTGGCCGTTGAGGCCATCAAGTCAAAAAAATGACATGTGCCTTTTACATTTATACACCCACATCCGTCTACAAAAGCCTCTAACAAATGCATTAACCAAAATAAACTAACAGTCAGGACAGGTCCCCGTTTTATACAACATGTACAACACCAAAACATATGTACAACTGTGACTCGGAGAAGCCCCGAAGTAACTGGAGCTCACCAATGATCCGCAACAACTGGCAACCTATTGTGGAGGCCTACTAGTACCTGCGCCTGCAGCAAGTAAGGTAAGTCCCACAAGGGACGTCAGAATGAAGAATGTACTGAGTATGTAAGGCTCAAACAAAACTATATGCTATGTAAATATATCAACGAAATCAAATACAAATGCATAACCAATTTGGATAAGTCACCATTCTTTACTTTGGGAATCATGTATATTGCTTTCATTACTTTCTTTGCTTCTTTGCTTCTATGATTATTCATCTTTGCCTGTGACCTGTGATACCCGGGCCCCGACTGAATAGTGGGTTTTAACATAACATCATGTTATGTTGGGATCGGCTCGAGCTAGGCTTATTCCCCTAGAGCTACCACCCATGAATCAATATATATCTGGATCGGCTCGAGCTAGGTTATTACCACTAGAGCTGCCACCCATAACAACATTTCAGGTTTGGCTCGAGCTAGGTTATTACCTCTAGAGCTGCCCCCTGTCAGGATCGGTCTGAGCTAGTCTTATGCCTCTAGGACTGCCCCCTGATCCGACAATCTCGGGTTCGGCTTGAGCTAGGCATTTTGCCCCCAAATCTACCACCCATACTTGATCATTGACCACATATGTATTACATCAGTCATTAATTTGAGATTGATACAATGATAGCTATAACTTCACTTGAAGATTTGGATCATTAACCAATGAGTGAGATACATGTGAGTAAACATTATTGGAAACATAGCCTTATTGGAAACATAACACTATTGGAACCATTGGAGAATAATCAATGAACAAGATATATAAGTCTAACCAATATCGGAACTTTGGAACACAACCTTATTGGGCTTTTGGAACATTATTAATGAATAGGATACATGTGATTCACAATTGATCAATAAATAGGAAACATGTGATAATAACTGTCACGACCCGAAAACCCATTCGAGCCGGACTGGCACCCAAAGCCGATATGGCTCGAGAGAACTAATCTTTGCTCATGAACCATCGTATGCATTTCCTCATATGAATCTTATTAAACATTATGCAACTATGTGGAAAACATGAACATGGAGCATATGCTATACATATATATTTATGAAACTTGGTCGTAGGGGCCATCAAGTCAAAACGAACATTTGTCTCTTACATCCATATACCCACATATGTCTACAAAAGCCTCTAACAGATGCATTTCCAAGACCAACTATTAGTCGGGACAAGTCTCCTCTTTATACAACATTTATAACATCAAATAAAATATACAACTATGACTCAAGAGGCTTCGAACCAACTGGAGCTCACCAAAACTCTGCAAATGATCCACAGTCTACGGAGGAGGTCTACTAATGCCTGCACCTGCAACATGTAAGGTAAGTCCCCCGAGGGGGTCAGTACGAAGAATGTACTGAGTATGCAAGGCTTATAAGAAATAGCATCATACATGAGAATGTCAATAGAATAAAATATGAGAGAATAGTCAATGTGGATAAACCATCATTTTACATACTATCTTTTATAATTATTTTCCTTCAAGGGAAACCACCTTCACTCAAGAGACTTGCCTCTCATAGATTCTTCTATACCCAAGAGATTATTTCTTTCTTCTATATTCGTTACCGCTATTGTTCATCTACTTGGTTAGTAGGTTGTAAAAGAATAACACTCATCCACATACATCCACTATAGTGGTGGGGGTAATAATATAACATACATCTACTCTATTAACGTACATCCACTCTATTGGTTGTTTTAACCTACATCTACTCTATTGGTGGTTTAGCATACATCCACTCTCATGGGGGGCAACATACATCCACTCTTATGGTAGGACAACATACATCAACTCTCTTGGTGGGGAAACGTACATCGACTCTCATAGTGGGGCGACATACATCCACTCTCATGGTGGGGTAACATACATCCACTCTCATGGTGGGGGAACATACATCCACTCTATGGTGGGAGAACATACATCCACTCTATGGTGGGAGAACATACATGGGAGAGATTGACATATATCAACTTATGAGAGATTAATACATTAAGGATCATGATAGTATATAATATCGGACCTCCACCTTGGTGGGTTATACTAAATGACATAACATAATATGGGGATTATTCCATATTGGACTTATACCCTCTAGAATGCGATCCATACTCATTAAAACATATAGTAACCATGCGCATTACTTCTTTACATTTCTTCTTCTCTTTACTAGGTTATGAGAATGACAAGTTAAAGGTCATGACATTAAAGCACACACTTATATACACATCTCACTTCACTCATTTACTTCATGAGATTGACATCTTCACTTATGAGAAATAGATATATTAACTTGCACATCACCTTTCTTATTCCTCTTATGAGATTGGTACTTTTATTTATGAAAGATTGGTACAAGGGTAATCATCGTACTATAGGAATTTGGAACAAGACATGATTGGAAAATGCCATCCAAGATTAAATAGATTCTCTTGAAATAGTTCTTTTAGAACTTTCAACGTTATGAAACTTTACGTGAAGCTTTGGATCATTAACCAATGAGTGAGGGACATGTAAATAACCATTGGAACCATTGTACAATAATCCATGAACAAGAGACATGAGTACAATCACTATTGGAACATTTGAACATAACCTTGTTGGCTTTTGGAACATTAGTCAATGAACATGAGACATGTGATTCACATACAATCAATAAGTAGGAAACATATGATAGCAACCATTGGAAACCAGAAATAAGATACCTTAGAACATTTTGAAATAGGACTAGTGTAATATCAATGTGAATACTAATTGCCGCAGAAAGATATGGACAGAGTAACCTTACATATCTTGTATTCTCAATACGATTCTACAATCTTAAGTGTGCATACAATAGTCCCGCTCCGTCCTTGTGTTTCGCTGTACAACACAAGTTCATAACGAAACCAACATTAACCACCAATTACCTTACAATGGCACACAATAACAATAAGTCACATGTTTAGCTTTAACATGTCATTTCCCCCTTGACAATACCATTTATGAAATCATCATACCAATAATCCCACAATATTCCATACATTGACCAACACATTATAACCAATAGCATGTCACACCAAGCTCATATTTTACACTTCTCCATCACCACCACATCACAATTATTCCATCAAATTACTTCAATACACCTCACAACAACAAATCGGCCAAAATACCATAATATACACTTACACAAAAATAACAAGTTTAATAGCATAATCACACCATACATGTTCATATTTCATCCATACCATTCTCTTTTATCAAGACAACAAGTCATCTTTCAAGTTACAATCCCATGGATAACACATCTTTTTCACAAAACCAAAAGTGTCATGTCCAACACTTCCAACCATAACCAACATGATATACATAATATATCATGCTTATAATATGTTAAATTACAATAATAATCACTTACCCAAGCTTGGAAGATGATGATCTTGCTCCGAGAAGTGCCTTAGGGTTTTTGGAGCCAAAGAAGCTTTCTTGAGAATTCTCTAGAAAAAGATAGAAAAAGCATGTGTATTTCTCTTGAATAAAATCAGATTTTTGCCTATTTATAAAGGCCCCCAATTTCCATCCTTAGCCACTCTTATGGCATTAAATGTTTGATCTAGAAGGTCAAGGCAAGAATGGGTCATTTGACCCATGTCTTCTTTTCATTTTGGGCCTCTTCTTGATCCCAATTCACTTGACCCAATAAATTCCATAATTCCTCATGTTTAATTCATTTCATACGCGTTACGACAATATTCCCACTTACGTAATTCATATTCGTAGCCTCAATCCCAAAAACAAGCAATTCTAGCCACGTATGGCTTATTTTGGCTACAAGGGTAAAATCGTAATTTTGATGCCAAATTTGTTCTCGAGTAATTTTATTATACCAATATAATACTTCAATAATTTCATGTATATTCTCATGGTTTTAGAATAAACATGGCAAAACTCGGCTCGGTACGTCCCCGGGCACCCTTGGGACTTAAGAAAATTTCCAACTTTGAAAAGTGGCCAAAAACAGCGTGGCACGCCCTTGGGAGCGCCAGCTTGCTGCCTTTGGACTAAAAATTTTAGCCCATAGCGGCGTGTCACGCCCTCTAGTGCGCCCCACACTTAAACTTTTCAAAAATTTTATTTTTTGACTTTTCTTCGCGGGTTTGGTTAGATGCTTCAAGTCCTATTCTTTAACTGACTTCCTATCCCTAATATCCTTTGTTGAGATGTTCTCTTAGCCTCATTTTGAACCCCACAACTTCTCCATGAAAATTGCAAAACACCTCCTACGCAAGGTTAATCATATGTACAAAGCCAAGTTTCAATTTTTTTCATCACTAACATTACAAATTACATACTCATGGCATCTCGACACCTAAGTAACCATTGTTCAACGTCGTCACACAGGATTGGGAGTATACAGGGTGTTACATTCTCCCCCCCTTAGAAACATTCATCCTCGAGTCTTAACGATGTCGCTTCAATTATAATAAATGCATCTCTATATTAGCACATGTACGCATAAACATTTATGGCTCACGGATATATGCTTGTTATTAGTCTACTTTCACACTTTGAACTTTTTCTTCCATTTGAAACAATATGGGTATGTCGACTTCATCATATTTGTTTGTTGTTGTTTTTCAACTTCCCATGCAATTTCTTCGACGTGATGATTTCTCCAAAGAACTTTTACAGAAAGTACGTCTTTATTTGTTAACCTTCACACTTGTCAATTTAGAATAGCAATAGATATCATTTCCTAGTGAGATCCCCCGAACTTTGTCTATTTCCAATGGAAACAATATGAAAAGAGACTCTTATACACTTCGACAATTTCACATGGCAAGTAGTATAGGGCAAAATTCTTTTTTTTTGAATTCCATTATACCTTTCATTAGTAATGCTTTTAAGAGTACTTAATCATCTATACTCACAAACATCTACTATACCATTACGAGATGTGCCTTTCACTATACTCAATTTACCGACAGATAGAGATATTTCCATTGACTTCACTAATAACCCCAGTGTCCCATTAGATTCATAATAGTAATCAATGAAGTGATATACAATTGGGTATATGTATCATTTGCAAATACGGATAATAAACCTGTATCTCCATCAGGAGATGCGTTCGCATCCGGCCGGTCCACTAAAGCATAGGTGCGATTCTGAGTTCCACTGGAATTGGCTGCTCCTATGGCATCTCTACCGCGACCAGCAGACTGTACACCAGCTGCCGATGCCACATCGGCTGATCCGGTAGGCCGTGTCATACTATCTATAGGCCTATGTGGGCATTCTCTCATCATGTGTCCTGGCCTACTGCATACAAAGCAAACATTTGTATCAAACCAACATTCGCCTGCATGAAATCTCCCACAGCGTGGGCACAACTGACAAGAAAATCTCATTGCATGTGATCCATGAATCCCACTACTCTGTTCAGATCGACCACCTCTAGACCCTCGGAATTAAGAATGAGTACCTGCTGTGGAATAAGAGGATGAGGGTCTAGGCGGTAACATTCGAGATCCAGATTCTCCTGGGGACAACATAGACTGCCCTATAGGTCTGGCCCTTTTTGATGGCCCCTCTTCCTCTTTCTGTATCCTCTTTCTTTGCCTTTGATCCACCATTTTCTGCGCAAAGGCCTGTATTCTAGCTATGTCCATATCTCGATTTAGGGAAGCAATTGTGCAGTCTCGTACCAAATAAGGCTCCAATCTATCCACATATCGATGAACTCTGTCTTTCATGGTGGCTACTACATTTGGAGAATATCTAGCCAAGGAATTAAACTGTAAACTGTATTCTTTGACACTCATATTTTCCTGACGCAAATTCAGAAATTGGTCTGCATGTGCCTCCCGAATCTCATACGGGAGGTAATGATAAAAAAATGCCATTCTAAATTCTTCCCAACCAGCTGGGAGTGAATCAATACCTCATGATCTTTTCCAGTCCTCATACCATAAAATAGCCTCTCCCTTCAGTCTATAAGCTGCTAGCTCAACCGTTTCTACACCTGTTACGTGCATCACATCAAGTGCTCTTTGAACTTGGTCCACGAAATCTTGTGGATCTGCTTTCGGATCGGACCCTGTGAATATGGGAGGGTGTAATTTTAAAAAGTCCTGTGTACGCAGACTAGCTGCTCTAGCCGCGTCATCTTCATTTACCATTGGACCAATTCATCCTTGTGCTTGAGAAGCCACTAACTGAGTCAACATATGTATTGCATTTCTTAAATCCTGATCAGTGGCATTTATAGGTGGTTCAGCAGGTACTTCCCTGCCTTTTGGCTCTTCTGGAGCTGGAAAAGTAGCAAAAGACCGTGATGCAATTTCAGCGTCAGCTCCACCTTGACTAGCTTGGTCAGGTGGTGATTTACTCATTCCCTCATCGGCAGGTACATCTACCTGCTCACTTTTGCCTTTAACTCTCCTTGTGATTGGCATTTTACTATACCAAAGAAAAACAATCACCATGATCAAGTACAATTCAACTTACAACACTGGCTCTATTGCACGATCTAGAATGAAGAAAAGAAACAACATCCTAAATGTCCTGTAGCCTCCTACTTATAAATGTGGTGCACAACACATCGATAAGTAAGACACTACTCAGACACGGCTTTGTAGGCACCCTTAGAACGACCTGCTCTGATACCACTTTTGTCACGACCCAAAATCCCATTTGAGCCGGACTGGCACCCGAAGTCGATATGGCCCGAGAGAACTAATCTTTGCTCATGAACCATCGTATGCATATCCTCATATGAATCATATTAAACTTTATGCAACTATGCGGAAAACATGAACATGGAACATATGTTATACATATATATTTATGAAACTTGGCCGTTGGGGCCATCAAGTCAAAACAGATATTTGTCTCTTACATCCCTATACCCACATATGTCTACAAAATCCTCTAACAGATGCATTTCCAAGACCAACTAACAGTCGGGACAAGTCCCCGCTTTATACAACATTTATAACATCAAATCAAATATACAACTATGACTCAGGAGGCTCTGAATCAACTGGAGCTCACCAAAACTTTGCAAATGATCCACAGTCTACGGAGGAGGCCTACTAATGCCTGCACCAGCAACATGTAAGGTAAGTCCCCCGAGGGGGTCAGTACGAAGAATGTACTGAGTATGTAAGGCTTATAAGAAATAGCATTATACATGAGAATGTCAATAGAATAAAATATGAGAGAATAGTCAATGTGGATAAACCATCATTTTATATACTATCTTTTATAATTATTTTCCTTCAAGGGAAACCACCTTCACTCAAGAGACTTGCCTCTCATAAATTCTTCTATACCCAAGAGATTCTTTCTTGCTTCTATATTCGTTACCGCTATTGTTCATCTACTTGGTTAGTAGGTTGTAAAAGAATAACACTCATCCACATACATCCACTATAGTGGTGGGGGTAATAATATAACATACATCTACTCTATTAACGTACATCCACTTTATTGGTGGTTTTAACCTACATCCACTCTATTGGTGGTTTAGCATACATCCAGTCTTATGGGGTGCAACATACATCCACTCTTATGGTGGGGAAATATAGATCTACTCCCTTGGTGGGGCAATGTACATCCACTCTCATGGTGGGGCGACATACATCCACTCTCATGGTGGGGTAACATACATCCACTCTAATGGTGGGGGAACATACATCCACTCCATAGTGGGAGAACATACATCCACTCTATGGTGAGAGAACATACATCCACTCTATGGTGGGAGAACATACATCCACTCTATGATGGGATAACATACATGGGAGAGATTGAAATATATCAACTTATGAGAGATTAATACATTAAGGATCATGATAGTATATAATATCGGACCTCCACCTTTGGTGGGTTATACTAAATGACATAACATAATATGGGGATTATTCCATATTGGACTTATGCCCTCTAGAATGGGATCCATACTCACTAAAACGTATAGTAACCATGCGCATTACTTCTTTACATTTCTTCTTCTCTTTACTAGGTTATGAGAATGACAAGTTAAAGGTCATGACATTAAAGCACACACTTATATACACATCTCACTTCACTCATTTACTTCATGAGATTGACATCTTCACTTATGAGAAATAGATATATTAACTTGCACATCACCTTTCTTATTCCTCTTATGAGATTGGTACTTTTATTTATGAAAGATTGGTACAAGGGTAATCATCGTACTATAGGAATTTGGAACAAGACATGATTGGAAAATGCCATCCAAGATTAAATAGATTCTCTTGAAATAGTTCTTTTAGAACTTTCAACGTTATGAAACTTTACGTGAAGCTTTGGATCATTAACCAATGAGTGAGGGACATGTAAATAACCATTGGAACCATTGTACAATAATCCATGAACAAGAGACATGAGTACAATCACTATTGGAACATTTGAACATAACCTTGTTGGCTTTTGGAACATTAGTCAATGAACATGAGACATGTGATTCACATACAATCAATAAGTAGGAAACATATGATAGCAACCATTGGAAACCGGAAATAAGATACCTTAGAAAATTTCGAAATAGGACTAGTGTAATATCAATGTGAATACTAATTGCCGCAGAAAGATATGGACAGAGTAACCTTACATATCTTGTATTCTCAATACGATTTTACAATCTTAAGTGTGCATACAATAGTCCTGCTCCATCCTTGTGTTTCGCTGTACAACACAAGTTCATAACAAAACCAACATTAACCACCAATTACCTTACAATGGCACACAATAACAATAAGTCACATGTTTAGCTTTAACATGTCATTTCCCCCTTGACAATACCATTTATGAAATCATCATACCAATAATCCCACAATATTCCATACATTGACCAACACATTATAACCAATAGCATGTCACACCAAGCTCATATTTTACACTTCTCCATCACCACCACATCACAATTATTCCATCAAATTACTTCAATACACCTCACAACAACAAATCGGCCAAAATCCCATAATTTACTCTTAAATAAAAATAAAAAGTTTAATAACATAATCACACCATGCATGTTCATATTTCATCCATACCATGCTCTTTTATCAAGACAACAAGTCATCTTTCAAGTTACAATCCCATGGATAACACATCTTTTTCACAAACCAAAAGTGCCATGTCCAACACTTCCAACCATAACCAACATGATATACATAATCTCTCAAGCTTATAATATGTTAAATTAAAATAATAATCACTTACCCAAGCTTGGAAGATGATGATCTTGCTCCAAGAAGTGCCTTAGGGTTTTGGGAGCCGAAAAAGCTTTCTTGAGAATTCTCTAGAAAAAGATAGAAAAAGCATGTGTATTTCTCTTGAATAAAATAAGATTTTTTCCTCTTTATAGAGGCCCTCAATTTCCATCCTTATCCACTCTTATGGTATTAAATTTTTGATCAAGAAGGTCAAGCCAAGAATGGGTCATTTGACCTATGTCTTCTTTTCATTTTGGGCCTCTTCTTGAGCCCAATTCACTTGACCCAATAAATTCCATAATTCCTCATGTTTAATTCATTTCATACACATTACTATAATATTCCCACTTAGGCAATTCATATTCGTAGCCTCAATCCCAAAAACAAGCAATTCTAGCCACGTATGGCTTATTTTGGCTACGAGAGTAAAATCATCATTTTGATGCCAAATTTGTTCTCGAGTAATTTTATCATACCAATATATTACTTCACTCATTTCATGTATATTCTCATGGTTGTATAAGAAACGTGGCCAAACTCGGCTTGGTACCTCCCCGGGCACCCTTGGGACTTAAGAAAATTTCCAACTTTGAAAAGTGGCCAAAACCAGAGTGGTACGCCATTAGGCACGCCAGCTTTCTGCCTCTGGACTAAAAATTTTATCCCATAGCGGTGTGGCACTCCCTCTAGCGCGCCCCACACTTAAACTTTTCAAATATTTTGTTTTTCGACTTTTCTTCGCAGGTTTGGTTAGATACTTCAAGTCCTATTCTTTAACTTACTTCTTATCCTGAATATCCTTTGTTTATAGGTTCTCTTAGCCTCATTTTGAACCCCACAACTGCTCCATGAAAATCGCAAAACACCTCCTACGCAAGTTTAATCACATGTACAAAGCCAAGTTTCAATTTTTTTTATCACTAACATTACAAATTACATACTCATGGCATCTCGACACCTAAGTAACCATTGTTCAACATCATCACACAGGGTTGGGAGTATACGGGGTGTTACAATAACCATTATCAATCGAGAATAAGATATCTTAGCACATTTCGGAATAGGATAAGTGTAACGTCAATGTGAATTCTATATGCTGCAAAAAGATACGGACAAAGTAACCTTACATGTGACATTTTTAAACTAAACATATCACTTTAGAAGTGTGACATTTTTAAAATAATTGGAAGCTAGATGGAGGTTGATTCCTGTCCGTTATTGATCTACTGTCTTTCTACCAATACTTATTCACTTCGATCGAGGGAGATTCTGACCCTTTATATATTACTTTACGATTTTAGTGTCGAATTCGATCTCGGGCAATAGATTTAGATATATACACCTATTTAGTTTTGGTTCAAGTCTGGGATCTCTTATTATACTGTATATATCTCTCCGGTATTGCATGGAGTAGATTGGTTATGATAGTTATTGCAAGTCCTGGTTTGGAACCAGGAAGTATATATACGGACATCCCGAGTCCCCTATGGGTTCTGCTGTCTGAGCTACATGCCGAAAGAGGTGAGATTCATAGGTCCTGCCTTGCGAGTTGACAAGCTGAAGGAGGTATATATATACTTGGTACGTTATGACGCTTGGTTAATATATGGTACAAGATTATCCTTGTATTCATTCATTATATGTGTAACACCATGTACTTTTCTAACCTCACGTGATACCTTGGGGTCATATCTACCTAGGTGTTGAGATGCCATGAGTATGTGTTTTATAGTGTCATTGGTGAAACATTTGATATCGGACCTAATATGTGCGATTAGACCTTCGTAAGAGGTGTTTTGTGATTTCGTGGAGCATTTTGGTAATACCTCGTACACATTCTAACCTCATTTGGTGACTTGGAGTCATGTTTACTTGATGATTAAGATCACTAAGTAAGTATTTTGTAGTGTTTTGATAAGGTATTAGACGATATGCAAGTATTGAAGAAATGGACAAAAAATTCAGCAAGGTATGAAAACTTGCGCCACTACCCTGTTTCAGGGGGTGTGGCGCAAGCCACTGATTCAGAGAGGGTGTATTTCTTGCGCCACTGCCTTTCTTTGCAGCAGTGGCGCAAGGTACAAATATTGTGCCCTTCCGGACTCGTTTTGTAACGCAATTCTACGGCGATTCTTAGATGGTTTCTTTTGGTTCTTTGGAGTTCTTTGAGCATTTTTAAAGCTTCAAACACTTCAATACACTCCTACATACTCCTACATGATCAAATCATGAAACATAAATAGTTATCCAAAATGTTCAATGAAGCCATGGGCGACTAAAATTCCTATTTTTGCGATTGAGACGACGAATGAGAATCTCGTAAGAGAATATTGTCGTGAAATTATGGAATTATTTAAACATGAGATATATGGTGAATTATACATGAAAGTTGATGGGTTAAATGAATATGTGTTGATTGGGCCCAAAGTTAGGCCCAAAATGGAATAAAAGACATGGCCCAAAGGGCAAAATGACCCATTCTTCCACTTTGACCACATTTAATGCCAAGGAATGGCTAAGTATGACTTGGGTTCTATATAAAGGCCCCAAAATCAGATTTTATTCATCCAAAACTCTCATGCCTTTTAAGATATTTTCTCAAACATTTCTCTAGTTCCAAACCCTAAAGCAAATATTTCCTTTGGACTCTTTGGTAAAGATCATCCTATTCCAAGCCTTGGTAAGTATTTATTCTCATGGATTAACATATTATATGCATGGGATATTATGTATATTATGATAGTTATGTTGGCAAGGTGGTGAATAGTGTATTTTTGCTTTTGGTAAGAGATGTGCTATCTTGGTGATTTGAACTTGAAAAGAGACTTGATGTCTTAATGAAAGAGCATGGTATGGATAAAATATGAACATGTATGGTGTGATTTTGTTATTAAACTTGTTATTTTTCTAAAAGTGTAAATTGTGGGATTTTGGCCGATATGTGCTATGAGGTGTATTAAGGTAATTTGATGGATTATTTGTGATGTGATATGGATAAGAAAGTGTAAAGGAGAAGTGTTGTGGTGAAATGTATTGATTATAATGTATTGGTCAATGTATGGAATATTGGGGGATTTTTGGAATAATAATTTTATCAATGGTTTTGTCAAGGGGAAATGCCATGTTTAAGGACAAGCATGTGACTCATTGATGTTATATGCATTTGTCATGTAGTTGATGGTTAATGTGAATCCCATTATATATTTGTGTTGTAGAGTGACACATAAAGAAGGAGCGGGACTATTGTATGCCCCTCTAGGATTATATATTCGTATTCCGAATACAAGGTATGTAAGGTTACTTTGTATGTATCTTTCTGCGGCAAATAGTATTCACATTGACATTTCACTAGCCCTATCCCGAAATGTGCTAAGGTATCCCATATCCAGTTATCAATGGTCATTGTCATATATTTCCTACTCATTGATCATTTGTGAATCTCATGTCTCATATTCATGAATAATGTTCCAAAAGCTCAAATAAGGTTATGTTCCAATAGTGATTATACTTATGTCTCTTATTCATGGATTATTGTCCAATGGTTCCCATGGTGTTATGGGTCTAATAATGTTATGTTACAGTGTTTATTCACATGTCTCTCACTCATTGGTTAATTATCCAAAGCGTCAAGTGAAGTTATGATTATCATGGTATCAATCTCAAAGTAATAAACAAAGTAATGCATATGTGGTCAATGATCAAGTATGGGTGTCAGCTTTGGGGGCAAAAATGCCTAGCTCAAGCCGATCCCGAGGTTGTTGGATCAGGGGGCAATCCTGGGGGCATAAGCCTAGCTCGGACCGATCCTGACAGGGGGCAGCTCTAGGGGTAATAACCTAGCTCGAGCCGAACCTGAAATGTTGTATGGGTAGCAGCTCTAGAGGTACTAACCTAGCTCGAGCCGATCCCGATATATATATTGATTCATAGGGTGGCAGCTCTAGGGACATAAGCCTAGCTCGAGCCGATCCCAATATAACGCTATGGTATGTTAAAACCCACTGTTCAGTCGGGGCCCGGGTATCACATGTCAAAGGCAAAGATGACTAAGCATGGAAGCAAAGATACAAAGAAAGTAATAAAAGCAAAATACATGGTTTCCAAAGTACAGAATTGTGAATCATCTACATTGTGACTTATCTATATTGGTTATGCATTTGAACTTGAGTTCTTTGAAATATTTTCATATCTTCCAAGTTTTATATGGCCTTACATACTCAGTACATTCTTCGTACTGACCCCTCTTGGGGAATTTACCTTACTTGTTGCAGGCGCAAGTACTAGTAAGCCTCCACAGTAGGTTGCCAATTGTTGCAGATCTTTGGTGAGCTCTAGTTAGTTCGGGGCCACTCCGAGTCACAGTTGTACATATGTTTTGGTGTTGTACATGTTGTATAAAGCGGGGACTTGTCCCGACTGTTGGTTCATTTTGGTCAATGCATTTGTTAGAGGCTTTTGTAGACGGATGTGGGTGTATAAATGTAAAAGGGATATGTCATTTTTGACTTGGTGGCCTTAACGGCCAAGTTTCGCATATGTGTATATATATCATGTTCCATGAATTCCATTGTTGGTATCTATAGCTATTATGTGATTATGGGTTTCTTATGGCATGCATATGATTGAATAGAGACAAAGCTTGGTTCTCTTTGGACTTGTCAGCTACGAGTGCCAACCTTTCCCGATAGGATTCGTTGCGTGACAAAAGTGGTAACAGAGCAGGTCGTTCTAAGGGTGTCTACAAAGCCGTGTCTGAGTAGAGTCTTACTTATCGATGTGTTGTGCACCAAATTTATAAGTAGGAGGATGCGGGACATTTAGGATATTGTTTCTTTTCTTCACTTCTAGATCGTGCAATAGAGCCAATGTTGTAAGTCGAATTGCATCTGATCATCGTAATTGTTTTTCTTTGGTATAGTCAAAATGCCAATCACGAGAAGAGGTAGAGGTAAAGGGAAGTAGGTAGATGTGCCTGCTGAAGAAGGAATGAGTAGACTACTACCTGACCAAGCTAGTCAAGGTGGAGCTGGAGCAAATGCTGAAATTTCATCGCGGTCTTCGTCTACTTTTCCAACTCCAGAGGAGCCAGTTGGTAGAGAAATGCCTGCAGAACCACCAATGAATGCCACTGATCAAAATCTGAGAAATGTTGTACATATGTTGACACAGTTAATGGCGACACAAAGCCAGGGACGAGCTGGTGTAATGACACATGATGATGATACGGCTAGAATGGCAAGTCGCAGGACACAGGATTTCTTAAAACTGGACCCTCCTATATTCACTGGGTCCGATCCAAAAGCAGATCCACAGGACTTCGTGGATCAAATTCAGAGGGCTTTGGAAGTTATGCACGTGACGGGGGTAGAGACAGTTGAACTTGTTGCGTACAGATTGAAAGGGGAGGCAATATTGTGGTACGAGGATTGAAAGAAATCCCGTGATATTATTGCTAATCCACCTGTGTGGGAAGAGTTTAAAGTGGATTTCCTTGATCATTACTTGCCCTATGAGATCCGTGAGGCACGTGCGAATCAGTTTCTAAATCTCCGTCAAGGAAATTTGAGTGTTAGAGAATATAGCTTGCAATTTAATTCCTTGGCTCGATATGCGCCAAATGTGGTGGCTATGATGACAGACAGAGTCCATAGATACGTGGACAAACTAGAGCCATATTTGGTTAGGGATTGCACTATTGCTGCCTTGAACAAAGACATGGATATAGCGAGAATTCAAGCCTTCACCCAGAAAATGGAAGATCAAAGGCAGAGACGAAGGGTACATGAATTTGATAGGGGACAGTCCAAAAGGGCTAGACCTATGGGACCACCTATGATATCCCAAGGAGGATCTAGGCCCCGTATGTTTCCTAGACCACCTAGACCATCGTTCTCCTATTCCACAGGGGGTGCTCATTCTCAGTTTCAAGGGTCTAGAGGTGGACCATCTGGGCAGAGTAGTGGAGGTCACGGATCACAGGCAGCAGGTTTTCCTCGTCAGCAGTGTCAGTACTGCGGGCGTAATCATACAGGTACATGCATAGTGGGGACAAATATATATTTCTGGTGCGGCATGACAGGACACATGATGAGAGAGTGTCCCCAGAGGAGCATGAGTGGTATAGCATGACCGGCAGGATCGGCCATTGCATCATCAGCATCGGTTCCTTCACTGGGCCGAGGTGTGCAGCCTGTTGGCTGTGGTAGAGGGGCCAGAGGAGCAGCCAGTACTAGTGGGGTCCAGAATCGCACTTACTCTTTAGTGGACCGACAGAATTCAGAGGCTTCCCCTGATGTTGTCACAGGTACATTATCCATATTCTTATATAATGTATATGCATTGATTGACCCCGGTTCTATATTTTCCTATGTTACTCCATTGGTTGCTGCGAAATTTGTAAAGGCACCAGAATTATTAATTAAATCAATTAAAGTGTCTACACCAGTTGGTGAATATATTATTGCAAAAAGAGTATATCGTAACTGTGTGGTTACTGTGTGTGGTCATGATACATTGGTCGATCTCATTGAATTAGACATGGTGGATTTTGATGTGATCATGGGAATGAATTGGTTGGCCTCTTGTTATGCTACGGTAGATTGCCGGGCCAAGAAGGTGCAAATTTGTTTTCCGCAAGAAAATGTTCTTGAATGGCAGGGTAATGTAAGGGCACCACGAGAAAGATTTATTTCCTATTTGAAAGCCAGAAAAATGATTGCTAAGGGGTACATATGTCATTTAGTACGGGTGAAAGATAATGACGTGGAACCACTAACACGGCAATCGGTTCCAGTGGTCAATGAGTTTCTAGATGTGTTCCCAGGGGATCTTCCAGGCTTACCCCCAGAACGGGAAGTAGAATTCGGCATTGATGTGATTCCGGGCACTCAGCCTATTTCTATTCCTCCATATAGAATGGCTCCAGCAGAATTGCGTGAATTGAAGGAGCAATTGAAAGATTTGCTGGACAAAGGCTTCATTAGGCCTAGTATGACCCCATGGGGTGCACCGGTATTATTTGTGCGAAAGAAAGATGGCACTTTGAGAATGTGCATTGACTATCGGCAATTGAATAAGGTAACGATCAAGAACAAATATCCCCACCCTCGAATTGATTATTTGTTTGATCAGTTACAAGGTGCCAAGTGTTTTTCAAAGATCGACTTGAGGTCGGGTTACCATCAAGTCAGAGTTAGAGAAGAAGATGTACCCAAGACAACTTTTCGAACACCGTATGGCCATTATGTATTTTTAGTTATGTCATTTGGACTAACAAATTCACCAGTTGTGTTTATGGATTTGATGAATAGGGTGTTTAAGCAATTTCTAGACGTGTTCGTCACGGTATTTATAGATGACATCCTGGTTTATTCCAGATCACCGGAGGACCATGCTAATCACTTACGGCATGTGTTATAGATTCTCCGTGAGCGTAAGTTGTATGAAAAATTCTCTAAGTGTGAGTTTTGGTTAAAATCAGTTGCATTCTTGGGCCACATTGTGTCAGATGAAGGTATACAGGTTGATACACAGAAGATTGAAGCAGTGAAAAATTGGCCAAGACCTACGACACCCACAGAAATCCATAGTTTTCTTGGACTGGCCGGTTATTACAGAAGATTTATGGAAGGTTTTTCCACTATTGCTGCACCGTTAACAAAGCTTACACATAAGGCAGTAAAATTTCAGTGTAATGATGTGTGCGATAAAAGCTTCCAAAGGTTGAAAGATAAATTAACTTCCACACCAATTTTAGTGTTTCCTGAAGGTACCAAAGGTTATGTAGTGTATTGTGATGCTTTCGGGGTTGGCCTCGGATGTGTATTGATGCAATACGGTAATATCATAGCATATGCCTCACGACAGTTGCGGCCACACGAGAAAAATTATCCCACACATGATCTTGAATTAGCAGTGGTGGTCTTTGCTTTAAAGATATGGCATCATTATTTATATGGAGTTCATGTTGATATCTATACGGATCACAAAAGTTTGCAATATCTCTTTAAGCAGAAGGAACTCAATTTGAGGCAGCGAAGGTGGTTAGAGCTCTTAAAAGACTATGATATTGATATTCTTTATCATCCAGGCAAAGCAAATGTAGTAGCTGATGCATTGAGCCGCAAGGCAATAGAAAGCACTAGCGGCCAGTTGACTGAAAAGCAAGAGATAATCAAAGATCTACATCAACTAGCCAGCTTGGGAGTTCAACTTATTGAATCTCCAGATGAAAGGGTTATTGTGCAAAATGCAGCAGAATCCTCCTTGATAGCTGAAGTGAAAGAGAAGCAGTTTGCGAATTCTATTTTATTACAGCTAAAGGAGAATGTACAGCAGAATTTGACCAAGGCATTTGATCTTACACAAGAAGGGGTACTTCAATGTCAAGGGAGATTATGTGTATCGGATGTAGATGAGTTGAGGACACGAATTATGACAGAGGCTCATCATTCGCGCTATTCTATTAATTCGGGTGCTACTAAAATGTAACATGAATTGAAAGAAGTGTATTGGTGGGGACATATGAAAAAGAACATTGCAGAATTTATCGCGCAATACCCGAATTGTCAACAAGTGAAAGTGGAACATCAAAAACCGGGAGTTTACATGCAATGTATCAATCTTCCAGTCTGGAAATGGGATATGATTAATATGGATTTCATTACAGGTTTGCCTCGTACATTGCAGAAGTTTGATTCTATATGGGTCATAATGGACAGGCTTACCAAATCAGCGCATTTTCTACCAGTTAATACCACCTATACAGCTGAGGATTATGCAAAGTTGTATGTGAAAGAGATAGTACGATTGTATGGTATTCCACTTTCCATTATATCAGACAGAGGAGCATAGTTCACAACACACTTTTGGAGATCTTTTCAGCAGAGTTTAGGTACACAGGTGAATTTGAGTACAGCTTTCCATCCTCAGACTGATGGACAAGCAGAACGTACTATTCAGACAATTAAAGATATGCTACGAGCATGCACGTTAGATTTTCAAGGCAGTTGGGATGACCATTTGCCTCTTATTGAATTTGCGTATAACAATAGCTATCATTCAAGTATTAAAATGGCACCTTATGAAGCCTTGTACGGAAGGAAGTGTAGATCACCAATCGGATGGTTTGAAGTGGGTGAAACTGCTTTAATTGGGCCAGATATTGTTTATCAGGCTATGGAGAAAGTTAAAGAAATCCAACAGCGATTACAAACAGCTCAAAGTCATCACAAGTCATATGCCGATGTTAGAAGAAGAGGGCTTGAATTAGCCATAGGCGATTGGGTGTTTTTAAAGGTGTCACCGATGAAAGGGGTAATGCGGTTCGGAAAGAAAGGGAAATTGAGTCCACGTTACATTGGCCCATATGAGATCATTTGAAGATTTGGGCAAGTTGCATATAAGTTGGTACTACCCCAGGAACTTTCCTCAGTCCATCCGGTATTTCATGTTTCTATGCTTCAAAAATGCATAGGAGATCCTTCTCGTATCGTTCCCATAGAGGATGTTCAAGTTACGGAGGATCTTACTTATGAAGAGGTACCCATTGCTATTCTAGAGCGACAAGTAAAGAGATTGAGGAATAAAGATGTCGCATCCGTAAAAGTCCTTTGGAGAAACCAACAAGTAGAGGAGATCACATGGGAAGCTGAGGAAATGATGAAATCCCAGTATCCCCATCTATTTCAAATGGACCAAGAAGTTCACAGTGCGGAGGTGGAACAATAACAAGTAAGTATTTAAGAGCATTATGTGTATGTGTATACGTATGTTAAAGTAGAGATGCATTTGTTGTGTATAAGACGATGTTGTAAACATTCGAGGATGAATGTTTCTAAGGGGGAAAGAATGTAACACCCCGTACTTTTATAACCTCACCTGACACCTTGGGTTCATATCTACCTAGGTGTTGAGATGCCATGAGTATGTGTTTTATAGTGTCATTGGTGAAACATTTGATATCTGACCTAATATGTGCGATTAGACCTTCGTAAGAGGTGTTTTGTGATTTCGTGGAGCATTTAGGTAATACCCCGTACACATTCTAACCTCATTTGGTGACTTGGAGTCATGTTTACTTGATTATTAAGATCACTAAGTAAGTATTTTGTAGTGTTTTGATAGGGTATTAGACGATATGCAAGTATTGAAGAAATGGACAAAAAATTCAGCAAGGTATGAAAACTTACGCCACTACCCTGTTTCAGGGGGTGTGGCGCAAGCCACTGATTCAGAGAGGGTGTATTTCTTGCGCCACTGCCTTTCTTTGCAGCAGTGGCGCAAGGCACAAATATTGTGCCCTTCCGGACTCGTTTTGTAACGCAATTCTACGGCGATTCTTAGATGGTTTCTTTTGGTTCTTTGGAGTTCTTTGAGCATTTTTAAAGCTTCAAACACTTCAATACACTCCTACATACTCCTACATGATCAAATCATGAAACATAAATAGTTATCCAAAATGTTCAATGAAGCCATGGGCGACTAGAATTCCTATTTTTGCGATTGAGACGACGAATGAGAATCTCGTAAGAGAATATTGTCGTGAAATTATGGAATTATTTAAACATGAGATATATGGTGAATTATACATGAAAGTTGATGGGTTAAATGAATATGTGTTGATTGGGCCCAAAGTTAGGCCCAAAATGGAATAAAAGACATGGCCCAAAGGGCAAAATGACCCATTCTTCCACTTTGACCACATTTAATGCCAAGGAATGGCTAAGTATGACTTGGGTTCTATATAAAGGCCCCAAAATCAGATTTTATTCATCCAAAACTCTCATGCCTTTTAAGATATTTTCTCAAACATTTCTCTAGTTCCAAACCCTAAAGCAAATATTTCCTTTGGACTCTTTGGTAAAGATCATCCTATTCCAAGCCTTGGTAAGTATTTATTCTCATGGATTAACATATTATATGCATGGGATATTATGTATATTATGATAGTTATGTTGGCAAGGTGGTGAATAGTGTATTTTTGCTTTTGGTAAGAGATGTGCTATCTTGGTGATTTGAACTTGAAAAGAGACTTGATGTCTTAATGAAAGAGCATGGTATGGATAAAATATGAACATGTATGGTGTGATTTTGTTATTAAACTTGTTATTTTTCTAAAAGTGTAAATTGTGGGATTTTGGCCGATATGTGCTATGAGGTGTATTAAGGTAATTTGATGGATTATTTGTGATGTGATATGGATAAGAAAGTGTAAAGGAGAAGTGTTGTGGTGAAATGTATTGATTATAATGTATTGGTCAATGTATGGAATATTGGGGGATTTTTGGAATAATAATTTTATCAATGGTTTTGTCAAGGGGAAATGCCATGTTTAAGGACAAGCATGTGACTCATTGATGTTATATGCATTTGTCATGTAGTTGATGGTTAATGTGAATCCCATTATATATTTGTGTTGTAGAGTGACACATAAAGAAGGAGCGGGACTATTGTATGCCCCTCTAGGATTATATATTCGTATTCCGAATACAAGGTATGTAAGGTTACTTTGTATGTATCTTTCTGCGGCAAATAGTATTCACATTGACATTTCACTAGCCCTATCCCGAAATGTGCTAAGGTATCCCATATCCAGTTATCAATGGTCATTGTCATATATTTCCTACTCATTGATCATTTGTGAATCTCATGTCTCATATTCATGAATAATGTTCCAAAAGCTCAAATAAGGTTATGTTCCAATAGTGATTATACTTATGTCTCTTATTCATGGATTATTGTCCAATGGTTCCCATGGTGTTATGGGTCTAATAATGTTATGTTGCAGTGTTTATTCACATGTCTCTCACTCATTGGTTAATTATCCAAAGCTTCAAGTGAAGTTATGATTATCATGGTATCAATCTCAAAGTAATAAACAAAGTAATGCATATGTGGTCAATGATCAAGTATAGGTGGCAGCTTTGGGGGCAAAAATGCCTAGCTCAAGCCAATCCCGAGTTTGTTGGATCAGGGGGCAGTCCTGGGGGCATAAGCCTAGCTCGTACCGATCCTGACAGAGGGAAGCTCTAGGGGTAATAACCTTGATCGAGCCGAACCTGAAATGTTGTATGGGTGGCTGCTCTTGAGGTACTAACCAAGCTCGAGCCAATTTTGAGATACATATTGATTCATAGGGTGGCAGCTCTAGGGGCATAAGCCTGGCTCGAGCCGATCCCAACATAATGCTATGTTATGTTAAAACCCACTGTTTAGTCGGGGCCCGGGTATCACATGTCAAAGGCAAAGATGACTAAGCATGGAAGCAAAGATACAAAGAAAGTAATGAAAGCAAAATACATGGTTTCCAAAGTACAGAATTGTGAGTCATCTACATTGTGACTTATCTATATTGGTTATGCATTTGAACTTGAGTTCATATCTTCCAAGTTTTATATGTCCTTACATACTCAGTACATTCTTCGTACTGACCCCTCTTGGGGAATTTACCTTACTTGCTACAGGCACAGGTACTAGTAGGCCTCCACAGTAGGTTGCCAGTTGTTGCAGATCTTTGGTGAGCTCCAGTTAGTTCGTGGCCACTCCGAGTCACTGTTGAAGATATGTTTTGGTGTTGTACATGATGTATAAAGCGGGGACTTGTCCCGACTTTTGGTTCATTTTGGTCAATGCATTTGTTAGAGGCTTTTGTAGACGGATGTGGGTGTATGAATGTAAAAGGGATATGTCGTTCTTGACTTGGTGGCTTCAACGACCAAGTTTCGCATATATATATATATATCATGTTCCATGAATTCCATTGTTGGTATCTATAGCTATTATGTGATTATGGGTTTCTTATGGCGTGCATATGATTGAATAGAGACAAAGCTTAGTTCTCTCGGGCCTTGTCGGCTACGAGTGCCAATCCGTCCCTATGGGATTCGGGGCGTGACAATATGCATCGCCTATCACCAGTATAATTGTTTTCCACCTGTATATATCAGTCTTATAGGAGGATGCATAGGCAAAGGTTATGGTTGTTGTTTGCTGAGTGCTTACATATACCTTCTGCGCTTATGGGGGCTTGGATAGTTATTGGTTTTCTGGGCTAGCCGGTTAAATTATAGTTTGGTTATTATTGCATAGTTCATGGCAGACTGGTTACGGATTGGTACCCGAGGTTGGAGGTACGCTTTCGAGTTTTTTAACTCCTTATTATCGTAAGTTTTATCACTACTAGATTAGCTTATGCTTATTCACACTTTGGTTAGAGACCTTGATTATACAATTGTTAGATTCCTTAATTGGTTATGATCCTTGAGACGTTAGGTCTGCTCCCTTAGGCTAGTATCTTTGAGTTCAGTTATGTATATCTATCTATATATATATATATATGGTATTATCGTATATCCCTCTCCTTCCTTATCTATTCTTATTTTATATATATCATTTTGGCCTCGTATTACTAATATAAATCCTTCTTTTACTCTTCATTTGTGTATGGACTACTGATATACAATATTGCACTTTCTTCCCTAATTACTGTTAAAATAGGATAGTTTTATCCTTATGACTTCATTAGCGCTATAATGTCTCATTTCTTGAATAGTTTTCTGTAGTTGATATTCCTACTTACATGTTATTTATGCTCGCATTATCTTTGGAGCTCATTCGGCCGATGCCTACTGAGTACCACGTGTTTGGTACTCATACTACACTTCTGCAACCTGCAGATCATAGTACGCATTCTCATCATTGATGTGTGCATCGTGCGGAGTAGTCATGGATCGGAGATTTGTAGTGAGCTCCTGAGGTTCGGAGTGTTCCTGCTTTCCTTCTAATTCTTGGACTGATCTCTATTATATATTTCAGAGATAGCTTAGTATATATTTATTCTGTATTTTATTTTGTACTCCTATTATATTAAAAGCTCTTGTACTGATTTCACCAGGTTTTGGGGAAGTATTTACTTCCTTCTTCTTTTCTTTCTCTTTTATTTAGTTTTACTTCTGCTTTTTCTTATTAGTTCGTTACTAGTTGTTCCGAACTACAGGTTGGCTTACTTACTGGCGGGTTATGGTCGGTACCATCATGACCTGAGAAATCGGGTCGTGACAAATAAAGACTGGAACACTAGCTAATGTGTGACCCTATAAGTTCAAATCTAAGCCGGTAGTAAATTGATCATATCAATATACTAATCAAGGTTGGCGTCTAGAAACACTCCTTAATGACTAGATAGCATGAAGTATATAATTGTAACACCCCGTGCCTTCCCAACCCTATGTGACGGCGTTGAATAGTGTTTACTTAGGTGTCGAGAGCCATAAGTATGCATTTGGTAATGTTAATAATGAGGAAAATTGAAATTTGGCTTCATACATGTGATTAACCTTTTATAGGAGATGTTTTATGAGTTTCGTGGAACATTTGTGGGGTTCAACATGAGGCTAAGAGGACCTCTAAACAAAGCATATTAAGGCTAAGAAGTAAGTTAAAGAATAGGACTTGAAGTAGCTAACCAAACCCGCGAAGAAAAGTCGAAAACAAAAATTTTGGAAAAAAAATAAGGAGGGGAGAGCCCAGGGGCGTGCCACACCGCTCTGGGCTGAAATTTTCAGTCCATAGGCAGCAAAGGGGCGCGCCAGGCAGCGTGCCACGCCGCCCCTGCGCACCTTTCAAAAGTTGGAAATTTTCTTTAAGTCCCAAAGGTGCCCGGGGACGTATCAAGCCGATTTTTGTCACGTTTCTTATACAACCACGAGTATATACACGAAATGAATGAAATATTATATTGGTATGATAAAATTACTCGAGAACGAATTTGGTGTCAAAATGACAATTTTACCCTTTTGGTCAAAATAGGCCATACGAGGCTAGAATTGCTTGTTCTTGGGATTGAGGCTATGGATATGAATCCCATGAGTGGAACTATTGTCGTAAAGTGTATGAAATTCATTAAACATGAGGAATTATTGATTTTATTGGGTCAAGTAAATTGGGCTCAATTTAAAGCCCAAATTGGGATAAAAGACATGGCCCATATGGGAAATTTGACCCATTCATCTTGGCCAAGTAGAGACTTATTATTGGACCAAGTGTGTGAGTAAAAAGGGTCATTAAGGGGCTATAAAAGGTGGAAAAATCAGATTTCTATCATTTTACCATTCTCATGCTATTCTAGAAATTTCCCAAAGATATTTCTCTCATTTCTCAAGAACCCTAAGCCAACTCTTTGGACAAGATCATCATTTGGCAAGTCTTGGTAAGTGTATATTCTTATGCTTTAATATCTTATATGCATGAGAGACTATGTATATCATATTGGTTATGCTAGAAAGTGTTGGATATGGCACTTGGGGTTTTTACACAAAAATGTGTAATCCTTGTGAATTAAACTTGAAAAAGGACTTGATGTTTCGATGAAAGTGAGTGTTGATGATATCTCAACTTATATGGTGTTTTTATGTCCATAACTTTCTATTTTTCTACATGTGTAAATTATGGGATTTTGACCTATTTGTGCTATGAAGTGTATTAAGGTGACTTGATGGATTATTTGTGATATGGTGGGAATAAAAAAGTGTAAAGGAGAAGCTTTGTGGTAAAATGTTGGTGGGTTATCATGTGTTGGTCAATGTATGAAATATTGTGGTATTTTTGGTATGATAATGCCATGAATGGTATTGTAAAGGGTGAAATAATATGATAGGGGATTCATGTAATTCATGGTCATCTTAAATGCTTGGAATGTAACTTGTGGTCAATGTATGGCATGAATGGGGTATTGTTGGTATAACAATGCCGTAAATGGTATTGTAGAAAAGGAAATGACTTTTTAAAGATAAACATGTAACTCATTGTTGTCGTATGCATGTGTAAGGTAGTTGGTGGTTAATGTTGGTTCCGTTGTGTACTTGTGATGTAGAGTAAGAAAGGAGCGGGATTGTTGTGCTCACATATTGGATTGTGTATTTACATTTGGGAAGATAAGTTATGTAAGGTTTTCCCTTTTCATATCCTTCTACAACGTATTGTTCACATTGACTTTGGGCTTGTTCTATTCCGAAATGTTCAAAGGTATTCCATTCCCGGTTATTGAATTGTATTACTCATACGTCCCTTATGCATTGGTCAATGATGATTCACCTAACTCATATTCATTAGTTAGTAATCCTAAGTTCCAATCATGAGATAAGTTCCAATAATGTATCTATCTCAAGGGAAGTATCCATGCATAGAGAATCTATTTATTTTGACTAGCATTTCTTTCCAATCATGTCATGTTCCGAAATCCAATAATATTATGACTACCAATCTCTCACAAGTATAAGTACCAATATCATAAGATCTCATAAGAGTAAAGAAGAGGTAATGTGTGAACTCCTATATCTATCCCTCAATTAGAGATATCAATCTCAAGAAGTAAAGAAGCGAAGTAAGCTTTGTGTGTTTCAAATAGTATCTTGATCCTCAATGTATGAATCTCTCATAAGTGAGTATATCAATCTCTCCCCAAGTAAGAAATCAGGAAGTGTGTAAGTAGTCTGTTAACCTATCAAGTGAGTGGATGCGCGTTATATTGATAACCCAAATCTCTTGCATAGACGAATTTCCGTGGAAGCAAGTCTCTTGAATAAAGATCTTATAATTACCAATGTATCAATCTCAAAAGTAAAGAGAAGAAGTAATGAACCATGGCCCCACATCATATTTTTCATACTATATGATATTATAGTGATATTATGGCTCTTTGATAAGGTGGATGTTTGTTGATACATGCATCACATTACATTTGCATTATGGCCCACTGATCAGCTAGATGTCCGGTTTGTATTATGCCCACTGATCAGCTGGATGTCCGGTATCATATGCATGACATTATATTTTCATTATGGCCCACTGATCAGCTGGATGTACGATTTGTATTATGCCCACTGATCAGCTGGATGTCCGGTATCATATGCATGACATTATATTTTCATTATGGCCCACTGATCAGCTGGATGTTCGGTTTGTATTATGCCCACTGATCAGCTGGATGTCCGGTATCATATGCATGACATTATATTTTCATTATGGCCCACTAATCAGCTGGATGTCCGGCATTATACGCATGTTATTCTATGTGCATGTCAGTGTTAGTATTATTTGACGGATGATGATATGGACGAAGGGTCAGAAATGAAAGTAATAAATGCGATGAACATAATTCCTCATATACAAAACGGAGACTTATCCATAATAATTATTTCTCTCGTTTTGGTTTCAGTACAGTACGTATTTTATCATGCAGTTTCTTACAGCCTTACATACTCAGTACATTCTTCGTACTGACCCCCTCGGGGGACCTACATTACATGTTGCAGGTGCAGGCACTAGTAGGCCTCCCCAGTAGATTGACGATATTTGCAGATCTTTGGTAAGCTCCAGTTACTTCGGGGCTTTTCGAGTCATTATGCACTTTTGTTTGGCATTGTATATGAGTATAGAGCGGGGTGTTGTCCCGAATCTAGGTTTGTCCTAGTTATGTATCTATAGAGGCTTTGTAGACTTATGTGGGAACAGTATGTAGATATGTATGTTCATTTTGACAAAATGGCCCTAATGGCCAAGTTTCATATTGTACATATTTTCCATGACTTTTGCTCAGTTGTACGAGGTATAGTATGATTCACACGAGGGTATGCATATGAGAGTACATGAGCATAGGTTGATTCTCTCAGGCCATATCGGCTTCGGGTGCCAGTCCGTCCCGAACGGGGTTCGGGGCGTGACAATAATTTACTCTCAAGAACCTGTAGAAGAATAATATAGTATTTTCTTCTATCCTTATAGCTCTGGATCACCCTAGGATATGGTCTAACTGTCAAATCCCAATAGGTGATCAACTATGTGTGCATGTCAGATTATAATCAACTATTGAATGACCTAAGAAACTCTTTTCTTCTTTCATTCAATTGCCCTAGCCAAGGTCTTGATTAGTTGTTTATAGTTGTAACACCCCGTACATTTCTGAACCTATTTGATTACCGTAACATTTATGGAATTAATTAAACATGAGATTGTTGGGGTATTATACTTTAAATTTGGTGGGCTAGATTAATCTTGTGCCATTGGGCTCAATTGAGGCCCAAAATTACACACAAGACATGGCCCAAAAAAATGGAAAAATGACCCATTCATAAAATGGATCAAGTAAACATGTCATCTTTGACCAAGAGTGGCTAAGGATGACTTTTAGGGACTATAAAAGGCAAAAAAAATCAGATTTTAATCAACAACACACACATATCTCATTTCTAGATTTTTCCACAACCTTCTCTCATCTCACAAACCCTAAGGCAACCATCTTTTGGGACAAGATTATCACTTTTAAAGTTTGGGTAAGTGTTTATCCTTGTGGTTTAATATACTATATGCTTAATATGGTGTATAAATCATGTTGTTTATGTTGACAAAGTGGTGAGAAGTTCACTATGTGTGAAACAGTCTATGTTTGCTTATCGGTAAAGGGTTTTGCCTTGTAACTTGGAAGAAGACTTATGGTCTTGAAGGAAGTGAATTTTATGGGTTAAATATCAACATGTAAGATGTGGTTATGTCCTTAACTTGGTTTCTCTTTGTGTGAAACATTTGGAGTTGTTGTTGTGAAATTTTACATGGAACCGGTGGCGTATTGAAAGGAAAATGTAGTTTTGGTGATGTTTATGTGCGTTGTGAAACCATGGCTGTTAGTTAGCATCTAATATGATCTAAAATATGTTAAGAGAATCTTAATTATGATCATGGACCATTCATTGCGAAAAAGGACCCTAAAATGACCCCCGGAGGCTGAAACGGGCATCCACCTTCGCGGGCGGGGCACCTGCGAGCGCAGATGCCAATGCAGGTGGCCCTGGATACTTCCAAGGGGCACCTTCGGATGCATATCAACCACCTGTGGGCGTAGGTGGCTTTGCAGGTCAGCCCAGAACCCCGTTTTGCATATTTTTGTCTCTCTTTGATCCCCCGAAACCCCTATACCCTTTATGGATGCAATTATCAACTTATGGTACCTTTTAAATGACTATAAAGGAGTATCCCAGAGGTATTTTGAATGGTATAAAATATGGATTGTTGTTAATATGTTGTTATGAAAGGTATTGAGGTGACTTGATAGAATAATTGTGACGTAGTGTTAATGAGGAAGCGTAAAGGGTAAACTTGGTATGAAATGTTATTGGTTTATGATGTCTTGGTCAATGTGTGGAATTTTATGGTATTGTTGGTATGGTGATGTAATAAATGGTATTGTAAGAGGGCAAAATGACGTTATACGGCAGTCACGTAATTCATTGTCGTCTTATGCACTTGTAAGGTAGTTGGTTGTTAACATGAGCTTCGTTATGTACTTGTGTTGTAGAGTAACACGTAAGGAAGGAGCTGGATTATTTTATTCACATATAGGACTGTGTATTCATATTGAGAAGATAAGGTATGTAAGGTTACTCTTTCTGTATCCTCCTGCAGCACATATTGTTCACATTGATATTGTACTTGTTTCATTTTGAAATGTCCAAAGGTATCTCAATTCAGGTTGTCATATCATATTACTCACAGGACCAATTGTGATTTACATGTCTCTCATTCATTGACTGAAGTTCCAAAGCTCTCATAATGTTGTAACTACTAAAAGAACTATTTCAAAGAAAGTAATGATGTAAAGAGAATCTATTCATTCCTGAGTAGCACTTCCAACAATGTTATGTTCCAAAATTCCAATAATTTTTCAATCACCAATGTATCAATCTCTCACAAGTAAAGGTATCGATCTCTCACAAGTAAGGAATGAAGTAACGTATATATATATATATATATATATATATATATTATGGCCCACCAATAAGGTGGATGATTGTTGATATTATATTATGGCCCACCGATAAGGTGGATGATTGTTGATATATATATACTATGGCCTACCGATATGGTGGATGATTGTTGATATTTTACACTATATTATGTTATGGCCCACCTATAAGGTGGATGATTGTACTATATCCCACTGATCAGCTGGATGTATTATATATGGACCACTGATCAGCTGGATGAATGGTAATGGTAAAAGCAAAAAAAGTAAAGCATTTGAACGAAAGTATATCACTTGAAGGAAGGTATATACGAATGATATTATATGAATGATAATGATGCGAATGAATGATCGAAAATGAAAATAATGAAAGCAATGTACGTGGTTCCACTTATGCAGAATGAAGGTTTATCCACATTGATTATTTCACTTGTCTTGATATCATTGACGTACTTATGTATCATACAGTTTCATATGGCCTTACATACTCAGTACATTCTTCGTACTAACCCCCTTGGGGGACTTACCTTACTTGTTGTACGCACAGGTGCTAGTAGACCTCCACAGTAGGCTACGAGTCATTTGCAGATCTATGGTGACCTCCAATTGGTTCGGGGCTTTTCGAGTCACATGTGTACATTGGTTTTGGTATTATGTAAATGTTGTATAAAGCGGGGACTTGTCCCGACTTTAGGGTGGTTATGTACATGTATCTATTAGAGGCTTTGTAGACGTATGTGGGAAGATGAAGGTAAGAGATGTATGTCCATTTTGACTTGATGGCTCTAACGGCCAAGTTTCATATATATAGCATTTGTTTCCATGACTTTTGCATAATTGCATGAGATACAATGATGCTCATACAGAGGCATGCACATGAATGTACATGAGCAAAGATTGGTTCTCTTGGGCCTCAACGGTTTCGGGTGCCAGTCCGCCCCGTTGGAATTTGGGGCGTGACAATAGTACATAACAACATAGAGCTTAAACTCATTACCAAGAGTTGACAGATTCCATCTTGCATCAATCTTTAATTTTACAAGCATTTAATCATATCCAACATCCTTTCAACCATTTTCGTATGGACATGGGTGTCCAGTATCATAGTTTAATAAATAACTTGTTAATTACTATGATCATCTCAAGTCAAAGGAAACTCTTACATCACATTCTTCAAGATTAAATCCTAGTGGAAGTTTATGGTAATTCTAACCATTAGGAATTGTGTAGTGAGTTTGTTCAATGATCATATATCCATATACATCATCTATGTATGTGATTTAGTTAATGAGATCAAGTAATTTTTATCTTATAAATACCACTGCATACATATTGATCTAACCGGATCACTAATGTCCTAATTAGTAATCCTACGATCAAGAAAAAGTTTAGATTAAGTTATAAGAAACATGACTCTCTCATTATCATGATCTCCATTATGAAGTCAAGTTTCAAAACTCAATAAAGGACCTTATCATATTAATCAAACAATATTATATGACTATGAAAAAGAATATTAGATGCCATATATTTATATCAAATAATATTTATAAAATATGTTCAAATCATCAACTATGAGATTGGATCTAGGGCATATCACTATATCCCTGACATAACCTGATTGTGGTTTCTACATAAGACGTAGCTTTACGAGTCTACTTTTTGTCGCTGCAAACAACTCGTGATTTCGATATTCCTAAGTCAAGATACGAGACTTTTCGTGAGGCTGCACAAAACAGAAAAACTATCAAATTGGAATTGGAAGGCTAATTTCAGAAGGATACCTAAGTGAATCCTGAAAAATTCTGAGCGCGGCTTTCAAGTATGATGTAGTTCTACGGGTCTACTTTCCAGTACCACAAGCCATTTGTGATTTGGACACTCCCAAGAAGCATTATGAATTTTTTTCTACTGACGCTCCAAGCTGTAAGGAAACTTTTGTTACATAGGAAATAAGGAAAAAAAATGTGACAATAACCAACGCCTTTCAGTTGCTACTCAAGCTAAAATTACAACGATTTAATGTGACGGTGATGTCCTTATATAGGCTCTGAAGGTCTCCAGTTTGTTTCTGATAAGGAATTTGTTGAGCAGGTTGTTTTTGTAAAGGACTTAGACGTCTAGATGTCAAAGTTGAGCAAAAATCCTAATCCTCTTTGAAGTTGGATAACACCGTTATTCAATCCTATTGAAACTCAAAATAAGCCTAATACACAAATCCTATGTGACTTTGATAATTTATTTTCAAATAGGATTTGAATTCCTAATCAAGGGGAATACTTTATTCTACCTGATTGCAATGGATCTACATTTGGACTACACTAATTTGCAAAAACATGACTGAATGACTTATGAAATAAGGACAACTCATGCACCTAATTGTTTTAGTCAAAATCAGAAGTTGCATTATGATGAAAGTGAATTCAAATCACAAGTGCCTGGAACACCTTTGTTAGGACCCAATTTCTCAGGTCATGATGGCACCTATCAAAACCCACCAGTAGGTAAGCCAACCCATAGTTCGGAATAGCTAGTAACAGACTAATAAGATAAACGGAAGTAAAACTAAATAAAAGAGAAATAAGACATAAAGAAGGTAAATATATATCCCCAAGACTTGGTGAAGTCAGTACAAGAGCTTCTAATACAACAGGAGTACAAGTGAAATACAGGATAATTACATATACAAGTCATCTGTGAAATACAAAATAGAGATTAGTCTAGCAATAAGAGGGAGAGCAGGAATACTCCGAACGTCAGGAGATCACCCCGAATCTCTGATCCATGGATGCTTCTTACGATGCACACGTCAACAGCAAGAACTCGTAATATGATCTGCAGGCTGCAGAAGTGTAGTATGAGTACCAAACACATAGTACTAAGTAGGCATCAGTCGACTGAGCTCCAAAGATAACGCAAGCATAAATAACATATAAAGCAGGAATATAATTACAGGAAGCTATCCAAGAAACTAATCATAATAGTGTTAAGGGAGCCATAAGGATAAACTATCCTATTCTAATAGTAATCAGGAACTAAAGTGCATTACCGTATATTGCTAGCCAATATTCGAATGAAGAGTGAAGGAAGGATATACAGTAATAATACAAGGCCAAAGGATACATATATATACAATATGGATAGATAAGGAAAGAGAGGGATACACGGTAATACCATATATATATATATATATATATATATATATATATATATATACATATAGGACTAACTCAAAGGTAATAACCTGAGGGAACCAAACTAATGTCTCGAGGATCATAGCCAAGAAAGGGAGCTAATACTAGCATAATCAAGGCCTCTAACAAAAGTGTGACTAATCATGAGGTAATCTAACAATAACGTATTTTACCATGATAATGAAAAGGAAATAAGAAATGTACCGACAACCACGGGTATCAGTCCATAACTATCCTGCTATGAACTAACCATAATAACCAATAATAAGGTAACCGGCTAGCCCGAACAAATAATAACCTAACCGATCCCCCATAAGCCCAAAAATTTCAGTCAACACTCAGCAGACAGCAACCATAACTTGCACCTATACAACCCCCTATAAGACCGGTAGATACAGGCACCAAATAATTATATTGGTGATAGGTAATGCATAGAATGAATGCAACAGAAACTAGAAATACCATGTATGATCCAAGTGCCATAATATACCATGTGTATACACCTCCTCCAGTTCAATAACTCATAAATACAGGACCCACGGCGTCCCTCCTTCTCTGAAACTGTGGCTCACAGATAAAAAGGCCCATAAGAGACTAGAGATATCTGTATACACTGCCTGGTCCCGAACCAGGACTTCCAATAACCATCATAATCAATCTACTCCATCCAGTACCAAAGAGATATGTAAATATAATAAGTGCACGGACTCAAACCGTGACTAAAAGAGTGTAAGTCTGTAAATTCATTGCCCGAGATTGACCTCGAGACTAAGTCGGCATAATAGCATTGAAAAGGTCAGAATCTCTCTAAACCAAAGTAAATCGTGGTGATAAAAGAGTGGATTATTAATGGACCGAAATCAACCTCGATCTAATTTTCCCAAACATTATGTTTAGTTTCAAAAGCTCATAATCCATTAAATAAGGTGGTACGATTCCCGTTGTAAAAGAATCTATTTTAAAAGTGAAAATTGGGAATAAATCCCTACTTAGAAAACAGTAGTAAAATCAAGGTTTTGGTTGGAATCGTACCACTAAGTGAGTTTAAATGCACCTAAAAGTATGCATGCCATCACCAGTATCCAAACAATACAACCATATAATCATCTGAGCATCTATAACTAGAATCATATCCTTTCCAGGATAGAATTCTAACCTTGTGTCCAACTGGTATCGTAACCACAGCCTCGGACCCAACAGTATATACATTAGCATAACAATAGCACCATGATCCAGGAAACTACGACAATTTAGGGCATACAACTACTAGAAAAACCTAATCGGGGATTATGGTCCAAATCACTTGCTAATACCATAAGTCTTATACTAAGGGATCCATAATGTCAACTTTAGGTCAAACAGGCATATAATCAGGGGTAGTTGGATCCTGCGACCATAACAGTTATTTTAACCTAAGATTCGGGTCACATTTCTATTCTAAGTCCCCTAAATAGGTCAAGACATGGCAATTCTAGGTATAACCCATCCTATGATCCCTAACTAGCATGCAATCTATATTATACACAATCTCATAGAGAAAGTAGACCGAAGCCTACCTCAATGTCGAACCTCAAATTTTGAATCATCCAAATATCTCCCATCCTTGCTCCACGATCCCAAAAATGTTGTTGCACTATCAAAATAATAATCTACATATTATTACAAGTAAAACAATACCCATATTACAATATAAAACTCTGAGCCCAAAATTGGGTCAAAAATGGGCTCACGGGACCTACGTACAAAATTCCAAATTTGGATATGTCATTACGTACCTTATGACTTAAGGAAATTGTGCCCAAAATTTGAGCACCAACCAATCTCATTAGCTTGCCCAAAACAGCCCCTAATGTTAGAGAAATCAAGAATCAAAAATAGAGAAATTAAGAGAGAGAAAGCTTGAAACTTACGAGATTCGGACGAGATGAAGGTTGTCTTAATGGTCTCTATATGACCTCGACCCTAAACCAACATTCCCCTACTAATCTTGGAGCTCAAAAAATGTTTAAGAGGGTTTGGAAATAGAGGAAAATGATCTGGGGTCATGAGGGAGAAAGCCTTTAAAGGCATCAGCTTGGTCGCCTAGGTGGCCATTTGGTCGCAATGGCGCCATCGCCTAGGCGGCCATTTGGTCTCCAAGGTAAAATCGCCTAGGCGGCCAACACCCGTGACACAGGCCGCCTAAGTGACCAAGGTTGGCACTAAGGCGACGCACCAGAAAACCAACTAAGTGCTCAAACATTGTTTGGGTGCTCCGGGCCTATTCGAAGTCCCGTGGATGCAAAAAAATAATGCTACCCTATCAAAAATGGATTTCTGGACTCAAGAATCAACGAAATTCTTAACGGAGATCTTTTCGACAAAGTGAGTGCCCAAAACCCAATGTGCCTGATTTGATCAACTTCCGATCAATAGCCCAAAATGAATTGGAAAGTCTCAAAACCTGGACCAATGACTGTTCTAGCCTAAAATGGATGTTTAGAGCTGATAAAACTGTAAGAATTTCCATCTAAGGTTGTTTAATAGGATTTTTAGTCTGAGAATAATTCCTAAACAGCGAAAGCTTTAAAATAGGAAAATGAGCCTAAAACCCAAACGAACTGTCCGTTAACCAAAACAACAGTTCTAGCAAGTCGTAGATGACCTGTAGCCACTTTAATGAGGGTCAAAATGTCAAAAATACATGAAAATCAAGAAAATGACTTGGAGGGTCATTACAACCTTGGATTACACGATTTCATGTAAAAGTGAAAATATTCAAAGTTTTCAAATTTGCATTTTGAAGGCTAAAATCGTACATTGTCTTCAAGGTCATGGATACTTCTTTAACTCATGTCTCCAAGGTTCGACAAGTATACACCTCGACAAATCTTGAAGTAGGGGGTATCTGTAGGCACATAAATTTTATTACGTTAAATTCATACTAAATTTGAGTTTAATCCATGATCATTGGGGTTGAACAATTAATTTGGACTTTAAAATTAAATTAGTCTATTTTGTTATTCTCAAGACCAAAGCACATTTTATCATGAGGCCTAAACCCAGGGCATATGTCAAGTGGCATGGTATCCCGGTCAAATTCAAGGCCAACAAGACAATGCTACGCATTCAAATTATGTGGCAATCCAAGTCAAATTCAAACATTAGTCATGAGTTGCCAAGTGTCCAAATTGACATATTTTGGCCCAACCTTATCACATAGTATTTGTGATAAGGTTAATGACTTAATGGACCAATCAAAATGAGGCAGAAGAAGTTATTTATACTTGGACTATCTATCCCCTACAACTATAAATAGGAGGGTTACATAATTTCTGAAAACATTCAGCAAGCATTGGAGAAAGCCACAACATCAACTACACAGTTCTTCAAATGAGTGGTCAATGGAGTTCTTCCCAGAGATTAACCCAATACGACGAAGTGCTATCCAACATTCTCGGAGATCAAGCACATCTCAAGGAGGTATGAATCATCCTAGATTCGAGAACACGTTACTAACAGCCCTCAAATCATGGATAAGTGCAATATTAGTTGTTAATGATCTTACATTTTTTTATCATTTTCCTTTTTTGAAATATATAAACAATAATAAGTGCAATATTAGTTGATAGTAGGAATGACTAGTAGATGTGGAGATGAATGATAGATTTTGATTTTAAAGATTATCTTGGCTATATCATTTTTTGTGTTGTTACCTTTCTCAAATAATAATTATAATATTTTTCTCTATATTATTGGTGATTTATTTAAATTATTTGTAGAATCACTAAAAAATTTACTTTTACTTATATTTGTAGTAATAAAATTATAAAAATGAAGGTACATGAGATATACGCCCCGTAGATCCATGGAACTTACGCCCCATGTCTCGGGGCTTACGCCTCACCTTGTGCTACGTAAAATGTCTCGCCTTGTAACACCCCGTACCTTCCCAACCCTACTTGCGGAGCAAATGTAACACCCTGTACCTTCCCAACCCTACTTGACGACATTAAATAATGTTTACTTAGGTGTCGAGAGAAATTTGGCCTCGTACATGTGATTAGCCCTCGTAAGAGGTGTTTTGTGATTTTTGTGGAGCATTTGCGGGGTTCAAAATGAGTCTAAGAGGACCTCTAAACAAAGTATATTAAGGGCAAGAAGTAAGTTAAAGAATAGGACTTGAAGTATCTAACCAAATCCGCGAAGAAAAGTTGAAAAACGGAATTTTTTGAAAAACCAAGTGTGGGGCGCGCTAGAGGGAATGCCACGCCGCTCTGGGCTAAAATTTTTAGTCCAGAGGCAGCAAGCTGGCGCTCCCAAGGGAGTGCCACGCTGGTTTTGGCCACTTTTCAAAGTTGGAAATTTTCTTAAGTCCCAAGGGTGCCCGGGGACGTACCGAGCCGATTTTTTCCACGTTTCTTATACAACCACGAGTATATACATAAAATGATTAAATTATTACATTGGTATGATAAAATTACTCGAGAACCAATTTGGTATCAAAATGATGGTTTTACCCTTATGGTCAAAATAGGCCATACGTGGCTAGAATCACTTGTTTTTGGGATTGAGGCTACGGATATGAATAGCATGAGTGGGAATATCGTCGTAATGCATATGAAATGATTTAAACATGAGAAATTATTGGGTTAATTGAATTGGGCTCAATACAAGCCCAAAATGAGACAAAAGATATGGCCCAATTAGGCCAAAAGTGACCCATTCTTCACCCTTGACCACTTGTACATGGCATTTAATGCCAAGGAGACTTGAGGGACTATAAATAAGTGAAAAAAATCTGATTTTATTCAAAGGAGTACACTACACATCTCTAGAAATTTCCCAAAATTTCTCTCAACTCTCAAGAACCCTAAGCCAACTTCTTGGAGCAAAATCATCAATTTTCAAGCTTAGGTAAGTAATTATTCTTATGGAATAATATATTATATGCATGGGAGAGTATTTAAATCATGTTGGTTATGCTTGGAAGTGTTGGATATGTCACTTTGTGCTTTTGTGAAAGATGTGAAATTCATGGAATTGTAACTTGAAATATGACTTGTGAGTTTGATGAAAGAGCATGGTATGGATCAAATAACAACATGTATGGTGTGATTATGTTATTAAATTTGTTATTTTCATATAAGTGTAAATTATGGGATTTTGGCCGATTTGTTATTTTGAGGTGTATTGAAGTAATTTAATGGAATAATTGTGATGTTGTGGTGATGAAGAGTGGAAAGTATGAACTTGGTGTGACATGCTAATGGTTTATACTATTTTGGTCAATGTTGGGAATATTGTAGAATTATTGGTATGATGCTTTTATCAATGGTATTGTCAAGGGGGAAATGACATTTTAAAGGCAAACATGTAACTCATTGACGTTATGTGCATTTGAAAGGTAGTTGGTGGTTAATGTAAATTTCGTTATGTATTTGTGTTGTAGAGTGAAATATAAGGAAGGAGCGGGACATTGTATGCACATCTAAGATTGTATAGTCGTATTGAGAATACGAGGTATGTAAGGTTCCTCTTTCCATATCCTTTTGTAGCATATAGTGTACACCTTGTTATGGTACCTACTCATTCCCGAAATGTCCTAAGGCATCTCATTTCATGTTATCATCTAGTGTTGATCATATATATCTTATTCTTGATCTATGGTCATTCATGTATAACATACTTATAGAGATGATTCCAAGTTTCAATAATGTTGTGTTCCAAAGCTTTCAAGAATGTTACAATTATCAAAAGTATCAATCTCATGAAGTGAAGGATAACGAAATGTGTATATGTGTGCTTCCAAAAAATGTCATAATCCCCAATGTAATAATCTTTCGTGAGTGAGTGTATCCATGGGGTGAAATAAACACCTTCATGATGACTATCCCAACATTATGGGTGTATCTATGGGGTGACATGAACACCTGCATGACGATATTATTTTCCCACTGATCAGTTGGGCCCGGGCAATATATAACTAATGACTAGAAAGCAAGTAAGAAGAGGTACAAAAAATGAAGTAAGTATCGAAAGTAATGCATGCAGTTCCAAATATATATATATTGATGGCTATCCATAATGGGCATGTCCCTTGTGATTATTTTTCCATGAAAGTTCTTATATACTGATTCAGTTTCATACAGCCTTACATACTCAGTACATTCTTCGTACTGACCCCTCTTGGGGAATTTACCTTACTTGCTGTAGGCACAGGTTCTAGTAGGCCTCCCCAGTAAGCTGCAGGACATATACTGATCTTTGGTGATCTCCAGTTGGTTCGGGGCTTTTCGTGTCCAAGTTGTGATTTTGGTATTGTAAATATTATGTAAAGCGGGGCTTGTCCCGAACTTAGGTTGGTCGTGTATGTATTTCTGTTAGAGGCTTTTGTAGACGTATGTGGGTGTGCAAATGAATGTGATGTATGTCCGGTTGACTTGATGGCCCTGAAGGCCAAGTTTCACACGTATATATATATATATATATGTCGTCATTTTCCATGATAGTGGTGTTCTTATGGCCTTTTATGTTCTTACGTGATAGTGGTGTTTCCTATGGCATGCAAATGACCGAATGTAAGCATAGCTTGGTTCTCTATGGCCTCATCGGCTACGGGTGCCAATCCTCCTCGTTGGAACTCGGGGTGTGACATGCCTCACCCCCCACCCCCACCCCTCTTTTAAAATACTAATTTTCAGCACTACAAAAATTTGCACACTAGGACAACAAATTCGGAGTCCCACTGGGTGTGCCAGTTTGTTTGCAACAAATTTCAATCAATGGAAAATAAACGACCACAAAACAAAATTTGAAGAAGCATAATTTTATTGATAAAGAATATGGGTACAATTCCGTTGTTCCCTTGATTCTTCTCTCTGAATTTTCTTCATAATTTGAGGACAGTTAGTAACGTATTTCTCAAAGGTAGGAAGATTTGGATTTGATCTCCATGAAAGGATGATTTTGTTGATCTTTTTGATGTATTTGATTATCAAGAAGAGAGAGTGTTGATCTCTTTGTGATCTTCCATGAGTTTATGGAATTTTCGAGATGCCTTTTCAAGGGAATATATCACCCTTTAAATAGGCGTGATTTAGGGTTTAGGATAGAGTAGCCTCCATGCTAGGGTTTAGGATAGAGTAGCCTCCAAGGGTTTACGGTAGAGTAACCTCCAAGGGTTTACGGTAGAGTAGCCTTCAAGAACCCTAACAGAATTGAGCTTATTTCTTAGAGCCCACAAATATTTTATGTCTACAAATGTCCCCTACTTCACGACTTGTCGGAGTATAGATTTGATGAAACTCAAAGACGAGGCTTGAATTTATTTCCATTTTTTCGATTTTGTGACTCCAAATTTGTAGATCTGATTTGTGAGAGAAGAGATGAAGATCATATTTGGTCCCACTATGTGTGCCAATTTTGTTTGCAACAAATTTCAATTCATGGAAAATAAACGACCACAAAAAAAAAAAGCTGAAGAAACATAATTTTATTGATAAAGAATATGGGTACAATTATGTTGTTCTTTTCTCTGGATTTTCTCCATAATTTGAGGGCCGTTAGTAGCGTATTTATCGAACGTTGGAAGATTTGGATTTGCTCTCTATGATTTTGTAGATCTTTTTGATGTATTTGATTATCAAGAAGGGAGAGTGTTGATCTCTTTGTGATATTCCATGAGTTTATTGAATTTTTGAGATGTCTCTTCAAGGGAATATGTCACCCTTTAAATAGGCGTGATTTATGATTTATGATATTGTAGCCTCCATGCCAGGATTAGGGTTGAGTAGCCTCCAAGGGTTTAGGGTACATTAACCTCCAATAACCCTAACAAGATTGGGCTCATTTTGTAGAGTCCACTAATTCTAGATGTCTGCAGGACTCTTACAAAAAAGTTCTACCTTTCAAGCAGATAGATAATTTTTAATAATCACTAAGCTTTTGTTGCTAACAACCTTTCAAAAATAGGATATGAGCTTCCGATCCTTTTTTCTATTTCCTTGGATATTAAGAAACTGCAGAAAGAGAAATGAGGGTACAATAAAATTGAGTTAAAAATGGAGCTTTATTATTTACAAATTAAATTTCACGACCTATTCACCCAATTCAAAAGTCCAAAAAATTCATGGCAAAAGAAATATATAAGCTTCTTTGGAACTAGATTCAGTTACAGGTTGCATTGTTTCAAGTAGATAGTAAATAATAAAATATACTATTATTTTATTAAAATAAAATTATAGGAGTTACGTATTTCTCTTTTTCATCAACCTACTTTCTTTTGGATATACTTTCGAAGTTCTTTTAAAAACTTGATTAACAAAAAAATTATTATCATCATTAAGCACCTAATCAAAATACTAAAAGAAATAAATAGATGATTATAACCTAATGAGCATTAAAAAATTTTAAGTGGTAATATAAAAAATAATAGCTTGTGATCTATATATATATATATATATATAAAAAGTAAGATTTTCGAAATGACGTAATTTCTATTTAAAAAAAAATAGAGAGATCTTGCCAAAATCTACCTATATAAAAGAAATCAAAATAAATATCAATCAATTGTAAGCATAGCGTCCTTTAACTCGATTCAAACAAAAGTATGACATTATCAATTTTGTGTGAATTGACAATGATCTAGGAGATTAAATAGGAGAAGGGAGGATAATGAATTTTTTTAAAAATAATTCAAATTTTTTAATCTCAATTCAAAATTCATTAGAAATTTCTCGCAAATCAAATTAAATAAATAGATCATCACAAAGCAAAAAATATTTTAATAAAATAATATGAAGATTTATTTTAATAACATAATAATATAAAAATATTAATAAAAAGTTAGCATTTAAAAAGCTAAATGCTTGACTAAAATTAAAAGGCATTACTTTCTTGAGTTCAAGCATGCTATAATCCTTCACATAAAGTTTTCATTTTGTCTTCCATTTAAAGCGGTGTAATAATTCTCAATAATATATATATTTTTTAAAATATCTTTGTGTCTATACGTGAATTCAAACAAAGAAATTGTTATGAACCTTAACAAACATAAAAATAATAGAAAGGAATGATGATGGAGATACAGATTGGATTATGGTGGAAAAAAAGAATAGTAACAATTATACCTTAAATCGAATCATTGGAAAAAGATATATTGATATCAATTTAAATTGATGGACCTTAAACATTAACAGAGCGGATGAAGATGAATATGTCATATTCTTCCTGCGTATAAAAAAGGAAAATATTAAATAAAAATAATTTTTAATAATTAAAAATATAAAGAATGTTGTAAAAAAAATCATGAATAAAGCTAATGGTATATGATATGAGTATATATAAGAGACAGAGAGGTTAAGAAGCTAGAACTCCATTCAAATTCAAATTTCATTTAAATTCAAATTCAAATATCATATTATATTTTTAGAAGAAGATTAGTTTATTATTCTTTCTTATCCTTAATTTCTTAAAAATATCATTATCTTATAGTTTATAATTTCAAAATTTTAAAAATAAGAAATCCCATAAGAAGTTGTATGTTTCAAACTTGAAAAATGCAAGTAGTTAGCATTTTATTAGGAACTAAACTCATTTAATTGATTTTTAAAAAAATTAAAAAAGAGAAGGCATTTTTTTTTAATTTGTGCCCAAACGTGTGCTATTTTAGTAGTATGACTTTTTATGAGTTATTTTTTCATGCTTTTCATTTTTTTATTATGTAATTTCGTTGTGAATTTTTAAATAATGATTTCTTGATTTATTTGTTTTAAAAGTTTGTAATCGTGCTTTTTAAATATTGATGACCCTCCAGGTCATTTTTTACATTTTCGCGCTATTCCGGCATTTAGAGATTTTCCATAGCTGCCCAAGTCATTTAGAACTTGTTGGAGCTGACAGTTCGGTTATCGGGCGATTCGTTTGGTTTTTAGAGTCAATTCCCTGTTTTGAAGTTTTCGCTGTTAAGAATTGGGTGTCGGGCCTAAACTACAGGTAAAGGCCTCGTATGCCAATTTCGACAATTCCATCAGCTCTGGAATATCGATTTTAGGCTAGGGGTACCCTTGGGGCTTCCGGACTTGTTTTGGGCTATTGGGTGGATTTTGGTTAAAACGGCCCTTAGATGTGGGACCCATATTTCATCGAAATGACCTCGGATGGAAATTTTGATGGTGTCGTTGAGTCCGGAATGTCAATTCGATAGTGGTAGCATAGTTCTTTTACATTTACGAGATTTTGAACGAATCCCGAGGGTCCGATCAAAGTTTTGCCACTTGGCCAAAATTACTGGTGCAGGAAAAAAATGGCATTAGCCTATCACGATCACGAGACCTTGCTCGCATTCACGAAGGCCAAGTTTATCAGCCATCATGTTTGCGAGCTTGTCTCCATTTTCGCGAAGAGTCTCCTCCAGACCAGACCAAATTTTCTCCTTCGCGATCGCGGTGGACCGATCGCGTTCGTGAAAGGTAAGTCGGGTATTGGTCTGAGTTCGTGATAGAGTTTCCACGATCGCGATGAGGGACCCCTAGAAGTATTTAATGCTGCCAACCTGATCTCTCTCTTATTTTCTCTAAGTCCCAAATCCATTAAAGCCCTAGAGAACTTAGAAAAAGAGGAGATTGATCATTGGGTGTTCGAGGTGAGTTGGAGTCGTGATTATAGTCATTTTCCCGTTGATTATTCTGTAAGTTTTATTTAAATTCTTGGTTAATTCTCAGAATTAAATTCAAATCCCTACTTTACTTGTCTGGCCGATTTAGGGTTCGTTTGTGCTTGAATTTCACCCATTTTTTAGGGTAAATGATCCTTGAGCTTAGAGGGACGTGTTGACGGTTTTGAAGTTGAGATTCCACAAGCGAGCCCCACATGGGATTTTGTAACACCCCGTACCTTCCAACCCTACTTGACAATGTTGAGCAATGCTTACTTAGGTGTCGAGAGCCATACATACGTCTTTTGTAATGCTATTGGTGAGATAATTGAATTTGGCCCTCGTATATGTGATTAAACCTTCATCGGAGGTGTTTTATGATTTTCGTGGAACATTTGTGGGGTTCAAAACGAGGCTAAGATGACCCCTAAACAAAGTATATTAAGGTTAAGAAGTAAGTTAAAGAATAGGACTTGAAGTATCTAACCAAACCCGCGAAGAGAAGTCGAAAAATGAAATTTTTGAAAATTTTTAAGGAGGGGCGCGTTTGGGACCGTGCCACGCCGCTCTGGGCTAAAATTTTTAGCCCAAAGGCGGTAACCTGGGCGCGCCACCTTGGATTTTGCACTCTTTCGAAAGTTGGAAATTTTTAAGTCCCAAGGGTATCCGGGGTCGTACCGAGCCGATTTTTGCCCCATTTCTTCTACAACCATGGGAATATACATGAAATGAGTGAAATATTATATTGGTATGATAAAACTACTCGAGAACGAATTTGGAGCCAAAATGACAATTTTACCCTTGTAGCCAAAATAAGCCATACGTGGCTAGAATTGCTTGTTTTCGAAATCGAGGCTAAGAGTATGAATTTCATGAGTGTTAATATTGTTGTAATCCGTATGGAATAAATTAAAAATGAGAAATTATTGATTTTATTGGGTTAAGTGCATTGGGCTCAAAAGGGCCCAAATTGTGCAAGAAAGCATGGGCCAAGAATGGGTCAAATGACCCATTCTTTCATTGACTAATGCAACACATTGCATTAAATTCCAAGAGTGGATAAGTTTGAAATAAAGGTCCTATATAAAGGGGCAAAGGGCTGATTTTATTCAAGAATAATACACATGCCTTTTCTATCATTTTCTAGAAAATTCTCAAGAAAGCCTCTTTGGCTCCCAAAACCCTAAGGCACTTCTTGGAGCAAGATCACCATTTTCCAAGCTTGAGTAAGTGATTATTCTTGTACTTTAACATATTATGAGCATGATATATTATGTATATCATGTTGGTTATGCTTGGAAGTGTTGAATATGGTGTTTTGTGTTTTGGTAAAAGATGTGAAATCCATGGGATTGTAACTTGGGTTATGACTTGTGGTCTTGATGAAAAAGCATGGTATGGATAAAATAACAACATGTATGGTGTTATTATGGTCCTAAACTTATTATTTTTCTATAAGTGTAAATTATGGGATTTTGGCCGATATGTGCTTAAAAGCAAACATGTAACTCCTTGATCTTATTTAAAGTAATTGATGGTATAATTATGATGTTGTGATGGTGGAGAGTGGAAAGTATGAACTTGGTGTGACATACTAGTGGTTTATGATACTTTGGTCAATGTTGGGCATGTTGTGGTATTATTTATATGACCATGCCGTAAATGGTATCGTAGAGAAAGAAATAACATGTTAAATCCAAACATGTGACTTATTGTTATTGTATGCAATTGTAAGGTAGTTGGTGGTTAATGTTGATTCCATTGTAATTGTGATGTAGAGTGAAACGTAAAGAAGGAGCAAAATTGTTGCGCTCACATATTTGATTGTGTACTTACATTGGGAAGATAAGGTATGTAAGGTTACTCTTCTATATCTTTCTGCAACATATGGTGTTCACATGGTCATAGTACTCATTCGATTCTGAAATACTCTAAGGTATTCCGTATCCGATAGTTGACTAGAGTTACTCATATGTTCCTTATTCATTCGTCAATGGTGAATCATATGACTCATGTTCATTGGTTGACTTATGTTCATTGATTGATTCATGTCCATTGGTTGACTCACGTTCATTGGCTAATATGTCAAGAGTTCCAAATGTTGTAAGGTATTGCATCTCAGGTTGGTGAACCGTTGATATCCACATGTGTCTTATTTAGTGCTCATTGTCCTAAGGTTTCAAAAGTGTTCTACAAAGAGGTTCTATAGTATTCCAAATAAGGTTGATATATATTGTTATTCATATGTGTTTTTACTCCTAGACGAATCATGACCCACTTAGTTCTTATGTATGGACGGAAGTTCTTAAGTTGTCATATGTTATAAAGGCTAAGAGAACTATCCCAACGAGAGTAATGAGGTAAAGAGAGCTTGTTTAGTTTGAATAGCATTATTCCGATCATGTATTGTTCCAAAGTCCTATGTGGCAATTGTTCATAAGTAAGAGGCCCAATCTCATACGAGTACGAAGAGAGGTGATATGCAAGTTAGTATAAGTAGTCCTCATAAGTGAAATTGTAAATCTCGTGAGGTAGAGGAGTAAAGTGAGATGTGCATATAAGTGCGTGATTAGTTAAGGTGATCTCATGAAGTATAAGAGTAAGGTAAAGCATATTGGTGTGTTTCAATTAGTGTTATGATCAAAAATTCCAATAGAGTTATACACATGTCTCATATTTAATCTTAGTAATGTTCTAAAAGTCCAATGAGGTTATGTTCCAATGTTCCAATAGTGATTATACATATGTCTCTTGTTCATTGATTATTGATCCAAAGCTTCTAGTAAAGTTATGACTATCAAAAGTATAAATCTCTCAAAAGTAAGATATCAATCTCAAAGGTGAAGAATGAAGTAATGCATGTTGATAGTGTTCATGGGTGTTATCCATGCGGTAAAAATACCCGCAAGATGATGATAGTTTATCCATGGGGTACAAATACCCGCATGATGATGATAGTTTATCCACGGGATGCAAATACCCGCGTGATGATGGCCATTTATCCATGGGGTGCAAGAACACCCGCATGACGATATGATCTTATCCATGGGGTGAAAGAATACCTGCATGACGATGATATGTTATCCATGGGGTGAAAAGAACACCTGCATGATGTGGGCCCAGAAAGTTCATGAATGATGTAAAAGTAAAGTAAAGTAAAGTAAAGGCAAGAGAAAGAAAGAACGTAATGTACATGGTTACCAAAAGTACTGAATAGTGACTCATCTACATTGTGACTTATCTATATTGGTTATGCATTTGAACTTGAGTTCTTGACATATTTCCATATCTTACAGTTTCATTTGAGCCTTACATACTCAGTACATTCTTCGTACTGACCCCCTCGGGGGATTTACCTTACTTGCTGCAGGCGCAGGTCCTAGTAGGTCTTCACGGTAGATTGTCAGTGTTGCAAATCTTTGGTGAGCTCCAGTTTGTTCGGGGCCTCTCCGAGTCACTGTTGTACATGTGTTTTGATTTTGTACATGTTGTATAAAGCGGGGACTTGTCCCGACTTTTAGTTCATTTGGTCAATGAATTTTGTTAGAGGCTTTTGTAGACAGATGTGGGAGTATAAATTTGAAGGTACATGTCGTTTTGACTTAATGGCTCAAACGGCCAAGTTTTACATACATAGCTATGACTTATGTTTTCATGTCTATGAATTCCGCATAGTTACACAAGGTGTAATAAGATTCATATGAGATTATGTATGTGAATGTTCATGAGCAAAGGTTGGTTCTCTCGGGCCATATCGGCTTCGGGTGCCAATCACGTCTCGATGGGACTCGGGGCGTGACAGATTTTTAGCTCGATTTTGGATTCAAGGTATTTATATGCAATATGAGTATTGTTATTCTCGTTTTAATGCATAGAGTATTATTTTGATAGTGTGGCATCGTGCGGAGGCATCTCAGAAGGGAAAAGCTCTAATCTAGTAGACTTTATCGAGCTTTCGATGGTGTCCAGGTTGGCTAGGCTTACTTCTCTCTTAGATTGAGCTTTATTATGGTATTAGTGTAGTATTATGCTAGTGATGGGTAGGGTTTTACGACTTGGCTATTATTTTAGTATTTCATGGGTTAAAGTTAGCCGTTTTGGGGTCCTTTTGGTGGAATTTAACCTCGTCACTCCTCTTAATGATTATAATACCCTTTTGGGGGAATTCTTGGCTTACCTCACACCTTAGGGTAAAATTGTAAGGTCTTAGTCTAGGTTTGGGTAGGTGTTCGCCTTAGTATAGATTTCCAGGACTAGTAGCGGACCCCACCGGCCATTCTTATAAGTCAAGTAAATAAATTTGCTCCTTGTAGACGTAGGAAACCTTCTTGGACTTTCTATGGAAATTCTTGAACCTTAAGGTGACTTAGGTTTTACAGTAATTTTTGGTTAGTTGAGATACCCGAACTTGAATGTGGTTGTCCTTTAAGCTTATTTATTTGACCTATTGAATAGACCTTGCTACTCTTGTAAGCTTTTAGTTGAAGTTGGTAATTTGATATTTAAAATGGGCTTTAAGGAGATTTACTTACTAGTTTCGATTCGAGTCCAGCAATTATGATCTGTTTTTGGCATTGTTACAATGATATTATTCTTCAGTTCTGATTCAAGTCCGGCATTATGGTTGGAGGAAATCTCAGGTATGGTCTCACTGTTGGTTATTTAAAGATATGGTTACCAGTACTCTCTTCCTTGTGTGCCTCCACTAGGCTTATGGGGGCTCGATTGAATTATTTCTTTGTTTGCTTGTACCTACTAGGTTTATGGGGGTCCAATTAGGTTATAGTTAATCTGTCCTTATCTTAATTTATTTGTTCTGTACATTTATCACTTTATCCAAATTGGAGTATTTATTACCAACTTAGACTTATCCAAGACTTAGTTTACTTTCTCGCATTTTATTGTACTTTTATTATGATTTTATTATGATTTAGCTAAGTCGGTCGATGATGTCTACTAAGTACCTATTATTTTGGTACTCAGATATAGATCCGAGTATGAGTCACCGCCACTGACGCTCATTCCATCTTACTTTTGGGATTCAGAGATAGGGTGAGCTTTCAGAGCCGGAGCAGATCCTTTCTTCTTCTATCACTTTTGGACAGTCTTTACTTTCGAGACTACCTGTATATTGGATACTACTTAGTACTTTTATTCTTTTGGATTTAGTGGTTCTTGTGCCAGCCTTACTAGGTCATGGGATATTCTTTTGTGCACTTTCTCTCTCTCTCCTTGATATTTATTCAGTTGTACTTATATTTATATCACCTGCAATTATATTGTATGCTTATTTTTGGTATTTATTATACTTTCCACCTACTAGCCCATTACTTGTCGTTCTAGGCTATAATTTGGCTTACCTACTAATGGGTTAAAGTAGGTACCATCATGACTCGCGAAATCGGGTCCTGAAAAATTGGTATCAGAGCCTAGGTTCACTAGTATTATTGGTACAAGAGCAAGTGTCTAGAGAGTCCCGCGAATCAGAATGATGACGTCCGTATCCCATTTTTGAGAGGCTACAAGACATTCTTAGGAAAATCTCATCTTCTTTGTTCATGTCGTGCGTTGAGTCTATGCTGGTTTCTAACTTTTTCATTGTTTTACTCTTTTGTAAATGGCTAGGACGCAAGCTAAGGCAATCGAAGACGAGGAACCCAAGTCTGTAGCCAAAGCACTCGCTAGAAGCCGTGGTCGACCCAGAGGTTGCGGCCAGGATAAAGTTGTAGCCCCAGCTTAGGATCAGGGTAGGGAGCCTTCACTAGGTCCTATTATTGCTCCGAGCTAGAGATTCCACCACCCCAGCCATTGGTGGGCTAGGGGGCAGCCTAGGCCGCACCAGGGTTTATTTCTTCCTCAGTACTCAGGGATGCCTTGCTTCAGTTGTTGGGATTGGTAGGTAGTGCACCATCTAATGGTGCTCAATCAACAGACCAGAGTGGTATTGATTTAGGGGTGCAGCCTACAATAGTATCCCCCAGAGTTGAGATTCCTCCAGGACTGGTAGCCCCACAGCCGGCAGTTGCTCAACCTGATATGTCTGTCAAGGAGTAGAAGATGTTGGGCCGATTTTTGAGATTGGCCCCAACTAGGTTTGTAGGGGCCCCAGGGGAGAATACTTATGAGTTTTTGACTAGTTACAAGGAGAAGCACCTTAATTTGGGGTAGGTTGAGTTGCACGGAGTGGACTATATGGCTTATCAGCTTGACAAGGCAGCATGATAGTGGTGGAGGGATTATTGTCACGCCTCGAATTTCAATGGGACGTACTAGCACCCGAAGCCGATAAGGCCCGAGATAACCAACCTTCATTCATGTACACTCGTATGCATGTCATTAAATGATCAACACTTTATCACATATGGATACAAGATACTAATGGCGGAAGTTATGGAGAACATATGATATATATATATGAAACTTGTCCATTAGGGCCACCACGACAAAAGCATACATTCCTTACATTCCTTCATTTGTCCCACAATGTACGTCTACAAAGCCTCTATAAATACATAGACATAACCAACCTAAAGTCGGGATAAGTCCCCGCTTTATACAACATTGTTACACAGTACCAAAACAATGTACACATGACTCGGAAAGCACCGAACCGAACTGGAGCTCACCAACACTTTGTAGATGATCTGTATTCTACTGTGGAGGTCTACTAGCACCTGTGCCTGCAGCAAGTAAGGTAAGTCCCCCAAGGGACGTCAGTACGAAGAATGTACTGAGTATGTAAGGTTATAAGAAACTGTATGAAATATAGTATTTCAAATGGAATTAATTACAAGTGAATAAACTTTATGGATAAACCACTGTTCTGTATATGTGTGGAATCATGTACATTATATTCATTACTTTCTTTGCTTATACTTTCATCATTATTACCATTCATCCAGCTGATCAGTGGGCCATAGCATAATATAATGTATTATATCAACAATCATCCACCGTATCGGTGGGCCATAATATAATATAATGTATTATATCAACAATCATCCACCTTATCAGTGGGCCATAACATATATATATATATATATATATATATACATTACTTCATTCCTTTACTTGTGTGAGATTGATACCTTGGTGGTCATAACATCATTATTTGAGCTTCATACATTAGTGGTTATAACATCATTATTGGAACTTCATATAGTGGTGGTTATAACATCATTGGGAACTTTAGAATGTAACATTATTGGAACTTTGGAACCATGTCCACAATTATGTGACACATGAATAGCAATTGATCAATGAATAAGGAACATGTGAATAACTATAGATGACAACCTGAAATGAGATACCTTAGAACATTTTGGAATGGAACACGTACAATGACAATGTGAACACTATGTGCTGCAGATGGATACGAAAAGAGTAACCTTACATACCTTATCTTCCAAATATGAATACAACAATCCTATATGTTAATACAACAGTCCAGCTGCTTCCTTACGTGTTACTCTACAACACAAGTACATAACGGAACTCACGTTAACAACTAACTACATTACAAGTGCATAAGACGACAATGAACTACATGAATGCCATATAACGTCATTTCACCCTCTTACAATACCATTTATTGTATCACCATACCAACAACACCACATCATGCCACACATCTACCAAGACATCATAAACCAATAGCATTTCATACCAAGTTTATACTTGACACTTCCTCTTCAATACAATGTCACATTTACCTCACTACGTCACGTAAACACCTTTCACAACAACACATTAAAGATAATCCATAATTGATACCATTCAAACTACCTCCAGGCTACTCCTTTAAAGTCATTCAAAAGGTATCATAAGTTGATAATTGCATCCAAGAAGGGTATAGGGGTTTCGGGGATCAAAGAGAGACAAAAACATGCAAAACGGGGTCCTAGAGGGACCTGTACGGTCACCTGCGCCCGTAGGTGGATGACATGCGGCCGCAGGTGCCCATATGGCCCTGTCCAGGGCCACCTGCGTTGGCATCTGCGCCCGTAGGTGCCCCGTCCGCGAGGGCGGGTGCCCGTTTCAGCCTCCAGGGGTCATTTTTGGGTCCTTTTTTGCAATGAATGGTCTGTGGTCATAATTAAGCTTCCCATTTCATATTTTAGGTTAACTTGAATTCCAACGAACAATCATGGTTTCAACATGCACATGAACATCACCCAAACTACATTTTTCTTTCAATACGTCACCCATTCCATGCACATTTTTCACAACAACAATTCCAAATGTTATACATAAAGAGAGATCAAGTTAGGGACTTAAACACATCATACATGTTGATATTTAATCCATAAAATTCACTTCCTTCAAGACCACAAGTCCACTTTCAAGTTTACAAGGCAAAACTCTTTACCGATTAAGCAAACAGAGACTGTTTCACACATAGTGAGCTTCTCCACACTTTGTCAACATAACCAACATGATTTATACACCCTTTTATGCATATAATATTTTACCCCATGAGAGTAAACACTTACCCAAGCTTGCAAAGTGATGATCTTGTCCAACCAAGTGGTAGTTGCTTAGGGTTTGAATGAAGAGAGTATTGTGGAAAAATCTAGAAATGAGACATGTGCGTTTTGTTGGTAAAAATCTGATTTTTGGTGCCTTATATAGTCCCTTTAAATCTCATCCTTATCCACACTTTGGTCAATCATTGAGGTGTTTACTTGGTCAAAGAAAGAATGGATCATTTTTCCATTTTGGGCCATGTCTTTTACTCAATTTTTGGGCTTTTATTGAGCCCATTAGCATATAGTGATTCTGCCCAAAAAAATTAATGCATAATCCACCAACCATCTCATGTTTAAATTATTCCATAAATGTTAAGACACTCAATTAGGTTTGGAAATGTACGGGGTGTTATAATTATCTTGATTCCAGGCCAGTTGGATCTCCACTTATGACTTGGGCTCAGTTCTCTGAGGCTTTCTTGGGATGATTTGTCCACTTTGAGATAGGATTCTATGATGGTGGCCGAGTATAAGGCAATAGTTCACAAGTTTTCTATACATGCCACTATGATTCTGCCTACAGAGTATGAGAGGATCCGATGCTTCGTCAAAGGGTTGAGTCTACCGCTTCAGAGGGCTACTCAGAGTTTAGTGACTTCAAGGAATTCTTTTTGGGATATTACTTCTCATGTCTATTCTATAGAGGAGATGGATCACACAGCCCAAGGGGGCAGCAATAAGAGGCCGTGTCAGCAGGGTAGTTTCAGTGGGAGCTAGAGCGGTTTGCAATTCAGGGGAAGAGGTTTTCAGGGTAGGTACCCTCAGCGTCAGTCTTATCAGCACCAGGTTCAATCAATTAGACCCGTTCAAGTAGCACTTTAGATTACTGATGGGGGTCAGCCCAATTATAGCAATTACCATGGCCCAATCAGTGGCCAGTTTTCGAGAGATGCACATTCGGGGTCTTTTAGCCGAGGTGGCTATTCCGTGTCAGCCAGATCTTTTGTACAGAGTAGAGTGCTCGGGGCTTTCTATGATTGTGGGGTTGTTGGTCATTACTCCTGATGCAAGAAAGAAGACGCGGAAGCTAAAAATAACAAAGAAAACAAAAAAACAAGATAAACAAAGATAAACAAAGATAAAAGGGGTAGAAAGGTATACACAAAAGTGGAATCAAAGGCAACCAATTCTATAAAAAGAAAAGACCTCCTTCAAATATCCAAATAATCACTTAAACCTATGAGAAAGACCTCAAGGGAATTATATTCCCAAGCAACCCTCCTTTCTAAACTTGAAACAATCAAAAGCTTCAACAAACTCTCAAACTCTCAAAAGAGTATTTAATATTCAATATTCATCAAGATAATCTATCTCTAAAATGAGTTATTCTCTCTTATTTATAGCTTACAATATTAATTACAAAAATATCCTTAATGAAATAAGGGTCTTCTTTAGCATGAGGCTTAAATGTCAAGAATAGCCACTTTTGCATCCATAGCCTCTTTCTTCCTTTTTCACATTTATTCCTTGTACTTCCACTTAAGCATATTCTTGAGCTTCAATTCTTCATTCCATGATATTGATGAATCTCGAGTTGCATCATTCTTGAGCTTCAATTCTTCATTCCATGATATTGATGAATTTCGGCTTGCATCATTCTCCCTTTCTTGAAAAGGATTTGTCCTCAAATCCAAACCTAGCAAAACCATAGGGAAAACAAGCAACAAAAAGATCCTCATGGCAGGAGGGTTAGTGTTAGCAATAACAACTCTATCATTTCCACTTAAGCATATTCTTGAGCTTTAACTCTTCATTTCATGATATTGATGAATCTCGACTTGCATCATTCTTGAGCTTCAATTCTTCATTCCATGATATTGATGAATCTCGGCTTGCATCAACTCCAGAGAGTGTCCCCGGCGTGGGATGATTTATCTTGCAGCACAAAGTATTCAGCAGATTAGAGCAGGTACTCAAGGTCACAGGGGTGGTCCCTAGGGTTCTCGAGGAGATCCTCAGGCAGGTAGGACAGGCGGTTGGTCAGGTACCCAGTCCGAAGGTGGACGGGGTCAGTTGTATATTGTACCTAGTAGAACAGAGGCAGAGTCTTCAATTATTGTTATTACAGGTATGATTTCACTATGCCATCATCTAGCTATTGCCTTATTTGATCTGGGATCCACTTATTCATATGTTTCTAATTATTATGCACCGCAGTTAGAGTTGTCTTGGGAGCCTTTATCTGTGCTATTGTGTGTATCTACTCCCATGGGTGATTCTTTAGTACTATATCAGGTTTATAGATCATGTGTCCTGACCATTAAGATTTTAATACTCGAGCCAACCTTATTGTGCTAGAAATGGTGGATTTTGATGTGATTTCAGGCATAGGCTGGTTATTCCCCTATTATGCGGTCTTGGATTGCTTTGCTAAGACTATTACCTTAGCCATGTCTGGCATTCCCTCAATTGTGTGGAAGGGTTTGTTTAGCCATGCATCGACGGAGATTATTTCTTATGTTCGAGCTAGGAGGTTGGTGTTGAGGGGTTGCGAGTCTTATCTTGCTTATTTTTATAATATTAGTGTGGAGAGTCCTTTACTTGATTCTATTCCTATTGTTCGTGAGTTATCTGATGTTTTTCCTACCAACCTATCTGGCCTTCTTCCTAAGCATGATATTGAGTTTGCTATCGACCTTGAGCCAGGCACCCGACCTATTTCTATGGCACCTTACTGTATGGTTTCTGTTGATCTTAAGGAGCTGAATTCCTAGCCTCAGGATATTTTGGGTAAGGGTTTCATTAGGATGAGTGTATCACTTTGGGGTTCTCCAATCTTGTATGTTAAAAAAAAATGGTTTCATGTGTATGTGTATCGACTACAGGAAGATGAATAAGGTGACAGTGAAGATTAAGTATCCTATGCCTCACGTTGATGATTTATTTGACCAGCTTCGGGTGCGGTAGTGTTCTCTAAGATTGAATTGAGATCAGGTTACCATCAGTTAAGGATTTGGGCTACGGACATCCCTAAAACAGCCTTCAGGACTTGCTATGGTCATTATGAGTTCTTGGTGATGTCTTTTGGGTTGACCAATGCCCCAGCAGCGTTCATGGATTTGATGAACCATGTTTTTAGGCCCTATTTGGACTTCTTTGTGATCATTTTCATTGATGATATCCTTGTGTACTCGAGGAGTAGGGAGAAGCACGAGCAGTATTTAAGGATTCTGGTCCAGACTTTGAAAGATCATAGGCTTTTTGCCTAATTCTCAAAGTGCTAATTCTGGATCAAGTCAGTGACATTCCTAGGACACATGTTGTCAAAGGATGGGATTATGATGGATCGCGCGAAGATTGAAGCTATTCATGATTGGGCCAGACCTACATCTCCGATCAAGGTTCGTAGGTTTATTGGTTTTGCAGGCTACTATAGGCGATTCATCGAGAGATTTGCTACTATTACGGTGCCTATGACCAAATTGACCAGGAAAGAGGTTCCTTTTCAGTGGTCCATTGAGTGTGAGTCTAGCTTTCTAAAACTCAAGAACTTGCTCACTTCTGCTCCTATTTTGACTCTTCTAGTTGAGGCCGAGGGGTTTACAGTTTATTATGATGCATCTGATGGTGGTTTGGGTTATGTTTTGATGAGGCGAAGCCGAGTTATTGCTTATGCATCGAGAAAGCTGAAGGTGTACGAGCGCAACTACCCCTCATGATTTAGAGTTGGCGGCGGTAGTTTTTATGCTTAAGATTTGGAGGCACTACTTGGGTGGTGTTCGCTGTGAGATCTATACTGATCACCGTAGTCTTCAGTACATTATGACTTAGAGGGAGCTTAATTTGAGGTAGCGCAGATGGATTGATATGTTGAAGGACTATGACATCTCTATTCTATACCATCCGGGCAAGGTGAATGTGGTAGCGGATGCCTTGAGCTAAAAGGTGGTGAGTAAGGGTAGCTTGGCTTTCATTTTAGTTTTGGAGCGTCCATTGGCTTTGTACATTCAATTCTTAGCCAACTTGATGGTACGACTTGATATTTCAGACTCCAAGAGGATTTTTTCCAGTGTAGAGGCTAGTTCTATCTTGATGGAGCAGATTTGAGATTGTCAGTTTGAGGATAGTAGGCTTTGTGTCATTCATGATCAGGTGTTGAGAGGTGAGTTTAGTTGGGCTACCTTAGATTCTAAGGGCATTCTGAGGTTTGACGGTCGTATTTTTGTTCCTAGGGTTGGGGATTTGATTCAGTTGATACTTCAGGGAGGCTCATAGCTTCCGATATTCTATTCACCCTGGGACAGCTAAGATGTATAGAGAATTGAGGTAGCATTACTGGTAGAGTGGCATGAAAAATGATGTAGCAAATTTTTTAGCTCGTTGTTTATGTTGTCAGCAGGTAAAGGCTAAGCTTCAGAGATCGGGTGGATTACTTCAGAGGCTACCCATTCCTGAGTGGAACTGGGAGTAGATCACTATGGAATTCATGAGTGGTTTGCCTCGTACCTCTCATGGTTCCGATAGTGTTTGGGTCATCATAGATCGGTTGACCAAATTAGCTTATTTCATCCCCATCCAGATTTTCTTCAGTGCCGAAAGGTTAACCCATATCTATGTTCGTGAGATAGTTTGCCTTCATGGAGTACCCGAATCCATTATTTCATATAGAGACTCAGTGTTCACTTCTAGATGCTGGAGGATACTTTAGGAGGAGTTGGGAACTCAGGTTGATCTTAGCACCGCATTCCACCCCCAGACCAACGGTCAATCGAAGCCGACTATTCAGGTTTTGGAGGATATCCTCTGCGTGTGTGTTATGGACTTTAGAGGTTAGTGGTAGCAGCACTTAGCCTCAGCAGAGTTTGCTTATAATAATAGCTACCATTTGAGCATTGAGATGGCACCATTTGAGGCATTGTATGATAGGCATTATCAATCTTTGATTGGTTTGTTTGGGACTTCTGAGGTTGGTCCCAACTGTATCGACATACTTTGTGAGTCTTTAGATAGGGTGAGGGTGATTCAGGATAGGCGATGAGTAGCTCAGAGTAGGTAGAAGACTTATGCTGATTGTAGGCTTTAGGCATTAAAGTTTGTAATTGGTGACCGAGTCTTCTTTTGAGTATCGCCCATGAAGGGCGTGATGAGGTTCGAAAAGAGGGGAAAGCTCATCCCCAGCTATATTAGGCCATTTGAGATACTTTGGATGGTTAGAGAGGTGGCTTATAAGTTGGCCTTGCCCTCAAATTTTTTGGCTCTTCACCCAGTTTTTCATGTCTCCATACTGTGCTGATATATTCCGAATGAGTCTCACGTGCTTCGTTGGGACTCAGTTCAGTTAGATGAGAGGTTGACCTTCGTGGAGGAGCCAGTTTCTGTAATAGCTAGGGATGTCAGGCGGTTACGCTCCAGAGAGATTCCAGTGGTTAAGATTTAGTGGAGACACTGTCCAGTTGAGGAGGCTACCTAGGAGATCGAGAGTGAGAAGCGGACCCAGTATCCCTACTTGTTTGAGCCTTCAGGTACATCTTGATCTTTTACTTTTGCGGACGAAAGTCTTTTTAGTAGTAGATATTGTAATGACCCTCCAGGTCATTTTATGCATTTCCACACTATTCCGATATTTAGATCTTTCTCAGAGTTGCCCTAAGTCATTTAGGACTTGTTGGAGCTGACAGTTCAGTTACCGGGCGGTTCTTTTGGTTTTTAGAGCCAATTCCCTATTTTGAAGTTTTTTTGTTAAGGATTGAGTTTTGGGTCTAAACTTCAATTAAATGGCCTTGTATGTTGATTCTGAAAGTTCTATCAGCTTTGGAATGTTTATTTTAAGTTAGGGGGACCCTTGGATTGGGTTTCGAGGCTTCCAAACTCATTTTGGCCTATTAGGTAGATTTTGGTTAAAATAGTCCCTAGGTGTAGGATCCACATTTCATCAAAACGACCTTGTATGGAAATTTTGATGGTGCCGTTGAGTTCGGAATGTCAAATTTGGTAGGGTATCATAGTTCATTTGAATTCACGGGATTTCGAATGAATTCCAAGGCTCCGATCGAAGTTTCGGCACTTGGCAAAAACTATTGGTGTAGCTCAGCTGGTGCAGGCCAAAAATGGCCTTAGCGTTTGCGAGGCCTTGTCCGCATTTGTGAAGTCCAAGGTAATATCCTATCACATTCATGAGACCGTGGTCGCGTTCGCGAAGGCCAAGTTTATCGGCCATCGTACTCCCGAGCTTGTCTATGTATTTGCATAAAGTCTTCTCTAGATGGACTATACTTTCTCCTTTGCGATCGCTGTGGACCTGCTGCGTTCGTGAAGGGTAAGCCCGCGAAAGGGTAAGCTGGGTCCTATTCTGCGTTCGCAATGGGGTCCCCGCGATCGCGATGAAGGGACCCCTAGCAGTATTTAATGCTACCAACCCGATCTCTCTCCCATTTTCTCTAAGTCCTAAGTCTATTAAAGCCCTAGAGAGCTTAGAGAAAGAGGAGATTTATCATTGGGTGTTCGGGGTGAGTTGGAGGCGTGATTGTAGTCATTTTCCCGTCGATTATTCCATAAGTTTCCTCTAAATTTTTGGTTAATTATCTAACTTAAATTCAAATCCCTAGTTTACTTGTCAGGCTGATTTAGGGTTCGTTTGTGCTTGGATTTTACCCATTTTTTAGGGTAAATAATCTTTGAGCTTAGAGGGACGTGTTGACGATTTTGAAATTATGATTCCACAAGCAGGCCCCACATGGGATTTTAACTTAATTTTGGACCCTGAGCATTTATATGCAATATGGGTATTGTTATTCTCATGTTAATGCATAGATTATTATTTTGATAGCGTGGCATCATGTGGAGGCTTCTCGGAATAGAAAAACTCTGATCTAGTGGACTTTATCAAGCTTTCAACGGCATCCAGGTAAGCTAATGTAACAACCATTTCCATCATTATGTATAAGTCTTTCATTTAAAATTCCATGTAAAAATTCTTCCTAAATTTAAAGTTATAAATTTAAGGCTACGCTAGTTTTGGATGAAATCTGAGTGAGGTATGGTCTCAGGAATTTCGAGAATGAAACGGGTAAGTTTGGTGGGGTTTGATTTGATTTCTAGTTAGCCAAGATGATAAGGAACCCGTAGGAATTTATGGAATTGAATTTGGGAGAGTAGAACTCCCGAAATTGATCTTAGCGTAAAGGGCATTGTTTGGAATATCTTAAATTTAAGGTGTGTTGTAAATCAATCTTAAAGTGCATGTCTCTATAGAGACATCTCACTATAGAGGAGAAAATCATGCTATAGCGACGATCAACCCAGTCAACAACCGTTATAGCAACATATGTCGCTATAGCGACGAAAGTCGCATATTTCTTTTAAAATTTCCCAAAATGGTTTATTTTTCTAAAACACATTTTGGGACAAGAGAGAGGAGATTTTCATCTGATGATCATTGTTTGACTTCGTTATGGTAAGGATTTCGTCTCCGTTAACTAGTATTTGATAATTTAGCCTTAGAATTATTAATTTATGGAGTTTGGGAAGGGTTTAAGGCTGAATTTAGTCATTTTTCTGGTGCAAGGGAGTAAATTATGTATAAAGTTAATGTTCTTGATTATTAATGGTTAATTTACCCTTGCACTTCGTTAATTCACTACTTTATCCATGGAATTGGTAGTTTTAGGTGAATTACAGTAGAAAAGCCCTAGAACGGGGAGGAAATGATCATGAACTTGGCCTTAGGGGTTGGGTGTGAGTTATGATTCCCAACGTGTTAGGTCATTTCATTAATTATACCTTTGTATACATTTTCTAGACCGAGATCTAGCAGAAATTGCATGAAAAGGTAAGTCTAAGGCTTAGTTGAATTATGCAAGCTTGGATTAAGGTAGGTGATGGTATTGTAGTTTAATCCAATTTGTATTATATGTACATGTTAACTACTTCGTAGTGTGGCTTGTTAATGCATGTTGTTGGTGTGGTCAATTCAAATGATTTTCTTTGTTGTATGATTTTGACCTACCTTATTGATTATTGTGGAATGTCTTGGTATTTTGGACGTTCTCATGGTTTGTTGGTGGAATAAGGTTAGCAGACACTTATTTCTTGGATTTAGGTAGATGGACTGAATTTTTCCCCTGCAGGTCATGGCTAGAGGGTGGTTATAATACCCATAGCGTGTATGTACGAGGCTCAGGTGAGTTTGACGGTTCCATGAGTAACCGGGGAATATAATTATATATGTTTGATATTTGCTTAAGTGGTATTGACTTGTTTGTCTTGGCTTGATTGAACTTGACTTGGTTGTAAGTGTATTGACTTGTTACTTGTAACTCTAAATTGCTTATTTGATGCTTGTTGTGCTAGGTTTAGGTTGATTGAGCATGTATTAACGTGTTATACTATGTATTAGTTAAGTGCTCATATTCTCATCTTGGGTTGGCCAAATGACGTTGTCAGTACACTGTTATTTTCTTGTGTGCTGATACTACACCTGCTCTACTTTTGTAAGTGCAGCGTATATTCCAGCGGCTCCTACAAGTCCTCACTTATGAATTCTAGCGTTGGACTTTGGATTCAAAGGTGAGCAGCATGTTTCGGGCTACCATGAATCCTTTTTAGATGATAGAGTTTTTATTTCTGGACTTATGCTTTTCATTTTAGTTTTGGGGTTGCATCTCCCTTTTGACAATGGTTAAGTACAATGTTCTATCATTAAGTTGTAATTATGTTTTGTTTTTAGACTTGATATTTTATTTATGGATTAGTTCTATTTATTTCCTCTAAGTGTTAATCATGGGTTTAGTTTTTGGGGTAGTTGGTTCTCCTACCGGATGAGTAGTGTGTGTTCCACTCACGACGGATTTGGATTGTGACAAAGTTGGCATCAGAGCATAGTTTCATCGATCTCATCGTACCAAAATGGGTCCAGCAAAGTCTCGCAGAATGGTATGGAGACGTCAGTACTTTTCTTCGAGAAGCTATAGGACTTTAGGAAAACTGTCATTCTTGCTTCTTTCGTGCTATAACTTGATTCCAATTGGTATCTGACGATCCAAATTGGTATCTAATCTTTTCTCTCTTTTGTCCGTAGAAGGTTACTACTGGGTCAAATAGAACCCGCGCAGCAGCCCCGCATCGGCTGCTCCAGCTGAGGAGCCAGACGTAAGGGGAAGAGGATGAGTGAGAGGAAGAGGTAGAAGAGGAAGGGGATGAGTCACACCCACCAGGGGTGGAGCTCAAGCAGCTACTGTCCTGGCTTGTGAAGGGTCAGTATCACCTCCCCCGTCTCAAGATCATTTGAGGGGATGGAAGTAGTAGATGGAGAAGGCATTGGAGCCCGAAGTGGCATCACCAGCTAGGGTTGCAGCCTTGCCTCTCATGTCAGCTGAGGTTGTTCAATAGGTGTTAGATTTTTTGAGTGAGTTGGCTGGTACCGAAGCCACTCTTGTTGTACCGACTGTTCAAGTTCTAGGTGCGTACCCTACTGCTGCTATGGCTCCTAGAATGGATAAGGCTTTAGGGACTGATGTTTTTCCCGATTTGATTTTGGGCTTTGTGATGACTGGTACTGAACATGATTTGCTGACCAAGTTTCTGAAAATGAAACCACTAACTTTCCAGGGTACTGAGTCAGAAGATGCTTTTGAGTTCATCATTAACTGTTATGAAAGGTTACATAAGATGGGTATTGTACAACAATATGGAGTTGAGTTTGTGATTTTTTTGTTAGAGAAGGATTCTAAGCAATGGTGGAGGGCCTATGTTGAATGTCGATCACCGGTTTTAGCCCCATTGACTTGGGAATAGTTTCATGCTTTGTTCTTGGACAAGTATGTGGCTCGTTCCCTCCATGATTGCAAGAAGAATGAGTTTTTGGCATTAGAGCAGGGTGACATGTCAGTTGCAGCCTATGAGACTAACTTTCATGCCTTGTCTCGCTATGCTACTTAGCTATTGGCTACTGAAGAGGAAAGGATTCGACGCTATGTTAAGGGCTTGAACTATGATCTTCTGGTCTTGTCTGTGCATATGACTTTGGTAGGAAAGGGTTTCAATGAAGTTTCTAACTATGTGAAGAAGTTGGAGGGGGTTATTCAAGCAGGTCAGGCTAAGATGTTAGCCAAGAAGTCCGGCAATGTTAGGAATTTTAGTGAATCTTACTCTAAAGGTCATGGTCAGCAGGCCTATTCAGCTCACCCTATTCAGTCAGCATTGCCAACTTCTACTTTGGGTCTAGATAAGGTTTCTTCTCAATCGCAGGTTATTAGGAGTCAAATGGCTTTTTACTCTTCTACCAGTCGGCCTTCTCTTGAGTGGGGATGTTACTATTATGGTATGGTTGGTCATTTTAAGAGGAAGTGTCCTTGGAGGCAGGCAAACGGCCAGGCACAGCAGCAGACTCGTGCTATAGTTTTTATAGGTATAGGAGGAGGAGGTAGAGGTAGGGGTCATCCACAAAGTGGATGGAGAAATTAGACAAGTGGTCGAGGTGGTTGAGAAAATGGCAGCAAAAGGGCAGGAGTGCAGCTAGGGATAGAGTTAGCTCAAATTAATGACAGGGCTCATTCCTATGCCTTTTCAAGAAAGGGTGATGCCGAGACTTCTGATATGGTTATCACAGGTACCATTTCTGTTTGTGACCAAATGGCTTCTGTTTTATTTGACTTGGGGTCTACTTATTCCTATGTGTCTGTTCAGTTTGCGGTAGGTCTGAATCTAGTTTGTGATGTACTTGACTATTTTGTTTATGTGTCTACTCCTGTTGGTGAGTCTATGGTAGTAACCCATGTTTACCGTTCTTGTTTTGTGTTGTTTATGGGTTTTCAGACTTGGGTAGACTTAATTATTCTGGATATATTGGAATTTGATGTAATTCTAGGTATGACCTGGTTATCTCCATATCATGTTGTCTTAAACTATAATGCTAAGACAGTAACTCTAGTTATGCCTGGTATGAAGGAACTAGAGTGGGAGAGAGTGTATAAGGCTAAACCAGTGAAAATTATATCATTTTTCTAGGCTAAGAGGATAGTGGGGAAGGGGTGTTTAGCATTTTTAGCTTACCTTCAGGATGAGAGTATGGGGTCCGCTTCTATTGAGTCAGTTCCGGTGGTTTCCAAATCCCAGGAAGTGTTTCCTTCAGATTTATCGGGTATGCCTCCAGATAGGGATATTGATTTTTGTATTGATTTTGAGCCAAAAACTTGCCCTATATCTATCCCACCCTATCGAATGTCTCCAGTTGAGTTGAGAGAACTCAAAACTCAATTGCAGGAACTACTTAACAACCGTTTTATTCGTTTAAGTGCTTCACCTTGGGGTATTCCGGTCCTTTTTATTAAGAAGAAGGATAGTAGTATGAGGATGTACATTGATTATAGACAGCTAAACAAGGTTACCATCAGAAATAAATATCCCTTGCCTCGCATAGATGATCTATTTGACCAGTTACAGGGTGCGACAGTGTTTTCCAAACTTGACTTGCGGTTGGGTTGTCATCACCTAAAAATTAGATAGGAGAACCTACCAAAGACAACTTTTAGAACTCAGTATGGCCATTATGAGTTTCTAGTGATGTCTTTTGGGCTAACTAATGCACCTGCAACCTTCATGAGTTTGATAAATAGTATCTTTAAGGCATTCATGGATTCCTTTGTTATTGTGTTTATTGATGACATTCTAGTTTACTCCAAGAGTAAGGAGGAGCATGCAGGTCACCTTCGCATAGTGTTGGAGATTCTAAGGGACAAGTGACTATTTGCTAAGTTTTCAAAGTATGAGTTCTCGTTGTCTTCAGTTTCTTTTTTGGGTTTCGAAAAGGGGTAAATAGTGGATCCCCAGAAGATTGAGGCAGTTAAGAGTTGGATACGGCCTAGCTCAGTAACCAAGGTAAGGAGCTTTGTGGGTCTTGCTAGTTATTACCATAGGTTTGTTAAGAACTTTGCATCCATTACAACGCATTTGACAAGGCTGACTCTAAAGGAAGTGCCATTTGTTTGGTCAGACCAATGTCAGGAGAGCTTTCAAAAGCTCAAGACACTCTTGACTATAACTCCTATCCTTTCTTTACCGGTTGAAGGTAAGGACTGTATAGTGTTTTGTGATGATTCACTTTTGGACTTAGGGGTTGTGTTAATGCAGGATAGGAATGTCATTACTTATGCTTCGAGGTAGTTGAAGCCTTATGAAAGAAATTACCCAACCCATGACTTGGAGTTGGCAGTGGTGGTGTTCACATTAAATATTTGGAGACACTATCTTTATAGTGTCAAGTGTGAGGTCTTCATAGACAACCATAGCTTGCAGCATGTGTTTACTCAAAGGGACTTTAATCTAAGGCAGCGGAGATGGATGGAATTATTGAAGGATTATGATGTGACTATTCAGTATCATCCGTGTAAGGCCAATGTGGTGGCAGACAAGCCAAAAAGTTATAAGTATGGGTAGCTTGTCATTCTTGAGAGTGTCCAGACGACTGTTAGCTAGAGAGTTTCAAACTCTAGCATCTCAGAACATGCAGTTTGGGGTCTCAAATAGGGGTGGTGTGTCAGCTAGTGTTGAGGTGAAGTCAACATTTGTGGAGTATATTAAGGCCAAGTAATTTGAGGATAAGAAGTTGAATGCACTCAGAAATAAAGTGGTGCGCGGGGAGGTGCATACGTCACTCTCTACGCGAGTGGGGTGTTGTGGTTTAAGAAAAGATTATGTGTTCCTTGGGTTGGTGATTTTATTCGTGATGTACTTTCAGATGCCCATGGTTCGCATTATTCTATTCACCCGGGTACAACCATGATGTACCGTGACTTAAGATAGCTTTATTGGTAGCCTGGGATGAAGAGGGACATAGTGGATTATATGTCCAAGTGTCACAATTGTCAGCAGGTGAAGTATGAACATCAAAAGTCTGTGGGGTTGCTTCAGAGGATGCCTATACCTATATGGAAATGGGAGCATATTGCTATGGATTTTGTGGTATGTCTTCTTAAGACTATGGGAAAATATGACTCCATTGGGTGATAGTGGATCAGTTGAAAAAATCAGCTCACTTCTTGCCGATTCAGGTAGACTACAACTCTCAGTAGTTAGCTAAAATATACGTCAAGGAGATTTTCAGGCTTCATGGGTTGTCACTTACCATTATTTTTGACAGGGACTCCAAGTACACTTCCAAATTTTGGGACAGGTTGCATGAAGAGTTGGGCACCAAGCTTACCTTTAGCACAACTTTTCATCCTCAAACTGATGGGTAGTCGAAGATGATGACTCAGGTGCTAGAGGACATGTTGAGGGCCTGCGTGATTGACTTTGGTGGTCATTGGGACCAGTTTGTTCCATTGTCTGAGTTTTCATACAACAACAACTATCAATCCAGCATCGATATGGCACCATTTGAGGTACTCTATGGAAGAAAGTGTAGGTCACCTATTGGGTGGTTTGAGACTGGTTATGTTAAACCTTTGGGCACTGACTTGGTGAAGGAGGCTCAAGAGAAAGTAAGGTTCATTCAAACTAAGTTGTTGGCTGCTCAAAGTAAACAGAAAAAGTATGTGGACCGTAAGGTAAGAGACATGGACTTCAAGGTTGGTGAGCAAGTTTTTCTTAAGGTGTCTCCATGAATAGAGTTATGAGGTTCGGCAAGAGGGGCAAGCTCAGTCGTTTGTATATTGGTCCCATTGAGGTTCTTAAGGATGTGGGTCTGGTTGCATATAGGTTAGCTTTACTATCGGAGTTATCAGGAGTCCACCCCAGTAGTTTATGTCTCCATGCTTAAACAATACCATAGGGATGGAGACTACATCATTAAGTCGGACGGACTCAATTCTCTTAGATAAGGATTTGGCTTACGAGGAGAAATCTGTAGCGATTCTAGATCGGGATGTTCAGAAGTTGAGGATGAAGGAAATCAATTCGATTAAGGTTCAATAGAAGCATCATCCGATTGAGGAAGCCACTTGGGAAACCGAGAAAGACATGCAGGATAAGTACCCTCAATTGTTTGAAGATATATGTACTCTTTTTTTTTCCTTATTTTGGCCTATTTTCTCGTTTGATCTTTCGAGGATGAATGATGGGTAAATTGGTATATATTGTAACGACCATTTCAATCGTTACATATAAGTCTTTCATTTAAATTTTCATGTGAAAATTATTCCCGGATTTAAAGTTACAAATTTTAGGCTAGGTTAGTTTCGGAGGACTTTTGGGTCCTAGGGATGATTTTTGGTTAAGTACAATGTTCCGCCTTTAAGTTGTACTTATGTTTTGTTTCTAGACTTGATATTTATTGATGAATTAGTTCTATTTATTTCTTCTAAGTGTTGATCATGGGTTTAGTTTTTGAGGTAGTTGGTTCTCCCGCCGGATGAATAGTATGGGTGACAGCTAGGCTTACGTTTCTCTTAGATTGAGCTTTATTATGGTATTAGTGTAATATTATGCTAGCGGTGGGTATGGTTTTACGACTTGGCTATTATTTTAGAATGTCATGGGTTAAAGTTAGCCATTTTAGGGTCCTTTTGGTCGAATTTGACCTCGTCACTCCTCTTAATGATTACAATACCCTTTTGGGGCCAGTCTTGGCTTACCTCATACCTTAGGGTAAAATTGTAAGGTCTTAGTCTAGGTTTGGGTAGGTGTTTGCCTTAGTATGGATTTTTGGGACTAGTAGCAGGCTCCGCCGACCCTCTTTATAGGTCAAGTAAATAAATTAGCTCCTTGTAGACGTAGGAGACCTTCTTGGACTTTCTTAGGAAATTCTTGAACCATAAGGTGACTTAGGCTTTACATCGATTTTCGATTAGTTGAGATACCCGAATTAGAATGCGATTGGTCTTTAAGCTTATTTATTTGACCTATTGAATAGGCATTGCTACTCTTGTAAACTTTTAGTTAAAGTTGGTAATTTGATATTAAAAATGGGTTTTAAGGAGGTTATGCCTTCTGTTTATTATTATTCGATATTTACTTACTAGTTCCGGTTCTAGTCCGAGAATTATGATCTGCTTATGGCATTGTTACTATGATATCATTCTTCAGTGCCGATTCATGTCCGGCATTATGATTGGAGGAAATCTCAGGTATGGTCTCATTGTTGGTTATTTAAAGTTATGGTTATCGCTACTCTCTTCCTTGTGTGCATCCAACGGGTTTATGGGGGCTCGGTTGAATTATTTCCTCATTTGCTTGTACCTACTGGGCTTATGGGGGTCCAGTTAGGTTATAGTTAGTCTGTTCTTATCTTAATTTATTTGTTCTGCACATTTATCATTTTATCCGGATTGGAGTATTTATTACCGATTTAGACTTATCCATGACTCAGTTTACTTTCTCACATTTTATTGTACTTTTAATATGATTTAGCTCAGTCGGCTGATGATGTCTACTGAGTATCTGTTGTTTTTGGTACTCATACTACACTTCTGCATCTTTTCCTAATGCAGATCCGTGTACGAGTCACCTCCACTGACGCTCGTTCCAGCTTGCTTTTGGAATTCGGAGATAGGGTGAGCTTTCAAAGCCGGAGCAGATCCTCTCCTTCTATCACTTTTGGACAGTCTTTACTTTCAAGACTACCTGTATATGGGATTCTACTTAGTACTCTTATTCTTTTGGATTTAGTGGCTCTTGTACCGACCTTACTAGGTCGTGGGATATTCTTTTGTGCACTTTCTCTCTCTCTCCTTGATATTTATTTTGTTGCTCTTATATTTATATCGCCTACAATTCTATTGTATGCTTACTTTTGGTATTTATTATACCTTCCACCGACTAGCCCATTACTTGTCGTTCCGGGCTACAGTTTGGCTTACTCTTTGGTAGGTTAAAGTAGGTGTCACCATGACTCTCGAAATCGGGTCCTTACATAAATTTTGTAACGATAAGTTGTACACTTGTCTATTTTGTGTACGGTTTGTGAATTTACAGTTTTTACGAATTATTTGTGAATTAGTGTTTTTTATTTCTTTGGTTAGATTCTCATGAATTAGAATTTCCTTTTTAAATTTAAAACATCAATTTTGCTGTGATGACACAACTCTCTTAATAGAGAGATAGAGAGAGAGAGAGAGAAAGGAGAGATAATTATTATTATTATTATTATTATTGTTGTTGTTGTTGTTGTTGTTGTTGTTGTTATCTTTCAATTAATATTTAAATTAATTGTATTGTTATTTCTACCATTACTACTACTACTATCGTACGGGTAAACTACATAAATGGCCCCCAAAGTGGGTGGATTTACGTTTTTGTCCCCTATAAGAAAAGTCCTATAAAACTAGTCTTCCTTCTTGTTTATGTATAGAACAAATATTTATTTGCCCTTTTATACTTCAAATATTTTTAAACAACTCTCCATGCTTATTTATTTTTCAACTTCTATTTTTTGCCTCTTTTTTATTTCACTTTAATTTTTATTTTTATTTTTTTTTGGGTAGCTTTTCTCCGTCTTTACTTTTTTTCCTTTTCTCCTCTTAGCTTCTACCTTTTTTTCGCTTTTTTTATTTTTCTTTGATTTTTATTTTTCTTTTCGCTCTTTTTATTTTTTTATTTTTCTCAGCCTTTTTTTTTAATCTTTCTGTTTTCTTTTTTCTCAATCTCTATTTTTTTTCTTTTCTCCTCTCAACTTCTATTTTTTTCTTTTTCTCCTCTCAACTTCTATTTTTTTCTTTTTTTGTCTTTTTTATTTTTTTGATTTTTAGTTTTTCTTTTTTTTAAATGTTTCTTCTTCATTTTTTTTTTCTTCAACTTTTATCATTTTTCTTTTCTTTTATTCGATTCCTTCCAAACAACAAGTTACGCCTTATAGGCAAGAGTTGATACTACTGTATGGTGTCTTGATTTATGAGATGTTCTATAACTCTTGCCTTAGAGCCAAGACTTAGCTCAAGGACTTTCAAACTGCAAGTTACGCCCCATGGGCAAGAGTTGACACTACTACATTGTGTCTTGATTTATGAGATATTCTATAAATCTTGCCTTAGAGGCAAGACTTAGACCAAGGACTTTCAAACAACAAATTATGCCCTATGGGCAAGAGTTGACACTGCCACATTGTGTTTTGATTTATGAGATGTTCTATAACTCTTACCTTAGAGGCAAGACTTGGCTCAAGGACTTTCAAACAGCAAGTTACGCCCCATGGACAAGAGTTGACAATACTATATATGTCTTGATTTATGAGATGTTCTATAACTCTTGCCTTAGAAGCAAGACTTAGCTCAAGGACTTTCAAACAACAAGTTACACCCCATGGGCAAGAGTTGACACTACTAAAATGTGTCTTGATTTATGAGATTTTTATAACTCTTGCCTTAGAGGCAAGACTTAGCCCAAAGACTTAAAACAAAAAGTTACGCTCCATAGGCAAGAGTTAACGCTGCCACATTGTGTCTTGATTTATGAGATGTTCTATAACTTTTTTCTTAGAGGCAAGACTTAGCTCAAGGACTTTCAAACAGCAAGTTACGCCACATGGGCAAGAGTTGACACTACTACATTGTGTCTTGATTTATTAGATATTCTATAACTCTTGCCTTAGAGGCAAGAGTTAGCTAAAGGACTTTCAAACAACAAGTTACGCCCCACGGGCAAGAGTTGACGCTGTCACACCCCAAATCCCAGCGAGGCGTGATTGGTACCCGTAGCCGATAAGGCCCGAGAGAACCAAGCTATGCTTCTATACATACATATGCATACCATACTAAACACCACTATCACATAAGAACATGAACGACTAATATCGGAAATCATGGAACATGTGACATATATATATACACATTTGAGAAACTTGGCCGTTGAGGCCATCAAAACAAGACTTCATGAGTCATCTTATATACATATACCCACATGCGTCTACAAAATCCTCTAACAGATGCATTGACCAAAACAAAAAAGAGTCGGGACAAGTCCCCGCTTTATACAACATGTACATCACCAAAACATATATACAACTCTGACTCGGAGAAGCCCCGAATTATCTGGAGCTCACCAATGAACCGCTAACAACTGGCAATCTACAGAGGAGGCCTACTGGTACCTGCACCTGCAGCAAGTAAGGTAAATTCCCCAAGAGGGGTCAGTACGAAATAAGTACTGAGTATGTAAGGCTCAAATGAAACTGTACAATATATGAATATTTCAATGAACTCAAAACAAATGAATAATCAATGTGAATAAGTCACCATTTTGCATTTTGGAAGCCATGTGTATTGCTTTCATTACTTTCTTTGCTTTCTTTACCTTAATGCTTACTTGTCAATACATGTGTCACAATGTACTCGGGCCCCGACTGATCAGTGGGTCTTTACATAACATATTGTTATGTTGGGATCGGCTCGAGATAGGCTTATGCCCCTAGAGCTGCCACCCATAAATCAATGCATCGGGATCGGCTCGAGCTAGGCTTATGCCCCTAGAGCTGCCACCCATAAATCAACAGATAAGGTTCGGCTCGAGCTAGGTTTTCACCCTTAGAGCTGCCCCCTGTCAGGTTCGGCTTGATCTAGGCTTTCGCCCCCAAAGCTGCCTCCTGATCCAATAATCTCTGGATCGGCTTGAGCTAGGCATTTTGCCCCCAAAGCTGCCACCCGTACTCAAATATTAATCTCATTGCATTACTTTATTCATTACTTTGAGATTGATACAATGATGGTCATAACTTTACTTGAAGCTTTTGATCATTAACCAATGAGTGAGAGACATGTGAATAGCATTATTGGAAACATAACATTATTGGAACTATTGGACAATAATCAATGGATAAGATACATGAGCATAATCACTATTGGAACTTTGGAACACAACCTTATTGGGCTTTTGGAATACTATTCATGGACATGAGACATGAGATTCACAATTGATCAATAAGTAGGAAACATGTAGTAGAGACAATTGATAACCGGATATAGGATACCTTAGTACATTTCGGGAATGAGTAGGTACCATAACAAAGTGTACACTATATGATGCAGAAGGATACGGAAAGAGGAACCTTACATACCTTCACTTCCAAGTATAAATACACAAGCCTATGCATGAGCACAATAGTCCAGCTTCTTCCTTACGTCTTACTCTACAATACAAGTTCATACCGGAACTTACATTAGCAACTAGTCACTATACAGGCGTACAAGACGACAATGAACTATGTGACCACCATATAACGTTATGTAACCCCCTTACAATACCATCCGCCGCATTTCCATATCAACAACACCACAACATTACACACATTGACCAAATATCATACATCGATAGCATTTCACACCACACTTACCCTTTACGCTTTTCCCTTTATCATCCCATCGTAATTATTCCTTTATAACAACATATGAAAAATCATACATACTTAACATAGTCCAAAACACCTCCATACGACACTTTAAAGTCATTAAAACGACATCACAAGTTGATAATTACATCCATGAAGGGTATAGGGGTTTCGGAGGGCCAAAGGGATGCAAAAACAAGTAATTCGGAGTTTTGGGACGATCCGCTAAGCCACCTGCACCCGAAGGTGGATGACCTGCATCCTAAGGTGACCTTTGGCAGTAGCCATAGGCACCTGCGTTGGCACCTGCGCCCGCAGGTGCTTCGTCTGCGAGGGCGGGTGCCCGTTTCGGCCAAAAAGGGTCTCTTTTGGGTCTTTTTTATGCAATGAATGGTCCATGATCACAATCAAACATATTTGAAAATATTTTTGATCATCTTAGACACCAACATTCAGCCATAGTCTCACAACACACATAACAACACCCAAAACCACATTTCACGGCCAATACGACACCAAAACCATAACCAATTTCACAATAACAATTCCAAACGTTATAATCACATTTCACATGTCAATATTTACTCCATAAAGTTCACTTTCTTCAAAACCACAAGTCCATAGTCGAGTTTACAAGACAAACCACCCTCCGATTTAGCAACATGTGACATTTCACTTATTGTGAACTTCTCAATATTCCACCAACATAACCAACATAATATACACCATATATTATGCATAAAATATATTAATCCATCATAATAAAAACTTACCAAGTTTTACCAATTGATGATCTTGGCCCAAAGGATAACTTAGGGTTCTTGACAGACAAAAGGCAATTTTTGGTAAAGTCTAGAAAAACATGAGAGCTTAAATGAAATAAAAATCTGATTTTCCTCTTTATATAGTCCCTCATGTCTCCCTTATCTTTTCCTTAGCATTTAATGCAATGTTGATTTGGTCAAATGGATCAAATTTGGAAGAATGGGTCAAAAACCCCATGTTGGGCCATGTCTTCTTGTTATTCTGGGCCTCTTTTCACTCATTAACAAATTGTTAATTGAGCCCACCAAATTTTTTGTATCATTCCTTATATATATATATGGATCCCTCAAGTTACTCTTATCAATTTCTTGGCATTAAATGCATGGTTGATTAGTCAAATGGAAGATTGGATCATGTTTTGCCCTATTGGGCCAAGTCTTTCTTATGATCTTTGGGCCTCATTTGGCCCAATGGCTCAAGACTCATATAAGCCCCAACAAATAATTGCATAATTCTTCAACTCTCTCATGTTTAATTAATTCCATAAATGTACATGTAGTCGTATACGTTCGACAACATACGGGGTGTTACACCTCCCACGAAGGTCTAATCCCATGTACTATGCCCAATATCAATTATATCATCAATAACATTACATAATACATACTTTTGGTTCTTGACCTCTAAGTAAACATTGTCCAACATCGTCAAGTAGGGTTTGGTAAGTACGGGGTGTTACAGACGCTACCACATTGTGTTTTGATTTATAAGATGTCATATAACTCTTGCCAAAAAGGCAAAACATAGCCCAAGGACTTTCAAACAACATGTTACGCCCCATAGGTAAGAGTTGACATGTCACGCCCCAAGTTCTAATATCATAATGGCACCTACTATAACCCACTAGTAGGTAGCTAACCCGTGGTCCGGAACAGCTAGTAACGGACTACCAATTGAAATGAAGAAAATAGCAGAAAGAAATTTAATAAAGAGACTAATATATATTACAACCCCAAAACCTGGTGAAGTCAGTACAAGAGCTTCTAATACAACAGGAGTACAAGTGGAATACAAAGTTAATATATACACAAGTCGTCCCTGAAATACAAAATTGAGATCAAACTAAAAATATGAGGGAGCGGAAATACTTCGAATGTCAAGAGCTCACCCCAAATCTACGATCCATGGTTGCTCCGCACGATGCATACATCAATGGCGAGAACTCATACTATGATCTGCAAGTTGCAGAAGTGTAGTATGATTACCAACATGTGGTACTCAGTAGGCATCAGCCGACTGAGCTCCAAAGATAATGCAAACATAAAAAACACATAAAGCGGGAATATAACTGCAGGCAGCTATCCAAGAAACTAAACATAATAATGCTAATAGAACCATAAGGATAAACTATCCTATTCTAACAGTAATCAGGAACTAAAGTGCAATACTATATATCACTAGTCAATATACAAATGAGGAGTGAATGAAGGATATATAGTAGTACTACAAGGCCAAGAGGATACATATACTATATGAATCGATAAGAAAAGAGAGGGATATACGGTAATACCATATATATATATATATATATATATATATATACAGGACTAAACTCAAAGGTAATAATGAGGGAGCCAACCTAACATCTCGAGGGATCCTAACTAAGCAGGAAAGCTACTACTAGCATAATCAGGGTCCCTAACCGAAGTATGACTAAACATGATATAATCTAACAATAACATATCTTCTGATGAGAAAGAAAAAGAATCATAAATGTATCGACAAGCTCGGGTACCAGTCCATAACCATCCTACCATGAACTAACCATAATAACCAATAATAAAGTAACCGGCTAGTCTGAACAAACAATAACCTAACCAAGCCCCCATAAGCCCTGAAGGTTCAAGCAAGCACACAGCAAATAAAAATCATTGCTTATACCTATACAACCGCCCATAAGGCCGATAGATATAAGAACCAAACAATTATACTGGTGATAGGCAATGCATATGAATGAATGAGTGCAACATAAACCAGAAACACCATGTCCAAACCAAGTGCCATAATGTAACAAGTTTATATACCTCCTCCAGCTCAGTAGCTCGCAAAGGCAGGACCTATGGCGATCATCCTTCTCCGGCACTATGGCTCACGGACAAAGGAGATCATAGGGGACTCGAGATATCCGTATACACTACCTAGTCCCAAATCAGGACTTCCAATACCCATCATAATCAATCTACACCATCCAGTACCGAAGAAATATATAAAGTATAATAAGTCCTCAGACTCAAACTGAGACTAAAAGAGTATAAATCTGTAAATCTATTACCAGAGATCGAGTTTGGGACTAAATTAATATAATAATATAGAAAGGGTCGGAATCTCCCTCGACCAAAATAAAGAGTAGTGGTAAAACAGTGGATTAATAGTAGACTGGAATCAACCTCGGTCTAGTTTCCAAAATAGCATTTTTAGTTCCAAAAGTTTATAATTCATTAAATAAGATGGTACGATTTCCGTTGTAAAAGAATCCATTTTAAAAGTAAAAAGTGAAAATAATTCCCTTTTTAGAAAACACTAGTAAAATCAAGGTTTTGGTTGGAATCATACCATTAAGTGAGTATAAATGCGCCTAAAAGTATGCATGCCATCACTAGTATCCAAACAATAGAACCATATACGCATAAGCGTCTGTAATCTAGAATCACGTCCTTTCAAAGGATAGAATACTAACCTGGTGTCCAACTGATCTTGTAACCACGGCCTCGGGCCCAACAATATAAATATACTAGGATAACAATATTATAATTCGGGAAACTACTGTAAGTAAGGGCATAAAGCAATTAGAAGGGTCTAATCGGGGAAATATCGTTCAATACACTAAGTGTCGCAATACAATTTATATTAAGGGAACATTAATGTTAATCTAAGGGCAACAAGTGCATAACTAGGTGTTGTAGGATTCTACGTCCCTAACGGGCATCCTAGACCAAGATTTGGGTCACATTGCTATGCTAAATCCCTTTAAATAGGTCAAGTCATCATTATACTAGGTATAAACCTATCCTACAATCCCTACATTTAAATAGGTCAAGTCATAATAATACTAGGTATAAAACTATCCAACAATCCCTACCTAGCATGCAATCTATACAATACACAATCTCATAGACAAAAGTAAATTGAAGCCTACCTCGATACCGAACCGCAAATTCTAAATCATCCACAAACCGCTCGTCTTTGCTCCACAATCTCGGAATGATGTTGTGCTATTAAAATTATAATCTACTCATTAGTACGATTAAAATGAGACCCATATTGCAACGTAAAAGCTCGGGCCAAAATTCTGGTCAAGAATGGGCCTGCGGGGTTCGCTAATTAAATCCTTCACGAGGTCCCTCGAAGTACAAGGAATGTGTGCTCAAAAGTTGAGCACAAATGGAGTACAAATCGGGGCTCAAATCAACCCCTAAAGTTAAGGGATCAAAGATCTAAATTCTAGGAATTAACAAGGAAAAGGACGAAATTTGACGAGGAAAAACAATGGGAAATGATTAAAGGGTGTTAAATTAACTTACCTTAACCTCAATGGCTGATTCCCCACTCCTTCCCATGCTCCAAGCCCTAAAAATAGTGAAATGGGGCTTGAAAATGAAGGAGAAATTAGGGAAAGCAACCTATATACTGCCAGGGCAATGCCCTTCGCGAATGCGAGGCTCAAGGGAAGCGAACGTGAAGACTTTAATAATTACCCTTCACGAACGCGAGCAAGGGGTCGCGAGCAAGAAGGCAAACGAGAAAAAGCATCATGAACTCGACACCCAAGGTCACAAACGCAAAAAGAAAAAGGGAGGTTGGGTCGGGTCGCCGTTCATCGCGAACGTGGAGGGAGGCTCGCGAACGCGATGGTCAAAGACCTTACCCTTCGGGAACACAAAGGGCAAAATGACCCTGCACCAGAAGCTGGGAAACCAGCAAAAGCTAAGTCCTAACGGACTTCGATCGGGGTTTCGAGATTTGGTCAAAACCCGTGCGTGTAAAAGAACTATGATACCATATCGAATTCGACATTTCGAACTCAATAGAACCATCAAAATTTCCAACGAAGTTCATTTTGATTATATATGGGTCCCACACCTCTAGTTCCATTTTAATTAAATTCTACCCAATAGCTCAAAATGAATCTGGAAGCCTCAGGACCGGAACAAAGGGTCCCCTTAGCCTAACATTAATGATTCTGTCACGCCCCAAATTCAAACGAGGCGTGATTGGCACCCGTAGCCGATAAGGCCCAAGAGAACCAAACTGTACTTAAGTTCATTTGTATGCATGCCATTAGAAACACCCTTATCACATAGGAGTTTATAATGCTAACAACAAAATTCATGGAATATGTGACATATATACATATATGAAACATGGCCGTTAAGGCCATGAAGTCAAAAACGACATGTACCTTTTACATTTATATACCCACATCCATCTACAAAAGCCTCTAACAAGTACATTGACCAAAATGAACTAAGAGTCGGGATAAGTCCCCACTTTATACAACATGTACAACACCAAAACATATGTACAACTGTGACTCGGAGAAGCCCCGAACTAACTAGAGCTCACCAATGATCTGCAACAACTGGCAACCTACTGTGGAGGCCTACTAGTACCTGCGCCTGCAGCAAGTAAGGTAAATCCCCCAAGAGGGGTCAGTACAAAGAATGTACTGAGTATGTAAGGCGCAAATGAACTCAAATACCAAGAATACTCAATATAGATAAATCACCATGCTATACTTTGGTACCATGTGTATTTCATTAATTTCTTTGCTTCTTTGCTTCTATGATTATTTATCTTTGCCTGTGACTTGTGATACCCGGGCCCCGACTGAACAGTGGGTTTTAACATAACATGACGTTATGTTAGTATCGGCTAGAGCTAGGCTTTTGCCCCTAGAGCTGCCACCCTATGAATCAATATAGATCGGGATCGGCTCGAGCTAGGTTATTACCTCTAGAGCTTCCACCCATACCAATATTTCAGGTTCAGCTCGAGCTAGGGTATTACCTCTAGAGCTGCCCCCTGTCAGGATCGGTCCGAGCTAGGCTTATGCCTCTAGGACTGCCCCCTGATCCAACAATCTCGGGATCGGCTTGAGCTAGGCATGTTTCCCCCAAAGCTACCACCCGTACTTGATCATTAACCACATATGCATTACTTCATTCATTACTTTGAGATTGATACAATGATTATCATAACTTTATTTGAAGCTTTGGATCATTAACCAATGAGTAAGAGCCATGTGAGTAAACAGTATTGGAAACATAGTCTTATCGAAAACATAACACTATGGGAACCATTGGACAATAATCAATGAACAAGATACATGAATATAACCACTATTGGAACTTTGGAACGTAACCTTATTGGGATTTTTGGAACATTAGTCATGAATATGAGACATGAGATTCACAATTGATCAATGAGTAGGAAATATATGATAATGACCATTGAAAATCGGATATAGAATACCTTAGCACATTTTGGGATGGGACAAGCGTAATATCAATGTGAATACTATTTGTAGCAGAAAGATATGGGCAGAGTAACCTTACATACCTTCAATTCCAAGTATGAATACACAAGCCTATGTATGAACACAATAGTCTAGCTTCTTCCTTACGTCTTACTCTACAATACAAGTACATATCGGAGCTTATATTAGCAACTAGTTACTATACAGGCGTACAAGACGACAATGAACTATATGACTGTCGTATAACATCATGTCACCCCTTACAATACAATCCAAGGCATTATCACATCAACAACACCATAACATTACGCACATTGACCAAGAGATCATACATCGATAGCATTTCACACCACACTTACCCCTTACGCTTTTTTTTTTTATCATTCAGTCACAATTACTCCTTCATAACAACATATGAACAACCACCCATACTTAATATAGTCCAACAAACCTCCATACAACACTTTAAAATCATTAAAACGACATCACAAGTTGATAATTACATCCAAAAAGGGTATAGGGCCTTCGGGGGTCGACTAGATGCGAAAACATACAAAACGGAAAACTGGGCTGACCTGTGCAGCCACCTGCACCCGCAGGTGGATGACCTGTGCCCGCAGGTGACCTTTGGTAGATGCCAGAGGCACCTGCGTTGTCATCTGCGCCCGCATGTGCCCTCGTCTGCTGGGGCGGATGCCCGTTTTGGTCCGAAATGGTCTCTTTTAGGTCTTTTAATGCAATGAATGGTCCATGATCATAACCAAACTTATTTTGACATATTTTTTATCATATTGAACACCAACATTCATCCATGGTCTCACAACACACATAACATGTCATGCCCCAAATTCCAACGAGGCGTGATTGGCACTCGTAACTGATAAGGCCCGAGAGAACCAGGCTTTGTCTCTATTCAATCATATGCATGCCACAAGAAACCCATAATCACATAATGGCTTTAGATACCAACAACGAAATTCATGGAACATGATATATATATATATATATATATATATATATATATATATATACGTATGTGAAACTTGGCCATTGAGGCCATCAAGTCAAAAACGACATGTACCCTCTTATATTCATACACCCACGTACGTCTACAAAAGCCTCTAACAGATGCATTGACCAAAATGAACTAAAAGTCGGGACAAGTCCCCACTTTATACATTATATACAATACCAAAACATAAGAACAACTGTGACTCGGAGAAGCCCCGAACTAACTAGAGCTCACCAATGATCGGCAACAACTGGCAACCTACTGTGGAGGCCTACTAGTACCTGCGCCTGCAGCAAGTAAGGTAAATTCCCAAGAGGGGTCAGTACGAAGAATGTACTGAGTATGTAAGGCTCAAATGAAACTGTAGATAACATAAAGATTTGATTGGGGTTAAACACACGTGAGTAGTCAAAGTGAATAAACCATTGCTTTATAAGCATTTGGAAACATGTATATTGCGTACATTGCGTTCATTGCGTTCTTCTCTTGCCTTTACTTTACTTTACATCACTCATATACTGTCTGGGCCCTCATCATGCAGGTGTTCTTTTCACCCCATGGATACAAAAAATCATCATCATGCAGGTATTCTTTTCACCTCATGGATAAGATCATATCATCATGCAGGTATTCTTTTCACCTCATGGATAAAAGATCATATCATCATGCGGGTGTTCTTGCACCCCATGGATAAATGAACATCCTCATGCGGGTGGTTGCACCCCATGGATAACATATCATGAACACACTCAATATGCATTACTTTATTCTTACTTCGTTTCTTTACTTTTGAGATTAATACCCTTACTTGTGAGAGATTGATACTTTCGCTTATGAGAGATCGATACAAGCACTTGTGAGAGATTGATACTTTTGATAGTCATAACTTTACTTGAAGCTTTTGTATCAATAGTCAATGAGTGAGAGACATATGAATAACTTGGCAATATAACATTCTTGGAAACATAACACTATTGGAACCATTGAACCATAATCAATGAACAAGAGACATGAGTATAATCACTATTGGAACATTGGAACATAACCTTATTTGAGCTTTTGGAACATTAACCATGAATATGAGACACGATATTCACCAATGATCAATGAGTAGGAAATATATGACAATGACCATGAATAACCGGATATGGGATACCTTAGCACATTTCGGGATGGGACAAGCGTAATGTCAATGTGAATACTATTTGCCGCAGAAAGATACGGACAGAGTAACCTTATATACCTTGTATTCTCAATACGATTCTACAATCTTAAGTGCACACAATAGTCCTGCTCCGTCATTATGTTTCACTCTACAACACAAGTACATAAACACTTACCAATACTTGTAGGATGATGATCTTGCCCAAGAAGGGAACTTAGGGTTTGACAGTTTGAGAGAAAATATGTTTGGAATATCTCCAAAAAGGCATGTGTGTTTTAAGAAATAAAAATCTGATTTGTGGTGGCTTTATATAGGCCCTCATGCTCATCTCTATCCATCCAATTAGTCAAAAAGGTTGTGTTTACTTGTCAAACACAAGAATGGGTCATTTTATCCTTTTGGGCCTCTTATTTTTGGCTCATTTTGGGCTTTAAATTGGGCCCAATAACATATCTCAACTTAGCCCACCAAATTTCATGTATAATTCACCACATATCTCATGGTGGAATAATTCCATAATGTCACGACAATATTCTCTTACAAGATTCTCATTCGTCGTCTCAATCGTAAAACTAGACATTCTAGTCGTCCATGGCTTTCTTGAACATTTTTGATAACTACTTGTGTTTCATGGTTTGATCATGTAGAAGTATGTAGGAGTGTATTGAGGTATTTGAAGCTTTAACAATGCTTAAATAACTCCAAGGAACCAAAAGAAACCATATAGGAATCGACGTAGAATTGCGTTACAAAACGAGCGCGGAAGGGCACGCTGCAAAGCAAGGCAGTGGCGCAAGATTCCCTTGCCCTCTGAACCTGAAGGCTTGCGCCACACCCCCTGAAACAGGGCAGTGGCGCAAGTTTTCATGCCTTGCTGAATTTTTCGGCCACTTCTTCAATACTTGCATATCATCCAATACCTTATCAAAACACTACAAAATACTTACTTAGTGATCTTAATCATCAAGTAAACATGACTCCAAGTCACCAAATGAGGTTAGAATGTGTACGGGGTATTACACAAATTCCCCACGAACTCACAAAACACCTCCTACGAAGGTCTACTTGCATGTACGTGGCCAAATTTTAATTTTCTCGTCATTAGCATTACCAAATACATACTTATATCTCTCGACACCCAAGCGAACATTATTCAACATCATCAAGTAGGGTTGGGAAGGTACGAGGTGTTACATAACAACACCCAAAACTACACTTTACGGTCAATATGTCACCAAAACCATAACCAATTTCACAATAGCAATTCCAAACATTATACTCAAGGATAAAACAAAGTAAGACTATAATCACATCTCACATGTCAATAATTAATCCATCAAGTTCACTTCCTTCAAGATCACAAGTCCACATTCAAGTTCACAAAACAAAACCATTCTCCGATTGCAAAAATAGACAGTTTTACGCATAACACACTGTCCAACACTTTGCCAACACAACCAACATGATTTATACACCATCTTAAACATATTATATACTAAACCATGAGAATAAATACTTACCAGAGAGTGATCTTATCCCAAAGAGATGAGAGCTTAGGGTTTGTATTTTTGAGAGAAAAATGTGGAAAATGCTAAAAAGGGCATGTGTTTTTATGGAATAAAAATCTGATTTGTTGGCTTATATAGTCCATTTAGAATGATCCTTATCCACACACTTGGTGGGTTTACTTGGTCAATGGATGACTTAGGCAAGAATGGGTCAAATTCCCACTTGGGCCATGTCTTTCTATGGTTTTTGGGCTTCATTTAAGGCCCAATTGTACAAGACTTTTAAATGCCCATAATTTAATACATAATTCATCAAATCTCTCATGTTTTCATATTTCCATAAATGTTACGGTAGTCAGCTAGACTCCGAAACATACGGGGTGTTACAGTTTCTGAGCTGATGGCGTTGTTGGAATTCTTATCCGAGGTTGTTTACTAGGAGTTTTGATCTGAGACCAATTCCTTAATATTGAAAGTTCCAAAATAGGGAATTGAGCCTAAAATCCAAATGAACTGTCCGATAACCAAACCAACAGTTTTGAGCCGCTATAGGAAGGCTTGAAATGCCAGAAATGCACAAAAATTGGGAAAATAACTTGAAGGGTCATTACAATATCCACTACTAGAAGGACTTTCGTTCGCTAAAGTTAATGAATAGAAAGAGCCCAAAAACTCAAAAAGATGAGGTACTAGGCCCGCATGATCCGAGCAAGACTACCTAAATAACCTCTAAGGCAAACCAACGCCTGCAAGGGATTTCACCAAAGGTATCCCTTTTTCACCGACTTCCTTACTTCACTTCCAAATAGTCCAACTTCATCCTCAACAACCAACTGGACTCCAATTGATCCAGGCACAACTGGAACACGCAAACCCGAACCACAACATACTGATATCACACATATACAAGCACAACCAAGTGAAAACTAAACCAAGCCAAAGCCAAGCCAAATCTAACCCAAGGCATAAACCATGCAACCAACTCTAAATTCCAAATCATCCCAAACCTGCTATCTACTCTGACCTGCACCAAATATCATCTAACTCCTGTCCGCACAATCACATCACACCAACCTCGAGAGACTGAAGCTAATCTATTGAAAATCCATAATGGCAAGTATAAGAATAAGCCCATAAGGTGCTACCTGGACACACAAATGGAGATGATCAAAGCATGCGATCTTTAGCCAAAGCTACAACTGGTCTAGAAGACCCTCGAAACCAACAATCATAAATCCCATGCATAATCTTTTAAAGCTGAATGATTAACTCTAGAATGTCCCACTGACTGTAGGTGAAACCACGCTAAACCCAACTTAAGCACACTTTCTCTACTGAGAATACATTCAAAATTCTGACACGCACTGAGAACTAAGGTCAAGAGTAGTAGAAACCAATATTGTGTGCAAACGGACCATCTTTCGAGCATCTATCAAGCACAGTCTATCTGGACTGAAGAAAATTGAACCGATAGGTAAAGAGTAGGCCTAGTCAACATGTCGAAGAATGCTCAACTGAATCAAACTTCAAAATAGGGTTGCAACCAAGTTACACAATGCATAGCTATAATCTCAACACCGATGCTGAACATGTCGATCTCAACTACCCAAATTGATCATGTTGATAAGTAAGTGTCCACGTATCGAGATCTATTACAACTGAAGCCAACAAGTCTTCACTGAGGCCAAATACCCAAAACAATCTCAATACCAGAAATCAAGCATATACCCCAAAGCAATTCTTACCTTCAAAAACTAAGCACATATCTAATAATTCCTGCAAGGGATTAAACGAAAATATTATCGAAGAACATAACCACTACAGAGGAAAACCACCGGCTGAAGACACAAGCAATCAACTCCACATCTTCTGAAGGTCATAATACTTCAAGGCATAACCAAGAACTCACCAAGGCTGCAATCAGTACTAGTGATAGCCAAAACTCGAGCAACTCAGATAAATACAACCATACCCTTAATTTGGTCAATCTAATGCTCAATACATGGCGACGAATACTCATTCACAATAGACACCCGCTTTGGTAACCAACAACAGATACCTAAGAACATACACCAAGCAGAAGTACTTCACGAAGTCACATCAGGCAGAACAAGTACTGAACTGAGAAATTTTTGATTTCACCCATTTAAACCAATCTCACCCTAACTGAACCATGAACCACATCATAGAAAGGATAGAGTACCCAACTCAACACCAATACCAAGATCAAGACTACTATTGGGTGATGAACCAGAAAAATTAGAAGAACAAACTTCGAAATTATCAAAGATAGAAGTGGTCTATAGAAAAGAACTTCCCAAGCTAGAATCACAAAAAAACCATGAAAAGCCAAAACTTTCTTCACTCCCTCTCAAAAACTAAACAAACCTTGCTAACCGAGAAGGAAAATAACCAAACTCACCTTACGAAAAGAGAGAGAATCAACCAACTAAGGTAGCCATCTAAGCCAAACAAACAAGAACCACAAGGAAGGGGATACTAACTAGATAACGCTAGTCTAGCCATCTATCAAGTAAGAACCAATTGACGTCAAAACAATGTCAATAATAATAACCGTATAAAGTGCAGGTGGCATCAAAATGAAAAGCAACAACCATTACCACTCTACGACCATAATAAGGCCAATATGCCAAAGGAAAGAGACTTTAACCAAAGTGTTACACCCCAAGGAAATCATCACACTAATCCACTCAATCCATTACTAAAAGAATTTATCCATGGGGGTAGTCAAATAAGCATAAATCTACACAAAGACTTACAACATTCAATATAGCAATCAAGGCATATAATCATCGATGGGTATGAAAACCCCAACTCAACTCAAATAGAGACTAAAGGTAGGAAGTCAAAGGTGCACCAATCTAAATGTGTTCTAACCCGGACTGAGCACTTGAATGACCAATTGAGGCACTAAGTGCATTACCTATAACTGAAGGTGCCACAACCCTATGAGACTGATCTATCTATGATGACTGACTAATAATCCCTCACCGGGGACACTCTCTGGACCAATGATCAAACTCTCTGCAGTCATAACAAACCCTTGAAGCTCTAACCTAGCGAGAAACACGAGATGTCCCCAACTCCAACTGGCTGACCAACTCATGTCTGGGGCACTCCCTAGACCAATGAACAATCTCACCACAATCGAAACATGCCCCTGGGACTCTCTAATGTACTATACCTACTGGCCCAAAATGGCCACCATGGCCTGAAGACCTAGATCGATTAACCCGTGATGTCTGACCAGGATTCTGTCCATTATGACCACCACGACCTATCTGAGATCCACCTATACTCTGAGGTGCTACCTGTACGGACCTGATAGGCTACAAATAGTGCTGACCTCTGCTGGAAAGATCCCGGCCTCCAGATGGAATACCACTAACATTATACTATTGGCATAGCCTCTTACCGCCACTTTCATATGTCTCAATACATGCCCTCTATGTAGTTCTTACATGATCAATAACCTGATGGAAAGTAAACCTAGCTGATATCAAATACTCCGACATAGCTGATACCAAGCGGAGTGGTAGAGTCAAACCTCTGATAAATCTATGCACCATCTCATGCTCTGTAGTAAATAACATAGGAATATGTCTAGCCCACTTGAAGAACCCAATCTCATACTCAAAAACTGGTAAAGATCCCTACTAAACACCAACAAACCCAATTTATGTCTCAGAACTAATCGATGTGCCGGGCACCACCACTGACCGTGAAGTATCCATGAAAAGAGTCAGAATTCCTAGCATGGTATCCTAAAAAGTTGAGACGGTCACAAACTCTGTTGGAGCCTGGGCTGGCCTTAGACCCTCTAGCTGACACTGAAGATCTACGATATCCATCTCTGACTCCTTAGCCCAATGCTAAGCTAAAAGTCTAGTAACATGCATAGAAGTACCGTCCGCATCTATCGACAACCTCGTGCTATCATCTGGGAAAGGGTGGAGTCAAAATAATTAATTAGAGGTTCATAGAAGTACGGACACATGACAAGGAGTTAAGAATAGAATTTCCTATGAGTGCCCTATACCCTCCCTAAGATAGGATACAGACATCTCCGTACCGATCTGCAGGACTTTACTAGACACTTTGCTCTTGTACCAACAACACCGGTAAACCTATGCTTTGATACTAATTTGTCATGACTCAATTTCTCAGGTCATGATGGCACATACTATAACCCACCAGTAGGTAAGCCAACTTGTGTTCCGGAACAGCTGGTAACGGACTACCAATAGAAATAAAAAAAACAGCAGAAAGAAATTTAATAAAGAGACTAATATAGATTACAACCCCAAAACCTGGTGAAGTCAATATAAGAGCTTCTAATACAACAGGAGTACAAGTGGAATACCGAGTCAATATATACACAATCCATCCTTAAAATACAAAATAGAGATCAAACTAATAATATGAGGGAGAGCAGGAATACTCCAAACGTCAGGAGCTCACCCCAAATCTCTGATCCATAGCTGTTCCGCACGATGCATACATTAACGGCTAGAACTCATACTATGATCTACAGACTGCAAAAGTGTAGTATGAGTACCAAATATGTGGTACTCAGTAGGCATCGGCCGACTGAGCTCCAAAGATAATGCAAGCATAAATAACATGTAAAGCGGGAATATCACTATAGGCAGCTATCCAAGAAACTAAACATAATAACACTAATGGAAAAATAAGGACCAACTATCCTATTCTAACAGTAATCAAGAACTAAAGTGCAATACCATATATCACTAGTCAATATACAAATCAGGAGTGAGCGAAGGATACATAGTAGTAATACAAGGCAAAGAGGATACATATACTATATGAATAGATAAGGAAAGAGAGGGATTTATGGTAATACCATATATATATATATATACATATACAGGACTTAACTCAAAGGTAATAACCTAAGGGAGCCAACCTAACATCTCGAGGGATCCTAACCAAGTAGAAAAGCTAATACTAGCATAATCAGGGTCCCTAATCGAAGGATGACTAAACATGAGATAATCTAACAATAACATATTTTATGATGAGAAAGAAAAGGAATCAGAAATGTACCGACAAACTCGGGTACCAGTCCATAACCATCTTGCCATGAACTAACCATAATAACCAATAATAAAGTAACCGGCTAGTCTGAACAAACAATAACCTAACCAAGCCCCCATAAGCCCTGAAGGTTCAAGCAAGCACACAGCAAATAAAAATCATTGCTTATACCTATACAACCGCCCATAAGGCCGATAGATATAAGAACCAAACAATTATACTGGTGATAGGCAATGCATATGAATGAATGAGTGCAACATAAACCAGAAACACCATGTCCAAACCAAGTGCCATAATGTAACAAGTTTATATACCTCCTCCAGCTCAGTAGCTCGCAAAGGCAGGACCTATGGCGATCATCCTTCTCCGGCACTATGGCTCACGGACAAAGGAGATCATAGGGGACTCGAGATGTCCTTATACATTGTCTGGTCCTAAACCAGGACTTCTAGTAACCATCATAATCAATCTACTCCATTCAGTACCGGAGATATATATAAAGTATAATAAGTGCTCAGACTCGAACCGAGACTAAAAGAGTATAAATTTGTAAATCCATTACCCGAGATCTAGTTTGGGACTAAATCAGTATAATAATGTAGAAATGGTTGGAATCTCCCTCGACAGAAGTAAATACTAGTGGTAAAAGAGTGGATTAATAATGGACAGGAATCAACCTCGGTCTAGTTTCCAAAAAACCATTTTTAGTTCCAAAAGCTCATAATTCATTAAATAAGGTAGTACGATTTTCGTTTTCAAAAAAATCCATTTTAAAAGTGAAAAGTGGGAATAATTTTCTTTTTAGAAAACACTAGTAAAATCAAGGTTTTGGTTGGAATCGTACCACTAAGTGAGTAAAAATGCACCTAAAAAGTATGTATGTCATCACCAGTATCCAAACAATACAACCATAGGCACCTAATCATCTGTAATCTAGAATCACGTCCTTTCAAAGGATAGAATACTAACCTGGTGTCCAACTAGTCTCATAACCACGGTCTCGGGCCCAATAATATAAATATACTAGGATAATAATATTATAATTCAGGAAACTACGATAAGTAAGGGCATAAAGCCACTAGAAGGGTCTAATCAGGAAAATATCATTCAATACACTAAGTGTCAAAATACAATTTATACTAAGGGATCATTCTTGTTAATCTAAGGGCAACAAGTACATAACTAGGTGCAATAGGATTCTACGGCCCTAACGGGCATCCTAGACCAAGATTTGGGTCACATTTCTATTCTAAATTCCCTAAATAGGTCAAGTCATGAAATTAGTAGGTATAAACCTATTCTACAATCCCTACCTAGTATGCAATCTATACAATACACAATCTCATAGAGAAAAGTAGATCGAAGTCTACCTCGATGCCGAACCGCAAATTTTGAATCATCCACAAACTGCTCGTCTTTGCTCCACGATCACAAAATGAATTTGCGCTATCAAAATCATAATCTGCACGTTAGTACGAGTAAAAGAGACCCATATTACAACGTAAAAGCTCGGACCAAAATTTGAGTCAAGAATGGGCTTGTGGGGCCCACTAATGGAATCTAAAAATTGAATCGGTCACGAGGTCCCTCAAAGGAAAAGGAATTTGTGTTCAAAATTTGAGCACGAATGGAGTATAAATCGGGGCTCAAATCAGCCCCTAAAGTTAAGGGATCAAAGACCTAAATTCTAGGAATTAACAAGGAAAAGGACGAAAGTTGACTGGGAAAAACAACGGAAAATGATTAAAGGGTGTTAAATTAACTTACCTTAACCTCAATGGGTGATTCCCCACTCCTTCCCACCCTCCATGCCCTAAAAATTGTGAAATGGGGCTTGAAAATGAAGGAGAAATCGGTGAAGGCAACAGCCAGGGCAATGCCCTTCGCATGGCTCAAGGGCCGCGAACGCGAAGGATTCAAGAATTGACCTTAGATAAAGGGGGAAAGGGTGTCAAATGAGAATACAAACTAGACAAAGCATTGTGAACGCGACACGTAAGGTCGCGAACGCAAAGAAAAAAAGGGAGGTTGGGTTGGGTCGCCCTTCATAGTGAACGCGGAGGGAGGCTCGTGAACGCGATGGTCAAAGACTTGACCCTTTATGAACGTGGCCTACCCCTCCCGACCGCTTAGTGTAAAATCACCATGCACCAGAAGCTAGGAAACCAGCAAAAGTTAAGTCCTAACGAACTTCGACTAGGGGTTCGGGATTAGTTCGGAATCCCGTGCGCGCAAACGAACTATGCTACCATACCAAATTCGACATTATGGACTCAGTGGAATCATCAAAATTTCCAACGGAGGTCATTTTGATTAAATATGGGTCCCACACTTATAGTTCTATTTTAATCAAATTCTACCCAATAGCCCAAAATGAGTCTGGAAGCCTCGGGACTCGAACCAAGGGTCCCCCTAGGCTAAAATCAATGTTTCGGAGCTGATGGCACTGTTGAAGTTCTCATCCGAGGCCGTTTACTAGGATTTTTGGTCTAAGACCAATTCCTTAACAGTGAAAGTTCCAAAACAGGGAATTGAGCCTAAAATCCAAATGAACTGTCCGATAACCGAACCAACAGTTCCGACAAGTCATAAATGACTTGTAGACGCTATAGGAAGGCTCAAAATGCCGAAAACGCACAGAAATTGAGAAAATGACCTGGAGGGTCATTACATGACACTATCATATTGTGTCTTGATTTATGAGATGTTGTATAACTCTTGCCTTAGAGGCAAGACTTATCCCAAAGAACTTCCGAACAACTAGTCACACCTTTAAGTTTACTTTGATGTCAAAAAAAGAAGATCCTCTTTACGGATTATCCAACTTTTTGTTCATTAGAAATAATAATAGATGTTAAGAAAATAGAAAAAAGAGAAAAGATAAAAAATAAAGATTTTGAAAAAAATAAAAGAGAAAAAAGAAAAAAAAGGAGCATAAAAAAACCAAAAAAAAAAAAAATTAAAAAATAAAGGTTGAGAAAAACAAAAGTGAGAAGAAAAAAATAAAAATAAAGTTTCAGAAAAATGAATAAAAAATGAGAAAAGAAAAAAATAAATGTAAAATAAAGGTTGAGACAAATGAATTAAAAAAAGAAAATAAAAAATAAATAATGTTTGAGGAAAAAGATAAAAAATAAAAGAAAAATGAATTAAAACAAGAAAAAAAAAAAGAAAAAAAAATCAAGGAAAAGGAAAAAAATAAAATAAAATAGAAGTTGAGAGACAAATGAGCATAGAAATATTAAAACATTTGAAGTGTAGAGGGGCAAAAATGTACTTGTTTTATACATAAAGAGGAAGGAAGGCTAGTATTTAAAGACTTTTCTTATGGGGGACAAAAAAGCAAAGTCACTCATTATGGGAGTCATCCTATGTAATTTCCTGCTATTATCGTACTACCACTACTATTTATTATATTTACTAGAGGGGAATGCTCATGTCAGCACAGGCTCAATATTATGAAAAGTAAAATGTTAATATTTTTTTTGTCAAAATAATAAATATCAGGATAAAAATATATAGTCTAATTTGGTTCAAATAAATCCATATTCATGTCTTAATTAAATTTTATACTTTCAATCATTAAAAGGATGTTGCAAGGGAAAGATGGTTTGTCGTTGATTCTCTTCTAGAGTAAAAAGTTTAATTTATTATTTTATTCATTTAATTTTATAGTATATTATTCTTTAATTTTCTTTAAAAAAATCTATTATTTATATTTAAAAATAATTAAACTTTAAAGATTTTATTTTATAAAAACTTTGTACGTTGAAACCTATAGTTATGGACCCAAATATGTTAATACATACTTTTTTTTTTCAAGTAAAATTCTCTAATATGAAAGACTGAAAAAGTTGTATGATAATATTTAGTCAACCTAAATCATATAAATTTAAATGTAAAAAGCATATTTTTAATCAAAGTACGTGATATATATATATATATATATATAAACTCTTTCTTTTTTTAATGTCATCTTAATTATAAAAAATAAAATAAATATGTCATAAATTTGTATCCTTTTAATGTTAACTAGTTTCACAACACGTGTATATCTTGTATGAAAATGCATATTATTATAAATATAATTCAAAAATTCTATCTTTTGTAATGTATTTATAAATTCCTAAGTTTTTCAGACATATTTTGCGATAGCAAGTAGTTAAAAAGGAGGAATGTAATTTCATAAGGGATTATATTGGATAATGTACTTATGATGCAGTAGTCTGTTTAGTGTTAAGTATTCATGTATTCTTCTTTATAGTAGTTATCGATATCATCTTTGGCAAAGTCAAAACTGATATATGTTTTTATTTCGCCCGGAAATTTGACTATCAATATTTCATGTAGTTGATCTACAAATTCATGTCTATTTGCTGAGATATCCCTTTCTGTTATGAACTTTGTAGATCTATAATTTTTATGGAGCGATGAAATTATTTCTCTTACAGAGCATTCTTCTGGTTTTACTATCACCTTTGTGTTTGACTACCATTTGGTCAGGAAGTAGTATTATTACAAACCATTGATTTGTGTCTGATTGTATATCCATCTTCGATAAACCTGTAATAATGAAAATCTTTCCCTTTAACCTTGCTCATGCCAAAGATTGCTTGAGAAGCCCAACTTTTTCAGCCTTCTCGATATGATTAATATGGTGTTAAAGGTTAATGATGCTAATATAATGTTCTTCATATGCCTTAGTTATCTTATATTTTTGTGTCAATGTGGAGAAGAATCGACACTCATCATCAACAAATTTAGCTTCTCACCAATAGAAAAAATAACTTTATTATTAGTATTCATGTATAGCTATACTTGGTAATCAATAGTAAGAAAACTGAACATTATTATTCTGTAAATTAAATAAGATTCCTTCTTTTTTTATTGGAAAAAAAAAAAAACTTATAGCCTGTTTTCTTGTATTAACATAGGATCAAAACAAAGAATTCAACCAGGATATACAAATGAAAGAAATACAAAATCTAATTCTTAACTACAAATGTGTAGTTTGCATTATAATATGCTTCAAGATAAGTATAAAAAAGAAGAATCTTCCATACCAATTGAGCATCATACCTCCCCCTAAATATCTTTTCATCTACTTACTTTTTCTTATACGAAATTGTCAAAATATTACTCCCACCTATTCAATTTATTTGTTTTATTTTCCTTTTTAATCCTTCTAAAAGTGAATGCATCTTTCCTTTCTCCGCTACCCTTTACTTTCAACTTGCATCATGACATGCTTAAAACCACAAGAATAAAAAGTATTTTAGAACATTCTACATATCTTTACTTTAAGACCGCTAGATAAAAAAGACTTTTTTACTTTCTTAAACTCTGTGTAAGTCAAAATCAAACAAATAAATTGATTTGAAAAGAGTAACGTTCAACAGAAATAATAAGTGTGTCCCAATTCCTAGACAATATAAACTACCATTAAATCAGGCTATACAACAAAATCTTTAAAAACAGCAACTCCCACAAGCAAGCAAGCTTAAATGACATGAATACAAAAATTGGCTAGTAAAGTTAATATCTTAAACTCGAACACATAATCCATGAAAAGCAAAAGAACAATAACTTAAAAATTTCTTAAACCAATGTAGAGAAGGTGAGAATAGAAAAGCAAAATCCACCAAACATACACATAGTGTGCATCTTGATATGTTTAAAATATAGGCAAAGTTTTTTGCCTAATAAAAAAAAATTACGTGGGGTAGAAAACATCGAGTAATAATTATCAGGCTTAATTAATGTTTAAAATAATTATCATTCGCAGCTAAGGTTTAGATTAAATAGCTAAATATACATTTCTTTTGTATTTGTATATTTTGGAGCTCATATACAAATCTCTAATTTCGGGGCTCATATATGTTGGTATTTGTATACAAAGCGAATTTTGGGTCGCATATGCAAATCTCTAAAGGTTTGTATTTGTATGCATAGCAAAATTCAACGCTCATGTACAAATCTCTAAAGCGAATTTTTATTTGTATATACAATCTCTAATTTGTATATTTAGCAACTAACTGTAGCTACGTCATGTAATTAGGCAAACTTTAGCTATGTCACCTCATTTATTGCCTAAATGTTACTGTAGTTATTTCTGAAATTTTGCCTAAAAAAAATTTTCAAACATGTCTATAAAAGAGAAAACAGAGAAGCAAAATGCAAAGATATTTTGCATAATCTAACAACCAATATTAATACGTACACTGTGATACCCACACAAAACACCATGAGAAGCTTTCAATATTGATAATGTATTTATGAAAACTAAACCAGTAATATAAGAGTCATCAGCAAAGTTTTTCAGAGAATAAGAGAAGAACCAATTCCAGCAGATTCACTTTGACAATAATACTACATATTGTTCACTTTTTTGCGAGTTTCGCATCAAACTATTAATTGTTCCATTTGCTTACCTGAACTATCACCATATGTGTATTAAAGCAACTGATAGTTGAGGAGTGAAACTCGTGAAAAGTGATAATTCAAGTATGTTTTTGACTATTAATTAACTCATTAAGAAGGGGGGGGGGGGGGGGGGGGGAAAGCATTAGCAATTATGATGCGTAATTCAAGTAGCTTGTTAAATGAATACAGGGAAAAGGCATCGTTTTCACCCTAAACTATACTCGAAAAGTCAATGTCACACTTAAACTATTAGGGTGACCTCTTACACACATGTACTATGTAAAAGCGAATTTATTTACACCCTAACACGTACACAACCAGTCACATGATGAAGAGTTTTTACACTCATGCCACATCATTGTCATGTCACTGCCGCATCAAATATTATGTCAATTTTTTTAAAAAATAAATTTCATGTCACTCAATTGATTCTTCTTCACCAAACCCACCATTAAATCACCTCCATTGCCGCCATTACCATCAAAACTACATCTCCACCACAACAATTTTAAGATCCCACCATAGAATCCATCACTGGAATCTCAACATAATCACTGCTATCACAAAAATTACAAACAACCATCATAAATTCAACACCCACCACTAAAATTGTCATCGGAATCACAATATCACCATTGTCAACATCCAAGATTACAAAGAACCACCACAAATTTAACACTCATCGTCAAATCCAACATCAAAATCGCACCACCGCCACTACTAGATCCTACATCAAAATTGTCAAATCCAACATTTAATTTATGAAATTTGTTACATACAATTCCATTGCCAAAATCAATTATTGATAGTGAAATTGATAGTGGCATTTGTGATGAAATTGATAGTGGTAGGTGACGAAATTGGTGATGGGTTAGGTGATGAAGGTACGACGGAGATGGTGAAATTGGGTGATAAAGTTGTTATTTTTGGTGGTGATAGTGGAATTAATAGGGATTTGATGGTTGCTCTTCATTGATGTTTTGATTGGTGTGGAGAAATCAATGGTGGTGTGATTTTTTTCCCACTATTTTTCAATAAAATTATAGTGAAGAAGAGGTATGGGGTGTGAAAAAGAAGAGGTTTGCGTGGGCGGGGTGGGAAGGATGATTTTTGACTTTTTTTTTAACTTTAATTTTGATTCAAACGCGCCTATTTTTTGTTTTAATTTTTTTTTTTTTGCCACGTCAGTTTTAGGGAATAATTAAATTCACTTTTACATAGTTCAAGTGTGTAATAGGTCACCCCAATAGTTTAAGTATGACATCGACTTTTCGGATATTATTTAGGGTGAAAACGATGTCATAAAGTAACATTGGATACAATCTTAACTCTGTCAGAAAAAGAATATCAATTTTCAAATGATAATTTGTTCCAAATAAACACTAAACTTTGAAATTTCATTCCAAAATTTTAAAAATACTACACTCTATATATCAACTATTAACTTAAACCAAATAATAACTACATAATATAGTAAAAGACCCTTACATATAAAGGAGCCAAATTTCTTTAAATGAAAAAATACTAACATTTCACTATAAAATGATCTATTGCTCATGTATTTAGACTAAATTGTAGTATTTACATTAGATCAAATGTAGTTATCATTGCAGCCATTCTTACATATGCATAATACACATTTTGCATATACCTACAAAATTGTAGCTTGTAAAATTATTAAGTTTAGACTCCATATTGATCAGTATTGCGTGACAAATCGGTAAGAACTTATTAGACTTTTTTTCCATTGCACACTCAAACAACTTCGATAATAAATACTAATGTCATTCTTTTTTTGGGGGGGGGGGGTTAAACTACTCTCTGGGTAGGTATGTGGTATATAAAGACAAAAGCAGAGGGGGCATTACCTGACCTCTGTAAATACAACAAGAAGAGTTATTAACCAATTCAACCCACAAAAACTGGATCCCTTACACAAAAGGAGGATCCAACAGAAATACACAAGAGCATCAACCAACAAAGAAACTTGCCTTACTATAGCTAATTCTTACGCTTGGCATCTGCATTTTGTCCATCTGGAAAGGTCCTTTGACACTTCTGGGCAGTTGTTGAAAAAGTAGTGTACAACACAGCAATGTCACTGTTTGATGCCAATTTTGCCAAACAATCAACCACTTGGTTTGCTTCTCTGAGGCAGTGGTTTATAGAGTTGTTCAGCTGCCCATACTCCTTATTAAACTATCAATAATTCTTTTAAGCTTGAGGTTTTGAGTAGACTTTTCGAAAAGCATCTTCGTAATAATTAGGGAGTCCAGTTCAACATCTTGATTTGTGAAGTCAAGCATGATACATTGCATCACTCCATATCTAGCAGCAAAAACCTCAGCCATATTGTTACTATTACATTTGACAGTATTAACAAATGCCATAATGAAGTCTCCATTTTGGTCTCTAAGAATCCCACCAATCCCGGCTTTTCCATTTTCTCTAATAAAACTACCACGAGCCATCAGTGTTAAATTTATTCTTCCTTCGACAGGTTTGAACCAGGTGAATTGCCCATACAGGGACATGCCTAAGTTTTTCAGTGAACTCTCAAAGATTTTGTCTGCATTCGCGAAGAAGGATCTGGCATGCACCAGATATCAGCAACTTTTGTGATTTTGCATGTCTTCTAATTCTCCGAACAGACCTTGGGGATTTGTTCGGGACCCCACATTAATAAACCATATATGATAATAGGCTAATTTCGACGTTTCGGACTCAACGGCAACGTTGGATTTTCGAAAAAAGATTATTTTCAATAAATTAACCCTCGGGACCCCTTTTTCACTATTTTCCAAACGGAAGGTCGAAATGAAAAATGAAGGTTCCGAACCAACTGCGCTACTAACCCAAATTCGATATTTCGGATCTAATGGAACTGTCCAAATGGTCATCCGGGACTCAAAACATCAAATATTGACCTAAGTCAACTATATGGCTTTTAAAGTCTCTAAAAGCCTCAAACTCGTCCAAATCACTCCTGATCGCATCGGAAACCGTTCCAACCATCCCCACACCCCAAAATCAATATGTAGCAACTACGGGGAATGGCAAAATGGTCAAAACTCATAAAAAGCAAGTTTTCACAAATCAGGTCCTTACAGTATTATTTTAGCTTTTTTACTTGGTCTATGTTGACTTGCACGAATCCTAAAAAAAATGTATTAGAAATTTATTTACTAAATTAATTTTATTAATATATTTTGAAAATCTGAATTTGATATAATATTAGAAGAAAATAATAAATTTTTCTTAATTTGTTAAAATAAATAAGTAAAAATAAGATTTTATTTTTGGTATAAGAACCAAATAAGAAGATATATATGACATTTATTTAGTTTTAAAATTTTTTTATAATTAATTAATATAAATTATGTTTTCTTAAATTACTTAATCATATTAGTTAGCTTTAGAAAAGTTCAACGGGCCCGCTGCATTCAATGACATTCATTAGGGGCATGATTTGTAATTGTCAAGACCCAAAAACTAGGTCATGATGGCACTTATCGCATCCCAATCATAATAAGTAAGCCAATCACTAAAAAGGAAAAGGAATTCTCAACAAGAACAATAATAATAAGGCGAGACTTCTAGAACGAAGTCAGGACAATACAAAACATAAATAAAGTGGAAGTCTGAAAGAAATAACATAAAATCCCCAAAATGTGGTGTCATAAGTGTAGAGCATCTAATAGATCATCCGAATATAGGAAAGGTACAATGTCGGTCTCCGAAAGTAAGTAAAGACATAATAAAGATAAGAGGAAGTCTGGAAGTCAACTCTGGTCCCTAGAGCAACTCAGTACCTTGATTGCAGACTCTAAAAAGTACTATCTACCACCGCGAGTTGTACTCAAACTAGGATCTGCACCGAAAGGGCACAGTGGGAGTGAGTTTGGTCCACTTGTACTCAATAGCTATCATAGGCTGACTGAGCAAAGTAGAAAATAATACAAGTAAAATAACATTATGAGCACGTCACCTGCAAGCAGAACAGTTTCCAAGTGGTAGCTCACACCATCTCCACTACCAGTGTTAATAAAAATAATGAAATAAAGCAGCACAGATATACACGAAAGGTACACGGAAAATAAATACATGTCAAGGCAAGTAAAGGAACCATGAAAGATGCATATGCAATGCAATGACGATGGGATAATAGTGTACGTCATCGCATGACTTTCTGTATACATCTACCGAGCTCGCAACTCCCCAGATAGGAATCATGGGGGGTTCCTAACCCATATACTATATCTCAAACCTCAAATCTCAACCCACCTCTCCATCTCGTGTTCATGGAGAAGGGTTTTATTAAAATATTTCATTTCTTTCAAAAATAGTGTTCCGTAATGGTCCAGATATCTTATGAATGTATATGTATGGAATGAGGATGTAATGCTTACAATCAAATCAGTATGAAGATATCCAATCCATTCAATACGTATATAAGTGAGCTCAGAAATCAACTCAATATGTCCATAATTCATGTTATCAACTCTAATTAGGCACCATCGGAATAAATATGCATGTAAGACATCATTAATATCATATCAACCCCTAACTCGAGCATTTCTTTCACGACCCAAAATAGGCATGTGATGGCACTTGTCACACCCTCCAGACAAGTAAGCCTATCCCAACCCAAACTCAATAATCAATTAAATCAGAAGCGGAAGAAAAAGAATAATCCCTAAAATATATATATAAAGAAGAAGCAAATATTCAAGATACATCCCAGGTCTGGTTGTCACTACCATAAGCCTCTAATATAGAATAGGAATAATAATCTTCTAGAATATCTTAGATGCGAATAAAGCATAAGACATAAATAGAGAGATCTGAGAAGTCTTAAAGTCCCTCAGCTACTACCTCGATCTCCGCAAAGCTAATATCGAAAGAAGATGATCTACAAACTGCTACTCAACTCAATACCTGTACGGGGTACAGAAAAATAAGAAAAAGAAAAAAGGAAGCAAAAGTGAGTACGAAACAACATGTACTCAGCAAGCATCATTGATAACTGATCCTAATCCAAAGTGATGACGAGAACCACCACCCCAACTATCCAAGGTTTCCCAATCAGTCTATACCTCTCCAAAACATAGTACTTTATCCTATCAGGGTAACCCAACACAACGGTCAACAGACATATCAAAATCAGGGTAGGCACACTAATCCAGGTGTGTCAACATTATTCATTTATATTCAACCACAAGGGAATTCATTTATGAAGAAGACTCACAAATACGTTATAACAGACTTAATCAATTATCATTAACTAATACTATGGGATAGCAATAGGGAGAGTGTATATATATAAGGGTATATCTCATACTACTAAAAGGTGCTACACCACTATCTCTCTGATCAAGCCTCAGTCATACCCCACGTCTCACAATACCTCAACCTTCCAACCAATATAAGATGATATAAAGTAATGAAATGAAATGAAATGAATGCTCAAACACAGTATCACAAACAAGTTCTATCACGATAATACAATACAAGAGTAAATACTAACACAATGCTAAATCATACCAAGGAAAGACAATGCAATGCAATATAGTGATGATGATAGGATGATGATGAATCTTTAAAAGTTATCGCATAACTTTTTGTATATACGTACCGAACAACGCTGCTCCGCAATAGGACCCATGGAGGGTTCACAACCATATACTTTACATAATCTCAATCTCATGTATTATATCAACCTTACCGACACATCCCTCAGTATAGGTATTTTATAAAGTGTCTCATTTTCTTAAAAATTCAGAATGGCTCAGTGATACCAATATCTCATGAATATGCATGTGTGATATGAGGATGTAATGCTCACAACCAATCAGTATAAAGATCAGTATCCATTCAATTCATGTATAAGTAAGCTCAGAATCAACTCAATGTATCAATAATTCATGATATCAATTTCCACTTGGCACCACCAGAATAAATAGTCATGTATTCATTAATATTATCATTTTCAACCCCTCTCTCGGACATAACTATAATGAATATGCAATTAAATGCTTAGATAAGGCCTACAATGTCAAGTCAAGCCCCCACTCGGGCGATGTTTTACCCTTTTTTAGGCTCGAAGGGTTGGAAAACATGATTTTTTTACTGTTCAAACTATTTCAAAACCTTAAAGAAAATTTTGAAACAATTTAAAAAAATATAGAGTCGTCACTTAATTTTTTAAGAAAACTTAAAGAGATTTTCAAAGATTCGAAAACAGAAACAAATCCTTTAAATTAGAGAAAAAGGGTTAGGATTTTGGTAACGCCTTGAGGAGATTTTTAAGGCACTTAAGAAGCATCCGTCAAAATACGGTTGACCAAAGACAATTTGACTGATTTTGTAAAAATGACTAACTTTGAAAAACATTGCTAATTTTGTAAAAAATCTTGAAATTTATTTACAAAATATGGCATTAATTTCATTCAAGTAAAAAGCAGCTTACTCAAGTTAAAGAAAAGTTTACTTAGACTAAATTTGAATTTTACGGAACTTAAGAGAAAAATAAATTAGGAAAAGCGTCAATTTTTAGCTAAAGGAGAAAACAACATTTTTGCAAGATAAGACTATTTATGGAAAGAGCCAAATTGAGGCAAGTGTTATTTATAAAAGGATAAATTCAAGAAAGATTAATTTTAAAGTTGGAAAAAGTTACTTTAACCTAAATAAATCACTAGTTACGTGAACAAAGTAGATGCCATTTTTTATTTTCAAAGATTCATTTTTATGGGAAAACGGAAAGAAAACTCTTTTTTTTTACTTCTTTATTTAATTCCAAATACTATATGACAAGATATTTAAAGAAAAAATGTGAAGATAAAGCAAAAATAGCAACTCGAAGGGAAATCATTTAGATTAGCCAAATTTAAGAGTTAATATACAAACAAGTAATCAAATATGAATTACATATAAAGGAGAAAGTTTAGGGTTTGGGCCCATGATTTGGCCCATTAAGGGTCTGCCCAGCTCTTGGACTGAACATTTGTGGACTTTAGTCCAATTTTCAGCTATATATTACAGTTTATCCCTCTTCACGTTTTCTGCATATTTTTGTGTATATGACTCTATATCAGCCACATATACGTGTATTTCGATTTTTCACCTTTATGTTATTTTCTCTTTCTCATTTTTCATTGTATATCAGAAGTAAAATCCTATATATCCTCTATATACCAATGTATACAGGACTTGATCTTCGATGATCCGCCCATTTTGGACTGGTTGAAGCTTGACTCCATGCTACCAGGCCTTGTTGGCCCAATGGAATGCGCGGGACGAGTCCAAGTGGAATCGAATTTCATGCCAAAGAAAAGATAAAGGATTAATAACGGCTTTAAAGAAAGGGAGGAGAATTCTTTGACTTAAGCAAACTCACATAATTAAATCTGGAAGCATTGAACACTAATCAAGTCTAAGTTGGTTCCAATCAAACCAACTGCATTAATTTTTTCAAAGATCCTTGTAGAGTAGAGTACATTCATTGGAACACCTCATGCGGGATTTTAAATTCAACGTACCGATAACATAGTTAAATCCTTAAAAGAAGACAAAATAAACATGCTCAAGCACATGAAATTTTCAGCTTCTAAAGAGAAGCAAAAGTAAGCAGAAAACAGGGGATTAAAATATTGTCACGATGCCAAATTCATAAGGTCACCCATACATCCACTTTCTATTTTAAAAAAATGCATACTGACACCAATCAGTTTAAAACATTCAGGAAGGAACTATTCTCATACTACTTTACTCATTGAATTATGCTTTAACACAATCAAGGAGACATCACCTTCTAGTTGAGGATTTTTTTTTTTAAAAAAAAAAAGGTGACAAAATTAAGTCTAAGGTTAAACAAGGATAAGCATGATAAGACCAATTAATTTAAACTACTCCAATCAAGATGGAGGTCTGATTCTTTGTCCTTCACTACTAGATCACTTTTTATCCAAATTCACTTCAAATAGATCAAGGTATGACGAACAAGGGAAAATCTAACTTTTTACCACTGTTAGACCCTTACAGAAATAAGAAACACTCAAGAGAAAAATACATTTTTTGTGAAAAGATACAGCCAAGTCTACTCTTTTTGCCAAACATATCATCAAGCTTCATAATAAGACGCCTAAGACTTTGCATCGGGACATCAGCTACCCTATTCTGATTCTTAGTCCTTCACTACTGGATCACTTTTTATCCAAATTCACTTCAAATAGATCAAGGTATGACGAACAAGGGAAAATCTAACTTTTTACCACTGTTAAACCCTTACAGAAATAAGAAACACTCAAGAGAAAAATATATTTTTGTGCAAAGATACAGCCAAGTCTACTCCTTTTGCCAAACATATCATCAAGCTTCATAATAAGACGACTAAGACTTTGCATCGAGAAATCAGCTACCCTATTCCAGCTATCACACAAAAACCTAGTTAAAAACAATTCACATAGAAATTCTACTCAAACTAATGAGAACGGGTTCAAACAAGAGCCAAACATATAGTGAGGAATTAGTACGGAGCAGAGAGAGTATTACCTTTTTTTGAGAGGCAAACGGAACTACGAGTTTTCAGAGACTTCCACCGTTAGAGTTCTACTCGATTTCGCCGGAGTTTGGATTAACCTCATCGAAATTTAAGTGATTCCAATCGGATTTGAGTGGATTTCACTATGAATTTTTGGTTACGTGGAATTAGAAGCATGCGCCTCCCGAATCCCTAAATTTTTACCCAAAAATCCACACCTCAACCCACACTATCTATTTATAGAGAAATTGGGGATGAAAATGGGGGAAACAAAGGAGTAATTTAGGGATTTCGATTGTGGATTTTTGAAATTCGAATTTTGGGTAAGAATTGGATTTTTCATCTTGTAAATTGATGAACTTGGACACAAAGAGGGTCAAATTCTTTTGGGATTTTGGAGGGGGGGGGGGACTGTATCCCTTCATCCACCAATCAAAATTGGACAACACTATACCATGATAGTACGAATTCGAGGAAAATTAGCTGGTTTCCACGGGATTCAAAAGTTGGGAGAGACACCTGGACAAATCTAGAAACTTCTAGAACGAGACAGCTCAGGCTTTAACGGTTTGGGAAGAAATTGGAGGTCGTTTGGTGATTAAGGGTATCGTTTGAAGCTGTTGTTGCTGCGTTTGGTTTGAGATTTGACGGAGTTGCTGGTTTGAATGTTGTTGGTGTCGTTTGAGAAAGAGAGAGAAGGGTCGGGGAGAGAGAAAGAGTTAAGAAAGAGAGTGTGTGCGTGAGTTGTGTGTATATGCATATATCTGAGGGATTAATTTGGGGTGCAATAGGAGAAGTGGGTTGGGTCAAGGTGAAGGAAAATTGGGCCTGAGGGGTTTAATTTTGAGAGGAAAATAAAGAGAGTGGTCCAATTATTAATTTAGCCAATTCAAATTAATAAAATGGTCGAATTGAATTAATAGGACCAAATCGAGACGGAATTACTTTCCAATTAATTTAACGAGCTTCTAAAATTCAATAATTTCAAAATAAATATTTAATAAAGCACAATATTTTATTTAAAAAATTAAGGACACTAATTATGTCATCAATTCCTTATTTTCCAATCGGTTTTGAGAAGAAAATAGAGTATTTCCAATTTAACCAAAACCGTTCACTCAAAATAAATTCTAAAGTATTTTCTTTAAGTGAAAATTATATGATTCTATATAATTAAAAATAGAACATATTAATTTCACCCAAAAATCAAAAGGTAGGCTTGGAATTTATTTTTAAAATAACTTAAAACAAATATTTTCAAATTATTTAAAACTTAAGAAATTCAAAAACTAATTCGGAATGGGGAGGGCCAAAATTAGGTGTCAAAAACTGCTCCATCCCTTTGGGTAGAGTGAATGCAAGTAACCCTGGGCGAAGGGAGTTTGATGTTCCTAATTTTGTTCGACCACGAAATTATATCTCGAAAACGGTTAGTTTTTGCATGAATTTCAGGGAGTCATGGCCAAACCCTGGTATCAGGTCTCCTACATATCTCAGGTTGCATGAGAATTTAGGCCACGTGTACTTCAAGGCGCTTGATTTCAAGCACGATTTTCAAAGAATTCATAAGTTATCTCAATTTTCAATTTTTAGTGAAACCGAAAAGCTGGGGAATAAAAGGATTGGGGGGAGATTGGAATGCAGTCGAGTTTTCAAAATAGAGTCCAGCCTACATACCCCAAAACTTAGGGAATCAGACTGCTTGTAGTTTGACTCGATCGATAGAAAAGGTAGTCTTTTATTTAAAAATAACCTTTGGCTCAGGATGAGTGACAAATAAGTGAGATATGAAAAAAAGGCTTGTAACCTCTTAGCCATGAATGTGAGATCCTTCACATCCATAGGAAAGATTTTACCCGAACATAATTTCCAAGGTGTATTGTCACCCGGATTTAAAGAAAAGGGAAAGTTACTTCCGGTGCGAGTTTAGAAGTACTCCGAAAGCGAAACTGAAACCAAAAATTCCAAATTACCCACATGCCTTCTAATATAGGTGTGGTTATATGGCGGTGGAAGTTTACTTTAGCTCGCGTCCAAAAATTTTGATATTCCTCTTCGAACTATGTCCCAGTTCACTGCTAAGAAAATGTTCCACGTTGTGCCGCATCCTATTTGGAGTTGTCCACACCTGTGGTTTTGTTTTGAGATTTCATCCTATCAAATGCTCTCAACAATATCTCAAACAAAATTGTTAGCAATAAAAGCAATTCAACATGGAGAGATAGTTCCTTCACCTCAACTCCAAGTCTTGCTACGTCCCCATTGTCGCAGCTTTCATCATACTCTTCATATGATACTTTCTTTGATAAACTTATCAATAAACATGTGGCTTTGGTTTGAGATTTTCATCCTTCTCGGATGCTCTCAACAACATCTTAAAACAAGATTGTTAGTATAAAATGTAACTAACGAAGGGTAAACAGTTCGTTCACCATACCTTCGCGTAAGTTGATTTTTGAAAAAAGTTATGTTATCCTCTCTCATACCTATTTTGGAAGACAATAATTTTTGCAATAGAAAATACAACAACTCTCTTGGTTGTTGGATATGATGGCCCTCTTGGCGATTGAAGATTTCCAAAATAGGGTGGCCCCTTTCAGCCACCGACGACTTTTTGGGTAAAACAGTACCTACAATAGTGCGATCTTCTGTTCGATAATTTTTCAAAATGGGGTAGCCCTCTCGGCTGCCGATAATATTTTGAGTAGAACGGTCCCTGTAACTATTTACTGATCATTGGCTTTGGGTAAGTCTTGTGCATCATCCGTATTGACATGACTTATAGATATCCCTCAACTTGTCAGCCTTCGGGTAATCTTGCACATCATCTGACTTTGGATAAGAGACGACTTACAAATATCCCTTGAATTGGTAGCCTTTGGGTAATCCTGAACTTTTATCAGTTGTCAGACACAATGTGACTTACAGATTTTCCTGGAATTGCCAGTCTTTGGGTAGTCTTGCACATAATCATCTTGGATATAATGTTGCTTATAGATAACCCTTGGACAACTTTGGTAGTCTGGTTTGTCATTTATCTTTAGATAGCGACTTAGAGACATCCCTATCCATCGGTGGGACAAATAAAAATCCATTCATAGGATATAGATCGGCAAAATAAATGCTTGTCCATCGGTAAGACGAATAAAGATCCATTGATAGGATATAGATTGTCAAAATAAATGCTCGTCCCTTGGTAGGACGAATAAAGATCCATTGATAGGATATAGATTAGAAAAATAAATGTTCGTCCATCGATAGGACGAATAAAGATCCATTGATAGGATATATATTGCCAAAATAAATGCTCGTCCATCGGTAGGACGAATAGAAATCCATTAATAGGATATAAGTAGGTCCATCGGAGGAACCCATAAAAATCCATCGATAGAATATAAGCATGTCCGTCAGAGGGACAATTGCGTGGGTTCATCGAAAGAATCAATAAAAAATATAAATATGTCCGTCGGAGGGACAGTTGTGCAGGTTCGTCGGAGAAACCAAAAATAAAGGCATATCCGTCAGAGGGACAATTATGCAGGTTCATCAAAGGAACCAAAAATGAATGCATGTCCTTCGGAGGGACAATTATGCAGATTTGTCGGAGGAACTAAAAATGAATGCATGTCTGTGGGAGGGACAATTATATAGGGATGAATGCAATAGCTTATATGGTGGTTGTAGAAAATATCACCTTTATTATTTTATTGACATATTGGCTCCTTTACATATACCTTTTCTCAAGGTAAATGATTAGTAGACATAATGTCACTTTTGTTAGCAACTATAGTCAAATTTTGGAAAAGCTTTAAAGGAAGTATTCACAAGATAGATGACTTTGTTTGCAAATATCATCTTCTTTTCTAGGTGAACAACTAAACAAGAGGTCATTTTGGAAGTAAATGAATGGTTAAACCCCATTTCTGGGGACAACTATAAATACAACTTTCAAATGTTGTATGTTTACTTTGAACCATGACGAATTTGGAAGAGGATGTCCTTACTCTTCTTATCGGATGATATCTTTAACAACTCCATTGTGTTGACTCTTCTGCATGTACCTGCACTCGAGGTAAAAGGTTAGTCGACACTGTGTTGCTTTTCTTAGCGACCATAGTCAAACTTAGAGAAAGTTTCAATGAAAGCATTAACAAAATAAATGATCTTGTTTGCAAACGTCATCCTCTTCTCAGAGGTGAACATCTAAACAAGAGGTCATTTTGGATGTAAAGGGATGACTGAACCCTATTTTTGGGGACAACTATATATACAACTTTCGAACATTATATGTTCTTTTCTGATCCATAATTTGATTGGGGATCTAAGGGGGAGGTCATTGCTCTTTCCTTATTAGTCGATCCATTTGACTGCTTTGTCATACCAACTCCTTTTGCGAGTACCCTTTCCGAACATCATGTGCTTGTTTTGATCCTATGATTTGTTAGGGATTTGAGAAGAATGTTAAGTCCTCATACATCGATCCCTGCAACAACAGAAAGATTGTTAGTCTTGGAAAGCTGCCGCTTTCGGCTCTTTCCTAGTGCCTTGGATCCTCATTGCCAATTTGGGTGTTCAGCTTCATTGTACTCCTTTTTGAATAAAGGAATATGTTGAATAATTGGAGTCTTTTGCTGATCTTTCATTCTTATGACAATTGTATCCACAAAAAAATTTGTTAGTTTTTATGAAACTAATCTGTGTTCACCTTTTTCGATCTTCTACTCTTTTCTTGTCATTCTCTGAGTGCTCGTCATCTTCGTACTCTTACCTTAATTTGAAAAAGGACGGGGAGAATTCTCTGCCAATTTTTACATCATACGCTAGCTCAATGAACATCCTTAGTTCGAGGCTTGACATGTCTGACTCTGATCTTTTGGTGCTGGGTAATTTGGAGTTTAGAACTCACGAATGAAGCTTGGTGGAAATTTTGAGGTCCTCTTCAAAATGTCTACCCTAGATAGATCCCTTAGAGTTAGAGGCATTCTTTCCTATGATCTTCTATTCTGATTGTTAAAGGATGAATCTTCTTCTTCTAAATTTTTGAGATTCCTTCTCAAAAATTCTGTCCCAGTTTCCTTTTTTTAGGTGATATGACCGAGCCGTTAGAGCGCCTACATATCCCGTTGAAGAAGAAATCAGGTCAAATGTTGTTCAGCCATAAAAGGGAAAGATAAATTTTTCTTAAGGGGTTCACCGAAGCCAACATAGGACGCCTACGTATCTTATTCTTGAGAATTCAGGTCAAACGTAGTTCGTATATAAAAGGGAATTACTACAAAACATAAAAAGCAATTTCATTCAAAAGTGTGATTACATGGAAGAAACATAAAGAAAAGACTATCCTTAAACGTAATATCTCTTTACTGCATCGGAGTTGATCAACTTGGGCCACTTTTGGCCTATCATTTCAGATAGGACTAGGGCTTTCTATGGATAACGCCTTGTGGACGACATGATGTCTTCGTCAATCCTGTGTGAACTTTCTCTTGAGCCTATTGCCTTGTTTACACACCAATCTTCATCTACTTCAATTATATTAATGGTTATCCCTCCATGATTTGGCAACGGATTGCTATTGACTTTTAAAGCTGGTTCTTAGAGAGTAATAACCTTATGGTCAATTAAGTCTTGAATCTTGTGAGTGATACAATTCTCGGTGATATGCCCAGATCCTCCTGAATGGTAAGCACAATATGGTTAGGTCGATAGAGTATTGCATTCACGTTGATAGATTTTGGATCAACTATTTAAATCAATCCAGCTGCATATAGTGTAACACCCCGTACATTTCCGACCCTACTTGATTGGTGATCTAGGGCGTATTTACATGCCTTATTGCCAACTTTGAACCATGTTTACCTTAGTTTTGAGAGCAATAAGTGCGTATTTTGTATTATTTTTGATGGACTATTGATATTGTGCTAATGTCCGCAAAGAAAAGTCAAAGAAAGGAAAAAAAATCAGAGTTTTAAGTGTCAGGCGCACCCAGGGGAGTGCCGGGCCGCTTTTGACATAAATTCTTTTGGCATGGGCAGCATAGGGGCGCGCCAGGCTGCTTTTTGCCAAATTTCTTCTCCGACCACTAGTCTCTAAATAGGGCTCTTGGGTTATTGTATCATTATTCCATCTTGGTGGGACTACTCTTGGATGATTTTGGCATCCAAATGAGGGTTAATTCTACTTCCTTTTTATTTTTATTTCTTTTTTATAATTTTTATCAATTTATGATAAATTAAGCCATGAGTGCTAAAATCGCTTATTCTTGGGGTCGAGGCTACGAACATGAATCTCGTGAGTTAAATATGGTCTTAACATTTATGGAATTCTTTAAACATGAGATAGTTGGTGGATCATGCATTAAATTTGTTGGGCTAAATTAATCTTGTGCAATTAGGCTCAATTAAGGCCCAAAAATCCAACAAAAGACATGGCCCAAATGGGGCAAATGACCCATTCTTGTGTTGACCAAGTAAACACAACATTTATGACTAAGTAAGTGGCTAAGGATGACCATGAGGGCCTATATAAAGGCACAAAAATCAGATTTTTATTCCACAAAGCACACATGCCATTTCTAGATTTTTCTACACTTTTCTCTCTACTCTCAAACCCTAAGGCAACCATCTCTTAGGACAAGATCATCTCTTTGCAAGTATTGGTAAGTGTTTAACCTTGTGATTTAATATATTATATGCATGAGGGATTGTTTAGATCATGATGGTTATGTCTAAAGGTGTTGAGTGGTGCACTTTTGCTTTTTGCTAAAAGATATGTCATCTATGTGACTTGAACTTGAAAGGAGACTTGAGGTTTTGATGGAAGTGAATGGTGTGGATGAAATATCAACATGTATGGTGGGGTTATGTCCTTAACTTGCTTTTTCTATGTGTATAACTTGTGGGATTGTTGTTATGAAACGTATTGAGGTGACTTGATGGAGTAATTGTGACGTAGTGTTAATGAGGAAGCGTAAAGGATAAACTTGGTGTGAAATGCTATGGTTTATGATGTCTTGGTCAATGTGTGGAATCTTGTGGTATTGTTGGTATGACAATGCCGTGAATGGTATTGTAAAGGGTGAAATGATGTTATAGGGCAATCATGTAACTCATTGTCGTGTTATGCACTTGTAAGGTAGTTAGTTGTTAACGTGAGCTCCGTTATGTACTTGTGTTGTAGAGTAAAACGTAAGGAAGGAGTCGGATTATTGTATTCACATATAGGACTGTGTATTCATATTGGGAAGATAAGGTATGTAAGGTTACTCTTTCTGTATCCTTCTGCAGCACATATTGTTCACATTGCAATTGTACTTATGCCATTCTGAAATGTCCAAAGGTATCTCAATTCAAGTTGTCATATAGTATTACTCACAAGACCAATTGTGATTCACACGTCTCATGTTCATTGACTAATGTTTCAAAGTTCCAATCATGTACTATCACCAATGTATCACTCTTCTAATGAACGAATGAAGTAATGTATAATTGTTTGTATATTCTTGAGTAACATCCCAGTGGCGATAGAAAAGCCTAGCATGGGTTATCATAGTAACATCCAGGGGCGACAGAAAAGCCTAGAATGGGTTAACACAGTAACATCCCAGGGGAGACAGAAAAGCCTAGCATGGGTTAATCACATCCCTGGGGTTAAAATACCTAGCATGGGTTAATCACATCCCAGAGGTTAAAATACCTAGCATGGCTTAATCTCATCCCAGGGGTGACAGAAAAGCCTAGCATGGGTAGAATGATAAATCTCATCCCAGGGGATACAGAAAATCCTAGCATGGGTAGAATGATAAAGATGAATGCACGTAAAGGCAAAGAAAGTAACGATTGTAATGTACATGTTTCCACACATACAGAAAGGTGGTTTATCCATATTAACTATTCTCCTATATTTGATTCCATTGAAGTATTTATATATATCATGCAGTTTCATATAGCCTTACATACTCAGTACATTCTTCGTACTGACGTCCCTTGGGGGACTTACCTTACTTGCTGTAGGCACAGGTACTAGTAGACCTCTACAGTAGGTTGCGGGTCATTTGCAGATCATTGGTGAGCTCCAGTTGGTTCGGGGCTTTCCGAGTCGCTATGTACATTTGTTTTAGTATTGCATAATTGTTGTATAAAGCGGGGACGTGTCCCGAATGTAGGTTTGTTATGTCTATGTATCTGTAGAGGCTTTGTATATGTTGTGGGGCAAATGAAGGAAATGTAAGGAATATATGCTTTTGACTTGGTGGCCCTAACGGCCAAGTTTCATATATGTATATATCACATGTTTTTCGTGACTTTCGCCATTGGTAATTTGTATCTTCATGAGGTAGAATGTTGGTCTTTTAGTGACATGCATATGAGCGTACATGAATGAAGATTGGTTCTCTCGGGCCTTAACGGCTTCTGGTGCCAGTCCGCCCCATTGGAATTTGAGGCGTGACATATAGTCTCTAAAAGTTGTGCTCTACTTTCGTCCAGAGGAGTAAAGATTCTGGGAGGTTTCTTCTCAAAATTTGGATGGGGTAATTTATAGTTATTTTGGTTGATCGGCGGTGGTACCTGATGGTAGTTATATGGTGCTTGAATATTAGACTGATGATTTGGAAGGGTAGTTTGGACCTTGTGTTGGTATTTTGGTTGTGGAGGTTGATATTATGGTTGGGCATAGTAGATAGGTTGGGAGCTCTATGGGGTCAATGTTTTATTAATCTTAACCGTCTGTATGCCTTCTTCAACTGATTCTCCAATCTTAACCAAATCTACAAGTGTTGCGCAGACTGCTAATATCATCATTGTATATAACTCTCCTTCTTGAGCGTGGGAGAATACTGCTACCATTTCTTCCTTATTCATGGGAGGATGAACCTTAGTAGCTTTCTTTATCCAGCGATAGGCATATTCTCGAAAGTGCTCATCCATTTTCTGCTTGATCTGATTCAAAGAGTATCGGTCTGGAGCTACCTCTACATTATAAGCAAACCTTTCAACTTCAACGAAGTCTTTGGCCAAAGATCTCCAATGGGGCCACTTCTTTAATTCTTGTGGGGTGAACCACTCCAAAGCTTCATCACTTAGGCTACGACTAAAAAGCCTCATTAATAAATTGCCCAGCTGAGTCGTCATTTCTGTTTTATCCCTTTTTAGTCTCGAAGGGTTGGGAAACATGATTTTTTTTTTATTTTTCCTATTTCAAAACCTTAAAGAAAACTTTGAAATAATTTAAGAAAATACAGAGTCACCACTTTATTTTTTAAGAAAATATCAAGAAAATTTAAAGAGAATTTCAAAGATTCGAAAACAAAACAAATACTCAAAATTAGAGAAAAAGGATAATGATTTTGGTAACGCCTTGAGAAGATTTTTATGGGACTCAAGAAGCGTTTGTCAAAATAGGGTTGACCAAAGACAATTTGACTGATTTTGTAAAAATGACTAACTTTGAAAAACATTGCTAATTTTGTAAAAAAATCTTGAAATTTATTTGCAAAATATGGCATTCATTTCATTCAAGTGAAAAGTAGCTTATTCAAGTTAAAGAAAAGTTTACATAGACTAAATTTAAATTTTACCGAACTTAAGAGAAAAATAAATTAGGAAAAAGAGTCAATTTTTAGCTAAAGGAGAAAACAATATTTTTGCAAGATAAGACTATTTACGAAAAGAGCCAAATTGAGGCAACTATTATTTAAAAAATCATATCACTAGTTACGTGAACAAAGTAGATGCCATTTTTGATTTTCAAAGATTCATTTTTATGGGAAAACGTAAATAAAACTCTTTTTTTTACTTCTTTATTTAATTCCAAATACTATATGACAAGATATTTAAGAAAAAATGCGAAGATAAAGCAAAAATAGCAACTCAAAGGGAAATCATTTCGATTAGCCAAATTTAAGAGTTAATATACAAACAAGTAATCAAATATGAATTACATATATTAAAGGGAGAAAGCTTAGGGTTTGAGCCCCTTATTTGGCCCATTAAGGGTCTGCCCAGCTCTTGGGCTGAACATTTATGGACTTTAGTCCAATTTTCAGTTATGTATATCACCTGTATATTACAGCTTCTCCCTCTTTACATTTTCTGCATATTTTTGTGTATATGACTGTATATCGCCACATATACGTGTATTTCGATTTTCCACCTGTATGTTATTTTCTCTTTCTCATTTTTCGTTGTATATCAGCAGCAAAATCCTGTATATCCTCCGTATACCAATGTATACAGGACTTGGTCTTCGACTATCAACCCATTTTGGACTGGTTGAAGCTTGACTCGATGCTATCAAGCCTTGTTGGCCCAATGGAATGCGTGGCACGAGTCCAAGTGGACTCGAATGAGGGTGGTTCATTCCAAAGTTAAGGTAAAGGATTAAGAACGACTTTAAAGAAAGGGAAGAGAATTCTTTGACTTAAGCAAACTCACATAATTAAATCTGGAAACATTGAACATTAATCAAGTCTAATAAATTGGTTCCAATCAAACCAATTGCATTAATTTTTAAATAGATCCTTGTAGAGTAGAGTATATCCACATGAACACCTTATGCAGGATTTATATTCAACGTACCGATAACATAGTTAAATCCGTAAAAGAAGAAAAAATAAACATGCTCAAGCACACAAAATTTTCAGCTTCTATAGAGAAGCAAACGCAAGCAGAACACAGGGGATTAACATGTTGTTACGATGCCAAATTCATAAGGTCACCCATACATCCACTTGCTATTTTAAAAAAGAAGCATATTGACACCAATCAGTTTAAAACATTCAGGAAGGAACTATTCTCAAACTACTTTGCTCATTGAATTATGCTTCAACACAATCAAGGAGACATCACCTTCTAGTTGAGGATTTATTTTTTTTAAAAAAAAGGGTGAAAAAATTAAGTCTAAGGTTAAACGAAGGATAAGCATGATAAGACCAATTAATTTAAACAACTCCAATCAAGATGGAGGTCTGATTCTTTGTCCTTCACTACTGGATCACTTTTTATTCAAATTCACTTCAAATAGATCAAGGTATGACGAACAAGGCAAAGTCTAACTTTTTACCTCTGTTAGACCCTTAGAAAAATAAGAAACACTCAAGAAAAAAATACATTTTTGTGCGATATAGCCAATTCTACTCTTTTTGCCAAACATATCATCAAGCTTCATAATAAGATGACTAAGACTTTACATCGAGACATCAGTTACCCTATTCCAGCTATCATACAAAAACATAGTAAAAACCAATTCGCACAGAAATTCTACTCAAACTAATGAGAACGGGTTCAAACAAGAGCCAAACATATAGTGAGGAATTAGGATGAAGCAGAGAGAGTATTACCCTTTTTTGGGCAGCGAACGGAACTACGAGTTTTCAGAGACTTCCACCGTTGGAGTTCTACTCAATTTAGCCGAGTTTGGATTAACCTCATCGGAATTTAAGTGATTCCAATCGGATTTGAGTAGATTTCACTATGAATTTTTGGTTACGTGGGATTTGAAGCATGCGCCTCCTGAATCCCCAAATTTTTCTCCAAAAATCCACACCTCAACCCTCAACCCACACTATCTATTTATAGAGAAATTGGGAATGAAAATGGGGGGAAACGGAGGGGTAATTTTGGGATTTCGATTGTGGATTTTTGAAATTTGAATTTTGGATAAGAATTGGATCGTTGGGAGAGATACCTGGACAAATCTAGAAACTTCTAGATTGGGGCAGCTCAGGCTTTAACGGTTTTGGAGATCATTTGGTGATTAAGGGTGTCGTTTGAAGCTGTTGTTGCTGCATTTAGTTTGAGATTTGACGGAGTTGTTGGTTTTAATGTTGTTGTTGTCGTTTGAGAAAGAGAGAGAAGGGTCGGGGAGAGAGAAAGAGTTAAGAGGGAGAGTGTGTACGTGAGCTGTGTGTATATGCATATATCCGAGGGATTTATTTGGGGTTCAATAGGAGAAGTGGGTTGGGTCAAGGTGAAGGAAAATAGAGCCTGAGGGGTTTAATTTTGAGAGGAAAATAAAGAGAGTGGTCCAACTAATAATTTAACCAATTCAAATTAATAAAATCGCCGAATTGAATTAAAAGGACTAAATCGAGACAGAATTACTTTTCAATTAATTTAACGAGCTTCTCAAATTCAATAATTTCAAAATAAATATTTAATAAAGCACAATATTTTGTTTAAAAAATCAAGGACACTAATTATGTAATTAATTCCTTATTTTCCAATCGGTTTTGAGAAGAAAATAGAGTATTTGCAATTTAACCAAAACCTTTCACTCAAAATAAATTCTAATGTAGTTTCTTTAAGTGAAAATTATATGATTCTATATAATTAAACATAGAACATATTAATTTCACCCAAAAATCAAAAGGTAGGCTTGGAATTTGTTTTCAAAATAACTTAAAATAAATATTATCAAATTATTTAAAAATTAATAAACTCGATAACTAATTCGGAATGGGAAGGGCCAAAATTAGGTGTCAACAGGCGACACAATCATAAATATGGCATTCCAATGCACAGATAAGACCTATGATGACAAATCAGGCCCCCACTCGGGCGACACAATAATATATAAGGTATTTAATGCGCAAACATGACTAATAAATCAAGTCAAGCCCCCACTTGGACATCACAATAATATATCCTCTCAATTCAATGCAATATGCATATAAGCCCCCACTCGGGCACACGATCATAAATAATTACTCAAGTTCATAGTAAAGTTCACATAAGCCCCACATGGGCAACAAAGAATAAACAACAATCTCAATAACAATATATTGCGAAACTACCCAAACCTGGCTTATTTCATACGATAAGTCTCATCTACTATTATAAGTCCATTTATGCTGTAAGTATTCTCTAAAGGTCATTAATCCTCGATCATCATAGCAAAATTCGCTAAATAAGATTCAAACTCTAAAATAGGCAACCAATATTAATATTTCAAGATCACTAAGTTATCAATCAATATTCTACTCTAAGGATAACTACAAGCAATAATACTAACTAAGAAAGGCAATAATCTAACTACAATCCACCAAAAGACTCTGGTACCTGTAGGGATGCTCGCCATTGCCCCTAAGCGGGACCCTCAATCCTAAACGAATCACAAAATACAAACAAACAAGCATACAACACATAAACACTTTGGAAAAAGTCAAGGTGTAGCTCAACTTGCCTTAAATGAAGATCTGCAAGATCAAACGCAGTCCAAAACCTTAACCCGAAGCCCAACTCTCTCGAATCAATACCAAATACATCCAATCTAGTCAAATATGTCATCTACAGATCAAAAGAAAGCTAATGATACCCATATTGACCATATTTGAAAAGGGTAAAATGGACCTTGAAAATGAAGGGGTAAAATCAGAATTTTATTTTAAAAACACATTCGCCGAGGTTAAAGGAACCTACAGCTGAAAATCTATACGAAAACGAGTTTAAAACAAGTTCCAAATCGAAGAAAAACCATTATCAAGCTTTACCGGCAAACCCCCCCAAACAATCCATCAAAAATCGAAAAGCGTAAAAATGAATTTTTGTTTGAAATCAAAATCCTCAAGTGAAAAGTACTCTATGGGTGAAAACCCATGTAAAAACGAGTAAGAATCGAGGCTCAAATCAAAGAAATACCAAAATTTCATTTTGAGGGAAAACCCCCAAAAACTCTCTTTTGAAATCTTTGATTTAGAAGAATTTAGATGATAAAGTTGGTAGGAAATGATTTAGAACTGAGCTAGGAACTTCCCGCAGGAACTTACGCAAGAAATCTCCCCCAAAATCTCTCTCCCAAGCTCCCAGTATGATAAAAATAGTTCAAATGAGTAAAAGGGGATAAAATCCCGAAATTTGGGTTGTTTCAGCAAGGTTGGTCGCGCCTTTGACTGTTGACCGCGCTTTACTGTGACCAACAACCAGCAATTTCAAGACCTTGTTTTCCTCGAAACTCATCCAGAACCCTATGAACATGAATCAATAGTGCATATTAATCATAAAACACGTTTCGGATCCAATGAAATCATCAAAACTACGAAAAAGAAGTCGTTTACAACAAATAAACCATCGGAACCCCTTTAGGCTAACATACACTATTTTTCAAATGGAGAATTGAAATACAAAATAAAGGTTTCGAACCCAAAACAACCCCATTACTAACCCAAAATTGACGTTCTGGATCTAATGGAATTGTCAGAAACCTCATCCGAGACTCGGATCACAAAATGTTGACCGAATTCAAACTTATTCTTTTAAGAACACTCAAAACCATAAACTCAAATAAAATACTCCTGAATGCATTGGGGACCGTGTTAATCGTCCCCACAACTCGTAAATAAGATAAAGCAACCATGGGGAGGGGTAAAATGGTCAAAACACAAAAAATTCTAAATTTCAGTGCGAGGATCATCACAGTATCCACCACTAAGATTCACGTTTATCCTCGAACGTACAAGTAAGAAAAGACCAAAACAGATAAAGGATAGAAAAATACCCTCGAGATACATCAACAAACACTCCCACGCAGAGTCACAACCATAAAACTACTGGCCTCACCATAGAACCAGAAATCTATCACATAAGGACTCACCAGGTCACAACACAAGCATCAAAAGGCCAAATTCTCAATAAAGCCGAATTTCTATATCTTCGAACTTCCTCTATACCCAACTCTAAGCCAAATACAATAGAAGTTCTGAACCTACCCGGCTAATCTAAACATGACCAAGGCACCACAAGACACTGGCTACAACCACAAGACCAAACATCACCCTCAGGCTCTGCAAATGCCAAGGGACCCATAAAACACATCACTACCCATCAAAACATTGAATCAACCTACCTAAGGCCAATACTATCACTATCAAATCAAATAACACTATAGCCTCAGGCTAAATCAACTAAGCCAGAAATCGATATCAAAACTACACAAAACCTAAAAAGTCACACCTAGCATACTAAAGGTGCTACACTATGGTTATACCCATATGCTCAACCCTCTAAGGCAATCGAGAATCACCATAAAACTCTCTATATACCAGATATATGAAATCTCTAAAAGACACTGAAAGCTCAAGTAACTCATCACCATAGCCCATGCAGTCCTCAATATTCAAAAGATATCAAACAACCCAAAGTCCTTAATAATCTGGTAGAACAAGGAGTCTTTTCGATCCCGCACACATAAGCAACTTATCGTTTAGTAAAATCAACCCACAAAAGAAGTGCAACAACCACTATGTCTCACTGAAGGATGCCTAATTCAAGAATCAAAACTCAAAAAAAAATCACCGCTAACTCTGTATAAGCTACCGATGAACCACACTATCAGGACTCCAAATTTCTATCTCAAGCCCATGGCTAAACTGTGAATATAACAAATTTCCTTATGCATAAAAATCCTTATCTTTTTCCTTAACCCTCTTCCCATTTAATGTTCTTTAACATATGAGTTGTGGACTAATAAGGTACAACTTAAACCCGCTCAATTCTCATTCAACAATCCTTTACACAAATTCTCCGGAGAAATACACATACCCTAACTAAAGCTTATAAGCAAGAATATTCCACCGAGCCACCTAGCTACTAAGGAGCAACTCTACAACCAAAATTTCTTTTCCATTCTAACTCTTTCCAAATCAACACAGGAATCCCTTATAAGCTGAAACCCTTCAAATCTAATCAAGGAGTATCTCAATACCATCGAATCCAATCATGAAAGCAAGGCTAATCATTAGGCAAACAACAAACCGTAAGGCCCGAATGCCTGAAATCTTTCCTTATCCAACCAGAATCCTTTATTTGCAATCCTTTCGAATCAATCACACCACAAATCTAGGTTATCACAAGGTCCACTACTAATAAGTACCGCTAGGCATACTACTATCTGAAATGCCAAAACCACAAGGCCAATCCATTCTACAATCTTAAAGTATGCCAAAACCTAGAATCAATCCACCATTATCCCACGACATAACCCCCAAGAACATCATACTCAAATACAAGAATCTACAATACTCAAAAGATCAGAACAAATCTAGCGATATACTCTGAACGAGTCCCAACGTAGGATTGGCATACCCTATCCACCACTAAGGAAACATCTACGGATAGCAAATATCAACAGTTCCAGTAAAACTCCCGAATTATATCAAGACTCAATGCCTAATAAGAAAACACATAGGAGAATGTAGACCCATAATCAAACACTACCAAGACAACTCAAAAGCCGATAGAAATCATACATATGGCTATTGTACCAAAAAATCCTGCCTCGTGTCCATCTTGTGGAACCTGATACAAAGACCTATCATCTCTCAGAGCAACTAATAAAGCATTTCTCTGTCTAAGTTGTAGGCAATCCCTCCTATAGTGCCCAAGATCCCCACATAAGAAGCAACCCAAGGAAGTCGGAGCCCGCTAAACTAGGCTTGAAGGACCCAAACGACCATCCTAATCTAACCCTCTCTAAGCATAACCACGAAGATCCTGACCTCCATCATGCATATCGCTATGATCATCAAATCTCTGGGCCCTCTGGCCCAAAAGCCTCTCGTACCTCCATACAAACTCCTTTAAAAACATTGAGCAAACTAATCCCATGAAAGAGGAGGTGATTCAACTAGTCTACTCTCTGCACAAGTCCTTCATCACTGTCTAGCTGGCCCAAAGAACCAAAAGAAAGTGAAGTCTACTCCATTAGAATCCACCAAGTCCAACTTGTGCAACCTCTCACGGCAATAAAGCAAGAACATATAAGCATCAAACTTAGGATCTCCATCAAGACGAGGAGGATCTGTCTTCATGAACCTTACATATCTACTCTGTCCTTCTATGGATGCGGAGTAATCCCCGGTAATACCTCATCAACACTAGGAGAACCCGTAGTAGTCGCATGTACATCGGGAGTTTGACGCCCTGAAGTAACAAGCTGAACCAAAATAGGAGCCACCCTCTGAAGGAAACCCAACACTCAAACCAAACAATCCTCAATCATAAGTAAGGTCACAGGTGATGTCTGCACTGGCCTCAACCCCTCTAACTCACTAGACCTACCACCACTAGCAACTCTAGAACCTGAAGAGAAAACTCTAACCTAACCTATAGCTGGTCTGGACATCCCGATCCGACCACTACCTCAAACCCTGCTACTATCGTGCACCAAAGGCACGATCTTTGAATCTCTAGCCATAGAAAAATGCGTGCTCACCATCTGTGCGAGAGTGAATAAGAGATTTTTGAGTTACACCAGGGTACAAATACATGAAACAAAATGAAGAAGTGGAAATCTCCTAAAGTCATGTAGCCTCTGGAGGATAGATAACGGATGTCTCTGCATCAATCTGCAAGACTCTACTAAACTCGGCTTGTACTAATGAGACCAATGAACTTGGGGCTCTGATACCAATTTGTCATGACCCAAAATAGGCACGTGATGACACTTGTCACACCCTCCAGACAAGTAAGCCTATCCCAACCCAAACTCAATAATCAATTAAATCAGAAGCGAAAGAAAAAGAATAATCCCCAAAATATATGTGAAGAAGAAGCAAATATTCAAGATACATCCTAGGTCTGGTTGTCATTAGCACAGGCTTCTAATATAGAATATGAATAATAATCTTCTAGAATATCTTAGATGCAAATAAAGCATAAAACATAAATAGAGAGATCTGAGAAGTCCTAAAATCCCTCAGCTACTACCTCAATCTCCGTAATACTAAATCCGAAAGAAGACGATCTACAAACGGCTACTCGGCCTAATACCTGCATGGGGTGCAGAAAAACAAGAAAAATAAAAAAGAAAGCAAAAGTGAGTAAGAAACTACATGTACTCAGCAAGCATCGTCGATAACCAACCCTAATCCAAACTGATGGCGAGAACCACCACCCCAACTACCCAATGTTTCCAATCATTCTATACCCTACCAAAACACAATACTTTATCCTATCAGGGTAACCCAACACAACAGCCAACAAACATATCAAAAGTAGGGTAGGCATATTAATCCAGGTGTGTCAATACTATTCATTTATATTCAACCACAAGGGAATTCATTTATGAAAAAGACTCACAAATATGCTATAACAGGCTTAATTAATTATCATGAACTAATACTATGGGATAGTAATAGGGAGAGTTTATATATAGGGGTATATCTAATACTACCAAAAGGTGCTACACCACTGGTATATCTCATACTACCAAAAGGTGTTACACCACTATCTCTCTGATCAAGCCTCAGCCATACCCCACGTCTCACAATACCTCAACCTCCCAACCAATAAAAGATGATATAAAGTAATGTAATGAAATGAAATGAATGCTCGAAAACAGTATCACAAACAAGTTCTATCATGGTAATACAATACAAGAGTAAATACTAACACACTACTAAATCATACCAAGGAAAGTCAATGCAATACAATATAGTGATGATGATAGGATGATGATAAATCTTTGAAAGTTATCGCATAACTTTCTGTATACACCTACCGAGTAACGTTGCTCCACAATAAGACCCACGGGGGGTTCGCAACCCATATACTTTCCATAATCTCAATCTCATGTCTCAAATCAACCTTACCAGCACATCCCTCAGTATAGACATTTTATAAAGTGTCTCATTTTCTTACAAAATCATAATGTCTCAGTGGTACCAATGTCTCATTAATATGCATATGTGATATGAAGATGTAATGCTCACAACTAATCAGTATAAAGATCAATATCCATTCAATACATGTATAGGTGAGCTTAGAATCAACTCAATTTATCAATAATTCATGATATCAGTTTCCACTAGGCACCACCAGAATAAATAGTCATGTATTCATTAATATTATCATTTCCAACCCCTCTCTCGGGCATAACTATAATGAATATGCAATTAAATGCTCAGATCAGGCCTACAATGTCAAGTCAACCCCCCACTCGGACGACACAATCATAAATATGCCATTCCAATGCACAGATAAGGCCTATGATGACAAGTCAAGCCCCCACTTGGACGACACAATAATAGATAAGGCATTTAATGCTCAAACATGACTAATAACATCAAGTCAAGCCCCCATTCGGACATCACAGTAATATATCCTCTCAATTCAAAGAAATATGCATATAAGCCCCTACTCGGGCACACGATCATAAATAATTATTCATGTTGATAGTGAAGTTCACATAAACCCCACACGGTAAACACGGAATAAAAAATGATCTCAATAACAATATATCGCGAAACTACCCAAACCTAGTTTATTTCATATGATAAGTCCCATCTACTATTATAAGTCCATTTATGCTCTAAGTATTCTCTAAAGGTCATTAATCCTCGATCATCATAACAAAATTCGCTAAACAAGATTCAAACTCTAAAATAGGCAGCCAGTACTAATATTTCAAGATCACTAAGTTATCAATCAACATTCTACTCTAAGGATAACTACAAGCAACAATACTAACTAAGAAAGACAATAATCTTTCTACAATCCACCAACAGACTTTGGTACCCGCGGAAATGCTCGCCATTTTATCTAAGCGGGACCCTCAATCCTAAATGAATCACAAAATACAAACAAACAAGCATACAACACAAAAACACTTTGGAAAAAGTCAAGGTATAGCTCAACTTGCCTTAAATTAAGATTCTCAAGCTCAAACGCAGTCCAAAACCTCAATTGGAAGCCCAAATCTCTCGAATTAATACCAAATGCATCCAACCTAATCAAATATGTAATCCACAAGTCAAAAGGAAGCTCATGATACCCATATTGACCATATTTGAAACGAATAAAAAATGGACCTTGAAAATGGGTTTTGAAACAAAGAGGTAAAACCGGAATTTTATTTTAAAAACACATTCCCCAAGGTTAAAGGAACCTACAGCTGAAAACCCATGTGAAAATGAGTTAAAAACGAGGTCTAAATCGAAGAAAATTCATTTTCAAACTTTACCGGCAAAAACCTCAAAAAATCCATCAAAAATCAAAAAGGGTAAAAAGAAAATTTTTGTTTGAAAATCATAATCCTCAAGTGAAAAGGACTCTATGGGTGAAAACCCAAGTAAAAACGAGTAAGAGTCGAAGCTCAAATCAAAGAAATACAAAAATTTTAATTTGGGGGAAAACCCCCAAAAACTCTCTTTTGAAATCTTTGATTTAGAAGAATTTAGATGATAAAGTTGGTAGGAAATTATTTAGAATTGAGCTAGGAACTTCCCGCACGAACTTACGCAAGAAATCTCCCCCAAAATCCCTCTCCCGAGCTCCCAGTATGATAAAAATGGTTAAAATGAGTAAAAGGGGATAAAATCCCAAAATTTTGGCTGTTTCAGCAAGGTTGACCGCGCTTTTGATTGTTGACCACATGTTGACCTCTGTCAACTGTTGACTAACAACCAGCAATTTCAAAAAACTTATTTTTAACCCTCGAAACTCATCTGGAACCCTATGAGCATGAATTAATAGTGCAAATTGATCATAAAACACGTTTCGGACCCAATGGAATCATCGAATTTATGAAAAAAGATCGTTTACAATAAATTAACCCTCAAAACACCTTTAGGACAAAATACACTATTTTCCAAATGGAGGATAGAAATACAAAATAAAGGTTTCGAACCCGAACCAACCCCATTACTAACCCAAAATCGACGTTCTGGATCTAATGGAACTGTCAGAAACCTCATTTGAGACTCGATCATCAAATGTTGACCGAAGTCAAACCTATCCTTTAAGGATACTCAAAACTACAAATCCAAATAAAACATTCCCGAATGCTTCGAGGACCGTGTCAACCGTCCCCAAAACTCGTAAATAAGATAAAGCAACCACGGGGAGGGGTAAAATGGACAAAACACAGAAAATTCTAAATTTCAGTGCGAGGGTCATTACAATTTCTATCATGATAAAGGCAACCAATGCTCTATAAGACCTATAATAACAATTCAACCCCCCGCACGGGCCTCATATCTAGAATAAAGGTATTTAAATGCACAAATATGGCCAATGATGTCAAATAAAGCCCCCACTCGGGCAACACGCAATATATAATATCACCAATCAACAACAACAAGAATATAAGCCCCCACACGGGCACACAACAGTAATAATAATATTGAAATACCATTCCCATAGTTGTCCCCCCGAACCCATAGCATGCTTTACTTATTTATTAACTACCCAGCTCAATCTGAAAGAGGTTAAACCATTACCTACCTCGAAATGATGAAATTCGAGCCTAAAGTCCTTCAACTAGGCATTTTACCCTCTCGAACGGTTTCAGAATCAACTAAAACATACAAATATAGCATCTACAATCTGAAGGAAAGCCAACAATATCCATATTGACCATATTTAAGACGGGTCTAAAATGGACTCAAAAAATAAGTTTCAAAGTAAGATGGGTAAAACCAGAATTTTATTTTTAAAACTCATTTCCCAAGGTTATAGGAGTCTACAGTTGAAAACCCATGCAAAAATAAGTTAAAAACGAGGTCCAAATCAGAGGAAATTTTTTTACGCTTTACCGTAAAACCCCTCAAAAATCCGTTCTGAAATCAAGATTAAAGTATGTTTTTGATGTTATGATCAATGGGAATAAGAGTTTAGAGGTTACCCACACGAAAAACGATGAAGAAATCCTCAAAAATCGCCTTTCCCGAAGCATGGAGGTCCAAAAAATGGAGTAAAGTCTCAATTTTGAGCTATTTATATTGTTCTATAAACAGTACCTCATGATTGTGAGGGTCAACATTGACTGGCCATTAAGTTGGTCATCGCGGTCCCGTAGCTAGGCCTCGTGATCACAATGAGTCAACCCGACCCGGTCCACCGATTAACCCATCGCGATTACGGTGCCACCACCACGCGATCACAATGAAGACTATCATCGAGACCCGTGATCGCGACACGTGTCCACACTATTGCGATGAAAGGCCTGATGCACCGGATATCAGCTGTTGCACCAGCTGAAATTATACTCTTAAGTCTTCGAACAGACCCTCGAGATTCCTTCGGGACTCCACAAAATTAAATCACATATGCTACTAGGCTATTTTCGACGTTCCAGACTCAATGGCGAAGTCGGATTTCCAAAAAAAAAAGATTATTTTCAATAAACTAACCCCCGGGGCCTCTTTTAGGCAACTTTTCAAATGAAGGGTCGAAATGCAAAATAAAGGTCCCAAGCCTAAACCAACCCCGCTACAAACCCAAATTCGACATTTCGAATCTAATGAAACTGTCCAAATCATCAACCGACACTCAGAACATCAAATGTTGACCGAAGTCAACTATAGAGTTTTCAAAGCCTTTAAAAACCACAAACTCACCCAAACCATTCCCGATTGCATCAGAAACCGTGCCAACCATCCCCACATCTCAAAAACAATATGTTGTAAGTAGCAACTACGGGGAAGAGCAAAATAGTCAAAACACATAAAAAGCAAGATTTCACAAATCAGGTTCTTATAGTAATTTAATGGGAAAAGGTGGGCTTTTTCTTGAAGTTGTTATGTAGTCCAAATAAGAAAACACAAAAGACAACTTTGTTTAACTAAACTTATCTTGTAAAATATTTTAAAGACTATAATACCCTCAATCTTTTCTGCAAATGGCATTAAGCAGCCATGTTGAAAGTGGCACTTCTAATCTATAGAAATTTGTATGTTGAAAGTGGCTCTTCTAATCTATAGAAATTTGTACTATTATTTTTATATTTTATTTAATATTTAAATCAAATGAATTCAAATAATCAAAGAGATAAGTTTATGAAATAGTAAGAGTTCTATTTAGCACCAACAAAGGTTGTGGTAGAGTGGTAAGTACTCTTTTATTCTTAACCAGAGGTCTCGGGTTCGAGTCCTCCTGGGTACGGAATCACTATTTTTAAAATAATGATATTTTTTCCTTTTAAAAGGATAATGCATTTTCAAATTCAAATATTTCTTATCTTTTAATTCAAAACTTTTTTTACAATATTTATAACTTTGTCCTAAAACTGCCACATGGCTTCTTCTAATGTCTTTGTTTTATAATATATAAATAGATTATTATTATTACTATTATTATCATATTTTTATCTTTCATTTAGTATTTAAATTAAATATACCTATATTGGTATTACTACTGCCACTGCGTACTACTATTGCCACTAATACTATTTATTATTATTATTATTATTATTATTAAATATACCTATATTGGTATTACTACTGCCACTGCGTACTACTATTGCCACTACTACTTTTTGTTGTTGTCGTTGAATACTTTTTTATGAAAGTATCATTAGAAAATACAAACTTATTCATTTGAAATAATAAAACTAAAAATTTTTAAAAATTTTATTGTATCATATTAACATATTTTAAATTGGTTATGAAATATTAAAAAATAATTGTTAATAGTGAAATTGTAATTAATCGTTAATATGTAGTCATAGTCATAATTATTTTAGATGTTTTAATATGAAAAGAATGAAATTAGTACTGTTATCAAATTTCGTTGATGATTTTCAAAAATAAATATAAAATATTAAATAATTGTTATTTTGTATATTGTAACCAATTAAGATATGTGGTTGCATTTTTTAATTAAGATATGCGATTACATTTGTTATCTTTCATTTCAAAATTTACTTTTTTTGTCTATCAATTCAAAATCAACAACTGCACAAAAAGTACTTGATTGTGTCTAATTTCAAAACTTCTTATTCCAAATTTTAAATTTACCTCTCTATTGAAAAATTAATTAAGCACATACAATTTATTATATCACTCATCAACAAAATTAAAAGATTTTTTCCTACCCCCGCCACCCCAACCTCACCCCGACCCAAACCCCTTCTCCCCCCCCCCCCCAACACGTCCAATTTTTTTTAAAAAAAATAATTTTTTTCCTACCCACCCCCACTTACATCTACCACCCCACCGACCACCTACCTGCCCCCTACCCCATTACCATATTTTATTTATCAATATTATTTTTAAAGTAATTACAGAAAATATTTAAATGCACACAAACTTGAATTAATTATATCCAATTCAAGCTCAAACATTAATCAAAACGATTTGTCCTAGCAAATTTCTTTTTCATCTAAACTTCATTATTTACAATCAATATATTTTTAATTTGTTTTTAGGACTAAATAAAAATAATAATCTAAGTGAAGCAACTTGGACCAATATACTTTTTTATGAGTTTTCTTCTAACAACAACAATACATTCAATTTCTGCATCAATTAATATCGATTTGTGAAATATTAAAACTTTGTCCATCTCGAAAGAAGTTCACATCTCTTTGAACATTTGTTCTTGTCTTGCACTTTGTTTTAAATTAAACTGTAATTTAAAATATGAAAGTAAGACAGAAATAATATAGAAAGAAACTAATAAAATATTAAGTATCAATGTTTTTTTAGCAACTATAAAAGTGCTTAGAAGAAGACACCGATATAATATAATTTTTAGAAGTACTTATGGTTTAAAATTCAAACTAGACACTTTTATCTATGTCGAAAATAATTTTATCTCATATTCGATTTCAATTTTCAGTTTTAATTCAAATTCAAAAAATTAATTAACTTTGTACTTAGAATTAAAAAGAATTTATTAATGCACGAAACTATTCAAGAAAGAATGTAAAAGTACCACTTGTTCGGTATAATATAAAAAACTTGCAGAATTAGTAAAATATTTTTTTCCAGATAAACATAAATTTGTAAGTAAAATCACGAAGAGAAAAAATAAATTAAAATATCTAAATGCATGTAAAAATATATACGCACTCATTCTTTACAAAAATGATCTGGTAAGTCTCCTTTATATATTTTGATTCTCCATTGTACTTGTTGATTTCTCAAATATTCATTTCGCATTTTTGAGATATTTTCATGCATCAGATTTGTGGGAACTTCAGCTTACTTAGGTATATCTATAACAAAAGATAAATATAATATTAATCATAAATGGTAGTGAAATAATTCAAAAAAAAATTATATTAAGTATAAACAACATACATTGATAGTTATTCCGAGAAATATGATGAGTATTACTTGTAATCCTTTTATCCATGGTAAATATATCTGTGCAAAGAGATAAATATAATATTAATTACAAATAACAATAAAATAATTAAAAAGTTAAACTAAGCATGAACAACATACCTTTATAGTTATTTAAAGAAATCTGATGGGCATTATCTATAACCTTTTTATCCATGATAGAAATTCTCTATGACCAAAAAAATATATATTAAAATATGATATATGAAAAATTATACTAATATATTTAGTTTTACTTCTTAAGTGTAGGACTAAATGGCGGGTCATATAAATCATTAATTTTGTATATGATATTAACGATTTATCGATATATAGATCAGGTAATTGAAGACAAAACTTTAACAGATAATGAACAACACCAACCTCCGGTTCAATGGGAGCTAATAATTAATAATTTGCATAGAGTGCTAAAAATGAAACATATTAACAGGAGACTATAATCTATTATGTTTCAAAATTAAATGAATAGTGTCAGATGCTTGCACACTTAATTCTTAAGTCTCCTAAATAGAATAGATAAAAGAATGTGATGTAGGGTCATTGCACAAACTCATCTTTTATCTTTAAGAGAAAGAGCAACAAATTTTATACTAAAATAGAGGTCTTTCTATAGTTTTATATACTGCTACTATGGTCGTATTTTGAAATAAAAAGAATAAGGAAGAACATAAATATGACTTTATTAGTACTAAATATGAGAATAAAAAATCCTATTCACAATGCTACATTGAATGTATGCAACAAAATAGTATTAAGACTCATAAAAAAAGATTAATCAGTACCTTTGTGAATGAAATGATCACAGAATATTCTCTCGAGATAAATAAAATTTAAATTTGAAAAATGATTAATTATAAAAAAAGAGAAGAAGAAAGCTTATACTGATATGTGTGTCACTCACATATATATGAGGTTACAAAGCTGGATATTCATGCAAACTAAAATTTCGTTCAAATTCAAAATTGAATGTGATATCAATTTGTTAGAAAGATAAGATTTTAAAATATCATAATTATCTTATAGTTTAAATTGAAGATTCTAATATACTATCATTACATATTTAAATTCAAATTTTAAATCTTTATATTTCAATTATTTTTAAAAAAAATTTCTGTTAAATTAAAATGATAACTCTTTTGATAATGATGGTTCTATCCATTTTGTGTAGCAACAAATCGTGTAGCATGCACTATTGATTTAATAAATTTAATAATTTTTCTTTTTGAAATTTCTAAGTTTATCTTTGAGAACATATTGTATTTCCAATGCAAATTCAAAAAAATTAATAGAATAAATAATATATTATAGAATTGGTTAGACAACAATAAGAGTCCAATTAGAACTCTTTAGTGTGATAACTAAAAACCTTGGTAATGTTAATTGTTATTAATTATTATTATTATTTATTATTACTATTATTATTACTACTACTACTATTACTATTATTATTATTATTATTATTATTATTATTATTATTATTATTATTATTATTATTATTATTATTATTATTATTACTACAACTACACTACTACGTACTGCTACTTCTACTACTATTTTTATTTTTATATATATATATATATATATATATATACATACTATTATAGGTACCCACGCGATGCGTGGATAATATTAAAATATTATTTTTAATTATTTCGGATTGTAGTGTCTTATTCGAGAATGTTAAATCATATTATCTTAAAAAGTTTAAATATTATATTATTTCTCAATGCAATGCATTTCCCCAACCCCACCCTTTCCCTAACCAAATCTATATGAATAAGGACAAAATTTAATATTTTTTATTTTTATTCTATTTTTCACATTTATTCAGTTTAAAAATTATGAATAGCAATATGTGTATGATCTAATTATTTCATTATATTATCAAAATAACCCCCCTCCCCCACCCTTTTTCTAACCAAATCTATATGAGTAATGACAAAATTTAATTTTTTTTACTTTTAAATTTTTATTCTAATGTTCATATTTATTCAGTTTAAAAACTATGTATAGTAATATGTGTATTATTTAATTACTTCATTATATTCTCAAAATTATCTCCCCCCCTCCTCTCCCCCCCCCCCCCCCCACTCCTACCCTTTCTCTAACCAAACCTATATGAATAAGGACAAAATTAATATTTTTTATTTTTAAATTTTTATTCAATTACTCATATCTATTTAATTTAAAATTTATGAGAAAAACATCAACAGATTTACAGTCTGCCGTTTTTGAACATTCGGCCACTCTCCCCTCCTCTTTCCCTAACCACATCTATTATGAATAAGGATAAATTTTAATATTTTTTATTCTATTGTCCATATCTATTCTGTTTAAAGTTTATTAATAGCTATATGTATAGTATCTAATTATTTTATTATATTATCAAAATTAGTTCAAAATTTTAAAAACCCCCCCCCCCTCCTCTCCCCCTCTCCCACCCCCACCCTCTGTATATTTTTTTTCAAATATATTTTAATTACTTTATTTTTTTCTAATTTAACTTTGAATAATTTTTTTGTGTTATACATATAAGAAGTTGAATTTTCTTCTCTCTTAAAATATAAAAATTATTAAAGATAAGTTTTGTCATGCATAAATAAATGAATTATGGATTAGAAGAAACTCTCAAATAATCTAATCTATTAAAAGTTGTTATTATTTAAAATCCAAGGTAACCACTTTCAGTTGTATCGAAATATAATTCTATCTCATATTCTATTTCAAAATTTTATTTTTTTACTCAAATTCAAAAAAATTATTAACGTGTCCTAAGAATTAAAAAGAATTCTATAATGCATGTAAATTTCTTGAATATAAATTTTAAAGAAAAAAATAAAGTCATAGATTCATGTTAGAAAAAGAATTTTAATTAGTAATCAGTGTACACTATGTTTAGTTATATTCTAAGCTACAATATTAAAAATTTACCTTTTTAAGTTGTGATTTAACATTCATTATTATGACTTACTACACTTTTAAAATGAATATATGTAGTGTTTTAAATTATTATTTTTTCTTTATACTAAAGAACTACCCAAGAAAAATACAAAAAATATCATTTGGTGATATAAGATAAAAGACACATAATCAGTTTTAAAAATTTATACATAAATGTAGATTTGTAAGTGAAATAAAAAAAGAATAAATTAATTAAATTTTAAAATATCCATAAATTTATTTTATAATCTTCCTAAAAGAGAACAACTAAGTGAATGTGATGTAGTAATGCTCTAGAAAATCGTCTTTCAACTTAAGAGAAATATATTAAAATAAAAAATATAATATTATAATATTTATACATATATAAATATATTTGCATTTATCTTTTGCATGAATGAACTGATAAATCTCCTTCACATATTTTGATTCTTCATTATACTTGTTCATCTTTTAGATATTCATTTCGCATTTCTGAGATATCTATATACATCAAATTAGTCAAAACTTCAGATTCCTTGACAGTTATTCAAAGAAATCTCATTTGCATGATTTATACCTTTTTTTCATGGATAAAATTTTGTATAACAAAAAACACAAATTGTTACAAATTATAATCAAATAATCTAAAACTAAGGAACGAATAAATCAATTAAAATATCTAAATACATGCAAAATTAGTTTATAATCTTTCTAAAAATGAGTAGATATGTGAATGTGATGCAGTAATGCTCTAGACATACGCCTTTCTGCTTAAGAGAAATAAAATAAAAAATGTGATATATATATATATATATTCGCATTAATTTTTTGCGCGAATGATCTAATAAAACTCTTTTATATATTTTGATTCTTCATTTGTTCAACTTTCAAATATTCATTTCACCTTTTTGAGCTATAATACTTATTAGATCTGTGAAAATTTCAAATTTCTTTATTACATCTGTGACAAAATGCAAATATAATGTTAGGATTGTAAATGACAAAATTTAATTAAATGGTGTGATTAAGCATGAACAATATACCTTGATATTTATTCGTGTACATGACCTGTAACCGTTTTATCCATGGCAGAAATTCTATATAACAAAAAATAATACAAATTGTTACAAATTAAAATCAAATAATCTAAAATCAATTTTGAATAGTAAATAAATTGTGCACATATCTATTAATGTGAGCATGTGCCAACCATGAATGTAATATAAGCAATGAAGGGATTTGATTGAAGAATGAAAGAAATAAAGAATAAACTCAAAGGAAATTAAAGAATGAAATGAGTGTTGAGTTTTTTATTTTATTTTAATGATGACTCATCTTTGTATGCAGGATATCAAAAAGGAGAAACACATTAAATGGAGTAACGACTAGTGAAGACTAAAAAGCAAACAAAGAAACATCAATAAATGTCTTGAAGAAATATTCAAGGAAGGAATACAATATCCAACAAAGTTCTTGAAGACTGAAAGGAGTTAATGCTCCAAGAAACTAGGAGTATTCAACAAATTCAAAAAATCAAGAATCAAAATTCAAGAGTTCAAGAAAGAATGCCTCAAATATTGAAGAATGCCATTAAAAGTCAAGGTGTGATTTCCCTTATTCTTGGAAAAGAAACTATTACCTTTACAAGGAACAAAATCTCTTGGGTTACCATCTCTTCTACACCTCCAAATGGCTAGTAACCTCCACTATTTAAAGGAGTCTTTGGAGCACATAATCGATATACAAACAGTCTTAGCCAACTATAAGTTTTTGCTCTACTTTTAAACAAGCATTGTATTACTTAGTATTTTACCGTGTAACAAAAAAGAGAGGAGAAAAATATTGTTGGCGAGGCATTGTATCAAAGAAAAGAAAAACAAAATAGAGAAGAAAAAGATTGAGAGAAAAAGAGAGAAGAAAAAGATTGAGAAGAGAGATATTAAGAATAGTAGTAGAAGCTCTATTCTCAAATTTATACCAAACCTAAACATTTGCAAAGACTTAGAAGAGCACACCCTTGCAACTCAAGGGGACTAGACTTAAGATCCACATTAGATCCCAACCAGTATAAAACATTTGGTGTCATTTACATTCCAGCTCTTTAATTTCTAGTATTTGTTTTTACAGTTCTGTGTTTGTCAGTCGACTAACTTCCTTGACTAGTCGACTACGGAAACGAAAAATAACAATTCACCCCCCTCTTGCACTTTCAATTGATATCATATCTAGGACTCATATTAAATTACTTAACAACAAGTGATAAAAGATCATGGCTCTACCATCTGCAATTGGGGCACTCTTTCAAGAAGGAACTTCTTAAACAAGACCTCCTTACTTCAATGGCAAATATTTCTCACACTGGAAAATTCGAATGGAAACATTCCTAAAGTCTTATGATGTTAAAGTATGGAGAGTCATCAAACTTGGTGATATACCTATCCCTCCTTCAAGGAAAATTGTAACAAATACTGAAAATGGCCAACCATCAGAGGCTGTAATTCCTTCTCTTGAGAATTAGACTGATGAACAAATGGAAGTTATCCAGATTAACTCAAAGGCAAAGAATGTTCTTTATAATGCTATCAGTGGTGAAGAATATGAAAAAAAATTCTTATTGTGACACTGCTAAAGAAATGTGGGATAAATTGGAAGTCACATATGAAGGAGCAGAAAAATTCAAGCAAACCTTAATTGGTATGCTAGTATATGAATATGAGTTGTTTAAAATGAATGACAAAAAATCAATTAAAGAAACTTTTGCTCGGTTTGGGAAAATCATTGGTGAACTTAAAGCTACTGAAAAAACCTATCATGTGTTAGATCATATCACCAGAATTCTCAGGAGCTTGCTTTCCCAATGGATCTCTAAGGTAGTTGCTCTTCAAAGCATGGATCTCAACACTCTGTCATAGGATGAAGTTAGAGGAGATCTCATTGCATTTGAGAAAGCTCATCTAAACAAAAATTTAGATGAACACAAGAAAAACATTGTGGCTTTCAAAGCTACAACTAATGAAGAAGAATAGGAACCTCTGTTTGAAGATGAAATTGCTCTCATCACTAGAACTGTGGTAGACAATTTTAAAAGATCTAGGAGCCAAAGAAGAGGTAGACAAAACTCCTCAAAATGTAAGATGATTGAATACAAGAATGATGGAAAATGCTACACTTGTGGAAAATATGGACACATTGCAAAAGACTGTCCAGATGGGAAGAAAAGATACTCAAAAGGAAACTCCAAGCATAGGGCATTCAGAAGCTGGAGTGATGAAGAACACTCAGATGATGATGAGAATGACAATGTTGGAGATGTCTGCTTCATGGCAATTGGAGAGACAAGTGAGGTAAGGACTAATTTTTGCAATGATTGTTCTAACATGAGAAGATTGTTAGATCAGGCCATTATTGACTTAAACAAAGCTCATGATCAAAATAGAGCTTTATTAAAAGAAAGAAGAGTCTGGGAATTAAAATTTGAAGTGTGTGAAATTGAAAATATTGTTTTACAAGAAGAAATTGATGAATTAAAAATTAAAATAAATAGTTTTCAAAAATCGCCCAGTCATAGTGTTGTCAGATCTAATCAGTTAACTTCCTCACACAATTTGACTGATAAAAGAACTGACAGTGATAAACCTAAATCCAGCAACAAACACTATAGTTTTGATAAGTCCTCCAAGTCGACTAGCTCTGAAAAGTTGACTAAGAGTACTAATCATAATTATAGTATTTCTAGATCTATCACTGAAAAAAACTCATCTTTCTCATGCTATTATTGTGGAAAATCTGGGCACAAACATTACAATTGCAAAATTCGTACTAGTAATTCTTCTAAATGGATTTGGAAACCTACAGATGGGTCAAATGATCCAAACTCTAACTCAAAAGGACCTAAGAAGGCTTGGGTACCTAAGAATAAGTAACAAAGTTGTTTTGCAGGAACATCACTCAAGGAATACAGGGAAATGGTACCTTGATAGTGCGTGTTCAAATCGTATGATAGGAAACAAGAACCTTTTTAAATCTATAGCTAACTATGATAGAAGAAGCATTAGATTTGGTGACAACTCAAAAGGAACTGTAATAGGTATTGTAACTATTCCTTTTAATGATTCATGTGATATCACTAACATTTATCTTGTGAAGGGTTTGAAATACAATTTGCTAAGCATCAGTCAACTATGTGATGCTAATCTTGAAGTCAAGTTCAAAAAGACTGGATGCACAATAAAAGACAAATCGGGAAAAATTATGCTTTCTGGAAACAGAGAAAGTGTCTACATTCTAGATTCCATCAAAAAGAGCAAGGAACACATTTGTGTTGTCACGACCCAAATCCCATTCGGGCCGGACTGGCACCCGGAGCTGATAAGGCCCGAGAGAACCAATCTTTGCTCATGTACTCTCATATGTATGTTCGCGTATGCATATCATTTTATCTCATGTAATTAAATATCAATAGCGAAAGTCATGGCAATATGTGCAATATATGAAACTTGGCCATTAGGGCCATTTCGTCAAAATGAACGTACATCTTTTACTTTCACGATACCCCACATATGTCTACAAAGCCTCTACTAGATACATGACCATGTCTATACAATATTTACAAAATTCCAAAACCTAATGAACACATGTGACTTGGGAAGCCCCGAAGCAACTGGAGCTCACCAACAATCTGCGGATATCTCATCACCTACTGCGGAGATCTACTAACACCTGGGCCTGCAGCATGTAAGGTAAGTCCCCCAAGAGGGGTCAGTACGAAGAAAGTACTGAGTATGTAAGGCCATATGAAACGATAGTAATACATAAGTACTTCCAAGAAATTAAGCGTAAGAGAATAATCAATGTGGATATACCTCAGTCCTGAATATGTGGAACCATGTTCATTACTTCTATTATTTCATTACTTGGTCATTCATTTGCATCGGTTCAGCCGCATCATCATCATTCTTATCCTAACCTCCATATTTATATACTCATGCAAGGGATATAGTCTCATCTTTTTTACAACTATCTTATTATTATTCTTATTCACTCAACTAGTTAGTGATTCATAATACCTTATGGATCATCTCCTTATAAGTAAGTATATAATACCGGGCCTCCACCTTTGGTGGGATATAATGTATATATATATAGTACCGGGCCTCCATCTTGGTGGGATATATAGTACCGGGCCTCCACCTTTGATGGGATAAAATAAATGAGTATGTAGTACTGGGCCTCTATCTTGGTGGGATATATAGTACCGGGCCTCCACCTTTGATGGGATATATAATAAATAACATAGCATAATATTGGGATTATTCCATCTTGAACTTATACCCTTTAGATTGTGACCCATACTCGATGTAACATATAGTAACCATACGTACATTACTTCTCTACAAATCTTATACCCTTTCCATAATTATGAGAGTAACACATTAAAGATCATGACATTAATTGAAGCACACTCTTATATATATATTAAGCACCCTCTTATATATATATTACTTCACTCCTTTACTTCATGAGATTGACATCTTCACTTATGAGAAGTAATTATATTAACTTGCACATCACCTCTCTTATTACTCTTATGAGATTGATACTTCAACTTGTGAGAGATTAACACATCCACTTATGAGAGATTGATTCTTTAAGGATCATGATAATATTGGAAACACACCTCTATACCTTACTTCTCTACCTTACTCTCAAGAGAGTGATACGCTCACTTGTGAGGAATAGATATATTAGTTCACACTTTACCTCCTTCACTACTCTTATGAGAATGGTACAAAGATATTCATAATAATATTGGACTTTGGAACATGACATGATTGGAGAATACTTCTCAAGAATAACTAGCTTCTCTTTACATCTTACTCTCCTTGAGATAATTATTCTAGAATCACAATGTTATGACTCCGTTGGAACATACTATTATGAGGACTTTGGACCCATGTCCATAATTAGGTAACTCATGAACAACAACGACTAATGAATGAGGGATACGTTACTTAGGAATGAATAGGCTCTCCTTACGTCGTCACTTTCCTTGTAACAATTTCTTTTAGTAGTTACAACAACATTATGAGAGCTTAGGCATTTCAGTCCATGGATAGGAGGCGTATGAATACCAATCGGTCAATGAATAAGAACTGTGTGGATAGAAATATTCATCAAACCTGAATGAGATACCTTAGCATATTTGGGAATAGGACAAGTGAAATGTCAATATGAACATTATGTGCTGCAGAAAGATACGGACAGAGTAACCTTACATACCTTATCTTCCCAATATAAGTACACAATCAAATATGTGAGCGCAACAATTTTGCTCCTTCCTTACATTTCACTCTACATCACAAATACATAATGGAACCAACATTAACCACCAATTACCTTACAATGGCATACAATAACAGTAAGTCATATGTTTGGCTTTAACATGTCATTTCCCTCTTGAAAAAGCCATTGATAAAATTATTGTACCAATAATCCCACAATATTCACAACATTGACCAATACATGATAATCAATACATTTCACCACAACACTTCTCCTTTATCCTTTCTTATCCACACCACATCACAATTAATCCATCAAACTACTTCAATACACCTCACAACAACAAATCGGCCAAAATCCCATAATTTACACTTATAGAAAAATAACAAGTTTAGGACCATAATAACACCATACATGTTGTTATTTCATCCATACCATGCTCTTTCATCAAAACCACAAGTCATAATTCAAGTTACAATTCCATGGATAACACATCTTTTCCACAAAACCAAAAGTACCATATCCAACACTTCCAACCATAAACAACATGATATACATAATATCTCATGCTTATAATATGTTAAAGTACAAGAATAATCACTTACCCAAGCTTGGAAGATGATGGTCTTGTCCAAAAATGCCTTAGGGTTTGAAGAGCCACCAAAAGAGTTATCTTGAAAACTTCTAGAAAATGAGAGAAATGTGATGTGTGTCTAATGAGATAAAAATCTGATTTTTGGCCACCATTTATAAAATCATAAAGTCATCCTTAGCCATTTAATTCACCCTTTGACAAGTCAAGGCAAGAATGGGTCATTTTGACCCATTGGGCCTTTCATGTTTTGTTTATTTTGGTCTCAAATTAGACCCAAAAGCCCATATTATCTTAACTCACTAACATCAATGTGTAACCCATCATACACACGTTACCACAATATTCCTACTCACGATATTTATGTTTGTAGCCTCAATCCCAAAAACAAGCGATTCTAGCCACATATGACCTATTTTAACCAAAAGGGTAAAACCGTCATTTTGATGCCAAATTCATTCTCAAGTAATTTTATCATACCAACATAATACTTTACTCATTTCATGTATATGCTCATGGTTGTATAAGAAATGTGGCAAAAATCGGCTCGATACGTCCCCGGGCACCCTTGGGACTTAGAAAATTTCCAACTTTGAAAAAGTGGCAAAACCAGTGTGGCACGACCTTGGGCGCGCCATCTTGATTACTCTGGACTAAAAATTTTAGCCCAGAGCGGCGTGGCACGCCCTCCAGCGCGCCCCAGACTTAATATTTTTGAAAATTTTGTTTTTCTACTTTTCTTCGCGGGTTTGGTTAGATACTTCAAATCCTATTCTTTAACTTACTTCTTAACCTTAATATCCTTTGCTTAGAGGTCCTATTAGCCTCATTTTTAACCCCACAAATGCTCCATGAAAATCACAAAACACCTTCTACGAAGGGTTAATCACATGTACGAGGTCAAATTTCAACTTTTCTCATCACTAACCTTACAAATTACATACTCATGGAATCTCAGCACCTAAGTAACCATTGTTCAACGTCATCACATAGGGTTGGGAAGGTATGAGGTGTTACATGTGTATGGCACAAGAAACTTAGTCATGCTAGCTTGCGACTAATAAAGAAACTTGCTAAGCTTGATTTGGTTCTTGGGCTACCCAAACTAGATTATACAAAAGATCACATTTGTGATGCGTGCCAAAAAGGTAAACAAACTAGAAACTCCTTCTCTTCAAAGGATATTATAACCACTACTAAACTATTACAAATGCTTCACATGGACCTGTTTGGTCCCACAAGTACTGCAAGTATTGGAGGTAAAAGATATGCTTTTGTTATTATTGATGATTATTCACGATTCACTTGGGTTATATTTTTATCTAACAAAGATGATACTTTAAAGAATTTTGAGTTTTTTGTGAAAAAGTACAAAGAGACAAGGGATACTACATTTCTTCTATAATAAGTGATCATGGTGGAGAATTTGAAAATAAAGCTTTCAAAAGATTTTGTAACAAGCAAGGATACACTCACAATTTCTCATCTCCTCGCACCTCTCAACAAAATGGAGTGGTTTTATGAAAGAATAGAACTCTTCAAGATATGACAAGAATAATGATCTGTGAGCATTTTCTACCATACCATTTTTGGGCAGAAGCAGTAAGTACTGCATGTCACATCTTGAACAGATATCTCATTAGGCCCATTCTAATGAAGACGCCATATGAGTATGGAATGGTAAGAAACCAAATATCAGTTATTTCTACCCATTTGGATGTAAATGTTTTGTCCATAATAATGGTAAGGACAATATTGGTAAGTTTGATCCACGATGCGATGAAGGTATATTTCTTGGTTATTCAAACTCCAGTAGATCTTATAGAATTTATAATAAGCGTACACTATGTGTTGAAGAATCAGTCCATGTTATTTTTGATGAATCTAACCACATTGTTGAGAAAATAATTAGTACAGATGATGAGGAAGGATAAACTCCTCAAGGTGCTACTTCTTCTTCAAAAATAGTCGACCCAGAGACTAAGTCAGCTAAAGAACAAGTTGAACCAGAAGTTATTCCAAATGAATGGAGATGAGAATCAAACTATCCAAATAAATTCATCATTGGTGATCCAAAAGAAGGAATGAGGACTAGAGCATCTAGCAAAAGATCTGAAAACATTGCTCTCATTTCACAATTAGAGCCAAAGAAAGTGGATGAAGTTCTACGAGAAAAAGAATGGGTTCATGCAATGAAAGAGGAACTAGAATAATTTGAAAAGAATAAAGTTTGGACATTTGTCCCCAAACCTAAAAATTCTTCTATCATTGGTACTAAGTGGATAGTTAGAAACAAGATGAATAAACATGGAAAATTGATTAGAAACAAAGCTCGTCTTGTTGCTCAAGGCTATTCACAACAGGAGGGAGTCGACTACGATGAAACGTTTGCTCCTGTTGCAAGGTTATAATCTATTCGCATACTTCTTACATATGTTGCTCACAAGGTTTTAAAATATTTCAAATAGATGTCAAAAGTGTTTTTTTAAATGGTTGTATTGAAGAAGAAGTGTTTGTTAAACAATCTCCTGGTTTTGAAAATCCAGAATTCCCATATCATGTTTTTAGATTATCCAAAGCACTTTACGGTCTAAACCAAGCTCTATAGACTCAGTACTTTTCTTGGTGAACATGGTTTTACAAGAGGCAAAATTGATACTAACTTATTTATTAAAAGAAGTTCATCTGGAAATCTTATTATTCAAATTTATGTTGATGACATTATATTTGGTAGTGCTAATTCTTCTCTTTGCAAGGAATTCTCTAAGCTAATGAAGAATGAATTCGAAATGAGCATGATGGGTGAGTTAACCTTCTTTTTGGGTTTACAAATTCACCAATCTGAAAAAGGTATATTTGTGTGTCAAAGTAAGTACACTAAGGAACTTATTCAAAAATTTGGCATGCAAAATACAAAAAGCCATAGGAACTCCTATGAGTTCCACTTGCTCTCTTGAAAAAGATGACGAAGGAAAGTCTGTGGAAGAATCAAAATATAGAGGTATGATTAGTTCTTTGTTATGTCTAACAGATAGTCGACCAGATATCATGTTTAGTACATGCAGGTGTGCAGAGTGAATTCGAAATGAGTATGATGGGTGAGTTAACCTTCTTTTGGGGTTTATAAATTCACCAATCTGAAAAAGGTACATTTGTGTGCCAAAGTAAGTACACTAAGGAACTTATTCACAAATTTGGCATGGAAAATGCAAAAAGCCATAGTTCTCCTATGAGTTCCACTTGCTCTCTTGAAAAAGATGATGAAGGAAAGTCTATGGAAGAATCAAAATATAGAGGTATGAATAGTTCTTTGTTATTTCTAACAGATAGTCGACCAGATATCATGTTTAGTATGTGCAGGTGTGCAGAGTGAATTCGAAATGAGTATGATGGGTGAGTTAACCTTCTTTTTGGGTTTACAAATTCACCAATCTGAAAAAGGTATATTTGTGTGTCAAAGTAAGTACACTAAGGAACTTATTCAAAAATTTGTCATGGAAAATGAAAAAAGCCATAGGAACTCCTATGAGTTCCACTTGCTCTCTTGAAAAATATGATGAAGGAAAGTTTGTGGAAGAATCAAAATATAGAGGTATGATTGGTTCTTTGTTATATCAAATAGCGAGTCGACCAGATATCACGTTTAGTGTGTACAGGTGTGCTAGATATTAATTAGCTCCCAAGAAATCACATCTTACAACAGTTCAAAGAATTCTTAGACATCTTATTGGTACTCCCTCTTTAGGATTATAGTATCCAAGGAGTGACAATTTCAAACTAGAAGGGTTCTCAGATGCTGATTTTGCAGGAAATAAAGATGATAGGAAAAGCACTAGTGGATCCTGTCAACTAGTGGGAAATTCTTTAATTTCTTGGAACAGTAAGAAGCAAGGAAGTGTATCCTTATCAACCACGAAGCTGAGTACATAGCCATCCGACAATGTTGTGCTCAACTATTGTGGATAACTCATCAATTAAGTGATTATGATTTATCTTTTAGACCTGTTAAAAATTTTTGTGACAGTTCTAGTGCTATATGTCTTTCAAAAAATCTTGTGCATCATTCTACAGTTAAGCACATTGATATTAAATATCATTTCATTAGAGATCATTTTCTTAAAGGTGACATTGAAATTTTCTTCATTGGTACTGATTTTCAATTAGCTGACTTCTTTACCAAACCTTTAATGGAAGAAAGATTCTGTTTGTTACGAAAATCACTTGGTATTATTTCAAAACCTATCTAGTTACTGAGATTTTTCTTTGATTTATGTGGTTGTGAACACAAGTTTTTATTGATAAGATCACACTGATTTTAATTAGTGTCAATCGGCATATTTTTGGAGTGTGTCAGTTCCTTTTCCCAAAACCCCTTTATTACGCTTCTTCATTTCCCTATGATCCTCCACCCTTTCATATCAATCCATCACCCTTTCTTCTTCATCTCTTCTCCTTCATATTCCCCAAATCCTTTTGTAATCAACGTCCATCTCTTTCCAACTCCTAAAACAAAAATCTTCTCCTTCACTCAATCAAGATGGAGAAAAAAACCCTCACCTACTCAAAAAAGTTCCAGAGTGAAAGGAAAAGGAAAAGCTTTCTCTCCGGTCACTGTTGATTCTGATTACTCGACTGAGTCTTCTCTAGAAATTTCTTTAGACTCCTCTAAACCCAAAATTGGTAAAACACTCCTCTCTTATAGATGACTCTGGTTGTTCCAAAAAGAAAATCAAATTTGATTTCGAAAGCTCTCTTGATCGTAACAATGATTTCTGGAATCCATCTCATGAAGCCCTTTTCAAAACTCGCAAGGACAAAACTATTATGCATGGTCGAGTTGTGGATTTGGATCTTCTATTATCTCTGCATTGTCCTATTAAAGAGTTCTTTGAATATCAAGGATGGTAAAATATTTTCTTTTCTCCAAAAGTGGTTTATGAACCTCTTGTGCGCCTATTCTATGCTAATCTCAGATCCTCAAAATCTGATAAATTCGAAACTCTTGTTTTGGGTAAAAGAATTTTTCTTGATTGTTCCTTGTTTGATGCTATCTTTCAAGTTCAGTGCTCTGGTTTTTGTCCCTCAACCAAAAACGCTTGGCCTTCTGATTTTGAGCTCTCTTTTGATCAGGCTAAGAAAAGTCTTGCCTTAAGACTCTGTTGGAGACTTACCATCTTACTTAGGTCCAAAAGCTCTGTCGTTTGAGACTTGTGTATTGGCTCACATTATTGTAACTAATTCGTTCCCTCGTGCTGGCTCTCACTCTACTTTGTCCCAAAGGGACACTTTGTTGACCTGCTGTCTGGTGAAAAAGCGTAATTTCAAGTTGTCTTCTCTTGTTCTAAACTACATGATTGAATCTGCTGCAAACCCTTCCAGTCTGCCCTATGGTTCACTAATTACTCGAATCTTAGAAGCTAATAACATCTGTCGCGCCCCATTTTTCTCGCGAAAAGTAGGATTTGACGTGACAACTATTTTGATAATTTTTCTAAAGATAAGAGTTTCCACCTAACGAATTAAGGTGCGTTAAGGCACCATTCTGAACTAATTACGCCTTAATTAGTCTACTTAACCAGAAATTTGGGTAAAGGTTCAAATTACCTAGAAAGAAAGGTGTTAAGAACCTTTCGAGGTCCACAAATATGGGTCCCGACTGAATCCATATGTTATGTGGGAGAATTTTACGTGATAAGCAAAAGGTTGATTGATTTTAATCATTTAAAATTAACTAGGCGTTTAAACGTGAAACTTCTATTTTTTATAAACTAGGTGTAATCATAATTAATAATTAACTAAGTGATAAAGTGATTAAATACGAAAATAAACAGAATTTCAATTAGATAAGAGAGAAGATAGAGGGGCACAATTATATAGTAAAAATTTATTATAAGGTAAAGCTAAACTTCCCCAAATAATTAAAACACTCAAACATAAAGAAAAGCAAGGCCAATTTAGAAAACTTGGACAAGGAGTTTGTTTTATCCTATTCGGTTCAGCGCCCAACTTATTAACGGATGACAATGCCGTATGTTGCATTGTCGGATTTTGCTCGGGTCAACTTCTATCATTTCCGTCTATCTATTCACCCCACCTAGTTGGTTATTAAGCCTAAAAGCGTTTTATAAAAAATGATAAAACTAACATTCCTTAAAATGCCTATCCATCCCAACTTAATGTCCAAGAGGCATTGGACTTACTATTTTTGGATTTGGGTCTAGACAAAAGAAAGCTTAGGTTACCTTATTAGATTCAGGATTCGAGTCAAACAAAACAAACAAGACTTGCAAGTAGTACATAATGGTTCCATAGAAGCCTCTTTGTTAATTAGAGGTTGCTTAAGTGATTAACATGCTTAAAATAATTATTCATGTTGTATAACTAGAACCTATAGGCATGATATCTAATTGTCAAAGACTGATTAATATGCTGAAACTGGATTAAATAAGTCCTATAGACAGAATATCTAGGTGAGTAATATATGTTGACGTGCGAAAATTATTCCAATGAGTTGGAAATTATTTAAACATGCCGAAAGTATTTGAATATGCTGGAAAAACCTTTTAACTATGCTGGAAATTCGAATTTCTTAAGTGCTGGAAATTATTAAAATATGCTGAAAATTTTATTTACACAAGCTAGAAATTAACTTAAGCATGCTGGAAAGTGATTTAACTATGTTGAAAATTAGTCTAAATATGCTGAAATAAATTTAAATAGGCTGGAAATTAATTTAAACATGCTGAAAATTAATTTAAACATCCTGGAAATTAGTTTAAACATGCTAAAAATTAATTTATTTATTAAGACATACTTGAAATTTTTTAAACAATCCTAGAGAATGATTTCTAGGTGATAAAGCAATTAAATTAATAATTCTAGAATGTATTGCCTAAGTGACAAAATAGTTTAATGAATATGTTTGAAATTTGTTAAATAACCCTATAGACATGGAATCTAAGTGGTAAGACAGAATTCCCGCACTCCCACAAGCAGTCCCCGATATTTCATTACATATCGGTGTTTATACAACAATAAATACAGACTCGAAATGAATATGAAAGAAAAGAAAACTTAAATGACTAAATTGGGCCTTTAATAAATCCCTGACGAACTCTTCAATCCAGATCACACTACACCAATTGAGGTTCCTGTAAAGCATAAAGAAATACTCACAGAGACCACATACATGTGCATGAAGGCTTTACGATATCGAATTATGACCCAATCTCTTTAAAATTTTTAATAAACAAATTATAGGCATGGCATCTAGATTGACACATCTAATATGAGTGAGAAAAGTGTACCATTATACTATTATTTGGAACAAGTTAACAGAAACAGACATATAGCAATCAACATGAAACTGAGTATGAGCAGTCAACATCAGAAATAATATTTTACTCAAATAATACAAGTATGTTGAGGTTTATCCCTAGGGCGTATAAGGCAGGGAAGCTTGAAATAGCAGCATTCAAAACTTGCATAATTAAGAAGACATACCCGTTTAATAGCAAAAGCAATAAAAGAGATGAGAAACCAGCAGCGGATAATAGCAATAAATACTTGAGACGTATCGAAACCAACACTTTTCGAACCAGCAGAATGGGAGTCTAAAGTATTTAAATAGAGAAAAGAATGATCCTATAAAACGTGCAAGTGAGAGTGTCAAAGTCTTTGTGTCAAGTCTATGTGAAAAAACATTAGGAGTGAATAATCTCTATCCAAACAGTGAAGGGAGGTGTTGTTTATATAGTTGGAGAGTTGTAAGCAATAACAAAAAATAAAAGGAAGAGAGAATCTTTCAAAAATCAGTTAAGGGGAAATCTCTTTCTTAAACAAGTGGCTGAATCAATTAAGTTTAAAAAAAATCATGCCATAGTTACTGTAAAAAAAAAATGGGTGAAATGTAACACCCCGTACCTTTTCGACCCTACGTGGTTGCCTTAACATTTATGGAATCATGTAGACATTATATGTTTGAATAATTATGCATTAAAGGTGATGGGCTGAATTTAGCCTGATGAATTGGGCTCAAATGAGGCCCAAAAATCATATAAAGACATGGCCCAAAAATGGGAAAAATGACCCATTCATAAAATGGATCAAGTGAGCATGTTATATTTGACAAATAGGGAATAAGAATGACTTTTTGGGTCTATATAAAGGCCCCAAAAATCAGATTTTAATCACACAACTACACATGCCATATTCTAGAATTTTCAAGAAAACATTCTTATCTTCTCTTTCAAACCCTAAGCCTTTATTCCTTTGAACAAGATCATCCATTTACAAGCTTTGGTAAGTATTTATTCTCATGGTTTAATATATTATATGCATTGAATATGGTGTATATGATGTTGGTTATGTTGATAAAGTATTGAGAAATTCACTATGTGTAAAATAGGCTAGTTTTGCTAAATCGGTAAAGGGTTTTGCCTTGTAACTTGAAAGGAGACTTGTAATCTTGAATAAAGTGGACTTGATGGATTTAATACTTACATGTGAGATGTAATTATAGCCTCAACTTTTTTTATTCTTGTACATAATGATTGGAATTTTTATTTCGAAATTAGGCATGGAATTGGTGACGTATTGAAAGAAACATGTAGTTTGGTGATGTTTATGTGTGTTGTGAAGCCATGTATGTTATTTGGCATCTAATATGATCTAAAATATGTTATGAGAAGTTTAATTATGATCATGGATCATTCATGGCTAAAAAGGACCCTAAAATGACCCCCGAAGGCTGAAACGGGCATCCGCCCTCGAGACTGGAGCACCTGCGGGTGCAGGTGCCAACGCAGGTGCCTCTAGCTACTGCCAAAGGGCACTTGCGGAGGCAGTTCATCCACCTGCGGGCACAAGTGGCTTAGCGGGTCGGCCCAGAACTCCAAATTTATTGTTTTTGTATCCCTTTGACCCCCCGAAACCCCTATACCCTTCATGGATGCAATTATCAACTTGTGATACCTTTTGAATGACTTTAAAGGAGTATACCTAAGGTATTTTGGATGGTATAAATTATGGATTGTTGTTCATGTGTTGTTAAGGAAGGTATTGAGATGACTTGAAGGAGTAATTGTGACGCAGTGTTAATATGGGAGTATAAAGGGTAAAGTTGGTGTGAAATGTTATTGATTTGTGATGCCTTGGTCGATGTGTGACATGTTATGGTATTTTTGGTTTGGTGATGCAATAATGGTAATATAAGAGGGAGAAATGACTGTTTTATCCCCCTTTTTATAGGCTCGAAGGGTTGGAAAACATTGGTTTTTGACTTTTCAAACTATTTCGAAACTTTAGAAAAAATCTCGAAACAATTTAAGAAAATACAGAGTCGCCACTTGATTTTTTATAGAAAATATCAAGAAAAACTTAATAAATTTTAAAGACTCGAAAACAGAAACAAATCTTTAAAGTTAGAGAAAATGGGTAAGGATTCTGGTAACGCCCTGAGAAGGTTTTTAAGGCACTCAAGAAGCGTCCGCGAAAGCGGTTGACCAAAAGACAATTTGACTGATTTGTAAAATGACCAAATTTGAAAACATGACTAACTTTGTAAAATCTTGAATTAATTTGCAAACATGACACTTACTCTATTCAAGGAGAGTAGTTCATTTAAATTAAAGAAGAGTCTATTTGACCTAAATTTGAATTTTTTTTACCGAACTTAAGAGAAAAATGTATTATTTTGTGAAAAATAAATTAGGAAAGAGTCGATTTTTAACCAAAGGAGAAAACAATATTTTGCAAGATAAGCCTATTTATGAAAAGTGTCAAATTAAGACAAGTATCCGATTAATTGTAAACACTTGGATTTTTCAAGAGAATTAAATTTTTTGAAGTTGGAAAAGGTCACTTTAACCTAAATAAACCACTTGCAACATGAACAAAATAGATGTCATTTTTGATTCTCGAAGATTCATTTTTTGTAAAGAGATGTAAAGAAAACTTTTTTTTTTTTTTTTTTAATTGAATCCAATTATTATACTACGTGACAATTGATAAAGAGAGAAAAATATAGAAATAAACAAAAATAACGATTCAAAAGGGATTTATCAAGATTAACCAAATTTAGGAGTTTATACAAACAAGCAATCAAATATGATTTATACAATAAAAGGAGAAAAGTTAGGATTTGGGCTCCTGATTTGGCCCATTTCAGATCTGACCAGCCTTTGGGCTGATTTTTATGGACTTTTCAGCCTCTTTTAAGCTGTGTATACCAGCTGTATATCTGCTTCTTTCCTTCACGTTTTTGGCGTATACACACTGTATACCAGCGTGCAAATCTGTATTTTAGCTTCCAAAATCTGCACACTTGCTTCCTTTCCCATCTTTCACTGTGTATCAATGGTATACCACTGTATACTCAAGGTATACCGCTGCAAATCAGTCTTTTTTGGGGACTTAGGCATGAGGTCTTGGCTCGAGGGGACACGGGACTTGGTCCCAAAGATTATGCAGTAGACGGGATGTGGAGTCCAATTGGACTCCCTCGAAATTCATGCATAAAAACAAGAAGGTAAAGAATTATAAACAAATTTTATGCACGTAAAAACAATAAATTGAAAGTAAGAGGAAAAGAAATCAGACTTAAGAGAACAAAATTTACTACACTTTAAATGCAAACATGAGCATACACATATGGGAACCAAATAGAGATGGGTCATCATCATCCTTGAATACTTGAAGAAAAGAAAAAAAAAACACTTTGCCATTTCGAACACATTTAGGACTAGAGTGGAGGATAAAAGGCAGGGGGTTAAGAACGAATGTATCCCTTTTCAATGTTGACAGGAAAAAATATTTTTAACAGAGAACTTATCATCCTACACACATAGCATCCATTCCCACATTTTAAAACCTTAATGATTACTTTTCTAACTAAATTCAAGAATAGATATAAACCAAAGATGCAAGAGCTTATATTGCTAAAAAAAAACTCAAAGTTTTTGCACAACAACAAATTGGACACAACCGATGAATGGAGACAAGCCTTGTTACTACCAACTCTAAAAGATCAAAATGAATCATCTCAACATTTGAACCATACCAAAATATATTCAATCCCAATTGAATGGAAGTAACATGATGTTAGATAAAAAAGATTCAGCACATATTTCATCACAACTTCACTGTTTTGAATCAAAGACTGGATTTTTAATGACTTCGCAAGTGCTGGGAAAACGACTAGATATGATAAACATCAAAGCCTCGGAATACCACCACGAAGACTATGTAGCAACCTTTTTGAGGCCAAAATTTTAACCTGCTTCACTCATATTCCAACGGATACCTAGACTAAACCTGAGGATGAAGTGAAATCTCATAGAGGAAAATATAAAGCTCAAGTCACCAACTCGGTAAATTTCAGGAAATGCATACGAAAAGAAAAACAAACAAAAATGTGTACACTAAAACTTTAAACAACTCATGCTTTCAAAAAAGTGAACACGTTGAAATCGCTTAAAGACAATGAATTTCACGTTGACTCAAACAAAACCATTCGAAATCATTTTTTTTTTTCTACAGCTCAATCAAACGAGCCGGCCCCAAGCTTCATCGATATACTAAGATTCACGTTACAATCACTAAAACAGAAAAGGGAGAATAAGAGAAAAGACGAGTCTCTTTACCTTTTTGTGGGCAGCGAATAGGGACTACAAGCCTTGACGACGGATTTCCACCACCGGAGTTTCAATTTGTCTCGTCGGAATTTAACTTTTCGTCGGAATTGAATATTTCAAGGGTATTTCCTTCTAGGATTTTTGGTTACGTAGGATTAGAAGCATGCGCCTCCCGAATCCTCAAATTTTTCCCCAAAAAATCCACTTCTCAACCCTCAACCTACACTTTCTATTTATAGGCAAAATGGGACTGATTTGGGGGGGAAAACAGAGGGATAAAATGGGAATTTCTATAGGGGATTTTGAAATTCGAAATAATTTTGGATAAGAGTGGATTTTCAGTTTTGAATTCGGATGAATTTGGCCACAAAGAAGGTCAAATTAGAAGTGAATTCTTGGGGATTTTTGGGGGAAGAAACGAATTCCCCCATAGCCAATAAAAATCCACCAACGTTGTACCTCTACGGTACGAATTTGAACGTTGGAAGGGTGAGCTGTACCGTTTCTAGAACATTCTCGTATTTGGGAGTACAAGAGACGTGTGGGAGTCACATGGTGATGGTACGAAGGGTGAGAAACGGAGGTGAGGAGGGAGATCGACGAATCGGTGTCGTTTTGGAGAGAAAAAAAAAAGATCGTTTGGATGAGTTGTTGAATATTGTTGGAGTTGCTGTTATCGTTGTTATTTGATGAGGAAGAGGAGTTATAAGGTGGGCTGGGTTGGTTTGGGCTTTGGGTTTGGGCTGGGGCGGAAATTAGGGTAAGGGTAGATTAAATAGGAATTTGGGATTTAAAAATTAGGCTATTTAATAAATAACCAATTAGATTAAAATTTAGCCAATGTCATTTAAAATTTAGACCAAATCAAAATCATTTGGTGAATTGTATTGCAATTATGGCCAATTTGATTTTGATTGTGACCAAATTTAATGGATCGGCCAAATTAAATCAACATTCAAACAAATCACTAACCGATTTAACTCCGAGTTTCTTGGTTTCATAAAATCAAATGAATATTTTCCAAATAAATTATATTTAAAAGCAAAATATATTTAAGTCAAGATTTTACCTATTTGAATTAATTTCAAGATAGGATTTCGATTAAAACTTGAACATTTGATAAAATAATTATTTAAGCGACCAAAATTATACGATCTCGTATCCATGAATACAAGAACATATAATTCGTCACTTAAATGACAAAACTAACCCAAATAAATATTTTAGAAAGTATTTATCCGGATAAATAAATATTTTGATTTTATCTAAAATCAAAGAAACTCAGGATTAAATTTAGTTGGGGAGGGCAAAAATTAGGTGTCAACAACTGCCCCCTCCCTTTGGGTAGGGTGAATGCAAGTAACCCTGGGCAAAGGGAGTTTGACGATCCTAATTTTGTCCGACCACAAATTCGTCTCTCGAAAGCACTTTATTTTCGCATGAAATTCAGGGAATTATGGCCGGACCCTGGTATTGGGTTTCCTACATATCTCAGGTTTCATGAGAATTCAGGCCACTTGTAGTTCGTAAAGCTCAATTTTTAAGCACGATTTTCAAAGAATTCACAAGCTAACCCGATTTCAAATTTTGATAAAACCGAAAAGCTGGGGAATAAGATGATATGGGGGGAGGTTGGAACGCAGTCGAGTTTTCAACATAGAGCCCAGCCTACATATCCCTGAGATTCAAGGAATCAGACTGCTTGTAGTTCGACTCAATCGGTAGAAAAGATAGTCTCTTATACTAAAACGACCTTTGGCTCAGATGAGTGACAAGTAAGATGAGGTATGGAAAAGGGTCTTGTAACCTCTTAACCATGAATGTGGATCTCTTCACATCCCTAGGTAAGGATTTACCAGGACATAATTTCCAAGTCTCTAGGTGTATTGTCACTCGAATTTGAAGGAAAAGGAAAGTTACTTCCGGTGTAGGTTTAGAAGTACCCCGAAAGTGAAACTGAAACCAAAAGTACCAAATGCCCACATGCCTTCTGATAGGGGTGTGGTTTGATGGTGGTGGAAGTGTCCTTTAGCTCGCGTCCAAAGAGTTTGATATTCCTCTTCGAACTATGTCCCAGTTCGCTGCTAAGAAAAAGTTCCACGTTATGCTGCGTCCTTTTTGGAGTTGTCCTCACCTGTGGTTTTGGTTTGAGATTTTCACCCTCTCGGATGCTCTCGATAACATCTCAAACAAAAATTGTTAGCGATAAACATAATTCACTGAGGGATAGAGTCTTTTACCATATTCCTGTGTGAATTATTTCTGATCAGTAGTGCTGTCCTTTCTTGACCCTGCTTTTGGAAGACAATGGTTTCCGCAACAGTATAGGTACAACAACCATCTCGATTGATATGATGGACTTTTGGAAGTTGACTCTTTGTTCCAAAATGGGGTGGCTCTCTTGGCCACCGACGACATTTTGGGTAGAACGGTTCTGCACCGTTTGACCTTTTGTTTGATAACCTTCTTGGCTACTGGTATGATATCATATATGACCTCGGGTAAGTCCTGCGCATCCTTAGTATCGATACGACTTATAGATATCCCTTGAATCGTCAATCTTTGGGTAATCTCGCGCATCATTCGATGTTGGATATGAGGCGACTTATAGATATCCTTTGAGTTGCTAGCTGTTGGGTGATTCTGCACATTATCCTACCTTGGATAAGAGATGGCTTATAGATATCCCTCGAATCACTAGCTTTCGGGAAATCCTGCACATCATCCAACCTTGGATATAATATGACTTATAGATATCTCTCAAATTGTCGATCTTAGGTAATCCTGCGCATAATCGATCTTGGATATGGCACGGCTTATAGAGAACCTTCGGACCTAACAATTTGGTAATCCCACATATTCTCCGGTAAGGATTTAGTTGTGGCTTATGGATAACCTTCAAACTATCGATCTTTTGGGTGATCTTGCATACTATCCAGTTAGGATGTCGTTGCGACTTATGAATGACCCATGGACTATTAATTTTAAGGAAATCTCGCACACTGTCCAGTCGCAAATATTGTGACTTACAGATGACCTTCAGATTGTCAATTCCTGGGAAGTCTAGTTTGTCGTCCGTCTCCGGATAACGACTTAAAGACGTCCTTTTGGATCATGTACTTCTTCAATTTTGATATGTTGATGAATTCAAATATCGGTTAATGAAGTATTGAAATATCCTCGACACCGACTATATTGCCTTTTGCATGGTCAACAGATATAAAATGCTGAGATATCCTCGACGCCAGATTGTGTCATCTTCGCGTGGTCAACGGATATAGGTGCTCCAGAGCATCTTCCAAAATCAGACTCTATTGTCTGGCATGGTGAGCGATTGTGGAGACTTATCTGAATGGCATGATGGCCCTCTCGGCATGAAATGAAATGGCCCTCTCGGCATGGCCCTCTTGGCATGAAATGAAATGGCCCTCTCGGCATGAAATGAAATGGCCCTCTCGGCATAGCCCTCTTGGCATGGAATGAAATGGCCTTCTCGGCATGAAATAAAATGGCCCTCTCGGCATGGCCCTCTTGGCATGGAATGAAATGGCCCTCTCGGCATGAAATAAAATGGCCCTCTCGGCATGGCCCTCTTGGCATGGAATGAGATGGCCCTCTTGGCATGGAATGAAATGTCCTGCAATGAGCTAAGATGACATATAATGAAATACGATTAAACGTTATGTGACACAATATGATGGGATGCAACATGATGCAATATGATGCATTAGAATGCAATGCCATATGGTGCAATGGAATGCAATGCAATATGGTGCAATGGAATGCAATGGGATGTAATATGATGCAATATGATGCATTGGAATGCAATGCCATATGGTGCAATAGAATGCAATGCAATATGGTGCAATGGAATGCAATGGAATGATATGGGATATAATATGATGCAATATGATGCAATGGGATGTGATGGGATGTAATATGATGCAATATGATGCAATGGAATACAATAGAATGCAATGCCTTATGGTGCAATGCAATGCAATGAGACATAATATGAGGCAATATGACGCAATGGCATGGGATGAGATGTAATATGATGCAGTAAGATAGCCTTTTTGACGATCCCCATCCTCTTCTTTTGGCATTGACAAGCGTTAGACTTTTCAGCTTTGACGTAGTAAGATGGACTTTGGGCTAATCTGTTGATGTGCTGATTCCTTTGAATGTACCTGCGCTTAAGGTAAACAATTAGTAGACACAGTGTCGCTTTTTCTAGCGACTATAGTCAAATTTTGGGAAAGCTTTAAAGAGAGCATTTACAATATAAAAGATCTGGTTTGCTAAACAAAAAATCATTTTGGAGATAAGTGAATAGTTAAACCCATTTTTGGGGACAACTATAAATACCACTTTCGAACGTTATATGTTCGTTTTGATCCATGATGGATTGGAGGAAGATGTCCCTACTCCCCTTGTCAAGTGATCTCTTTGATCATTCCATTATGCCGACTCTTTCGAGTATACCTGCGCTCAAGGAAACCATTTAGTAGACACAAAGTCGCTTTTACTAGCGACTATTTTTAGGAAAAGTCTTGAATAAAATCTTCATAACAAGGATAAGATGCTTTTGTTCGACATCCACATCTTTTGAAGCCGGATAGACAAATCAAGAGGCCCTTGATCCTGAATGAGCTATTCAACCCATCTTTGGAGCTGTCCAAGAATACCGTTCTTGAGCATTATGCGTTTTGGGTGTGGTTCTTGATTTGCTCAGGGGATTTGAAAGAGACCCTATTTATGTACGGTGATCCCTGCATCCACAGAAAAATTGTTAGTTTTGGGTGAAACTACTCCGCATTGACCTCCTTCGATCTTTGGTTTGCTTCTCGCTATCTTTCGGGTGCTCCGTCATGTTTGGACTTCCGCCCTGACTCCCCGCTTGAATAGATGTACGGCAAAACTAGTCAAGAAAATATGTATAGATTTTCAAAAATAATTAGGGTTTTGAAATCATAGATTTGAAAAATTGTGTGAAAGTTTTTTAGAAAAACTCTGTCAGTCAATGTCATGTGCTAGCTCAATGAACATCTTTCACTTGAGGCCTGTCTATGTCTGACATCCAATGAAGGATCCCTGAAAACTCATTGTTGTTGCTGGGGAAGTTTAATAGCTCAATTTACAGAAGCTTGTCATATCTGGGGATTTAGGCTATTTGCGTTATATCACAGCTGGTGATTTTTGAGGTTGACTTGAGCTCTCGGTGTTGGGGAATTTGGAAGTTGTTCCAAAGTATTATTGGAAATTTTGAGGATTTCCTCAAAATTTCTGCCCCAGTTAGATACTATTTGAGATGATCTCGACTTTTGGGGAATTTGAGACTTTCTCCCAAAATCTTTGTTGGTCTCCATTCTCTTTGCCAAAAGATGGTCTTCTTCTTTGGAATTTTTGAGATTCCTTCTCAAAAATTCTGCCCCAGTTTCCATTTCCTGGGGTGATATGACCGAGCCGTTGGGGCGCCTACGTATCCCGTTGAAGCAGGAATCAGGTCAAACCTGGTTCAGGACTACGCTAGGGAAATATAGAAAAATCTAAAGGGTTGACCGAAGCCGACATAGGTCACCTACGTGTCTCATTCTTGAGAATTCAGGTCAAACGTAGTTCATACATAAAGGGAAAGATAGATTTTCCTAAGGGGTTGACCGAAGCCTACATAGGCCGCCTACGTATCTCATTCTTGAGAATTCAGGTCAAACGTAGTTCGTACATAAAAAGGGAAAGTAAGATTTTCCTAAGGGGTTGACCGAAGCCGACATAGGCCGCCTACGTATCTCATTCTTGAGAATTCAGGTCAAACGTAGTTCGTACATAAAGGAGAAGGGAATTTAAGCTACTACAAAGCATAAAAACGATTGCCTTTAAGAAAAGTGCAATTACAAGGAAATAAACACAAAGACAAGGCTAACTTCAGACGTAGTATCTCTTCATCGCATCAGAGTTGATTGATCTCGCCTACTCTTGGTTGTCCATTTCGGGCAAAACCATGATGCTTCCATCAACTTTGTGCAAATTTCCTTTTGCGCCTATCTCGATGAAAAGAGGATCAACCGTCTGTTTCTTTGAATTGAATTCTGGGTCAATTGGTGACTCATGGGATATAATGTTTGTGCTTGGTTTGGGTATACCATTATAAAACCATGAAAATTTGTCAATGTAATCTTCGAGAAAGTTGATGAGTTCTCCTTTTTGTGCTTCTGTCAGGTGAACACTAACTCTCGTCTCCTTAACTTCATCACGGCCCCCTAGATTGACCACTTCAGTTTCTTCCAGGTTAGGCTTCTCGCGGTTTTCAAATTCTTCCAAATCCTCCGTTAGTTGTTCCTCATCATAGCTTTCCCATTCATAGTCATTCGCATCACTGTGTTCATTTAGCTCTTGACATGACATGACATTGGCAGGTTTTAAGTTATTATTACTGAAAGAAACAAACAAACCAAGTCAGATAATAACATAAAATAGGGAGATAGAAATAATCATAACTAAAAAATAGTTTTCTAGATAAAGGGAGGCCTTTTCATTAAAACTTGGGAAATATTTACAAAATATGGCTCATGACCTGCATGAGTGCAGGCCCATGCCTTTTTGAAAGCAGTAATCATGCAAAAAGAGGATTTGAAAGATAAAAGGGTGGATCGCGGGGCCTCCTCCGGATCATCACCAATTTTTAAAAACTAGAAATTTGCCCTTTTATCTACCACAGAGGGCGAGGAGTCATGAGCGGAGTGGATGTCCAATTTTGCAAAGTTTCTCCAGGTGCAGCCTTCCTTACTCCACTAGTCTTCGGGAAATTTTCTATTATAGCATTGCAACCTTCGAACAGAATTCCTATCCCATCCCCCAGACCATCATCCATCGGCATCTTGCGTACAGGAAATGACTGGTATAGCAGTGTCAAGGGCTTGTGCAGACCCATCGTTGTTCTTTTCTCATTCTCATCTTCCTTTGTTGGCTGGTATCCTAGTCCATATTTGAATGCTTTTTTCTGGAATCACGATCGGCTCAATGATACCTTCCAAATTCTTTCCTAGGCCCCGACCAGGCTCGAATCCATTTCTTAGCATCACAGTTGCCATCATCTTATAGATAGAAGGCATGGAAGTCTGGCATGTTAGGTCCTCTTCAGCAGCATTCACGATTTCCACCGTATAAAAATTACTGCCCTTTGGAATATCTTCAATCACAGGTACATAACCATTAGGGTGGCTCAAGTGACTCCCTTCGCCTTGAATGACCACCTCGTGGCCATCCCAGATGAATTTCAATAATTGATGAAGAGGTGATGAAACTGCTTTTGCACTATGGAGCCACGGCCTCCCGAGGAGCAGATTGTAACTAGGATTAATATCCATAACATGAAATTTAGTCTTGAACTCGGCGGGTCCCATTTGGATGTACAAATCAACTTCGCCTATAGTGTCCCTCTGTCCTCCATCGAAAGCTCGCACATTAACATGGCTTTGACGGACCTTTCCCAAATCATAACCCATTTGAGTCAATGTGGAAAGAGGGCAAATGTTCAGACCAGATTCGTCATCTATCAGAACCCGATTGATCACATGGTCACGACAAATAATAGAGATGTGCAACGCCTTGTTATGCATTATGCCTTCAAAAGGTAACTCTTCTTCACTGAATGATATACGATGACTTCCCACAACGTTACCTATCATTGCGGCCAGATTTTCAATACTCGTACCAACGGGCACATATGCTTCATCTAAGACCTTCAACAACGCTTGTCGGTGGTATTGGGAACTCATTAGTAATGCCCACATGGAGATCTGTGCTGGAGTCTTTTCCAGATGCTTAACAATTGAATATTCTTTTGGTTGCATTCGCCTCCAAAACTCTTCGGCTTCTCCTTCAGTAATCGGCCTTTTCTGAGAGTCCTTCTTGTAAGAGTCGTTGGCTAAATTCTCGGGAATATAGCGCTGTCTAGACCGAGTCATCCCATGGGCGACAGCAGTCTCTACAATGAACTCTTTTCTAAGTGGTGTTGGAACATATGCCTGAGTCGGGGCAGTCATTACCACAAATGGGGGCCTTTCATTAACACTTAAGGCAGCCACAGCCTTCTCTATCTTCTCTACCCCTTCCGTCCTCTTAGGCTTTTCGAAATCAACCTTAGTGATAGTCTTACTAACTGCCCATTCATCTTCTATTTCGATCATGTTAACCGTAGCCCCTTCGTGGTTAGGAAATGGATTACTGTTGACATTTGGAGCTGGCATTTGAAGAGTAATGACTTTATGATCAATCAAGTCCTGGATCTTGTGTTTCAAATTAATGCAATCTTCGGTACTATGGCCGACTCCTCCAGAATGATAGGCACAATTTTGATCAGCGTGATAAAATTGGGAATTTGTATTAGTAGGTTTTGGTGGAGATAGTCGGCTGCTCTTAATCTTTCAAAAAGTTGAGTGTGACTTTCAGCCAGCGGTGTGAAGTTTCGAAGAGGTTTCTTTTCAAGATTTGGACGAGAAAGGTTGTTTTGAGTAGCGGGAGGTGGTACTTGACGATAATTTGGAGCTACGTGAATGTTAGCTTGGCGATTTGGGGTGGTGGTTTGGACATTAGGCTGATAATTTGGCAATGGAGCTTGGTACTGTGGTAGGACATTTGGCTGTGGAGCTTGGTATTAAGGTAAGATATTTGGCTGTGGAGCTTGGTATTGGGGTTGAGCGTAGAATACGGATTGAGGACTCGGGGGTGGCGGAGAAGAAAGAGTATTCCTGGGTCTGAATCTCCTTTTCAAATTAGCAATAGAAGCAGTGGATACCTCAGTCACGTCTTCTCTTCTCTTCCTAGGGAATCCAGAGGACCCAGCTGATGTTGGAGTCTGGATAATTTTCCCAGTTCGAATCCCTTCTTCGAGTGATTCACCAATCTTTACCAAATCTGCAAAGGTTGCCCGAACTGCAGACACCATTCTAGTATAGAACTCGCCTTCTTGAGCACGGGAAAATACCGCTACCATTTCCTCCTCAGTCATAGGAGGTTGTACCTTAGCGGCTTCCTTTCTACAGCGATAAGCATAATCTCGAAAGTATTCACCGCTCTTTTGTTTGATTCTATTTAGTGAATGTCGGTCAGGAACTATTTCCACATTATAAGCGAACCTGTCGATAAAGTCTTTGGCCAAGGCCTTCCAGCTAGACCATTTTCTCAGTTCCTGGGACGTGAACCAATCTAGAGCTTCACCTCTTAAACTTCGGCTAAATAGACGTATTAGCAGCGCCTCGTTCCTCTCAATTCCAACCATTTGATCACAGTATCTCCTCAAGTGAGCCATGGGATTTCCAGTACCACCGAATGTTTCAAATTTGGGGACCTTGTATCCTTCTGGCAGGTCTACACCGGGATGGACACACAAATCATCATAACCAAGGCCATCATTATCCCCCGGTCCATGAGACTCTTTGATCCTCATAATCTCTTCATTCATTGCACGCAACTTTTTTTCATGCTCGATCCTCCATTCTTTTTCTTTCTCCTCATAAAAGTCTACCTCAGGATTAGGAAAAGGGTTGTGGAGATCGGGAGATGTGACGACATGGAAAGCAGTTGGGGGTATAGGTCGGATGTGAGATGGATTTGGGATAGTGGCGGAAGGGTTTTGGTATGCTGAAGTGTGATTTTGAGGATGAACGGAAGTTGGATTATAGGCAGGGAGGACATTTTGGGGGTTAAAGGTGTTTTGTGGAGTTTGAGAGTGGTTCTGTGGGATTTGAGGATGGATTTGCGGAGTTAGGGAAGGATTTTGTGGATGGTAAGCATCTGGGTTATTGTCTTGGTTGGTTTTTTGAATGGGTGGAGTATGAGTTTGATGAATCGGTGGATTATTTATGATTGGGTCTGTAGGAAGTTGAGAGGCGGAAGCTAATGAAATGTTATTTGGATGGTTCCCGAGGTCAGACGTGTTGAGAGGAGAGGTTTGGAGTGGAGGACCGTGCCCTCCCAGGACGGGAGCATTAGTAGTGATGGCCAGATTAGCCAAGTCTCTAGTACGATTCACCTCCTCTTGAAGCATTTCTAGCTTTCTTGCGAGTTCAACAATCATCTCGCTTTGTTCTGCTATAACATTGTCCCTGATGGCCAATGCGCTATCCTCGTCGTTTCTAGTCATATTTGAATGATGGCTAAGGGATGGGATTTTGCGAGCTTTTGATCGGGTGAAGTAAGGATGTTCAGCCAGCTTATGACAACACGGAGTAGTTTCTATTATCTGTAAAATAAAACAACTCAAAGGTCGATGTGTTAGATTCTATTAGTAATACATAATGCAAGATAATTAGGCAGGAAGTAAACACATAAAGTTGTTTTCATCGTAAGCAAATTGATCCATGGGATATTGACTCAGAATTTTTAATGAACAGGATTTTGTTCATTGATTTTGGGATAAACGAGTTTGCCAGGAAGATTGATTGTGAAACGCCTTCCTCTTCATCTTCCTTATGCCTCCTTCTATAAATTAAGGGGAAACAATACTTTTTGAAAAATAGGGACCGAGCCAGAAGGCTGCCTACGTATCCCACTAAGGGGAAATCAGGCCCAACGTAGTTCGAATAGTTGAGGGAAATTTTCATTTCATTACACTCTTGTTGGGAATCATTACATTTAGGAAACATGAAAACATAACAACAGCTAAAGAAAAACCTTAACAACTAGCTTCTAGATAAATGCGGGCATTCCCGCTTCATTCTACTTCTTCTACCTATTGATCTTCTAAGAGTGAAATGGTGGCAATTCAAAATCGACCCTTCCAGCCTCCACCAGGAGTTCCAACTCCATTTTGAAAGCATGACAAGTCTCTAAGTCATGCCCTCCTCTCCCTCCATGATAGTGACAAACATCCTTGAATTTCTTCCAAGCCTTTGACATCATGTTAGGCTTTCTCTCCACTGGCTCTAAGATTTTGGCATGGATGAGCTTTGAATAAAGATCATGATAGGATTCCTCGAACTTTGTGAAGTCATATTTGTAAATCTGCACCTCTTCAGTGATAGGCATGCCTGGGTTGACATGGTCACATGTGAGAATGGTCTGCGATCCCCACAGGCTACTTATCTGACCATTGCGGATCATGCAATAAATTCTGGCTTTCAGAGCGATGCATTCATTGGTGGTGTGGCCAGGTTGTTGTGGATGGTATAAGCATTTCTTGTGGGCATCTCTGGACAGGCAGCCAAACCCTTTTGTTTGGTCAGGTTGGAGAATTTCCATATCTCTTAGAGTCTGATAAACTTCCGAGCATGTCATGACCCTGGGGCTCATAGAAGATCCTCTAAAGTGAGCTTTGAGGGTGATCTTTTCACTTACTGGCCTAATCCTAGTTGGCCAAACGGCGTTCCCTTTTAGCTTATCCCAATAGTCATCTCTCACTTTTGGAAACAGGACTTGCTCCATGCTTTCTTTCTCATGGCTCTTGGTTGAATCTTCAACCTTGTACTTGGCAGACTCTTTTTCTTGCGCGATCAATTGTTTGACCTTAGCAATTTCCCTGTCAGTCTGATTGATCTTCCTAAGCACTCTTTTGGTTTCTTCCTTCAGCACCTCTTCCACTAAGGCTAACTCCACTATCTGTCTTTTCAATTGACCGGCTCTTGAATCCATGATCAATCTTCCTGAAAGAGTAGGAACGGATCTTAGAAAGTTAACAAAGAATGGTTGAGGTTTTATCTGGGAAACTTGGAAAACCCAGAGTGTTTGGTCGGACTTTTATTTAGTGGGTGTATATTTTTGCCTAAAAGGGCTCTTATGAAAAAATGGGATTGGATCAATTCGCCTTTGATTCAAACAACGCACATAAACACGTACGACAGTTATATCACACAAGCATATTATAATAAGCGCGTATCCTACTTGGGTGACCCTTTTGAGCCAAGGGTTGGCCTAGCGAGTTTGAAGGAAGTATATGCCTTTTAAAAACAAATCCATTATCCCCAAAATAACGTTTCCATAAATATTCAAAAAGGCATAAATGTTTACAAAGTAGAAAAATAAGGGATACAATCTTTAGGGAAAGGGAAATAACAGTGCAAGAAAAAACAGTCCCACGCAGGGGAGAACAAATGAAAATACTAGCATCCGGATGATCCCTCATCGGTCTTCGCCTTTTTGGCCTTGTCCACCTCATGCCATATGCGATATCGGTTGCTGATCAAGTGACTTCCACATAATTGTGCTCTACTCTCATAGTTTATCTCTCCTATGCTAGCAATTTGGGAAATCATGCAATCGTCCAAATCAATCAAACACTGTCTGGCGTCACTCGCCTCTTGTCTGGCTCGCTTTAACTCTTCCTTCAATTGGTGTATGGTCGAAGTATCCTCCTTATGTTGCCGCTGATGATCAATCTCACTTGTCTGGAATCTATCCTGAAGCCTGTGAAGCCGAATCTGATGCTCTGATTCTATATCAACAATCTGTGTGGGCTCATTCGGACAAGGTATCAATGTTCCTGCGAGGTTCTTCTTCAACCATTCTTTGTAAGTATCACTAACCTCAGGCTCAAACCCAATACTAAAAGAGATTTCTCTGGTCTTTCTTTCCTTCCACCCCTGTATAATAAATTCTTTGAGCGGTGTCTCGCCTTCCCCATATTCGGTGATGAATCTAGCCATGGGTTCTGTTTGTGGTGTCTCCTGTTTGATTTCAAACTGTCTGAGAACTCTGGCGGGAATGTAAGTACGAGTCCCTCTAAGGCCAGCGAGTACTAGAAAAGGCTGTTTGTTTCCTCGAGTTATGTATTTCCCTGGATTGAGGTACTTGATTGACCATTGGACATTGTCGTCTCTCAATTCCCCGAATTGCTTGAACCAAAATTTCAGAGTTTTTTCCCTCTTAAATCTATTTATAGTCAACCACATGCTATGGGATGACAAAAGATCGTACCTTGTCAGATGGTCCGTATTCTCCATTCTAGGATCCTTCAACAAATGTTTCATCATCCACCATTGCAAAATAAGATTGCACCCCTGGAAGAAACGAGCCCCTTTTTGACAATTTCCCAAAGCTCGGTATATTTCTGCGACGATCATAGGAGCTAAAGTGCGGAATACCTTAGAAGTGCCATATTCCAACCCATAGAAGATGTCATGTGTTACCATAACGACGCTTGGATGAATAGTACCCTTCGATCCTTGTGGAAATACCATAGTTCCAAGTAGACTAACCGCGAAAGCAAATGCCCTTCTATCCTTCCATGCTGACTCAGATGCGAATTCATGCCCGAACTTTTGGAAAGAATTGAATCTTCCGAATCTGTAGTACAACTCACGAAAAGGAATATTTGGCCCATCAAGCTTTCCTAGCCAGGTATCATCTTTGATCAAAAAGGCATCCTTGATTTTTTGACGGTTCCATACCTCCGGGACTAAGACATTGTTATCCGGTGTCTTTTTCCTTTTGTTGCACATGTGGATGCTTTCATAGCTAACTACCACTTCTTCAATAGTAGGGGCCAATTCAACTTCGCCAAAGTGAAATACCATGTTGTCATCATCCCAGAATTCTGTCAACACGTGAATCATCTCAGGCCAAACATCCATTTCTAGAAGTGAGGGTAGGTGACCCATATGCGTCTTAATAGTCTTCTTATCTTCCGAACCCATGTAGGCCCACCAAACCTTAAGAAAATCATCTGGTTTGGTAACCATTTTGAATCTTCTAACGGGGAGTGGTTGAGCCATTCCTACACAAAAATAAACAAAGTAAGCCTTTCCCCCCACCCTGAATGATAATGGATTAGATTTAATTGGCATATACTCCTTCAACACATAAGCATGATTCGTCTGTGATTGACTCGTGGTCAATAGACGCGTGGTAGGTTTTCTAATGGGCCTAATACCCCCTCAGGTATTAGGTCGTCCTAGGCTCATGCCTAAAAAAGGTTTTAGTTTCGCTCTATCCTAGGTATCTAGAGTGGGTTCTTGACCAGGTTCCCAAGTGGACAACTTGGGTTTGGAAATACAAACAGCCATTGGACGCCTAACGTACCAATAAACTGTTGTATTTCCAACAGTTTCATTTGGAATTGATCAATAGAGGCCGCGCAACCGCGAAACCCCAAACAATTAAATATCATATGAGGAAGTATGCCATGAATGCAAATGACAGGTATAATCACAAAATATTATCATATTAGCATAATTACTCAAATAAGGCCACATAAATCAGTCAAACAATTCTTAAATTTGGTTAGAATCTTTTCTAAATCCCCAGCAGAGTCGCCATTTCTGTTTTATCCCCCTTTTTATAGGCTCGAAGGGTTGGAAAACATTGGTTTTTGACTTTTCAAACTATTTCGAAACTTTAGAAAAAATCTCGAAACAATTTAAGAAAATACAGAGTCGCCACTTGATTTTTTATAGAAAATATCAAGAAAAACTTAATAAATTTTAAAGACTCGAAAACAGAAACAAATCTTTAAAGTTAGAGAAAATGGGTAAGGATTCTGGTAACGTCCTAAGAAGGTTTTTAAGGCACTCAAGAAGCGTCCGCGAAAGCGGTTGACCAAAAGACAATTTGACTGATTTGTAAAAATGACCAAATTTGAAAACATGACTAACTTTGTAAAATCTTGAATTAATTTGCAAACATGACACTTACTCTATTCAAGGAGAGTAGTTCATTTAAATTAAAGAAGAGTCTATTTGACCTAAATTTGAATTTTTTTTACCGAACTTAAGAGAAAAATGTATTATTTTGTGAAAAATAAATTAGGAAAGAGTCGATTTTTAACCAAAGGAGAAAACAATATTTTGCAAGATAAGCCTATTTATGAAAAGTGTCAAATTAAGACAAGTATCCGATTAATTGTAAACACTTGGATTTTTCAAGAGAATTAAATTTTTTGAAGTTGGAAAAGGTCACTTTAACCTAAATAAACCACTTGCAACATGAACAAAATAGATGTCATTTTTGATTCTCGAAGATTCATTTTTTGTAAAGAGATGTAAAGAAAACTTTTTTTTTTTTTTTTTAATTGAATCCAATTATTATACTACGTGACAATTGATAAAGAGAGAAAAATATAGAAATAAACAAAAATAACGATTCAAAAGGGATTTATCAAGATTAACCAAATTTAGGAGTTTGTACAAACAAGCAATCAAATATGATTTATACAATAAAAGGAGAAAAGTTAGGATTTGGGCTCCTGATTTGGCCCATTTCAGATCTGACCAGCCTTTGGGCTGATTTTTATGGACTTTTCAGCCTCTTTTAAGCTGTGTATACCAGCTGTATATCTGCTTCTTTCCTTCACGTTTTTGGTGTATACACACTGTATACCAGCGTGCAAATCTGTATTTTAGCTTCCAAAATCTGCACACTTGCTTCCTTTCCCATCTTTCACTGTGTATCAATGGTATACCACTGTATACTCAAGGTATACCGCTGCAAATCAGTCTTTTTTGGGGACTTAGGCATGAGGTCTTGGCTCGAGGGGACACGGGACTTGGTCCCAAAGATTATGCAGTAGACGGGATGTGGAGTCCAATTGGACTCCCTCGAAATTCATGCATAAAAACAAGAAGGTAAAGAATTATAAACAAATTTTATGCACGTAAAAACAATAAATTGAAAGTAAGAGGAAAAGAAATCAGACTTAAGAGAACAAAATTTACTACACTTTAAATGCAAACATGAGCATACACATATGGGAACCAAATAGAGATGGGTCATCATCATCCTTGAATACTTGAAGAAAAGAAAAAAAAAAAACACTTTGCCATTTCGAACACATTTAGGACTAGAGTGGAGGATAAAAGGCAGGGGGTTAAGAACGAATGTATCCCTTTTCAATGTTGACAGGAAAAAATATTTTTAACAGAGAACTTATCATCCTACACACATAGCATCCATTCCCACATTTTAAAACCTTAATGATTACTTTTCTAACTAAATTCAAGAATAGATATAAACCAAAGATGCAAGAGCTTATATTGCTAAAAAAAAACTCAAAGTTTTTGCACAACAACAAATTGGACACAACCGATGAATGGAGACAAGCCTTGTTACTACCAACTCTAAAAGATCAAAATGAATCATCTCAACATTTGAACCATACCAAAATATATTCAATCCCAATTGAATGGAAGTAACATGATGTTAGATAAAAAAGATTCAGCACATATTTCATCACAACTTCACTGTTTTGAATCAAAGACTGGATTTTTAATGACTTCGCAAGTGCTGGGAAAACGACTAGATATGATAAACATCAAAGCCTCGGAATACCACCACGAAACTATGTAGCAACCTTTTTGAGGCCAAAATTTTAACCTGCTTCACTCATATTCCAACGGATACCTAGACTAAACCTGAGGATGAAGTGAAATCTCATAGAGGAAAATATAAAGCTCAAGTCACCAACTCGGTAAATTTCAGGAAATGCATACGAAAAGAAAAACAAACAAAAATGTGTACACTAAAACTTTAAACAACTCATGCTTTCAAAAAAGTGAACACGTTGAAATCGCTTAAAGACAATGAATTTCACGTTGACTCAAACAAAACCATTCGAAATCATTTTTTTTTTCTACAGCTCAATCAAACGAGCCGGCCCCAAGCTTCATCGATATACTAAGATTCACGTTACAATCACTAAAACAGAAAAGGGAGAATAAGAGAAAAGACGAGTCTCTTTACCTTTTTGTGGGCAGCGAATAGGGACTACAAGCCTTGACGACGGATTTCCACCACCGGAGTTTCAATTTGTCTCGTCGGAATTTAACTTTTCATCGGAATTGAATATTTCAAGGGTATTTCCTTCTAGGATTTTTGGTTACGTAGGATTAGAAGCATGCGCCTCCCGAATCCTCAAATTTTTCCCCAAAAAATCCACTTCTCAACCCTCAACCTACACTTTCTATTTATAGGCAAAATGGGACTGATTTGGGGGGGGAAACAGAGGGATAAAATGGGAATTTCTATAGGGGATTTTGAAATTCGAAATAATTTTGGATAAGAGTGGATTTTCAGTTTTGAATTCGGATGAATTTGGCCACAAAGAAGGTCAAATTAGAAGTGAATTCTAGGGGATTTTTGGGGGAAGAAACGAATTCCCCCATAGCCAATAAAAATCCACCAACGTTGTACCTCTACGGTACGAATTTGAACGTTGGAAGGGTGAGCTGTACCGTTTCTAGAACATTCTCGTATTTGGGAGTACAAGAGACGTGTGGGAGTCACATGGTGATGGTACGAAGGGTGAGAAACGGAGGTGAGGAGGGAGATCGACGAATCGGTGTCGTTTTGGAGAGAAAAAAAAAGGATCGTTTGGATGAGTTGTTGAATATTGTTGGAGTTGCTGTTATCGTTGTTATTTGATGAGGAAGAGGAGTTATAAGGTGGGCTGGGTTGGTTTGGGCTTTGGGTTTGGGCTGGGGCGGAAATTAGGGTAAGGGTAGATTAAATAGGAATTTGGGATTTAAAAATTAGGCTATTTAATAAATAACCAATTAGATTAAAATTTAGCCAATGTCATTTAAAATTTAGACCAAATCAAAATCATTTGGTGAATTGTATTGCAATTATGGCCAATTTGATTTTGATTGTGACCAAATTTAATGGATCGGCCAAATTAAATCAACATTCAAACAAATCACTAACCGATTTAACCCCGAGTTTCTTGGTTTCATAAAATCAAATGAATATTTTCCAAATAAATTATATTTAAAAGCAAAATATATTTAAGTCAAGATTTTACCTATTTGAATTAATTTCAAGATAGGATTTCGATTAAAACTTGAACATTTGATAAAATAATTATTTAAGCGACCAAAATTATACGATCTCGTATCCATGAATACAAGAACATATAATTCGTCACTTAAATGACAAAACTAACCCAAATAAATATTTTAGAAAGTATTTATCCGGATAAATAAATATTTTGATTTTATCTAAAATCAAAGAAACTCAGGATTAAATTTAGTTGGGGAGGGCAAAAATTAGGTGTCAACAACTGCCCCCTCCCTTTGGTAGGGTGAATGCAAGTAACCCTGGGCAAAGGGAGTTTGACGATCCTAATTTTGTCCGACCACAAATTCGTCTCTCGAAAGCACTTTATTTTCGCATGAAATTCAGGGAATTATGGCCGGACCCTGGTATTGGGTTTCCTACATATCTCAGGTTTCATGAGAATTCAGGCCACTTGTAGTTCGTAAAGCTCAATTTTTAAGCACGATTTTCAAAGAATTCACAAGCTAACCCGATTTCAAATTTTGATAAAACCGAAAAGCTGGGGAATAAGATGATATGGGGGGAGGTTGGAACGCAGTCGAGTTTTCAACATAGAGCCCAGCCTACATATCCCTGAGATTCAAGGAATCAGACTGCTTGTAGTTCGACTCAATCGGTAGAAAAGATAGTCTCTTATACTAAAACGACCTTTGGCTCAGATGAGTGACAAGTAAGATGAGGTATGGAAAAGGGTCTTGTAACCTCTTAACCATGAATGTGGATCTCTTCACATCCCTAGGTAAGGATTTACCAGGACATAATTTCCAAGTCTCTAGGTGTATTGTCACTCGAATTTGAAGGAAAAGGAAAGTTACTTCCGGTGTAGGTTTAGAAGTACCCCGAAAGTGAAACTGAAACCAAAAGTACCAAATGCCCACATGCCTTCTGATAGGGGTGTGGTTTGATGGTGGTGGAAGTGTCCTTTAGCTCGCGTCCAAAGAGTTTGATATTCCTCTTCGAACTATGTCCCAGTTCGCTGCTAAGAAAAAGTTCCACGTTATGCTGCGTCCTTTTTGGAGTTGTCCTCACCTGTGGTTTTGGTTTGAGATTTTCACCCTCTCCGATGCTCTCGATAACATCTCAAACAAAAATTGTTAGCGATAAACATAATTCACTGAGGGATAGAGTCTTTTACCATATTCCTGTGTGAATTATTTCTGATCAGTAGTGCTGTCCTTTCTTGACCCTGCTTTTGGAAGACAATGGTTTCCGCAACAGTATAGGTACAACAACCATCTCGATTGATATGATGGACTTTTGGAAGTTGACTCTTTGTTCCAAAATGGGGTGGCTCTCTTGGCCACCGACGACATTTTGGGTAGAACGGTTCTGCACCGTTTGACCTTTTGTTTGATAACCTTCTTGGCTACTGGTATGATATCATATATGACCTCGGGTAAGTCCTGCGCATCCTTAGTATCGATACGACTTATAGATATCCCTTGAATCGTCAATCTTTGGGTAATCTCGCGCATCATTCGATGTTGGATATGAGGCGACTTATAGATATCCTTTGAGTTGCTAGCTGTTGGGTGATTCTGCACATTATCCTACCTTGGATAAGAGATGGCTTATAGATATCCCTCGAATCACTAGCTTTCGGGAAATCCTGCACATCATCCAACCTTGGATATAATATGACTTATAGATATCTCTCAAATTGTCGATCTTAGGTAATCCTGCGCATAATCGATCTTGGATATGGCACGGCTTATAGAGAACCTTCGGACCTAACAATTTGGTAATCCCACATATTCTCCGGTAAGGATTTAGTTGTGGCTTATGGATAACCTTCAAACTATCGATCTTTTGGGTGATCTTGCATACTATCCAGTTAGGATGTCGTTGCGACTTATGAATGACCCATGGACTATTAATTTTAAGGAAATCTCGCACACTGTCCAGTCGCAAATATTGTGACTTACAGATGACCTTCAGATTGTCAATTCCTGGGAAGTCTAGTTTGTCGTCCGTCTCCGGATAACGACTTAAAGACGTCCTTTTGGATCATGTACTTCTTCAATTTTGATATGTTGATGAATTCAAATATCGGTTAATGAAGTATTGAAATATCCTCGACACCGACTATATTGCCTTTTGCATGGTCAACAGATATAAAATGCTGAGATATCCTCGACGCCAGATTGTGTCATCTTCGCGTGGTCAACGGATATAGGTGCTCCAGAGCATCTTCCAAAATCAGACTCTATTGTCTGGCATGGTGAGCGATTGTGGAGACTTATCTGAATGGCATGATGGCCCTCTCGGCATGAAATGAAATGGCCCTCTCGGCATGGCCCTCTTGGCATGAAATGAAATGGCCCTCTCGGCATGAAATGAAATGGCCCTCTCGGCATAGCCCTCTTGGCATGGAATGAAATGGCCTTCTCGGCATGAAATAAAATGGCCCTCTCGGCATGGCCCTCTTGGCATGGAATGAAATGGCCCTCTCGGCATGAAATAAAATGGCCCTCTCGGCATGGCCCTCTTGGCATGGAATGAGATGGCCCTCTTGGCATGGAATGAAATGTCCTGCAATGAGCTAAGATGACATATAATGAAATACGATTAAACGTTATGTGACACAATATGATGGGATGCAACATGATGCAATATGATGCATTAGAATGCAATGCCATATGGTGCAATGGAATGCAATGCAATATGGTGCAATGGAATGCAATGGGATGTAATATGATGCAATATGATGCATTGGAATGCAATGCCATATGGTGCAATAGAATGCAATGCAATATGGTGCAATGGAATGCAATGGAATGATATGGGATATAATATGATGCAATATGATGCAATGGGATGTGATGGGATGTAATATGATGCAATATGATGCAATGGAATACAATAGAATGCAATGCCTTATGGTGCAATGCAATGCAATGAGACATAATATGAGGCAATATGACGCAATGGCATGGGATGAGATGTAATATGATGCAGTAAGATAGCCTTTTTGACGATCCCCATCCTCTTCTTTTGGCATTGACAAGCGTTAGACTTTTCAGCTTTGACGTAGTAAGATGGACTTTGGGCTAATCTGTTGATGTGCTGATTCCTTTGAATGTACCTGCGCTTAAGGTAAACAATTAGTAGACACAGTGTCGCTTTTTCTAGCGACTATAGTCAAATTTTGGGAAAGCTTTAAAGAGAGCATTTACAATATAAAAGATCTGGTTTGCTAAACAAAAAATCATTTTGGAGATAAGTGAATAGTTAAACCCATTTTTGGGGACAACTATAAATACCACTTTCGAACGTTATATGTTCGTTTTGATCCATGATGGATTGGAGGAAGATGTCCCTACTCCCCTTGTCAAGTGATCTCTTTGATCATTCCATTATGCCGACTCTTTCGAGTATACCTGCGCTCAAGGAAACCATTTAGTAGACACAAAGTCGCTTTTACTAGCGACTATTTTTAGGAAAAGTCTTGAATAAAATCTTCATAACAAGGATAAGATGCTTTTGTTCGACATCCACATCTTTTGAAGCCGGATAGACAAATCAAGAGGCCCTTGATCCTGAATGAGCTATTCAACCCATCTTTGGAGCTGTCCAAGAATACCGTTCTTGAGCATTATGCGTTTTGGGTGTGGTTCTTGATTTGCTCAGGGGATTTGAAAGAGACCCTATTTATGTACGGTGATCCCTGCATCCACAGAAAAATTGTTAGTTTTGGGTGAAACTACTCCGCATTGACCTCCTTCGATCTTTGGTTTGCTTCTCGCTATCTTTCGGGTGCTCCGTCATGTTTGGACTTCCGCCCTGACTCCCCGCTTGAATAGATGTACGGCAAAACTAGTCAAGAAAATATGTATAGATTTTCAAAAATAATTAGGGTTTTGAAATCATAGATTTGAAAAATTGTGTGAAAGTTTTTTAGAAAAACTCTGTCAGTCAATGTCATGTGCTAGCTCAATGAACATCTTTCACTTGAGGCCTGTCTATGTCTGACATCCAATGAAGGATCCCTGAAAACTCATTGTTGTTGCTGGGGAAGTTTAATAGCTCAATTTACAGAAGCTTGTCATATCTGGGGATTTAGGCTATTTGCGTTATATCACAGCTGGTGATTTTTGAGGTTGACTTGAGCTCTCGGTGTTGGGGAATTTGGAAGTTGTTCCAAAGTATTATTGGAAATTTTGAGGATTTCCTCAAAATTTCTGCCCCAGTTAGATACTATTTGAGATGATCTCGACTTTTGGGGAATTTGAGACTTTCTCCCAAAATCTTTGTTGGTCTCCATTCTCTTTGCCAAAAGATGGTCTTCTTCTTTGGAATTTTTGAGATTCCTTCTCAAAAATTCTGCCCCAGTTTCCATTTCCTGGGGTGATATGACCGAGCCGTTGGGGCGCCTACGTATCCCGTTGAAGCAGGAATCAGGTCAAACCTGGTTCAGGACTACGCTAGGGAAATATAGAAAAATCTAAAGGGTTGACCGAAGCCGACATAGGTCACCTACGTGTCTCATTCTTGAGAATTCAGGTCAAACGTAGTTCATACATAAAGGGAAAGATAGATTTTCCTAAGGGGTTGACCGAAGCCTACATAGGCCGCCTACGTATCTCATTCTTGAGAATTCAGGTCAAACGTAGTTCGTACATAAAAAGGGAAAGTAAGATTTTCCTAAGGGGTTGACCGAAGCCGACATAGGCCGCCTACGTATCTCATTCTTGAGAATTCAGGTCAAACGTAGTTCGTACATAAAGGAGAAGGGAATTTAAGCTACTACAAAGCATAAAAACGATTGCCTTTAAGAAAAGTGCAATTACAAGGAAATAAACACAAAGACAAGGCTAACTTCAGACGTAGTATCTCTTCATCGCATCAGAGTTGATTGATCTCGGCTACTCTTGGTTGTCCATTTCGGGCAAAACCATGATGCTTCCATCAACTTTGTGCAAATTTCCTTTTGCGCCTATCTCGATGAAAAGAGGATCAACCGTCTGTTTCTTTGAATTGAATTCTGGGTCAATTGGTGACTCATGGGATATAATGTTTGTGCTTGGTTTGGGTATACCATTATAAAACCATGAAAATTTGTCAATGTAATCTTCGAGAAAGTTGATGAGTTCTCCTTTTTGTGCTTCTGTCAGGTGAACACTAACTCTCGTCTCCTTAACTTCATCACGGCCCCCTAGATTGACCACTTCAGTTTCTTCCAGGTTAGGCTTCTCGCGGTTTTCAAATTCTTCCAAATCCTCCGTTAGTTGTTCCTCATCATAGCTTTCCCATTCATAGTCATTCGCATCACTGTGTTCATTTAGCTCTTGACATGACATGACATTGGCAGGTTTTAAGTTATTATTACTGAAAGAAACAAACAAACCAAGTCAGATAATAACATAAAATAGGGAGATAGAAATAATCATAACTAAAAAATAGTTTTCTAGATAAAGGGAGGCCTTTTCATTAAAACTTGGGAAATATTTACAAAATATGGCTCATGACCTGCATGAGTGCAGGCCCATGCCTTTTTGAAAGCAGTAATCATGCAAAAAGAGGATTTGAAAGATAAAAGGGTGGATCGCGGGGCCTCCTCCGGATCATCACCAATTTTTAAAAACTAGAAATTTGCCCTTTTATCTACCACAGAGGGCGAGGAGTCATGAGCGGAGTGGATGTCCAATTTTGCAAAGTTTCTCCAGGTGCAGCCTTCCTTACTCCACTAGTCTTCGGGAAATTTTCTATTATAGCATTGCAACCTTCGAACAGAATTCCTATCCCATCCCCCAGACCATCATCCATCGGCATCTTGCGTACAGGAAATGACTGGTATAGCAGTGTCAAGGGCTTGTGCAGACCCATCGTTGTTCTTTTCTCATTCTCATCTTCCTTTGTTGGCTGGTATCCTAGTCCATATTTGAATGCTTTTTTCTGGAATCACGATCGGCTCAATGATACCTTCCAAATTCTTTCCTAGGCCCCGACCAGGCTCGAATCCATTTCTTAGCATCACAGTTGCCATCATCTTATAGATAGAAGGCATGGAAGTCTGGCATGTTAGGTCCTCTTCAGCAGCATTCACGATTTCCACCGTATAAAAATTACTGCCCTTTGGAATATCTTCAATCACAGGTACATAACCATTAGGGTGGCTCAAGTGACTCCCTTCGCCTTGAATGACCACCTCGTGGCCATCCCAGATGAATTTCAATAATTGATGAAGAGGTGATGAAACTGCTTTTGCACTATGGAGCCACGGCCTCCCGAGGAGCAGATTGTAACTAGGATTAATATCCATAACATGAAATTTAGTCTTGAACTCGGCGGGTCCCATTTGGATGTACAAATCAACTTCGCCTATAGTGTCCCTCTGTCCTCCATCGAAAGCTCGCACATTAACATGGCTTTGACGGACCTTTCCCAAATCATAACCCATTTGAGTCAATGTGGAAAGAGGGCAAATGTTCAGACCAGATTCGTCATCTATCAGAACCCGATTGATCACATGGTCACGACAAATAATAGAGATGTGCAACGCCTTGTTATGCATTATGCCTTCAAAAGGTAACTCTTCTTCACTGAATGATATACGATGACTTCCCACAACGTTACCTATCATTGCGGCCAGATTTTCAATACTCGTACCAACGGGCACATATGCTTCATCTAAGACCTTCAACAACGCTTGTCGGTGGTATTGGGAACTCATTAGTAATGCCCACATGGAGATCTGTGCTGGAGTCTTTTCCAGATGCTTAACAATTGAATATTCTTTTGGTTGCATTCGCCTCCAAAACTCTTCGGCTTCTCCTTCAGTAATCGGCCTTTTCTGAGAGTCCTTCTTGTAAGAGTCGTTGGCTAAATTCTCGGGAATATAGCGCTGTCTAGACCGAGTCATCCCATGGGCGACAGCAGTCTCTACAATGAACTCTTTTCTAAGTGGTGTTGGAACATATGCCTGAGTCGGGGCAGTCATTACCACAAATGGGGGCCTTTCATTAACACTTAAGGCAGCCACAGCCTTCTCTATCTTCTCTACCCCTTCCGTCCTCTTAGGCTTTTCGAAATCAACCTTAGTGATAGTCTTACTAACTGCCCATTCATCTTCTATTTCGATCATGTTAACCGTAGCCCCTTCGTGGTTAGGAAATGGATTACTGTTGACATTTGGAGCTGGCATTTGAAGAGTAATGACTTTATGATCAATCAAGTCCTGGATCTTGTGTTTCAAATTAATGCAATCTTCGGTACTATGGCCGACTCCTCCAGAATGATAGGCACAATTTTGATCAGCGTGATAAAATTGGGAATTTGTATTAGTAGGTTTTGGTGGAGATAGTCGGCTGCTCTTAATCTTTCAAAAAGTTGAGTGTGACTTTCAGCCAGCGGTGTGAAGTTTCGAAGAGGTTTCTTTTCAAGATTTGGACGAGGAAGGTTGTTTTGAGTAGCGGGAGGTGGTACTTGACGATAATTTGGAGCTACGTGAATGTTAGCTTGGCGATTTGGGGTGGTGGTTTGGACATTAGGCTGATAATTTGGCAATGGAGCTTGGTACTGTGGTAGGACATTTGGCTGTGGAGCTTGGTATTGAGGTAAGATATTTGGCTGTGGAGCTTGGTATTGGGGTTGAGCGTAGAATACGGATTGAGGACTCGGGGGTGGCGGAGAAGAAAGAGTATTCCTGGGTCTGAATCTCCTTTTCAAATTAGCAATAGAAGCAGTGGATACCTCAGTCACGTCTTCTCTTCTCTTCCTAGGGAATCCAGAGGACCCAGCTGATGTTGGAGTCTGGATAATTTTCCCAGTTCGAATCCCTTCTTCGAGTGATTCACCAATCTTTACCAAATCTGCAAAGGTTGCCCGAACTGCAGACACCATTCTAGTATAGAACTCGCCTTCTTGAGCACGGGAAAATACCGCTACCATTTCCTCCTCAGTCATAGGAGGTTGTACCTTAGCGGCTTCCTTTCTACAGCGATAAGCATAATCTCGAAAGTATTCACCGCTCTTTTGTTTGATTCTATTTAGTGAATGTCGGTCAGAAACTATTTCCACATTATAAGCGAACCTGTCGATAAAGTCTTTGGCCAAGGCCTTCCAGCTAGACCATTTTCTCAGTTCCTGGGACGTGAACCAATCTAGAGCTTCACCGCTTAAACTTCGGCTAAATAGACGTATTAGCAGCGCCTCGTTCCTCCCAATTCCAACCATTTGATCACAGTATCTCCTCAAGTGAGCCATGGGATTTCCAGTACCACCGAATGTTTCAAATTTGGGGACCTTGTATCCTTCTGGCAGGTCTACACCGGGATGGACACACAAATCATCATAACCAAGGCCATCATTATCCCCCGGTCCATGAGACTCTTTGATCCTCATAATCTCTTCATTCATTGCACACAACTTTTTTTCATGCTCGATCCTCCATTCTTTTTCTTTCTCCTCATAAAAGTCTACCTCAGGATTAGGAAAAGGGTTGTAGAGATCGGGAGATGTGACGACATGGAAAGCAGTTGGGGGTATAGGTCGGATGTGAGATGGATTTGGGATAGTGACGGAAGGGTTTTGGTATGCTGAAGTGTGATTTTGAGGATGAACGGAAGTTGGATTATAGGCAGGGAGGACATTTTGGGGGTTAAAGGTGTTTTGTGGAGTTTGAGAGTGGTTCTGTGGGATTTGAGGATGGATTTGCGGAGTTAGGGAAGGATTTTGTGGATGGTAAGCATCTGGGTTATTGTCTTGGTTGGTTTTTTAAATGGGTGGAGTATGAGTTTGATGAATCGGTGGATTATTTATGATTGGGTCTGTAGGAAGTTGAGAGGCGGAAGCTAATGAAACGTTATTTGGATGGTTCCCGAGGTCAGACGTGTTGAGAGGAGAGGTTTGGAGTGGAGGACCGTGCCCTCCCAGGACGGGAGCATTAGTAGTGATGGCCAGATTAGCCAAGTCTCTAGTACGATTCACCTCCTCTTGAAGCATTTCTAGCTTTCTTGCGAGTTCAACAATCATCTCGCTTTGTTCTGCTATAACATTGTCCCTGATGGACAATGCGCTATCCTCGTCGTTTCTAGTCATATTTGAATGATGGCTAAGGGATGGGATTTTGCGAGCTTTTGATCGGGTGAAGTAAGGATGTTCAGCCAGCTTATGACAACACGGAGTAGTTTCTATTATCTGTAAAATAAAACAACTCAAAGGTCGATGTGTTAGATTCTATTAGTAATACATAATGCAAGATAATTAGGCAGGAAGTAAACACATAAAGTTGTTTTCATCGTAAGCAAATTGATCCATGGGATATTGACTCAGAATTTTTAATGAACAGGATTTTGTTCATTGATTTTGGGATAAACGAGTTTGCCAGGAAGATTGATTGTGAAACGCCTTCCTCTTCATCTTCCTTATGCCTCCTTCTATAAATTAAGGGGAAACAATACTTTTTGAAAAATAGGGACCGAGCCAGAAGGCTGCCTACGTATCCCACTAAGGGGAAATCAGGCCCAACGTAGTTCGAATAGTTGAGGGAAATTTTCATTTCATTACACTCTTGTTGGGAATCATTACATTTAGGAAACATGAAAACATAACAACAGCTAAAGAAAAACCTTAACAACTAGCTTCTAGATAAATGCGGGCATTCCCGCTTCATTCTACTTCTTCTACCTATTGATCTTCTAAGAGTGAAATGGTGGCAATTCAAAATCGACCCTTCCAGCCTCCACCAGGAGTTCCAACTCCATTTTGAAAGCATGACAAGTCTCTAAGTCATGCCCTCCTCTCCCTCCATGATAGTGACAAACATCCTTGAATTTCTTCCAAGCCTTTGACATCATGTTAGGCTTTCTCTCCACTGGCTCTAAGATTTTGGCATGGATGAGCTTTGAATAAAGATCATGATAGGATTCCTCGAACTTTGTGAAGTCATATTTGTAAATCTGCACCTCTTCAGTGATAGGCATGCCTGGGTTGACATGGTCACATGTGAGAATGGTCTGCGATCCCCACAGGCTACTTATCTGACCATTGCGGATCATGCAATAAATTCTGGCTTTCAGAGCGATGCATTCATTGGTGGTGTGGCCAGGTTGTTGTGGATGGTATAAGCATTTCTTGTGGGCATCTCTGGACAGGCAGCCAAACCCTTTTGTTTGGTCAGGTTGGAGAATTTCCATATCTCTTAGAGTCTGATAAACTTCCGAGCATGTCATGACCCTGGGGCTCATAGAAGATCCTCTAAAGTGAGCTTTGAGGGTGATCTTTTCACTTACTGGCCTAATCCTAGTTGGCCAAACGGCGTTCCCTTTTAGCTTATCCCAATAGTCATCTCTCACTTTTGGAAACAGGACTTGCTCCATGCTTTCTTTCTCATGGCTCTTGGTTGAATCTTCAACCTTGTACTTGGCAGACTCTTTTTCTTGCGCGATCAATTGTTTGACCTTAGCAATTTCCCTGTCAGTCTGATTGATCTTCCTAAGCACTCTTTTGGTTTCTTCCTTCAGCACCTCTTCCACTAAGGCTAACTCCACTATCTGTCTTTTCAATTGACCGGCTCTTGAATCCATGATCAATCTTCCTGAAAGAGTAGGAACGGATCTTAGAAAGTTAACAAAGAATGGTTGAGGTTTTATCTGGGAAACTTGGAAAACCCAGAGTGTTTGGTCGGACTTTTATTTAGTGGGTGTATATTTTTGCCTAAAAGGGCTCTTATGAAAAAATGGGATTGGATCAATTCGCCTTTGATTCAAACAACGCACATAAACACGTACGACAGTTATATCACACAAGCATATTATAATAAGCGCGTATCCTACTTGGGTGACCCTTTTGAGCCAAGGGTTGGCCTAGCGAGTTTGAAGGAAGTATATGCCTTTTAAAAACAAATCCATTATCCCCAAAATAACGTTTCCATAAATATTCAAAAAGGCATAAATGTTTACAAAGTAGAAAAATAAGGGATACAATCTTTAGGGAAAGGGAAATAACAGTGCAAGAAAAAACAGTCCCACGCAGGGGAGAACAAATGAAAATACTAGCATCCGGATGATCCCTCATCGGTCTTCGCCTTTTTGGCCTTGTCCACCTCATGCCATATGCGATATCGGTTGCTGATCAAGTGACTTCCACATAATTGTGCTCTACTCTCATAGTTTATCTCTCCTATGCTAGCAATTTGGGAAATCATGCAATCGTCCAAATCAATCAAACACTGTCTGGCTTCACTCGCCTCTTGTCTGGCTCGCTTTAACTCTTCCTTCAATTGGTGTATGGTCGAAGTATCCTCCTTATGTTGCCGCTGATGATCAATCTCACTTGTCTGGAATCTATCCTGAAGCCTGTGAAGCCGAATCTGATGCTCTGATTCTATATCAACAATCTGTGTGGGCTCATTCGGACAAGGTATCAATGTTCCTGCGAGGTTCTTCTTCAACCATTCTTTGTAAGTATCACTAACCTCAGGCTCAAACCCAATACTAAAAGAGATTTCTCTGGTCTTTCTTTCCTTCCACCCCTGTATAATAAATTCTTTGAGCGGTGTCTCGCCTTCCCCATATTCGGTGATGAATCTAGCCATGGGTTCTGTTTGTGGTGTCTCCTGTTTGATTTCAAACTGTCTGAGAACTCTGGCGGGAATGTAAGTACGAGTCCCTCTAAGGCCAGCGAGTACTAGAAAAGGCTGTTTGTTTCCTCGAATTATGTATTTCCCTGGATTGAGGTACTTGATTGACCATTGGACATTGTCGTCTCTCAATTCCCCGAATTGCTTGAACCAAAATTTCGGAGTTTTTTCCCTCTTAAATCTATTTATAGTCAACCACATGCTATGGGATGACAAAAGATCGTACCTTGTCAGATGGTCCGTATTCTCCATTCTAGGATCCTTCAACAAATGTTTCATCATCCACCATTGCAAAATAAGATTGCACCCCTGGAAGAAACGAGCCCCTTTTTGACAATTTCCCAAAGCTCGGTATATTTCTGCGACGATCATAGGAGCTAAAGTGCGGAATACCTTAGAAGTGCCATATTCCAACCCATAGAAGATGTCATGTGTTACCATAACGACGCTTGGATGAATAGTACCCTTCGATCCTTGTGGAAATACCATAGTTCCAAGTAGACTAACCGCGAAAGCAAATGCCCTTCTATCCTTCCATGCTGACTCAGATGCGAATTCATGCCCGAACTTTTGGAAAGAATTGAATCTTCCGAATCTGTAGTACAACTCACGAAAAGGAATATTTGGCCCATCAAGCTTTCCTAGCCAGGTATCATCTTTGATCAAAAAGGCATCCTTGATTTTTTGACGGTTCCATACCTCCGGGACTAAGACATTGTTATCCGGTGTCTTTTTCCTTTTGTTGCACATGTGGATGCTTTCATAGCTAACTACCACTTCTTCAATAGTAGGGGCCAATTCAACTTCGCCAAAGTGAAATACCATGTTGTCATCATCCCAGAATTCTGTCAACACGTGAATCATCTCAGGCCAAACATCCATTTCTAGAAGTGAGGGTAGGTGACCCATATGCGTCTTAATAGTCTTCTTATCTTCCGAACCCATGTAGGCCCACCAAACCTTAAGAAAATCATCTGGTTTGGTAACCATTTTGAATCTTCTAACGGGGAGTGGTTGAGCCATTCCTACACAAAAATAAACAAAGTAAGCCTTTCCCCCCACCCTGAATGATAATGGATTAGATTTAATTGGCATATACTCCTTCAACACATAAGCATGATTCGTCTGTGATTGACTCGTGGTCAATAGACGCGTGGTAGGTTTTCTAATGGGCCTAATACCCCCTCAGGTATTAGGTCGTCCTAGGCTCATGCCTAAAAAAGGTTTTAGTTTCGCTCTATCCTAGGTATCTAGAGTGGGTTCTTGACCAGGTTCCCAAGTGGACAACTTGGGTTTGGAAATACAAACAGCCATTGGACGCCTAACGTACCAATAAACTGTTGTATTTCCAACAGTTTCATTTGGAATTGATCAATAGAGGCCGCGCAACCGCGAAACCCCAAACAATTAAATATCATATGAGGAAGTATGCCATGAATGCAAATGACAGGTATAATCACAAAATATTATCATATTAGCATAATTACTCAAATAAGGCCACATAAATCAGTCAAACAATTCTTAAATTTGGTTAGAATCTTTTCTAAATCCCCAGCAGAGTCGCCATTTCTGTTTTATCCCCCTTTTTATAGGCTCGAAGGGTTGGAAAACATTGGTTTTTGACTTTTCAAACTATTTCGAAACTTTAGAAAAAATCTCGAAACAATTTAAGAAAATACAGAGTCGCCACTTGATTTTTTATAGAAAATATCAAGAAAAACTTAATAAATTTTAAAGACTCGAAAACAGAAACAAATCTTTAAAGTTAGAGAAAATGGGTAAGGATTCTGGTAACGTCCTAAGAAGGTTTTTAAGGCACTCAAGAAGCGTCCGCGAAAGCGGTTGACCAAAAGACAATTTGACTGATTTGTAAAAATGACCAAATTTGAAAACATGACTAACTTTGTAAAATCTTGAATTAATTTGCAAACATGACACTTACTCTATTCAAGGAGAGTAGTTCATTTAAATTAAAGAAGAGTCTATTTGACCTAAATTTGAATTTTTTTTACCGAACTTAAGAGAAAAATGTATTATTTTGTGAAAAATAAATTAGGAAAGAGTCGATTTTTAACCAAAGGAGAAAACAATATTTTGCAAGATAAGCCTATTTATGAAAAGTGTCAAATTAAGACAAGTATCCGATTAATTGTAAACACTTGGATTTTTCAAGAGAATTAAATTTTTTGAAGTTGGAAAAGGTCACTTTAACCTAAATAAACCACTTGCAACATGAACAAAATAGATGTCATTTTTGATTCTCGAAGATTCATTTTTTGTAAAGAGATGTAAAGAAAACTTTTTTTTTTTTTTTTTAATTGAATCCAATTATTATACTACGTGACAATTGATAAAGAGAGAAAAATATAGAAATAAACAAAAATAACGATTCAAAAGGGATTTATCAAGATTAACCAAATTTAGGAGTTTGTACAAACAAGCAATCAAATATGATTTATACAATAAAAGGAGAAAAGTTAGGATTTGGGCTCCTGATTTGGCCCATTTCAGATCTGACCAGCCTTTGGGCTGATTTTTATGGACTTTTCAGCCTCTTTTAAGCTGTGTATACCAGCTGTATATCTGCTTCTTTCCTTCACGTTTTTGGCGTATACACACTGTATACCAGCGTGCAAATCTGTATTTTAGCTTCCAAAATCTGCACACTTGCTTCCTTTCCCATCTTTCACTGTGTATCAATGGTATACCACTGTATACTCAAGGTATACCGCTGCAAATCAGTCTTTTTTGGGGACTTAGGCATGAGGTCTTGGCTCGAGGGGACACGGGACTTGGTCCCAAAGATTATGCAGTAGACGGGATGTGGAGTCCAATTGGACTCCCTCGAAATTCATGCATAAAAACAAGAAGGTAAAGAATTATAAACAAATTTTATGCACGTAAAAACAATAAATTGAAAGTAAGAGGAAAAGAAATCAGACTTAAGAGAACAAAATTTACTACACTTTAAATGCAAACATGAGCATACACATATGGGAACCAAATAGAGATGGGTCATCATCATCCTTGAATACTTGAAGAAAAGAAAAAAAAAACACTTTGCCATTTCGAACACATTTAGGACTAGAGTGGAGGATAAAAGGCAGGGGGTTAAGAACGAATGTATCCCTTTTCAATGTTGACAGGAAAAAATATTTTTAACAGAGAACTTATCATCCTACACACATAGCATCCATTCCCACATTTTAAAACCTTAATGATTACTTTTCTAACTAAATTCAAGAATAGATATGAACCAAAGATGCAAGAGCTTATATTGCTAAAAAAAAAACTCAAAGTTTTTGCACAACAACAAATTGGACACAACCGATGAATGGAGACAAGCCTTGTTACTACCAACTCTAAAAGATCAAAATGAATCATCTCAACATTTGAACCATACCAAAATATATTCAATCCCTATTGAATGGAAGTAACATGATGTTAGATAAAAAAGATTCAGCACATATTTCATCACAACTTCACTGTTTTGAATCAAAGACTGGATTTTTAATGACTTCGCAAGTGCTGGGAAAACGACTAGATATGATAAACATCAAAGCCTCGGAATACCACCACGAAGACTATGTAGCAACCTTTTTGAGGCCAAAATTTTAACCTGCTTCACTCATATTCCAACGGATACCTAGACTAAACCTGAGGATGAAGTGAAATCTCATAGAGGAAAATATAAAGCTCAAGTCACCAACTCGGTAAATTTCAGGAAATGCATACGAAAAGAAAAACAAACAAAAATGTGTACACTAAAACTTTAAACAACTCATGCTTTCAAAAAAGTGAACATGTTGAAATCGCTTAAAGACAATAAATTTCACGTTGACTCAAACAAAACCATCCGAAATCAATTTTTTTTTTCTACAGCTCAATCAAACGAGCCGGCCCCAAGCTTCATCAATATACTAAGATTCACGTTACAATCACTAAAACAGAAAAGGGAGAATAAGAGAAAAGACGAGTCTCTTTACCTTTTTGTGGGCAGCGAATAGGGACTACAAGCCTTGACGACGGATTTTCACCACCGGAGTTTCAATTTGTCTCGTCGGAATTTAACTTTTCGTCGGAATTGAATATTTCAAGGGTATTTCCTTCTAGGATTTTTGATTACGTAGGATTAGAAGCATGCGCCTCCCGAATCCTCAAATTTTTCCCCAAAAAATCCACTTCTCAACCCTCAACCTACACTTTCTATTTATAAGCAAAATGGGACTGATTTGGGGGGGAAAACAGAGGGATAAAATGGGAATTTCTATAGGGGATTTTGAAATTCGAAATAATTTTGGATAAGAGTGGATTTTCAGTTTTGAATTCGGATGAATTTGGCCACAAAGAAGGTCAAATTAGAAGTGAATTCTTGGGGATTTTTGGGGGAAGAAACGAATTCCCCCATAGCCAATGAAAATCCACCAACGTTGTACCTCTACGGTACGAATTTGAACATTGGAAGGGTGAGCTGTACCGTTTCTAGAACATTCTCGCATTTGGGAGTACAAGAGACGTGTGGGAGTCACATGGTGATGGTACGAAGGGTGAGAAACGGAGGTGAGGAGGGAGATCGACGAATCGGTGTCGTTTTGGAGAGAAAAAAAAAGGATCGTTTGGCTGAGTTGTTGAATATTGTTGGAGTTGCTGTTATCGTTGTTATTTGATGAGGAAGAGGAGTTATAAGGTGGGCTGGGTTGGTTTGGGCTTTGGGTTTGGGCTGGGGCGGAAATTAGGGTAAGGGTAGATTAAATAGGAATTTGGGATTTAAAAATTAGGCTATTTAATAAATAACCAATTAGATTAAAATTTAGCCAATGTCATTTAAAATTTAGACCAAATCAAAATCATTTGGTGAATTGTATTGCAATTATGGCCAATTTGATTTTGATTGTGACCAAATTTAATGGATCGGCCAAATTAAATCAACATTCAAACAAATCACTAACCGATTTAACCCCGAGTTTCTTGGTTTCATAAAATCAAATGAATATTTTCCAAATAAATTATATTTAAAAGCAAAATATATTTAAGTCAAGATTTTACCTATTTGAATTAATTTCAAGATAGGATTTCGATTAAAACTTGAACATTTGATAAAATAATTATTTAAGCGACCAAAATTATACGATCTCATATCCATGAATACAAGAACATATAATTCGTCACTTAAATGACAAAACTAACCCAAATAAATATTTTAGAAAGTATTTATCCGGATAAATAAATATTTTGATTTTATCTAAAATCAAAGAAACTCAGGATTAAATTTAGTTGGGGAGGGCAAAAATTAGGTGTCAACAATGACGTTATATGGTAGTCATGTAATCCATTGTCGTTTTATGCACTTGTAACATGATTAATGGTTGATTTGAGCTTCGTTATGAACTTGTATTGTAGAGTGAAACGTAAGGAAGAAGCTGGACTATTATGTTCATACATAGGCTTGTGTATTCATACTTGAAAGTGAAGGTATGTAAGGTTACTCTTTCCGTATCCTTCTGCAGCATATAGTATTCACCTTGTTATGGTACTTACTCATTTCCGAAATGTCCTAAGGCATCTCATTTCAGGTTATCATGGTCATTTATGTATCACATAATTATGGACATGATTCCAAGTTGCAATAATGTTATGTTCCAAAGCTTCCAATAATGTTACAACTTCAAAGTATCAAACTCATGAACATAAAAGACTGAAGTAATGCATTTATGTGTTTCCAATAAGGTTATGATCCCCAATGTATCAATCTCATAAAAGTAAAAGGGAGAAGTAATCCAATGAAGTAATGAAAGAAGTAATTCCCGTATGGTTACTTTATATTTTCCTTATGGTTACTTCATATTTTCCTTATGGTTACTTTATATTTTCTTTATACTTATTAAGTACGGGTGATAGCTTTGTGGGGGCGCAAGCCTAACTCAAGCCGATCCCGATATGGTTGGATCAGGGGGAAAGCTCAGTGAAGCAAAAGCCAAACTTGATGTCGAACCTGCTTCACTGATTTCCGAGTGCTAGCAGGGGGGAAGCTCAGTGGGCAAAAGCCTAGCTTGATGCCGAACTTGACAGGAGGTAGCCCTAAGGGCCGAACCTGCTTTATTTATTTATTGACGGTTGCATATTGACGGTTACTTTTATTGACGGTTGCATATTAACGGTTATACATTATTGACGGTTCTAACTACTAACGGTAACGGACATAAAGGCAAATGGAATAATGAACGTAAGGTACATATTTCCACACATACTGAACGATGATGATTTATCCACATTGACTATTCTCTAGCAATCAAGTTCATTGAGGTTTTTAAGTTTCATGAATTTTCTTATAGCGTTGCATACTCAGTACATTCTTCGTACTGACCCCTTTGGGGGACTTACTTTATTTGCTGCAGGCACAGGCGTTAGTAGACCTCCACAATAGGCTACGGGTTATCCACAAATCATTGGTGAGCTCCAGTTGGTTCGGGGCTTTTCGAGTCACATGTGTACATTGTTTTGGTATTGTAATTAATGTATAAAGCGGGGACTTGTCCCGACTATAGGTTGTTGTGTTCATGTATCGGTTAGAGGCATTGTAGACATATGTGGGAAAGTGAATGTAAGAGATGTATGTTCTGTTTGACTTGATGGCCCTAACGGCCAAGTTTCATATATTGTATAAGGTTTCCATGACTTTCGCCTAGTTGCATGAGGTATAATAATATTCGTACTAAAATATGCTTGCGAATGAACAAAAGCAAAGTTTGGTTCTCTCGGGCCATATCGGCTTCGGGTGCCAGTCCGCCTCACTGGGATACGGGGTGTGACAAATCTGTCCAACTAAAGACAGGAGCAAAATCAGTAATCAAACGGCAAGACAATAGGAATTTACTATTGGAAATCAAGTTTACCTTAAATAGAACAATTAAATCAGTTATGCACAAGATCAATCAAAGATTACCAAATTAATTACAAAGTTGTCTACAAATTTTCATGAATAAATGAATATCAAAGATTTCATGAAATTTGAATTATCACACATAGCAAAATCATCAAAGTAACCATTTCATCACATAAACTCCGTCCATAATCATATTGAGCAGGAGAAAGAGCAATTCCATAAAATCTCAACATTAGCAGCATAACATAATTCAAATGATCAAGTGAACAAGAACTTTAAAATTGAATAAAATCAGTACCCTACATGGAGAATTAGGGTCAATCAACCTAAATGAACAATCAATCATGAATCACAAAGGATTTAATGGAAATTCTCAAGTGAAACCCACAAATTCAGATTTTGTGAATCAATTCTGAGAAAGAACAGAAGAATTGAGGCGATGAAAAAAAAATGACAATCGAGCATAATTGTGAATATAAGAGATCGTAACGGGGACGGATTCATGAGAATCCATCTTGAAATTACATTCTTGAAGCTTGAATAACAATCGAAAATGAAATGGCCAACTCTAAATTTCCATATCAACTCGAATTTAGCTTTGAGCAAATCATTAATGAATTGTCCGGGGCGCTATCCTCGACGGAGATGATGAGATGAAGAAGAGAGGAGGTTGTGAAGATGGCGATAGTTTTTTACCTGCCATGGTTGGCCGAAGCTATTGGAGGTGGTCTGCCAGAGTTGGGTTTTACAAGAGCAGTGGAGCGGCATCATGACGGAGGAAAGGAGAGAGCGGGGAAGGGTGGCATTGGATTCACTGGCGGCGAGAGATTTAGAGACTAGATGGAGAGGAGAGGATCGGGGAGAAGAGAGAACGAGGGTGAGTGGCGGCTGTGGTAGGGCTCGCCGACCATAGAAGGCCGATGGCGAAGCGATGGCAGAGAGACAAGGGGTGGTGGCAGCTGATGTTGGTTGAATGAGAGGAAAAAAATCAATTAGGTTTTGGGGGGGTGGATGTAATTAAAAAGGGAAAGATAAAAGGGATTTGATCTCAGTCGTTGATCACATGAGATCAACGACTGTGATTTAAAATTAGAATGGGTCGGGTTATGGGTCAATCTGATGGATTTAAATTGTGTCAATTGGAATTGGATTTGGGGATTTCAATTTGGGGTCAAATTAAAATCAATTTAGGCTAAAATTGACACAAAATTAGGTACAAAATGGCTAGAATTTAAATAAATTAGGGAAATTAAATTAGACCACTATTTAATAAATATATAATAACAATAATAACAAAAATCAATCAATGTCATAAAAATTATTATTTAAAAATAAATTATGTATATAAAATTAATGTTACGTAAAAAATATTATATAGAATTGACAGTAATAATGATAATATGGAAATAAGTTATGTACCCATAAAATACAATTTTTAAGAAATGCTATAATAATAATAATAATAATAATAATAATATACTACACGTGCATATTTGAGAAAATAATTTAATAAATATTAACAAAAAATATTATATTTAAATTAATAAATTATATATACTATATATGATATATAAAAAGAAATGGAATACTTCAAAATTATGAATGCGAAATGTCAAGGTTTATTTGATACTAAAATAATAAGTAAAGAAATAATTAATATTGGAAACTAATTATTTTTGTAAAATAATAGCCTGGGAGGAATATCGGAAGGTTAAAATTGGGTGTCAACAACATCTGCCTTGATGACTTCACTCCCATCCCTGTGAAGCAATGCTATAATTCAAAAGCTTTTATCAGTATGAGATATGTTCGCTCTGAAAATTCTTGGTCTCTGAAAGTTGACGGGGACATTCATGTTGTTTCTTCCTCCAAGCCTCCTGTTGCTACAGATATTCCTTCCGCTTCCTCTTATTGCTCTATCCTCTACTAATTGTCTAGTTTGGAAGCCAAGGTTGATGAAATGAAAGACTTGGTGGTGGCTACTCACTTTCAGATGCAAAAGTTAAGTGACGTCACCAAGGAACCAGGTACTGATGTTGCATGTATTAGGATAAAGCTGGATCAAGTAATCAAGGAAGCTATCGAGGCTGCCTCCAAGATTTAGGACAATTATGACTCTCTATCTACCTCTCTCTCAACTCAGTTCACAGGACTCAAGGATGGATGTGTGAACACTATCACCTACTTCTTTCGCCGCTATGAACCCAAACCTCCCCATAAGCCTCTATGATTTGTATTTTTTTAAGACTTTTTATGACTGTTTTAAGACTTTTTGGATGACTGTACCTGAGCATAAGCTCAACATTGACTTTGTTTTGTCTCTCCACCCTATTATCCTATAATTTGCTACTATCTTGTTTTTGTTTGTGTTTTTCTTTTTTGATAATGTTAAAAGGGGGAAAATATATATATGCTTATATACAGGGGGAGCTAAGATACAGGAGTAGTTGACTATCATGAGTCGACTTATAACATTTGAATACTGGACAAAGCTGAGCAGTCGACTCAGGGGAGCTACATTGAAGTGAACTAAAAAAGAAAGTAGACTACATTCATAATTTGTCATCATCAAAAAAGGGAAAATTGTTGAGGTTTTTTGGATTTTAATGATGAATTATCTTTGTATGCAGGATACCAAAAAGGAGAAACAAATTAAATGGAGCAACGACTAGTAAAGACCAAAAAACAAACCAAGAAACATCAATAAATGTCTTGAAGAAATATTCAAGGAAGGAATGCAATTTCCAACAAAGTTCTTAAATACTGAAAGGTGTTATTTCTCCAAGAAACCTGGAGCATTCAACAAATTCAAAAGATCAAGAATCAAAATTCAGGAGCTCAAGAAAGAAGGCCTCAAAGATTGAAGAATGCCACTAAAAGTCAAGGTGTGACTTTCCCTTATTCTTGGAAAAGAAACCGTTACCTTTCCAAGAATCAAAATCTCTTGGGTTGCCATCTCTTCTACACCTCCAAACGGCTAGCACCCTCCACTATTTAAAGGAGTCTTTGGAGCACATAATCGATATACAAACAGTCTTAGCCAACTATAAGTATTTGATCTATTTTTAAACAAGCATTGTATTACTTAGTGTTTTACTGTGTAACAAAAAAGAGAGGAGAGAAAAATATTATTGGTGAGGCATTGTATCAAAGAAAAGAAAAATAAAATAGAGGAGAAAAAGATTGAGAGAAAAAGAGAGAAGAAAAAGATTGAGAAGAGAGATATTGAGGATAGTAGTAAAAGCTCTATTCTCAAATTTCTACCAAACCTAAACATTTGCAAGCAGTTAGAAGAGAACACCCTTACAGCCCAAGGGGATTGGATGTAAGATCCACATTGAATCCCAACCAGTATAAAATATTTAGTGTCATTTACATTCCATCTATTTAATTTTCAGTATTTGTTTTTCCAGTTCTGTGTCTGTCAGTAGACTAACTTCCTTGACTAGTTGACTAAGGAAATGAAAAGTATCAATTCATCCCCCCTCTTGCACTTTCAATGAGAAATTTGATTAAAAATTTAGTTTGTATAGAAAAGAGTTAATTGAAATTTGGCTTTACCTAGTATAGAGTTTATTTTCAATTCAACTTTTAAAAGAATCTACAACTTTCAATTCAAATTTACAATTAAAAAATTTAGCACCAACTTAACTTACTAATTTTCAGTAAACTTAATCTTTATCTAAAAACTAATTCTAATAATTTATATCTGTAAAAATAAACTTTATCCTTTTATAATTTCATTTTAGAACTATAAAAAATGTTTTTGTAATGACCCTCTAGGTCATTTTCCTTGTTTTTACGTGTTTGCAGTGCGTAGAGCTTTCCTATAGCTACCTCAGGTCATTTGTGACTTGCTGGGACTGACTTTTTAGTCATTAGGGAGATCATTTAACTTTTAGAGTCATTTTCTTATTTAGAGGTTTCAGGTAGTCAGATATGGGTCTCGGGTCTAAACTCCAGTTATAAGTCCTTGGATGCCATTTATAACTGTTTTAGCAGATCCAAAATGTTTACTTTAGGCTAGATGGACCCTTGGTTCGAGTCTAAAGGCTCCCGGACTTGTTTTGGGTTACAGGTCGATTATTGGCTTTGATGTGTCAGCCCTTGGGGCGTGGGCCCCAGTTCTTGTCGGAACGACCTATGATGGAAATTCTAACAATTCTATTGAGTACAGAGCATAGAAATTATTCAGGTAGTGTAGCTCATTTGTGTAGACGGGCTCCCGAATCAATCCCGGGCACATAGTCGAAAAGGCCCAGGACTTAATCATCCTTGTCATTGGCCATACGCTTAAGCGGCCATGGGCAGTCTTTAGCACCTAGCACTTAAGTGCCTATTGGTGTGCTAAAGAAGCGATTCCATGGCATAGGCAGGCGCTTAAGTGGACAAGGGTTGGCTTTAGCTCATGGGTGCTAAAACCACCCAAGGCAACCTAAATCGGCCACTCGGTGGGGCGGTGGGCAGCGCTTAAGAGGCCACTTATGTGTAACACCCCATACATTTCTGACCCTACTTGATTGTCTTAATATTTATGGAATGTAAACATGAGAATATTGGTGTATTATACATTAAATTGTGGCCTAAGTTAATTTTGTTATTTGGGCCCCAAATGAGGCCCCAAATGAAGTAAAAGACATGGCCCAAATGGGGCAAAAGACCCATTCTACTATTGACCAAGTAAACACAACATTTAATACTAAGTATGTGGACAAGGATGACCATTGAGGGACTATATAAGGCAAGGAAAATCAGATTTTATTCATTAGAGACACACATGCCAAATCTAGAAATTTCCACAAGATATTTCTCATCTCACAAACCCTAAGCCTTCATTCCTTTGGACAAGATCACTCTCTTTCAAGATTTGGTAAGTATTTATTCTCATGGTTTAATATATGATATGCTGGATATTGTGTATAAATAATGTTGGTTATGTTGGCAAAGTGTTGGACAGTTCACTATGTGTAAAACTGTCTATTTTTGCAATCGAAAAAAGGTTTTGCCTTGTAAACTTGAAAATGGACTTGTGGTATTGAAGAAAGTGAATTTTATGGATTAAATATTGAAATGTAGGGTGTGATTATATTCTTAACTTGTTTTATCCTTGTACATAATGTTTGGAATTGTTATTGCAAAATTTTGCATGGACTTGGTGGTGTATTGAAGGAAAAGTGTGATTTTGGTGATGTTCTTATGTGTTGTGAAACCATGGGTGTTTTTTGGCATCCAAGTGACAAAAAATATGTAAACAAAAGCTTACTTATGGCCTTGTACCATTTATTACACAAAAGGACCCAAAAGAGACCCGTTTTGGCCGATTTGGCCATCCGCCCCCGCAGATGAAGGCACCTGTGGGCGCAGATGCCAACGCAGCTGCCCCTAGACACTGCCAAGGGTCACCTATGGATGCATTTCATCCACCTGCAGGCGCAGGTGGATTTGCAGGTCACCCCAGAGTCATTTTGTATGGTTTTGTCTCTCTTTGATCCCAGAAGGCCCCTATACCTTTTTTGGATGTAATTATCAACTTATGATATCTTTTTAATGACTTTAAGGGGTCGTATGGAGGCATGTTGGATTATATCCATTATGGATTGTTGTTAATATGTTGTTATGAATTGATGGAGTAATTGTGACGTAATGATAATGAGGAAGCGTAAAGGATAAACTTGGTGTGAAATGCTATTGGTTCATGATGTTTTGGTCAATGTATGGACTGTTATGATGTTGTTGGTATGATAATTCCGTGAATGGTATTGTAAAAGGGTGAAATGACGTTATGGGGCAATCATGTAATTCATTGTCGTCTCATGCCCTTGTAAGGTAGTTGATTGTTAACGTAAGCTCCGTTATGAACTTATGATGTAGAGTAACTCGTCAGGAAGGAGATGGATCATTGTGTTTGCATATAGGACTGTGTGTTCATATTGAGAACATAAGGTATGTAAGATTACTCTTACCGTATCATTCTGCAGTACATATTGTTCACCTTGTCATTATACTTGTTCCATTCCAAAATGTTCTAAGGCATCTCATTTCAGGTTGTCATGTATTGTTATTCTTATGTTCTTCATTCGTGGATCAAGTGTTGTTCATATGTCTCTTAATCATGGACTGATGTTCCAAAACTCCAATAATGTTGCGACTATCAACATATCAATCTCTCAAAAGTAAGAAATGAAGTAACGCATATTTATTGGTGGTAAGAGTACGGGTGGCAGCTCTAGAGGCATAAGCCTAGCTCAAGCCGATCCCAAATTTATTGGATCAGGGGGCAGTCCTAGAGGCATAAGCCTAGCTCAGGCCGAACCTGACAGAGGGAAGCTCTAGATGTAAGAACCTAGCTCGAGCCGAACTTGATATGTTGATTTATGGGTGGCAGCTCTAGAGGTAAGAACCTAGCTCGAGTCGAACCCGATATCTTGATTTATGGGTGGCAACTCTAGAGGCATAAGCCTAGCTCGAGCCGATCCCAACATAACGTTATGTTATGTTAAGACCCACTGATCAGTTGCGGACCGGGTACGATATGAGATGATTGATGATTAGTAAACATTAGAAGCAAGAGAAAATAATGAATGTAAGGTACATGGTTCCACATATGCAGAACGATGGTTTATCCATATTGACTATTCTCTTATATTTGATTTCATTGGAACATTTATGTGTCTTACATACTCAGTACATGCTTCATACTGACCTCCCTTGGGGGGGACTTACCGTACTTGCTGCAGGCACATGTGCTAGTAGACCTCCTCAGTAGGCTACGTGAAATCCACAGAATATTGGTGAGCTCCAGTGGGTTCGGGGCTTTTCGAGATGTATATGTACATTTATTTTGGTATTGTATATGTGTATAGAGCGGGGTCTTGTCCCTACTCTAGGTTGGTTATTGTTATGCATCTGTAGAGGCATTGTAGATGTTGTGGGATAGATGAAGAAAATGTAAGGAACGTATGTTTTGTCTTGATGGCCCTGACGGCCAAGTTTCACATATGTATATATCACATGTTTCCATGACTTCCGCTATTGGTATCTTATATCTCTATACGTGATGGTGGTGTTTCGTGAATGACATGCATATGAATAGACATAGATGAAAATTGGTTCTCTCGGGCCTTATCAGCTTTGGGTGCCAGTCTGCCCCGTTGGAATTCGGGGCGTGAAAAAAGTGGTATCAGAGCAGGTCGTTCTAAGGGTGTCTACAAAGCCGTGTCTGAGTAGAGTTTTGCTTTTGGATGTGTTGTGCACCACATTTATAAGTAGGAGGCTACGGTACATTTAGGAGTTTTTTCTTTTCTTCATTTCTAGATCGTGCAATAGAGCCAATGTTGGAAGAGGAATCGTATCTAACCATTGGAATTGGTTTTCTTTGATATAGTAAAATGCCGATGACAAGAAGAGGTAGAGGCAAGGGTAAGCAGGTAGATATGCTTGTCAGTGAAGAACTGAGTAAATCGCCACCTGACCAGGCTATTCAAGGTAGAGCTGACACTGAATTTTCATCTCGGGCTTCTTCCCCTTTTCCAGCTCCAGAAGAGCCGAGAAGGAGAGAAGTATATTCGGAACTACCCAATCATACTATTGAGCAGGATTTAATGAGTGTGGTGCAAATATTGACCCGTGTAGTTACTGCACAAGCTCAAAGACAAGCTCTTGTGCAGCAAAAGGAGGGACAGAGGTAGAGAAGGAGGATTCAAGAATTGGAAGGAGGATCGTCAAAAAGAGCTAAACCCATGGGACAGGTCATGGCGTCTGAAGGAGGATTTGGGCCTCGAATTTTTCACAAACCGCCTAGGCCATCATTTCCCCATTCCACAACAAATACTCCCCCTTTATTCTAAGGGTTTAGAAGCAACCGGTTTGGGCAAGGAAGTGAGACTCAGAACTTATGGACAGTGGGGTATCGAGCACGAAGAAGTATGAGCCAATCGAGGCCTCTTCGTCAGCAGTGTCAGTGCTGCGGAAGGTATAATTTAGGTGAATGCCGATTGGGAACAAATGTTTGCTTTTGGTGTGGCATGCCAGGGCACATGGTGAGAGAGTGCCCACGAAGAGGCATGGGTGGTAGGACACGACCTACGGTATCAACCATTGCATTATCATCATCAGATGTACAACCTGTTGGTCGTGGTAGAGGGTCTAGAGGAGTAGCTAGTTCTAGTAGAATTTTGGACCGTATCTATGCCGTGGCAGATCGGCATACATTTAAGGCTTCTCCTAATAAAGTGACAGGTATATTATCTGTATTTTCACATAATGTATTTGCATTGAATGATCCGGGTTTTACCCTATCATGTGTTGAGTGTTAAAAAAAAAACAAATTTGTGAAAGGACACTAGAATTTTTAGTTACCCATTTGAGGTACCTACACCAAAAGGTGAATCGATTGTAGCTAAAAGAGTGTGTCGTAATGGTGTGATAACTGTGTGTGGCCATGATACATTGGCTAATCTTATTGAATTGAAAATGGTGGATATTGATGTCATAATGGGTATGGATTGGTTGGCTTCTTGTTATGCCACGGTAGATTGCCTGGCCAAGAAGGTACATTTTTGTTTTCCGCAAGAAAATGGTCTTGAATGGCTAGGTAATGTGGGGGCACCAAGAGGAAAATTTATTTCCTATCTTAAAGCAAGGAAAATGATAGTCAAGGGGTCTATATGTCATTTAGTCCGATTGCAAGATACTGATGTGAAACCACCAAGTCCTTAATCGGTTCCAATAGTAAATGAATTTCTGGATGTGGTTCCTAAAATGGAAAGTAGAGTTTGATATTGATGTGATTTCAGACATTCCGCCTATCTATATTCCTTCGTTTATCATGGCTCCAGCAGAAATGCAAAAATTAAAAAGAGTACTTAAAAGGCTTGTTGGACAAGGGGTTCATAAGGTCTAGTATGTCCCCGTGGGGAGCACTAGTAGTATTTGTACGGAAGAAAGATGACACATTGAGAATGTGTATTCACTATCGGCAATTGAATCAGGTAACGATCAAGAACAAATATCCCCTCCCTAAAATTGACAATCTAGTTAACCAATCACAGGGTACCACATATTGACAAAAATTGAGTTAGAGAAAAAGATATACCCAAGACAGTTTTTCGAACACGATACGGTTTCTATGAATTCTAGTTATTCCATTTGGACTAACAGATGCACCAATAATTTTTTTTATGGATTTGGTAAACAGGGTGTTCAAGCCATTGTTAGATATGTTCGAGACAATGTTTAGAGATGATTCAAAGTCGAAAGAGAGCTATGTTAATCGCTTGCGATAGGTGTTACAAATTTTTTTGTGACCGTAAGATATATGTGAAGTTCTTTAAATGTGAATTTTGGTTAAAACCCGTAGCATTCTTGGGTCACATTGTGTCAGATGAAGGAATTCGAGTTGATACTCAAAAGATTGAAGCGGTGAAAAATTTGCCAAGACCTACGACACCTACAAAGATTCATAGTTTTCTTGGATGGGCAGGTTATTACAGGAGATTTGTGGAAGGGTTTTCTTCTATTGCTTCACCATTAACGAAGCTAACACACAAGGCAATTAAGTTTCAGTGGAACGATGCATGTGAGAAAAGTTTCCAAGAGCTGAAAGATAAATTAACTTCCACACCAGTTTTAGTACTTTTCGAAGTCACAGAAGGTTATGTAGTGTATTGTGATGCTTTCGGGGTTGGCCTCGGATGTGTATTGATACAACACAGTAATGTAATAGCATATTCCTCATGACAGTTGCGGCCACACGAAAGAAACTATCCCGCACATGAGCTTGAGTTAGCAGTCGTGATATTTGCTTTAAAGGTATGGCGCCACTAATTGTGTGGGGTTCACGTTGAATTATACCAATCATAAAAGTTTGTAGTCGTATATTTTTAAGCAGAAGGACCAAAACTAGGAACTAAATTTGAGGCAACGAAGGTGGCTTGATCTACTGAAAGATTATGATATTGATATCTTATACCATCCGGGAAAAGCAAATGTGATAACCGATGTAATAAGTTGCAAAGAAATAGGAAACACTAGTAGCCAATTGATGGAAAAGCAAGACTTAGTTAAAGATCTACATCAATTATCCAGTTTGGGGGTTCATCTTCTTGAATCCTCAGATGAAGGGGTTATTGTACAAAATGCGGCAGAATCTTTATTAATAGCTGAAGTGAAAGAGAAGCAGTTTACGGATCCCATTTATTGCAACAAAAAAAAAAAAAAAGAGAAGGTACAACAGAGTTTGACAAAGGCATTTGACCTTACACAAGAAGGAGTACTTCAATACCAAGATCGAATATGTGTACCGGATATAGATAAGTTAAGAAGATGAATTATGACTAAAGCACATCATTCACGGTAGTTTATTCATTTGGGAGCAACCAAAATGTACCGTAGTTTGAAGAGATGTGTTGGTAATATTACATGACAAGAACATTGCAAAATTTGTAACTCAATGTCAAAACTGTTAACACGTAAAAATGGAGCATCAGAAACCTGGAGGTTATATGCAATGTATAAATCGTCCAGCTTGAAAAGAGGGATATGATTAACATGGGTTTTGTCATAAGTTTGCCTCGTACATTTTGGAACTTTAATTCCATGTGGATGATGGTTGACAGACTTACCAAGTAGTACACTTTTTACCTATCAGGACCACTTGTACAACTAGAAATTATACAAGGTTGTATGTTAAAGAGATAGTACAATTACATGGGATTCCAATTTCTGTTATATCAGACAGAGGATCTCAATTTACTGCACATGTGTAAAGATCTTTTCAGAAGAGTTTAGGAACCTAAGTGAACTTAAGTACGGCTTTTTCATCCTCGAATAGATAGACAGGCAGAAGGTACTGTCCAAACACTTAAAAATATGCTACGAGCTTGCACGTTAAATTGTAAAGACAGTGGAGGTGATCATTGACCTCTTATTGAATTTACCTACACTATCATTCAAGTATCAAAATGACACCTTATGAAGCTTATATGGGAGAAAGTGTAGATTACCACGTGGCTGGGATGAAGCAGGTGAGACTGCTTTACTCGGGCCAAATCTTGTTCATCAAGCTATAGAGAAAGTCAAGGTGATACAACAACGGCTAAAAACAGCCCAAAATCGACACAAGTAATATGCCGATAGTAGAAAAAGGGAATTAGAATTGGCCATAGGTGATTGGGTAGTTTTGACAGTGTCACCAATGAAAGGGGTAATAAGAGTTGGAAAGAAATGAAAGTTGGCCCTAAATAACGTGCCATATGAGATTACCCGAAGATTTGGGTAAGTTGCATACAAATTAGCACTACCCCAAGAACTCCCCACAGTTTATTCAGTATTCCGTGTTTCAATGCTTCGAAAATACATGGGAGAGATGTACAAGTTACAGAGGATATCACATATGAAGAGGTACCTACTACTATTCTTGATTGGTAAATGAAAGGATTAAGAAATAAAGAAGTAGTTTTCAAATGGAAGAGAAAGTTCAAGATGCAAAAATGGAGGAATAACAGGTAAGTGTCTTCAAGCATTGTGTGTATATGATAATTAACATGAAGAAGTAAGTCTCTCCAAGTATTGTGGGTATATGATAACATGACTAAGTAAGTATCTATAAAGCATTATGTATCTATATGATCACATGAGGAATGATCCATCTGTCTAAATTGGATAATGGTACGAACATACGAGGACGAATGTTTCTAAGGGGGGAAGCATGTAACACCCCGTACATTTCTGACCCTACTTGATTGTCTTAATATTTATGGAATGTAAATATGATAATGTTGGTGTGTTATACATTAAATTGTGGGCTAAGTTAATTTTGTGATTTGGGCCTCAAATGAGGCCCAAAATGAAGTAAAAGACATGGCCCAAATGGGGCAAAAGACCCATTCTACCATTGACCAAGTAAACACAACATTTAATACTAAGTATGTGGACAAGGATGACCATTGAGGGACTATATAAGGCAAGGAAAATCAGATTTTATTCATTAGAGACACACATGCCAAATCTAGAAATTTCCACAAGATATTTCTCATCTCACAAACCCTAAGCCTTCATTCCTTTGGAAAATATCACTCTCTTGAAAGATTTGGTAAGTATTTATTCTTTATATGGTGTATAAATCATGTTGGTTAAGTTGGTAAAGTGTTGGACAGTTCACTATGTGTAAAATTGTCTATTTTTGCAATCGGAAAAGGGTTTTGCCTTGTAAACTTGAAAATGGACTTGTGGTCTTGAAGGAAGTGAATTTTATGGATTAAATATTGACATTTATGGTGTTATTATAGTCTTAACTTGTTTTATCCTTGTACATAATGTTTGGAATTGTTATTGTAAAATTTTGCATGGACTTGGTGGTGTATTGAAGGAAAAGTGTGGTTTTGGTGATGTTCATGTGTGTTGTGAAACCATGGGTGTTTTTTGGAATCCAAGTGACCAAAAATATGTAAAGAAAATCTTACTTAATGGCCTTGGACCATTTATTACACAAAAGGACCCAAAAGAGACCCGTTTTGACATATTTGGGCATCCGCCCCGCAGACGAAGGCACCTGCGGGCGCAGATGCCAATGCTGGTGCCCCTGGACACTGCCAAGGGTCACCTGCGTATGCATTTCAGACACCTTCAGGTGCAGGTGGATTTGCAGGTCACCCCAGAAAGTCATTTTGTATGGTTTTGTCTCTCTTTGATCCCAGAAGGCCCCTATACCCTTTTTGGATGTAATTATCAACTTATGATATCTTTTTAATGACTTTAAGGGGTCGTATGGAGGCATGTTGGATTATATCCATTATGGATTGTTGTTAATATGTTGTTATGAATTGATGGAGTAATTGTGACGTAATGATAATGAGGAAGCGTAAAGGATAAACTTGGTGTGAAATGCTATTGGTTCATGATGTTTTGGTCAGTGTATGGACTGTTATGATGTTGTTGGTATGATAATTCCTTGAATGGTATTGTAAAAGGGTTAAATGACGTTATGGGGCAATCATGTAATTCATTGTCGTCTCATGCCCTTGTAAGGTAGTTGATTGTTAACGTAAGCTCCGTTATGAACTTGTGATGTAGAGTAACTCGTAAGGAAGGAGATGGATCATTGTGTTTGCATATAGGACTGTGTGTTCATATTGAGAACATAAGGTATGTAAGATTACTCTTACCGTATTATTCTGCAGTACATATTGTTCACCTTGTCATTATACTTGTTCCATTCCAAAATGTTCTAAGGCATCTCATTTCAGGTTGTCATGTATTGTTATTCTTATGTTCCTCATTCGTGGATCAAGTGTTGTTCATATGTCTCTTAATCATGGACTGATGTTCCAAAACTCCAATAATGTTGCGACTATCAACATATCAATCTCTCAAAAGTAAGAAATGAAGTAACGCATATTTATTGGTGGTAAGAGTACGGGTGGCAGCTCTAGAGGCATAAGCCTAGCTCAAGCCGATCCCAAATTTATTGGATCAGGGGGCAGTCCTAGAGGCATAAGCCTAGCTCAGGCCGAACCTGACAGAGGGAAGCTCTAGATGTAAGAACCTAGCTCGAGCCGAACTTGATATGTTGATTTATGGGTGGCAGCTCTAGAGGTAAGAACCTAGCTCAAGTCGAACCCGATATCTTGATTTATGGGTGGCAACTCTAGAGGCATAAGCCTAGCTCGAGCCGATCCCAACATAACATTATGTTATGTTAAGACCCACTGATCAGTTGCGGACCGGGTACGATATGAGATGATTGATGATTAGTAAACATTAGAAGCAAGAGAAAATAATGAATGTAAGGTACATGGTTCCACATATGCAGAACGATGGTTTATCCATATTGACTATTCTCTTATATTTGATTTCATTGGAACATTTATGTGTCTTACATACTCAGTACATGCTTCATACTGACCTCCCTTGGGGGGGATTACCTTACTTGCTGCAGGCATAGGTGCTAGTAGACCTCCTCAGTAGGCTACGTGAAATTCACAGAATATTGGTGAGCTCCAGTTGGTTCGGGGCTTTTCGAGATGTATATGTATATTTATTTTTGTATTGTGTATGTGTGTAGAGCGGGGTCTTGTCCCGAATCTAGGTTGGTTATGGTTATGCATCTGTAGAGGCTTTGTAGATGTTGTGGGATAGATGAAGAAAATGTAAGGAAAGTATGTTTTGTCTTGATGGCCCAGACGGCCAAGTTTCACATATGTATATATCACATGTTTCCATGACTTCCACTATTGGTATCTTATATCTCTATACGTGATGGTGGTTTTTCGTGAATGACATGCATATGAATAGACATAGATGAAAATTGGTTCTCTCGGGCCTTATCGGCTTCGGGTGTCAGTCCGCCCCGTTGGAATTCGGGGCGTGACATTATGTCGCTTTAGCGTTGGGCACTTAAGCGGCCTTAAGGGCGCTTTAGTACCACCTGCAGCCTATTTATATAGTCTTCCACCTCTTTAATCATTTCCAAACGGTGGAGAGACCTTAGAAACACCATGGCAACATCTTTTAGCTCATGTTGGAGCTTATTCTTTCAGGTTTGAGCTTGGGTTTCCTTGGATTCAAGTTTGTGGATTCATTCTCGTTATTTCTACGACACATTTTCTTGGTTTTATGGTTATTTTTGTTTACGTTAGTGGTGCGGCTACTGTTATTGGTGTTTGAGCTATTATTTGGGCTTGGATTTAGTTATGGTAATTATGACTATTGGTCACGAGGTAATTTGGGACGCTGTGACTTTGGTCTACTGTGTTCTATTATACATTGTTTGATATTGATTATGTGCTAGGCGGGGGTGTGACCTAGGCTGCTTGACTAATATTTTGACCTATACTTTACGGCCTTCACTGCAACGTGATTATTATATAAACCTTAGCCTAGACTACCCGCCCTAGCTTCGGTATGTTGGTAGACCTAATTGTTCTTGTATTATACGTGACCTTAGATTGGTCTTGGAGATCCCTATTATGGGAGTTAGGGCAGTATCTTCCCGTTCCATAGGTATTTACCTGATTATGCTCCCCTGGTAGTATGATGTACATCTTTGATGCCATACCCTGATAGTGTATACCTGGTTGTATGATATGCATCTGATTGGTCTCATGTCTAGGTTTCTACTTTTGGATATACCCTGTAATCATGTCATATATTATTCTATTGGGCCCGAGGCCTTGGTTACGAGACCATGGATACTAGGTTAGTTCCCTTACACCTTATTGGGGAGTTGTGATTCAGTCTATAGATATGTGGGTGCTTACCTTGACTTGTGTGGATACTGGTGATGGCATGCATTGGTTACGCGTAGTTTACTCATGTAGGAGTTGATTAGTGACCCTACTATCGGAGGCTAGGTTTGAATTCCCATTTATTGATGATAGCCACCTTAGGGCTAGACTTGGTCTCTTATTAGCACTTTGGGTCAGGAGTGAGGCACCTTAGCCTCAGTTTGGGCGGGCTTTATCACTAGAATGAGTTGTAGGGCCCGGTAGGAGACCCTATTACCCTTTTTCTAGGCAGATAGCCTCACAGGGTCGTCTCTCGAATCTAGATGACACATGCATATCAATAGGACCTGAGTATGCCTAGGCTGGTTAAAATACCTAGTTAGCTTCATTACCCTCAGAGAGAGTTATAGCTCAGCTTAATAGCTTGAGGCTGTAGTCTTAGATACCTGGGTATGTATACATATATACGGGTGGTTTTGGGTTTAGGACCCCTGGTTTACTACTAGTTATGTTACACCTAGGAGCTCCGGTGGGATCTAGCATTGACTTATACTGAGATTGACCTCCGATAGGAGCGCTGGTTACGGGTACATTGAATATGAGTTTCGATTCTAGTCTGGCATTGGTTCACAGTTATGATTTATCAGGCTTTTTGTTATTACCCTGAGGATCCGATTCGAGTCCGGCGGTTATTGTTATACGGTTATGGAGCATTTGGTATCCGAGATACTGATATGACATATGGCTCTAGACTATGATTATAAAAGTCCTGGTTCGGGACTAGGCAGTTTATGCAGACTTCCCAAGTCCCCTGCGGGCCCCTCTATCCCAGAGCCTAGTGTCGGAAGAGGTTAGTCACCGTGGGTCCCTTTTTTACGATCTAGGTGAGCTGGAGGGGGTGTGTACACTTGGTTTGCTTAGACTTGGTATTGGTTTCACTCGGCATCAGCACTCAATTCTGGTTACGATTTTTTTCCTTGCATGAATCACCTATCACCAGTATGATTCTCACTTGTATGTCTCACCGTGGTTTATGGGGGCCCGATTGGGTGGTTCCGTGTGCTTTAATGTCCCTCCGAATTATGGGGTTCAGGTCGGGTTTTATTTGCAGTGTGTGCCTTTTTGGCTTGCCGGAGAAGGGATAATAGCCAGTTAGGTGATGATGTGTCCAGACTGGCCGATTAGATTCTGATTACTTGACTATGGCTTTTCGATGATTACAGCTCTGGTGGGACCGATACTTTTCATTTATAGTTGGACACCTGGGGACTCGAGTATCCCTGATTCTTTACTTATATTTAGGGTGAGCTTTGGGTATTTTGAGCCTTATAGGCAGACATACATACCCTGTTTATGGACCCTTCTTATGTTAGGATTAGCTTTCCTAGTTGGTCACGATTCTCGATATACTGGGCCCGCTGCCTTTAGTTAGCTCGGCCCAGCATAATTATATTTACACTATATAACCAGCTTTCCCCGTGGTGGTGTGTACAGATATATATATATCCGTATTTATACACTTCTTTCTTCCTACTATCACTACATATCATTTGTATACCCTTCTTTCATATATCCGTTGTTTATCCCATGTATCCTTCTTTATTACACCACGGTAAGGGGACTAGCCTTTTGTTGGTATAGCCTGACCTCAAGATACCTGTAGGGTGATAGCTTATGTTAGCTACCCTTAGCTTGACTTACAGTCCTAGCATTATGATATCTCCTGTTATAGATAGTTACTTGCACTGCTTACACCTATTTTACATGTGATTCATATTTGCATTGTCTTTGGAGCTCAGTCGGCCGATGCCTACTGAGTACCTCGTGTTGGTACTCATACTACACTTCTGTACCTTGTAGTTTATAATACGAGTTATCACTACTGATTTGTGTATCTTGCGGAGTTGCCGTGGATCGGAGACCAGAGGTGAACTTCAGACGTTCGGAGTGTACCTGATCTCCCACTTTTGCTGGACTAATCTTTACATGGTATCTTAGAGACGGTTCTGTATATAGTTATATTAATATTTTATTCAGCTTGTACTCTGGATTATTAGTGACTCTTGTACTAGCCTCACCGGTCTTGAGGTATTCTGTTGTATTTCTTTGACTCTCTTCTACTTGTATTTGATCTTATTTTTGGTTCGTCATATTAGTCAGCTACTAGCCGTTTCAGACTATGGGTTGGCTTGCCTACTGGTGGGTTAGAGTAGGCACCATCACGATCTGAGAAATCGGGTCGTGACAGTTTCAAAGTAAATAACATTTTTTTTTAGCAAATTTCATCTTTATCTATAAAACTAATTACAATAAATTTTATCTTTCAAAATAAACTTTATATTTTTATAGCTGCAATTTGAAACTATAAAAAATATAGGATACTTACTCAAAAAAAAGTCATCCCTCAAATACGTAGATTGGTTGGTGTTCAATTTGTTTCAATACCTCTCAACAAACAGAGATAAACCACATCTTATTTACCAAGATAATTCATAAGATATATCAAAATAATCAAAAAATAAAAATAAAAAGGAACTGCAGATACAATTAATTAATGCATGAATCAAATTAGAAGGCATTTGTTAATTTACTAATCATAAGATGTTGGTTTGAAAATAAATTCAAATCCAAATCGGCATTTCTTTTTATAAATTAAATGATAACATTAAAAAAAAATTGTAATAAGCATTGGATTGTAAATAAATTACATATGTGATAAAAGATAATGAGGATGGAAAAGTGATAAACATCTGTATTTTGAATTTGAATATAATTCTAAACTTCTAGCTATATATGAAAAGTATAACTAACTTATTTGAAATTAAAAACGGTTGATATCAAGATAAGATCATGCTAAAGTGGTAACTTTCAGTATAAAGTTTGCATTTAGAAGATATTATTATTATTATTATTATTATTATTATTATTATTATTATTATTATTATAATATCTTTAACTTTATTTTTTATTTAATATTTAAATCAAATGTATCCAAATATATTTTATACATTTGAAAAATATAAGTTTATGAAATAGTTAGAGTTTATTTAGAACTCTTCAATTATGGGTTAATAGCTTTAAGCTAATGAAATCTTTTTTCTTTTCTTCTAAAACTTAATATTTTCAAATTCAAATATTTTTAATCCTTTAAATAAATCTTTTATTACAATATTTATAACTTTGTCCTAAACCTGCCACATGACTTTCTATTGTGCTGCCACTTGGCTTCTTCTGGTGCTTCTACTTTTGCTATATATATATATATATATATATATAGATTATTATTATTATCTTTTATTTAATATTTAAATATATTTTAAATCATTGAAATGGATAATTTATGATTAGTTGAACTCTTTAATGTTAAGTTCCTAGTTTCAAGCTAATGATAATCTTTTCTTTTTTTTTTTAATAAAAAGCCTAATATTTTTAAGTTCAAATATCTCTAATCTTTTAATTCAAAACGTTTATTACAATATTATTAACCTTGTCTTAGAACTGTACACTTGGCTAGATTTTTCGCTGCCACTTGGCTTACTCTGATTCTTCTGCCTTTACTTTTATATATACTAGTAAGCGTACCCACGCGATGCGCGGTTGTATTATGTGTAGATAAAAAGCCTATTAAAAAAAAAGCTAACAAGGAAGGAAAAGTGATTTCCTCCATCTTACTCCCTCCATCCCATTATAGGAGTAGTTGTCTACCTTAAAAAAATTGTTGTCTCATATTAGTTGTCCACCTTTCTAAATCAAGAGAGAATTAATTTATTTTTTCTCATATTAACCTTACAATTAACTATTTTTTGAAAGTGTGAACACTTGTTTGTAAAGTCTCAAAAGTTTCTTAAGTGATGATGAATTAGTAAAACTATCTTCTTATTTATGATTTCTTAATATGTCATAAGCAATGATACTACTGGGCTAGATGAGGAAAATGGGCCACAAAATGGATTGACAACTAGGCTTAATAATCTGCCTAGAAGGAGTACAAGAGAAAGAAAGCCAACCCATAAGCTTGCTGATTACGTTTGGAGTGCTGGCTAAGGAAGTGGAGGTGCAAGGCAATTAATTAGAATTGGGGACCATTATCTAGTATAAATATAATAATACAGAGTAGTGGGAAGTAGGCTGAAAGTTGTTAGAATATTCCTTCTCTATGGTCTGTGGCTCTCTCTCTTTCCCCCTTTTCTTTCTTTCTGTTCTATCTTTCCCTACTGCAATTTCATATTTTCCTTAGTGTATTGGTTAACTATCTTTAAATCAATACAAAACCTTATCTTGTTTGTTGAGTTCATAACATTTGGTGCTTTCATTGAGTTATCTACAATGATGGATCCACAAAATTCTGCAAATTCTGAGGTAACTGACCCCAGTTCGAAACCCTCCTTGGATATGGCGGCTTTTTGTTCAGTTGTCGAATCGAACCAGCAATTTATGCAGGAAATGGTGTCTCAAATGGCGGCCATCACTGCCCAGATTCAAACCACAGTGGGTGGTCCTACTAAACCACCGGCACCGGAGGTGTTTGTTCCACCGCCTCCCGCTGGTGTTCCACCATCTATTCTCCGCCATAAACCGGCATCTGTTGAGATAAGTCGTTTCCATGGAGAAAATCCGGAGTCTTGGGTTTTCCAAGTTGAGCGTTATTTTGATTTCTACTCCATTGCTGAGAATCAAAAACTAACACTAGCTCTCTTTTATCTAGAAGGTGAAGCTCTTGAATGGTTTCGATGGCTTCATCGTAACAAACAGCTGGTTGGTTGGGACCACTTTGCTGAGAAATTGGTCACTCGCTTTAAGAGGCGTCAAGTTTTGGGTCCAGAGGGACGTTTGACAAAACTGCAGCAGTCCACTACGGTGGCGGATTATCAAGCTCGATTTGAAGCTTTGTCGAAGAGACAGTGAATGTGCTAGACCAGTGGATGATTCAAACGTATTTGTCTGGTCTTCGTCCAGATATTCAGTCCGCAGTTGTGGCCCATGAACCTACTACATTAGACCAAACTATGTCTTTAGCCCATACCCATGAACAACGAATTACTTGTGAAAAAGGATCCAACTCCACCAAATCTCCTTATACCAAATCACAACCTATTTTACCCACACCACCATCATCAGCTCTTATTTCCAAATCACCACACCCTAAATTACCCCTGAAGCGTCTCTCACCGGCAGAAGCTCAACAAAGGCGTAAGAAAGGGCTTTGCTACTACTGTGATGAACGCTATTCTTTGGGCCACAAATGTACAACCTTACCTCAACTTTTGTTGTTGGAAGAAGGTCCTTTGGAGCCCGATATTCTTCAGCAAACCTTTGTTTCAGATGATATCTTCGCAGAGGACTTACAATGTTTAGAGGTCCAAGAGCATTCTGCTATATCATATCATGCTCTGGCAGGTGGAAATTCCTCCACTACTTTACATTTTAAAAGTGAGGTGAATGGATTTCCAGTACATGTCCTTGTGGATGGAGGTAGCACCGATAATTTCATTCAACCCAGAGCTGTAAATTTTTGAATTTAAAAGTGGAAGCCACCCTTCAATTTTCGGTGGTCGTTGGAAGTGGCCAAAGGCTGCATTGTCAAGGAGTAATTCGTGATGTCACAATATTGATCCAAGGTTGTCACCTGAAATTGGATCTCTATGTCTTGGCCTTACATGGCGCAGATATTGTTTTGGGAGTCTGCTGGCTAGCTATGCTTGGTCCAGTTATTACGGACTATAGTAAACGGATCTTCGAATTTTCTTTGGAGGGTACCCGTTATATTTGGAAGGGGGAACCACCTTTGTATGTTCAACAGGTTCAATACCATTATATTCGGCGTTTGGCTGAGGTAGATGGCATAACCAGTTACTATCGGCTTGAGTTGGTGTATGATACAGGCCCGGTGCTTCCAATTTACCCTGAGAAGCTGTCTCATTTGCTTCGAAACTTCAAGGATGTTTTCTGTAAACCACAAGGATTACCTCCATGCCGACCTCAGGATCATGCCATTCATTTGCAACCTAATGTCGGGCCTATGAATGTTAAGCCGTATAGATATCCTTATTTTCGGAAACAGGTGATGGAACAACTAGTGGCTGAAATGCTGAAGGAGGGTGTGATCCGCCCTAGCACTAGTCCCTTCTCATCGCCAGTATTATTGGTGCACAAGAAGGACGGAACATGGCAATTTTGTGTGGATTATTGTGCACTCAATGCAATCACAGTGAGGGATCGATTCCCTATTCCCACTATTGATGAATTATTTGATGAGCTCCATAGGGCTCGATACTTTTCAAAACTGGATTTAGTATCAGGCTACCACCAAATTCGTGTACGACCTGAAGATGTTCCAAAAACAGCATTTAGGACACATGAGGGCCACTACGAATTCTTGGTTATGCCGTTCGGGTTATCCAATGCTCCATCTACTTTTCAATCCACAATGAACTCTGTGTTTAAGCAACACCTCCGGCGATTTGTCTTGGTGTTTTTCGATGATATTCTAGTTTATAGTAGTTCATGGGAATTACATTTGGAGCATTTAGTATTGGTTCTTCAATTGCTCAGGGATCATCAGTTGGTGGCAAAAGAGTCTAAGTGTCTGTTTGGGAAGAATAAAATCGACTACTTAGGGCATGTTATTTCAGAGAATGGATTGGCAGTAGATCCAACAAAAATCTAGGCTATCTTGCAATGGCCCAACCCTCGAAATGTTAAGGAAATCCGTAGTTTTTTGGGCCTCGCAGGCTATTATCGGAGGTTCATTCGTCACTACGCTACTATTGCTGGACCCTTGACAGATTTACTTCGCAAGGAACCTTTCAAATGGTCTGATCAAGCCCAAACTGCCTTTGAGAAGCTCAAGCAGGCCGTGGGTTCCACTCCAGTCCTTGCATTGCCAGATTTTTCATTGGAGTTTCATCTTGAAATGGATGCGTCGGGAACAGGGGTCGGGGCTGTCCTATCTCAAAAGGGTCATCCGATTGCTTATTATAGCCACAAACTCTGCCCTCGCATGAGGCAAACATCCACCTACCATCGGGAAATGTTGGCCATAACTTAGGCTGTTAGCAAATAGAGGCAGTATATCCTTGGAAGACGCTTCATCATTTATACAGACCAACAAACTCTGAAGAACCTGACAACTCAAGTAATTCAAACCCCCGAGCAACAACAATGGCTAAGTAAGTTGGTGGGGTATGATTTTAAAATACTTTACAAGCCTGGTAAAAATAACTTAGCTGCTGATGCATTGTCGAGAACTCCCGAGGCTTCACTCCTAGCAATTTCTGGTCGTCACTTTGACATCTTCACTGAATTGCAGAAAGCCAATCAATTCCATCCTGAACTGTTGGAACTCCAACAGATGATTCACTCTAATGCAGAGCGATCAACTGAGTTTTCTTTTCGAGAAGGCCTCCTGCTGTTCCGAGGGCGTTTAGTTGTGCCATCTGATTCTGCCCTTCGATTACAATTACTGGAAGAATTTCACTCCTCCCATATTGTAGGTCATGCGGGTGTAGCTCGCACTTTTCAGGTTTCTTCCAATTTCTTTTGGAAAGGTATGAGAAAAGATGTCCAGACTTTTGTTTCGACATGTCAGGTGTGCCAGCAGATGAAGGACCAATTTAACCAACCGACTGGACTTTTGCAACCACTGCAGGTGCCGAATATGGTGTTCGAAGAAATTACTATGGATTTTATAACATGCTTGCCGAGTTCTAAAGGGAAGGCCACTATTATGATAGTAGTTGATCGTTTGACAAAATATGCTCACTTTATTGCCCTTCCACCAACGTTTACTGCTCAGACTGTTGCCATGGCCTTTGTCTCAAAGATTATTCGACTTCATGGCCATCCAAAAAATATAGTCATTGATCGCGATCCTAGGTTCATGAATTCCTTTTGGAAGGAAATCCATAGGCAGCAGGGGACTACCCTGTCGATGAGCACAACATATCATCCCCAAACAGATGGCCAATCTGAAGCTTTGAATAAATGCATTGAACAGTACTTGCGATGCTTTGTGGCTGACAGTCCCAATAAATGGTTCTCTCTTTTACCTTGGGCTGAATACTGGTATAACACGGCTTATCAAACGTCGGCAGGCATGACTCCGTTCCAGGCCCTATATGGTCGTGAACCTCCTACAATGGTGCGTTATGCGCTGGGAAGCAGCTCCAACAAACTGTTAGAGAAATTCATGATTCAGCGAGATGAAGTGATGGATCTTCTGAAACATAATCTGTCAAAGGCACAGCAAAAGATGAAGGAATTCGTTGATAGAAAGCGTCAACATGTCGAGTTTGCTGTGGGGGATTGGGTTTATGTGAAACTGAAGCCATATAGACAACATTCTGTCCGACTTCAGCGACATCATAAGTTGGGCCGCCGCTATTTCGGGCCTTTTAAGATACTAAAACGTGTGGGATTGGTGGCATACAAGCTAGAACTACCCGAGGAGGCTAGGATACATCCCGTGTTCCACATTTCGATGTTGCGTAAATGTGTGGGCACCCCTAAAAACCAAGTTACCCCATTACAACTCCGGGATGATGTCCTTCCACATGTTCCGAACCTTGAGGACAAGGTTCAATCTGGAGCTGAGGGTAATGTCATAAGCAATGATACTACTGGGCTAGATGAGGAAAATAGGCCACAAAATGGATTGAAAACTGGGCTTAATAATCTGCCTAGAAGGAGTACAAGAGAAAGAAAGCCAACCCATAAGCTTGCTGATTACGTTTGGAGTGCTGGCTAAGGAAGTGGAGGTGCAAGGCAATTAATTAGAATTGGGGACCATTATCTAGTATAAATATAATAGTACAGAGTAGTGGGAAGTAGGCTGAAAGTTGTTAGAATATTCCTTCTCTATGGTCTGTGGCTCTGTCTCTTCCCCCCTTTTCTTTCTTTCTATTCTATCTTTCCCTACTGCTATTTCATATTTTCCTTAGGGGTCATTTGGTGTGAGGGATTGGGATAAATAATCTCGGGATAAAATATATGATAATTTTATCCGTCGTTTGGTGTGAGGGATTGAGATTATTTATCCCACTAATTTTGCCTTAGTGATGAGATAAGTTATCCCACATACATGGTGGGATAACTTATCCCGGAATAACTAATCCCGGGATAGTTAATCCCGGGATAAGTTGTTCCCAACCAAACGACGCCTTAGTGTATTGGTTAACTATCTTTAAATCAATACAAAACCTTATCTTGTTTGTTGAGTTCATAACATAATATGCGTGTAAAAGAAAAAGTGGATAACTAAAGCTAAAATGGGACGGAGGGAGTAAATTGCTGTAAAATTTTGTATTATATTATATTTAATAAGATTCAAAGGTTATTGAAGAACCCTTCAAATTTTCCAAGAATTGGTTGCATAAGATATTCACATATTTGAGTCAAAGATTATAAAGTAGCACATTATTATCTTGATTTTGCACATGCAATTTAAACATATTCCAGGCTGTGAAAACTGTTCCGATATGGAGAGAGCTTGTCCGTACAAACTGATTTATTTTTGCCTCCACTTTTATATCTGGTGAAACGTTAAGTTATTCTCAATACATGCTTATTTATACCACACAACGAACAGAAAATTAATAAGATGTAATGAATTGTAATTATTACCTTCAAATCGCTATCAATACCACAATTGGCACTTCTACAAGTAGAATTAGCAACAATAATGGTATTGCTGCAAAATATCAATAAATGGCACCAACTTTATTTGGTTGTTGTTATATCATAGAACTATTACCCACAAAATTTTTCTTGTTGGCATATATTTTAATTTTGTTGCCATATATAATTAATAAAATAAATTTAAATATAAATACATTAGCAACAATATATTTTTATTGTTACTAAATTTTTTTTTTGGGATAAAATACTTAAATTTCTCCACAACTTTAATCATTTGTGGCAAAAAATAAATAATTGTACCTCTTTCTCATATTTTAATGAAAATCCTAAGCGGGAAAAAAATTTCCCTCGTTTTCCTTCCCTCTTTACTCAATTTTTTTTCTTTTCTCGATTCTCCTTCCCATTACTTGATCCAATCTCCCCCCCCCCCCCGCGCGACTAAACCTCTGTAAAATCGCGGAGAACATCGGTTTCTACACCATTTTTTCAATTTCGATTATAGATTTTCTAGGACTTCAACTGATTATGCAACTTCAATTGCAAACTGGGAACTTCTTTCTCTGTCCAAGTTCAAGAATTCGGTCACACATTCATCTACTAAACTGAAGCTACAGTATCAATATTGCATTTGAAAATTCTTGGCTTTGATTCGGTTGGTAAGTTCTCCTTCCTTTCCCCTAGCATCCTTCTGAACTTCTTTTTTATCGAACATTTTAGTATAAAAAGATAGCTGTAATTTATTTCTTAAAATGCTATTAGACAATGTTTAGGGCTTTGATTCCCCATCCTAAATTCTCACGATGGTTTAATTGTGTTAGAGAAGTGATAAAGAACATTTTGAAATTGTAAACGCTTGAAGCCGAGACTGAAAAGCTGAACTAAAAAGAGTAATAATTGAGTAATCTGCAGGCTAGATAGTTTTCTGTTAGAGTTTGTTTATTTATGCTTGCTTCCATTTTGATTTTATATATTACTTAAACAAATGGTCACTGCAAATGTGGTCTGATCAAGCATCAAGTGAAACATAAAAAGGACCAGAATCATTCTAACAACATGACTTATAGTATTCATTTACATATGAATTACACTTTTTTCTTTCTCAGAGTGGTTTAATATCTCCATTTAAATTGTAGAGTGACTAATAATACATACTTTGTAATTGGAGTCTCATCTGAATGCTAAAGCATTTAGTTGTGTCGTACTTTGATTCTTTGCAGGAACAATTTATTAATTTTGTGGGTGTTTGTTTTGAATAATTGGAAGTATAAACCATGAATTAGTTTGATAGTATATATATAAATTTTCTTGAGCTGAAGGTCTATCAAAAATGACCTTTCTACCTCCTACATAGTGGTAAGATCTGCGTATATTTTTGCTTCCCTAGACCCCATTTTATAAGATTACACCGGATATGTTGTTGCACTAAAATTTATAAATTGGATTGGAACGTGCTGCAACTTCTTGATTTGAGTACTTTTTTTCCCTAGAAGATTCTTTATAAAGCCATCCCACTATCTGAATAGTTTGTTTCCAGAAAGCTGAATGGACAAAATGTTTACGCTTGCAGAGTAGAAGCTTTTACTTGGGTTGGTCTACTAATTTACTGTAAGTTTGTCTTTCTGATTGTGTGCGTGTTTAAGTTAGAGTAACTTTATATATTGATTTTATGAGATGCTCTCTATTAATTGAATTGCATTACTGATCGATAGTTAGTTTTATTTAACAACTCTTGTTATTGAAGTTTTTCTTTGATTTATCCTCCTAATTTATTTTTTGTTGGTTTGTTCACACTAATATAGACCACTTAAACAATATTTAAAGTAGGAAACTTGTGGCAGCATTGGACTTAAGTTAAAGCTTGATAGTGTTTAACATAGGCGGTTTAGCTCTTGTGATAAGAGGCTACCAAGTATTTTGAGTGTTAGAGGTTTGTCTAGTTTGTATTATACTCTACTGGTTTTTCTCTTATGCATTTCTGCTTTGGGTTTATTGGACTCAATTGTTAATTATAGGTTAGATATAGTAGTAGGTTAAAAGGTGAGGAGATTGATAAGCAAGCATATATTAGTAGAAAGAGACATATCATTGCCCAATTGGCTTTGGGTATGTTTGGGTGACTTGCTGGTTATGAGTTTGAGATTTTAAAAACACAGCATTTTAATTCATGATAATTTTTATTAGCCTATATTATGTTCTTATTATCTTGGGGTGTAAGGGCCCTCAGTTGTCTTCTACTCAAGCTTGGAACAATGTACTGTGAACCACAAGCTGAAATTATATGAAGTTCTTTTTTTCAACTAGAACCACAGAAAGTTTGTATAATTTAAATTTTAATCAGCTTGAATGAACTTAAACATTTTATTTAGCGATATAGAGTAGTTTGGGACTTACGAGTATATTTTGCTATCAGAGGAACATTATGAATGCTGATCTGAAAAGATAACGTAGTTAAGTGTGATTAATCGTAAAAATTTCATATGTTAATCAAGTAGTTTGACTTTGTGTTTGTATTTCGCTGTCATTTATCATGTCTGCTTATTCTGATAATTTCTGCTTTTGGACTATTTTTTCTTGATCTGAGACTCTTTTGGAAGCAATCTATCTACCTTAACGAGCAGTAATAAGATATGCATACACTTTACGCTCTTCAGATTCCACTTTGCGGGACTACATTTGGTATGTTGATGTATTTGATTAAAGTTGATAAATAGTTGTAGATCTACCTACCTCTTTGTTTTTGTTGTTTTTTGTAGATCATATCCACATAAACATGGCAATGTGGTGCAACAGTGCACAAGTTGGAAGAAGTTTTTTGCGTTACTAATAGAATAGATTAGGATTTTATTGTATTGAATATGATACTATATCTTAGTTCCTTTTGTAAGTAAAATCATACTTTAAAGAATCACATGTATTTGGAACTATATATATGTTTTTAATATAAAATTGTATATTGATCTTTACATGTATATCATGTGTTAATTTCTTTGCCTTTCAACATTATGCTCAATTTAAATTTCTGACTTTTGTGGGAGTTCGTTGAATTGTTTTAAAGGGAATGAAAATTTGCAATTAAATGTAAAAATGTTACTGAATGTAAAAGTAACTAGCTCTAACCAACAAATTAATGGCAACAAGAATACTATTGACCAAAAGAAATTATTTATCGCAACAATAACATTTTGTTGCTAAATAGTGTTTTAGTCACAATTACATGACTTTTTACCAACAAAATTTAACTTATTGCAACAATACTTTTTGTAGCAATAAGTTGGCTTTTTGCAACAAGTTTTTTGTTTTGTTGCAAAAACTTTTCACCACGGCTGTTATTGCCACAACATGCAACAACTTTTTTAATTATTGTTCTAAGTACTTTTTGCAACAACATCCAATATATGGCCACAAAATTTTTTGTTGGCAAATGCCTTCTTTCTTGTAGTAAATTACTAGCGTAACAAATTCCATTTATCATGTCAAATCAATAGTAACTATGCATTTACAATGTCAATTTCACATACAATTTATGCGAACTCATTTCTTTAATCGACATTGTTGTCACTTATGAATACTTAGCCAGTTGATTTGAGTAAACAATCTCAAGTACGATAACATAGTAATAATGTAGCATCAATAAAAAGAATAACATACTAAAATTGTTACGTATAATTTGTTAGGGTCACGAATACATTGTAAGTCTCTTAATATAAAATACTAGACAAATAAAATTAAAAATATTCTTGCTCACATACAATTCCCACATCAAGAAACAACATAGATGTATAGTTGAACTTCCAGTCCCATTTTTACACTCGAAAAATAATGCAGTCCCTTTTTCTTACTCTCTAACCAATTTTTTTTAATGTAGTAGCATTTAATCAGAAATCATATGAGTAGGGATTTTCTACTAATTAATACTCCCTCCGTTACATTTTAGTTGAACACATTCCATTTTGCATGGTGATTAAAAAATCATAAATGGAGTGATAGTTTTTACTATTTTACCCTTTACTCATATTAATGATATTCATTAGACATAATAATGAACATTAGAATTATAATTAATTGTAGGAGTTTTACTATTTTACCCTTTACTCATATTAATGATATTCATAAGGCATAAGAATTGACATTAAAATTGTAATTAATTGTAGGGGTAAAATGAAAAAAAATAAATTAATTCTATCTTGATTTAATAAGTAATCAACTAATATGAGATGTTTATTTTTAGTAAGATAATCAACTAAAATGAGACGGAGGGAGTAATCGAAACTTTGGCTGACGACGAATGGAACTTTAATAAATATGTTCTTTCATGGGCATTATCTAACCCACTTTTAACTATCTACGTTTCAATTCCATGTGATGCATGCTCAGACCACTCTCTCTCCTTTTTCACGTGTCCGTTCTGGCAGGACGGAGGTGATATTATCTAAATTTCATTTGTTTCTTCTTCTCGGTGAGTTTGGTGAGTTGCTTTTCATCTGTTTCTGTTGTTTTCCCTCATTTCTACTGAGGTTTTCTTTTTAATTTTTTGGCTCTCTCTTCTTTGTTCTTTCTTCTTTATTTTACGTCCTCCATTGATTATGTTTACCGCATCACCACAGATTTCTGTGAAGGAATTAGATTCTTTAATGGTTATTGTAGGATTTTCTATGGCTTTGGTTAATTTTCTTGAAATTGATTCTGCTTACGGGGCATGTTTTTTTTTTTAAACCCAACTCTGAAAGTGTCAAGGACGTGTTTTTTGGAGTCTTCATTCTGTTTTCAGAGCTATTTTGTGCAATTTTTTATTTGTTATTTATAATCGTGTGTATGTGTTTGCTCCCTAATCTTTTTTAATATTGTCTTGCTAGAAATTTATGCGTATGTTCGTTATTTTTCCTGATTTATACATGCATTGTCTTTTTGATGAATTTTTCTTTGTTACCAACAACTAATTAGAAGTGGACTATGCACCGAAGGTGCTTGATGATATGTCTGTAAAAGATGTCTTTGAACTTGCTCATGATTATGCATTGTTTTTGTGATGAAATGAAAACTATATTGTATTTCGTTTAGCCATTCACATTCATTATTAATCTGTGAAGTAATTCATGTTGGACAGGAGAACCCATAAAGATATGCACTTGTTCAGTATCACTTTGAATCAAGAAATTAGAAGGTTGCCAACACAGGTACCTTAAATCTTATGGTTGCAGGAAATTATATTGCATTTGGTTTAGTTACTTGTATCCATTATTGTTTCGTTTTCATACATACCTCAAAATAATGTTACTGCACTTCGAGAGCTATTAAGAAAAATGTAAATTTTGGTTTAATAAAAGGGATATCTACATGATAGACATTCACAACCATACGCAGTTGAAGAAAAAGATAGCTCTTTTCATGCCATAATATATATGTCTCTATTTTAATAGAATAGTGTAATTTTTACAAATTAAAATTGGTGGCTGAAAGAAAGATGATAAGATCTCCAGAAAATTTCTCTCTCCTTGTATGGAATTGTAACACCTAGACTATATACATGTGTTTTGCTATAAAACAAAAGGTAATAAATAAATACTTTGTACAATTGCCTTATCCTAATTAGTCTACTCTCTAACAGAGATTTATTTATTTATTTATTATGTACATGTGCTTCTCACGTGACTTACTTGAGATGTCATTGTAATTCATCAGATGATCCAGATTAAATCTTCAATCAATTATCATAAACCATCTGATGTTGCCACGTAGTATTACTCTCAAACAAATAAACATTTCATCACCTAGGCAACTCTGAACCCAAACTCTTTTTCTTCTTACTCGAAGTTCTCATCTGTGAGACTTGAATTTCTTCTTCCTCTCTCTTCTTACTTTCTTCAAGATGTTCAACATCCCCCCTCAAGTTGGGGGGGGGGGGGGATGGACGAAACCCCCAACTTGCCCAATATACCATGATGAGGTTCTCCGGATAAAGCCTTTGTGAATAGATCGGCAAGCTGGTGTTTGGAAGGGATAAAAGACAGTTTCATAAGACCGGAGAGGTACTGTTGACGAACAAAGTGCCAATCCAACTCCACATGCTTCGTCCTCTCGTGAAAGACTGGATTTTTAGCGATGTGGAGGGCCTCTTGACTATCAGAATGGACTGACACTTGCAAAGTTAGAGGTGCAGACAGATCGTCTAGAAAACGCACTAACCAGGTAATTTCTGCAATTACTCTTCTCATCGATCGATATTCTGCTTCGGCAGATGATAGTGAAATTGAGACTTGTTTTTTGGATTTCCATGAAATTGGGGCTCCTCCTAAGGTAATGTAAAAACTGCTAACCGATCTCCTTGTATCTTTACATGATGCCCAATCCGCGTCGCAAAATGCCAACAAATCCAAAGAGGGATCAGAGGAGAGGAGAATCCCTTGACCTGGATCAGAACGAAGATAGCTCACTACCCGAAGTGCTGCTGAGTAGTGAGCAACAGTGGGATTCTGCAAGAACTGACTGAGGACCAAAACAGCAAAGGACAGATTTGGTCTGGTGTTTGTGAGGTAATTTAATTTCCCCACAAGGTGTCTGTACATAGTTGCATCTTTCAATAAAGGACTATCATTTTGATGTAGCTTGCAATATGGATACAATGGGGATGAAACACTAGGTCCTGTTGGGTCGAATTCTTGCAAAAGTTCCAAAGTGAACTTTCTTTGTGTGACTAGAAACCTCTATTTTTCCCTCAATATCTCCATCCCCAAGAAGTAATGAATATGTTCCAGTTTCTTTACCTTTGCAATATGGATACAATGGGGATGAAACACTAGGTCCTGTTGGGTCGAATTCTTGCAAAAGTTCCAAAGTGAACTTTCTTTGTGTGACTAGAAACCCCTGCTTTTCCCTCAATATTTCCATCCCCAAGAAGTAATGAATATGTCCAGTTTCTTTACTTTGAACTCTGTATTGAGAAAATTTGTGATGTCTGCTATCTCGGAAACATCATTTCCTGTCAATAATATATCATCCACATACATTGCAATAATAGAAACTGTACTTCTTGTTTTCTTGAAAAATGGAGAGTAATCATTTAGAGAACTGGAATACCCTTTGAATTGTAATGCACCTGCAAGCCTGGCATACCATCGCCTAGAGGTTTGCTTCAATCCATATAGTGATTTCCTTAATAGACAAACTTGATTAGGTTTTGGAGGAGTGACACCTGCAGGAAATTTCAATAGACTTCTTCCTGCAGGTCTCCGTGTAAAAATGCATTATTCACATCAAGTTGGGATACTTCCCAACCCCTTTTAGCTGCAACAGTTAAGAGACACCTAATGGTAGTTATCTTCACCACAGGGGAAAAAGTCTCCGTATAGTCAATCCCTTCCCTTTGAATGTCCCCCCTTACCACAAGTCTAGCCTTTAGTCTCTCCACACTTCCATCTGATTTATGTTTCACCTTGTAGACCCATTTACAACGCAAAGGTTTCTTTCCTGCGGGTAAGCAAACCACATCCCAAGTATGATTGAGCTATAAAGCCTTAATCTCTTCCTCCATAGCCTTTCTCCATTCTGGATATTCCCAAGCTTGAGAGAAACTGACAGGTTCAGAAAGATTGGAAAGTGAATGTAAGACAACCTGATTATTTAGGGAAAGTGCATTGAAGGAATAAGCAGTAGGATTGGTAGGATGAGCTAAGCATGTGGTAGTGAGGTTGGTGAGGATGATACTGTTACACATAAAGTCTTGCAAGTAACTGGGCTTCCTAGTGACCCTCCCAGATTGTCTAGGGGGTGGTAGATCAGGCTGGTCTACACCATTACGTATTTCAGGACTAGAATGGTAATCAACATCATATTCAACATTCTGAGAAATAGGTGACTGAGGGAGACTATTAGGAAGGATATTAGGAGATGAAATAGGGGAATTTGGTGGATTTTGTGGTACTGGGCAGTTGGTAGGACTGGACATATATGGATTTAGGATAGGTGAAGTAAAAAATGGTTGAAGGTTTGACAGGGGCTGAGTTAAGATAATTTGTCACAAAAGGGAACACTTCTTCATGGAAATGTACATCTCTAGAAAAAAACAGTTTCTTGATTTTCCAATCCAAGACCTTGTAACCTTTTTGGTTCTGTGGATATCCAAGAAACACACAAATGGTAGCTCTAGGGTCAAACTTTTCCCTATGTTGAGCTAAAGTTGAAACATAGCATAAACACCCGAAACACCTAAGATTTTCATATATAGGTTCCTGACCAAAATGAAGTTCAAAAGGGGTCTTACCCTTTAAAATCCTGGAGGGAATCATATTGATCAAATGCGTGGCAGTTAAGATGCACTCTCCCCAATAGATGGTAGGAACTTTCGAATGGAACATAAGTCCTCTTGCAATCTCCAGCAAATGTCTATGCTTCCTCTCAACAACTCCATTTTGTTGAGGGGTAGCAACACATGAACCCCTCAACAAATGATCTTTGGTGAATGATACCTTCTTCTTGTAAGAAAGTTGTTTCTTCAGTCCCCTTTTCCAGTTCAAAAGCATTATCTGACCTAATGCTTTTCACCTTCACATTAAATTGCCTTTCTACCATGGAGAGAAAAGCTTTAAGAACAGAGAAACCGTTGCTTTTAGTAGTCAAAAGAAAGGTCCAAGTATGTAATACCCCGTATGTTTCTGAGTCTAGTTGATTACCGTAACATTTATGGAAATATGTAAACATGAGAGAATTGATGAATTATACATTAATTTGTTGGGTTTAAATAAGTCTTGTGCCATTGGGCCCAATTGAAGCCCAAAGATGAAGCAAAAGACATGGCCTAAAGGGTATTTTACCCATTCTTTCAATTGACCAAGTGAGGCCCTTATTTAATGTGGTATATGTGGCTAAGGATGACTTAAGGGGACCATATAAAGCAAGAGAAAAATCAGATTTTTATTCAACACATTACACATGTCACGCCCCGAACCCCGTCGGGACGGATTGGCACTTGTAGCCGACAAGGACCGAGAGAACCGAGCTTCACTTACATTCATTCATACACATGCCGTAGGAAACACCACCATCATGTAAGAACATAATAGGCTAACATCGAAAATCATGGAACATGTAGGATATATGTATAGACATATGAGAAACTTGGCCGACATAGCCATCAAGTCAAATGACACACATCTCTTTTCTTCAAATCACTTCACATACCCACGTACGTCTACAAAAGCCTCTAATAGAAGTACATACATGACCAACCTAAATTCGGGACAAGCCCCGCTTATAACATTTACCACATCAAAATACATATACAACTGTGACACGAAAAGCCCCGAATCAACTAGAGCTCACCAAAAGCCAGTAGAAGTCCTGCGGCTCACTGGGGAGGTCTACTAGTGCCTGCGCCTGCAGCAAGTAAGGTAAATCCCCCAAGAGGGGTCAGTACGAAGAATGTACCGAGTATGTAAGGCTGCATGAAACTGAATGATACATAAAGACCTCAATGAAATCAGATATAAATGAGTACTCAATATAGATAAGTCAACATTTTCCATATATGGAAAAAGTATACATTATGTGAATTACTTTCTTTACTCTTACATTCTTTCATTCATTCACTCTTTCCTTTATCCATCACTTATTCATCCATTCATATAATGCCCGGGCCCCAAGCTGATCAGTGGATAATCAATAGTAATCGGGATCGACCCATGCTAGGCTTTTCCTTGCCCCTGGGATATCACCCGTAGCGGAATCGACCCATGCTAGGTGTTCTTCTCACCCCTGGGATACCATCTGTAAATATTGGGATCGACCCATGCTAGGTTATTTAACCCCTGGGATACCACCCATGAAACATCTCTCCTCTTTACAACAATACTTCTTTAATCTTTGAAATAGCTCAAACAATGGTTACTTCATTCTTGGGAACTTTTGAATATAATATTATTGGAACTTGGAATCATGTTCATGATTATGTGACACAAGAATGATAATAAACCAAGAATGAAATATACATGATTAACAATAGATGATAACTTGAGATAAGATACCTTAGGACATTTCGGAAAGGCGTAAATACCATGACAAGGTGAATACTACATGTTGCAGAAGGATACGGAAAGAGTAACCTTACATACCTTAATTCTTCAATAAGAATCCACAATCCTAACGAATATAATGATCCAGCCCTTTACTCTATAATACAAGTACATAACGGAGTTTACGTCAACATCTAACCATCTTACAAGTGCAAAAGACGACAAAAGTTACATAATTGCCTATAACGTCATTTCCCCCTTTATAATGAAATTTCGGCATGACCATACCAAAAATACCACAACATGCCATACATTGACCAAACATCATAACCAATAGCATTTCACAACAAAGCTTCTTCTTTACACTTTCTCATTCACACCATATCACAAATAATCCATCAAGTCACCTTAATACACCTCATAGCACATATCGGCCAAAATCTCATAATTTACACTTATAGAAAATAACAAGTTTAGTAACATAATCATACCATACATGTTGATATTTCATCCATACCATGCTCTTTCATCAAAACCACAAGTCACCTTTCAAGTTTAATTCACAAAATGACACATCTTTTACCAAAGGGCAAAAGTGTCCTATTTAACCTTTCCAACACAACCATCATGATCTACACAATACCTCATGCATATAATATGCTAAATCACAAGAATAAATACTTACCCAAGCTTGAAAAGGGATGATCTTGTCCAAAGTATCCAATGGAAATGGTTGCCTTAGGGTTTGGAAAAAGAGAGAAATGTTTGTGAAAATATCCAAAAAGGCAAGAGACTTGTGATGACTTAAAAATCTGATTTGTGTTCCTTTGTATAGACTCTCAAGTCAATCCTTAGCCACTTTTTTTGGCATTAAATGTCATGGTCCCTTAATTAATATAAGAATGAGTCATTTTCCTTTGGGCCTTTCCATTTTGGCCTTGTTTTGGGCCTCAATTTGGGCCCAATAACACTTATTAGCTTAGCCCATCAAAATCCATGTATAATCCATTATATATATCGTGTTTAAATAATTCCATGACGTCACGACTATATTCTCTTACGAGATTCCCGTTCGTAGCCTCAATCGCAAAACTAGACATTCTAGCCGTCCATGGCTTAATTGAACATAATTTGGTAAATACTTGTGTTGCATGGTTTGATCATGTAGGAGTGTGTCGAGGTATTTTAAACCTTAAAAAGAAGAAAAGGAACACCAAAGAACCAAAAGAAACCATGGAAGAATCGACATTGCATTACGTCGCAAAACAAGCCCGGAAAGACCAAAATCCTTGTGCCTTGCGCCACTGCTGCAAAGCAGGGCTGTGGCGCAAGAATTGCAGCCCCTCTGAATCCTGAGGCTTGCGCCACACACCTTGAAACAGGGAGTGGTGCAAGTTTCACTAGTTCTCTGAATTTTTTTCGGTTTTTGCAAATACTAGCCTACCATCCGATACCATCCAAGATACGTAATTTTTGTCCTCAATACTAAGGTAAACATGTCTTAAAGTCAGCAAATAAGGTCTGAAATGTACGGGATATTACATTCTTCCCCCCTTAAAAACATTCGTCCTCGAATGTTAGTAAAATTGTCTCATGTTCAGCAAATGTATTCCTATCTTAACACATATACACATACACGCAATACTTGTAAATACTTACTTGTTATGGATCCACCTCCACACTGTGAACTTTTCCTTTTGTGTGAAATAAATACGGGTACTTTGACTTCATCATTTCTTTCGCTTCGCACGTGATCTCTTCTACTTGTTGATTTCTCCAAAGTACTTTTACGGAAGCAACACCTTTATTTCTTAGCCTCTTCACTTGCCTATCCAGAATAGCAATAGGTATCTCCTCATAGGTAAGATCCTCCGTTACTTGTGCATCTTTAATAGGAGTAATACGAGATGGATCTCCTATGCACTTTCGAAGCATCGAAACATGAAATACTGGATGGATTGTGGAGAGTTCTTGAGGTAATGCCAATTCATACGCAACTTGTCCAAATCTTTTGACAATTTCATATGGACCTGTATAACGTGGACTCAATTTTCCTTTCTTTCCAAACCTCATTACCCCTTTCATCGGCGACACCTTTAAGAATACCCAATCACCTATGGCAAATTCAAGTCCTGTTCGTCTAACATCCGCATATGACTTGTGTCGACTTTGGGCCGTTTGGAGCCGTTGCTGAATCACTTTAACTTTCTCCATAGCTTGATAAACAAGATCTGGCCCAAGTAAAACAGGTTCACCCACTTCAAACCGTCCAATTGGTGATCGACATTTTCTTCCATATAAAGCTTCATAAGGTGCCATTCCGCTACTTGAATGATAGCTATTGTTGTACGGAAATTCAATAAGAGGTAGATGTTCATCCCAACTACCTTTAAAATCTAATGTGCAAGCTCGTAGCATATCTTCAAGTGTTTGGATAGTACGCTCTGCTTGTCCATCTGTCTGAGGATGGAAAGCCGTACTAAGATTCACCTGCGTACCCAAACTCTGCTGAAAAGATCTCCAAAAGTGTGCTGTGAACTGTGCTCCTCTGTCTGATATAATGGAAAGTGGAATACCATGCAATCGTACTATCTCTTTCACATACAACTTCGCATAATCCTCAGCTGTATAGGTCGTCTTGATCGGTAGAAAATGCGCTGATTTGGTAAGCCTGTCCACTATGACCCATATAGAATCAAACTTCCGCAATGTACGAGGCAACCCTGTAATGAAATCCATATTAATCATATCCCATTTCCAGACTGGAAGATTGATACATTGCATGTAACCTCCCAGTTTCTGATGTTCCACTTTCACTTGTTGACAATTTGGGCATTGCGCGACAAATTTCGCAATGTTCTTTTTCATATGTCCCCACCAATATATATCTTTCAAATCATGATACATCTTTGTAGCTCCCGGATGAATAGAATACCGTGAGTGATGTGCCTCTGTCATAATCCGCTTCCTTAGCTCATCTACGTCCGGTACACATAATCGACCTTGGCATTGAAGTACCCCTTCTTGCGTAAGATTAAAAACTTTAGTCAGGCCCTGCTGCACATTCTCTCTTAGATGCAATAGAATAGGATCCGCATATTGCTTCTCCTTTACTTCGGTTACTAAGGAAGATTCCGCTGCATTTCACACAATAACCTCTTCATCTGGAGACTCAAGGAGACGAACTCCCAAGCTGGCTAGTTAATGTAGATCTTTGACTATATCCTGTTTTTCTGTCAACTGACCACTAGTGCTTCCTACTGCTTTGTGGCTTAAAGCATCGGCCACCACATTTGCTTTTTCGGGATGATATAAGATATCAACATCATAATCTTTTAATAGCTCAAGCCATCTCCGCTGCCTCAGATTTAACTCCTTCTGCTTAAAGATATATTGCAAACTTTTGTGGTCAGTATAGATATCAACATGAACTCCATACAAATAATGACGCGATATTTTTAAAGCAAATACCACCGCTGCTAACTCAAGATCATGTATTGGGTAGTTTCTCTCATGTGGCCGCAACTGTCGTGAGGCATACGCTATCACCTTACCATGCTGCATCAATACACATCCGAGGCCAACCCCGGAAGCATCACAATACACTGCATAACCTTCTATGCCTTCGGGAAGTACTAAAACTGGCGTGGAAGTTAATTTCTCTTTCAGCTTTTGGAAACTTTTCTCACATGCGTCATTCCACTGAAACTTGATTGCCTTGTGTGTTAGCTTCGTCAATGGTGCAACAATAGAAGAAAACCCTTCCACAAACCTCCTGTAATAACCCGCCAAACCAAGAAAACTACGAATCTCTGTAGGCGTCGTAGGTCTTGGCCAATTTTTCACTGCTTCAATCTTTTGCGTATCAACCCGAATTCCTTCATCCGACACAATGTGACCCAAGAATGCTACGGATTTTAACCAAAATTCACACTTAGAAAACTTTGCATATAACTTACGATCCCTGAGAATTTGTAACACCTGTCGTAAGTGATTAGCATGGTCCTCCTGTGATCTCGAATAAACCAGGATATGAAATACCGTCACGAACACGTCTAAAAAAGGCTTAAACACCCTATTCATCAAATCCATGAAAACAGCCGGTGCATTTGTTAGTCCAAATGACATAACTAAAAATTCATAGTGGCCATACCGTGTTCGAAAAGCTGTCTTGGGTACATCATTTTCTCTAACCCTGACTTGATGGTAACCCGACCTCAAGTTAATCTTGGAAAACCATTTGGCACCCTGTAACTGATCAAACAAGTCATCAATTCTGGGGAGGGGATATTTGTGCTTGATCGTTACCTTATTCAATTGCCGATAATCGATACACATTCTCAAGGTGCCATCTTTCTTCCGCACAAACAATACTGGTGCGCCCCATGGGGATATACTAGGCCTGATAAAGCCCTTGTCCAACAAGTCTTTTAATTGCTCCTTCAATTCGCGCAATTCTGCTGGAGCCATTCTATACGGAGGAATAGAGATCGGCTGAGTGCCTGGAATCACATCAATGCCAAACTCCACTTCCCGTTCTGGAGGTAAACCTGGAAGATCGTCAGGAAATACGTCGAGAAATTCATTGACCACTGGTACCGACTGAGGAGTTAGTGGTTCCACGTCGAGATCTTGCACTCTTACCAAATGGCATATATACCCCTTAGCTATCATTTTCCTAGCTTTAAGATAGGAAATAAATCTTCCTCGTGGTGCCCCTACATCCCCCTTCCATTCAAGAACATTCATTTGTGGGAAATGAAAATGTACATTCTTGGCCCGGTAATCTACCGTGGCATAACAAGAAGCCAACCAATCCATCCCCATTATCACATCAAAATCCACCATATTTAGTTTAATGAGGTCGGCCAGTGTATCATGACCACACACAGTTACCACGCAATTTCGATACACTCTCTTTGCAACAATATATTCACCCACCGGTGTAGACACTTCAATTGACTTAATTAATAATTCTGGTGCTTTTGCAAATTTCGCAGCAACTAGGGAAGTAGCATAGGACAATGTAGAACCCGGGTCAATCAATGCATATACGTTATATGAAAATATGGATAATGTACCTATGACGACATCAGGAGAAGCCTCTGAATTTTTTCGGTCCACCAAAGCATAAGTGCGATTCTGGACCCCACTAGTACTGGCTGCTCCTCTGGCACCTCTACCACGACCGACAGACTGCATACCTCGGCCTAAAGAAGGAACCGATGATGATGACGCAGCAGTCGATCCTGCCACATTACCCAAGCCTCTCCTCCGTGGGCAATCTCTCATCATATGTCCCGGCATACCACACCAGAAGCAAGCATTTGACCCAATTCGGCATTCACCTACATGAAATCGTCCACATTGCTGACATGGAGGACGAGAAAATCCAGCAGTCTGCGAACCTCGAATCCCACTACTCTGCCCAACATTGCTACCTCTAAACCCTCGGAATTGAGATTGTGCGCCTACTGTGGAATGTGAGAATGGAGGTCTAGGCGGTCTACTAAAACTCCGAGGCCTGAACTCCGTTTGGGACGCCATAAACTGTCCCATGGGTCTAGCTCTTTTGGACTGTCCTCTATTAGATTCATGTACCCTTCTTCTCTGTCTTTAATCCTCCATCTTTTATGCGAAGGCCTGAATTCTAGCTATATCCATATCTTTGTTCAAGGCGACAATGGTGCAGTCCCTCACTAAATACGGCTCCAACCTGTCCACATAGCGATGTACCCTGTCCGTCATTGTGGCCACTACGTTCGGAGCATATCGAGCCAAGGAATTAAACTGCAAGCTGTACTCCCGCACACTCAGATTCCCTTGACTAAGATTCAAGAATTGATCCGCACGAGCCTCTCGGATCTCATAGGGGAGGTAGTGGTCGAGGAAGGCCGTTTTAAATTCTTCCCAACTAGGTGGGTTTGCACCAATATCACGAGACTTCCTCCATTCTTCATACCATAATATCGCCTCTCCTTTCAATCTATACGCAGCAAGTTCGACTGTTTCAACACCCGTCACGTGCATAACTTCCAGAGCCCTCTGAATTTGATCTATAAAGTCTTGTGGATCTGCATTCAAATCTGATCCAGTGAATGTAGGAGGATCTAGTTTCAGAAAATCCTGCGTTCGTCGACTGGCTGCCCTAGCTGCGCTATCATCATTTATAACTGGACCCCCTTGTCCCTGAACTTGTGCAGCAACAATCCGAGTCAACATTCGCACTGCATCCTTTAAGTCCTGATCAGTAGTAGTTACTGGTGGTTCTGCAGGTACTTCTCTTCCTCTTGACTCTTCTGAGAATGGAAGAGTAGAAGAAGCTTGTGATGCCATCTCTGGTTCAGCGCCGCCTTGATTAACTGGTTCAGGCGGAGCTCTACTAGTTCCTTCTCCCGAAATTCTATCTATCCTCTTACTTTTACCTCGTCCTCTTCTTGCCATCGACATTTTTCTATAATACAAAAGAACAACAATACTTGTGGTCAGGAACAATTTCACTTATAGCTTCGGCTCTAATGCACGATCTAAAAATGAAGAAAAAGAAACAACATCCTAAATGTCCCGTAGCCTCCTACTTATAAATGTGGTGCACAACACATCGATAAGACTCTACTCAGACACGGCTTTGTAGACACCCTTAGAACGACCTGCTCTGATATCACTTTTGTCACGCCCCGAACCCCATCGGGACGGATTGGCACTCGTAGCCGACAAGGACCGAGGGAACCGAGCTTCACTTACATTCATTCATACGCATGCTGTAGGAAACACCACCATCATGTAAGAACATAATAGGCTAACATCGAAAATCATGGAACATGTAGGATATATGTATAGACATATGAGAAACTTGGCCGACATAGCCATCAAGTCAAACGACACACATCTCTTTTCTTCACATCACTTCACATACCCACGTACGTCTACAAAAGCCTCTAATAGAAGTACATACATGACCAACCTAAATTCGGGACAAGCCCCGCTTATAACATTTACCACATCAAAATACATATACAACTGTGACACGAAAAGCCCCGAATCAACTAGAGCTCACCAAAAGCCAGTAGAAGTCCTGCGGCTCACTGGGGAGGTCTACTAGTGCCTGCGCCTGCAGCAAGTAAGGTAAATTCCCCAAGAGGGGTCAGTACGAAGAATGTACCGAGTATGTAAGGCTGCATGAAACTGAATGATACATAAAGACCTCAATGAAATCAGATATAAATGAGTACTCAATATAGATAAGTCAACATTTTCCATATATGGAAAAAGTATACATTATGTGAATTACTTTCTTTACTCTTACATTCTTTCATTCATTCACTCTTTCCTTTATCCATCACTCATTCATTCATTCATATAATGCCCGGGCTCAAGCTAATCAGTGGGTAATCAATAGTAATCGGGATCGACCCATGCTAGGCTTTTCCTTGCCCCTGGGATACCACCCGTAGCGGAATCGACCCATGCTAGGTGTTCTTCTCACCCCTGGGATACCATCCGTAAATATTGGGATCGACCCATGCTAGGTTATTTAACCCCTAGGATACCGCCCATGAAACATCTCTCCTCTTTACAACAATACTTCTTTAATCTTTGAAATAGCTCAAACAATGGTTACTTCATTCTTGGGAACTTTTGAATATAATATTATTGGAACTTGGAATCATGTTCATGATTATGTGACACAAGAATGATAATAAACCAAGAATGAAATATACATGATTAACAATAGATGATAACTTGAGATAAGATACCTTAGGACATTTCGAAAAGGCGTAAATACCATGACAAGGTGCATACTATATGCTGCAGAAGGATATGGAAAGAGTAACCTTACATACCTTAATTCCTCAATAAGAATCCACAATCCTAACGAATATAATGATCCAGCCCTTTACTCTACATTACAAGTACATAACGGAGTTTACGCCAACATCTAACCACCTTACAAGTGCAAAAGACGACAAAAGTTACATAATTGCCTATAACGTCATTTCCCCCTTTACAATGAAATTTCGACATGACCATACCAAAAATACCACAACATGCCATACATTGACCAAACATCATAACCAATAGCATTTCGCAACAAAGCTTCTTCTTTATACTTTCTCATTCACACCATATCACAAATAATCCATCAAGTCACCTTAATACACCTCATAGCACATATCGGCCAAAATCCCATAATTTACACTTATAGAAAATAACAAGTTTAGTAACATAATCACACCATACATGTTGATATTTCATCCATACCATGCTCTTTCATCAAAACCACAAGTCACCTTTCAAGTTTAATTCACAAAATGACACATCTTTACCAAAGGGCAAAAGTGTCCTATTCAACCTTTCCAACACAACCATCATGATCTACACAATACCTCATGCATATAATATGCTAAATCACAAGAATAAATACTTACCCAAGCTTGAAAAGGGATGATCTTGTCCAAAGTATCCAAAGGAAATGGTTGCCTTAGGGTTAGGAAAAAGAGAGAAATGTTTGTGAAAATATCCAAAAAGGCAAGAGACTTGTGATGACTTAAAAATCTGATTTGTGTTCCTTTGTATAGACTCTCAAGTCAATCCTTAGCCACTTTTTTTGGCATTAAATGTCATGGTCCCTTAATTAATATAAGAATGAGTCATTTTCCTTTGGGCCTTTCCATTTTGGCCTTGTTTTGGGCCTCAATTTGGGCCCAATAACACTTATTAGCTTAGCCCATCAAAATCCATGTATAATCCATTATATATATCGTGTTTAAATAATTCCATGACGTCACGACTATATTCTCTTACGAGATTCCCGTTCGTAGCCTCAATCGCAAAACTAGACATTCTAGCCGTCCATGGCTTAATTGAACATAATTTGGTAAATACTTGTGTTGCATGGTTTGATCATGTAGGAGTGTGTCGAGGTATTTTAAACCTTAAAAAGAAGAAAAGGAACACCAAAGAACCAAAAGAAACCATGGAAGAATCGACATTGCATTACGTCGCAAAACAAGCCCGGAAAGACCAAAATCCTTGTGCCTTGCGCCACTGCTGCAAAGCAGGGCAGTGGCGCAAGAATTGCAGCCCCTCTGAATCCTGAGGCTTGCGCCACACACCCTGAAACAGGGAGTGGCGCAAGTTTCACTAGTTCTCTGAATTTTTTTCAGTCTTTGCAAATACTAGCCTACCATCCGATACCATCCAAGATACGTAATTTTTGTCCTCAATACTAAGGTAAACATGTCTTAAAGTCACCAAATAAGGTCGGAAATGTACGGGATATTACAACACATGCCCTTTTCTAGATTTTTCCAAACCTTTTCTCTACACACAAACCCTAAGGCAAATACACTTGTTGGGATAAGATCACTCTTTGGTAAACTTTGGTAAGTATTTATTCTCATGGTTTAATATATGATATGTTTAATATGGTGTATAAATCATGTTGGTTGTGTTGGCAAAGTGTTGGACAGTGTGCTATGTGTAAAACTGTCTATTTTTGCAATCGGAGAAGGATTCTTGCCTTATAAACTTGAAAATGGACTTGTGGTCTTGAAGGAAGTGAACTTGATGGATTCAATATTGACATGTGAGATGTGATTATAGTCTTAACTTGTTTTATCCTTGTGTATAATGTTTGGAATTGTTATTGTGAAATTGGTTATGGATTTGGTGACGTATTGAAAGAGAAATATAGTTTTGGTGTTGTTTATGTGCGTTATGGAACCATGAATGTTCGTTGGAATCCAAGTGACCAAAAATATGTAAATAAAAGCTTACTTATGGCCTTGAACCATTTATTACACAAAAGGACCCAAAAAGGACCCATTTTGGCTGATTTGGGCATCCGCCCCCGCAGACGAAGGCACCTGCGGGCGCAGATGCCAACGCAGATGCCCCTGAACACTGCCAAGGGACATCTGCGGCAGCATGTTGTCACACCAGAAAGTTGTTTGGTATGGTTTGGTCTCTCTTTGATCCCCGAAGGCCCCTATACCCTTTTTGAATGTAATTATCAACTTATGATACCGTTTTAATGACTTTAAAGGGTCGTATGGAGGCATGTTGGACTATATTAAGTATGAATTGTTGTTCATATGTTGTTATGAAGGAGTAATTGTGACGGAATGATAATGAGAAGACATAAAGGGTAAACGTGGTGTGAAATGCTATTGATGTATAATGTCTTGGTCAATGGGTGGAATATGGTGTTGTTGGTATGATAATGCAGTGGATTGTATTGTGAAGGGTGAGATGACGTTATATGGCAGTCATATAGCTTATTGTCGTCTTGTATACTTGTGCGGTAACTAGTTGTTAACGTAAGCTCCGTTATGTACTTGTATTGTAGAGTGAAACGTAAGGAAGGAGTTGGATTATTGTGTTCATAGATAGGCTTGTGTGTTCATACTTGGAAGTGAAGGTATGTAAGGTTATTCTATCCGCATCCTTCTGCAGCACATAGTAGTCACATCGACATTTTAATTGTTCCATTTTAAATGTTCTAAGGTATCCTATTCCCGGTTACCAATTGTTGTTATCACATGTTTCCCACTCATTGATCAATTGTGATTCATATATCTCGTTTTCATTGACAAATGTCCCAAAGGTCCCATGATTCCAATAATGTTATGTTTCCAATAATGTTATGACTGTCATTGTATCAATCTCAAAAGTAATGAATGAAGTAATGCACATGTGGTTAATGATTGAGTATAGGTGGTAGCTTTGGGGCGAAAGCCTAGCTCAAGCCGATCCCGAGATTATTGGATCAGGGGGTAGTCCTAGAGGCATAAGCCTAGATCGGACCGAACCTGACAGGGGGTAGCTCTAGAGGTAAGAACCTAGCTCGAGCCGAACCTGATATGTTGGTTTATGGGTGGCAGCTCTAGAGGTGATAACCTAGCTTGAGCCGAGCCCGATATATTGATTTATGGGTGGTAGCTCTAGAGGCATAAGCCTAGCTCGAGCCGATCCCAACATAACGTTATGTTATGTTAAGACCCACTGATCAGTCGGGGCCCGGGTACATTGTGATACAAGTGACGATGAATAAGCATGGAAGTAAAGAAGCAAAGAAAGTAATGAAAGCAATATACATGGTTCCCAACATACAGAATGTTAACTTATCCATATTGGTTATTCATTTGTATTTGAGTTCATTGACATATTTATGTATCATACAGTTTCTTATGAGCCTTACATACTCAGTACATTCTTCATACTGATGTCCCTTGGAGGACTTACCTTACTTGCTGCAGGCGCAGGTGCCAGTGGACCTCCACAGTAGGTTGCCAGTTATTTGCGGATCTTTGGTGAGCTCCAGTTGGTTCGGGGCTTTCTGAGTCATAGTTGTACATGTGTTTTGGTATTGTACATGCTGTATAAAGCGGGGACTTGTCCCGACTTTCAGTTGGTCTTGTAAATGTATCTGTTAGAGGCTTTTGTAGACATATGTGGGTACATGAATGTAAGAGATGTATGTCCTTTTTGACTTGATGGCCCTAACGGCCAAGTTTCACGTATATATAGAGATCACAAGCTCCATGATTTCCGTTATTAGCATTTTATGTTCTTACGTATTGGTGTTGTTTCTTATGGCATGCATATGAATGGACTTGAGCAAAGATTGGTTCTCTCGTGCCTTGTCGGCTTCGGATGCCAGTCCACCCCGTTGGGATACGGGGCGTGACAAAGTACCTCTACTAAAATCATCTACTATAGTGAGGAAATACTTGTAACCATTGTGAGTAGGAGTCTTGTATGGACCCCATGTATCAAATCAAAAATTCCTTTAGACTTGATATTGCTGATACCAAAAGGGAGTCTAGATTGCTTAGCTTGAGGACATACACCACAAACATATTCAAAATTTGAAGAAAAATCAATAAAACTGAAGTTTTTCATTACTGAAAAAGGAAGATGTCCCAATCTACAATGCCAAAGTTTAACATTAGAAATAACATTAACATACATTGGAACAAACTCTGGAAAAGAAACATGAGTACTATCACTCTTTTTGTGAACATGAACTAGACTATCACTAGAGCATTTCTTAGACTGAGGACTGTCCTGCTGCAAAAGATATAAACCTTCCCTGACTTCACCAAAAGCTTCTGCCCTCCTTAAAAAAAGGGCCTGCAACATGCACCTACCAGAATTAAAAAATGCAGTACAATGAAACTGGCTGCATAATTTGTGAATGGACAACAAATTATATCTAAAATCTGGAACATAAAAGACATTTCTAAGAGTAAGGTGAGGTTGAATGGAAACACTCCCCATGTGAGTGACAGTTAACTTGAAGGAATTAGTTAAACTGATACTCAAAAGAATAGGAAGAATAGTTAGAAACAGAAAAGAATTAGAGTCATAACAAATGTGCTCAGAGGCACCCGAGTCAATAATCCAAGTGTAGGGATCCACTGTTTTAAAATAAGATCCAAAATATTTAAGTATAGTACCAGCCACTGCATTGACATTGATCCCAGATCCTGATGTTGTTGCTTGTCCCATTTGCCTGTATCCTGATGTTGCTTCCTGTCCCATTTGCCTGTATATGTTTATAATTTCTGATACTTGCTCCTTGGTGAATTGTTGACCATTCATAAATTGTTGTCCGTCTATGTTGCTATGCTCATTCTGTGTGATGTTGCATTTCTCATTCAGTTCTCTTGTCATTGTTGCATTTGCTTTCATATTTCCCTGATGTTTCCCTGAATTGGTAAACTCAAAATCATCTGCGTACCCTATCAACCTGTAGCAATCTTCTCGTACATGTCCTGTCTTTAGGCAATAAGTGCAACTCGCATTAGGATTGTATTTTACCTTTCTTGTTTTGCCCTTGTGGAACTGATTTCCAGTTCTTTGAGGACCAGAATTCCCAAATCTTTGTGGTGGAAAAGCATTTCTCTGAAATGGCCTAGTAGGTTTCTGGACTGTCCTTCCTTGTTTTCCTACCATGAAAGATAAAGTTTCACTAGGAAACTGAGCATTAACAGAATTATTAAAAGATTCTCTCTGATTTTCATCTTGCGACAAGAGAGAATATGCATGATCAAGTTTGGGGAGAGGGTTAATCATGAGAATGCTACTCCTTGCTTGTGAGTAAGTTTCATTTAACCCCATCAAGAATTGCATAAGCCTTTGATCTTCCAAGAACTTAGTCAACTTTTTCTTTCCATCACAAATACATACACAGGTGCATATTATATCACTGTTAAGTGAGTCCAACTCATCCCATAGATGCTTGAGTTTGGTGAAATACCCTGCTATGTCTTGTGTTCCTTGCACTGAACTTGTGATTTCCTTTTGCAGATGGAAAAGCTTGGCACCATTGGACTGGCCAAATCTATGCTCAAGACTTTTCCATAGTTGTGTGGCTGTGTTGGAAGACATAACACTGTCTCCTATATCTTTTGAGAGAGAGTTTAGTATCCAAGAAGTAACCATGTTGTTGCATCGAGTCCATTGCTGATAATCTGAGTCATCTAGACTAGGTATGGGAATGTTACCATTGATGAATCCCAATTTGTTCTTAGCTGATAGGGCAACGAAGATAAGTCTACGCCATCCTGGAAACCCCCTTCCATCGAAGACTGCGTTCACAAGACTTTGTCCTGGTGCATCTGAAGGTTGAAGATGAAGAGGGTTGTTTAGATCTATAAAGGTGTCACTCCTTTGATTGTTGGTTGAATTGCTAGTATTGGATTGGTCGGTATGAGATTCTTCTATGACAGGGATTTCTCAATGAAACAAAGAAGAGAGAAAGACGGTTGTTGGATCGAGCTCACTGCCGCTCTGATACCATGAAAGAAAGATGATAAGATCTCCAGAAAATTTCTCTCTCCTTGTATTAAATTGTAAAACCTAGACTATATTCATGTGTTTTGCTATAAAACAAAAGGTAATAAATAAATACTTTGTACAATTGCCTTATCCTAATTAGTCTACTCTCTAACAGAGATTTATTTATTTATTTTATGTACATGTGCTTCTCACGTGACTTCCTTGAGTTGTCATTGTAATTCATCAGATGATCCAGATTAAATCTTCAATCAATTATCATAAACCATCTGATGTTGCCACGTAGTATTACTCTCAGACAAATAAACATTTCATCACCTGGGCAACTCTGAACCCAGACTCTTTTTCTTCTTACTCGAAGTTCTCATATGTAAGACTTGAATTTCTTCTTCTTCTCTCCTCTTACTTTCTTCAAGATCTTCAACAGTGGCGTATAATAGTTCCGTGGCTACATGCACATCAATGACAAGAAAAGAGGATTAATATATGTCGACGATTAAATGAGGAGATCCTTGTGAATGTTAGATAGTTATAGTTTTGTGTATCAACATTTAATCGAATTTAAGACGGGTTATTACAAATACAAGGGTGATAACTCCTTATAGGAACTGGTGTTTCGGAGCCTAAAGTTCCAATTTTACCATGCAACAGACGTAATAAAGCAAACTGTCAAGTAGAATTATTCAACCAATGACAAATTCAGGAACAGAAGAAGCTGGTATATAAAAACTATTAAAGGTATGGGACTATTTTGCTTATCGGGGAGGAAAGTTTTGAACTCTGATTTAATCCTTTCAAATTGATACGTTCACTAAAGCCATAATTTTTTACTGTATTTAGATTAACCTTTTAAGATTTCGAAGTTCAGATTATGCCTTATATCTTTTCCACTATATATGACAAGAATTATTTATACATTAGAAGACTACTAGCATATTTAGATAGGGTAAGAACAAAAGGCTAACCAACTGATAAAAATCATCTCATATATCCTCTCTCTTATTCGTTAGCAACAAATCATAATAAGACTATGATCGTGCTTCTACCAAGCTTGGCACAGCAATCATGCACAAGTTTACACTAACTATAATGTGCTTGAAACATGAGAAACAACACTTCTAGAATGATGAAAAGAAGAATTTGATACGAGAATATATCATCTTTCTAAAAATTCTGCTACTAGCCATTTGGTTCAAGCTGTGTTCTTCTTCTGAACCCAAAAGCATAATTTCAGGACAAACTACTATTTTCATGAGAGATGCATCTTCTTCTTCCTAGAATAGTTGGTTGAATTGAACTCTAATATTACATGAACAAACATTTACCATTTTCAGGATACATTTAAAGAGTTACATACAGTTAATTCCTGTAATATCGCATGATCAACAACAGGGCGAATCAAAATCAGATTGAAGTGAAGGTTAGGACGGCAAAGATGGAATGTTTTCTATGATTTCGATTCTTACTAAATGGTTAGGTCACTCCTCTTCTCTCCGATGAAAAGTTTCCAATTCCCTTACTTTGATTTCCAATGACTTAGTATAATGCTCATTTGACCGTGACATAGGTAAATTGATTACTGCTCCATGGGTGAGACCTCTTGTAGTCCTCCTTTCGCTGATTAAAAGCCGGTTGAGAATCCTCTCAAATCCTCACCCATTTTCAGGTACTTATTTAGGACTCATTTGTGTATGCTTTGCGTATTTCATGTGACTTCAGCTTAAAGTTGTAGTGTTTCTTTTCCTATGATCGGACCAATTTTCTAACGGAACTCTACAAGCTGTATAATTTCATGGCATGTCAGAAGTTTGAATTTTATGCTTAATCTGGAGTAAAGTTATAGTATTCTGTTTCGAACTCATTTCTCAAAGATTGATTTTTATTTTTCATTTTTCTTTGCGGGTACGCATTTTTCATTTGGTCCTTGAAGCACTTGACACTGTTGGTAGTTACAATCTATCTAAATCTGGTTTATACTTTGAAAATTCTGAGATATGAACATCAAAAGGCAGATGACGAGCCATAGTATATTGGAGAATATGATATACTAAAGTCAAGTATACTCATAGAAAAGTACAAGTATGATCTTATGTGTGTACATTAGTCGTTTATTTTCAAATAGTTTAGTATGACTTAAGTATTTGATAAGTATCTGAGGAAACTTGTTTATCAAGTTATCTTTCATGTATTTCAGAAGGTCATCATTGCCAACTTCTAGGATAGAGGTAGTTTTTTCACTTTGTCTTTAATGATCCTCTACCAATTATTTTGCTTATTTTTTATTTTCTTGATTGATTTTTGGGGTCTGGAACAAATTTATTACTGCTTTGATGTGCAGTAACTAGAGTTGGCTTCGGTATTTATGTGTCCTTGCCGAACATATCAAATAATTTAGTTTATGATAAATTCACTTTTTCTTTCCTTACAATTTATAATAACGGAATATGCGCTCTTTCTGTTATTTTTTGTTATAATTATGAAATCTGCTTTTATGTTTACTGCAGCTTTTGGAGAATTTTCGAATGCAGTTTTCCGAGGACAAGTCTTATTTCCAGTTGGAAAGAGTTAGAAATGATTTCCTCTTAGGAATACTCAAAGTCACAGAGAACTAAGAATTTCCAGTGTCTTCTTGTGTAAAATCTTGTTGCCAACAACTGATGATCACTTGTAAATTTTTGAAGTAAATAACATATTTTTCTACTTATTATTAGGTGGTTTATCTTCGCGTAATACTCATTGTAGCAACAGTTCCAGTCCGCCCCTTCAGTAGCGAGGTCTTTGCTTCCTGCACGGTTTCCCTTGAAGCTTGATCCTTCCAATAAGCTCTATTTCCTTGTAAGGCTCTATTATCTCTCCTTTTCTTTTGCTTCTTCTTTTTCTTTTTCTCCTTAATTATCTGCAATTTCATTGAATTGACTTGACATACAGTTGAAATTATTAAAATTTTGGACAAGTTTCTAAACAATAGTTTAGTAGTGATGCTAGACAGTAAAGGGAAACAACCTGGGCCTTTTCACTTTTTGGAATAGATAGTTGTTTTGTTTTGCTGAACCCTCAATTTAAGCTTGCACTTGGACATGCTCTATTTTATCTATCATGACTTTAGTATTAGAAAACAGTTATTGTCGCATTGATCACATAAATTAATTATGTGAATGAAGAAAATTTCTTCAGATTGTCAGCCTTTCTATAACAGAAGGCTAGCCCTCTCTTTCACTTCATCATTTTATCATCCTAGATTTAGTTTGGTATGTTATGTTTTCGAGGGTCTTTCGGAAACAACCTCTCTAGCTCTCCGAGGTAGTGGTGGTGGTAAGGTCTGCGTACACTTTACCCTCTCCAGACCTCATTTGTGGGATTTTACTAGGTATGTTGTTGTTGTTGATGATGTTCTGATTCTAACACTTAAAACTTTTCCTTCTTTCAGTGGATAGCCAAATGAAGTGTGTACTATTAACTCCAATCGTCAAACATCAAATTTTGTCCAACTTTAGAACAATGACCGCCAATATGAACATGAACAATCGGACTGTTTTTGTCTCTTTTATTAACAAGCTCAAGTCATTGTGCAACTTTGTTTTGCAAATGAATAGAAATGGTGTGAAGTGTATTATGTATGTAATACTAGACATAAAGAGCCCGTGCTAATATGTTTCTTTCTCTCAATTTATGTGATACGGATGAAATTTGGACAGCCAACTAATTTTTTATATGACTTTTAAATATTTTAAATTGTTAATTATTGTTATATATAGTATTATTTTACATAATTTTCAGATAATATATGTTACTTCACTTGTCCTAATTTATGTGACACTTATAGAATTAGAGAGTCAACTAAACTTTTTATGTGTTTTTAAAAATATTTGAAGGTGTTAATTATTACTCCCTCCGTCCCATTTTATGTGACCTACTTTTCTTTTTGGTTCGTCCCAGAAAGAATGTCACATTTTCTTATTTGGTAACTTTTTGAAGGCACAATTACTCTTTTACCCTTATTGGTCCCACTTAATTAAAAAGTGAATGCATTACCTTTTATTTTTTAAAGGACAATATGGTAAACATTATCAAGTCAAAACTTATTTCTTAAACTCCGTGCCTAGTCAAATTAGATCACATAAAATGGGACTGAGTGAGTATGATTTATAATACTTTTTACGTTATTTTTAAATAATATATATTAATCCCTTTGTTCCAGTTTATGTGACACTTACATAATTTCTTGAACCAACCAAATTTCTTATGCTTGAGCCAACCAAATTTCTTATGTCTTTTAAATAATTTAGTTTGTTAATTGTTGTAATTTAAAGTACTTTTTTCCGTCATTTTTAAGTGATATATGCTATTTTTTCTATTCTAATTTATGTGGCACTAACAAAATTTCGAATGTCAATCAGATATTATATCTTTTGAATTTTTAAAATTGTTAATTATTATAATTTATTATATTTTTTTATATAATTTGTAAATATGTAATTGATTAAAAAATGATCAAAAAAAATTAAGATGTTAAAAATAGTTAATGAAAGACACTATAAAGACACTTTAAGCCCACAGCGGGGCCCAATTAATTTTGACATTACATTTCAAATTCGTCCTTAAAATGTATGTTGGTGGGCCCATGTGAAATGACTGGTCGAAGATGCACCTTTAAATTCATCCACGTAGCACCAACATGGTGGGATAAGCATAGGGGCACTTTGGTGAACGTGCATAAATAATTATGTTGTAGCTTGTTGGGTATTTATTCACTTTATTACTATACTAAGGCAATCCAATTTGTACAAACACAAACAACACCAAATAATATGTAAAAGGACCAAGTTGACCTCAATCAAATTAAAATTACACAAATCACACATGTTGACCTTATGTCTGCTTCATCAGTAACTCCCTCTTATAAGATAGTAAAGTAATTTATTCACCTTGATCGTATGTTTCCTTCTTTTGGGAAATTCTACTAAACAATTAGAACATGTATAGAATATCCTTCCTTAGTAGTCAATATCAGGCCTCTGTTGTACAACATGGGTAAATGTCCGTGCTCAGAACGAGCATGTGCCATCTAATTTTTTAATAACCCAAAGTTAATTTTTTTTTATTTCATAACACCACAAGCATGTAGAATTTTATACAAAATAAATGTGATATCAAATAAAAACAAACCAAACAATTATGTTCGTATATGTAATGACCCTTTGGGTCATTTTTAACATTTTCATACTTTTTTTGCATTTAGAGCGTTTTTATAGCAGTCCCAACTCATTTATGACTTGTTGGGATTGACAGTTCGATTATCGGACAGTTCGTTTGGTTTTAGAGTCATTTCCTATTTTGGAGCTTTTGAAGTTGAGTAATGGGACTCGGGCCTAAACTTTAGTTAAACGACCTTGGATGCCATTTCTGACAGTCTCATCAGCTTCGGAATATCAATTTTAGTCTAGGAGGACCTTTGGTCTGGGTCTCGAGGCTTCTGGGTTTGTTTTGGGCTATTGGGTGGATTTTGGTTAAAATGAGTCCTTGGGTGTGGGATCCACTTTTTATCGAAACGACCTCGGATGGAAATTTTGATGGCTTCGTTAGAGTTCGGAATGCTTAATTTGGTAGGGTAGCATAATTTGTTTGCGTGCAAGGGGTTCCGAACAAATCCCAAACACCCGATCAAAGTCCGTTGTCACTTAGCAATTGCTGGTGCCTAAGTTGCTGGTGTGGCTGATTTAGCGGTCAATGGCGATTTTAGCGGTGGCGAATTTAGCGGCTAATGGCAGATTTAGCGGCCAATGGCGGTGGCAGATTTAGCGGTGACCGCTTTAGCGGTCATTTAGCTGCTAAATAGACTATCGCTGGTATGTTATACATATTTCTTTTTTCTCTTTTCCAGCATTTATTCTAAGTGCTTACCGTCATTGTAGACTAGTTTAAGCTCGAAATCTTGTGGGAAATAGATAATTGAAGCTGGTTTTAGCTCGGGAAAGTGATTGTGAGAGTTTTAGCATTGTTACCTCATAAGTAATCTCTTTAATTTTCGCTTAATTTAGTAGTTTAATTTCTTGTTTCACCAAATTCTATTGGGACTGCTTTGGGATTGAATTGAGTTCGGATTTCGCCCAATTTTGGGACAAAATGATCCTTGAGCAGAAAGGGACACTGTGACTATTTTACTTTCATGATTCTGCAAGCAGGCCCTATATAGCATTTTTAGTCCGATTTCTAACCCGGAGCGTATATACGCAATATGCATATTGTTATTCTCGTCTTAATGCTTAAATCATTATTTTGATAGTGTGGCAGCTGTCGGAGGCTTCTCGGAAGAAAAAGGCTCTAGAGTAGAGGATAGTACAAGCTTTTGACGACGTCTAGGTAGGCTAGGCTTACCTTTCTTCTAGACTGTGCTTAATTATGGTATTAGTGTAGTATTGTGCTAGCTATGGATGGGTATTTATGGCTCGGTTGTTGTTTTAGCATTTTATGCCTTATTTAGGCGGTTAAGGGCCCCTTTCGGTAGAATTCAGACCCATTTTCCCTTAGGTTAGTATACTATCATCCTTTAGGATTAGACTTAGTGCTTGTAGTGCCTTGAGATGGTATTGAGAAGCCTTAGCCAGGTCCGAGTAGGTGCCTGCCTTAGGTTGGGTTATTGAGGTTTGGTAGTGTGCTCCGCAGCCCCTTTTAAATAGAATGCTTAGAGTAGTGTCCCATTTTGAATTTCACCATCACTTAGCTGGTTCCTTAGGCTATCTCCGGGGTTTGAGGTCGACTTAGGCATTATTTTTCACTTATTTAGCTCATCTACCACGGATAGTGTAGTATTTGACCTTAGACCGCGCTTTTCAGACTTAATAACTGGAATCCGCTTTGCCTTATAGGATTTGAACGCTTAAAATTTGATCATATTGACTGAAAGGATTCGGGAGAGGGTGAACCCTAGGATGTTACTATTGATCCATACTATTATTTATCAGTTCCGGGTCGATTTCGGCATATGCTTTATTTATATCATTATGAGTTTCGGTTCGAGTCCGGCATCGACTTATGATTATGATTTATTGCTTATGAGTTCTTGTTCGAGTCCGACATCTATTTATGGTTACGACTTATTATCTAAGAGTTTTGGTTTGAGTACGGCATCCACGTGGCCTCTTGTTATCATCCACTATTGTCACGATCCAAATTAGGCACGTGATGACACTTGTTACAACCTTCGGATAAGTAAGCCAATTCCAACCTAAACTCAATAATAAAGTAAATCAGAAGCGGAAGAAAGGAAGAAAGATAATCCCAAAGTATCTAAAAATGAAATAGTGAATCATGATACATCCCAGGTCTGGTTGTCACTAGTACAAGCCTTTAATACAGAATGAAATTCATAAACTAAGTATCTTAAATACAAGTAAGCATAAGATAAATAAAGAGATCCGGTATGCTTTGAAGTCTGCCAGCCACTACCTCGATCTCCGCGACTCCAACGCCGAAGGAACACAATCTAAGATCTACTACTCGAACCAATGTCTGCACGAGGTGCTGAAAAATAAAAAAAAAGAAAGGGAAGCAAGAGTGAGTACGAAACACGTGTACTCAACAAGCATCGTCGATAACCGACCCTAATCCAAAGCGATGGTGAGAACCACCACCCCAACTACCCAATGTTTCCCTAAATAGATCTATAGCCGTTAAATTCTCCACTTCAGCCTAATAGGTCCAACACAATAGTCATAACATTATCCATAAATAGGGTAGTCATAACTAAGCTAGGTCACATGGTAGATTTCTATCCTCAGTGACGAATCGATTCCCTTTCCCTATAAGGTTCACAAACTAGCCCTATTTCCTATTTTTACACTTGTCTTTTCCTTTTTCAAGTCCAAAAAACAAGCCCTAGATAATATCCGCAAGGTGATCAATCAAACGAATAATTGAAATCAAGAAGAAATAAATAACTCAATATGTGGAAATCGAAATAGATAATATGATGTTCAAGCCACAACTTTCATGTTCAACCACAACCCTAGAAATTAAGAGGTTTAGCTACTCATGAATCTCTTTGGAAGAAGAGATTTCATGAGTTTACAAGGCAAAAATACAACAACAACAACAACAAACCCAGTGTAATCCCACCAAGTGGGGTCTGGGGAGGGTAAGATGTACGCAGTCCATACCACTACCTCAAACGAAGTAGAGAGACTGTTTCCGATAGACCCCCGGCTCAGGAAATCAAAAATAAAATAAAATAAATAAATTAAACCATGTTCTTGAGCTTTGCCCTAGCTTTTGGCTTCCCCAAATTAGTTGTTTTTGCTTAAAAATATGGGAGAGGGGGTTTATATAGAGTTTAGGGACCCTTAGAATGTCCAAAACCAATCCCAATCGAGTTAGGATAAGTCCCGACTCGCGCCACAGCCCAAAAGCAGAGCTATGGCGCGAAGAACAGCTAAAAATTCAGAATTGTGTTGTTTCTTGCGCCACTTCTTGCTTTGGTGGGTGTGGCACGAAGAACAAATTTGCAGCAGTGGCATAAGACATAATAATTTTGGCCCTTCCGCGCTCGTTTTGCAACGCATTGTGACGTAGATTCTTCCTTGATTCCTTGGTGCTCTTTTTCTTCTCTTTTAAGCTCCAAATATCTCAATACATTCCTATAGAAGCAAATCATGAAACACAAGTGTAAATCACATCATTTAAACTCAAGACAACATCAAAAAGAGAACAAATATGACTGGTAAAATAAGGTGCTTTTTAGCCTCACATCAACTCTCAACCAAGCAATAACAAGAATTCAATATAAAGGCAACATCTCACAAGATTCAAACAAATGAGCCTAAGTGTTTTACAGTAATCATTTAATTCTTCACAACATGCCTTATAATTCAACACCAACTTGCTTCAAGTAATGTAGCACCTAACAAGAGCATCTCTATTAATTCCTAATGACAAAATTTTTAAAATTACCCCTAAAAATCAAAAAGGATACTGAGTTCAAAGGGCTCCCCTCGGATAAGACCCAAAAAGAAAAATCGAAGGGTGGATGAAGTGTACTCCTACATAAAACTAAAAATTACAAAAAGAAAATCATTTTGTATTTTTCAGCGAAATAAGCAAAAGACTCTTATATCACACTCCACCCTAACCAAATCGGAAGATTTCCCTCCCCACACTTAAATCACACTTTGTCCCCAAAGTATAAATTAAATGTAAGAATAGAAATACTTCCTAAGGCCTCTAGGCCTAGCCAATAGCATCATATTTATCAAGGAGCTTCGGAGGACCCCACACTCAGTTTTTGCCATGCTCTTTAGCTAAGATCTAGGGAACTCAGACTTCCCCTCAACCTGCCAACTCAAAACAAAAAAACAAAAACAATGGTGATACTGAAGAAAACTAAAAAAAAAATAAACTAACTACCTTAACTTGGGTTGCCTCCCAAGCAACGCCTAATTTATTATCGCGGCGCGACTCACATCACAAATTCATCATCCGTATTCTCTCATCCTTTTCCTCCTACTCGAAGCCCATCTTCTCCTTCTTTTGTGATCTCTCGAATCATGATCTAGGTTTTCCACTCTTCTTACACCTACATTTTTTGCATGCCATTCAAGTAGTGTGGGTTTAGGCTTATTTGTCGATTCAGACAACTTTATGAGAGTGTACGAAGAGGTAATTGATGGTTTGCACTCTTCCACCCCACACTCACCCACTTCCATAGTTGTGATCATGCATAGATCTCTATAAATGTGAGGGTGTGTTGAGTGATTTGTACACCCTGAAGACCACCTCTTCATCATTTAATCTCATTTTGAGCATGCCCTCTCTCACGTCTATCAATGCTCCACCAGTAGCCAAGAATAGACGTCCTAATATGATTGGTACCCTGTCATCTGCATCATAATCAAGAACTATAAAGTCAGCAGGAATAATGAACTTACCAACCTTAATGAGAACATCCTCTATCATTTCTTCGGGGACCATTCTCGTTCTGTCCACCATTTGTAACACCACTGAGGAGGACCTTGGCTTTTCCAAACCAAGAGTATTAAAAATTAAAAAGGGCATCAAGTTGATGCTTGCCCCCAAATCACTCAAAGCATGGACAGCATCACTTTCACTAATTTGTATGGGGAGGGTGAAACTCCCAAGCAGCTTGCTCATGACCACATAACTTCACTCTTCAGTAAGTGCCACAGTCCCAATATCACCAAGCCTCCTTTTGTTTGTCACCACGTCCTTCAAGTACTTAGCATACTTAGGCATTGCCTGCAAAACATCTATAAGAGGAAGGTTAATGTGAAGTTCTCTGAATGTGTCAAAAAACTTCTTAAAACAAACATCTTCTTTTGCTTTATTAAGCCTTTGAGGGAAAGGTGATGGTAGCTTGTTTTGAGTTTGCTCAATAGGTTTTTCATTAGGGTACTTAGACTTCCCTTCTTTGTCAGATTCTTTGGACTCAGCTTGCTTTTCTGTTTGCTCAGGTGCGGGCAACTCTACTTGCACCTCATGATTTTTCTTTTGAGGTGCATCAATAAAATCTCTACCACTCCTCAAGGTGATTTTCATAACCTGTTTTGGATTCTACTTTGTATCACTAGGCAAACCCCCTTGAGGTCTTGTGTTTTGTGCCTGAGCTAATTGACCTATCTGTATCTCTTGATTTTTCTGAGCTAGTTGCTGATTTTTGATTTCTGCAGCCATTTGTTCTTGGTTGGCCAGTATCTTTTTAAAGTCTTCTCTATATTGCTGGCCTGAGTGTTGCTCTAAATGCCTTGTTGCTGTTGAAATTGCTGAGATTGAGCTTGGTTATTTCCCCATGAGTAATTGGGCTAACTCTGCCAGTTGCGGTTGTAGGCAGTACCAAAGTTTTGATTACATCTCTGCGCATTGCCTAAAAAATTCACAGACTCCGAATTTGCTGTACATAAGTTTGAAGAGTGACTACTATTACCACAAGTTTCACTCAAAGTCTGAACTTGCTGAACTGCATTAACCTGTGCCTGAGGTTGAGCCACACTCAACTTGTTGAACTGAGCCATCATCTAGTTTTGAAAACTGGCCAACTGTACGGCCAATGTTGTGACACTATCCACCTCAATCATACCTTTCGACTTCTTCACCATGCTTCTAGATATATCACCATTTCAATCTAGATTACCTCGTGCAATTCTATTTAGGAAAGAGTACAACTCATTATAAGTTTTCTCCAAAGCCTGACCACCTGCCGCTGAATCTAACAAAATTTTCATATTATGGTCAATACCTTCAACAAAAGTATGAGCTGATACCTTATTGGTCTATTGGTGATGTGGACAATCTCTGAGAAGTGAATTGAATCTCTCTCATGCATGATAGAGATTCTCATCTGGCTTTTGCTTAAAACTCAGAATCTCACACCTCAACCTTGCAGTTTTGCCCGAAGGAAAGAACCGGATGAGGAACTTGTCACGCCCCGTATCCCAACGAGGTGGACTGGCACACAGAGCCGACAAGGCCCGAGAGAATTAATCTTTGCTCAAGTCCATTCATATGCATGCCATAAGAAACATCACCAACACGTAAGAACATAAAATGCTAATAACGAAAATCATGGAGCATGTGATCTATATATATATACATGAAACTTGGCCGTTAGGGCCATCAAGTCAAAAGGACATACATCTCTTACGTTCATGTACCCGTATATGTCTACAAAAGCCTCTAACAGATGCATTTACAAGACTAACTGAAAGTCGGGACAAGTACCCGCTTATACAACATGTACAATACCAAAATACATATACAACTATGACTCGGAAAGCCCCGAACCAACTGGAGCTCACCAAAGATCCGCGATTAACTGGCAACCTACTGTGGAGGCCTACTAGCACCTGCGCCTGCAGCAAGTAAGGTAAGTCCCACAAGGGACGTCAGTACGAAGAATGTACTGAGTATGTAAGGCTCATAAGAAATTGTATGATACGTAAATACGTCAATGAACTCAAATAAAAATGAATAACAATTAGGATAAGTTAACATTCTGTATGTTGGAAACCATGTACATTGCTTTCATTACTTTCTTTGCTTCTTTACTTCCCTGCTTATGCATCATCACTTGTATCACTATGTACTGACTGATCAGTGGGTCTTTACATAACATAACGTTATGTTGGAATCGCCTCGAGCTAGGCTTATGCCTCTAGAGATACCACCCATGAATCAATATATCGGGCTCGGCTCGAGCTAGGTTATCACCTCTAGAGTTGCCACCCATAAACTAACATATCAGGTTCGGCTCGAGTTAGGTCCTTACCTCTAGAGCTAACCCCTGTCAGGTTTGGTCTGAGCTAGGCTTATGCCTCTAGGACTACCCCCTGATCCAATAATCTTGGGATCGTCTTGAGCTAGGCTTTCTCCCCCAAAGCTACCACCCATACTCAATCATTAACCACATGTGCATTGCTTCTTTCATTACTTTTGAGATTGATACAATGATAGTCATAACATTATTGGAAACATAACATTATTGGAACCATGGGACCTTTGGGACATTTGTCAATGCATATGAGACATGTGAATGACAATTGATTAATGAGTAGGAAACATGTGATAAACAATGATTGATACCCGGAAATAGGATACCTTAGAACATGTCGGAATGGAATAAGTACAATGTCAATGTGAATACTATGTGTTGCAGAAGGATACAGATAGAGTAACCATACATACCTTCACTTACAAGTATGAATACACAAGACTATATATGAACACAATAGTCCAGCTCCTTCCTTACGTTTCACTCTACAACACAAATACATACCGGAGCTTACATTAACAACTAGTTATCGTACAAATGTACAAGACGACAAGGAGCTATATGACTGCTATATAACATCATTTCATCCTTTACAATACAATCCACTGCATTATCATACCAACAACACCATAATATTCCATCCATTGACCAAGACATTATACATCAATAGCATTTCACACCACGTTTACCCTTTATGTCTCCTCATTATCATTCCGTCATAATTACTCCTTCAAAACAACATATAAACAACAATTCATACTTAATATAGTCCAACATACCTCCATACAACCCTTTAAAGTTATTAAAATGATATCATAAGTTGATAATTGCATCCATGAAGGGTATAGGGGCTTCGGGGGGTCAAAGGGATGCAAAAACAAAAAATTCGGGGTTCTGGGCTGACCTACGAAGCCACCTGCGCCTGAATGTGGCTGAGGTGCACCCACAGGTGACCTTTGGCTAGCCAGAGGCACCTGCGAAGTCACCTGCGCCCGCAGGTGCTTCGTCTGCGAGGGCGGGTGCCCGTTTCGGCCAAAAAGGGTCTCTTTTGGGTCTTTTTATGCAATGAATGGTCCATGATCATAACTAAACTTCTCTTGACATATTTTAGATCATCTTGGATTCCAAAAATCATCCATGGTTCCACAAAGCATATGAACATCACCAAAACCACACTTTTCCTTCAATACACCACCAAATCCATGCACAATTTTGCAATAACAATTCCAAACATTATGTACAAGAATAAAACAAGTTAAGGCTATAATAACATATCACATTTCAATATTGAACCCATAAAGTTCACCTCCTTCAAGACCACAAGTCCATTTTCAAGTTTACAAGGCAAAAACCTTCACCGATTACAGAAATAGACAGTTTTACACATAGCACACTGTCCAACACTTTGCAAACACAACCAACATGATTTATACACCATATTAAACATATCATATACTAAACCATGAAAATAAATACTTACCAAAGTTTACCAAGGAGTGATCTTGTCCCAACAAGTGTATCTTGATTTATACGGTCCCCTTAATTCATCCTTAGCCAAACATACCACATTAAATGAGGGCCTCACTTGGTCAATTGAAAGAATGGGTCAAATAACCTTTGGGCCATGTCTTTTGATCCACCTTTGGCCTTCAATTGGGCCCAATGACTCAAGACTTATTTAATTCCCAATAAATTAATATATAATTCATCAAATCTCTCATGTTTAAATACTTCCATGAATGTTACGGTAAATCAACTTGACCCAGAAACCTACGGGGTGTTACATTCTTCCCCCCTTAGAAACATTCGTCCTCGAATGTTAGTGACATTATTCAAAGTAAACAATTACAAGTCTAGGAGCATTCTTTATGTTATCATATATATATATAGATACTCAATGCTTATAAGTACTTACTTTTCATTGTTCCGATCTCATATCTTGAGTTTGTTTTTCCCTTTGGAATAAATGAGGGTACTTGGATTTCATCATTTCTTCAGCTTCCCATGTGACTTCTTCTATTTGCTGATTTCTCTAAAGTACCTTTACGGAAGCGACATCTTTATTCCTCAATCTCTTCACTTGTCTATCCAGAATGGCAATAGGTATCTCCTCATAGGTAAGATCCTCTGTAACCTGTACATCGTCAATAGGAGTAAAACGAGATGGATCCCCTATGCACTTTCGAAGCATCAAAACATGAAATACTGGATGAACTGTGGAGAGTTCTTGGGGTAGTACCAACTCATACGCAACTTGCCCAAATCTTCTAATAATTTCATATGGTCCTATATAACGTGGACTCAATTTCTCTTTCATTCCGAATTGCATTACCCCTTTCATCGGGGACACCTTTAAAAATACCCAATCACCTATGACGAATTCAAGCCCTCTTCTTCTAACATCGGCATAGGACTTGTGTCGACTTCGAGCCGTTTGTAGCTGTTGTTGAATCACCTTAACTTTCTCCATAGCCTGATGAACAAGATCTGGCCCAAGTAAAGCAGTTTCACTTGCTTCAAACCATCCGATTGGTGATCTACATTTCCTTTCATACAAAGCTTCATAAGGTGCCATTTTAATACTTGAATTATAGCTATTGTTGTAAGCAAATTCAATAAGAGGCAAATGGTCATCCCAACTGCCTTGAAAATCTAACGTGCAAGCTCATAGCATATCTTCAAGCGTTTTGATAGTACGTTTTGCTTGTCCATCAGTCTGAGGATGGAAAGCCGTACTCAGATTCACCTGTGTACCCGGACTCTGCTGAAAAGATCTCCAAAAATGCGCAGTAAATTGTGCTCCCCTATCTGATATAATGGAGATCGGAATCCCATGTAACCGTACTATCTCTTTCACATACAATCTTGCATAATCCTCATCTGTATAGGTGGTTTTGACTGGTAGGAAATGCGCTGACTTGGTAAGCCTGTCAACTATAACCAATATAGAATCAAATTTCCGCAGTGTACGAGGCAAACCTGTGATGAAATCCATATTAATCATATCCCATTTCTAGACTGGAAGATTGATACATTGCATGTAACCTCCTGGTTTCTGATGCTCTACTTACTTGTTGACAATTCGAGCATTGAGCGACAAATTCTGCAATGTTCTTCTTCATATTGCCCCACCAATATACTTTTTTTAAATCATGGTACATTTTAGTAGCACTCGGATGAATAGAATAGCACGAATGATGCGCCTCTGTCATAATTCATCTCCTCAGCTCATCTATATCTGGTACACATAATCTACCTTGGCATTGAAGCACCCCTTCTTGTGTAAGATCAAATGCCTTTGTCAAATTCTGTTGTAAATTCTCTTTTAGTTGTAATAATATAGTATCTGCAAACTGCTTCTCTTTCACTTCAACTATCAATAAAAACTCAGCCGCATTTTGTACAATAACCCCTTCATTTGAGGATTCGAGAAGACGAACCCCCAAGCTGGCTAATTGATGTAGATCTTTGACTAACTCTTTCTTTTCCGTCAATTGGCCACTAGTGACTCCCGCTGCCTTGCGGCTCAATGCATCAGCTACTACATTTGCTTTGCCTGGATGATATAGAATATCAATATCATAATCTTTCAATATCTCAAGCCACCTTCGTTGCCTCAAATTGAGTTCTTTTTGCTTAAAGATATACTGTAAACTTTTGTGATCAGTATAGATATCAACATGAACTCCATACAAATAATGACGCCACATCTTTAAAGCAAAAACCACCGCTGCTAACTCAAGATCATGTGTGGGATAGTTTCTCTCATGGGTCCGCAACTGTCGTGAGGCATATGCTATGACATTATCGTGCTGCATCAATACACACCCTAGGCTAATTCCGGAAGCATCACAATATACTGCGTAACCTTCGGTGAATTTCGGAAGTACTAACACCGGTGTAGAAGTCAATTTCTCTTTCAGTTCTTGAAAACTTTTCTCACATGCATCATTCCACTGAAATTTAACTGCCTTGCGTGTAAGCTTCGTTAAAGGTGAAGCAATGGAAGAAAAACCTTCCACAAATCTTCTGTAATAACCTGCTAATCCAAGAAAACTATGAATTTTTGTGGGCGTCGTAGGCCTTGGCCAATTTTTCACCGCCTCAATCTTTTGTGTATCAACTCAAATCCCTTCATCTGACACAATGTGACCCAAGAATGCTACGAATTTCAACCAAAATTCACATTTAGAGAACTTTGCATACAACTTACGCTCACGGGGAATTTGTAACACTTGCCGTAAGTGCTTAGCATGGTCCTCTTGTGACTTTGAATAAACCAGGATGTCATCTATAAATACCATCACCAACACGTCTAGAAATGGCTTAAACACCCTATTCATCAAATCCATGAACACATCTGGGGCATTTGTTAGTCCAAATGACATAACTAAAAATTCATAATGGCCATACTGTGTTCGGAAGGCTGTCTTGGGTACATCTTCTTCTTTAACTCTGACTTGATGGTAACCTAACCTCAAGTAAATCTTTGAAAAACACTTGGCACCCTGTAACTGATCAAACAAATCGTCAATTCTAGGGAGGGGATATTTGTTCTTGATCGTTACCTTATTCAATTGCCGATAGTTAATGCACATTATCAACGTGCCGTCTTTTTTCCGTACAAATAATACCGATGCACCCCACGGGGACATATTGGGCCTGATGAATCCCTTGTCTAGTAAATCTTTCAACTGCTCCTTCAATTCACGCAATTCTGCTGGACTCATTCTATACGGGGGAATGGAGATAGGCTGAGTGCCTAGAATCACATCAATACCAAATTCTATTTCCCGTTCTGGGGGCAAACCTGTAAGGTCCTCTGGAAATACATCAAGAAATTCATTAGCCACTGGGACGGACCGACTGAGGAGTTAGCGGTTCCACTTCAACATCTTTCACTCGTACAAAGTGACATATGTAACCCTTAGCAATCATTTTCTTGGCTTTCAGATAAGAAATAAATCTTCCTCTTGGTGCCCCTACATCACCTTTCCTTTCAAGAACATTCGTTTGTAGAAAATGAAAATATACCTTCTTGGCCCGGCAATCTACCATGGCATAACAAGAAGCCAACCAATCCATTCCCATTATCACATCAAAATCCACCATGTCTAGTTTGATGAGATCAGCTAATGTATCATGACCACACACGGTTACCACACAATTACGATATACTCTTTTTGCAACAATATTTTCACCAACCGGTGTAGATACTTTAATTGACTTAGTTAATAATTCTGGTGCTTTTGTAAATTTCGCAGCAATCAATGGAGTAACATAGGACAATGTAGAACCCGGGTCAATCAATGCATATACATTATATGATAATATGGATAATGTACCTATGACGACATCAGGAGAAGCCTCCAAATTCTGTCGGTCCACTAGAGCATAAGTGCAATTTTGGACCCCACTAGTACTGGCTGCTCCTCTGGCACCTCTACCACGGCCAACAGACTGCACACCTCTGCCTAAAGAAGGAACCGATGATGATGATGCAACGGCCGATCCTGCAGGTCGTGCTATACCACCCATGCTCCTCTGGGGACACTCCTTCATTATGTGTCCCATCATACTGCACCAAAAGCAAGCATTTGTCCCCAACCGGCATGTACCTGAATGAATACGCCGGCAGTGCTGACACTGCTGACGAGGAAATCCTGCTGCCTGTGATCCGTGAACTCCACTACTCTGCCCAGATTGACCACCTCTAAACCCTCGAAATTGAGAGTGAGCACCTGCTGTGGAATAAGAGAATGATGGTCTAGGCGGTCTAGGAAACATCCGAGGCCTAGATTCTCCTTGGGACATCATAGACTGTCCCATAGGTCTAGCTCTTTTGGACTGTCCTCTGTCAGATTCATGCACCCTTCTTCTCTGTCTTTGATCTTCCATTTTCTGGGCGAAGGCCTGTATTCTGGCTATGTCCATATCTTTGTTCAAGGCAGCAATGGTGCAGTCCCTTACCAAATATGGCTCTAATCTGTCAACATATCGATGGACTCTGTCTGTCATTGTGGCTATCACATTAGGAGCATATCGAGCCAAGGAATTAAACTGAAAACTATTGTAACACCCCGTACCTTCCCAACCCAATGTGACGAAGTTGAACAATGGTTACTTAGGTGTCGAGATGCCATGAGTATGTAATTTGTAATGTTAGTGATGAAAACAATTTGAAATTTGGCTTTGTACATGTGATTAACCTTGCGTAGGAGGTGTTTTGCGATTTTCATGGAGCATTTGTGGGGTTCAAAATGAGGCTAAGAGGACCTCTAAACAAAGGATATTAAGGGTAAGAAGTAAGTTAAACAATAGGATTTGAAGTATCTAACCAAACCCGCGAAAAAAAAGTCGAAAAATGAAATTTTCAAAAATTTTAAGTGTGGGGAGAGCTAGAGGGCGTGCCATGCCGCTCTGGGCTAAAATTTTTAGTCCAGAGGCAGCAAGATGGTGCGCCCAAGAGCGTGCCACGCTGGTTTTGGCCACTTTTCAAAGTTGGAAATTTTCTTAAGTCCCAAGGGTGCCCGGGGACGTACCGGACCGATTTTTGCCACGTTTTTTTTACAACCATGAGCATATGCATGGAATGATTGAAGTATCATATTGGTGTGATAAAATTACTCGTGAACGAATTCGGCATCAAAATGACGATTTTGCCCTTATGGTCAAAATAAGCCATACGTGGCTAGAATTGTTTGTTTTTGAAATTGAGGCTACGAGTATGAATTCCGTGAGTGGGAATATTGTCGTAACGCATATGAAATGAATTAAACATGAGAAATTATTGATTTTATTGTATTAAGTGATTTGGGCTCAACAAAGCCCAAAAATGAAGAAGAAAAACATGAGCCAAGAATGGGTCAAATGACCCATTCTTCTTTTGACCAAGCAATAATTGAGCAAAGGAATCAAAGTCCTATAAAAGGGGCACAAAATATGATTTTTAATACACAAAAACACGCATGCTTTTCTTGCATTTTCTAGAATTCTCAAGAAAGCGCTGTTTTGGGCTCTTCAAACCCTAAGTCATCTTTGGAGCAAGATCATCATTTTCCAAGCTTAGGTAAGTGTTTATGCTTATGGATTAACATATTATATGCATGGGAGATTATGTAGATCATGTTGGTTATGCATGGAAGTGTTGAATATGGCACTTTGTGTTTTTGTAAAAAATGTGCCATCTATGGAATTTAAACTTGGAATATGACTCGTGGTTTTGATAAAAGAGCATGATATGGATAAAATATCAACATGTATGGTGTGATTATTGTCCTAAACTTGTTATTTTTCCATAAGTGTAAATTATGGAATTTTGGCCGATTTGTTGTTGTGAGGTGTATTGAAGTGAATCGATGGAACCATTGTGATGTTGTGGTGATGTAGAAGTGTAAAGTATGAATTTGGTGTGACATGCTAGTGGTTTATGATATTGTTCAATGTTGAGAACATTGTGTGATTATTGGTATGATAGTTTTGTAAATGGTATTGTTGGTGTGATAGTTTCACACATGGTATAATCAAGAGGGAAATGACATGTTAAAGCCAAACATGTAACTCATTGTCGTTGTATGCATTTGTAAGGTAGTTGGTGGTTAATGTAAACTCCATTGTATATTTGTTTTGTAGAGTGAAACATAAGGAAGGAGCGGGACTATTGTATTCACGTATAGAATTGAGTGTTCATAGTGAGACGATAAGGTATGTAAGGTTACTCTGCCTGTATTTTTCTGCAGCACGTATTGTTCATGTTGTCATTGTCCTTGTTCCATTCCGAAATGTTAAAAGGTATCTCATTTCAAGTTGTCATATATTATTATTCTCATGTATAACATAATTATGGACATGATTGCAAGTTCCAATAATATTATGTTCCAAGGCTTCCAATAATGTTACAACTTCAAAAGTATCAATCTCATGAACATAAAAGATTGAAGTAATGCACTTATGTGTTTCCAAAAAGGTTATGATCCCCCAATGTATCAATCTCAGAAAAGTAAAAGAGAGAAGTAATTCCCGTATGGTTACTTTGCATTTCCCATAAGGTTACTCTATATTTCCCCTTATGGATACTTTATATTTTTCCTTATGGTTACTTTATATTTTTCCTTATGGTTACTTTATATTTTTTTTATACTTATTGACAATGGGTGATAGCTTTATGTGGGCGCAAGCCTAACTCAAGCCGATCCCGATATTGTTGGATCAGGGGGAAAGCTCAGTGAAGCAAAAGCCAAACTTGATGCCGAACCTGCTTCACTGATTTCCGAGTGATGGCAGGGGGAAAGCTCAGTGGGGCAAAATCCTAACTTGATGTCGAACATGACAGGGGGTAGCCCTAAGGGCCGAACCTGCTAGCTATATATATATAACTTGACGGTTGCATTGCATATTGACGGTTGCATTTCATGTTGACGGTTGCATATTAACGGCTACACATTATTGACAAATATCTATTGACGGTTCTAACTGTTAACGGTAACGGGCATAAAGGCAAATGGAGTAATGAACGTAAAGTACCTATTTCCACACATACTGAACGATGATTGATCCACATTGACTATTCTCTTAAAATCAAGTTCATTAAGGTGTTTAAGTTTCATGAAGTTTCTTATAGCCTTGCATACTCAGTACATTCTTCGTACTGACCCCTTTGGGGGACTTACTTTATTTGTTGCAGGAACAGGTGTTAGTAGACCTCCACAATAAGCTATGGGTTATCCGCGGATCATTGGTGAGCTTCCAGTTGGTTCGGGGCTTTCCGAGTCACATGTGTATATTGTTTTGGTTTGTAATTATTGTATAAAGCGGGGACTTGTCCCGACTATAGGTTGTTGTGTTCATGTATTGGTTAGAGGCTTTGTAGACATATGTGGGAAGGTTAATGTAAGAGATGTGTATTCTGTTTGACTTGACGGCCCTAACGGCCAAGTTTCATAAATTGTTAAGTTTTCCATGACTTCTGCCTAGTTGTACGAAGTATAATAAGATTCATACTAAAATATGCTTGCGAGTGAATAGGAGCAAAAATTGGTTCTCTCGGGCCATATCGGCTTCGGGTGCCAGTCCGGCCCGAATAGGATATCGGGTTGTGACAACTATATTCTCTAACACTCATGTTCCCTTGTCGTAAATTTAGAAACTGATCTGCACGTGCCTCCCGGATCTCATAGGGAAGGTAGTGATCAAGGAATTCCATTTTAAATTCTTCCCAACTAGCTGGAAGTGCATCAATACCCCTCGACCTTTTTCCAGTCCTCATACCACAATATGGTTTCACCTTTTAATCTATAAGCCGCAAGTTCAACTGTTTCAACACCAGTCACATGCATAACTTCTAGAGCCCTCTGGATTTGATCCACGAAGTCCTGTGGATCTGCTTTTGAATCTGACCCAGTGAATATAGGAGGGTCTAGTTTAAGAAAATCCTGTGTTCTGCGACTCGCCACTCTAGCCGCATCATCCTCATTTGTCGTTGGACCAGCTCGTCCTTGACTTTGTGCCGCAACTAACTAAGTCAACATATGTACTACATTTCTTAGATCCTGGTCAGTGGCATTCATTGGTGGTTCTGCGGGTACTTCTCTACCGATTGGCTCTTCCGGAGTTGGAAAAGTAGAAGAAGCCCGCGATGCAATTTCAGTATTTGCTCCACCTTGACTAGCTTGGTCAGGTGGTGATTTACTCATTCCTTCACCGGCAAGAATATCTACTTGCTTACCCTTGCCTCTACCTCTTCTTGTCATCGGCATTTTTACTATATCAAAGAAAGTAAATTCCAAAGGTTAGATACGATTCTACTTACCACATTGTCTCTATTGCACAATCTAGAAGTGAAGAAAAGAAAAAACATCCTAAATGCCCCATAGCCTCCTGCTTATAAATGTGGTGCACAACACATCGATAAGTAAGACTCTACTCAGACACGACGTTGTAGACACCCTTAGAACGACCTGCTCTGATACCACTTTTGTCACGCCCCGTATCCCAACGGGGTTGATTGGCACCCGGAGTCGACAAGGCCCGAGAGAACCAATCTTTGCTTAAGTCCATTCATATGCATGCCATAAGAAACATCACCAACACGTAAGAACATAAAATACTAATAACGGATATCATGGAGCATGTGATCTATATATATATATATACGTGAAACTTGGCCGTTAGGGCCATCAAGTCAAAAGGACATACATCTCTTACGTTCATGTACCCATATATGTCTACAAAAGCCTCTAACAGATGTATTTACAAGACTAACTGAAAGTCGGGACAAGTCCCCGCTTATACAACATGTACAATACCAAAATACATATACAACTGTGACTCGAAAAGCCCCGAACCAACTGGAGCTTACCAAATATCCGCGATTAACTGGCAACCTACTGTGGAGGCCTACTAGCACCTGCGCCTGCAGCAAGTAAGGTAAGTCCCACAAGGGACGTCAGTACAAAGAATGTACTGAGTATGTAAGGCTCATAAGAATCTTTATGATACGTAAATACGTCAATGAACTCAAATACAAATGAATAACAAATATGGATAAGTTAACATTCTATATGTTGGAAACCATGTACATTGCTTTCATTACTTTCTTTGCTTCTTTACTTCCCTGCTTATTCATCATCACTTGTATCACTATGTACCCAGGCCCCGACTGATCAGTGGATCTTTACATAACATAACGTTATGTTGGAATCAGCTCGAGCTAGGCTTATGCCTCTAGATCTACCACCCATGAATCAATATATCGGGCTCGGCTCGAGCTAGGTTATCACCTCTAGAGCTGCCACCCATAAACTAACATATTAGGTTCGGCTCGAGCTAGGTTCTTACCTCTAGAGCTACCCCCTGTTAGGTTTGGTCCGAGCTAGGCTTATGACTCTAGGACTACCCCCTGATCCAATAATCTCGGGATCGGCTTGAGCTAGGCTTTCTCCCCCAAAGCTACCACCCATACTCAATCATTAACCACATGTGCATTGCTTCTTTCATTACTTTTGAGATTGATACAATGATAGTCATAACATTATTGGAAACATAACATTATTGGAACCATGGGACCTTTGGGACATTTGTCAATGCATATGAGATATGTGAATCAAAATTGATCAATGAGTAGTAAACATGTGATAAACAATGATTGATACCCGAAAATAAGATACCTTAGAACATGTCGGAATGGAACAAGTACAATGTCAACATGAATACTATGTGCTGCAGAAGGATACGGATAGAGTAACCTTACATACCTTCACTTTCAAGTATGAATACACAGGCCTATATATGAACACAATAGTCCAGCTCCTTCCTTTCGTTTCACTCTACAACACAAATACATACCGGAGCTTACATTAACAACTAGTTACCGTACAAATGTACAAGGCAACAAGGAGCTATATGACTGCCATATAACGTCATTTCATCCTTTACAATACAATCCAGTGCATTATCATACCAAGAACACCATAATATTCCACCCATTGACCAAGACATTATACATCAATAGCATTTCACACCACGTTTACCCTTTATGTCTCCTCATTATCATTCTGTCACAATTACTCCTTCAAAACAACATATGAACAACAATTCATACTTAATATAGTCCAACATACCACCATACAACCCTTTAAAGTCATTAAAATGATATCATAAGTTGATAATTGCATCCATGAAGGGTATAGGGGCTTCGGGGGGTCAAAGGGATGCAAAAACAAGCAATTCGGGGTTCTGGGATGACCTGCGAAGATACCTGTGCCTGAAGGTGGCTGAGGTTCACCCACATGTGACCTTTGGCAGTAGCCAGAGGCACCTGCGAAGTCACCTGCGCCCGCAGGTGCTTCGTCTGCGAGGGCGGGTGCCCGTTTCGGCCAAAAAAGGTCTCTTTTGGGTCTTTTTATGCAATGAATGGTCCATGATCATAAATAAACTTATATTGACATATTTTAGATCATATTGGATGCCAAAAATCAGCCATGGTTCCACAACACACATGAACATCACCAAAACCACACTTTTCCTTCAATACATCACCAAATCCATGCACAATTTTGCAATAACAATTCCAAACATTATGTACAAGAATAAAACAATTTAAGTCTGTAATCACATCTCACATGTAAATATTGAACCCATCAAGTTCACCTCCTTCAAGACCACAAGTCCATTTTCAAGTTTACAAGGCAAAAACCTTCACCGATTACAGAAATAGACAGTTTTACACATAGCACACTGTCCAACACTTTTCCAACACAACCAACATGATTTATACACCATATTAAACATATAATATACTAAACCATGAGAATAAATACTTACCAAAGTTTACTAAGGAGTGATCCTGTCCCAACAAGTGTATTTGCCTTAGGGTTTGTGTGTAAAGAAAAGGTTTGGATAATTCTAGAAAATGAAATGTGTAATGTATTGAATAAAAATCTGATTTTTATATTGCTTTATATGGTCCCCTTATGTCATCCTTATCCATACATAACACATTAAATGAGGGCCTCACTTGGTCAATTGAAAGAATGGGTCAAATACCCTTTGGGCCATGTCTTTTGCTCCACCTTTGGGCTTCAATTGGGCCCAATGGAACAAGACTTATTTAATACCCAAAAAATTAATGTATAATTCATCAAATCTCTCATGTTTAAATACTTCCATGAATGTTACGGTAAATCAACTTCACTCAGAAACCTACAGGGTGTTACTGAACTTCTTTGCCAAATCATCCCAAGTTGTAATTGAGTTTGAAGGTTTTGCCTTCAACCATTTCTTCACTTCTCCTAAAAATGAGAATGGGAAAAGTGTGAGACTTACATAGTCTGTGGAGAATATAGCGGGAATAAAAGTATCACTGATCTTCAAAAAGTTTTGTAGATGAACCTGTGGATTCTCATATGATAAGCCTGTAAATTGCCCGCTTGTATGCAACAATTGCACCATGTTCTGCTTCATCTCAAATCTGCCTCCTGCATCTGGCTTTTGAATACAAGAGGTCATATTAGTTGCGAGGTGGATTGCCATATCGCGCACTATCCTGCGAGGTGGTTGTTTATCATCCAATGTAGCAGGAATAGTCTTATCCTCTTGAACTTGCGGGATTGGATAGAGAAGTGTTGTTTCTCTCCTCAATTAGTGCAAACGTCTCTCAGGTTCGGGATGTGGTCCAACCAATTCCCTCTCCCTTGCTAGCTTGCTTAAGATTTGAACTTGTACCTGCAAATTTAGTAGCTAAGACCAAGTTGTAAGCACTTATCAAAATGAAATAATAAAACTAGAAATTAGAAGGTTGCTAATTTTCAAGTCCCTGGCAACGGCGCCAAAAACTTGTCGCTCCCAAGCGTACACGCAAGTGTACGTGGTCGTGCAAGTAATATAGTGGCTCTTGCGAGCCGACTATCAATCCCACAGGGACTTGGTGTTTAGCAGACAATCCAACTTAAGTATTACTATTGAAGTTAATTAAGTGCAATTCGTAACCAAAGAGAGTTTGAGTTTGTTTTTATAACTAAATACTATAAATAACGATGATATGAAATTCGGATTGTAAACAATCTATGGAGAGTTCCAGAGTTGAGGCAATTACTTCACATTCATGCATAACTATGGTTTCTAGTCGGTGTTGGTGCTTATCGTGATTTTTGATACGGGGTTGATATTCAACTTGGGAATGATCATCCTCTAAGTTATCTACCCAAATTAATCTCACAACTACATCGTTGAGCGGGGATGTGAGTCTTTAATTCGAGTGCATTAAATTATCTTTACATTTCATTAATCAAGTGGGTCATTTAGGTATATCTCTATCCTAACCACAAATCATCCTTTAATAATTAGTTTATAACAATTAAAGACATGATCCACACTCGTTACGTTCTTCATTCCACCCCTCAACTCCGATGGTCAATTCGTTTTGGAACTAAAATTTATCCTAAAGTTCATGACGCTTTAGAATAGTAAAACAAGAACGCAAGAACAATCACATGACTTGATAAACAAATATACCAACTATAAAACCATAATTAAGCAATCATGTTGTTGCCTTAACCCTAGAATAAGGGTGTTTAGCCCCTCATATTCATACAAACAATCTCCATAAAAGAGTTCATAACTTCAAACTACAAGAATGAAAAGTAAAAGAAGAGAGAACCCTAGTTTAAGCTCCTTGATGTCTCCTTTGCTCTCCAATTCGTGTGTAATCCAATATATATATGTAAATGTGGAGTACTCCTTATATAGTGTTTTAGGTCGTCCATAGGCTTCCCCAAATGAAACATATGCATTTACCAACTTGCCCTCAACTTAAACCAACTTTGAGACGTAATTAGGGGGGTTGCGTCGCACGGCCCATCGCAGGGCCAAGGGCGTGCGACGCAGGGCCATCACAGGGTCAAAACAGTATCCCCCTGCTGTAGTTGGTGCATCCCAAGGCACCCTCCCATGCCAATAGGGGTGAGGCGCAAGGGGTATTCCCCAAGGCACGATTTCGACCACTCTTTGCTCTATTCTTCTCGTCCACTTGTTTCTTGTTTCCCCACTCCTTGTGGCTTGTTTGTAGGCTTCATTTATCTTCCATGTCTCCTCCAATGGTCTCCTATAACATCTCATAACAAAAATTAGTCCATACAACACAATAGATCTCATCAAAGTATACTAGAACAAGCATAGCTCAAGCTAGCGACACTAGTTTTCTCTTTTAAGTTCTATTTGATCCTTTTGACTCTAGACTTGTTTCAAATGCACCTTAACCACCATAAACATGTACTTTAATACACAAATACACGTATACACACTTTATTACTCAATAAGCACCTCAAGTTATCATCAAAACTAAGCTAAAAGTGCATAGATAATGACACTTAGGAGTATAAATACGCCTAATAACAATATTCACCCAACAACAAGCCAACAACAATTGTGTACGTTTTACTACGAATCGGAAGGCAACAATATGAATGAGAGAGTAAATATTTTTGTAGCTATCGAGGCATAAAATATAATACTTCTCCATAAATATGAGTGAGAGAGTATGTTTTTTTAGTTATCGTGGCAAAAAACTTCTCCATAATTGTGAGTTATGTTTTAAGAAAGCTTACTATGGAAATTTTTACCGCAGGTAAGCTTCTTGAATGCAAGGTGATACAAGAAAAGTTTGCAATGCAGGAGAATGCTTTTTAGATGGCAAGACAGTTCTAACAAATTTGGAGCTATATGCCTACATTACGGAGACAAGAAATTGTATTTATATGATATTCTTATAATAAACCGGATGGGATAAGTAGGGATATCTTATACATCGAATGTGATATTCTTATAAATACACCAAATAGGATAAGTAGGAATATCTTATACACCGGATATGATATTCTTATGTTTCGTTTGATTTTTTTCTTTTTTCTTTTTTGTATTGTTGCAGTTAATAAGACATAAAATTATCATTTCTTATTTATGCTAATTGTTTGTTTGGTCACAGATATCACATTGGTTTTAAACGGAAGTTTCTTCTTCATGACATTTATTTGTCTTAATGTTCTATTATTAGTAATTATTAACTATCTTACAATTCTGGCAAAGAAAACTTCCCCACTTTATATAATAAAACTAGGCATAGACAAGGTGATGTGACACATCTCTATGGGCTAGAAAATTATTTATCTTTTATCTCCCTTTTTTGAACTTTTTCATTCATATTTTATTTATCGATTTATTTAATAACCAGTGAATAAAATCCGCGCTTCGCGCGATAAAACATTTCTTTTTTAAAATTTAGTCATACAAAAAATATAATATTAAAATAAAAATAAATATATAAGATATAAATCAATTACCAATAGCTATGTCTTGGTCCTAGGAAATCAAGATAAAATACAAACTAAAATTATAAATCAAATGTCTAAAGATAAAAATACATAAAGAAAAATTAAAATGTTAATGAACAATCTTTGTAGCTGGATGAAAAAAATTATGTTTAATGTTACGTTGTTCATAAATAATATTATTAGTTATTAATAATTAGAGTAGTATTTATTGCTGACAATAAATAGAAGTAAATGTCATCATAACTTGAGGCTTTTGGTATTGTTAGTAATTTCGTTTCAATTATGATACATATAATAACCATTAGTAATTGTACTTAGAGGAATCTCTAAAATAAAGCGAAAAAAAGGGGGAAAAAATTGGAAAAGCATAAGTAGATTTGTTATTCTAAGGAAGGTACCACATGTCACCATTTAGTTCCTTGTATTTTTTTAATCCTCTATTGAATTTCTTAGTGTCTTTATTAATTATATTTTTAGGTATTTCATTAACACATACTCCTACTATTCTTTAAATTTTTTAGAAGTAAAACAAAATATACCTTTCTAAGGTTATTTTCAATTCTCACGTGCTACTCATTTATATTCATTTGTTTTCACCACAAATCTTTTCAGACATAACAAAATAAAGACATTACTACAATTTTTACTCAAGTAAAAAATTATCAACTTTAGAGAGCAATAACGGAAAAAAATAATTAAAATGTATCAGTACCTAATTAATTTCCTAGCAGCATTATCATCAAAACTCATATATAGTTTTCACACTTTCCCGATGGTACGTACAAGCTCAAGAAACAACACTCCATTTACCCCTACGTGGACATGGAGATTTGTTTCAACTTTTGAGAGCAACCAAAATCGATAAATATGCCAAGATAAACTACTGAATATTTTTCTATTACGTATTTAAAATTGAAGATGACGGAGAATAAGTAGAACTCCAAAAAGTTAATGGAGGATGTGAAAGTTATATGCTATAAAAGGATTACAATTCATAAGCACAAGTAAAAACTAAAAATATTTAACAAAACAAATTTCACTCTATCACATTGATTTTAACAACATACATCAAGATTAAGAAATTAAATTTACTCACCAACTAACTGTATAAACATACTAAAATGCCAAAGATACGTGATATTTACAAGCTTTGAAATGAATTTCTAGAATGAATAAATAGCATCAGTATGTTATAAATACATTGTATGTGGATGTCCACTATTCTTATATAAATCCTCCACAACTCCTCAACCATTATGATATTAACTTTCACTCCTCCATAACCTTTCTTCTTTATCTTCCCTCATAACTCTCAAGGATTAATGTCATGTTTATGACACCCTTTGATGTTCTTCAATGTAATCCTATAAATAGAGAACTTGTGTATTATGTTGATCTTGAAATATTTGTGTACACTTGATACTTAGATGAATAGGAAACTCTCCTCTCTTGTCTCCTTATTTTGTTGTCTCCTTATTTTCTTATCTACTTAATCTTTCATATTGATACTTTTTAGATTAATTTTAACACATTATCAACACGAGATTTCTAACCGCCTGAGTTTTTATATCAATTCTTTCTTCAAAAGCTTTTGTCAAAGAAACTAAAAGAGATGGTTGAATTGGCAGGCCCGAAGCTTGTAGCGAGATACATTCATATGTTAATCAGTTTGCTTTTATTATTATCCAGGGAGTAAATTTTACTATGCATTTTAATTTTAAATTATTTTGAGATTTAAAGGTTATAAATACAGTTTATATTACATAATAATTCAATTATATTTTTGCAAGAATATGAACCGATTAAATTAAGTATGACCATATGAAAGCTTTTGAAAGTACTTGCTTACCTTTAGCTATGGTGCTGCGTTATATATTGCTACAGATGGTATCTACCTTATGTTTTACCCACTTTAAAAAAAAGGTTTGAATTGAAGGAATATAATAAGTTGATTGACTTAAACTCTAGAGGTTACTGTTTATATATGATGATTTGAAGTGCTATTCTGAGAATTTATTTGTGCCTATTATTATGAAATGCTAAAATTTGGAGCCCCGAGGGTGAATTTCAGTTTGGCTCATTAAGTCATTGGTTGAGGGTAAGACGGTGGATTTTAGTCTCATCGCACTAAAAGGATAAGACATTGGGTTTGAGTCCTGATGCACTATGATGGTAAGATATTGGGTTCAAATCTCACCGAATAATGGCCTAACATGTCTTTTTATGGGTAAGACGTTGGGTTCAAGTCCCAACACAATAAATTGATGATATAATGATGAATGAGCAAATTGATATGCTCTTAATGTCACGACCCAAAAATTGAGGTCATGATGTGTCACGACCCAGAAACTAGGTCATGATGGCACTTGACGCGGCCCAGCCTTGACAAGTAAGCCAATCACCCAAAATCAAAAGATAAATCTGTAACACCCGTACATTTTCGACCCTACTTGCCAACTTTGAACCATGTTTACATTAGTTTTGAGAGAAATAAGTACGTATTTGGTATTTTTTTTATGGGATATTTGATAGTGTGTTAATGTTTGCAAAGAAAAGTCGAAGAAAGGAAGAAAATCAAAATTTTGGTGTCAGGCGTGCCCAGGGGCGTGCCAGGCCGCTTTCTGCCAAAATTTTTATGGCACAGGAAGCATAGGGGCGCTCCAGGTGGAGTGCTAGACCGCTCATGCCCACCTTTTTAGGAGCTGAAATTCAGCTAAGTCCCAGGCGCGCCCAGGGGCGTGCCGGGGTGCCTTTTGCCAAATTTCTTCTCCGATTATTAGTCTATAAAGAGGACTCTTGGGTTATGGTATCATTATTCCATCGTAGTAGGACTACTCTTGAGCAAGTTTGGCATCCAAGTTGGGGTTAATTCTTCTTCGAAATTATTTTATCAAATTATGTTCAATTAAGCCACGAGTGGCTAAAATTGCTTATTCTTGAGATTGAGGCTACGAACATGAATCTCGTGTGTAACACCCCATATGTTTCCAAACCTAGTTGATTACCGTAAAATTTATGGAATCATTTATACATGAGAGTGTAGGGGTATTATACATTAAATTTGATGGGCTGAATTTAATCTAGTGATTTGGGCTTAAATGAGGCCCAAAAATTATATAAAAGACATGGCCTAAATGGAAAATGACCTATTCTTGGCATTGACCAAGTAAACATAGCATTTATGACCAAAGTGTGGCTAAGGATGAGACTAAAAGGGACTATAAAAGGGCACAAAAATCAGATCTTATTCATTGTAACACACATGCCAAGTCTAGACTTTTCTAGAGATATTTCTCATCTTCACACCCTAAGGCAACTATTCTCCCTTGGACAAGATCATCATCTTGCAAGCTTTGGTAAGTGTTTATTTTTATGGTTTCTCATATGATAGGCTTAATATGGTGTATAAATCATGTTGGTTATGTTGGCAAAGTGTTGGACAGTTCACTATGTGTAAAATTGTCTACTATTGCAATCGGAAAAGGGTTTTGTCTTATAATTTTGAAAATGGACTTGTGGTCTTGAAGGAAGTGAACTTGATGGATTAAATATCAACATGTAAGATGTGGTTATATTCTTAACTTGCTTTCTTCATGTTATAACTTGTGGGATTGTTTGTATGGAATTGGTCATGGAATCGGTGACGTATTGAAAGGAAAATGTGGTTTTGGTGTTGTTCATGTGTGTTGTGAAACCTTTGGTGTTTTTTGGCATCCAAGTGACCTAAAATCTGAAAGGGAAAGCTTAATTATGGCCATGGACCATTTATTACAAAAAAGGACCCAAAAGAGACCCTTTTTAACCGAAACGGGCATCCGCCCTCGCGTCTAAAGCACCTGCGGGCGCACATGCCAATGCAGGTGGCTCTGGAAAAGGCCAGAGGGGCACCTGCGGCCGCATGTTTTCCACCTATGGGCGCAGGTGGCTCCACAACCCAGTCCAGAATTCCATTTTGTATGTTTTTGTCTCTCTTTGATCCCCGAAGGCCCCTATACCCTTTTTGGATGTAATTATCAACTTATGATACCTATTGAATGACTTTAAGGGGTCGTTTGGAGGCATGTTGGATTATATCAATTATGGATTATTGTTAATATGTTGTTATGAAAGGTATTGAGGTGGCTTGATGGAATAATTATGACGTAGTGTGAATGAGGAAGCGTGAAGGGTAAACTTGGTGTGAAATGCTATTGGTTTATGATGTCTTGGTCAATGTGTGGAATGCTATGGTGTTGTTGGTATGGTAATGCAGTGGATTTTATTGTAAAGGGTGAAATGACGTTATATGGCAGTCATGTAGCTCATTGTCGTCTTGTGCACTTATAAGGTAGTTCGTTGTTAACGTGAGCTCCGTTATGTACTTGTGTTGTAGAGTAAAGCGTAAGGAAGGAGCTGGATTATTGTATTCACATATAGGACTGTGTATTCATAGTTGGAAGATAAGGTATGTAAGGTTACTCTTTCCGTATCCTTCTGCAGCACATATTGTTCACATTGACATGGTACTTGTTCCATTCCGAAATGTCCAAAGGTATCTCAATTTAGGTTGTCACATAGTATTACTCACAGAACCAATTGTGATTCACATGTCTCATGTTCATTGACTAATATTCCAAAGTTCCAATAATGTACAATCACCAATGTATCAATCTCATAGAAGTAAAGAAATGGAGTAATGTATAATTATTTGTATATTCTTGAGTAACATCCCAGGGGCGACATAAAAGCCTAGAATGGGTTATCATAGTAACATCCCAGGGGCGACATAAAAGCCTAGCATGGGTTATCACAGTAACAAACCAGGGGTGACAAAAAAGCCTAGCATGGGTAATCACATCCCAGGGGTTAAAATACCTAGCATGGGTTAATCTCATCCTAGGGGTGACAGAAGAGCCTAGAATGTGTAGAACGATAAATATGAATAAAAGTAAAGGCAACAGAAGTAAAGGATGTAATGCACATGGTTCAACATATGCAGACCGGTGGTTTATCTGTACTGACTATTCTCTTATATTTGATTCCATGGAAGTACTTATATATCATGCAGTTTCATATAAACCTTACATACTCAGTACATTCTTCGTACTGACGTCCCTTGGGGGGGGGGGGGGGACTTACCTTACTTTCTACAGGCGCAGGTGCTAGTAAACCTCCACAGTAGGTTGAGGGTTATTTCTAAATCTTTGGTGAGCTCCAGTTGGTTCGGGGCTTTCTGAGTTGCATGTGTACATTTGTTTTGGTATTGTAAATGTTGTATAAAGCGGGGAATTGTCCCGACTTTAGGATGGTTATGTACATTTATTTGTTAGAGTCTTTGTAGAAGTACGTGGGGAGATGAATGTAAGAATGTATGTTCATGTTGACTTGGTGGTCCTAACGACCAAGTTTCATATATAGCATATGTTTTCCATGACTTCCGCCATTGGTATTTATTAGTTATATGAGATAGAATGATATTCATACAGAGGCATGCATATAAAAGTACATGAGTAAAGATTGGTTCTCTCGGGCCTCAACGACTTCGGGTGCCAGTATGCCCCATTAGAATTCGAGGCGTGACAAAAGTGGTATCAGAGCAGGTTGTCCTAAGGGTGTCTACAAAGCCGTGTCTGAGTAGAATCTTGCTTATGGATGTGTTGTGCACCACATTTATAAGCAGGAGGCTATGGGGCATTTAGGAGTTGTTTCTTTTCTTCATTTCTAGATTGTGCAATAGAGCTAAAATTGTAAGTGGACTCGTATCTGACCATTGGAATTGGTTTTCTTGTTTATAGTAAAATGCCGATTACAAGCTGAGGTAGAGGCAAAGGTAAGCAAGTAGATACGTTTGCCGGAGAAGGAACGAGTAAATCACCCCCTGACCAAGCTAGTCAAGGTGGTGCTGAACAGGAGTTTGTATTACGGGCTCCTTCTACCCTTCCATTTCCGAAAGAGCCAAGAGGTAGAGAAGTACCCGCAGAACCGTCTATGAATGCCACTGACCAGGATTTAAGAAATGCAGTGCATATGTTGACTCAAATAGTTGTGGCATAAACTCAGGGACGAACTGGTCCAATGACAAGTGAGGATGACGCGGCTAGAGTAGCTAGTCTGTGGACACAGGGTTTTCTGAAATTAGACCCTCGCATATTCACTGGGTCAGATCCGAAAGCAGATCCACAGGACTTAGTGGACCAAATTCAAAGGGCTCTAGATGTGATGCACGTGACTGGTATAGAAACAGTTGAACTTACGGCCTATAGATTAAAAGGTGAAGCTATATTATGGTATGAAGACTGGAAAAGATCGAGGGGTATTAATGTACTTCCAGCTGGTTGGGAGGAATTCAAAATGGATTTTCTTGATCACTACCTCCCATATGAGATCCAGGAGGCACGTGCAGAGCAGTTTCTAAATCTTCGTCAAGGGAATATGAGTGTTAGAGAATACAGTCTGCAGTTTAATTCTTTGGTTCGATATGCTCCGAATGTAGTAGCCACAATGACAGATAGAGTTCATCGATATGTGGACAGATTGGAGACATATTGGGTAAGGGACTGCACTATTGCCGCTTTGAACAGGGATATGGATATATCTAGAATTCAGGCTTTCACACAGAAGATGGAGGACCAAAGGCAAAGAAGAAGGGTACACGAATTTGAACGAGGGCCGTCAAAGAGGGCTAGACCTATGGGACAGTCTATGGTGTCCCAAGGAGAATCTAGGCCTCGAATTTTTCCTAGAACGCCTAGACCACCATTTTATTCCCCTGCAGCAGGTACTTTATCCTAATTTCGAGGGTTTAGAGGTAGCCATTTTGGCAGAGTAGTAGGCTTCAAGGTTCACAGACAACAGGATTTTCTCGTCCTTCGTGTCAGCGCTGCGAAAGGTATCATTTAGGTGAATACCGGTTGGGGACAAATAAGTGTTTTTAGTGTGGTACGATAGGGCACATAATGAGAGAATGCCCACAAAGGGGCGCAGGTGGTATAGTACGACCTGCGGGATCCACCAGTGCATCATCATCATCGATTCCTTCCCTAGGCAGAGGTGTACAGCCTGCTAGTCGTGGTAGAGGTACCAGAGGAGAAGCTAGTTCCAGTGGAGCCCAGAATCGCACCTATACTGTAGTGGACGGGCAGAATTTGGAGGCTTCTCCTGATGTAGTCACAGGTACATTATCCATATTTTCGCATAATGTATATGCGTTGATTGATCCGGGTTCTACATTATCATATGTTACTCCGTTGATTACTGCGAAATTTGAAAGAATACCAAAATTATTAAGTAAATCAATTGAAGTATCTACACTAGTTGGTGAATATATTATTACAAAAAGAGTATATCGTAATTGTGTGGTAACTGTGTGTGGTCATGATACACTGGCTGATCTTATTGAACTAGAAATAGTGGATTTTGATGTCATAATGGGTATGGATTGGTTGGCTTCTTGTTATGCCACGATGGATTGCCGAGCTAAGAAAGTACATTTTCATTTTCCACAAACAAATGTTCTTGAATGGAAGGGTGACGTAGGGGCACCAAGAGGGAAATTTATTTCCTATCTCAAAGCAAGGAAAATGATAGCCAAGGGGTACATATGTCACTTAGTAAGAGTGAAAGATACTGATGTGGAACCACTAACTCCTCAGTCGGTTCCAGTGGTCAATGAATTCCTCAATGTATTTCCTGGCGATTTTCCAGGTTTTCCCCCAAAATGAGAAGTAGAGTTTGGCATTGATGTGATTCCAGGCACTCAGCCTATCTCTATTCCTCCGTATAGAATGGCTCCAGCAGAACTGCGTGAATTGAATGAGAAATTAAAAGACTTGCTGGACAAGGGATTTATCAGGCCTAGTATGTCCCCGTGGGGTGCACCAGTATTGTTTGTATGGAAGAAAGATGGCACATTGAGAATGTGTATTGACTATTGGCAATTGAATAAAGTAACGATCAAGAACAAATATCCCCTTCCCAGAATTGAAGATTTGTTTGATCAGTTACAGTGTGCCAAATGTTTTTCAAAGATTGACTTGAGATCGGGCTACCATCAAGTCAGAGTTAGAGAAAAAGATATACCCAAGACACCTTTTCGAACACGGTATGACCATTATGAATTTTTAGTTATGTCGTTTGGACTAACAAATGCACCAGCTGTTTTCATGGATTTGATGAATAGGGTGTTTAAGCCATTTCGAGACGTGTTTGTGATAGTTTTTATAGATGATATCCTAGTTTATTCAAGATCACAAGAGGACTATGCTAATCACTTACGGCAGGTGTTACAGATTCTTCGTGAGCTTAAGTTGTATACAAAGTTCTCAAAATATGAATTTTGGTTAAAATCCATAGCATTCTTGGGTCACATTGTGTCAGATGAAGGAATTTAGGTTGATACGCAAAAGATTGAAGCGGTGAAAAATTGGCCAAGGCCTACGACTCCTATGAAAATTCGTAGCTTCCTTGGGTTGCCAGGTTATTACCGAAGGTTTGTGGAAGGGTTTTCTTCCATTTCTGCACCTTTAACAAAGCTTACACACAAGGCAGTCAAGTTTCAGTGGAATCATGCATGTGAGAAAAGCTTCCAAGAGCTGAAAGAGAAATTGAATTCTACACCGGTATTGGTACTTTCGGAAGGCACAGAAGGGTATGCAGTATATTGTGATGCATCTGGAGTTGGCCTAGGATGTGTGTTGATGCAGCACGGTAATGTAATAGCATATGCCTCACGACAGTTGCGGCCATATGAGAGAAACTATCCCACACATGATCTTGAGTTAGCAGCTGTGGTATTTACTTTAAAGATATGGCACCATTATTTGTATAGAGTTCATGTTGACATCTACACTGATCACAAAAGTTTGCAATATATCCTTAAGCAGAAGGATTTAAATCTGAGGCAGGGGAGGTGGTTTGAGCTATTGAAGGACTATGATATTGATATCCTATATCATCTAGGAAAAGCAAACGTGGTAGCTGATGCATTAAGATGCGAGGCAATAAGAGGCTCTAGTGGCTAGTTGACGGAAAAACGAGACTTAGTCAAGGATCTACGTCAACTAGCCAGCTTGGGGGTTCATCTTCTTGAATCTTCAGATGAAGGGGTTATTGTACAAAATGTGGCAGAATCTTTATTAATAGCTAAAGTGAAAGAGAAGCAGGATGCGGATCCTATGTTATTGCAGCTGAAAGAGAATGTACAACAGGGTTTAACAAACGCATTCGATCTTATTCAAGAAGGAGTACTTCAATGCTAAGGTAGATTATGTGTACCAGATGTGGATGAGCTGAGAAGACGAATTATGACAGAGACGCATCATTCACGATATTCTATTCATCCGAGAGCTACCAAAATGTACCATGATTTGAAAGAAATGTATTGGTGGGAAAACATGAAGAAGAACATTGCAGAATTTATAGCTCAATGCCCAAATTGTCAACAAGTAAAGGTAGAGCATCAAAAACCTAGAGGTTACATGCAATGTATCAATCTTCCAGTCTAGAAATGGGACATGATTAACATGGATTTCATCATAGGTTTACCTCGTACACTGCAGAAATTTGATTCCATATGGGTAATAGTTGACAGGCTTACCAAGTCAGCACATTTCCTACCAGTCAAGACCACCTATACAGCTAAGGAATATGCAAGGTTGTATGTTAAAGAAATAGTGCGATTGCATGGGATTCCAATTTCCATTATATCAGATAGGGGCGCACAATTTACTGCACATTTTTGGAGATCTTTTCAGAAGAGCTTGGGTACACAAGTGAATCTGAGTACGACTTTTCATCCTTAGATAGATGGACAAGCAGAACGTACTATCCAAACACTTGAAGATATGCTACGAGCTTGCACGTTAGATTTTCAAGGCAGTTGGGATGATCATTTGCCTCTTATTGAATTTGCCTACAACAATAGCTATCATTCAAGTATTAAAATGGCACCTTATGAAGCTTTATAAGGAAGGAAGTGTAGATCACCAATTGGATGGTTTGAGGCAGGTGAAACTGCTTTACTTGGGCAAGATCTTGTTCATCAGGCTATGGAGAAAGTTAAAGTGATTCAACAACGGTTACAAACGGCCCAAAGTCGACACAAGTCATAAGCTGATGTCAAAAGAAGAGGGCTCAAATTTGCCATAGGTGATTGGGTATTTTTGAAGGTGTCACCGATGAAAGGGGTAATGAGATTTGGAAGGAAAGGAAAGTTGAGTCCACGTTACATAGGTCCATATGAAATTGTCCAAAGATTTGGGCAAGTTGCATATGAATTAGCGTTACCCCAAGAAATCTCCACAGTTCATCCCATATTTTATGTTTTGATGCTTCGAAAGTGCAAAGGAGTTCCATCTCGTATTGCTCCCATTAAAGATGTACAAGTTGCGGAGGATCTCACTTATGAGGAGATACCTATTGCTATACTAGATAGACAAGTGAAGAGGTTAAGAAATAAAGACGTAGCTTCCATAAAGGTACTTTGGAGGAATCAACAAATAGAAGAGATCACATAGGAAGCTGAAGAAATGATGAAGTCAAAGTACCCTCATTTGTTTCAAATGGAAGAAAAAGTTCAAGATATGGGATCGGAGCAATAACAAGTATAACATGAAGAATGATCCTAGACTTGCAATTGTTTAAATTGAATAATGTCACTAACATTTGAGGACGAATGTTTATAAGGGGGGAAGAATGTAACACCCCATATATTTCCGAACCTAGTTGATTACCGTAACATTTATGGAATCATTTAGACATGAGAGTGTGGGGGTATCATACATTAAATTTGATGGGCTGAATTTAATCTAGTGATTTGGGCTCAAATGAGGCTCAAAAATTATATAAAAAACATGGCCCAAATGGAAAATGACCCATTCTTGGCATTGACCAAGTAAACATAGCATTTATGACCAAAGTGTGGCTAAGGATGAGACTAAAAGGGACTATAAAAGGGAACAAAAATCAGATATTATTCATTGTAACACACATGCCAAGTCTAGACTTTTCTAAAGATATTTCTCATCTTTACACCCTAAGGCAACTATTCTCCCTTGGACAAGATCATCATCTTGCAAGTTTTGGTAAGTGTTTATTTTTATGGTTTCGTATATGATATGCTTAATATGGTGTATCAATCATTTTGGTTATGTTGGCAAAGTGTTGGACAGTTCACTATGTGTAAAACTGTCTACTATTACAATCGAAAAAGGGTTTTGTCTTATAATTTTGAAAATGGACTTGTGGTCTTGAAGGAAGTGAACTTTATGGATTAAATATCAACATGTAATATGTGTTTATATTCTTAACTTGCTTTCTTCATGTGTATAACTTGTGGGATTGTTGGTATGGAATTGGTCATGGAATCGGTGACATATTGAAAGGAAAATGTGGTTTTGGTGGTGTTCATGTGTGTTGTGGAACCTTGGTTGTTTGTTGGCATCCAAGTGACCTAAAATATGAAAGGTAAAGCTTAATTATGGCCATGGACCATTTATTACAAAAAAAGACCCAAAAGAGACCCTTTTTGTCCTAAACGGGCATCCGCCCTCGCGTCTGAAGCACCTGCGGGCGCAAATGCCAACGCAGATGGCTCTGGAAAAGGCCAGAGGGGCACCTTCTGTCACGCCCCGAATACCATCGGGATGTATTGGCACTCGTAGCCGACAAGGCCCAAGAGAACCAAGCTTTGTCTCTTCAATCATATACATGCCATAAGAAACCATAATCGCATAATAGCTATAGATACCAACAATGGAATTCATGGAACATGATATATATATATACATATTAGAAACTTGGCCGTTGAGGCCACCATGTTAAGAATGACATATCCCTTTTACATTTATACACCCATATCCGTCTACAAAAGTCTCTAACAAATGCATTGACCAAGTGAACTAAAAGTCGAGATAAGTCCCCGCTTTATACAACATGTACAACACCAAAACATATGTACAACTGCGACTCGGAGAAGCCCCGAACTAACTGGAGCTCACCAAAGATCTGCAACACTGGCAACCTACTGTGGAGGCCTACTAGTACCTGCGCCTGCAGCAAGTAAGGTAAATTCCCCAAGAGGGGTCAGTACGAAGAATGTACTGAGTATGTAAGGTCATATGAAACTTCTAAGATAAGAAAATATGTCAAGAACTCTAGTTCAAATGCATAACCAATATAGATAAGTCACAATGTATATGAGTCACTATTCTGTACTTTGGAAACCATGTATGTTGCTTTCATTACATTCTTTGCATCTTTACTTTCATGATTATTCATCCTTGCCTTTGATCTGTGATACCCGGGCCCCGACTGAACAGTGGGTTTTAATCATAACATAGCGTTATGTTGGGATCGGCTCGAGCTAGGATTATGTCCCTAGAGCTACCACCCTATGAATCAATGTATATATCGGGATCGGCTCGAGCTAGGTTATTACCTCTAGAGCTGCCACCCATACAACATTTCAGGTTCGGCTCGAGCTAGGTTATTACCCCTAGAGCTGCCCCCTGTCAGGATTGGTCCGAGCTAGGCTTATGCCCCTAGGACTTCCCCCTGATCTAACAACCTTGGGATCGGCTTGAGCTAGGCATTTTTCCCCCAAAGCTACCACCCATACTTGATCATTGACCACATATGCATTACTTTGTTTATTACTTTGAGATTGATACCATGATAGTCATAACTTTACTTGAAGCTTTGGATCATTAACCAATGAGTGAGGGACATGTGAATAAACATTGTTGGAACCGTAGCCTTATTGGAGACATAACACCATTGGAACTATTAGACAATAATCAATGAACAAGATACATGAGTATAACCACTATTGGAACTTTGGAACATAACATTGTTGAGCTTTTGGAACATTATTCATGAATATGAGACATGAGATTCACAATTGATCAATGAGTAGGAAATATATGATAATGACCATTGATAACCGGATATAGAATACCTTAGTACATTTCGGGATGGGACAACCGTAATGTCAATGTGAATACTATTTACCGCAGAAAGATACGGACAGAGTAACCTTACATACCTTGTATTCTCAATATGAATATACAATCCTAGAGGTGCATACAATAGTCCCGATCCTTCTTTATGTTTCACTCTATAACACAAATATATAACGGGATTCACATTGACCATCAACTACTTTACAAATGCATGTAACATCCATGAGTTACATGTTTATCTTTAAACATGTCATTTCCCCTTGACAAAACCATTGATGAAATTATTATTTCAAAAATCCCCCAATATTCCATACATTGACCAATACATGAGAATCAATAAATTTCACCACAACACTTCTCCTTTACACTTTCTTATCCACACCACATCACAAATAATCCATCAAATTACCTTAATACACCTCATAGCACATATCGGCCCAAATCCCACAATTTACACTTATAGAAAAATAAAAAGTTTAATAACAAAATCACACCATAAATGTTCATATTTTATCCATACCATGCTCTCCCATCAAAACATCAAGTCTCTTTTCAAGTTCAAATCACAAAGATGGCACCTCTTTCACCAAAAGCAAAAATACACTATTCACTACCTTGCCAACATAACTATCATGATATACATACCATATTAAGCATATAAGATATTAATCCATGAGAGTAGGCACTTACCAAGGCTTGGAAAGTGATGATCTTTACCAAAGAGTCCAAAGGAAATAGTTGCCTTAGGGTTTGGAGACTAGAGAAATGTTTGAGAAATATCTTAAAAGGCATGAGAGTGTTATATGAATAAAATCTGATTTATGACTTTAAATACACTCTCAAGTCATCCTTAGCCATTCCTTGTCATTAAATGCCATGGTCCCTTGGTCAAAGTGGAAGAATGGATCATTTTGCCCTTTTGGGCCATGTCTTTTATTCCATTTTGGGCCCTAATTTTGGGCCCAATTGCACATGTAGCTTAGACCATCAACTTTCATGTATAATTCACCATATATCTCATGTTTAAATAATTCCCTAATGTCACGACAATATTCTCTTATGAGATTCTCATTCGTAGTCTCAATCGCAAAAATAGGAATTCTAGTCGCCCATGGCTTCATTGAACATTTTGGATATCTATTTATATTTCATGATTTGATCATGTAGGAGTATGTAGGAGTGTATTGAAGTATTTGAAGATTTAACAATGCTCAAAGAACTCCAAAGAACCAAAAGAAACCATATAAGAATCGACGTAGGATTGCGTTACAAAACGAGTGCGGAAGGGCACAATTTGTTGTGCCTTGCGCCACTGCTGCAAAGCAAGGCAAAGGAGCAAGATTTCCTTGCCCTCTGAACCTGAAGGCTTGCGCCACCCCCCCTGAAATAGGGCAGTGGCGCAAGTTTTCATGCCTTGCTGAATTTTTTTCCTCGTTTGCAAATACTAGCATATCATCCAATGCCCCATCAAAACACTACAAAATACATACTTAGTGATCTTAATCATAAATTAAACATGACTCCAAGTCACCAAATGGGGTTAGAATGTGTACGGGGTATTACACAAATGCTCCACAAAATCACAAAACACCTCCTACAAAGGTCTAATCGCACATATTAGGTCCGATATCAAATGTTTCACCAATGACACTATAAAACACATACCCATGGAATCTCAACACCTAGGTAGATATGAACCCAAGGTATCAAATGAAGTTAGAAAAGTACGAGGTGTTACACCTGCGGCTGTATGTCATCCACCTGCGGGTGCAGGTGGCTCCATAGCCCAGTCCAGAATTCCGTTTTGTATGTTTTTGTCTCTCTTTGTTCCCCGAAGGCCCCTATACACTTTTTGGATGTAATTATCAACTTATTATACCTATTGAATGACTTTAAGGGGTCTTTTGGAGGCATGTTGGATTATATCAATTATGGATTGTTGTTAATATGTTGTTATGAAAGGTATTGAGGTGACTTGATGGAATAATTGTGACGTAGTGTGAATAAGGAAGCGTGAAGGGTAAACTTGGTGTGAAATGCTATTAGTTTATGATGTCTTGGTCAATGTGTGGAATGCTATGGTGTTGTTGGTATGGTAAGCTGTGGATTGTATTATAAAGGGTGAAATGACGTTCTATGGAAGTCATGTAGCTCATTGTCGTCTTGTGCACTTATAAGGTAGTTCGTTGTTAACGTGAGCTCCGTTATGTACTTGTGTTGTAGAGTAAAGCGTAAGGAAGGAGCTGGATTATTTTATTCATATATAGGACTGTGTATTCATATTTGGAAGATAAGGTATGTAAGGTTACTCTTTCCATATCCTTCTGCAACACATATTATTCACATTGACATAGTACTTGTTCCATTCCGAAATGTCCAAAGGTATCTCATTTCAGGTTGTCACATATTATTACTCACAGAACCAATTGTGATTCACATGTCTCATGTTCATTGACTAATATTCCAAAGTTCCAATAATGTGCAATCACCAATGTATCAATCTCATAGAAGTAAAGAAATGGAGTAATGTATAATTATTTGTATATTCTTGAGTAACATCCCAGGGGCGACATAAAAGCCTAGAATGGGTTATCACAGTAACATCCCAGGGGTGACATAAAAGCCTAGCATGGGTTATCACAGTAACATCCCAGGGGAGACAGAAAAACCTAGCATGGGTTAATCACTTCCCTGGGGTTAAAATACCTAGCATGGGTTAATCTCATCCTAGGGGTGATAGAAGAGCCTAGAATGTGTAGAACGATAAATATGAATAAAAGTAAAGGCAACAGAAGTAAAGGATGTAATGCACAAGGTTCCACATATGCAGACCGGTGGTTTATCTGTACTGACTATTCTCTTATATTTGATTCCATGGAAGTACTTATATATCATGCAGTTTCATATAAGCCTTACATACTCAGTACATTCTTCGTACTGACGTCCCTTGGGGGGGAATTACCTTACTTGCTACAGGCGCAGGTGCTAGTAGACCTCCACAGTAGTTTGCGGGTCATTTGCAGATCTTTGGTGAGCTCCAGTTGGTTTAAGGCTTTCCGAGTTGCATGTGTACATTTGTTTTTGTATTGTAAATGTTGTATAAAGCGGGGACTTGTACTGACTTTAGGATGGTTATTTACATGTATCTGTTAGAGGCTTTGTAGATGTACGTGGGGAGATGGATGTAAGAATGTATGTTCATGTTGACTTAATGGTCTCCTAACAGCCAAGTTTCATATATAGCATATGTTTTCCATGACTTCCGCCATTGGTATTTATTAGTTATATGAGATAGAATGATATTCATACAGAGGCATGCATATGAAAGTACATGAGTAAAGATTGGTTCTCTCAGGTGTCAACGGCTTCGGGTTCCAGTTCGCCCCGTTCGAATTCGAGGCATGACATCGTGATTTGAATATTGTCGTAACATTTATGGAATTATTTAAATACGAGCTAATTGGTGGATCATGCATTGATTTTGGTGGGCTAAGTTAATCTTGTGCAATTGGGCTCAATTTAAGGCCCAAAATGAAGTTAAAAGACATGGCCCAAAAGGGCAAATGATCCATTCTTCCATGCTGACCAAGTAAACATGGAATTTAATGCCAAGAATTGGCTAGGGATGACTTGAGAGAGTATATAAAGGCACAAAAGCTGATTTTTATTCATTATAACTCTCATGCCTTTCTAGATATTTCTAAAAACATTTTTTTTTATCTCACAAACCCTAAGGCAACCATTTCCTTTGGACAAGATCATCACTTTGCAAGCTTGAGTAAGTGTTTACTCTTGTGATTTAATATATTATATACATGATAGATGGTGTAGATCTTGATGGTTGAGTCTAAAAGTGTTGAGAGTGCACTTTTGCTTTTTGCTAAAAGATGTGTCATCCATGTGATTTGAACTTGAAAGGAGACTTGAGGTTTTGATGGAAGTGAATGGTGTGGATGAAATATCAACATGTATGGTGTGGTTATGTCCATAAATTGTTTTTTTTTTCTATGTGTATAACTTGTGGGATTGTTGTTCTAAAATGTATTGAGGTGACTTGATGGAGTAATTGTGACGTAGTGTTAATAAGGAAGCGTAAAGGAGAAACTTGGCGTGAAATGCTATTAGTTTATGATGTCTTGGTCAATGTATGGAATGTTGTAGTAATTTTGGTATGAAAATGCCGTGAAGTGTATGGTAAAGGGTGGAATGACGTTATAGGGCAATCATGTAACTCATTATCGTCTTATGCACTTGAAAGGTAATTAGTTGTTAACGTGAGCTCCGTTATGTACTTGTGTTGTAGAGTAAAATGTAAGGAAGGAGCTGGATTATTGTATTCACATATAGGACTGTGTATTCATATTGGGAAGATAAGGTATGTAAGGTTACTCTTTTCGTATCTTTCTGCAGCACATATTGTTCACATTGACGTTGTACTCGTCCCATTCCGAAATGTCCAAAGGTATTGTCATATAGTATTACTCACAGAACCAATTGTGATTCACATGTATCTTATTCATTGACTATTGTTCCAAAGTTCCAACAATGTTACAACCAATAACGTATCACTCTTCCAATAACGTATCACTCTTATAATAAAAGAATTGAAGTAAAGCATACTTGTTGAGTACGGGTGGCAACCCAAAGGGGCAAAAGCCTAGCTAGGGGAATCCCGAATGAATATTGAAAACGGGTGGCAACTCAAAGAGGCGTAAGCCTAGCTACAGGCAATCCCGAATGAATATTGGGAACGGGTGGCAACTTGAAGGGGCGTAAGCCTAGCTAGAGGCGATCCCAAATGGGTAGCAACTCAAAGAGGCGTAAGCCTAGCTAGAGGCAATCCCAAAAGATTATATGAATGATATTACATGAACAATATTTTATGAATGATTGTGACAATGATATGAACGAAAATGAAAGAAATGAATGCAATGTATACGACTCCACACATGTATATTCTGGTGGCTAATCTATATTGCCCATCCACTTGTACTTGATTTCATTGAAGTCCTTGTATCTTATGAAGTTTCTTATAGCCTTACATACTCAGTACATTCTTTGTACTGACGTCCCTTGGGGGACTTTTTTTACTTGCTGTAGGCACAGGTGCTAGTAGACCTCCATAGTAGGTTGCAGATCATTTGCCGATCATTGGTGAGCTCCAGTTGGTTCGGGGCTTTTCGAGTCACTAGGTACATTTGTTTTGGTATTGTAAATGTTGTATAAAATGGGGACTTGTCCAGACTTTAGGTTGGTTATGTCCATGTATCTGTAGAGGCTTTGTAGATGTTGTGGGATAAAATAAAGGAAATGTAAGGAACGTATGCTTTGGACATGGTGGCCCCAACGACCAAGTTTCATATATATCACATATTTTTCCATGACTTCCGCAATTGGCATCTTATATCTCTATGTGATGGTGATGCTTATTGAGTGACATACGTATAAGTGTATATGAATGAAGATTGGTTCTCTTAGGCCTTAACGGCTTCGGGTGCCAATCCGCCCCATTGGAATTCGAGGTGTGACAAATGTGGTATCAGAGCAGGTCGTCCTAAGGGTGTCTACAAAGTCGTGTCTGAGTAGATTCTTGCTTATGGATCTGTTGTGTACCACATTTATAAACAGGAGGCTATGGGACATTTAGGAGTTGTTTCTTTTCTTCATTTCTAGATCATGCAATAGAGCCAATGTTGTAAGTGGAATCGTATCTAACCATTGGAATTGGTTTTCTTTGTTATTGTAAAATGCCGATGACAAGACAAGGAAGGGGAAAAGGTAAACAAGTAGATACGCTTGCCGGAGAAGGAATGAGTAAATCACCACCTGACCAAGCTAGTTAAGGTGGGGCTGACGCTGAGTTTGTATCGCGGGCTTCTTCTACTTCTTCAGTTCCAGAAGAGCTGAGAAGGAGAGAAGAACCTGCTGAACCACCTGTTAATGCTCCTGAGCAGGATCTAAGAAATCCGGTGCAAATGTTAACTCGTATAGTTGCCGCACAGAATCAAGGACAAGTTGGTCCAAGGACAAGTAACGACAGTGAGGCTAGGGTTGCTAGCCGAAGGACGCAGGATTTTCTGAAATTAGATCCTCCCACATTTACTGGGACAGATTCGAATGCAGACCCACAGGACTTCGTGGACCAAATTCAAAGGGCTCTAGATGTTATGCACGTGACTGGTGTAGAAACAGTTGAGCTTGCATCCTATAGATTGAAAGGAGAAGCTATATTGTGGTATGAAGATTGGAAGAGATCTCGTGGTATTGGTGCAATTCCGGCTAGTTGGGAAGAATTTAAAATGACATTCTTTGATCACTATCTTCGCTATGAGATCCGAGAAGCTCGCGCAGATCAGTTCTTAAATCTCCGTCAAGGGAATATGAGTGTCAGAGAATACAGTCTGCAGTTTAATTCTTTGGCTCTATATGCTCCGAATGTAGTGGCCACAATGACAGATAGTGTCCATCGATATGTGGACAGATTGGAGCCATACTTGGTAAGGGACTGCACTATTGCTGCTTTGAATAGAGATATGGATATAGCCAGAATACAGGCTTCTGCGCAGAAGATGGAGGACTAGAGGCAAAGAAGAAGGGTACACGAATTTGAACGAGGGCCGTCAAAGAGGGCTAGACCTATGGGATAGTCTATGGAGTCCCAAGGAGAATCTAGGCCTCAAATATTTCCTAGGCCGCCTAGACCATTATTTTCTTCCCCTACAGCAGGTACTTTATCCCAGTTCTGAAGGTTTAGAGGCAGCCATTTTTGGTAGAGCAGTGTGGTACGTGGTTCGCAAACGACAGGATTTTCTCACCAACCGTGTCAGCACTGAGGGAAGTCTCATTTAGGTGAGTTCCAGGTTGGAATGAATGTTTTTTATTTTTGCAGCGTAACAGGGCACATGGTGAGAGAGTGCCCACAAAGGGGCATGGGTGGTATAGCACGACCTACGGGATCAATCGTTGCATCATCATCATCGGTTCCTTCCCTAGGCAGAGGAGTGTAGCCTATTAGGTGTGGTAGAGGTGCTAGAGAAGCAGCTAGTTCCAGTGGTGCCCAGAATCGTACCTATGCTCTAATGGACTGGCAGAATTCGGAGGCTTCTCCAGATGTAGTCACAGGTACATTATCTATATTTTTGCATAATGTATATGCATTGATTGATCTGGGTTCTACATTGTCATATGTTACTCCATTGATTGCTGCAAAATTTGAAAGAACATCGAAATTATTAATTAAGTCAATTGAAGTATCCACACCAGTTGGTGAATCATTAGTTGCAAAAAGAGTATATCGTAATTGTGTTGTAACTGTGTGTGGTTATGATACACTGGCTGATCTTATTGAAATAGAAATGGTGGATTTTGATGTCATAATGGGTATGGATTGGTTGGCTTCTTGTTATGCCACGATGGATTGCCGAGCTAAGAAAGTACATTGTCATTTTCCACAAACGAATGTTCTTGAATGGAAGGGTGATGTAGGGGCACCGAGAGGGAAATTTATTTCCTATCTTAAAGCAAGGAAAATGATAGCCAAGGGGTACATATGTCACTTAGTAAGAGTGAAAGATACTGATGTGGAACCACTAACTCCTCAGTCAGTTCCAGTGGTCAATGAATTCCTTGATGTATTTCCTGAGGATCTTCCAGGATTGCCCCTACAACAGGAAGTAGAGTTTGGTATTGATGTGATTCCAGGCACTCAACCTATCTCTATTCCTCCGTATAGAATGGCTCCAACAGAATTGCGTGAATTGATGGAGCAATTAAAAGACTTGCTGGGCAAGGAATTCATCAGGCCTAGTATGTCCCCGTGGGGTGCACCAATATTATTTATATGAAAGAAAGACGGTACATTGAGAATGTGTATTGACTAGTAGCAATTGAATAAAGTAACGATCAAGAACAAATATCCCCTCCCCAGAATTGAAGATTTGTTTGATCAGTTACAGGGTGGCAAATGTTTTTCAAAGATTGACTTGAGATTGGGTTACCATCAAGTCAGAGTTAGAGAAAAAGATATACCCAAGACATCTTTCCAAACACGGTATGGCCATTATGAATTTTTAGTTATGTCATTTGGACCAACAAATGCACCAACTGTTTTCATGGATTTGATGAATAGGGTGTTTAAGCCATTTCTAGACGTGTTCGTGATGGTGATTATAGATGACATCCTAGTTTATTCAAGATCACAAGAGGACCATGCTAATCACTTACGACAGGTGTTGCAAACTCTTCGTGAGCTTAAGTAGTATGCGAAGTTCTCAAAATGTGAATTTTGGTTAAAATCCATAGCATTCTTAGGTCAAATTGTGTCAGATGAAGGAATTCAGGTTGATTCGCAAAAAATTGAAGCGGTGAAAAATTGGCCAAGGCCTACGACGGCTACGGAAATTCGTAGCTTCCTTGGGTTGGCAGGTTATTATCGGAGGTTTTTTGAAGGGTTTTCTTCCATTGCTGCACCTTTAACAAAGCTTACACACAAGGCAGTCAAGTTTCAGTGGAATGAAGCATGTGTGAAAAGTTTCCAAGAGCTGAAAGATAAATTGACTTCTACACCGATATTGGTACTTTCGAAAGGCACAGAAGGGTATGCAGTATATTGTGATGGGTCCAGAGTTGGCCTAGGATGTGTTTGATGCAGCACGGTAATGTCATAGCATATGCCTCATGACAGTTGTGGCCACATGAGAGAAACTATCCCACACATGACATTGAGTTAGCAGCCGTGGTATTTGATTTAAAGATATGGCGCCATTATTTGTATGGAGTTCATGTTGACATGTACACTGACCACAAGAGTTTGCAATATATCTTTAAGCAGAAAGGCTTGAATCTGAGGCAGCGGAGGTGGCTAGAACGTTTAAAAGACTATGATATTGATATTTTATATCATCCAGAAAAAGCAAATGTTGTAGTCGATGCATTGAGCCGCAAGGAAATCGGAGGCACTAGTGGCCAGTTGACGGAAAAGCAACACCTAGTCAAGGATCTACACCAACTAGCCAGCTTGGGAGTTCGTCTTCTTGAATATCCAGATGAAGGGGTTATTGTGCAAAATGCAGCAGAATCTTCCTTAGCAGCTGAGGTGAAAGAGAAATAGGATGCGGATCCTATTTTATTTCAACTGAAAGAAAATGTACAATAGGGTCTGACAAGGGCATTTGATCTTACTCAAGAGGGAGTACTTCAATGCCAAGGGAGATTATGTGTACCGGATGTAGATTAGTTGAGGAGCCGAATTATGACAGAGGCGCATCATTCATGATATTCTATTCATCCGGGAGCTACCAAAATGTACCTTGATTTGAAATAAATGTATTGGTGGGGAAGCATGAAAAAGAACATTGCAGATTCTATAGAGCATCAGAAACCTGGAGGTTACATGCAATGTATTAATCTTCCAGTCTTGAAATGGGACATGATTAATATGGATTTCATCACAGGTTTGCCTTGTACACTTCGGAAAGTTGATTCTATATGGGTAATAGTTGACAAGCTTACCAAGTCAGCACATTTTCTACTAGTCAAAACCACCTATACAGCTGAGGAGTATGCAAGGTTGTATGTTAAAGAAATAGTACGATTACATGGGATTCCAATTTCCATTATATCAGACAGGGGAGCTCAATTTACGACACATTTTTGGAGATCTTTTAAGAAGTGCTTGGGTACAGAGGTGAATCTGAGTATAACTTTTCATCCTCAGACAGATGGACAAGCAGAACGTACTATCCAAACACTTGAAGATATGCTACGAGCTTGCACGTTAGATTTTCAAGGTAGTTGGGATGATCATTTTCCCTTATTGAATTTGCTTACAACAATAGCTATCATTCAAGTATTAAAATGGCACCTTATGAAGCTTTGTACGGAAGGAGGTGTAGATCACCAATCGGATGGTTTGAAGCAGGTGAAACTGCTTTACTTTGGCCAGATCTTGTTCATCAAGCTATGGATAAAGTTAAAGTGATCGAACAATGGCTTCAAATGGCCCAAAGTCGACACAAGTCCTATGCTGATGTTAGGAGAAGAGGGCTCGAATTTGCCATAGGTGATTGGGTGTTCTTGAAGGTGTCACCGATGAAAGGGGTAATGCGATTTGGAAAGAAAGGGAAGTTGAGTCCTCGTTATATAGGGCCAAATGAAATTGTCCGAAGATTTGGGCAAGTTGCGTATGAATTGGTACTACCCCAAGAACTCTCCACAGTTCATCCAGTATTTCATGTTTCGATGCTTCGAAAGTGTATATGAGATCCGTCTCGTATTACTCCTATGGAAGATGTACAGGTTACGGAGGATATCACCTATGAAGAGATACCTATTGCTATTCTGGATAGACAAGTGAAGAGGTTAAGGAATAAAGAAGTGGCTTCCGTAAAAGTACTTTGGAGAAATCAACAAGTAGAAGAAATCACATGGGAGGCCAAAGAAATGATGAAGTCAAAATACCCGTATTTGTTTCACATTGAAGAAAAAGTTCAGAGTGCGGAAGGAGAGCAATAACAAGTAAGTATCTATAAGCATTAAGGGTAGATGTATGTATGCTAACATTCGAAGTGCAATTGTTGTACATGAAAATATGTCATTAACATTCGAGGACGAATGTTTCTAAGGGGGGAAGAATGTAACACCCCGTACATTTTCGACACTACTTGCCAACTTTGAACCATGTTTACATTAGTTTTGAGAACAATAAGTACGTATTTGGTATTGTTTTGATGGGATATTTGATAGTGTGTTAATGTTTGCAAAGAAAAGTCGAAGAAAGGAAGAAAATCAAAATTTTGGTGTCAGGCGTGCCCAGGGGTGTACCAGGCCGCTTTTTGCCAAGATTTTTATGGCACAGGAAGCACAGGGACGCGCCAGGCAGCGTGCCAGGCCGCTCATGCCCAACTTTTTAGGAGCTGAAATTCAGCTAAGTCCCAGGCGCGCCCAGGGGCGTGCCGGGGTGTTTTTTGCCAAATTTCTTCTTCGATTATTAGTCTATAAAGAGAACTCTTGGGTTATGGTATCATTATTCCATCATAGTAGGACTACTCTTGAGCGAGTTTGGCATCCAAGTTGGGGTTAATTCTTCTTTGTAATTATTTTATCAAATTATGCTCAATTAAGCCATGAGTGGCTAAAATTGCTTATTCTTGAGATTGAGGCTATGAACATGAATCTCGTGAGTTGAATATTGTCGTAACATTTATGGAATTATTTAAACACAAGATAATTGGTGTATCATGCATTGATTTTGGTGGGCTAAGTTAATCTTGTGCAATTGGGCTCAATTTAAGGCCCAAAATGAAGTTAAAAGACATGGCCTAAAAGGGCAAATGACCCATTCTTCCATGTTGACCAAGTAAACATGGCATTTAATGCCAAGAATTGGCTAAGTATGACTTGAGAGAGTATATAAAGGAACAAAAGCTGATTTTTATTCATTATAACTCTCATGCCTTTCTAGATATTTCTAAAAACATTTTTTTTTCATCTCACAAACCCTAAGGCAACCATTTCCTTTGGACAATATCATCACTTTGCAAGCTTGGGTAAGTGTTTAATCTTGTGATTTAATATATTATATGCATGAGAGATGGTGTAGATCATGATGGTTGAGTCTAAAAGTGTTGAGTAGTGCACTTTTGCTTTTTGCTAAAAGCTGTGTCATCCATGTGATTTGAACTTAAAAGGAGACTTGAGGTTTTGATGGAAGTGAATGGTGTGGATGAAATATCAACATGTATGGTGTGGTTATTTCCTTAACTTGTTTTTTTTCTATGTGTATAACTTGTGGGATTGTTGTTATGAAACGTATTGAGGTGACTTGATGGAGTAATTGTAACGTAGTGTTAATAAGGAAGAGTAAAGGAGAAACTTGGCATGAAATGCTATTGGTTTATGATGTCTTGGTCAATGTATGGAATGTTGTGGTATTTTTGGTATGACAATGCCGTGAAGTGTATGGTAAAGGGTGGAATGATGTTATAGGGCAATCATGTAACTCATTATCGTCTTATGCACTTGAAAGGTAATTAGTTGTTAACGTGAGCTCTGTTATGTACTTGTGTTGTAGAGTAAAACGTAAGGAAGGAGATGGATTATTGTATTCACATATAGGACTGTGTATTCATATTGGGAAGATAAGGTATGTAAGGTTACTCTTTTCGTATCTTTCTGCAGCACATATTGTTCACATTGACATTATACTTGTTCCATTCCGAAATGTCCAAAGGTATTGTCATATAGTATTACTCACAGAACCAATTGTCATTCACATGTCTCTTATTCATTGACTATTTTTCCAAAGTTCCAACAATGTTGCAACCAATAACGTATCACTCTTATGATAAAAGAATTGAAGTAATGCATACTTGTTGAGTACAGGTGGCAACCCCAAAGGGCAAAATCCTAGCTAGGGGAAATCCCGAATAAATATTGGGAACGGGTGGCAACTCAAAGGGGCATAAGCCTAGCTAGAGGCAATCCCGAATGAATATTAGGAACGGGTGGCAACTCGAAGGGGCGTAAGCCTAGCTAGAGGCTATCCCAAACGGGTGGCAACTCAAAGAGGCGGAAGCCTAGCTAGAGGCGATCCCGAAAGATTATATGAATGATATTACATGAGCAATATTTTATGAATGATTGTGACAATGATATGAACGAAAACGAAAGAAATGAATGCAATGTATACGACTCCACATATGTATATTCTGGTGGCTAATCTATATTGCCCATCCACTTGTACGTGATTTCACTGAAGTCCTTGTATCTTATGCAGTTTCTTATAGCCTTACATACTCAGTACATTCTTTGTACTGAGGTCCCTTGGGGGACTTACTTTACTTGCTGCAGGCACAGGTGCTAGTAGACCTCCACAGTAGGTTGCGGATCATTTGCCGATCATTGGTGAGCTCCAGTTGGTTCGGGGCTTTCCGAGTCACTATGTACATTTGTTTTGGTATTGTAAATGTTGTATAAAGCGGGGACTTGTCCCGACTTTAGGTTGGTTACGTCCATGTATCTGTAGAGGCTTTGTAGATGTTGTGGGACAAAATAAAGGAAATGTAAGGAACGTATGCTTTGGACATGGTGGCCCCAACGGCCAAGTTTCATATATATCACATGTTTTTCCATGACTTCCGCTATTGGCATCTTATATCTCTATGTGATGGTGATGCTTATTGAGTGACATAGGTATGAGTGTATATGAATGAAGATTGGTTCTTTCGGGACTTAACGGCTTCGGATGCCAGTCCGCCCCATTGGAATTCGAGGCGTGACAAAATCGTAACATAATGAAATAATCATAAGGCGAGACTTCCAGAACGAAGTCAGACCAATAAAAGTACAATGATAGCAGAAGTCTGAAATTTTAGTCTCATCGCACTAAAAGGATAAGACATTGGGTTTGAGTCCTAATGCACTATGATGGTGAGATGTTGGGTTCAAGTCCTACCGAATTATAGCCTAACGTACCTTTTTATGGGTAAGATGTTGGGTTCAAGTCCCAACACAATATATTGATGATATAATGATGAATGAGCAAATTGATATGCTCTTAATGTCACAACCCAAAAATTGAGGTCATGATGTGTCATGACCCAAAAACTAGGTCATGATGGCACTTGACGCGGCCAAGCCTTGACAAGTAAGTCAATCACCCAAAATCAAAAGATAAATCGTAACATAATGAAATAATCATAAGGCGAGACTTGCAGAATAAAGTCAGGCCAATACAAGTACAATGATAGTAGAAGTTTGAAACAAATATCATCATATCCCAGAACCCGGTGACATAGTGTAAGAGCATCTAAGCACAATATTTAAAAAACTGGAAATACACATCTGTTTTTAAATAAAAAATAAAGACAAGTAAGGATAGATGAGCTCCGAATCTGCCCTGAACTCTGGAGCGAATAAGTACTTCGAAATATGAAACTCCACACAAAATCAACCGCCACATGTGGTGCTCTAACTGGAATCTACACCAAAAGGGAACAATAGGGGTGAGTAACGTCCATATGTACTCAATAGGAATCATAGGCCGACTGAGCAAAGTAGACAATAATATAAGTAAAAAAAGATATGAGCACGTCACCTACAAGCAGAAAAGTTCCCAAACGGTAGCTCACACCGTCTCCACTAACAGTTCTAATATAATACTGAATTGAAACAACACAAACATACATGAAAAGTATACGAAAACTAAACACAATCATGAAAAACTAAAAGAAATCACGAAAGATGCATATGAAATGCAATGCAATGATGATGGGAAGGAATAGTGAAAGTCATCGCATGACTTTCTGTATACAACTACCGAGCTCGCAGCTCTGCAATAGGACCAATGGGGGGTTCCCAACCCATATACTATAACTCATATCTCAATCTCAACCCACCTCCCCGGCTCGTGTTTACGGAGAGGGTTTTTATGAAAATGTCTCATTTTCTTTCAAAAACAATGTTCCTCAATGGTACCAGTATCTCATGAATGTATATAAATGGAATGAGGATGTAATGCTCACAATCAAATCAGTATGAAGATAGCCAATCAATTCAATACGTATATACGTGAGTCCAGTATCAACTCAATATGTCCACAATTCATGATTATCAACTCTAATTAGGCACCATCGGAATAAATATGCATGTAAGACATCATTAATATCATATTAACCCCTAATTTGGGTTTATCAATCATGATAAAGACAATCAATGCTAAAAAAGTCCTGTAGTAACAATTTAAGCCCCCACATGGGCAACATATCTAGAATAAGACATAAATACACAAATAAAGCCAATGATGTCAAATAAGCCCCCCATTCGGGCAACACGCAATTTCAGATATCACAAGTCAACAACCACCCAATATAAGTCCCTACTCAGGCACACAACAGTAATACTAATCTCAAAATATAAACCCCATAGTTATTTTCCCCAACCCATAGCATGCTTTACTTATTTATTAACTATCCAACTCAATCAAAAAGAAGTTAAGCCATAACCTACCTCAAAACGATGAAATTTGGGCCTAAAGTCCTTCAACACGGTGCTTTATCCTTACGAACGACCTCAGAATCAACTAAAGCATACAAATATAGCATCTACACGTTAAAAGAAAGCTAATAATACCTATATTACCCATATTTAAGTCGGGTCCAAAACAAACTTGAAAAATAAGTTCAAAAAAAGGAGGGGTAAAACTAGAATTTTTCTTTAGAAACACATTCCCCAAGGTTAAACGAGTCTACAGTTAAAAATCCATGCGAAACCGAATTAATAACGAGGTCCAAATCGAAGAAAAATCATTATCAAGCTTTACCGGCAAAACCTCCAAAAATTCATTTCGAAATCAAGATTAAAAGGTGTTTTCGAAAATATAATCAATGGAAAATAGTGGGATTATGAGTTTAGAAGTTTCCCACACAAAAATCGATGATAAAACCCTCAAAAATTGCCTTTCCCAAAGCTTGGAGGTCCAAAAATGGAGTAAAATTGCAAAAATAGAGCTTTTATACTGTTCAGTGAACAGTGCTTCGCGATCGCAGACCCCACTTCACGATCGCGAGGGTCAACGTTAACCAGCCATGAAGTGGCCTTCGCATTTGAGGCAAAGGTTTCGCGTTCGCGGTAGCCTCATCGCGTTCGCAAATAAGAACCGACTCGACCCCAACCCAGTTACCTTTCGCGATCGCAATCACCACCCCGCGATCGCGATGAAGGGAAAATTTCTTCTCCACGATCTCAGCCAGGGGCCTGTGTTCGTAAAAAAGGATCTGCCATGCACCAGATATCAACAAAAATGCTGATTTGCATGCCTTCGACTTCTCTAAATAGACCCTCGAGATTCGCTCAGGGCCCGAGAGAAGTAAACCATATATGTTATTAGGCTAATTTCAACGTTTCATAGTCAATGACGATGTTGGATTATCAAAAAAAGATTGTTTTCAATAAATTAACCCCCGAGACCTCTTTTTCACTATTTTCCAAATGAAGGATCAAAATGTAATAAAAAAGTCCCGAGCCCGAACGAACCTTGCTACTAACCCAAATTCGATATTCTGGATCTGCTGGCACTATCCGAATCATCATTTGAGACTCAAAAAAAAAAATGTTGATTGAAGTCAACTATTGACTTATAAAGCCACAAAACAACCTCAAACTCACTCAAATCACTCTCGATTGCACTGAAAATCATGCCAACCATCCCTACACTCCAAAATCAACACGTAACAACTACGGAGAAGGGAAAAATGATCAAGACACGTAAAAATCTAGTTTTCACAAAAGAGGTCTTTACATGATGGTATCTACCTGACATGACCTTGGTAGATAAGCCAACCACCCAAAAGGAGAGGAAAATATGAATAACTGATAAAAATGGTAAAACGAGACTTCTGGAACAAACTCAGGTCAACATATGCATAAAGACATAGCGAAAGTCTGAAATAAACCATAACATCCATAAAAAATAGTATCATAAGTGTAGAGCATCTAAGTACAACATCCAAAACTGAATACAAATGACTATATTCGAAAAGTAACTATACACAACAAGATAGAAAGAGATATGGAGTCTGCTCCGGATGTCATGGAGCGTACCAGTACCTCAAAGATCCACCAAATCCCACACTAACTCAGCTGCCGCATCCTATGCTCGTACTAGGATCTGTATCGAAAGGGCACAGTAGGGGTGGGTACGATCCACTTGTACTCGATAGGTATCATAAGCTGACTAATTAAAGCAGAAAATAATACAAGTAAAGAAATACTATGAGAACATAACCTGCAAATAGAAAAGTTCCCAAATGGTAGCTCACACCGTCTCCACTAACAGTTCTAATATATATAATTAAGGGACGAATAACAACAGATACATTCAAACAAGTACGAAAACTAAATAAGCACCAAGTATATGAAAACACACAAAAATGCATACGCAATGAAGATGGGATATTAATGAATGATTTGAAATCATCGCATGACTTCACGTATACACCTAGCGAGACTCCGCGCTCTCAAGATAGGACTAATGGGGGTTCGCAACCCGTATACTACCATCAATCTCAACTTCCCTCTCTGACTAGTGTCCATAGATCAAGGATTTTGTAAAATGTGTCAATCACCTCTCCGACTATTGTTCACGAATCAAGAGTTTTTATAAAAATGTCACATTTCTCTTTCACATCAATGTTCCTCAATGGTACCGATATCTCATGAATGTGTATGAATTAATGAGGATGTGATGTTTACCACCAAATCAATATGAATATAATAATCCATCCAATACATGTATACGTGAGCTCAGAATCAACTCAACATATCAATAATCAAGATATCAATTTCTTATTTGACCCCATCGAAAGATTAGTCATGTAGAACATCATTAACATCATATCAAACCCCTAATTTGGGTATTTCTATCATGATAAAAGCAAATAAAGCTCAATAAGGCCTATAATATCTATTCAATCACCCACACGACATCACATTAAGAAATAAGACATTTAAATGCACAAATAAGGCTAATAATGTCAAATAAAGCCCCCACTCGGGCAACACACAATATATAATATCACCGGTTAACAACAACAAGAATATAAGCCCCCACACGGGCATCACGCAACATGTAATAGCTCGAGAACAATTACCATAGTTATTTTCCCCAAACCATAGCATGTTTTACTCATTTATTAACTACCCGGTCAGTCTAATGAAAATTAAGCCATAACCTACCTTGAAGCATAGAAATCCAAGCCTAAAGTCCTTCAACACAAAGATTTCCCCTTTCGAAGAGTCTCAGAATCAACTAAAACATATAAATATATCATCCACGTGTTAAAAGAAAGCCAATGATACCCATATTGACCATATTCAAGTCGGATCCAAAACGGGTTTGAAAAATGGGTTCACAAATGAAAGGGGTAAAACCAGAATTTTATTTTAGAAATATATTCCCCAAGGTTATAGGAGTCTATAGTTGAAAACCCACATGAAAATGAATTAAGAACAATGACCGAATCTAAGAAAAACTATTTTTAAGCTTTACAGGCAAAATTATCAAAATTCCATTTTGAAATAAAGATTAAAGAGTGTATTTAATGATATAATAATCAATGTAAAGTAATGAAAATAAGGTTTTGGAGCTTACCTAAGATCAGTGATGAAAACCCTAAAAATTGCCCAAACCCGAAGCTCAAGGTTCAAAAATGGTGAAAAATTACAAAAGGAATTTATATATAGCGATGACCGCTTTAGCGGTAACTAGTCGCTAAAGTGGCTAACACTTAAGCGTTGCCTGGCGGCTAAAGCGGCTACCACTTAAGCGGTCCTTGGCCGCTTAAGCGGATGCATCAGATATCAGCTGCAATCAGTAACTTTGCTAAGTTGCAAAGTTGCCGATCAACCCCTCGGGATTCGTTCAGAATCCCATGGAGGCAAATGCACTATGCTACTAGCCTATTTTCGATGTTTTGGACTCAATGGTAATGTCAGATTTTCGAAAAGAGATCATTTTCAACAAGTTATCCTTCAAGACCCCTTTAAGGAAAATTTTACTATTTTTCAAACGGAGGGTTGAAATGCAAAATAAATTTCCGAATTAAACCAACCCCGCTACTAACCCAAATTCAATATTTCAGACCTAATGGAACTATCCAAATTGTCATCCGGCACTCAGAACATCAAATGTTGATCGGAGTCAACTATAAAACTTCTAAAAACCTAAAACTCTCCCAAAACGCCTTCCGAAGGAATTTGAAACCATGCAAAACATACCCACATCTCAAAATCAACATGAAGGAACTATGGGGAAGAAAAAAAAATGGTCAAATCCCACACAAGGAAAACTTTCACAACCTAGGTCATTACATTATCCACCACTAAGACTTTAGTTCGTGCATGTCGAACTAGAACTCCCAAGTAGCCTCCTCGGCTGAATGATGTCTCCACTGGACCTTAACCACAGGGATCTTTCTAGAGCGGAATCATCTAACATCCTTGGATAATATAGAAACGGGCTCCTTAACAAAGATCAGCCTCTCATCTAATTGAATCGAGTCCCAACGTAACACGTGAGACTCATCCGGGATATAGTTTTGAAACATAGATACAAAAAAGACTGGATGAACAGCTGAAAAGTCTGGAGGTAAAGCTAACTCATAAGTAACCTCCCCAACTGACCGAAGTATCTCAAAGGTCCAACATATCTCAGGCTAAGCTTACCCCTCTTCCCAAACCTCATCACGCCTTTCACGAAGTGTATCCTCTAAAACCTGAATAGTCCGCTCTAACTGCCTATCGGTCTGGGTGTGGAAAGGTGTGCTAAGGTCAACTTGAGTACCCAACTCTTCTTGAAACATCCTCCAGAAGCTAAAAGTGAACCCTGAGCCTCTATCTGAAATAATAGCCATGGAACTCCATGAAGAAAAACTATCTCTCGAACATAGATACGAGCCAACCTGTCAGCACTGAAGGAAACCTGAATAGGGATGAAATAAGCCGATTTGGTCAATCAATCCATGATGACCCAAATGTTGTCAGAACCATGAGAAGTACGAGGCAACCCACTTATAAAATCCATTATGATCCTGTCCCATTTACACTCAGGAATTGTCAATCTCTGAAGCAAACCACCCGACCTTAGATGTTCGGCCTTCACCTGCTGATAATACAAGCAACAAGCCATAAAGTCCGCTACATCCTTCTTCATGACACCCCACCAGTAGTGCTGCTTTAAATCACTATACATCTTGTTCACCCCTGGATGAATAGAATATCTGGAACAATGCACCTCCTCTAAAATCAATCTCACCCATCCACCAACACTTGGCACACATGCTCGACCCCCAATCCTCAAACCACCATCAGAATCAAGAGATGCCGCCTTAACCTCACCACTTAACACCTTATCTCGAATCACTCTCAAGCTATCATCCTCAAATAGGTGAGCTCGAATCTGCTCCATCAAAGAAGATGTAGCATCAACAAAGGCTAACACACATCCGAGTGTCAAAATATCAAGCCTAGCCATCTGGTTAGCTAACGACTGAACCTCCAAGGCTAAAGGTCGCTCCTGAGTTAAGAAATGATCTAAACTCCCCATACTAGTCGTCTTCCAGCTCAAGGCATCCACAACCATATTTTTTTTACCCAAATGATAAAGAATAGTGAGATCATAATCCTTAAGTAACTCAAGCCAACGTCGCTGTCTCAGATTAAGATCTCGCTGGGTGAAGAAGTACTGAAGGCTACGATGATTCGAGAAAATCTCACAATGGACTCCATACAAGTAATGCCTCCACTACTTAAACAAAAACACTACGGACGCCAACTCTAAATCATGGGTAGGGTAGTTCTTCTCATGAAGCTTCAACTGATGAGAGGTATAAGCAATAACCTTACTTTCCTGCATCAACACTGTACCCAACCCAACGCCAGAAGCATCATAAAACATGGTAAAACCCACACCCACCTTGGGCAAAGCCAATATAAGAGACAAAGTCAACAACTCCTTAAGCTTTTGGAAGCTCTTCTCACAAGCATCCAACCACTGAAAAACAATCTTCTTCTGAGTCAACTTGGTCAAAGGTATTGTAATAGACGAGAAACCCTCTACAAAATGCCGATAATAACCCGCCAAACCAATGAAACTCTAAATTTCAGTAGGAGAAAAGGGTCTAGCCCAATCAAGAATTATCGCTATCTTATTCGGATCAACCATAATACCATCCTTGGTCACCACATGACCCAAGAAAGAGATAGAATCCAACCAAAACTCACACTTGGAGAACTTGGCATACAACTTCTCATCAAACAATCTCTGAAGTACAGTCCTCAAGTGTCTCACATGATCAACCTCACTCTTGGAATAAACCAAGATATCATCTATAAATACAATCACAAAGGATTCAAGATACGATCAAAATACCCGGGTCATCAACTCCATGAATGCTGCTGGGGCATTGGTCAACCCAAAATACATGACCATGAACTCATAATGACTGTATCGAGTCTGAAAAGTCATCTTCGGGACATCTAAAGCTCTAATAGTCAACTGGTGATACCCGGATCTCAAATCAATCTTAGAAAACATGGAAGCACCATGAAGCTGGTCAAATAAATCATCAATACAAGAAATAGGATACTTGTTTTTAACTTTCACCTTATTCAACTATCGATTGTCAATACACATGCGCATAGAAACATCCTTCTTTTTCACAAATAAGACAGATACACTAGGTTTAAAGAACACCTTACCTAACAAATCCTTCAACTGCTCCTTCAATTCCTTTAACTCAGCTGGGGCTATCCTATAAGGAGGAACAAATATGGGCTTGTTGCTCGGCTCCATATCAATAGTAAAATCAATGTCACGATTCAGAGGCATACCAGGAAAATCCATAGAAAACACATCCATGAACTCACGAACAACCCAAATAGAATCTATAAGAGGTGGCAAGGCAATACTAGTATCGCGAATATAAGCCAAATAAGACAAGCACCCTCTTTTTACCATGCGGTGGGCACGTAGAAAAGATATAACTCCCTTTAGACCCAAATTAAGCGTACCCTTCTAATCTAACCTTGGAACACCCAGCGTAGATAAGGTCATGATTTTGGTATAGCAATATAAAATAGCATGATAGGGAGCTAACTAATCCATACCCAAGAAAATATCAAAATCAACCATATCTAGGATAATCAAGTCTACCCAAGCCTCACTCCCCACAAAGGTAGCAATACAAGATTGGTATACCCGATCCACCACTAAAGAATCTCCTAAGGGGGCAGAAACATGAAGAGGTATAGCAAAGGGCTCACAGGAAGCATCAAAACCAGAAGCAAAGTATGTAGACACATAGGAGAAAGTAGACCTGGGGTCAAATAACATGAAAGTAAATCTATAACAAATTGGGACAATACCTATAATAACTACATCAGAGGCCTCTACCTCGAGTCTCTTGGGTATATCATAACACTGTACACGTTTGCTCCCAGATTAAGCAGCCCCATGACCACTACCATGAGCTCCCCTACCTCTATCTAGAGCACCTCTAGCACCACCCCTAAGACTTTATAAACCACCTCTCACTGCAGATATAAGAGTAGGGAAAAGCTAAAGCTAAGAGCCTTACTGGGAAGGACCAAACACACACCTAGGATAATCCTTAGCCTAATGGCTAACCTTAACATAAACAAAGCATCCTCTATGGCCTGACTCAATCTGAGGGGGTACAGATAAACTAGAATGATCGCCCTAGCCTGAAGAACTGAGACTGGAACCTCCACTAGCATGACCTGATGCCTGGATCTCTAAAATTGCTGAACCTGAAGGTACACCACCTGATCCCTATAAAGCGGCTTGAACCATCCTACCATGATAACCACAAGAACCTCTACTTGAGAAATCTCTACTTCGAGAGGTGCGACCATTAAACTCGTACTATCAGCGCACCTTCTTAGTGCCTCTTTGAGTTGCCTGGGTAATAGAGTCGGTCAACTTGGCATGCTCAATAATGCTCTGAAAAGAAGCCTCTAAAATAACCATATGGGTAGTAGCCAACTGATATAACCATCTAACCCCTTAACAAACTTCTGAATCCTCTCTGGCTCTGTAGAGATACTGGCGCCTGAATAACTGGATAGGGCATAAAAACGTGCCTGATACTCGTTAATAGACATGGAGCCCTACTCCAAATGATCAAACTTATCCCGTATCTTATCTCTCAAACTATACAACACAAACCTCTCTAAAAAGGCCTCAGAAAACTAGGCCCAAGTCATAGGAGGAGAGCCCAAAGGTCTAGAACTGGATAAAGACCTCCACCAATCTCTGGCCACATCCATCAACTGATAGGTAGTATAAGAAACTCCGTGAGACTCAAGAGATCCAAGATTATGTAACTTGTCCTGGTAGTCAATCAAAAACTCATAGGCATTCTCACTAATCGCGCCACTGAACTTGGGAGAAGCTAAGTGAATAAACCTTTCAAACCTCTTCTGGTCATCAGAAGACATCACTATACTCAAAATAACTAGAGGAATAGTAATTTTGATGGGCAATAAATCCACACATGGCGGTACTATAGATAAAAGCTACAACCCTGAAGTAGCAATATCATAAGAAGATGCTGGTACAGATGGTGAAACACCACTCAAAGTCTGAGAAACACCCAGTACACTCAAAGGAATACCATCCAAGTGACTCAAAAGACGAAACAAAAAATCCTAGAGTAGTGGAGTATCAACTAAACTCTGTGGAACTTGAACTGGCCCTGTACCCCCTGTTTGATAGTCATCTATGGCATACACAACCTTAGGCTCAAGAGAGGCCTCCCTAGCATGACCTCTGGCTGTGGCAACTCCTCGTTCCCTTCCTCTACCTCTAGGACCCATGCCTCTTCCTCAAACTGAGGCTCTTATATCGGATGCCAGCTCAACATCCCTAGTATCTCTGGACCTAGTCCTTACACAAGTTTAGAACATTGGGTATGAACAACCCGCATGATAAGGAATCAAATTAGAGATGTTTTTCTCAAGATATCTTATATCCTCTTGAAGATACATACGAACGTATACGTACCAATCCATGAGACTCTACCAAATATCCTACTCTTATACTTACGATATCGGTGAACCTAGCGCTCTAATACCAATTTGTCATGATCCAAAAAATTGAGGCAATGATGGTATCTACCTGACCCTACCTTGGTAGATAAGCCACCACCCAAAAGGATAAGTAAATATAAATAACAGATAAAAAAGGTAAAACGAGACTTTTGGAACAAAGTCAGGTCAATATATGGACAAAAACATAGCGAAAGTTTGAAATAAAACCATAACATCCCCAAGAAATGGTGTCATAAGTGTAGAGCATCTAAGTACAACATCCAAAACTGCATACAAATGCTTGTCTCTGAAAATTAACTAAATACAATAAGATAGAAGGAGATCTGGAGTCTGCTCTGGACATTATGGAACGTACCAGTACCTCAAAGATCCACCAAATCCCGCACGAGCTCAGCTGCCGCATCTTATGATCGTACTTGGATTTGCACTGATAGGGCACAGTAGGGGTGAGTACGGTCCACTTGTACTCAGTAGGTATCATAGGCTGACTGAGCAAAGCAGAAAATAATATAAGTAAAGAAATACTATGAGCACATCACCTACAAATAGAAAATTTCCCAAACGGTAGCTCACACCATCTCCACAAACATTTCTAATATATATAATTAACGAACGAGTAACAATAGATACATTCAAACAAGTACGAAAACTAAATACGAACCAAGTATATGAAAACACACAAAAATGCATATGCAATACAATGCAATGAAGATGGGATATTAATGAATGATTTGAAGTCATCGTATGACTTCATGTATACACCTACCGAGCCTTCGTGCTCCCAAGATAGGACCCATGGAGGGTTTATAACCCATATACTACAACCAATCTCAACTTCCCTCTCCGACTAGTGAATACAGATCAAGGGTTTTGTAAAATGTGACAATCACCTCTTTGGCTATTGTTCACGGATCAAGGGTTTTTATAAAAGTGACACATTTCTCTTTCATATCAATGTTCCTCAATGATACCAATGTCTCATGAATGTCTATGTATAAATGAGGATGTAATTCTCACCACCAAATTGGTATGAATATAATAATCCATCCAATACATGTATACGTGAGCTTAGAATCAACTCAATATATCAATAATCAAGATATCAATTTCTCATTTGGCACCATCGAAAGATTAGTCATGTAGAACATCATTAACATCATATCAAACCCCTAATTCGGGTATTTATTTTATGATAAAGGTAAATAATGCTCAATAAGGCATATACACGACATCACATTAAGAAATAAGACATTTAAATGAACAAATAAGGCCAATGATGTCAAATAAAGCCCCCACTCGGGCAACACGCAATATGTAATATCATCACTCAACAACAACAAGAATATAAGGCCCCACATGGGCATCACGCAATATATAATACCTCGATAATAATTACCATATTTATTTTCCCCAGTCCATAACATGCTTTACTCATTTATTAACTACCCAGCCCAGTCTGAAGAAAATTAAGCCATAACCTACCTTAAAGCGTCGAAATCCAAGACTAAAGTACTTCAACATGGAGCTTTCCCCATTCAAAAAATTTCAAAATAAACTAAAACATACAAATATATCATCCACACATTAAAAGAAAGCCAATGATACCCATATTGACCATATTTAAGTCGGATCCAAAACGCGTTTGAAAAATGAGTTTGAAAATAAAAGGGGTTAAACCGGAGTTTTATTTTAGAAATACATTCCCCATGGTTATAGGAGTCTAAATTTAAAAAATCATGCGAAAATGAGTTTAAAACGAGGTCCAAATTGAAGAACAACCATTTTTAAGCTTTACCGACGCAAAATCCTCAAAATTTCATTTTGAAATCAAGATTAAATAGTGTTTTCAATGATATAATCAATGTAAAGTAATGAAAACAAGGTTTTGGAGATTACACTCAAATGGTGATGAAAACCCTAATAATTGCCCAAACCCAAAGCTCAAGGGCCAAAAAATGGTGAAAAATCTCAAAAAAGAGTTTATATATAGTGATGGACGCTCTAGCAGCTAAGTGACCACTAAAGTGGCGACCGCTAAAGTGGTACATGGATGCTAAAGTGACTACTGCTTAAGCAGTCCTTGGCCACTTATGCGACTACACTAGATATCAGCTACAATCAGCAACTTTGCTAAGTTGCAAAGTTGCCAATCGACCCCTCGGGATTCATTTGGAATTCTTTAGATGCAAAGAAACTCTTATACTAGGATATTTTCGACATTCCAAACTTAATGGCAATGTTGGATTTTTGAAAAGGGATCGTTTTCTACTAGTTAGCCCCCGGGCCCCCTTTAAGGCAAATTTCACTACTTTCCAAACGGAGGGTAAAAATACAAAATAAAGGTTCCAAAGATAAACCAACCCCTCTACTAACCCAAATTTGACATTTTGAATCTAATAAAACTGTCCAAATCATCATCCGACACTCAAAACATCAAATGTTGACCGAAGTCAACTATAGAACTTTTAAAGCCTCTAAAAACCTCAAACTCTCCCAAACACCTGCCGAAGGCATTGAGAACTGTGCCAACCATACCCACATCTCAAAATCTACATGAAGCAACTATGGGATAGGACAAAATGGACAAATACCACACAAGGTAAACTTTCACAACCTAGGTCATTACACTTGATTAAAATTGTGAAATCCTGTCCAATTGATTTGCTCCATTATCTAATATGGATGTGATAGCAATACATAATATGCCTGAAAGAAGACAAGTTGTTGAACATATGAATATGGTCATGGAAGAATAAAATAACAATATGTCATCATTGTGGTAATAATAAAGGGAAGAACATTGTGGGTTCTCCGAATAGTCCTTAAAAAGGTGAAGGTAATTTTTTGTAACATCAATTTGGTATGGAAGGTATATATCATATAAATATTAAGGCATGAAGCACATGAATTAGTTCATTTCTTGAAGAGAATGTGACTTGCGATAAGCATTGGGAATGCCAACCCATTCTTGAAGGTGAATGTTTTTCGAGTGTGGTAAAAATTATTGTGTATAAAACGTGCTTCTATATGGTTAGACAAATACCAAAACTCACCTCTATGGGAGGTTTTGAGAGAATATATTTTTTATTAAAAGGTAATTGGGCACATGCGACCTAATTTGATATCTTTTATAAATCCTCCATCAAAATAAAGAAATATAAAGTTGTGGTACACTTGCTTTTTCACAGTGATGTTTAGGTGAGTTATATAAATATAACAAATGTCAAGGCATGAGAATGAGCTTACAAATAAAGTATGAAGCACATATGATTATAGCCTATTTCTTGAAAAGATTAAGACTAGTGATAAGCATATCATGAATATTTGGCCATTCTTGAAAATGAATGTGCCAATATGTGGTAAGAATTATGGATAAGGACGTGCTTATGTATGTTGAATAAATACCACACATCTCACCTCTACGATAGGTTTGAGAGAACTCAAAATAATATTTTGATAATAACGGTCATTGATCAGGTACTTTTAGTACATCATAAATATTGTAGTATGTTTTATTGTAAACTACTGATGGGAAAAAGAAAGAAATAATTCTTTCATATAAAGATTGTGACCATGATAAAAATAGATGTTATTGAGTGGCTGTCACGACCCAATATTTGATTCATGATGGCACCTACCATAACCCACCAATAGGTAAGACAAACCCTATCCCGAAGCAATAAACGACGGGCTAACGGGTGTAATCTCAGAAGAACAGAGATGAGGTGGAAGTAAACATACTAATACATATGCTAGAAATATAAAAACAGAATCAATATATATATACATACCAAGACTAAGAAGGAAGAGGACAGTATATAAAGTCAAGAACCCCTCCCAAGACCTGGTGAGGTCGGTATAAGAGCCACTACTAGACATACCCAAAACAAAAAACAAAAACCAAATATATATGACAAGTACAATAGTCTAGAGAGAAAAAGACTATACAGTAGAACATGGAGTAGGATCTGCCTCGGACGTCAGTAAGCTCTCCCTGCTCTGAAGTCAGTGCTACGAAGCGAGTCACATCAAAATTTTCGTCTAGTGCTCAGATCTGTATCAGTGAAAAAGATGCAGAAGTGCAGTAGAAGTATCGGGCAACGGGTACTCAGTAGGCATCATGGGCTGACTGAGCTCAATGTAATATAAGCAAGCTAAAATGCGAGGGTGCATGCTAAGTCAAGGGTATAAGTAATAAATACATAAGTAACTACCGAGGCGTATAGATATGCTTAGGAAATAAATAAATGTGATACCAAATAATTGAGTAAATAAATGAGTAAGTAAACACACAAGTCAAACATAACCTATCTGGGCCCCATAAACCCGATAGGCACACGAAAAAAAATAATAACCCAGCCTGGCCTCCATAAACCAGCGGGACACACAAGAATAGTAAATGCATAGTCACCAGTGTCTCGAAGCTGTATCAGTATCCAGTAACCACAATAACCAACAAGAGTGCACCGGGCTTGAATCGGCACCAATGGGTAATAACAAGAGGCCAGACGCCGGAATCGAACCAGATGTAGTGGTAATAACAATACGCCACATATATATCATATTTACCAGACTCGAATCAAAACTCAGAGAATAACAGTATCATAGTCACGGTACCCAGTACCAGAACTCATAGTGTACCACAATTCGGGGCTGGACACGAACCGGGACACCCAATAGTCAATAACCAAAATAATCATACCTGAATCTGTAGCCGGACTCGAAATGGAACTCATTATAGACAGTAACCATAACAGAGCCAAATGTCACATAATAATAATAAACAGGGAACATGCTAGTCCCATGATGAAGCCGGAGTATAGGTAAAGGAGCTAACCCATCATTTGCTACAAGGAAAGCCCCCGGGTCCTCCTAGATCCATAGTCTACTTCATGCAATGTCTAAGTCAGTCCAGGTATCTAGAGTAGCTCATGGCAAGACGGGTCCCAATTCTAAGCCAAGGCCAGCAATCCCGATCAAGTGCAGTGCTATCAGGGCCTAAAAAGGGTAAACAGGCCAACTGAGTATAATCGGGGTGACTCAATCCCGTCACAAGCCTAAAAGGTCATACTAGGGCTTAACTAATCCCAAATATGTCAAAGTTCTGACAAGTCGACAAGAAGGGTAACAGGGCCCGCTGTCGGGTCCAAAAAATCAGGTCTGGTTATACTTATCTAAGTCTGGGCTAAGTCTGTCTAAGCCTGGACTAAGGTCCAACAATAACATTCCCAAACTAGAAACAACAACAATACTATCCGACTCCAAATAGGTCATCTGTGGTGTACAACGAGGATAATAGGCCTGGAATATATCCGAATATCCCTATCCGGCCTAGAAGGTCTAAATCACATCAAACCACCACCACCAAGTTTATAATATCAGCCTACAACACCAACACAATAGTATACATATATCACCTATAAGCTCAATCTAAGTGTAAAGGAAGGTAAACCTAGCCTACCTGGACTCCGCCGCAAGCCTGCCAAAAGAACCAGTTATACAGGAGCCTTCCCCTTCTGAGAGGCCTCTGACTGCTGCCAAGCTACCAAAATAATAAACTACATGTCAAAACATAACTATTGATCCCATATTGCATTAGTTCAGAAAATGTCTGAATAGTCCATGTGGGGCCCGCTTGCGAAATCATAAAACTAAAACCGTCACAGCATCCCAAATCACCCCGTGACCAATAGTCACAACTAGCACTTCTTAATTTGAGCTCAAATATCAATACCAATTCCAACAATACCATCGTAAATGAAAATTGTTGTAAAAATAAGAAAACGTACCGTAGAAACAACTAGAACGAGTCCATGGACTCAAATATATAAACTCCTAAGCTCAAACCTCAATGGATTAGCTCAATATTGAGCTTATATGATCAGAACAGTGAGGAAATAAGATGAAATTCGTGAGGAAAATGTAATGTTATACATTTTGTCCAAAATGTATACCATTATGCCAATGTGTTCCACTTAATTAATTCTCACATGCCAAGTGGCAATCATTACAGTAAAGGGTACCATGGTGTGCACCTCCCCACTTTCCACGTGGTGGTGGAGGTGGCACATCGATACAATTTTTATCCCATTATATATATATTTGGGTATTGCATAGGTTCGTGGTAAAATGAATACAACTTTTTGAATATACCATAATTAATAAAAAATTATTTCAAACAAAACCTCTATAAAATAAAAATATTTTTTTAACATATCTAAATTTACTATCTCCGCTTAAATTATTAATAGGTTATAAAACTATTATAAAGTTGTATAGATATATCATAACTAAAGACTTTTATAAATATCAAAAACATTTTCGAAAGGTAATTATCTGTATCTTTTTTACCAAATTCTAATTTAACTTAAATATTTTGCAACACGCTTGGTATAAATAAAATTCTCAAACGAATTGCCTGAAAACTGAACTGTCAATCCCAGTAAGTCATACTTAACTTGCGGCAGTTATAGGAAAGCTCTAAATGGGGAGGATGTACAAAAACAAGGGAAATAACCGGAGGGTCATTACAACATCCACTACTAAAAGGACTTTCGTCCGCGAAAGCCAATAGTAAGCACATACCTGAAGATGTGAACATGTAGGGATACTGGGCTCGCATAACACGTTCAAGTTCCTAAGTGGCCTCCTCGATCTAACAATGACGCCATTGTACCTTAACCACTGGAATATCCCGGGAGTGTAACCGTCTGAAATCTCTGGCTAAAATAGACACAGGCTCCTCCACAAATGCTAACTTTTCATCTAACTGAATCGAGTTCCATTACAGCATATGCGACTCATCCGAAATGTACTGTCGCAACATAGAAACATGAAATGCTGGGTGGATAGCTGAAAATACCAGAGGTAAAGCTAGCACATAAGCCACTTCTCTAACTGTCTGTAGAATCTCAAAGGGTCCAATATATCTGGGGCTAAGCTTACCCTTCCTACCAAATCGTATCACGCCCCTCATGGGCGATACCCATAAGAAGACCGTATCACCAACTCTGAATATCAATGGACGACGTCTACGGTTAGCATAACTCCTCTGTCTACTCTGAGTTGTCCGCAGCCTGTCCTAAATCCCCCGAACTCGGTCCAAAGACTCTCGGAGCAAATCTGTGCCAGGAGGACTGACCTTTGAAGTCTCGAACCATCCAACTGGAGACCAAAACCATCTACAATACAAAGCCTCTAATAGGGGCTTCTTAATGCTGGAATAAAAGCTATTATTATACGCGAACTGTGCTAAAGGCAAGAATTGATCCCACTGACCCCCAAAGTCTAACACACAAGCGCGGAGCATATCTTTCAATACCTGAATCGTCCGCTCTAACTGCCCATCAATCTGAGGATGAAACACAGTTCTAAGGTCCACCTGCGTACCTAACTCCTCCTAGAAAGTCTGCTAGAAATTAGAGGTAAACTGAGATCCTCTGTCTGAGATAATAGATATTTGCACTCCATGTAGGCGAACCACCTCCTAAATATATACACGAGCTAATCTCTCAGCACTGTAGGAGACTCGAACAAGGATAAAGTGTGTGGACTTAGTCAACCGATCCACAACAACCCATATACTATCAAAACCATAAGAGGTGCGAGGTAAACCACAAATGAAATCCATACTGACTCACTCCCACTTCCATTCGGGAATGGGTGACTACTGAATTAAACCACCGGGTCTCTGGTGCTCGGCCTTTACCTGCTGACAACACAGGCATCGATCCACCAGCCCTGAGATATCTTTTTGCATACCACTCCACTAATAGTGCTGCCTTAGATCTCGGTACATCTTAGTTATCCCAGGGTGAATAGAATATCTGGAACTGTGAGCCTCATTGAGAATCGACTGAATCAAATCCCTAACCCTCGACACACAAATACAGTCGTTAAACCTCAGAACACCATCAGAACCCAAGGTAGCTCTCTTAGACTCATCCTCTAATACCTAATCTTGAATGCTAAGAAGATCGTTGTTCTCAAACTGACGACTCTGAATCTGCTCCAGCAAAGTAGATCTTGCACCAACACAAGCGATAACCCTCTCGGGGTCAGAAATGTCCAAACGCACCATCGAATTAGCTAAGGACTGAATGTCCAAAGCCAACAACCGCTAAGAGACTGGAATAAAGGCTAAGCTACCTATACTTACTGTCTTCCGGCTTAAGGCATTCGCTACAACATTTGTCTTGCCCGGATGATAGAGAATAGAGATATCATAGTTCTTCAACAACTCAATCCACATGAGCTGCCTCAAATTACGATCCCTCTAAGTCATAATATGTTAAATACTGCGGTGGTCTATAAAGATCTCACAATGAATACCGTAGAAATAATTCCTCCAAATCCATAGTGCAAATACAGCACAGCTAACTCTAAGTCATGAGTGTGGTAATTACGTTCGTGCACCTTCAGCTACCTCAATGTGTAAGCAATGACACAACCTCGCTGCATCAAAACATATCCCAAAACCGATACCAAACGCATCACAATACACAGTGAAACCCTCGCCCTCAACTGGAAGAGTCAACACAGGGGCGGAAGTATGTCGATCCTTGAGCTTCAAAAAGCTTGCCTCGTAAGCCTCAGACCACTGAAATGGAACCTCCTTCCTAGTCAGTCTGATCATAAGAAATGCAATAGACGAGAAGCCCTCAACAAACTGCTTGTAGTACCCTGCCAACCCAACGAAACTGCGAATCTCAGTAGGCGACGTGGGCCTAGCCCAATATCGAATAGCCTCAATATTCGCTGGGTCTACCATGATACCGTGTCTGGATACAACATGCCCCAAGAAAGCTATAGACTCAAGCCAGAACTCACACTTTGAGAAATTGGCATAAAGTCAATGATCTCTCAAAGTGTGGAGGACAATCCTCAAATATTGCTTGTGCCCCTTGCTACTCCTCGAATAAATCAAGATGTCGTCGATGAACACAATCACAAAGGAGTCTAAGTATGGCCTGAATACACGATTCATCAAGTCCATAAAAGCTGCTGGGGCATTAATCAACCCAAAAGACATCACCAGGAACTCATAATGGTGGTACCGAGTCCTAAAGGCTGTCTTTGGGATGTCCTCAGCCCTAACTCTCAACTGATGATATCCAGATCTCAAGTCTATCTTCGATAATACCACTGCACCCTGAAGTTGATCAAATAAATCATCGATACTAGGCATATGATACTTATTCTTCACCGTCACCCTATTTAGCTGCCTGTAATCTATACACATTCGCATAGACCCATCCTTCTTCTTTACAAATAGAACTGGAGCACCCCACGACGACATACTCAGCCTGATAAAACCCTTCCCCAGAAGGTCCTGGAGCTGACTACTCAACTCCCTCAACTCAGTAGGATCCATATGATAAGGAGCCATTGAAATAGGTCGAGTGCCCGACTCGAGGTTAATAATGAACTCTATATCACGTTCAGGAGGAAGGCCAGGTAGGTCAGTCTGGAATACATCAAAAACTCAAGAACAACCGAGATGGAGTCAAGTGATGGACTCTCAATGCTAGAATCTCTAACACAAGCAAGGAATGAATCATATCCCCTCGCCATCAATTTATGAGTCCGAACATATGAAATAATCCCCGTCGGTGTGCGACTAACAGAACCCTGCCATACCACCAGGGGTACACCAGGCATGGATAAGGTAACGGTCTTGGCAAAGTAATCCAAGACGGCATGATGAAAAGACAACCAGTCCATGCCCAGAATCACATCAAAGTCTACTATGGCCAACACAATAAAATCAACTTGAGTCTCAAACTCCCGAATAGTCACAAAACATGATCTATATACCCGATCCACTACTAAAAAATCACCAATGGGGGTAGATACACATAAGGGTACAAATAATAGCTTAGAACATAAACCCAACCGTGGTGCATAATAAGTAGATACATAAGAAAAGATCCAAGATCAAATAATGCAGAAGATGGCTGATGGCATATGGAAATCATACTTGTAATCACCGCATCCGAAGCCTCAGCCTTTGGCCTAGCCGACATGGAATACAACTGACGCTGGCTACCACTAGTCTGAGCACCGACCTGACTACCACTCCGACCTCCCTATGCTCCACCTCGGGAACCTTAGGGACCACCCCGATGACCCTGTACACCACCTCTACCTGCTGGCGGTATAGATCTGATGGGTTGTTCCATCTGAACTGAAGGATCAATAGCGCTGCACTGAGGACACTCACGTGCAAAATAATCGACAACCCCACAAGTATAACATGCTCCTGGCTCCCTGCTCGGCCTAGAAGATCCGGCTGATCCGGAATGACCACCCCTAATAAATAAACTGGATTGACCATGTTTGTGAGATTGACTACCAGAACCGCTATAGGCGGGCTAACCCCTATCAAAAATCTGCAAGGCTGACTGTATGGGCCTACTAGGCTGATCCTGTTGCTGAAAAGACTGCTGCTGCTGCTGAAACTCGCTTCCTCTGAACTGCGAGCTGCTGTGACTACCACTATAACTACCTTGGAATTGGGGTCTCTTGTAGCTGCCCCCTTGGGCCTCGCAATCCATCTCCTCTATCGAATATACATGCTCATCTCTCTCAGTAAATGATTTCTCTGAAGTCACTAAACTCTGTGTGGCCCTGCGGAGTGTTAATCGCAACCCTCTAACAAAGCATCTAATCCTTTCGTACTCATCAGGAAAGATCATAGTAGCATGTCTAGCCAAATCATGGAATCTTTTTCATACTCAGCTACTGTCATAGAACCCTGGCTCAACCTGGAAAACTCATCTTGAAGACGTTTACGCATGTTGCGGGGCATATACTTCCCCAAGAACACTTCAGAGAACTATGCCCAAGTAACGGGTGGAGATTCCATTGGCCTGGAATCAAGATAACCTCTCCACCATCTCCTCGCAACTTTATCAAACTAATAAGCAACAAAATCTACCCTGTGCGACTCCATTAATCCCAAATTCCTAAGCTTCTCCTCGCATTTGGATAATAACTCATAAGCGTCCTCTCCTGGAGTACCCGCAAATCTGGATGGAGCTAATCTTAGAAAATGGTTCAACATCTTCTGTTCCTCGGCAGACATAATTGGCTGAGCTACTACCGGCGATGGAATTACCAACGCTGGTAAAATCTTAACTCTGGGTGCTACAGCTGTAGGTTGCTCCCCAACACCAACTCCTTATACTGCTGGCTGGGCTCCCTCGGCTGACGGACCTCCAACTAATCCCAACAACTACAACAAAATATCTCGGAGCACTGAGGCATCAATAAATCCAGGTGGATCCCGGGCTGCTTCCTAGCCCACCGGCTGTTGTGGCGGCAGAGTATCTGGAGCTATAACGGGATTGGGTGATTGGTCCCTGTCTTCGACCTCTAGGTCGACCTCAGCCCCTAACAGGAGCCTTCGTTGCAGGCTCGGGGTCTCGACCCCCAGCGCTCGTACCACGCGTCCTAGCCATTTTCTTAAAGAGTGGACCAAATGAAAATTAGAAACCAACATAGGCTCGTCGCACGGACATGAGTCAAGAAAATGAGAGACTCCCCTAAGAATGCTCCATAGCCTCCCAAGGATAGGATACAGGCGTCCCCGCACTGATCCGCAGGACTCTACCACACATTGGCCCATGTACCGACACTACCCACACAACCTAGGCTCTAATACCAAGTTGTTACGACCCAATATTTGAGTCATAATGGCGCCTACCGTAACCCACCAATAGGCAAGGCAAACCCTATCCCTAAGCAATAAGCGACGGGCTAACGGGTGGAATCTTAGAAGAACAGAGATGAGGTGGAAGTAAACATACTAATACACATGCTAGAAATATAAAAACAGAATCAAAATATATATACATACCAAGAATGAGAAGGAAGAGGACAATATTTAAAGTCAAGAACCCCTCCCAAGACATGGTGAGGTTGGTACAAGAGCCACTACTAGACATACCCAAAACACAAAACAGAAAAAAAATATGTAAGACAAGTACAATAGTATCGAGAGCAAAAGACTATAAAATAGAAGATGGAGTAGGATCTGCCTCAGACGTCAGTAAGCTCTCCTTGCTCCAAAGTTAGTGCTAAGAAGAGAGTCACGTCAAAACCGTCGGCTAGTGCTCGAATCTGCATCGGGGAAAAAGATGCAAAAGTACAGTATGAGTATCGGGCAACGGGTACTCAGTAGGCATCATCGACCGACTGAGCTGAATGTAATATAAGCAATCTAAAATGCGAGGGTGCATGCTAAGTTCGGGGTATAAGTAATAAATATACAAGTAACTGCCGAGGTGTATAGATATGCTTAGGAAATAAATAAATGTCATACCGAATAATCGAGTAAATAAATGCGTAAGTAAACACACAAGTCAAAAATAACCTATCTGGCCTCCTATAAACCCGATAGGCACACGAAAGAAAATAATAACCCAGCCTAGCCTCCATAAACCAGCGGGACACACAAGAATAGTAAATGCATAGTCACCAGTGTCTCAAAGCTGTATCAGTATCCAGTAACCACAATAACCAACGAGAGTGCACCGGGCTTGAACCGACACTAATAGGTAATAACAAGAGGCCAGATGCCAAAATCGAACCAGACATAGTGGGTAATAACAATAGTCCACATATATATATCATATCTGCTAGACTCAAATCAAAACTCAGAAAATAATAGTATCATAGTCACGGTACCCAGTACCAGAACTCATAGTGTACCACAATCTGAGGTCAAACTCGAATCGGGACACCCAACAGTCAATAACCAAAATCATCATACCTGAATCAATAGCCGAACTCAAACCGAAACTCATCAAAGCCAGTAACTAGAATAGAGCCAAATGTCACATCATAACAATAAACGGGGAACATGCTAGTCCTATGATAAAGCGGAAGTATAGGTAAATGAGCTAACCCATCATTTGCTACAAGGTAAGTCCCCGGGTCCTCCTAGGTCCATAGTCTACTATCATACAATATCTAAGTCAGTACAGGTATCTAGAGTAGCTCATATTAAGATGGGTCCCAATTCGAAGCCAAGGCCAACAATCCCAATCAAGTGCGGTGCTATCAGGGACTAAAAAGGCTAAACAGGCCAACCGGGTATAATCGGGGTGACTCAATCCCGTCACAAGCCTAAATGGTCATACTAGGGCTTAACTAATCCTAAAGATGTCAAAGTTCTGACAAGTCGATAAGAAGGGTAACGGGGCCCGCTATCGGGTCTCGAAAACTAGGTCTGGTTATACTTGTCTAAGTCTGGGCTAAGTCTATCTAAGCCTGGACTAAGGTCCAATAATAACATTCCCAAACTAGCAACAACAACAGCAATACTATCCGACCCCAAATAGGTTATCTGTGGTGTACCACGAGGATAACAGGCCTGAAATATATCGGAATAGCCCTATCCTGCCTAGAAGGTCTAAATCATAACAAATCACCAACACCAAGTTTATAATACCAGCCCACAACACTAGCACAATAGCATACATATATCACACATAAGCTCAATCTAAGTGTAAAGGAAGGTAAACCTAGCCTACCTGGACGCCGCTGCAAGCCTGCCAAAAGAACTAGTTATACAGGAGTCTTCCCCTTTCGAGAGGCCTCTAACTGCTGCCAAGATACCAAAATAATAAACTACATGTCAAAACATGACTATTGATACCCATATTGCATTAGTTCAGAAAATGTCCGAACAGTCCACGTGGGGGTAGCTTGCAAAATCACAAAACTAAAACTGTCACAGCATCCCAAATCACCCCGTGACCAATAGTCACAACTAGCACTTCTCAATTTGAGCTCAAAATATAGCTCAAACATCAATACTAATCCCAAAAATACCATCGTAAATGAAAACTATCGTAAAAATGAGAAAACCTACCGTAGAAACGACGAGAACGAGTCCATGGACTCAAATATATAACCTCCTAAGCTCAAACCTCAATGGATTAGCTCAATATTGAGCTTATATGATCAGAACAGTGAGGAAATAAGATGAAATTCGTGAGGAAAATGTAATGTTATACATTTTGTACAAAATGTATAACATTATGCCAATGTGTTCCACTTAATTAATTCTCACATGCCAAGTGGCAATCATTACAGTAAAGGGCACCATGGCGTGTACCTCCCCAATTTCCACGTGGTGGTGGAGGTGGCACATTGATACAATTTTTATCCCATTATATATATATTCGGGTATTGCATAGGTTCGTGGTAAAATGAATACAACTTTTTGAATATACCATAATTGATAAAAAATTATTTCGAACAAAACCTCTTTAAAATAAAAATATTTTTTAACATATCTAAATTTACTATCTCCGCTTAAATTATTAATAGGTTATAAAACTCTTATAAAGTAATATAGATATATCATAACTAAAGAATTTTATAAATATCAAAAACATTTTCGAAAGGTAATTATCTGTATCTTTTTTACCAAATTCTAATTTAACTTAAATATTTCGCAACACGCTCGTTATAAATAAAATTCTCAAGCGAACTGCCTGAAAACCAAACTGTCAGTCCCAAGAAGTCATACTTAACTTGGGACAGTTATAGGAAAGATCTAAATGCTGAGGATGTATGAAAACAAGGAAATGACCGGGAGGGTCATTACAACATCCATTACTAAAAGGACTTTCGTCCGCGAAAGCCAATAGTAAGCACATACCTGAAGACGTGAACAAGTAGGGATACTGGACTCGCATAACACGTTCAAGTTCCCAAGTGGCCTTCTCAATCGGACTGTGACGTCATTGTACCTTAACCACTGGAATGTCCCGGGAGCATAACCGTCTGACATCTCTGGCTAAAATTGACACAGGCTCCTCCACAAATGCTAACTTCTCATCTAACTGAACCGAGTCCCATTGAAGCACATGCGGCTCATCCGAAATGTACTGTTGCAACATAGAAACATGAAACACTGGGTGGATAGCTGAAAATGCCGGAGGTAAAGCTAGCACATAAGCCACTTCTCCAACTGTCTGTAGAATCTCAAAGGGTCTAATATATCTGGGGCTAAGCTTACCCTTCCTGTCAAATCACATCACGCCCCTCATGGGCGATACCCATAAGAAAATGTATGCCTCTAATTATATCTAAACCATTAGTTATGTATGAGAACAAATCTTCCAAAAGATATTTGGTGTGAGATGTGTGATCTAAATGTAGCAACACTTGTATGCATCAAGACCCTATATTGTCGGTTCAGGGTCAGGAACCAAATAATTCCATCTAAGAATTTGAATGTGTGGTATTTGATTTAATTGCTCCACCATGCACAAAAACGAATCCCCAAAGTAGGTTGGGGTTAATGTTAGATTTCCTAACATTAGTGGGAGATATGATTAACATCTGAAATGGATAGAATGAATTATCTAGATAATCGTAAAAAAATGTGAACTTAAGTTCAAGAGATAATTCAACTGCAAAATATTGCAAATTAATTGCTAGATGTATTTACTGACCCTAGGTTATAATTCAACTATAAATGCTCCATTGAGAAGTCTTTGAAGGACAGGGTCTATGGCATGCTTGAAGCGTGATAGACCCATCGATTCCAAATAGAAAAACTCCTTGAATGAGGAGAGGAGTAAATGATAAAGATGGTCATGATAATGAGGCAAGTGCTTTAAAGAGCACCATGACATAACACTTTATAAAACCTTGACAAGGGCTTAGGTACATGAAAATAATGAAAAAGAGATCTCGATAAGTTATGTCGTATTGGAACCAGTATCAAATAACCGTCGACGACATTTTTGATATAAAGTAGATATCACCATTATAAATAGTAATGAGTATCTTGAATTTAAATCTGTCAAAGAGTATGAACAGATAAATAATTGGCCAAAAGAAAGTACATAATTCAAGTATTTTATTTCACTTGAGAAAGTGAATATTTAGAATTATGGTCCAAAGATAAAGGTATAATATCAGTGGGGGTACACATGGATTATTGTGAGAAAAGTAAAACCATAAGATATATAATACGGGTTGTACCTTGGGGCATAAAGGTTTTTCGCAAAATTTCTGACATTATTGTTAGGAGATGTATTCTCTTGTGGTGGATGCAATAAAGTTTCTTTCAGTCTGGAAATACTAAAAAGCTTGAACACGTATAATGAATAGTTATCATATCTATCTAGACGGTAAAAGTTATATGAAAACTAGCTAGACGGTAAATGATTGAAGGATTTAAAAATGTTTTAATGCGATTCCATTGAATAGTACCCCAATGGTTGTATATCACTTAATGTAAAGAAAGATCAATTTTTGATCTCATGAAAATGGTTAGAAAATACCATGTCTTAGTGCAATTGGTGCACTTATGCATCCTGATATTTCTATACATAGAATAATATTTTTGTTAATATGCAGGAAAGATATAATTTCACTTTTATGTGGAGATATTTGAGTTAAATCAAATATATATTGACATGAATTTATTATCTCTAACCAATATTGTCAAAGGATTGTTGGTTATGCAAATGCAAAAAAGTTATTTGATTTACATAAGTTTGATCACATGGGAGCTATCTATTTGCATATGAGCTTATTTACAAGGCAGTCAATCATTGATACATATTCAAGGCAGTCATAGGAGATGTGTGATTTTTCCTTGAAAAGAAGATTCCAATAATGTTGAAGATAATGCTACGTGCAAAGATCAATTGGAAGAAGAATATATTGAAGAAGACAAAAATAAAGTACATTTTAGCAAAGTACTTTTTCAGACAGAATCTTCAACGAAATTACTCCTCGAGTTTGGCAGAATAGCTCACAAAGACTGATGATCTAAATATTCAAGAAGTTGTTATACAAGATAGAAATTTATTGTCACTGAGATATCAAGTGATGTTTTTATCAGGGGGAGTAAATAGAAGCTGTACTTTTTTTTTCTTGGCCGAGGTTTTGTCCCACTGGATTTTTCTGGCAAGGTTTTTAATGAGGCAACAAGTAATGCGCATTAAAACATATGTGTACTCTTTTTCCTTCACTTGGATTTTTCCCATAAGATTTTTCCTAGTAAGGTTTTAATGAGGCACATCATCTATGGACATCCAATGGGGAGTGTTATAAAATATATTGTATGTGGATGTCCACTATTCTAATATAAATCCTCCACAACTCCTCAACCATTATGATATTAAATCCCACTCCTCTGTAACCTTTCCTCTTAACTCTCAAGGATTAATGTCATGTTTATGACACCCTTTGATGCTCTTCAATGTAATCCTATAAATAGATAACTTGTGTATTATGTTGATTACACTTTAAATACTTGAAATATTTATATGCACTTGATACTTGGATGAATAAGAAACTCTCCTCTCTTATCTTCTTATTTTCTCGTCTACTTAATCTTTCATATTGGTACTTTTTAGATTAATTTTAACAACTCATGCCTATCTAATTAATTGGATTTTAAAGATTATATTGAACATAGAAAATTCAAGGGATTCTAAGTCATTATTTTTATAGAATATTATAATAAAGATAGTAACTCAAGGGACTGTAAGTCATTTTGGGTATAAATTTTAGTGTTCTTCAAAATTTATACTAAATAAAAAAAATATGTTTAGACTATTTTATGTAGATTTACTATGTATATTGATTATTAAGAGTAGGAGCTATGAAAATGAGAATGTGTGAGTTAAAGGCACAATATTAATGGATATTATTAGAATAGAAGTTATGAAAATGAAGTGGTTTGAGTTATAGAGATGAACTATTAAATAAAATAATTAAGAAAATGTAAAAATATTTTAAAGTAAATTATTGTCTTATTATTATATGTGAAATGGAGAGAAATGCCAAAAAAGGAGAAGAAAGATAAATATAATTGAAGGCCATAAAAAGATGTCATATCACCTTGTCTATATTTAACTTTATATTATATATAGGTTAGTATAAAATTTAGTAAGATTTTTGGGCATCTTACTCAAACCCAACAACCTTTTAGCCTAGTAATTGTATCCTATTATTTGATTGATTTAGAAATTAGGAGGAGCTTTGGACATAAAATACTTTTTACTTACATTTGATAGTTGTACCAACTCAATAAAGATATAACTTATGATATATTTACATAAAATGTTATCAATTCATTTTGATGATATTGCTATCGAGTGGAACTTAGCTTATTTGAAAAGTAGAGCTCATTTACCTTATCCTATCTGGGAAGAATATGTGTATGCTTTGATGGATAGGTTTGGGACTGAATATTCAAATCCAATGGATAAGCTTAAGTTAGTTAAACAGGTGGGAACTGTTGCAGAATATCAAAAGAAATTTTATAGGATCATGACTAGGTTGGTCATATTACTTGAGTATGCTATTAGTGCTTACATTACTAGGCTTAAACCTGAGATTGGATTTGCAGTTAAGAACCATAGGCCTTATTCATTACCATAGGCTTACCAATTGTCAAGGAATACTGAGCCTCAATTAAATACTCGGTTAAGACTAACTAGATCATCTGCCTATAATAATGGTGGTTCTCAGTCAAGAGGAGGGTTGTATAGCTCATTTTCTAAAGGAGTGAACAACATGAAAGAAGTGCAGCCTGTCAGGAAGGATTCATCTGTAAGCATTAATAGGACTACTTCCAGACGACTTACCCCTGCTGAAATGAGAAAGAAAAGATGGAAGAGATTGTGTTTCTTTTGTGATGAGAAATTTTTGCCAGGCCACAAGTACAGTACCAACAAGCAGCTGTACTTGCTTGAAGTAACTGAGGATACAGAAGAAGAAGGAGTTGAAGAAGTAGAGGAGCAATAGATCCATGAAGGGGAAGAGGAGCAAGAGCGAAATTGTGAGATTTCTGTACATGCTCTTAATGGTGTCCATGGATTTAATACTCTTAGAATAATGGGGTATACTAAAGAAGGACCTCTAAAAATATTGATTGACCCTGGAAGTTCACACAATTTCATTGATGAGAAGCTAGTTAGAAGTTACAAGGGAATATACTGTTGATCAAGTCTCAATTTTCAATGTAGTTAATGGTGGTATCAGGAAAACTAATGAGATTTGTAGAGATTTTATCTAGATGACGCAATTATTTACATTCCATGATAATTTTTTGTTGTTATCCTTAGGATCATGTGACATGATCTTGGGAATTTAGTGGTTGTAACCTTTAAGTGATATCAAGCTTAATTTCTAGAAGTTGACACTAGGATTCTATTAATAAGGAAAAGAGGTAGAGTTACAGGGCACCAGAGAAAGAACAAGAACTGTGGAGGCTAAGAAGTTGGATAAGTTAGCTCAAAATAGTTGTGAATTGTTCATGATTAGAGTGTTGCTAGTTGATCAGTCTGTTCAGGAAGAACAACAGGATATTGCAGTACCTATCATGGCACTAACTCAAGAATTTGGGTCTGTCTTCCAGGATCCCAAAGAACTACCTCCTCATAGGGTTGTATTTGATCAAACAATTCCTTTGTAATAAGGGAGTATCCAGTTAATGCTAGATATTACAGGTATTCATCAGGTCAAAAGGACATTATTGAGCAACTAGTTCAAGAAATACTTGACCAAGGCATTGTGTAGACAAGTTCCAGCCCCTATGCTTCACCAGTAGTGCTAGTAGGGAAGAAGGATGGGTCTTGGAGACTATGTGTAGACTACAGGGCACTCAACTAGATGACCATTAAGGACAAGTTTCCTATACCTATTATTGAAGAGCTGTTAGATGAACTAGGTGGTTCTCAAATCTATTCCAAGTTGGACCTAAGGTCTGGTTATCATCAGATCAGGATGTCAGGGGATGATATTCAGAAAACTGCCTTTAGGACTCATGCTAGACATTATGAGTATTTAGTGATGCCTTTTGGCCTCACTAATGCACCCTTCAACTTTCAAGGGTTCATGAACCATGTGTTCAAGCATTATCTAAGGAAGTTCATTCTGGTATTTTTTGATGACATTCAGGTTTACAACAAGATCTTAGAGGATCATCTTTAATATTTAAAGATCACTTTGAACTTGTTGATGCAACACAAGTTGTTTATAAGGAAGACTAAATGCACTTTTGGAGCAACAAAAATAGAGTACTTGGGTCACTACATCATTGCTGAAGGAGTTTCCATATATCCTAAGAAGATAGTGGTTGTACAAAACTGGTCTATTCCTAGGACCTTGAGAGAGTTGATAGGGTTTCTTGGTTTGGCTGGGTACTATTGTAGGTTCATCAAGGGTTATGTGGTCATCAGCAGATCTTTAATAGATCTCTTAAATAAAGAAGAAGGGCGTATTTATACGCCCTATTATCATCTTCGACCCATGTTTACCTTAGTTTTGAGAGCAATAAGTGCGTATTTTGTATTATTTTGATGGAATATTTGATATTGTGCTAATAAATATGATTAGACCTTTGTAGGTGGAATTTACAACTAATTGGAGCGTTTTTGGAGTGGAAAGTGAGGCTTGAAGGATTTACGAGCAAAGAATCTTGAAGCTAAGAGACAAGCCAAAGATTTGGACTTGAAGAATCCACCCGAATCCACGAAGAAAAGTCGAAGAAAGGAAGAAAATTGGAATTTAAAGGCTAGGCGTGCCCAGGGGCGTGCTGGGCCGCTTTTTGCTAAATTTCTTCTCTGAATTCTAGTCTATAAATAGGGCTCTTGGGTTATTGTATGATTATCCCATTATTGTTCGACTACTTTGGGGGTTTTTTGGCATTGAAATTAGGGTTCATACTTCTTCTTTTCATCTTTTATTTATTTTTATGAATTTTTATCAAAGAAGGATGTCAAATCAAGCTATGAGAGGCTAAAATCCCTCATTCTTGGGGTTGAGGCGACGAGCATAAATTTCTAGAGTTGAATATTATTGGTTTTTGCTGAAGTTTATCAATTAGTGGTTATTCTTATATTCTTGATTTTACTATTTTAATGCTTAATCATCATTGAAATAAATCTATTGTCTTGAGGGGAGCTCGAGAGAGAAACTGAGAGATAGAACGTGAAATATAAGGAGCATGATCTTTACTCGAGGGAGGGATTCCAAGAGATTGATATGTGTTTAGGATCGAGAGGTACCTATTTCGCCGCGCTTGTTCAAATATGGGAACACAACTTAATGGATTTAGAGTTGGTTAAATCTATCCCCACTCAACGATGTAGTTAGGTTTCCAATTTCTAATAGAAGGTTATAGTTTGGAGACGAATATAATCATATTATCAACTTCGTGATCAATAACCACAATAGACAACTCAATTTGCTTGAACCATTAATATTCATGCGCTCGAGATGATGTTCGGGATGCTTGACCCTGGGAATTCAACTTGCTATTGTTTATACCCCAAGTTAATCATGTTAGTTTAGTTCATAGTTATTTTACACTTTAAAACCATCAAATCTCTATATTCCACCACTTAAATAAATAATCAAGAAATTGTTTAGTTTAGTGAATAGTTACACGACAAGTCCCTGTGGGTTCGACATCCGGCTCGAAAGGGACACTTTATTACTTGCACGATCACGTACACTTGCGTGTATAGCTGGGTTGCAACAATTTTTTGGCACCATTGCCGGGCACTTCGGTTTTAATTGTTTATCTAGATTGGACTTGTTCTTTTTATTTGTTTGAGTTGTATATAATTTATTTTTGTACAAAGTTTTGTTTTTCTTTTCTACCACTCTTGTTGATATGTTAGCCTGGGATCGATGGTCATTGAATAATGACAATTCATGTTGTTTTTGTGGAGGACCACACTTGGATGGTAATTGTCATGATGTTCAAGAGAGAGGGTTGTGCGCACCTGCCCAATCTTTTGAATTAAATAGATGTCAGATGTGTGGTGGTCAGGATAGCCATTGGAGTGACTTTACAAACTATTATTCCCCTCCCCTGAACCCCTATTATGATCATTCTGTTGTTTGTGATGTTGGCAGGGCTAATGGATCTAATAAGGCAAAACATGAGGCTCACTTTATGGATATGCTAAAGCGAGTAATGGAGCTACAGACACAACAAATGGAAGACATGCAGAGAATGAGGGAAGCCACCGAGAAGATGTAGTCTCAAGTCACAAAGTTACAGACTAGGGCTGAAACTTGTGTTGATCAGCAAGTAACAGTCTTGTCAAAGGAACCCCGGATTGATGAAGAAAGAGAGACACTAGTAGAAGAAAGTTGTGATGAAGAAGACATAGTGAGCCAGGAATTGCTAATGGAGCAAGAACAATAATTAAAAATTCATGAGTGTCTCCGGGATGGTCTCACAACCATGACAACCCAATTAAAAGGGGGTAGAGATGAGCTTATTTCAGAGATAGATCAATTTTTGTTAGATATCCATGACTTGAATGTTCAGTTGATAAAAAAGATTGAGTTGTCTGATGTCCAATCACTAATAGTTGCGGAGACTAGCCATTCAGTGGAGAAAGAAGAAGAATATCAACAATTTGACTATCTTTCTTTGATTGAGGCTGACGTTGAGAGGGAATATAAATGTGAGCATATTGCAGCTAGTGCAAGTGGAAAAGTGGGACGTATTGGATCTCATTCAAAGTATTTTTCTACATTATGTTTAGATGATGACATGTATTTTGAGTCATCTGAACTAGTGGAGGATTGTATAGATGAGAAACAAGAATCCTACATTCTTAAATTTGCACCAGACAAGCAACAAAAAAACATGCCTCACCTCAGGCCTAAGCGATTTAACATGCACCATCCATCACTTGGTCCCTTCATATGTGCACCACCACCCTATGAGCGAAGTAAAAAGATGGATGCATATTGGGGTGAAATTTATATCCTCAAGATGGAGGAAAAAGTTGATGGGTCATGCCGCGACGTTAAATTAGGCGCTTGTCGGAGGCTCCCTAAAGTTTAGTATGTAGTTTATTTTATTTTTTAGTGTCACCTTTGTTTTTGTTTTTTGTTTGTTTTGTTTTACAGATTAGGGGAAGTATGAGTACCTAAAATCAAAGCTAAGGAGCATTGCAAAAACTAAGTGTGGGGTCCTTCGGACCTCTTTGATGGATAAGATGCTACTAACTAGGCGTAGAGGCCTCAGGGAGTATTTCTCTTACTTTATTCTTTGAGTTATAGTTTGGGGACAAAGTATGATTTTAAGTGTGGGTGGAAAATCTTCCAATTTGGTTAGGATGGAGTGTGCTATAGGATTCTTTTGGTTATTTAGTTTTTTCTTATGTTGCTGAAAATTTGATAAATACAAAAAGATTTTCTTTTAGTAATTTTTAGTTTTATTTAGAAGCACACTTCATCCACCCTTCGGTTTTTCTTTTCGATTCTTTTTCGAGGGGAAGCCCTTTAAACCCAGTATCCTTTTTATTTTTACGAGTAGTTTTAAAATTTTAGAGATGCTCTAATCAGATGTTACGCATGATTGCATGATGCAAGTTGGTTTTGAATGTTGAAACATGTGTATTGAATTGAATGACTATTGTTGAGACACCTAGGCTCTTTATTTGACTCGTTTGTGATGTTTGCTTAATGTTGAATTCTTGTTATTGCTTGGTTGAGAGTCTATAGGGATCCGTCTTGATTTAGACATGTGCCATGTGTGAGTGAGGTTTTTGTGATAATCCATGTGCATATTGATGTCTAGAAATTGCCTGGTGTGTTTTCAAAGCGAAATAAAGGGTGTTGAGTTTAGGAGATGATATAGGCATTTCTTTGATAGCCATGTTTTATGCCTACTTTATCTACCCTTTTTGCATGATCTTAGTTAGCCCCGTTGAGGCTTTAGCCTATTTTTTGGTAGCCTTATATGTAGCTTAATCCTTTTCTTTCAATTAACCGTAATTTGATCCAAAAATCCTAAGCGCTTTAGTTGAGAAATTAAGATGTTAAGGAGTATAAAAATTGAAAAAGGAAAAAGTTAAGTTGAAGCCCAAAGTAAATAGCTTTGGTGTGTGAAAAAGTTTATGTGTTGTTGGTAGGGAGTAATGTAATGAAAAGAAAAAATTGACCAAAAGAAGTGAATCATGTGTTGATAGAAAATACTCCTTGCCTAATTTGTGTAAGCTAGCTTAAAGAGATTGGACAAAACAAAAGAGAGTTGGGAAGATAAAAGGTGGTGTAAAATAGGTTGGTTGGAGGTGATCTTAGTGGAAATTGTAGTGTATTAAAGCGCTTAGGGAAGATAGTCACTATTCTTGACCAAATAGTTCCTACCCATCCCTGAGCCTACATTGCAACCCTTAAAGTCCTCCTTGATCTTAAGCTTTGACATTTTAATACTAGTGGAGTACTACACTAAGGGCAAGCTTATGGTTCATCTTATGTGACATGTGAATTCTTTGTGAGAGTGAGTGGAATTTGATTCTTACACCCATTATTGTGATAAATTGCATATCTGTGAGTGAATGTGGGTGACTCTCTTATGGTGAGGGCACATGTTTGATGATAGATAGGTGACTTATATGATAACTTTGTTGAGTAATGTGCATGAGGTTGCATACTTGGTAGAGTCAATTCTTGAGGCTAGGAAGTTTTGAAGTAGTATTCATGTGTTTCAAGTTGTAATATAACATACCGAATGTAGAGCTTTCTATTCATGTGGTTGTTGTAGTGCTAGCTTGAGTGTCTTAGTTGTAGTAGTAATTATAGAGTCTCCTTGAGTTGATTATGGTTGCTGTTCGAGGACGAACAAAGCTTTAAGTATGGGGTGGTGATCTAGGGCGTATTTATACGCCCTATTGCCATCTTCGACCCATATTTACCTTAGTTTTGAGAGCAATAAGTGTGTATTTTGTATTATTTTGATGGAATATTTGATATTGCGCTAATAAATGTGATTAGACCCTTGTAGGTGGAATTTGCGACTAATTGGAGCATTTTTGGAGTGAAAAGTGAGGCTTGAAGGATTTACGAGCAAAGAATCTTGAAGATAAGAGACAATCCAAAGATTTGGACTTGAAGAATCCACCCAAATCCACGAAAAAAAGTCGAAGAAAGGAAGAAAATTGGAATTTAAAGGCTAGGCGTACCGGGCCGCTTTTTGCCAAACTTCTTCTCCGAATTCTAGTCTATAAATAGCGCTCTTGGGTTATTGTATCATTATCCCATCTTTGTTAGACTACTTTGGGGCCTTTTTGGCAGTGAAATTAGGGTTCATACTTCTTCTTTTCATCTTTTATTTATTTTTATGAATTTTTTATCAAAGTAGGATGTTAAATCAAGCTATGAGAGGCTAAAATCCCTTATTCTTGGGGTTGAGGCGACGAGCATGAATTTCTAGAGTTGAATATTATTGGTTTTTGCTGAAGTTTATCAATTAGTGGTTATTCTTATATACTTGATTTTACTATTTTAATGCTTGATCATCATTGAAATAAATCTATTGTCTTGAGGTGAGCTCGAGAGAGAAACTGAGAGATAGAATGGGGAATATAAGGAGTGCAATCTTTACTCGAGGAATAGATTCCAAGAGATTGATATGCGGTTAGGACCGAGAGGTACCTAATTCGCCGCGCTTGTTCAAATACGGGAAGATAGCTTAAAGGCGTTAGAAATGGTTAAATCTATCCCCGCTCAATGATGTAGTTAAATTTCCAATTTCTAATAGAAGGTTATAGTTTGGAGACGAATATAATCATATTATCAACCTCGTGATCAATAACCACGATAGACAACTCAATTTGCTTGAACCATTAATATTCATGCGCTCGAGATGACGTTCGGGATACCTTGAACCTGGAAATTCAACTTGCTATTGTTTATACCCCAAGTTAATCATGCTAGTTTAGTTCATAGTTATTTTACACTTTAAAACCATCATATCTCTATATTCCACCGCTTAAATAAACAATCATGAAATAGTTTAGTCTAGTGAATAGTTACACGATAAGTCCCTATGGGTTCGACATCCGGCTCGAAAGGGCCACTTTATTACTTGAACGATCATGTACACTTACGTGTATAGCTGGGTCGCAACAAGTGTCAAGGTAACTGCAACATTTGACAAGTTAAAAATAGCTTTGGTAAGTGCACCTGTACTAGCTTTACCTAATAGTGCTTTGATATTTGTTGTGGAGATAGATGCATGTGATTATAGAGTAGGAGCAGTGTTGATACAGGATGGGGATCCATTGGCTTATTTGAGCATGGGGTTATCAGCCAAACATCATGGCTTGTCTGTGTATGACAAAGTGGTTTTAGCTCTAGTCATTGCATGACTAAGTGGTCACAGTAGTTGTTAGAAAGGAACTTTATGATAAGAACAAATCATAAGTCATTGAAATTCTTATTGTATCAGAAACTTCTCATTGGAACACAGATGAAATGGATAGCAAAGTTGATATAATTTGACTTTGAGATAGAGTATAAGAAGGGAAGGGAAAACAAAGCAGCTGATGCTTTGTCTAGATAGGTGACTACAAATTTACTTATGATCTCAATATCTCCTACTGATTATACATTGTTCCACAGGATCAGAGAGTTATGGCATAAGGATCCAGAGTTAGTAACTATGATTAACAAGTTAGAAGCACAAGGGGAAGAGGTTAAAGGGTACACATATGTCAACCAACAACTAAGAAGGTATGGTAAACTGGTTATAGTAGCTGATGAACAATTAAGGAAGGACATCATGTACTTTAGGCATGATAGCACTAGTGGGGGTCATTCAGGAATGGAGAACACTTATAGGAGGATATCTTCTCTTTTTTATTAGAAAAAGCTCAGGAAAGATATTAATGAATATATTAAGAGGTCTTAAGTATTTCAAATAAGCAAGTATGATGCATCAGCAATCCCTGGACTTCTTCAACCTTTGGCAATTCCTCAGACTTTATGGTTTTGTATCAACTTGGATTTCATTAATGGGCTCCTAAAATCCAAACAAAAGATTACTATTCTGGTGGTGGTAGATAGAATGACCAAGTATGATCAGTTTATGGCCCTTACTCATCCTTATACTACTGTATTTGTAGTATAGGTGTTCTTAGAATAGGTGTTTAAACTCCATGGCATGCTAGAAATCATTGTGAGTGACAAAGATCCCATTTTTTTAAGCAGGTTTTGGCAAGAATTATTCTCACTACAGGGTGTGACATTGAGTACATATTCAACTTACCATCCTTAAATATATGGTCAAACTAAAGTTCTTAACAGAACATTGGAATTCTACTTAAGGTGTTATTGTTCTGATAGCCAGCATTATTGGGCTCTATACTTACCTCTAGCAGAATGGTGGTACAACTCAACTTTCCAGTCAGCTACACAAACTTCACCTTATGAGGCATTGTATGGACAAGCCCCTCCTATCCACTTGCCATACTTGCCTGGAGAAGCTATTGAAGAATAAGTAGATAGATGTTTGATATCAAGAGAGTTTAAGTCTCAACTCTTGAAATTTCACTTACACAGGGCTCAACAAAGAATAAAGCAATGGGCTGACAAGCATAGGAGTGATAGACAACTGAAGATAGGAGATTGGGTCTACCTAAAGATTTATCCTTATAGACAAGTAACTGTTTCACAATAAGCATTCAACAAACTCTCTACTAAGTATTATGGTCCATATCAAGTATTGGAGTAGGTTGGATCAGTGGCCTATAAGTTATCTCTACCAGCTCATGTAGCCATCTATCCTACTATACATGTATCTCAATTGAAATTATGTCATCAGCTACCAGATACATGCAATCATCCATCCATCATTGACATCTCAAGTCCCTTTTGTGTGGCTTCTCACCGTATAAAAGGTGGAAGAATGATTAAAAGAGGGAACAAGGCTGTAGCACAAATTTTGGTTCAATGAAAGGATATGCCAGTAGATCAAGCAATTTAGGAAGATTTTGTAGCTATGAAGATCAGATTTTCAGAATTCTTCCTTGAGGATAAGAAAGTTCCTAAGGATGGAGGAATACTGCAGACTGAAACTAAAAGTGGCTAAGGGATGTGTACCAGCTGTGGAAGTAGTACTGTGGTGTCATTGTCAAGTTAGTTAGTAAGTTTTTAAGTTAACACTTTAGTCCTTTATGTTTTAAAAGAGGACTTTGTTGATATTACACATTAGCATGAGTAATTATAGTATATGAGCTGGAATGGTCCTGTCAGAGGTGGTTGGGCTATAGTACTGCAGGTTTATTCTCTTAAGGTGAGGTTGTCAGCTAGGGTTGTACTACTATAAATTATCCTATTGCAAACAGAATGAGATCATCTTGAACTTACTATATCCTAGTTGTATTTAGCTTAGCTTACCTTCTTCCTTTTTTCCACTTTCCTTACTATATTTTCTCTGTTTTTACTATTGGAACACTGTTCCATTGGTTTACTATTCATCTATGATCATGTATTGAAAATTGGGCTGAGGACATAGATGCTAGAAAATATGCAGAAGTGGAACCTCATATGATGATAGTTAATTCACAAGGTACTCTTATTGGCAAGGATACAGTTATGGGAGTTGAGAAAAAGACTGAATAATATGAGCCTATGGACAGAGGAAAATGGTACAGGATCGAGGATCAGGAACAAGTACCTAGGAAACCAAATGTATTTGAACGGGCCTCTAGTGTTTTTGGTTCAACCAATTATGTATCTGAGACTACTATACTTTCTGCTAGTGGGCATCAAGTGATGATTAGGGAACTAGTATATTTGATACAGAAAAAATTGAGTAATGGTAATGAAGAGGGACTTCCCCTATTAAAGGCAGGTGACCATTTTCCTCCTACTTTTAAGTTTGCAACAGATTGTTTAACTCCTAGCAAGGTTTGTACTCTTGAAGCTCTCATCTTAGACATTAACACTATTGCATACAATAAAGAAAATAGTCATGCGAAGTTGAATTTGGAGAGTTATATAAATGGGATAGAGATAAATATAGCTAGCAAGGGAGAGATTAAGTACTTGGATAAGTTGTTTTATTAAATACCAACTCGTAAACTACAAGGGTCTTTTGGCACTCATGTTTCTGATATACTAATCGTAACCAGGAAGTCTTGGAGCAACAACACCTGCCTTGTTGTTGAGAATGTCAAGAAACTAATTATGTACACATAGATGAAGTCCTTAATGGAAGATCACAAACTCCATAGTCCATGGAATTTGAATTATCTTGATGTTATGAATTGTACTCATGTATCTTATGGGTATTCTCATATTAGAAATTCTTCAAAGATCTCTGTCGAGGGGTATAGTGGCTTATTAATCTTACATTTTGGAGGTGAGTCTTATAAGATAAGAAATACTTTTGGTAGGGAACTGGGGAATTTGGTTATGAAAGTTTTCTATGATATTGAGGTTGAAATAAGTTCAAAAGTCATCTCACCCCTAACCAAACTAGCCATGTTCGAAGGTTGCCAAAATGTGTTAGCATATACAATGAATTGTTTGCTTTAGAGTTTGGAAGAGCTATGTGGAGAACATGCATTTTACATTAGCGTAGCTATGCAACTACTATCGAAAAAAATTTTACACTTATATCTCAATAACAGTCATGGTGATTGCTTCATAAATATGTGGGTAAATGTTTTATTATGCTCTTTAAAACTTAAGAAATACTCTTGCTGGGGAACTGAGGAAGTTGGTCATGAAGTCTTTTAAATAAAAGCTGAGGTTGAAATAAGTTCAAAAGCCATCTCACCCCGAAACAGGCAAACTATGTTGGAAGGTAGCCAAAATGTGTTAGCATGTACAATGAATTTTTTGCTTCATAGTTAGGAAGAATTGTGTGGAGAATATGCATTTTTAATTTGTGCATATATGCAACTACTATCGATAAACTTTTCACACTTATCTCTTAACAACAATCATGGTGAATTCTCCATAAATACATGTGTAAATGTTTTATTGTGGTCTTTACAAGTTAATGTTGACGTGAGGCAAAAAGACACTTGATCATTATTACGAAGATTTGTTTCATCTTATAAATTTGTTGTGGAGCCACAAGTATTGTCATTATTCTCGAGTTCTTACTGGTGTGGTTTTGAAAGCAATTAGAGTAATCACCAAGTCTGGAGAGATTGCAACATCTACCTGTGCACTTGGAAATGGCAAGGGATATGTTTGTTGTTTTGAGATAGCGCAAGATCCTCGTGGGTTCAAGTCAAATAAAGTCCCCTGCAATGTAGTTCTTTTAGCTTGCAATGATTCCAATATGGTCGATTGGGATGGCTATCTTGGTGTGACTGAAAAACGACTAAAGAATAGTCATATTGTCTGCATATATTCCACTATTTGGTGGACATTATTCTATTCTCGTTTTGCCGGTAGCAATGTGAAGCGAGGGAAAATTGCTGCTCCTAGACAAATCGGCTCTTTAATGCCATGGTCTTTACCAGTAAAGGAAATCCAAGAGAAGATATGGTGCAACTGATTTGTGGTTCCACAGAATTAACCATCACTTTTGGCACTATCTCTGAGATACTGCCTAGTGATAGAGAGTTCCATGATGCTTCAAAAGATGATAGCTCAAACGCAAAAAGCAATCGCGAGCCAAGGACACAATCAACATATTCTCTTGAAGTCGCAGATGGTATAGTTACTTCCTATATGACTGTATTAAATATATGGTTGGAGGAGCAGCTGGATATCTTAGTCCTTGAATTAATTCAAAATTCTAAACACTCGAAGGATGACAATGAAAATGATCTGCTCCTTAGAGTGTCTGATAATTCAGCTCTTGCAAGGGATGGAACTGATGTTATAATTATACTTGGTAATTTTAAGGCTAGTGCATTTCAAAAATTACAGAAATTTTATCACGTGGGTGGAGAGAAAGATGACTCTTATGCTTCAGTAGTTAAAATACAAGATTGTTGTAGTTGCACTATTGCATCAGAAGCTAGTAACATGGGAGCTTTACTAGTGGAGAATTCTAGATAAGGTCCTGAAATTGATGTAAGGTTTGCAAAAAGTATGGTTTGGGTGTGGCAGAAAATTAAACTTTAGTGCCTTGGGTATGACTACTATCATAAGTACCACCACTCTGCTATTACTTTCAACAAGTCAAAAACCAATTTTGAAAGATTATTTTGTGATTTTGGCCTTGAACTTAAATGAGTTATTAGTGTTAAAGAGGTGATGATACTTCCCTTTTTACTGAACTCTATAAGTCCATATTTTGGGGCACCTTGTTTTTTATTTGGTGTTGTCTCTTTTACATGGTTGATTCTACATGTCTTGGAGGTGAGGTGCAACAAAAGTTACTAACTATTATGAAGATGTGTGGTCTAGAAATTGGATCAACTTTTGCCATTCTTGGTGAAAATGATGCTACGAAACATACACACGAGTCATCTGCTATCTCGATAGTTGGCAAGGCATCAGGAAAATAGGGTAGAGATGTGAGTAGAAGACTCAATATAGTCACTCTATCGGTCCCTGGTGCTGTTGATAGAAAGATCATTGATATTAGGTTAAAAAATGTTGCCCGTGTTCTTGATTTCTCATTGCAATATGACTTTGTTAAGCATGAATTTTGGAAGCATAAGCTCATGGGTGCTCATTGGAGTTCAAGTGAATTCTGGAATATATATATATATATATATATATATATATATATAGAATTTTCCCCCCTTTGAACAGATTCTCTAATTAGAGCTCATTTTAACACCTGTCTTATAATATGCATTTACAATATCACTTAATTTTAAGACTTAAGGGAGATCGTCCCTTATCTACTCACCTTTTTTATTACTTACGATTAAACTATCAATTAAAGAGAATTCCGACGCGTTCAACTATTGAAAATTACTAAAATAAAAAGTATAAAGGAAGAAAAAACATAAAAAATATTAGACTACTTCTTCATTAATTATCTAATTTAATTAGAACAAAAATCAAATTTGAACAAATAAATTTAAAAATAAATATTACAAGATATCAACATAATTTTATAATTAAATAGAAATGGTTAATGGATATTATAGACTTTTGAATTTTCTAAACTAAAAAAATATATAAATAATTAAGAGAATCTAATTAAAAATTGACTTTAAGGTTTTTTTATATATCATATATATAGAAAAAAAGAAGAAGATAAATATGATCCACAGTCAAATAGAGTTGTCATATCACTCTTATTTTGCATTCATCTTGATGAACTTGTACCAAACTAATCTAACCATCTATTTTTGAATAATCCTCTACGTCATCATCAAACTTATTTTTTCGTCTTGACGAACTTGTGTCACGACCCAAAAGTTGAGGTCATGATGACATCTACCTGACCCGACCATGGTAGATAAGCCAAACACCCAAACAGAGAAGAAAAATCAGATAACAAATAATGAAAGATAAAATGAGACTTTTAGAACGAAGTCAGGTCAACACATACACAAAACATAGCGGAAGTCTGAAATTAATACGATAAAACCCCAATATCTGGTGTCATAACTGTAGAGCATCTAAATACAACTCAGAAATACTGAAAAATGAATATCTGTCTCTAAAAATAAGTAAAGGCATCTAAACAGGCAAGAAGAGGTCCGGAGTTAGCTTTGAAGCCCTAGAGCACGCTAGTACCTCGATCACCACTCAGATAAGCACAAAATTAGCTGCCGCATCCTGTGCTCGTACTCGAATCTGTACTAAAAGGGCATAGTAGGGGTGAGTACAGTCCACTTGTACTCAGTAGGAATCATAGGCTGACTGAGTAAAACAGAAAATAATATAAATAAAGAACTACTATGAGCACGTCACCTGCAAACAGAAAAGTTCCCAAACGGTAGCTCACACCGTCTCCACTAATAGTTCTAATATATATATAAAGGAAGAACGAGTAGAAATAAAAACTATGAACAAGTACAAAAACTAAATACACGCCAAGTACATGAAAACAACACCAAATGCGTATGCAATGCAATTCAATGAAGATTGGATAATTATGAATGATTTGAAAGCCATCAAATGACTTTTGTATACACCTACCGAGCCTCAGCGCTCCCAAGATAGGACCCAAAGGGGGTTCGCAACCCGTATACCTACCTCATAATCTCAATCCGCCTCTCCGGTTAATATTTATGGATCAAGGTCTATAAAGTGTTTCTCATAACTCAATCAACCCGATCAACACATCCCTTGGTCTAGGCATTTTTAAAAGTATTTTTTTTTCAAAATAAATATGTCAGTGGTACTAATGTCTCATGAATATACACGTATGAAATGAGGATATAATGCTCAAAACCAATCAATATGAAGATGATAATCCATTCAATACATGTAAAAGTGAGCTCAGAATCAACTAAATGTGTCAATAATCAAAATCTCAATATCTCATTAGGCACCATCGAAAAATTAGTCATGTAGGACATCATTAATATCATATCAAACCCCCAATTCGGTAATTTCCATCATGATAAAGGTAAATAATGATCAATAAGGCATATAATATCTATTCAAGCCCCCACACGGCATCACATTAAGAATAAGGCATGTAAATACACAAATAAGGCCAATGATGTCAAATAAAGCCCCCACTCTGGCAACACGCAATATATAAGATCACCAATTAACAACAACGAGAATGTAAGCCCCCACACGGGCATCATGCAATATAAATGTAGCTCGAAAACAATTTCCATAATTATTTGTCACACCTCGAATTCCAACGGGGCGGACTGGCACCCGAAGCCGTTAAGGTCCGAGAGAACCAATCTTCATTCATATACAATCATACATATGTCACTCAATAAACATCACCATCACATATAGACATAAGTTATCAATGTCGAAAGTCATGGAAGATATATGATAAATATGAAACTTGACCGTTAGGGCCACCAAGTCAAATTGGACATACATTCTTTCATTCATCTCACCACGTACGTCTACAAAGCCTCTAACAGATGCATATACATAACCAACCTAAAGTCGGGACAAGTACCCGCTTTATACAACATTTACAATACCAAAACAAATGTCCACATGTAACTCGGAAAGCCCCGAACCAACTGGAGCTTACCAATGATCGGCAAATGACCCGCAACTTACTGTGGAGGTCTACTAGTACCTGTGCCTGCTGCAAGTAAGGTAAGTCCCCCAAGGGACGTCAGTACGAAGAATGTACTGAGTATGTAAGGCTGTAAGAAACTGCATGATACATAAGTACTTCAATGATATCAAGTACAAGTGAAATAATCAATATGGATAAACCCCCATTCTGTATATGTGGAACCATGTACATTGCATTAATAACTTTCATTTTTGATTCTTCATTCATATCATTGTGATTCATATAATATATCGTTCATATATACTTTCTTTCAAGTGATATACTTTCATTCAAGTTGCTTTACTTTCTTTGCTTTTACATTCATCCTTATTACCACTCATCCAGCTGATCAGTGGGCCATATATCATTCATCCAGCTGATCAGTGGGCTATAGCACAATCATACACCTTATCGGTGGCCATAACATAATATAATGTATTATATCAACAATCATCCACCTTATCGGTGGGCCATAATATAATATCAACAATCATCTACCTTATCGGTGGGACATAATATAATATCAACAATCATCCACCTTATTGGTGGGCCATAATATATATATATACACATTACTTCATTCCTTACTTGTGAGAGATTGATACCTTTACTTGTGTGAGATTGATACATTTGCTTGTGTGAGATTGATACATTGGTGGTTGAAACATTATTGGAACTTTGGAACATAACATTATTGGAACTTTGGAACCATGTCCACAATTATGTGACACATGAATAACAATTGATCAATGAATAAGGAACATGTGAATAACAATAGATGACAACCTGAAATGAGATACCTTAGAACATTTCGGAATGGAATAAGTAAAATGACAATGTGAACACTATGTGCTGCAGAAGGATACAGAAAGAGTAACCTTACATACCTTATCTTCCTAATATGAATACACAGTCCTATATGTGAATACAATAATCCATCTCCTTCCTTATGTTTTACTCTACAACACAAGTACATAACGGAGCTCATGTTAACAACTAGCTACCTTACAAGTGCATAAGACGACAATGAGTCACATGATTGCCCTGTAAAATCATTTCACCCTTTACAATACCATTCACGACATTTTCATACCAACAATACCACAAAATTCCACACATTGACCAAGACATCATAAACCAATAGCATATCACACCAAGTTTATCCTTTACGCTTCCTCATTAACACTACGTCACAATTACTCCATCAAGTCACCTCAATACATTTCATAACAACAATCCCACAAGTTATACACGTAGAAAAAGCAAGTTAAGGACATAAACACACCATAAATGTTGATATTTCATTCAAACCATTCACTTCCATCAAAACCTCAAGTCTCCTTTCAAGTTCAAATCACATAGATGACACATCTTTTAGCAAAAAGCAAAAGTGCACCACTCAACACCTTTAGACATAACCATCATGATCTACACAACCCCTCATGCATATAATATATCAAATCACAAGAATAAACACTTACCCAAGCTTGCAAAGTGATGATCTTGTCCACAAGAGATGGTTGCCTTAGGGTTTGAGAGTAGAGAGAAAATATCCTTTTTTGGGAAAAGTCTAGAATGGCATGTGTCCTTTTGTGAATGAAAATCTGATTTTTTTCCACCTTATATAGTCCCTTTTAATCTTATCCTTAGTCACCCTTTGATCAATAATGGATGGTTTACTTGGTCAAAAAGAAGAATGGGTCATTTCTCTATTTTGGGCCATGTCTTTTGCCTCATTATTGGGCCTTAATTGAACCCAATAGCACAAGATTAATTTAGCCCAACAAAATTAATATATATCCACCATCCATCTCATGTTTAAATATTTCCATAAATGTTAAGACAATATTCAACTCACGAGATTCATGTCTGTAGCCTCATCCTCAAGAATAAGCGATTTTAGCCACTCATGGCTTAATTTATCATAAATTGATAAAAATAAAATAAGAAAAAAGGAATAAGAATTAACCCTCATTTGGATTCCAAAATCGTCCAAGAGTAGTCCCACCAAGATTGATTAATGATACCATAACCCAAGAGCCCTATTTAGAGACTAGTGGGCGGAGAAGAAATTTGGAAAAAAGCGGCGTGGCGCGCCCCTATGCTGCCTATGCCATAAAAATTTCTGTCAAAAGCAGCCCGGCACACCCCTTGGCGCGCCTGACACTAAAATTTCGATTTTCTTCCTTTCTTCGACTTTTCTTTGCGGACATTAGCACAATATCAATAGTCCATCAAAACCAATACAAAATACGCACTTATTGCTCTCAAAACTAAGGTAAACATGGTTCAAAGTTGACAATAAGGCATATACATACGCCCTAGATCACCAAGCAAGTAGGGTCGGAAAGGTATGGGGTGTTACATCCTTCCCCCCTTAGAAACGTTCGTTCTTGAATGTTAATAACATCTTCCCATTTACAACAAATGCTCCTTTATGTTATCATATATACATATACACATAAACCTTATAGATACTTACTTGTTATTGCTCTCCTTCAACACTTTGAACTTTTTCTTCCGTGTGAAACAAATACGGGTACTTTGACTTCATCATTTCTTTGGTGTCCCATGTGATTTATTCTACTAGTTGATTTCTCCAAAGTACTTTTATGGAAGCTATTTCTTTATTCCTTATCCTTTTCACTTGTTGATGTTTCTTTCACAAATACCCCATCACCTGTATAAGCTCGTAGCATATCTTTAAGTGTGTGAATAGTATGTTCTGCTTGCCCATCTGTCTGATATAATAGAAATGGGAATCCCATGTAATCTCACCATCTCTTTGACATACAACCTTGCATAATTTCTAGCTGTACAAGTGGTCTTGACAAGTAAAAAGTGTGCTACTTGGTAAGTCTGTCAACTATCATCCACGTGTAATCAAATTTCTGAAATGTACGAGGCAAACTTGTGATGAAACCCATGTTAATCATATCCCTCTTCTAAACTGGAAGATTCCTGTATTGCATATAACCTCCAGGTTTCTGATGCTCTACTTTTACCTGTTGACAATTCGGACAATGAGCTACAAAGTCTGCAATGTTCTTCTTCTTTATATTGCCTCACCAATACATCTCTTCCAAACCATGGTATATTTTAGTTGCTCCCAAATGCATAGAATACCGTGAATGATGTGCTTCTGTCATAATTCATTTCCTTAGCTCATCTATATCCAGTACACAAAATCTACCTTGGCATTGAAGTACTCCCCCTTGCGTAAGTTCAAATACCTTTGTCAAACTTTGCTGTACATTCTTTTTCACTAAACTAAAATAGGATTTGCATATTGCTTTTCCTTCTCTTAGCTACAAGTGAAGACTCTGCTGCCTTTTACACTATAATTATTTCATCTGAAGTTTCAAGAAGACGAACCCCCAAGCTGTCTAACTGGCTTAACGCATCGGTTACCACGTTTGCTTTTCCCGGATGGTATAAGATATCACTAGTATCTTCTTTTAGTAATTCCAACCACCTTTGCTGTCTTCAATGTGGGTCCTTTTGCTAAAAAAAATATACTGTAAACTTTCATGATCAGTATATATATCAACGTGAACCCTATACAAATAGTGGTGCCATATTTTTTTTTAAAGCAAATATCACGACCGCTAACTCAAGATCGTGTGTTGGATAATTTCTTCCATGTGGACACAATTGTCTTGAGGAATAGGCTATTACATGACCGTGTTGCATCAATACACATCCTAAGCCGACTCCTAAAACATAACAATAAACTGCATACCCTTATGTACCTTCGAAAAGTACTAATACAGGTGTAGAAGTCAAGTTATCTTTCAGCTCTTGGAAACTCTTCTCACATGCATCATTCCACGAAAACTTGGTTGCTTTGTGTGTTAACTTGTTAAGGGTGCTAAAATGGAAGAAAAACTCTTCAACAAACTTTCTGTAATAGCCTGCCAACCCAAGAAAACTACGAATCTCTGTAGGCATCGTAGGTTTTGGCTAATTCTTCACGGCTTCTATATTTTGTGTATCATCCCTCATTCTTTTATTTGATACCATGTGACCCAAGAAGGATACATAATTTAACCAAAATTCACACTTAAAGAGCGTTGCATATAACTTACGACCACAAAGAATTTGTAACACTTGCCGCAAATGATTAGCTTGGTCCTCTTGTGATCTTGAATAACCCAGAATGTTATCTATAAACATGGTCACGAATACATCTAAAAATAGTGTGAACACCTTATTCATCAAATCCCTAACAACTGCTGGTGCATTGGTTAGCCCAAATGGCATAACTAAAAATTCATAGTGACCATACCGTGTTCGGAAAGTTGTCTTGGGTATATATTTAACCCTTACCTGGTGATATCCCGATCCCAAGTCAATCTTTGAAAAATATTTGGCACCCTGTAGTTGGTCAATTAAATCATCAATTCTAGGGAGGGGATACTTATTCTTAATTGTCACCCTATTCATTTGTCGATAGTCAATACACATTCTCAACGTGCCATCTTTCCTTCGTGCAAATAATACTGGTGCACCCCAAGGGGACGTACTAGGTCTTATGTATCCCTTTTTCCAGCAAGTCCTTTTAAGTACCCCTTTAATTCCCGTAACTCTACTGGGACATTGTATACGGAGGAATAGAGATAGGTTGAGTGCCTGGAATCACATCACTACCAAACTCTACTTCCTGTTCCGAAGGCAAACCCGGAAGATCTTCAGGAAATACCTCAAGAATTTCATTTACTACTAGAACCGATTGAAGAGTTAGTGGCTTCACATGAATATCTTTCACTCTTACTAAGTGACATATGTACTCCTTTGGGTATCATTTTCCTTGCCTTGAGATATGAAATAAAGTTACCTCTCGGTGCTCCCATAATACCCTTCCATTCAAGAACATTCTTTGTGGAAAATGAAAATGTAACTTCTTAGGTCGACAATGCCAACCAGTGTATCATAGCCATAAATAGTTACTATACAATTACGATATACTCTTTTAATTACTATAGATTCACCAACTGGTGTATAGACTTCGAATGGCGTAACTAGTAGTTCTGGTGTTCTTTCAAAATGTTTTCCGCAAGCAATGGAGTAACATATGATAATGTAGAATATGGTTCAATCAATGCATATACCGTATTTAAAAATATGAATACTGTACCTGTGTCTTTATCAGGATAAGCCTCCAAATTCTGTCGATCCGCTAAGGTATAGGTATGGTTCTGAATTCCACTAGAACTAGCTGCTCCGCTAGCACCTCCGCCACGGCCAGCAGGTTGTACACTTGACAATGATAATGCAACAGTTGATCCCGTAGGTCGTGTCGTACTACCCGTGGCCCTTTGTGGGCACTCTCTCATCATGTGCCTTGACTTACTACACCAAAAGCAAACATTCGTTCCAAACCAGCATTCACCTGAATGAAACTTCCCGCAGCGCTGTCACAGCTGACGAAAAGACCTCGATTGGCTCATACTTCCTTGTTCTCGATACCCTACTGTCTATGAACCCCGAGTCCCACTACTATGCCTAGCTTGACCACCTCTAAACCCTCAAAATTGAGATGGCGTACCTGCTGTAGGGTAAGAGAATGATAGTCCAGGCGGTCTAGGTGAAACTCGAGGCCTAAATTCTCCTTGGGATGCCATAACCTGTCCCGTAGATCTAGCCCTTTTAGACGACCCTCCTTCAACTTCTTGTGTCCTTCTTCTTTGCCTCTGATCCTCCATTTTCTGTGGAAAGGCTTGTATTCTAGCTATGTCCATATCTCTGTTCAAAATAGCAATGGTGCAGTCCCTTACCAAATATGGCTCCAATCTATCCACGTACCGATGAACTCTATCGGCCATAGTAGCTACCACATTCGGAGCATACCTAGCCAAAGAGTTAAACCGAAGCCTGTACTCTCTGACACTCATATTCCCTTGGCGAAGATTTAAAAATTGGTCCGCACGAGCCTCTCAGAGCTCATATGGAAGATAATGATCAAGGAATGTCGTTTTAAATTCTTCCCAATTAGCTGGATTTGTGCCAATACCCCTCGATGGTTTCCAATCTTCATACTACATTATAGCTTCTCCTTTCAATCTATATGTCGCAAGTTCCACTGTTTCTATACCACTCACATGCATAACCTCTAGAGCCCTTTGAATTTGGTCCACGAAGTCCTATGGGTCTGCATTTATATTTGACCCAGTGAATATGGGAGGATCTAATTTCAAAAAATCTTGTGTCCGCCGACTAGCTACTCTAGCCGCTCCATCCTCACTTGTCATTGGACCAACTTGTCCCTGAGTTTGTGCAGCAACTATCTGAGTCAATATATGCACTGCATTTCTTAAATCCTGTTCAGTGGCATTTATAGGCGGTTCTGCGGGTACTTCTCTACCTCTTGGCTCTTCCGGAGCTGGAAAAGTAGAAGAAGACCGTGATGCAATTTCAGTGTCAGCTCCACCTTGACTAGCTTGGTCAGGTGATGATTTACTCGTTCCTTCTCCGGCAAGCATATCTACCTGCTTACCTTTGCCCCTACCTCGTCTTGTCAACGACCATTTACTATAACAAAGAAAACCAATTCCAATGGTCAGATACGATTCCACTTACAACATTGGCTCTATTGCACCATCTAGATATGAAGAAAAGAAACAACTCCTAAATGTCCCGTAGCCTCCTACTTATAAATATGGTGCACAACACATCCATAAGCAAGACTCTACTCAGACACGGCTTTGTAGACATCCTTAGGATGACCTGCTCTGATACCACTTTTGTCACACCTCAAATTCCAACAGGGCAGACTAGTACGCGAAGCCGTTAAGTCCCGAGAGAACCAATCCTTATTCATATACACTCATACGTATGTCACTCAATAAACATCACCATCACATACAGACATAAGTTGTCAATGTCGGAAGTTATGCAAGATATATGATAAATATGATACTTGGCCGTTAGGGCCACCAAGTCAAATTGGACATACATTCTTTCATTCATCTCACCACGTACGTCTACAAAGCCTCTAACAGAGGCATATACATAACCAACCTAAAGTCGGGACAAGCCCTCGCTTTATACAACATTTACAATACCAAAAAAATGTACACATGTAACTCGGAAAGCCCCAAACCAACTGGAGCTCACCAATGATCGACAAATGACCCGCAACCTACTATATAGGTCTACTAGTACCTATGCCTGCAGCAAGTAAGGTAAGTCCCCCAAGGGATGTCAGTACAAAGAATGTACTGAGTATGTAAGGGTGCAAGAAACTGCATGATACATAAGTACTTCAATGATATCAAGTACAAGTGAAATAATCAATATGGATAAACCCCCGTTCTGTATATGTGGAACCATGTACATTACTTTCATTACTTTCATTTTCGATTCTTCATTCATATCATTATCATTCATATAATATATCGTTCATATATACTTTCAATCAAGTGATATACTTTCATTCAAGTGCTTTACTTTCTTTGCTTTTACATTTATCCTTATTACCATTCATCCAGCTGATCAGTGGGCCATATATCATTCATCCAGCTGATCAGTGGGATATAGTACAATCATCCACCTTATCGGTGGGCCATAATATATATATATATATATATATATATATATAAGTAATGTATATATATAACATTAATGGTGGTTGAAACATTATTGGAACTTTGGAACATAACATTATTGGAACTTTGGAACCATGTTCACAATTATGTGACACATGAATAACAATTGATCAATGAATAAGGAACATGTGACTAACAATAGATGACAACCTGAAATGAGATACCTTAGAACATTTCAGAATGGAACAAGTAAAATGACAATGTGAACACTATGTGCTGCAGAAGGATACGAAAAGAGTAACCTTACATACCTTATCTTCCCAATATTAATACACAGTGCTATATGTGAATACAATAATCCAGCTCCTTCCTTACATTTTACTCTACAACACAAGTACATAACGGAGCTCATGTTAACAAATGGCTACCTTACAAGTGCATAAGACGACAATGAGTCACATGATTGCCCTATAACGTCATGTAACCCTTTACAATACCATTCACGGCATTGTCATACCAACAATACCACAAAATTCCACACATTGACCAAGACATCATAAACCAATAGCATTTCACACCAAGTTTAGCCTTTACGCTTCCTCATTAACACTACGTCACAATTACTCCATCAAGTCACCTCAATACATTTCATAACAACAATCCCACAAGTTATATACATAGAAAAAGAAAGTTAAGGACATAAACACACCATACATGTTGATATTTCATTCAAACCATTCACTTCCATCAAAACCTCAAGTCTCCTTTCAAGTTCAAATCACAAAGAAGACACATCTGTTAGCAAAAAGCAAAAGTGCACCACTCAACACCTTTAGACATAACCATCATGATCTACACAACCCCTCATGCATATAATATATCAAATCACAAGAATAAACACTTACCCAAGCTTGTAAAGTGATGATCTTGTCCACAAGAGATGGTTGCCTTAGGGTTTGAGAGTAGAGAGAAAATATCCTTTTTTGGGAAAAGTCTAGAATGGCATGTGCCCTTTTGTGAATGAAAATCTGATTTTTTCCACCTTATATAGTCCCTTTTAATCTTATCCTTAGTCACCCTTTGATCAATAATGGATGGTTTACTTGGTCAAAAGGAAGAATGGGTCATTTCTCCATTTTGGGCCATGTCTTTTGCCTCATTATTGGGACTTAATTGAGCCCAATAGCACAAGATTAATTTAGCCCAACAAAATTAATATATATCCACCATCCATCTCATGTTTAAATATTTCCATAAATGTTAAGACAATATTCAACTCACGAGATTCATGTCTGTAGCCTCATCCTCAAGAATAAGCGATTTTAGCCACTCATGTCTTAATTTATCATAAATTGATAAAAATAAAATGAAAAAAAAAAAGGAATAAGAATTAACCCTCATTTGGATGCCAAAATCGTCCAAGAGTAGTCCCACCAAGATGGATTAATGATACCATAAACCAAGAGCCCTATTTAGAGACTAGTGGTCGTAGAAGAAATTGGCAAAAATCGGCATGACACGCTGCCTGGCGCGCCCCTATACTGCCTGTGCCATAAAAATTTCTGTCAAAAGCGGCCCGGTACGCCCCTGGGCGCGCCTGACACTAAAATTTTGATTTTCTTCCTTTCTTCGACTTTTCTTTGCGGACATTAGCACAATATCAATAGTCCATCAAAACCAATACAAAATACGCACTTATTGCTCTCAAAACTAAGGTAAACATGGTTCAAAGTTGGTAATAAGGAATTTACATATGCCCTAGATCACCAAGCAAATAGGGTCGGAAAGGTACGGGGTGTTACATTATTTTTCAAACCCATAGCATGCTTTACTTATATATTAACTACCCAACCCAGTTTGAAGAAAGTTAAGCCATAACCTACAAGAAAGTTAAGCCATAACCTACCTCAAAGCGTCAAAATCCTAGCCTAAAGGCCTTCAACACGGAGGTTTCCCCTTATGAACGACCTCAGAATCAACTAAAACATACAAATATAACATCTATACGTTAAAAAGAAGCTAATGATACTTAAAGTGACCATATTCAAGTCGGGTCCAAAACGGGTTCCAAAAATGGATTCGAAAAAAAAGGGATAAAACCAAAATTTTATTCTAGAAATACATTTTCCAAGGTTATAGGATTCTATAGTTTAAAATCCACGCGAAAAAGAGTTGAAAACGAGGTCCAAATCGAAGAAAAACTATTTTTAAGCTTCAACGTAAAAATCCTCAAAAATCCATTTTGAAATCAAGATTAAAGAGTGTTTTTAATGATATTATCAACAAAAAGTAATAAGAATAAGGTTTTGGATCTTACCCAAGCTCAAATAGTGATGAAAACCTTAAAAATTGCCCAAACCCGAAGCTCAAAGGTCCAAAAATAGTGAAAAATTGCGAAAATTAGCTTTATATACTATACCAGTGTTGGCCGCTAAAGTGGTCACCGCTTAAGCAAATGATGACGCTAAAGCAGCTTGGCCAACATGGCTGGCTCCACTAAAGTGGTCACCCTATCGCTAAAGTGGCTCTCACTAAAGCGGTAAAGTGCCCACGTTAGCAACTGGGTGACTGGTCAAGCGACTGCTAAAGCGATGCATTGGTGCTAAAGCGGCTACACTATATGCTTCATCAACAACTTTGCTAAGTTGTAAAGTTGTTGATCGACCCCTCAATATTCGTTCGAAAACCCGTGAACTCAAATGAACTATGCTATTAGGCTATTTTCAACGTTCCAGACTCAATGAAAATGTTGGAATTTTGAAAAAAAAAATTCAACAAATTAACCCTTGGGACCCCTTAAAGTTTATTTTAACAAGTTTTCACAATGAGGGTTGAAATGCAATATAATGGTCCCAAACCTAAACCAACCTCGCTACTAACCCAAATTCGACATTTTGAATCCAATGGAACTGTCCAAATTGCTATCCGACACTCAGAACATCAAATGTTGACCAAAGTAAACTATAGAACTTTTAAAGCCTCTAAAATCACAAACTCTCCCAAAAGCCTCCTGAAGGTATTGGGAACCGTGCCAACTATCTCCGCACCTTAAAATCAATATGTAGCAACTATGGAAAAGGGAAAAATAGTAAAAAAAAATATATAAAGTAAAATATCACATATCGGGTCATTACAACATGTGTTTAACTATTACAACACAAAAAGAAATTCTGAAAAATGCATATTTGATGATGAACTTGTACCAAAATAATCTAACCATCTCTTTTTAATGAATCCTCTACACCGCCATCAATTTTTTTTTTCATTTTGATGGACTTGTGTTTTACTATTATGATACAAAAAGAAATTCCGAAGAATATTTATTTGATATTCATTAAAGTGGTGGTCACATTGTCATATCACCTTTTGTATGTCATCTATTTTAATTTTAAAAGAAGAAGAATGCAACAACCCTCGTAGTGAATTTTTGAAATTTCTATATTTTGACTATTTTATTCTTCTTCGTTGTTGCTTTATCTCATTTACATGTTGTGGGGATGGTTTGCATGATTCTCGATGCGTTCGGGAGTGATTTTTATGAGTTTGTGATTTTGAATGTCCTTTAAAGGGATTAGTTTGACTTTGATCAATATTTTATAATCTGAGTTTTGGATGGTGATTTGTTTAGTTCCATTAAATCCAAATTTTTGATTTTAAGTTAGTAGCATAGTTAGTTCGGGCCCCGAGCCTTTGTTTTGTATTTTGACCTCTTAGACGAGAACTAGCTAAATAGCCTAAAAGGGATCCTGGGGGTTAATTTTTCTTGTAAATAACCTCTTTTCATAAATATAATGATTCTATTGGGTCTAAAACATGTTTTATCATAAATTTACACTATTGGTTCATGTTCATAGGGTTCCGGATGAGTTTCGAGGGTCAAAAACAAGTTTTTGAAATTTCTGGTGCTGGTGTAGCCACTAAAGTGGCTAGTTGACCTCTTTTTTGGCCATTGACCATTTGACCAAGCCTCTAAAGAGACTATTTGACTGCTTTAGTGGTAGTTTGACCCTTTGACCTGGCCTCTTTAGCGGACAAAGTGCCGATTTAGAGGTCATCGTTGAGTTTAAGACCAAACCAAACCCATTTCATATTTTTGACATTTTGGGAGCTAGAAAGCTCCATTTTTTATGATTCTCGATGTGTTTTTCTCTTATAATCACTTTCTATGTGATTTTACCTTCACATTTCCCATTTTTGAAGAATACCCATTTTGTTTTTCATGATTTCTAACCAAAGTTGAGATTCAAAGCCCCATTCCACCATTTCCAAAGTTTTCGAACTCATTTTTGAGAGAATTAAAGTGGGTTTTCAAGATTGAAACTTTAGGTGAGATTGTAAACTAGTATTTCATCATTTCTCATAGATTAATTTGTGTTTTAGTCTTTAAATCATAGCTTTTAAACTTGAAATTTGGGGTTTTACTCGGTAAAGTACAACATTGGTTTTTCTTTGATTTCAAGTTCAATTCCTACTCATTTTTAGTTGGATTTCAGATATAGAATCCTCTTTATATGAGTAACATGATTTGGAAATAAAATTATCGATTTATCCTTTTTGATTTTGAGCCAATTTTCAAACTATTTTTGGACCCAGAACAAATATGGTCAATATAGGTGTCGTTGGACTCTTTTTGACTTGTAGATGTAATATTTGATTAGATTAGTTGATTTTGGTGTTGATTCGAGGGAGTAGAGCTTTCGATTGATGCCTTGGACTGAGTTTTGGCTTACAGATCTTTTTCACAGGCAAGTTGAGATGTACCTTAACTTTCTCTGAAGTGTTTATGTGTTGTATACTTATTTGCTTCTATTTTTCGTATCATGTAGGATTGGGGGTCACTCTTAGGTGAAATTTTGAGCATCTCTGCAAGTACCAGAGTCATTGATTGGTTGTAGTTATATAGTTTCTTATTCTAGCTAGTGTTGCTTCTTGTGAAAACCCTTGGAGTAGATTGTAGATAGTTAACACTTGGTCTTGAATATTGTTAGTGATTTTCCTATTTAAGAACTTAGATTGTGTTTAGTGGATCTTGATGAAAGTATAAGGGTTTAGAATCTCTTAATAGAGCATGTTGTTAACTAGCATAGCTTTCCTTTTAGTAATTTAGTCTAATGACGTCATCCTTGAAAAAGATGAGACTTATCATATGGAACAAGCTAGGTTTGGGTAGTTTCGCAATATATTATTATTGGGATTTTTGGTAATTTCTTGTTGTCGTGTGGGGGGACTTATGTGAACATTATTATTGACTTCAGAAATTATTTATTATCGTGTGCCCTAGTGGGGACTTATATGTATATTATTGTTGATTAGAGACAAAATTATTATTGTAATGCCCGAGTGGGGGCTTGAATTGATATTGTTGGCCTTATTTGTGCATTAAATTGCCTTTTTATATTGATGATACCTAAGTGAAGGGTTTGAAATGATATTATTGATATCTTACATGACTATTCATTCTAGTGGTAGCGAGCAAGGGTTGATATTATGAATTATTGACACATTGAGTTAATTCTGAGCTCACTTTTACATGTATTGAATGGATTATCATCTTCATACTGATTGGTTGTGAGCAGTTACATTCTTATTTCATACATACATATTCTTGAGAGTTTGGTACCACTGAGAAACACTGATTTTGAAAGAAAATAAGACACTTTAAATAATGCCTAAACCGAGGGATATGTCGATCCGGTTGATTGAGATATGAGAAAAACTTTACAAAATCTTGATCCGTGAACAATATACGGAGCGGATAATGAGATACTTTATGGACCTTGATCCATGAACATTAGCCGGAGAGGTGGACTGAGATTATGATACAAGTATGTGGGTTGCAAACCCCCCCTTGGCTCCTATCTTGGGAGTACTGAGGCTTGGTAGGTGTATACATAAAGTTATGAAATAACTTTCAAATCATTCATCATCATTCCATCATCATCACTACATTGCATTGCATGGAATTTTCTTGGTATGTTTTGATATTATGTTTGAATATTTACTTTGTATTGAATTTCCACGATTGAACCTTGTTTGTGATACTGTGTATTTTGCATTCATTTCACTACATTACATCATATTGTAGTACTTGTTGATGTATAAGTTGAGATGTGCATAAGATGCGGGGTATGGATATGGCTTGATTAGTAAGACATGTGGTGTCATACTTAGTGGTAGCATGATATACATATAATGGCACACTATCACTACTTTATCCCAGATTATTGTTTGAACATAATAATTGAGGCTAATATACTGTGTTAGTGTGCTTCCCTTATAATGACTTCCTTCTACTTGTTGTTCATAAGAATGACTAGAGTTGATTCACTTGGATTATTTAGCCTACCCTGTATATTGATGATCTTATAACTGTTGTGTTGGATTACTCTGATAGGATGAAGTGGTGTATTTATTGGTTATAGATTGTTCGGGGAAACCTTGGGTAATTGAGGTAGTGGTTCTCTCCATCTCTTTGGATTAGGATCGGTGATCAATGATGCTTGTTATGTACACGTGGTTTTGTACTCACTCTTGCTTTTCTTTCCTTTTTCTTGCTTTTCTGCACCCCGTATAGGTATTGGTTCAGTAGAAGATCATAGACTACATTCCTTCGGCGTTGGAGTTACGGAGATCAAGGTAGTGACTGAAAGACTTCAAAACTTACCGAATCTCTCTCTATTTATCTTATGCTTACCTGTATTTAAGATACTTCAGTTATTGTTATCATTCTATATTTAGAAGCTTGTACTAGTGACAACCAAATCTAAGATGAATCTTGAAATCGTTTATTTTATCCTTAAATATCTTTTGGAATTTGCTCTATTCTTCTTCCACTTCTGAATTATTTAATTATTGAGTTTGGGATTGGGATAGATTTACTTGTAGTGAAGGATGTAAGAGGTACCTTCACGTACTCTTTTTGGGTCATGAAAAAGAAGAAAAAGAAGAAGAACAAGAAGAGGAAGAGGAGGAGGAAGAGGAGAAGAAGAAGAGGAGGAGGAGGAAGAAGAAGAAGAAGAAGAAGAAGAAGAAGAGGAAGAAGAAGAAGATGAGCAAGAAGAGGAAGATAAAGAGAAAGAGAAAGAGCAAGAGGAAGAGGAAGAGGAAGAAGAGAAAGAGAAAGAAGAATATGAAGAAGAGGAAGATGAAGAAGAGAAAGAGAAAGAAGAAGAGGAAGAAGAGGAAGATGAAGAAGAGGAGGAGGAGGAAGAAGAGGAAGAAGAGGAGGAGAAGAAGGAGGAGGAGGAGAAGAAGAAGAAGAAGAAGAAGAAGTGTACACCCAACAACTTTAGGATTGTTACTTTTTTTAAATTATTAAATAAATAAATTAATGCAAAGAATGAAGTAAAAAATTCAAAAAAAGGAGAAAAAGATAAATATGAATAGATGTCATAGAGAGGTGTCACATCATCTTTTCTTGATTCTCCTTTATATATATATATATATATATATTGATTGATTAAAAAATCTAACATATTTATCACATCTAATTAGATCTCATGAATTACAAAAAAAAAAAACTTCATATATTTGGATTCGTTAATTAAATAACATGTCTCCTCAACTACTTTCTATTTATTTTTTTTATGTCTTAACAAATCTATAAATAATAATTACTTATGGAGTTGTTGGATGCTCATTTCCATTTTCTTCTTCTTCTTCTTTATTTAGTTTTTCTTTTTCTTATTTTATAGTTATGATTTTTTACTTTATGTACTTTTGCAGGTCATCAAGGTAAACGAGTATATGGAAGATTGTCGGACCAATGAAAATTACTCTTATTGCCACTGCTCTCTGGTTATGATGTGTTAGCTAAGTTCTTGACGTTTAGGTAAGATCCCATGGTTATGACAAGGGAAATTTGATCAAAAATTTCACTAATAGGACTCTTAGAAATAATAGAAGTTGGCCATGGAAATTAATTTTTATATTTTGGTTATGTCCAAGAAGATATATTAGCATGGTCATCGATAAACAAATATTGTATCAAGTCATTCATGTCAATCGAAATGAAAGGGTAAGCAAATAACTCTTTTATAATAGTACTAATTTATCACGATCCAAAAGTTGAGGTCATGATGGCAACTATCCCAACCCAACCTTGGTAGATAAGGCAAACACCCAAAGTGGAAAGAAAATCAAATTAATACACAAAGTAAGACAAAACGAGACTTCAAAAGTGAAGTCAAGTCAACACAAATCCAAAATAAGCGAAAGTCTGAAGTAAATGACATAAACACTCCCAAAACCTGGTGTCATAAGTGTAGAGCATCTAAATACAACTAAGAAATACTGAAAATGAACAAATCTATCTCTGAAAACAAGTAAAGACATCTAAACAGATAAGAGGAGGTCTGAAGTTAGCTCTGCAAACCCTAGAGCATGCCAGTACCTCGATCACCCCTCTAATAAGAGCAAAATCAGTTGCCGCGTATTGTTCTCATACTCGAATCTGCACCAAAAGGGCACAGTAGGGATGAGTACGGTCCACTTGTACTCAATAGGTATCATTAGCCGATTGAGCAAAGCAAAAAATAATACAAATAATGAAATACTATTAGCAGGCCACCTGCAAATAGAAAAGTTCCCAAACGGTAACTCACACCGTCTCCACTAATATTTCTAATATATATATGAAATCAAATAGAAGAAGGTATTCACGAAGATACATAGAATCTGATTACACGACAAATATAGAATCTGATTACATGACAAAAAATACAAAACAAAGAACACAGAAGATGCATATGTGAATGCAATGCAATGAATGATGAAGTGAATAGTTTGAAAGTCACCGCATGACTTTCTATATACACCTATCGAGCTTCACTGCTCCCAAAATAGGACCTATGAGGGGTTCGCAACCCGTATACTATCTCAGAATCTCAACCCACCTCTCCATCTTGTGTTCATGGATCAAGGTTTTTACGAAACTATCTCATTTTCTTTTGAAACAGTGTTCCTCAATGGTACCGTTATCTCATGAATGTGTATGTATGAATGAGGATATAATGCTCACAATCAAATCAGTAGGAAGATAACAAATCCATTTAATATGTGTATAAGTGGGCCCAGAAATCAACTTACTATGTAATCATTTCATGATATCGGTTCTAGTTTGGCACCATTAGAATAAATACACATATAAGACATCATTAATATCATATCAACCCCTAAATTGGACATTTCTATCGTGATAAAGGCAAACAATACTCAATAAGGCCTATAATATCTATTAAAGCCTTCGCACGGGCATCATATTAAGAATAAGACATTTAAATACACAAATAAAGCCAATGATGTCAAATAAAAACCCCACACGGGCACACAACAGTAATAATAATCTTGAAATACAAATCCCATAGTTATTTTCCCAAATCCATAGCATGCTTTACTTATATATTAACTACCCAGCCCAGTCTGAAGAAAGTTAAACCATAACCTACCTCGAAGCATCGAAATACAAGCCTAAAGTCCTTCAACACAGGAACCTTTACCTTTCTAATGGTTTCTAAATCAACTAAAATATACAAATACAATATCTACGCATTAAAAGAAGGCTAATGATATCCATATTGACCATATTTAAGTAGGGTCTGAAATGGGTTTGAAAACGAAAGGGGGTGAAACTGGAATTTTATTTTAGAAATACATTCCCCAAGGTTATAGGAGTCTACAGTTGAAAATCCATGCGAATGAGTTAAAAACGAGGTCCAAATCAATGATAAACCATTTTTAAGCTTTACCGCCAAAATCCTAAAAATTCCAATTTGAATTCAAGATTAAGGAGTGTTTTTTGATGATATAATCAATGTAAGGTAATGAAAATAAGGTTTTGGAGTTTACACAAGCTCAAATGGTGATGAAAACCCTAAAAATCTTCAAAGGTCCAAAAATGCTATAAAATTACAAAAATGGGGTATATATACAGCGATGGCCGCTTTAGCGACTAAATGGCTGCTAAAGCGGCAACCACTAAAGCAGTGGCAGGCCGCTAAAGAGGTTGCCGCTTAAGCCAAGCCAGGCCGCTAAATCGGTCTTTGGCCGCTTAAGCAACTGCACTAGATATCAGCTGCATCAACAACTTTGCTAAGTTGCAAAGTTGTCGATCGGCCCCTCGGGATTTGTTCGGAATCACGAGAATGCAAATGAACTATGCTGCTAGGCTATTTTTGACGTTCCTGACTCAATGGAAATGTCAAATTTTCAAAAAAGGATTGTTTTCGACAAATTAACCCTCGGAACCCCCAAAAAACTATTTAAACTAGTTTCCACTAGGAGGGTCGAAATGCAAACTAAAGGTTCCAAACCCGAACCAACCCCGCTACTAACTCAAATTCAATATTTTGTATTTAATAGAATTGTCTAAATCACCATCCGACATTCGAAACATCAAATGTTGACCGACGTCAACTATAGGACATTTAAAGCCTCTAAAACCTCAAACTCTTCCAAAACCCTTTCGAAGACATTGGGAACCGTGCCAACCATCGCCACATTTTAAAATCAACATGTAACAACTAAGGAAAGGGAAAAATGATCAAATCACATAAAAATTAAAATTTCACGAATCAGGTCATTACAATATCCACCAGTAAGACTCTAGTTTGTCCTCGAACTAAAAGGTATAAGAAGTACATGAATCAGACATGTTGGACTCGGCCGCCTAAGTAACTTCCTTAATGGGATGATGTCTCTGCTAATCCTTAACTAAAGGAATCTATCTAGAGCGCAACCGTCTAACATTCCTGGCTAATATGGAAACTAGCTCCTCTATAATGGTCAACCTCTCATCCAACTGAACCGAGTCCCAACGAAGCACATGAGAATCATCTAAAATTTAGTACCGGAGCATAGATACATGAAAGACTGGATGAAAAGCTGAAAAGTTTGGAGGTAGGGCCAACTCATAAGCAACCTCCGCAACTGTCCGAAGTATATCAAAAGGTCCAATATACCTCGGGTTAAGCTTGCCCCTCTTTACGAACCTCATCATGCCCTTCATGGGGGACACATGAAGAAAAACTCGATCACCAATCCCAAACTTCAAGGTACGAAGTCTGCGGTCAGCATAACTCTTTTGCCTACTCTAAGCTGCCCGAAGCCTATCCTAAATCACCTAAAATCTTTCTAAAGACTTGAAAAGAAAGTCTGTACCACGAGGTCTAACCTTGGAAGTCTCAAACCAACCAATCAGAGATCGACAATGCCTCCTCGAAAGGTGCCATCTAAATACTCGAATGGAAGCTATTATTATAAGCAAACTCCACTAAGGCTAAATACTACTCCCACTGACCTCCGAAGTCCATAACACATGCGCGGAGCATATCCTTGAAAACCTGAATAGTCTGCTTCGACTGACCGTCGATTTGGGGGTGGAGTTATACTAAGGTCAACCTGAGTAACCAACTCCTCCTGAAACGTCCTCCAGAAGCTAGAAGTGAACTTTGAGCCTCTGTCTGAAATAATAGAAACTGGTACCCCATGAAGACGAACTAACTCTCGAACATAGCTATGAGCCAACCTGATGGCACTGAAGGAAAATCTGAATAGGGATGAAATGAGTCAATTTGGTCAATCTATCCACGATGACCCAAATGCTATCAGAACAACGAGAAGTAAGAGGTAACCCACTCATGAAATATATAATGATCCGCTCCCACTTCCACTTAGGAATGGGCAATCTCTGAATAAAACCACCCGGCCTCAGAATCTCTACCTTCACCTGTTGACAACATAGGCAACGAGCTACAAAGTCTGCTACATCCTTCTTTATACCACCTCACCAGTAATGCTACTTTAAATACCAATACATCTTGGTCACCCCTGGAAGTATCGAATATCTGGAACAATGCGCCTCCTCCAAAATCAATCTCACCCATCCACCAATTTTTGGCACAGAAACTAGGCCACCAATCCTCAAAAAACTATCAGAATCAAGAAATACAGCCATAGCCTCGCCACTTAACACCTAATATTGAATCACCATCAAACTATCATGATCAAACTGGTTAGCTCTAATCTTTTCCATCAAAGAAGATCTAGCATCAACAAAGGCTAATACACGTCCGGGTGCCAAAATGTCAAGCCTAACCATTTGGTTAGCTAAAGACTAATCCTCTAAGGCTAAAGGCGGCTCCTGATTCAAGAGATAAGCTAAACTCCCTATACTAGTCGTCTTCCAGCTCAAGGTATCCGCAACCATATTAGCCTTACCTAGATGATAAAGAATAGTAAGATCATAATCCTTGAGCACCTCAAACCAATGTCGCTGTCTCATATTAAGATTTTTCTCGATGAATAAGTACTGAAGGCTACGATGATCTGAGAAAATCTCACAATGGACTCCATACAAGTAATACCTCCACAACTTTAACACAAACACAACCACGACCAACTCCAAATCATGGGAAGAGTAATTCTTCTCATGAGGCTTCAACTGACGAGAAGCATAAGCAATCACCTTACCCTCATGCATCAACACCACACCCAAACCAACTCCAGAAGCATAACAAAACATGATAAAACCCACGCCCTCCTTGGGTAAAGTCAAGATAGGGGCCGAAGTCAACAATTCCTTGAGCTTTTAAAAGCTTGCCTCACAAACATCCGACCACTGAAAAATAACCTTCTTCAGAGTCAACTTGGTCAAAGGAGCCATAATAATCGAGAAACCCTCTACAAAATGCTAATAATAACCTGCCAAGCCAATGAGACTACAAATCTTAATAGGAGAAGTAGGTCTATCCCAATCACGAATCGCCCCAATCTTGGCTGGATCAACCATAATGCCATCCTTGGATACCATATGACCAAAGAAATATAGAATCCAGCTAAAAATCAAACTTGGAGAACTTGGCATACAACTTCTAATCGTGCAATCTCTGAAGTACAGTTCTCAAGTGTTTTACATGATCGGCCTTATTCCTGTAGTACACTAAGATATCATTTATAAATACAGTCACGAAGGGGTCAAGATAAGATCGAAACACTCAGTTCATCAACTCCATGAACACTGCTGGGGCATTGGTCTACCCAAAAGACATGACCAAGAACACAAAATAACTGTATTAATTTCAAAAAACCGTCTTCAGGAAATTCGAAGCTCTAATCTTCAACTGGTGATACCTGAATCTCAAATCAATATTGGAAAACATAGAGGTACTCTGAAACTGGTCAAACAAATCATCAATGTGAGGACGAGGATACTTGTTCTTAACTATCACTTTGTTCAATTGCCTATAGTCGATACACATGCGCATAGAGCCATTATTCTTCTTCACAAACAAGACAGAAGCGTCCCAAAGAGATACACAAGGTCTAATGAACCCCTTACTCAATAAATCCTGAATTTACTTCTTCAATTCCTTTAACTCATCTAGGGCCATCCTATAAGGAGGAATGGAGATGGGCTTGGTGCCCGGCTCTACATCGATAACAAAGTCAACATCACGATCCGGAGGCATACTAGGAAAATTCATAGGAAACACATCCATGAATTTGCAAATAACTTAAATAGAATCAATAGGAGGTGGTGAGGCAACACCAGTATCACGGACATAAGCCAAATCAAATAAGTACCCTCTTTCTACCTTACTACGAGCACGTAGAAAAGATATAACTCCTTTCGAACACAAATTAAATGTGCCCTTTCACGCTATCCTAGGCACACCCGACGTAGCTAAGGTCACGGTCTTGGTATAACAATCCAAAATAGCTTGATGGAGCTAACCAATCCATACCCAAGATAACATCAAAGTCAACCATATCTAGGATAATCAGGTCTATCCAAGTCTAATGCCCTATAAAGGTAACTATACAAGATCAGTGTACCCAATCCATCACTAACGAATCTCTTACGGGGGTAGAAATATGAAGAGGCATAGTAAGAGGCTCAGTGAAAAAATCAAAATTAGAAGCAAAATATGTAGACACATAAGAGAATGTAGACCCAGTGTCAAATAACACGAAAGCAGATCTGTAGCAAACTGGTATGAACATGTATTGACTGCGTTAGAGGCCTGTCCCTCAGGCCTCCCTAGCATAGCATAGCACTGTCCACGTCTACTCTCGAACTGAGTAAACTCAAGACCACCACCACGAGCTCCCCTACCTCTACTTTAGCACCTCTAGCACCACCCTTGCCACTCTGTGAACTAGCTCTCACTGTAAATATCAGAGTAGGGCAAAACTGAAGCATGAGAGCCCTGCTGAGTAGGTCCATAAATACGTCTGGGATAATCCTTGGCCAAATGTCCAACCTCCTCACAAGCATAGGATCCTCTACATCCTGAATCAATCCAAGGAGGCACAAATGAACTAGAACGGCTGCCTAGCCTAAAGAACTGAACCTGGAACCTCCACTCATATGACCTGATACCTGGCTACCTGGAGCCATAGAAACTAAAGGTCCACCACCTGATCCCTGTAAAGAAGACTGAACTATCCTACCATAATAACCACGAGAATCTCTACAAGAGAAATCTCTACCTCGGAGGCATGACCACCAAACACACCCTGTTGGCACACCTTGTTGGTGCCGTCCTGAGTAGCCTAGGTGATAGACTCAGTAAACTTTGCATGCTCAATAATGCTCTGAAAAGAAGCCCCTGAAATGACCATCTGGGCAGTAATCAATTGATAAGGACCCTCTAAGCCCTTTACAAATATAACACCCCGTACCTTCCCAACCCTACTTGACAACCTTGAACCATGTTTACCCTAGGTTAGAGAGCAATAAGTACGTATTTTGTATTTTTATTGATGGAGAAATTTGATAGTGTGCTAGTACATGTGATTAGACCTTTGTAGTAGGTGGTGTTTGTGACTTTGTGGAGCATTTATGGGGTGAAAAGTGAGGTTTAAGGAAAATACAACCAAAGGCTCTTAAAGATAAGAGGTAAGCAAAAGGTTGGGACTTGAAAGATCCAACCAAATCCTCAAAGAAAAGTTGAAATCAAAAATTTAGCATGGGGCGCCGTAGGTGGCGTGCCAGGCCACTTTGGCCTAAATATTTGTTGGCAAAGGCAACAAGGGGTCATGCCCAGGGGCGTTCCAGGCCTCTCCTGGCCACCTTTCAAAGGCTGAAATTTTTTCTAAGTGTCTAGGGCACCTGGGAGCGTGCCGGGGTGCTTTTTGCCCGATTTCTTCTATGATTATAAGTCTATAAAGAGGACTCTTGGGTTATGGTAACATTATTATATCATAGTAGGGCTAATATTGAGCAAGTTTGACATCCGAGTTGGGTTTAATTCTTCATCGCAAGTATTTTATCAAATTATGTTCGATTAAGCCATGGGTGGCTAGAATTTCTTCTTTTTGAAATTGAGGCTACGAACATGCAATTCGTGTGTGAATATTATCGAGACATTTATAGAATTATTTTAACATGAGATATATGGTAGATTATACATTGAATTTGGTGGGTTAAGTTAACATGTGCAATTGGGCTCAATCTAAGGCCCAAAATGGAATAAAAGGCATGACCCAAAAGAGTAAATGACGCATTCTTGCTTTGACTAATCAATTATTGAGACAAATGGCTAAGGATGACTTCAAGGGACTATAAAAGGTACCAAAAATCAGATTTTATTCATTGTAACACACATGTATTTCTAGACTTTTCCAAGAAACCAAAAAGAGATATTTTCTCTTCACTTTCAAACCCTAAGTCATCTCTTTGGGCAAGATCATCATTTGGAAAGACTTGGTAAGTTTTTATTCTTATGATTTAATATATCATATGCATGAGAGATTATGTATATCATGTTGGTTATGCTTGGAAGTGTTGGCCATGGCACTTTTGGTTTTTGTTAGAAGATATGCCATCCTTGTGATTTAAACTTGAAAGGAGACTTGAGGTTTGAATGAAAGTGAATGGTACGGATGAGATACCAACATGTATGGTGTAATTATGTTCTTTAACTTGTTATTTTTCTATAAGTGTAAATTGTGGGATTGTGGCCGATATGTTGTTATGAGGTGTATTGAGGTGACTTGTTGGATTAATTGTGTTACGGTGTTAATGAGAAAGTGTAAAGGAGAAAATTGGTATCAAATACTATTGGTATAATGTTGTATGTGGTGGTCAATGTATGGCATGATGGGGTATTGTTGGTATGACAATGCCGTAAATGGGATTGTAAAGGGGGAAATGACATTTTAAGGCAAATATGTAACTCATTGTCGTCTTATACACTTGTAAGGAAGTTGATTGTTAACGTAAACTCTGTTATGTACTTGTGTTGTAGAGTGAAACGTAAGGAAGGAGCTAGACTATTGTTTTCACGTATAGGATTGTGTATTCATATTGAGAAGACAAGGTATGTAATGTTACTCTTTCCGTATCCTTCTGCAGAACATAGTGTTCACATTGACATTGTACTTGTTCTATTCCGAAATGTTCTAAGGTATCCCATATCCGGTTATCAATTATTGTTAATCACATATTTCTTACTCATTGCTCAATTGTGATTCACATGTCTCATGTTCATTGACTAATGTTCCAAAGTTCCAATAATGCTTATTCACATGTCTCTTATTCATTGGTTATTGTTCCAAAGCTCCCAATAATATTATGACTACGAACGTATCAATCTCTCATAAGGAAAGGTATCAATCTCTCTTGAGCAAATATATCAATCTGTCACAAGCAAATGTATAAATCTCGCAAAAGTAAAGAATGAAGTAATGAGAATAATGGTTTAATGGTTAATGTTTAGAATGGGTGGTATCTCATGGGGTGAAAGAAACACCCGCATGAATGTCGATCCCATTATTACGGGTGGTATCTCATGGGATGAAAAGAACATCCGCATGAATGTCGATCCCGATCATTATAGCATGGGTGGTATCTCATGGAGTGAAAGAAACACTCGCATGAACGTCGATCCCAATATTATAGGTGGTATCCATGGGATGACAGAAACATTCGCATGATGACGATCCTGATTATAATGATATTTTTTTTCCACTGATCAGTTGGGCACGGGCATTGCATGACTAATGATTGATGATGTAAAGTAAAGAAAAGCAAGGAAGTAAAGAAGCAAGAATGTAATGAAAGTAATTTACATAGTTCCAAATATACAAATTGATAGTTCATCCATATTGGGTATTTTCTTATATTTGTTTCCATTGAAGTATTTATGTATGATGCAGTTTCTTATAGCCTTCATACTCAGTACATTTTTCATACTGACCCCCTTGGGGGACTTACCTTACTTGCTGCAGGCACAGGTGCTAGTAGACCTCCTCAGTAGGCTACGAGACATCCACAGATTATTGGTGAGCTCCAGTTGGTTCGGGGCTTTCCGAGTTGTTATGTACATTTGTTTTGGTTTTGTATATATCTATAGAGCGGGGTATTGTCCCGACTCTAGGTTAGTTATGGCTATGTATCTGTAGAGGCTTTATAGCGGCTTTATAGGCTTTATAGGCTTTAGTTATGGCTAAGAAAGGAGCGGAATTATTGTATTCACATATTGGCTTGTATATTCGTATTGAGAAGATAAGGTATGTAAGGTTACTTTTTCTGTATCCTTCTGCAGCTCCTAGTATTCATATTGATGATGTACTAGTTCATTTCGAAATGTCCTAAGGTATCCTGTATCCAGTTACCAATTGTTATTATCACATGTTTCCTACTCATTGATCAATAGTGTTTATACACATGTTCTTATTCATTGACTAATGTTCCAAAGGCCCAATAATGTTGTGTTCCAAAGTTCCAATAGTGTTTATACACATGTCTCTTATTTATTGATTATTGTTCCAATACTTCCAATAATGTTATGACAAGTGAATGTACCAATCTCTCACAAGTAAAGGTATCAATCTCAAAAGTAAAGAACAAAGTAATGCATATATGTGGTTAATGATTGAGTATGGGTGGCAGCTCTAGAGGCATAAGCCTAGCTCGAGCTGATCCCGAGATTATTGGATCAGGGGGCAGTCCTAGAGGCATAAGCCTAGCTCGGGCCGAACCTGAGAGGGGGCAGCTCTAGAGGTAATAACCTAGCTTGAGCCGAACCAGATATATTGGTTTATGGGTGGCAGCTATAGAGGCAATAACCTAGCTCGAGTTGATCCCGATATATTGATTCATGGGTGATAGCTCTAGAGGCATAAGCCTAGCTCGAGCCGATTCCAACATAACGTTATGTTATGTTAAGACCCACTGATCAGTCGGGGCCCGGGTACATAGTGACATAAGTGATGATGAACAATCATAGAAGTAAAGAAGCAAAGAAATAATGAAAGCAATACACATGGTTTCCAAAGTACAGAATGGTGACTTACCCATATTGAATATTCATTTGTATTTGAGTTCATTGAAATATTTATGTATTATAAAGTTTCATATGGCCTTGCATACTAAGTACATTCTTCGTACTGACCCACTTGGGGGGATTTACCTTACTTGCTGCAGTCACAGGTACTAGTAGACCTCCACGGTAGAGTGCGGGTCATTTGCAGATTTTTGGTGAGCTCCAGTTGGTTCGGGGCTTTCTGAATCATAGTGTACACTGATTTTGGTATTTTAAATGCTGTATAAAGCGGGGACTTTTACCGACTCTAGCTTGGCTATGTATATGTATCTGTAGAGTCTTTGTAGACATATGTGGGATGAGGAATGTAAGAGATGTATGTCCATGTTGACTCGATGGCCCTAACGGCCAAGTTTCTTATATACATATAGTACATGCTTCCATAACTTCCGCTATTTATATCTTATATCTCCATGTGATGGTACTGCTTATTGAGTGACATGCATATCAATAGTCATGAGCAAAGATTGGTTCTCTCGGGCCTCATCGGCTTCGGGTGCCAGTCCGGCCCGAATGGGATTCGGGTCTTGACAGTATTAGCCACTAACTTTATTGGGCTGAATTAATATTGTGCTACTGGTCTCTATTGAGGCCCAAAAATTAAGTAAATAAGACATGGCCCAAAAGGAAATGATCCATTCAAAATTTGACCAAGTAAATACATCATCTTTGACCAAAAGCTTGGCTAAGGATGACCATAAAGAGAGGTGGTTTGGCGGGACTATATAAGTCTGAAAATTAGCTCTTATTCACCATAATGCACTTGCAAAATTCCAGATTTTTGCAAAAGATATTTTCTCCTCTCTCAAACCCTAAGCAACCACCCCTTTGGACAAGATCTTTCTCTTGCAAACCTTGGTAAGTGTTTAGTCTTATCGTTTAATATATTATATGCATGAGGGGTTGTATATATCATGTTGGTTATGTTTAAAATGTGTTGAGCAGTCCACTTATTGTGAAACAGTCCACTTTTGCTTCTTTACTAAAGGATTTGCCTTCTATGTGGTTTAAACTTGAAAGAGGACTTAAGGTATTGAAGGAACTGAATTAGATGGATGAAATTTCAACATGTTAGTATGTGCTTATGTCCCTAACTTGTTTCCTTCTTATGTATGACTTGTGGAAATGTGGTTATTAAATTGGGCATGGAACCTGTGGTGTAGTGAAAAGAGAATATAGTCTTGTGATGTTCATGTGCATTTTAAAACTATAGTTGTTCATTGGCAGCAAAGTTAACCTAAAATATGTAGGGAGAAGCTTACTTATGGCCATGGGCCATTTATTACAAAGATAGACCCAAAAGAGACTCATTGCAGCTAATTCGGGCATCCGCCCTCGCGGATGAGCCACCTGCCCACGCACGTCACTCCGCAGGTGGCTCTAGACAGGTCCAAGAGGGCACCTGCAGGCGCAGGTTGCTCTAAAGGTCCTTCCATAACCTCTTTTGGCTTTCCTTTTCTTCTCTTTAACCCTCCAAGCCCCCCTACCCTTCTTAGATGCACTCATCAACTCATGGTACCCTTTGGAGAGCTCTAAGGGGGTAGTTCGGAGGCATTTGGATTGTATCAATTGTGGATTGTTTTTAATGTATTGTTGTGAAAGGTATTTAGGTGACTTGATGGAGCAAATGTGACGATGTGTTGAGGAGGAAATGTAAAGTATAAACTTGGTGTGAATTCCTATCGGTTTGTGATATCTAGGTTGATGTGTGGACTAGTTTGCTGTTGTTGGTATAGTGAGGCAGTAAATTGTATTGTAGGAGGGTGGAATGAAGTTATATGGTAGTTGAGTAGTTTATTATCACCTTGTGAACTTGTAATGTAGTTGACTTTTAATGTAAGCTCCATTATGTATTCATATTGTAGAGTAACGCTTTAAGAAAGAGTTGAACTGTTATAGTCACACGTTAAAAGAATAAGGTATGCAAGGTTACTCTTTTCGTATCCTTTGGCAGAACCTTTTGTTCACATCGTTACCGAACTTGTTTCCACTTCGAAATGTTTTAAAGTGTCTCATTTCAGGTTGTTAGCAATTGTTATTTACGTGTCTCTTATTTGTTGACTATTGTTCCAAAGCTCTAATAATGTTATGACCACCAATGTAACAATCTCACAAAAAGTAAAAAAAATAAAGTAATGCATATTTGGTTGAGTACAGGGGGAAGCTCTGGGGGCGAAAGCCTAGCTCGAGCCGAACCTGATTTATTGGATACAGGGGGAAGCTCCGGGGGTGAAAACCTAGCTCGAACCGAACCTGCTTTATTGGTTTATGGGTGGAAGCTCTGGGGGTATAAGTCTAGCTCGAGCCGATCCCAATGTTATTTACCACTAATTCGTTGGTCCCGGGCATTGTATGATTGATGTTGATATTGATATTGATATAAACATAAAAGGAAAGTAATGAAGGAAATGTGCATGGTTCCACATATACAATATGGTGGTTTATCAATATTGTCCATTCACTTGTATTTAATTCCATTGGAGTTCTTATATTTCATGTAGTTACTTATAGCCTTACATACTCAGTACATTCTTTTGTACTAACGTCCCTTAGGGGACCTACCTTACTTGCTGCAGGCACAAGAGCTAGTAGACCTTCACAGTAAGATACGGGCCATCTGCAGACTATTGGTGAGCTCCAGATTGGTTCGGGGATTTTCAAGTCATTTGTATACACTTGTTTTGGTACTGTGTAACAGTTATATAAAGAGGGGACTTGCCCCGACTTTAGGCATGGTTATGTATCTGTTAGAGGCTTTGTAGGCGTTGTAAGTCAAACGAAGGAATGTCTTACCCTTTTGATGTGGTGGCCCTAACGGCCAAGTCTCATATCTATTATAATGTCTTTCCATGGTTTCCGTCATTGATATCTTGTATCTATATGTGGAAGAATATTGTTCACTTCGTGACATGCATATGAATGTATACGATCATAGGTTGGTTCTCTCGGGCCTTAACTTCTTCGGGTGCCAGTCTGCCCCATTGGAATTTGAGGCGTGACAAAAGTGGTATCAAAGCGAGGTTGTCCTAGGATGTCTACAAAGCCATGTCTGAGTAGAGTCTTGCTTATGGATGTGTTGTGCACCACATTTATAAGTAGGAGTTTATGGGACATTTAGGAGTTGTTTCTTTTCTTCATTTCCTAGATCGTGCAATAGAGCCAAAGTTATAGGTGGAGTCATATTTAATCACTGAATTTGTTTTATGTTTTTTTTCCTCAGTATAGCAAAATGCCGATTACAAGAAGAGGTAGGGGTAGAGGTAAGAAGGTAGATAGGATTGCAGGAGAAGGAACCAGTAAATCACCACCTAAACAAGATAATCAAGGTGAGGCTGAAAATGAGTTTGCATCGCGGGCTTTTTCTACTCTTCTATTTCCAGGAGAGCCAAGAAGGAGAAGAGTATCCCCAGAACCACCTATTAATGCTACTGAGTAGGATTTAAGGAATGTGGTGTAAATGTTGACTCGTATAGTTGCCGCACAAAATCAAGGACAAATTGGCCCAACGATAAGTAATGACGGTGCGGTTAGGGCAGCTAGTCGGTGGACACAGGATTTTCTGAAATTAGATCCTCCCAGGTTCACCGGGTTAGATCTTAATGAAGACCCACAAGACTTCATGGACTAAATTCAAAGGGCTTTAGATATTATGCATGTATCTGGTACAAAAATAGTTGAGCTTGCAGCATATAGATTAAAAGGAGAGGCTATATTATGGTATAAAGACTGGAAACAATCTAGGGGTATCAGTGCACTTCCAACTAGTTGGGAAGAATTCAAAGCGGAATTCCTTGATCATTACCTTCCATATGAGATTCGAGAGGATCGTGCAGACCATTTCTTAAATCTTCGTCAAGGGAATATGAGAGTCAGAGAGTATAGTCTTTGGTTTAACTCTTTGGCCAGGTATGCTCCTAATGTAGTAGCTACTATAGACGATAGATTTCATCGGTATGTGGATAGATTGGATCCATATTTTGTTAGGGATTGTACTATTACTGCTCTGAATAGAGACATGGATATAGCCAAGATACAAGCTTTTGCATAGAAGATGGAGGATCAGAGGCAAAGGAGAAGAACGCAAGAATTTAAAAGAGGACCGTCAAAGAGGGCTAAACCTATGGGACAATTCATAGTGTCCCAAGGAGAATTTAGGCCTCGGGTTTTTAATAGACCGCCTAGACCATTATTTTCTTATTCTATAGCAGGTACTTCATCCCAATTTCGAGGGTTTAGAGGTAGTCAATTTAGGCAAAGTAGTGTGATTCAGGGTTCACAGACAGCTGGATATCAGGAACAAGGAAGAATGAGCCAATCGAGGTTTTCTCATCAGCCGTGTCAGTACTGTGGGAATCCTCAATTAGGTGAATGCTGGTTTGGAATGAATGTTTGCTTTTGGTGCGGTATGTCGGGGCACATATTGAGAGAGTGACCATAAAGGGGCACGGGTAGTATGGCGCGACCTACGGGATCATCCATTGCATCATCATCATTGGGTGTACAACCTATGGGGCATGGTAGAGGTTCTAAAGGAGCAGCTAATTCTAGTGGAATACAAAACCGTACCTATGCTTTAGCGGATCGACATAATTTGGAGGCTTATCCTGATGTGGTTACATGTATATTAACCGTCTTTTCACATAATGTATATGCATTGATTGATCCGGGCTCTACCCTATCATATGCCACTCCATTGATTGCTGAAAAATTCAAAAGAACACCAGAATTATTAGTTAAGTCATTTGAAGTATCTACACTCATGGGTGAGTCTATTATAGTTAAGAGAGTCTATCGTAATTGTATGGTCACTGTTTGTGATCATAATACATTGGCTGATCTTATTGAGTTGGAAATGGTAGATTTTGATGTTATAATGGGTATGGACTTGTTGGCTTCTTGTTATGCCACGGTAGATTGCCGAGCTAAGAAGGTACATTTCCATTTCCCACAAAAGAGCGTCCTTGAATGGAGGGGTAATGTTGGAGCACCGAGAGGTAAATTTATTTCCTATCTTAAGGCAAGGAAAATGATATCCAACGGGTACATATGCCACCTAGTAAAAGTGCAAGATACCGATGTGAAGCCACCAACCCTTCAATTGGTTCCAGTGGTAAATGAATTCCTTGATGTATTTTCGGAAGATCTTCCAGGTTTTCCTCCAGAAAGGGAAATAGAGTTTGGTATTGATGTGATTCCAGGCACTCAGCCTATCTATATTCCTCCGTATAGAATGGCCCCAGCAGAGTTACGGGAATTAAAAGATCAATTAAGAGACTTGTTGGAAAAGGGAATCATAAGGCCTAGTATGTCCCTTTGGGGAGCACCAGTGTTATTTGTACGAAAGAAAGATGTCACGTTGAGAATGTGTATTGATTATCGACAGCTGAATAAGGTAACAATAAAGAATAAATATCCCCTCCCCAGAATTGATGATTTGTTTGACCAATTACAGGGTGCCAAATGCTTCTCAAAGATTGACCTAAGATCGGGTTATCATCAAGTAAGGGTTAGAGAAAAAGATATACCCAAGACAGCTTTCCAAACACGGTATGGTCATTATGAATTTTTAGTTATGTCATTTGGGCTAACTAATGCACCAGCAGTTTTTATGGATTTGATGAATAGGGTGTTCAAGCCATTTTTAGATGTGTTCGTGACAGTGTTTATAGATGATATTCTGGTTTATTCAAGATCACAAGAGGACCACGCTAATCATTTACGGCAGGTGTTACAGATTCTTCGTGATTGTAAGTTATATGCAAAGTTCTCTAAATGTGAATTTTGGTTAAAATCTGTAGCATTCTTGGGTCATATTGTGTTGGATGAAGGAATAAGAGTTGATACTCAAAAGATAGAAGCTGTGAAGAATTGGCCAAGACCTACAACACCTACAGAGATTTGTAGTTTTCTCGGGTTGGCTAGTTATTATAGAAGATTTGTTGAAGGGTTTTGTTTCATTTCGACACCTCTAACAAAGCTAACACACAAGGCAACCAAGTTTCAGTGGAATGATGCGTGTGAGAAGAGCTTCCAAGATCTGAAGGATAAGTTAACTTTTGCACTTGTATTGGTACTTTCAGAAGCTACAGAAGGGTATGCAGTATAGTGTGATGCTTCAGCAGTTGGCTTAGGATGTGTATTGATGCAGCACGATAATGTAATAGCTTATTCCTCAAGACAATTGCGGCCACATGAGAGAAATTATCCGACACATGATCTTGAGCTAGTAGCTGTGATATTTGCTTTAAAGATATGGCGCCACTATTTGTATGGGGTTCATGTTGACATATATATACCGATCATAAGAGTTTGCAGTATATTTTCAAGCAGAAGGATCTAAATTTGAGGAAGCGTAGGTGGATGGAACTACTAAAAGATTATGATATCGATATCTTATATCATCCAGGAAAAGCAAATGTGGTAGCCGATGCATTAAGCCGCCAAGCAATAGGAAGCACTGATGGCCAGCTCACGGAAAAGCAAGATATAGTCAAGGATCTACATCAACTAGCCAGCTTGGGGGTTCATCTTCTTGAAACTCCAGATGAAGAAATTATGGTGCAAAATGCGACAGAATCTTCATTAGTAGTTGAAGTGAAGGAAAAACAGTATGTGGATCCTATTTTATTGCAGCTAAAAGAGAATGTACAACAAGGTTTGACAAAGGCATTTGATCTTACGCAAGAGGGAGTACTTCAGTGCCAAAGTAGATTATGTGTAACTGATGTAGATGAGATAAGGAGACGGATTATGACAGAGGCACATCATTCATGGTATTCTATTCATTCCGGAGCCACCAAAATGTATCATGATTTGAAAGAAATGTATTAGTGGGGTAACATGAAGAAGAACATTGCAGAATTCGTAGCCCAATGTCCAAATTGTCAACAAGGAAAAGTAGAGCATCAGAAACCTGGAGGTTATATGCAATGTATAAATCTTTCAATCTGGAAGTGGGATATGATCAACATGGATTTCATCACAGGTTTGCCTCGTACGCTTCGGAAATTTGATTCCATATGGGTAATAGTTGACAGGCTTACCAAGTCAGTACACTTTCTACCGGTCAAGACCACCTACACAGCTAAAGATTATGTGCGGTTGTATATTAAAGAGATAGTTTGATTGCACGGAATTCCAATCTCTATTATATCGGACAGGGGAGCTCAATTTACTGCAAATTTTTGGAAGTCTTTTCAGAGGATTTTGGGTACATAAGTGAATTTAAGTACAACTTTTAACCCTCAGACAGATGGAAAAGCAAAACGTACTAACCAAACACTTGAAGATATGCTACGAACTTGCACATTGGACTTTAAGGGTAGTTGGGATGATCATTTATCTCTTATTGAATTTGCCTACAATAATAGTTATCATTCAAGTATCAAAATGGCGTCTTACTAAGCTTTATATGAAAGAAAGTGTAGATCACCAATTGGATGGTTTGAAGTGGGTGAAACTGCCTTATTTGGGCCAGATCTTGTTCATCAAGCTATGGAGAAAGTTAAGGTGATACAACAATGGCTACAGACGGCCTAAAGTCGACACAAGTCATATGTCGATGTTAGAAGAAGGGGGGCTAGAATTTTTCATAGGTGATTGGGTATTCTTGAAAGTGTCACCAATGAAAGGGGTAATGAGATTTGGAAAGAAGGGAAAACTGAGTCCACGTTATATAGGGCCGTATAAGATTGTCCGAAGATTTGGTCAAGTTGCGTATGAATTAGAACTACCCCAAGAACTCTCCACAGTTCATCCAGTTTTTCATGTTTCAATGCTTCGAAAGTACATAGGAGATCCATCTCGTATTGCTCCCACTGAAGATGTACAAATTATAGAAGATCTCACCTACAAAGAAATACCTATTGTTATTCTGGATCGACAAGCTAAGAGTTTAAGAAATAAAGAAGTAGCTTCTGTAAAAGTGCTTTGGAAAAATCAACAAGTAGAAGAAATCACGTGGGAAGCCGAGGAAATGTTGAAATCTAAGTACCCGCATTTATTTCAAACTGAAGAGAAAGTTCAAGATGCGGAATTGGAGCAATAACAAGTAAGTATATATAAGTATTATGTCTATGTGATAATATGAAGAATGAACTTAGACTTGAACTTGTTTAAATTTGATAATGTTACTAACATTCGAGGACAAATGTTCCTAAGGGGGGAAGGATGTAACACCCCGTACATTTTCGAACTTATTTGACTACCTTAACATTTATGGAATTATTTAAACTTGAGATAATTGGTGTATTACCCACTAAATTTGTTGGGCTGAATTAATATTGTGCTAATGGGCTCAATTGAGGCCCAAAAATTAAGTAAATAAGACATGGCCCAAAAGGAAATGATCCATTCAAAATTTGACCAAGTGAACACATCATCTTTGACCAAAAGTTTGGCTAAGGATGACCACAAAGAGAGGTGGTTTGGAGGGACTATATAAGTCTGAAAATAAACTCTTATTCACCATAATACACTTGCAAAATTCCAGATTTTTGCAAAGATATTTTCTCCTCTCTCAAACCCTAAGCAACCACCCCTTTAGACAAGATCTTTCCCTTGCAAGCCTTGGTAAGTTCTTACTCTTATGGTTTAATATATTATATGCATGAGGGATTGTGTAGATCATATTGGTTATGTTTCAAAAGAGTTAAGAAGTCCACTTATTGTGAAGCAGTCCACTTTTGCTTCTTTACTTAAGGATTTGCCTTCTATGTAGTTTAAACTTGAAAGGGGACTTAAGGTCCTGAAGGAAGTGAATAAGATGGATGAAATTTCAACATGTTAGGATGTGGTTATGTACCTAACTTGTTTCCTTCTTGTGTATGACTTGTGGAAATGTGGTTATGAAATTGTGCATAGAACCTGTGGTGTAGTGAAAAAAGAATATAGTCGTGAGATGTTCATGTGCATTTAGAAACCATAATTGTTCCTTGGCATCAAAGTTAACCTAAAATATGTAGGGATAAGCTTACTTATGTCCATGGGCCATTTATTACAAAGATGGACCCAAAAGAGACTCATTGCAGCCAATTCGGGCATCCGCCCTCACGGATGAGCCACCTGCCCGCGCAGGTCACTCCGCAGGTGGCTCTAGACAGGGCCAAGAGGGCACCTTTGGGCGCAGGTTTCTCTACAGGTCCTTCTATAACCTCTTTTGGCTTGATTTTGCTTCTCTTTAACCCTCCAAGGCCCCCTTACCCTTCTTAGATGTACTCATCAACTCATGGTACCCTTTGGAGAGCTCTAAGGGGGTAGTTCGGAGGAATTTTGGATTGTATCAATTGTGGATTGTTTTTAATGTGTTGTTGTGAAAGGTATTTAGGTGACTTGATGGAGCAAATGTGACGATGTGTTGAGGAGGAAATGTAAAGTATAAACTTGGTGTGAATTCCTATCGGTTTGTGATATCTAGGTTGATGTGTGGACTAGTTTGCTGTTGTTGGTATGGTGAGGCAGTAAATTGTATTGTAGGAGGGTGGAATGAAGTTATATGGCAGTTGAGTAGTTTATTATCACCTTGTGAGCTTGTAATGTAGTTGACTTTTAATGTAAACTCCATTATGTATTCATATTGTAGAGTAATGCTTTACGAAAGAGCTGAACTGTTATAGTCACACGTTGAAAGGATAAGGTATGTAAGGTTACTCTTTCCGTATCCTTTGGCAGCACCTTTTTTCACATTGTTACCAAACTTGTTTCCACTTCAAAATGTTTTAAAGTGTCTCATTTCAGGTTGTTAGCAATTGTTATTCACATGTCTCTTATTTGTTGACTATTGTTCCAAAGCTCCAATAATGTTATGACCACCAATGTAACAATCTCACAAAAAGTAAAGAAATGAAGTAATGCATATTTGGTTGAGTACAGGGGTCAGCTCTGGGGGCGAAAGCCTAGCTCAAGCCGAACCTGATTTATTGGATACAGGGGGAAGCTCTGGGGGTGAAAACCTAGCTCGAACCGAACCTGCTTTATTGATTTATGGGTGGCAGCTCTGGGGCATAAGATTAGCTCGAGTCGATCCCAATGTTATTTACCACTGATCAGTTGGTCTCGGGCATTGTATGATTGTTGTTGATATTGATATGAACGTAAAAGGAAAGCAATGAAGGCAATGTACATGGTTCCACATATATAGTACGCTGGTTTATCAATATTGTCCATTCACTTGTATTTGATTCCATTGGAGTTCTTATATTTCATGCAGTTACTTATAGCCGTACATATTCAGTACATTCTTTTGTACTGACGTCCCTTGGGGGCCTGCCTTACTTGCTGCAGGCACAGGAGCTAGTAGACCTTCACGGTAGGATACGGGCCATCTGCAGACTATTAGTGAGCTCCAGATTGGTTCGGGGCTTTTTGAGTCATTTGTATACACTTGTTTTGGTACTGTGTAACAGTTGTATAAAGTGGGGACTTATCCTGACTTTAGGCATGGTTATGCATTTGTTAGAGGCTTTGTAGACGTTGTAAGTCAAATGAAGAAATGTCTTACCCTTTTGACGTAGTGGCCTTAATGGCCAAGTCTCATATCTATTTGAATGACTTTCCATGACTTCCGTCATTGATATCTTGTATCTATATGTGGCAAAATGTTGTTCACTTAGTGACATGCATATGAATGTATTCGATCATAGGTTGGTTCTCTCGGGACTTAACGGCTTTGGGTTTGGGTGCCAGTCTGCCCTATTGGGATTTGAGGCGTGACATCCTCGTGCCCGTCCTCTACCTCTGGGTTGACCATGACCCCTGCCTTATCCTTGGGCCGGGGCTCCCATATCAAGTGCCGATTCAGCATCCCAAGCATCCCTGCACCTAGTCCTCCCCATCTACCCAGAAAAGAATGGAATACAAGTTTAGAACATTGGGCATGAACAATCTGCACGACAAGGAATCAAATTAGAGAAGATTTTCCTAAAGACATCTTATAGCCTCTCAAAGATAGATATGGGCGTCTACGTACCGATCCGCGAGACTTTACTAGACATCCTGCTCTTACACTTATGAGACCGGCGAACCTAGAGCTCTGATATCAATTTGTCATGATCCAAAAGTTGAGGTAATGATGGTAACTACCCTAACCCAACCTCAGTAGATAAGCCAAACACCCAAAGAGAAAAGAAAATTGAATTAATACGTAAAGTAAGAAAAAATGAGACTTTAAAAGTGAAGTTTAGTCAACACAAATCCAAAATAAGTGGAACTCTGAAGTAAATGATATAAACGCTCCCAAAACCTGGTGTCACAAGTATAGAGCATCTAAATACAACTCAGAAATACTAAAAATACAAATATTTGTCTCTGAAAACAAGTAAAGACATCTAAACAGATAAGAGGAGATTCAGAGTCAGCTCTGTAAATCCTAGAGCATGCCAGTCCCTCAATTACCACTCTTATAAGCACAAAATCAGTTGTTGCGTACTATACTCATACTCGAATCTACACCGAAAGGGCACAGTAGGGTTGGGTATGGTCCACTTGTACTCAGCAGGTATTATAACCCGACTGAGCAAAACAGAAAATAATACAAGTAAAGAAATACTATGAGTATGCCACCTGTAAACAGAAAAGTTTCCAAACGGTAGCTCACACTGTCTCCACTAACAGTTCTAATATATATACGAATTCAAATAGAAGCAGGTATTCATGAAGGTATATAGAATCTGATTACACGATAAGAAACACTAAAAAAGGAACACAGAAGATGCATATGCGAATGCAATGCAATGAATGATAAAGTGAATAGTTTGAAAGTCATCGTATGACTTTCTGTATACACCTATCGAGCCTCACTGCTCCAAAATAGTACCTATGGGGGGTTCGCAACCCGTATACTATCTCAGAATCTCAATCTACCTCTCCGGCTTTGTTCACAGATCAAGATTTTCACGAAAATATCTCATTTTATTTCAAAACAGAGTTTCTCAATGGTATCGATATCTCATGAATACATGTATGAATGAGGATACAATGCTCACAATTAAATCAGTATGAAGATAACAAATCCATTTAATACATGTATAAGTAATCCTAGAAATCAACTCAATATGTCAACATTTTATGATATCTGTTCTAGTTTGGCACCATTGGAATAAATATACATGTAAGACATCATTAATATCATATCAATCCCTAACTTTGGCATTTCGATCAAGATAAAGGCAAACACTGCTCAACAAGACCTATAATATCTATTCAAGCCCCCGCACGGACATCATATTAAGAATAAGGCATTTAAATGCACAAATATGGTCAATGATGTCAAATAAAGCCCCCACATGGGTACACAACAGTAATAATAATCTCAAAATACAAATCCCATGGTTATTTTCGCAAATCCAAGCATGCTTTACTTATTAATTATCCAACCCAGTCTGAAGAAAGTTAAGACATAACCTACCTCAAAGCATCGAAATCCAATCCTAAAGTCCTTCAACACAGAGCCTTTTCCTTTTAAATGGTCTTGGAATCAACATAAACATACAAATAAAATATCTACGCGTTAAAAGAAAGCTAATAATACCCATATTGACCATATTTAAGTCGGGTCCAAAATGGATTCAAAAATGAAAGGGGGTAAAATTGAAATTTTATTTTAGAAATACACTTTCCAAAGTTATAGGAGTTTACAGTTGAAAATCCACACGAAAATGAGTTTAAAACGAGGTCGAAATCAAAGAAAAACCATTTTTAAGCTTTACCGGCAAAATTCTTAAAATCCCATTTTGAATTCAAGATTAAGGAGTGTTTTTCGATGATATAATCAATGTAAGGTAATGAAAATAAGGTTTTTGGAGCTTACCCAAGCTCAAATGGTGATAAAAACCCTAAAAATCATCCAAAGCCGAAGCTCAAAGGTCCAAAAATGGTGAAAAATCACAAAAAAATGGGGTATATATACAGCGATGGCCGCTTTAGCGGCTAAATAACCGCTAAAGCAGTGCCAGGCGGCTAAAGTGGCTACTGCTTAAGCAAAGCCAGGCCACTTAAGCGGCTGTACCAGATATCAGCTGCATCAACAACTTTGCTAAGTTGCATAGTTGTCGATCGACCCCTCGGAATTCGTTCGGAATCCTGAGAATGCAAACAAACTATGCTACTAGGCTATTTTCGACATTCCGAACTCAATGGCAATGTCAGATTTTCGATTTCAGCAAATTAATCCCCGGAACCCCTAAAAGCCTATTTAAACTAGTTTCCAAACGGAGGGTCGAATTGCAAACTAAAGGTTTCGAACCCGAACCAACCCCACTACTAACCCAAATTCGACATTCTGGATCTAATGGAACTGCCCAAATCATTATCCAGCACTCGAAACATCAAATATTGACCGAAGTCAACTATAGGACTTTTAAAGCCTCTAAAAACCTCGAACTCTCCCAAAACCCTCCCGAAGGCATTGGGAACCGTGCCAACCATCCCCACACCCCAAAATCAACATGTAGCAACTACGGGGAAGGGAAAAATGATCAAATCATATAAAAAATAAAATTTCATGAATCAGGTCATTATATAATTATTATTATTACTATTATTGTTATTTAATTTTCAGTAAAACTTTTACTGTAAGAATTTTCAACCCTTCATCTCTTCAATTATGATATTCTAATATTGAGTTTGGTAGACTATAATTATGATATTCTAAAATGTGCATTAGTTTTCTTCCTCTGAGGATTGCTCCTTTAGTACTTTATAAAACTCCAAATAGTGTGTTGTTTTCATTTATATATATAAAGCCAAGAAACCTATTTATTTTGATTCCCCCCCCCCCCTTCCATTCTATTAATTTAGTTTATATTAAAAAGTTAAAGAATCTCTATTAAATGTTGTAAGCGTTATAGTTCTTCTTCCCTCCCCTTCAATAAATTTTTATTAATGTGCATTAGTCCTCAAAGATAGGAGACAATAAGACTCAAACATAAATCTCATGCATGTTGTCAAAGTAACTTTAAGTACATAAGCGATCCATTTCTTTATCGGCAGAAATATGCTAACAATTTTTTTTTAATGAAAATATTACACTCGTGAGTTTTACAATGACCACTTAGCCAATACAGTAAATTTTGATAGTTTGTGTTACACTATTTGTATTAAGCAATCAGAGGCAGATCTGATATTTGAAACTGGTGGAAGAAAATAAAAATGCCTACTAGATTCATGTGATTAGATTTGTATTAAATATTATAAACAAATAGTTAGAATTTTAAAATTTGTTAAAAATATGCATGGAAAGTCAAAGATATAAAGTATTTTAGAAGATTGAAAATATTTACGTGACGGAAACTCATAGAAAAATACATGTATAAAACTACGAGTGAATATTATAACTAAAAATTATAACCGGTTATAATTTGAAATATCTGAAAACAAAAAAGAACTTTTTAAAAAACGTCAACACTCAAAATTTAATTAAATCGTGCGAAGCGCGGATGAGTTTACTAGTTCATTATTAAGCTCCATTCATTGCTTTATTATATCGTTATGAATCTATAATAGATGAAGATATAGTATAAGTAAAAAAGATTAAATGTGAAGAAATTTTTGAACAATAAGAAAATAAAAGTCATATAGCATATATATACATATGTTTAAAACTCATTGCTAAAATTTCATTGATTTGAGGCACAAAGTAATAAATTTGAACATGGAAAAAAATAACTTTATAAAATCTATTAGTACTGCTTGTTTTTTCACTTCATTTCTTCTTGAGGCCCTATGGAAGAACTGTTTCGTTCATTTTTTATTTGTTTGGTGATTCTGCAGATGTTGAGACCATAACATGATCCTCACTTGGATTTTTATGTTTTCAATCCAAACGTTTAATGTTCGGATAAGATTAAGAGTGGAAACCCTTTTTTTAAAAAAAAATAAAAATAAAAATTGAGAAGTAACAGAGGAAAAATAGGATTAAGTTAAAACTTGTTGTGTAAAGTGCAAGTTATTTAAGGAAGTTTGTTTTCCTAGCGGTTTACTCTTGGTAACTGTTTTAATTTACTTCGTAATTGTTTTCTTGAATATAGGACCATTTAAATTGCACTTGTAATTTGTCATTCTTTGAGGGACTATTTTTCCTAATATTTAGGATGATGAAAATATGCAGAATTATGCACAAAAAGAGATCTAAGTTTTATATTTAAAAATAATTTCTTAAAGTAATATTTAAACACTAAATTAAAAAGTAATTTAAATTCAAAATTTGTACCCATAGATTCAAAAGCTTTATGCTTAAATTTTTTTTAAAATGTGGATTTGGATTGTTCAAATTCTAAAAACAAAGTTTAAAGAAGGGTCGAAAAAGGAAAAATAACATAAACATACACCTTAACTTATCATATTTACACAAATCTCCATCCTTACAAAGTAATTACAAAAATTCCAACTAATTATGTATCTTCGTTGGATGTATCGGGAGCTAATTATGTATCTCGACAGATTCAAAATCGGAAAAAACGTATCGGAAGCTAATTATGTATCTTTACAAAGAAAAAATATATCTTCGTTGGATATATTATGTAGCGGGAGCTAATTATGTATCTTCTTTGGATGTATCGGGAGCTAATTATGTCTCTCGACAGACCCAAAATTGGGATTTTCAGGATTTATGCAAAATGTCAGAATTTCTGTAACTAAGATCCAAACTGTCGGGATTTATGTTGTTTGTCAAAAAAAAATGTAGGTTTAATTTGCAATGTTCTTATTTGTGCAAATTTCTTTTCCTGCATGATTCAATAATTAAAGTCATAAAATGACATTTTTTGAAATTGCAATAATATCTTGTAATATACATCAGCTATTTATGACTAAAATTCGATTTTTAAAACATAAACTTTATGGAAGGTGTGCAGTTTCCATTTTTTGTTGTTGTTGTTGAGTTTGTAGTTTATTTTTTATTTAGAATATTATAAAAAAAAATTAATTAATATTTATTTGTGAATAAATATTCCTGGTTTAGTTGGTTATTTAGTTAGTTTTCAAATGTTTTTTAAATTAAATTCAAATCTTCCTGATTTTGCAATTTTGTTGGTTTTTCTTAAATTTTAAATTGGAATTTTCTGGTGCTTACACTTGACATCCTGTGATGCTTTTGCCTCTCCTATGTCACGACCCAATTTCTCAGGTCGTGATGACACCTACTTCAACCCACCAGTAGGTAAGCCAAGCCATAGTCCGGAACGGCAAGTAATGGGCTAATGGGAGGAAGATAAGGAAACACAGAAAAGAAATCAATGATAATAATAAAATAGGCGGAAGCGAATAAATATACATGCATAGTATACCGTACAGGAAAAGGAAGAGGACAAAATATACAAAATGAATCCCTCTCAAGACCTGGTAAGGTCGTTACTAGAGCCACTACAACTAAAATTAGAGTACTAGATAGAATCCAAAATATACATACATACAGTAGTCTCAGAATGCAAAAGACTAAGGAGGAGGATTAGCCTCGAACTCTAGAAAACTCACCCCGTCTCCAAATCAACAGCAAGGCCCTAGAATAAAGTCAATGTCGGCGGCTCGTACTCAGACCTGCAGCAAGGAAAAGAAGCAGAAGTGCAGTATGAGTACCAAAGCAACGGGTGCTCAGTAGACATCATCGGCTGACTGAGGTCAAATATAGTAAAAGCATAAATATAATGCGAGAGTGTAAGCTAAGTCAATGATAGCAGGGGTAGAAATGTAAATATCTAATGAACTACACAAGTGTGATAAAGGAAGTAACTAAGGGTAAAATAGGAAATAAATAACTTAGCGATGAAATAAATGCACTAACTACAACCTAATTGGGCCCCTATAAGCCCAAAAGGCACACGAAAGAAGACAATAAACCCTACCGAGCCCCCATAAGCCGGTGGGTGCATACAAGAAGTAATTAAAATCAAAAGCATAAGTAACCCATAGCCAAACCGATATCAGGTAAACCTCTGATCCCAAATCCATGATAAAAACTATCCAGATGTGCACCGGGGTTGAACCGACACCAGTGGGTAATAACGAGAGGCCACACACCGGGTTCAAATAGAAAATAGTGGGTAATAACAAGAAGCCATATGAATCATGTATAACATAACTCAGTACCACTGCCAGAACTCCTAATAACGATCGCGATCAATACCAAAACATCCCAACCATAATCATAAGCAGATGCTGGACTCGAGCCGGAACTCATAGTAATCATACCGTAACCAGAGACATAACCAGTGAACCTATAAGTCACCAATCTCAACTGTAAAACTTATACCAAAACCATACCGTAACCGATACCATAGTCGTGCCAGAACTCATAATAATAGGAGCAGTAACGCATATGCCAGACTCAAACCGGAACTGAAATGCATTTATATAGAAATAAATATCACCAACTAATAGGAAGAACTCTAGGGTTTCCGAGCCTATCTCCAGACTATAAGTTCACAAATACCAATCTCGAGCGGGTAAGTCTGCTAAGGCAAGGCGGATCCTAAATACTAGGTCGAGGGAGAGAGGTCCAGGTCAATTACTACTCTACCTGGGAAAAAGGGGCTAAAACAGGCCAGAAATCAAGTCTAAGTTTAACCTGACCCAAGGTAATAGCCTAAGATGGTAGTTAAGAGTCTAACTAAACCTAAAGGAGCTTAACGCCAGGTATTCTAGCTAACAAGAGGTAGTGGGACCCACTACGGAGTCCCGATAACCAAACCTAGGTCGAAACCTAGCCTAGTCTACTCTAAGGCATCCCATTCCTATCTTTAGATACTAAAAGCACTAATTCTAGCCTTAAAGGATGATACTACACTGTACCGGGGATAATGGGCCCAAAATCTATCGAAACGGGACCCTAACCGACTAATTAAGGTGTAAAATACTAAAATGGATAGCCGGGCTAACACTACCTGACCAAACCCAGCCTCAAACAGTCAATTCCCACACATTATAGAAGCTTATAGATGTTTCTAATGATGGATACACTTTATATAAAAGTGCTGGAGAAGAAGGAGAATGAAAATATATATAACATCAGCGATGACCGCTTAAGTTACCCTGCCCCAGCCGACCAGGTCCACTAAAACGGTCAAGGGACGCTTAAGTGGCTACCACTAAAGTACCCAAGAGGCCGCTAAAGAACCCAAGACAAGGCTAACCAGCTCTATTAAAGCGGTCACTGCTTAAGCGATCCCCTGGCTGCTTAAGCGACTGCACCAGATACTTAGCACCAGCTAAGTTTAGCTAGTCCCAACGGACTCTGACTTGGTGCTTGAAATTGGTTCGAAATCCTATGTACACAAATGAACTATGATGCCCTACAAAATTTGATATTCAAACTCAACGGCGCCATCAAAATCTCTATTCGGGTTCATTTTGATAAAAAGTGGGGCCCACACCCCAAGGAGCCATTTTTGCCAAATTCCACCCAATAGCCCAAAATGAGTTCGAAAGCCTCAGGACTCGGACCAAGGGTTCCCCTAACCTAAAATTGATGTTTCAAAGTTGTTAAGACTGTCAGAAATGGAAACCTAGAACATATCCCTGATGTTTAGGCCCGAGACCCATTTCTTAACTTCAGAAGCTCCTAAACAGGGAAATGACTCTAAAAACCAAACGAACTGCTTGGTAACCAAACTGTTCGTCCCAGAAATCATACATGACCTGGGCAGCTATAAAAAATCTCTAAATGCAGAAAATTCACGAAAATGAAGGAAATGACCCAGTTTGATTGGTCTAGAATGACCACCTCTTCCCGAAGGCCCTGACTGAACACCCCTCCGCAGCAGACTACTACTCTGACCACCAAAATTAATATAATCGGGATGAATCCCATCTGATATCTGAAGCCCTTCCTGAACTGGTCTACTAGACTGACCCTGACGCTAATAAGGCTGCTACTGGGGGTACCTACCCTGAAACCCTCGGCCTCTGAACTGTGAACCGATGTGGCTCCCACTGTAACTGCCATGATAACGGGGTCTCTTATCTCTTCCCCCATGGGACTCACGATCCATCTCTTTTATAGAATAGACATGCTCAACAATATCAGAAAAAACTTCCTCGAAGTCACCAAATTCTGAGTAGCCCTGCGCAATGGTAGTCTCAAACCCCTCACAAAACATTTAATGCGCTCATACTCAGTAGGTAGAATCATAGTGGTGTGTCAGGATAACTCATGAAATCTCACTTCATACTTGGCCACAGACATAGAACCCTATCTAAAAGCAGAAAACTCATCTCTCAGGCGTTCGTGTATGTTGAGAGGCATATAATTTCCCAAGAAAGCCTTGGAGAACTGAGTCCAAGTCACAGGTGGAGATCTAGCCGTCCTGAAATCAAGATAACCTCTCCAACATCTCCTCGTTGTTGTGTCTAGCTGATAAGCAACAACGTCCACCCCACGTGACTCAACCAACCCCAAATTTCGTAACCTCTCCTCACAACAGGTCAGGAACTCATAAGCATCCTCTCCTGGGGTGACGACAAACCTGGGTGAGGACAATCTTAGAAATCGGCCTAGCATCTTTTGCTCCTCTGCAGATATAAATGGCTGGGCTACTACTGGCTGTGGAACTATCAGTGCTGGCAGAACCTCCGCTCTTGGAGCTGCAGTTGTAGACTGCGCCCCTAAATCAATACCACCCTGAGCTGCTGGCTGAGCTTCATCGGTCGGCAGACTACCAACTAACCCCAATAACTAAACCAATGCATCACAAAGAATTAAAGATGATATAAACCCAGGTAGGGCCTGGGCTGCCCCCTAGCCCAGCTACTGTTGTTGCGATGGAATCTTTGGAGCTATAACAGGATCTAGCAATGGCTCCCTAGCCTGATCTCAAACTGGGGATGCAACTCTAGCCTGCCCTCGACCTCAGGGTCGACCTCTGCCCCTAGTTGGAGCTTTAGCAGTCGGTTCAGGGTCCTGATCCTAGGCTACCAAAACCCGTATCCTAGTTATCTGCAAAAGAGTTAAACAAATAAGGATTTAGAAACCAATACAGACACAACATACGAAAGTGAATCAAAAAGATGAGACTTTCCTAAAAATATCACGTAGTGTCCCAAAGATAGGATACAGAAGTCTCCATACTAATCCGTGGGACTCTACTAAACATTGGCTCTTGTACCAACAATACCGGTGAAACCTAGGCTCTGATACCAAGCTATCACGATCTAATTTTGCAGGTTGTAATGGTACCTACTTCAACCCACTAGTAGGTAAGCCAATTTATAGCTCGAAATGATAAATAATAGGCTAATGGGTGAAAGATAAGGAGACACATAAAGAAAATCAACGACAACAATTAAATAGGCAGAAGGAAAGAAATATACATACATAGTATACCATACAGGAAAAGAAAAAGGACAAAATATACAAAATGAATCAAAAAAAATATACATACATAGTATATCATACAGGAAAAGAAAGAGGACAAAATATACAAAATGAATCCCTCCCAAGACCTGGTAAGGTCGGTACTAGAGCCACTGCAACCAAAATCAGAATACTAGAAAGAATAAAAAATATACATATATACAGTAGTCTTGGAATGCAAAATACAATATCTAGAACCAAAGAGGGATCAACCTCAGACTCTAGAAAGCTCACCCCGTCTCCGAATCAACAGCAAGGCCTGAGGATAACATCAATATCGGTGGCTCGAACTAGGATCTGCATCAAAAAAAAGATGCAGAAGTGCAGTATGAGTACCAAAGCAATGGGTACTCAGTAGACATCATCGGCCGACTGAGCTCAAATATAATAAAAGCATAAATATAATATGAGAGTGTAAGCTAATTCAATGATAGCAGGGGTAGAAATGTAAATATCTACTGAACTATGCAACTGTGATAAAGGAAGTAACTAAGGGAAAAACAGGAAATAAATAACTCAGCGATGAAAGAAATACACTAACTACAACCTAACTGGGCATCCATAAGCCCAGAAGGCACACGAAAGAAGACAATAAATCCTACCGAGCCCCCATAAGCCGGTGGGTGCATACAAGAAGTAATTAAAATAAAAAGCATAAGTAACTTGTACCCAAACCGATCTCAGGTAACCCTCTAATCCCAAATCCATGATAAAAACTATCTAGATGTGCATGAGGCTTGAACCGATACCAATAGGTAATAACTAGAGTCCAGACGCCGGGCTCGAACTGAAAATTTTGTGTAATAATGAGATACCACATGAATCACGTATAACATAACTCATTACCACTGCTAGAACTCCCAGTAACAACTATGCTCAATAAAAAAATCCAAACCATAATCATAAATAGATGCCAGACTTAAACCAGAACTCATAGTAACCATACCATAACAAAAGACATAACCAGTGAACCTACAAGTCACCAATCTTAACTGATAAACTGATACCAAAACCATATCGTAACCTATGCCATTTTCGTGCAAGAACTCATAATAATAGGAGCAGTAAAACATTTGCCGGACTTTAACAGGAATTGATATGCATTTATCTAAAAATAAATATCACTAGCTAACTCGAAGAAATCTAGGTTTTTCGAGCCTATCTCCAGACCATAAGGTTACAAATACCAATCTCGGGTGGGTAAGTCCGCTAAGGCAAGGTGGATCCCAAATACTAGGTCGAGAGAGAGGTTCAGGTCAATTACTACTCTACCCAGGAAAACGAGGCTAAAATAGGATAGAAATCAAGTCTAAGTCAAACCAGACCTGAGGTAATAGCCTAAGATGGTAGTCAAGAGTATAACTAAACCTAAAGGAGCTTTACGCCAAGTATTTTTGCTAACAAGAGGTAGTAGAGCCTACTACGGTGTCCTGATAAGCAAACCTAGACCGAATCCTATCCTTGTCTACTCTTGGGCTTTCCATTCCCATATTAAGATACTAAAAGCATAATATTATCCTTAAAGGATGATACTACATTGTACCGGGGGATAACAGGCCTAAAATCTACCAAAACGAGGCTCTAACGGGCTAATGAAGGCGTAAAATACTAAAAATGATAGTTGGTCTAACACTAGCTGCCCAAAATTAGCATAATAATATACTAACACCATAAATAATCTCAATCTAAAGATGGGGTATGCCTAGCATACCTGGACATCGCTGAATCCTCTAAATCAGAGCTTTCTCCTTCTAAGAGGCCTCCAAGAACTACCACGCTATAAAAATAATGATCCCAGTATCAAGATGAGTAAAATGATACCCATATTGCGTATAAATGCTCTTGGTTAGAAATCAGACTGAAAATCCCACGCAGGGTAGCTTGTGGAATCATGAAATTGAAACCGTAACGGCATCCCATACAGCTCAAGGATCAAAAGCCATAAAAATGTAGCCAAATTTGAGCTCAAATTAGTCCCAAAACTGTCCCAACACATTCCCAAAATAAATAATTAAAATGGAGAATTATATTGAAAATCAATGGGGAACTTCCAAATTATCGACAACCACGAGCCAACTAACACACCCCCAAGCTAAACCCGACCTCAAATAGTCAATTACCACACAATATAGAAGCTTATAGAGGTCTCTAATAGTGGATACACTTATATAAAAGTATTGGAGAAGAAGGAGAATAAAATTATATATAACATCAGCGATAGCCGCTTAAGCAGCTAAATGACCACTTAAGCACCCAATGGTCGCTTAAGCGACCCTGGCCTAAAGAGGTCAAGGACCACTTAAGTGGCTATCGCTAAAGTACCCAAGAGGTCGCTAAAGAGGCCAGACCAAGGCTTCCCAACTCTGCTAAAGAGGTCTAGGACCACTGAAACGGATATCACTTAAGCAATCCCCTTGCCACTTAAGTGGCTGCACTAGATACTTGGCACCAACCATGTTTAGCTAGTCCCAACGGACTCCGACCAGATGCTCGAGATCGGTTTGAAATCCTATGCGCACAAACAAACTATGCTTCCCTACCAAATTTGATATTACGGACTCAACGGAGCCATCAAAATCTCTTTCTGGGGTCATTTTGATAAAAAGTAGGACCCACACCCCAAGGAGCTGTTTTTGCCAAATTCCACCTAATAGCCCAAAATGAGTCCGGAAGCCTCGGGACTCAGACCAAGGGTCCCCTAGACTAAAATTGATGTTTTAGAGCTGTTAAGGTTATTAGATATTGCATACAAGGCCACTTACCTGAGGTTTAGGCTCGAGACCCATTTCTTAACTTCAAAAGCTCCTAAATAGGGAAATGGCTCTAAAAACCAAATGAGTTGTTGGATAACCAAACTGTCAGTCCCAGTAAGTCATAAATGATCTGGGGTAGCTATGGAAAATCTCTCAACATAGAAAATGCATAAAAATGAAGGAAATGACCTGGAGGGTCATTACATCCTACTATATAGATAGATATAGATAAAGCTTGCAATTAAAATAATTAAGAGTTGTGAAATTAAAATTATCGACTGCAATTATAATAATTGTAATGACCCTTTTCATCATTATGGTATTACCTAGCATGAGAAAATTTGGATTACATTTCTCCCTGGATAAAAATTTTAAAACTTCAGGCTAGGCTACTTTCTGATGAATTTAAGTTATTGTGTGGTCTAGGTAAGTCCGGTGTATGATGGGGTAGTGGTTTATGGATTTGAGATGATATCATTTTAGCTAAGATATTAGGAAGTTCATAGAAACTTTCAAAATGGAATTTGAGTTTGTAGAACTCCGAGTATAACTTTTGACATAAAGGGGTTAGTTCGTAAGGTTAAAATCTGAGTAGTGTGTTGTAAAAACACCAAAAATGGGAACTAGTCTTATTTTTCTACCTCGTCACCCCGTTATAGGGGGCAACATGGTTTCTATAGAAGTCTTTCTATAGCAAGAATTATGCCGTTATAATGGAAGTTAATCTTAGTCTATGCTGCAATAGCGAGAGAATCCCGCTATAGTGATGCCGCTATAACGGGAATTGGGCCGCTATAGCAGACTCGATGCAGTAAAATAGTAGTTTAGTGTTAAAATGTCATTTTTCATTCCAAAAGATTTAAAGGTTGACTTAGGGTGAGTTAAGGTAGTTTCTAGTGAATTTCATCGGTTTCCACTCCTAAGGTAAGTGAGTTTCCTTCATCCTAACGTAATTTAACCCTAAATCCTTGGAATTTATAAAGATTGATCATGGTGGGGATGAAGGTGTTAGAATCCTGATATGGTTTGGTTATGAAGGTGTTAGAATCACTTGATTATCATCTAGAATGGTTGAATTATGATTATTAGACTAGAATTTATCCTTTTAACCTTGCTTTATGGAGAATTTGAGTGGGATAAAGGGTAGAAAACCATAGAATGAGGAAATTATTCATGAGCTTGGCCTTACAACTACTAATTTAGGTTATAATGCTTAGAATTGGTAAAACATTGGTTGAATTATTCTTTCTTTGTTATTTTTAGACCAAGATCAAGTAGAGACTATAAGAAAGGGCAAGGCTTAAGAGCATTGCAAGGCTTGGATTGAGGTAGGTTAAGATTGAATTGGAGTTAAAGGTTCAATTTGATTGTATGTGTGCATGCTTAACTGATTGTTTGTTTATTTAGTTGCAACACATGATAATAAATGAAAAACTTGTTAAATCTTGAATACAAGTGTGAAAATTGATAACTTATAGTGTGATTGATAAAAGGACATTGTTGATATGCGAGCGCTGTTGATTTGAACTTAGTAAGTGATTGAACTTGTAAATAGTACTGTGTTATTATTGTGAGATAGTTTAGTAATTATTGACTGAGTGAATTGGTGGATTTGAGGTGGTATAAGGGTGGGGATGTTGAGATAAGGGTGACATAACACTTGTTTTGGGATAAGGGTGGCAAGGCACCAGTTTTGTAGTATATTTGGTACATGGACTGAGCTTGTCCCCTGCAGTTCATGGCTAGTTGGCAACCATAAGACCCTTAGAATGTGCGTACATCATTACTTACGGAGAGTTTGATAGTTTTTTGAGTGAACTGGGTTAGATTTTTTTACATATATATTGAGTTCTTTGTGTGGACTATTTCTTATTAATTTTTATTTGGGCTCCTTAAGTGAACTGGTGGAATGGCTTTAATGATATATATTGTCCTTGAAGTAAGCTATTACTTGATGCTGCAAGACAATAAGACATTTTTAAAGTACTGATAAACTGATTTGGTTTTACGAGTTCTTATTGAGTTTGACCTTGAATCAGGTATTAATATGCATAAATGTGATCTCGTTTACTTACTTGGCTTGGTTCATATACAAGTGGAATTATGGTGGAAAAACTGACTTAAGTACATAATTTTAAGTTGACATGTTTTCTACTTGTTTACAAGCTTTTAGTTAAATGTTCACATATATTATGTTCAGTTTTCCTATGATCCTACCAGTACATAGTGGTTTTGTACCAATACTTCCATGTTTTCTTCTTTTTGTTGAGTGCAGAGCATATTCCAGCGGCTTCTATGGGACCTCACTTGTCGACGTTAGAGTGACTTCAGATCTAGTGGTGAGCATTCATCTTTCGGGCAGCCATGGATCTCTCTCATCTTAATCTTGTCCTCTTGTTCCAGACAAAGACAACTTTTATTTTACTATTGATGTTTTTTGAGTTGTACCCATAAACATATTTAGTTAGAGTTCTGGCATGATGACATCCAGTTTATAGGGATAGTTTTTAGATATTATTGATTTCGTTAGCACTTATTTAATTGTTAGAGATTATCGTTCTTATTAATGAAAATGGTTTATTTCTTATTTACAACTGTTTTAAGTAGCTGGTGTTGGTTTTTGGGTTAGATGGTTCTTCCATCAGAGGATTAGTATAGGTTCCACTCATGATGGGTTGGGGTCGTGACAAAGTTAGTATAATAGACCTAGGTTCGTTGATCTCATTGTACCAGAACAATTCTAGTAGGGTCTTGCAGAACGGTACAAAGACATCTATACTTTTCTTCGAGAGGCTATAGGACTTTAGGAAAACCATCACTTTCTTCTTTCCTTCGTGCTATGATTTAATTTGAATTGGTATCTGGCGATCCAAATTGGTACTCAACCTCTTAATTCTATTTTCATAGATGGTGAATACGAGAGAAAACAAAGCTAAAGCAGAGGTTCCCACACCAGATTCTCCAGTTGATGAGCCCACAATTATGGCCTGAGTACGGGTGAGGAGAAGAGGAAGAAGAGGAGTTAGAGCAGCACCCGTCGGGGTGGAGCTCGAGTTGTATCTAATCCAGACAGGTAGAGATGAAGGTCATCTATCCCACCTGAGGATTATCATAAAAAGGTGGTAGATTATGAGGTACCAGTGTATAAGAATGCAACACCAATTCTCGAATGTGCAACCCCTGTTCAGATGTCAACAAAATTAATTCAGTAAATTTTGGGTTTCCTAAGTGGGTTGGTTAATACTAGGGTCACTCCTGCAATTCCTATTTTCCAGCAGCTGGGGGTACAACATGCTGCCGCAATAGCCCCCAGGTTTGACGAACCTCTAAAGACAATTATTTTACCCCATTTGGTACTAGGTCCGACAATGACCGAAAGTGAGCATGAGTTTAAGTTCTTGAAAATGAAACCAACATCTAGGGTAAAAATAAGCGAGCCCCACTTGACCAAGTAAAGTAGGTGCAGGAGCCACTAAATCCAAAAATAGAGTACTAGACAGTATCAAATATACATATAGTCTCAGAGTAAACAAAAGACTATTAAAAAATAGCAGAAAGAGAGAGGATTGGCTCCGAGCTCTAAAAGCTCATCCTAACTCCGAAACAGCAGTAAACCTGAGGATAACGTCAATGGTGATGGCTCGTACTCGGATCTGTATCAGGGAAAAGATTTAGAAGTGTAGTATGAGTACCAAAAACAATGGGTACTCAGTAAGCATCGTAGGCCGACTAAGCTAAATTACAATAAAAGTATAATAAAATGTGAGAATGTAAACTAAAGTTCGAAATAAGGACATAAATGGAAATAATACTCCAAATCAGACGAATGCAATAAATAAACAGAATAAGTAACTCAAAAGTAAATACAGTCTAGCAACAACCAAACTGAGCCCCCATAAGCCAGAAGGCATAAACAAGAAAGGAATAACCCAACCAAGCCCCCATAAGCCTAACGGATACTAACAAGAAGTACTCTAATACGAAGATATATTTATCTCTAATAATAGCATAAGATGAACCATGAGTTAAACATACCTGAAATTCCTCCATGAACATAAATGCCGGACTTGAATCGGAACTAGAGAATAGGATCATGAGAGAATATGTCGCATATAAACCATAACTGACGGACTTGAACTGAAACTAGTAAGTAAGCCAAAAGTATTGACAATCCACAGAAATAACTCCTTTTAAGTCCAATTAGTACTAAATCCCAATTTTGGCGATCAAATCTACAAGGGATGCTGGTTTAAACCATTAAATCTAAGGATAAGATTTTACAGGTCAAATACTATTCTACCCCAAATATCAAAGCTAACCAGAACTCATTGAAGTAACTAAATCATACTAAGGCTCGAAAATTAATCTAAGGTGATAAATAAAGGCCTCTTAGGTCTATAAAGAGCTAATTTAGGCAATTTACAAAAAGGGGAAGGTCAGTGGGGCCCACTACTAGTCCCAAAATCTCATAGTAAGACAAGCACCAACCCAACCTAGACTAAGGGTCACACTTCCACACCAAGGTACCAAGTAGTTCCAAACTATTCCTAAGGGATTGACACAGGCCAATATGAAGAGAGACTAGGCCGAATTCTACCCAAAAAGGCCCCTAATCGACTAACTTAATCAATAATTACTAAATCATCAATTGAGTTGTAAATTCCCACCCATATCAAGAATAATACTATATTAATACCTTAATAAATCTCAATCTAGAAGAAAAGTAAGCCTAGCCTACTTGGACGCTGCCGAAAGCTTGCAAAGTCCTCTACTTCAAAGTTTTTCCTTTTCAAGAATCCTCCAAATGCTGCCACGCTATCAAAATATAATCTACGCATTCAGACGAGAACATCATACCCATATTTCATATAAATGCTCTAGGTCAAAAATCAAACTAAAAATCCCATGTGGGGTCCGCTTGTGGAATCATGAATTTGAAATCGTCAACGTGTCCCTCTTAGCTCAAGGATCATTTATCCTAAAAAATGGGTGGAATCCAAGTACAAATCAACCCCCAAATCAGCCCCAACTTAAACTAGGGATTTAAAGTTAAATCCAATAATTAAACTAGAAATTAAAGCAGAAACTTACAAAAATAATGATGAGGAAATGACCGCAACGAAGTTTCCAACTCACTCCCAACACCCAATAATTAATCTCCACAATTTTATAAGTTCCGTAGGGTTTTAATGGTGTTGAAATTGGAATAAATGAGCTAAAAATTAGGATCTTCCGTATGAAATACTCTAAGGGGGCATTCATCGAAATTGCGGGACCCCTGGCACGAATGCAATGCTTGACCTTGTCAGGCCTTCGCGAGCGCTGCTGGTCCACCACAATTGTAAAGAAGAGGACTGGACCTATCGGTCAGCTAACCCTTTGCTAATGTGATAACCAAAATGTGATACTCTGAAGCATGAACTTTTTTTTCTGGTCAAACAAATTTCTTTTTATTCAACTAGTAACAAGTATGTACAACTAGTTTTGGACTCAACTAGTTTTTCTCTACAAAACCTCTCTAAGAATAGGAAAAAAAAAATAGACTCCTATCCAAACCATAAGTAAGCAAACATAAACAAAACACTATCCTTAATGCCTAGCCTAAGCTTACACAGCAGGAAACCAATTAAGACTATTAAGACAATTTGTCCATTTACAATTGCCTTGTCTTCTAATATGCAGCTGTAATATGATATCTTTGATGAGAGTCTTGTATGCCATTTTAGTCAAGTTGAATCCTCTATTATTCCTTTTTCTCCATATGTGATAGACAATAGCTGTGAACAGAAACCCCAAGCTAGTATGTTGTGTCCTGGAACCTCTGATCTTCTTGGACAACCACTGAACTTCACCATCCCAGTTAGAAATACTTCTCACTATCCCCATCCATGACAGCAAATCTTTTCAGATGAATTTGGAGTAGTCACAATCAAAGAACAAGTGATCATGTGTTTCAAATATTGCTTTCTCATATAGCATACAATCAGTTCATATTTGGATACCCCAATCACACACTCTATCTGCAGTGGATTGTCTCTTGTGCAAGGAAGCCATAAAATAAATTATTTCGTAGGGATCATACCAGGTATCAGAACCAGTGTCTTCCATCCAACCTCTGGATATTGTGGCATCATGTGTTGATAAGCTGTTTTGATGCTAAACCTGCCTACTTTGTTACAAACTTGTAGAACTGCAAGTATGCTACCTGAATGATTTATCCAACTTCTTCCATCTATAATATTCCTGACTACCCAGATGACTCTCTTAGGGTAAGCTATGTCCTCTAAGGATTGAGCTTTAATGTAGTAGCAATGCACCCAAAGAACCCATAGTCTATCCTTTTTCAAGGCTAGTGCCCATAGTAGTTTCCTCAATGCTACCTTGTTCCATGCACTGAAGTCAAGGATGTTTAAGCCCCCTGCTGACTTGGGTTTACACATTGTTTTCCATGCTACCAGTGCTCTTTTAGAGTTCTCTTTAGCCTCATTCCATAAAAAAAATTATGCATACACTAGTGACCATAGAATGAACCTTCTTTGGTAATAAAAATACTTAACTCCAGTAGGTTTGCATTTCAAACAATATGCTCTTGATGAGTTGAAGTCTACCACTATATGAAAGGAATTTTGAAGTCCAACACTTTACTCTTGCAGCAATCCTATCCACTAAAGGCATACACTGACTGATAGTGAGTTTCTTTGAGGACAAAGGGACACCTAGATATCTAAAGGGTAAAGTTCCCACTGTGAACTTAAAATGCTCCACCAATTTTGATTGCAGTGCATGTAACACTCCATCAATATAGATACAACTCTTCTCCATGTTTTCTTTGAGCTATGACACCTCTAAAAAATGTTCAAAACATTGTAACCTCAATTGTATAGACAACTTATCACCTCTGAGCATAGTAATAAGTCATTTGCAAAACAGATGTGCACCAACTCCATTCTCTCACATCTGGGGTGGAAATTAAAATTAGGTTGAGTTATCAAACTCTTCAGAGATCTGTTAAGATATTCCATGGCCAGAACAAAGAGAAAAGGAGACATATGATCTCCTTGTCTCAATCCTGTTTTAGCCTAAAAGCTTTTTAGAAGACCCCCATTGATCATGAGTGAATAACTCACTATAGTAACACAATGCATAAGCAGCTCCACCATTCTTCTAGGAATCTCAAACTCTAATAAAAGCATTTTCAAGAAGGGCCACTCTATAAAATCATTTACTTTTCTGATGTCCACTTTTATAATGCATCTAGGAGAAACACCTTGTGTGCTATAACACTTAACCAGTTCATGAGAAACAATGACATTATCCAAGATGTTCCTTCCTTCAATAAATGCTGATTATCAAGGTCCTACTAAGTAATCTACCACTGATTTTAACTTATTAGTTAGGACTTTTGCAATTAACTTGTATAGAGTGGTATAACAAGCTATAGGCCTGAATGCCTTCACATAAGTAGGAGTAGTTACCTTTGGCACGAAGGTTATAGTAGTATGGTTCACTGGTCTAAGAAACTTTCCATTGTGAAAAAATAACAATATAGTAGCTATAATATCATCCCTACAACTGGCCGGAACTCCTTCAAAAACTCTACAGGAAAACCATCACAACCAGGAGCTTTATCATTTGGCATGTCTCTTAAGACCTGAAGAATATCCTCCTTAGTCACTAGCCTCATAAGTTTTTGTTGTTGTTGTAGATTAAGACATGAGCCATTCTTTGCAATACTCAAATCATTACATGAAAGTGTAGTTACTGCATCTCCTTGAAGCTTTTGGAAAAAAGAGAGAAACTCATTCTCAATTTGGTTTGGATCAGTAAGTTTCACTCCTTGTTCAGTGTATATGCTAGAGACTTTATTCCTTTCTTATCTAGCTTTCATGTAAGCATGGAAAAATTTAGAGTTAGAATCTCCTACAGAAATCCATGTTGCCCTTGATTTCTATCTAAGAAACCCTTCATTAATCCTCTCCCACTTTTGAATTTGATGCAGTAGCACTTTGTCTGCTGTAATCAACTGTATGTTGAATAGATCAGTTTTCAAGCTCTCTTGCACCTGTCCCAACTCAGTTCTGAGTCCAGTTACTTTTCTTTCTAGTGAGTTGAACTCTTTATTCAAATCTTTAGTCCTATCTTTGAGCTTTGTTAGCTTACTCCAAACCACATACATATGAAAGCCCTGAATTTTCTGCCTCCACACTTCATGTACAACAATCTTAAAAGTGTCCTATTATAGAAGAGCAGTTAAAAGTCTGAATGGTCTCTATATTGGCGTGTTGAGCAGTTCTGTATTTAAGATGATAGGGAATAGTCAGAGCATCCAGGTAGCACAAAGTTAGCCTCAATATGTCCATACTCTGTCAACGATACTGAATTTCTAAGTTCCCAATCAATAGTGTTGTAAATCCTTTTACCAGAATTTCTCTTATTGCACCATGAATAAGTGCAACTCCTCCTTGTAAGCACACCTAGTCCCAGAATTTCAACACATTTTTGAAAGTCTATAATCTCACTTTTATGAACTGGTACTCCACTAATTCTGTCTTTCACATGCAGCATGGTATTAAAATCCCCTAAAATCAACCAGTGAGAATTCATAGTCAGTGTAGTATCTCTCAGCTCCCTCTATAACTCTTGTCTAGCTAAAATAGTGTGTAGTTCACAAACAAAGGTAGTCCAGTAGTAAAATTAGAATTCTTATCCTACATGTAGCAATGCATCACTTGTGAGCTAGCCTTTTCCAAAGTCACCTTCACCTAGGTATGTTTTCAGCAAATCCATGATCTTCCATTGGGGGCCTGGTCATAGTTATCAGCAAATGCCCAATCCCCTCCAAACTATTTTTGTATTTTCTGAGCTTTTGTCCTTTTCACTCTAGTTTCAATTATTCCAATCAGGCTAACCTTTTTTTTTTTTTGCAAAAAAGAGATCATCTCCCTTTGCTTAAAGGTCCAGTTCAGCCCTCTTATGTTCCATGAAGTGAGAATCATGGATGGGGTGAAAAGTCATCAGCAGTTGCCCTTTCAAGAACTATTTGAGAAGCATCACTAACTCTACACAATTACCCTGTATCATTGTCAGCTTGCAAGCTAAAGTGTTCATCAGAATCATGAATCTTTAGTAAAGTAATACCATTTCTAGTAGCCATTAATGCTATATCAAGGTCACTGAGTCCTTCATTGACCTCAGGTTCAACAACTGGCTTTTTCCCCTTGTCAACTAATGGAATTTGCTCCTCTCTTGGTTGCCATTCCTTATTTCTTCTTCTACTGTGTTTAGCAATTTCATGAGGTGGTTCTTTTTACATTGGTCTACATGATGCCCAAACTTGCAGCATTTAGGGAAATATTTTGGCATCCATTCATAAACCACAGTCTGCTTCTCTATCATTCCATCAGATTTCTCAATGCATATCTCTGTAGAAAGGGCCTGGGTAACATCAACATTTATAAGCATCTGAGCATAGGAAATTCTTTCCCCATGAGCTATTAGTTTATCAGTACAAATAGGTATACCCAAGTAACTCCCAATTCTACCTAGATTTTCCTCTGTCAAATATTGCAAAGGTAACGCCAACGCCAAAAATTGAATCCATAAAGAAATAACTTTCATCGACTTTTTCTTTACTTCAAAATTTGGAACCCAATCAGAAAGTACCATGGCATGATTGTGGAACGTGTACAGGCCATTTTCCATAATGTCACACTTATCCTCCAAAGGTCTCAAACTTGAAAATGAAGTATTCATTTTCATGTAAGAAAACTCTTAGATCCTTAACAGATTTCCACACTCTATACACAAAGTTGAGCATTCCTTTAATGAAGGATTAGCCCCTATGACATACCCAATCAGTGCGTATTCCCACTTATAATATTGATCAATAATATCCTTAGGATGAAGTTTATCAACCTTAACATGGTACTTCATGTCAGGAGAGTATAAATTAAGTTTCATATCTTGAGTAGTGGCCCTGTTTCCTCTGACTATGTCCGTTAGTGATAGAGATGGGGTTGCCCCTATAGCAGAGAAGGTTAGCTTATGTAATGATGTGGATAGATCTTTCTCTTTCTCAATATAACGGTTACTCATATGACCCATCTTTTTCAGAGCTTGTTGAGCCATCGAAGAAGGTTTGGGTTTCAGCTGTGACCTAGTAGCAGTACTCCTTTCTCCTATTAGAAACTGCCCAAGCTGAATAGACTGGAGTCATTGGGGAATACTGAGATCTGGGGTGATAATCCTCTCCATCGCATCCTGATTATGTCATGGTTGTAGTTGGGGTGGTCGTCTCCGACCAGCCATATGAAAGCGCACGTTAGTAGGAAGAGATCCACTCAACAAAGTAGGAAGGGTTCTTATTATTAATCATTTGTTCATCAACCTTATTTGTACTCATTTTATCTTAGAACATAACAAAGGCCGCCAAGTATCTACAATGGCGAGGGTTACTTCCAACTTCTTCAAATTTTTATTGTATTACCCATCTCTATACCAAGGTTTTATTTGTGCACTACTTCATGATCGCCCTAACAGAATAAAAAAAGATAGCAATAGTTGAATAATTCAGAGTATGTAATGACTTCTTAGTCCCATTTCAATGAAATAAAAATTTATCCAGATGCAATGGTCTTTTACTAATTGAAACAAAATTTATGAAAAATAGTGCAGATTCCTTCCTAAGCATAATTAGATTGAGAAAGTCAGTGAATATTGGAAGCTAAAATTGAAAAAATAGAAGAGAAAACCAGAGCTAAGGAAAGGCAGAAGCACAACTATACATATAAGCTGAAAGTGACATGGTGGCATTCAATTAAAGATAATTCATAATAGAAATTGTGACAGAACTTCCACTATGCATGTACCCAACTCTTTGCTACTGCTAAGAACTGTGAATATTTCTAACATTAAAAGTGGACATTTATAGTTTTAGATATACCTCATTGTGCTTAAAAAAAGAGAAGCATCACCACGGACATCGATGGAATCGACTCTTGGACAAATCTCCCATGGTATTCTTTCCTTTTCTTTAGATACATTTATCATTGGCTTTTCAAAGGATCTGTAATGTAGCATAATTTGGGCCGATTAATAAATATGTATCATTTCAGGAGAATCTCCATGGACCATTGCACACTTGAAAACAATTGGTCACTCAACATTTCTTTTACTTACCATACAATTGCTGGAAAAAGACAACTTAACAACATGATACTCAATCCAGCTAAGATTAAATGCACACAAGCTACCTATCAAACTATTGTACGTACTCAAGTGATATTGTCAATATTACATGACTGTAAGGAATATTTGGCATTGAATCTCTCCTATCATCTTCACATATGCATAGTTAACACTATATATAAGCTAAAGAAATCAAAGAGAATTTATCCAAAGAATTATAACCAAACAGGCATGATATACAGGCTGAGAATGCTAAGTGACATCACAGTGTCAGCTAAGCCTCATGTACTCTTAAGAGTTAAAACACTTCTTGGAAAGCATAAGTTTCTTTACCTATAGAGACTCACATAGTAGTTCAATGTCATTGACTCTTTCCTTCAAAGCTATATGTTTCTGATATATCTAAACCTTTTGTTTGCTCGTTAGTCCTTAATTTTGCTTTACAGATTTACAGTCTGCAAAAATGCAATATTTTTCTAGAGTTCAGCCATTTATAAAAGAACATCAAGCAGCGATGCATTTATTCTAGCATGAACAAAACATAATTCTTTTCATCTCTCCGCTGAATGAAATATACCATTTAAGATTGACTTTTTAGTCTAATCCATTTAATTTAAGCAATCAAAATTGACCTATTGGACATTTTTAGATTGTCAAACTACAAATGAAACAATTGAATATTATTAGTTTAAATTTAAATATGTAGTAAAATTAAATATTTATAAATATTTAATTGTGAACTCAATTATTGTATTGAGATTATTATAAAAACTCAAACTTCAAATTCTAGATAAATGAGCAGAGCTAGTGTACCAGGGAAACTTAAGCAATTGGAAAAATAAGAGCTAGTGTACTAAGGAATGAGAAATAAATCCTTGTAAATTAAGAGAATGATATAAAGCATGAGCAAAAGAAGTGTGAAGGGCCAAATTCTTGTGCAAGTTGTATATAAAGAGCTATTGTACCAAGGAAACTTAAAACTTCTGGAAATATAATATAAGAGTTGTTCCACATAATACAAGGCATGGGACAAAATAACATCGTATGCAATTTGATGACCCACAGATTCTGCTGCTTTAACTCAACGCAGGGACAAGGGACAAACAAAAAGTGGAGGCAGGTTAGCAATCCCTAGTTTTTCAAAAAAGAATGTAGGACTAAGAGTCTGAGCAACATAGGGTCTAGAGAGATGAGCCTATTACTACCATTGAAAGGAATAAAATTATTTTAAAATAGAGCTAGTTGAAGGAACACAAACTATGTAAACTAAAGGAAACATATTTGGCTAGTTGATTTTTCTTGGTCAAAAGACTTGCAGGTGTGCCCTTTTCATACATTGAAAATAGAATTTAGAATATTGGATAAAATTGAATGTCACGACCCAACTAGTCGGATCGTACGGGCACCTACCTAACACCCACCCCAAATAGGATAACCCTTACGAATCTACCATTCATTTAGTGTGGAAGTTAAGACAATTCATTTTTAATGAATTACTCAGTTAAATAAATTTAAGCAGTTCTTTATTCAATCAATTAATCTAGTTAACATCAAATATAACTCCAGTCTAATACAGTGAAGATGTAAAAGTGATACAGAAAATAATCAATAATGAATCCCCAGAAACTAGCCTAAATCGATATAATAGCACTATACAAGGAATAGGAAAGTCCATGAAATATCACCCATGCAGAATAGAGAGGGCAGGAGCTGCTGCTGAATGATCACTGTCACTTCTATAGAAAGCCCAATTGACCTGCACCAGGGCTATATCCCTGAGTGGAGATATAGTAAGTGTAGCATCAGTATAACCACACGTACTGGTAGGCATCATCAGTTGACCAGGGTTAGAAACAAATAACATTAATAATAAATAGGGAGAAATCCCAACATCAAGAAGTCCCATTAATAATAAATAGGGAGAAATCACAACATTAAGAAAGTCCCGATTTCTAAATCCCATAACATGAATTCATAATACCATACCTATAACATCTCTGTGACTTACCTGCCATTTTAAATATTTTTGTATATCTTTGTCCTTTGACCTTACACCCTAACTTACACCTTTGTTTCCCTCAACTAGATTATCAATTGGGTTTTTTGCATCTCCTATCTCACATTAGGCTGAACCTTCTCAGTAATACAACTTTACCATGTACTACGGTCTTACCATTACCAAGACTTAGAGTTATAACACCCCTACGGGGAGAGATGATACCATACAATGTAATCCCATAACTACACCTTTGAATAATTAACATTAAGGTTGAATTAGGGCATACCTCAGAACCACGGTGTATCACTACACCCCCTCGACACCACCAACAAACCAATCCACTCAATCATCAACAACAATATATATAACATAGTAGAATGTCAAGGTATATGAATGAATGCATATATGTAAGATGTGCACATCCGCATCATCTTTTCCCATTCTCAACCTCATCACATCATAAACACCACCAACCCCATGAACAATCATGGGTTACATATCAATCATCATCATATTATACGGCGTGGTACCCAACCCTTTATCACAACCAACAACATCATAAACATCATGATTTCAATATTAACATCCACAACTCTATCATCTCACTTTCACAACACCATAATGTATAAATATGCAATGCATTCAACAATCACAACCATGGATCAAAAACAACCACAGTTACCATTTCACATATAGTCATCGCAAAATATCACTTGTAGTCTACATATACTTAGGTACATACATCATTTAATCTTTAACTCTATACCTTCTACCCAACTAAGAGCTTACACCTAGACACAGTTACTCACCCTATTTATTCACAACTCTCATTCATGTCCCCAACCTATACTCAACTACTTCCTAAATACTTTTTTTACAAACTCTCACATTTACCCTTATCTCCCCGTCCCAATCAGTCAATGAATCTTATTCACTAACCTATTCTGATTACACACCCTGTTACTAGTTCGGCTAAAAATATCTTAGGCTACTCTTAACCCTATTCCCCATTTACATTTTGTTAACTTTCTTTAATGTCAAACATAACTATCAGTTCACCGAGAGCACTGATATCACACACCAACGTAATACTCCTTCTTCGTTCTACCGTACCTAACTTATCCCATACTTAAAGCTACAACATTTATTTAGCTAGTTTAGATTCTCACAAAGTTAAACTTATTCCATACCATGAATATTGAATGAAGGGAGTGACACAATAATTAGTCACACTATTAAAGCCTAACCTAATTTTTATCATTTTCAACCTTCCAAACGCTGTACCCAAAGGCCTAATGCATAATAACTCCCGACATTACTATAACTATTAAATTGATCTAGCCTGAGACTATTTGCTATAATAAATAAAAACCATAACCTACCTCGTAGTTGAGTTCGAATGCTATTGAGGGGAGAGAGTTGTCCTGCTAGTGCTAAATGCCTTTCTATGTCAAGTTCCCATCGGGTATGCCTCAAAATTGCTCTCATAAACCCTGATCTCTGAAATCTCATTGTTAGAGAGAGTGGAGGTTTTCAGAGTGTTTTTAGGGGAAGGGGGCAACTAAGGGGAATAATAAAGGGAGGGTTTTTAATTTTTCCTCGGGCTGGCTACTGCCAGGTACCACTGCAGCAGTAGGATGCTAACCAACCTAAATTCTCTTGGGTCTTTTGGCCCAATCCCTTTGGGCCTCATTTTACCTTTCTATTTTAAATTTCTCCCGACCTAATTTGACTATATTATTTATCATAAATTATTTTTGAGGCATTTTCACATGTAACGATTGTTTGGGTCATTACATTATATATCAATTTACCCACTGTTCATCCCCTTAGACTCACTGAATTTGTACTCTAAGTATTTCATCTTGGTCCTGCTCACCCTAAATCCCTTATACTCTAGGGCTTGTCTCCAAACCTCCAACTTATCATTAACACCTCCCCAAGTCTTGTTAATTAGAACAACATTGTCTGTAAATAACAAACATCAAGGCACCTCCTCTTGAATATGCTGCATTAATACATCCATTACCAAGGTGAATAAAAACAAACTAAGAGTCGATCCCTAGTGCAACCATGTCAAAATAGGAAAGTGCTCTGAATCTCCCTCCACTGTTTGTACATGAGTATTTTCCCCATCGTACATGTCCTTAATCGACCTAGTGTATTCCATAGGATTACCTCTAGCCTCCAAGAACCTCCCTAGGCATTTTGTCATACGTCTTCTCTAGATTGATAAACACCATGTGAAGGTCCTTCTTCCTCTTCCTATAATGCTCCACTAATCTCCTCACAAGATGAATGGCCTCGATAGTCAAGCGACCAGGCATGAATCCAAATTGATTCTCAAAAATAGTACCGATCCTCCTCAACCTCAACTCTATCACCCTCTCCCAAACCTTCATAGTGTTTTAATAACCCTATAGTTGTTGTAACTCTGAATGTCAACCTTGTTATTATACATTGGAATCATCATGCTCCATCTCCAAGCTTCGGGCATCTTCGTCGTCCTGAAGTTGACGTTAAACAACTCGGTCAGCCACTTCATACCTGCCCTGCCAGTGCTCTTCTAAAAATCCACCAGAATTTTATCTGGTCCAGTCGCCCTACCCCTACGCATCCTACAAATAGAACCCTTGACCTCCTCAACTTTTATACAATACTCATAATCATTATAACTCTATGAATGCTCCAAGTCCCCCAACACAATGCCTTTGTCCCATTCATCGTTCAAGTGTTTATGGAAATAGGACTGCTACCTACTCCTAATGAGAACATCCTCCATCAATACATTGTCATACTCCCCCTTGATGCACTTCACTTAGTTAAGGTCACGAACCTTCAGCTCAAGTATTAAGAACACGTGCACACTTATGATGTGCAAGTAAAGAGAGTTGGTCAGCAAAAATTTACTTTATGACCCAATTTAAAGAGGTGTTTACAACTCTACATTCCAAAGAACATTTCCACAGTTATCAAAATAGAAGAAGATGATTGTGAATCCTATTCCCCTTCTCCTGTATATAACAAAATTAGGTATGAATTCTACATATTTTCCTACACCTAATTATTTAAAAAAAAATGAAACCAAATTGCTTTAAGAATTATTAAAGTCAAAACTTATGCCCCTAGAAGTGCAGAAACTGCAACTTCATACACCTAATTACATATTTTCTCCTCTTCATAGGCACCAACATAGAAAAGTACCAGCACTATAAGAAACCATACAGAATTTCTAAACTTAGGTGAAGAGACTAGTACCTAATAACATTGTCGAAGTTAGTAATACAAAACCAAATGATGCAAAAATTTCTACTTGATAACATCATCGAGGAGAAAACCGCACCAATTTCTTGAGGAGAAAATTGATTTGGGCCAGAAGAAGGCTCTCTAATTTCGGGGAAGAATTTCTATAGAGTGACGAGGAGAAGACTTGACTTTGGAAAAAAAAAAACCTTTTACAGTGCTTTTTGATTTGCTTTCTATAAATTATGGGAAAATGAATTTATCCTTATTTACAAAACATTTTCCATGAAATTGGGGGGAGAGTTAAATATATGGAGGGAATATAATTTTTTTACTCAAAATTTTATGAGAATTATAAGGGCACACTTAAAAAGTGTTGCTTTTAGAATTATAAAAATAGTACATTTTAAATGTGTAGTCATTTGTGTAATTAGGTGTTGCCGATTGTATTTTCACTTGACAACACTAATAAAGTGTAGCCTATACTACTAAAGAGAACACTTTATAAGTGTTGCCAATGCTATTGTGGCCGAATCTCTATTTAAAAGCCATACTTTGAAAGTGTACCCATAGATACTTTTAGCAACACTTTTCAAATATTGCCTAGAATTAGTGTGGCTAAAAGCCTAAAATGTTGTAGTGTTTACGCAAGAGGATGTCCATTCCCAAGTGGAAATGGGAGAGGATAGGCATGAATTTTGTAGTGGTTCTTTCAAAGACCTTGGGGCAGCATGACTAGATTTGGGTCATTGTGGATAGGCTAACCAAGTCAGCACACTTTATTCCAGTTAGAGTGGATTACAGTTTGAAGCAGTTAGCAAAGATTTATATCAAGAAGACATTGAGGATGCATGGGGTGCCAATTTCCACCATTTTTGATAGAGGAGCGATTCACCTCTAAGTTTGGGGACATATTGCATGAAGAGTTGGGCACTAAGCTTGACTTTAGCACTACTTTCCATCCTCAGACTGAAGGGTAGTCTGAGAGGACTATTCAGGTGCTTGAGGATATGTTAAGGGTCTGTGTGATTGACTTTGGTGGTCATTGGGATAAATTTTTGTCATAGTTTTCATATAATAATAGTTACCATTATAGCTCGATATGGCTCTATTAGAAGTACTTTATGGGAGAAGGTATAGATCGCCCATAGGATGGTTTGAAGTTGGTGATGTAAAGCCTTTAGGCACAAACTTAGTGAAAGAATCTCAGGAGAAGGTGAGATTCATTCAAGCAAGTTGTTAGCAGTCCAAAGTAGGCAAAAAGAATATGTGAATCTCAAGGTAAGGGATATGTCTTTTAAACTTGGTGAGTAGGTTTTGTTGAAAGTATCTCCTATGAAGGGAGTTATTAGGTTTGGTAAGAAGGGTAAACTCAGCCCTTGGTATATTGGTCCATTTGAGGTACCAAATAATGTGGGCCTGGTAGCTTACAGGTTGGTTTTGCCACCAAGCCTATCAGGGGTCCATTCGGTATTCCATATGTCTATGCTTAAGAGGTACTATGAAGATAGTGATTATATCATTTAATGGGACTCAGTGTTAATTAAAAATAATCTTGCATATGAAGAGGAGTCGGTTGCAATTCTTGACTGGGATGTTCAAAAATTAAGGATGAAGGAAATTCAATCTGTAAAGTCTCAGTGGAAACATCGTTCTATAGAGGAGGTGACTTGGGAAATCGAGAAGGACATGTGTGATAAGTTCCCTCATTTTTTTGAGGATTCATGTACTCTTTTTCTCCTTACTTGCTTCATTTTCCTTGTTTGATCGTTCGGGGAAGAACGATAGGTAAATTTGTATCTATTGTAACTACCCTTTCCAATGTTACGGTTAAGTCTAGCATGCTAAAATTTGGGAATGTATTAGATAAAAGTTATATGTGATAAGTTGATTTCATAATAGCTAAGGTGATAAGGAATTTGTAGGATCTTTCGAAAGTGAATTTGGGTGAGTAGAACTTTCGATATCGAATTTGATGTAAAAAGGTTGGTTTGAGATGTCGAAATCTGAGAGTGTGTTGAAAAAATGGAAAAACTAGGAAAATCCTGAGTTTCTGCTTGGACTATCTAGCTATAGAGGGTGGCAGGCTGCTACTACTAAGCTGCTATAGTGGGAGTTAGCTTTGGTCAATCCCACCATAGCGGGTGGATTCCACTATAGCAAGGCTGCTATAGCGGGATAGGGCCTCTATAGTGGGATATGTGGCGATTAATGCAGAAAATACCACAAAAACATTATTTTTATTCCACTTTCATTTTGGGGATAGTTGTGGTGATTTAGGGAGAAATCCACCTATTTTCCATCAAAATTCTTTATAAAGGTAAGTTAATCCTTTCCATTAACTAGATTTTTGATTATTAATCCTTAGAATCACTAGTTTAAGGGTTTTGGGGAGGGTTTAACTTGATTTAACTGATTTTTTTGGTGCACTTAAGTGAATTGGGTAGAAAACCCTTGGATTTTGGTTAAAAGTTAATGAAATACCTTTGCATGACTATAATTCACCATTGTGACCATGAATTTGGTAGGATTAATGTGAAATGATACTAGAAAAACCTAGAATGGGAGGGATGATCATGAATTTGGCCTTGAGGTTCGGGATTATATTATAATCCTTGTTATTATTAGGTCATTTGGTTGATTATGTGTTGTGTTGATGTTTTTAGACCACGATCAAGCTGATGTTGAAAGGAAGGCAAAGCTCAAGTTCGTTAGATCATTTTGAGGCTTGGATTGAGGTAGGTGATGGTTTAATGTAGTTAAACCCAACTTGATTTATGTATTCATGTTAATTATTCCTTAGTATACTTGTTACAATGAATGTTCAAGTTGAATAAATAGTTAAATGATATCCTAAATATTGATCACATGCAATGAGGTTATATGACTTGTTAATTGTACAAGTGTTATTATTGTTTTCATTGGGTTTTGATTGTTGTGATATCATATTGATTATTATGGGATGTACCGATATTTAGACATCTTCACAGGATTCAGTGATATAAGGTTGGCAGGCACTAGATGTCTGAGATTTGGTACATGGACAAAAGCTCATTCCCTTTAGTTCATGGCTAGTGGACGACCATAAGATCCTTAACATGTATGTACAAGGTATTGGTGAATGTGACGGTTCCTTAAATGAATCGATTTTATGTGTTGACTTGTTTCCTTGAGTGAACCGAGTTTATGTATTGACTTCTTATAATTGGTTCCTTGAGTGAACCGGGGTTATGTGTTGACTTGTTAGAATTGGCTCCTTATTGGAACCGAGTTTATGTGTTGACTTTTTATAATTGGTTCCTTGAGTGAACTGGGTCTATGTGTTGACTTGTTATATTTGGTTTATTTATTGAACCAGGATTTATGATTAATGATACTAAACATAATTAATGGATTGGATCCTTGAGAGTTTTGAGCTAAACTTCAATTGATTGACATATCCTTTTATTGTCTATTTAATTATGTATTTGAGACAAGGTGTAGCATATTGTGATTGAGTCACAGTTTGTTGACTTGGATTCTTGCTGGAAGTCATAGTCTTGACTTGAGTTATTTTCTATTTGACTTGTACTTGATTAAACTCTGTGGTGTTGTTGAACAAGGCTAAGTGTCATAAACTTGAGGTATGGTTACATGATAGGTGTTCATAGTTGTTCTTGTGTTACTGAGTTATGGTCGCTTGTTCACATTTCTTATTTTGGGTTGGCCGATGACACTACTAGTACACTGTTGTTCTTATGTACTAATACTATACCGTGCTCTTATTTTTATTGTGTGCAGAGCATTTTTTGACAATTGCATCAAGACCTCAGTTGTAAAGCGGATCACATTTGAACTCAAGGGTGAACTACATCTTCCGGTCTGCCATGAGTTCTTCACTTTGTTTCTGGTTTATTTGTTCGGGCTTAGATATTTTTCAGTATTTTGGGTTGAACCCTTTTATTGACATTTATAGTGGTTTTAGTACAATGACTTTCAGATTCTAGGGGTTGTTTAAGCATTCATTATATTTTTGCTTTTGGTATTTTTAGTAGAATGTTCAAGATTTTAGTTTAATTAATGAAAGATAGTTGGATGCCTTATTTTGGACTAAGTATCGGTTTGATTGTTTGGGTTAGATGGTTCTCCCATTGGAGGGTTAGTGTGGGTGTCATTCGCAAAGGGTTGGGTCGTGACAATTTTGTTATATATACATTGGATCTATTTGGATTTCTTGAGTGAACCGGTGGCACGGTCTTAATGATATATATTGTCCTTGAAGTGAGATATTACTTGATTCTGCAAGATAATAATACATTTTCAAAGTAATGATAAACTAATTTGGTTTAACGAGTTTTTATCGGGGTTTGACCTTGCATTGGGTATTAATATGCATAAATATGATCTCATTTACTTACTTGGCTTGGTTGATATAAAAGTGGAATTGTGGTGGAAAAAATTACTTGAGTACATAATGTTAAGATGGCGCATTTGCTACTTTTTTACAAACTTTTAGTTAAGTGTTCACATATATTAAGTTGAGTTGGCCTAGATCCTACCAGTAAATAGTAGTTTTGTACTGATACTACCATGTGCTCTTCTTTTTGTTGAGTGCAGAGCACACTCCAATGGCTTCTACAAGACCTCACTTGTAGATGTTAGAGCGACTTCAGATCTAGTGGTGAGCATTCATCTTCCTGGCAGTCTTGGATCTTTCTCTTCTTTATTTTGTCCATTTATTTCAGACCAAGACAACTTTTATTTTATTGTTGATGTTTTCTGGGTTGTATGCATAGACATGTTTAGTAAGAGTTCTGACATGATGACATTCAGTTTCTCGAGATAGTTTTTGAATGTTATTGATTTTGTTCCGCACTTATTTAATTGTTAGAGTTTATCATTCTTATTAATGGAAATGATTTTCGGGTTAGATGATTCTCCCACCAGAGAGTTAGTGTGGGTGCCACTCACGATGGATTGAGGTCGTGACAATAATGAAGAGGTGTGAGGCAATGTAGAGTTATGAGGGCAAAAGAGTTGTAAATTAATGAGAATTGCAAAGATTCAACTTGGATGACCACAAGTATTCTTCACACATTCATGTTGAGGTATGTTGGGTGACTACCAAATCTCTCTTATTATTCTTTTCTTGTAATTTACTTTCACGGTAGATCTTTGTAATTTTTATGTAGATTAAATAATATTTTTATGATATTCTATTATATAGAAGAGTGGTAGGAAGTAGGTGGAGGTCGTCATGCCAGCTTCCGCCGCCTCTTCTTTGTAATTTCTTATTTCCTCTGTTTTAATTTATTTGTCTTATTTTTTAATCTGTTATGTATTTAAAAATTACTTTAAATTACAATGATTAACGGCTTAAAAGATTTGAAAGACATATAAATAATTTGGTTGACTCTCGAAATTCTGTCAGTGCTACATAAATTGTGACAAAGGAAGTAGCATATGTTATTTGAAAATGACGTAAAAAGTATCATAAATCACAATGATTATCAACTTAAAATATTTAACGACATATAAAGAATTTGATTGATTCTCCAAATACTATCACAGTCACATAAATTGAGACAGAGGGATAACATATATTATTTGAAAATTAGTAACAAGTACTATAAATCACAATAATTAACAATTCAAAATATGTAAAATTATATATAAAAAATTTGATTGACTCAATAAATTTCATCAGTGTCACATAAATTGAGACAGAGAGAGTAGCATATATTATGTGAAAGTTAAGTAAAAGTGTTATAAATCACAATAATTAACAATTTAAAATATTTAAAAACCATGCAAAAAACTAAAAATTATATAAAAAAATTGGTTGACTTTCCAAATTTCATCAGTGTCACATAAATGAAACGGCCAGAGTAACATATATATTATCTAAAATTTATATCAAAAAGTATTACATATCACAATAATTAACAACTTCAAATATTAAAAAATCATACAAAAAATTTGATTGACTCTCCAAAATTTATCTGTATCATATAAATTGAAACAAAAAAAGTAACATATGTTGCACGGGCTCTTGTGTCTAGTATATTCTAGGAAATTACATGGGATGTCCCCCATAGTGGGTGACTTTGTATTTTTGTCCCCCATAAGAAAAGTATTTAAAGACTAGCCTTCCTTCCTTTTTATGTAGAGAACAAGTACATTTTTGTCCCTCTACACCTCAAATGTTTTTACTCTTTCTATGCTCATTTGTCTCTCAACCTTTTTTTTTCTTATTTTTTTCTCTTTTTTAGTGTTACTTGATTTTTCTTTTTTTTTTCTTGTTTTAATTCATTTGTCTCAACCATTAGTTTTTCTTTTATCTTTTTTTTTTTTTTTTAATTTCTCAAACATTAGTTGTTTTTCATTTCTCTTTTTTTAATTCATTTGTCTCAACCTTTATTTTTTTATTTTTTTTTTCTTTTCTCATTTTTTTATTTTTCTCAAACTTTATTTTTATTTTATTTTATTTTATTTTATTTTATTTTATTTTTTCTTCTCATTTTTTTTCAACTTTTATTTTTTTATTTTTTTATTCTTCTCTTTTTTTTTCTATTTTCTTAACCTTTATTCTATTCTTCTCTTTTTTTTTTCTTTTTTCTCAATCTTTATTTTTTTTCTTCTATTTTTTTTTTTTTCTCAGCTTCTATTATATTTTGCTAATGAACAGAAAATTAAATAATCTGCAAAAAGGATCTTCTTTCTTTGACATCAAAGTAAACTTAAGGGCGTGACTTGCCATTTGAAAATCAGTTGGGATAAGTCTTGCCTCCAAGGCAAGAGTTACAGAACATCTCATAAATTAAGACACAATGTGGTAGTGTCAAGTCTTGCTCGTGGGGAATAACTTGTTGTTTGGAAATACTTGAACCAAGTATTACCTCTGGGGCAAGAGTTATAGAGTATCTCATAAATTAAGACATAATGAAGTAGTGTTTAACTCTTGCCCATGGGGAGTAACTTATTTTTTTGGGAGGTTCTTGAACTAAGTCTATTTTAGAGGAAAGACTTATAGAGCATCTCATAAACTAAGACACAATGTGGTAGTGTCAACTATTGACCTTGGGGTCGCATAACTTATTTTTTGAAAGTCCTTAGGCTAAGTCTTTCCTCTAAGGGAAGAGTTGTAGAACATCTCATAAATCAAGACACAATGTGATAATTTCAACTCTTGCCCATGGGGCATAACTTGTTGTTTGAAAGTCCTTGGGCTAAGTCTTGCCTCTAAGGCAAGAGTTATAGAACATCTCAGAAATCAAGATGCAGTGTGATAGTGTCAACTCTTGCCCATGGGGCATAACTTGTTGTTTGAAAGTCTTTGGGTTAAGTCCTGCCTCTAAGGAAAGAATTATAAAGCATCTCAAAAATTAAAACACAATGTGGTAGTGCCAACTCTTACCCATGGGGTCGTATAACTTGTTTTTGAAAGTCCTTGGGCTAAGTCTTGCCTCTAAGGCAAGAGTTATAGAGCATCTCATAAATCAAGACACAACGTGGTAGTGTCAACTCTTGCCCATGGGGCGTAACTTGTTGTTTGAAAGTCCTTGGGCTATGTCTTGCCTCTAAGGCAAAGTTATAGAGTATCTCATAAATCAAGACTCAATGTGGTAGTATCAACTCTTGCCCATGGGGCGTAACTTGTTGTTTGAAAGTCCTTGGGCTAAGTCTTGCCTTTAAGGCAAGAGTTATAGAACATCTCATATTAAAAATACAATATGGTAGTGTCAACTCTTGCCCATGGGATGTAACTTGTTGTTTGAAAGCCTTTGGTCTAACTCTTGCCTCTAAGGCAAGAGTTATAGAGCCTCTCATAAATCAAGACACAATGTGATAGTGTCAATTTTTGCCCATGAGGCATAACTTGTTGCTTGAAAGTCATTGGGCTCAGTCTTGCCTCTAAGGCAAGAGTTATAGAACATCTCAAAAAAAAAATACAATATGGTAGTGTCAACACTTGCCCATTGGACTTAACTTATTGTTTGAAAGCCCTTGGTCTAAGTCTTGCCTCTAAGGCAAGAGTTATCGAGCATCTCATAAAATAAGACATAATGTGGTAGTGCCAACTCTTTCCCATGAGGCATAACTTATTGTTTGAAAGTCATTGGGCTAAGTCTTGCCTCTAAGGCAAGAGTTATAGAGCATCTCATAAGTCAAAACATAATGTGGTAGTGTCAATTTTTGCCCATGAGACGTAACTTGTTGTTTGAAAGTCCTTGGGTTAAGTCTTGCCTCTAAGGTAAGAGTAATAGAGCCTCTCATAAATCAAGACACAATGTGGTAGTATCAACTCTTGCTCATAGAGAGTGACTTGTTGTTTGGAAGGAATCGAAGAAAAGAAAAGAAAAAAAGAGAAAAAATAAAGGTTACGAAAAAATAAAAAAATAAAGAAAAAATAATAATAATAAAAAATAAAGGTTGATAAAATAAAATAAAATCAAAGAAAATAAAAAAGAGAAAAAGAAAAGAAGAATAGAAGTTGAGAGACGAAAATTAAAAAAAAAAAGAAAAAAAAGGTTGAGAAAAAATAATAAAAAATAAAATAAAATAAAAATAAAGGTTTCGAAAAAAATAATAAAAAATACGAAAAAAGAAAAAAATAAAAACCAAAGAAAAAAAAATAGAAGTTGAAAGGAGAAAAGGAAAAAAAGTAAATGTTGAGAAAAATTAAAAAAAAAAAGAGAAAAGAAAATAAAAAATCAAAGTAAATTAAAAAAGAGAAAAAAAAAAATAGAAGTTGAAGGATAAATGAGCATGGAGAGTTGTTTGAAAATATTTGATACGTCGAGGGGTAAATATGTATTTGTTCCATAGATAAAAAGAAGGAAGACTAGTTTTATAGTACGTTTTATTATGAGGGACAAAAAAGTAAAGTCACTCACTATGAGGACCATTTATGTAGTTTACCCAGTATATTCAGATTGCTTCGGACAATGATATAATTTGTAGATGATTCTCTTTTTTATCGCCTTATGACCTGCCATAATTTAGAAGGTATGATATTTCATAATAAATTTTTGTTCTTATAAAAGCTTTTTTGTGTAAAATATTTCATTCACCTTCTTTTCTATTATTTTTGTCAAATATTTTGAATAATTGAGGGCTTATGCAAAAGAAAAAAGTGATGAACTACATCAAAAGCTGCGGTAAATTAAAAATACAATAGTCAGCACATAAACTTTGTCACTGACGGTTTGGTTATTGTTTTTTTTTAATACAATAGTCAGCACATAAACTTTGTCACTGTCGGTTTGGTTATTGTTTTTTTTTTTCTTTGTGAAATATGTCCACATGCTTAATTACAACTAGCACAAAAACAAGAAAAATTACATTAGTTCTTAATAGCTTAATTAAGGAATGCTTCAAATATTACAGTTGTAAAAGAATTAGTGTTACTTCTCAAGTTGTATTTAATTAATAAGATAATTATGTCTTCTATATCTATATCTATACTATATTAAAAGTGTGAATGACCTTAGAAATATTGTTTGAATTTTTTTGCCATTCATTAAAAGAATTTCGCAATAGAGAAACTTGTCTTTTCACTTATTTCTTTCAATTATTAATTAGTTATTTAAAAATTAAAGAATCCTAAAATATATGATAAATTGATATTGGTAAGTTTTTTTTTTTCCTTGTGTACATGAAAAAGGAGTCTTAAAATATATGGTAAGAAAAAAAAGAAAAATATCCTTAAAAAAGTGGAAGCCATTCACCTAAATTTTAACTTTTGATTAATAAATATTTATTTATTTCCAAAAATTCAAAGCAAACAACTTTTATAAATTAAACATTATGTTTTAAAAAAATTCAGCCCATCTCAATTAGTAGAATATTGTTACTTATATTATTCTTATTTCCATTTGTTTGCTTGGTTCTAATAATAACAATGACCTATTACAAGTGAAATTGAGCAAATTTATTAGCAACATTGCCCTAGCACAATTAGCCAAATTCATAATGAAATTTCGACATCAATATAAGTGCAATTCTTATTGAAAATGACTTTCTATATGGTGAAATTTACATTGTGGTATCAAATATTCTTTCAACAAACATCTGAATTGAAAAGGTTGATTCGACAATGATAAGATCTCGATATATTCATACCATTAGAGACGATACAATCTTAATTAGTTTCACTTAGTTTTTGCTTGATGGCAAATACATTGTCCGCTTTTATGAATTTTGTTTAATGAATAATATATAAATGGTAACATTTTCTATTTTATGACTCAACTTTTTAAATATAAAGGTTTTATAATAACAATAAGGGACAAACGTGCAACACATGTTTCGAGAGGCTAGTTATAGTAAAAGTGGAAAGTCCTTAAAAAAATGATTTGTATTTTTTGCTCTTTATTAAAAAACTCCTCAATAGACAAAATTATTTTTTCACTTCTTTCCTCTAATTATTAAATACTTATAGTAAAATTAAAGAGTTCTAAAATATATGATAAATTAATATTGATAGATTTTGTTTTTACTTGTATACATAAAAAAGAAGTCTTAAAATATATGCTAAGAGAAAAGAACAAAAAAAAAAATCATATGAGAAACATTCCCTTAGCTTTTTCCCTACGTTAAGAGTTCAAGTAAGTCAATTAACAATATTCTTTTTTTTTTCTTTAAATTCCAAAAAATTGTCGTGATTTCTTTTTGTAATGATCCTCCGGGTTATGTTTTTTATTTTTGTGCATTTTCGATGTTTCAAGCTTCTCGATAGTGGCTAGCCGTTATTTATGACCTACGGGGACAGGTAGTTGGATTTTCGGGAAGTTCTTTTGAGAATTTTATCAATATCGAGCGTATTCTGAAATATTTGATTTAAATTAGAATTTTGTAAAAGATAAATTTAATTACCTTTCTAAAATATTTTAGATGTTTATGAAAACTGTTAGTTACGATATACTTATATTATTTTATAATTTATTAATATTTTAAATGAAGATAGTGAGTATATGCTCAAAAATTATTATGATATGATAGATGCGTTATTCGAAATAATTTTCTATTAATTTTGATATATTCAAAAATTATATTTATTTCACCATAAATCTATGCAATATCCGAGTGCATATATATAGGGATTAAAATGACGTGGTGGTGATACCACACATCCACGTGGAAGTGGGTAATGGCCGCAACAACTCACTATGGTGCCACTATCATTTTCAAAAATAGTGACACCTTTAATTAACATTAATTGCTAATCAAAAAGGGTGCAAATGTATGTATTGGACTTAAAATAAATTTGGCTCATTTCTTTAGCTATTATTATACGTATACTAGGGAACATGGCCGCGCTTCGCGCGAGCTTTTAAGTATATGTGTTTGAATAAATTTTCTTTTTGATCAATTATACATTCGATATATTGTCCGATTATATCATTATGTATTGTTTTTATTTTTTGAAGTAGATTATAAAGGTAGCAGAATGAAAGTTATCAAGTGTAGCATAATGGATAGTAGTATATTTTTAATTAATAAATGTAAAAGTATTGTGTAAAAGGAAATTTATTTTATTTTTATTATACTAAAGAGGTATTTGACAATAGATTTTGATAACAAATATTTTGCAATATGAAATTTTGCAAAATATAAACAAATACATCAGCACGTCCCATCAGTCTTTCCAGATTATATTGAAGACTTAGTGAAAACTCAAGAAAGCCAATACGAGAGCTCCTGATACAGCCACTTCGAACTAATAAAGGTTGATCTGGAGGAATTCCTTTGTATATTTCATTTTTCAGCCGCTCTTGTTCCTTTTTCAAATATGCAATTCACATTTCTTTGTTTTTTGCATACATCACATCCATTGGTATATTAGATTCTTCTGTTGCATCTATATTCAAAGATAAATGTTTTGGTAATTGTATAGAAGAACAAACTAATATAACTAATAAAGTTAGTATTGTTTTTTTATCCATTGTAGTTTCCTGTATAAGTTTTTTTTTTTCAAATTCAAAATAAAGTAATTGTTTAGGAATGAAATGTTATGATAAAATGTTATTTAAAAACAATAATATTGAACATTATACGAAACAACATGAATCAACGATCCTAACCAAATGATTCATATATATAAAGTAAAATGATGTGTATTGGTGTTGTTTCTTTTGTAGTATTTATACTATTTTCCTCATTCCTTGGTTGTGTTATGCATTTAATTCATTTTAAGTATGAGTTATTTTTTGAATAAGCTAAATCTTTTTAAACTAAGTGTCATAATTTTTAATTGAAATTTGAGGTATGTTAGGGATATGTATTGTTATTTATTTATTGTGAAAGCTTGGATATTTTTTATTTTTTTTGTAAAAAAAGTAACTGAAAATGTGTTGAGGATTAATTTAGGATGGTGTAATTCAAATTAACCTTGTTTTCGTTGTGGCTACATCATACGAATGTTTTTTTTATGCAAAATAATTATGATGACATGGAATAAGCAGTTTAATGGTTTATGAAACTACTATCAGAACAACCATAACAAATGTGAAGCATATTTTTTAAAAGTAATAATTCTTTAAATTGAATCACGTATTAATGCATCTTAAATAAGGAAGAGGAGAAGATTATTTTTTGATTTGGTAATAAATGGATCTTAAATAAGGGAGAGGAAAAGATTAGTTTTTGATATTGTACTATAATGGCAAACGGATAAAAATTTGAGGGACGATGTCAAATATTATGAAAGAAAATAAAATGCATAGTCATTAGTATGTATTAATTGTTCAAATTAATTGAAACTTAAAATGTTTGTTGGCACATTAAATAAATTGCAGTTATGTTTGTGAAAATTTTAATTGCAATTATGTTGATGAATATTTTAAATTGGATAGAAGAGGAGCAGACAACAAAGTTTTTTGGAATGAAATAAATAGTAGGAGTAATATAATAATGAGGAAAGTGTAAATTCAAGTGTACCTATTTTTCTGAATTTTATTTAACCATAAATGAAGGAAAATATTTCAAAAAATGAGTAAAAAGATAAATAGAAATACTGGCCAAAGAAGCATGCCACATCATCTTTCTCAATTCCTATATATATATATATATATATATATATATATATATATAATATCATCATAATCACTTACATCTTCAAATACATTAGTGTAAGCGACTTCATTTGGTGGTTTACTACTATTTAAATGGAACTTATATTCTCCCTTCAACTCTAACGTGGTTGTTGTATCTTAAAAATTAAATTTAACACTATTTTTTATGGATTAATGAATCATGAAAATTGAAAAATAATCATACGAGTATGGATATCATCACTGTCGTCGGGAAATTTTTTCATAACACGTCTACTCGTCAAATCAAACTAAAAATGGTAACATATCGAAACAGTTTTGTGTGAGATCATACATCAGTTAAGGGTCAAAAACAAATGTAATCTCTCGACTTGTTAAACTTATTTGCATATTCAACACTTCATTCTTCGTCATGTATGATTAGGTGTTTTCTTTTCCTACTTTTAACATCATCATTGACCTGTATTTCTTCGGGATCTTTCAAGTTATCCAATAAGACATCAGCAGATTCCTGTTTATGTTAGAATAAGTTAATTTATCAAGTTATTTATTTAACATGTTCATCTTTAAAATGACTTGAACTCCATAATTAAAACAGTAAATGAAATTAGTGTAAAGATCATGTTGGAATGGAAATTCACAAACTTAAGAAGCAAAATATGTAAATAACCTGTATTTCAGAACTCCACTCAGAATCAAACAACTCCTTAATGTCCATCCGATTCAAAAACATCTCCTCCGCAATCGGACTGCTATTAACATTAGAACTTTCTGTAACTTGTAGTTCAGTGGACATGGTGGAAAACTTTTGAACCAAAGATCTTATGTAATCTATATCTAGATTGACATATAGTTTGCTTGCATAGGTGGTGGAGAAGCTAACTTCACCTATTAACAATGAATGTAATAAAATGTGACTATGACATTTCTTTAAAAAAATTAGCACTTAAATTCATAATAGTGACAATTATATTAAAAATAATTACCTCGATATTCTTTCACAGTTGTAGATGTGACTATCACTATATACGGGCCAGCATCCTTGTTGTACAAGTAAGGAGCAAACTTTTCACCAAGTTGTTCCCATAAGGTAATTTTTGCTTTCTCCGAACTATGCATAAAAAAAAGACAAAGAAAAATTCAAAGATGTTTAATTCATACGATTCATCTAAATTTAACTAAAAGAAGTTTCCAGCTTTTGGTTCTGATACGAAGACATATATATGGTTTGGTATGTTTGTTTTGTTGATTTTGGATTATAAAAATCACCCCAAAGTCAAGGCAAAGAAAAAGAAAGGAAGAAATTTAAATGCATATATTTTAAGTTTCCTTGACTGTAATACATAAGAATAAAATTTATGAATGATTTGTTTTTTTTTAAAAATGATAATTGAATTATGTACTTTTATATATATATATTGGATCCCATAACATGATTGAGTTACTATAATGAAGATATTAAGTGGTTATCCAGAGATGAGTGACTTACTAATCAGTAATAATTTGAATCTCCCTTTTTTTGCACTTCGATCCACAACTCTCTATATCACCAATTGCATATAAACAACCAACCACATCTACAAATAAAGTGGGTGAAGTATGACACTTAAGAATAATGTTGATTATTTAATAATTTATGCAATAATTGAAGAAGAATGTAGACCTGATAATACAGTGTCGTTGTTCACCCTTGAGTCAATCATAGCTGGTTTAATAAACTGAAATCCATTTATAGGAATGTCAACAATATCTTCAGATAAATTGTTGATGACAGTTGAAGCATATAAAATAATTTTCAATGGATTTTCAACAGGTCTATATCTACAAATGCTCTCAAACACTTTGAAGTTCTTGATGGTAAATAAAGAACCTTCTCTCAACTTGTCTGTAAACCTGTTAACTTGATTTTTTGCAATTAGACCATGCATCAAATTTCCCTGATGGAAGAAAGTAAAAATTGTTATGTTAATAAAAACTTTCAAGAAAAATCGGTATTTTAAAAATAAGAATCAATATAAGAAGGTACCTTTTCATCAATAAATATCATTTCCACAACGATCAACTCTCCATTTTTATTGAAATTAATGGAATTCCACATTCTACAAAGTCTAACCTTTATCATGAATTCATCTCGGCTTGAAACCAACTGTGAAAGAAAAGAATATGTCATTGTAAAACACAAAGAATACAATCAAAGCAAATTACAATATGAAAAAAGATCACTTCCAATCTATATATATTGCTATAATTAGAGTATGAAAGGGCACAAAAATAAATTAGCAATTTAATTATTCATAAATTAATACACATTAAAGGATTTTGCAGTTACAAATGTGGAATATGATGGAATGGATTAATGAGGATCAATAATAAATTAGCAGTGTAATAAAATAATGAGCAATACACAATTAAAGACGGTGAAAGTTACAAATGATGAAGATGAAGGAGTGGGTTAATGATGGTGAACTTTCTTCAGTTTTGATGACCATGGCGCTTGCAAAAAGTGGATGTCAATCAGCAAAGCCATAATCTAATTATAATGTCAATGGATTTAAATTTCAAACTTAAAATCGCAGTTTTTCTAGAGCATCTAATAATAGCGGTCTATGAAACCAATTACAGTGAAGATGACAATGACTACTATGGTGTGATTACAAATATTGTTGAATTGGAATTCAGCTATGGTTTAGTTAAATGTGAATGGTTTGAACCCACACCAAAGGTAGGAATAAAGGTTCACCTGCGATATAAACTTGCGGATATCAACCATAGAAGGAAATTGAAGAAGTATGAACCATTTGTTTTGACAATGCTAGGGACTCAAGTATATTATGCCACTTATTCTAGCCTACGACGTGGTAAGTGTGATTGGTGGGCTGTGTGGAAAACAAAAGCTCGTGGTATTGTAGATATGCCTCTATCGTCTTGACAATCATAGTCAAGAAAAACAATGTCTTATTAGACAACAGATGTCTTTCGTTACAACAGGAATTTTATTTACAAACATGAAGATGAAACAAATGGCATAGTGATAAGAGATGGATTTCACGATATAGTGATAACAACAATGTTCCAATTTATAACCCAATGCATCACAAGAATCTTCCCATAGAAGTCATAGTCAAGATACTGCCATATTAAAATAAATTTCTCTATTAATGGATAAAGTTGTGAAGTGTTAGATTTATCAAAATGGGGGAAAACGATCATGACATGATTAAGAAAAAACCAATAAAAGTTTAATGAAGATCAACAGATAGGAAAATACCTATGTGTTACGAAAGCAATTATCCACAACTGAAGCAACATCCTTTGAAAGGGCCCAGTAATGACAGTATACTATGTAAAACTATGAAGATCGCATCACGCTATCAACACGTCGTGATCTCTTCACAGTTTGCCTCAAAACTATCAAAGGCCCTACTATATGGATCTCTTCAGTTTGTAGTTTTTTCTGCATTCAAGAAACCAAGCAATAGACATAAATCTTGAGCACTTACGTGGAACCTCCAGGTTTGCTGATTTAGAAAAATCCATGCCCGTACATTTATGATAGATAAGTAGCTTAGGGAAGTTAAGAGAAAATTTTCTTTTGCATCCCTTTGTAAGCACTCTTGAAAATAGTATTAAGAGGAACACAAATCATTATTATTAAAGAAAGAACTTCACCTCACATGACCACGACAACTTTATCCAAACGAGTCCTCCAAAAATACAAGTCGAACCTGAAAATAATAACCAAACTCCTACAATAGTCGGCGTAATCGGAAAACAGTGAGGCTTCACCACAAGGCTAAATGATCAAGATTCGAACTAAATTCAATACTTAGTTGTCCAGTTAATAGATCGGATAAATGATAGAAATTAGAACAAAATTGAATATCTAACAGAAAGTAGTCATACATATTTCTACAAAATCCTCTCACCTACCAAGCTGTTGGTATTGTCTCCAGACCATTGAATGAACAAACAGTCTTTGTTGAAGTGATACCTAAAAGATGGCTTATGAAAGATTGAACTCGCAGATAGCAAATATTCAAAAAATGCTAACACCTAATAAACTGCCGAGAGGTTTTGATGTAGAACATTGTGAGCATTGCTAAGCTCTTCAAATCAAATTGCCTCTCTAACACTTCATCAGCAAGAATAGAGAAGAGGACAATAGAGACATTCTAATGAATGTAGAGGAGGATCCAAGATTTAAACTTTACGGGTTCTAGTTCGAAATTCTATCACAGCTGATTTGATTTTTTGGGTCTGAATTCTATTTTTCAAACTATATTAGTGTATTTTTTTAACATACTGTTTCTAAGACAGAGTTATTGATTTTCAAAAAATTCATAGCTAATGTACTTGGACCGCCCCTTGATTGAGGGAATGATTAGTTTCTACTAAATCCCTTCTCCCATTTTGTATAACCACTATCTTTTCCCAATTTGAGTTTTTTTTTTGATCATTATCAAGTATGATTAAAGAACAGAAGCCATGGGATACAATATTGGTATAGTGAAACTTGTAATCAATTGTTATCTCCACTCTGAAGATCCGAATATCAATTTGATCATCACCAGTGACTTCATAAAACATAAAGTGGCTTAACATTAATGTTCTCATAAACACCCAGTGTTTTAAACAACTCAAGAATATATAGAGAAAAGGGTAAATGTGAAGGAGAATGTAGGTCCAGATGGGAGCAGAACCTTTGGCTATTGTAATGCAAGTGAACCTGGAAATTATTATTTTCTTATATTGTGATATTCTCTACTAACTAAGAGCTGAGGTGTGGTTAAATGGCACATTAAAATAAATAGACATACCTGGAATATTAGGGTAAATGTTAGAGTCCCAGCAAGCATTCCGACTGCTATTAGTTGACTATGTTGTTATTAGAAGGGGCGTTATTATTCCGGACTGTCAAATGAATGAATTCATTACAGATAAATATTTTAAACATAATAGTAGAACATAAGTTCAAATGGAATAGTGTCAATTGGTGCTTATCTCAAATCCCTTTGTTTGTACAACATTTCAGTGAGCTTTTGGTACTTTATCTACACCGATACTTTATCTACACCATCATTCTTCAAGTGTATACCTACTTATCCCAAAATGGAGTCAAGGCTAGTTGAGCATAATCAATTAATGATTAGTACGATAAAATAATATTACGTAGAGAAAGGAAGAAATACCTTGTGCTTGTTTCAGCTTGTGGACATATATTTTGGAATACTTCTTTGTAAACAATATTTTTTATGAATGCAGGGTCTTTTATATCATCGTCAACATTTAATATAGTTAATCCTTGTCTTGTTGTTACTCGAGATACCGCTACATATAACTGGCCATGGGTGAATACTTGTCTAGGAAGATACAATCCAACATAGTTAAGAGACTGTCCTTGACTCTTATTAATTGTCATGGCGAAACATGGTGCTAAAGGTAGTTGTCGCCTCTTCAACTTGAATGGCCACTTCGAATCATTAGGAGACATAATAATTCTTGGTATCGTTACTCTTGAGCCAATGTTCTTTCCGGAGATGATATTTGTGCTAACGGACCAATTACCAAGATGTGTGACAATCAATCTAGTTCCATTGCAAAGGCCTTCACTTTGGTTTAGATTTCTGAGAAGCATAACTGGAGTGCCTACTTTTAAGTGTATGTCATGATTAGGGATGCCGGGAAATCTTAGGCTGTTTAAGAATTCCGTTGGGTACAACAGATCTTCATCATTAGTGTTGATGCTTGCTTTACACACATTGTCGGAGCTAAAATATGTTCTTCCTTCACCTGGTATCATTTTCATAATTGTATCATTCAACTCATGCACCATTTCATTTTTGGGAGTTAGTATTGCTCTTTCTTTCAAATATGTTGGATCATTGTACTTCTTCAAGAGGGATGGATAAACTGCCTTGACGATTGAGTCGATTGGATCGTTGGGTGATGTGATGCATATATCAGGAGGTAATTTAATAAGCTCATTTTTTATATCGTCATAAAAAGAACCATCTCCAATTTGTAACAACCATTTGTCGAAAGTGGTAATTTCAGCAGCCTCAGAGTCAGTTATTGTGCCACTACAAAGTCGCATATTTTGCTTCAACTCATACAAGGTTAAAAATGGCCACAAGTATGAGGAGTTTAGTGAAGAATCTACAATATCAGCTCGTGTTCCCTTCGAAATTACTGGTAGTATTTGACGAAAATCACCACCAAATACGACTGTAAGACCTCCAAATGGTTTGTCAGAATTGTTTTCATATTTCAGTCGAAGGATATCTCTCAAGGTCCTGTCTAAGGCTTCAAAACAAAATTTATTTGCCATTGGTGCTTCATCCCAAATGATCAAAGAAGTTTTTAGCAATAGTTCAGCTAACCGACTTCCTTGTCTTATTTCACAAGTTGATTCTGCACTTATGTCCAAAGGAATATGAAATCGTGAATGAGCTGTCCTACCATTTGGTAATAACAAAGCTGCTATTCCAGAAGTAGCAACTGGGAGAACTATTTTTGATTGTGATCGCAGCTTGGAAACTATTGTATTCCATAGAAATGTCTTTCCAGTACCACCATGTCCAGTTATAAAAAATAAACGGCCTTGTTCATTTAAAACTGATGCCATTATTGCTTCATACGCTGACTTTTGGCAATCATTTAACAAAGCAAATGATTTATCATGCACTTCCTTTAAAGCTCCTTTGTCATAGTCTAGTTCCTCATTGATTAGACGATTTCCCCTGTCATTCAGCAAAGCAGAATCTGGAAGTGGCATTCCGTCTATATCTTTCAAACTTTTTCCCATCTTTAGAAGTATGCTTTCAATCTCAAATAAAGTATACGCCTCAAGTTGTTTTTCAGTTAGCTGTAATTCTTTCAATTGAAATCTCTTTCGCTGTAATGGTGTTATATCTTCTGATAAAATTTCATAGTTGGTCCTCCAAAGTTTGGTTGAATCAGATACTTGACAGTGAATTAGTATCGTCACAAAGAGATTTCTGAGTTCATTTCCTGATGCCCAACATGCAGCTTCAGCCAAGCAGTCATTCCACTCTTTGTCATCCTCCAATAACCCTAATGCGTAGCATGCCTCCTTATAAGTTTTGTACAGTACTCCATTAATTGTTCTTATGCTTTCAAAGGAAGTGCTTCCTTTGACAAAATTGAGTAGCATTCTCATGTAAAACCATTCTCCACTTGCAGGATGTGCAAAGTAAATTCTACCAACTGCCTTCCCCATTTTCCTTCTAGTCCATTTTTTCCCTTTTGCATTCCAGACCCAATGCATAGGAAATTCTGAATACGACAGTTCTCGGGCATCGTCATTTTTTTTGTTCGTCTTGAACCATTCCGTGAATTTTGTTGTTGCTGCATCAGGTCTGCTTAGTATGTTTTCAGGTCGTTGTTCCTCTTCAAATAGTATGGTGTTTTCTCCTTCTAAATGGAATGGCAAACGCTCAACTGCTGGCTCTCTATGATGTATGTCAAATTTGAAGATCCTCCAGCAAGCTTCTGTAGCTGATATGTATCTACAGTCTAGATATTTTTTTATCTCATCATGTTCTTCAACAGTATCGGTACATTCTATAGTGGCAGTTGCTCTATCATATCCCTTATTGACATATTTAAATAGATACTTCACCGACCTTGAGTAATTGCAGAGCTCTACATTTATATGTGCATCAAATTTGACAATCAAATTCCTGTTGTAAGGGACGACATATCTGTTGTCTAAGAGGACATTGTTTTTCTTGACTTGAGTACCTGTGTTCCTTCTCCTATAAATGGGAAATCCATCTGTATCAAAAGTTGTTTGATTATTGAACTTCTTCGGAAAATGCTTGCTGCACTTTCCTTGCTTCATACATGGGCATTGTGGATTGAGGTCTCCACAAGGTCCATGCATCATGTAGTTATTGACAGCATTATAACCATCTGGATCGACTTCCATATCAGGTATTTCAGCTGTTATAATTGTGTCGATATGATTTATGGAGGGACTTTTTAACGTGGGATGCAGGAAGAGCAGTATATGTGCATGAGGCAATCCTCTTTTCTGAAACTCGATAGTATATAAACCTACATAATTAATTGTATAATATGTTGGTTAGGATGCAAGAGAAGTATTCATATTTATTTACCAAAATTTAACAGCTTGAATGAATAAGTGATGCCTGACATGAGTATGCATAAGTTTGAACTTACATGCGATTATTTTTCCAAAGGGTTGTTGCTTTTTCAGATCTTGCAGTAGTTGAAATAACTTAATTTGGAAGACTCTGCATATTATGTCCACCCGGTTATCATCTCCATGTTGACCAATTAACTAAAGCATTTCATTTATTTCTGGCCACTTTGGATTGCATGTGAAAGTGAGAAACAAATCTGGATAACCAGCCCACCTACAAATTGCCATTGCGTCTTGATAATTTTGTGCCCTATATCGAGGTCCCCCAGTGTGCGATGAGGGTAAGATAATACTTTTTCCTACCATTGAACTATCTGAATCACCACGGAGAATGGCATCCATTAAGCCAGAGTAAAGATCAACTCTGAGTTTTGTTTGATTATTCCGAATATAACGATATCTTTCTTCCTCTATTGCCATGTAACCGTCAACAATGTATTGTTGCAATAGTCTACCCGCCAGTAAGAGAGTATGCCCCTCGTTAAGTCTTTGTTGTATCCTAAAGCAATAGAACTCTCTCATTGATAAATTTTGCCGTTTGTGAATTTTGTTGTTCACCTCTACCAAATTAATTCCAAGTCTGTATCCGTCTTCACCAAACGGGTGTATTAATGGGTATGTCATAGACATGAAACTTGGGTGTAAATCTGTAATTCTTTGGAGTCCATTTTTTCTGTGCTCTACAATAATATCTCGTTGGAAGTTTTCATCTGTAAGATCACCAACAATTAATCCCGCTACTTCAGAAGTTGTGGGTACGTTGTATTGTCGACCATCCCTTGTCCTGTTAGATAGGAGCCGTAGGCGAAATACAGATTCAGGATGTTCTTTATATCTATCCCTAGCCATTCGAAAGGTTTTTACCAAAATATTGTGCTTGTCCAGCATTTCGGATAAGGCCTGAACAATTTTGGGATCAACGTCTCCTTGCGACAGACAATTCATTCTGTTGTTTATCTCATTTTCAGTATCATATATATATAGCTGAGCAAACTGGGGGTTTTTACCAATTTCCGACAATAAAGATCCTATGCGATGGTAATTTTGACCGCTCATGCTGAAAACATATGGCCCCTTTGAGCGATTGATAGATCCATCCACTCGGCCTCCCATAGATGTAAATGCAAATATAGAGTTATAAGCCCTGATATTTTTGCGAAAATTGATACCTACTTTTCCAGATTCTATTCCCAAAAGATACTTGAGATATGGTGGTGGTTCACTCAATAACGGTAGTTGTACCCGGCCTCCTTCCATACAACAAAATGAGAATATCGGTTTTTTTGTAGGTACCGTTTTATTTTTCCGTTCTTCATACCATAAAAGTGCACCACAATATTGGCATGTGTACTTTGGGGGGCCAAAATTCCAACTTCTTGTGTAATGACCTGTCAAATTCAAAGTTATAAATATAAACATAGGAATTTAATAGGTAGTTAATGATTTATTAAGTTTCACAGATGAATAAAAAGTAGAATTTTAGCATTTTGTTAAGAGATAAATCGTGATGCAGATTAACATACCTTTTTGATGAATTGAACCATGTCTGCCTGAGAAGTTTGTTAGCTTCATCAACTTTGTGAATCTATTCACAAAGCGTATAAGCTGGATTAATTTTTTTTGGGGATGATGTTTGTATTGTTTTTCAATTAGTGCAACCTTTCTCTTCAATCTGGAATACTTGCATCTACTGTTTTTGAGAGAACTAACTTCCACGTTCATTCGACTACATTCGCCTGTTGATTCATTTCTGTTTAATCTATTTTTTAGCATCTGTTCTTGCCTAGCTAATTCTGGTAGAAGCTGCTGTAGGAGGTTAATTTCCAGCGGAATATTCACTGAGCCATTGTATTCTTTAACAACAGCAGATAGCAATTCCATTGGGCCTGTTAAATTTGTTTTGGAAGATTAGATATTTTGGCTATATCCAAATATAAGTTGAAGTTGAAGTACATAAGGAATGAGTATACAAACCACTCTAAACCAAAACGCTCAGCTCGGAAGATGTCAATGATATAAAGTGGAATGCAATGTGTAAATTCGTTGTTGCCTTAAGTTTCCTGAATTACTAAATAAGTAAATAAACTTCTCCCCTTCCTTGAGTGTGCTGTCTGTTGAATTTGAGGATGAAATATGAATGGATGGTTGAATGGCTATAGGGTTTGGGTATAATGAATTTGAATATGAATAGGAGGAAAACATGGGATTTGCCTAGGCATTTAATAGGAATGAACTGTTATTGTGTTGTGAAAAAAGAGTAACTGAATAAGATTGGGAGCAAAATCTGGGATTTGTCCAGTTGTTTAATAGGAAGATCCGTTACTGATTTGTTTGAATATTTAATCTAGAATAAAGTGAAGCAAAATGAACAAATGAATGTATAGAAATATACATCACTAATGACTAAAGAACCTCAATAAAAAACATCATAGAAGATTTAATTGCAAATATACAGTAGATCAGTTTTATAAGTAGCAACAAATAATGACTATTCAAAGTGTTAAGTCGATGAATATATCGAGGAAAAGACTGAAAATTAAACCTTAGTAATTATGTGTTTAAAGAGGGGAATTAGTAAATGTAATTCAGACAATAAAGTTTTTCAAGGAACTTAGCATGAAATAAAGATCTTTTGACCAATATTTGGAAATGTGAGAGGACCTGGACACCATAGTCCTCCCATTTTGTTGGTCAGGGTTCGCATTTCAACTGCAAATACCGTTGATTTAATGAATGTGTTGCAAGTTGGAAAAACACCAGAGTTGATGGTTGCTTATTGATTTCTTTAGAGGGGTTGATAAGAAACATTTAGACATAGCAGTGAGTATACAGAGGAGACTACAATTATCTATCTAGTTGAAGTGTTGAAATGGCAAATCAAAATCTAAAAGCAAAAAATAACCTGTATGTCAGCACTCCAATCAGACTCCAACAAATTCTTAATGTTCATCCGGTTCGTAAACATCTCTTCCTCTATAGGAATGCTATTAACATTAGAGCTTTCAATAATTTGTACTCCCGTGGACATGGTGGAAAACTTTTGCCTCAACGATCTTATGTAATCTATATCAAGGTTTACATATACTTTGCTAGCATATGTGGTGGAGAAGCTAACTACCCCTATTAACAATGAAAGTAATAAAAATTGCGATGGCGATTTCTTCATAATGTTAGCACATAAATATATAACTTCCGACAATTAAATGTGAAATAATACCACAAAATTCTTTAAGAGTTGTGGAAGTCACAATCACTATATATGGCCCAGAATCCTTCTTGTGAAAATAAGGAGCAAACTTCTCTCCCAAATCTTCCCATAAGGTTATTTTTGATTTTGACGAACTATTCAGAAAAAGAAAAATCAGAATATAATAGTTCATTGGAATGGACTGCTAGCTGGTTTAAATGCCTAGTTGAGAACTGTGAGGCATGGGTCAATCGGCTCTGTCCTCCTACCTGTCTTGAATTGGTTATAAAGTCATGGAAGCACCCAACTTGAGTTTCATGGTGTTAAGATCGAGCTTGGGAGAAGTTTCTTATCTGCAAAATCATGCAATGATCTGATTCCTGAAAAAAATTTCCTAAGTTGTTCTTAATTTTTTTAGTCATTATTTTTTTTATCCAAGTCACATTATTAATTGACATACTGCCCATCCAGCACTTTGTATTTTCTTCCTTATGCTCCAATGAGGGGATGCTGAAATTTATACTCAAAGTAGCAGAAGAATGGATCTCCTTTGTTTGAGGGCAAGTTGTCACGTAAGGACGCTAATCTGTCTTTAACTTGATTACTCTCTCTATAGCAATGTTTAAAGGAGACGCTAGCCTACCAAATGGTTTAAATCAGGTGTTGATCTTCTTTAGATATCCTCCAAGAAACTTTACTGTCACACAGTCAACTAAGAGAAAAGCCATTAGTAATGGACCAATTTAGATCATATATAGGAGAGGAATATACCCTTTGTCTAGTTGCTGGTACCTGACCCTAGGACAACTGGAAAGGCAAAAATAATGTAAGCAGAGTTTTTCCTTACTGCGCCAACCCCTCCACACGTCTCCCCTACATTTCCATCAGAATTTAATTTCACAAATTCAGGGGGAGGTATGATCCACTTCACAGAATTTGAACTGGACTCAAGGTTCTTTCAATATTAGGATTGATCTTGTCATATTTAGTTGCACATCTGGGAATCTAGCTATATAATTATTAACTGGGTTGAGGGTAAAATTCTACACCAGTTTATCAACAGTTGTGTAAAGCATAGGCTAGTTGACAGTAAAGAAGCTAAATAATGAAGAAAATCAGAGTCGGGATAATCCATACAAGTATGGATTTCATTATTTCAAACTAAAGTTAAATAACTTTGACAAAGTAAATTCTTTGTCAAAACACATCTATTGCCGACACTAATAAAAAAAGGGTGAAAGGATCAAACAATTTAGTCTAACCTTAAACAACAATAAAAGGTTAGAACAAACAATAAACTCTCTACTTCTTGCACTGATTTGTGTCTTCATCACTTAAGTCATCTTCATCTACGATTAGGTTTCTTCTTTTCCTAGTCTTAGCCCCATCAATGACATGCAGTTCTTCCTCATGATCTTTCGAGCTATCCAATAAGACATCAGCAGATACCTGTTTTTTTTGTAAAACTAAATTTATTAACATGTCTATTTAACATGTTCATCTTAAGAATAAGTAGAAGCACCATAACTGAAACAATAAATCAGAATACCTTTTCTTTGGACAATTCTTTGGGTCCGTGAGCTTTTGGCTCACTTTCATCCTCTAGCAAATTCTTCACATGTAAAACCAACGGGAAAAAGAGATGATTTACAAAGTATATGAAATTGTGCATTGCAAACTTCAACAATCTATATTACAATACCTTTTTCTCTTCCCTTAGCTTGTACTCTAATTCCAAATTTTCATCTGGAATCCAAAGCTTTGATACTGTAAAATTTTCAAGCCCCTCTTTCAAATTGTAAGTGTTTAATTTAAGCTTAAAAATAAAATATTTCCCACAGAGGCTTTGAATTTGGACAGTAACATCGTTCTTATCCGATGACGACAGCTTGTTGAACAACTTGTGAGCTGATGTATCAAGGAGTTTCTCAGCCACGTCATTGAATAAGACAAAAGTAGTTTCCCCGATGTTGTATTCCACTTGTATGTGTATCTTGTACCTATGGTTGTAAGAATAAGTTAAGATTAATTCGTAATACAAAGCAAATTCATAGTCCTTCCAGCATCCTTACTTCACCAAAGGAAACTTGCAATCTTTTTTGCAGTTGTGGCATGAATAAACACCATTTGCAGGTTTAATCATCTTTGAGCATACATTACATGAAATGTAGTACCATCTAAAATAGTTCACTATCTCTGTAATTTTGCTCCTCACAGTAACAACGTATTCCTACAATTCTCAAAAAAAAAAAAAATACAATTATCTATCTTGTTGAAGTGTTGAAATGGCAAATCAAAATCTAAAAGCAAAAAATAACCTGTATGTCAGCACTCCAATCAGACTCCAACAAATTCTTAATGTTCATCCGGTTCGTAAACATCTCTTCGTCTATCGGAATGCTATTAGCATTTGAGCTTTCAATAATTTGTACTCCCGTGGACATGGTGGAAAACTTTTGCCTCAACGATCTTATGTAATCTATATCAAGGTTTACATATACTTTGCTAGCATATGTGGTGGAGAAGCTAACTACCCCTATTAACAATGAAAGTAATAAAAATTGCGATGGCGATTTCTTCATAATGTTAGCACATAAATATATAACGTCCGACAATTAAATGTGAAATAATACCACAAAATTCTTTAAGAGTTGTGGAAGTCACAATCACTATATATGGCCCAAAATCCTTCTTGTGAAAATAAGGAGCAAACTTCTCTCCCAAATCTTCCCATAAGGTTATTTTTGATGTTGCCGAACTATTCAGAAAAAGAAAAAACAGAATATAATAGTTCATTGGAATGGACTGCTAGCTAGTTTAAATGCCTAGTTGAGAACTGTGAGGCATGGGTCAATCGACTCTGTCCTCCTACCTGTCTTGAATTGGTTATAAAGTCATGAAAGCACCCAGCTTGAGTTTCATGGTGTTAAGATCGGGCTTGGGAGAAGTTTCTTATCTGCAAAATCATGCAATGATCTTATTCCTGAAAAAACTTCCTAAGTTGTTCTTAATTTTTTTAGTCATTATTTTTTTTATCCAACTCACATTATTAATTGACATACTGCCCATCCAGCACTTTGTATTTTCTTCCTTATGCTCCAATGAGGGGATGCTGAAATTTATACTCAAAGTAGCAGAAGAATGGATCTCCTTTGTTTGGGGGCAAGTTGTCACGTAAGGACGCTAATCTGTCTTTAACTTGATTACTCTCTCTATAGCAATGTTTAAAGGAGACGCTAGCCTACCAAATGGTTTAAATCAGGTGTTGATCTTCTTTAGATATCCTCCAAGAAACTTTACTGTCACACAGTCAACTAATAGAAAAGCCATTGGTAATGGACCAATTTAGATCATATATAGGAGAGGACTATAGCCTTTGTATAGTTGCTGGTACCTGACCCTAGGACAACTGGAAAGGCAAAAATAATGTAAGCAGAGTTTTTCCTTACTGCGCCAACCCCTCCACACGTCTCCCCTACATTTCCATCAGAATTTAATTTCACAAATTCAGGGGGAGGTATGATCCACTTCACAGAATTTGAACTGGACTCAAGGTTCTTTCAATATTAGGATTGATCTTGTCATATTTAGTTGCACATCTGGGAATCTAGCTATATAATTATTAACTGGGTTGAGGGTAAAATTCTACACCAGTTTATCAACAGTTGTGTAAAGCATAGGCTAGTTGACAGTAAAGAAGCTAAATAATGAAGAAAATCAGAGTCGGGATAATCCATACAAGTATGGATTTCATTATTTCAAACTAAAGTTAAATAACTTTGACAAAGTAAATTCTTTGTCAAAACACATCTATTGGCGACACTAATTAAAAAGGGTGAAAGGATCAAACAATTTAGTCTAAGCTTAAACAACAATAAAAGGTCAGAACAAACATTAAACTCTCTACTTCTTGCACTTATTTGTGTCTTCATCACTTAAGTCATCTTCATCTACGATTAGGTTTCTTATTTTCCTAGTCTTAGCCCCATCAATGACATGTAGTTCTTCCTCGGGATCTTTCAAGCTATCCAATAAGACATCAGCAGATTCCTGTTTTTTTTGTAAAACTAAATTTATTAACATGTCTATTTAACATGTTCATCTTAAGAATAAGTAGAAGCACCATAACTGAAATAATAAATCAGAATACCTTTTCTTTGGACAATTCTTTGGGTCCGTGAGCTTTTGGCTCACTTTCATCCTCTAGCAAATTCTTCACATGTAAAACCAACGGGAAAAAGAGATGATTTACAAAGTATATGAAATTGTGCATTACAAACTTCAACAGTCTATATTACAATACCTTTTTCTCTTCCCTTAGCTTGTACTCTAATTCCAAATTTTCATCTGGAATCCAAAGCTTTGATACTGTAAAATTTTCAAGCCCCTCTTTCAAATTGTAAGTGTTTAATCTAAGCTTAAAAATAAAATCTTTCCCACAGAGGCTTTGAATTTGGACAGGAACATCGTTCTTATCCGATGATGACAGCTTGTTGAACAACTTGTGAGCTGATGTATCAAGGAGTTTCTCAGCCACGTCATTGAATAAGACAAAAGTAGTTTCCCCGATGTTGTCTTCCACTTGTATGTGTATCTTGTACCTATGGTTGTAAAAATAAGTTAACATTAATTCGTAATACAAAGCAAATTCATAGTTCTTCCAGCATCCTTACTTCACCAAAGGAAACTTGCAATCTTTTTTGCAGTTGTGGCATGAATAAACACCATTTGCAGGTTTAATCATCTTTGAGCATACATTACATGAAATGTAGTACCATCTAAAATAGTTCACTATCTCCTTAATTTTGCTCCTCACAGTAACAACGTATTCCTACAATTCTCAAAAAAAATAAATACAATTATCTATCTTGTTGAAGTGTTGAAATGGCAAATCAAAATCTAAAAGCAAAAAATAACCTGTATGTCAGCACTCCAATCAGACTCCAACAAATTCTTAATGTTCATCCTGTTCGTAAACATCTCTTCCTCTATCGGAATGCTATTAGCATTAGAGCTTTCAATAATTTGTACTCCCGTGGACATGGTGGAAAACTTTTGCCTCAACGATCTTATGTAATCTATATCAAGGTTTACATATACTTTGCTAGCATATGTGGTGGAGAAGCTAACTTCACCTATTAACAATGAACGTAATAAAAATTGCGATGACGATTTCTTCATAATGTTAGCACATAAATATATAACATCCGACAATTAAATGTGAAATAATACCACGAAATTCTTTAAGAGTTGTGGAAGTCACAATCACTATATATGGTCCAGAATCCTTCTTGTGAAAATAAGGAGCAAACTTCTCTCCCAAATCTTCCCATAAGGTTATTTTTGATTTTGCCGAACTATTCAGAAAAAGAAAAATCAGAATATAATAGTTCATTTAAATCTAATCCAAAGAAAGGACCAATGTATGGTTTCAAAATAATACTGTTTACTTCGAGGAACAATAAATTAGAGTAAATAGACGTAATTAATCAAAATTGTTTAATTTTTCTTACAAATTCACTTTTAAGGAGATAACAAATCAAACTACTTAAAATGAGATGAGCGGCTTACTAATCACTAATAATTTGGATGTCCCTTTTTCTCCACTTCGATCCAGCGCTCTCCATATCACCAACTCCATATAAACAACCAACCACATCTACAAATGAAGAAGACAAAGTGTTTGCTGGAAACTTTTATAATTAAATAATTTGTTAAAACTTGAAAATGATAAGTATATATATATATATACCTGATAAGATCGTGTTGTTGTTCACCCTTGACTCAATCAATTCTGGTTTAATAAAGTGAAATCCGTTTATAGGAATATCAACAATATCTTCAGATAAACTCTTGATCGCAGTTGAGGGAAAGAAAATTATTTTCAAAGAGTTTTCAACTGGTCTATATACACCACTACTTTCAACCACTTTGAAGTTCTTGATGATAAATAATGAACCTTCACTTAACTTGTGCTTGAACCTGCTAACGTGTTTTTTCCTGACTATAGCATGCACCAAACTGCCCTGATATATCAAAACATGTGAATTTATAATTAAGAGTTTTGAAAAGAATGTGTATAAGAAAGAGTAAGAATTATGTAATGAGGTACCTTTTCATCAACAAATATCATATCCAAACTTATCAAATCGTCGTTTTTCTTTGAATTAATCGCTTCCCACATTCTACAAATCCTAACCCTTATCATCAAATCATCTCTACCAGTAACCAACTCTGAAAGAAGAGAATACGTCATACTAAAAATTTAAAAGCAAGATAGATTAAGCAAGCTACAACATGAAAAATATTCACTTCTTTATCAATCAATATATAGCACATAAAAAAGAGTATGAAAAGGCTCAAGAATTAATTAAATGCAGTTATTCAAAGATTAATACACATTAAAATCAATTGTAGTTACAAATGATTGAGAAGAGATTCGGTTCATTAGAAACCTTAGCAGACGAATAGTTAAAATCGATACATGAGTCTTTCATAGTTATGTTCTGTAGAGGAGAAGAAGGATGAATGAAACGTTCAATTAGTTTTTAAGGTAAACACTAAAATAAGCAACTACGTGGGTTGTACAAAGGAAACGGATATTTGGGAGCAACTACATGGGCCATCATGAGCAAATCAGTTACTTAGGCTTTTATTAGGTTGTTTTAAAGATCTGAATTGATTACTCATACGTGGTGAGTTTTCTGGTAGGATTTGTTTTGTTAAAATAGAATAAAAGGCTAAAAAAGAATTAAAAAAATAATATAAATGGTGGCCTTAGAAGTATGCCACATCAGCATTTTTTAAACCTTCCTTTATATATATATATAGATGCTTCACCCCTTTACTGAAAAAAAAATGCTACTCAAGTTGATGAAATTCTTGGAGAAAAACTATTTTGAAGTCATATTTGATCACCGATAGAAAATAAATTATCTACATTAAGTTATATAAACTTAAAATTCTAGCGTGACATCAGTCGGAGGCTGCTTAGAAAGAAAAAGCCTCAGAGTAGTTGATCGAAAGTGTGCCTTTTGGCCTCCAGTTAGGCTAGGTTTACTTTCCTTTAGACTTTTCTCATTTATCGTATTGGTGTGGTAATTTGCTAATTATTGGTGGGTTATTATGGTTCGGATATTCCTTTAGTTAATTTCTAATTATTTTAACCGATTAGGGGCTTTTGGGTAGGTTTTTGCCTTTTTTTCCTTAGGTTCGGTAGTTGCTTCTTTTTTAGGGATTTACTTAGCATACTTCAGGGCCTTGGGTTCGAATTTAGATGCCTTAGTCTAGGTTAGGGTAGTTGCTTGCATTATGTTGGGTTTTCAGGATTTGTAGTTGGCATGATTGTTCCTTTTTTAGTATAAAGTACCATAGGATAGTGTCCTTTCCTGTTGTAAATAGCTATAAGACACCTAGGTGGGCAAGTTATTGGAATTAAGATCAATTTGCTCGCTATATTGAGGTTGTTGACGTGGTATCCTTGGTATTTTAGCATTTTTGGCCTTAAACCACCGTTCTAAACTTAATAAATGGTATTTCGTAAATCTTTAAGGATTTTGGTCTTTTAAAAAGGGGAAAAGGACTAGTTAGACTTGGTTTAAAAGGACTAGTTAGACTTGGTTTAGGTATGAGCTTTGAATTATTGTCTCGTGTTGCATATTTTGTTTTCGTTCAAGTCCGACATCTGATTTTATTGAATTTTATTTATTAGTTTCAGTTTGAGTCCGTCACCTAGTTTCGCTGCTTATTCCTATTTAGTTCCAGTTTGAGTCCGACAACTGGTTTTACTACTTATTTATTCATTTAGTCTCGGTTCAAGTCTGGCATATAGTGTTATCGATTCTAGTTAAAAATCTAGTTTGAGACTGATATGATTTATGGTTATGGCTGGAGGAAGAGTACACGGTACGCTTATCACACATCTTGGCTAGTTTTCACATTTCTTACTATTGTACTTAGTCTTATATTGTTACTACTCCTTGTTTGCACCTACTGTGCTTATAGAGGCTCGGTTGGATTTTGTTTTACTGCAAGTACCTTCTGGGCTTCTAGGGGTCCAGTTAGGTTATATCTAGACTTTTATTTATGCACTTGAGTTATTTTCATTCCATTCTTGCATTTGCTTAGCATAGTCCGTTATTTTTATCCCGACTCCTCTTTTATTGCCTCTTAGTATAGATTCACACTTTATTATGCTTTTACTTTAATTGAGCTCAGTCAGCCTATGATTCCTAATGAGTATCGCATGTTTTTGTACTCATACTATACTTCTGTCATATTTTTCCTGATGCAGATCCTAGTATGAGTCATTGCTATTGACGTCGACTTCGAGCAGGGATGCTGATCGAAGATTAGGGTTAGCTTTCATTGTCCGGAGCTGATCCATCTCCTTCTATTTCAGTACTAGTCTTAGTTTTATATATTCGAAGACTACTTTGTATATTTTGGCAACTGTGTAGTACTCCTTATGTAATATGTCTCTTGTATTGGCCTTATCAGTCTCAGAGGATTCATTTTGTACATTATGTCTCTTCCCCTCTTTTTGTATGATATGTCTATATATCTTCTCTTATGGTTGCTCTAAATTACTATTTTAACCCTGTTTTCTTTTTTTTGCTTGTTAGAATGTTACTTGCCATTTTGGGTTATGGTTTTGGCTTACCTACTGATGAGTTAAAGTAGGTTTCATCATGGTTTGAGTTTTTGGATCGTGATAGATTGGTATCAGATCCTATGTTCACCGGTATTGTTGGTATAAGAGCAAGTGTGTAGTAGAGTCCCGCGGATTGGGATGATGACGTTTGTATCCTATCTCCAAGAGGTTATAGGGCATTCTTAGAAAAGAAATTTACTTTCTTTGGTTCGTTATTGTGTGTTGTGTCAGTATTTGTTTCTAGATCCTTATTTGTTTCACTCTTTCACAGATGGCTAGAATGAGGGCCACGACGGCCAAGGGCGAGGCCCCCAAGCCTACAACTAGGGCTTCAATTAGGGGCAGAGGTAGAGGTCGACCTCGCGGTTGAGGTCAGGCTAGAGCTGCAGTACCAAATCAAGGACAGCCAGATTCATAGCAGCCAGTGGGCCAGGGAGCAGCCTAGGCTACACCCAGATTCATATCTTCATCTATCCTCCATGATGCCCTGGTTTAGTTGCTGATTATGGTTGGGGGTTATCCAATTGATGGGGCCCAGATATCCACTCAAGGGTTAGCACAAGGTGGGCTAGGTACCAGAGTACAACCTACAGTTGCGGCTCCCCGAGCAGATATCTCACCATCACCAGTTGTTCCTCACCCAACACCAGCCTGGCCAGCCATGACTTCTGAGGAGAAGAAGATGCTGGGTTGGTTTCTTAGATTGGCTTCACCGAGGTTTGTAGTAGCTCTAGGAGAGGATACAATTGAGTTCCTTACTAGCTATAAAAAGGGGTTTCATAATCTTGATTCCAGACTACAAAGAGGGGTTCCTTACTAGACACAATTCAGTTTGATAGGGCAGCGAGGTAGTGGTGGAGGGGATATCTTGATTCCAGACTAGTTATATCTCCTTTTATGACATGGGTTCAGTTTTTTAAGGCCTTCTTAGAGAAGTATATGCCTCGTAGCATACACGAGCATTTAAGAGATGGGTTCATAGGGTTACAGTAAGGGTCTATGGCAATGGCTGAGTATAAGGCTAGATTTCATGAGCGAGTGAGGCATGCCACTATGATTCTACCTACCGGGCACAAGAGAGACTTCTGCTCCATATGGATACCCAGAGTCTTGTATCTTTTGGTAGATCATTTGTAGATATTATTGATCATGCTCACACTATGGATGATATGCATTATGAGGCCCGTGGGGGCAGCAATGAGAGACCCCGTTATCAAGGCAGTTACAGTGGAGCCATAGTGGCTTAAATTTCTGGGGTAGAGGTTTCTGGGGTAGGAATCCGCTGCAGCAGCCATATTAGAAACACAATTAGCCTAGTAGGAACATTCATGCAGCTTTACAGATGTTAGATGGGGTCATCCTAGTATATTGATTTCATTGGTCAGGCTTGTAGTCATCCATAGCAGGGTATTCAGTCAGGGATTTTAGGCCGAGGTGTCCATTCTGGGTTAGCAAGACTTTCTCGTCAAGTTAAGGTACCAGGTGCATGTTTTGATTGTGGTAGTATGGGTCATTTTGCTAGGGAGTGTCCCCAATATGAGATGATTGAGCCTTCTGCATAGAGTGTTTCACTTATCAGGTTAGTGTCGGTCGGAGGCTGAGGCTTTGAATGTTGTAATTATAGGTACGATTCTGGTGTGCCATTAGTCGGCTTCTGCATTATTTGATCCCGGCTCCACTTATTCTTATGTTTCTTCTTATTATGCATCTCAGTTGGGGCTGTCTTATGAGCCATTATCTGTTTCTATGTGAGTAGCTACTCCTGTGGGTGATTCTTTAGTAGTGGATTATGTGTATAGATATTGTATTGTGACTATTTGGGAGTATGACACTTAGGCCGATCTTATTTTACCTGATTTGGTTGGTTTTGATGTGATTCTAGGCATGGATTGGTTATCCCCAATCATGTGGTCTTAGATTGTTTTGCCAAGATCGTTACCTTATCCATGCCTGGCATACCCTCAGTTGTGTGGCAGGGTGCTTATAGTCGCACGCCGACAGGGATCATTTCTTATATTCAATGTCACACCTCGAATTCCAATGGGGCGGACTGGCACCCAAAGCCGTTAAGGCTCGAGAGAACCAATCTTCATTCATTCATATGCATCTCACTTAATGAACAATACTTATAGATACAAGAGGTCAAAGTCGGAAGTTAGGGAGAGATATTCATATAGGTATGAGACTTGGCCGTCAGGGCCATTGCGTCAAAAGTATAAATTCCTTACAGTCCTTCATTTGTCCCACAACGTCTACAAAATCCTCTAATAGATACATAACCAATCCTAAATTCGGGACAAGTCCTCGCTTTATACATTTACATAGTACCAAAACAAATGTACATAATGACTCGAAAAGCCCTGAACCGAACTGGAGCTCACCAATAATCCGTAGATGACCCACAACCTACTGTGGAGGTCTACTAGCACCTGTGCCTGCATCAAGTAAGGTAAGTCCCCCAAGGGACGTCAGTACGAAGAATGTACTGAGTATGTTGGGCTATAAGAAACTGTATGATACATAAGAACTTCAATGGAATCAAATACAAGTGAATAATCAATATGGATAAACCACCGTTCTGTATATGTGGAACCATGTACATTACATTCATTACTTTCTTTGCTTTTACGTTCATCATCATTATCATTCACCCAGCTGATCAGTGGGTCCCATCATAACATAACATAACCTTGGGATCGTTCCAGCCGGGCTTATGCCCCTTAGATTGCAATCCATAAATCTATAACACAACATTGGAATCATTCCAGCTAGGTTTATGCCCCTTAGATTGTGATCCATAAATCTATAACATAACATTGGGATCGTTCCAGCCAGGCTTATGCCCCTTAGATTGCGATCCATAAATCTATAAATAACATTGGGATCATTCCATCCAGGCTTATGCCCCTTAGATTGCGATTCATATATCTATAACATAACATTGGGATCGTTCCAGCCAGGCTTATGCCCCTTAGATTGCGATCCATAAATCCATCATACAGTAAACAACTATGTTTTACTTCATTCCTTTACTTTTGTAAGATTGATACATTGGTGGTTATAATACTATTGGAGTTGGAACATTAGTCAATGAATAAGAGACATGTGAATCACAATTGGCCAATGAATAAGAAACATGTGAGTAACAATATATGTCAAAACTGAATGAGATACTTTGGAACATTTCGAAATGGAACAAGTACGGTAACGATGAGAGCAATAGGTGCTGCCCAAGAATACGGGAAAGAGAAACCTTACATACCTTAGCTTCTCAATATGAATACACACTCCTATATGTGAATACAATAGTGCAACTCCTTCCTTACGTATTACTCTACAACACAAGTACATAACGGAGCTCACGTTAACAACTAACTATATTACAAGTACATAAAACGACAATGAAATACATGACTGCCATATAACATCATTTCACCATTCACAATACCAATTACGGAATTACCATACCAACAACAACACAACATGCCACACATCCACTAAGACATCATAAACCAATAGCATTTCATACCAAGTTTATACTTTACACTTCCTCTTCAATACAATGTCACATTTACCTCACAACGTCACGTAAACACCTTTCACAACAACACATTAACGACAATCCATAATTGATACCATTCAAAATACCTCCGGGCTACTCCTTTCAAGTCATTCAAAGGGTACCGAAAGTTGATAATTGCATCCAAGAAGGGTATAGGGGTTTGGGGGATCAAAGAGAGACCAAAACATACAAAATGGGGTCCTGGAGGGACCTGTGGGGTCACCTGCTCCTGCAGGTGGATGACATATGGCCGCAGGTGCCTATCTGGCCCTGTCCAGGGCCACTTGTGTTGGTATCTACGCCCGCGAGGGCGGGTGCCCGTTTTAGCCTTCAGGGGTCCTTTTTGGGTCCTTTTTCGCAATGAATGGTCCATGGTCATAATTAAGCTTCCCATTTCATAGTTTAGGTTAACTTGGATGCCAACGAACAACCATGTTTTTAACATGCACATGAACATCACCAAAACTACATCCTCCTTTCATTACACCACCTATCTCTATTGATATTGATGTGATTCCAGGCACTCAGCCTATCTCTATTCCTCCATATAGAATGTCCCCAGCAGAGTTGCAGGAATTGAAGGAGCAACTAAAGGACTTGCTAGAAAAAGGATTCATAAGGCCTAGTATGTCCCCTTGGGGTGCACCAATGTTATTTGTACGAAAGAAAGATGACACATTGAGAATGTGTATTGATTATCGGTAATTGAATAAGGTGACAGTTAAGAATAAATAGCCCCTCCCCAGAATTGGTGATTTGGGTTGACCAATTACAGGGTGCCAAATGTTTCTTAAGTCGGGATATCATCAGGTAAGGGTTAGAGAAAAAGATATACCCAAGACAGCTTTCCGAACACGGTATGGTCACTATGAATTTTTGGTTATGACATTTGGGCTACCAAATGCACCTGCAATTTTTATGGATTTTATGAATAGGGTGCTCAAGCCATTTTTAGATGTGTTCTTGACCGTGTTTACAGATGATATTCTGATTTATTCAAGATCACAATAGGACCATGCTAATCACTGATAACAGGTGTTACAGATTCTTCGTGATCGTAAGTTATATGCAATGTTCTCTAAATGTGAGTTTGGTTAGAATCCGTAGCGTTCTTGGGTCACATTGTATAGGATGAAGGAATACGGGTTAATACCCAGGAGATAGAAGTGGTGCAGAATTAGCCAAGACCTACGACGCCTACAAAGATTCATAGTTTTCTTGGATTGGCAAGTTATTATAGAAGATTTGTTGAAGGTTTTTCTTCCATTACAGCGCCTTTAACAAAGCTAAAACATAAGGCAACCAAGTTTCAGTGGAATGATGCATGTGAAAGGAGTTTCCAAAAGCTGAAGGATAAATTGACGACTACATCCATATTGGTACTTCCAAAAGGCACAGAAGGGGTATGCGGTATATTGTGATGCTTCAGGAGTTGGTTTAGGATGTGTATTGATGCAGCACGGTAATGTAATAGTGTATGCCTCACGACAGTTGCGACCATATGAGAGGAATTATCCCACACATGATCTTGAGCTAGCAGCTGTGATATTTGCTTTAAGGATATGGCGCCACTATTAGTATGGGGTTCACGTTGATATATTTACTAATCATAAAAGTTTGCACTACATTTCTAAGAAGAAGGACCTAAATTTGAGGCAGCGGAGGTGGCTAGAACTCCTAAAAGATTATGACATTGATATCTTATATCATACGGGGAAAACAAATGTGATAGGTGATGCATTAAGTCGTAAAGCAATCGGAAGCACTAATAGCCAGTGGACGGAAAAAAAAAAGAAGAAGCAAGGTATAGTCAAGGATTTATATCAACTAGCTAGTTTGGGGGTGGTTCGTCTTCTTGAATCTTCAGACGAAGTGGTTATTGTGCAAAGTGCAGCAGAATCTTCACTAGTAGCTGAAGTGAAAGAGAAGCAGTATGTGGATCCTATGTTACTGCAAGTGAAAGAAAATGTCCAACAAGGTTCGACAAAGGTATTTGACCTTACGCCAGGGGGAGTGCGTCAGTGTTAGAATAGATTGTGTGTACCTGATGTGGATGAGCTAAGAAGATGGATTATGATGGAGACCTATCATTCAAGATATTCTATTCATCCGGGAGCAACTAAAATGTATCAAGATTGGAAGGAATTATATTGGTGGGGTAATATGAAGAAGAACATTGCAGAATTTGTAGCTCAATGTCCCAATTGTCAATAAGTAAAAGTAGAGCATCATAAACCTGGAGGTTATATGCAATGTATCAATCTTCCAGTCTGGAAGTGGGACATGATTAACATGGATTTCATCATAGGTTTACCTCGTACACTTCAGAATTTTGATCCCATATGGGTAATAGTTGACAGGCTTACCAAGTCAGCGCATTTCCTACCAGTCAAGACTACCTATACAGCTGAAAATTATGCACGGTTGTATGTAAAAGAGATAGTTCAATTGCATAGAGCTCCAATATCTGTTATATCAGGCAGAGGATCTCAATTTACTGTACATTTTTGGAAATCTTTTTCGAAGAGTTTGGGAACCCAATTGAATCTGAGTACTACTTTTCATCCTCAGACAGATGGACAAGCAGAACGTACCATCCAAACACTTGAAGATATGCTACGAGCTTGTACATTGGACTTTAAAGGTAGTTGGGATGATCATTTACCTCTTATTGAATTTACCTACAATAACAGTTATCATTCAAGTATCAAAATGGCATCTTATGAAGCTTTATATGGAAGAAAGTGTAGATCACCAATTGGATGACTTGAAGCGGGTGAAACTGCTTTACTTGGGCTAGATCTTGTTCATCAAGCTATGGAGAATGTTAAGGTGATACAACAGAAGCTACAAACGGCCCAAGGTCGACACAAGTCATATGCCGATATTAGAAGAAGGGAATTAGAATTTACCATAGGTGATTGGGTATTCTTGAAAGTGTCACCAATGAAAGGGGTAATGAGATTTGGAAAGAAAGAAAAGTTGGACCTATATAGCGTGCCATATAAGATTGTTCTAAGATTTGGGAAAGTTGCGTATGAATTAGCACTACCCCAAGCACTCTCCACAGTGCATCCAGTGTTTCATGTTTTGATGTTTCAAAAGTGCATAGGAGATCCATCTCGTGTTGCTCCCATTGAAGAGGTACAAGTTACAGAGGATCTCACCTGTGAAAGAGATACCTATGTCCCTTCTAGATCAACAAGTAGAAAAAAGTCACATGGGAAACCGAAGAAATGAAAAAGTCGAAGTACCCGTATTTGTTTCAAATGAAAGAAAAAGTTCAAGGTGCAAAATTGGAGCAATAACAAGTAAGTCATTACAAGCATTATGTGTATATGATAACATGAAGGATAAACTTAGACTTAACTTTGTTTAAATGGGATAATGTTACTAACATTCGAGGATGAATGTTCCTAAGGGGGGAAGGATGTAACACCCCGTACATTTCCGAACCTATGAGACTACCTTACCATTTATGGAATTATTTACACATGATATAGTTGGTATATTATTCATAGAAATTGTTGGGCTAAATTAATCTTGTGCTATTGGGCTTAATTGAGGCCCAAAAATTGAGCAAAAGACATGACCCAAAATGGGAAAGTGATCCATTCTTTCTTTGACCAAGTAAAACCTCAATTATTGACTAAGTGGTTGGATAAGGATGACTATGAGTCACTATATAAGGCAAAAAATCAGATTTTTAATCAACAAAACACACATGAACATTTCTAGAATTTTCCAACAATATTTCATCTCACTTTCAAACCCTAAGCAACTATCTCTTTGGACAAGATCACTCTTTTGCAAGCTTTGGTAGGTGTTTAATCTTATGGTTTAATATATTACATGCATGAGAGGGTGTATAAATCATGTTGGTTATGTTGACAAAGTGTTGAGAGAAGTTCACTATGTGTGAAACAGTCTATGTTGGCTTAATCGGTAAATTGTTTTGCCTTCTAAACTTGAAAGGGGAAGCTAGGAGATTTGTTTTAAGAGGGTGTATGGATTATCTTACATATGTTCAAGATGTTAGTATTAAGATTCCTTCGCTTGATTCTATCCCAGTAGTCTGTGAGTTCCTGGATGTTTTTTCTACCGACCTACATGGCTTTCCTCCTGAGCTTGACATAAACTTTTCTATTGACCTTGAGTCATGCACCCAACCCATTTCTATTGTACTTTACTATATGGCTCCTACCGAACTAAAGGAGCTGAATGTTCAACTTCAGAATTTTCTGGGTAAGGGATTTATTATATCGAGTGTCTCACCTTGGGGTGCTCCTATTTTATTCGTGAAGGAGAAAGATGATTCTATGCTTATGTGTATCTATTATAGGTAGTTGAATAAGGTGACAGGGAAGAATAAGTATCCTATGCCGTGTATCGATGATCTATTTGACAGGCTAAAGGGTGCATTCGTATTTTCTAATATTGATTTGAGATTTGGCTACCATTAGTTGAGTATTAGGGCGGCGTACATATCTAAGACAACCTTAATGACTCGCTATAGCCATTACGAGTTCGTGGTGATGTCTTTTGGGTTGACCAATGCACTAGCAATGTTCATAGACTTGATAAACCAAGCTTTTAGGCCCTATTTAGACTCCTTCGTGATTGTGTTTATTGATGACATCCTTGTTTACTCAAGGAGTAGGGAGGATCATGAGCAACATTTGAGAATTATGCTCCACATTTTAAGAGAGCGATGATGTTATGCCAAATTCTCAAAGTGCAAGTTCTGACTTGAGTCTGGAGCATTCTTAGGGCACGTGGTGTCCAAGGATAGGATTATGGTTGACCCTGTGAAGATTAAGGTAGTTCGTGATTGTGCTAGGCCTACATCTCCGAATGAGGTTCGTAATATTATTGGTTTGGCAGGCTACAACAGACGGTTTATCAAGGGATTTTTCTTTATTGCAAAATCTATGACCAGATTGACTAGGTAGAAGGTCCTATTTTAGTAGTTCGATGAGTGTGAGGCAAGCTTTCTGAAGCTCAAAGCATTACTCACTTCAGCTCCTATTCTGACACTTCCAGTTGAGGGTGAGGAGTTTGCAGTATATTGTGATGCTTTGGGTGTTGGTTTGGGTTATGTTCTGATGCATCGGGTCTGAGTTATAACATATACTTTGAGACATCTGAAGGTTTACGAGCGCAACTACCCCACTCATGACTTGGAGTTGGAGGCGCTAGTTTTTGTATGTAAAATTTGGAGGCATTACTTTTATGGTGTTTGCTGTAAGATATTCACCTATCATCGTTGTCTTTAGTACACTCTGACTCAGAAGGATCTTAATTCGAGATAGGGCAGGTGTCTTGAGTTGCTGTAGGACTATGACCTCTCTATTCGTTACCATCCGGCAAAGACAAATGTGGTAGCATATGCCCTGAACTGGAAGACGATGAGTATGGGGATCTTGGCCTTCCTTTTAGTTTGGAAGAGACCATTGACCTCGGACATCCAGTCCTTAGCCAACAGGTTGATCCGACTTGATATTTCAGACCCTAGAAGGATTCTTGCTAGTGTTGAGGCTAGGTCTACTTTGTTGGAGCAGATTTGAGATCGATAATTTGAGGATAGTCGGTTGTGTGGTATTCAAGATTAGGTGTAGAAGGTCGAGTCCAGGAGGGCTGCCTTATACTTTAAGGGAATATTGAGGTTTGATGGTTTCATATGTGTTTTGAGGGTAGGAGGTTTGATTCAGTTAATACTTTAGGAGGCTTATTGCTCCAATAATATATTCACCCTGGGACAAGTAAGATGTATATATACTTAAGGCAACATTATTGGTAGAGTAGCATGAGAAAAGATATAACAGACTTCGTGGCTCGGTGTTTGTGTTGTCAGCAGGTGAAGTTTGAGCTTTTAAGACTTGGTGTTCTACTTTAGAGGCTACCCATTCCTGAGTGGAAGTGGGAGTGGATTACTATGGATTTCATGGGTGGTTTGCCCCGTACTTCTCGTGGTTCCGATAGTATTTGGGTGATCGTAGATCGATTGACCAAGTCAGTTCATTTTTTACCTGTTCAGTCTTCCTACAGTGCCGAGAAGTTGGCTTGGTTCTATGTTTGAGAGGTGGTTTATATTTATAGAGTATCCATGTCTATTATTTTAGATAGATGTTCCCAATTCACCTTCAGTTTTTGGAGAGTTTTCAGGAGGAGTTGGGCACCCAGGTCAACCTTAGCATAATGTTTTACCTCTAGACTGACGATCAAGCAGAGCAGACTATTCAAGTTTTAAAGGACATGCTCTGAGCTTGTGTCATGGACTTTGGAGGTCAATTAGAATAATTTTTAGCCTTAGCAGAGTTTGCCTACAATTATAGCTACTATTTGAGCATCCAAATAGACCCATTCAAGGCATTGTATGGTAGGTGGTTTTGATCTCTTATTAGTTGATTTGAGACTTTAGAGGTTAGGCCACGAGGTACTGATTTACTTCGAGAGTCATTGAACAGAGTTTGAGTTATTCAGGATAGGCTATGGGCAACTCAGAGCAGACAAAAGAGTTATATTGACAGTAGGCTTTATGTTTGAGGTTTGGAGTTGGTGATTGGGTTTTCCTTAAAGGTGATGTGATGAGATTCGAGAAGAGGGGAAAGTTCATCCCTAGGTATTTCAAGCCATTTAAGATTCTTCAGAGAGTTAGGGAGGTAGCTTATGAGTTAGCCTTGCCTCTAGCTTTTTCAGCTATTCACCCAGTTTTTCATGTGTCGATGATTTGGCAATACATCCCAGATGAGTCTAATGTGCCCTAGGGGGATTCAGTTTAGTTGGATGATAGATTGACTTTCGTAGAGGAGCGAGTTGCCATCCTAGCTAGAGATGTGAAACGGTTGCAGTCTAGGGAGATTCTAGTGGTAAAGGTTCAGTAGAGACACTGTCCAGTTGTGGAGGCTACCTGGGAGATTGAGCATGACATGCGGACCCAGTATCCTCACCTATTCAATCCCTCAGGTACTTCTTCACTTTTAACTTTTGAGGATGGAAGTCAGTAATGGATGTTGTAATGACCGTTCAGTTTTTTTTTAATTTTCGCACATTTTTGGTATTTTGAGCTTTCCGATAGTGGCTACCCATTATTTATGACCTATGGGGATAGGTAGTTTGGTTTCCGGGAAGTTTTTCTGAAAATTTTGTCAATACCGAGCATATTCTAAAATATTTGATTTAACTTAGAATTTGGTAAAAGATATGTTTAATTACCTTTCTAAAATGTTTTAGATGTAATGAAAAACTTTTAGTTAAGATATATTTATATTATTTTATAATTTATTAATATTTCAATTGGAGATAGTGAGCCTAGATTTATTCAAAAATTATTATTATATGATAGAGGCTTTATTTAGAATGATTTTTGATTAATTTTGATGTATTCAAAAATTGTATTTATTTTACCATGAACCTATGCAATATCTGAGCGCATATATATGGATTAAAATGATGTGATGGTGTTACCACACTTCCATGTGGAAGTGGGTAATGGCAGCAACAACTAACTATGGTGCCACATATCATTTTCAATATAGTGGCACCTTTAATTAGCATTAATTGCTAAACAAAAAAGGTGTAAATGTATGTATTGGAATTATAGCAATTTTGGGTCATTTCTTTAGCTACTATTATATGTATATGCTTCACCCCTTTACTGGAATTTTTTTTTACTCTTACTTCTACTCACATTGATGAAATTCTTAGAGAAAAACTATTTTGAGGGCATATTCTGTAACACCCCAAAAATCCAAGCTAATATTAGAACCATGCTTCAATTACATGTAGAATCAGAGATCATATTTTGTTGGTGTGAGAGGTGCTTTAGACATGTGTTAAGGCCACAAGTAACTCCTAGTTCATAGCCAAGTTGAAACCTTCCTTACCGGTTGTTTTCTTGTGAAGAATCTTCCTATAGTAAACTTCAAATGAGTATAACTCCTAGATTCTGAAGTATTATTGAGCTCAAGACCCACCAAATGAAAGGTATTAGAGTTTTCTCTCCAATGCATCCAATTTCTCATCAATACGATTCTGAAACTAAGAGTTATGACGATTTTAGTAAAATATTGTCCAGTAGTGAGATAGTACGAGAGGAAACCACAATCTTGGTTAGATTGTACGATCGTACAATGCTCTCGTCTACACATGTTTGGTTGCTGACTCCAGAGCCCACATGAGTAAGTTCGTGACAGGTGTTTTTGAGGATGTGGTTAAGGAGTGTAGGACTACTATGTTGGTTAAGGAGATGGACATATCCAGGTTGATGGTTCATGCCCAACAGAATGAGGAGGAAAAAATCAAGGAGAGAGTAAGGGAGAATAATAAGGCCAGAATAAGTAGTTTTAACTTCTCTCAGCAGCAGTCAGATAGTGGTAATCATTATTATCTTCGTCAAAAATATTCAGCTCCATCCCCATCATATGCTAGTGCTCAAGTGCCCAAGTTTAGGCCGGTTAATCTAGATAAGGCACTAAGCTTTAAGTCACAAGGCAGTGTTACCAGTGGGCATACTCACTCTGTGTGCAAGAAGTGTGGAAAAAATGACTAAGGTGAGTATATGGTCGATAATAGAAATTGTTTTGGGTGTGGTAAGCCAGGTAATAGACTGAAAGATTATCCAGTGGCTTCACAGAGGGGTAGGGATGTTCGCCAGCAGAATCAAACTAACTCTTCATCATCTCCAGCAATTCACCCAACTCAGTAGGGTGACTCATCTAGTGCAGCTGGCGGACAGTGTCAGAACAGGTTTTATGCCCTTCAGACTTGGCAGAATCATGAGGGTTCTCCTGATGTAGTCACTGGTACGTTACAGGTCTTTCATATTCATGTTTATGCATTGTTAGATCCTAGAGCCATACTTTCCTTTGTGACTCCTTATGTAGCTGTAGACTTAAGTGTCAGTCCCAAAATTCTTCTGGAACCTTTCTCAGTCTCTACTCCAGTCGGTGAGTCAGTCATAGCTAGACGGGTATACAAAGATTTCCCAGTCACAGTTTCTTATAAAGTCACCTCAGTTGATCTAGTAGAGTTAGACATGATAGATTTTGATGTTATTCTTGGCATGGATTGGCTCCACTCCTGCTATGCCTCAATTGATTATAGAAACAGAGTAGTCTAATTTCAGTTCCCAAATGAGCCAGTCATAGAGTGGAAGGATAGTACCTCAGTGCCTATAGGTCAATTTGTCTCTTACCTTAAGGCTAGAAAATAATTTTCAAAGGGTGCATCTATTATCTTGTTCAGGTTACGGATTCAAAGTCACCCCAACTCTTGAGTCAATTCCAATTGTTAATGAATTCCCAGAAGTATTTCTCAAAGATCTGCCCGGAGTTCCACCCAAATGGGAAATTGACTTCAGAATAGATCTCATTTCAAACACCCAACCAATTTCAATTCAACCCTACAAAATGGCTCCAGTTGAGCTTATAAAATTAAAGGAGCAGTTGAAAGATCTCCTAGACAAGGGATTCATTAGGCCAAGCATTTCTCTATGGGGTGCTTTAGTTCTTTTCATATGCAAGAAGACGGTTCTCTCAAAATGTGCATGACTTCCGTTAGTTGAACAAAGTCACAGTCAAGAATAAACATTCCATTCCCAGTATTAATTACTTGTTTGACCAACTTTAGGGTGCCAATTGCTTCTCTAAGATAGATCTTAGGTTCGTCTATGATCAGCTCAGACTCAGAGAGTGTGATATTCCAAAGACAGCCTTCAGAACTCGATATGGTCACTTTGAATTTATTGTTATGTCTTTTGGACTAACACATGCTCCTGTAGCTTTTATATACTTGATGAATAAGGTGTTCAAGCAGTACTTGTATATATTAGTTACTGTCTTTATTGATGACATCCTCATTTATTCTCAGAGTGAGGATGAACATGTAGACCATTTGAGGATTGTCTTGCAGACTCTCAAAGATCTCCAGTTATTTGCTAAGTTCAACAAGTGTGAATTCTTGTTGAAATCAGTAGCATTCCTTAGTCATATCATTTCAGGTGAAGGTATTTAGGTTGATCCTCAAAAGACCAAAGCAGTTAGGAATTGGCCTAAACCTATCTCTCTATCAGATATCAAAAGTTTCTTAGATTTAGCGGGTTACTACAGGCGGTTTATTGAGGGATTTTCCTCTATTGCTTCCTCTATGTCCATATTGACTCAGAAGAAAGTCATGTTTTAGTAGTTCAATTCTTACGAGAAGAGTTTCCAAGAGTTGAAGTCTCAACTCATCTCCTTTCTAATTTTGACTCTGCCAGAGGGTTCAGATGGGTTTGTGGTATATTGTGAAGCTTACAAAGTTGGTCTCGGTTATGTGTTGATACAGCATGGCAAGGTTATAACATATGCCTCTAGACAGCTCAAGCCACATGAGAAGAATTACCCGACTCATAATCTAGTGTTGGCAGCAGTAGTTTTTGCCTTAAAGATTTGGAGGCATTATCTTTATGGGGTTCATGTAGATGTGTTCACCAATCACAAAAGCCTTCAGTATGTGTTAAGTCAGAAAGATCTAAATCTTCGTCAGAGGATATGGCTAGAGTTATTGAAGGACTATGATATGAGGTTTTGTATTATTTGGGGAAAGCCAATGTTGTAGATTACTCTCTTAGTAGGTTGTCAATGGGGAGTGTTTCTAATATAGAGGATGAGAGTTAGTTCGCGAGGTTCACCAGCTTACTAGATTAGTAGTTTTTATGGTTGATTCAGCCGAAGGTAATATATTGGTTCAAAATAGTTTAGAATCTTCATTGATAGCTGAGGTAAAAGAGAAGCAAGATAGTGATTCTATTTTGCTAACTATGTGTTCCAGATGTGGATGACTTAAGACAATGGATACTAACAGAACCTCACAGTTCTCGGTATTCTATTCATCCAAGAGCCACGAAGATGTACCGTGATCTAGGGGAAGTTTATTGGTGGAACGGCATGAAGAAAGATAATGCAGAATTTATGGCTAAGTATCCGGATTGCCATCAAGTTAAGGTTGAGCACCAGAGACCTGGTGGTATCCTTCAGGATATCAATATTCATACTTAGAATTGTGAAGTGGTGAATATGGACTTTATCACATAGTTTCCTCGTACTCGCCAAAATATAATTTTTTTTGGGTTATTATAGATCGAATGACTAAATCAGCTCATTTCTTTACTGTTAATACTTTAGATTCAGCCGAGGATTATGCTAGACTCTACCTTAGAGAGTTGGTGAAATTGTATGGAGTCCCGTTGACTATCATCTCACATAGTGGTACTCAATTTACCTCTCAGTTCTAGAAGACTTTTTGAAAGGGTCTTGGTACCCAAGTTCACCTCAGTATAGCTTTTCACCCGTAGACAGATGGTTAGGCAGAGCGGATTATTCAGACTTTAGAGGACATGTTGAGAGCGTGTGTGATTTATTTCAAGGGTAGTTGGGATGATCATCTGTCTTTGATTGAGTTTGCTTATAATAATAGCTATCAATCTAGTATTCAGATGGACCCATTTGAAACACTTTATGGTAGGATATGTAGATATCCTATTAGTTGGTTTGAAGTTGGTGAAGCTACCTTGTTAGGGATATATTCAATTCATGAGGCTATGGAGAAAGTTTAGCTAATTAGAAAAAGGTTGAAAATAGCTCAGAGTCGTTAGAAGTCTTATGCAGATGTGAGGAGAAGAGAACTTGAGTTTGCTATTGGTGATTTGGTTTACTTGAAAGTTTCTCCTATGAAAAGGGTAAAGAGATTTTGTAAGAAGGGAACGCTCAGTCCCCGCTATATTGCTCCTTATAAGATTATGGGTCATTTTGGCAATGTAGCCTATGAGTTGGATTTACCTACAGACTTAGCATTAGTGCATCTGGTTTTCCAAATGTTCTTGTTGAAGAAACACATTGGCGATACCACATCGGTTGTGCATTTAGAGAGTGTGGGTCTGAAAGCTAGTCTCTCTTATGAAAAGGTCCCAGTTGAGATCCTTGAACATCAGATTCATGGTTTGAGAAATAAGGAGGTCGCTTTGGTAAAAGTTCTTTGGTAGAATCAGCTAGTTGAGGGAGATACTTGGGAAACAGAAGTAGATATGATGACCAAGTACCCCCATCTTTTCTCTTCGAACATAGTTCGAGCTTGAGGTAATAATTTCCCCTTTATTAATTCTTTCTATTTCATGTCACCCATTCATTCTCATGTCATAACATGCATTCATGAGTTTGGTTCAGTCCATGTTTTAATTACGGACTCAGTGATCATGTCGGTATTTAGCTCTTAGAAATTCAGTGTTGGGATTTCAGCTCTTTTGCTAACTTTCCAACTTAGTTAGTTTCCATTCGGAGACGAATAACCCCAAGAGAGAGATATTGTAACACCTCAAAAATCCAAGCTAAGATTAGAACCATGCTTCAAGTACATATATAATTAGATATAATGTTTTGTTGGTGTGAGAGGTGATTTATACATGTATTAATGCAACAAGTAACTCCTAGCTCATAGCTAAGTTGAAACCTTCCTTACCGGTTGTTTTCTTGCCAAGAATCTTCCTATAGTCAACTTCAAGCATAAATGAAAGGTTTTCATTTGGTTGTAAATATGGTTACAAGAATAAATTAAAGGTTTTTGATTCTTCTTTCCAACGTATCCAATTGCTTGTAAATCTGGTTTCGGAGCTAAGAGTTATGATCATTTTAGTGAAGCATTGTCCAAAAATGAGATAGTACGATAGGAAACCACGATCTTGGTTAGATTGTATGATCGTACAATGCTCTCATCTTCATAAAACAAGCCCCAAAACCTGAAAGTTGACAAGTATACCTCCCAACCATGAGGGTCTCCCACGATCTTGGTTTGAAACGACGATCTTAGGCACGACCGTGAGTCCTAAAGTTTATTCGTCTTGGACTTTTAACCTCTGAACCAAGGGACAATCATGGGTGGGTCCCATAAGTCATATCATGGCTCGTATGAGGAAGTCCATAGATTCCACAATCCATCCACCCAACTACGAGCACCACCCACAATCGTAGGTAGGTCCCACAATCGTGGGATGGTCAGTATGTCACATTCTTTAGCTTTTTTAGTTATGTTTTATAAGGGGCATTCCAGTATTTTCCCTCTGTTTAAACCCCTAAAATATGTCATTTAAGCAATTCCAAAGTTGTTTATTAAGTTTAATATTACCCTAAGTGTCACGCACCGACTCCCATCGGGATGGATTGGCACCCGTAGCCGACATGGCCCGAGAGAACCAAGCTTTGCTTCTATTCATTCATATGCATGTCATAGACAACACCACCATTACTTAAGAACATGAAAAGCGAAATACGAAAAAACATGGAACATGGGTCATATATATATACATATGTGAAACTTGGTCGTTGAGGCCATCAAGTCAAAACGTCATATACCACCTTACATTCATACACCCACACATGTCTACAAAAGCCTCTACATAGACATTTACCAAAACCAACTGAAAGTCGGGACAAGTCCCCACTTTAGACAACATATACAACACCAAAACATATGCACAACAGTGACTCGGAGAAGCCCCGAACTAACTGGATCTCACCAATGATCCGCAACAACTGGAAACCTACTATGGAGGCCTACTAGTACCTGCGCCTGCAATAAGTAAGGTAAATCCCCCAAGAGGGGTCAGTACGAAGAATGTACTGAGTATGTAAGGCCATATGAAACTTGTATGATAAGTAAATATGTCAATGAAATCAAATACAATTGAATGATCAATATGGATAAGTCACTATACTGAACTTTGGAAACCATGTATATTGCTTTCGTTACTTTCTTTGTAGCTTTGCTTCTATGATTATTCATCTTTGCTTGTGACCTGTGATACCCGGGCCTCAACTGAACAGTGGGTTTTAACATAACATATCGTTATCTTGGGATCGGCTCGAGCTAGGCTTATGCCCCTAGAGCCGCCACCAATGAATTAATATATATCGGGATTGGCTTGAGCTAGGTTATTACCTCTAGAGCTGCCACCCATGAACCAACATTTCAGGTTCGGCTTGAGCTAGGTTATTACCCCTAGAGCTGCCCCTTGTCAGGATCGGTGCTAGGCGTATGCCTCTAGGACTGCCCTCTGATCCAACAAATCTCGGGATCGGCTTGAGCTAGGCATTTTCCCCCAAAGCTTCCACCCATACTTGATCATTGACCACATATTTACATTACTTTATTCATTACTTTGAGATTGATACAATGATAGTCATAACTTTATATGAATCTTTGGATCATTAACCAATGAGTGAGATACATGTAAATAAACATTGTGAGAAACATAATATTATTAGAACCATAGTACCATTGGAACCAATGGACAATAATCCTTGAACAAGAGACATGAGTATAATCACTATTGGAACATTGGAACATAACCTTATTGAGCTTTTGGAACATTAACCATGAATATGAGACATGTGGTTCACAATTGATCAATGAATAGGAACTATGTGATAATGACCATTGATAACCGGTTATTGGATACCTTAGCACATTTCGGAATAGGACAAGCGTAATGTCAATGTGAATACTATTTGCCGTAGAAAGATACGAACAGAGTAACCTTACATACCTTGTATTCTCAATACGAATATACAATATTAGATGTGCATACAATGTCCCACATCTCACTTATGTTTCACTCTACAACATAAATGCATAACGGGATTTACATTAACCACCAACTACCTTACAAATGCGTATAACGTCAATGAGTTACATATTTGCCTTTAAACATGCCATTTCCCCCTTGAAAAAACCATTGATGAAATTATTATACTAATAATCCCACAATATTCCATACATTGACCAATACATGATAATCAATAACATTTCAACACAAACTTCTCTTTTACACTTCCTCATCCACACCATATCACAAATAATCCATCAATTCACCTTAATACATCTCATAGCACATATCGGCCAAAACCCCATAACTTACACTTATATGAAAATAAAAAGTTTAATAACAAAATCACACCATACATGTTCATATTTTATCCATACCATGCCCTTTCATCAAAGTCACAAGTCATATTTCAAACTTAAATCTCATGGATCACAAATCTTTTACAAAAACACAAAGTACCATGTTCAACACTTCCAAGCATAACCAAAATGATTTAAATACTCTCCCATGCATATAATATATTAATCCATAACAATAATCAATTACCCAAGCTTGAAAATTATGATCTTGCTCCAAAAGTGGGCTTTGAGTTCTTAGGGTTTGAGAGAAAAATAGATGAGAAATATCTAGAAATCATGAGAGTTTCCAATGAATAAAATCTGATTTTTTGGTCCCTTTTATAAGCCTTTAATTCCATCCTTAGCCATTAAATGTGGTGTTCTAGAAGGTCAAGGCAAGAATGGGTCTTTTGACCCATTTTGGCCCATGTTTTCTTCTCATTTTGGGCCTTTTATTGAGCCCAATTCACTTAACCCAATAAAATCAATAATATCTCGTGTTTAAATCATTTCATATATTTTTCAATAATATTTCCACTCACACTATTCATATCCGTAGCCTCAATTCAAAAAACAAGCGATTGTAGCCACGTAGGGCCCATATTGACCATAAGGGCAAAACTGTCATTTTGATGCCAAATTCGTTCTCGAGTAATTTTATCATACCAATATAATATTTCATTCATTCCATGTATATACTCATGGTTGTAGAAGAAAAGTGGCAAAAATCGGCTCGGTACGTCCCCGGGCACCCTTGGGACTTAAGAAATTTCCAACTTTTGAAAAAGTGGCAAAACCAGCCTAGCACGCCATTGGGTGCACCAGCTTACTGCCTCTCGGCTAAAAAATTTGGCCTAGAGAAGCGTGGCACGCCCTCTGGCATGCCTGAGCCTTAGTTTTTCTGAAAATTTCATTTTTTGACTTTTCTTCGTGGGTTTGGTTAGATACTTCAAGTCCTATTCTTTAACTTACTTCTTACCCTTAATATACTTTGTTTATAGGCCCTCTTAGCCTCATTTTGAACCCCAAAAATGCTCCACAAACACATGTACGAGACCAAATTTCAATTTTTTCATCATTAACATTACCAAATACATGCTTATAGCTCTTGACATCTAAGTAAACATTATTAAATGCCGTCAAGTAGGGTTGGGAAGGTACGGGGTGTTACATTCTTCCCCCCTTAGGAACATTCGTCCTCGAATGTTAATAGTATCGCTTCAATTACGACAAATGCATCTCTATACTAGCATACATATACATAAACACTTAAGGCTCATGAATACTTAATTGTTATGACTCCATTCCCTCACTTTGAACTGTTTCATCCATTTGAAATAGATAGGGATACTTGGATTTCATCATTTCTTCCACTTCCCATGTGACCTCCTCTACTTGTTGATTTCTCCAAAGGACTTTCACGGAAGCTATGTCTTTATTCCTCAATCTCTTTACTTGTCGATCAAGGATAGCAATGGGTACCTCTTTATAAGTAAGATCCTCTATAACTTGAACATCTTCAACGGGAACAATACGAGATGGATCTCCTATGCATTTTCGAAGCATCAAAACATGAAACACTGGATGGACTGAGGAAAGTTATTGAGGTAGTGCCAACTCATACGCAACTTGCCCAAATCTTCTAATAATTTCATATGGGCCTATGTAACGTGGACTCAATTTCCCTTTCTTTCTGAACCACATTACCCCTTTTATCGATGACACCTTTAAAAATACCCAATCACCTATGGTGAATTCAAGCCCTCTTCTTCTAACATCGGCATATGACTTGTGACGACTTTAGGCCGTTTGTAACCGCTGTTGGATCACTTTAACTTTCTCCATAGCCTGATGAGCAATATCTGGTCCAAGTAAAGCAGTTTCACCAGCTTCAAACCATCCAATTGGTGATCTACATTTCCTTCCGTAGAAGGCTTCATAAGGTGCCATTTTAATACATGAATGATAGCTGTTGTTGTAAGCAAATTCAATAAGAGGTAAATGGTCATCCTAACTGCCTTGAAAATCTAACGTACAAGCTCGTAGCATATCTTCAAGTGTCTGAATAGTACGTTCTGCTTGTTCATCAGTCTGAGGATGGAAAGCCGTACTCAAATTCACCTATGTACCCAAACTTTGCTGAAAAGATCTCCAAAAGTGCACTGTGAACTGTGCTCCTCTGTCTTATATAATGGAAAGTGGAATACCATGCAATCGTACTATCTCTTTCACATACAACTTTGCATAATCCTCAGCTGTATAAGTGGTCTTGACTGGTAGAAAATGTGTTGATTTGGTAAGCGTGTCCACTATGACCCATATAGAATCAAATTTCCTCAATGTATGAGGCAAACCTTTGATGAAATCCATGTTAATCAAATCCCATTTCCAGACTGAAAGATTGATACATTGCATGTAACCTCCTAGTTTCTGATGCTCTACTTTCACTTGTTCACAATTCGGCATTGAGCGACAAATTCTGCAATGTTCTTTTTCATATTTCCCCACCAATACACTTCTTTCAAATCATGGTACATTTTAGTAGCACCCGGGTGAATAGAATAGCGCGAATGATGCGCCTCTATCATAATTTGTTTCCTCAACTCATCTACATCGGGTACATATAATCTCCCTTGGCATTGAAGTACCCCTTCTTGTGTAAGATCAAATGCCTTTGTCAAATTCTGCTGTACATTTTCCTTTAGCTGCAATAACATAGAATCCGCAAACTGCTTCTCTTTTACTTCAGCTATTAAGGAGGATTCCGCTGCATTTTGCACAATAACCCCTTCACTTGGAAATTCTATAAGGCAAACTCTCAAGTTGGCTAGTTGATGTAGATCCTTGATTATCTCTTGCCTTTCAGTCAACTGACCACTAGTGCTTTCTACTGCCTTGCGGCTCAATGCATCAGCTACTACATTTGCTTTGCCTGGATGATAAAGAATATCGATATCATAGTCTTTTAAGAGCTCTAACCACCTTCGTTGCCTCAAATTGAGTTCCTTCTGCTTAAAGAGATATTGCAAACTTTTGTGATCCGTATAGATATCAACATGAACTCCATATAAATAATGACTCTATATCTTTAAAGCAAAAACTACCGCTGCCAATTCAAGATCATCTGTGGGATAATTTTTATCATATGGTCGTAACTGTCGTGAGGCATATGCTATGACATTGCCGTGTTGCATCAATACGCATTCGAGGCTAATCCTGGAAGCATCACAATACACTGCATAACCTTCGGTACCTTCGGGAAACACTAAAACTGGTGTGGAAGTTAATTTATCTTTCAACTTTTGGAAGTTTTTCTCACACGCATCATTCCACTAAAATTTTATTGCCTTATGTGTAAGCTTCGTTAACGGTGCAACAATAGAGGAAAAACCTTCCACAAATCTTCTGTAATAACCCGCCAGTCCAAGAAAACTATGAATCTCTGTGGGTGTCGTAGGTCTTGGCCAGTTTTTCACTGCTTCAATCTTCTGTGTATCAACCTGTATCCCTTCATCTGACACAATATGACCCAAGAATGCAACTGATTTTAACCAAAACTCACACTTGGAAAACTTGGCATACAGCTTACGCTCACGGAGAATCTGTAGCACCTGCCGTAAGTGATTAGCATGGTCCTCCGGTGTTCTGGAATAAACTAGGATGTCATCTATAAACACCATGACGAACACATCCAAAAATGGTTTAAACACCCTATTCATCAAATCCATGAACACAGCTGGTGCATTTGTTAGTCCAAATGACATAACTAAAAATTCATAATGGCCATACCGTGTTCGAAAAGCTATCTTGGGTACATCTTCTTCTCTGACTCTGACTTAATGGTAACCCGACCTCAAGTCGATCTTTGAAAAACACTTGGCACCCTGTAACTGATCAAACATATCATCAATTCGAGGGAGGAGATATTTGTTCTTGATAGTTACCTTATTCAATTGCCAATAGTCGATGCACATTCTCAATGTGCTATCTTTCTTCCATACAAATAATACTGGTACACCCCACGGGGACACACTAGGTCTAATGAAGCCCTTGTCCAACAAATATTTCAACTGCTCCTTCAATTCACGCAGTTCTGCTAGAGCCATTCTATATGGAGGAATAGAAATAGGCTGAGTGCCTGGAATCACATCAATGTCAAATTCTACTTCCCGTTCTAGGGGCAAGCCTAGAATATCCTCTGGAAATACATCTAGAAATTCATTGACCACTGGAACTGACTGCGGAGTTAGTGGTTCCACATCATTATCTTTCACCCGTACTAAATGACATATGTAACCATTAGCAATCATTTTCCTGGCTTTCATATAGGAAATAAATCTCCCTCGCGGTGCCCCTACATTACCCTGCCATTCAAGAACATTTTCTTGCGGAAAACAAAATTGCACCTTCTTGGCTCGGCAATCTACCGTGGCATAACAGGAGGCCAACTAATCCATTCCCATTATCACATCAAAATCCACCATGTCTAATTCAATAAGATCGGCAAGTGTATCATGACCACACACAGTTACCACACAGTTACGATATACTCTTTTTGCAACAATACACTCACCGACCGGTGTAGACACTTCAATTGATTTAATTAATAATTTTGGTGCCTTTGCAAACTTCGCAGCAACCAATGGAGTAACATAGGAAAATGTAGAACCGGGGTCAATTAATGCATATACACTATATGAGAATATGGATAATGTACTTGTGACAACATCAGGGGAAGCCTCTGAATTATGTCTGTCCACTAAAGCATAAGTGCGATTCTGGACCCCGCTAGTACTGGCTGCTCCTCTGGCACCCCTACCACGGCTAACAGGCTGAACACCTCGGCCCAGTGAAGGAACCGATGTTGATAAAGCAACGGCCAATCCTGCCGGTCGTGCTATACCTCCCATGCTCCTCTGGGGATACTCTTTCATCATGTGTCCCGTCATGCCACACCAAAAACAAGCATTTGTCCCCACTCAGAATGCACCTGCATGAATACGCCCGTAGTGCTGACACTGCTGACGAGGAAAACCTGCTTCCTGTGATCCGTGAACTCCGCTACTCTGCCCAGATGGACCACCTCTAGATCCTTGAAACTGAGAATGAGCACCCCTTGTGGAATAGGAGAACGACGGTCTAGGTGGTCTAGGAAACATACAGGGCCTAGATCCTCCTTGGGACATCATAGGTTGTCCCATAGGTCTAGGCCTTTTGGACTGTCCTCTGTCAAATTCATGTACCCTTTATCTCTGTCTTTGATCTTCCATTTTCTAGGCGAAGGCTTGTATTCTAGCTATGGCCATGTCTTTGTTCAAGGCAGCAATGGTGCAATCCCTTACCAAATATGGCTTTAGCCTGTCCATATATCGATGGACTCTATCTGTCATCGCAACCACAATATTTGGCGCATATCGAGCCAAGGAATTAAATTGCAAACTGTATTCCCTGACGCTCAGATTTTCTTGACGGAGATTTAGAAACTGATCCGCACGTGCCTCATGGATCTCATAGGTCAAGTAATGATCAAGGAAAGTTGTTTTAAATTCTTCCCAATTAGGTGGATTTGCACCAATATCATGGGATTTCTTCCAATCCTTGTACCATAATATCACCTCCCCCATCAATCTATACGCAGCAAGTTCAACTGTCTCTACCCCCGTCACGTGCATAACTTCCAAGGTCCTCCGAATTTGATCCACGAAGTCCTGTGGATCTGCTTTTGGATCTGACCCTGTGAATATAGGAGGGTCCAGTTTCAGAAAATCCTGTGTTCTGCGACTCGCCACTCTAGCTGCATCATCATCATATGTCATTGACCAGCTCGTCCTTGACTTTGTGCTGCCACTAACTGTGTCAACATATGAACTGCATTTCTCAGATCCTGATCTGTGGCATTCATTGGCGGTTCTATGGGTACTTCTCTACCAATCGGCTCTTCTGGAGCTGGAAAAGTAGACGAAGACCGCGATGAAATTTTAGCATTTGCTCCACCTTGACTGGCTTGGTCAGGTGTCAATCTACTCATTCCTTCTTCAGCAGGCACATATACCTGCTTCCTTTTACCTCTATCTCATCTCGTAATTGGCATTTTGACTATACCAAAGAAAAACAATTACCATGATCAGATACAATTCAACTTACAACACTGGCTCTATTGCACGATCTAGAAGTGAAGAAAAGAAATAACATCCTAAATGTCCCATAGCCTCCTACTTAAAAATGTGGTGCACAACACATCGATAAGTAAGACTCTACTCAGTCACGACTTTGTAGACACCTTAGAACAACCTGCTCTGATACCACTTTGTCACGCCCCGAATCCCATCGGGACAGATTGGCACCTGTAGCCGACATGGCCCGAGAGAACCAAGCTTTGCTTCTATTCATTCATATGCATGTCATAGGCAACACCACCATTACGTAAGAACATGAAAGGCGAAATACGGGAAAACATGGAACATGGAACATGGAACATGGGACATGGGACATGGGACATATATATATACATATGTGAAACTTGGCCGTTAAGGCCATCAAGTCAAAATGTCATATACATTCATACACACACACATGTCTACAAAAGTCTCTACATAGGCATTTACCAAAACCAACTGAAAGTCGGGACAAGTCCCCGCTTTAGACAACATATACAACACCAAAACATATGCACAACTGTGACTCGGAAAAGCCTCGAACTAACTGGAGCTCACCAATGATCCGCAACAACTGGCAACCTATTGTGGAGGCCTACTAGTACCTGCGCCTGCAACAAGTAAGGTAAATCCCCCAAGAGGGGTCAGTACGAAGAATGTACTGAGTATGTAAGGTCATATGAAACTTGTATGATAAGTAAATATGTCAATGAAATCAAATACAATTGAATGATCAGTATGTATAAGTCACTATACTGAACTTTGGAAACCATGTATATTGCTTTCATTACTTTCTTTGTATCTTTGCTTCTATGATTATTCATCTTTGCCTGTGACCTGTGATACCCGGGCCCCGACTGAACAGTGGGTTTTAACATAACATATCGTTATGTTGGGATCAGCTCGAGCTAGGCTTATGCCCCTAGAGTTTCCACCAATGAATTAATATTTATCGGGATTGGCTTGAGCTAGGTTATTACCTCTAGAGCTGCCAACCATGAACCAACATTTCATGTTCGGCTCGAGCTAGGTTATTACCCCTAGAGCTGCCCCCTGTCAGGATCGGTCCGAGCTAGGCGTATGCCTCTAGGACATCCCCATGATCCAACAAATCTCGGGATCGACTTGAGCTAGGCATTTGCCCCCAAAGCTGCCACCCATACTTGATCATTGACCACATATTTACATTACTTTATTCATTACTTTGAGATTAATACAATGATAGTCATAAATTTATATGAAGCTTTGGATCATTAACCAATGAGTGAGAGACATGTAAATAAACATTGTGAGAAACATAATATTATTAGAACTATAGTACCATTGGAACCATTGGACAATAATCCTTGAACAAAAGACATGAGTATAATCGCTATTGGAACATTGGAACATAACCTTATTGAGCTTTTGGAGCATTAACCATGAATATGAGACATGTGGTTCACAATTGATCAATGAATAGGAACTATGTGATAATGACCATTGATAACCGGATATTGGATACCTTAGCACATTTCGGAATAATACAAGCGTAATGTCAATGTGAATACTATTTGCCGCAGAAAGATACGGATAGAGTAACCTTACATACCTTGTATTCTCAATACGAATATACAATCTTAGATGTGCATACAATGTCCCGCTCCTCCCTTATGTTTCACTCTACAACACAAATGCATAACGGGATTTACATTAACCACCAACTACCTTACAAATGCATATAACGTCAATGAGTTACATATTTGCCTTTAAACATGTCATTTCCCCCTTGACAAAACCATTGATGAAATTATTATACCAATAATCCTACAATATTCCATACATTGACCAATACATGATAATCAATAATATTTCACCACAAACTTCTCTTTTACACTTCCTCATCCACACCATATCACAAATAATCCATCAATTCACCTTAATACATCTCATAGCACATATCGGTCAAAATCCCATAATTTACACTTATATGAAAATAACAAGTTTAATAACAAAATCACACCATACATGTTCATATTTTATCCATACCATGCCCTTTCATCAAAGTCACAAGTCATATTTCAAACTTAAATCTCATGGATCACAAATCTTTTACAAAAACACAAAGTACCATGTTCAACATTTCCAAGCATAACCAAAATGATTTACATACTATCCCATGCATATAATGTATTAATCCATAACAATAATCACTTACCCAAGCTTGAAAAATGATGATCTTGCTCCAAAAGTGGGCTTTGAGTTCTTAGGGTTTGAGAGAAAAATTGATGAGAAATATCTAGAAAGCATGAGAGTTTCCAATGAATAAAATCTGATTTTTTGGTCCCTTTTATAAGCCTTTAAGTCCATCCTTAGCCATTAAATGTGGTGTTCTAGAAGGTCAAGGCAAGAATGGGTCTTTTGACCCATTTTGGCCCATGTTTTCTTCTCATTTTGGGCCTTTTATTGAGCCCAATTCACTTAACCCAATAAAATTAATAATTTATCATGTTTAAATCATCTCATACATTTTTCAATAATATTCCCACTCACACTATTCATATTCATAGCCTCAATTCCAAAAACAAGCGATTGTAGCCACGTAGGGCCCATTTTGACCATAAGGGCAAAACTGTCATTTTGATGCCAAATTCATTCTCGAGTAATTTTATCATACCAATATAATATTTTATTCATTCAATGTATATACTCGTGCTTGTATAAGAAACGTGGCAAATATCAGCTCGGTACGTCCCCGGGCACCCTTGGGACTTAAGAAATTTCCAACTTTTGAAAAAGTGGAAAAAACAGCATGGTATGCCCTTGGGCGTGCCAGATTACTGACTCTGGGCTAAAATTTTGGCCCAGAGCGGCGTGTCATGCCCTCTGGCGCGCTTGAGCCTTAGTTTTTCTGAAAATTTCATTTTTGGACTTTTTTTACGCGGGTTTGGTTAGATACTTCAAGTCCTATTCTTTAACTTACTTATTAACCTTAATATACTTTGTTTAGAGTTCCTATTATACTCATTTTGAACCCCACAAATGCTCCACGAAAATCACAACACCTCCTACGAAGGGCTAATCACATGTACGAGACCAAATTTCAATTTTCTCATCATTAACATTACCAAATACATGCTTATAGCTCTCGACATCTAAGTAAACATTATTCAATGCCATCAAGTAGGGTTGGGAAGGTATGGGTTGTTACACTAAGTCACTCATTACTCAAAACACAATCGATACTTAGCAAAAACAAGAGAGAATAGACGATTCTTCTTTCTCCAGGGCAAATTAGGTTTCTTTAATCTCAAGCTCCAAATTCAAAGAATTCACCAAGGTTTCCATCTCCAGGTATATGGAATTTCATCATTGGGTTTCCTTTCACCCATTGAGTCCCAAAGTTATTTCAAAATCTCAGTTTAATTCACTATCCAAGCCTAGGGTGGGTTTTCATGAAAAGTGTGAATTCATTATCTTTCCAGCTTCTTTCCTTGACGAAATTGTGATGCATGATTTCCCATAAAATTGAGAATACTTACATACTTATGACTACGAACTCTCTTCATATTGATAAATTACTGATTTTAGGCTTAAGTTATGAAATTCCTTGTTACATGCAAATTATAGAATGGCCATTTGTAGTTGCATTCTTCAGAGATAGTGGGTTATGAACACCCGATGACCTAGGATTTTATGTATATGTCAATGAATACTCAGTTTTTCATGTTTTTATCATGTAGAATGCTTTTCAGATAAAGTGTACTATTCTCATTCAAATATCAGTGTTTTGAGCTTATCAATAATTCATTCTAAATAAACTATCCAATTATCAGTTATATTCAGTTGGGAGTAGTACTTAGTACCGAGCAGATGCAGGGATGAAAGGCTCACCCATCAGTTAGGCTGACATCTTTAGTAGAAGTCCCTAAGTCCTAGAACTATGGCGCCATCATAGGTTTTATAGGGTCACCCGTCAGACCACGCATGATACCTTAGTCCTTTCGGACATCAGTTAGTGGATCCACATCAGCCAGTGTTAGTACCCTTGCAAGGTATAGAGTACCCTTCCAGCTGGGGTTACATGTTGGACCCCAATTAGCTCATATTGGGGTATGCCAATTAATGGTAGCTTTACAATCCACAGTTCAGATTCAGATAGTTGTACGACCTTGTATTCAATTTGTTCAGCTTATTATACCACTACATGTTTATTACTCAATCATTATATTAGTTTGAATGCCTCAGTTTCATGTTCAGTTTACTTTGTTCCATCCAGTATATTCATATTATATTAGATCATGCATATCTCACATACTCAACACATTCAAAGCACTAACCGCATACTTTCTTTGTGCTATATTGTCTTATAATATAGATTCCAACATTCAGCATCCTGTTCGAGGCTAGTATGATTCTGCATCATATTAGATGCAATATTTTGGTGAGTCCTCATCATTCGAGGACCAATTATCAGTATTTCCTTTTAGTTTTATTTTGTTTTAGACAGTTGGAGTTAGTTGGGGGCTTATCCCAACAACTCATCTACTTAGAGGCGTTTCAGAAAGACAGTTAGATTTTTAGCATGTTGGTTATGTTAGAAAGTGTTAGTCTTGATTTTATTTATGATTATATCATTATAGTTTAGCTTCCGCTCAGTATTTCATCAGTTATTTCAGTATACTTAGCGTTATGCCAGGCCATGGGTTAGCTTGGGGTCACTTGTGACTCTAAGCACCGTGTTACGACTAGGAGGTAGTATTGAGTCGTGACATATTTGATCACCAATAGAAAACCGATTATCTATATCAAGTTATATAAGCTCAAAATTCTAGCATTGTAGCAGTCGGAGGCTGCTCAGAAAGGAAAAGCCTTAGAGTAGTTGATCAAAAGTGCACCGTTTGGCTCCAGATAAGCTAGTCTTACCTTCTTTTGGACTTTTTTTATTTATTGTATTGGCGTGGTAATTTTCTAATTATTGGTGGGTTATTATGTCTCAGATATTCCTTTAGACAATTCCTGATTATTTTAGCCGATTAGGGGGCTTTATGGTAGGTTTCTATCTTGATTTCCTTAGGTCCGATAGTTTCTTCTCCTTTAGGTATTGACTTAGCATACTTAGGGCCTTAGATTCGTACTTAGATGCCTTAGTCTAGGTTTGGGTAGTTGCTTGCATTAGGTTGGGTTTTTAGGATTTGTTGTTGGCATGATTGTTCCTTTTTAAAATAAAGTACCATAGGATAGTGTTCTTTCCTATTGTAAATAGCTATAAGACACCTAGGTGGGCTCATTATCAGAACTAAAATCAATTTGCTCGCTATATTATGGTTGTTGATGTGGTATCCCCGACATTTTAACATTTTGGCCTTAAACCACTATTTTAAACATAATAAATGCGATTTCATAAATCTTTAAGGATTTTGGTTTTCTAAAAATGGGAAAAAAGACTAGTTAGACTTGATTTAGGTATGAGATCTGGATTGTTGTCTCATGTTGCATATTTAGTTCTTGTTTGAGTCTGATATCTGGTTTTACTAAATATTATTTATTAGTTCTGGTCCGAGTCCGACACCTGGTTTCACCGCTTATCACCTATTTGGTTCCGATTAGAGTTTGCCTCCTGGTTTTACTACTCATCTATCCATTTAGTCTCGATTCAAGTTCGACATATATTGTTATCAATTCTAGTTGGAAATCTGATTTGATACTGGTATTATTTATGGTTATGGCTGGAAAAAGAGTACACAATAAGCTTATCACACATCTTGGCTAGTTTTCATATTTCTTACTATTGTACTTGGTTTTATACTGATATTGCTCCTTGTTTGCACCTACCATGCTTATGGGGGCTCGGTTGGTTGTTTTTTTTACTGTGTGTACCTTCTAGGCTTATAGGGGTTCAATTATATTATAGCTAGGCATTTATTTACGCACTTGAGTTGTTTACATTCCATTCTCGCATTTGCTTATCATAGTCTGTTATTTCCATCCTGACTCCTCTTTCATTATTTCTTAGTATAGATTCGCACTTTATTATGTTTTTAATTTAATTGAGCTAAGTCGGCCTATGATGCCTACTGAGTACCCCGTGTTTTGGCACTTATACAATACTTCTGCATCTTTTTTCCTGATGCAGATCCTAGTACGAGTCATCATCATGATGTTGACATCAAGTGGTGCTACTAATCAAAGATTAGGGCGAGCTTTCAGCGTCCGAAGCTGATTCATCCCCTTCTATTTCATTACTAATCTTATTTTGTAGATTCAGAGACTACTTTGTGTATTTTGGCATCTGTCTTCTGTCTAATACTCCTTATGTCTAATGGTTCTTGTACTGGCCTTACCAGGTGTTAGGGGATTTATTTTGTACATTCTGTTCCTTCCCCTCTTTTTGTATACTATGCTTGTATATCTTCTCTTATGGTTGCTCTAAATTACTGTTTTAATCCTATTTTTCTACTTCCGCCTATTAGCCCATTACTCTTTGTTTCAGGCTATGGTTTCAACTTACCTACTAGTGGGTTAAAGTAGGTTCCTTCATGACCTGAGTTTTTGGGCCCTAACACTTTTATTTCCATATATAGTTTTTTAGTTCCAACACAATTGTCTCTTTTTGTATTCCTCTAAGTAAAAAAATTCTAATTATACATGAAACATTAAAAAATTAATAATACTCCTTATTTGATCCAGGTAAGAAATCATAATATTTAAGACTTCTAAATCAATTAGAATTTTACCTTAAATAAAAAAGGAATTTCTAAAATTCTATTTAAGTAACATCCATAACATAAATTTTGATGGTTCAATGAGCTTTGAAGGTGGGTCTATAATAGGTTCATTAATTTCAAGTCTATATTGAAGATGAATGAATGTTCAGTCAGACTTTGAGGAATTTTTTTGTAAATATTAGGTTTAATCGTATTGTACTAATATCTCAATTATTATAGTTTCTGTTTTGTTAGTATCTATTATTTTTTCTACTTAATATGGGTGGTAGATGGACGTTCGATAGGGCTTCGAGGAATTCTTGTGTAAAATTAGGTTTATTCATATTGTTCTGATATCTCAATTATCATATTGTTTTGTTGTAGTTTACAGGTTGTAGATGAATGTTCAGGTTTTGAGGGATTTTTGTGTAAAGGTTAGGTTTAATCATATTATTTTGTTGTAGTTATGTGACGTTTGAAAACAAACTTTCTTTTATGTGACTATCTTCTATATTTAAAGTCAATTGCTTTTTTCAATAAATTATTTTTTTATATATATTTTATATCGATTGATGGCCTGACATGAAGCACACGTGCAATGCACGTACACTTGATTAATATTTTAAATAACCACGTGAAGCGCGGATGACTTCACTAGTTTATTAACAATACTAAAAAATAGAAGGGTGGACTGAGGATACCAATGTAATTTGAAATCAACCACTTCGTTTAGAAAAGGTTGTATTACTACGAGTTTTGGGAAAAAAACATCCTTCTACTATAGGTTAAACCTAGTTCAAATGCTTGTGCTATAATAATGAACAAAAAACATCCCTTATCTATCTCATAAGTTGCAATATTCATTCTTCTGTTAGTTTTTTTCAAGAAACTAATGGCTATCGTCAAAATATATACTAAGCACATGACTTTTCCCAAAGATCTTCCTATTTTGTCCTTTCTAATCATCTTCTGCAATAACAGTTACACAAAAATCCAAATAATAATTAATTAACCATTTTCTTCATTGTTTCTCTTCATATATGTGGAACTAGCTTTTTCATATTTATGAAGGAATTGGAAAAGGCTGATAAATAGAATGGATTTGGTGAACTTGATCAGTGATGAATTTTGTTATACCACCAACGAGTTTGGTAATTTTAGCTTCTTTTAGAGTTGTAGAGGTAATTAAAAACTTTGACTATAAATTACACCACTTTTTCATAATTATAATTCTATATATACTCTTCAATTGAAAACTTATTCATTGAACTTTCATCTCTTTCCAGTAATCTTTTTTGATAAATTAATTATGTGTCGTGACCATGAACAGATGAAGTAGATGATTTGATTTCTCTTCCCATTATTCTAGGCTATTCAGAAGGAAAGAGAGGTCCTGATTATGAAGCCTTAACTTCACTTAAGGTTGGAGAAGATCAGTAAGAGATTTTTTTTCTCGAGGGTAGGGGTGGGGGTGGGCGTGTGATGTACCGTGAACTTATGGTACTTTCGAAGCTTAAAACTAGGGATATGTGTAAGTACAAAGGTATTTTTATGTGGATAGGATGTGGTTTTATGGTATTTGCAGGTTAAACAGCTCGAAGAAGCAAAGTACAGAAAATTTGGCCTTAAAGGCATCAGACGAGACATCCTATGACCGTGGGATCGGACCATGGTCATACCATTGCTATCGTAGAATGGATAAGAGAGTTGATATTCAGGTGTTATTCAGACAAAACCATCCCATTCGTACGTAGATGCTACGATCGTAAGATCGATTGAGGGAAGTAGTTTCAAAAAACATGCTTGCAGATGTTAAGTATGAAGAAGATCAGACGATCACTTTCCACGACCATACCATGATGCCAGGATCCTATACAGAAGATCGTGTAAGAAGTATTCTGCAAAGTGAGAAATCAAAGGTGGAAGCTACGAGAAGTTGTCACGATTGTACAAGAGAACCACGAGCTCATACTAAGCATCGTTCTAAACAAGAGCTTAAAGTTGAAACAAGTCAAGTGTCAACCTACGAGCACCAAGGACAATCATGGTATCTAACAACGATCGTACCTTCCTACGTCCGATGTGCTGACTCAGCAAATCCCATTGTATTTAGGATAGGTTTTATGTTTGTCTATAAATACTCCTATTAGGTTTATTGTTTTAGTTTACACATTATTGATACTTTTGAGACATATTAATATTATTTGAAGCATTAACATTGATTCTTACTACTTCTATCTTCTGTGTATCGACCTGTATCCCTTCATCTGACACAATGTGACCCAAGAATACAACTGATTTTAACCAAAACTCACATTTGGAGAACTTTGCATACAACTTACACTCACGGAGGATTTGTAACACTTGTCGTAAATGATTAGCATGGTCTCCTGGTGATCTTGAATAAACCAGGATGTCATCTATAAATACTGTCACGAACACGTCTAGGAATGGCTTAAACACCCTATTCATCAAATCCATGAACACAGCCGGTGCATTTGTTAGTCCAAATGACATAACTAAACATTCATAGTGACCATACCGTGTTCGGAAAGCGGTCTTGGGCACATCTTCTTCTCTAACTCTGACTTGATGGTAACCCGACCTCAAGTCAATCTTTGAAAAACACTTGGCACCCTGTAACTGATCAAACAAATCATCAATGCGAGGGAGGGGATATTTGTTCTTGATCGTTACCTTATTCAATTGTCCATAGTCAATGCACATTCTCAATGTGCCATCTTTCTTTCGTACAAATAATACCGGTGCACCCCACGGGGACATACTAGGCCTGATGAAGCCCTTGTCCAGCAAATCTTTCAATTGCTCCTTTAATTCACGCAATTCAGTTGGATCCATTCGATATGGAGGAATAGAGATAGGCTGAGTTCCTGGAATCATATCAATGCCAAACTCTACTTCCCGTTCTGGGGGCAAGCCTGGAAGATCCTCTGGAAATACATCAAGAAATTCATTGACTAATGGAACCGACTGTGGAGTTAGTGATTCCACATCATTATCTTTCACTCGTACCAAATGGCATACGTATCCCTTGGAAATCATTTTCCTAGCTTTCAAATAGGAAATAAATCTCCCTCGCGGTGCCCCTACATTACCCTGCCATTCTAGAACATTTTCCTGCGGAAACAAAATTGTACCTTCTTGGCCCGGCAATCTACCGTAGCATAACAAGAGGCCAACCAATCCATTCCCATGATCACATCAAAATCCACCATGTCTAGTTCAATGAGATCGGCCAATGTATCATGACCACACACAGTTACCACACAGTTATTAGATACTCTCTTTGCAATAATATATTCACCAACTGGTGTAGACACTTCAATTGATTTAATTAATAAGTCTGGTGCCTTTGCAAATTTCGCAGCAACCAATGGGGTAACATAGGAAAATGTAGAACCTGGGTCAATCAGTGCATATACATTATGTGAGAATATGGATAATGTACCTGTGACAACATCAGGGGAAGCCTCTGAATTCTGGTAGTCCACTAAAGCATAAGTGCGATTCTGGACCCCGCTAGTACTGGCTGCTCCTCTGGAACCTCTACCACGGCCAATAGACTGTTCACCTCTTCCCAGTGAATGAACCAATGCTGATGATGCAACTTTTGACCCAGCCGATCGTGCTATACCACCCATGCTCCACTGTGGAAAATCTCTCGCTATATGCCCCGGCAGACCACACCAAAAGCAGACATTCGTCCCTGACCGACATGTGCCTGAATGAATACGCCCGCACTGCTGACACTGCTGACGAGGAAAACCTGTTGCCTGTGATCCGTGAACCCCACTACTCTGCCCAGCTGAACCACCTCTAAACCCTCAAGACTGGAATAAGCACCCGCTATGGAATGAGAAAATGATGGTTTGGGTGGTCTGGGGAACATACGAGGCCTAGATCCTCCTTGGGACATCATAGGTGGTCCCATAGGTCTAGCCCTTTTGGATTGTCCCCTGTCAAATTCATGCACTCTTCTCCTCTGTCGTTGGTCTTCCATTTTCTGAGCGAAGGCCTAGATTCTCGCTATGTCCATGTCCTTATTCAAGGCAGCAATAGTGCAATCTCGTACCAAATATGGCTCTAATATGTCCACGTATTGATGGACTCTATCTGTCATCGTAGCCACCACATTTGGCGCATACCTAGCCAAGGAATTAAATTGCAAACTGTATTCCCTGATGCTCAGATTTCCCTCACGTAGATTTAGGAACTGATCCGCACGTGCCTCCCGGATCTCATAAGGAAGATAATGATCGAGGAAAGCCACTTTAAACTCTTCCCATGTAGGTGGATTTGCACCAATGTCACAGGATTTCTTCCAATCCTCATACCACAATATTGCCTCTCCTTTTAACCTGTACGCAGCAAGTTCAACTATTTCAACCCCCGTCACGTGCATAACTTCCAAGGCCCTCTGAATTTGATCCACAAAGTCCTGTGGATCTGCTTTTGGATCGGACCCAGTGAATATAGGAGGGTCCAGTTTCAAGAAATCCTGTGTCCTGCGATTTGCCATTCTAGCCGCATCATCATCATATGTCATTGCACCAGCTCATCCCTGGCTTTGTGTCGCCACTAACTGTGTCAACATATGTACTGCATTTCTAAGATCTTGATCTGTGGCATTCATCGGTGGTTCTGCGGGTACTTCTCTACCAATTGGCTCTTCCGGAACTGGGAAGGTAGATGAAGACCGCGATGATATTTCAGCATTCGCTCCACCTTGACTAGCTTGGTCAGGTGGTAATCTGTTCATTCCTTCTCCAGCAGGCACATCAACCTGCTTCCCTTTACCCCTTCCTCTTCTAGTGTTCGGTATTGTTACTATATCAAAGAGAAACAATTACTATGGTCAGACACGATTCAACTTACAACATTGGCTCTATTGTACGATCTAGAATGAAGAAAAGAAACAACATCCTAAATGTCCCGTAGACTCCTACTTATAAATGTGGTGCACAACACATTAATAAGTAAGACTCTACTCAGACACGACTTTGTCGACACCCTTAGAACGAACTGCTCTGATACCACTTTTGTCACACCCTGAATCCCAACGAGGCGTGATTGGCACCCGTAGCCGATAAGGCCCAAGAGAACCAAGCTATGCTTCTATACATTTATACGCATGCCATAGGAAACACCACTATCACATAAGAACATGAATGGCTAATATCGAAAACCATGGAACATGTGACATATATATATACACATTTAAGAAACTTGGCCGTTGAGGCCATCAAAACAAGACTTCATGAGTCATCTTATATACATATACCCACATGCGTCTACAAAAGCCTCTAACAGATGCATTGACAAAAACAAACTAAAAGTCGGGACAAGTCCCCGCTTTATACAACATGTACATCACCAAAACATATATACACTCTGACTCGGAGAAGCCCCGAATTAGCTGGAGCTCACCAATGAACCGCTAACAACTGGCAATCTACTATGGAGGCCTACTGGTACCTGCGCCTGCAGCAAGTAAGGTAAATTCCCCAAGAGGGGTCAGTACGGAATAAGTACTTAGTATGTAAGGCTCAAATGAAACTATATAACACATGAACATATTAATGAACTCAATACAAATGACTAATCAATGTGAGTAAGTCACCATTTTGCATTTTGGAAACCATGTGTATTGCTTTCATTACTTTCTTTGCTTTCTTTACTTCAATGCTTGCTTGTCAATACATGTGTCACAATGTACCCGGGCCCCGACTGATCAGTGGGTATTTACATAACATATCCTTATGTTGGGATCGGCTTGAGCTAGGCTTATTACCCTAGAGCTGCCACCCATAAATCAATGCATCGGGATCGGCTCGAGCTAGGCTTATGACCCTAGAGCTGCCACCCATATATCAACATATCAGGTTCAGCTTGAGCTAGGTTTTCACCCCTAGAGATGCCCCCTGTCAGGTTCGGATTGAGCTAGGCTTTCGCCCCCAAAGCTGCCCCCTGATCCAATAATCTTGGGATCGGCTTGAGCTAGGCATTTCACCCCCAAAGCTGCCACCCGTATTCAAACATTAACCACATTTGCATTACTTTATTCATTACTTTGAGATTGATACAATGATGGTCATAACTTTACTTGAAGATTTGGATCATTAACCAATGAGTGAGAGACATGTGAATAGCATTATTGGAAGCATTACCTCATTGGAAACATAACATTATTGGAACTATTGGACAATAATCAATGGATAAGATACATGAGTATAATCACTATTGGAACTTTGGAACACAACCTTATTGGGCTTTTGGAATACTATTCATGGACATGAGACATGAGACATAAGACACGAGATTCACAATTGATCAATAAGTAGGAAACATGTAGTAGAGACAATTGATAACTGGATATAGGATACCTTAGTACATTTCGGGAATGAGTAGGTACCATAACAAAGTGTACACTATATGCTGCAGAAGGATACGGAAAGAGGAACCTTACATACCTTCACTTCCAAGTATGAATACACAAGCCTATGTATGAACACATAGTCCAGCTTCATCCTTACGTCTTACTCTACAATACAAGTTCATACCGGAACTTACATTAGCAACTAGTCACTATACAGGCGTACAAGATGACAATGAATTATGTGACCACCATATAACGTTATGTCACCCCCTTACAATACCATCCGCTGCATTTCCATATCAACAACACCATAACATTACACACATTGACCAAATATCATACATCGACAGCATTTCACACCACACTTACCCTTTACGCTTTTCCCTTTGTCATACCGTCATAATTATTCCTTTATAACAACATATGAACAATAATACATACTTAAAATAGTCCAACACACCTCCATACGACACTTTAAAGTCATTAAAAATACATCACAAGTTGATAATTACATCCAAAAAGGGTATAGGGGCCTTCGGGGATCAACTAGAGACGGAAGCATACAAAACCAAATCTGGAGGTGACCTGCACTGCCACCTGCTCACGCAGGTGGCAGAGAAGCACGCACAGATGTCCCCTAGAAAATTCTAGGGCCTTCTGCGTTAGCATCTTCCCCCGCAGATGCCCTCGTCTGCGGGGGCGGATGCCCATTTTGGTCCGAAATGACTTTTTTTGGGTCTTTTAATGTCATGAATGGTCCATGATCACAATCAAACATATTTGAACATATTTTTGATCATCTTAAACACCAAAATTCAGCGATAGTCTCACAACACACATAACAACACCCAAAACTACATTTCACGTCCAATACGACACCAAAACCATAACCAATATCGCAACAACAATTCCAAACGTTATGCACAAGAATAATAAAAAGTAAGACTATAATCATATCTTACATGTTAATATTTACTCCACCAAGTTCACTTTCTTCAAAACCACAAGTCCATAGTCAAGTTTACAAGACAAATCAACCTCCGATTTAGCAATATGTACACTTCACTTATTGTGAACTTCTCAATGCTCCACCAACATAACCAACATAATATAAACCATATATTATGCATAAAATATATTAATACATCATAATAAACACTTTCCAAGTCTTACCAATTGATGATCTTGGCCAAAAGAGTGACTTAGGGTTCTTGAGAGCAAAGGAGATATGTTTAGTAAAGTCTAGAAAAACATGAGAGCTTAATGAAATAAAAAATCTGATTTTCCTATTTATATAGCCCCTCATGTCTCCCTTATCTTTTCCTTAGCATTTAATGCAATTTTGATTGGTCAAATGGATCAAATTTGGAAGAATGGGTCAAAAACCCCATGTTGGGCCATGTCTTCTTGTTATTTTGGGCTTCATTTTTGGGCCCAATTATACAAGACTTATTAAATTCCCACAATTCAATACAAAATTCATCAATTCTCTCATGTTTTCATTTTTCCCTAAATGTTACGATTGTCAGCTAAACTCAAAAACGTACGGGGTGTTACAAATAACCTAGCTTAAGTCGAGCCCAATGTGTTGATTTATGGGTGGTAGCTCTAGAGGCATAAGCCTAGCTCGAGCCGATCCCAACATAACGTTATGTTATGTTAAGACCCACTGATCAGTCGGGGCCCGGGTACATGGTGACACAAGTGATGATGAACAAACATAGAAGCAAAGAAAATAATGAAAGAAATACACATGGTTCCCAACGTACAGAATGGTGACTTATACATATTGGCTATTCATTTGTATTTAAGCTCACTGAAGTATTTATGTATCATACAGTTTCATATGGCCTTACATACTCGGTACATTCTTCGTACTGACCTCTCTTGGGGGGGAGGGGGGGCTTACCTTACTTGCTGCAGGCACAGGTGCTAGTAGACCTCCACAGTAGGTTGCAGATCATTTGCGGATCGTTGGTTAGCTCTAGTTGCTTCGGGGCTTTCCAAGTCATTATGCATATTTGTTTGATATTGTATATGGGTATAGAGCGGGGTGTTGTCCCGACTCTAGGTTTGTTATGGTTAGGTATCTATAGAGGCTTTGTAGACTTATGTGGGAGAATGATTGTAAGAGATGTGTGTCCATTTTGACGTGATGGACCTAACGGCCAAGTTTTATATATATATATAGCACATGTTTCCATAACTTCCGCTATTAGCATCTAGTATGCATATGTGATGATGATGTTTCTTGAATGACATGCATATGAATGGACATGAGCAAAGATTGGTTCTCTCGGGCCTTATAGGCTTCGGGTGCCAATCCGCCTCAATGGGATTCGGGGCGTGACACATAACCTATCGATTCTACATTCCAAGCAAAGGATGAGATTACTAAGTACAAAAATCCTATGGATATGAAGTTATTAGGGAACACATTCCTAGTGCCTCTCACATTTTGATTACAAATCCAGTGAAATCAATAATTTTGACTATTGGAATTCTAATTTATAAACCCCCATTTTACTGGAGATTATTTACTAATTGCTTATATAAACAGTTGACAGATATTTTGACCTATTACTTATGGGATCAACCCCAACCTAGTTGGGTTCTATATTTGACCAGCGACCACTTTATACTTTGTTTAGAGGTGTAATTTGGGTGACATCAAATTTTGGCGCCGTTGTCGGGGATTACGATTATGGAGTTGATTGATTGTGTTTGTCGAGCTGTTGGTTTATGTTTCCTAATTTTAATTTTTCTATTATTTTTAGGGCGTACATCAGTGCATGCCCAACATTCAGAGTCAAGCGAATCCCCTGATTCCACTTGATACAGAAATTGAAAGAACTCTGAGAGCTAGAAAAAGAATGGTTAATGAAAGAGTTTATGCTGAGGGAGTTTTGAACCAAGGGTTGCAGAACCCAGGGCTTCAAGAAACTATGGATCAAACCACTGCTTAATTCATGGATGAGAAGAATGCTAGACAAGAAGCTGCTAGGCAAGCAGCACAAGAAGAAAGGGTTAGAAAAGCTGAAGCAGACCATCTAGACGTACTAGAGGAATGAGAAAGGCAGAGAAGAAATAGAGGGAAATAGTCTCTACAGTAGTATCTTCCTCAGTTTGATGATGCAGAAGACGAGCTTGATTTTCTAGAGCTGGTTGAAATAAGTGTTATTATTCCACCGGCATTGCCTCCAGGAACTAAGTTTGACATCACCAGTGCTATGATATAGTTGTTGAACTTAAAGAGGGTGTTCACAGACCTTACTACTGCTGATGCAAGTCTTCATGTGATGAACTCTGTAGGGATTTGCAATTCTTAAAATCTACCTAGAGTTAGATAAGAGGTGATTTGACTGTATTTGTTTCCTTTCTCTCTGATAAGGGAGGCTACATTATAGTTGACAGAGTTGCCACGTGGATCGATCACTACTTGGAATAAGTTGAGGACTCAGTTCTTGGAGATATTTTTACCACCTTACAGAATATTACAGTTGAAATATGAGATTTATAACTTCGGGCAGTTACATTAGGAGGTGTATATGAGACCTGGTTGAGGTTTAAGAAGAAGATACAGAATGTCCCAAATCATAGAATACTGGGTTGTACTTTGCTTGAGATCTTATACAAAGGTTTAAATGTGAATAATAAGATTGTAGCATACACTATCATAGGTAGGGAATAAATGAGGTTACATTGGGATTAGGCTTCTGATATTCTAGATTAGATCACTAAAACTAACCGAGGTTAGCTTACTCATTATGCAGATGTGCCTGCACAAACTTATATGATTGGGGCATCTGTAGAGCAGAAAGTGCTAGATGACTTAATTGCTCAAGAGGTATCTCAGTGGAAGACTAAGCTTAGCTTATTTACTAAGCATTTTGCAGCAGCAGGAGTAGAAAAGGTAAATATGGTTAGTTCACAAGTAAGGCACCTGGACATGATGACTCAGATTCTAAGTAGGAGGCTAAATATCTAGACATTCAGGTGGCAGGTTTCAGAGGTAAGGGCCTAGGTCTAATCAAGAATGTGGTTAGTTTACAAGGTAAGGCACCTAAACATGATGACTCAGATTCTAAAGAGAAGGCTAAGTATCTAGACAATCAGGTGGAAGGTTTTTGAGCCAAGGGCCAAGGTCTAATAAAGTCAATTGGAATTCTAGGCAAGGAAATCAAGGTTGAAACTTTTATAAATATAACAACTATAACAGGTCTGGGTATAGAGATAGGAGTAGGGGAAGAGATAGTGATTGGAGCAGAAAGGATGACCATAAAGATAGAAGTGGCCTTTATGTTCTATCGAGGAATCGAGATGCTGATTCTAGTGATTCGAGGATGGAAGACAAGCTTGCAAAAGTAGTGAAAGGGGTAGAGAAGATGCAAGACTTTCTTAAGGAGATTAGAGCAGATATTTTGGGGATGAGTCAAAATGTTGAATCAAATACTACCACCATTAAGCATCTTGAGTAGCAGTATAGTCAGATGTACGCTACATTGAATCAGTATCAACAAGGTAAACTTCCAAGCAACACCATCTAAAATGAAAAAAGTGATGGTCATTGCTTGGCTATTACTACTAGGAGCAGTAATATGACCTTTGATCCATCTATGCCCATGATTGTTGAGAAGAAGGTCGAGCTAGTGATTTTTGATAATGAGAAAGTGGCCAAATTTGAAAATTTAGTTATTGATGAGAACGCAGTTGAAAAACCTCTAGTTGCTGAAAAAGAGGCTAAGGTGAAAAGGGGGAAGGAAAAGGAGGTATCATAAGTATTGACTCCCATTCCATGACCTCTTTCTTTTTTTCCACAAAGATTGTAGAAGAAGGCTGAAGAGGGAAAGTATCATAAGTTTATCTCCATGTTGAAAGAATTATTAGGAACATCCCTCTAGTTGAGGCTCTTGAACAAATGTAGGATTACATAAAGTTTATGAAGGAGTTGATGACTAGGAAGAGAACTATGAGTTTTGAGCTTGTTGATAATGTGCACTATTGTAGTGCAATTGCTTCCCAATCTCTAATAGAAAAGAAGGAAGATCCTGGAGCTGTAACAATTCCATCTATCATTGGGTCTTCAAATTTTGCTAAATCTTTGTGTGACTTAGGTGCTAGCATTAATTTGATGTAGCTAGTAGTTTATAGACAATTGGGTTTGGGGTCGCCCAAACCAACTTCGATGAGACTCTTTATGGTAGACCATATCGTGAAGAATCCTCTGGGAATCTTAGTGATGTTTTGGTGAGGGTTGCATCTTTCATTTTTCCAGCTGACTTTGTCATTATTGATTGTGAGTTTGACTTTGAGGTTTTCATTATCTTAGGAAGTTCATTCCTTATGAATGGATGTGCGTTGGTTAATATGGGGACTGGACATATCATGTTTTGGCTAAATCATGATGAAGTGACCTTTAATGTATACCAATCCATGGAGTAGCCAAATATGTGTGTGGTTTTTATGATTGATACAGTCGACGAAGATGCATTGGTAGCTCCTATTAAGGAGAGGCTTGGAGTCGAAGCACTTGCCGCAGTCAATATAAATTTTGAGGATGATGAAATTGATGGCTATAATGAGATGCTGAGCACACTTGCTGGTAGGGGTTCATATAATTTTGCACCAAAGAAGTTAGATCTTTATTTGAAGAATAGAGTGACCCACCAGCTTAGCCTTCTATTGAGGAGCCTCCAGTCTTTGAGCTCAAGGCTCTTCCATCCCATATTTGTTATGCATTTTCGGGAGCCAACAATACTTTTCTAGCTATTATTGTAGCTTATTTTGTAGATTGGAAAGTTGAGGCTCTAGTGTCTGTGCTGCAAAAATTTAAAAAGGTCATAGGATGGTCTATTGCTGATATTCCTCCTGGGATTCGCACACACAAAATCCAATTTGAACTGGATTATGTGCCTAGTATTGAGAATCAAAAACGACTTAATATGCCTATGCAAGAGGTAGCTAAGATGGAAATTATCAAGTGGTTGATTGCGAGGGTTGTTTACCCTATTACCGACAGCGTATATGTGAGCCCGGTCCAATATGTTCATAAAAAGGGTGGAATCACTGTGATTCCAAATGAAAATAATGAGCTTATTCCTATGAGGTTGGTGACTGATTGGCGTGTATGTATGGACTATAGGAAGTTAAATGCATGGACTGAGAAGGATCATTTTCTGATGCCTTTCATAAATCAAATGTTAGACCATCTTGCTAGTAGAGGATTGTTTTCTTGATGTATACTCGGGTTACAATCAAATTTTGATTTCCCCAGAGGACCAAGAGAAGAACATTTTGCACTTATCCATATGGGACTTTTTCATTCAAGATAATTCCTTTCGGTTTGTGTAATGCACCGGCAACCTTTCAGTGTTGCATGATGTCCATCTTCTCTGACATGGTGGAGGATACCATTGAGGTATTTATGGATGACTTCTTAGTTGTTGGTGACTTATTTGAATATTGTTTGACTCATCTTACTAGTGTATTGAGGAGATATGAAGACTGCAACTTGGTGCTAAACTAGAAGAAGTGCCACTTTATGGTCAAAAAGGAATAGTGCTTGGTCACAAGATTTCAAAGAAAGGGATTGAGGTTGACAAGGTGAAGATTGAGGTGATTGAAAAATTGCCTCCACCGATTTCTATGAAAGTTATTCGGAGCTTTTTAGTTCATGCTTGATTCTATCAACTATTCATCAAGGATTTCTCTAAAATTGCACATCCCTTGTGCAAGTTGTTAGAGAAGGAGATGAAGTTTGTGTTTGATGATGCGTGTCTGAAGGCGTTTGAGTGTCTAAAAGAAAAGTTAATTTCAGCCTCTATTATTGTTTCACCTGATTAGTCCATGCCATTTAAGGTTATGTGTGATGCCAACAGCGTCGCACTAGGAGCAGTCCTAGGCCAAAGGAAAGAGAAGATTTTACATCCCATCTATTATGCTAGCAAAACACTTAATCCGGCTCAGAAAAATTATACTATGACTAAACAAGATTTGCTTGTTGTGGTGTTATCATTTGAGAACTTTTGATCTTATTTACTTGGCACGAAAGTGATTGTGCATACTAACCACGCAGCTCTGAGGTACCTTATGGCAAAGAAGGATCTGAAACCAAGGTTGATTTATTGGGTACTTCTATTGTAGGAATTTGACTTTGAGGTCAAGGATCGAAAGGAGACTAAAAATCAAGTGGTTGATAACTTAGCACGCCTTGAAGAAGAAGCAATGTTGAAACTAAAGAATGGGCTTGAGATTGATGATACATTCCCAGATGAGCAGGTATTGGCCACATCGTAAGACTTGATTCCATGGTTTGCATATTTTGCCAATTATTTGGTAAGTGATATGGTACCTGAGGATCTATAGTTTCAGAAGCCTAAGAAGTTTATACATGATGTGAGGAATTTCTTCTGGGATGAGCCATACTTGTTCCGGATTTATGCATACTCTTCACTAGTTGGGGGTCATCATAGTAGTGCGTGGTATGCGCATAAGATCTTGAAATGTGGTTACTACTGGCCCATCATTCTCATAGATGTGCATGATTACGCAAGGGCATGTGACCAATGCCAAAGACAAGGAAACATCTCGCAAAGGCAAGAGCTTCTGATGACCACGATACTAGAGCTTGAGTTATTTGATGTATGGGGCATTGATTACATGGGCCTCTTAGTAAGATCATATGGTATGAAGTATATTTTGGTTGCGGTTGACTATGTTTAGAAGTGGGTGGAGGCAGTTGCGCTTCCAAACAATAAAGGGAAGAGTGTCACAACATTTTTTAGGAAGAATATATTCTCCAGATTTGGTACACCAAAGGCAATCATTAGTGATGGGGGCTCACACTTTTGCAATCATCTATTCAAAGGCTTGCTTGATAAATATGGGGTGAAACATAGGGTGGAAAAATCCTACCATCCTCAGACAAGCGGGCAAGTTGAGGTATCCAATCGGGAGATCAAGTCCATTCTGGCGAAGACTGTGAATGGCAATAGAATGGACTGGGATAGAAAGGTAGATAATACATTGTACGCCTACTAGAAAACATTTAAGACTCCTATTAGTGCTTCCCTATATCAGCTTGTATTCGGTAAAGCATACCACTTGCCAATTGAATGAGATGGATGAATTCCATCTCTGCGCCTATTAAAGTATAGCCTTATACATAGAGAAGATGAAATTGTATCATGATTGTAGGATAGAGAAAAGAGAATTCACCACTAGTGATATGGTACTGCTATTTGATTGAAGGTTGAGGCTGTTTCCTTGCAAGCTAAGGACAAGATGGAGGAGACCTTATAAAATAGTGATGGTGTATCCTTATGGTGCCATTGAGCTTGGAAATAATAAGGGCCTAAAGTTTAAGGTGAATGGCTAAAGGGTGAAACATTACCTCGATGATGTAGATGAGGTTAAGATGATATGTGATTTTGTTCTTGGTGAAGTCTAAGTAACCAAAAACATCCGAGTCATGTCATGATGTTAAATCAGGCACTTCATGGGAGGAAACCCATGGATTAGTTTGTCGAAGTCTGAGTATCCAAACTAACCACGTTGCTCCACGACATTAAATCAAGTGCTTCTTGGGAGGCAATCCAAGGATTTTTTACTTGATTATTTATAGGGTAAGGTTTGCTACATGTGCAGGGACTATGCTGAAAACTAACCAAATAACTGGAACAAAAACAGAACCCATGAAAACATTATATGATCATGGGTTCTATCATCTGCATGAAGTCTAGAGAAGTTATTTCCAAGAGTTGATCCTACGATTGAGCATCCACGATTGAAGCAAGATTGCACGATCGTTGAATCCATCGTCCAATTGAACTCATGTGAATCAACTTCCAGGCGCTAGAACCTATGATTTTAAGGAACGGTCATTGTTACATACAACGATCGTCCTTAAGTTTGTAGGTTCCCAGGTAAGTTTTCTAAATTATCATAATATGAAGACATACAACGATCGTGGGAATGATTTGTCTGTTGGGTCCTTAATTTTTAAATATACCTGATCTGACCCGACTTGACTCAGATTTAATTTCCTAATCCTTATACCCTTGACCTGATAAACACCCATTCACCATTCAAGCACAAAATGACATCATCAGTGCATGATTAAAGAGCAAAAACTAGGTTCAATCTCAAATTCTTGTGTGATTTCCATTGCTACTACGAATCTACTCCCTAAAGTTCCCACAACTCATCCGAAGTCAAAGTAATTGCACTCTCTGAAAAGTAAGTTCATTCTCATGCTTTATAAATATTTTCATGCTTATATTTTATGCAAAGATGAGTTTATACATACCTTAAAAGTACCAACTAGTTGCTAATTTCAGAGGGAGTAGAGTAGTCTAACTTTATCCAATATCAGTGCATTGAATTGATTATTTTTTTTTGAATGGATGTCAAAGAGGAGAAGTCTGAGTACCCCCTTTATGTTAAAAATAGGGTAAAATTAGAGTCAATATCTTGAGTTTTAAACAATTAAAGTCAGTGCAAACTCCATGACACAACCTACAATCGTCGTTCCTATGCACGATCGTAGGTTGGATCATGGTGGATGCCAATTTACAAGATTGCAGGAGTTCATCAGACAATCACCTGCCACAATCATGGTATCTTGGTATGATCTTGTGATGTAGTCATCTATTGTGACAACACTCAGAAATTTGTAAGAGGGACCTCCTACGATCAATAGGATGATCGTGTTTTCATACCACGATCGTACCTTGAGTTATCTATATGAAGAATTGAGTACCTAATTTTGATTTTTTTTGGGACTAATCCTTTTACGTTCAATTACTATGACACCCAAACTTAACAAGTAAAAGTTGGAAGAGCCCCTTTGCAAAGACATAACTAAGAAAAAGTCACTAAAAGACACACCTCGGGCCTCAAAAAGTGAATTTGAACAATCTAGTGGTTCGGAGGTTCAATACTCCGAGAGTAGTGATGATGAATAGAACAATCCCTGGACAATTAGATCAAAGTTTGCCAAGGCTTAGACCCCGACATCCACAGAATTGGTGCCCACGGCCAATCCCATTGAGCCTCCTCATTCTGAAGAGGGAGGCCAAGCTTCAAACTCGAATAGGGGTGAACCTGAGACTGCCAAAGGAGATAATGATGTTAGCTCTTTTAGGGAAGAAGAGTCTGCGGATGATTCAGGTAGTGCCAACCTATAATATTCTGAAGGAGCTCCTACTACAAATTAACCCCAATGGGGGATAGACATGAGAAGATGGCTTATTCCAAAGTCTAGAGCCTACTACAATGATGGGGTGTCCCTAAACAACAAGGGGAACCCAAAGCGAAGCATCCAAAAAGAAACCCACATGTTACTTAAGGCACTATAGAGGGTTCCCTAACTGAACTAGGTATTTAAGAAATATCAGCTGGGGTGGATAACTAAACCCTTGGGAAACTATGGAGCAAAGTTGGTGCATGACTTCTACGCCAACTATGCAGTGATGATTGAGAATACGACTCCTTTGGGGAAGGAGAAAGACATGAGGAAGAAGCCCAGGTTGGACGCGGTGATTATGAGGGGTATACCTATTGACATCTCAGAGAAGGCTATCTTTAAAGTCTTAGTCGGTGATGAGTTTAAGCCACCAGATGAGACTCTAGAGTATGATTACTGGATGTTAGAGTTGAAAAAGGTGAAGATGTTGAGTACTGAAGATAAATTAATGCACTATAAGTGGTTGGAGGACCATATTGTAGAGGCTTAGGAAAGATCAGAATAGGTGAATGGTACGACTATCTATGAAAACACACTCAGCTTCACTGCGAAGGTATGATGGTCCATTGGCAGGCAGTCACGCCCCGAAGCCCAACGAGGTGTGATTGGCACCCGAAGCCGATAAGGCCCGAGAGAACCAATCTTTGCTCCTGTACATTCGCATACATAACCTCATATGAATCTTATTACACCTTATGCAACTATGTGGAAGTCATAGACATGAAAACATATGTCGTCATAGCTATATATGTAAAACTTGGCCGTTTGAGCCATCAAGTCCAAAACGACATGTACCTTCACATTTATACACCCACATCCGTCTACAAAAGCCTTTAACAAATACATTGACCAAAATGAACTAAAAGTCGGGACAAGTCCCCGCTTTATACAACGTATACAAAATCAAAACAGATGTACAACAGTGACTCGGAGAAGCCCCGAACTAACTGGAGCTCACCAAAGATCTGCAACACTGACAATCTACTGTGGAGGCCTACTAGTGCCTACACCTGCAACATGTAAGGTAAGTCCCCCGAGGGGGGTCAGTACGAAGAATGTACTGAGTATGTAAGGCTCATAAGAAATAGTATCATACATGAGAATGTCAACAAAATAAGATGTGAGAGAATAGTCAATGTGTATAAATCATCATTTTATACAATATCTTTATAACTACTCTCCTTCAAGGGAGAGTACCTTCACTCGCCTCCAATAGATTCTTTCTTTCTTCTATGTTCATTACCACTATTGTTCATCTACTTGGTTAGGAAGAATAACACTCAACCACATACATCCACTCTAGTGGTGGGGGTAATAATATGACATACATCTATTCTCTTAACGTACATCCACTCTATTGTTGGTTTTAACCTACATCCACTCTATTGGTGGGGCAACATACATCCACTCTATGGTGGGACAACATACATCCACTCTCATGGTGGGGCGACGTACATCCACTCTCATGGTGGGGCAACATACATCCACTCTCATGGTGGGGAGACATACATCCACTCTCATGGTGGGGTAATATACATCCACTCTCATGGTGGGGAGACATACATCCACTCTCATGGTGGGGTAACATACATCTACTCTCATGGTGGGGTAACATACATCCACTCTCATGGTGGGAGAACATACATCCACTCTATGGTGGGAGAATATACATCCACTCTCATGGTGGGGTAACATACATCCATTCTCATGGTGGGAGAACATACATCCACTCTATGGTGGGAGAACATACATATATCAACTTATGAGAGATTAATAAATTAAGGATCATGACACTAATTGAAACACACAAATACGCTTTACCTCATTCTTACACTACATGAGATTAACACCTTAATTTGTGAGGGATAGATATATTAGCTCGCACTTCACCTCCTTCACTAATCCTATGAGATCTTACATAAGTAAGTATATGTTACCGGACCTCCACCTTGGGTGGGCTATAATAAATGACATATCACAATATTGGGATTATTCCATGTTGAACTTATACTCTCTAGAATGTGATCCATACTCAATGAAACATATAGAAACCATGCACATTATCTCTTTACAATCTTGTACCCTCTACTTAGTTATGAGAGTGACACATTAAAGATCATGACATTAAAGCACACTCTTATATGCACACCTCACTTTACTCCTTTACCTCATGAGATTAACAACTTCACTTATGGGGAATAATTATACTAACTTGCACATCACCTCTCTTATTACTCTTATGAGATTGGTACTCTTATTTATGAACAATTGGCACCAGGATAATCATCATACTATAGGACTTTGGAACAAGACATGATCGGAATAATGCTATTCAAACTAAACAAGCTCTCTTTACCTCATTACTCTCATTGAGATAGTTCCCTTAGAATTTACAACGTTATGACATCTTTGCAACTTCCATCAACGACTAAGAGATAAGTGCATCATCGTTCATCTAAGAATAAGACACGTATGAATCACAATATAGGTCAACCTGAATTGATATACTCTAGGCCTCTCCGAATTGAACAAGTCCAATGTCAATGTGAACAACATGTTGCAGAAGAATATGGAAAAAGGAACCTTACATACCTTGTATTCTTAATACGAATACACAATCTTAGACGTGCATACAATAGTCCCGCTCCGTTCTTGTGTTTTTCTCTACAACACAAGTTCATAACGAAACCAACATTAACCACCAATTACCTTACAATGGCATAAAATAACAATAAGTCACATGTTTAGCTTTAACATGTCATTTCCCCTTTGACCATACCATTTATGAAATCATTATTTCAAAAATCCCCCAATATTCCATACATTGACCAATACATGAAAATCAATACCTTTCACCACAACACTCTTCCTTTACACTTTCTTATCCATATCACATCACAAAGAAGCCATCAGACCACCTTAATACACCTCATAGCACATATCGGCCAAGATCCCACAATTTACACTTTGAGAAAAATAATAAATGAAATAACAAAATCACACCATACATGTTCATATTTTATCCATACCATGATCTTTCATTAAGACATCAAGTCTCTTTTCAAGTTCAAATCACCAAGATAGCACATTTTTCACCAAAAGCAAATTCACCACCTTGCCAACATAACTATCATACTATACATAATCTCCCATGCATATAATATGTTAATCCATGAGAATAAATACTTACCAAGGCTTGGAATGGAATGATCTTTACCAAAGAGTCCAAAGGAATATTTGCTTTAGGGTTTGGAATGTTTGAGAAAATATCCTAAAAGGCATGAGAGTTTTGGATGATTAAAAGCTGATTTTGGGGCCTTTATATAGACCCCAAGTCATGCTTATCCATTCCTTGGCATTAAATGTGGTCAAAATAGAAGAATGGGTCATTTTTGCCCTTTGGGCCCTGTTTTTTATTCCCTTTTGGGCCCTAATTTTGGGCCCAATTGCACATGTAGCTTAGCCCATCAACTTTCATATATATAATTCACCATATATCTCATGTGTAAATAATTCCATAATATCACGACAATATTCTGTTACGAGATTCTCACTCGTCGTCCCGATCGCAAAAATAGGAATTCTAGTCGTCCATGGCTTCCTTGAACATTTTTGATAATTACTTGTGTTTCATGGTTTGATCATGTAGAAGTATGTAGGAGTGTATTGATATATTTGAAGCTTTAACAACACTCAAAGAACTCCCAAGAACCAAAAGAAACCATCTAAGAATCGTCGTAGAATTGCGTTGCGAAACGAGCCCGAAAAGGCAAAATATTTGTGCCTTGCGCCACTGCTGCAAAGCAAGGCAGTGGCGCAAGTTTTACTTGCCCTCTAAATCAGGGGCTTGCGCTACACCCCCTGAAACAGGGTAGTGGCGCAAGTTTCAGCACCTTGCTGAAATTTTTTCGGCCACTTCCTCAATACTTGCATATCGTCCAATACCTTATCAAAATACTTACTTAGTGATCTTAATCATCAAGTAAACATGACTCCAAGTCACCAAATGAGGTTAGAATGTGTACGGGGTATTACCCAAATGCTCCACGAAATCACAAAACCCTTCCTATGAAAATCTAATTGCATGTACGTGGCCAAATTTCAATTTTTCTCATCTTTAACATTTCTAAATACATACTTATAACTCTCGAAACTTAAGTAAACATTATTCAATGTCATCAAGTAGGGTTGGTAAGGTACGGGGTGTTACACAGGCACCATATATCACCTAACAGAAATGACAACCCATCTAATGCTGAAAAAATAGAGATGGTAGAAACCTTTAAGGCATATCTAGCTTTGAACATTATGTGGGTCATTGCGGAAGAGATTCAGGAGAGGGCACTGCTTTATTACACTACTCTTTCTTTCCTAACTTTGATCACACAGTTGTGGTAAAAGTCAGTTGTACCTTCTATTCCTGCTGCCGATAGGTTCACCCTGTTGACCAAGACTGCAGATATAGCTTTGATCAAAGATACTTGGAACCCGGTGGATCAACTCTGAGGTTCTTTGCTAGAATTACCTTCACAAGCAACAGAGAAGGTTTCCTAGAATACAGAGATTCCAACTTCCAAAGCCAGCACTAATTCATCTTCTGTACCACAGCCCACTACACCTTCGGGTGTATTTTAGTCAGTACCCACAGGTTATACACCGATCCCTACAGCCTTCCTTGAGCAGATAATGAAAAACCATATTGTGCTTGATGGTAGGGTTAAAAATTTGGAGGTAAAGGTGAAACCGTATAAGGAGGATGAGATAAAGGAGACAGTATGGGGGATGCAAGCCTATTTTGATAGATTTGAGAACCGAATGATAGCTAGGTTAGAGAATTTATAGGCCGTCGATTTGAGCATAGTCACAGAGGAGCTGTCCACCTTGAAAATTGAGGTGAAAAAACTGACTGAGCACCAGTTCTCGATTGTGTAGCCTCCACTGGTCTCAATATTTGAGGAATTTTGGATTGATATGGATGTCCAAGAGCCAAATTTCTATACCCAGGCCCCGGTAGATGAGGGCACAGGTAGGGATGTAGATGAGTCGAGTATTGAGATGGGGGATGATTTGCATCCTTATATAAAGAGAAATAGAAAGGATAAGGATGGGAGAAAGAGGGAAGACAAGAAGAGCGAGTGGACCATCGAGGTATCTATTTTGGAGATGAGTAAGGTCCAGCCTACTGTGGTTACTACTGTTGCTGCTGATACTGTGACTGAGAGTGGACGGGGTACTGAGATTTCCCCCTGTGATATCACCTTTGAGTGCATCGGCTACCACTAATGCCAACTTTTATGATAGTGCCACGGCCACAGCAAAGGCCACCGGAGACGGAGAGCAATGTGACCCCTATCGATAAGTCTACGATAGGTATCTAGTGCGCCACAGGTATTTTTTTACCCTAGTATTTTAATTTTCTATGATTTGATGCAATGGGGACATTGCATGACTTCTTAGATGGGGTGGGGGTGTACCACATCCAAGGATTTTTGTTGTCATGTTTCTTTTCCCTTAGATGTTCTATCTAGTTAGAACTGGCATATTTAGGAGTTTTATTTATGTTTTTGTGTTGTTTTTGGTGTTGTTTATATTTTTGTGTTATTTTTGGTTTGTTTGTGTAACCAAGAGAGAAATAGGAGAACTTAGTGCAGTCAAAATAAAAAGAGCATGCAATTGGTGTTTTTAATATTTAATGATGCCTCTCTATAAAATTTTGTTGTGTTGTTTGTTGTGTTGTGTGCTTACCCTGAATAGTGAACAATAGCCTAACATGTATGAACCAGATAGGTAGTGACTGAGTATGTAGCCTGAGGCAAATGTGTGTGAGGTTTTACCTAGTCGGCATGTGTGTGCAATCTAGAACTTGCCCTGTTAGTCTAGCTAAAGCTGTAGGATAGTAAGTTAGGAAGGATCATAGGTCGTTCTTGATTTGTCTACTAAAAGCCTAAAAATCCTACCAAATGAAAATGATATCCCTTGATCCCGAAATTTTAGCCTAAATGGGACTTTTCTTTGAACTAGCCCATTCACCTTCCCATTAGTTTACAATGAACAAATCTTGGCCCAGGTCCTTCCCTGGACAATGTGCACCTCAACTCAGGAAAATTACCTAAGTTGAGGGTGGCTATTATAGGGGTGCATAAAAAGTTTGGGTATGTAGAAAAAGTTAGTAAAAATAGAAAGGATTCGGGTATGGTATTGTGTGGAAAAGGAAAAAAAGTGAAGAAAAAAAGCTTGTAAAGAGGGGGAAAAAAAAGCAAAACGAAACAACACCTGGGGTCCGAGAAGTTGAAATAAAAGGGAGAAAAGTAAAAAAAGTAGGAAAGTGGAGCCAAAAGTAGTGTAGTGCCAAGGAGGGATAAGTTACCTGATCCATATGTACCAAACCCATTCCTAAGCTTGCATTACAAGCCAATAAAAGTCCTATAGTGATCCTAGTCCAATGGCCAAAAAACTAAGGCGTAGAAAATAAAGGAAGGCCTATGGTATCAAACACACACTATCTTGATTTCTTTAGGAGAGTGAGTGCTTAGTTTCAGTCCCTATCCTGATATTCATCATATATTATGAGTGTTAGGGACTTTTTTAATGTGAGGGTTTAGGGCTACATCGTAGTTACTGTTTTTTCGGGTAGTGTAATTTGTTTGAATGCTAGGTTGTTTGTTGCTAATGTAATGCCATTGCTTGATCCCATTATATCATGGTAAGTGGTTTGTGTACACACAACAAATTTTGGGTTTTAATGATTTCTGGAGGAGGTTGAACTTGTGTTTTGATTCATGCATGCTTAAGTTGAGTTTTGAAAATATGACTGCCTAGTACTCTTGGTTTTCTCTTGGTTAAGCATCATTTAGATTGCGTTAGTGTAGTTGTGTTTGTTTACCTGAGGACATGCATAAGGTCTAAGTTAAGGGTGTTGATGTAGCGTGAACATATGCCATTTTCGACGTTTAAAACTAGGGATATGTGCAAGTACAAAGGTAATTTTATGTGGATATGATGTGGTTTGGTGGTATTTACAGGTTAAATAGCCTGGAGAAGTAAAGGTATCAGCGAGACATCCTACGATCGTGGGATCTGACCACGGTCATATCATTGCTATTGTAGGATGGAATAGAGAGTTGATATTCAGGTGTTATTAAGAAGAAAGCATTCCACGATCGTGTGTAGATGTTACAATCGTAAGATCAATTGTGAGAATAAGTTTTCAAAAAACATGCTTGTAGATGTTAAGTATGAAGAAGATCAGACGATCACTTTCCATGATCGTACCATGATTGCACGAGCCCATATTAAAGATCATGGAAAAAGTATTCTGCAAAGTGAGAAATCAAAAGTGGAATCTATGAGAGGATGTCACAATCATACAAGGGAACCACAAGCTCGTACTGAGCATCGTGCCAACCAAGAGTTGAAAGATCAAACAAGTCAAGTGTTAACCTACGAGCTCCAAGGACAATCGTGGTATCTAACCATGATCGTACCTTCCTTTATCCGATGTGTCGACTCAGCAAATCCCATTGTGTTTAGGATAGGTTTTATGTTTGTCTAAAAATACTCCTATTAGGTTTATTGTTTTAGTTTACACATTATTGATACATTTGAGACATGTTGTTGTTCTTTGAAGTATTAACATTGATTCTTAGGGTTTTAATTCAAAGTGAGATTTTTGGAGTTTTCATCTTATTCTTGTAAGTTCATCATTATGATTTCTGCTCAGAATTATTGTTGTGTGCTTACAATTATGAGTAGTTAAACACCACAACAAAAGTTGTGGTAACCATGACGGATTAAAAAAGTAGAGTTTGTAGTACGAAGTGATTCTGAAAAGGTGTTTGGGCATGTATTGTTGTTCTCTTTGGTTTAATTGCTTTTTAACAGCTGCAGATGTTAAAACTTGCCTTATCTTTACTCTAGACAAAAGGATGAGTAACAGATGGGAAAAGGGAATAAACAAAATAGACTTGGAGCTATCAACCTTCAATTAATAGCTTGAGCCGATAATCTGAGAAAGCTAATCTAGGATCCATGATAAGGGTCAGTAGTGCAAAACTCAGGAGAAGAGAAAACTTACTTAAGAATAGTTGCTTAAACAAGTGCGGAAAGCCGTTTAGGTAAACATAACCTATCAATTCTACACGCCAAGCACCGGATGAGATCACTAAGTACAAAGAGCCTACACTGAGTTATGAAGTTATTAGGGACCACAGTCCTAGTGCCTCTTAAATCTTGATTACAAATCCAATGAAATCAATAACTGCTACTATTGGAATTCTAAGTTACAAAACCTCCCCTTTTACTGGAGATTATTTACTAATCGCTTAGATAAACACTTGATGGATATTTTGACTTATTCATCATGGAATCAACCCCAACCTTGTTGGGTTTAAAAGTAGACTAGCAACTACTTTATACTTTGTTTAGAAGTGTAATTTGGGTGACATCAGGGTGGGGGTGGGGGTGGGGGATGGAGTACTTGGAAGTTGGAACACATTTTGGCTTAGCTTGTTAATTTCTTGGCAAAAACTAAAGGAAGGATGAATATTACAACTTCTAGGATATATAAGGGATGTTTTATGTTCATTAATATAACACATGGATGTAACCTTGTCATGACCCAACTAGCTATGATTGGCACCCACCCTAACCTATGGCGGTAGAACCATACTAGTCTCACCCTTACTCACATAAGTGTTACTCTCACATTCATGTTATATAAATCCACATGTATTAAACAAGTGCAAAAAGGAAGTTTAATCAATAATTTAAATCACCCTTCCAACCAACATCAATATTCAAACCAATAGAGTGCAGAAACCTCTACTTATTACATTCCCAGGACCTAAAGCCACCGTACTAAAACATTTAAAAATAACTAAGTCTGGAAATAACTAGAATATCCCAAAAACATAACAAAAGGAATCGTCTTAATCTCGAAACAAGGGACATCAACATCATAAAAAAATCTGAAGGTTTCCCGGACATAGTGCTCACCCTCAAAATCTGATCCGAACAGCTAACTAGAGAAGAGGTCACGTGTCAACTGCTGAAAAATGTTCTGTATTCAAGAAAAGGAAGAGTACAGGTAGCATCAGTACATCAATAAGTACTGGTAAGCATCATAGGCCGACTAACTCAACAATGTTTGAGTAAGCAAGACAAACAGGTATGAAAGCGATCATAACATAACTCATAACCAATGACATCACATATAATCACAGAAGCACAACCCACAATTTTACTTTCACATACTTTTACACTTAGTCATTTTCATTACAACTGTTGCGTCCAAACGCACACACAAGTGTATGCGGTCGTACAAGTAATATAGGATTGAGAGTCCAGATATTGTACCCACAGGGACTTGTCGATTAACTATTTTTCTAAATTAAACTAATTCTTATTTATTTAGTTATTCAAGAAGTAAATCCCAAAAGATGTATTTCTAAAATAACTAAACCAAAAATAGAAAGAAAATAATTAATGAACAATTAACCTAGAGGAAAGCAGATTTTTGCACAATCAATGGATGAATCGATCTAGGATTATGGTTTCGCTACCAATCATGTTTAGTATCAATTTCATCAACTTATTTGATTATCTAGTTGTTGATTTATGGGGTTGATTTTATGATTCGGGAATGGTCATCCTCTAATCGTTTATTCAAACTAGTCTCACAACTACATCGTTAAGCGGGGATGTGAGAAGCTAATTCAAACGCATGTATTTATCTTCCCGTTTTATAACCAAGTAAGGTGATCTATGTATATTCCTATCCTAGACACAAATCAATTTCTTATTTTACTAAAGAATAGATCTTACTCCCTATATTCTTTGTTCTAACCCTCCATTCCCTTGGTCAGTTCACTTCAGGCTCAAATATTTATTTTAAAGGTCGCGAACCTTTAAAATAGTAAAAGCAAAAATATAAGAACAACCATAATGATAATCAAACAAATAAAATTAAGAGTTACTAAACAATCATTTAATTAGCTACCATAATCCTAGAATGAGAAGTTTAAATCCACATAGACATGGAGCAATTACAACAAATCATCCAAAGAATCAACGAAAAAATAAATAATAAAGGAGAAGAAAAGATGAAACCAATTTTCTCCGGCCTCCACGACGGTTTCTAGCTCTCTCTAGGTCAAAAGTTTTGTAAAGACTGATTTTATGAAATATTTGCAGGTGTAGGAAAAAACGCCAAATAAAATAACTGAGTCCAAAATAGACTGGAAAAAATTAAATATAGAACAGCTTCCTCTGCGTCGCGACCCTTAATGAGCAAATCTGTCTCCGCGTCGTAGCTTCTATTAGCTACTACCACATGTGCATGCAGCCTGCAATTCAATTTGCAATTCAAATTCAGCAAAGGTTACTTTTTAATATTTTAATAACTTTATTCCATTAAGTTGTCTGCTTGATTTCCCTATATAATCGTCGGTCTTTAATTTGTTTTGGCTTCAAATCTCTTCATCTTCACACCATTTTAATCCTACACATCAAAATATAATATTAGGCACAATCCATAAAATTAATGCTTAAAAAGAAATATAAAAATACTAAATATGAGGCAAATAATGACTAAAAATATATAATTTTAGCCTCACATCACCACCCCACACTTAGAATCTTGCTCATCCTCGAGCAATCATTAAAGATCATCTTAATAAATCATGCTACGAATACCATCACTTTGGTTGATACAAACAATTAGACCATATGAAAATTCACAATATCAAGTGCACATCCCGATCATTATGGAAGAAATACAAATAAACAACAAACCTCTAACCTCCTAGCCTCAAAGATGGACTAACTCATCAAATTTAAGTTCGCTCACCTACTCTTATTAAAGAAAGTTAATAACATCACCTATATATCATGAAATAAGTGCCCTCACAATAAGAAATAGTCCACACACTCAATTCAAAAGATCGAATATAAATTAAGGATTTATCATCAAAGAACAACTCTCGCACTCAAAAAGAATTTACATGTATGCACAAAGAACCATAGGCTTGCCCATTATGTACATCTCCACTAATTAATCATGCTCGAATAGAATTAAATAGGACTTGAACGGGTTGTAATGTAGGCTAAGGATAGGGTAGGAAAACTATATAATAGTGACTCACACTTCCCTAAGAACTTTGCATTTTTTGACTTCATCACCCATTATTTTCTTCACTTTTATTTTCAGCCTTCTCTACATCAATTATTTCACTAGTAATTCTCATCATATCAAGAATTTTTCACTTTTTTTTTCAAGCAATTTATTTTTCTCCTTTTTTTCATGTCACATTCTTTTTAAGAGGGCCTTTTCATCACGTTGTAGTTATTATTGGTCACCTTTTACACTCAATCATCCTTGTCTTTAGCTTTAGCAATTATAATCAGTCTATGCTACAGTGCACAAAGAAGCATGGTGCGAAAACTAGGGATTCAACAAAAGGATCAAGGCAAAAATACGGCTATCCAACAAAAGGCTATAGGCTCAAAGGGGTTAACTAGTGATATAATATCTGAAAAGGTTAAAATTCTCAAGGCAAATCAAAAAAAGCCTATATCATCTTCTAAATAGAGCAACACTTTTTATTTCGCTTCAATGACATGCAGGGCAAGTTCTAGACTAAGATGGAAAACATGGAATATATGCAAGAAAACCTCACCACACATGGCACAAGAATCAATAAAGATGGATCAATTCTACTTCTAAGACAGACGGGATCATAGTGAACTATAAAATAAGATAAGTTATAGACAAAGTCACAACCATGAGCCTAGGTGTCAGAAAGTCTACTATTTTATTTACACCTCAAGCACTCACATAAAAGTACTACTCAAGCTCAGGCCTAAATTGCTAGTATCACACAACTCAAAAAGGTCTTTTCTTTTCTCTCCAAAAATAATAATAATAATAAAATTTACTCCTAAAAAATAAAAGACACTCGGTTCAAAGGGATCCCTTTTGAAAAAGAACCGAAAAGAAAAACCAAGGGGTGGGCGAAGTATTCTCTAATAAAGACTAAAATTTTAAAACTAACAAAAATTATTCTAATCTAAAGAATAAAATAAAAATCTTTTTGTGTTTTTAACTTTTTCATTTTTTTTTTCTTTCCTTAAAGCAAGCAGCTAAAAAAAATCCTATAGCATACTTCATCTTAAAAAAATAGTGGAAGACATCCCACCCCACACTTAAAATCATGTTTTGTTCACAAAGCACTAAATAAAGTAAAACAAGGGTTAAAGATACTCCCTGAGGCCCTCTGGGGCCTAGCTAGAAGCATGTTTCTTTACTTTCAACAAGGGTTGTACGCACCCCACACTTAAGCTCAAACGTGCTCCTTAGCTTCAGATTTTGGGTACTAAGACTTCCCCTAAATCTGTAAAAACAAAAACAACAAAAACAAGTGACGCTAAAATAAAAATGAAAAATAAAAATAAAAACTACTTACTACATGTTGGGTTGCCTCCCAGCTAGCGCCTAATTTAACGTCGCGGCGTGACCCATCAACTCTTCCCTCAACCTTGAGAATATGAATTTCACCCCCAACATCACATCCATATTTCTGTTTCTTTCATATGGTGGTAAAAAGAAGATGGTGGAGCCAAGTAATGGATGGTGCATGTTAAACCATGTGGCCCTAAGGTGAGGATATTGTTCTGCTACTTGTCTGGTGCAAATTTAAGAATGTAAGATTCTTGTTCCTCATCTACACACTCCTCCACTAGTTCATATGACTCAAAAAACATGTCATCATCTAAACATAATGTAGAAAAGTGCTTTGAATGAGACCCAACATATCCCACTTTCAAACTTACACCATCCACAACATGCTCACTCTTATTCACCTTCTCAATGTCAGTATTAATCAAAGAATGGTAGTCGAATGATTAAAATTCTTCCTCTCTCTCTATAGGCTGGCTAGTATCCACAACTATTGGTGATTAGACATCAGACATCTCAATCTGTTTATTCAGTTGGGCCTCCAAGTTTTGGATATCTGATCCAAATTGTTCAACCTCTTGTATGAGCTCATCTCTCCCTTTATTTATCTGGTTCACCATGATTGCAAGACTATCCCAGAGAAACACATGAAATTTGATTCGCTGCTCTTGTTCCACTAGCCAAATTTCGTTTGCTTTCCTGCCAACATCACAAACAACAGACTGATCATAATAGGGGTTCAGGGTAAGGGAAAAAAATTAGGACAACCATTCCAATGACTATCCTGACCACTGTTGACACCCAATTTTGACCTCCCGATATTCCCCCCGGGCTATTATTCTATCAAAATATTAGTTTTTGAATTTTTTATTATTTTGCTATCAAATAAATTCCGATATTTCGTACTCATAATTTTTAAAGTTTGCAATTTATTTTTAGCATTTAATTTTATATTCTTATATAATATATAATTTACTAATTTAAATATAATATTTTACATAATTTTATAAATATTTATTAAATTATTTTCTCAAATATGCATACTCATAATTTACAAACACGTGGTCCATAGTTTATTGCTTATTATTATTATTATTATTATTATTATTATTATCATCATCATCATCATCATCATCATTATTATTATTATAGTATTTTTATTATTATGTATTCATAGGTGCCTAATCTACTCCAAATCATTTTGTCATTGATTTTAAATAATATATTACGTGTCATTAATTTTACTTACATAATCTATTCATAATGATTTTATGAAATTGATTAATTTTGTTAGTATTCTATTTACTGATTTATTACTATATTTATTAAATAGCACTCTAATTCAATTTAATTTCTCCAATTTATTTAATTTCTATCCGTTTATATCCAATTAGTGTCAATTCTAGCCTAAATTGAGTCCAATTTTACTCAATTTAAAAAAAATCCCCAATTCAATCTTAAATAATCCAAATTTTGACCCATCTTTCAATTTTACTCTCAACCATCTATCAAGATCGATCCGACGGCAGAGATTAATTGATCCAATATTTTCTTTTTAATTACATACCAACCCAAAACCCCTAATTTTATTTTATTTTTACCTTCAACTAGCCGCACCTCCCCTCCACAGTCGTCACCGCCATCTCCGCTACTCTAGCCAACCCCGGCCATTGGAGCTCCTCCACTGCCGACCCCATCTCCCTCTCTCTTTTAAGTTCTCTTCCGCCCCAACCCCACCGCCGTGCCACTGCTGGTAGGCTAAACAACTGGCCCCGCCTCCCCTCTTCTCTAGTCGCTGCTCCGACCACAACCAGCCGCCACTTCTCCATCCTCGATGGCCCATCAAAAAATAAAACCACCAGACACCATGGACAGCCGACACCTCCCCCCCCCCTCTCTCTCTACCCGGTCTCTCTCTTATTCCGTTCTCCACCCTTCACCGGCGGTAAACCAAAGTAGCCAACCCCCCCTCTCTCTCTACTCGATCTTCTCTCTCTCTCTCAACCTCTCGATCTCTTCCATCAGAGCCGCTGTCGCCACTGTTTCGATAAACGAGCTCTACCATACCACCATCGCTGCCCTTCACCAGTAAAATCCACCAGAACCACCACCAAATGAACCCACACGCTCTCCTCCATTCAGAAAATCTGAAAACCCCAAAAAATATCTCTTCTCCGGTTGACTTTGGAAATGTCAATAGATGGTCGAGATGACGAGCAATCGCCCGTGTTGGTTTTTTGTCTCAGTTCCAGTTGTGAGATTTTGACTCCGAGATGGATTCCGATGAATTCGTCCCAGGTATGACTCTCATTGGCGCTTGTTTCTTAATTCTGTAATATGATTCAGAAGTTGTCAAGCATGTCAAAAATTATCATGAACTGTGTTAATGCTAATACATGTTGTGTCTGATTTGATTGACAATATATTTTTTATGCTATGCACGTGTGCTTGCTTACTTGATTAATCACCTATTCAAGCAGTAGGAACAATACGTCATTCTGCCGATATATGTTCGTACTACGACTAAACGAATTTGAAGTTTTCTTATCAATTCACCTACGTTTCTTTCCATTTAGCATTTCTTTACGTGTAAGTAACAGTCACTATAGGTTTGGACTTGGTACAACTTTGACACTTTTCCAGCTATGGTAGAAACATTGACTAGTTTGGATACGCTGAATTCAAGTGTATGCGCATAGGGTGATTTGTCTGATTTTCATTTTTTCTTTTCTTTAGGCTTGAAAGTATGCTTATGATTCTCAACTTGCACTGTAACTTTGTTACTAATCTATCTGAAGTAGCTTTGATAGCTCTAAATGATTGTTTTCCTTCTATAGTTAATTTTAATTTATGGTAACCTTTGAATTTGATTTATTAGATAATCTTGGACTGATTTATGCTGAAATGATTTGATTGCCTAAATAAAATCTTCTTGACTCATACTTTCTCTTATTCACTCCCTTTAATTAGCATGTGACAGCTTGACTGCTTGCTGATTTATGGTAAATTTGTCTTTGAGTAAAGGCTCCATATTTATGGAAAATTCCAACACATTGTTTTCCTTTTTACTAATGCTGTCATCTTTGAATGATCCGGATAGATTTTACTTTGTCATTCATAGTAAATGTGGCATGATTTTTGCCCCAACTTGATGGATTCACCATGTCAATTAAGGAAAAAGAATCTCCCTTATTCTTTCTTGACTTATTCTCTTTCCTTTACTAATTAATTTTCTATTCACTATATAAACAACACCTCTCCTCACTTTTATTCTCAGGCTTTAGCTTCCATTCAAAAACACTTAAAAAAAATGCTTTAAGCATTTTTACTCTATATACCTAAAAATATACTTTCAAAGTTTGTTTGCTCTTGCTAAAGGATTGGCTACGAAGCTTCTCTAGATGTTTACGTTATTATTTACTTGCTACCAAACCGGTTAGTTTCTTAGACGATGCATTTAATTATTACATGTTAATTATAGATGCTTCAATGCTTGTCCTAATTGTCTCCTAATTCTTAAGTTGTTTAATGTGATTATCTGTAAGGTCATTGTTTGGGTTGTGTGTTTCTCCAAATGGTTGTTGTAGGACTATCAGATGTTTGTTTTCGTGCACTTGTGGTATGTTGTTTTGTTTAACAGGTATTATTTGGGGAAAATGAAGAGTTGCTTTGGGTCGGAGGGCACGTGCTTAAAAGCTGTCTAAATATGTTGTTTTGTTTTATTTTATTTTTTATATTTATTGGGTTTGTAATAGTTTGTATAAACTTTATATATATATATATATATATATAATGAAAGATTATGGGGACTGCTTATGGGGGTGGGTATTATGTGATTCGAATATCTTATCACTTAGATGTCATGCCTATAGGATATTTTACGAACGTTTAAACATGTTTAATTGAATTACTCTATCTCTTAGGCAACACTTCTAGGACTATTAGTTAAAATTTCAACGTGTTGATTAATTGTCACTTAAAAATCATGTTCTAGGAGTGTGAATTAGATTTCAAATTATTAAAATTAATTCCGAGCATGTTCATCATCTTTTCTGCATTTTTAATTAATTTTCTACACTTTTCTGTACACTTTAAATTAATTTTCAGCATTAAAAATCACATTTCCAGCACATTTAATTTAATTTTCCAACACATGCAAACGAATTTTCAGCATATTTAAATTAGTTTTAAGCATGTTTAAATCAATGTCCGACATGTTAAATAAAAAATTTCAGTATAACCAAGAATAATTTTTAGCATTTTTATATAATTTTTCAGCATTTCAATACTAATTTTCAGCACTTATATTGAATTTCCAGCAATGTTTAACTAAATTTTCAGTCTCTCTAATTGATTTTCAGCATACTAAATAATTTTACAACATATAATAATTAACTTTCACCATGTCTATTTAATTTCTAGAATATAATAAGTAATTTACAGCATTTTAAAATTAATTTCTGCATATTAAAATTAATTTCCTGCACACTTTAAATTAAGTTTCAGTAACTGTCCATTAATTTTCAGCATATTATTTAAATTTTTGACCCCTTGATTAATGTTCTTCGCCTAGAAATCATGCATATAGGTTCCAATTACGTAAAAATAAATAATTGTTTAGCATGTTGATCGCTTAATCAACTTTAATTAATCAACAGGTTTATTTGAAACCATTACGTGCTACTTGTTCAAGTCTTATATGTTTTTTTTGACGTGAATCCTGAGTCTAATTAGGTATCCTAGGCTACTTGTCTAGAACCCAATCGAAAATAGTAAGTCCAATACCTCTTGGACACTAAGTTGAGACGGGTAGGCATTTTAGGGAACGCTAGCTTTGTCGTTTTCTATAGAACACCTTTAGGCTTAATAACCAATTAGGTGGGGTGGGTAGAACAATCGGAAATGATGGAAGTTGCCCCAAGCAATATTCGACAATGCGATATGCGTCATTGTCTTCCGTTAATAAGCCGGGCGCTGATCCGAATAAGATAAAAATTAACCTTTGTCTAAATTTGATTGAATTTTATTTATTTTTTGCATGTATTTTGTTTGGGGTAGTCTAGGTATAACTTAATGAATCCTTTCATTATAAATTGTGTCTTTTTCTATCTTCTCGCTTATCTAATTCACCTCTTTATTTATTTACACATTTTTATTGCTTTATCACGTAGTTAATTATTAATTAGATAATAATTAAGTTGCATGTGTAATTTTTTTAATATCATTTATCTTTTGAATGCTTAGTTAAATGTTAAGTTAATAAAAATAACTGACCTTTGCTTATCACGTAAAATCCCCACGTAATATATGAGTTCGACTGGGACCCACATTTGTGAACCTCGAAAGGTGCCTAACTCCTTTCTTTCGAGGTAACCTGAACCCTTACCAGAATTTCTGGTTGACGTAGACTAGACTATTAAAATAAGTTCGTAATTAGTCTTGAATGGTGCTCTAACGCACCTTAATTCGTTAGGTGGCGACTTTTCATTCTTAAACCATCCTAAAAGAGTTGTCACGTCGAATCCCGCTTTTTACGAGAAAAATGGGGCGCGACAGCTTGGCGACTCTGCTGGGGAATACTTAGGTTCTAACCAATACGAATACGTGTGTTATGTGGGATTTTATGTTTTATTTATTTATTTTCTTCCTTTCAGCCTTTGTTCACTTCCTTAAATAGTTAATTTCTTTTCAAATTTGACACTTTTCTAGATGCTTCTTAACATGAATTTTCATGCTAATTTTTTTTTATTTTTTCCATTTATTTTGTTGCCGTAAAATTTCATTCTTTTTATGTTTATCCATTTTTTTTCTATTCCTTTTAATTGTTCACATGCGTATCTGAATTGTGTCTACACTAAATCCTCCTCCTTATCCCATGACATGCTTATGTCCTTATGAGGTTTCTTGTATTTGTTATTTTTTTAATCTTATTTTCTTAATCATTCATGTAATATTTTCAATGTTATTTATTTATTGCTTTCCTTAAACTGTTTAGATGTGTTACCGTTTTTCACTATATGCTACCTGTTATCGCTTTTCATAACTGGCATTCCACTCATACTTTCCCCCACTCGAGAATCTCACACTTTCACTATACTAGGATGTTGTGCCTTCGCACTTCTCCAAATTCTCTTCAAAATCCTGTTATAGAGAGTCGGCTAAGACGCGGTTGAGCGGATGTTTTACTACCTTAAAATCACGTGCCTTCTCGCATAAGCTTACCCTCGGTCCGTGTCTACCAACTCTTACAAAACTTAAGATAGTATTGTATCCACCCTTTGCATTTAAGTCATGCATTCATTAGCCATAGGTGGTTGACCTTCGAGGTCAATCCACAAAGTTGGAAATCAACCTCTTGTCGAAAGGGTACCCACCACCCAAAGACAAGCATGCATATTATGTGTTATATGTTACCCTTTGTTTGAAACTTGACCTATGTTTCTGTTTATTAATGAATATGCATAGGGTCTTAATACCCTAGATGTGTTAAGATCAATGGTTTAACCTTTCCAAGGGATTCAAGACCCCAAAAGGACACATAACCTTATTTACTATGTGTTAATTTCTACATTTGTGTTAATGTCTTACCTATCTTGTTATTCTTTGTTTTCCTATTTTAGTTATTCCTTACTCTTAGAATCCGTTACTCTTAGAGTTCCTTAAAATTCCTATCGGATTATGTTTCCTTTAGGCTTGAATCATACAATCTTATGGCCTAGTCAAAAAACCCCTTCCATTTATCTTCATAGATTGAGTTCATACTCTGAAGTATCCTTCAACACACTAATCATCTTTCGAATCGATCCATTCCTCGATAGGATGTTCTAGATTATTTCTACTCTTTTAGGGTAACTCATTATTTTAGGATATTCTTACTTAACACCTTCAATATTAACATACCATTGTCTTCACCATAACTCTTGACAATTAATGTTTTCATATTCGTTCCATACTCTGGCTTTTCCAACCTCTAAGTCATATAGAGCTCTAGATTATTCACTTTGAATGAATATAATTCAAATATTTTACTCCATGATATTACTCATAGACATTCTATTGTCGTGCATTTTTACTAATCATATGTCCTTTCTTCTAAGGTTGACTAAAGTTGAACATCAGAATGGTCAGTCAAGCAATGCTTATCAATCTTGCCAACTGTGAAGCTGAGCGTAGGAGTTTGGGTTTGCACCAAGACAAGCTTACTCCTTTTGAGACAAACATTATGAGTATGGAAAGAAAAATAGAAAGAATCACAGGAATAATCACTAATCTTCGAGGATAATCTGATATGCCACCAGGCTTTCCAAAGCCATTGTCCGAAACTGACTTTGTTTCTCCTATCTACACTATGGAGTATCCAGTATTGACAACCTTACCTATGCCTGATTGTGATGCACAAGTATCTCCGAGTTTGTATTCAGTCGTACTACAAAAATCATTCAATGGGTTGACAGAGATGCGCAAGGAGAAGAAAACAGAAGGAAAGATTTCTAACCATAAGACAGGGTCATCTCAACAGCTCGAGATGGATAAGTTATCCAAATCAGGAGAAGAAAATAAGGATAGAGTTGGGGACTTGAACTTTTCGTTATACGACGGGTCTGGTGATCCTCATTCGCATTTGAAAGCGTACCTGGATGAGCTAGCAGTTATAGGGCAAAGTGATGGTCTTAAGATGAAATTTTTTGTCAGTTCACTTACAGGTCTAGCATTGATGTGGTACGCAGAGAAGGATACAAGCAAGTAGATTTCTTGGGACAATTTTACAAGCGACTTTATTGGGCGGTTCGACAATAGAGGGAAAAGTAAGTTCATAGGTGAAACTCTAGTACATGAGAAGGTTTGTTTGGTTGAGCCACAATTCAGGGATAAGGGAAAGGCAATTATCAATGAGGCATCAAAGCCTCCAAAGCCCGAAGTGAGGAAATCCCAAGTTATGACTCTCTTAGATGAACCACCGTCAATCACTTTTGAGATGTTGAGGTCACATGGTATCTTGCAGCCTAAGCTTATTGGTTCTTATTGCCCTTCAAGTCCTTTCTTTGATCCCAAAAAACATTGTGCCTTCCATTCTGGCATGTCTGGTCATGACACAGATTAATGCCACCAGTTGAAGAGAAAACTACAAAATTTGATAATCGATGAGAGGATAGTAAAGAAAAGTTGCCCTCAATTAATATGGTATTCATCTCCGAAAGTCATTCCAACACCAAATTGTGCCCAAGCCTATTATCCCCAATCCTTCGCAAAACCTCATCCTCAAACTATTTGGTATCCGCTTCTATCCATTGCTCCAACATCAAAATACATTCCTGTATCTTATCTAAACCCACCAACAAATCAACGATCCAATCAATCCTCTAGACCTCCAGTCAAGTTTTAGAAAAATCCACCAAGACAATACACCACTCTAGTTGAACCCATAACTCAGTTGTATGAAAGACTCAGAGAAGTAGGCTATATCACACCCATCCCTGCCGTACCTGTCAATATTCAGTCTAAACGATACAATCCTAATCAGGTTTGTGCCTACCACTCTGGGATGAAAGGGCATCCCATAGAGGCGTGTTTTGCTTTGAAGGACAAGATTCAAGTGATGATTGATACCAAGATGATAACTGTAACAGGGTTAAAGCTCGGTGTAGATTAACTTCCTAAGCATGACTGGCACCTGTTTGGCACTGATGAAGAGGATATCATGTTCGGGCTCTCAAGCATTTGAAATTACTTTAAGCTTTATATACTTGGAATAATATGGATTTTCCTTTATGCTTTCCTTTTATGTAATTGGAACTACGTTTGACCTGATTACCCTATAAGAGGGATAAGTAGGCGCTCATTTAATGGGTTCGGTCTTATTATAATAAAATTTTCTTTCCCCCTATTTTATCATTTTGTATGAAGTTGGAAGGATTAATGATGATATCAATCACAAAGGATGTTTCAAATCAACAGTTATGATGTTTAACATGAGTCGACCTTGTTCATTCCCCTAGCTTTCTTGTCTTCTTTACCTCCACAATTTCAAATTCAGCATCATGTTAATCTCTCCAAAGCGTAAGTTCTGTCACTATCATCTGTCTCACCTAAATCTCTATGCTTAGATCACTTATTAAGTCATAGTCTTCATCTTGGAATGTGTTTTATTGTTTTAAACTTATTTGTGCTATGTGGTAACTTTGTTTGATTTATTTATTTTGTTTAAAGGTTGTCTAGCATTTGAACATTGAATCGGCTAAGAGTCTGCAATTTGACAAAACACGCCTAACCATCTTGATCTTTTTTCTAACACAAATTTTGCTTCTTCCCCAGCACAAAATACCTTTTTGCCTATCTTCTTATTCGTCTCCTCAACAAATATCTTTGACACACGTCAATCTTGGTACTTTGCAAAATATGGTAATACATTATGGGGAATCACCTACACTGCAACAAGAGTCTTTGGACTTAGAAAAGAGGTTGGATGAGTGTCTACGTTCCAAAGGCATTTATGACTTGAGGTATGAGAAACTGTGTCTACATCCAAGGGTTGGTTTGCCTCCAGGATACAAAGTTCTAAAATTTAATATGTTCGATGGGCATGGAGACCCGATCATGCATCTAAAGGACTATTGTGGTAGATTAGTTGGCATTGGGCATAATGAAGCTTTACTACTGAGACTCTTCATTCAGATCTTGTCAGGAATAGCACTCACTTGGTATGTCAAACAAGACTTTAACAAGTGGCATACATGGGAACACATGGCTCAAGACTTTGTGAGACAATATAAGTTTAATGTCAAGGTCGATCCAACGATGCTAGACTTGCTTGAAGTAAAGAGAATGACTCATGAATCTTTTGAGGAATATGTGACACGATGGAGATTGGAAGCTTCTAAGATACATCCTCTTGTGTCTGAAGAAGAGTTGATCCAAATTTTCGTCAGGTCGCTAGATGGTATATACTATCAAAAATTATTTGGCTTATGTATTCAAAGGTTCGACGATCTGATGTTAATTAGGAAAAGATTAGAATATGGTATTCAAACAGGAAAAGTTATTGATATTTCTGCAATAAAAGCTACTTTTCAAGTACTGAAAGCTTCGCCAAAAGAAGAAAAAGAAGAAGATATCTCAACCATCCCACCTCAAGAACAATACTATCCAAATACCCAACAAGCATACGCTATTTTTGACACCTACAACCCACAAGGTTTTCAATACCCAAATTCTCACCAACATGATCCAATACCATCCAATTCTCATCAACCAAAGAAAATGAAACCTCGTATCTTTACCCCTTTGACTGAACCTTTATCCAACATATTTCAAAGATTGTTTGCTCAAGGAGTTCTGAAACCAAGGAAAGGATGGATCCCTAAATACGCACCTTTGAATTTTGACTTGTCCAAAAAGTGTGCATATCATTCAAATATCCAAGGTCATGATATTGAGGAATGTTCAGCATTGAGGTACAAGATCCAAGACTTGATTGAGAAGGTCAAGATTATAGTACAACAAGGGCCACTAAGCAACATCTATGACCCTACCACAGGTACGATTAATGTCCAAGGTGACCTGATAGAAATTGCCCTGAGACATTTGACAAGGAAGCGTAAAGTACATCAAAGGGACTGAGAAGGACAAAACCATCACAAGCAAAGTACCAATTCTCTTTCCAATGAATAAAATTTCCTTCTTTTATTTATGTTTCTCTTTGTACTCATAAACTACGTTTGACCTGACTTCCATTTGGATACGTAGGCAGCCCATTCCTGGGTTCGGTCTCAATCTAATAAAATTTTCTTTTCCCTACATATTCAAATCATGTCAGCTTGTGAAAAGACTATATTAAACAAATCTTACTATATTAAACAAATCTAACTATTTTGACCCACTCTGACTTCAAATGACAATTGCAGATTTGAAGTCCAACCTCAATGTTTGAATACAAGATGGCTGTTTCTTTTGAACTAACAATTTTCTTTGAGTGATGCAGGAAGATAAGACAGGGGCAAAATTTTTTGAGATTACCTCAAAAATTCTACCAGCACACAATATTTTGGTTCGCAAGAAAGTGCGAAACATATTTTTAACTGGGGCAGAAATTTTTGAGGAGTACTCAAAAATTTTATCACAATGGCATGACAATGATAGGAAGTTAAAAATAATGCAAAGGATGTTGGGTTATCCGCCCTAAAATAGGATGTCCTGGGTTATCCGTCCTAAAATAGGATATATTGGGTTTTTCCGCCCTAAAATTGGGATATGCTGGGTTTTTCCGCCCTAAAATAGGATATGCTGGGTTATCCTCCCTAAAATAGGATATATTGGGTTAACCGCCCTAAAATTGGGTTATGGTGGGTTATCCGCCCTAAAATAGGATGTACCGGGTTATCCGCCTAAAATAGGATATGCTGGGTTATCCGCCCTAAAATTGGGATATGCTGGGTTATCCGCCCTAAAATAAGATACGTTGGGTTATCCGCCCTAAAAAGGATATGCCAGGTTTGTCTGCCCTAAAATAAGACAGTTAGGCTCGTCCGCCCTAAAATAAGGACAATTGATTTTGCAGGCATATAGTCAACGTGATCACATTCTCCTTTAAAGTCTAAGCTGGGGCAGATTTTTGAAGTTCCTCAAAAATCTTAGACAACAAGCACAACGTCAAACAGATACGCTTCCTTATCTCCTCTTGTCATTATTGTTATCTATTTCTATTCCATGTCTCCATATTATTTAATATTTTTCTATGCTTATGAGCTAACCATTTTATCTAGTTGTGTTAAAAGCTTCAGGTAAGTTCCCAAAAGCATAACAAAAGACGTTTGAGAATCATTTTATCTCTTTATGAAACATGATTCTTTAACCCTATATCTCACAACCTAACCTAAATCATATTCACATTCCACCTTTCAAAACTACTCGTATTCCAATCTTGTCAACTCGTGCTACATTCATTTAGATTCAATATTCATCAATCTTCTTTAGGGATCTCGTTCGTCCCTAAATCCAAAACTACACACGGCTTGATTCTCATAAAATCAGAGATATGTAGGCGACTTGAAACCAAGTCTCAGCCCCACCATTTTGACAAATTCCCTTTTGTTTTTTTTCCAGCAAACCATCCTTTCAGTCGGACAAAATTGTCTACTACGTCAACGTTCGTTGTGCGACAATTCTTCTATCATTCTCAAGCAACGAATGGGCAGCTGTTGACACCCAATTTTGACCTCCCGATATTCCTCCCGGGCTATTATTCTATCAAAATATTAGTTTTTGAATTTTTTATTATTTTGCTATCGAATAAATCTCGATGTTTCGTACTTATAATTTTTAAAGTTTGCAATTTATTTTTAGCATTTAATTTTATATTCTTATATAAAATATAATTTACTAATTTAAATACAATATTTTACATAATTTTATAAATATTTATTAAATTATTTCCTCAAATATGCATACTCATAATTTACAAACACGTGGTCCATAGTTTATTGCTTATTATTATTATTATTATTATTATTATTATTATTATTATTATTATTATAGTATTTTTATTATTATGTATTCATAGGTGCCTAATCTACTTCAAATCATTTTGTCGTTGATTTTAAATAATATATTACGTGTCATTAATTTTACTTACATAATCTATTCATAATGATTTTATGACATTAATTAATTTTGTTAGTATTCTGTTTACTGATTTATTACTATATTTATTAAATAGCACTCTAATTCAATTTAATTTCTCCAATTTATTTAATTTCTAGCCGTTTATACCCAATTAGTGTCAATTCTAGCCTAAATTGAGTCCAATTTTACTCAATTTAAAAAAATCCCCAATTCAATCTTACATAATCCAAATTTTGACCCATCTTTCAATTTTAATCTCAACCATCTATCAAGATCGATCCGACGGTAGAGATTAATTGATCCAATATTTTCTTTTTAATTACATACCAACCCAAAACCCCTAATTTCATTTTTTTTACCTTCAACCAACTGCACCTCCCCTCCACAGCCATTACCGCCATCTCCGCTACACCGGTTAACCCCTGCCATTGGAGCTCCTCCACCGCCGACCCCATCTCCCTCTCTCTTTTCAGTTCTCTTCTGCCCCAACCCCACCGTCGTGCCACTGCTGGTCGGCGAACCAATTGGCGCTGCCTCCCCTCTTCTCTAGTCGTTGCTCCGACCATCACCAGCCACCACTTCTCTATCCTCTACGGCCTATCAAAAAATTAAACCACCAGTCACCATGGACTGCCGACACCCCGCCTCTCTCTCTACCCGATCTCTCTCTTACTCCGTTCTCCACCCTTTACCTGCGGTGAACCAAAGTAGCCAACACCCCCCCTCTCTCTCTACCCGATCTTCTCTCTCTCTCTCTGAACCTCTCGATCTCCTCCATCGGAGTTGCCGTCGCCAATGTTCCGACAGACGAGCTCCACCACACCACCATCGCCGCCCTTCACCAGTAAAATCCATCCGAACCACCACCAAATGAACCCACATGCTCTCCTCCATTCAGAAAATCTGGAAACCCCAAAAAATATCTCTTCGCCGGTTGACTTCGAAAATGCCAATAGATGGTTGAGATGACGAGCAATCACCCGTGTTGGTTTTTTTTCTCTGTTCCAGTTGCGAGATTTTGACTCCGAGACGGATTTCGATGAATCTATCCCAAGTATGACTTTCATTGGCGCTTGTTTCTGATTTGATTGACAATATATTTTTTATGCTATGCACGCTTGCTTGCTTACTTGATTAATCACCTATTCAAGCAGTAGGAACAATATGTTATTCTGCCGATATATGTTCGTACTACGACTAAACGAATTTGAAGTTTTCTTATCAATTCACCTGTGTTTCTTTCCGTTTAGCATTTCTTTACTTGTAAATAACAGTCACTATAGGTTTGGACTTGGTACAACTTTTACACTTTTCCAGCTATGGTAGAAACCTTGACTAGTTTGGATACGTTGAATTCAAGTGTATGCGCATAGGGTGATTTGTCTGATTTTCATTTTTTGTTTTCTTTAGGCTTAACAGTATGCTTATGATTCTCAACTTGCACTATAACTTTGGTACTAATCTATTTTAAGTAGCTTTGATAGCTCTAAATGATTGTTTTCCTTCTATAGTTAATTTCAATTTATGGTAACCTTTGAATTTGATTTATTAGATAATCTTGGACTGATTTGTGCTGAAATGATTCGATTGCCTAAATAAGATCTTCTTGACTCATACTTTCTCTTATTCACTCCCTTTAATTAGCATGTGACAGCTTGACTGCTTGCTGATTTATGGTAAATTTGTCTTTGAGTAAAGACTCCGTATTTATGGTAAATTCCAACACATTGTTTTCCTTTTTACTAATGATGTCATCTTTAAATAATCCAGACAGATTTTACTTTGTTATTCATAGTAAATGTGACATGATTTTTGCCCCAACTTGATGGATTCACCATGTCAATTAAGGAAAAAGAATTTCCCTGATTCATTCTTGACTTATTCTCTTTCCTTTACTAAGTAGTTTTCTATTCACTATATAAACAACACCTCTCCTCACTTTTATTCTCAGGCTTTAGCTTCCACTCAAAAACACTTTAAAAAAATGCTTTAAGCATTTTTACTCTCTATACCTAAAAATATACTTTCAAAGTTTGTTTGCTCTTGCTAAAGGATTGGCTACGAAGCTTCTCTAGCTGTTTACTTTATTATTTACTTGCTACCAAACCGGTTAGTTTCTTAGAAGATGCATTTAATTATTACATATTAATTATAGATGCTTCAATGCTTGTCCTAATTATCTCCTAAATTCTAAAGTTGTTTAATGTGATTATTTGTAAGGTCATTGTTTGGTTTGTGTGTTTCTCCAAATGGTTGTTGTAGGACTAGCATATGTTTGTTTTCGTGCACTTGTGGTATGTTGTTTTGTTTAACAGGTATTAGTCGGGGAAAATGAAGAGTTGCTTTGGGTCGGAGAGCACGTGCTTAAAAGTTGTCTAAATATGCTTCTTTTTTTTTTTATATATATTTATTGGGTTAGTAATAGTTTGTATAAACTTTATATATATATAATGAAAGATTATGGGGACTGCTTATGGGGGTGGGTATTATGTGATTCGAATATCTTATCACTTAGATGTCATGCCTATAGGATATTTTACGAACGTTTAAACATGTTTAATTGAATTACTCTATCTCATAGGCAACACTTCTAGGACTATTAGTTAAAATTTCAACGTGTTGATTAATTGTCACTTAAAAATCATGTTCTAGGAGTGTGAATTAGATTTCAAATTATTAAAATTAATTCCGAGCATGTTCATCAACTTTTCTGCATTTTTAATTAATTTTCTACACTTTTCTGTACACTTTAAATTAATTTTCAGCATTAAAAATCACATTTCCAGAGCTTTAAATCTATTTTCCAACACCTTTAATTTAATTTTCCAGCACATGCAAACGAATTTTCAGCATATTTAAATTAGTTTTAAGCATGTTTAAATCAATGTCCGACATGTTAAAAAAAAATCAGTATAACCAAGAGTAATTTTCAGCATTTTTATATAATTTTTCAGCATTTCAATACTAATTTTCAGCACTTATATTGAATTTCCAGCAATGTTTAACTAAATTTTCAGTCTCTCTAATTGATTTTCAGCATACTAAATAATTTTACAACATATAATAATTAACTTTCAACATGTCTATTTAATTTCTAGAATATAATACGTAATTTACAGCATTTTAAAATTAATTTCTGCATATTAAAATTAATTTCCTGCACACTTTAAATTAAGTTTCAGTAACTGTCCATTAACTTTCAGCATATTATTTAAATTTGGGAAAAGGCTCAAATATGTCATCGAACTATTGAAAATGGCTCATTTATGTCATCCATTAAAAGTTTGGCTCATTTATGTCATCACCGTTACAAAAAAGGTTCATTCATGTCATTTTTTTTAATGGTGGTTTTTTAAAAAGGGAAAAGGCTCAAATATGCCATCGAACAATTGTAAATGGCTCATTTATGCCATCCGTTAAAAGTTTGGCTCATTTATGCCATCGCCGTTACAAAAAAGGCTCATTCATGCTATTTTTTTTAACAGTCCGATTTGATGGTTTTTTGCAAAATTATTTTGTACACGTGGCCAACAATAATTCGTCCACATCATTAATTAAAGGAAAAAGACTCAAATATGCCTTCGAACTTTGAAAAAAGGCTCATTTATGTCATCCGTTAAAAGTTTGGCTCATTCATGCCATTTTTTTTAACAGTCCAATTTGGGGGTTTTTTGCAAAATCATTTTGTACACGTGGCCAACAATAATTCTTCCACATCATTAGTTAAATCAACCAAAGAAATTTTAAAATTCCTAATAAGAAAATATCTATTTCTCCGGCCAAAATATTTCTATGCATTTTGTAACTCTTTTATAGGCAATGTAAAGAGTTCATCCATTTTTGATTTCTTCGGAATCGCCGAACACAATTTTGCAAATCTCAATACCAATTCAAGCCCGAAACAGACATCAACTATTTCAAACAACGAATCAATTAGTTATCGAAACACAATTTTTTAAATTCTTAAAAAATTGTACTTGAAGTAAAAATCAGAAAAATTCTATAATCGGTGAATTTTTTGTAACGGCGATGGCATAAATGAGCCAAATTTTTAACGGACATAAATGATCCATTTCCAATAGTTCGATGGCATATTTGAGCCTTTTCCCTGTTTAAAAAACCACCGTTAAAAAAAAAGGCATGAATGAGCCTTTTTTGTAACAGCGATGGCATAAATGAGCCAAACTTTTAACGGATTGCATAAATGAGCCGTTTTCAATAGTTCGATGGCATAAATGAGCCATTTTCAATAGTTTGACACCTTGATTAATGCTCTTCGCCTAGAAATCATGCATATAGATTCCAATTACGTAAAAATGAATAGCTGTTTGGCATGTTGATCGCTTAATCAACTTTAATTAATCAAGAGGTTTATTTGAAACCATTACGTGCTACTTGTTCCAAGTCTTATGTGTTTTGTTTGACGTGAATCCCGAGTCTAATTAGGTAGCCTAGGCTACTTGTCTAGAACCCAATCGAAAATAGTAAGTCCAATGCCTCTTGGACACTAAGTTGGGACGGGTAGGCATTTTAAGAAACGCTAGCTTTGTCGTTTTCTATAGAACGCCTTTAGGCTTAATAACCAATTAGGTGGGGTGGGTAGAACAATCGAAAATGATGGATGTTGGCCCGAGCAGTATTCGACAATGCGATATGCCTTATTGTCTTCCGTTAATAAGCCGGGTGCTGATTCGAATAAGATAAAAATTAACCTTTGTCTAAATTTGATTAAATTTTATTTATTTTTTGCATGTCTTTTGTTTGGGGTAGTCTAGGTATAACTTAATGAATCCTTTCACTATAAATTGTGTCTTTTTCTATCTTCTCGCTTATCTAATTCACTTCTTTATTTATTTACACATTTTTATTACTTTATCACGTAGTTAATTATTAATTAGATAATAATTAAGTTGTATGTGTAATTTGTTTGATATCATTTATCTTTTCAACGCTTAGTTAAATGTTAAGTTAATAAAAATAACTGACCTTTGCTTATCACGTAAAAACCCCACGTAATATATGAGTTCGGTCGGGATCCACATTTGTGGACCTCAAAATGTGCCTAACACCTTCCTTTCGAGGTAACCTGAACCCTTACCCGAATTTCTGGTTGATGTAGACTAGACTATTAAAATAAGTTCATAATTAGCCTAGAATGGTGCCCTAACGCACCTTAATTCGTTAGGTGGCGACTCTTCATTCATAAACCATCCTAAAACAGTTGTCACGTCGAATCTCGCTTTTCGCGAGAAAAATGGGGCGCGACAACCACCATATGTGTTGTATACATCCAATTCAGCAAATTGAGTTGGTGCACACCACTCGCTCCACTAAAATTTTTGACAAATACTCTCCCGGTGGGATCTTCTGCAAATATAACAAGAATCATCACCATTCGACCACCATCTATCCTAGGCTGACATATCAATGAGAGCGAGAGAAAAGTAAAAGAAAATAAAAAGATAACTATGTTCAAAAAATAAACTATGTACAACTCAAACAAATAACTAGAAGAAGTCTAATCTAGCTAAATAATTAACACCAAAGTTCCTGGCGACGGCGCCAAAATCTTGTTGAGTCTAAACACACACGCAAGTGTACTGGGTTAGTAAGTAATATAGTAGCTCCTTTAGGAGTCGGATGTGGAACCCGCAGGGATTATTTTCTCAGTACTTTTCTTAATTCTGTTTCCAATTGTATTTCGTACAAGTTATGAATGTTATCAAGAGAGTTTGTTGATTTCTAATTTCCTATTAATGTGGAAGAAAAGTAAAACAAGACAATTATAAATAATAAATAAGGGTGTAAACAGTATTCAAAGAGATTCCAGGGCTACGACACTTACTACAATCATGCATAGTAATTATTCTATTCAATGAACTTTATTTCTCGGATAATGGGCTTGGGGTTAAGTGTAGATCTGGGAATGGTCATCCTCCAAATCACCTTCTTGAATTAGTCTCGCAACTACATCGTTAAACGGGGATGCGATCTCCTAATTCAAGTGTCTTACGTTATTATCCCGTTCATAACTAAACAAGGAAACCTAGGTATACGTCTATCCTAGTTGCAAATCAGCCCTAACATATGTAAGAGATGAACTTGTTCGTCTTGTTCTTAGTCCTATTCATACAATCCCATGGTCAGTTCATGCACAAATTATCCATATAATCTAATGTTGGCCAAACATTAAAATAGTATAATCAAGAACAAAAGCATAATCGAATGAGAAACGATGTCTTTGAATAAAACAAACTACTACACAATCATGTTCTAAACATAACCCCAGAACAAGGGTATTAGATACTCATAATTCTTGAGAATACTACAATGAAAGAGTTGTTCATACCAACAAAAAGCAAGTAGAAGAGTTACAAAAGATGAACCCTTGAGGACCCTTGTAATTTCTCCACAATAATGCCTAATGATGAAATATGTGTGTAATTATGGATAAGTACTCCTTTTATAGTGTTTTGGGTCATCCTTCAGCTGCTCCACATGAATACCATGCATTTACCACTTTGTCCTTACTTAAACCAAGTCAGAATCTAATTTAAGGGCCGACACATGATCGGGTGCGGTGCGTGTACCATCGCACAATAGAGGAGGCGCGGAGCGAGGCCCATGTGCAACCATTACAGTGACACCTCGTGGTCATAGGTGTGGTGCGGTACCAATCGATTGCATGGAGGGGAGCGATGCATTCCTTTCCACACGCGATGGAGGGTGCGGAGCATGCCCTCCTCCATTGTGTGTGGTTGTGGTTCATTCCTCGCGTGCTTTCGTCCCTAGCTCTCGTACGTCTTGTGGCCTGAGTGTAGGGTCGATTTAGATTCCATATCATATCCAATGATTCCCTGCAAATACTAACACACACATAAGTCTGTTCAACACAATAGAACAAATCAAAATATACTAGAACAAGCATAGCTCAAGTTAGCGACACTAGTATTCTCTATCTAAGTTCTATGTGATCTTTTTACCCTAAGACTTAATTCAAATGCACCTTAATCATCATGAACATGTACTTTATATGCAAATACACATAAAAACTCTTCAAAGTTCAACAAGCAGCTCAAATTATCCTCAAAACTAAGGTAAATACGCATATATAATGACCTTTGGGTGTATAAATACGCCCCTTGTTGCTTCCAAACGCACACGTAAGTGTACGTGGTCTTGCAAGTAATATAGTAACTCCTTTAGGAGCCGGATTTCGAACCCACTGGGACTATTTTCTCACTGTTTTTCTTAATTTTATTTCCAATTATATTTCATATAAGTGATGAATGTATCAAGAGAGTTTGTTGATTTCTAATTTCCTATTAATGTGCAAGGAAAGTAAAACAAGACAATTATAAATGATAAATAAGGGAGTAAATAGTATTCGGAGAAATTCCAAGGCTATGGCACTTACAACAATCATGCATAGTAATTATTCTATTCAATGAACTTTATTTATCGGATTATGGGTTTGGGGGTTAAGTGAAGATCCGTGAATGATCATCTTCTAAATCACCTACTTGAATTAGTCTCGCAGTTACATCGTTGAGCGGGGATGTGATCTCCTAATTCAACAGTCTTACGTTATCATCCCGTTAATAACCAAATAAGGAAACCTAGGTATACGTCTATCCTAGTTGCAAATTAACCCTAACATGCGTAAGAGATGAATTTGTTCTTATTGTTCTTAGTCCTATTCATACAATCCCATGGTCAGTTCATGCACAAATTATCAATTTACTCTAATGTTGGCCAAATATTAAAATAGTATAATCAAGAACAAAAGCATAATCGAATGAGAAATAATATCATTGAATAAAACAAACTACTATGCAATCATATTCTAGCTGTAAACCCAGAACAAGGGTATTAGCTACTCATAATTCTTGAGAATACTACAATGAAATAGTTGTTCATTCCAAGAAAAAGCAAGTAGAAGAGTTTCAAAAGATGAACCCTTGAGGAGCCCTTGTAATTTCTCCACAATAATGCCTAATGATGAAAGATGTGTGTAATTGTGGCTAAGTACTCCTTTTAAAGTGATTTGGGGCATCCTCCAGCTGATCCGCATGAATCCCATGCATTTACCACTTTGCCCTTACTTAAACCAAGTCAAAATCCAATTTTTGGGCAGACACATGATGGGGTACGGCACGCGTGCCACCAGACGTGAGAGGAGGCGCAGTACGAGGCCAATGCGGGACCATTACAATGACACCTCGTGGGCATAGATGCTGCACTGGACCAATCGTACGCATGAAGGAACGCAATGCATGCCTTCCCACACGAGATGGAGGGTGTAGTGCATGCCCTCCTCTGTTGTGTTTGATTGCCGTTCATTCCTCACGTGCTTTCGTCCCTATCTCACGTACATCTTGTGGCTTGAGTGTAGGCTCGATTTAATTTAAATATCTCATCCAATGATTCCCTACACATCTCAACTCACACATAAGTCCGTTCAACACAATAGAACAAATCAAAATATACTAGAACAATCATAGCTCAAACTAGCCACAATAGTTTTCTTTATCTAAGTTCTATGTGATATTTTTGACCTAAGACTTAATTCAAATGCACCTTAAACATCATGAACACGTACTTTACACACAAATACACATAAACACTCTTCATAGTTCAACAAGCACATCAATTTATCCTCAAAACTAAGATAAATTTTCATATATAATGACCTTTGGGTGTATAAATACGCCCCTTGTTACGTCCAAATGCACACGTAAGTGTACTTGGTCTTGTAAGTAATATAGTAGCTCCTTTAGGAGCTGGATGTCGAACCCACATGGACTATTTTCTCACTACTTTTCTTAATTCTATTTCCAATTGTATTTTGTACTAGTGATGATTGTTATCAAGAGAGTTTGTTGATTTCAAATTTCCTATTAATGTGAAAGAAAAGTAAAACAAGACATTTATAAATGATAAATAAGGGTGTAAATAGTATTTGGAGAGATTCCAGGGCTATGGCACTTACTACAATCATGCATAGTAATTATTATATTCAATGAACTTTATTTCTCGGATTATAGGTTCGGGGTTAAGTGTAGATCCAGGAATGGTCATCCTCTAAATCACCTACTTGAATTAGTCTCGCAACTACATCGTTAAACGGGGATGTGATCATCTAATTCAAGTGTCTTACGTTATCATCCCGTTCATAACCAAACAAAACCTAGGTATACGTCTTTCCTAGTTGCAAATCAACACTAACATGCGTAAGGGATGAACTTGTTCCTCTTGTTTTTAGTTCTATTCATACAATCCCATGGTAATTTCATGCACAAATTATCAATTTACTCTAATGTTGGCCAAACATTAAAATAGTACAATCAAGAACAAAAGCATACTCGAATGAGAAATGATGTCATTGAATAAAACAAACTACTACGCAATCATGTTCTAGCCATAACCCAGAACAAGGGTATTAGCTACTCATAATTATTGAGAATACTACAATGAAATAGTTGTTCATACCAAGAAAAAGCAAGTAGAAGAGTTACAAAAGATGAACCCTTGAGGAAACCCTTGTAATTTCTCCAAAATAACGCCTAATGATGAAATATGTGTGTAATTATGGCTAAGTACTCCTTTTATAGTGCTTTGGGGCATCCTCCATCTGCTCCACATGAATCCCATGCATTTACCAATTTGTCCTTACTTAAACCAAGTCAGAATCCAATTTATAGGCCGACACATGATAGGGTGCGGCGCACGTACCATCGAGCAATAGAGGAGGTGCAGAGCGAGGCCCATGCACAACCATTACAGTGACACCTCATGGGTATAGGTGCGGTGCGGTACCAATCGATTGCATAGAGGGGAGAGATGCATACCTTTACACACGCGATGGAGGGTGCGGAGCATGCCCTCCTCCATTGTGTGTGGTTGTCGTTCATTCCTCGCGTGCTTTCGTCCCTAGCTCCCGTACGGATTGTGGCCTGAGTGTAGGCTTCATTTAGCTTCCATATCATATCCAATGATTCCCTGCACATCCCAACACACAAATAAGTCTGTTCAACACAATAGAACAAATCAAAATATACTAGAACAAGCATTGCTCAAGCTAACGACATTAGTTTTCTTTATCTAAGTTCTATGTGATCTTTTTGACCTAAGACTTAATTCAAATGCAGCTTAATCATCATGAACATGTACATTACACGCAAATACACATAAAAACTCTTCATAGTTGAACAAGCACCTCAAATTATCCTCAAAACTAAGCTAAATACGCATATATAATGACCTTTGGAAATACCAAGAAAAAGCAAGTAGAAGAGTTACAAAAGACGAACCCTTGAGGAAACCTTTATAATTTCTCCATAATAATGCCTAATGATGAAAGATGTATGTAATTGTTGCTAAGTACTCCTTTTATAGTACTTTGGGGCATCCTGCAGCTCCTCTACATGAATCCCATACATTTACCACTTTGCCTTTACGTAAAACAAGTCAAAATCCAATTTTTTGGCAGACACAGGATGGGGTGCGGCACGCGTGCCAGCAGATGTTAGAGGAGGAGCAGTACGAGGCCAATGCGGGACCATTACAATGACACCTCGTGGGCATAGGTTATGCACTAGACCAATCGTACGTATGAAGGAGCGCAATGCATGCCTTCCCACACACGATGGGGGGTGTAGTGCATGCCCTCTTCCATTGTGTGTGGTTGTCATTCATTCCTCACGTGCTTTCGTCCCTATATCCCGTACATCTTGTGGTTTGAGTGTAGGCTCGATTTAGTTTCCATATCTCATCCAATGAGTCCTTACACATCTCAACTCACACATAAGTTCGTTCAACACAATTGAACAAATCAAAATATACTAGAACAATCATAGCTCAAGCTAGCGACAATAGTTTTCTTTATCTAAGTTCTATGTGATTTTTTGACCTAAGACATAATTCAAATGCACCTTAAACATCATGAACACGTACTTTACACACAAATACACATAAAAACTCTTCATAGTTCAACAAGCACCTCAAATTATCCTCAAAACTAAGCTAAATGTTCATATATAATGACCTTTAGGTGTATAAATACGCCCCTTGTTACGTCCAAACGCACACGCAAGTGTACGTGGTCTTGAAAGTAATATAGTAGCTCCTTTAGGAGCTGGATGTCGAACCCACATGGACTATTTTCTCACTACTTTTCTTAACTCCGTTTCCAATTGTATTTTGTACTAGTGATGAATGTTATCAAAAGAGTTTGTTGGTTTCAAATTTCCTATTAATGTGCAAGGAAAGTAAAACAAGACAATTATAAATGATAAATAAAGGTGTAAAAAGTATTCGGAGAGATTCTAGGGCTACGACACTTACTATAATCATGCATAGTAATTATTCTATTCAATGAACTTTATTTCTCAGATTATGGGTTCGGGGTTAAGTGTAGATCCAGGAATAGTCATCCTCTAAATCACCTACTTGAATAGTCTCGCAACTACATCGTTAAGAGGGGATGTGATCATCTAATTCAAGTGTCTTACATTATCATCCCGTTCATAACCGAACAAGGAAACCTATGTATACGTCTATCTTAGTTGCAAATCAACACTAAAATGCATAAGGGATGAACTTGTTCCTCTTGTTTTTAGTCCTATTCATACAATCCCATGGTCATTTCATGCACAAATTATCAATTTACTCTAATGTTGGCCAAACATTAAAATAGTACAATTAAGAACAAAAGCATAATCGAATGAGAAATGATGTCATTGAATAAAACAAACTACTACGCAATAATGTTCTAGCCGTAACCCCAAAACAAGGTTATTAGCTACTTATAATTCTTGAGAATACTACAATGAAATAGTTGTTCATACCAAGAAAAAGCAAGTAGAAGAGTTTCAAAAGACGAACCGTTGAGGAGCCCTTGTAATTTCTCCACAATAATGCCTAATGATGAAAGATGTGTGTAATTGTGGCTAAGTACTCCTTTTATAGTGCTTTGGGGCATCCTCCAGCTGATCCACATGAATCCCATGCATTTACCACTTTGCCCTTACTTAAACCAAGTCAAAATTTAATTTCTGGGCTGACACATGATGGGATGCGGCGCGCTTATCATCGCGCGCTAGAGGAGGCGAGGCGCGAGGCCAACGCCAGACCATTACAGTGAAACCTCGCAGTCATAGGTGTGGTACTGGACTAATCACGCGCATGGAGGAGAGCGATGCACGCCTTCCCACACGCAATGGAGTGTGCGGCAATGTCCTTCTCCATTGTGTGTAGTTGTCGTTCATTCCTCGCGTGCTTTGGTCCCTAGCTCCCCTACGTCTTATGGCTTGAGTGTAGGCTCAATTTATCTTTCATATTTCATCTAATGATTCCCTACACATCTCAACACACACATAAGTCCGTTAAACACAATAGAACAAATCAAAATATACTAGAACAAGCATAGCTCAAGCTAGCGACACTAGTTTTCCTTATCTAAGTTCTATGTGATCTTTTGACCTAAGACTTAATTTAAATGCACCTTAAACATCATGAACACGTACTTTGCACACACATACACATAAACACTCTTCATAGTTCAACAAGCACCTCCAATTATCCTCAAAACTATGCTGAATATGCATATATAATGACCTTTGGGTGTATAAATAAGCCCAAGATCACCACCCCACACTTAAAGCTTTGTTCATCCTCGAAAAACTCTATGCTCATCACTCAATTAAAAGGCTCTCACATCACCAATTAAAATAAGAGACTCAAGTAAGAAATACCCAATTTGTATGGACACGAGTTCTACATAAAATTTTCACAAAGCATATGCATTGAGCACTCATAACCACCTAGTCTCAAGAATAGGATCTTTAACATTGGAAAACTTATGCACATCACCAAACAAAGAAGTCATCTAAGTTGCCCACCTATCATCAAACATGCGCCCTCACAACAAGAGAGTCGCCCAATATCACTCACCAACATTCAATTTGAACACAAGATCGGGTGTAATAGATGAAATTTTGCTCACTCTCCCAAAGAATTCACATGCACATAAAATGATCCATAGGTTCTTCCTCTTCAACCACCTTGTTGCCCACCACTTTTGGCTCTACCTTTGCTTTTGTTTTACCCCCATTGCTCTAAGTTAGCTCACTTGTCTTTGGTTGTGATTATTTCTTCTTTCTCTTTTTTTTTTAACATGTCGCTTCCCAGCAACAACACATAAATTTTTTCAACACACCAATAGCTACTATTTTTGAGGTTACCATTTCACTTTTTCTTCTTTCCTCATTTTCTCTACTCCTATACATCTTGATTGATTCTCAACAAAAGCGCTTAGGAGTTCTTGGTTCAAATTAAGACCACTTGAAAGAAAGGGAATAAGCTACACATTAGGCTACCAAAGAATAGGTTAAAGGCTCAACGAGGCAAGCAAAGGTCATTCATTATAGGTAGGTAAAAGTGGGTCTCAAATATGGCTAACAAAGAAAGGCCTACATCATTTCATAAGTTCAACATTCTTCATTTCGTTTTGCATACACATCGGGTAAGTTCTATACACTCACATGTAAACATGGAATACAACTACATCTCACACACACATGGCACATGTTCAACTCAAGGTGGAATCTTATAGATCCTAAATCAAGCAACAACACAAATTCAAATTTTAAGCCAAAGTCATATGAAAGTCACATAATTGAGCCTAGGCATTTCAAAACTAGTCAACTCATTCATTACACATGCTTTTTAAATTCACCCACACTTGTATCATACAATCATGCATTCTTTAAGAGCACTTAATCCAAATTTCGTGAAAAGGTTCACTTCTACTCTCTACCCATGACTAATTTTCTCTTAAGATGGTCGTCATCCATCCATCATTGAGAAAAATACTCAATTATGACTTGCAACTTACTCCTAAAAAAAATCTAGTCGGTTCAAAGGGACTATCCTCAGGAAAAGTACCAAAAACAAAAGTCGAGAATCCAAAATAAAAACTAAACAACAAAACACCAAAAACACAACTATACAACCCAAGAGATGCTTTTCCCCCACCCCAAACTTATTCAATTGCACTGTCCCCAGTGCACACTAAAAACACGACATAATAGAGAATAGGAAAAAAAATTCCCTGGGCCTAGTCATCATCCTTCTCAACATCGGGACTTAGATATCCCTCCTCAGAATCCTCTCAATCAGAATCAATATCAACATCTAAATCAGCAAGAAAGTGCTTCTCATCAGTAGGCACATCATCATCTACCGACTCTCGAAAGGGTCGCCTAACTTGACATATTGATTTTGCATAATCATTCATTGGATAATCATAATCCAATTTTCTCAGATCGTCTATGGTGGGTGGCCTTCCACCGTACATCAATGTCAACTTTGACATGCCATATAGGTGTTGCATGAAACTATCATCTCGAGCATTTCTCTCCGCAGTAGTCAGGATAGGCCCATGAGTGGTGTCGGCCTCCTTCACCTTTGACACATCAAAACCACTTAAATTTCGGGGAGGTTTGAAGTCAACTGGGTCCTCTTTGACCCCCTGGTCTAACAAAAACCTTGTCACAAGGCCACCAAAGCAAAATCTGAAGCCTTTTTGCACTCAGACATTTTGCATAGCGAACCTGATCATAGTACCAACATCTATAGGTACACTAGTAATCAAAGCATAGATAAGACATACCCAGTCGCGTGTAACATGTGTGAAGTGCGAACTCGGTATCAAGAAAGCCCCAACAATCTGCAACCATATCCTTAATTCCTTGTTGAAGTAGGCATAGTCAAGGGTTCTATGAACACCCTTGTCCTTGCTGTGTTCCCATCTCACCATAGAACGTAGCCCATAGAGTGTGTGTCGAATAGCTTGGTATAGAGGCCTAATTTACATCTCCTTGAACCTGGTGTGATCTACTTCAGGAGTGTGAAGGAAAGAATTAAGTGTCTCTGCAGTAAGCTTAACAACTTGACCCTAAATTTTAATGTTATTTCCTTATGTGTCGGGGAACCAGTTAGCAAAGAACTCGTGTACTAGATCCAAATTATATTCCCCTGGGTCCTCTAGAACGAAATCCAACTTCAACTGTCAGATTCTTTTCAACATCTGAGGGCAATGTGTCGCCAAGCTATCCTTATCAGTGTGTTCTGTTTGTTGGTAGTTGTTCTCTTTGTTATCCTTATACCACTGGGCACCATCATTCTCAACCCATTTCACACCTAATCATTTTCTAACCCTTTGAGAGGAGGATGTGGTAGCGTAAGTAGTTTGTGAGGACAACCCTGTTCTAGGTTGCTTCTGCCCCTGTCAGAAAGAAGAAGCTACTCTCTTCCCAGAGTTATGCTTGGGTGCCATGAATCCTATCACAAGTATACCAAAAAGACATGTTAGTTGAAACCCAAAATGGCTAACCACAACTAAGTATGGTGACATCACCCTATATTTAATTTGTTAGCATAGCCATGCAATCAATTTGGCAGATACTCAGACTTCCTCGCTTTGCTTATCATGACTATTCATCACTACAATTCCAGCATTCCCAAAGCATAATTTTAGTTTGTGAATTCCGCCCCTTTCCTTTTATTCAAATATCACCATGAACACTCACTTTTAAGCAACTTCATTTTCATACAACCATTCACATGGCACAAAATATGGGTGACAAGTTTTTCATTCACATGCAAGCTTCCATGACATAGCTACTTAGCCCTACAATGTCTTCTCATTCCCACAAACAAGTTACAATTGCAAAATTCATAATTCCCAACAAAACCCATTGACTACAAATATGGTGTTCATCACTCAAAGTAAGAATTTTCATGAGTTCAATCTAATTCCCCTATTTATTTCACCAAGGCATGAATTTAACAAACCGATTTCATCAAATTACCAAAAGAACATATAGAAGTTAAGAAAACATACAGTAGAGTGGAGAGTTGAATGGAAGAGAAGAGAGAAATTGAGTGTTTGGAGATGTTTTGCACAACTTTGAGAGAAAAAGAGAGGGGTGTGGCATGGGTTAGGGTAATAATGGAGGAGAAATTTCATCTTCTAGGTATTTATTTAATCCAACCGGGTTGGGTTTGACCCGATTTAAAACCAAAAATAAAATTAAAAAATAGGGTTGCGCATGGCATCGCGCGCGCAGGGGATTGCGGCGCACGCGCATCGCGTGGAAAAACCTTCCGTGGTGCATTCCCATCACATGTATTACCTCGCATGGCATGTAAGCCAATTCATGGAGGGAGGATAGCAGCGCACGTACTGCGGTGCACGGCCTTCGTACTCCACTAATTTTTCAACCCTTAGTCATATTTATGCTCCCAAATTTACCCAATTTCTATATATTCAACTTAAAATCATTACCCAACACTGATGTTCCTCCGTAGGATGTAAAAGAACTGCAAAACAAGTAAAACTACTTAAAAAAAAATAGGTTTCCTCCCACCAAATGCCTTAGTTTTGGTCGTGGCTCCACACTTCTTTTTGTATTTTTGTTTTTCTCATTTTTTTTTAGTAAACATCTTAAACTATTATATTACATTCATGGGCTGCCTCCCATGTAGTGTCTCATTTGACATCACGGCACGGCTCAGCTTGCATCATTCATTCACAAAGTCAATGGACGTCCTCTGGCGGTCCTTATATTCGCCCCAATAGTTCTTCGCTCTCTGGTCATTCACAAGAAACTTTGTGCCCCTATCTTTATCAATGAGTTCCATGGTCCCATGGACAGTCATTCTCACTACTTCAAATGGACCATACCACTTAGATTTCAAATTACCGGGGAACAATCTCAACCTTGAATTGAACAACAATATTAGGTGCCCCGACTCAAATGTGTGTTATATAATGTGCTTGTCGTGCCAATTTTTTGTCTTCTCCTAATAGAGTTTTGCATTTTCATAGGCATGCAACCTAAATTCCTCAAGCTCATGTAGCTGCAACATCCTCTCTTAGACCGCTAACTCCGCATCAAGGTTCAATTTCTTGACATCCCAATATGATTGATATTCCAACTCAACCAGTAGATGGCATGCTTTTTCAAACACTAACCTGTAAGGAGATGTCTGATATGCCCATAATGCATCATCGAGTTTCAGCCCCAATCCTTACGTTGAGCATTCACAGTCTTCTGTAAAATTTGCTTCACCTCACAATTTGGCACCTCCACTTCACCGCTAGTTTAGGGATGATATGCAGTGGCAACCTTATATCGTACCCCATACTTAGCCAATAGATTTCGAAACTTGTTATTGATAAAATGTGAACCCCCTTCACTGATGATAGCTCTTGGTGTCCCAAACCATGTGAATATCTATTTCTTTACAAACTAAATCACCACTTTTGCATTGTTGGTGGGTAGTGCAGCTGCTTCTACCCACTTTGAGACATAGTCCACTGCGACAAGAATGTAAGTGTTCCTATAAGAAGGTGGAAAAGGTCCCGTAAAATTGATTCCCCACACATCAAAGATTTTGACTTTGAGAATATTGTTCAAAGGAATTTTATGCCTCTTAGAAATTGACCCCATATGCTGGCATTGATTATATTCCTTAGCAAATTTGACTGCATCCTTAAACAAAGTGGGCCAATAGAATCTAGATTGCAGCACTTTATGAGCGGTTTGCTCACCACCTTGATAGCCTCTATAAGGAGACGAATGACACCTCTCTAAGATTGGTCTCACTTCACATTCTGGGATACACCTTCTAATCACTATGTCATGGCCCTACTTGAATAAGAAAGGCTCATTCCAAGTATAGCAACGAAAATCATGATAGAGGCATTATCGTTTCTAACTAGTTGCTTCGGGTGGGTACACTTCGCTCACTATCAAATTCACAATATCAGAGTACCATGGTTCTACACTCTGTACTGCTAAGAGTTGTTCATCTGGGAACTCCTCTTGAATAACATCATCCTTTGGGACATGTCCCTAATTTTCCAGCTTGGAGAGGTGATCTGCAAATTCATTCTCAGTTCCCCTTCGATCTTTTATTTCTAAATCAAACTCTTGCAGCAATAGTATCCATCTGATGAGCGGCGGTTTTGAATCCTTTTTGTTAAACAAGTATCTAATGGTTGTATGATCTATATACACAATCACCCTCATGCCCACTAAATAGAATCAAAATTCATCAAAAGCATAAACCAGAGCTAGCATCTTTTTTTTGTCACAGCGTAGTTTACTTGGGCGGCATCAAGTGTCTTGCTTGCATAGAAGATTGAATGGAAGACTTTATTTTTTCTTTGACCCAATACTGCTTCTACTGCCACATCACTTGCACCACACATCAGCTCAAATGGTAATTCTCAGTCGGGAGCAATCAATATAGGAGCTTCAACTAACTTCTTTTTTAAGGCTTCAAAAGCCTTCACACAATCGTCACAAAATTGAAACTTCACCTTCTTTTCAATCAACTTGCACATAGGTCTTGCTACCTTTGAAAAGTCTTTAATGAATATCCTGTAGAAACCTGCGTACCCAAGAAAACTCCTCACACCTTTGACTGACACCGGGGGTGGCACCTTCTCTATAACCTCCACCTTGGCTCGATCTACTTCCAAACCCTTCTGTGACACTTTATGGCCAAGGACAATGCCTTCCCAGAATAAAAAGCGACACTTCTCCCAATTCAATACAGGATTAGTCTCCTTACACCTTGCAAGCACTCTATTAAGGTTATGTAAACAAGCTTCAAATGAGTTACCGAAAATAGAAAAGTCATCCATAAATACCTCGATGAAGTCCTCCACCATATCATAAAAGATCTCCATCATGCACCATTGGAAGGTGGCTGGGGCATTACATAATCTGAAGGACATGCATTTGAAAGCATATATACTATATAGATAGGTAAATATTGTCTTCTCTTGATCTTTGGGAGCAATGGCTATCTGATTATAGCCTGAATAACCATCTAAGAAGCCATAATATTCTTGTCCTGCAAGCCTGTCTAGCATTTGGTCAATAAAAGAAATGGGATAATGATCCTTGCGCATGGCCTCATTGAGCTTGCGGTAATCCATTCAAATCCTCCAACCTATAACTGTGCGAGTTGAGATCAACTCATTCTTCTTATTAGTAATCACCATCATGCCACCCTTCTTGGGGACACACTGAACTGGGCTTACCAATTTACTATCCGAAATGGGATAGACCTTGCCTGTATATAACTAATTGATCACCTCCTTTCTAACCACTTCTTTCATTGGAGGTTTTAACCTTTTTTTCTGTTGAACTCGTGTTTTATATCCTTCCTCTAATCAAATTTTATGCATGTTGTAGGCCGGGCTTATTCCTTGAATATTAGACATTTGCCATCTAGTTGCCTTCTTTCTTCTTTTCAGCACAGCCAATGCCTCTCCAACCTGTACGTCAGATAATCCTGCAGATAGAATAATAGGTAAGCTCTCCTTTTCCCCCAAGTATGCATACTTGAGGTGTGATGGAAACACTTTCATCTCTAATTTTGGGGGCTCCACTACAGATGGCTTAGGGGGAGGTCTAAAAGATCTATTCAATGGCTCGAAATCCCCTTTGCGAATGAATCCAGCACTTGCACCATCTCATGTGCATCAACATCACCAAAAATTTCATGACCAACAAAATCCCTCTCCAATAGGTCCTTTGTTGTTATCAACGGAAAATCTGATTCGATATCAATCACGGTAATTACAGATAACTCCTCATAGATAATGGGGAGCTTCATGGCTTTTTACATATAAAAGACCTCAACTTTATCGTGTGCTCTCATTGTCAGTTGCCCAGAAGCTACATCTATAAGTGAATGACCAGTCGCCAAGAATGGACGCCCCAAAATAAATGGGACTTTCGGGTCTCCATCAAAATCCAAAATAATGAAGTCCATAGGGAAGATAAGCGATCCTACTTGCACCAATACATCTTCAACTACCCCATCTGGCCTTGCCAATAAATGATCAGTAAGTTGCAATATGACTGTCGTGGGTCTTGAGCTGCCTAATCCCATTTGTTTAAACAAAGACGTGGGCGTCAAATTAATTCTAGTCCCAAGGTCACACAAACCTCGAGCCTTAATTGATTGCCCAATAGTGATCTAAATAGTGAAACTGCCCGGATCTTTGAGCTTTGTTGGTAGTCTGTTCTGAATACAAGATGTGCATTCTTCAATAACATGCACCTTTAACAACTCAATAAAATTTTTAAAACAAGCCTCCTCTTTCTGCTTTTTTAGTTTCTGTGGGAATGGGGGATTGGCTTCATTTTGGCTACAGTGTTCTTTCCATTCTCCTCTTTCTCACCCTCACTTTACTTCTCATCACCAACTACAACTCTTTTTGTCACTTTCTTTGGCTCTAATTCCTCCAATTGTCTGTCGCTTCGAGTTGAGACTGCATTCACCTGCTAGGGATTTAAATCAGTATCACTTGGCAACCCTCCTTGAGGTCTAGTATTTTGTGCTCCAGCTAGTTGCCCCATCTGAACTTCAAGAGTCTTTGTGGATAACTGCTGATTTTTTATGTCAGCAGCTATATGTGCTTGAGTGGCTATAATTTGTTTCAACATCACCTTAATGTTGTTGTTAGATTAAGCATTAACATTAGCACCTTGGTTTTGTTATTGTTGGAGATTCTAGTTTACTCCCTAATTTCTATACTGGTTCACATTCTGCCCTTGATTTCCACCCCATGAAAGATTGGGATGATTCCTCCAACCTGCATTCTAAGTATTTCCAAAATTCTGATTACCTTGTCGTTGAGCATTACCGACAGAGTTCACAGACTCTGGATTTGCTGCACAAGCCTCTGTGGAATGATCTCCATTGCCGCAAACCTCACAAAATACCTGCGTCGGTTGCACCATAATAATGGGAGTTGCCTGTTGATTTCCTAAAATCAAGTTACTGAACTAATTATTTATTTGATTCTGCAATGCTGAAATTTGTGCCGTAATCGATGTCAACTGATCAACTTTTAATAACCCTATAATCTTTTTTGGAGTACTCCATGAAAAATTTGCATTCCACTCTGAATTCCCTTGCGATATGCGATTGAGGAGTTCAAACAGCTGATTATATATTTTTTCTACAGCCTGACCACGTGCTGCAGAATCTAACAATATCTTCATGTTAGGCTTAAGTCCTTTTATAAAAGTATGCACCAAAACCTCATTAGTTTGATGGTGGTATGGGTAATCACGAAGCATGGACATAAACCTTTCCCAAGTTTGATACAAATTCTCTCCATTTTTCTGTCTGAAGCTAAAGATTTCACTCCTCAACTTTGCTGTCTTTCCCGATGGAAAGAAATGGATCAAAAATTTCTTAGCCAAGTTGTCCCAAGTGGTGATGGAGTTTGGTGGTTCAACCTTCAACAACCTCTTTGCTTCCCCTAACAGAGAAAAGGGAAAGAATGTGAGCCTCATATAGTCAGATGAGACTCCTGCAGAAATATATGTGTCACTATTCTCAAGAAAATTCTGCAAGTGTTGTTGTGGATCCTCATGAGATAGCCCTGTAAATTGCCCGCTGGTGTGCAAGAGTTTCACCAGTTCTGTTTGCGCTCGAATCGACCTACCGCATCCGGTCTGCGGATGCTAGAGGTGACATTTGTAGTGAGTGGGATTGTCACGTTACATACTAGTCTCACGTTTTTCATTTCTGCAAGAACAATCTCCACAGGATCAGCCAACTGGTGTTGTTAAATTGGATATTAAAGAGCGGTTGCTCTCCTCCATTGATGGAATGTTCGTTCAGGTACAGGATACGACCCAAACAATTCACCGTCTCTTACCAGCTTGAAGCAAAATTTGGACCTGTAAAATTTCAACCGCTATGATCTAATTGGCAACACTTGTTTAATAATATTGAAAAAAAACTAAGAAAACTACTAATTTCTTTAGTTCCAGGCAACGGCATCAAAAACTTGTTGCGTCCAAATGCACACAAAAGTGTACGTGGTCATACAAGTAATATAGGATTGAGAGTCCAGATATCGTACCCACCGGGACTTGTTGATTAACTATTTTTTAAAATTAAACTAATTCTTATTTATTTATTTATTCAAGAAGTAAATCCCAAAAGATGTAGTTATAAATTAACTAAACCAAAAATAAAAATAAAATAATTAATGAACAATTAATCGAGAGGAAAGCAGGTTTTTGTACAATCAATGGATGAATCGTTCTAGGATTATGGTTTCCCTACCAATCATGTTTAGTATCAATTTCATCAACTTATTTGATTATCTAGTTGTTGATCCATAGGGTTGATTTTATGATTCGGGAATGGTCATCCTCTAATCATCTATTCAAACTAGTCTCACAACTACATCGTTGAGTGAGGATGTGAGAAGCTAATTCAAATGCATTTATTTATCTTTCCATTTTGTAACCAAGTAAGGTGATCTAGGTATATTCCTATCCTAACCACAAATCAATTCCTTATTTTACTAAAGAATAAATCTTACTCCCTATATTCTTTGTTCTAACCCTCCGTTCCCTTGATCAGTTCACTTCAGGCTCAAAGATTTGTTTTAAAGGTCGCGAATCTTTAAAATAGTAAAAGCAAAAATATAAGAACAACCATAATGATAATCAAACAAATAAAATCAAGAGTTACTAAACAATCATTTAATTAGCTACCATAATCCTAGAACGAGAAGTTTAACTTCACATAGACATGAATCAATTACAATAAATCATCCTAAGAATCAATAATAAAAAAAAAAAATAAAGGAGAAGAAATGATGAAACCATTTTTCTCCGACCTCCACGGCGGCTTCTAGCTCTCTCTAGGTCAAAATTTTGTAAAGACTGATTTTATGAAATATTTATAGGTGTAGGGAAAAAAAACCCAAATAAAATAACTGAGTCCAAAATAGACTGGAAAAATTAAATACGGAACAACTTTCTCCTCATCGCGACCCTTAACGCATAAATCTATCTCCCTATCGCAGCTTCTAACAGCTGCTGCCACGTGTGTAGGTAGCCTACTTGATTTCCTTCTATAATCGTATGTCTTTAATTTGTTTTGGCTTCAAATCTCTTCATCTTCACACCATTTTAATCCTGCACATCAAAATATAATACTAAGCACAATCCATAAAATTAATGCTTAAAAAGAAATACAAAAATACTAAATATGAGGCAAATAATGACTAAAAATATGTAAGTTTAGCCTCACATCAACAACTCATCAACATGTATAGTCATCATAAGGAACCCAATACATATGTATGAGTGCATGTATGCAAGATTTGCGCATTTCTCTCACCCTTCTCAACCTCATTATCAATATCATATTGTACCAGTGTGGTACCTGACCAATTTTCACAGCATGTCCTATTCATACAGGCTTGATACCTGACCCATTATCACAAAATATCACATTTGTACCAGTGTGGTACCCAATCCATCGTCTCAACCTATCATCACAATGCAATATAAAAGGTAATGCAGTCGTTAAATCACAAGTCATGCTAGAAGGAAATCATAGATGTCAAGTTCACAAACAAGCATAAAGCCAAGAGAGTTTAAGTGCTACAACAAAACCATAGCCTACCTCAACTCCTTTGGTCAAAGTCACATTTAAGCCACACTTTTGCCCTTTCGATCTCGTTCTTGATCTATAACAACAAGAATATACATTAATTTCAATAATTCTTCCCTTTTTAACTTTTGGGAATCAAAAATCACCGATTTTAGCCATAAAATACCCTATTTCATTATCTTAGGGTTTCCTATCTCTTAAACCTCATAGATTTTACTTAAATTATCATAAACAACCGTAATTCTACTCCCATTATTGTTTTTTAACACCCTAGAATCATTATATACAGAAATTATTCACATTCCCATCACTTTTCATCAATTTCCATAAACTAGGGTTAAAACCCCGAAATTCACATTAATTCATTTTCTAGTGATTTTCTAAGTTTAAATGAAGTAAATTCAAGTCTAGAATGTAATTACTTACCTCCAAAGATGAAAAACTCCACAAACCCTCTGAAAATCCCCTTCTCTAGAGCCATATTAGGTTTTTCAAAAAAGAGGGGAATGAAAATATTTTTCTGATTTTTTAAAACAATAATTTTACAGTGTGTTACCGCTGCAGTGGTACCGCTGCAATGTTTAAATTTCTATTGCAGCGGTTTACGCTCTTTTTCCTAGAGGTTATCTCTGTAGTTCACCTCTCCTCAGTTTTCCATATTTTACAAAACACACCACAAATTTTGATATAGTGAACCAATCCCTCCACAATAAATGCTCTAATCGAAGTTCTATAACTTTGTTTCGGGTGCCAAAATTTGCTATGACTTCCTATACTCATTGGCTATCTAATTATCACGTTGAACCCTGCTATTACAAACACATTAACACCAGATTTTGTTTGACCATCACACCCCCAAAAATAACACAATACTAGACTAGCCCTGGATTACTCAAAATTTCACTAAGGGGAGTCTAGGTGCAGTCTCTAGCTACTATTTCAGCGTAACGACATTTTGAGTCATTATATTGGATACCAATTTACCACTCATTCATCCCCAAATGACAACTGGCCCAAAATATAAGAACTTGAATAAAAGGTACCTGAGTCAATAAACAAGTGCATATACCGCTTATGCATGCCTGCTTCTGTCTCCCATATAGCCTCCTTAATGGTACGGTTTCTCTACTAAACCTTCACATAAGGAATAACTCATGTACTCATTTTACTCACATCTTTAGCTATAATAGTAATCGGTTTTCTTCATAGGAAAGTTTTTTATCAAATAGTTCTGAGTCCCAACGAATAATATAGTCACCATGGTACTTCTTTAACATTGACACATAGAATACGGGGTGAACCTCGGACATTCTAGGGGGTAAGTCCAGCATGTATGCTATCAACCTAACATCCTTCAACACCTCAAAGGGTCCTATGTACCTTGGGATCAACTTGCCCTTCTTGCTAAATCACATCACACCCTTCATGGGCGATACCTTCAAGAGTACCTTCTCCCTCTCTCAAACTTCATGTCTCTCACCATTTTTGTCAGCATATTCCTTCTGTCGGCTTTGAGCCACTATGAGTTTCTTTTGTATGAATCTCACTTTTTCCATAGAGTCCTTCAGCATATCAGTGCCCCAAGGACTCACCTCGAACATATCAAACCACCCAATTAGGGACCTACACCTTCTACCGTATAACTCAAAAGGAGCGATGTCAATACTAGAGTGGTAGATATTGTTGTAGGAAAATTTACACAATGGTAGGTACTTGTCCCACTAACCCTCTAAGTCCATAACATAATTCTAGAGCATATCCTTAAGCACTTGGATAGTCCGCTCAGATTGACCATCAATTTTTGGGTGGAAAGTTATGCTCAGGTCTAATTTAGAACCTAACTCGGACTGAAATCTCTCCCAAAAATTAGAAGTGAATTGACTGCCCCTGTCTGACACAATTGATATTGGTACCCCATGTAGCCTTACAATTTTCTTCACATAAATCTTGGCCAACTTGGCCACATTATAATCAACTCTTACCGGAATAAAGTGAGCCGACTTAGTCAATCGGTCAACAATAACCCAAATGGAGTCACATTTCCTTAAGGTTTTTGAAAGACCAACAACAAAATCCAAAATTATCCGTTCCTACTTCCATTCCGGAATGGGCATTCTCTGAAAAGTACCACTAGGCTTTCGGTGTTTGTATTTGACCTGTTGGTAGTTTTGACACTTAACCACGAAATCTATAATGTCTCACTTTTGGCCTCAAGCCTCTATACATCTTGTTGGAACTTGGATATATGGAGTACATGGAATTATGACCTTTTCCCAGAATGGTTGGACTCCAGTTACCTACCCGGGGTACACACAATCAACCTCGGATCCTCAAAGCTCCCTCGTCATCAAAAATGGCCTCTCTTGTCTCCCCTTGTAACACTTTTTCTCTGAGGTTACTGAATTTTCTATCCTCAAACTACCTACTTTTAATCTGATCATAAAATGTGGAACTAGCCTCCACATGTGCCAACACCTTTCCTTTGCTAGTTTCCTGTAATCTCAGAAAACCATTAGCCAAAGACTGTACCTCTCTCACCAATGGGATCCTGGACACCTTCAGCAATGCTAAACTCCCTATGATCACTGGTTTTCGAGTCAGTGCATTCTTCACCACATTAGCCTTACCTGGGTGAAATAGGATTGAGATGTCATAGTGTTTAATCAACTCTATCCATCTCCTCTATCTCAGATTCAAATCCTTCTAGGTGAACACGTGTTGTAAGTTGCGGTGGTCGGTGAACACCTCACACTTCACTTCATAGAGATAGTGTCTCCAAATTTTTAGAGCAAACACCATGGCTGCCAATTCCAAGTCATGTGTGGGATAGTTTTTCTCATAAGGCTTTAGTTGTCTCAAAGCATACATAATCACATTCTGATCCTGCATCAAAAAAACACCTAAACCCAAATGTGAGGCATCACAATATACGATAAAATCCTTACCCTCAATAGGCAGTGTTAGTATTGGAGCGGAAGTCAATAAAGTTTTAAGCTTTTGGAAGTTCTCCTCACTCTTGTCATCCCACTCAAATGAAACTTCCTTCTGAGTCAGGCGGGTCATGTATGAAGAAATAGCAACAAAACCCTTAACAAACCGGTGGCAGTAACTGGCCAACCCTATAGATACGAAATTTGTCACCTTCGTCGGTCTGGCCCAATTCTTAATAGCCTAAGCATTCTGCGGGTCCACCATAACTCCTTATTCAAAAACCATGTGCCCTAAGAAGGACACCAAAGAAAGCCAGAATTCACACTTAGAGTACTTAGCATTCAATTACTTCTTCTTCAACAATGTCAGTACAGTAAATAAATGAGATTCATGCTCTTCTTTACTCTTAGAATAAACAAGTATATCATCAATAAACACAATAATGAACTAATCCAAAAAGGACTTAAACACTCCATTCATCAAGTTCATGAAAGCAGTTGGGGCATTGGTCAAGCCAAAAGACATAACCAGAAACTCGTAGTGCCGGTAACAAGTTCGAAAAACAGTCTTTGGGATATCCTCTGCCCTGATCTTTAGCTGATGATAATCCGACCTCAAATCAATCTTAGATAACACTGCATCTCCTTGTAAGTGGTCAAGTAGGTCATCCATTCTAGGCAAGGGATATTTGTTACGATTGGTCACCTTATTCAATTGGCGGTAGTTTATGCATATCCTCATACTACCATCTTTTTTTTTCACAAACAACACTGGTGCACCCCAAAGAGAGACACTTGGGTGAATAAATCCCTTTTCTAACAATTCTTGCAATTAGGATTTCAACTCTCTCAACTCTGGTGCCATACGGTATGGAGAGATAGAAATGGGTCTAATCCCTAACTCTAAATCTATATAAAAGTCAATTTCCCAATCTAGAGGCATACCCGAAAGATCATTCAAAAACACTTCTAGCAATCCATATACTACCGGAACTGATGTTATAGGAGGGACTATAGATTTATCTTCCCAAAGATGGGCTAAAAATGCCCTATATCCCTTCTTTACTAATTTTTGGGCACGAATTGTGGACCCAAACCTCACAGGATTAGTCTTAAAATTACCCTACCACTCTAACTTCTCTCTAGGTCATCGCTACAGTGATGATTTAGGCATAGTAATCAAGAACAAAATGATACGAGGACAACCAACTCATCCCCAAAATAACATCAAATTCCTCCATGTCTAGAATGACTAAGTCTGCTAGGGTCTTAAACCCCATGAACATCACAGAACACGCATGATATACCTGATCAATATACACAGACACCCCAACTAGTGTAGACACATACATAGGAGTATCAAGATATTCACAGTCCAAGTCTCAACCTATATCAAATTTCACAGACACATAAGAGAAGGTGGAATCAGGATCAAATAATACCGAAGTCATACGATCATAGATAAGAATAGTACATCTGATCACCGTATCAAAAGATTCTGCTTCAAGATGAGTCGAAACTGTATAAATATGTGCCTTATCACCACCTTACCCGCCACCTCTACTAACCTGAGCTCCATTTCTACCAACTTACCCTCCACCTCTGTTGGCCTGGTTGCCACCCCTAGCTTAGCCACCGCGCCCACCTTATGGACGACCCTCTCTTACCTTTTACTCCACCACCATGAGGTGCTGGAACTAGAGCAGTATAAGCTGGTTGCTAAGTCAACTAACCTGCAGACAAGAAGTTAGGATAATACCTTTTGATGTATCCCAAACCCCCATACTCAAAGCATTTAGGTCCCAAAGAAGGCCTCTGAACTGAAAAGGAAGAAAGTGTGTAAATGCCGTCTTAGGAAAGTTGATTACTGACCCTAGATGAGCCCCCTACGGATACTGGCATAGTTGAATGATATGGCTTAGAAGAACCACAACCCTTTGAGAAGGTACCACTGAATTGGCCCAACATCAGGACCTTTTTCTCTTCTGCTTTTACCTCTCCCTATTTCTCAAGTGCTTCATCCTTCTTGGTAAATTCAACATCCTGAAAAGACTTACCAGACACAGCCACCGATAAAGTAGACAACTGAATCCTAGAATTCAGACCCTTCACAAAGTACCTGAACTGTTGTTCTTCTGAGGTGATCAGCTATAGTGCATAACAAGACAAGGCATAAAACTTGGCCTCATAGGCTGCCACAGACATGTTATCCTGCTCCAATCTCAAAAAATCATCCTTCTTCTGATCATGGTAAGTGTGGGGAACATATTTCTTAAGGAATACATTCTGAAATTGACCCCAGGTAAGCGGAGATAAAGCAGCTTTGCACTCTACAAAGAACCTCCACCATTGATTGGCTTTGGCCTGTAGCTGAAAAGAAACAAACTCCACACCATACTTCTCAATAATACCTATCTTATGCAGATGTTCATGACAATATATTAAGAACTCGAATGCATCCTCGGACTCTGTACCTTGGAATACTGGAGGTTTTATTTTCATTAACTTGCAGAACAACCCATGTTTATCATCCATCATCACTGGTCCAAGTAACTGTTGAGGATGCATCCCTATTTTATAGCCTGCATCCATCCTTGATGATACAGTGGTGGCATGTTGTAAGGCCGTGGATAGAGCAGTCATAACCACCGGAGTGTAGCCAGTGCCATCCAAGCTACCCAAGAACTCCAACACTTGTTGAATCACCTCTGTAGACAAGGTCACCTGAGCTGCACTATTTGGTGTTGGCACTAAACTTTCAGGAGCTATCATCTCTTATTCCTCAACTACTTCCTCTTCATCCTAAGCATGGCCTGGAGCATCCTGTGGTGGGGGAGGGGATGCAATCTCTGTCTTGCTGGTCTCCCATTTTCCTGTGCTCCACCTCTAACGGGTGTTGCTCTCTGTCCCGAACTGTGGCCCCAATGGCTATTGTGGGTACTGCTACTGCTGCTCTTATGGAAGGAGTATTCACCATCTATGAACAAGAGTTAAAGGCTTAGATTCAAATTTAGATCTCCAGATATCAATTGGAATCAAGTCATACCATGAAAGAAAGAAAGGAATGAATTCATTCCAAAAGTCCCATAGCCGCCCGAAGAAAAGTACAGAGTCTCTGTACAGTTTTGCAGGACTCTGTTGGACCTTTTCTTGTACTACGAGATCTACAAACTAAGTACTTTTATACCATCTCTTGATACCATCTTTGTCACAGCCCAAAAGGTCATGATTGGCACCCACCCTAACCTATGGCGGGAGAACCATACTAGTCTCACCCTTGCTCACATAAGTGTTACTCTAAAATTCATGTTATATAAATCCCCATGCATTAAACAAGTGAAAAAAGGAAGTTTATTCACCAATTTAAACCACCCGTCCAACCAACATCAATATTCAAACCAATAGAGCGCGGGTGTAACACCCCGTATGTCTCCGAACTTAGTTAATTACCGCAACATTTATGGAATCCTTTAAACATGAGAGAATTGGTGATTTATGTATTAATTTGTTGGACTTCAATGAGTCTTGTCCCATTGGGCCCAATTGAGGCCCAAAATTCATAAGAAGACATGGCCCAAAATGGAATTTGACCCATTCTTCCATTGACCAAGTAAACACATCAAATGTGTGGCTAAGGATGATTAATAAGGGACTATATAAGTCAATAAAAATCATATTTTATTCATGCAAGCACACATTCCTTTTTCTAGAATTTTCTCCAACATTCTCTCTCTCACACAAACCCTATGCAACTAGTCTCTTTGGCCAAAGTCATCATCTTGCAAGCTTTGGTAAGTATTTATTCTCATGGTTTAGTATATTATATGTTTAATATGGTGTATAAATCATGTTGGTTGTGTTGGAAAAGTGTTGGACAGTATGCTATGTGTAAAACTGTGTATTTTTGCAATCGGAGAAGGATTTTGCCTTATAAACTTGAAAATGGACTTGTGGTATTGAAGGAAGTGAACTTGATGGATTCAATATTGACATTTGAGATGTGATTATAGTCTTAACTTGTTTTATCCTTGTGTATAATTTTTGGAATTGTTATTGTGAAATTGGTTATGGATTTGGTGACGTATTGAAAGGGAAGGGTAGTTTTGGTGTTGTTTATGTGCGTTATGGAACCATCAATGTTAATTGGAATCCAAGTGACCTAAAATATGCAAATAAAAGCTTACATATGTCCTTGAACCATTTATTACACAAAAGGACCCAAAAAGGACCCATTTTGGCCGATTTGGGCATCCGCCCCCGCAGACGGAGGCACCTGCGGGCGCAGATGCCAATGAAGATGCCCATAGACACTGCCAAGGATCATTTACAGCTGCATATCATCAACCTACAGGTGCAGTTGGCTTCGCATTTCACAACAGAAAGTCGTTTGGTATGGTTTGGTCTCTCTTCTGATCCCCGAAGGCCCCTATACCCTTTTTGAATGTAATTATCAACTTATGGTACCTTTTTAATGACTTTAAGGGGTCGTATGAAGGAATGTTAGAATATATTAACTATGGATTGTTTTTCATAAGTTTCTATGAGGAAATTTGATAGGGTATTAAGATGGAATGATAATGAGGAAGCATAAAGGGTAAACATGATATGAAATGTTGTTGGTCTATGGTGTCTTGGACAATGTGTGGAATGTTATGGTGTTGATTGGTATGATAATGCAGTGGATTGTATTGTGAAGGGTGAGAAGACATTATACGGTAGTCATATAGCTCATTGTCGTCTTGTATACTTGTATGGTAACTAGTTGTTAACGTAAGCTCCGTTATGTACTTGTATTGCAGAGTGAAACGTAAGGAAGGAGCTGGACTATTGTGTTCATATATAGTCTTGTGTATTCATACTTGGAAGTGAAGGTATGTAAGGTTATTCTATCTGTATCTTTCTGCAGCACATAGTAGCCACATTGACATTTTAATTGTTCCATTCCGAAATGTTCTAAGGTATCCTATTCCCGGTTACCAATTGTTGTTATCACATGTTTCCTACTCATTGATCAATTGTGATTCACATGTCTCGTGTTTATTGACTAATGTTCCAAATATCCCATGATTCCAATAATGTTATATTTCCAATAATGTTATGACTATCATTGTATCAATCTCAAAAGTAATGGATGAAGTAATGCACATGTGGTTAATGATTGAGTATGGGTGGTAGCTTTGGGGGCGAAAGCCTAGATCAAGCCGATACTGAGATTATTGGATCAGGGGGTAGTCCTAGAGGCATAAGCCTAGCTCAGACCGAACCTGATAGGGGGTAGCTCTAGAGGTAAGAACCTAGCTCGAGCCGAACCTGATATGTTGATTTATGGGTGGCATCTCTAGAGGTGATAACCTAGCTCGAGCCGAACCCGATATATTAATTTATGGGTGTTAGCTCTAGAGGCATAAGCCTAGCTAGAGCCGATCCCAACATCACGTTATGTTATGTTAAGACCCACTGACCAGTCGGGGCCCGGGAACATTGTGACACAAGTGATGATGGATAAGCATGGAAGTAAAGAAGCAAAGAAAGTAATGAAAGCACTATACATGGTTCCCAACATACAGAATGTTGACTTATCCATATTGGTTATTCATTTGTATTTGAGTTCATTGACGTATTTTTGTATCATACAGTTTCTTATGAGCCTTACATGCTCAGTACATTCTTCATACTGACCTCCCTTGGGGGGACTTACCTTACTTGCTGCAGGCGCAGGTGACAGTAGACCTCCACTGTAGGTTGCAAGTTATTTATGGATCTTTGGTGATCTCCAGTTGGTTCTGGGCTTTTTGAGTCACAGTTGTACATGTGTTTTGATATTGTACATGTTGTATAAAGTGGGGACTTGTCCCTACTTTCAGTTGGTCTTGTAAATGCATCTGTTAGAGGCTTTTGTAAACATATGTGGGTACATGAACGTAAGAGATGTATGTCTTTTTTGACTTGATGGCCCTAACGGCCAAGTTTCACGTGTATATATATATCACATGCTCCATGATTTCCGTTATTAGCATTTTATGTTCTTACGTGATGGTGATGTTTCTTATGACATGCATACGAATGTACTTGAGCAAAGATTGGTTCTCTCGGGCCTTTTCGGCATTGGGTGCCAGTCCACCCCGTTGTGACACGGGGCGTGACAAAAGTGGTATCAGAGCAAGTCGTTCTAAGGGTGTCTACAAAGCCGTGTCTGAGTAGATTCTTGCTTATGGATGTGTTTTGCACCACATTTATAAGTAGGAGGCTATGGGACATTGAGGATGTTGTTTCTTTTCTTCACTTCTAGATCGTGCAATAGAGCCAATGTGGTAAGTGGAATCGTATCTAACCATTGGCATTGATTTTCTTTGATATAGTAAAAATGTCGATGACAAGAAGAGGTAGAGGCAAAGGTAAGAAAGTAGATATGCTTGTTAATGAAGGAATGAGTAAATCACCACCTGACCAAGCTAGTCAAGGTGGAGCAACTACTGAAATTGCATCGCGGTCTTCTTCTACTTTTCCAGCTCCGGAAGAGCCGATCGGTAGAGAAGTACCCGCAGAACCACCAATGAATGGTACTGACCAGAATCTAAGAAATGCAATGCACATGTTGACTCAGTTAGTAGCGGCACAAAGTCAAGGATGAGTTGGTCCAACGACAAATGAGGATGATGCGGCTAGAGTGGCGAGTCGCAGGACACAAGATTTTCTGAAACTAGACCCTCCTATATTCACTGGGTCAGATCCGAAAGCAGATCCATAGGACTTCGTGGATCAAATTCAAAGGGCTTTAGAGGTTATGCACGTGACTGGTATTGAAACAGTTGAACTTGCGGCACATAGATTGAAAGGAGAGGCGATATTGTGGTATGAAGATTGGAAGAAGTCTCGTGGTATCGGTGCAATTCCACCTAATTGGGAAGAGTTTAAAGCGGAATTCCTTGATCACTACCTTCCCTATGAGATCCGAGAGGCACGTGTAGATCAGTTTCTAAATTTACGACAAGGGAACATGAGTGTTGGAGAATATAGTCTTCAGTTTAATTCCTTGGCTCGATATGCTCCGAATGTGGTAGCCACAATGACCGACAGAGTCCATCGATATCTGGATAGATTAGAGCCATATTTGGTAAGGGACTGAACCATTACTGCCTTGAACAAAGATATGGACATAGCCAGAATACAGGCCTTCGCCCATAAAATGGAAGATCAAAGACAGAGAAGAAGGGTACATGAATCTGACAGAGGACAGTCCAAAAGAGCTAGACCTATGGGACAGTCTATGATGTCCCAAGGAGAATCTAGGCCTCGGATGTTTCCTAGACCGCCTAGACTATCATTCTCTTAGTCCACAGCAGGCGCTCACTCTCAATTTAGAGGATTTAGAGGTGGTCAATCTGGGCAAAATGGTGGAGTTCACGGATCACAGGCAATAGAATTTCCTCGTCAGTAGTGTCAGCACTACGAGCGTATTCATTCAGGTACATGCCGGTTGGGGAAAAATACTTACTTTTGGTGCGGCATGACGGGACACATGATGAAAGAGTGTCCCCAGAGGAGCATGGGTGGTATAGCACGACCTGCGGGATCGATCATTGCATCATCATCATCGGTTCCTTCTTTAGGCCAAGGTGTGCAGTCTGTTGGTCGTGGTAGAGGTGCCAGAGGAGCAGCCAGTACTAGTGGGGTCTAGAATCGCACTTATGCTCTAGTGGACCGACAAAATTTGGAGGTTTCTCCTGATGTAGTCACAGGTACATTATCCATCTTTTCGTATAATGTATATGCATTGATTGATCCAGGTTCTACATTGTACTATGCTACTCCATTGATTGCTCTAAAATTTGCAAGAACATCATAAATATTAACTAAGTCAATTGAGGTAGCTACACCAGTTGGTGACTATATTGTGCAAAAAGAGTATATCGTAATTGTGTGGTAACTGTGTGTGGTCATGATACATTAGCCAATCTCATTGAACTAGACATGGTGGATTTTGATGTGATAATGGGAATAGATTGGTTGGCTTCTTGTTATGCCACGGTAGATTGCCGGGCCAAGAAGGTACATTTTTGTTTTCCACAAGAAAATTGTCTTGAATGGCAGGGTAATGTGGGGGCACCAAGAGGAAAATTCATTTCCTATCTGAAAGCAAGGAAAATGATTGCCAAGGGGTACATATGTCACTTAGTACGAGTAAAAGATACTGATGTGGAACCACTAACTCCTCTGTCGGTTCCAGTGGTTAATGAATTTCTTAATGTATTTCCAGAGGATCTTACAGGTTTACCCCCAGAACGGGAAATAGAATTTGGTATTGATGTGATTCCAGGCACACAACCTATCTCTATTCCCCCATATAGAATGGTTGCAGCAGAATTGCGTGAATTGAAGGAGCAATTGAAAGATTTGCTGGACAAGGGCTTCATTAGGCCGAGTATGTCTCCATTGGGTGCACCGATATTATTTGTACGAAAGAAAGATGGCACATTGATAATGTGCATTGACTATCGGCAATTGAATAAGTTAAAGATCAAGAACAAATATCCCCTCCCTCGAATTGATGATTTGTTTGATCAGTTATCGGGCGCCAAGTATTTTTCAAAGATTGACTTGAGGTCAGGTTACCATCAAGTCAGAGTTAGAGAAGAAGATGTACCCAATACAGCCTTCCGAACTCAGTATGGCCATTATGAATTTTTAGTTATATCATTTGGACTAACAAATGCACCAGCTGTGTTCATGGATTTGATGAATAGGGTGTTTAAGTCATTTCTAGACATGTTTGTGATGGTATTTATAGATGACATCCTGGTTTATTCAAAGTCACAAAAGGACCATGTTAAGCACTTACGACAGGTGTTACAGATTCTTCGAGAGCGTAAGTTGTATGAGAAGTTCTCTAAATGTGAGTTTTGATTAAAATCCGTCGCATTCTTGGGTCACATTGTGTCAGATGAAGGGATACAGGTTGATACACAGAAGATTGAAGCGGTGAAAAACTGGCCAAGACCTATGACACCTACAGAGATTCATAGTTTTCTTGGATTAGAAGGTTATTACAGAAGATTTGTGAAAGGTTTTTCCTCCATTGCTGCACCTTTAACGAAGCTTACACACAAGGCAGTCAAATTTCAGTGGAATGATGCATGTGAGAAAAGTTTTCATGAACTGAAAGATAAATTGACTTCTACACCGGTGTTAGTACTTTCGAAAGGCAGCGAAGGTTACGCAGTATATTGTGATGCTTTCGAAATTGGCCTAGGGTATGTATTGATACAACACGGTAATGTAATAGCATATGCCTCACGACAGTTGCTGCCGCACGAGAGAAACTATCCAACACATGATGTTGAACTAGCAGTGGTGATATTTTCTGTAAAGATATGGCGTCATTATTTGTATGGAGTACATGTTGATATCTATAATGATCACAAAAGTTTACAATATATATTTAAGCAGAGGAACTCAATTTGAGACAACGAAGGTGGCTAGAGCTCTTAAATGATTATGATATTGATATTTTATATCATCCAGGCAAAGCAAATGTGGTAGCTGATGCATTGAGCCGCAAGGCAGTAGGAGTCACTAGTGGCCAATTGACGGAAAAGAAAGAGTTAGTCAAATATCTACATTAATTAGCCAGCTTGGGGGTTCGTCTTCTTGAATCCTCAAATGAAGGGGTTATTGTACAAAATGCGGCTGAATCTTTATTGATAACTAAAGTGAAAGAGAAGCAGTTTGCAGATCCTATATTATTGCAACTAAAAGAGAATGTACAACAAAATTTGACAAAGGCATTTGATCTTACACAAGAAGGGGTACTTCAATGCCAAGGTAGATTATGTGTACCGGATGTAGACGAATTGAGGAAATGAATTATGACTGAGGCGCATCATTCGTGCTATTATATTCATCCAGGAGATACTAAAATGTACCATGCTTTAAAAGAAGTGTATTGGTGGGGAAATATGAAGAAGAACATTGCAGAATTTGTCATTCAATGCCCGAACTGTCAGGAAATAAAGGTAGAGCATCAGAAACCAGGAGGTTACATGCAATGTATCAATCTTCCAGTATGGAAATGGGATATGATTAATATGGATTTCATCACAGGTTTGCCTCGTACACTGCAGAAATTTGATTTTGTATGGGTTATAGTTGACAGGCTTACCAAGTCAGCACATTTCCTACTAGTCAAGACCACCTGTACAGCGGAGGATTATGCGAGATTGTATGTGAAAGAGATAGTACGGTTATATGGGATTCCGATCTCCATCATATTAGATAGAGGAGCACAATTTACTGCACATTTTTGGAGATCTTTTCAGCAAAGTTTGGGTACACAGGTGAATCTGAGTACGGCTTTCCATCCTCAGACAGATGGACAAGCAGAACGTACTATCCAGACACTTGAAGATATGCTACGAGCTTGCACGTTAGATTTTCAAGTCAGTTGGGATGACCATTTGCCTCTCATTGAATTTTCTTACAACAATATCTATCATTCAAGTATTAAAATGGCACCTTATGAAGCTTTGTATGAAAGAAAATGTAGATCACCAATCGGATGGTTTGAAGCAGGCGAAACTGCTTTACTTGGGCCAGATCTTGTTTATCAGGCTATGGAGAAATTTAAAGTGATACAACAACTGCTACAAATGGCCCAAAGTCGACATAAGTCCTATGCTGATGTTAGAAGAAGAGGGCTCGAATTCGCCATAGGTGATTGGGTATTTTTAAAGGTGTCACCGATGAAAGGGGCAATGCGATTCGGAAAGAAAGGGAAATTGAGTCCACGTTATATAGGCCCATATGAAATTATTAGAAGATTTGGGCAAGTTGCGTATGAGTTGGCACTACCCCAAGAACTCTCCACAGTTCATCCAGTATTTCAAATTTTGATGCTTCGAAAGTGCATAGGGGATCCATCTTATTTTACTCCTATTGACGATGTACAGGTTACAGAGGATCTTACCTATGAGGAGATACCTATTGCCATTCTGGATAGACAAGTGAAGAGGTTTCAAAATAAATACATAGCTTCCGTGAAGGTACTTTGGAGAAATCAACAAATAGAGGAGATCACATGGGAAGCTGAAGAAATAATGAAGTCAAAGTACCCTCATTTGTTCCAAAGGGAAGAACAAGCTCAAGATACGAGATCGGAACAATGACAAGTAAGTATTTATAAGAATTAAGTGTATATATGATAACATGAAGAATCCTCCTAGACTTTAAATTGAATGATGTCATTAACATTCGAGGACGAATGTTTCTAAGGGGGGAAGAATGTAACACCCCGTATGTCTCCAAACTTAGTTAATTACCGTAACATTTATGGACTCCTTTAAACATGAGAGAATTGGTGATTTATGTATTAATTTGTTGGACTTCAATGAGTCTTGTGCCATTGGGCCCAATTGAGGCCCAAAATTCATAAGAATACATGGCCCAAAATTCATAAGAATACATGGCCCAAAATGAAATTTGACCCATTCTTCCATTGACCAAGTAAACACATCAAATGTGTGGCTAAGGATGATTAATAAGGGACTATATAATTCAAGAAAAATCAGATTTTATTCATACAAGCACACATGCCTTTTTCTAGAATTTTCTCCAACATTCTCTCTCTCACACAAATCCTAAGCAACTAGTCACTTTGGCCAAAGTCATCATCTTGCAAGCTGCTTTGGTAATTATTTATTCTCATGGTTTAGAATATTATATGTTTAATATGGTGTATAAATCATGTTGGTTGTGTTGGCAAAGTGTTGGACAGTGTGCTATGTGTAAAACTGTCTATTTTTGCAATCGGAGAAGGATTTTGCCTTATAAACTTGAAAATGGACTTGTGTTCTTGAAGGAAGTGAATTTTATGGATTCAATATTGACATGTGAGATGTGATTATAGCCTTAACTTGTTTTATCCTTGTGTATAATGTTTGGAATTGTTATTGTGAAATTGGTTATGGATTTGGTGACGTATTGAAAGGGAAGGGTAGTTTTGGTGTTGTTTATGTACGTTATGGAACCATGAATGTTCTTTGGCATCCAAGTGACCAAAAATATGTAAATAAAATCTTACTTATGGCCTTGAACCATTTATTACACAAAAGGACCCAGAAAGGACCCATTTTGGCCGATTTGGGCATCCGCCCCCGCAGACGAAGGCACTTGCGGGCGCAGATGCCCCTGGACACTGCCAAAGGCCATATGCGGCCGTATGTCAGCCAACTTTGGGTGTAGGTGGCTTCGCATGTCACACCAGAAAGTCGTTTGGTATGGTTTGGTCTCTCTTTGATCCTCGAAGGCCCCTATACCCTTTTTGAATGTAATTATCAACTTATGGTACCTTTTTAATGACTTTAAGGGGTCGTATGAAGGAATGTTGGACTATATTAACTATGGATTGTTGTTCATAAGTTTATATGAGGCAATTTGATAGGGTATTGAGACGGAATGATAATGAGGAAGCGTAAAGGGTAAAAATGATGTGAAATATTGTTGGTCTATGATGTCTTGGACAATGTGTGAAATGTTATGGTGTTGATTGGTATGATAATTCAGTGGATTGTATTGTGAAGGGTGAGATGACGTTATATGGCAGTCATATAGCTCATTGTCGTCTTGTATACTTGTACGGTAACTAGTTGTTAACGTAAGCTCCGTTATGTACTTGTATTGTAGAGTGAAACGTAAGGAAGGAGCTGGACTATTGTGTTCATATATAGGCTTGTGTATTCATACTTGGAAGTGAAGGTATGTAAGGTTATTCTATCCGTATCTTTCTGCAGCACATAGTAGCCACATTAACATTTTAATTGTTCCATTCCGAAATGTTCTAAGGTATCCTATTCCCGGTTACCAATTGTTGTTATCACATGTTTCCTACTCATTGATCAATTGTGATTCACATGTCTCGTGTTTATTGACTAATGTTCCAAAGATCCCATGATTCCAATAATGTTATGTTTCCAATAATGTTATGACTATCATTGTATCAATCTCAAAAGTAATGGATGAAGTAATGCACATGTGGTTAATGATTGAGTATGGGTGGTAGCTTTGGGGGCGAAAGCCTAGATCAAGCCGATCCCGAGATTATTGGATCAGGGGGTAGTCCTAGAGGCATAAGCCTAGCTCAGACCGAACCTGACAGGGGTAGCTCTAGAGGTAAGAACCTAGCTCGAGCCAAACCTGATATGTTAGTTTATGGGTGGCAGCTCTAGAGGTGATAACCTAGCTCGAGCCGAGCCCGATATATTGATTTATGGGTGGTAGCTCTAGAGGCATAAGTCTAGCTCGAGCCGATCCCAACATCATGTTATGTTATGTTAAGACCCACTGACCAGTCGGGGCCCGGGTACATTGTGACACAAGTGATGATGAATAAGCATGGAAGTAAAGAAGCAAAGAAAGTAATGAAAGCAATATACATGGTTCCCAACATACAGAATGTTGACTTATCCATATTGTTTATTCATTTGTATTTGAGTTCATTGACGTATTTTTGTATCATGCAGTTTCTTATGAGCCTTACATGCTCAGTACATTCTTCATACTGACCTCCCTTGGGGGGACTTACCTTACTTACTGCAGGCGCAGGTGACAGTAGACCTCCACTATAGGTTGCCAGTTATTTACGGATCTTTGGTGAGCTCCAATTGGTTCGGGGCTTTTCGAGTCACAGTTGTACATGTGTTTTGATATTGTACATGTTGTATAAAGTGGGGACTTGTCCCTACTTTCAGTTGGTCTTGTAAATGCATCTGTTAGAGGCTTTTGTAGACATATGTGGGTACATGAACGTAAGAGATGTATGTCCTTTTTGACTTGATGGCCCTAACGGCCAAGTTTCACGTGTATATATACATCACATGCTCCATGATTTTCGTTATTAGCATTTTATGTTCTTACGTGATGGTGATGTTTCTTACGACATGCATACGAATGGACTTGAGCAAAGATTAGTTCTCTCGGGCCTTTTCGGCTTCGGGTGTCAGTCCACCCTATTGGGACACGGGGCGTGATAGCGGGAATCTCTACTTATTACATTCCCGGGACCTGAAGTCTAGAAATAACTAGAATATCCTAAAAAATAACAAAAAAGAATCGTCTTAGTCCGAAACAAGGGACATCAACATCATAAGTATCTGAAGGTTGCCCAGACATGGTGCTCACCCTCAAAATTTGGTCTGAACTGCTAACTAGAGCTGAGGTCGCATGTCAACTACTGGAAGATGTTCTGCACTCAACAAAAGAAAGAGTACAGGTAGCATCATTACGTCAACAAGTACTGGTAAGCATCATAGGCCGACTAACTCAGCAATATAAAAGTAAGCAAGCCAAACAAGTATAAAATCGATCATAACAGAACTCATAACCAATAATATCATTCAAATGAACACATCACATATCATCACATAATTACAACCCATAATTTTACTTTCACAAACTTTCACACTTAGTCATTTTAGTTTTAACTCATCAACATGTATAGTCATCATAAGGCACCCAATGCATATGTATGAGTGCATGTATGCAAGATGTGCGCATCATCTCTTACCCTTCTCAACCTCATTATCAATATCATATTGTACAAGTGTGGTACCCAATCCATTTTTACTGTATGTCATATTTTTACTGGCGTGGTACCCAATCCATCATCTCAATATATCATCACAATGCAAATGAAATACAATGCAGTCGTTAAATCACAAGTCATGCTAGAAGACAATCATAGATGTCAAGTTCACAAACAAGTATAAAGCCAAGAGAGTCTAAGTGCTGCAACAAGACCATAGCCTACCTCAACTCCTTTGCTCAAAGTCACCTTTGAGCCACACTTTTGTCCTTTTGATCTCATTCTTGACCTATAACAACAAGAATATACATTCATTTCTTCTTCCCTTTTTAACTATTGAGAATCAAAAATCAACGATTTTAGCCATAAAATCACCCTATTTCATCATCTTAGGGTTTTCTATCTCTTAAACCTCGTGGATTTTATTTGAATTAGCATAAACAATCGTAATTCTAGTCCCATTAGTGTTTTCTAACACCCTAGGATTATTATATACAAAAGTTATCCATATTCCCACCACTTTTCATCGATTTCCATAAACTAGGGTTAAAACCCCAAAATCCACTATTAATTCATTTTCTAGTGATTGTCTAAGGTTAAATGAAGTAAATTCAAATCTAGAATGTAATTACTTACCTCCAAAGATGAAAAACTCCATAAACCCTCTGAAAATTGCCTTCTCTAGAGCCTTATTACGTTTTTCAAAAAAGTGGGGAATGAAAATATTTTTTTGATTTTTAAAACTGTAATTTTACTGCGCGTTACCGCTGTAGCGGTTCGCACCCTTTTTCCTAGAGGATGTCGCTGCAGTTCCTGTGACTGCAGTCGTGGTTACTTTTTCTGCTGTAGCGTTCCGAGGCAGAAACTTGGGACCTCTCCTCAGTTTTCCTTATTTTACAATACACACCATGAATTTTGACCTCGTAAATCAACCCCTCCATGATAAACGCTATAACCGGAGTTCTATAACTCCGTTTCAGGTGACGGAAGCTGCTACGCTTTCTATACTCGTTGGCTATCTAATTATCACGTCGAACCTCACTATTACGAACTACATTAATACCAGATTTTGTTTGACCATCACCCCCCCCCCCCCCCCAAAAAAAACCCCAATACTAGACTAGTCCTGGATTCCTCAAAATTTCACTAAGGGGAGTCTAGGTGCAACTTTTACCTCCTATTTCAGCGTAAAGATATTTTGGGTGGTTACAAACCTTCGTTTGGCCTATAGTTCAGGGATTTTTTTTTGCCCAAATTTCATTGTATGTTAATCGATTAGATGATAATAGTTATTATGATCTTAACTAAAAAAGTCGTGATTCGATTTATTAAATTCTAATTTCTTAAATAGTTTCATTTTTTTGATGATCTATTTGGAAGTGAGTGAAGTGTGCAAGTAACTTTGGAAATTAGTAATATTGTGACTTTTGAATTTAACAGGAAAAATTTGTTCATATTCGCATTCCATGTATGAAAATTATATATATTATCTTATTATGTTAGAACAAGATTATACATTAGGAGTTGTCTGGTGTTGGGTTGAAGGTGAGTTATGCATATATTAAATTTTGTATAATTCATACTATGTTTGGTATGTGGTTAGGAGGTAAGCTATTTATATATATAATTAATATGTCGAATCATTTGCAATTTAGAATCCCGCCTAACTAAAATTGGTACAAGTCAGGAAGAATTATATGTATTATTTTGCACAGGATAGAAGGTAAAATTAAGTAACTCATAGATTTCCATAACCTATTTCTTCATTACATAGATTCACTCATAATTAATTTATTCATTACTAATATCCACCAAACACCCCTAAATTTGTATTTTTTAATGACCGCGTGAAGCGCAGATAAGTTGATTAGTTTTTATAATATAGAAAAGAAAAATACATGTCATGCATTTATTTGCTTGATGTAAATATATGATAGGGATAAGTTTTTACCGAATAAATGGAAGCTCCTTCGTTGAACGAGATAAAATAAGAATCCAATAGCCATTTGATTTGACAAATGGAAGAAGAAACTTTTGTACAAATTGGTCAAAAGTCCTTGGGCATTGAAGATGGGAAATATAAAAGAATCAAAGGTTTAGTCCAAAAGCATTAGCAAAAAGGAATCAAGAAGATCCCAAGATGGACGCAATAGTAACCCTCTCCTAGAAAGTGGAGTAATTCACAAAATATTCTGTTATAGCTATCCCACACTCATCATTTAATTAACTTTGGCGCCGATATCTTAGCGCCATCCAAGGCCAACTACCGCCAATTGCGCCTTTCTTTGTGTTGCTAATTACGATTTCTTTTCAAAAACTTCTAAGTATTTTTCATTTTTAAAAAATGGTTGTTTTATACTTCCTCCTTCCATATTAATTGTCCACCTTGTTATAACTATTTATTTTAAATTACTTATCCATTTACCAAATTAAGATAAAATTAATTAAAAATTTTCCATTTTTTCCCATACAATTAATATTTTTTGAAAATATAAACAAATTTATAAGTTTCAAAAAATTGTTTTTTCAAAAAAGTAGATAAAGAGTAAATTAATAAAACTATCCTTCTTATCTATGATTTTTTAATAAGCGTGAAAATAAAATAGTGAACAACTAATACGAAAAGAAAGAAGAAGTATCCGATTTTTCAGTTTTGGTCCCCTTAGCTAAACTAGCAATAAAAACTTTGTGACCCTAAAATTAAGCTTCCTTTATCATGCATGGAGGCTTTTTAGATATTTTGGTCGGGTTTAATCTCAACACAAGGAACATCTTTTTGTATTCTTTCCTTATTATTGGCTTTGGCTTTTGCTCCCACGCAATCTTGAAACTGCAAAACCTACCTCTTTTTTTTTTTTTTTAATATATCTATATATTTATCTATATTATATTAAAAACATTGAATTTCTTGAAAATGTTGATTGAACTTTTGTCTTTTGTTAAAAAAATCTATAATAAATAAAATTGTAATTTACTAATTTTCTCAAATAATTATCATATAACAATTATCCTGATATTTTGAACTTTAAAATCAATTAAAGTTCTTATTTGATTTAGATAAGAAATCATTATATTTAACATTTCTAAATTAATTAGAAGTTTACCTTATATAAAAAGAGAATTTCTATAATTATATTTAAGTAATATTTTGTATCAAATGTTATAAGAAACTTACACATTGATTTTGGTTCTGAATTTTGATTAGGTGTCTTCTTCCATTCATTATCATAATCCTGTCTGTCCTTCTTTATTTCTTTTAGTCAATAACTTTAAAGATTTTATATGAATTATATATAATCGACAATTGACAATGAATTCTTTCCTTTTGGTAATTTATTGTGTTTCTCTTTTAGTTGAAAATGTTTGATCGAAAAATTGAACCAAACAAGTATAATGTTGCTCAATGAAGTAGCCAAAAAAAATTAAGGATTTCATTATCTTATTCCTTTTTTTTCTTAGTTTAAATATTTTTCCCCAAGTGAGCTTCTCTTGTTTCAAAATATATTCGAAGGTCCCGCTTGATGAAGTAGCGAAAAGAATCAAATGTTTATCTTTTTCCTTTTTTTCCTTTGTTTAAATAAAAAAAATTCCAACTGAGCTTCAATGTCTAGGGGTGCGCATCGGTCGATTCTATTTGATTTTCTTTATTATCGATTCGGTTTACCGATTTCAATTTGTAAACACGCTAAACCAATAACCAAACTGATAAAATATTTGTTATCAATTTTTAATTTATCGGTTTTTGATCCTTAACGGCTTGATTTTCTAGTTTAACCAATAAGAAAATGCTCCTCTAATTTTTTCTCTCTCTTTCTTTTCTTATTTTCATCTGTTCATATACACACTACTTTCATGCATAAAAGTCTATGCACAAGTACAAGCAAATCCAATGTAATGACCCTCTAGATCGTTTTATTCTCTTTTGTGCTTTTCTGCGTTTAGAGCTTTTCTATAGCTTCCCCAAGTCATTTATGACTTGCTGAGACTGATAATTTGATTTTCGAGCAGTTCATTTGGTTTTTATGTCAGTTTTCCTATTTTGGAGCTTCTGACGTTGAAAAAAAGGTCTTGGGCCAAAACTTCAGGTAAACAGCCTTGGATGGCAATCCCTACAGTTTCCTTAGCTCCAAAATGTGGATTTTAGGCTGGGGGACCTTTGATTCGGGTTTCGAGGCTTTCGAAATCGTTTTGAGATATTGGTTGGAAATTGGTAAAAATGAGATAGTGGGTATGGGAACCACATTTTATCAAAACGATCTCTATTGGAAATTTGTTGATTTCTTAAGTTTGAAATACCATTTTAGATAGGGTAGCATAGTTCGTTTGCATGCACAAGGTTCTAAATAAATCTCGGGCACCCGATCGAAATTCTTTTGAACGTAGCTAAAATTTTCTGGTGCAACTGCTTAAGTGCCTTTTTGGTCGCTTAAGAGGAGTCGCTTTAGCGGCTAGGAAGTCGCTTAGGTGACCCGCACTGATGTCACCCTCTGCTGCTTAAGCGGGCTGTTCACCGCTTTGGCTGGAGCCACTTAAGCGATGAGGGAACCGATTAGGCGATGGTGTGAGTAAACATTGACCCTCACTTAAGCGAAGGCCAAACCTCCGCTTAAGCGGAGGTCATTGTATATAAACCTCACTTCGTCTCTTTTGATAATTTTCTCAAAATTTCCTCCTTTATTGTGCATTGGGAGCTTACATTCAGCATAAGATTCATAGGTTGGACCTAGGTCTTATTAGTAGCTGGACTAGTGACCTTCTTCTCGTCCTTAATCCGTAAGTTTCGACTTTAATTCGACTTAAATTCTAGTTTAATTCTTAACTTTTCTTTCTCTATGGGGGCTTCTTTGGGGTTGTTGTTAAGCTCAAATTGTTCTCAATTTTGAAGCACGCGATCCTTGAGCTGAAAGGGACCTAGTAACGGGCTCAATTTTCAATTCCATTAGTGGGTCTCATAATTTAATTTTTAGCTCGATTTCTGATTCGAAGTGTAAATTTACAATATGGGTATCATTATTCTCATCTTGACACCTAGATTACTATTTTAATAGTGTGGCGGCGGTCAGAGGCTTCTCAGTAGAGAAAAGACCTACTTTAGTGAATTTAAAGCGTTCTTTGGCTTCCCGGAAGGCTAGGCTTACCTTCCTTTAAACTCTACTCATTTATTATATTGGCGTGGTAATTTGCTAATTGTTGGTTGGATATTATAATTCAGATAGTCTTTTAGGTGATTCATGATTGTTTTAGCCGATTAGTGGGCTTTAAGATAGATTTCTGCCTTGAATTCCCTTAGGCCGGTAGTTGCTTCTCCTTTAGGACTTGACTTAGAATAGCTAAGGCCCTTGAATTTGGATTTAGATGTCTTAGTTTAGGTTCGGGTAGTTTCTTGCCTTAGGTTGGGTTTCAGGACTTGTAGTTAATATTATCGTCCCTTTTTAAGGTAGGGTACCTTAGGTTAACGACCTTTTTGGAAATAAATAGTTATAAAATGCTTCAATGGGCTGGTTGTTGGGATTTGGTTTGTTTGTTCTTCATGTTGTGTTTGTTAGTTTCGGTTTCCTTGACATTTTAGTATTTTTGGCCTTAAAACATGATTTTCAATTTAAGAAATAAACTTTTGTAATGTTTTAAAGGAACTTGTTCTTCTAAAAAGGGAAAAAGGACTAGTTAGAATTGGTTTAATATTGAACTCTGGGTTATTACCACTTGTAGCATATTTAGTTTTGGTTTGAGTCCGACATATGTTTTTATTGATATCTGGTAGAAAATCCAGTTCGAAACAGTCATGATTTATGGTTATGACTGGAGGAGAAGTATACAATACATTTATCGCATATCTTGGCTAGTTTCACCTTCATTATTGGTGTACTGGTTTTTTTTTATTAGTATTGCTCTTTGTTTGCATCCACCGTGCTTATGGGGGCTCAGTTGGGTTTGTTTGCATTGTGTGTATCTTCTGAACTTATGGGGGTCCAGTTAGATTATAGCTAGGCGCTTATTTTTGTTCTTTTTGTTATTTACATATGATTCTTGTATTTGCCTAGCTTTAGCCGGTTATTCTCTTTCTGACCCCTCTTTTATTATTTCTCAGTATAGATTCGCTCTTTATTATGCTTTTACTTTATTTGAGCTCAGTCGGCCTATGATGCCTATTGAGTACCTGTTTTGGTACTCATGTTGCACTCCTGCATCTTTTTCCTGATGCAGATCCTAGTACGAGTCATCGCCATTGACGCTGACTTCGAGCGGAGCTATTGATTGGAGTTTAGGTTGAGTTTCAGCGCCTAGAACTGATTCATCTCCTTATGTTATGGACATTAGTCTTATTTTTTATCTTTCGAAGACTACTTGTATATTTTGCACCTGTCTAGTACTCCTTGTGTATAGTGGCTCTTGTACTAGCTTTACTAGGTCTTATGGGACTCGTTTTGTATATTTTGTCGTTTCTCCTTGTTTTGTATGCATGCTTTGTATATTTTCCCTTATTAGTTGAAGTAATTCTACATTTATTTAGTAGTTTGCGAGATATTTATGATTTATCACTATTTTACTGAATAACATGTCTTAAATATGGCTAGATGTTGAGTAATGGTTTGAGTTAGATGGTTCTACCATCGAAGGATTAGTGTAGATGTCACTCACGGTCATTTGGGTCGTGACATGCTGTCGCGCTACCCTTGCGTGATCACGCGATACCAGAAAATTCATCTATTTTCAAAACTTGTTTTTAACACTCGAAACTCATCCAAAACTCTAAAAACATAAATCAAGAGTGTAAATTAATCATAAAATACACTCTGAACCCAATGGAATAGTCAGATCAACCAACGGAGGTCGTTTTCAATAAAGGTTGACTGAAGTTAACTATAGGCTAACTTTACCAACTTTCCAACCAAACGCTCAAAACACAACGAAAAGACTTGGGACCCAAACCAACAATGTTACTAACCCAAAAGTGACATTTTGAAGATAGCAGAACTGACGAAATTCTCATACGATGCCTAAAACATCAAATGTTGAACAAAGTCAACTCTACTAACTTAATTGCACAAAACCCAATCAAACACCATAAGAGTTGTGCCACCCACTTTTGCAACTCACAAATACAATAAAGCACCTATGGGGAAGGGTAAAACGGTATAACATATAAAATTTCAAAAATCACTATACAAGTTATAGTTTTTCACCAAAAATACTTTTTTGAAAAGTACTTTATAATAAAGCACTTTTCAAAATAAGCCGATCGTAAAAGTTTTATCAAACATGCTATTAGTTTGAATTTGAGATAGAAATCTTTTTTATGAAGATAATAAAAACAAAATGTAGATAAGAGAAATCTTAATAGATGAATCAAAAACAAAATAAAAATTTAATATGAAGATAAAATAGAGACATGTAATAAGGGAAACAATGGAAAAAAGAAAAGATTGGAAATGTCCATAAATATAGATTTCGCGAAGGTATTTTTACTTTGAATTAGTTTAGAAAATAAAATAAAGTAAATAGAAATAAATTAAAGATATTATTGATAATAATGAAATATTTGAGAACAAGAGAATAAAAAAAAACTTATATCACAAATTATTTTTTAAATATATAAATTTTTATATATATTATATTAAAAGGAGGGTAGGAAAAAAGAAAGATTTATTAATTATAGGAGATTTTGCTGTTCAAGACTGTTGGAAATAAAAATTCAAAGTTGGAGTAGGAATTCTTAGTTGTTTAGGATTTAGTATTTTTGGTATTTATTTAATTATGTCTAATTTGGATTAAGATTTGTTTGTCCTAGTTCATATAGGAATAGGTTTTCTAGTCCTAGTTTAATTTGGTTATGCAGTATTATAAATAGGGGTGCTTGATACATATTTTCTTAGGTTGTGAGGTAGTCAAATATAGAGTGGAAATTCAAGAGTTTTTTTGAGTTATTGGATAAAGCCTCCGACCTCTTATCTCTTGTTTGATTAATTTATTCTATTTTGTGATTGTTGGGTCTTTCACTTGTGCTTATATTATTTCTTTGAGTGATTTTATTTCCTTCAAATTGGTATCAGAGTTTGTGTGAGATCTTATCAGAGCCCGTGTGAGATCCTGTTAGAGCCTCGTGTGTGATTCGATATATATAGAAGAATATGAATATTCCATATTCACCTGATTGTCCTGTTTTTGAGTTTGATGGGAAAAATTTCGAGAGTTGGCATCAACAGATGAAGAATCTTTTCAAGCCTAATGATTTATGGTACATTATTGAGAATGAATTTGTAGAGCCTCCGGAAGGCACAACATTAATGGGTGAAGCAGCTACTAAATTGAAGAAAAATAGACAATTGAATTATAATCAGGGGCGGATCTATTAAGGGCTGAGGGCGTGCCACGGTACCCGCAAACCTCGGAGGAAACTCTATGTATATATGTATCTATATATAGGATTTAGTATAAATTATTCAAGTGCCACCCTGTGTAACTAAAGGCTGTCTGGTGCCAGTGGCGAAGGGCTAACGTTGTGTGCCTCTGCGACCCAAGTTCGAACCTCATTGAGTGCAGTTACGTTATTTTTTGGTTGCTTAGTTGGTAATCAATTAAATATCTTTTAAATCTAAGTATAAAATCTATAATAGCAGCTGGTATCAATTAAATATGGCATAAAATGGAATTACCTCCCACATTAGTTTTTTTTTTTTTTTTTTTTTTTGGGTTGTAACCTACCTTTGTAATTTTAAATTAAGGATAGTTATTTGAGAATCACTTACTAATTCATAAGCCTTTAAAATTTATAGTGTCAACAGTCAATCATCTATGATCTAACTATACATTTTTAAAAAACAGAAGAAAAAAAAAAGCGTAATGAAGGGGAGCTGAATCTACTAGCTTTCCATTCTTTCTTTTTCTTAATTCTTCGGGACTTGTTTTAATTATTAATTATTATTGACATATTTTGATTCTGGTTAGTTATTTTTTTAAATATAATAAGTTAGATGATCATAAGTAAGTTCCTATTGCAAAATCTTTTCTCTCTCACCAGAACAAAAATCCTCGTTACACCAAGGTGTCATAATTATTACTCCGTAAGTTTTAATTTGTTTAGTCTACTTTGACTTGACACGGAGTTTAAAAAAACAAAGAAGATTTTTGAATCTTTTAATCTTGAATTAAAGATATTGTCTAATATACTAAAATGTCTTTTAATCTTGGGTCTTGAATATGTCATGTGGAAAGTTTAAACTAAAAAGTTGCTAGAAAGGAAAAAGATATTCTTTTTTAGACGAGTTAAAAAGAAAGTAGGTGCAACAAATTAAAACGGAGGGAGTATTTTTTTTTTCTTTTGAAAAGACGAATAATTCGATTGAAAGCCCAAAATCGGTTAAATCGATCAAGTATTTACTCAATCCGGATTTAAAGAAATGTGGCACCCGGAATGCTCAAATTCTGGATCCGCCTCTGATTATAAGGCACGGTACTACCTTGACTGCAAGGTTGAATTGCATGTATCCATCAAAATTTTATACGTTGAATCAGCAATAGAGGCTTGGACAATTTTAGTAAAATACCATCGAAGTGCTGCTGACGTGAAGAGAGAGAAACTTCAAGAGCTTTGGAGGAAGTTTGAGTTGATTCAAATGAAATCAACTAAATCTGTTAAAGAATTCTTTACAAGAATTAGAGAAATTATTAATGATATGAAGGCCAATGAAAAAATGGTAGAAGAAGTCAAAGTTGTTAAAAAGATATTGGAATCTCTAAGTTTAAAGTTTCATGACAAGAAGACAGTCGTTGAGGCTATCCAAGATCTTAATATTTTGAGACTTGGTGAGCTTGAAGATGAGTTGGTGACATATGAAATGTCCCTAAATCAATAGAAAATTGAATTAGTAGAGAAGACATTGCAAGTAAAGTATGATCAATCAAAAGAAAAGAAGAGTCAACAAATCTGGCACAAATAAAGGAAGAAGATCAAAATTCAAAAATAATGGAGAAAAGAAGTGAAGATAAAAATATTTTTTGTTGTGGTATAGAGATCTGTGAGTGCAACGAGGACTCCAATAATGTCTAATCTGATTTGTCAAAAATTCTTGAGATGCGTAAAAAAGATGATTTGGATGAGGCTGAGGCTCTTTCGATAGAAGCTAGTATTATAAGTCATGAGAAGTGTAATAGACGTGATTGGTCTATACAAGGTGAGAATATTGAAAATGAAATACTCACCGTTGTTGCACAAGAAAAATTGGGTGAAGATATTGAATTTGAAGCTAGTAATGAAAGAAGCAAAAGTATTCACCAAGAGCAAGTTTTTGATGATCTACCCAAAATTGAAGCAGAAACAATTAAGGATGTAGATCCACAATTGAAGTGCATGATTATAGATATTGAAGATACACGCAACTTCGAGTCATTAACCAAAGTTGTAGATTTTGAAAAGTATGAAAAATTGATTGTTGATGATACTACTCTACCACATACAAAAAGGCAATTGAAGTTGAATGGACACGCAAGACCAAGTCCAAACCAATTGGAGAAGCAGATGATTTTAAGGAAAGAATAATTATTCAAGGTTACAAAAGGAGGAAAAAATATGATGATGATATGTTAAAGATGTTTGAAATGAAGAAAGTCAAAATGACGTTGGATCGCGTTGAAGAGAAATTGAAGCTAACTAAAGATGACACTCGCAATTTCGTTGATGCAACTTATTTTAGGAAATTAATGGGGAGTCTAAGGTACTTAACTTCTACAAGACATGATATTATTCAAAACATGGTCAAGTTTGAAGATCTTGGATTAAGGGAGGCTATGTTGGAATTTAAACAAGAAATTGACGATTGTAGAGAAATTCTCCAACACAAACAAGAAATTGAAGATTGGAAGAGAAGTGCTCAATACAACAACCATGACAACAAAAAAAGGCGAAAGTATACAACTTTGAATTACGGGAGGATGTTGGAAATAATAATTCAAAGTTGGAGTAGGAATCCTTAGTTGTTTAGGATTTAATATTTTTGGTATTTATTTAATTCATGTCTAATTAAGATTAAGATTTGTTTTGTCCTAGTTCATATAGGAATAGGTTTTCTAGTCCTAGTTTAATTTGGTTATGCACTATTGTGCTTGCTACATATTTTCTTAGGTTGTGAGGTAGTCAAATATAGAGTAGAAATTCAACAGGAAATTATATGGAATGTCCCCCATAGTGGGTGGCTTTGTATTTTTGTCCCCCATAAGAAAAGTCTTTAAAGACTAGCCTTCCTTCATTTTTATGTATAAAACAAATACATTTTTACCCCTCTACACCTCAAAAGTTTTTACTCTTTCCATGCTCATTTGTCTTTCAACTTTTTTATTACTTTTTTTTTCTTTTTCTTACTGTAACTTTATTTTTTTTTTTTTTTTTTTTTTTTTAAATTTTAATTCATTTGTCTCAACCTTTATTTTTTCTTTTTTTTCCTTTTATTTCTCAAAAATTATTTATTTTTCATTTCTATTTTTTAAATTCATTGTCTCAACCTTTATTTTTTATTTTTAATTTTTTTCTTTTCACATATTTTTTATTTTTCTCAAACTTTATTTTTATTTTATTTTTTCTTCTCATTTTTTTCTCAACTTTTTTTTTTCTATTTTCATAACCTTCATTTTTCTCTTCTCTTTTTTTTTTTTTTTTCTTTTTTCTCAATCTTTGTTTTTTTCTTTCTCTTTTTTCTTTTTTCTCAGCTTCTATTATAGTTTGCTAATGAACAGAAAGTTGGATAATCCGCAAGAAGAATCTTCTTTATTTGACATCAAAGTAAACTTAAGGGCGTGACTTGTCGTTTGAAAGTACTTTGGGATAAGTCTTGCCTCTACGAAAAGAGTTATAGAACATTAACTTGTTGTTTGTAAATCCTTGAACTAAGTCTTGCCTCTAGGGCAAGAGTTATAGAGTATCTCATAAATTAACATAATGAATAGTGTTAACTCTTGCCCATGGGGACAAATTTATTTTTTTGAGAGATTCTTGGGCTAAGTCTAGTTTTAGAGGCAAAACATATAGAGCATCTCATAAATCACAGACACAATGTGGTAGGGCTAACTTTTGCCCATGGGGGCGTATAACTTGTTTTTTGAAAGTCTTTGGGATAATTCTTGCCATTAAGGGAAGAGTTATAGAACATCTCATAAATAAAGACACAATGTGGTAGTTTCAACTTTTGCCCATGGGACGTAACTTGTTGTTTGAAAGTCCTTGGGCTAAGTCTTGCCTCTAAGGCTAGAGTTATAGGACATCTCATAAATCAAGACACAATGTAATAACGTCAACTCTTGCCCATGGGAGATAACTTGTTGTTTGAAAGTCCTTGGGTTAAGTTTTGCCTCTAATGCAAGAGTTAGAGAGCATCTCATAAATCAAGACAAAATGTAGTAGTGTCAACTCTTACCCATGGGGCATAACTTGTTGTTTGAAAGTTCTTGGGCTAAGTCTTGCTTCTAAGATAAGAGTTATAGAGCATCTCATAAATTAAGACACAATGTGGTAGTGTCAACTCCTGACCATGGGGCATAACTTGCTATTTGAAAGTCTTTGGGCTAAGTCGGGCCTCTAAGGCAAAGTTATAGAGCATCTCATAAATCAAGACTCAATATGGTAGTGTAACTCTTGCCCATGGGGCATAACTTGTTGTTTGAAAGTCCTTGGGCTAAGTTTTGCCTCTAAGGCAAGAGTTATAGAATATCTCATAAATAAAAACACATTATGATAGTGTCAACTCTTGCCCATTGGGCGTAACTTGTTGTTTGAAATCCCTTGGTCTAAGTCTTGCCTCTAAGGAGGAGTTATAGAGAATCTCATAAATCAAGACATAATGTGGTAGTGCCAACTCTTGCTCATGGGGCATAACTTGTTGTTTGAAAGTCATTGGGTTAAGTCTTGCCTCTAAGACAAGAGATATAGAGCACTTCATAAGTCAAAACATAATGTGGTAGTGTCAACTTTTGCCCATGGGGCGTAACTTGCTGTTTAAAAGTCTTTGGGCTAAGTCTTGCCTCTAAGGCAAGAGTTATAGAGCATCTCACAAATCAAAACAATGTGGTAGTGTCAACTCTTGCCCATGGGGCATAACTTGTTGTTTGAAAGTCCTTGGGCTAAGTCTTGCCTCTAAGGCAAGAGTTATAGAGCATCTCACAAATCAAAACAATGTGGTAGTGTCAACTCTTGCCCATGGGGCATAACTTGTTGTTTGAAAGTCCTTGGGCTAAGTCTTGCCTCTAAGGCAAAGTTATAGATCATTTCATATATCAAAACTCAATGTGGTAGTGTCAACTCTTGCCCATGGGGCTTAACTTGTTGTTTGAAAGTCCTTGGGCTAAGTTTTGCCTCTAAGGTAAGAGTTATAGAACATCTCATAAATAAAAACACAATATGGTAGTGTCAACTCTTGCCCATGGGGCATAACTTGTTGTTTGAAAGTCCTTGGTCTAAGTCTTGCCTCTAAGGCAAGAGTTGTAGAGAATATCATAAATCAAGACACAATGTGGTAGTGCCAACTCTTACTCATGGGGTATAACTTGTTGTTTGAAAGTCATTGGGCTAAGTCTTGCCTCTAAGGCAAGGGTTATAGAGCATCTCATAAATCAAGAAACAACGTGGTAGTGTCACCTTTTGCCCATGGGGCATAACTTGTTGTTTGAAAGTTCTTAGGCTAAGTCTTGCCTATAAGGAAAAGTTATAGAACATCTCATAAATCAAGACTCAATGTGGTAGTGTCAACTCTTTCCCATGGGGCACAAGTTGTTGTTTGAAAGTCTTTAGGCTAAGTCTTGCCTCTAAGGCAACAGTTAGAGCAATTCATACATCAAAACATAATGTGGTAGTGTCAACTCTTGCCCATGGGGCGTAACTTATTGTTTGAAAGTCATTGGGCTAAGTCTTGCCTCTAAGGCAAGAGTTATAGAGCATTTCATAAGTCAAAACATAATGTGGTAGTGTCAACTCTGGCCCATGGGGCGTAACTTGTTGTTTGAAAGTCCTTGGGCTAAGTCTTGCCTTTAAGACAAGAGTTATAGAGCATCTCATAAATCAAAACACAATGTGGTAGTGTCAACTCTTGCCTATGGGATGTGACTTGTTGGTTGAAAGAAATCGAAGAAAAGAAAAAAAAAATAAAGGTTACGAAAAAAAATAAAAAATAAAAGAAAAATAAAGGTTGATAAAATTAAAAAAAGCAAAGAAAATGTAAAAGAGAAAAAGGAAAAAAAATAGAAGTTGAGAGAAGAAAAGGAAAAAAAAAAAAAGAAAGGTTGAGAAAAAAGATAAAGAAAGAAAAGGAAAGAAAAAAAAAAGAAAGGTTGAGAAAAAAGATAAAGAAAAAAAAAGGAAAAAAAAATAAAAGAAAAATAAAGGTTGAGAAAAAAAAATAAAAACCAAAGAAAACTTAAAAAGAGAAAATAAAAAAAAAAGTTGAAGGGAGAAAAGGAAAAAAGAAAAAAAAGTAAAGATTGAGAATTTTTTTTATAAAAAAGAGAAAATAAAAATAAAAAACCAAAGTAAAATAAAAAAGAAAAAAAAAATTGAAGTTGATAAAGAGAAAAAAAAAATTGAAGTTGAAAGATAAATGAGAATGGAGAGTTGTTTGAAAATATTTGATATATGGAGGGGCAAATATGTATTTGTTCCATACATAAAAAAGAAGGAAGGCTAGTTTTGTAGGACTTTTGTTATGGGGGGCAAAAAAGCAAAGCCACCTATAATGGGGGTTATTTATGTAGTTTACCCGAAATTCAAGAGTTTTTTGAGTTATTGAATAAAGCCTCCTACCTCTTGTCTCTTGTTTAATTAATTTATTCTATTTTATAATTGTTGGGTCTTTCACTTGTATTTATATTATTTCTTTGAGTGATTTTATTTCCTTCAAAGACATTACTGTCAACTGAAGAATAGTATGGTTAATTTTTTTTATTTTTTTTTTACAAATTAATATAATCTAACGCGTTTAAACAATTCAAATCACAATTAATATTTTTTTAATATTGATATATTTCATTTCAATTTAAGTGAAGATATTTGTCTGAAGACGAGGTTTAAAAATAAAAGAAAGACTTTAAACTTGTGGTCCATAATAAATTTTATATATTTGTGTGACTATATAAATCATCTCATTCAAGATAAATAAGAAATTAAATTTAAATTGCTATTTTTCTTCATATTAATTGTCCATCTTACTATAAATAATTATCTCAAATTACTTGTTCTTTTTTAAAAAAAAAAAATTGGGGGTAGAGGAAGGGAAAATGGGCAGGAGATTACAAGGTGGGGAATCGAACCCTCACCAACTAGGTGGGAGTTCAGGTAGCCAACCAACTGAAGTATTAAGATTCTCATATCTCAAATTACTTGTTGATTTCCAAATCAAGACCAAATTAATTAAAATCTTCCTATTTTGTCCCTACAACTAATAATTTTTTTGAAAGCCTAAACAAGTTTATAAATTTAAAAATATTTCTTTTTCAAAGGAATGAATAAAGGGTAAATTAGTAAAGCTGTGATTTAATTTATGATTTTTTAAGAGACACGTAGATGGAAAAGTGGAAAACTAATATGAGATGGAGGGAGTATTAAATATAAAAAAATATTAATTTTCTTGGGATAGACTAAAAAGAAAACAAGTTTCATATAAATTGAAACAAAATACTTATTTTGCATTTATCGATTTGATGTAAACACAAAAATACATATTTTATGTTATTTCGAGAGTTAATGTTTTCCCTCGTTTCCTTTTTAAATTTTCCCCTTCAAATACTTTGATTTGCTTTTTAGTGTTTGGGTCACTCATCTTGAAATTCTTGGTCAACCCAGTTCTAAGGAGACGCTACCTTTTTGCATGGACTACCTTTTCGCGTCTTTCTATAGTATAATAGTATAGTTACTGGAGTATATGTTTACTCAAACGTTAATTCAATATTTTTTTCAAAAGGAAATGGCAATAAAGGAAAAGACACTTGATTGAAAAAGCCTTAATCTGCGTTGTTGTGATTGGACTCCTCAAGTCCTATATAAAGGGTCATCTGTGTATGTTTCTAATCAATTCCTTAACTAACTCTAAACAAGCCAATTGTACTTTAAGCAAATCTAAAAAAGTATTCTATGGCGTTTAGAGTGAAAGTTTCTGTTTACCTCATTCTCTTCTTGTCTTTGAGTACTGCCCAAGGGGTTTTCAACTATAGAGATGCTCTTGAAAAGTCCATTTTGTTCTTTGAAGGACAGAGATCCGGGAAACTCCCCCCTAACCAGCGAATCTCTTGGAGGGGTAATTCTGGACTTTCAGATGGTTCACTTGCTAATGTAAGTTTAACCATTGGACTTTATTCTTCTTCTAAACTCTTTTCTTCTTAAATTTATTTGATTATTAGAGGCTTTTAGTTTGAAGACAAGTTATGCCGAGATTAGTTATATTGATAACGGTTATGCTACCATTAGTTATTTTGCTATTATGTTTTTTGCTGACCATTTTGTTTCTTTTATTACAAATGACATGCATTACATAATTTCTAAGCGAAAAATGTTTGTTTATAAAAATACTCTCCACATTATTTAGTAGAAAAAAGAGTTTGGAGGACCTCAAAGAGTGTTTTTGTCATTTTCATCCTGTTATGCAGGAATAACTAATCCCGATATTCTCGCAAGGATAACTTATGCCAATACTAATTATTAATCTTAGTATAACTTATCCAGGATTAGTAACTAAACAAGGGATAAGACAATGCTAAAATTTTATCCCAGGGCTATCTATGTTTGCCAGCATAGTCGTTTGGTTTGTGAACTAAGTTATTCCAAGCTTATAGTCATGTGATAATAATCCTTGAACTAATCAATCCCACTTGAAAGATAGGATAAAATAACAAAAGGTTTGATAGTATAAGGTGAGATATCCAAAATTAAAGTTATACTTTGTTTGGTTGAAGGTATAAATTTAGTTTTAATATTCTTTATTTGACATTTAGTAGAATACATAGTGTTCCAAAGTGACCCTCTTTCCTTTGTAGTTTTTTCCAAAAATGAAGTTATTTTATGCCTAGTCGTGCTTGCTATAAGTCCATAACACACCAGGATGCAGTAGTGTTTTATCTTAAATATTTTGGACAGGTGGACTTAACTGGAGGCTATTATGATGCTGGAGATAATGTCAAGTTCAATTTCCCAATGGCATATACTACCACAATGCTCTCCTGGAACACACTTGAGTATGGCAAGAGAATGGGCCCCCAATTACAAAATGCACGGACCGCGATCCGTTGGGCCACAGATTACATCCTCAAATGTGCGAATGCTGCTCCCAACAAGCTCTTCGTTGGTGTTGGTGACCCAAATGCTGATCATAAGTGTTGGGAAAGGCCCGAAGATATGGACACTGTCCGGAGCGTCTATTATGTCTCTCCGAGCAATCCTGGCTCTGATGTGGCCGGAGAAATGGCTGCTGCTTTAGCCGCTGCCTCATTGGTTTTCCGGTCTGTTGATTTGGTGTACTCGAAAAAGCTATTGGGTAATGCAGTTAAAGTGTTCAGGTTTGCAGTTCAATATAGAGGCTCTTATAGTGATTCACTAGGCTCTGCAGCGTGCCCATTCTATTGCTCATACTCTGGTTATAAGGTATGCATAATAGTAAGCTAACCTTATTATTGAGCATAGTTTATGGCTTAAAACTTTATCAAACACAAACCAAGGCCCATATTATTAAATGGTTCTCTGGCCCAACAATCTTGATGTGTAAATCAGTCTCATCACTTAGTTTGTAAAAGGTTGTTGCAATTAAACTGGGTTGATTGACTTTGTAGGATGAGCTATATTGGGGAGCAGCATGGCTATTGAGAGCAACAAATGACATTTCTTACTTAAACTTCATAAACACCTTGGGAGCCAGTGATGTACCAGATTTATTCAGCTGGGACAACAAGTATGCTGGTGCTCATATTCTTATGGCAAGGGTACGTAGGGCATATTTACCTCTATGTTTTTTAATTAAATTTTGTTCTTTTAGTCTTCTTGTTAGTATTATTAATTTATACGTAGCCCTGAAATGGTCATAATAATGTAGAGAAGCGTGGTTGGAAATGACAATAGCTTTGATTCATTTAGACAACAGGCCGAAGACTTTGTATGTAAAATACTACCCAACTCACCTTATACAAGCACCCAATATACAAAAGGTGAGGCCGGACTTTTTGTTGGTTTTTTAAAATTGTTTTTGGGGCCATTTGTCTTACTTATATAATTGTTATCTACTATTACAGGGGGCTTAATTTACAAGCTACCTGAAGAAAACCTTCAATATGTGACATCCATTACTTCTCTGCTTACCACTTATGCCAAATACATGGCAAGTAAAAAACATACTTTCAACTGTGGAAGCCTCTTGGTCACAGAAAAGACTATTAGAATCCTTGCAAAAAGACAGGTAAATCCTTTTTTATCTCAAACTCACCTCATAGAGTACTATATATAAAATTTTACTTCACGCCTTACAAATTAATGATGTAAGAAATTTACTGGTATAATTTGAACAAGTTATGTACCATCTATTTCGCAATTTGTTACGGTTGCTAATTGTGATAATTTGTTAATTTTAGGTGGACTATATCTTGGGGAACAATCCAATGAAAATGTCATACATGGTTGGGTATGGCACAAACTACCCTCGAAGAGTTCACCACAGAGGATCATCTTTACCTTCATTGGCAATGCATCCACAATCATTTGGTTGTGATGGTGGATTTCAACCATTCTACTATACAGCAAATGCCAACCCTAACATATTAGTTGGAGCCGTTGTTGGAGGTCCTAATCAGAATGATTTCTTCCCAGATGAACGTACAGATTATAGTCATTCAGAACCTGCTACTTATATTAATGCTGCCATTGTTGGACCTCTAGCATACTTTGATAGTTCCAAACACTAGGGAAAAATACATACATTATCGGTATATTTTACTTTTAAAATTGTAAATATATCCCTTGGATTCTAGTCCAAAAACATATGGGCATGTGCCATCAAAAGTTGGTGCTTACATAGGGATACTTTTTAATTTATATATTTATCGGTCGAAATACATGTTTTCCTTTTCAAATACCCTTTTTAAATTTATGTTATTTTCTAGTTTTGGCTAGCCCAGCTTGCACCATGAAAGCAAATGGCCACTTTAATCAAAAGACTTTTGTACCCGACGACGCGAGGCTTGTCTTCTTCTTACCTCACTATCCACATGAAGGAGTACTTCTATACTTAAAGCACAAGGATTTTCCTTTCTCCCACCAATATGGGAAACACTCCTTTTATAAAGTGAACACACATTTCACTTTCCCTCCATTTTCCATTCACTTTCATCACTAGAACCCAACATAGACTTTGTGCAAAAAAGTTACGGTTGAATGTCATACCACTTTTATCTCAACTCTAGATGTTAAGTGATTTATTTACGTAGGCAAAGCAAACAAGTAACACAGTAGTATTATTAAAGGCTAATTAGCTTTTTTCTTGTAGTGTCTTTACAATTTTTTAATGTTTCACGATTTTATTTTATTAAACAAATAAATTAGCCACCAGGTACTGTTTACCCTCGATTTGGTACAAGTAGATTTGTAGGTGAGTCAAACACACGCGTTACAATTCAACCTTGTTGTAAGTTCAATTTATTAGTAATCAAATTACTAGGTAAAGAAAGGACAGCTACAAAAAAGATAAAGTGAGTAAGAAAAGCAAAAAAGTTTGAGAGAGCCGATGCCGATGACGAGTACGACTGAGAGTGAATCCGTATCGTCCGAGATGCTAAAAACTAGGGACAAATATCTACTATGTAGAAAAGAAAGAAAATCTAGAAAGCCAAGCAAAAGCTATTGCATTGATTGAGAGAATGAGGGAGCAGATACATTTATAAGTGCGTAAGGATCACTATTTATTATTTACAATCTTAGGCTTTGACTAATCATAATTTTACAACAACACCCTAAAGGACCAAGACCAATGCAGGCTTGCTATATGTTCGACTTTTCTAGTGGGCTGACTAATAATCCCCTAGGGCTCTGCTCTAAATACACTCGTTCGCTCTTCTAGAGAGTCTGACATGCATGTCCCCTATTTGTTCTCTTGTGCCATGTCACTGATGGTAATGAGAGGCCGTTTCCTTATCCTCTATGAGAGGATGCTTCTGTTGCGGACTCCTAAAGAGTGAGAACTTACACGAACGTGACTACCATTATTACATCACACGCCTGAGCCATCTGTCCAGATCTTACCACATGTACTTGTACTAATATTACCTCATACAGATAGTTCCTCCATATTTTAGGGTACTGCACCTAAGTAGTTCTCATGAGATGGAAATCCAACCAAATATCATTCCCTGATACACTTTAAGAAGTCACTTTTCTTAGTGAATCGGCCTTTCGACACACGGACGACCAAAAATCTGCATTCTCCCCTGGGACCTTTTAGGGTAAGTGTAACACCCCCCAAAAGCTAAGATTTTAACCATTCTTTGTAATTAAATAGGCCCAAACCCGATGATTTATAATTAAATAAGTGTTTAGATCAGTTCTCTAGTGTGGTAAGTGATTTGGATGGTCATAATAAATATCTAGCATAAAGTTGAGTTGAGAGCCTTTCTATCGATTAAGTTTTACTATAAGTTCTTACTATGTCTATTTCTAATGATCACTCCTTCAAGAATATGAAGAGTTACGTAGCCCATTACCCTCTAAATTAAAGGTTCTTGAGACTTCTTTCCAACACCATCAATTATTTGTCAATCTGAGTTCGGAGCAATATGTTATGAGCATTTTAGTGAGACACTATCCAAAAAGCATGTTGGTAGTGTGCCACAACACAGATATGGCGCATTGACAGTGTGCCACAACATAGATTTGGTGCATCGGAAGCGTGACATGCTCGACCCTTCCAGACGCAAAATGTTTCAATTTTCTTCCATTTTAATGAGGGAATTTTAGTCTTTTTACCCCAAAATAACCCCTAGACCTAATTTTAACCCCAAATTTGTCCAACACTTAGCAAAATCACATAAGTTCTCTCATTCATCTCCGCTCTAAGTTCAAGAACACAAAAGGGTTCTTCAAGGTTTCAATTCCAAATTCAAGCTTTCCTTCCAAAGTCTTCACTCCTCTTAGGTATGTGGGATTTTAGCAAGGGTTTTCTTTCACCCTTATGCCCAAAACTTTAGATTGTACAATATGATTTCCATGATTTTGTCAATTAGGGTTCATACCCAATTATGCATATTTCTTGAAGTTCAATTTTCTTCTGTTATTATATGATTATGGTTCTTATTAAAATGATTATGCATGATTTCTAATGGTTCTAATTTAGTTATTATACTTGAACAATAAATATGCATGACTTGACAGATTTTAGCCTATCTTAGTAAAATTTGTCTTTAAACACATGATCCCAAAATTCAGTAAATTTAACATAACTAGCTCCAGTAATTCAGAACATCAGTAAATTATTTGATTTGAACTAGTTTTATGCTTATTTTCAGAAAAGCAGTTTTAGCTACGTTATGAGCAACTAGTATATAGTTTTTGGAGTAGCATTTAGCATCGACCGGATAAGATTTTAGATAACCTAAGTCCCAGAACTATGTACCAAGGATATATTTAGCCCTTTGAGGCTCAGTTTAGTGGATCCACCTCAGTTCAAGTTCTATACTGATAGCAAGGTATAAAGCATCCTTCCCTGACATGGGCCAGATGTTGGACTTTATATTTGCGCACATGGTTTATGTCACTTGTAAGAAACTCTCCAGTATCAATTTTAAGCCATATGAAATACCTATGCTTTCACAGTTTTCTAGATTTTAGGCATGTTTTTGTTCATGATACAGAACTTGATTTACGAGTTATGTCTTTTGTACATGAAAGATCCTTTTTATACAGATTTATGCCATTATGATTCTCCTTAGAATTTCATCTGCTTTTAGGCATGTTAAGTGATTTGTGAAGACTCACATTTTAGTTTTAAATCTTGATTTTTGTTACTCAATTTCACTTTTAGCACGAGGTTTAAAGCATGATTTATGGTTCTAGGTCTACAGTTTTCTAGAAAGCTCTTTTTCCTAATTGCATACTATTTACAATTTTGCAATCTCAGTTATTCAACCATTAGCTTTCAATTATGTAGTTTTATTACATGCCTCAACTCTGTGATTTAGTTATTTCAGTCCTTATATTACATACTCAATACCTTCCCTGTACTGACTGTATACTTTTCTTGTGCTATATCATTTCATGATGTAGCTTAAAAACATGCAGGTACATAATAAGGCTCTTCTATAGGCTTCACCAATCAGCTTTGAGTGAGTCCTCATCTTTTTAGAGGACCTATAAGTAGTTCAATTATCCATTTGTATTTTTCTTTTTTTATAGTTGTATGTAATATGTATTATAGGCTTCATAGACAGTCAGTTAGTCGCTTTAAGCCCAATTATAGTAAATTCTCAATTACCCTTGTTTTAAGTCAATAAAAGTTTAGTTTTATCTCATTGTTCTTTATCATAACAGTTAAGCCATATTTTTAGCGTTTGTATTTTATAAAAGTTTAGCCCATGATTTAGCTTCTGCATTACCTTTCTATATATGTCTTATGTTTCATGCCAGGACAAGTGGTTCACTTGAGCCACTTGTAGTTCTAAGTGCCGATTACGTCCAGGGTGTAGATTCAGGATATGACAAATTTGGTATTAAAGCATAGAGTTCAAGTGTCCTAGGATGTCTATGAGCCATGTCTAGTAGTCTTTTTTATGGGTATGTTGTGCACCACACTTATAATTAGGATGCTGCATGGCATTTAGGAAATGCTTTTCCTTTTTTCATGCTTTAGCTCATGCAGTAAAGTTGTCCCCTAAGAAACTCATGTAGATTCGAGCATTGCTCCACATTCTCCGACTACGCCTCTTTCTAAAGGTAGTAGCAGCGGTCAAGCTTAAATTCCTATTGATTAAGTTTTCTCAAACAAAGCCTACAAATAGTTATGAGACTGCACAAGGGCTTAAGAGGAGCCCATTAGTTCTTTTAAGTTCATTGATTCAAAAGAAGTCACACTTGTTCATTCAAATCATCCGTTTGACCCAATGTAAGATGTACTCTCATATCCCTTCTCAAAACCTTATTGCAGATGAAGGGGGAAAGATAGTATATATCCAAAGTAGATCCTTGGGTAGTATTATGATTCGAGTGTGGGCCATAGTAGCAGAATGACCCTAGAGTTAGAAGAATGAATCCGGAAGTATAGTAACCTAAGAGTGGGGATAGTATTTGGCTGGAGTTATGTATCCATTACGTCAGTAATGAAGGGGTATGGCCTTAGGTGCGAGGTAAACTGTTATGAGTTTTTGTAGTCTTTGTGATATTATATTAAGAAAGAGTTATCGATTAAGGTGACTTAGAGTATGTCAATGCTTTTGTAAAGATCAAGCCTAGGCGGTGACCAAAAGGATAGAATGGTTAAGAGATTTACAGATTTAGATAGTACCTTATGAGTGAAAAGAGGGCCCATGATTTTTGATAGGCTATGAACCCAGTTTAGGGAAGATATGTATAGTGAGATAGTAAGGAATAGTAGTAAGATCATGAAAATGAATGCGCTTGTGGACTGAAGTAGATAGGAGTTATGGTTATGGTTGATTTTTTTTTTGTAAATTTATGGTGGACTAATGTTTCTTGATTTGTATCCGGTAGTAGTAAGTTAGTATAGTGTATAAGAATTCGTGTGACTATCCATGTTAAGTATCAGACTCTAAGTTTGAATTATGGGTGATCAGACAAATGAAAAGGGAGAGAGTTTGAAATTTTATGAGGAAAGATGTATACCCCCGGGGTAGTGTGATGCTACATGAGATTTTAAGCAATTCAGCATTACATTTCCTAATTAGTATCTTAGAGCTTCTAAGTATAGAGAAGGCTAAGTATGGTCTGTATTATATGGTGTTCTTAAGAGCTGAATTGAGAGACTAGAGATAGAAGGTGATGACTCATTTAGCAAAGTTATATCCTCCATTGATTAAGAGGAATATGAACCTAGAGGTGTGATCTCAGTAGACTAATAAGAATGATCAAATTATGATGTGTTAGGGGAATTGGTTAGGTGCACTAGCAAGGGCTTAAATTATGGTATGATGACTGTAGAGGCTAGAGAAAATTCAGAGCAGTATCTTAAAAAGAAGTACTAGAAAGGTCTTTTAGGGGGAGTTTAGCATTTTTGTGTATAGACACCCCGACCTTTGGAGTAAGGTGATTATAGTTCAGTTTACAGAATATGAAATAGGTTTACACACTTAGAATGTCAACTTTGATCTAAGGGGGCGATAGTAGGGAGAATAAGCAATCAAGTCTTGACATCAAGATAGTGATGAGTTCCATAAAGAGTTATGATGAGACAACAATCCATTCTTACTTTAGTGTGTCCCTCAAATTTTAGTCACTACGACACCCTACTCTTGTTGTGCATATCAGGTCTGCCCATGACATAGATTCATGACCATTCTCGGTTCCCAAAATAAGAAGGATTATCTTCAAGTAGAAATTCCAGTCGTACTCCATAAACATATAACTTCTAGCCTTATGTTATATAGCTCATGAAATATGCCCTCCTATATCACATTATCCTCAGTTCCATGCACTTATGATATGCCCTTAATGACTAGTGAAAACCATACTACATCACATTATGATATGATTTCTTGAATAATTTGTGCTTATGATATTTTGATGTAAGCCCTACATATGCCCACCTATGAAAGTGATGGATGATTATGTCATGTCCATGCCCAAGATAACTCCTGAATCACTCTCTATGTGTTAATATATAAAGTAATTATGCCTATTATACCTTACCTTACAGATTCTACTTTTGAGTGCCAAGGTCCCGATAAGTATAAGTCATAGCTGAGCAGTATTCCCCTTATCTAAGATCCTCATGCTTTAGTTCTTTAGTGACCCTTTTTATGTTAAGATAGTGGAGATGAAAGTGGCTGAACAATGGTTTGGATGGGAGAGAGTTGATGTTTCTTATTATAAAAAATTATGGGGTGCTTGTTAGATCTAAGGTTATAAGTGTGGAGGAAAATCGAGGTGAATATTTGCTATATGTAATAGTTAGTTGAGAAGTTTTGGTGTGCCTTTTTGTGGTAGTTCATGAAATTTTAATTGATAGAGATGTTAGGGAGACCAGAGAATTCTTAGATAGTTTGGTTGCCTAGAATTCCATGAAGGGGGTAAAAGTGAGAGGTTGAATGTGTGTTAATATACATATGGTTAATGGCATGACGTGACTGGTAGTGACTCTTTGAATAGGACTTGAACTTTGTTATGACGGTGGTTAAAAGAAGAAGTTTTATGAAGGGTGAAGGTTCTTAAAAAGATATAGAATTTAGAATCTTGAAATTTAGGCTAGCATGATCTATTTACGTGTGGCACCTTGTATCTCTGAGTTAGGTTTGAACATGGTAGAAGGCAGTTAGACTCAGAGTTTAGTGATCACTTATACCCTTGTGAAAATGATTGGTTGTGGTTAGTATAGTGTAGTTTTTGGATAAGAGAGTGCAGTTGAGAAGTATTATTAAGCGAAGGAGTTGAGTGTTCCTATGAAGTGCAACCTTACTCCATGTCATGTAATTTTAGAGTGAATAGAAACTTCACAATGCCCATTCCCTATGAAGTCTTCCCTATCTATGTGTCTTTCGGTTCTATGACCTCATGTCTTAGCTCATGTCTATGTCAATCCCCCACATTGCATGGTTCATGCTTATAGGTTTCTTTGTATTTTTCTGTGAGGTTTCTCATGATATCTGTAACGATCCAACCGGTCATGATTGGCAGCCACCCTAACTTATGGCGAGAGAACCATACTAATTTTAACCCTCACTAACTCAAGTGTTACCTTCACATCCACTTTGTATTAGTCCTCAGTTTTTAACTAGTGTAAAAGACTATTCATTCAATAACTTAAACAATATGTCAAACCAACATAAAAAATCCAGTACTAATAGAGTACATAAACCTCTATTTATTACATCCCCCGGATCTGAAGTCACCGTACAAGAACAACTAAGAATGTTTAAATAGATAGCTAAGAGAATATCCAACAATGAAATAACAAGGAAATGTCTTAGTCCCAAAATAAGGAACAAGAACAATGATAAGATCCAAAGGTTGCCTGGTCATGGTGCTCACCCTTGAAACTGAATCTGAACTGCTAGATAAAGGCGAGGTCTTATCTCAAATACCAGAACATGCTTTGCACTCAACAAAAAGAAGAGCATAGGTAGCATTAGTACAACAACACATACTGGTAGGCATCATAGGTTGACTCAACTCGACACCATACAAATAAGTAAATCAAATAGATGTAAAGCGATCATCGCAAAACTTATAATCAAAGACAGTCAATCAGTTATGCAATTTACTTTTGGGAGAATACAAGTTCACAATCATGTATATTTACATACAGTCAAATTCAGCAACAAGTTCATCACAAAATAAGATCATAACTGAACATTTAAAGTATGTGAATGAATGTATGAATGCAAGATGTGCACATCACCTCTTTCTCTTCTCAATCTCATCAACATCATCAACAATCATCATGAACATCATGATTTACCTCATCATCATCATCAACATCATCACCATTATCATTATCATTTCACCACATTCTCAACACCAATGTATATGAACATACAATGCAGCCAATGATCATAATACATATTTAGATCCTAATAAAGAGATTACATCTTCAGATCCTAAGAAATCGACTAAACAGGAGCTGAGTCAATCAATAACTACTCTATACAACCATCCACCAAAGAAGAAGAAGAAGAATATGTACTACGGTAAGAAGAATAAGGAAAAGCCTGGTTAGCGAGCAACAATTTCTATAATAGGATTTAGGTTGTGCTATAGTTCGTTAGTGATCAACACTCCCAACCTTTTAAGCGTGAAAAGACTTATGTCGCATAATAGTTACTTAATTCACAAATAAGTATAGAGTCAAGCAAGTATAATTGCTATAATAAACCGTAACCTACCTCGAATCCTTGCTTAAAGTCACCTTTGAGCCACATTTTTTTCTTTTCCTTCTCATTCAACTTGTTCTTGATCTATAACAACAATAACACACACCCATTTCAATAACTCATCCCTTTTAACTTCTAGGAATCAATACCCACTAATTCAACCATAAACTTGCCCTATTTCATCATCTTTGGGTTTCTTATCCTTAAAACCTCATGACCCCTGTTTGAGTTAGATAAACAATTGCAATTCTATAATCATTATTGTTTTCTAGCACCTTAGGATCATTACCTACAATTTTTATACCCATTCCCACCAATTTTCATAAATTTCATGAACTAGGGCTAAACCTCAAATTTCACCATACATTATTTTCTAATGATTTACAGAAATTATAAGAAGTAATTTTAAGTTAAGAATGTAGTAACTTACCTCCAAAGATGAAAAACACCTAAATTCTGCAGAAAATTGTCTTCCCCAGAGCTCTATCATGTTTTTCAAAAAGTGGGGGGATGAAACACATTTTTGGGATTTTAAAACTGTCAAATTTTGCGTATTACCACAACAGCTGTTAAATTACCGCTGCAATAGTTCCGCGATGGAACATAGGCTACTTCTGCAACAGTTACATTTTTTGCTACACTGGTCCAAGGCAAAAACTCGGGACCTCTCTCCAACCCTGTCCATTTGACAACACACTTCACCAAATATGACATCGCGAACCAACCCCTGCATGGTAAATACTATAACCAGAGTTCTAATACTCCGTTTTAAGTGCCGAAAGTTGATATGACCTCATAAACTTGTTTACTATCTAAAATTTAAGTCAAAAATCACCATTGATACTCCCATTAGCACAAAATTTCTATAGACTAACACACTCTCAAAAATTGTCCAATCCTCGATTAGCCTTGAATTTCTGGAAAATCGGCTAAGAGAAGTCTAAGTGCAAATTTTACCCCCCTCTTTCAGTATAACAATAATTTGAGTCATTATATTAGATACCAATTTACCACTCATTCATCCTCAGATGACAATTATCCCCTCGAATGTCCACCTCCGCCTTCCATGTAGCCTCTTCAATAGTATGGTTCCTCAATTGAACCTTCACACAAGGAATGACTCAGGTCCTCAACTTCCTCACGTCCTTAGCTAATATTGCAATTGGTTCCTCTTCATAAGACAACTCCTTATCAAATAATTCAGGGTTCCAACGAATGATGTAATCACCATCCTCGTGATACTTCTTTAGCATAGACAAGTGGAATACTGGGTGAACCCCAGGCATACTAGGAGGTAAGGCCAGTCTGTATGTTACCAACCCAACTTTCTTCAAAACCTCAAATAGTCCAATGTATCTTGGGCTCAATATGCCATTCTTGCCAAACAACATTACACCTATCATGGGTGACATCTTCAAGAGTACTTTCTCCCCCTACTCAAACGTCACATCTCTCACCTTATTATCTGCATATTCTTCCTGTCAGCTTTGAGACGCTATGATCTTTTTTGTATAAATCTCACTTTTTCCATTGAGTCTTTGAGCATGTCGGTGCCTCAAGGCCTCACCTTAAATACATCAAATCACCTAATTAGAGACCTACACCTCCTATCGTATATGGCCTCAGAAACGGCCATGTCAATACTAGAGTGATAACTATTATTGTAGGCAAATTCACACAAAATCTAAGTATTGGTCCCACTGATCCCCAAAGTCCATAACATATGCTCGAAGCATATCCTCAAGCACTTGTATAGTTTGCTCCGATTGACCATCATTCTGTAGGTGAAAAGCTGTGCTCAGGTCCAATCTAGAACCTAATTCTGACTGTAATCTTTCCCAAAGGTTGGAGGTGAACTGAGTACCCCTATTTGACACAATCAACACTGGCACCCCGTGTAGCCTTACAATATCCTTCACATAAATCTTGTCCAACTTTAATGTATTATAGTCTACTCTCACTGGAATGAAGTGACCCAACTTAAGCAACCGATCTACAATAACCTATATGGAGTGGAATTTCCTCAATGTTTTTGGAAAAACCACTACAAAGTCCATCATTATCTGTTCCCACTTTTATTTTGGAATGGGCATTCTCTGAAATGTACCACCTAGCTTTCGATGTTCGTATTTGACCTATTGGCAGTTTTGACACTTGGTTACAAAATCCACAATGTCCCACTTCATTATTTGCCACCAATAATGTTTCCTCAAGTCCCTATACATCTTGTTGACACCCGGATGTATAGAGTACTTATAATTATGAGCCTCTGCTAGAATATTTGGAATCAAATTGCCTACTCAGGGTAAGCATAAGCACCCCGAATCCTCAATGCTCCCTCATCATCAAGAATGAACTCTCTTGCCTCAACATGTAACACCTTTTCTCTGAGGTTTCTTAACTTCTTATCCTAGAACTGCCTACTTTTGATTTGATCATAAAATGTGGACCTGACCTCCACATGCACTAAAACACTTATTTTGCTAGTTTCCTGCAATCTTAGAAACTCGTTAGCCAAAATATGTACCTCTCTAGCCAATGGGCACCTGGAAACTTCCAGCCATGCTAAACTCCCTATGCTCACCGGTTTCCAGCTTAGTGCGTCCGCTACCATATTGGCTTTACCTAGGTTATATAGGATTGAGATGTCATAGTTTTATATCAACTCCATCTATCTCTTCTATCTTAGATTCAAATCCCTCTGGGTGAGCACATGTTGTAGGCTGAGGTGGTCTGTGAACACTTCACACTTCACCTTGTAGAGGTAGTGTCTCCAAATTTTCATACCAAACACCACATTTGCCAGTTTTAAATCATATGTGGGATAGTTTTTCTCATAAGGCTTTAGTTTTCTTGAAGCATAGGCAATCACATTCTGATCCTACATCAAAACAACACTAAACCCAACTGTGAGGCATCACAATATATAATGAAATCCTTACCCTCAATAGGTAGGATTAGTATTGGGGCCAAAGTTAATAAGGTTTTGAGCTCTTAGAGGCTCTCCTCACATTTGTCTTCCTATACAAATGGAAATTCCTTCTGAGTAAGGTGGGTCATATGTGAAGCAATGGGAACAAAACCCTTAAAAAATCTACGATAGTAACTAGCCAACCCCACAAAGCTATAAATTTCTGTCACATTCGTTGGTCTAGCCCAGTTCTTAATGGATTTAACCTTCTGCGGGTCTACTATAACTCTTCCTTAAAAACCATGTGCCTGAAGAAGGACACTGAAGAAAGCCAGAATTCACACTTAGAATATTTAGCATATAGTTGCTTCTCCTTGAGTAACCCCAACACCATTCACAAATGAGCTTCATGCTCTTCTTCACTTTTTGAGTAAACCACTATGTCATCAATAAAAACAATAACAAATGAGTCTAGAAATGACTTAAAAACTCCGTTCATCAGGCTCATGAAAGTAGCTGGGGCATTGGTCAAACCAAAAGACATAACTAGAAACTCATAGTGCCCAAAATGAGTTTGGAAAGTAGTCTTTGGGATATCCTCCTCCATAATCTTGAGCTGATGATAACCCGACCTTAAGTCAATCTTGGAGAATACAACTTCCCATTGCAATGGATCAAATAGGTCATCTATCCTAGGCAAGGGATATTTATTGCGAATGGTCACCTTATTCAACTAGCGGTAGTCTATGCACATCCTCTTGCTTCCATCCTTCTTTTTTGCAAACAAAATAGGTGCACCCCAAAGAGAAACACTCGGGCGAATAAAAACCTTTTCTAACAACTTTTGTAACTGAGACTTCAGCTCCCTCAACTCTGCTGGTGCCTTATGTTAAAGAGGGATAAAAATGGGTCGAGTCCCTATCTCTAAATCTATACAAAAATCAACTTCTCGGTCTGGAGGCATAACTAAGAGATCATCCGAAAACACTTCTAAAAATTCACATACCACTGGAACTGACGCTATAGGAGGAACTACAAATTTATCTTCTCGAAGATGATCCAAACACGCCCTACAACCCTTCTTTACTAGTTTTTGGGCCTGAATTGCTGACACAACCATCACAAGATTAGGCTTAAAAGTACCCTCCTACTCTAATTTATCTATTTCGGGCATCACTACAGTAACAATTTTTGCATAACAGTCAAGAATGGCATGATAAAGAGATAACCAACTCACCCTCAATAAAATATCAAACTCCTCTATATCTAGAATAACTAGGTCTGCCAGGGTCTTAAATCCCATAAACATCACAGTACATGCACGATACACCTGATTAACAAATACAGACACCCCAACTAGCATGGACACATACATAGGGGCATCAAGGTATTCACAATCTAATTAAGTCCCAACCCATTTCAAATTTCACAGACACATAAGAGAAAATGGAATCGGGATTAAACAATATAAAAGCCATTTGATCACATATAATTATAGTACCTGTGATCACAATATTAGAAGTTTTTTCTTCAGGATAAGCCAGAACAGCATAAAGATGAGCCTTATCACTACCTTGACTGCCACCTCTACCAGCCTAAGAACCATTCCTACCAAACTGTCCTCCACCTCGATTGACTTGGTTGCCATCCCTAGCCTGGCTACCACGTCTACCTTGTGGACCACCCCTACTATTTTATCCTCCACCACAACCTACCAAAACTAGAGTAGTAGAAGCTGGTTGCTGAGCCAGCTGACCTGCAGACAAAAAGTTAGGACAATACCTTCTGATGTGGCCCAAACCGCTACACTTGTGGAACCTGATGCCCAAAGCAGGCCTTTGAACTGAAGAGGATAAAGGTGTATAGTTGCTGGTCTGAGAAGGCTGATAACTGACCCCAGACAGGCTTATTACAGACACTGGTATGGCTGAATAATAAGGTCGAGACGGACCACGACCCTTTGAGAAAGTGTCATTGAACTGGCTTAAGGTTCAGGCCTTCTTTTTTTCTAACTTTATCTCTCCCTGCTTCTCAAGTGCCTCAGCCTTCTTGGCAAATTTAACTACCTCCTGAAAGGACTTCTCAAACACATCTATAGATAGGGTAGCCAACGGAATCCCAGAGTTCAGGCCCTTGGCGAAGTACCTAATTCGCTCTTTTTCTGAGGTAATCAATTATAGTGCATAGCGGGATAAGACATGAAACTTGGCCACATAGGCCTCCACAGATATTTTACCTTACTCCAATCTCAAAAACTCATACTTCTTATGATCACAATAAGTGCAGGGAATATATTTCTCAAGGAATACATTCTGAAAATATGCCCACGTAAGTGGAAGTAAGGCAGACCTGTACTCTACAAATGACTTCCACCATTGCTTGGCTTCAGCCTGCAGCTAAAAATAAATAAACTCTACACTATATTTTTCAATAATACCCATCTTGTGCAGGCATTCATGACAATCTATCAAGAACTCAAATGCATCCTTAGACTCTGTACCTTGGAATATCGGGAGCTTTATCTTCATGAACTTACATAATAGTCCATGTTTATCATCAGTCATTACTGGTCCAAGTACCTGTTGGGGATACACCCCTGTTTCAGAGCCTTAATCCATTCTTGGTGCTACCTAGGTGCAGTAAAGCTAGAACGACTGAAATATGTCCAGTGCCAACCAACCTACTCAAGAATCTTAACACCTGCTGAATTACTTCAGCAGACAAAGGAACTGGGGCTGCACCATTCAATACTAGTGCCACGTTCTATGGAGGTACCATCTCCTCTTCCTCAACTACCACTTTTTCATTCTGATTAAGGTTTGAAGAATCCTTTTGTGAGGGAGGAGATAGTGATATCTATCTTATCGGTCCTCCGGCTACCTGTGCTCCACCCCTAATAGGTTCTGTCTTTCGTCCTCTCCTCCTAGCTCTTCCCTAACTTGAGGCCTTCCCCAGACAGCTGCCCCAATGGCCGATGTGGGTACTGGTGCTACTGCAGGTGCGGCTACTCTGGTAGAATGAGTATTCACTATCTGCAAACAAGAGTGAATGAGTTAGAATCAATTTGGATTACCAGATACCAATTGGAAACAAGTAATAAAATGAAAGGAAGAGAGAAAGGAATTCATTCCTAAACTCTAATAGCCTCCCAAAGAAAAGTATAGACTTTTCCATACCATTTCGTAGGACTCTACTAGACCTATTCTTGTATGATGAGTTTTACGAACCCAGTGCTCTGATACCATCAGTCATGACCCAACCAATTATGATTGGCACCCACCCTAACCTATGGCGGGAGAACCATACCAATCTCAACCCTCACTAACTCAAGTCCTCTTTGTATTAATCCTTATTTTTTAACAAGTGTTAAAAAATGTTCATTCAATAACTTATACAATCTGTCAAACCAAGATAAAAAATTTAGAACTAATAGAGTGAAATCCTCTATTTATTACATCCCCGGGACCTGAAGTCACTATACCAGAACAACTAAGAATGTCTAAATAGATAGCTAAGAGAATATCCAACAATGAAATAACAAGAAAATGTTTGTCCCGAAACAAGGGACATAAGCAATGATAAGAAAATCCAAAGGTTGCCTGGTCATAATGCTCACCCTTGAAACTAAATCTGAACTGCTAGCTAAAAGTGATGTCTTGTCTCAAATGCCAGAACACGCTCTACACTCAACAAAAAGAAGAGCACATATAGCATCAGTACAACAACACGCATTGGTAGGCATCATAGGTCGACTCAATTTTTTTTTTTTTTTTTTATAGGTCGACCCAACCCAACACCATACAAATAAGTAAATCAAATAGATGTAAAGCGATCATCACAGAACTTATAATAAAAGATAGTCAATCAAATATGCAATTCACTTTAGGGAGAATACAAGCTCATAATCATGTATATTTACACTTGGTCAAATTCGGCGACAAGTTCATCACAACATAACATCATAACTGAACATTCAAAGCATGTGATTGAATGTATTAATGCAAGATGTTCATATATCCTTTTTCTCTTCTCAATCTCATCAACATCATCAACAATCTTCATGAACATCAGGATTTACCTCATTATTGTCATCAACATCATTACCATTATAATTATCATTTAACCACATTCTCAACACCAATGTATATAAACTTGCAATGCAGTCAATAAGCACAAGTAGTGATCGAGTGCCATTACAAATACTTAATTCTCAAATACGCATAGAGTCAAGTAAGTCTAAGTACTACAATAAATCGTAACCTACCTCAAATCCTTGCTCAAAGTCACCTTTAAACCACACTTTTACCTTTTCCTTCTCTTTCAAATTGTTCTTGATCTATAACAACAAGAACACACATCTATTTTAGCAAATCATCCCTTTTTAACTACTAGGAATCAATACCCACTAATTCAACCATAAACTTGCCCTATTTCATTATTTTAGGGTTTTATATCCTTAAAACCTCATGAACCCTATTTGAATTAGCATGAACAATTGCAATTCTACACTATTATTATTTTCTAGCACCTTAGGATCATTAAATATAAATTTTATACCCATCCCCACCAATTTCCATTAATTTTATGAACTAGGGATAAACCCCAAATTCCGCCATAAATCATTTTCTAATGATTTGCAGAGATTATAAGAAGTAATCTCAAGTTTAGAATGCAGTAGCTTACCGATAAAGATGAAAAACTCTTCAATTCTACAGAAAATCGCCTTCCCTCTAGAGCTCTCTCACATTTTTTTAGAAAGTGGAGAATGAAAAACATTTTTGGATTTTTAAGACGGTCAAATTCTACGTATTACCGCTGCAGCGATTCTGCGATGGAACTCAGGCTACCGCTGCAGCTATTTCCTTTTTTGCTGTAGTGGTCCGAGGCAGAAACTCGGGACCTTTCCCTAGCCCTGTCTATTTTACTATACACTTCACAAAATATGATATCACAAACCAACCCCTCCACGGTAAACACTATAACCAGGGTTCTATAACTCTGTTTTGAGTGTCGAAAGTTGCTACGGCCTCCTAAACTCGTTGAATATCTAAAAATTGAGTCAAATATAACCATCAATACTCTAATTAGTACCAGATTTCTATATACTAACACACTCTCAAAAATCATCCAATCCTAGACTAGCCCTGAATTTCTCAAAAATTGGCTAAGGAAAGTCTAAGTGCAAATTTTACCCTCTGCTTTCAGCGTAACGACAATTTGGATCATTATAATATCCTAGTATGTATGAGTTTTTAGGAAGTTCCAGAGTAAAGTTACAACATCTAATTCATACTTGTAGAATTTCAAAAAGGGTCCAAAGCCATTAGCCATCATTCGAGGATAAATGATTCTAGAGGAGATATTGTAACACCCTGAAAACTCTAAGCTAGATCTTAACCATTTTTTTACATGTGAATTGGTCGTAAAAATGATGGATTATAATTAAATATAAGTGTGTAGATCAGTTCTTTAGTGTGGCAATTGCTTTGGATATGAATTATGGTCATAAGAAATATCTAGCACAAAATTGAGTTGAGAGTCTTTCTATCGATTGAGTTTTAGTATAAGTTCTTACTATGTCAATTTATAAAGATCACTCCTCCTAGAAAATAAAGAGTTAAATGGATCATTACCTTCTAAATTAATCATTTTTGAGTCTTCTTTCCAATTCTACAGACCATTTGTTAATCCGAGACTGTAGTAAAAGTTATGGGCATTTTAGTGAGGCACTGTCCAAAGAGCATGTTGGCAGCATGCCACAAGAAAGATCTAGTGCATTGGAAGCTTGACACAACATAGATTTGATGAGAGTGACACGCTTGATCCTTCCAGATGCAAAATGTTTCAATTTTCTTCCATTTTAATGAGGGCATTTTGGTCCTTTTACCCCAAAAATAACCCCTAAACCCAATTTTAACCCTAAATTCATCCAAAACTTAGTAGAATCTCATTTCTTTCATTCATGTCCTCTCTAAGTTCAAGAATACAAAAGGGTCCTTCAAGGGTTTCAATTCCAAGTTCAAGCTTTTCTTCCAAAGTCTTCACTCCTCTCAAGTATGTAGGATTTCATCAAGGGTTTCCTTTTACCTTTATGCCCAAATTTTTTACAATATGATTTCAGTGATTTTGTTAATGAGGGTTCATACCCAATTGTGCATAGTTTTTTAAATTCAGTTTCCTTCTGTTATTATATGATTATGGTTTCTGTTAAAATAATTATGTATGATTTCCAATAGTTCCAATTCAGTTATTATACTTGAATAATAACTATGCATGATTTGACAGATTTCAGCCTATTTTAGTAAAATTTGGCATGTTTTGAGTACATGATCTCAAAATTTAGTATATTTAGCATGACAAGTTCCTGTAATTAAGAACTTCAGTAAATTATTTGATTCAAACTAGTTTCATGCTTATTTTTAGACTAACAGTTTTAGCTATGTTATGAGCAACTAGTATATAGATTTGGGAGTAGTACTTAGCACCGAGTGGATACGGCTTCCAGATAACCTATGTCCAAAACTACATGCCAGTGTAGGATATATTTATCCCTTTGATTCTCAATTTAGTAGATCCACCTCAGTTCAGGTCTACATTGATGGAAAGATATAGAGAATCCCTCCCCGACGTAGGCTATATGTTGGACTTCATGTTTGCTCACATGGTTTATGTCGGTTGTAAAAACCTCTTCAATATCACTTTTAAGCTATATGAAATACTTATGTTTTCACAGTTTTCTAGTTTTCAGGCATGTTTTCATTCATGATAAGAAATTGATTTCTGACTTTTGTCTTATGTGCATGAAAGATCCTATTTATACAGATTTATGCCACTATGATTCTCCTTAGACTTTCATCTGATTCCAAACATTTTAAGTGATTTTTTAAGACTCACATTTTAGTTTTAAATCTAGATTTTTGTTATTCAGTTTTACTTTTAGCACGAGGTTTAAAAGCATGATTTATGGCTCCAGGTCTTCAATTTTTTGGAAAGCCATTTTCCTTATTGCATACTATTTACTATAACCATCAGCTTTCAGTTATGTAATTTTAGTACATGCCTCATCTTTAATTTTTCTTCCATTGAGTTATTTATATATTTGATCCTATTCAACTTTTCACTTTTAGATATGATTTAGTTATTTCAGTCCTTATCTTACATACTCTGTATCTTCCCTGTACTAACTGCTAACATTTCTTGTACTACATCTTTTCATGATATAGCTTATAGACATGCATGTAGATAATCAAGCTTCTTAGTAGGCTTCATCGATCAACTTTGAGTGAGTCCTTATCTTTCCAGAGAACCTGCCAGTAGTTCATTTATCTAGTTGTCCTTTCCTTTTTTTTTGTAGTCGTATTCAATATATATTGTAGGCTTTATAGACAAACAATTAGTCACTTTTATCCCAGTTGTAATAAATTTTCAATTACCCTTATTTGCAGTCAACAAAAGTTGAGTTTTGTCTCATTGTGCTTTATCATAAAAGTTAAGCCATGATTTCCGCTTCCTCATAGTTGTAAAAGTTTAGCCCATGATTTAGCTTCCACATTACCTTTCGATACATGTCTCATGTTTCATGCCAGACAAAGTGGTTCTCTCTGGACACTTGTGGTTTTGAGTGTAGATTACGTCTTGGGTGTAGACTCGGGACATAAAAACCTTTATTTTAGAACACAGAGTTCAAGTGTGTTAGAATATCTATGAATCCATGCCTAGTTTAATCTTGCTTATAGGTGTGTTGTGTACCACACTTATAATTAGGAGGCTACAAGGAATTTAAGAATTTTTTTCCTTTATTTCATACTCCAGATCATTCAGTAAAGTTGTCCCCTAATAAACTCATGTAGAATCAAGCATTACTCCACTTACTTTGACTAAACTCCTTCTCGAGGTAATATTATTGGTCAAACTTAAATTCCTATTGATTAATTTTACTCAGACAGAGCCTACAAATATTTATGAGTTTGCAAAGGGCTTGAGAGGAGCCCATTAGTGCTTTAAGTGTATTGATTCAAAATAATTCACTCTTGTTCATTCAAATTGTGCATTTGAGCCAAAGTAAGACGTGCTCTCAGATGATCCATTCTCAGAACCTTATTGCAGACAACCCCTTAAGGGGGAGGAAAGTATGTATCCAGATTAGATCCTTGGGTAGTGTTTGCCATAGAGTTATTGTAATTCGGGTGTGAGCCATAGTAGCTGAATGACCCTAGAGTCAGAAGTATGAATTTGGAAGTATAATAACCTAAGATTGGGGATAGTATTTGGCTGGATTTATGTATCCATTAAGTAGGTAATAAGGGGGTATGTCATCACAACTCCAGTTTACACCCTAGTCATAACACGATTCTTAGAGCCACAAGTGACCCCAAGCTAACCCATGGCCTGGCATAATACTAAAAATACTGAAATAATTGAGTCACTGATGCGGATGCTAACTAAAAATATGATTATCTGAAATAAATGTAAGTCTGAATAGTCACTGAACAAATACTATGTCTGATACAAAATATAAAGCTAAAACATCCACTGTCTGTCTGTCTGAAAGCCTCTACTAATTGATGAGTTACTGGGATAGGCCTCTATCTAACTCTAAATGTTTGAAATTGAAAATAAATACTAAATAAAAACAATACTAAAATCTAGTCCTCGAATAATGTAGACTCACCACTCTCTGCTGTTGAAAGGGGAATCGGATCGCCTACTCACGGGGCTGATGCTGAACACCGAAACCTATATCAAAAGATGATACAATGCAAAAGAGAGTATGCAATTAGTACTTTGAATATATTGAGTATGTGAGATAAGCAAAAGTAAAGTAAGCTGAAAGTACTAGAAAATACTGATATGCCGAACTGAAATGCAATACTGAATGCAAAGTTGAACTGTAGTAGAATAACCCTATTATAGATGCATATAAACTGATATGAAAGATTAAGCTAAGAAATCATAGTTTAAAAGTAATCATAATTCAAGTTGAGGGCCATGTACAACTACTAAATCTGAATATATAGGAGAGCCTATTAACGGACATAAATCACGTGACCTAAACTTGGAGTCCTATGTATACACCTTATCAAAAGGGCCCAATATACCTTGCCAGGGTATAAATGTATAATTGGCGTGGTTACTAATTAGATGCCCAACTGAGAGGGTTAAAATAACCTATGGTGGCATATAGTTCTGGGACTTGGGTGCACTGAACCCTAGTCCAACTCGGTGCTATGTACTACTGCCATAGTGTTTATACTGTTAGCTCATAAAATTGATATACTAAAACTGAATCAAACCTACTTGTTTGAAAGTATTTTGAAAAACTAATTAACTGAAGTTATGTTGTAAGTATGGTTGTAAGTATGAAAACTAAGGCTAATTATTGTATGCATGCTAAAATCAACAATTACATATATCGTGTGTTCATAACACGTCAAAAATTATGACTGAAAATCAATTCATCTGAAAGTACTGTGAAAACAAGCTATTTTCAGCCTTTCTCTAATCATCTAAGCTTTATCCATAGCCTCATCAACTGAATCAGGCCCATTCAAAGTAGCTTCACCCACCTCAAACCAACCAATAGGAGATCTACACCTCCTACCATAAAGTGCTTCAAAAGGAGCCACCTAAATATTAGAGTAATAAATGTGTTTATAGGCAAACTCTATGAGAGGCAAGTGATCATCCTAAGCACCTTTAAAGTCGATCATGTAAGATCTTAACATATTCTCTAAGTCTGAATGGTCCACTATGCTATGGGTATCTAGAACCTTTTAAAAAGACTTCCAAAACTATGAAGTAAACTGAGTACCCCTATCCAAAATAATAGACAAGGGGACTCCATGTAAATTGACAAACTCTCTAAGGTAGATTCTAACATAATCCTCGGCTAAATCTGTTGTGTTAACTGTTAGGAAATATACTAACTTAGCCATCCAGTCAATGATAACCCAAATAAAATCATGCTATCGGCGAGTACAAGGTAACCCTGTAATGAAGTCCATATTCACCTCTTCCTATATCCAAGTAGGAATACATATATTCTAAGTCATACCAGCTGATCACTAGTGCTCAACCTTAACCTGCTGGCAATTTGGACACTTTGCCATAACTTCCATGATATTTTTCTTCATGCCATTCCACCACTAGACTTCTCGTAGGTCACGGTACATCTTGGTGGCACCGGGGTAAATAAAATATCAAGAACTGTGAGTTTCTTCCATTATCCGCTGTCTTAAATCATCCACATTTGGAACACATAATCGACCTTAATTATAAAGAACACCATCTCCCCCTTAGGAGAAAATCTCCACTTTCTGACTTTGGAACACTTTCTTCAACTTAAGAAAAACAAGATTGCTATCCTACTTTTCCTTCACCTTTGCCACTAAAGAAGATTCTGAACCATTTTGAACCATAACACTACCTTCGACTGAATCAACCAACCAAACTCCCAATCTAGTAAATTTGTGAACATCATGAACCAATTCTTTCTTTTCATCCTCTACATGAGCAACACTACCTATAGAAAATCTGCTAAGAGCATCAACCACTGCATTGGCTTTACCTGGATGGCACACAAAACTCATATCATAATTCTTCAACAATTCTAGCCATCTCCTCTAATGGAGATTTTGATCTTTCTTATTGAACACATACTGAAGGCTTTTGTGGTCGGCGAACACATCAACATAAACTCTATAAATGTACTACCTCCAAATATTTAAGGCAAAAACAAATGCTGCCAACCCAGCTAACCACATTCAAAGCAACCTTCCTTGCCAAGATACCACTCACATGGATTGATGTGATCCAAGCCACCTCCAAGCCATTCATAAGAAGTAAAATGTGAGAACTACAAGCACTTCAAGTTATAATCATAAAGTGGGATGTGCTTGAACATACCTTGACCTCTTCCAAAGGGTCCCATGTGTTGATAGTTGCCTTCAAGGATGATTAAGGACCACTGAAGAGTCAAAGGAGCTAGGCAAGATACTGGAGGGATTTGTACCCCAATCTACGGTTGTAGATAGTAATTTGCACCTGTAAATTAGTTGACAACAACTCCAATGGCATTTACGGACCTATCTACATCTGTATATGGGCATTTACGCCCTGATTTGCATCCACATATGATGATATGTGACCTATTTTATTGATTTACTCACACAAATATATTGTGCCGCCCCATGTTCTCATTTAGGGTCACTTTTGGGACCAAGACTATAAATAGCTAGTCTTTCATTTTATTTAGTAGTTTATGTTGATTATTGATGCAAACACTCTTATTGAGAGTTTAGTTTGGTGAGCTTTTATTGAATTCTTATTTAGAACGATTAGTTGCCTGGGAGTTATGATTCCCTCAAGGTCAAACACTTTAGATTTGGTGCTTGTAAGATAATTGAGTTGATGTCTTTAGATTTAAAATATCCATAGATTGCTTTTCTATTATCTACTTGTGTCCATCTTTTTTTTCTTTATTATTTTCTTTCATTTTTGTATCTTTATCACTCTTTCGTATCTCAATTCATATCATTTAGTATCAGATCCAACAACAAATTTATTCTAACAATTCTAGTCTTGTGTTTTATTACAAAAAAGTGTAAAAATGTGTTCCAAAAAAATCCAAAAATATTTTATTGATTTTGAGTCTTGTTTGTGTTTTCAATACTAGAATCATGTTCTCTAGTATTTATTGTATCTAGATATGAGATTTAAGAGTGTTTGGAGTTGATTTGAGAAATCACCATTGCTGGTTCTTGAAGCTTAAAGAATATTGAAAATGGATTCTTAGATTTGGGATTTTTGGCTTTGATTTGAGTGTTTAAAAGTATTGGGGATTGTTCTCCATACTAAAAGGAGCTTAGATCTCAAATTTTGTGTGAATCCGAGCTATATTGAAGGAGTTGTGATTTTTGGGTTTTATACCTTGTTCATAGTATTCTTGAGGAATCTTCAAATCTTCAAGAAGAAAAATGATAAAAAAAAAGTGGTGTTTGATCCAAGAAAAGAAGAAGAAAGGAAAGAAAAAGTGTTGGAACAAAAAGAGAATATTCCAAAAGGGAAAAAGACAAGGAAATGAGTACAAAAAGGGCCCATAAAAGTGCAATTTTTGGAGGCTTCAGCTGTCTGATCAGAGGCATTTGTGCTCGCAGCTGCATCCGTATTTCATGATTTGCATCCATAAATCAGAATGCAATCACAAACAGAACTTCCTTTTTTGACTTTTGCGTTCCATCTGCATCCACAGATCTCCATTTGCAACCGCATATCACCCAAATGCAGATCAACTATCTCCAACTCCAATTAATATTAAAGTTTCATTTCTTTGATTCCTAATCACTTTATTTGATTCTTAAACTAATTTCTATCTAGTAATTGTTCTTACTTGGTTGTTGATTAGTTCTTGAGTCCTTCTCATTCATAGTACTATTTTCTTTTATGCTTTTCTCATTTTACTTCATCGTTACTTCTTGATTCAATTCTGTATTAGCTTAATCGAGTCATCTGTCTTTCTTACAAACAAGAATCTATTCCGGCCAAGAGTGTCAATCGACACCTTGTATGCCATTGAAGTATAAACAAGCTTTCAACGCTATCAAATACAATTTGTGAGGCAATCAAAGGTGTGTAAACACGAGTGATTGTGAGGTTTAATTCCTTAACACTAACATGTTTGTTGTTTTTGTGGAGTCTTATTGCTAGATACAATAACGACGGAAGGTGAAACACCAAATCCCACGAATGGGAATGCTTTGAATGTTATCTTAGCGGCGATTGATGGATTGGGTCGTAGGGTGAAATCAATGGAAAGGAAAATATCCACCCTTTTAGGTAGTGTGTCATCCATGAATGGGAGAATGGTCAACATGTAAGGTCTCTTAAACTCCACCCATTCCACTCTACAAAACTACCAAGCCTTCTTAAGTGGATACACCCACAACACTTCTACTATAACCCCTAAAACTTTTCACCAAATGTTTAATCTACCTATACAAGAAGATATCACTACCCACAAACTACTCATAACCAAAATCTTTAAAACCCTATTCAACCACCCCACCTCTAACTTAACAAATAAGCTCCACAAAAGCAAGATATACCTCACCAAATGACACAAAACTGAGATCCACCACAAGCTTCACAAAACAAAAACCCACTACACCAAGTACCTAATAACAAAAATCCACCAATCCAAGTCATGGATGTAAGGCAAGATGATACACAAGATGTGTATGTAGGATATGGTGAAGAGGCTTCATAAAAGAAGAATGAAGGAATAGACCAAGAGGTCAAGTCAGGCATAGAGGGTAAGGAGGAAGATTTGGTTTGGTTCTACATAAAAGATGAAACTATGGTAACCAACCACAAGGGGATGGACAAAGGAATGATAATGATAATCAAGGTCAAGGAAAAGGACTAGGAGAAGATTATGGTGACCATGATCAAGGAAGGGTTCAAAATGGTTACAATTAGAATCAAGGTGGAGGTGGAAAAGGGGACTATTATGGAGTCCAAGGTGGCAATAGAGGGTGAGATTTGGGAATCAATTCTATTAAGACTTCTCTTACAACCTTCAACGGGGATTGTGATCCCACAACTTATCTATAATGGTAGTCGACTTGTGATAGAATTTTCCAAGTCAATGATTTGATCGAGGTCAAGAAGAGTTGATATGCGATAGCACAATTTGAAGGGGTTGCTATGACATGGTCGGAATATGTAAAGAAGTATCAACAAGTCTTTCATGAAGAACAACCCCCACAATAGAACATATGAAAGCCCTTATAAGAACCAAGTATGTGCCAGATAGATATCAATAAGAGCTTCTTGCTAAGTTGTACGACTTAAGGCCAGGTAACAAAGGTGTTGCGGCTTATTATGATGAATTTCAACAATTTATCTTGAAGCTTGAGTGTAATAAACATGAAGAACACGCCATCATACGCTTCAAGGTAGGGTTGAACAAAAATATTTCCTCTAAGATGACTATCTACAAGTTTTCCACATTGGAGGAAGTCTTTTAAGAGCCATAGATGTTGAGAGGGAACTCAAAGAAGGATTAATGACCATCTCCAAAGGTTACTCATCTTTAAATTCTGGGGGAAAGAATAAAGAGAGAGCTCAATCATCGGGTTAGAACAAGTACAAAGACTTCACGAAGTCTTATTAGAAGAAACCCTTTAAGAAGAATACTCCAAAGTATCCACCAAAGAATGAAAGTAACAAATATCTGGCCACTACTTATTCCAAGGGTTTCCAATGCTTTAAATGTAAAGGCTAGGGACATAGGGATAATGACTGTCCTAATAGGAGGAATGCCATTCTCTAGAGAAGGAAAGGTTTACTACCTTAGAGAAGAGGTGGAGCAATAAGGGAGTAGTGAGGGAGAAGCCTAAGAGGATGATAACTTTGGGAATGATGAGGAATTTGGGGAAGAACTAAATGATGGGGAAGTTACCATACCCCAAGGGATAATGAGAAAGGCTCCAATTGAAGATGCTTGGCCATAAGAAGGAGAGTCTATAGTTCCAAACTATGTGGTGAGGCGAGTGATGATTAGCATAGCCTTGGATGATCTAAGACAAAGGGAGAATATCTTCTATTCCCAATGCCTCATCAAGAAAAATGTTTGTTTCTTAGTCATAGATAGTGGGAGTTATACTAATGTTGCTAGTGACACTATGGTGAACTTATTAAAGCTACCCACAATTAAGCAAGCCATACCATACAAGCTCCAATGGTTAAACAAGCATGAAGAATTGAAGGTAAATAGATAAGTGGTGATTCAGTTCAAGATTGGGATTTACCATGATGAAGTGCTATGTGATGTAATTCCCATGCAAGCTTTCATATTTTGCTTGGGATACCATGTCAATACGATTGTTCAACTAAACATTATGGAAGAACCAATAGGTATTCTCTTGAGTTGAATAATTAAAAATTTATCCTCTATCCCTTATCACTCTCACAAGTGAATGAGGTGCATCAAAAGATTAGAGAGTTGAAGGAGAAGGGTAAGAAAGAAGGAGAGAAAGAACACCAAGAAGAGGAGGTTAATAAAGGAGAGGAGAGGAGAAAGTTGAAGAAAAAGAGAAAAATAGTGATGTTGGATAGGTACAAGTATCTCAAGGAGGAGATGAAAAAAAAAGGAGCCCTTGGTCCTTCTAGCACATGTGTTACAAGCTAACCCTTTATAATAACCCGTACATTTCCTACCTTACTTGACAACTTTGAGCCATGTTTACCTTAGTTTTGAGAGCGATAAGTACGTATCTTGTATTGCTTTGATGGGGTATTGGATAGTATGCTAGTGTTTGCAAAGAAAAGTCGAAGAAAGGAAAAAAATCAAAATTTTGGTGTGGGGCGCGCCCAGGGGCGTGCTAGGCCGCTTCTGGCCAAAATTTTTTTGGAAGAGGAAGCATAGAGGAGTGCCAGGGGGCGTTCCAGGCCACTCAAGCTCCCCCTTTTTAGAGCTGAAATTCAGCTAAGTCTCAGGGGCGCCCGGGAGCGTGCCGGGGTGCTTTTTGCCAAATTTCTTCTACGATTATCAGTCTATAAAAAGGACTCTTGGGTTATGGTATATTTATTCCATCGTAGTAGGGATAATATTGAGAGAGTTTGGCATCCGAGTTGGGGTTAATTCTTCATCACAAGTATTTTATTAAATTATGTTCAATTAAGCCATGAGTGGCTAAAATGTCTTATTTTTGAGATTGAGGCTACGAACATGAATCTCGTGTGTTGAATATTGTTGGAATTATTTAAACGTGAGATATATGGTGGATCATACGTTGAATTTGATGGGCTAAGTTAACATGTGTTAATGGGCTCAATTTGAGGCCCAAAATGAAGCCAAAATGCATGGCCCAAAGGGCAAATGACCCATTCTTCAAATTTGACCAAGTAAACATGGAGTTTAATGCCAAGAATTGGCTAAGGATGACTTGAGGGGCTACATAAAGGCAAAAATCATATTTTTATTCCAAAAACCACACATGCCATTCTAGACATTTCTAAGAAATTCCTTTTAGCTCTCAAAACCCTAAGTCATCTCTTTGGACAAGATCATCATTTTTCAAGCTTGGGTAAGTGTTTAATCTTATGGATTAATATATTATATGATTAATAGTGCATGTGGTATATCATGATGGTTATGTTGGCAAGGTGTTGAATAGTGCACTTTTGCTTTTTGTTAAAAAATGTGTCATCTTTGTGATTTGAACTTGAAAGGAGACTTGAGGTTTTGATGAAAGTGCATGGTATGGATGAAATATCAACATGTATGGTGTGGTTATGTTTCTTAACTTTTTATTTTTCTATGAGTGTAAATTGTGGGATTGTTGTCGATATGTTGTTATGAAGTGTGTTGAGGTGACTTCATGGAGTAATTATGACGTCGTGTTAATTAGGAAGCGTAAAGGATGAACTTGGTGTGAAATGCTATTGGTTTGGGATGTTTTGGTCAATGTATGACATGTTGTGATATTGTTGGTATGACAATGCCGTGAATGGTATTGTAAAGGGTGAATTGACATTTTAAGGCAATCATTTAACTCATTGTCGTCTTATGCACTTGTAAGGTAGTTGATTGTTAACGTAAGCTCCGTTATGTACTTGTGTTGTAGAGTAAAACGTAAGGAAGGAGCTGGACTATTGTATTCATGTATAGGGTTGTGTATTCATATTGAGAAGGCAAGGTATGTAACCGTATCCTTCTGCAGCACATAGTGTTCACATTGTCATTGTACTTGTTCCATTCCGAAATGATCTAAGGTATCTTATTTCAGGTTGTCATCTATTGTTATTCACATGTTCCTTATTCATTGATAATTTGTTATTCATATGTTACATAATTGTGGACACGGTTCCAAAATTCCAGTAATGATATGTTCCAAGTTCCAATAATGTACAATCACCAATGTATCACTCTTAGAATGAAAGAAAGAATAATGAAAGAAAGAAGTAATGTATAATTGATGAGTATTCTTGGGTGGTATCCCAGGGGTGGAAGCAACACCTAGCATGGGTCAATCCCAACATCATGGGTGGTATCCCAGGGGTTAAATTACCTATCATGGGTCGATCCCAATATCATGGGTGGTATCCCAGGGGCGACAGAAAAGTCTAGCATGGATCGATCCCAATTTCATAGTAGTATCCCAGGGGTTAAATTACCTAGCATGGGTCAATCCCACCATCATGGGTGGTATCCTAGGGGCGACAGAAAAGCCTAGCATGGGTCAATCCCAAGTGTATATGAGGACCGTATCCCAGGGATGGAAGGACCTAGCATGGGTCATCCTTTTTACCACTGATCAGCTGGTCATTTATTTAAAGTGAAGTAAAGTAAAGTAATGAATGTAATGTACATGGTTCTAACACATATACAACGACGGTTTATCCATATTGCCTATCCTCTTATATTTGATTCCATTGAAGTTCTTATGTGTGATACAGTTTCTTATAGCCTTACATACTCAGTACATTCTTCGTACTGACGTCCCTTGGGGGACTTACCTTACTTACTGTAGGCACTGGTGCTAGTAGACCTCCACAGTAGGTTGTGGATCTTTTGCTGATCTTTGGTGAGCTCCAGTTGTATCGGGGCTTTCCGAGGCTCATGTGTATATTTGTTTTGGTATTGTAAAGGTTGTGTAAAGCGGGGACTTGTCCCGACTGTAGGTTGGTTATGTACACGTATCTGTTAGAGGATTTGTAGATGTATGCGGGGTGATGAATGTAAGAGATGTATGTCCATTTTGACTTGATGGCCCTAACGACTAAGTTTCATATATAGCATATGTTTTCCATGACTTCCGCCTTTGGTATTTTATATGTTACATGAGATGGAATGATGTTTATAAAGAAACATGCATATGAATGTACATGAGTAAAGATTGGTTCTCTCGGGCCTCAACGGGTTCGGGTGCCAGTCTGCCCCGTTGGAATTTGGGGTATGACAAAAGTGGTATCAGAGCAGGTCGTCCTTAAGGTGTCTACAAAGCCGTGTCTGAGTAGAGTCTTGCTTATGGATGTGTTGCGCACCACATTTATAAGTATGATTCTACAGGACATTTAGGAGTTGTTTCTTTCCTTCATTTCTAGATCGTGCATTAGAGCCAAAGTGTACGTGGAATTATAACTGACCATGGAAATTGTGTTTTTTTTTATATAAAAGAAATGTCGATGGCAAGAAAAGGTTAGGGAGAAGGTAAGAAGATAGATAGGACTGCTGGAGAAGGAACCAGTAGAGCACCACCTCAGCAAGCTGATCAAGGTGGGGCTGGAAATGAGTTCGTATCGCGGGTATCTCCTACTCTTCCATTTATAGAAGAACCCAGAAGGAGAGGCGTATCTTCAGAACTATCCGATAATACTATTGACCAGGATTTAATGAGTGCGGTGCAAATATTGACCCGTGTAGTTGCTGCACAAGCTCGAAGATAAGCTTTTACGCAACAAATAGAGGATCAGAGGCAAAGGAGAGGGATGTAAGGATTGGAAGAACGTCCGTCAAAGAGGGCTAGACCTATGGGACAGTTTATGGCATCCCAAGAAGAAGTTAGGCCTCGAGTTTTTCCTAGACCGCCTAGTCCACCATTTTCTCAACCGACAGCAAATGCTCCCCCTCTATTCCAAGGGTTTAGAGGCAACCAGTTTGGGCAAAGAAGGGAGATTCAGGATTCACGGACAGTGGGGTATCGGGAACAAGGAAATACGAGTCAATCAAGTTTGTTTCGTCAGCTATACCAGCGCTGTGGGAAGTTTAATTCAGGTGAATGCCGTGTGGGAACAAATGTTTGTTACTAGTGTGGTATATCGGGACATTTAAAGAAAAGGTGTCCACAAAGGAGCACGAGTGGTATGGCACAACTTATGGGACCAACCGTCACATCACTATTATTGATGCCTCCTCTAGGTAGAGGTACGTAGCCTACGGGGCGCGGCAGAGGTTCTAGAGGAGAAGCTAGTTCCAGTGGAACCCAGGACCGTACTTATGTCTTAGCGGATCGATAGAATTCGGAGGCTTCTCCTGATGTAGATACAGGTACACTATCCATATTTTTACATAAGGTATATGCATTGATTGAACCGAGTTCTACATTATCATATGTTACTCCATTGATTGCAAAAAAAAAATATGATGTGGAAGAACACTAGAATTACTAGTTAGGCCATTTGAAGTATCTACACTAGTTAGTTGAATCTATTATAGTTAAAAGAGTATATCATAATTGTATAGTAATTGTTTGTGGTTATGACATGCTGGTTGATTTTATTGAACTGGAAATGGTAGATTTTGATGTTATCATGGGTATGGATTGGTTGACTTCTTGTTATGCCACGGTAGATTGCCGAGTTAAGAAGTTACATTTTCATTGTCCACAAAAGGATGACTTTGAAATGACGGGTAATGTTGGAGCACCGAGAGGTACAATTATGTTTCATCTTAAGGCAAATAAAATGATACCTAAAGGGGCAAATATACTGATGTGAAGCCACCAACTCTTCAATCAGATCCGGTGGTCAATGAAATTCTTGAGGCATTTCCTGAAGATCTTCCGGGTTTGCCTCCAGAACAGGAAATAGAGTCTGGTATTGATGTGATTCCAGGCACCCAACCTATCTCTATTCCTCCGTATAGCATGGCTCCAGCAGAGATATGGGAATTAAAAAGAGCAATTGAAATACTTGCTGGACAAGGGATACATAAGGCCTAGTATATCCCCTCGGAGGTGCACCAGTGTTACTTGTACGAAAGAGAGATGGTACACTGAGAATGTGTATGAATTATTGGCAACTAAATAAGGTGACAGTTAAGACCAAATATCCCCTCCCCAGAATTGATGCTTTATGTGACCAATTACAAGGTGCCAAATATTTTTCAAAGATTAACTTGAGATTGGGTTACCATCAAGATAGGGTTAGAGAACAAGATATACCCAAGACAGCTTTTTGAACACGGTATAGTCCTTATGAATTTCTAAGTATGTCATTTGGACTAACAAATGCACCAGCTGTTTTCATGGACTTGATAAATAGGGTGTTCAAGCCATTTCTAGGCGTGTTCATAATAGTGTTTATAGATGATATTTTAGCTTACTCAAGATCACAAAAGAACCATGCTAATCACTTGCGACAGGTGTTATGGATTCTTCGTGACCATAAGAAATATGCAAAGTTCTCTACATGTGAATTTTGTTTAAAATCTATAGCATTCTTGGGTCACAGGGTACAAGATGAAGGAATAAGGGTTGATACACAAAAGATAGAAGCGGTGAAAAAATTTTTTTGGCTAAGGCCTATGACGCTTACAGAGATTCATAGTTTTCTTGTATTGGCTGGTTATTACAGATGATTTGTTGAAGGGTTTTCTTCTATTGCTGCACCTCTAACGAAGCTAACACACAAGGAAATCAAGTTTCAGTGGAACGATGCGTGTGAGAAAATTTTCCAAGAGCTGAAAGATAAATTAACTTCCACACCGATTTTAGTACTTCCCAAAGGCACAGAAGGGTATGCAGTATATTGTGATGCTTCCGGGATTGACCTCGAATGTGTATTGATACAGCATGGTAAGGTAATCGCGTATGCCGTACGACAATTGCGGCCACATGAGAGAAACTATCCCACACATAACCTTGAGTTAGCAGCTGTGATATTTGCTTTAAAGATATGGCACCATTATTTGTATGGGGTTCATGTTGACATTTACACTGACCACAAAAGTTTGCAATATACCTTTAAGCAGAAGGAACTAAATTTGAGGCAATGAAGGTGGCTAGAGCTCTTAAAAGACTATGATATCGATATCTTATACCATCCAGGGAAAGCAAATGTGGTGGCTGATGCACTGAGTCGCAAAGCAATAGAACGCACTAGGGGTGTCAAAAGGGCGGGTTGGGCTGAAATTGAAGATATTAAAATGAGTTGAATTAGAAATTGGGTTGGGTTCAACCCAACACAATTTTACTTTGGGTTCAAATGGGTTGGGCTAAAATGGGCCAAAAATTGGGTTGGGTCTTGATCTGCCCAATTTGACCCACTTAATTTTAAGAATATTAACTTATTGATATTACCTCTTGTAACTATAATTTGAATTCCAACTCAAAAAAATAAAAAAACAAGTTCTTAATTTGAAAATGAAAGTCACAAAATATTATACCAATGAAATAAAATACATTATGAGTGTGTTCGGTATAGAGGAAAAATATTATCCATGAAACTTTTTTTTAAAAAATAAAATAAATTAATTTTTTTTTTGAGGAGGGGGGGTGGGTGTTAAGAGGGTTCAGTGGGGTAGGAGGTGTGTGTGTGTTTGGGGTGAGAAAAAATATTTTTAAAAAGTTTTTTTAAAAAAAAAAAAAAAAAATTTTTTGGGTGGTGGGCAGTGGGAGTAGGAAGGTGGGGTGGGTTGGGGGGGGTGTAAGAAAATTTTTATAAAAAAAATTTAGTTGTCACTTGTTTTCTCCTCTTTCATTAAGGAAATCATATTCCTTATTAAATGGGTTGAAGTGAAAATTGAATTGGGCTCAAGTGAAGATCTTTTAAAAATGGGTTTAGGCTTAATGGGTTGAGATTGAACCCAATTGTAAATTATCTTGAGCCCAACCCATAAATATTGGGTTGGGTTGGGCGGGTCACTTAATTTGGGCTCACTTTGACACCCCTAGAACGCACTAATGATCAGTTAATGGAAAAGCAAGATATAGTAAAGGATCTACATCAACTAGCTAGCTTGGGAGTTCGTCTGCTTGAGTCTCCAGACGAGGGGGTTATTGTGCAAAATGTAGCAGAATCTTCCTTCATAGCTGAGGTAAAGGAGAAATAGTATACGGATCCTATTTTATTGCAGCTAAGAGAGAATGTGCAGCAAGAGTTGACAAAGGCATTTGATCTTAGGCAAGAGGGAGTACTTCAATGTCAAGGTAGATTATGTGTACCGGATGTAGACGAGCTAAGGAAGCAGATTATGACGGAGGCACATCATTCACGATATTCTATTCGTCTGGGAGCTACAAAAATGTATCATGACTTGAAAGACATGTATTAGTGGGAAAATATGAAGAAGAACATTGCAAAATTTGTAGCTCAATGCCCAAATTAACAACAAGTCAAAGTAGACATCAGAAACCTGGAGGTTATATGCAATGTATCAATCTTCCAATCTGGAATTGGGACAGGATCAACATGGATTTCATCACAGGTCTGCCTCGTACACTGCAAAAATTTGATTCTATATGGGTAATAGTTGACAGGTTTACCAAGTCAGCGCATTTCCTACCAGTCAAGACCACCTATACAGCTGAAGACTACGCGAGGTTGTATGTTAAAGAGATAGTGCGATTACATGGAATTCCAATCTTAATCATATCATACAGAGGATATCAATTTACTGCACATTTTTTGAGCTCTTTTTAGAAGAGTTTGGGTACACAAGTGAATTTGAGTACGGCTTTTCATCCTCAGACAGATGGACAAGCAGAGCATACTATTCAAACACTTGAAGATATGCTACGAGCTTGCATAGTGGACTTTAAAGGTAGTTGGGATGATCATCTACCTCTTATTGAATTTGCTTACAATAATAGCTATCATTCAAGTATCAAAATGGCACCATATGAAGCTTTATATGGGAGAAAGTATAGATCGCCATTGGATGGTTTGAAGCGGGTGAAACTTCTTTACTTGGGCCAGATCTTGTTCGTCAGGCTATGGAGAAAGTTAAAGTGATTCAACAGCGGCTACAAATGGCCCAAAGTCGACACAAGTCATATGCTGATGTTAGAAGAACAGAGCTCAAATTTGCCATAGGCGATTGGGTATTCTTGAATGTGTCGCCGATGAAAGAGGTAATGAGATTTGGAAAGAAAGGGAAATTGAGTCCACGTTATATAGGCCCATATGAAATTATCAGAAGATTTGGGCAAGTTGCGTATGAGTTGTCACTACCCCAAGAACTCTCCACAGTTCATCTTCGAAAGTGCATAGGAGATATATCTCATATTGCTCCCATTGAAGATGTACAAGTTACAGAGGATCTCACGTATGAAGAGATACCTATTGCTATTCTGGATAGATAAGTGAAGAGGTTAAGGAATAGATATGTAGCGTCCGCAAGGGTACTTATGAGAAATCAACAAGTAGGAGAGATCACATGGGAAGCTGAAGAAATGATGAAGTCAAAGTACCTGTATTTATTTCACACGGAAGAAAAAGTTCAAAGTGCGGAAGAGGAGCAATAACAAGTAAGTATCTATGAGCATTATGTGTATATGTATATATATGCTAATATAGAGATGCATTTGTTGAACATGAGACGATGTTATTAACATTCGAGGATTAATGTTTCCAAGGGGAGAAAAATGTAATACCCCGTACATTTCCGACCTTACTTGAAAATGTTGTGCCATGTTTACCTTAGTTTTGAGAGCAATAAGTATGTATCTTGTATTGCTTTGATGGGGTATTGGATAGTATGCTAGTGTTTGCAAAGAAAAGTCGAAGAAAGGAAGAAAATCAAATTTTTGGTGTAGGGCGCGCCCAGGGGTGTGCCAAGCCGCTTCTGGCCAAAATTTTTTTGGAAAAGGCAGTAGAGGGGCGTTCCAGGTCTCTCAGGCTCCCCCTTTTCAGAGCTGAAATTCAGCTAAGTCTCAGGGGCGCCCGGAAGCGTGTTGGGGTGCTTTTTGCCAAATTTCTTCTACGATTATTAGTCTATAAAAAGGACTCTTGGGTTATGGTATTATTATTCCATCGTAGTAGGGCTACTCTTGAGCGAGTTTGGCATCCGAGTTGGGGTTAATTCTTCGTCACAAGTATTTTATTAAATTATGTTCAATTAAGCCATGAGTGGCTAGAATGTCTTATTTTTGAGATTGAGGCTACGAACATGAATCTCGTGTGTTGAATATTGTTGGAATTATTTAAACATGAGATATATGGTGGATCATACATTGAATTTGATGGGCTAAGTTAACATGTGTTAATGGGCTCAATTTGAGGCCCAAAATGAAGCCAAAATGCATGGCCCAAAGGGCAAATGACCCATTCTTCAAATTTGACCAAGTAAACATGGAATTTAATGCCAAGAATTGGCTAAGGATGACTTGAGGGGCTATATAAAGGCAAAAATCATATTTTTATTCCAAAAACCACACATGCCATTCTAGACATTTCCAAGAAATTCCTTTTAGCTGTCAAAACCCTAAGTCATCTCTTTGGACAAGATCATCATTTTTCAAGCTTGGGTAAGTGTTTAATCTTATGGATTAATATATTATATGCTTAAGATGGTGTGTATATCATGATGGTTATGTTGGAAAGGTGTTGAATAGTGCACTTTTGCTTTTTGTTAAAAAATATGTCATCTTTGTGATTTGAACTTGAAAGGAGACTTGGGGTTTTGATGAAAGTACATGTTATGGATGAAATATCAACATGTATGGTGTGGTTATGTTTCTTAACTTTTTATTTTTCTATGAGTGTAAATTGTGGGATTGTTGTCGATATGTTGTTATGAAGTGTGTTGAGGTGACTTGATGGAGTAATTGTGACGTCGTATTAATGAGGAAGCGTAAAGGATGAACTTGGTGTGAAATGCTATTGGTTTGGGATGTTTTGGTCAATGTATGACATGTTGTGGTATTGTTGGTATGACAATGCCATGAATGGTATTGTAAAGGGGTAAATGACATTTTAAGGCAATCATTTAACTCATTGTCGTCTTATGCACTTGTAAGGTAGTTGATTATTAACGTAAGCTCCGTTATGTACTTGTGTTGTAGAGTGAAACGTAAGGAAGGAGCTGGACTATTTTATTCACGTATAGGGTTGTGTATTCATATTAAGAAGGCAAGGTGTGTAAGGTTACTCTTTCCGTATCCTTCTGCAGCACATAGTGTTCACATTGTCATTGTACTTGTCCATTCCGAAATGTTCTAAGGTATCTAATTTCAGGTTGTCATCTCTTGTTATTCATATTTTCCTTATTCATTGATCATTTATTATTAATATGTTACATAATTGTGGACACGGTTCCAAATTTCCAATAATGGTATGTTCCATGTTCCAATAATGTACAATCACCAATGTATCACTCTTAGAATGAAAGAAAGAATAATGAAAGAAACAAGTAATTTATAATTGATGAGTATTCTTGGGTGGTATCCCAGGGTGGAAGCAACACCTAGCATGGGTCAATCCCAACATCATGGGTGGTATCCCAGGGGTTAAATTACCTATCATGGGTCGATCCCAATATCATGGGTGGTATCCCAGGGGCGACAGAAAAGCCTAGCATGGGTCGATCCCAATATCATATTAGTATCCCAGGGGTTAAATTACCTAGCATGGGTTAATACCAACATCATGGGTGGTATCCCATGGGCGACAGAAAAGCCTAGCATGGGTCGATCCCAAGTGTATATGAGGACCGTATCCCAGGGGTGGAAGGACCTAGCATGAGTCATCCTCTTTACCACTGATCAGCTGGTCATCTGTTTATAGTGAATTAAAGTAAAATAATGAATGTAATGTACATGGTTCTAACACATATAGAACGATGGTTTATCCATATTGCCTATCCTCTTATATTTGATTCCATTGAAGTTCTTATGTGTGATACAGTTTCTTATAGCCTTACATACTCAGTACATTCTTCGTACTGACGTCCCTTGGGGGACTTACCTTACTTGCTGCAGGCACTGGTGCTAGTAGACCTCCACAGTAGGTTGCAGATCTTTTGCCGATCATTGGTGAGCTCTAGTTGGATCGGGGCTTTCCGAGTCTCATGTGTACATTTTTTTTGGTATTGTAAAGGTTGTATAAAGCGGGGACTTGTCCATTTTGACTTGACATATATGGGGTGATGAATGTAAGAGATGTATGCCCATTTTGACTTGATGGCCCTAACAACCAAGTTTCATATATAGCATATGTTTTCCATGACTTCCGCCTTTGGTATTTTATATGTTACATGAGATGAAATGATGTTCATACAGAAACATGCATATGAATGTACATGAGTAAAGATTGGTTCTCTCGGGCCTCAACGGCTTCGGGTGCCAGTCCGCCCCGTTGGAATTCGGAGCGTGACACCCTTCTAATTCCTCTATCCCCTATTCTATTTCCTTTTTTTTTTGATAGGATTATGATGATGTCTTCCCCAAGAAGATTTCAAGTGGATTGCCCCCACTTTGGGAATTGAACATCAAATTGACTTCATGTCGGGTTCTCAATTTCCAAACAAACTGGCCTATTGAAGCAATCTAAAAGACACAAATGAGCTTTAAAGACAAGTTGAAGAACTCATCAAAAAGGGCTTCATCAAGAAGTGCATGAGTCTATTTGCAGTCCCTATCTTGTTGGTGCCAAAGAAAGATAGGACTCGGCGTATGTATGTTTATTACTAGGAAATCAACAAAATAATGATAAAGTATCGCCACCCTATCCATAGATTAGATGACATGTTAGATGAACTCAATGGTTCTTGTATTTTTTACAAGATATACCTTAGTAGTGGGTACCACCAAATCTAGATGAATCTCGGTGATGAGTGGAAAATTGTCTTCAAGATTAAATTTGGTCTATATGAATGGATGATTATGCCTTTGGGATTACCAATGCTCCTAATAACTTTATGCGATTGATGAATCATGTGATGAAACAATTTATAGGGAAATATGCTATGGTATACTTTCATGATATTCTAGTTCATAGCAAATCCCTAGATGTGAATGTTGTACATTTGAAGAGTATATTTGATGTGCTTAGAAGAGAACAAATTTATGCCAATCTTGAAAAATGTTCATTTTGTGTGTATGAAGTTGTATTCTTAGAATTTGTTATAAGCTCAAGAGGAGCCGAAGTGGATGAATCCAAGATAGACACTATTAAGAATTGGCCAACTTCAATATTCATAGTTGATGCTCAAAGTTTCCATGAGTTGGATAGTTTCTATAGGTGGTTTGTCAAAGGATTTAGCACCGTCGCCACTCCCTTAAGCGAGGTACTCTGAAAGGATAAGCCTTCAAATGGGGTGATGAGCAAGCAAAAGCTTTTGAAGCCTTGAAATTCATTCTTAACTTCGCTCCTTTGTTGCAATTGCCTAATTTTGAGAAAATGTTTGAAGTTGAGTGTGATGCTAGTAAAGTAGGCATTAGAGCCTTCTTGATGCAAGACCAAAAGCCCATTTCTTATTTTAGTGAAAAGCTAAAAGGTCCAACTTTAAACTATTCTACTTATGATCTTAAATTGTATGGTTTTATTAGAGCATTGGGCAATTGGAAACTTTATTTATGGCCCAAGCAGTTTATGATTCAAACCGATCATGAATTCTTGAAGCATATCCGGGCCCAAGGTAAGTTGAACAAGAGGTACACCAAGTGTATTGTGTTCCTCAAAACTTTTACCTATGTAATCTAATACAAGAAGGGAAAAAAGAATGTAGTGGCTGATGCCTTGTAAAGGAAACATTTGTTGATTATTACTTTGTCTTCTAAAATACTTGGTTTTGAATGCATAAAGGCATTGTATCCCGATGACCCTGTTTGTGCTACAATCTTTAGGGATTGTGAAGCATGGGAAAGGGAAATATGGATTAGGGATATATCTTCTACTCCCTATTCTAAGTTTGATGGATTCATATTTAAGGGGAAGAGAGTATGTGTGCCTATGAGCTCTTAGAGAAAATTATTTGTAAGGGAGGCACATGATGGTAGGTTGATGGGTCATTTTGGAAAGACGAAGACCCTAGACATCCCTGAGGAACAATTCTATTGGCCAAAGACGTGCAAAGACGCGACACAAATTTATGGTCAGTCCATTGAATGTAGGAGCTCTAAATCACGACTACTCCCTTATGGGTTGTACACCCCAACAACCTTGGCTTGATATTTCCATGGACTTTGTTTTGGTATTGCCAAGGACCAAACGGGGTAGAGATAGAATCTTTGTAGTGGTTGATATGTTTTCAAGAATGGCCCATTTCATTCCATGCCATAAGTGTGATGATCCTCCCAATGTAGCATATTTGTTTATTGAAAAGGTTGTCAAATTGCATGAAATTCCTCAAACCATATTAAGTGATAGGGATACAAAATTCCTTAGTCACTTTTGAAAGGAATTGTAGGGTAGGCTTGGTACCAAGTTGTTCTTTCTACTTTTTGCCACCCACAAATTGATGGAAAAAATAAAGTTGTAAATAGAACCTTAGGTTCTATGCTTTGAACCATGGTAAAGGGGAGGCTGATATCTTGGGAGGAGAATTTTCCTTTGGTTGAATTTTCATATAATAGAGTTATTCATATTCCTATTAGCATGACTCCTTTTGAAATTATTTGTGGTTTTAACCTACTAACCCCTTTAGATCTCACTCCTTTGTCACAAGATGTTGCTTTGAGTTGATAAGGTGAAAAGTGAGCAAAAGCTATGAAGAAGCCACATGAGAAAGTAAAGCTCCAACTTGAGAAGAAGAACCAAAAGACTACAAAAAGTGAAAACAACGGGAGAAAATGAGTTGTGTTTGAACCTGCAGATTGGGTATGGGTACACCTTCGCAAAGAGAGATTTCCAGATAAAAACAAAAAGGAAAATTGATGCCAAGGGAAGATGATCTGTTTCAAGTGCTTGAGCGACTCAATAATAAGGTTTACAAGATTGATCTACCCCCGAGTACCAAGTCCATAATACATTCAATGTGAGCGACCTCTCGGTCTTTTATGTTAATAGTGATTATGAGCCAAATTTGAGTATTAATTCTCTCAAAGAAGGAGAGAATGATGTGATCCAAGCTACGTCTAAGTCATTCAAAAGAAGTCAAACATGAGAACTAAAAGCACTTCAAGGTGTATTCATGAAATGGGATGTGCTTGAACACACCTTGTGTCACGACACGAAATCCCATTCGGGCCGGACTGGCACCCAAAGTCGATATGGCCTGAGAAACCAATCTTTGATCATGAACCTTCGCATGTATTTCCTCGTATGAATCTTATTATACCTTATGCAACTATGCGGAAGACATGAACATGGAAACATATAAATAAATATATCTACCAAACTTGGTCGTTGGAGCCATTACGTCGAACTGAACGTACATATCTTACATTCATATACCCACATATGTCTAAAAAAGCCTCTGCCAGATGCATCTACAAGACCAACTTAAAGTCAGGACAAGTCCCCGCCTTATACAATATTTACAATGTCAAAACAAATGTACAACTACAACCTAGAAAGCTCCGAACCAAGTGGAGCTCACCAAAACTCTGCAAATGATCCCCAGTCTACAGAGGAGGTCTACTAATGCCTGCACCTGCAACATGTAAGGTAAGTCCCCCGAGGGGGTCAGTATGAAGAATGTACCGAGTATGTAAGGCTCATAAGAAATGGCATCATACACATAAGAATGTCAATGGAATAAAATCTGAGAGAATAGTCAATGTGGATAAACCATCATTTTATATAGTATCTTCTATAATTACTTTCCTTCAAGGGAAATTACCTTCACTCAAGATACTTGCCTTTAATTGATTCTTCTATTCAAGAAATCCTTCTACTCAAGAGATTCTATTAGTCAAGAAAATTGGGTTAATAATATAACATACATCTACTCTATTAACGTATATACACTCTATTGGTTGTTTAACCTACTTCCACTCTCATGGTGGATTAGCATACATCCACTCTCATGGTGGGTTAACATACATCCACTCTTTTGGTGGGTTTACATACATCCACTCTCATGGTGGGTTACCATACATCCACGCTCATGGTGGGTTAACATATATCCACTCTCATGGTGGGTTACCATACATCCACTCTCATGGTGGGTACCATACATCCACTCTCATGGTGGGTTACCATACATCCACTCTCATGGTAGGTTACCATACATCCACTCTCATGGTGGGTTACCATACATCCACTCTCAGTGTGGGTTACCATACATCAACTCTCATGGTCGGTTAACATACATCCACTCTCATGGTGGGTTACCATACATCCAATCTCATGGTGGGTTGCCATACATCCACTCTCATGGTGGGTTAACATACATCCACTCTCATGGTGGGTTACCATACATCCAATCTCATGGTGGGTTAACAATATATTTCCTACACATCTCCTCATTTCTTATTTGGGAGAGATTGATTTATTCACTTATGAGAGATTGATACATTAAGTATCATGACACTATTTAAACACACAAATATGCTTTACCTTACTCTTATACTTCATGAGATTAATACCTTAACTTGTGAGGGATAGATATATTAGCTTGCACTTTACCTCCTTCACTAATCTTATAAGATCTTACATAAGTAAGTATATGATATCGGGCCTCCACCTTTGGTGGGCTATAATAAATAACATAGCATAATATTGGGATTATTCCATATTGAACTTATACCCTTTAGAATGTGATCCATACTCAATGAAACATATAGTAACCATGCACATTACTTCTTTACAATCTTATACCCTTTACTTAGCTATGAGAGTGACACGTTAAAGATCATGACATTAAAGTACACACTTATATACACATCTCACTTCACTCCTTTACTTCATGAGATTGACATCTTCAGCTATGAGGAATAATTATACTAACTTGCGCATCACCTCTCTTACTACTCTTATGAGATTGGTACTTTTACACTTATGAGAGATTGGTACAAGGATAATCATCATACTATAGGACTTTGTAACATGACATGATTGGAAAATGCTTTTCAAGAATAAATAGGTCCTCTTACATCTTACTTTCTTTAGATAGTTCTTTTAGGAATTATAACGTTATGATATCCTTGGAACTTCAGTCAATGAATAAGAGATGAGTGAATCATCATTCATCTAAGAATATGACACATATGAATAACAATAGACGTCAACCTGAATTGATATACTTCGAGCCTCTCGGAATTGAAACAAGTCCAAGGTCAATGTGAATAATATGTTGCAGAAGGATACGGAAAAAGGAACCTTACATACCTTGTATTCTTAATACGATTCTACAATCTTAAGTGTGCATCCAATAGTCCCGCTCCATCCTTATGTTTCACTCTACAACACAAGTACAAAACGGAACCAATATTAACCACCAATTACCTTACAATGGCATATAATGACAAAAAGTTACATGTTTGGCTTTAACATGTCATTTCCCCCTTGACAATACCATTTATGAAATCATCATACCAATAATCCCACAATATTCCCAACATTGACCAAAATATCATAAACCATTAGCATGTCACACCAAGTTCATACTTTCCACTCTTCATCACCACAACATCACAATTACTCCATCAAATTACTTCAATACACCTTACAACAACAAATCGGCCAAAATCCCATAATTTACACTTATATGAAAATAACAAGTTTAATAACATAATCACACCATACATGTTCGTATTTCAAACATACCATGCCCTTTCATCCAAATCACAAGTCATATTTCAAGCTTAAATGCCATGAATAACAAATCTTTTACAAAATCACAAAGTACCATGTTCAACACTTCCAAGCACAACCAACATGATTTTCATACTCTCCCATGCATATAATATATTAATCCATAAGAATAATCACTTACCCAAGCTTGAAAAATGATGATCTTGCTCCAAAAGTTGGCCTTGAACTCTTAGGGTTTGAGAGAAAATAAGTGGAGAAATATCTAGAAAGCATGAGAGTTTCCAACTGAATAAAATCAGATTTTTGCCCCTTGTTATAGGCATTTAATTCCATCCTTAGCCACTCTTGTGGCATTTAATGTGGTGTCTAGAAGGTCAAGGCAAGAATGGGTCATTTGACCCATTTTTGGCCCATGTCTTTTTTTTCATTTTGGGCCCTTTTTGAGCCCAATTCGCTTAACCCAATAAAATCAAAAATTTCCCATGTTTAAATCATTTCATACACATTACGAAGATATTCCCACTCACCGGATTTATATTCGTGGCCTCAATCCCAAAAACAAGCAATTCTAGCTACGTATGGCCTATTCTAACCAAAAGGGTAAAATCGTCATTTTGATGCCAAATTCGTTGAAGAGAAATTTTACCATACCAATATAATAATTCACTCATTTCATGTATATGACCGTGGTTGTAGAAGAAACGTGGCAAAAATCGGCTCGGTACGTCCCCGGACACCCTTGGGACTTAGACAATTTCCAACTTTTAAAAAGTGGACAAAAGCAGCCTGGCACGCCCTTGGGCTCGCCAGCTTGCTGCCTGTGGGCTAATAATTTTGGCCCAGAGCGGCCTGGCATGCCCTATGGCGCACCCCACAATAATTTTTTTCAAATTTTTGTTTCTTCGACTTTTCTTCGCGGATTTGGTTAGATACTTCAAGTCCTATTATTTAAATTACTTCTTACCTTTAATATACCTTGTTTGGAGGTCCTCTTAGCCTCATTTTCAACCCCACAAATGCTCCACGAAAATTGTAAAAAGCCTCCTACTAAGGGCTAATCACCTGTACGAGGCCAAATTTCAATTTTCTCATCACTAGCATTACCAAATACATACTCATGGTATCTCGACACCTAAGTAACCATTGTTCAACTTCGTCACATAGGGTTGGGAAGGTACGGGGTGTTACATTCTCCCCCCCTTAGAAACATTCATCCTCGAATATTAACGATGTTGCTTCAATTACAACAAATGCATCTCTATATTAGCATATGTACATATAAACACTTAAGGTTTATGGATATTTACTTAATCATCTATAATCATCTATACTCACAAACATCTACTATACCAAAGAAAACTAATTACCATGATCAGATACAACGCAACTTACAACACTGGCTCTATTGCACGATCTAGAAGTGAAGAAAATGAACAATATCCTAAATGCCCCGTAGCCTCCTACTTATAAATATGGTGCACAACACATCAATAAGTAAGACTCTACTCAGACACGGCTTTGTAGACACCCTTAGAACGACCCGCTCTGATACCACTTTTGTCACGACCCAAAATCCCATTCGGGCTGGACTGGCACCCGAAGCAGATCTGGACCAAGAGAACCAATCTTTGCTCATGAACCTTCGTATGTACATCCTCATATGAATCTTATTATACCTCATGCAACTATGCGGAAGACATGAACATGGAACATATGATAAAAATATATATACCAAACTTGGCCGTTGGAGCCATTACGTCGAACTTAACGTACGTATCTTACATTCATATACCCACATATGTCTACAAAAGCCTCTGCCAGATGCATCTGCAAGACAGACTTAAAGTCGGGACAAGTCCCCGCCTTATACAATATTTACAATGTCAAAACAAATATACAACTATGACCCAAAAAGCTCCGAACCAAGTGGAGCTCACCAAAACTCTGCAAATGATCCCCAGTCTACAGAGGAGGTCTACTAATGCCTGCACCTGCAACATGTAAGGTAAGTCTACCGAGGGGGTCAGTACGAAGAATGTACCGAGTATGTAAGGCTCATAAGAAATGGCATCATACACATAAGAATGTCAATGGAATAAAATCTGAGAGAATAGTCAATGTGGATAAACCATCATTTTATATAGTATCTTTTATAATTACTTTCCTTCAAGGGAAATTACCTTCACTCAAGAGACTTGCCTTTAATTGATTCTTCTATTCAAGAAATCCTTCTACTCAAGAGATTCTATTAGTCAAGAAAATTGGGTTAATAATATAACATACATCTACTCTATTAACGTACATCCACTCTATTGGTTGTTTAACCTACTTCCACTCTCATGGTGGATTAGCATACATCCACTCTCATTGTGGGTTAACATACATCCACTCTCATGGTGGGTTACCATACATCCACGCTCATGGTGGGTTAACATACATCCACTCTCATGGTGGGTTACCATACATCCACTCTCATGGTGGGTTACCATACATCCACTCTCAGTGTGGGTTACCATACATCAACTCTCATGGTGGGTTAACATACATCCACTCTCATGGTGGGTTACCATACATCCAATCTCATGGTGGGTTGCCATACATCCAATCTCATGGTGGGTTAACATACATCCACTCTCATGGTGGGTTACCATACATCCAATCTCATGGTGGGTTAACAATATATTTCCTACACATCTCCTCATTTCTTATTTGGGAGAGATTGATTTATTCACTTATGAGAGATTGATACATTAAGTATCATGACACTATTTAAACACACAAATATGCTTTACCTTACTCTTATACTTCATGAGATTAATACCTTAACTTGTGAGGGATAGATATATTAGCTTGCACTTTACCTCCTTCACTAATCTTATGAGATCTTACATAAGTAAGTATATGATATCGGGCCTCCACCTTTGGTGGGCTATAATAAATAACATAGCATAATATTGGGATTATTCCATATTGAACTTATACCCTTTAGAATGTGATCCATACTCAATGAAACATATAGTAACCATGCGCATTACTTCTTTACAATCTTATACCCTTTACTTAGCTATGAGAGTGACACGTTAAAGATCATGACATTAAAGTACACACTTATATACACATCTCACTTCACTCCTTTACTTCATGAGATTGACATCTTCACTTATGAGGAATAATTATACTAACTTGCGCATCACCTCTCTTACTACTCTTATGAGATTGGTACTTTTACACTTGTGAGAGATTGGTACAAGGATAATCATCATACTATAGGACTTTGTAACATGACATGATTGGAAAATGCTTTTCAAGAATAAATAGGTCCTCTTACATCTTACTTTCTTTAGATAGTTCTTTTAGGAATTATAACGTTATGATATCCTTGGAACTTCAGTAAATGAATAAGAGATGAGTGAATCATCATTCATCTAAGAATATGACACATATGAATAGCAATAGACGTCAACCTGAATTGATATACTTCGAGCCTCTCGGAATTGAAACAAGTTCAATGTCAATGTGAACAATATGTTGCAGAAGGATACAGAAAAAGGAACCTTACATACCTTGTATTCTCAATACGATTCTACAATCTTAAGTGTGCATCCAATAGTCCCGCTCCATCCTTATGTTTCACTCTACAACACAAGTACATAACGGAACCAATATTAACCACCAATTACCTTACAATGGCATATAATGACAATAAGTTACATGTTTGGCTTTAACATGTCATTTCCCCCTTTACAATACCATTTATGAAATCATCATACCAATAATCCCACAATATTCCCAACATTGACCAAAATATCATAAACCATTAGCATGTCACACCAAGTTCATACTTTCCACTCTTCATCACCACAACATCACAATTATTCCATCAAATTACTTCAATACACCTTACAACAACAAATCGGCCAAAATCCCATAATTTACACTTATATGAAAATAACAAGTTTAATAACATAATCACAACATACATGTTCGTATTTCAACCATACCATGCCCTTTCATCCAAATCACAAGTCATATTTCAAGCTTAAATCCCATGGATAACAAATCTTTTACAAAATCACAAAGTACCATGTTCAACACTTCCAAGCACAACCAACATGATTTTCATACTCTCCCATGCATATAGTATATTAATCCATAAGAATAATAACTTACCCAAGCTTGAAAAATGATGATCTTGCTCCAAAAGTTGGCCTTGAACTCTTAGGGTTTGAGAGAAAATAAGTGGAGAAATATCTAGAAAGCATGAGAGTTTCCAAGTGAATAAAATCAGATTTTTGCCCCTTTTAATAGGCCTTTAATTCCATACTTACCCACTTTTTTGGCATTTAATGTGGTGTCTAGAAGGTCAAGGCAAGAATGGGTCATTTGACCCATTTTTGGCCCATGTTTTTTTTTTTTTCATTTTAGGCCCTTTTTGAGCCCAATTCGCTTAACCCAATAAAATCAACAATTTCTCATGTTTAACTCATTTCATACACGTTAATATGATATTCCCACGCACGGGATTTATATTCGTCGCCTCAATCCCAAAAATAAGTAATTCTAGCCACGTATGGCCTATTTTGACCAAAAGGGTAAAATCATCATTTTGATGCAAAATTCGTTGACGAGAAATGTTACCATACCAATATAATACTTCACTCATTTCATGTATATGCTCGTGGTTGTATAAGAAACATGGCAAAAAGACTTAGACAATTTCCAACTTTTAAAAAGTGGCCAAAACCTGCCTAGGGCGCGCCAGCTTGCTGCCTCTGGGCTAAAAATTTTGGCCCAGAGCGGCCTGGCACGCCTTCTGGCGTGCCCCACTCCAATCGTTTTTCAAATTTTTGTTTCTTCGACTTTTCTTCGCGGATTTGGTTTGATACTTCAAGTCCTATTCTTTACCTTACTTCTTACCTTTAATATACCTTATTTGGAGGTCCTCTTAGCCTCATTTTGAACCCCACAAATGCTCCAAAAAAATCGCAAAACACCTCATACGAAGGGCTAATCACCTGTACGAGGCCAAATTTTAATTTTCTCATCACTAGCATTACCAAATACATACTCATGGCATCTCGACACCTAAGTAACCATTGTTTAACGTCGTCACATAGGGTTGAAAAGGTACGGGGTGTTACACCTTGACCCTCTTCTAAAAGGGACCATGTGTTGATGGTTGCCTTTAAGGTTGATCAAGGACCACCAGAGAGTCAAGAGGAGCTAGACAAGGTACTGGATGGATTTGCGCCCTAATCTGTGGTCACAAATAGTTATTTGCACCCGTAAATCACTTGGCAACAACTTTAGTGGCATTTGCAGACTAATTTGCGTCTTTATATGGACATATGTGCCCTGATTTAAGTCTGCATGTGATTATATGCAGCCCATTTTGATAATTTTCTACTTCAAACACATTGGGCCACCCTTTGTTCTCAATTAGGGTCATTTCTGGGCCCAAGACTATAAATAGCTGGTCTTTTATTTCATTTAGTAGTTATGTTTATTATTGATGCAAAAACTCCTATTGAGAGTTGATTTTTGTGGGTTTTTGTTGACTTTTTTTTAGAATGATTGGTTACGTGGGAGTTACGATTCCTATGAGGTCAAACGCTTTAGATTTGGTACTTGTAAGATAATTGAGTTGAGATCTTCAGATTTGAAATAACATAGGTTGCTTTTGTATTATATACTTGTGTCAATCTTTGTTTTATTTATCATTTTCTTTCATTTTTGTATCTTTAATGCTCTTTCCATAGCTCGATTTGTATCATGGATGGTTCTTACCACACTTAGAACATGCTAGAAAAGTGCGGCTGCCTAAGACACTGCCTTGAGACTTAGATCCTGATGATTTATTCTTCTGAGTATGACGAGGCGTAGGATATGGTTCACTTGATGAAGAAGGTGTTGGAGTTGAAGACCTCTACTGAAATTGAGAACAGCTACCACCACATGACCTCTGTTGAGAGTAGTTAAAGTTACTTGTTCTAGATCTCTTAGTTTACCTTTCTTTTCCTTTATCTTTTCTTCATCTAACTGCTGAGCATGAGTCATAAGTCTGGAGATGTCTATATCCCCAACAAGAATAACGACCCTGCACTCCTTAACCACTGACTTAGAAACACCTGAAACAAAATTACTTATTCAAGCCCTTGGCTCTGTAACTATTTCTAGAGCATACTTGTAGAGCTGGGTAAACTTCAGAGAATATTCCTTTACAATCATTTTACCCTGCTTCAAGCTGATGAATTTATCAACCTTAGCTTCCCTCAACTCATGGGGAAAAGAACCTATCCAAAAAAACAACCACAAATGCATCCTAATTAACTAGGCTTGCATCCACATATCTACCCTCTTTCCATTGCTTGAACCAAGTCTGAGCCACTTCTTTCAACTGATAAACGACTAAGTTTACACTCTCAACTAGAGTAATACCCATAATCCAAGTGATCTTCTAAACCTCATCAATAAAGTTTTGTGGTTCTTCCTCCATTTTTGAACCATGAAACTCTGGAGGATTTATCTAATTGAAGTCTCAAACTCTCATAGCAGCTGCATTTCCATAAGGATTAGTAGGTGGAACAGTTTGCTGAATGATCTGGTTGGTCATGGTTTGAGTAAGAATGTGGAAAGCATCCTTAAACTTGGCATGAGAAACTTACTAATTCAGGGGATCTGCTGGAGCTGGTGGGGCTTGTTGATTTCCATTACTGTTCCTTCGACCATTAGCTCTTTTGGGAGGAATTTTTTATAAATGTGTAGAGCACAAATTAGAAGGGGATTAAACAGAGTTCACACTCTATCGCACAATATGAACATGAACAAAGTGAGACTTTCCTAAAATGCTTCGTAGTCTATCCTTATAAGTGTGGTGCACTTCACACCCATAAACGAGACTCTACTTAACATGACTTTTAGACAACTTAGGACACTTTAAACCTTATGCTCTAATACCAATTTTGACACGAATCGAGTCTATACCCTAGTCCTAACACGGTGCTTAGAGCCATAAGTGACCCTAAGATAATCCATGGCTTGGCATAATACTAAAAATACTGAAATAGCTGAGTCATTGATATGGAAGCTAACTGATTAAAAAAATGATTATCTGAAATCAATGTAAGTCTGAATAGTCACTGAACAAATACTATGTTTGACAAAAAATATAAAGCTGAAACATCTACTGTCTGACTGTCTGTTTAAAAGCCTCTACTAACTGAGGAGTTGCTGGGACAGGTCTCCAACTAACTCTAAATGTCTTAAATTGAAAAGAAATACTAAATAAAATCTGGTCGTCAAATAATGAGGACTCACCACTATCTGCTGCTGAAAGAGGTACCAGATCGTCTACTTATGAGGCTGAATGCTGGAATCTATATCATACGATGATACAATGTAAAAGAGAGTATGCGATCAATACTTTGAATGTATTGAGTATGTGAGACATGCAAATGTAAAGTAAGCTGAAAGTACTGGAAAAACTAACATGCTGAACTGAAATGCAATACTAAATGCAAAACTGAATTATAGTGCAATGACCCTATTATAGATACATATAAACTTATATAAAGGATAAAGCTGAGAAATCATAGTTTAAAAGTAATCATAATCTGAGATGAGGTCCATGTACAACTACTAAATCTAAATCTGTAGGAAAGCCTATTAACCAACATAAACCACATGATCTAAACATGATGTCCGATGTATACACCCCATCGAAAGGGCCCAATATACCTTGTCAGGGTAAAAAGGCATGGCTGGAGTGATTTCTAAACTAATGCCCAACTGAGAGGGATAAAATTACCTATTATGGCATGTAGTTTTGGGACTTGGTTATGCTAAAGCCCAGTCCAACTCAATGCTAAGTGATACTCCTATACTATTTATACTATTAGCTCATAAAACTGATATACTGAAACATAGTCAACCATAATTTTAAAGTATTATGAGAGACTGATTGACTGAAATTATGTTGTAGGTTTATAAACTGAGGTTTAATACTATTTGCATTCTAAAATCAATAATTACTGGTATCGTGTATTCATAACACACCAAACATTATGACTAAAAATCAATTCATCTGAAAATACTGTGAAATCAAGCTATGTATACATAATGTAATATAAGAATCATGAGGGAATCAAAATAAAAAGGGAAAACATAAACTGAATAAGAACCCTAATTTTACTTCATGGTAAAACTAAGAATTTCTGAGTTGTTTGGGACTCAATGAGTGAAAGGATATCCATTGATGAAATCCCACATACCTGGAGTGAAGATTTTCCCTACTAGAAGCTTGATTCTTGGCTTGAGAAGAAGAACCTTAATTCTACCTTGAGATAAGAAGAATCACCTCTTCTGTTATGTTTTCTGAGTGTTTAGGATAGAATGAGTGTAAGGTTTGACTAATCCCTATTAATCCCTCTCAAAACTCCCTTAAAATAATGTAGTATAGGTCTACGAAATAGGGAAAGTATGAAAATACCCCATGGGAAACGTATTTAAGAACTACTGAATCACGATGGATGAGTCTCAGGATGACTCATCATCACTTGCAATGACTCATCATCTGAGTCATTATAAGGGGACTATTTCTGGGCCTCTTGACAATGGGTGATCACAATAGCTAGTTGTTATACATGACAACTCATCATCAATGATTGTGGTCACAAGGCACAAATTTCAACTTGTAGGACTTCCATAAGATTTCTCAAAATGGGAGAAGACAATGACTTATCTTCGTTGATAATGACTCATCGTCTGGGATCATTACCACTAGGATGAAAAATTAAATTTTAGTACTTTAGGTGGGGCTGCTTAGAAAGAGTCACACGATGGCTTATCGTGATTGACAATGAATCGTCATCACTGAGTCATTGTTATTTCAAAGAAAATAGTCCTTCAATACTTTTGGCTAATCACCCAGGACAACTAGTCAAGATGACTCATCTAACCTAATAATGAATCATTGTCAGAGTCATCGTGTGGGTTTTTTTGTTGGTTTCAACTAGTTTTCTGTGCTAAGTCTGAAACATGGTCTTAGGGAATTTTAGGGTGTTACAATGGCTTTAAGTACCGGCTAAAATGTAATGTGTTTTTGTAGACTTTATGATAGTATATTGAGAAAGATTTACCGATTAAGGTGACTTAGAGTATGTCAATTCTTTAGTAAAGATCAAACCTAGGTGGTACCAGAAGGATAAAATGGTTAAGAGATTTGCATATTTAGATAGTACCTATGAGTAAAGAGAAAGTCCATGATTTTTGACAGGCTCTAAAACCAGTTTAGGGAAGATATGTATAGTGAGATAGTATGGAATAGTAGTAAGGTTATGAAAATGAATGTGGTAGTGGACTGAAGTAGATAGGAGTTATAGTTATGGTTGATTTTTTTTTTTTGTAAATTTGGAGTGAGTCTGTCAGTAGTTCAGTTATCCATTTTTCTTTTTCTTTTTTCTAGTCCTATTTAATTGTATTAGAGGCTTCATAGAGAGACAGTCAATCACTTTCATCCCAATTGTAATAAATTTTCAATTACCCTTGTATTCAGTCAATAAAAGTTTAATTTTATCATGTGCTTTATCGTAGCAGTTAAGCCATATTTCCAAGTTCTTCATTTTATAAAATTTTAGCCCATGATTTAGCTTCCGCATTACCCTTTTGTATATGTATCATATTTCATGCCAGGCTTAGTGGTTCTCTCAAGCCACCTGTGATTTTGAGTGTCGGTTACATCCAGGGTGTAGACTTGAGATATGACAGTAAGTCACGTGCTTTCATATTTATAAACTCAGCGTGCTTCGCCATTTTATATATCCTACTTTCCTTCCTACTTACAAAACTTTTCAAGTCTTTCACACTGCTACTCCTCCTATTTCACCTTATCTGGTGGGCTATCAAGGTTAAAGGCAAAGAATCAGGTTCCTCTGAGCCATCAGTCAATGAGATTCTTCCCAACTCCTATTCCTTCGACAAAGACTTCACGTTTTTAAGTTGTGGGGAAATAAGCAGGGAAGAAAGACTAGTAAGAAAACTTGGTTCATTTATGAAACAGGGTGACCTGGCTGTCATCCAAAAAGACTGTGGCTAGCCAATCAAAGAATTTTTAATTAAGCTGCCTTACTTATTTTAGAGCATCATAATATCTAGGCTTGAATGCATCATCGTTTACACCTACCCATTTAACACAGGTCTTGGAAATCCTATAGATAAAGTGATTACCTCACTCTACAATACCATAAAAGTGTGCCTTCATCACCTTAGCCAAGGGATATGGATAATTGTCACCTACCTCCGAGCATTGACGACTTGGGTTAGCAAAGAGTTTTCCTTGACTTATTTACTTCTTCTTTACTCCCTCGGTTGGTTCAAGAAGGGATAATCCAATTATCTGGACGTGGTAAGAGATCTCTTCCTATTAATTTAGATGATCCCAAGGATTGGGGTTGGGAAAATTTCTTCCTTATGCTAGCTCCCCGTAGACCTTTCCAAGAGCATTCATCCTGCATCCTAGAATTCTAACTGTAAGTGACTTTATCTGATACTTTCTTAGTCCCTGTAATTTTCTTTGGTGTTTTATCAGTGACAATGCATTTAATTTACTTTGTGAAACTTCTCAATGGAATACTCCTTTTGGATGACCTTCATCAACTAGGGGATTGGTTGCTCCTTTGAGGTTGGTCCTAGAGTTGATCAACTATTTCAAGAGTTAGAGAGTGTTGACAGGGTTGAATGCAACACTTGGGACATTGAGATGTCCAATGATGTGAGGTTTATATTACTTGTAGGGGGGAGAATAATACTACCACCAATCTTCCTAAGAAGTTCCAATAGCACACCAAGCCCTAAAACTTCTCAGCTTGCCACCTTCAACGGTTCACCTTACATAAGACTTTATAAATTTTCCTGCAATACTTAACCCCCTTCCTAGTTTGTCACAGTGTCCCGCTACAATATCGATCAGCCCTATTGTAGATTCCTAATTAAGTTAGCCTCATGTCCCATCTAGTGGGGGTAGCTAACTATCTAAATACTATGGTCTTTGCTAAAGACCCAAGAAATGGACACAGCCTCAACAGGGTGCATGATTAATGATTACGCTCACACTGCCACCATGGTGAATAAGCTATTATTTCTTAGGGTTTTTATATGTGCTCTTTTCCTTTTAATGAAATGCTTGCACTCTTTTTCCAGACTAGCATTATTGAAGCAGAGGGTGTTTGATGGATCTTAAGGGAAATAGGACATTTTTTGAGGTGATCTTGCCTAGAGAAGACTCTAGCCTCTATGCAAAATTAGTCTATTCTAATTTAAACCCTTGCCCAATGAGCCTCTGAGCTCAAAACATTAGAATCGAGAGGGAAATGGTATTTGGCAAGAAGGAACGGTATCGTCGAGATGCATTTTTATGGTTTGAAGAGATAGAATACTTATAATATGAGAATTCTGCTCAAGATAGTGTGATCAAAAAGCTTGTAGAGAGGCAATTTGAATTATAAAATGCATTCTCTTAGTGGAAGCTAGGTCTCTACCTTTGACTATACCTTTAGTTTATCAGGAGCCATTCCAAAATGAAGTCTAACATTTGTTAGAAAAATCAAAGCTCCGATTAAGAAGATCAAGCTTAGGGATGAGTGCCTCAATATGAAAAAAAGCTTGAGATACTCAAATCACCCATCTTGGGATCTTAGAAGAGATCCGAGATAAAAGTTTTGACATGGTAAAAGATATTACTGAGTCCCATGCCATGGTTGATCTTGATAATTTATTGGCCTTGATCTTGAGATAGAATGAACACTGAGAGATAATCGATGAATAGTTAATACCGACAGAGTTCAGGATCTTGCAGCCGCGGGAGATAGTCATAACCGGCCAATTCAGCCAGTTGGTCATGGAACCGCAGAACAAATCACTGCTCGATTAATGGTTGAGGAAAATGCGAGGTAAGCATCTCTTAGACAAGTGGATAGAGATCATCATGGAATGCAAGAAGCAGCACAACGTCTCACTGCACTTGAAGAGAGACAAAAAAGACTGAAGGTGCAACATCTACCTCAAAGATCATATGTGTCGGTTTATGATAATCCCAAAGAAGTGGATGTGGCTTATTTCGAGCCAATTGAGACTGGTGCCATTATTCCACTAGAGTTACCTCAGGACACTAAGTTTGACATTACAAGTACCATGATCCACCTACTAAACTTGAAAGATGTGTTCACCGGTCTTCCTACAGACGATCCAAACATGTATGTGATGAACTTCGTGGGTGTCTGCACTTTATATAATTTTCCTTGAGTTGACGAAGAGGCTAAAAATCAAGTCTCAAAAATTGAAAAACCCTAAAAGCGTGAACAATAACTTTTTTCGTTTTTTTTTATTTTCAAGATAACAATCCCAAGATTGATTTTGTTGGAACAAAATCAAACCTTACTCGGATACCAAATGATAGAAGAATGACCTAAAGAGATGAAGACTAAGAGAAACAAGTTAACAAACACATGCAATAAAGTAAGATAGATAGCTTGACATACGAGATTACAAGAAATAGGAACCAAACCGTGTATCAAAGGATAAGACCCCTAAGACCCACAATAACAAAACCAAACTCTTACGGTGACTGCTAAGGGAATCAACTCTACCTTACAACCACCGTTTCTAAGCAAGGATCAATAATGGCTTCTCCAAGCCCTACACTACTTGGCTTTTCCAAGCCCTACACTACACTCGCAAAGAGAGAACAAGAAGTCTTTCAAATATCAATAATCAACTACTAGAAAATAAGACTAATGAAGTCTATTTATAACTATTACATCAAATAACCAAACTACCCTTAATGAAAAGGGGCTCCTATGGAGTGTAAAGAAAAGGCACAAAAAGACCAAAACACCCTTAATAAGGGGTGGTCATGGAGTGTAAGGACTCCTTCTTCACACTTCAACCCTTGCAATCCTTTGGAGCCTCGGGTAGTCATCAAGGCAAGCCTCCAAGCAACCTTCCACACACTAAATTTCTTTATTAAGTGTCCAAAATGACAAAATGACTTCCCCATGCATACTCTCGGGCTTTCAAGGTGTCCAAAATCAGATTCTCCATGTGTTGTCCACGAATGATGGCATCAAAAGTTATGATGGCCATTTTTCTTGTATCATAACCTTAAGAGTGAACCGCTAACCAACTGCACTAAAAGCTATAGCTGATAGTGGAAGGTGCAACCCACCCTTTATAGGCCCTGAACCAGGTGGGACGAACCCGACCCCCACCCCCACCAAGGCCAACCCGGGACACATCCCTCTTCTAAGGGGTGGCCACCCTTTAGGTGCCATCACGATTGGACACACGATTGTAGGACCTTCCCATGGTCGTACAATTTTTCATGGGTTCAGTACTGAGTCCAGTTCTACATTTTCTTTTTTGCACAATTCTTGCACAAGTAACACACATTACCCTATAACATAAAAAGTACAAACTCATGGGTTGCCTCAAAATAAGAACTTGATTTATTGTCGCAGCACAACGTGGCTAAGTTGGTTACTCAGATTTAACCAACTAGCCCATGGGTTGCCTCTCATAAAGTGCCTAATTTAACGTCGCATCACGAATCGGGTATGCTTGACTTCTTGAGCACCATCTAGATCTACTTCACATCTCACTTTTACTTCATCAATATCTCTGAGATAGTGTTTCACCCTATGGCCATTCACTTTGAACTTCTGGCCATCTTTATTTTCTAGCTCGATTGCACCATAGGGAAACACTCTAGTCACTCTATACGGTCCTCTCTATTTTGACTTTAGCTTACCCTAAAACAACTTCAGCTTAGAGTCAAATAGAAATACCACATCGCCTGTAGTAAATTCTCTTTTCTCAATCTTGAGATCATGGTATAGATTCATCTTCTCCTTGATGTGACACCCTTATTTTTATTATTTGGAAGTGCAACTACCTCTACCCATTTCAAAACATAGTCAACTGCCACAAAAATATACTTCATAACATGCGAGCTCATAAAAGTGCCCATGAAGTCAATGCCCCATACATCAAACAACTCAAGCTCTAGAATAGTGTTCATTGGAAGCTCTTGCCTTCAAGAGATGTTTCCTTGCCTTTGGAATTGGTCACGAGCCTTGGCATAGTCATGTGCATCTATATAAATAGTGGTTCAGTAGTATCCATACTGCAAGATCTTATGTACAGTACGTGCACCACCATGATGACCCCCAACTGGTGATGAGTGACATGACTCTAAGATACTCATTATCTCAACCTTAAGAACACATCTCCGAATCACTCCATCGGCACAGCTTCGAAATAAGTATGGCTCATCCCAAAGGAACTTCCTCACATCATACATAAAATTCTTTCATTGGTAAAATGACAAGTCTTTAGGAACCACATCACTCACCAAATAATTTGCAAAGTTTGCAAACTGCAGAATCAAATCTTGCGATGCGGCTAATACCTATTCATCTGGAAAAGTGTCATCAATCTCAATCTCATCTTTTAGTATCAGTATAACCTCTTCTTCTAGTCGTTATAAGTGGTTGGCCACTTGATTCTCAGTCCTCTTTCTGTCCTTGACCTCAAAGTTAAATTCCTGCAACAAAAGTACCCAATGAATCAACCAGGGGTTTGCATCCTCCATTGCCATGAGGTACCTAAGAGTTGAGTGGTTAGTATACGCAATCACTTTTGTGCCAAGCATATAAGAGCAAAAATTTTTAAATGTAAACACCACAACAAGCAACTCTTGTGTAGTCAGAGTGTAATTTTTCTATGCAGGGTTAAGTGCTTTGCTAGCATAGTAGATGGGATGTAATATTTTCTCTCACCTTTGGCCTAGGACTGCACCTAGCGCCACACCACTAGCATCACATATAACCTCGAACGACATGGACCAAATGGGTGACATAATAATAGGGGCTAAAATCAACTTCTCTTTTAGGCACTCAAACACTTTCAAACATGCATCATCAAACACAGATTTCACCTTCTTCTCCAATAACTTACACAAAGGATTTGCAATTTTAGAGAAGTATTTGATGAATCTTTTATAGAAACCCAGATGCTTCAAAAAGCTACGAATACCCTTCACAGAACTTTGTGGAGGTAACTTTTCAATCACCTTAATCTTTTCCTTGTCAACTTCAGCCCCCTATTTTGAAATCTTATGATCAAGCACTATTCCTTCTTTAACTATGAAGTGGTACTTCTCCCAATGTAAGACCAAGTTACAGTCCTCGCATCTACTCAGAACATTAGCTAGATGTACCAAGCAATCATCAAATAAATCTCCCATAATCGAGAAGTCATCCATGAACACCTCAATAGTGACCTCAGCCATGTCAAAAAAAATAGGCATCATGCAACACTAAAAAGTGGTGGGTGCATTACATAGACCAAAAGGTATCCTCTAAATGTAAAAGTCTCATATTTGCAAGTGAAAGTGGTTTTCTCTTGGTCTTCAGGAGCAATTGAAATCTGATAGTACCCCAAATAATCATCAAGAAAACAATAGCATCCTCTACTAGCAAGGAGGTCTAACATCTGATCCATGAAAGGCATAGGAAAGTGATCATTCTCAGTCCTTGCATTTAACTTCCTACAGTCCATGCAAATATGTCACCCAGTAACTGTCCGCATAAAAATAAGCTCATTCTTCTTGTTTTGAACCACAGTGATTCCATCTTTTTGTTTTTCACACATTAAACTTGGCTCACCCACTTGCTGTCTGTAATTGGATAAACCACACCCACATCCAACCACTTGATGATTTATTTCTTTACCACCTCTTGCATGGGAGGATTCAATCTCCGTAGATGCTCAATACTCGGTACATAATCTGGCTCAAGTTGGATTTTATGCATATAAATTTTGAGCAGAATCCCAATGATATCAGTAATGGACCATCCAATGGCCCTCTTGAACCTCTTCTAAATAGACACCAATGCCTCAACTTTCCAATCTACCAAATTTGTTGTAGTAATAACTGACAAGGTATTGTTGGCTCCTAAAAATGCATAATGAAGATGATATGGAAGAGCTTTGAGCTCCAAAACTGGAGGCTCCTCAATAGATGCTAATCTGGTGGGGTTACTCTATTCTTATAATTAAGATCCAACTTCTTCAATACATACGTATATGAACCCCTACTATTATATGCACTCACCATCTCCTCATAACTCTCAATATTATCACCCTCAAAATTCTTAATTGTGGTTGAGAGGGCATCGACTCAGAGTATATCCTCAATAGGAGCTACCGAGTCATCCTCAGTGACTGTATCTATCACAGAAATCACCCGCAAATCCTTTGGTTGCTTTATGGACTGACATACATTAAAGGTAACTTATTCGTTATTCAATCAAAACTTTATCTGCCCAGTCTCCATATAAACCAACGCACGCTCAGTCGTGAGGAATGGTCTCCCAAAAATAATGGGAACCTCAAAGTTAACCTCACAGTGAAGGATGACAAAGTCAGGTAGAAAGATGAAGAGTGTAACCTGCACCAAAACACCACATAAGATTCCCACCAGCTTCTTCCCAGTTCAGTCCACTGTGAGAAGTTTTATCAAAGTTGGTTTGGGTGACCCTAACCCTAATAGTGCATGGAATCATGAATGCTCTAGGGTTTTCTTTATTCTCAACCAAAGATCTAGAGGCTATTGAACTATAATGGTGAACATTGTCAACTGACTCAAAACTCACCATCCTCTTCTTAGTCACCAAGTCTTCATAAATTTTTTATAACCTGGTATTTGTTCAAGGTCTTTAACTAGAGGGATATTAACCGTCAACTCCTTCTGCATAGCAATAAACTTTTGGTACTTTCCTTCTTCAGCTTTCTTCTTTAGTCTTTGGGATCTCCTTGTCCTTCCCCTTTCTTGCCCACACCTCATGTTCATCTGCTTGAAGTTTTTCAAGAGCATTCTCATCCACAAATGAGTCTTTGGATTTTGCAACCTTCTCATCATTGACATCGACCGATTCTATCTCTTTTTTTGACAATCACGGGCATAGGTGGATCGATAGTCATCTTACTACTATGCATAGTAATAGTCAAGTAATGACCAACATTATTTTGATTTTAGATGGTGTTGCTCGAAAGTATACCTTGCTGACGCTGATTAAAAGTTGTAAAAATCTTACCAAATTGTTGTTCTAGCTATTTTATGGCGGTAGCATACGATTCAACCTTCAGATTCCTTCACAAAATATTCACCTTGATCTCCTTAAGAAGTCTTCCATATTCTCTACCCCTTTCACAACCTTTGCAAGCATATCTTCCATCCTTGAATTACTCAAACCAGCATCACAATTCTTGGGCGGAACATAAAGGCCACTCTTATCCTTATAGTCATCCATTCTCCTCCAATAACCATCACAATCCCTACTCCTATCTCTATACCCAGACTTGTTATAGTTATTATCTCTATAGTAGTTTCGACCTTGTTTCCCTTGTCTCGAGTTAAATGTATCTTGGTCAAACCCTTAACTCTTAGCACGAGATCCCACCAACTCTTTGTCTAGATATTTTGCCTCCTTATTAGAGTCTGAATCTTTATACATGTATGCCTTGCCTTGCGATTTGACTGTATTCACCTTCTCAGCTCTGGCTGCTATAAATTATTTAGTAAGAAACCCAATCTTAGTCCTCAGTTGTGCTAACTCTTATACTACTCTCTCATCTAGTGCTCTCTGTTCTGTGGATTCTCCAATTATATAAGTAACTAGGGGTATGTCTATATCCTGAGTATGCCAATCTCGGTTGGGTTTTGTTATTCGATCTAAGATCTCAGAAGTGTGCTCCAAATGTAAACTCATGAATGCTCTACCTGTGATAGTGTCTGCTACAGCCTTAGTGTTAGCATTCAAACTCTATAGAAGATCTCAAGTACATTTCTACTTGTCATCCTATCTGGAACACTTTGAAACTCTTCTTAAACCTCAACCAAGTTTCATACAACGCCTTCAAATGTAACTGCCTGAAATTGTTAAGCTCATCCTTCAACTGCAATATTCTGGATGGTAGGAAGAATATTTCTAAGAACTGATTCTACAATTCATTCCAATTACTGATCAATCCTCGTGGTAGGTCGGGTAACCATAAAGTGTCCTCTTCCATAAAAAAAATGGAAAGAGCCACATTGTGATTGCCTCTTGGGTCACTCTAGGCAGATTATAAAATGTGTAAATCCCAACAAAGTTCATTACATGCATATTCTCATCATCAGTACAAAGGCCTCAGAACACACCCTTCAAGTTTAGCAAGTGAATCATGGCACTCGTGATATCAAACATATTCCCTGGAAGTAACTCTGGTGGAATGATAGTGGCAAATTAAATCGGCACCAAATTGTCCGAATCTTCCTCCAGATCCTTATAATGAGGTAGATATTATTATAAAGGATGTTATGGAGTTTGTTGACACCTATTCCTTCTCTATCTCTCTCACTCATCAAGGGAAGCTAGACAGTTTGCCTCATCTTGTCTAGACCTTTTTTCCCTAGTTGCATGTCTAACAACTTCTTGTCTAGCATTCTCCTTAGCCACAAACTGGTCTGTGATCTGTTCTATAGTTTCTTGACCATCATGATGGTGTATTGGCTGATTTAAATTTTTTGGATCATCGTGGACGACCTCAAGAAGGGCTCCTTGATTATGAACTTCTTCATTAACAATCCTTCTGTTAGCTCTTAAAGTTCTCTCAAGTTACGTATCAATTGGAATCAGGGGATTGCCTTGACTCCATGTATTGGTCTTGCACCGGTATGTACCAAATAAACAATAGAAAAGTAAATTAGGACACAAAAACTAACAACCCAACACACTCAATGAATCAATTCCATAACCGTATTCCATAGCAATGATGCTAATATTTTATGTTACCCAAATTACACCTCGCGATGAAGTATAAAGCGGTCGTTGTCAAATATAGAACCCAACTAAGGTTGGGGTTATCCCATAGGGAATAGCTCAAAATACAAAGCAAGAAGGAGTTGAGGAAATCAATAACGATTTCCAGTAAAAGGTTTTTTTTGTAAATAATGAATTTAATAGTAACAATTGTTGGTTTGTTGGAATTGTAATTAATATGAGAGAAGAACTAGAACTGTGTTCCCCAATAACTTTATAACTCCATATGTTCTTCATAGTTTGAAATTCCTCCCAGTGTTCGGTACGCAAAATCAATAGGTTATTTATACTTAGAACAACTTTACGCTCTTATCTAAGAAATATCCTCAAGTAAGTTTTCTCTTCTCCTGAGTTTGCATTACTAACCTAAATTAGCTATCTCGGATTATCGACTTAAGTTATTAAATGAAGGTTGATAGCTCCAAGTCTCTCTTGTCTATTCCATTCTTACCATCCGTTACTCATCTTTTTTTCTAGAGTAATGATAAGGAGAGTTTTAGCACTGTACACCACCAGAAAGCAATAAAACCCAAAGAAACAATCAATACACGTATGAACAACAGTTGACAATTACTCCATACTACGAACCCTACTTTGTTTATCTATCATGGTTCCCACAACCCTAGTTGTGGTGTTTAGCTACACATAATTGCCAAAAAAACAAGAATAAATCTTATAAGAAGACATAATCATGCACTTACAATAATAAGATAATAATTCCAAAATCTCACTTTGAATTAAAACCCTAAAATTGAAGTTTCATAGTTCCAAGACCAAGAATGTGCCTTAGAATCTTAAAATAATGTAATAGAACATAAATTGATACAATAAAATGAATATGACTATTTATAAACAAAATAAAACCTATCTTAAACAATACAAGATTTTTGTGTCGGTCAACTCAGATGAAAGGAAGGTACAATCGTGGTTTGATTCCATGATCGTTCTCAGTGCTCGTGGTTTGCTCATGGACTTAGTCATCTTTAGGTCTTTCCTGGTATGATCCTCAGTACAACTCTGTATCTTCTGTATACTACTGCATAATATAGTCGTCTAATACTCATATACTTCAACTCCTGCAGACTTATTTTTTGAAGCTTCATCCCACGACACCTTGGTACGACCATCATTTCTAGGTACGTTCATGGGATCCAGTTGTCAGATTTTCTCCTCACTTAGGTTATACAACCCCGCTTTCAGGAAGCCCTTCCCACGATCAGGTTGTACTATCGTGACATCAAAGAACAATCATGGGAGGCTTCCGTCTGATAGAATTCTGAGAGATATCCTCTGATCTTTACTACGATGGTGTAGCATGCCTGTGATCAGTTTCCACAATCATAATATGGTGTCGTCTGCTGCATTATCAGTCCAAATTCCAGCAATCCCCTATTCTGAACCTATTTGACCTACAAACACCCAAAACCCCATTATATCCATATAGAAAGACCCTCGTACTTGTAAATATTCACCATTTTAAGCATTGATTCATGAAATATAAAATCGAATCACCAACTCTAAACCACAAAAAATAAAGCCTATGGTCAGCATAACTCTTCTACCTGCTCTTAGCTACCCGCAACCTATCCTGAATAACCCAAACTCTATTTAACAACTCTCAAATCAAAATTTGTACCTCATAGCCTAACCTATGTTGTCTCAAACCAACCAACTGTAGATCAACAATGCTTACCATATAATGCCTCGAATGGTAGATATTATTGTTGGTGAACTCCACTAAGGCTACAAACTGCTCGCACTAACCTCGAAAGTCCATGACACAAGCTCAGAGCATGTCCTGTAAAATTTAAATAGTCCACTCCAATTGTCCATCATTATGGGGGTGAAAAGTTGTTCTAAGATCGACCAGGGTACCATAATCCTCCTGAAAAGCTCTCTAAAAGATGCTGGTGAACTCGGAACCTTTATTATAAATAATAGACAGGGATATCCCTTGAGGACAAACCCCTCCCAAACATAGATCCAAGCTAACCTCTCAACAATATAGAAACACTGAACAGGCAGGAAAGTAGCTGACTTGGTCAACCAATCCACTTTTACCCAAATACTATCAAAATAATGAGAAGTATGAGGCAAATCACCACAAAATCCATAGTAATCTACTCCTACTTACACTCAAGAATGGGTAGCCACTAAAGTAGACCGCCCGATCTTAAATGCTCAGCCTTCACTTGCTGACATTATAAAGACCAAGTTATGACATTTTCTATATCTCTCCTCATACCACTTTACTGGTATTGTTGTCTCAGGTATCTATAGATCATAGTTGTCCCTGGGTGAATACAGTATTTAGAGCAATGAGCCTTCTAAAGTATCAACTAAATCAAGCCTCCCTCCCTTGCAACACAAATGTGACCATCAAACCTCAATATACCCTCTCTGTTTAAGGTGGCCCTCTTGGACTTTCCCCACTGTGCCTGATCTTAAATACCATACATCTAACTATCCTCAAACTGTCGATGTTGAATTTTCTCCAACAAGGTAGACCTAGCCTCAATACTAGCAAAAATCCTCCTAGGGTGAGAAACATCAAGCCGAATCAACCTGTTGGCTAAGGAATGAATGTTCGAGGCTAATGGTCACTCCGAAACTAAATAAGAAATATGTAAAAATGTTGTTGGCATATGACATCATAATTAAGTAGGTAGGTGAGCAGCTTTTAGATGACTTCTAAGCAGGTGGATAAGCAGTTTGTAAGCTTCTTACAAGTAGGTGGGTAAGATCCTTCTACGTGTCTTTCAAGTAGCTAGATAAGCAGTCTATAGGCAAACCCTTTTAGGAGGGATTTATGGTAAACCTTGGCGGGTAATTTCCTGTAGATGTCATCAAGCATCATCTATTTATGCAGCATTTGAAGGTGTTGATAGTGAAATCGTATATCCTTTCACCATTCACAAGTTTACATCGTGTTTCTTCCTAAGGTATTCTTTGTTTTTTAAGCTTCTTTTCAATGATCTGGTGAAGTAACCTTTATCATTGGATGAACCTGCTATTTTGCATTACTATTCCTAAGGTGTAACATTCAACCGTATGCTTTTAATATCTTTGGTGACTTTATCTCTTATGATTTTGTATGGAGGTTGATATTCCTTTACTGCCTGTCAGACCTTATCCCAGTGTGGATGAGTATCAATGTAGTTCTATCGACCCCATTCTTTTAGCCCTATTTTCTTTGGAATTCATCTATTATGATGGAAGATAAATTGTTGTGCTTCATAGTATTCATCATTCAAGAAGAGGATAGAGATAACAAATTTCCAGTATAGTGAAATTTTTGGCTGAGCTTAGACCTCGTGGTTTGGGATTCCCAATGAATGATTTAGCATGATTACCTTGGCATCGTAGGAATCTTTGAAGCATTGAACCGAATATTATCATGGCTTAAACCATAATATAAACCTTCTGAGAGCTGGTTGGATTCGATCAAAGTACTTGAATGCATCGCACTTGAACTACATGAGGATATGATACTGATTGTATAAGTACCAGAATAGCCATAGGAGCTCTTGTCAAAAGTCATTGGCTAGCGCTACGAAGATATGGTAGAACAAATATTCTGGATGTACTCTGAACATCTTCAGGATGGATCCTACATATTTTCTAAAGACTTGGAGCATGTAGAAAGTTCTCCTATACATGAGGATGGATGGATTAAAAGGATCTATGCATTGGATGAATAGATCGGGGGAGTAGTGGTCTTCTATTCCAGAAGGGAGTATCCCTGATGTGTTGAACATAAGAAACTAGCTAGCCAACTTTTCTATGGCTGTGTGGATGTCGTCTATTTCTTCATTAGATATCAGGTACATATCATCTCTTCAGTTTGCATAAATATTACCTGATTCTTCATAAATGTCCAAGGATAAAAGAGTGTCCTCTGTTGGTTCCTCCTCCAGCAAGAAAACCAATTCAAGATCGTCACCTTGCTGAGATTGATGCCCGTATGATCTGTTATCTCTTCAAAGAGTTGGACTGAGTTTTTGGAATTTTTTTTTTGAGGATAATTTCTTTCAAAGTGTACAGGATTTTTGAAGATGAAACATCTATTAATTTTCTTGTACGTAATTTGACTCCTTCTGCTTAAATACCTAGTGTGCCTGGTTGTCTTAGACATGTTGTCTAGAGTTCATGGGAGTTTGAACCTTTTGAATTGCAGTTCTCTGTTGGATCTTGTCTGGCAGCTGTAACAAGGGCAGTTGAATTTAGTGACAAGATCGTTCCTGCTACATGCTCTATTCAGAGCTGGATTACTTTGGACGATTTGCTTCGGTACAAATCTTTTTGTGCAGATAGTAACTATGGCCTTGAAGATGGCCTGCCTGATGTAGTCAACTTGTAGTACTGTAGTCATCTTGGGGCCTACTATCATGTTTGGCAGTAATGACATAAAGGCTTGCTTCAGGCTCGGATCTCCAAATAGCTCAAAGTAAATCTTTGCCATTTTTTTTGAAGTGGACATCAATGACATCTCTGTCGAATGATATGCACTTCATCTCAAAGAACTGCCTTAACACCTTTTCCTGTCTTTAGTTTGTATCTCTGCAGAAGACAGGTGAAGTTGTGGAGGTAGCTTTTTGAGATAAAGTGCATATCATTTAATAGAGATGTCATTGATATCCATATCCAAGAGATGGCAAAGATATACTTCGATCTAGGCAGAGATCCCACCCCAAATCAAGCCTTCATATCATCATTGTCGAAGATGATAGAAGGCCACATAATAATGATTATGGAGGAGAAGTTCAAATCCATCACAGTCCCACAAGTAGGCTACATTTTGCATAAAGCAATTTGTACTAATGTAGATCATCCAAAACAATCTAGCTCCAGATAGAGCATGCGGTAAGAACGATCTTATCACTAAATCCAACTACCCTTGGTTTAGCCTCCAGATAAGATCCAAGATACAACCACAGTTCAGGAGGTTCAAACTCCCTAGACCTCCAGATAATAGGTCTAAGATTACCAAGTGTACCAGGTACTTCAGGAGAAAGAGTTTGACTAATTACAAGAAGAACAACGGATGCTTCATCTACAAAAAGCCTTGACATTTTGCAAGAAATTATACTCAAACCAAGAAGTACAAAGACTCAGTCCATCTTTTTGAGGAAATAGACAATCAAACAGACATCTATTTCAACAAGGACGATATCTTGAATCGATCTTATCACTGGATAAAGAACAAAAGGAGGACACTCTCTTCTCCTTATACATCAATGAAGAATCAGGTGATATCTATGCATAACCAAGAGATGATCTCTACCAATATCCAATGCAAAAAATGACAACGTCTACATAACTACAGTAAAGTTGGCTAGATAGTTTTTTATGTTCAACACATCAGAGATACTCCCTTCCGGAATAGCAGACTACCCAAGAGTTGTTCGCACAATGCGTGGACCATTTTGATCCACCCATCATCATGGAAAGGAAAACTTTCTACGATCTACAAATATTTAGAAAATATGGAGGATCCATCCTAAAGCCATTTGAAGTACATCCAGAATATCCATTCTACCATGTTTTCATAGTGCTAGACAATGACTTCCCACAAGAACTCCTATGACTATTTTGGTACCTATACAACCAGTACCACATTTTTATGGAGTTCAAGTGCGAAGCATTCAAGTAGTTTGATCGAATCCAACCAGCTCTTAGAAGATTTATGTTGTAGTTTAAACAATGACAATATTGGATTAGATGCTTTAAATATTCCTATGATTCTAAGGCATTCATCCTCTTATTGGAAGATGAATACTATGAAGCAAAATGATATATCATCCAGAAAATAGATGCATTCCAAAGGAAATATGGCCAAAAGAATAGGGGCGATCAAAGTACACAAATAATCATCCCCATTGGGATATGGTCAGACAGGTAGCAAAGAAATATCAACCTCCATTCAGGGATGAAGTCACCAAGGCCATTAAAATCATACGATTGAATGTTCCACTACAGGAATAGGAATGCAAAACAGTTGGGTCATCCAATAGGAAGGGTTAGTTCACTAGATCGCTGAAGCGAAGCTTGGAAGACAAAGAACGCCTCAGGAAGAAAAATGATGTTGACTGGTGGATGGAGGAAGGATATGCGAGCTCACTGTCAACACTTTCAAACACTACATGAACCAATGTCGCTCGATGACATGTGTAGGAATTACCACTTAGCACCAACTCCATAAAATTACCCACCAAGGTTTACCACAAAACCATCCTAAAAGGGTTTTCCTACAATTTGTTTATCCAGCTACTTGCCAATCACCAACAAAGATCTTACCCACCTCCTTGCAAAAAGATTACAAGTTGCTCACCCACCTGCTTTGAGTTTGCCAACAAGCTGCTCTCCGAACTGCTTTCACATGATGTCACATGCCAACAACGTCTTTAGTTTTTCATCTTGTTAGTATCCATCTCATTTTTGTGGGGACTTGATTGAATAAAGGGTGATATAAGTTTTATTTGTATTAGTATATAAGGGTGTATGCATCATAGAAGTGTGTGCCTGGATAATGCTTTACTATTTTTGACCAGATAGGACTTCATTATTTTTAGAATATTAGGTTTTACTTAGAGTACTTTTGTCATACTAGTACTTGGAAGTAAACACACCGATATAGGATAATGAACCCATATAGAAGTTCTTTAAAAGATTTGTAAAACCATAGGCCGTTGGAAGAAGATCATGAACTACATTGGAGATTGTACACCATCAGTATGTGTCCTTCACTAGGAAGATCACTTGGATAGTAATAACACAAGTATAAGATTTCATACCAAAGAATATGAAATCAAATTACCTTACATACCTCAATTTCCAATTCGTATAGTTTATGAAGTGCCAACCTTTCCTTTAATATGATAATATCAATCTACAAAAAATGTCAAGTAATAAGGCTAATATTAGTATCTAACCAACCAACTCAGGTTATTTAAACTCATCAAAACAATAGCCGGGCCGTAATCTTGTAGTTCTTCCAATTAAGGGTGTTCTTTAAAACATTCTGCCCACTATAGTTATTCACATGAAATAACCTTCCCATGAGGCACCCCGGTACTCCCTAGGCTTCATAATATATATAAACATTAACAAATATAGGACGGGCAGTGAACATATAAAACTTTATAGTTAATGGTGTATCTCCACACCTACATATCTCCCCCACGAAAGCTTTACCAAACCATTTTCTTAGGCCATCCACAACCTCCCATACTTCACAACAAAACAATACAACCCCCAAACTTATCAATATAACTATAAAACTTTAACTCATGGCTTTTGATCACTATTCCATGAGTTCCAATTAACAAGTATGCCTAGAATTCTCAAATTGTCTTTTAATTAGAGGTGGGGGAAGCACTTTGACTTGGCTATATTAATATGCTATTTTCCTTAAATTACTTCCATTGTAAAAAAATTCAATACACTAAAGTAAGAGACGAAAATTATCACATCATCATATGAAAATAGGGATGACAACATCTTTGTTGCCAACACCTATAACTCTATCCTAGGAAGAGAATGACAATATCTTTGTTGCCAACACCTACAACTCTATCCATTTCATGCTCCTTGAGAAACTCTTCAATATATATGAAGCCAAGAGGGGAGAAGTTGATTTGTGGACTGTTTTGCAAGAAAAAAGTTGAAAAACACTTAGAACACTAAAGGGGAAATTAGGGCAGCTTTTGGGAGGAGAGAGGAGAGAGATTGAGATACTTGAGAGAATCTAGATTTTTACAAGTAGATAATTAGAAAAATTAACCCAATATTGACCTTAAATGATCCCATTTTAGCTGCCTTTCCTTTTTAATTTCAAGCCACAATTTGGCATTAACTTTGGCCACAAGTTGCCTAGTAGGTGATGCACCTACTTACATCTTTTTAATCTAGTCAATAAGTTCAAGTTGGTGATACACCTACTTGTTTTTATTTAACTCCTCCCTTGTGTGGATTTAACCTTATTGGGTCTTTGGAAGATTGGGCTTTGGGGCTGCCCATTCTTCTAATTTTCATTTCACTTAATATGGGCCACAAATTGGTTGCTTAATATAGGCTTCAATCTAGTCCATCAGTCAAAGTAACTACTTGGCCCTCTTAACTTGTTCAAAGAGTATTAGTAGGTGATGCACCTACTTATCACCTACTAGCTTAATTAATTCAAGCAAACACCTCAATTATTTTTACCCATTTTCCAAATCTTAATCCTTTTACTTAAACTTAGCACTCACCTCTAAACTTTAAGATAAAAAACCACCTTACTATTTGAGTTTAAATACTTTAGTCGATGTTATCTTGGTATTATACGTACTAAAATGTATAGGATGTTACATCATCCCCCCTTTGTATCATTCGACCTCGAATGATAGGTGTAGCTCAAAATAATGTTGAGTCTAGAATTTCTCCAAATATTTTACTATAGTTTCCTTTGTAGAAAATACTATTCAAAACATATTAGTGTAAATACATATATACAAGCCTCACACTATATTTTAATAGGTGTAGCTTATTAAATAATTGAATGAAAAGTAAGGTTTCTCTTAGCCACATATAATCAAGTGAAGCGTAGCTTGCCTTTATCTATTTTACACCAGCTTGATGTGAAACTATTGTAATTTGGGAAATCTAAATATGAAATACACATGTGAACATATGACACAAGAGTAAGATAATAAGTGAACTGATGAGAAAGTAAACATGCTAATAAGTAATTAAGTGATCCTATGAACAAGGGAATAGATTCATGTGAAACTTATAATTGGGTAAGGAAGACAAGTGATGACGGAATCTAATGCGGTTTTTTGGGACAATATGGATACTTGGACGTCGTAGAGTTCTCATATTCCCAAGTGTCTATTTTTTAGCTCTCTGACTCCTACACAATGCATTAACGGAGGCTACATTCTTAGTTCTTAACTTTCTAATAGAGTGGTCAAGGATAGACTTTAGAACTTACTCAAGTCACAAGCCCTCTATGAATTCAATGCCCTCAGTAGTTGTAATAAGTTTTGGGTACCCCTAAATAATAACTCTGCATAGACATGTGACATACTGAGTGTACGGAATCTAATTCTAAAAATAGCTCTATCTTAGGCCTCTTTGTTAGTTCTCTATATGTTAAGGCCCAACATATCAAGGGCCCAACTTTCTTTCTTTTTAAATCTCATAAGGCCTTTAATTGGTGAATTTCTTAAAAACACATCATTGCCAATGTGAAACTCTAGCTTTTGTTCCACACATCTTAATAGGGTACTATGCTTAGCAATCCACCTACTGGTATGGGTTGTGCTAAAATTCACATATGTGTTCAATCTTTCCTGGCAATATCCTTACTTTACTATGAAACATGAGGAATTTACACCACTATATTAATGCTCTAGGTAAATAAGCATAGAAGGGGTATATAGCATATAAATAAATAAGAGTCTATGACACATAGGCAGGCAACTCAAAAAAGTGCTCCATAGATGAAGAATAAGCCACAAGGAAAAGAATTTAGCATATAAACACATAAGAGGCATATAACACATAGGTATTTGCGCTATAGGAACATATGATCTCTCTGCAAATAAGTTGTAAAAGCATGTAGTATGTGATACAATCCAAATACGGTCCAAACAGTTCACTAGAAGTCAAGCACGAGAACTCCAAGTGCTTCAAGGAATGTTCATGAAACGAGAGGTACTTGACTGAATCCTACTACAATCAAAAGGGTGCTACGTGGTGGTGATTGAATCTAAAGAGGATCAATGGTCCTTGGAGGGATCAAACGAAAGCCAAGAAGGGCAAAATGGCACATGGAGTGCACAAGAAGGCTCACCTGCGCCCGCAGGTGAGCCACATGCATGCGCAGATGATGGCTAATGGCACCTGCGGCCTTGAACTACGTGGGAAGGTGACCATCTGCGTGGGCAGGTGGCCTAGTTCGGCTGCCAAGTTAAATTTTAAAGGAATGGGTCACGTTTGGGCCCAAGTATGTAATAAATGACCCATGGGTATAAATACCCCAAACCATGCTTTATTTTCCTTAGTTTTTCTTGAATATTGATGAACGAATCTCTTGAGAGAGTTTTTGGTAAGCGTTTGTTGAAAGTTTTCTTAGTAACGTGTGGTTTCGAGGGTGTTTTGATTCCCTCTTGGTCACCATAGGAATTAGGTGTAGTTGATGAATGTAATTCGAGGGTTCTAGGGTTTGATATATCCTATTTTTCTTGAATACTCATCTACTTGTGTCGAATTTTTCATCTATCTGTTGACTATCTTTTTGGCTCTTAGTTAAATTCTAGTTTTCGTAGTTTTTTCGGTTATCATTTGGTATCAGAGCCAGGTTGAGTTCCTTCCCAGGAATTCAATCTTGGGTCTCGTTATCTAGAAAATCAAAAAAAAAATAAGTGTCAAAAAATGCTTTTACAAAACTCCCAAAAAAGATTTTTGAGTTTTTGAGTCTTGTTTGAGTTTCTATTGTTATATTTGTCTCCTCTAACAATATCTAGGTCGGAATCTTGAGTCTTATCTTTGATTTGAGGAGATTTGGAGAAAACCCCATTGTTGAGCTTGAAGTTCTTGAGAAAAAGTAAAGTGGGTTGTGAAATCTGAAAATTTTGGTGTGGATTTGAGGGTTAAAATCATTAGAAAAGTGTTTCCCACGTTGAAGGGGCCTCATATCTGAAGTTTCATGGATTTTCGAGCCAAAAGGAATTAGTTGGAAAATTTGAAGTTCTTGGTGTTCTTGAGAATCTTCAAATCTTCAAGAAGAAGAATACTCAAAAAGGTGTTGTTAGATCCAAAAAGGAAGCAAGAGAAAAGTGTTTGGATGTTGGTACAAGGAATATCCCCAAAGAAAAAGGAATATTCTAGGAGAGAGAACCCAAAAGGGAGACCACAGAAGAGGAAAATTCGAAGCTTTCAGGTGCACTATCCAGCCCCATCTGTGCCCCCCCTGCGCACGCAGGAGGGCCATCTGCGGCCGCAGGTTACAAACGCAGGTCACCTGCAGAGTTTATGTTATCTCCAGCGTTCATCCACCTGCGTGGGCAGGTCACAAGCTGCATCCACAGGTCGTTCAAACGCACCTCAACACTTAAAAATTGACTTTGCTCAGGTTCCATCCTTTTAGTTTCATTCATTGAATCCTATTCTTAATTCTTGATTCTAAAACTAATTAACCACTAGTAATTAACTTACTTAGTTGGTTCGTTAGTTCTTGAGTTCGTTTTCCTTCTTTGTCCTATTTCTTTTTGTGCTTTTCTAGTTTTCTTTTCATCGTTACTTCTTGACTCAAGTCCGTAAATATTTCTTTGGAGTCTTTCAAAGAAAAATCCAATCCGATCAAGAGAAGAGAATTGACACCTCAACTACCACCCGAAGAATAAGCCAATCTTCAACATTTTCGAACCCAAGCGTGAGGCACACAAAGGTGTGTAGAGTTGTGAGGTTCTTTATTTAACGCTAACTTGATTGTTGTTTGTGTTTATTGTCTTTTCTGATAGGTACAATGGCCACGGAGGGTGAGACACCATCAACTAGGGATGTCAACACTTCAAATGCGATATTGGGGGCACTTGAATCATTAAGCCATAGAATGGAATCCATGGACGGGAGAATAGGAGCCATGGAAGGTCATATGATCACACTCCAAGGAAGTGCGTCTACCATGGGTGGAAAGATAGTGAACATGGAAGGTCGTCTAAACTCCACCCAATCCACTCCTCAAAACTACCATGCCTCATCTAGCGGACATGCTCAAGACACATCCGTTACTATCTCCCCGGAAACACTCCATCAAATGTTCAATCCACCAAGACAAACACAAGACCCCATAACCCAAGCCATTAATTATCCACATAACCAAAACCCCATCCTTCCACTACAACCCTAATTCAACCAATCCAATCAAGAAGGACCACAAGACCAAATTCCTCGTAACCAAGACCTACCCCAAGCACCACCAAACCAAAATCTTCCACCTCAAGCTCCACTAGACCAAAATCCCCCACTCCAAATACCCCGTACCAAAATCAGCCCATTCAAGTTGAGGAAATAGGAGAAGAGGACCCACAAGTTGAGTTTGAAGGGTATGATGAAGAGGCCGTGCATGCAGAGTATTGGAGGAATAGACCCTTGCCTCAACAAGGATTTCGAGGTCGAGGAGGAAGATTCGGTCTGGCACCTTATGGAAGAGGAAACTTAGGGAATCATCCACAAGGTGAGAACCAATGGAATTACAATGATAATCAAGGTGGAAACGGAGGTCGAGATAATGGGATCAATTCAATCAAGACTAGTCTTCCAATTTTAAAAGGAGAGACTGATCTCGAAGCTTATTTAACATGGGAGTCTACTTGTGAAAGAATCTTTCAAGCCAATGATCTCACCTATGAAAAGAACAGTTGCTACGCCATAGCCCAATTCGAAGGATTTGCTATCACATGGTGGGAATATGCCAAGAAATTTGAAAATGTCTCGAATAATGGACAACTACTACCATGGGATGCTTTGAAGGCTCTCATGAGGAGAAAGTATGTGCCGAAAAGGTATAGACATGAGTTAGTTGCCAAGTTGTACAACCTAAGGCAAGGGAGCAAGAATGTCTTAACTTAATTTGATGAGTTTCAACAATTGATCTTGAAACATGAGTATCAAGAGAATGCGGAACATTCCGTCATCCATTTAAAGGTTGGTTTGAATAAAGAAATCTCCTCATCCATGACGTTCCATAAGTTTTCTACCTTAGAGGAAATCTTTCAAACGGCCTTAGAAGTTGAAAGAGACATCAAGGAGCGGACATATCTCAAACCCAAGGGGTACTCATCCACTAATCCATGGAGTAAGATCAAAGAGGTATCCCAACTTTCTTCGGAATGGAGCAAGAATAAGGACCTCCACAAGTCTTATAACAAGAAGCCCATTGAGAAGCCTACTCCAAGATACCCACCAAGGAATGAAGGTAGCAAGTATCCAACTCCTAATCCTAAAGGTTTCCAATGTTTCAAGTGCCAAGGTTGGGGACACAAAGAAAATGAGTGTCCCAATCGGAGGAATGTAATCCTTAGAGAAGAGAGGATATTCTACCTTGGGGAAGAGGTGGGACAAGAAGATGATAATAAAGGCGAAGCCCAAGAAGGAGAGATTTTAGAAGAAGATGAGCAAGTAGAGGAAGAAAAATGAGAATGCTTTGCCTCAAGATGGAGAGTTTGAGGTTCCAAACTTTGTGGTAAGACGAGTGATGATTAGTAAGGCCATAGATGACCCTAGTCAAAGGGAAAATCTATTCCATACTAAATGTCTTATCAAAGAGAATATATGCTCATTGGTTATCGATAGTGGAAGTTTTGCAAATGTAGCTAGTGCCACCATAGTTAATTTCTTGAAGTTACCCATAACCAAGCATGCCTCACCGTACAAGCTCCAATGGTTGAATGAGTGTGGAGAATTAAAAGTGACTAGGCAAATTGTGATCCGATTCAAGATTGGGAATTACCATGATGAAATACTATGTGATACCATTCCCATGCAAGCATGTCATATTTTGCTTGGAAGACCATGGTAATACGATCATTCAACCAAACATGATGGAAGAACCAACCGGTATTCTCTTGAGTTGAATGGTCAGAAGTTTACCCTCCACCCTATTTTACCATCAAAAAGTGAATGAGGTACATCAAAGAATGAGGGAGTTGAAGGAGAAGGGTAGTAAAGAAGGGGGGAGGAACCCCATGAAGAGGAGAATGATGAAGCAAAGGAGAGGAGGAAGTTGAAGGGGAAGACCCAAATGGTGATGTTGGCAAGAAACAAAGATTTGTTTGAGGAGGCTAATGATGAGGAGCCCCTCCTTTTTAGATCATGCCTTTCATGCTAACCACTCTACTTCCCCTATTCCCCATTCTATTTCTCTTGTTTTGCAGGAATTCAAAGATGTGTTTCCAAAGGAGCTACCACAAGGGTTACCCCCACTTCGGGGAATTGAGCATCAAATAGACTTCGTTCCGGGCTCACAATTGACTAACAAGTTGGCTTATAGAAGTAACCCAACGGACACCAAAGAGCTCCAAAGACAAGTTGAGGAACTTCTCAACAAGGGACATATCAAAGAAAGCATGAGCCCATGTGCGGTTTTGGTACTATTGGTGCCAAAGAAAGATGGGACTTGGTGCATGTGTGTTGATTGTCGGGCCATCAACAAGATCACAGTAAAGTATCGCCACCCTATCCCTAGGTTAGATGATATGTTAGATGAATTGAATGGTTCTTGTGTGTTTTCAAAGATTGATCTTAGGAGTGGGTACCATCAAATTAGTATGAGTCCCGGTGATGAATGTAAAACCGCCTTCAAGACCAAGTTTGGTCTCTATGAATGGATGGTTATGCCATTTGGGCTCACCAACGCTCCTAGTACCTTTATGCGGTTAATGAACCGTGTGATGAAATCGTTTATAGGGAAGTTTGTTGTGGTATATTTTGATGATATCTTAGTCTATAGCAAGTCCATAGATGGCCATGCTAAGAACTTGAAAAATCTTTTTGATGTACTTAGAAAGGAGCAATTGTTTGGTAATCTTGAGAAATGCTCTTTTTATGTTGATGAGGTTGTCTTTTTGGGCTTTGTTGTAAGCTCTTGGGGTGTTGAAGTGGATGAATCCAAGATAGACGCTATTTGAAATTGGCCAACTCGACAATCCATTGGTGATGTGAGAAGTTTTCATGGGTTGGCTAGTTTCTACAGAAGGTTTGTCAAAGGGTTTAGCACCATAGTCGCCCCATTAACTGAGGTAATCCAAAAGGATAAGCCCTTTAAGTGGGGAGACAAGCAAGCAAAGGCATTTGAAACTTTGAAAACAATGCTTAGCTCCGCCCCTTTGTTGCAATTACCCGACTTTGGAAAAATGTTTGAAGTCGAATGTGATGCTAGAAAGGTAGGCATTCGGGCCGTCTTAATGCAATACCAAAAGCCCATTGCATACTTTAGTGAAAATCTTAAAGGAGCAGCCTTGAACTACTCTACGTATAATCTTGAGTTGTATGCCTTAAGTAGAGCTTTGGGCAATTAGCAACACTACTTGTGGCCTAAGGAATATGTGATTTGAACCGACCATGAATCTTTGAAACACCTTAGGACATTGTATCTCGAGGACCCCAAATTTGCTCAAATATTTAAGGATTGTGAGGAATAGGAAAGGGAAAAATGGCTTAGGGATAGAACGTCTATGCCCTACTCAAAATTTGATGGATTCCTATTCAAAGGAAAGAGATTGTGTGTCCCCTCTAGCTCTTGGAGAGAGTTGTTTGTAAGAGAGGCACACGATGGCGGTATGATGGGTCACTTTGGAATTGACAAGACCCTTGGAATCCTAGAGGAACAATTATATTGGCCCAAAATGTGTCATGATGTTGCACGAATTTGTGATCAATGTATGGATTGTAGAAGTGCGAAGTCACGACTTCTCCCTCAAGGGTTATATACCTCACTTACCACTCCCCTCCACCCATGGCTTTACATATCTATGGATTTTGTATTGGGATTGCCTAGGACAAGGAGGGGAAGAGATAGTATCTTTGTCGTCGTTGATCGGTTCTCAAAAATGGCTCATTTTATTCCGTGTCACAAGTGTGATGATGCCTCTAATGTGGCATCCTTGTTTATAGAACATGTTGTCAAGATACATGAAATTCCACGGACCATTGTTAGTGATAGGGACTCTAAGTTCCTTAGTCACTTTTGGAGGTCATTGTGGGGTAGGCTTGGCACCAAATTGCTTTTCTCAACATCTTGCCACCCACAAACTGATGGTCAAACCGAGGTTGTGAATAGGACCTTGGGTTCTATGCTCTACACCATGGTTAAAGGGAAAATGGCATTTTGGGAGGATCACTTACCCCTAGTCAAATTTGCTTACAATCATGTTATTCACTCGACTATTGGTATGAATCCCTTGGAATGTGTCTATGGTTTTAACCCCCTAACCCCCTTAGATCTCACTCCTTTGTCTAGTGATGTTGTGATTAGCTTAGATGGGAGAAAAAGATCTAAAGCAATGAAGAAGATGCATGAGAAAGTGAGGCTTCACCTTGAGAAAAAGAATCAAGCAATAGCAAAGAGAGTGAACAAAGGGAGGAGAAGACTTGTACTTAAACCGGGCGATTAGGTATGGGTAAATCTCCGGAAGGACCGGTTCCCAACCCAAAGGAAGGTTAAATTGATGCCTCTAGGTGATGGCACATTCCAAGTACTTGGGCGAATAAATGACAATGCTTACAAGGTTGACCTCCCACCGGAGTATCAAGTGCACAACACATTTAATGTGTGTGACCTCTCACCCTTTGATATGATAGAGGATGAGAATTTGAGGTCAAATTCATCTCAAGATGGAGAGGATGATACAATCCAAATCTGGTCCAAACCGTTCACTAAAAGTCAAGCACGAGAACTCCAAGCGCGTCAAGGAATGTTCATGAAATGAGAGGTACTTGACGGCATCCTACTTCCATCAAAAGGGTTCTATGTGGTGGTGATTGCATCTAAAGAGGATCAAGGGGCCTTGGAGGGATCAAACGAAAGCCAAGGAGGGAAAAATGGCACATGGAGTGTACTGGAAGGCTCACCTGCGCCCGCAGGTGAGCCACATGCGCGTGTAGATGATGGCCAGTGGCACCTGTGGCCTTGACCTACGTGGGCAGGTAGCCTAGTTCGGCTGCCAAGTTAAATTTTAAAGGAATGGGTCACTTTTGGGCCCAAGTATGTACTAAATGACCCATGGGTATAAATACCCCAAACCATTCTTTATTTTCCTTAGTTTTTCTTGAATATTGATGAACAAATCTCTTGAGAGAGTTTTTGGTAAGCATTTGTTGAAAGTTTACTTAGTAACGCGTGGTTTTGAGGGTGTTTCGATTCCCTCTTGGTCACCGTAGGAATTAGGTGTAGTTGATGAATGTAATTCGAGTGTTGTAGGGTTTGATATATCCTATTGTTCTTGAATACTCATCTACTTGTGTCTAATCTTTCATCTATCTATTGACTATCTTTTTGGCTCTTAGTTAAATTCTAGTTTTCGTAGTTTTTTGGTTATCAGTATGTGAGCATATGAACTAGGTAGCATGTGAAAAAATGAATAAAGACATGTGACGTGGAAAGATGAATTACAAAATATTAGTACAGGAGCAGGTAAACTATAAAACAGGTTGAGTAAATGGACTAGATGAGCACACAACATGTGAGCACTAAAGCTATGAAAGCATATAACATATTAGCAAGAGGGCTAGACATGTAGTCCTTTAATAAAGTTAAATATGAATCTCGTGGGTAGGTGGAATATACATGTATAAGTAGACAAATATATGAATAAGTATACTTTATGAAATATGAGAAAGTGAGCATATAATGCATAGACTAATAAACTATGTGTCCTATAATGTAAACAAGTAGTCTATAAGCCATGTTACATATGGGCAGATGGTCTATGAAGTATATAATATGTAGACAAGTGAATTGTGGTACATATGACCCATGAGCTAGTAATTCATAATGCCTATAACATCTAAGCCATTAATATGTGATACTTATAAAATATGGACAAGTGATCTGTGGAAAGTAATTAGTGACATAGATCAAGGTCCTATGAAACATATAGCAATAATCGAGAGTTTTATGAAGCAGATAACACCTACATGCAAGTTTTCCATGACATATGTAACATGTGAGAAAATTATCAATAATGAAAATATGACCAACCATTAAAAGAGGTGTAGGTCATGTAGCATGTATAATTATACAAGCAACTGGAGCCTTTGGAAACTAAAAGACATCCTATATAACCACTCTGCCGTATCTTAAGTGCATGCATACCATCACTAGTTCTAAATCATGATTTTGTAGTTCTTCTCATGATTGTTTACTCATAATAAAGTATATACAATTTTCCCCATGTTTTCTTTTAGCCTTGAGAATCCTTCTTTTAGGTATTCCAACCATCAGAAATTTTTTTCTTTCAAAGTCAATATAAATAATAGAGTAATGATAAAGGAGAAAATCTCTACAATTTTTTTATAGGGGTGAGAGGTTGAGGCCAACTCTATTTTGTTACTGGCAAGCAATACATCATTACCCTCGATGTCTAATACCTTATAAGGTTCAAATAAGCTAATGAACAAGTGAAACATGAGAGCATCATAACACATAATCAAGTGAATCTTGGCAGTGGGGAGTCAAATGTACAAGTGATACCTATATCTTAGAGTAAATTTAATACGTTGATAGTAATCTCATTTAAGGAACCATTTTTATTTTATACAAATAATGCTAGTGCATTTCAGGATACCACATTGTGTCAATTTATACTATCAAAGTGACCTTTCGATTGAACTCTCTGTTCTTATAGCTATTAGGACTAGATACAAAAATTCAGATCGATACAAAAATGTCTTCTCTGCCTAACAAAAGTTCAAGAAGTTATTCTGAGAATTTTTTTGGATACGCCTTTGCAACTGGTTAAAGTTATAGAGTCAATATCTCTTTCTTATGTCACATGCTTAATAAGCATTATCGGTAACAAATGCACAACATATGTCACCTTTTCTTTCAATACTCATATACGTCATCTTCTTATACCATCAAGGAGCTTTACTCAATTCGTCTCTCCGGTATTCAAATGTCATTCTCCTTTATTTCGTATGTAACCAAATACTCTCCTACAAGTGAATATTTCCTCTCAAGAAGAACTAGCCCTTTGCCACCTTTGATCTTAATCATAGTAGGCATAATCTGGATGACAGAGATTATTATACTGGGAATAAATTTCTTAACTTAACTCTATCGCACGATCTAGATTTTTGGAAAAAGAACACATTTCCTAAATGTCCAAGCATCCCCCTTATTATAAATATGGCATGCAACATATTCATAAGTAAGGATCTACTTGACACAGCTTTGTAGACTCCCTATGATGACCTTCTCTGATGCCAGTTTTGTCATGCCGCAAATCCAATCGAGACTAACAAGCAACCGGTGCCCTAATGGCCTGAGAGAACCGGCTCATAACTTGTGCTTACCATTCATGTAACTATGATAATTATAAAGCTTGATGAGTAGAGGTAAGATGCCCTGATAAAAATACAAACATAAATAGGCCAAAATATATGTATATGAATTGGTCGTTGAGGCCTTAATTACTGGGAAATAAGACATAATTGCTCTTTACTTTAACGTTAGTTTAGAAAGCCTAAAAGAGATATACAACTTTTTATAGGTCAGAAAAAGACCCCGCTATAACCTTAACTATAATAAAATATCAAAATACATGCTAAAGACTCAACAAGGCATGAATAAATCTGGAACTCACCAAAATCCACTGAGTATCCAGTGCTTTAATTGGGGAGATCTATTAGCAAGAGTACCTATACTTGCGGTATGAAACAGAATACCCACAATGAGAGATATCAGTATAAAAGAATGCATTAAATATGTAAGGCATAAACTAAATATGTGTAACATAAGAGCTCAAGTGAAATCAAGTACAAATGTATAAATAAGGTAGAAGACCAACTTTGCTTATACTTGTGGAATCATGTACATTACATTCTTTTTTTTACTTTACTATCCTTGGCTTTGCCAACTTTGTAGTGCATGCAATGCAATGACCAGCTGATCAGTGGCAGAAGAGGATAACCCATGCTAGGCATTTTAAAATATGGGATATGGTCCTCATAAATATACAAATCAGGATCGACCCATACTAGGTATTATAACCCATGGGATGCCACCCATGAATACAAAAATTGGTATCGACCATTGCTAGGATTATGCCCCTATGATACCACCTATAAATGTATTAATTGGGATCGATCCATGCTAGGCCTTGGACCCTAGGATACCAACCATAAATACATTAATTCACTTTACTTTAGTTCATTGATCTTTGAGATTGTTCTTTTGGTGGTCATAACATTTTTGAGATTTGGAACTATATACATATGAACAATTTACTTGGGGAAGTAACAATGGCATAAGAAATAAATGTAGCATAAATGTAATAATTAATAACTCATTCGACATAATGAACCTCATTTGAACTAGGAAATAACTCATAGAATCTGTTGTTTAAAATAACTTTGTTAAACCAGTACTTGGAAGAATAAATAGACAGTTGTAGAGTAATGAACACATATGGAATTATTTTAACACACTTTAGAGACCATTAGCAGATCCAAATTAGGGACAAGTGCACATTACACGTAAGGACATATATAAAATATATCATGGATAGAATATGTATCTAACATATGAACACTCATAACAAGAATAATGTAGGATCTTATTGACTTAATTAACTTCATTTGACTTAGAGTATGACCCATGAAACTTGCTACTTAGAGTACCTTTGTCATACTAGTACTTGGAAGAATAAATACACTGATATAGGATAAAGAATACATATTGAAGTTCTTTGACAGATTTGTGAAACCATGTGTTGTAGTAAGAAGATCATTAACTACATTGGAGATTGTACACCATCAGTATGCATCCTTTACTAGGAAGATCACTTGGCTGGTAATAACACAAGTATAAAATTTTATGCCAAAGAATATGAAATCAAATATCCTTACATACATCAATTCCCAATTTGTATAGTTTATGAAATGCCAACTTGTCCTTTAATGTGATAATATTCATCTACAATAAATGTCACATAATAAGGCTAATATTAGCAGCTAACCAACCAACTCGGGGTATATCACCTCATCAAAATAGTAGTCGGGTAGTAAGCCCATAGTTCTTCCAATTAAGGGTGTTCTTTAATACATTATACCCTCTATAGTTATTCACATGAAATAACCTTCCTATGAGGTACCCGGGTGCTCCCCGAACTTCATAATATATATATATATATATAAACATTAACCAATATGAGACAAGTAGTAATCTTATAAAACATTAAATTTAATGATGTATCGCCACACACTACAAATCTGCACCGTGACAACTTAACCAAACCATTTTCTAAGGACATCCACAACCTCCCATACTTTACAAAAAAATAATACAGCCCCCAAACATATTAATATAACCATAAAACTTGAATTCGTTGATTCCGATCACCATCCTATGACTTCCAATTAACAAGTATGCCTAGAATGCTCAAATACTTTCTTAATCAGAGGTGGGGGAAACACCTTACCATGGCTGTCTTAATATGCTATTTTCCTTCAATTACGTCCCTTGTAATCTTTTCCAATCAACTAAAATAGGAGAGTAAAATTACAAAAATTATCACATGAAAATAGGGAAAAGAACCATGCTTATAACTTGAATTCTTACCTAAATCCTAAGAAGAGAGTGACACAAACTTTGATGCCAACACCTATAACTCTATCCACTTTACTCTCCTTGAAAAACTCTTAAATATAAATGAATCCAAGAAGGGGAGAAGGTGATCTTGTGGGATGCTTTGCAATAAACTAGTTGAAGAATGCTTAGAACCCTAAACGGGAAATTTGGGTTGGTATTGGGAGGAGAGTGGAGAGAGCTTGAGAGACTTGAAAGAATCTGAATTTTTTATAGTAGATAATGAGAAAAATGAACCCAATATCGACCTTAATTTGTCCCATTTTGGTTGTCTTTCCTCTTTAATATCCAACCACAATTTGGCATTAACTTTAGCCACACGTTGCCTAGTAGGTGATGCACCGACTTGTATCTTTTTAAGCTGGTCAATAAGTTCAAGTAGGTGATGCACCTAATTGTTTTTATTTAAATTCTCTCTTATGTGGATTTAGCCATATTGAGCCTAGGGGATGCCCATTCTTCTTATTTTCATTTCACTTAATATGGGCCACAAATTGGTCACTTAATATGGGCTCAATCTGGTCCATTAGTCAAAGTACCTACTTGGCCCTTTTAATTCGGTAAAAGATTCTTAGTAGGCTATGCACCTACTTATCACCTACTAGCCTTATTAAGTAAAGAAAGCATCTCACTTATTTTATCTTATTTTCCATATCTTAATTTCTTTAATTAAACTTAACACTCACCTCTAAACTTTATGATCAAAAAACACCTTACCACTCAAGTTTAAATACTTTTTTTGATGTTATCTTAGTCTTATACGTGCTAAAATGTATATAGAGTTACAAGCCAGTAACTATTCTAGCCAGTGATGTCAGACAGTTAAGATCTAGGGATATCCTATGGTAAAGGTTGGGTGAAGACACCATCCCATTGATGAGGCTACCTAGGAGATAGAGAATGACATGTACATACAGTATACTAACCTATTCAAGCCTTAAGGTACATTTTGACCTTTGAGATTCAAGGATGAAAGTCCTTTTAGTAGTGGATGTTGTAATGACCCTCCAGGTCATTTTTTTCCTATAATTTTTGTGTTTAGAGCTTTCCTATTTCTACCCCAAGTAATTTATGACTTGCTGGGATTGGTAGTTTAGTTTTTGGGTAGTTCATTTGGTTTTATGTTAGTTTTCCTATTTTGGAGCTTTTCAAGTGGAGAAAATAATCTGCAGCCAAAAATCCAATTTAAGTGTCTCTGATGAGAATTCAGATAGTTTTGTTAACTCTAGAGTATGAATTTTGGGCTAGGGGTACCTTTGGTTCAGGTCCTGAGGCTTACGGACTCATTTTGGCTATCAGTTGGTTTTTAGTTAAATGAAAGGTTGGGTGTGGGACACACTTTTTGTCGAAATAATATCTGTTGGGAATTTTGTTGATTTTATTGAGTCTGAAATGCATCATTTGATAGGGTAGCATATTTTATTTGCATGCGTTGTTCTGAATAAATCTCGAGCACCTGATCAAAGTTGTTTAGAATTAGCCTAAATTTCTAGTGCAGCAGCTGGTGCAACCGAAGTTGAGGCCTTAGTTCGCTTAAGATGAGCCACTTATGTATCTATATAGCTGCTTATATGGCCAGAGCTGATGTTATCTCCCACAACTTAAGTGGCCTCTTCTCTACTTTTTCCAAACTACTTATGCAGTTAGGACTCGCTTAAGAAGAGGGTTGAGTAAACAGTGACCACCTTTTAAGTGGTTGTTCATTCACTCATCTGATGTTGTTTAATCGGCCAAACCTCTTCTTATGTGGAGGTAGCTGCATACATACCCTCCACATTGATCATTTCTCCATTTTTACTTGAATTTCTATGATTGTTGGACCTTTGGAACTTGGAAAAATTTATGGAAACATAGTTTAGAGCTAAGGTTAGGTGATTGCTTGATCCATGATAATTTTCCCATTGATAATTCATAATTTTTGGCCCAAATTTCAATTTAATTTTCTAGTTAAATTCTTAGGTTTTCTTTAATTTGTGGGACTTATTTGGGGCTTGAATTGGGGGCTAGTCATGCTTAAATTTTTAGCATGTGATCCATGTCCCACAAGGGATGCAATTGCAGGTTTGATTTTTGAATTCCATAAAAGGGTCCCTTGGGTGATTTTTAACACAATTTTTGACATGGAGCATAATTTTGCAATATGGGTATCATTATTTTCTTATTGATTTGTAGATTATTATTTCGGTAGTGTGGCAGTAGTCGAATGCTTCCCAAAAGGGAAAAATTCAAGGTTAATGGGTTGTGATCTCACTCTTCAATGTCTAGGTAGGTTATGGCTTACCTACTCTTAGACTTGGCCCATTAATTTATTTGTATGATAATTTGATAACTGCTGGTGGGATATTGTGGCTTTAATACACTCTATTTAGGTACTCATGATCCTTATATCTTTATTAGTAGCCTTAGAGTAGAATTACGCCTTGAAATCCTTAGCCTTGGTAGTCACTTCTCCTTTAGAAATTGGCTTAGTGTGTGTAGTATCCTTGGGATTAGAATCAGATGCCTTAGCTTAGTTTTTAGTAAATTAATTCCTTAGTTGGGGTTTTCCTTGGGGATTTATTGTTTGTGCAGCATCATCCAAAGAATAACTATCCTAGGATAATATATTTTCTATAGTACGGGGCCTTAGACTTCTTTTCTATTATATGGTTGACTTGGTATTGATCTTTGACTTGTTTATTCACCTTACTTCGTGTGTTGTCGTTGTATTTCCATGGCATAGTGAAAACTTTGTATTAAAAACTATTTTTGGCTTAAAAATGGAATTTTTTAATACTTTAAATGGACTTAGCTTTCTTAAAGGAAATCAGACTCTTTTAGCCTTTGTTCGAGTCCAGGCACTTGATACTATTGATTCTTATCTTTTTTAGCCTTGGTTCAAGTCTATACACGTGATATTCTTGATTTTTATCTATTTAGCCTCAGTTTGGTTCTGGGCATTTGATATTACTGGTTCTTATTTTTGAAGTCTGGTTTGAGTTCGGGCAAGGTGCACGGAGGAAGAGGAGTGTACGATACATTTGGACATTTCTCTTATTTCATATTGTATTTTATGGCATTCTCCTGCACTTATTTATTTTCATGCTTGGCTTGTACTTATATTATTTATTATTTGCATCTACCATGCTTATGGGGTTGGTTGTGTTTTATTGATAATTGCTTGTACCTTTCGAGCTTATGGGTGTATGGTTAGGTTGTAGTTAGAGTATTAATATTATGTTGTTTGAGACATTTACATATACCTCCACTTATTATCAAGCTTTGACCTATTACTCTCTTTCTGACCCTTTCTTTACTTTACGTTACTTATATTCACACGTTATTGTACTTTTATCTTATTTTAGCTCAGTTGGTCAATGATGCCTACTGTGTACCACGTGGTTTGGTACTGATACTATATATCTGCATCGTTTTCCTTGATACAGATCCTAGTATGAGTCATTGTCACTGCTGTCATCCTTGTACGGAGCTGTTGCTCGGAGATATAGTGTGAGTTTTTGTAACTAAAGCTGATCTTTCTCCTTCTATTTTGGACTAGTCTTATTTTGCTACTTTCAGAGAATGTTCTGTGTATATTGTATCAATCTAGTTCTTCTTATGTTATAGTGGCTCTTACACTAAATGATACCAGGTCTTGAGGGATCTTTATTTTTGTATATTTTGTTCTTTCCTATCCTTATTTGTATACACGTACCACCTATTTCCTTTAATAGTCACTTTATTTAGTATTGCTATCGCATTCTTCCCTTTTCTGCTAGTTAGCTAATTACTTATCATTTCATACTATAGGTTTGGCTTACCTACTGGTGAGCTTTAGTAGGTGCCATCATGACTTGAGTTTTTTGGGTCTGACAATGAGGAACAATGTTTAGCCCAGGCAGCAACATAGGGTGTTCAAGTTTCAGAGGCACATCTTATTACTGTTGCTCCCTATCTAGAAGTGCTTTCGGTGTCGATTAATTCTCAGCCTATTTCAACCATACTATTGATGACTACTAAGGAGTAGAAGATTCTTGGTCGGTTTATCAGGTTGGGTCCTCTAAGATCTTTTAGTGCTCTAGGAGAGGATGCTCATAAGTTTCTGGTAAACTGTCAAGAGAGGTTGAATAACCTTATGTTTGTGGAGTCTCACAAGGTGTACTACACCATATTTTAGATTAAGGGGTCAACTAAAAGTGGTAAATAGTGTATCTCTAAAGTAGAACAGTTGGGTCACCATCGATGACTTCGGCATAGTTCTGTAAGGCCTTCTTGGGGAAGTGTGACCCCACAATATGAGAGAGAAAGGTTACAGGATGATTTTTTGTATCTTTAAAAGGGTACTATGTTTGTTTCATAGTACGAGATAAGATTTCATACATTGGCTAAACATATTACTATGATTATTCCTACCAAGAATGAGAGGGTTCTAACATTTGTTTGGGGGCTACTTTATGACTCTATTTGGCGACATAGCATTTAGTGGCATTAAGATCTATTTTTCTTCAGGTTGTTGATCATGCGTTGACTATTGAGAGGATGTGTTATGAGGCCTATGGAGGAATCGACAAGTGGCCTCACTATCAGGGTGGCTTCAATGGTTCTCAATCTAGAGGGAGGGGTGTCCCTGATAGAGGTTCTCATTAGAACTTCCAGCCTAGCAGGTCAATTTAGGAAGCAATATAGATTATAGATGATGGGTATTTAGGTCATGTTATCCAGAGTAACTAGGGTTTATATTAGATTTCTCAGGGTTCACATTTTAGTTATTTGGGTTGTGGTCGCCATTTTTGTTCAATAGGGCTATCACATTAGACGATTCCAAGTAGAGGATATTATGAGAGTGATAAGTTAGGGCTTAGTCCTGTGGTCACTATCTTATGGTATGACACTTGGATAGATCTTGTTACCCTAGATATGGTTGATATTGACGTGATTCTAGACGTGGATTAATTGTCTCCCTATCATACAATCTTGGATAAGATTATTACATTGGCTATGTCAGGTTTCCTTCAGATTGTATAGAAAGTTGCCAATATCTATGTGCAAAGATGGGTTATATCATTTATTCTGGTGAGGTGGTTAGCAGCAAATGGGTGTTTATCTTATCTTTTTTATTTTTATGATACTAGCCGACACTCTTTCACTTAAGTCAGTTCCTGTGGTCTATGAATTTATTGATGTGTTTCCTATAGATCTACCTGGTCTTTCGCCTGATCGAGACATTATCTTTGGTATTAATATTGAGCCAGAAACTCAGCCTATATCTATTCCACTATATCATATGGCATAGATAGTTAAATAAGGTGACTACAAAGAATAATTATCCAACGTCGTGTATTGACGTCTTCTTTGGCCAACTCTAGGATGTATTAGTGTTTTCTAAGATATATTTGAGGCCACGCTACCACCAGTTGAGGATCAGGGTAGCAGACATTCCTACGACTTCCTTTAGGATCAGTTATAGTCAATAAAAGTTCATGGTCATGTCTTTTAGTTTGTCCAATGCCTTAGTAACATTTATGAATTTGATGAACTGAGTTTTCAGGATTTATTTGGACTCTTTTGTTATAGTGTTCATCGATGACATCCTAGTCTACATGAGGAGTAGGGAGGAGCATGAGCAATATTTGAGAGTTGTGCTCCAGACATTGTGGCATTAGCGGTTTATGCCAAGTTCTCTAACTATGAGTTTTGGATTGAGTCTGTGGAATTATTGGGGTATGTGGTATCTAAGTATGGGATTATGTTAGATCCGATAAAGAATGAGGCAATTTGTGAATGGGCTAGACCTACTTCTTTTACTTAAGTTTGAGGTTTTTTTGGATTAGCTGGTTACTATAGAAGGTTTGTGGAGGGATTTTATTTGATTGAAGCATTGTTGACTAGATTGACGCAAAAGTATGTCCCTTTCTAGTAGTCTGATGAGTGCAAAAAGAGCTTTCTAAAGCTCAAGACCTTATTAACTTTAGCACCAATCCTGACACTTCCTATTAAGGGACAGGGGTTTACCATCAGTTATGATGCCTCCAGAGTTGGCTTGGGTTGTGTGTTGATGCAATAAGGTAGAGTTATTTCATATGCTTTTAGGCAGTTGAAGGTTCATGAAGGGAACTACCCCTCTCCTAACTTGGAGTTGGTGGTGGTAGTCTTCACATTAAAGATTTAAAGGCACTATCTATATGGGGTTTATTGTGAGATATTCACTGACCATCATGACATGTACTATATTTTCTTCCAGAAGGAGATAAATTTGGGACAGTGCAGATGGCTAGAGTTGCTTTAGAACTATGATATTTTGATTTTTTTTCCATTCTAGCAAGGTAAATGTGGTAGAAAATGCCTTGGGCCAGAAGGTGGTGAGAATATGGAGTTTAGCTTTTTATGTAGCTGAGGAGCAGCCTTTGGCGTTGGACATCTCATCCTTGGCCAACTGATTTATTTGGCTAGATATTTTTGAGTTGGGGCAGGTGTTTACTTTTATTGAGTGAGGTCAATTTTATTAGAGTAGATACGTGCACACCTGTTTGAAGATGAGAGATTAAGAATTCTATGGAGAGTGTTTTGAGGATCGAAGGTCGTATTTGTATTCCTAGAGTTGGAGACTTGATTAGATTGATTATAGAAGAGTCCCATTGTTCCAGATATTCTATTCATTCAAAGGCAGCGGAGATGTATTAGGACTTGAGACAGCATTATAGGTGGTGCTGGCTGATGAGAAATATTATAGATTTTGTATCTTGATGCTTGAATTGTTAGCAGGTGATGTTGGAGCACTAGAGGCTTGGTGGTTTGACTTAGAGGCTGCCCATTCCTAAGTAGAAGCAGGAGTAGATAGCTATGGACTTCGTGATTAGTTCACCGCATACTTTCCAAGGCTTTGATTCTATTTGGATCATTGTTGATACGTTGACCAATTCTACTCACTTTTTGCCGGTTAAGAATTCCTACTATTCAGAGAGGTTAGCTCATATCTACATCTGTGAGATAGTCTATCTACATGGGGTGCTAGTTTTTATTTTTTTTATCACGATTCTCACTTTATATCATGGTTTTAGAGATATACTTATAGAATGTTGGGTACCCAAGATGAGCTCAGCATAATTTTTAACCCTCAAACTGATGGTCAGTCTGAGTGGACTATTATGGAGGACATGCTTAGAGTCTATGTTATTGATTTGGGGATTCAGTGGGTCTAGTTCTTAGCCTTGGCAAAGTTTGCATATAATAATAGCTACCATTTAAGTATATATATAACTCCATTCAAGGCATTGTATGGTAGGAGGTGCTGGTCTCCGGTGGGTTGGATCTATGCTTTAAAGGATAGATCGTGAAGGCACCATTCCATTGGGGAGTCTACCTAAGAGACTAAGCAGGTCATTTGGTCTAGATATCCTCACCCTTTAAGCCCTCTGAAACCTTTCTAGTAATGGATATTATAATGACCCTCCAGGTTATTTTAGTTATTTTGTGTGTTTTTGCTTTTTTGACACTTCTTTTAGTTGTAATAAGGTATTTCTTGTCTGTTGGGATGGGTTGTTTGATTCCCTAGGAGTTGAGTAGGGTTTTAAGTGAGATTCCCTATTTTGGAGCTATTAAAGTTGAGAAGTTTGACTTTGATCCATATTCTTAGTAAACGGACTTAGATGATTTTTCCTTAGTGGGACCTTTGGTTTGGTCCTGAGGCTTTCAAACTCATTTTGGACACTTAGGTAGTTTTTAAGTAAAATATAAAAGTGTTTACATTTGTCAACATTAAATTAAGAAAACGCTTATTGGTTATTTTGATGATTCTGAGTCCAAAATGCCATTTCTAGTAGGGTAGTATATTTGGTTTACATGCACATGGTTCCAATTGAATCCCAAGGGTCCATTCGAGACTTGTTTTAGACTTGGTGTTTTGCTAGTTTGTTGTTTCTGGTGTAGAGGTATTTTACCATTCACATTCGTGAAGGGTCGGTCGCATTCGCAGAGGGTAAGGTCTCTAGGCCTTCGCATTCATGAAGGGTCCTTTACATTGATAAAGAACGGTTTGTTGGGAACCAGTCCATGTCCTTCTTTATGGTTATAAAGGGACATCGTATTTATGATGGTCCAGCCTGGTGTGGTCCCATATTCGTGATAGGGTCCCCGTATTCGTGAAGAAAGGACCTCTGGGCAGTATATAAACTCTAATTTTATTTTCCTTTGTTTTTATCAGAAATTTTGATGTGTGGGAGCTTAGTGGAGTATTATCTTGTGATATTTTAATCAATTATCACTCTAGAATGTTCCTTACACAACCGATAAGTAATTTTTGTTGTTTTCGTGCAAAAATTCATCTTTAATTCCATCTGAATTCAAATTTACGTTTTTTGATCTCTAAGCTTTTCAAGTAGTGTTAAGTCCCAAAATGAACTAAGTTCTCGCTCAACTTTTGGGCATGAGTTATGTATTCTATGGGTGAGGTAATTTTTATGAGAATTTCTAGTTTTCTTATTGGGCAGCCCCGAGGGTCAATTTTTTACCCGAATTATAAATTATTTATATGTGTACCATTATTCTTATCTTAATGAGTAGATTATTTATTTGATAGCATGACAACATTCAGAGGCTTTATGGAAGTGGAAATCTTTTATGTTACGGCTCATGACTGTTGTTCATCCCTGAAGTAGGTTATGACTTTCATTTCTTTAGTCTTAGCTTAGTTAGATGATATATTTTATGAATTACATGTTGGTTAAGGTATTTGTAGGGTAGGCTTGGGCTTAATTCAATATTTCTAAATTTATTAGCCAATATTGGGGATTTTAGAGTAGTATTCTCGCCTGAACCTTAGTTTAGGTTACTTGCCTGATTCTAGGCTTAGATTAGGGAACCTTAATATAAGTTGGGGTTGGATTTTGTGGTAGAGTTGTCTTTTCCTCAATTGGTTCCTTCTAGATTACGATTATTCTTATACTTTTCTTTCTACTATGAGATTGTGGGCCTGAGACCGTGGAATTACATTGGCTGGATGTCAGGTTAGTGATATGGCATAGAGGATGGTTTTGACCTAGATTGTATATATATATATATATATATACACACCTATAAAGAAAACTATACATGCAATTAAGAGGATTGTACTACTTTTATCTCTAATTTGATCATTAAGAGGATTGTACTACTTTTATCACTAAGTTTGATTTTTGAATGTACCACTTTTAGAGCCTCTCTAAGGTAAGATTTCGGCCATTTATACTACTATCTAATCCGAGGTAAGATTCTAGTACATTTTCACTTTACTTTATTGATACACCTGAGGTGAGATTCCGAGTAGCCCGAGGTAAGATTCTAGGTTTCACTACATTGCAACATCTTATACTATATGGAATTTCTCACTTATATTTATATTGCATATATTATTACAATTATTCATTTTACTCGTGTTTTGCCTTAGTGTAATGATCCTCCCAGTCGTTATAGAATGGTTAGGGCTTAAGTACGTTGTTAGAGTTGAGATAATAAAATCTCAAGGTAGGGTGGTTTAAAACTGAAAACTTGTGTTTTGTTTATTCGTGGTGAAATTTGATTCACAGTGGATTATTTTGTGGCGTCATATTCTGTTAGGGTTGACATAGTGATCTAGACCGCCGTCGGAAATTCTAAAACTAAAAGTGTATTTGTAGCATATGGATTTAGTGGTTTCTACATTGGAATTTCTTTATGATGTCTTAAGTATAAAATTTGAGTTGTGAAATGGAGCTAGAGTTAAGTTTTCCCAAGTTACTTGCTAAGGACCACTGTAGCAGTGGGATTCTCACTACGACAAGGCTGCCGTAGCAGAGCTAGGAAAGTTATTAGGGCTTGCCATAGCGAGCCTTATTTTTCCTTAGCAGATCTACTGCAGTAAGAAAAGGTGTTTTGCCATGGTTGACGCGATACAGAATGTCTGTTTAAGTCATTTATTGCCTGTTGAAGTCATTTATTTTGAGTTTCATATCATAAACTCCAAAACCTCAATTCAGAGCTCTAGAGAGGTGATTTTTCCAAGGTTAGGGTGGATTTTCTCATGAGGTAAGTGATTCCATCAATCTCTTCATCTAGTAATCCATTAACAACATAAAATCATAAGGGAGATTGTAATAGTGGAATTATGGGTTAGAATCCTGGGTTCATGAAAAGTGTGGGAAAACCTATGGGTAGATGTGATAATCATCTAGAAAAATTCTAGATTGTAAACGAGCACATCCTTGCATAGTTTTGTTGTCCTTTAACATGAATGGTCTTTATTAGGAACCTCGAGTTCAACAAAAATGGGATCTTTAGCATAAAAACTGCTTTAAAGGGGGTAATCAAAGTAGAAACACCATGAATTGAGATAATGTGAGTATTATGGAACTATTTGATGGTTGATTGACCCTTAGGTAATTTTATTGATCGGAATAAGGGTAAAATTAGTTGGTTTGAATTCCCAAAGCATATATTTAAAGAGTAGATGATTAATTACTCTTATAATTGATTGTTTTAGACCTTGAATGTTCTGAGGCATTGAGGAAAGGTAAAGATCCTATGATTTAGCTTGCTTGATTTGGGTCATCGATTGAGGTAGGTTATGGTTTATGTGGAGTCAGACTTAATTTTTTTGCTTATATGTGATTGAATCAATTAGCATGTTGGTTGGTTTTAGGAAATAAATTGTGGTTGATTATTTGTTTGGCTTGACAATGCTTCCATGAATAAGTTTAAAATTGTTAAAGCTTGTCTTTAAATGAATTGTGAGAATGATGTACACTTATTAAACTTGTTGTGTACTTGTTGATAATATTCTGAGAGGAAGTTGAATATGATAACATACTAGGATATGTTGAAAGAGGTTCAAAATATACATACTATTTTTTGTTGAATGGCTCAAGTATGATGTGAGCTTATGGACGAGCGGCTATGTTATGGAGAGGGTACTGCGCCGGTATGGTACGTGGACTCTAGGATGTCCCTGCAAGTCATGACTAGTTGGACAAAAATAAGACCTTTTAGCATGTGTTTATAGATGAGTGATTCTTGTGAGTTCTTATATGGTACAAAGTGAGATTAATGAGATATATAAACTATATAGTTGTAAGATCAGTATGGACAAAAATTTATGTTTGTGATGTGACTGCATTATATTGGCAGAGTTTGTAATAACTTATTATATCTATTGGTGACTTATATGCCTTTTATCTGTTGACATTGATGTGTCTGGATTTGGGCCGATTTACCTGGTTGATGCAACTTCTTGATTATGTGCTGATGTAACTATCTACTTGCCTTATTTGATTTATTATATATTCTTGTTACTATTTTGAGTCGGCCTAAGATACGTACCAGTACATAGTGTTTGTACTGATACTACTCATGCACTTCTTTTTCTAAGTCCAGACTGTGTACCAGTGACTTCGATGCGACCTTGCATCTAGCACTATTTAGTTGACCGATTTGAGGGTGAGCTACTGCCATTCGGGTTGCCATGGATTGTATTAAATATATATGTCTCTTCCTTCGAATAATGTTATTTATAAGTGATTTTAGAGTACTCTTAGACACTTTTTTTGTTATCGACCTTTGTATGATGACTTTCAAATCGTAGGGATGTAATAGTTAGAATTTCTACATGTTATTTATTTAAGTTTGAGTTTATTATTATTATTAATATTATTATTATGTCTTATAAATTGTCTAATTTGCTAAATAAATTGGTTAAGGTTTGGTTTAGATGGAAATGTATGGTCTTGTCGATCTCGCCATAGAAGGACATGTCTAGCAGAGCCTTGTGGAATGGTATAGATATGTCTGTACTTTTCTCTGAGAGGCTATAGTACACTAGGAAAACTCAATTCTTTCTTTCTTATGCGTTATTACTAGAGTCCAATTAGTATATGGCAATACAAATTGGTATATAACCTCTTTATTTCTTTTCCTTCATAGATGGTGAGGACATATATAGTAGGGGCAAGAGCAGAGGCACCCAGTTTGATTGTTGGGGCCACAACTTATGGTAGAGAATGCACGAGAGGAGATAGAAGAGACATGGGATGAGGAGCAATGCCTGCTAAGGTTAGGGCTTAGGCTACTAGGCAGGTTTTGTGATAGGTCAGAATCCCCTTCCACACTAGAGTATCACACTAGGGTAGCAGTAGAGGAGCTAGCAGCACCAGTCTAGGAAGGTGTAACACCTACTCAAGCTTTTTCAGATATAATAGAACAAGTTTTTACTCTACTGAGCGATTTGGTAGAGGATACATGTCACCCGCCACTCTTACAAGTTAGAATATGTGGGTTCATTATGTAGCTTCTGTGGCTCCATGGATGGATGAGGCTTCTAAGACAAGGATCTTTCTGGGAGAGGTGGTAGGGATGGAGATGACTGGAGAGGAGAATGATTTATTTTAGGGGATAACTAAAATAAAACCTCTGGTATTCCATGGTACTGAGACAGAGGATGCTTATGAGTTTATTATTGATAGTCATGTGGGGCTTTATAATATAGGGGTAGTAGAGCAATATAGGGTGGATTTTGTTACTTTCTAGAAGCATGGGGATACAAAGTTATGGTGGAGAGCTTTTGTGGAGTGTAGGCCAATTGGGTTGCCCTCGTTGACTTTGAAACAGTTTCCCTCTGTCTGCTTAGAGAAGTACGCTCCTTTTACTTTGTGAGATAAAAGGAGGGATGAGTTAACTAGTATTGAGTAGGCCTTTTATTCTTTTGTATCCTATGAGGCCTAATTGCACTCACTTTTTAGGTGTTCTACTATTGCACACAAAGGAGGAAATGATCTATAGGTTGGTCAAAGGGTTGAATACGAAACTTCAGCTATCAACACTTCAGATTGTGTCTTCTGGTAAGACTTTTCGGGATGTGGTTAAGTATGTTAGAAATGTGGATATGGTAAAATAGAATAGTTATGTGAAGTATGAAAAAAATAATGCCCAATAGGGTGGTAACTAAAGTGGCTCTATTGCTAAGTGTCCTATTTCTCAGGGATATGTTGGGCTCCTTATTCAATCAAAAATGCAGGAATTAGCTGGGGGTCCATTAGGGGGAATCAATCTTTCTTCTTATCATAATGGGTATATCACTTTTTTTTCTTTGGCATAGATGCCCAATTTGGATCGGACATGTTATGAGTATAGAAAAGTTGTGCACATTTAGAGATGGAGTCCCAGATTTACACAGACTGGTCAGTTGGCTCAGCAGGAGGCTCTCTGAGCTCCAGCTCTAGCAGATAGAGGAGGTGGTGCACATGGTAGAGATCCTCCTCAAGGATGGTATGGTGGCCACACAGAAGGCCGAGGTGGCACCCAGCCTAATTGAGGTGGTGCACATTTTAGTAGATATAGTACTCAGCCCGATAGAGACAACAAGCAGGCAGGTGGTAGGACTTATTTCTATGTTTTCCTTGGTATACCCAAGGCAGAGGCATCTGACACAGTGATCACAAGTACTATTCTAGTCTGTGACCAGATGTCTACAACCTTATTTTATCCTGGTTCAATATTTTCTTATGTGTCTACCTATTTTGCAGTGGGATTGGATATGATCTGTGATTTTCTTAATTTCCTTGTCCATGTTTCCACCCCTATTGTTGAATCTATTATTATATATAGAATCTACCATTCTTGTCTTGTTACATTCATGGGGTATAAACCTGGGTAGGCTTAGTGATTATTAACATGGTTGACATTGATGTCATTTTAGGATGAGTTGGTTGTCTCCTTACCATACGCTATTAGACTGTAATACTAAGATAATAACTATAGTGATGTTGGGTATGTATAGGCTTTAGGGGCAGGGTGAATGTAGCCATGTTCCTAAGAAGATTATATCCTTTGTTCGTTCTAAGAAGTTGATAGAGAGGGGGTGTTTAGCATTTTTAGTGCATCTTTGTGACATTTTTACAATATTTGCCCACCATATATAGCTTTAACTATATTTCATATATTAAGAAGTAGATTACATATTATTAGCCTAGAATCTTCTTTAATTGTATTTACGATGTATAGCATTTACCATGTAGAGTTTTCCTTGTAAAATTATAATGAGATGAGCTCCTTCATTCCAATGAAATAGAAAATCAAGGTCATTCCCTTATCCATATGGTATTAGTGCTTTAACCTTTTTTCCAGTCTTCTCTTTTTTTCCTCTCCTCCTACCTGTGTGTGTTTTTTTAGTCCATCATCAACGTCCAGTAATGAAACTTGATGTAAAGAATAATTTTTTGTGGTTTTTGTATTTTCAAAATTTTCTTGAGGGAAAGGAACTTTAGGTTCATGTTACTTCGTCCAAACCAACAACCACAGTTGATAATGCAAAATTCATCTCCAAATGGAGTGTTTCTGATGAAATGGTACTCACCTAGATTATAAAGTCCATTGACAACACCATTGATCTTAATCTTAGTCTTATGTCCTCTGCTCTTGCAATGTGGGACTACCTTTAACAGATCTTTCAACAAAGTAATGATGCACAAATTTATCAATTGGAACAATATCTTACATCTCTTTCTCAAGAGACCACTACCATTCAAGAATTTTATTGTTCCATAATACTGATTTGGAATGATATGGATATGCTTGATGACACTAGTATTCTAATAGTGGCACTCAAAATGATCCTTAAATTGTGATAAAATCTCATTGTCGTACATTCCTTATGAAGCTACGACCTGAGTTCAAACATATTTGGGCCTCTATTCTCAACCATAACTCAACCTCTTCACTCGATAGTATCCTTGTTGATCTTCTTTCTAAAAAGACTCATTTGGCCTCTCTCTTCTTTGAGTTCCCCTCCTAATTCCTTTACCACACACAAAGGGAAATATCGTGATTTGTCTACTGTTGAGTGCTTCAACTATTATGAGAAGGGTCTCTATCCTTCTCATTAACGCAACCAGAGAGGTTCCACCTCTAAATTATTTTGTCAATATTACAAAAAAGATGATCATCTGATAGAAAATTATTGAATTCGTCCACCACGTCCAAGCCATTCAACCACTCCCATAACCTTTACCTCTACTGTCTATCTTCCTGATGGTTCCTCTTTTTCTTTACCTACTAACCTCATCCATAAGCTTATCAAAGGTCTTCCTAATGCAGGTTTTGGTAAGCCTAAATTGACTACTCCATAGATTATAGATTCTAGTGCCACTCATCATTTGATTGGTGACTTCATAACATTTGCTTTCTCAAATCCTTTTTTGGTCCGTGGCATTATCATTATTGCTAATGGACTGAATCTCAACATTTAGAAAAGTGGCACTTTAAAGTTTATCTTCCATGATTCTCCTCCTCTAGTCTTATCTGATGCTCTTTATGCCCCTAAATTATCTGCTAACTTGATTTCTATTAACCAGCTTTGACACATTGCTTAGTTTCTTTTTCACCTAATGGTGGTCTTATTCAGGATATGAGAATAAGGAAGGTGATTGATCTAGGCCGTAGATAAGGGGAACTCTTTATCTTGGATTTGGGCTCATACTCCAACTTTCACAAGTGCTTTCTTGCTTTGTCTTCACAGGAGATCAACTCAGCCAATGCTTTTTGAAAACTGTGGCATAGGCTCTTAGGACATCCTTATACCCACAATCTCAAGTCTTTATTTTCTTCTGGTGATTTTGTGTCTAAGATTGATTTTAAGAATAATGTCACTATTGATTGTGAATCTTGTGCTCTTGCAAAATCACATCTATTACCATTTAATAAATCTATCCATCATACTACCTCTCCTTTTGAACTTATTCACTCTGATGTTTGGGGTCGTGCGAGCTGCAAGTTGCTCTCTAGGATTTTTTATTATTTCATATTTATGGCTGATGTATATTTATTTACATGGGTTTACTTTGGTAAACACAAATATGAGGCATTCAGGGTATTTAAGCATTTCTATGCCATGATCCGTACTTAATTTGGAAAAAATATAAAAATCCTTCGCACAGACTCAGGCGGGTGGATTCATCGCTAAAGATTTTAGCATTTCTTAGCTACTGAAGGTATCATTCATCAGAATACTTGTATTCATCAGTCTTAGTAGAATGGCGTTGCTGAGCAGAAGCATTGCCATATTATTGAAACCACCCATGCTCTTCAACTTCATGCCAACTTGCCACAAATATTTTGGGTTGACAGTGTCCATACGACAGTGTACCTCATTAGTCAAATGCCCACTATGGTTCTCCAAAATCAGTCCCCTTTACAGAAGCTTTTTGGTACTAAGCCTTTGTATGACACTTTTCATGTTTTTTATGTGCATATTATGTTCTTATTCCGATATCTGAGTACTCTAAAATCGATGCCAAGTCTGTCAAAAATGATTTTTTAGGGATATTCAGACACTTAAAAAGGTTATCTTTGTTATGTCTTATATGCTAAATGAGTGAGAATCTCACTCAATGTTCTTTTTGTTTGAGGACTTATTCTGCTTTTGCTCAACTACAGGTCCAACAGATGCCATTGTTCACTCAACTCCCTTGTTGTAGTACTTTGATAATGAGTTTGATCCTAATGTTAGAGTTTTCTTAGTTGTTGTTCCTCCTTCACCTTCTCTGGATCCAGGTATCCCCTATTCTTCTCATATGTTTCCCTCTTTTGAACTGTTATATAGTGTACTCACTACCCAATCTGGTCGTGTCAGTAAACTCCCTTCCCGAATATTTTTTGTCTTCACTTGATCACATCTCTATTCCTAGATATTATAAATAGGCAGCTGAAAGTAAAGAATCGGCCCTGGCTATGAAAATTAAACTTGATGCACTAGCTCCAAATCATACCTGGGATCTGGTTCTAGAACTAAAATATCAAATCGTGGTTGGATATAAATGGTCTACACTCTAAAGAAAAATTCTGATGTCATACTGGATTGATCTAAAGCTCGCTTGGTGGAACAAGGCTTTAAGTAAGAGTATGGGATCAATTATGAGTAAACTTTCACTCCCGTGTCTAAAATGACTACTATTCGTACATTATTGGCTATTAAGGTTGTTCGACAATGGGATATCTCCCAGATGGACGTCACTAATGCCATTTCTTAATGGTAAACAATCTAAGACTGTGCATATGAAACCTCCTCTTATCTTCTCCACTTCCGCATCCATGGTATGCAAATTACGGAAGGCCATTTATGGCTTAAAGCAAGCTTCATGCTCTTGTTTCTCCAAGTTGAAGTTTGTTGTTTTTCAAGGTGGCTATCGACAGAGTCATAATGATTATTCTCTGTTTATCTCTCCATCGCCATGATTTTTGTGTTAATTTATGTCTATGATATCTTGATTACAGTGATGATGTTGAAAGAATTTTTCAACTTAAAGGTATGTTAAAATTTTTATTTCAAATGGAGGACTTAAGGCATGCATATTATTTTCTTAGTATAGAACTCTCTCTTAATGTTGGTGGCTACTTTCTTTGCCAACGGAAGTATACAAAAGAAAATTTGGACATGGCTAACCTGACTGAAGAGACCACTGTTGATACACCTATGGAGTAGAACACACATTATTCTAAGACTAATGGGGAACCTTTCTTAGATAGACCCCACCCTTTATCGACACCTTCTACGGAGCTTGGTCTACTTAACTGTCACTAGACCTGACATTGCTCATGTAGTTCATATTCTTAGTCGATTTGTGTCTGACCCTGGACGTCTTCATCTTATGATTGTTCATCCCCTTCTTCGTTATCTTCGATCAACCTTAACAATGGGCCTGCATTACAATCATGACTCATCTACTCTCTTGCGTTCCTTCTCAAATGTTGATTATATTGGTTGCCTCGAAAGAAGTCAAAAAAGTAGTCAACCATGTCCAAATTATCCACCTAAGCAGAATTTTGTGTCATGTCAACTGCTTGCAGTGAAGTAGTTTTGTTGCATCATTTATCGGCTGATTTTGGAATTCACTCTTCCTATCCCACACCCATGTACTGTGACAATAGAGGTGCTATAAAGATTGCCACCAATCTTATTTTTCATGAACGAACCAAGCATATCATGATGAAAAATTTGATGAGGGTCTTGTTTCTCTTCCTCATGTTTCCTCTAGATATCAACTGGGAAATTTTCTCACTAAGGCTCAAATGAAGAAACAACATGAGTTCTTTATTAGAAAACTTCTGGTTGACTACCATCAATTTGAAAAGGGTGTTAATCAAAATCTATTACAATATTTACCTACCATATGTTCTTTAATTGTATTTACCATGTAAAGTTCTTACCATGTATAGCTTTTACCATGCCTAGTTTTCCTTGTAACCTTATAAGAAGAAGAGCTCCTTTATTCCATTGATATAGAAAATAAAGGTCTTTCCCTTATTCATAACACTAGTATAGAGGTTCCATCTTTTGGGTCAGTTCCTGTGGTGTGTGATTTATTAGAGGTGTTTCTCATGGATTTACATAGCATGCCACCAAACCGTGTTCTCAATTTCTGCATTAATTTAGAGCTTGGTACTCGTCCTTTCTATTTCTCCATAATGGATGTCATCATCTGAGTTGAGAGAGTTGAAAGTTTAGTTGTAGGACCAGCTTAGTAAGAGGTTTATTCATCCAAGTGCCTCCTAGTGGGGTGCTCCTTTGTTGTTTATAAAGAAAAAAGATGGAAGCATACGTATGTGCATTGACTACCGTCAGATGAACAAGGTCACTATCCAGAATAAATCCCCTTTTCCCCACGTAGGCAACTTGACTGACCAGTTTTATGGTGCGCTAGTATTCTCTTTGAATGAATTGAGGTCTGGGTATCATCAGCTAAAAATTTGGGCTGAAGTTATTTCTAAGTCTTATTTTTGAACCAGGCATCGGCATTATGAGTTTTTGGTGATGCCTTTTGGGTTTACTTATGCCCCAACTACTTTTATAAGTTTGATGAATGAAATTTTTAAGTGATATTTGGATTCTTTTGTAGTTGTGTTTATTGATGACACTCTGGTATATTCAAAGAGCAAGGAAGAGCATGAGAATCACTTGAGGGTTGTATTGGGGTTATTGAAAAAAAAGCAATTATATGTTAAATTTTCTAAGTGTGAGTTTTGGCTGATGTCTGTGTCCTTATGGCATGTGGTTTCAAAAGAGGGAATTATGGTCAATACATAAAAATAGAGGCAATTAAGACTTGGTCTTGGCCTACTTCAGTGATAGAGATTCATATGTTTATGGGGTTGGCTAGTTTATAACACTGGATTGTAAAGGGGGTCCCTCTATTGCTTCCTAGCTGACTAATTTAACTCAGAAAGATATACCATTTCAGTAGTCTGACGAGTGTGAGGAGTGCTGTCAAAAGCACAATAATTTATGGACTATAGCTCCCCATACATATATTGCATGTGGAGGGTAAAGGATTTGTTGTTTATTGCGATGCCTCACATTTTATTTTGGTGTTGTTTTGATGTAGGATAAAAAAGTCATTGCATATGCTTTTATACAGTGGAAGGTGCATGAAAAAAATCGATCATGCGCATGACTTGGAGTTGGCAGTAGTAGTATTTGCTATTAAAATTTTGAGGCACTATCTTTATGATGTCCATTGTGAGTTGTTTACTGATAACTGTATTCTACAACATATGTTTATGCGGAGGGGATCTAAACTTGAGGCAGGGTAGATGGATGGAGCTACTCAAGAACTATGATGTTACTATCTTATATCATCAGAGTAAAGCAAATATGGTAGCTAATGCTTTGAGTATGAAGTCTAGGATTATGGGTAGCCTAGGTTGTTTAGAGGCTACAAGCGTTCGTTGGCTAAAGAGATTTAGATTCTAGCTAACAATTTTATGTAGATTAAGGTGTCAGAGAAATGTGGATTGTTAGCTTATGTAGAGCCAATGTCTTTGTTTCTAGAGTAGATTAAGGACAGACAATTTAAGAATGCTAAGTTAAGGAAGATTCGTGATAAAACTTAGTAATGAAAGGCCAAAGAGGTTGTGATTGTTGATAAGGGTGTCTTGAGGATTATGGGGAATGTATGTGTTTCCCTTGTTGATGATCTGATACAGTGCTCATAGTTTGAGATACTCTATACATCCTGGTGTGACCAAGATGTATCGTGATCTAAGACAACATTATTGGTGGGGTAGGCTAGAGTGTGATGTTGTTGGTTTTTTGCCTAGTGTCCAAACTATAAACAAGTAAAGTATGAGTATCAGAGACCTGGAGGGACACTTCAAAGGATACCCATTCTTAAATGGAAGTGGGAAAGGATTGCAATAGACTTTGTGGTTGGTCTTCCAAGGACCCTGGGGAAGCTTGATTTAATTTGGGTGATGGTTGATAGGTTGACTAAGTCTTCACACTTTGTTATAGTTCAGGTAACTTATAATGTAGAGAAGCTTGCTAAGTTATATATCTGCAAGCTTGTTTAATTGCATAGAGTTCTGATCTCTATCATCTTAGATAGAGGTACGCAGTTTACTTCTAACTTTTGGAGGATGTTGTAGGCTGAGTTGGGGACTAGGTTGGACCTTAGTACAATGTTTCACCCTCGTTTCAATGGGCAGTCTAAGCAGATAATTAAGGTTTTGGAAGATATGTTTCGCGCGTGTGTGTCAGACTTAAGTGGTCATTGGGACCAGTTTTTGCAAAGTTTGCATACAATAATAGTTGTGACTCAAGTATTGATATGGCTCCATTTGATCCATTGTATGGGAGGAGATATACAACCCCTATTGGTTGGTTTGATATTTTTGAGGTAGGATTATGGGGTACCCAGTGTAGGCAAAAAAAATATACAAAACGGAAGGTCAGGTATATGGAACTTATGGTAGTGGAGCAAGTATTGCTCAAGTTTTTACCCATGAAGGGTGTGATAAGATTTGATAAGTGAGGAAAACTCAGTATGAGTTTCATTAAGCAATTTAAATATCACGCCTTGAATTCCAACGGGGCGGACTGGTACCCGAAGCCGTTAAGGCCCGAGAGAACCAATCTTCATTCAAGTACATTCGTATACATGTCTCTGATTGAACTACATTCTATCTCATGTAATTACAAGATACTAATGGAGGAAGTCATGGAGAACATATGATATATACGAAACTTGGCCGTTAGGGCCATCAAGTCAAAATGGACATACATTCTTTCATTCATCTCACCACGTACGTCTACAAAGCCTCTAACAGATACATATACATAACCAACCTAAAGTTGGGACAAGTCCCCACTTTATACAACATTTACATAGTACCAAAAAAAGTGTACATGTATGACTTGGAAAGCCCCGAACCAACTGGAGCTCACCAATATTCCATAGATGACCCGCAGCCTACTGTGGAGGTCTACTAGTACATGTGCCTGCAACAAGTAAGGTAAGTCCCCCAAGGGACGTCATTACAAAGAATGTACTGAGTATGTAAGGCCATAAGTAACTGCATAAGATATAAGGACTTCAATGAAATCAAGTACAAGTGGGTGGACAATATAGATTAGAGACCATAATATACATGTGTGAAGTCGTATACATTGCATTCATTTCTTTAATTTTTCATTCATATCATTATCACAATCATTCATATAACATCGTTCATATAATATCATTTATATAATCATTCGGGATCGCCTCTAGGTATGCTTCCGCCTCTTTGAGTTACCACCCATTCGGGATCGCCTCTAGCTAGGCTTACGCCCCTTCGAGTTGCAACCCATTCCCAATAATCCTTCAGGATCGCCTCTACCTAGGCTTACGCCCCTTCAAGTTGCCACCCATACTCAATATTCTTTCTGGATCGCCTCTAGCTAGGCTTACACCCCTTCGAGTTGCCACCCGTACTCAACAAGTATGCATTACTTTAATTCTTTTGTTATAAGAGTGATATGTTGGTGGTTGTAACATTATTGGAACTTTGTAACATTAGTCAATGAATAAGATACATGTGAATTACATTTGCTAAATGAGATACTTTGAAACATTTGAAATGGAACAAGTGCAATGACAATGTGAACAATAGGTGTTGTAGAAGGATTCGAAAAAGAATACCCTTACATACCTTATATTCCAAATATGAATACACAACCCTATATGTGAATACAATAATCCAGCTCCTTCCATACGTGTTACTCTGCAACACAAGTACATAACGGAGCTCACATTAACAACTAACTATATTCCAAGTGCATAAGACGATAATGAGCTATGTGACTTCTATATAGCGTCATTTATTCCTTCTACAATACAACTCACTGTATTACCATACAAACAACACCACAACATTCCACACATTGACCAAGACATCATAAACCAATAGCATTTCACACCAAGTTTATACTTTACACTTCCTCAGTAACACCACGTCACAATTACTCCATCAAGTCATCTCAATACCTTTCACAATAACACATTAACTACAATACATATTTGATATAATCCATTATGCCTCGGAAATACCCCTTAAATCCATTCAAAAGGTACCATAAGTTGATAATTGCATCCAAGAAGGGTATAGGGGCCTTGGGGAGTCAAAGAGAGACAAAAACATGCAAAACAAAATTCTGGACTAGGTTGTGGAGCCACCTGCGCCCGTAGGTGGATGAAATACGGCCGCAGGTGCTCCTTTGGCCTTTTCCAGAGCCACCTGCGTTGGCATCTGCACCCGCAGGTGCTCCAGACGCGAGGGTGGGTGCCCGTTTCAGCCTCCAAGGTCATTTTAGGGTCCTTTTTTGTAATAAATGGTCCATGGACATAAGTAAGCTTCTCTCTTCATATTTTAGGTCAACTTGGATTCCAAATAACAATCATGGTTTCACAACACACATAAACATCACCAAAACTGCATTTCCTTTCAAGTTTAGAAGGCAAAACCCTTCACCAATTAAGCAAAAATAGACTGTTTTACACATAGTGAACTGTCCAACACTTTTCCAACTTAACCAACATGATTTATACACTATCTTAAGCATATAATATACTAAACCATGATATTAAACACTTACCAAAGCTTTCAAAAAGAGTGATCTTGTCCAAAGAGAATAGTTGCTTAGGGTTCGGAAGAGAAATGAAATATCTTTAGAAAAGTCTAGACTTGGCATGTGTATTGTTATGAATAAAAATCTGATTTTCCTTGACTTATATAGTCCCTTAATGGTCATACTTCGCCACACTATGGCCAATAAATGCTATGTTTACTTGGTCAACATTAGAATGGATCATATTCCCTTTTTGGGCCATGTCTTTTGCTCCATTTTTAGGCCTCACTTGAGCCTAATGGCACAAGATTAATTTAGCCCAACAAAATTAATGCATGATCCCCAACCATTTCATGTTTAAATAATTCCATAAATGTTACGATAATCAACTAGGTTCGAAAATGTACTGGGTGTTACATCCTTCCCCCCTTAGAAACATTCGTCCTCGAATGTCAGTGACATTATCTAGTTTAAGCAATTTCAAGTCTAGGATCATTCTTCATGTTATCATATATATACATAATTCTTATAGATACTTACTTGTTATTTCTCTGATCCCGCATCTTGAACTTTCTCTTCCATTTGAAACAAATGAGGGTATTTGGACTTCATCATTTCCTCCGCTTCCTATGTGATCTCTTCTACTTGCTGATTTCTCCAAAGTACCTTTACGGAAGATACTTCTTTATTCCTTAATCTCTTCACTTGTCGGTCTATAATAGCAATGGGCACTTCCTCATATGTGAGATCTTCCATAACTTGCACATCTTCAATGGGAGTAATACGAGATGGATCTCTTATGCACTTTCGAAGCATCGAAACATGAAACACTGGATGAACTGTGGAGAGTTCTTGGGGTAGTACTAATTCATACGCAACTTGCCCAAATCTTCATACAATTTCAAATGGCCCTATATAACGTGGACTCAACTTTCCTTTCTTTCCAAATCTCATTATCCCTTTCATTAGTGACACCTTCAAGAATACTCAATCACCTATAGAAACTTTGAGCCCTCTTCTTCTAACATCAGCATATGACTTGTGTCGACTTTAGGATATTTGTAGTCGCTGTTGGATCACTTTAACTTTCTCCATAGCTTGATGAACAAGATCTGGCCCAAGTAAGGCAGTTTCACCCGCTTCAAACCATTCAATTGGTGATCTACACTTTCTTCCATATAAAGCTTCATAAGGTGCCATTTTGATACTTGAATGATAGCTATTGTTGGAGGAAAATTCAATATGAGGTAGATGATCATCCCAACTACATTTAAAATCCATTATGCAAGCTCGTAGCATATCTTCAAGTGTTTGGATAGTACGTTCTACTTGTCTATATATCTGAGGATGAAAAGCCATACTTAAATTCACTTGCGTACCCAAACTCTTCTGTAAAGACTTCCAAAAATTTACAGTAAATTGAGCTCCCCTGTCCGATATAATAGAGATTGGAATTCCATGCAATCGAACTCTCTCCTTAATATACAACCTGGCATAATCCTCTGCTATGTAGGTGGTCTTGACCAGTAAGAAGTGCACTGACTTGGTAAGCCTGTCAACTATTACCCATATGGAATCAAATTTCTGCAGTGTACGAGGCAAACCTGTGATAAAATCCATGTTAATCATGTCCCACTTCTAGACTGGAAGATTGATACATTGCATATAACCTCTAGGTTTATGATGCTCTACCTTTACTTGTTGACAATTTGGCCATTGAGCTACAAATTCTGCAATTTTCTTCTTCATGTTTCCCCACCAATACATTTCTTTTAAATCATGATACATTTTGGTAGCTCCCGGATGAATAGAATACCGTGAATGATGTGCCTCTGGCATAATTCGTCCCTTTAGATCATCTACATCTGGTACATATAATCTACCTTGGCACTGGAGTACTCCTTCTTGTGTAAGATCAAATGTCTTTGTCAGACCTTGTTGTACATTCTCCTTCAGCTGCAATAAAATAGAATTCGTATACTGCTTCTCTTTTACCTCAGCTATTAATGAAGATTCTACTGCATTTTGCACAATAACCCCTTCATTTGGAGATTCAAGAAGACGAACTCCCAAGCTGGCTAGTTGATGTAGATCCTTTATTATACCTTGCTTTTCCGTCAACTGACAATCAGTGCTTCTTATTGCTTTGTGACTCAATGCATCGGCTACCACATTTGCTTTCCCTGGATGATATAAGATATCGATATCATAGTCTTTTAAGAGTTCCAGCCACCTCCGCTGCCTTAAATTGAGGTCCTTCTGCTTAAAGATATATTGCAAACTTTTGTGATCAGTGTATATATCAACATGAACCCCATACAAATAATGGTGCCATATCTTTAAGGTAAATATCACAGCTGCTAGCTCAAGATCATGTGTTGGATAATTTCTCTCATGTGTGCGCAACTGTCATGAGGCATAAGCTATTGCATTACCGTGCTGCATCAATACACATCCTAGGCCAACTTCTGAAGCATCACAATATACCGCATACCCCTCTGTGCCTTCAAAAAGTACCAATACAGGTGTAGAATTCAACTTATCTTTCAGTTCTTGGAAACTCTTCTCACATGCATCATTCCACTGAAACTTGGTTTCTTTGTGGGTTAGCTTTGTTAAAGGTGCAGCAATGGAAGAAAACCCTTCAACAAATCTCCTATAATAACCTGCCAATCCAAGGAAACTATGAATCTCTGTAGGCGTCGTAGGTCTTGGCCAATTCTTCACTACTTCTATCTTTTGCGTATCAACCCTTATTCCTTCACCTGACACAATATGACACAAGAATGCTACAGATTTTAACCAAAATTCACACTTAGAGAACTTCGCATATAACTTACGATCACGAAGAATTTGTAACACCTATCGTAAGTGATTAACATGGTCCTCTTGTGATCTTGAATAAACCAGAATGTCATCTATAAATACGGTCACGAATACATCGAAGAATGGCTTGAACACCCTATTCATTAAATCCATAAAAACTGCGGGTGCATTTGTTAGCCCAAATGACATTACTAAAAATTCATAGTGACCATACCTTGTTCGAAAAGTTGTCTTAGGGATATCCTTGTCTCTAACCCTTACCTGATGATATCCCGATCTTAGGTCAATATTTGAGAAGCATTTGGCGCCCTGTAATTGGTCAAACAAATCATCAATTCTGGGGAGGGGATATTTTTTCTTGATCATTACCTTATTCAATTGCCGATAGTCAATACACATTCTCAACATGCCATCTTTATTCCATACAAATAATACTGGGGCACCCCACGGGGACATACTAGGACTTATGAACCCCTTGTCCAGCAAGTCTTTTAATTGCTCCTTCAATTCTCACAATTCTACTGGAGCCATTCTATACGGGGGAATAGAGATAGGCTGAGTTCCTGGAATCACATCAATACCAAACTCCACTTCTCGTTCGAGAGGCAAACCTGGAAGATCTTCAGGAAATACATCAAGGAATTCGTTTACTACTGGAACTGATTGAAGAGTTGGTGGTTCCACATCAGTATCTTTCACTCTTACTAAGTGACATATGTACCCCTTGGATATCATTTTCCTTGCCTTAAGGTAGGAAATAAATTTACCTCTCGGTGCTCCAACCTTAACCCTCTATTCAAGGACGGTCTTTTGTGGGAAATGGAAATGTACCTTCTTATCCCGGCAATCTACCGTGGCATCACAAGAAGCTAACCAATGCATACCCATTATAACATCAAAATCCACCATTTCCAGCTCAATAAGATCAGCCAACGTATCATGATCATGCACAGTTACTACACAATTATGATATCCTCTTTTTGCAATAGTAGATTCACCAACTGGTGTAGATACTTCAATTGGCTTAAATAATAATTCTGGTGTTCTTTCAAATTTTGCAGCAATCAATTGAGTAACATATGATAGGGTAGATCCCGGATCAATTAATGCATATACATTATGTGAAAATATGGATAATGTACCTATAATTACATAAGGAGAAGCCTCCAAATTCTGCCAGTCAATTAGAGAATAGGTGCAATTCTGGGCTCCACTGGAACTAGCTGCTCCTCTAGCACCTCTACCACGCCCAGTATCATGCACTCCTCTATCTAGGGAAGGAACCAATAATGATGATGCAACAGTTGATCCCGTAGGTCGTGCTATACCACCCATGCCCTTTTGTGGGCACTCTCTCACCATGTGCCCTGGCACACTGCAAAAATAGCAAACATTCATTCCAACCCGGCATTTACCTAAATGAGACTTGCCACAGTGCTGACACAGTTTGTGAGAAAATCCTGCTGTCTATGAACCTCGAACCACACTGCTCTGCCCCAAAATGGATACCTCTAAACCCTCAAAATTAGGATGAAATACCTGTTGTAGGGGAAAAAATGATGGTCTAGGCGGTCAATTAAAAATTCGAGGCCTAGACTCTCCTTGGGACGCCATGACCTATCCCATAGATCTATCCCTCTTCTATGGCTGATGCGCCATGGTTACATGGAACGTTCGATGCTTAAAACAAGGAAAATATGCAATAACTTGGGTGTATTTTGTTGGTATGATGTGGTTTCTGTCCTACTTTGCAGAAAAACAGGTTTTAAAGGAAAAATGATTAAAAAGGAAGAATCAAGCCCAAGAACGAAGTGTCGTAAGAAGAAAGAATAAGAATATGCACCAGAGATGGACTCACGACACAACTCACATGGCATGACTGCCACTCACGTGACGTGAGTGGCAGGCGTGAGTCCAAATCAGAGATCAAACAGGGTCTGATTTCCACGCCAGCAGTCACGTGGCGTGACTGCCAGTCACGTGATGTGGAAGAATGTCGTGACTAAACTTTTGAAGACGTCTAATTGATCCTGATTCCTACGACACCAACCTACGTGGCGTGACTTTGTTCCACAACACCAAGTCACGATATCGTGTAAGTTGTCGACTCTGTTCTCCTATTTTGTTTTGGATAGGATTAGCTTTGTATCTATAAATACCCCTGTATAGTCCTAGGTGCGACAATTATTCATTACATTGTTTTGAGAACTATTTCATGTTGTTTTGAGATGATAAACATATTCTTGGTTTTGTAATAAAAAACCCTAATTCGAGTTTTATTGATAATTGAGATTTTCGTTTTTCTTCATTATTGTGAGTGTGCAATTATGTTTCCATCTCTAAATTCTTCTTGTATTCTTACAATTATGAGTAGCTAAACTCATCAACTAGGGTTGTGTGAACCATGAGGAATTAACGAAACCGGTTAAGTGCAAAGTAATTCTGTACCGCTGTGAATGCATGTATTGTTATTTCCTTCGTTGTGATTGCTCTTCTAACGTTTGCAAACTTTATAAACTCGCCTGTATTCTAGAATTGCTCGAGAGAGAGAGGTAGAGATTGGTAAAAGGAGATAACAACAGATATTTGAAGCTATCAACCATCATCTTATAACTTGAGCCTTAGCGGGAATGGTTATCTGAAATCCAGGAAAAGGGTTAGTAGTGTGACACTCAGAGACTAAGAGGAGAAGAGTGAAATTCATCTAACCAAGGTTGAGAGACGTTTAGATGAACATATCTTGTCAGATTTTGCATGCCACATAGCGGGAAAATTTTGTTAGCACAAGCAATTGGTGGAGTTAAGGAATCATTGGGGATCAAAGTCCTAGTGTATTTCTCTCATTGTCTACAAACACGATATAACCAGCAATTGTTCCTGTCACTTTTTGTTCACAAACCCCCCCCAGTTTTACTTACGTTCCAATTATTCAATCTAGTAATCTAAGCAAACTTTGACCTATTCCCTGTGGGATCGACCCCAACCTTGGTTGGGTTCTATATTTGATACAATGATCGCATTATAATTTTTCGGAGGTATATTTTGGGCGACATTAAATTTTGGCGCTTTTGCTGGGGAATACGATTATGGAGTTGATTATTACTGGTTGGAGTTGATTTTTTTTAATTTTTTTTTACATTCTTTTGAGGGAATACGCCGGTGTATGCCAAATACTAGGAGTCAAGGAAATCCCCTGATTCCACTTGATCTTGAAATTAAAAGAACTTTGAGAGATAATCGAAGAATGGTGAATACCAATGGAGTTCAGGATCCTACAACTGCAGGAGATATTCGATACCAACCAATTCAGCCAGTTGGTCATGACATAGCGGATCAAACTACTACTCGATTGACACGGGAAGAGCAAGCTAGGCAAGCTGCTCTTAGGTAAGCAGAAAGAGATAATCGAGCTGTGCAAGAAGTAGCACAGCGTTTGGCTGATGCTGAAGAGCGACAAAGACGACTGAGAGAACAATTGAGACCATATGTACCTGTTTATGATGATTCTGAAGAAGAAGATTTGGCCTACTTCGAGCCAATAGAGACTGGTGCTATCATTCCACCAGAGTTACCTCCGGGCACTAAGTTTGACATTACTAGTGCCATTATCCATTTGCTAAAGTTGAAGGGTATGTTCGCCGGTCTTCCTACTGATGACCCAAACATGCACGTGATGAATTTTGTGGGGGTATGCACGTCATACAATTTGCCTAGAGTTGACCAAGAGGCTATTCGGTTGAGGTTGTTTCCATTCTCTCTAATAGGAGAAGCTACTTTGTGGTTGGCCTAGTTGCCACGAGGTTCCATCACTACTTGGCAAGAATTGAGAAATCAATTTTTGGAAAGAGTTTTTCCACCTTCCAAGATATTGTAGTTGAAGGACTATATTTACAATTTCAGATAGCTTCATTCTGAAGCACTCTATGAGACATGGCTGAGGTTCAAAGAGAAGCTGTAGAATTTGCCAAATCACAGGATGAGTGGTAGGATTTTACTTGAAATCTTCTACAGGGCTTTGAATGTCAACACAAAGGCGGTTGCAGATACTATCAGGTGGAGCATTCATGAGTTTGAGATGGGAACGAGCTTTGAAGATATTAGATCGTGTCACTAAGACCAATCGAGGATGGCATACTCGAGAGGTACAAATGCCTGCTGGCACATATGCTATTGGAGCTTCAGCAGCTCAAACAGCTTTGGACGAATCTATGGATCAAGAGGTTGCTCAGTTGAGGACAGAAATTGGTCTTCTGGCTAAACAGATAGCAGCCAGAGATGCTGAAAAATTGCATGCTGTAGGTGCACAAGGTAAATTGTCTAGACATTATGATAGTGAGTCTGATGAAGAGGATAAGTACCTAGATCAAGAAGTGGTGGGTTTTTGAGCCAAGGTCCATGGGTCTAATCAAGACTCTTAGAACTTAAGGCAAGGGAATCAAGGTCAGAACTATTATAGAGACAATTACAACAAGTCGGTAAACATAGATCAAGAACGAGACCGTGATGGTGATTGGAGATGGAAGGATAACTATAGAGAGAAGAATGGTCTTTACGTACCACCAGGTAGACGCGATGCTGAGGCTGGAAATTCAAGGATTGAAGACCTTCTGAATAAACTGTTTATGAGGTCAGAAAGCCAAGAAAACTGTCTTAAAGAGATTAGGACAGGCGTTTTGGGAATAAGTCAGAAAGTAGATTCCCATTCGACTGCCATTAAATAGTTAGAGCAACAGTTTCGACAGATATCTGTGGCATTGAACCAACGTCAGCCAGGTACACTTCCAAGAAATACCGTTCAGAATCCGAAAAATGATGTTCATTTTATGGATATCACAACAAGAAGTGGAATGACTCTCATTGAGGCACCCAATGAAGTTGAGGGTGTTCATGCACCACTGGAAGAGCAGACTAAGGATACAAAAAAAAGTAAAGGAAGCTCTACAGAAGTATGTTCCATTTCTAAGACCTCCTCCACCTTTCCCTCAACGTCTCAAGAAAAAGGTGGATGAAAATAAAATTGTTAGTGGGGAGATCATGAAAGAGGTGGGCAAGCCTTAAACTGATGAAAACAAGTTAAATGCTAAAACTGAGAAAGAGAAGGAAGCCCCACAAGGGCTAACCCCCAATCCTAGGCCACCACCTCTATTCCCTTAGCGATTGAAGAAGAAGAAGGAGGATGGAAAATTTCAAAAGTTCATGTCCATATTGAAGCAACTTTGTATAAACATCCCATTGGTGGAGGCGTTGGAGCAGATGCCAGGTTATGCAAAGTTCATGAAGGACTTGATCACAAAGAAGAGAACTGTTAGTTATGAGTATGTTGATAATTTGCACCATTGTAGTGCAATTACATCCCGTTCTCTTGTGCAAAAGAAAGATGATCCTGGTAACTTCACAGTCCCATGCACAATTGCGTCAGTTAACTTTGCTAGAGCTTTGTGTGACCTAGGTGCTAGCATTAACTTGATATCACTGGCAGTATTTGAGAAATTAGGTTTGGGAGCCCTCAAGCCAACAAAGATGCGGTTATTGATGGCGGATCGTATGATCAAGAAGCCTGTGGGCATAGTATGTGACGTTTTGGTCAAGGTTGAAAAATTCATCTTTCCTGCTGACTTGTGGTCTTGGATTGTGAGGTCGATTTTGATATGCCCATAATTTTGGGAAGACCATTTTTAGCCACCGGCAGAGCATTGGTAGATATGGAGCGGGGTGAGCTGAAATTCAGGCTGGATAATAAGAAAGTCACATATGTTTGCAGAACTATGAAGCAGCCAAAGAACATGAGGGTGGTTTAAGAAATAAATATTTTTGATGACCTTGGAGGACAACCCAGTGGGGATCTTAATGAAGTCTGAGTAATCAAGATACCCCCGTTGTGCCGCGACGTTAAAGTAAACGCTGCTTGGGAGGCAACCTAAGGTGTCTTACTATTCCTATATTTGCTTTGATTTTTGATTTTGATCGACATCAGACCCATGCACCTAGGGTGCCATAGGTATGTTCCTAACTCCGTTGTTTTATTTTATCTATTGCATTGGGGACAGTGCATGATTATAAGTTTAGGGTGTTGTGAGGTACTTGTGGGTTTATATGTCCTCTTGGGGTTTTTTGTTGTCGTGTTTCTTTTCCCTCAAGTGCTATCATAGTAGAACCGACATGTTTAGGATGTTATGTTTATGTGTTTCTTGCTAAATTAGGAGAAAAATAAGGGAACTGTAGTGTAGTCCAGTTTAGAAAAATTTTATGCTTTTTGAATGTTAAGGATACCCCTCCTGAAATTTTTTTATAAGTATGTGTGTGTAGCATGTTTATGTGTGACAACTGTTGGATCTTGTTATGGCAGTAGGATTATAGGCAAATAACTGTAGCTAGCATTGCATGAACCAGCTAGGTAGTAGTTGATAATACAACCCTGTGCTATATGTGTGTGAGGTCACTACTTAGTTAACTCTGTGTGTGTAATCCAGAACTTGCCCGGTTAGTCTTGCCTAAGATTTGAGGATAGGGGATTAGGAAAGGATCATAGGCCGTTTTTGAATAAGTCCACCTTTTAGCCTAAATGCCAAACCAAATGAATAAGTATCCCTTGATCCCGACTTTGAGCCGTAATTGACCTATTTCTTTCATTAAGCCTGTTCACCTTCCCATTTTAATTACAATGAACCTGTCTTGGCCCTGGTCCCTCTTTAGACACTATGTACCTCAACTCAGGCAAATCGCCTAAGTTGAGGGTGGTTCTTATAGGGGTGCGTAGATTGAGTTGGATATGAAGAAGAGGTAAATAAAAGAAAAAGGGAAAACAGGTTTGGGTGTGAAGAAAAAAATAAAGTGAAAAGAAGAGAAATTGCAAAGAAAAAGAAAAAAACAGAGTTGTGTTGTGAAGCTTGAGAAAAATCACACCCAAAATCTGTAAATAAAAGAAAGGAGAATAAGGGAGAGTAAAAATGAGAAAGGTTGAAAGTTGGAGCCAAAAATAGTGTAGTGTCAAGGAGGGTTGATTCACCATATCCATATATACCATACCCGTCCCCAAACCTACATTACAAGCCAAGTAAAGTCCTATAGTGATCCTAGTCCAACTGTCCGAAAACTAAGGCGTAGAAAATAAGGGCAAGCCTATGGCATTTCATGCACACTGTTTTAACTTCTTTGTGAGAGTGAGTGTTTTGACCTCGTCCCTACTTTGATATTCATTAGTATACTGTGAGTGTAAGGGAATTCTTTGATTGTGAGAGTACATTGGTTACATTACTAGCTGCTAGTTGTTTGAAAAATATCGCTTGCATATATGCTTAGTTGGTTGTGCATAATCTGGTGCCATCACTTGATCCCTTCTGTGTCATGATACTATGCTGCCTGTATACACACTTTGGTTTTGATTTACAAATAGGAGGGGTCGACAAAGTTTTGTGCCAAAGGCAAAGAGTCGACTACCCTAGGTCCCTTAGGTTTCTCTTAATCAAGCATTGTGTATGTGTTTTTTTGTTTTATTTGCCTGAGGACATACACACGTTCTAAGTTGAGGGTGTTGATGCTCCATGGTTACATGGCACGTTTGATGCTTAAAACAAGGAAAATATGCAATAACTTGGGTGTATTTTGTTGGTATGATGTGGTTTCTGTCCTACTTTGCAGGAAAATAGGTTTTAAAGGGAAAATGATCAAAAAGGAAGAATCAAGCCCAAGAATGAAGTGTCGGAAGAAGAAAGAACAAGAATCTACACAAGATATGGACTCACGACACCACTCACGTGGCATGACTGCCACTCACATGACGTGAGTGGATGGCGTGAGTCCAAATCAGAGATCAAACAGGGTTTGATTTCCATGCCAGCAGTCACGTGACGTAGAAGAACGCCATGAATAAACATCTGAAGACTCCTAATTGAGCCTGATTCCCACGACACCAACCTATATGGCATGACTTGGTTCCATGACACCAAGTCACAATACCGTGGAAGTTGTCGACTCTGTTCTCCTATTTTGTTTTGGATAGGATTAGCTTTGTATCTATAAATACCCCTATATAGTCCTAGGTGCAACAATTATTCATTACATTGTTTTGAGAGCTATTTCATGTTGTTTTTGATATTATAAACATATTCTTGGTTTTGTAATAAAAAACCCTAATTCGAGTTTTATTGATAATTGAGATTTTCGTTTTTCTTCATTATTGTGAGTGTGCAATTATGTTTCATCTTTGAATTCTTCTTGTATTCTTACAATTATGAGTAGCTAAACTTATCAACTAGGGTTGTGTGAACCATGAGGAATTAACGAAACCGATTAAGTGCAAAGCAATTTTGTACCGCTGTGAATGCATGTATTGTTATTTCTTTCGTTGTGATTGCTCTTCTAACTGTTGAAAATGTTAGAAACTCACCTTTATTCTAGACTTGATAGAGAGAGAGGTAGATATTGGTAAAAGGTGATAACAACAGAGATTTGAAGCTATCAACCTTCATCTAATAACTTGAGCCGTAGCGGGAATAGTTATCTCAAATCCAGGACAAAGGTTAGTAGTACGACACTCGAAGATCGAGAGGAGAAGAGTGAAATTCATCTAACCAAGGTCGAGAGATGTTTAGATGAACATATCTTGTCAGATTTTGCATGCCACATAGCGGGACAGTTTTGTTAGAACAAGTAATTTGTAGAGTTAAGGAATCATTGGAGATCACATTCCTAGTGTATTTCTCTCATTGTCTACAAACTCGATATAACCTGTAATTGTTACTGTCACTTTTTATTCACAACCCCCCCCTAGTTTTACTTACGTTCCAATTATTCCATCTAGTATTCTAAGCAAACTTTAACCTATTCCCTGTGGGATCGACCCCAACCTTGGTTGGGTTCTATATTTGATACAGCGACCGCATTATACTTTTTTGGAGGTATATTTTGGGCAACATCAATGGCCCTCTTTCAAATTCTTGTGTCCTTCTCCGTTGCCTTTGATCCTCTATCTTTTGTACAAAGGCTTGTATCCTGGCTATATCCATATATCTATTAAATGCGGCAATGGTACAGTCCCTCACAAAATATGGCTCCAATCTGTCCACGTACCGATGAACTCTATTGACCATGGTAGCTACCACACTTGGAGTATTCTTGGCCAAATAGTTAAACCGAAGACTATACTCTCTGACGCTCATATTCCCTTGGCGAAGATTTAAGAATTGGTCCACACGAGCCTCTCGAACCTCATATGGAAGATAGTGGTCAAGGAATGCCGCTTTAAATTCTTCCCAACTAGCTGGGAGTGCACCAACACCCCTTGATCGTTTCCAATCTTCGTACTACAGTATAGCCTCTCCTTTCAATCTATATGCTGCAAGCTCCACTGTTTCTATACCAGACACATGCATAACATCCAAAGCCCTTTGGATTTGATCGATAAAGTCCTGCGGATCTTCATTCAGATCTGACCCAGTGAAGGTGGGAGGGTCTAATTTCAGAAAATCCTGTGTCCGTCGACTAGCCGCCCTAGCCATACCATCATCACTTGTCATTGGACCAGCTTATCCTTGACTTTGTGCAGCAACTATATGAGTCAACATTTGCGCCGCATTTCTTAGATCCTACTCAATAGCATTAATAGGTGGTTTGACAGGTTCTTCTCTCCTCCTCGGCTCTTCTGGAGCTGTAAAAGTAGAAGGAGCCCGCGATGCAAACTCAGTTTTAGTCCCACCTTGACTAGCTTGGTAAGGTGGTGATTTACTAGTTCTTTCTCCGACAATCATGTCTACCATCTTACCTTTTCCCCTACCTCGTCTTGTAATCGGCATTTCACTATAACAAAGAAAGCCAATTCCAATGGTCAGACATAATTCCACCTACAACATTGGCTCTAATACATGATCTAAGAAATGAAGAAAAGAAACAACTCCTAAATGTCCCGTAGCCTCCTACTTATAAACGTGGTTCACAACACATCCATAAGCAAGACTCTACTCAGACACGGCTTTGTAGACGCCCTTAGGACGACCTACTCTGATACCACTTTTGTCATGCCTCGAATTCCAACGGGGCGGACTGGCACCCGAAGCCGTTAAGGCCAGAGAGAACCAATCTTCATTCATGTACATTCGTATGCATGTATCTGAGTGAACTACATTCTATCTCATATAATTACAAGATACTAATGGCAGAAGTCATGGAGAACATATGATATATACGAAACTTGGCCGTTAGGGCCATCAAGTCAAAATGGACATACATTCTTTCATTCATCTTACCACGTACGTCTACAAAGCCTCTAACAGATACATATACATGACCAACCTAAAGTAGGGACAAGTCCCCACTTTATACAACATTTACATAGTACCAAACAAGTGTACACGTATGACTCGAAAAACCCCGAACCAACTGGAGCTCACCAATATTTCATAAATGACCCGCAGCCTACTATGGAGGTCTACTAGTACCTGTGCCTGCAGCAAGTAAGGTAAGTCCCCCAAGGGACATCAGTACAAAGAATGTACTGAGTATGTAAGGCCATAAGTAACTGCATAAGATATAAGGAGTTCAATGAAATCAAGTACAAGTGGGTGGACAATATAGACTAGCCACCATAATATACATGTGTGAAGTCGTATACATTGCATTCATTTCTTTCATTTTTCATTCATATCATTATCAGAATCATTCATATAACATCGTTCATATAATATCATTAATATAATCATTCGGGATCACCTCTAGCTAGGCTTCCGCCCCTTTGAGTTGCCACCCATTCGGGATTGCCTCTAGCTAGGCTTACACCCCTTTGAGTTGCCACCCATTCCCAATAATCCTTCGGGATCGCCTCTAGCTAGGATTATGCCCGTTCGAGTTGCCATCCGTACTCAACAAGTATGTATTACTTAAATTCTTTTGTTATAAGAGTGATACGTTGGTAGTTGTAACATTATTGGAACATTGGAACATTAGTCAATGAATAAGAGACATGTGAATAACATTTTCTATCCAACCTGAAATGAGATACTTTGAAACATTCGAAATGGAACAAGTGCAATGACAATGTGAACAATAGGTGCTGCAGAAGGATACGGAAAAGAATAACCTTACATACCTTATCTTCCAAATATGAATACACAACCCTATATGTGAATACAACAGATGCCATTGTTCACTCAACTCCCTTGTTGTAGTACTTTGATAACGAGTTTGATCCTAATGTTAGAGTTTTCTTAGTTGTTGTTCCTCCTTCACCTTCTCTGGATCCAGGTATCCCCTATTCTTCTCATATGTTTCCCTCTTTTGAACTGTTATATAGTGTACTCACTACCCGATCTGGTCGTGTCAGTAAACCCCCTTCCCGAATATTTTTTATCTTCACTTGATCACATCTCTATTCCTAGATATTATAAATAGGCAGCTGAAAGTAAAGAATCGACCCTGGCTATGAAAATTGAACTTGATGCACTAGCTCCAAATCATACCTAGGATCTGGTTCTAGAACTAATAGATCAAATCGTGGTTGGATATAAATGGTCTACACTCTAAAGAAAAATTCTGATGTCATACTGGATTGATCTAAAGCTCGCTTGGTGGAACAAGGCTTTAAGTAAGAGTATGGGATCAATTATGAGTAAACTTTCACTCCCGTGTCTAAAATGACTACTATTCGTACATTATTGGCTATTAAGGTTGTTCGACAATGGTATATCTCCCAGATGGACGTCACTAATGCCATTTCTTAATGGTAAACAATCTAAGACTGTGCATATGAAACCTCCTCTTATCTTCTCCACTTCCGCATCCATGGTATGCAAATTACGGAAGGCCATTTATGGCTTAAAGCAAGCTTCATGCTCTTGTTTCTCCAAGTTGAAGTTTGTTGTTTTGCAAGGTGGCTATCAACAGAGTCATAATGATTATTCTCTGTTTATCTCTCCATCGCCATGATTTTTGTGTTTATTTATGTCTATGATATCTTGATTACAGGGATGATGTTGAAAGAATTTTTCAACTTAAAGGTATGTTAAAAAAAAAATTCAAATGAAGGACTTAAGTCATGCATCTTATTTTCTTAGTATAGAACTCTCTTAATGTTGGTGGCTACTTTCTTTGCCAACGGAAGTATACAAAAGAAATTTTGGACATGGCTAACCTGACTGAAGAGACCACTGTTGATACACCTATGGAGTAGAACACACATTATTCTAAGACTAATGGGGAACCTTTCTCAGATAGACCCCACCCTTTATCGACACCTTGTACGGAGCTTGGTCTACTTAACTGTCACTAGACCTGACATTGCTCATGTAGTTTATATTCTTAGTCGATTTGTGTCTGACCCTGGACGTCTTCATCTTATGATTGTTCATCCCCTTCTTCGTTATCTTCGATCAACCTTAACAATGGGCCTGCATTACAATCATGACTCATCTACTCTCTTGCGTTCCTTCTCAAATGTTGATTATATTGGTTGCCTCGAAAGAAGTCAAAAAAGTAGTCAATCATGTCCAAATTATCCACCTAAGCAGAATATTATGTCATGTCAACTGCTTGCAGTGAAGTAGTTTTATTGCATCATTTATCGGTTGATTTTGGAATTCACTCTTCCTATCCCACACCCATGTACTGTGACAATAGAGGTGCTATAAAGATTGCCACCAATCTTATTTTTCATGAACGAACCAAGCATATCATGATGAAAAATTTGATGAGGGTCTTGTTTCTCTTCCTCATGTTTCCTCTAGATATCAACTGGGAAATTTTCTCACTAAGGCTCAAATGAAGAAACAACATGAGTTCTTTATTAGAAAACTTCTGGTTGACTACCATCAATTTGAAAAGGGTGTTAATCAAAATCTATTACAATATTTACCTACCATATGTTCTTTAATTGTATTTACCATGTAAAGTTCTTACCATGTATAGCTTTTACCATGCCTAGTTTTCCTTGTAACCTTATAAGAAGAAGAGCTCCTTTATTCCATTGATATAGAAAATAAAGGTCTTTCCCTTATTCATAACACTAGTATAGAGGTTCCATCTTTTGGGTCAGTTCCTGTGGTGTGTGATTTATTAGAGGTGTTTCTCATGGATTTACATAGCATGCCACCAAACCGTGTTCTCAATTTCTGCATTAATTTAGAGCTTGGTACTCGTCCTTTCTATTTCTCCATAATGGATGTCATCATCTGAGTTGAGAGAGTTGAAAGTTTAGTTGTAGGACCAGCTTAGTAAGAGGTTTATTCATCCAAGTGCCTCCTAGTGGGGTGCTCCTTTGTTGTTTATAAAGAAAAAAGATGGAAGCATACGTATGTGCATTGACTACCGTCAGATGAACAAGGTCACTATCCAGAATAAATCCCCTTTTCCCCACGTAGGCAACTTGACTGACCAGTTTTATGGTGCGCTAGTATTCTCTTTGAATGAATTGAGGTCTGGGTATCATCAGCTAAAAATTTGGGCTGAAGTTATTTCTAAGTCTTATTTTTGAACCAGGCATCGGCATTATGAGTTTTTGGTGATGCCTTTTGGGTTTACTTATGCCCCAACTACTTTTATGAGTTTGATGAATGAAATTTTTAAGTGATATTTGGATTCTTTTGTAGTTGTGTTTATTGATGACACTCTGGTATATTCAAAGAGCAAGGAAGAGCATGAGAATCACTTGAGGGTTGTATTGGGGTTATTGAAAAAAAAGCAATTATATGTTAAATTTTCTAAGTGTGAGTTTTGGCTGATGTCTGTGTCCTTATGGCATGTGGTTTCAAAAGAGGGAATTATGGTCAATACATAAAAATAGAGGCAATTAAGACTTGGTCTTGGCCTACTTCAGTGATAGAGATTCATATGTTTATGGGGTTGGCTAGTTTATAACACTGGATTGTAAAGGGGGTCCCTCTATTGCTTCCTAGCTGACTAATTTAACTCAGAAAGATATACCATTTCAGTAGTCTGACGAGTGTGAGGAGTGTTGTCAAAAGCACAATAATTTATGGACTATAGCTCCCCATACATATATTGCATGTGGAGGGTAAAGGATTTGTTGTTTATTGCGATGCCTCACATTTTATTTTGGTGTTGTTTTGATGTAGGATAAAAAAGTCATTGCATATGCTTTTATACAGTGGAAGGTGCATGAAAAAAATCGATCATGCGCATGACTTGGAGTTGGCAGTGGTAGTATTTGCTATTAAAATTTTGAGGCACTATCTTTATGATGTCCATTGTGAGTTGTTTACTGATAACTGTATTCTACAACATATGTTTATGCGGAGGGGATCTAAACTTGAGGCAGGGTAGATGGATGGAGCTACTCAAGAACTATGATGTTACTATCTTATATCATCAGAGTAAAGCAAATATGGTAGCTAATGCTTTGAGTATGAAGTCTAGGATTATGGGTAGCCTAGGTTGTTTAGAGGCTACAAGCGTTCGTTGGCTAAAGAGATTTAGATTCTAGCTAACAATTTTATGTAGATTAAGGTGTCAGAGAAATGTGGATTGTTAGCTTATGTAGAGCCAATGTCTTTGTTTCTAGAGTAGATTAAGGACAGACAATTTAAGAATGCTAAGTTAAGGAAGATTCGTGATAAAACTTAGTAATGAAAGGCCAAAGAGGTCGTGATTGTTGATAAGGGTGTCTTGAGGATTATGGGGAATGTATGTGTTTCCCTTGTTGATGATCTGATACAGTGCTCATAGTTTGAGATACTCTATACATCCTGGTGTGACCAAGATGTATCGTGATCTAAGACAACATTATTGGTGGGGTAGGCTAGAGTGTGATGTTGTTGGTTTTTTGCCTAGTGTCCAAACTATAAACAAGTAAAGTATGAGTATCAGAGACCTGGAGGGACACTTCAAAGGATACCCATTCTTAAATGAAAGTGGGAAAGGATTGCAATGGACTTTGTGGTTGGTCTTCCAAGGACCCTGGGGAAGCTTGATTTAATATGGGTGATGGTTTATAGGTTGACTAAGTCTTCACACTTTGTTATAGTTCAGGTAACTTATAATGTAGAGAAGCTTGCTAAGTTATATATCTGCAAGCTTGTTTAATTGCATAAAGTTTTGATCTCTATCATCTTAGATAGAGGTACGCAGTTTACTTCTAACTTTTGGAGGATGTTGTAGGCTGAGTTGGGGACTAGGTTGGACCTTAGTACAATGTTTCACCCTCGTTTCAATGGGCAGTCTAAGCAGATAATTAAGGTTTTGGAAGATATGTTTCGCGCGTGTGTGTCAGACTTAAGTGGTCACTGGGACCAGTTTTTGCAAAGTTTGCATACAATAATAGTTGTCACTCAGGTATTGATATGGCTCTATTTGAGCCATTGTATGGGAGGAGATATACAACCCCTATTGGTTGGTTTGATATTTTTGAGGTAGGATCATGGGGTACCCAGTGTAGGCAAAAAAAATATATAGAACGGAAGGTCAGGTATATGGAACTTATGGTAGTGGAGCAAGTATTGCTCAAGTTTTTACCCATGAAGGGTGTGATAAGATTTGATAAGTGAGGAAAACTCAGTATGAGTTTCATTAAGCAATTTAAATGTCACGCCTCGAATTCCAATGGGGCGGACTGGCACCCGAAGCCGTTAAGGCCCGAGAGAACCAATCTTCATTCAAGTACATTCGTATACATGTCTCTGATTGAACTACATTCTATCTCATGTAATTACAAGATACTAATGGCGGAAGTCATGGAGAACATATGATATATACGAAACTTGGCCGTTAGGGGCACCAAGTCAAAATGGACATACATTCTTTCATTCATCTTACCACGTACGTCTACAAAGCCTCTAACAGATATATATACATAACCAACCTAAAGTCGGGACAAGTCCCCGCTTTATACAACATTTACATAGTACCAAAAAAATTGTACATGTATGACTTGGAAAGCCCCGAACCAACTGGAGCTCACCAATATTCCATAGATTACCCGCAGCCTACTGTGGAGGTCTACTAGTACATGTGCCTGCAGCAAGTAAGGTAAGTCCCCCAAGGGACGTCAGTACAAAGAATGTACTGATTATGTAAGGCCATAAGTAACTGCATAAGATATAAGGACTTTAATGAAATCAAGTACAAGTGGGTGGACAATATAGATTAGAGACCATAATATACATTTGTGAAGTCGTATACATTGCATTCATTTCTTTAATTTTTCATTCATATCATTATCACAATCATTCATATAACATCGTTCATATAACAGCATTTATATAATCATTCGGGATCGCCTCTAGCTATGCTTCCGCCTATTTGAGTTGCCACCCGTTCGGGATCGCCTCTAGCTAGGCTTATTCCCCTTCGAGTTGCAACGCATTTCCAATAATCCTTCAGGATCGCCTCTACCTAGGATTACTCCTCTTCGAGTTGCCACCCGTACTCAATATTCTTTTGGGATCGCCTCTAGCTAGGCTTACGCCCCTTCGAGTTGCCACCCGTACTCAACAAGTATGCATTACTTTAATTATTTTGTTATAAGAGTGATACGTTGGTGGTTGTAACATTATTGGAACTTTGGAACATTAGTCAATGAATAAGATACGTGTGAATAACATTTGCTAGCCAACCTGAAATGAGATACTTTGAAACATTCGAAATGGAACAAATGCAATGACAATGTGAACAATAGGTGTTGTAGAAGGATACGAAAAAGAATACCCTTACATACCTTATATTCCAAATATGAATACACAACCCTATATGTGAATACAATAATCCATCTCCTTCCATACGTGTTACTCTGCAACACAAGTACATAAGGGAGCTCACATTAACAACTAACTATATTCCAAGTGCATAAGACGATAATGAGCTACGTGACTACTATATAGCGTCATTTCTTCCTTCTAAAATACAACTCACTGCATTACCATACAAACAACACCACAACATTCCACACATTGACCAAGACATCATAAACCAATAGCATTTCACACCAAGTTTATACTTTACACTTCCTCAGTAACACCACGTCATAATTACGCCATCAAGTCATCTCCATACCTTTCACAATAACACATTAACAACAATACATATTTGATATAATCCAACATGCCTCTGAAATACCCCTTAAAGCCATTCAAAAGGTACCATAAGTTGATAATTGCATCCAAGAAGGGTATAGGGGCCTTGAGGAGTCAAAGAGAGACAAAAACATGCAAAACAAAATTCTGGACTAGGTTGTGGAGCCACCTGCGCCCGCAGGTGTATGAAATACGGACACAGGTGATCCTTTGGCCTTTTCCAGAGCCACCTGCGTTGGCATCTGCGCCCACAGGTGCTCCAGACGCGAGGGAGGGTGCCCGTTTCAGCCTCCAAGGTCATTTTAGGGTCCTTTTTTGTAATAAATTGTCCATGTCCATAAGTAAGCTTCTCTCTTCATATTTTATGTCAACTTGGATTCAAACTAACAATCATGGTTTCACAACACACATAAACATCACCAAAACTGCATTTCCTTTCAATACGTCACCAATTCCATGCACAATTTCACAACAACAATTCCAAATGTAATATACAAAGAAAAATCAAGTTAAGGACATAAACACATCTTAAATATTGATATTTAATCCATAAAATTCCATTCCTTCAAGACCACAAGTTCACTTTCAAGTTTAGAAGGCAAAACCCTTCACCAATTAAGCAAAAATAGACTGTTTTACACATAGTGAACTGTCCAACACTTTTCCAACTTAACCAACATGATTTATACACCATCTTAAGAATATAATATACTAAACCATGAGATTAAACACTTACCAAAGCTTTCAAAAAGAGTGATCTTGTCCAAAGAGAATAGTTGCTTAGGGTTCGGAAGAGAAATGAAATATCTTTAGAAAAGTCTAGACTTGGCATGTGTATTGTTATGAATAAAAATCTGATTTTCCTTGACTTATATAGCCCCTTAATGATCTGTGGCCAATAAATGCTATGTTTACTTGGTCAACATTAGAATGGATCATATTCCCTTTTTGGGCCATGTCTTTTGCTCCATTTTTAGGCCTCACTTGAGCCTAATGGCACAAGATTAATTTAGCCCAACAAAATTAATGCATGATTCCCCAACCATTTCATGTTTAAATAATTCCATAAATGTCACGGTAATCAATTAGGTTCGAAAATGTACGGGGTGTTACATCCTTCCCCCCTTAGAAACATTCATCCTCGAATATCAGTGACATTATCTAGTTTAAGCAATTTCAAGTCTAGGATCATTCTTCATGTTATCATATATAAACTTAATTCTTATAGATACTTACTTGTTATTTATCTGATCCCGCATCTTGAACTTTCTCTTCCATTTGAAACAAATGAGGGTACTTGGACTTCATCATTTCCTTGGCTTCCTATGTGATCTCTTCTACTTGCTGATTTCTCCAAAGTACCTTTACGGGAGATACTTATTTATTCCTTAATCTCTTTACTTGTCGGTCTATAATAGCAATGGGCACTTCCTCATATGTGAGATCTTCCATAACTTAAACATCTTCAATGGGAGTAATACGAGATGGATCTCCTATGCACTTTCGAAGCATCGAAACATGAAACACTGGATGAACTGTGGAGAGTTCTTGGGGTAGTACTAATTCATACGCAACTTGCCCAAATCTTCAGACAATTTCATATGGCCCTATATAACGTGGACTCAACTTTCCTTTCTTTCCAAATCTCATTATCCCTTTCATTGGTGACACCTTCAAGAATACTCAATCACCTATAGAAACTTTGAGCCCTCTTCTTCTAACATCAGCGTATGACTTGTGTCGACTTTAGGATATTTGTAGTCGCTGTTGGATCACTTTAAATTTCTCCATATCTTGATGAACAAGATCTGGCCCAAGTAAGGCAGTTTCACCCGCTTCAAACCATCCAATTGGTGATCTACACTTTCTTCCATATAAAGCTTCATAAGGTGCCATTTTGATACTTGAATGATAGCTATTGTTGGAGGAAAATTCAATATGAGGTAGATGATCATCCCAACTACCTTTAAAATCCATTATGCAAGCTCGTAGTATATCTTCAAGTGTTTGGATAGTACGTTCTACTTGTCCATATGTCTGAGGATGAAAAGCCATACTTAAATTCACTTGCGTACCCAAACTCTTCTGAAAAAGACTTCCAAAAATTTGCAGTAAATTGAGCTCCCCTGTCCGATATAATAGAGATTGGAATTCCATGCAATCGAACTATCTCCTTAAAATACAACCTGGCATAATCCTCTGCTATGTAGGTGGTCTTGACCAGTAGGAAGTGCACTGATTTGGTAAGCCTGTCAACTATTACCCATATGAAATCAAATTTCCGCAGTGTACGAGGCAAACCTGTGATAAAATCCATGTTAATCATGTCCCACTTCCAGACTGGAAGATTGATACATTGCATATAACCTCTAGGTTTATGATGCTCTACCTTTACTTGTTGACAATTTGGCCATTGAGCTACAAATTCTGCAATGTTCTTCTTCATGTTTCCCCACCAATACATTTCTTTCAAATCATGATACATTTTGGTAGCTCCCGGATGAATAGAATACCGTGAATGATGTGCCTCTGTCATAATTCGTCCCTTTAGATCATCTACATCTGGTACATATAATCTACCTTGGCACTGGAGTACTCCTTCTTGCGTAAGATCAAATGTCTTTGTCAGACCTTGTTGTACATTCTCCTTCAGCTGCAATAAAATAGAATTCGTATACTGCTTCTCTTTTACCTCAGCTATTAATGAAGATTCTACTGCATTTTGCACAATAACCCCTTCATTTGGAGATTCAAGAAGACGAACTCCCAAGCTGGCTAGTTGATGTAGATCCTTTATTATACCTTGCTTTTCCGTCAACTGACAATCAGTGCTTCTTATTGCTTTGCGACTCAATGCATCGGCTACCACATTTGCTTTCCCTGGATGATATAAGATATCGTTATCATAGTCTTTTAAGAGTTCCAGAAACCTCCGCTACCTTAAATTGAGGTCCTTCTACTTAAAGATATATTGCAAACTTTTGTGATCAGTGTATATATCAACATGAACCCCATACAAATAATGACGCCATATCTTTAAGGTAAATATCACAACTGCTAGCTCAAGATCATGTGTTGGATAATTTCTCTCATGTGGCCGCAACTGTCATGAGGCATAAGCTATTGCATTACCGTGCTGCATCAATACACATCCTAGGCCAACTTCTGAAGCATCACAATATACAGCATACCCCTCTATGCCTTCAGAAAGTACCAATACAGGTGTAGAATTCAACTTATCTTTCAGTTCTTGGAAACTCTTCTCACATGCATCATTCCACTGAAACTTGGTTGCTTTGTGGGTTAGCTTTGTTAAAGGTGCAGCAATGGAAGAAAACCCTTCAACAAATCTCCTATAATAACCTGCCAACCAAGGAAACTATGAATCTCTGTAGGTGTTGTAGGTCTTGGCCAATTCTTCACCGCTTCTATCTTTTGCATATCAACCCTTATTCCTTCATCCGACACAATATGACCCAAGAATGCTATAGATTTTAACCAAAATTCACACTTAGAGAACTTCACATATAACTTACGATCACGAAGAATTTGTAACACCTATCGTAAGTGATTAACATGGTCCTCTTGTGATCTTGAATAAACCAGAATGTCATCTATAAATTCGGTCACGAATACATCGAAGAATGGCTTGAACACCCTATTCATTAAATCCATAAAAACTGCGGGTGCATTTGTTAGCCCAAAATGACATTACTAAAAATTCATAGTGACCATACCATGTTCAAAAAGTTATGTTGGGGATATCCTTGTCTCTAACCCTTACCTGATGATATCCCGATATTAGGTCAATATTTGAGAAGCATTTGGCACCCTGTAATTGATCAAACAAATCATCAATTCTGGGGAGGGGATATTTTTTCTTGATAATTACCTTATTCAATTGCCGATAGTCAATACACATTCTCAACATGCCATCTTTCTTCCGTACAAATAATACTGGTGCACCCCACGGGGACATACTAGGCCTTATGAACCCCTTGTCCAGCAAGTCTTTTAATTGCTCCTTCAATTCTCACAATTCTACTGGAGCCATTCTATACGGGGGAATAGAGATAGGCTGAGTTCCTGGAATCACATCAATACCAAACTCTACTTCTCGTTCGAGAGGCAAACCTAGAAGATCTTCAGGAAATACATCAAGGAATTCGTTTACTACTGGAACCGATTGAAGAGTTGGTGGTTCCACATCAGTATCTTTCACTCTTACTAAGTGACATATGTACCCCTTGGATATCATTTTCCTTGCCTTAAGGTAGGAAATAAATTTACCTCTCGGTGCTCCAACCTTACCCCTCTATTCAAGGACGGTCTTTTGTGGGAAATGGAAATGTACTTTCTTATCCCGACAATCTACCGTTGCATCACAAGAAGCTAACCAATCCATACCCATTATAACATCAAAATCCACCATTTCCAGCTCAATAAGATCAGCCAACGTATCATGATCATGCACAGTTACTACACAATTACAATATCCTCTTTTTGCAATAGTAGATTCACCAACTGGTGTAGATACTTCAATTGGCTTAACTAATAATTCTGGTGTTCTTTCAAATTTTGCAGCAATCAATGGAGTAACATATGATAGGGTAGATGCCAGATCAATTAATGTATATACATTATGTGAAAATATGGATAATGTACCTATAACTACATCAGGAGAAGCCTCCAAATTCTGCCGGTCAATTAGAGAATAGGTGTGATTCTGGGCTCCACTGGAACTAGCCGCTCCTCTAGCACCTCTACCACGCCCAGTAGGCTGCACTCCTCTACCTAGGGAAGGAACCGATAACGATGATGCAATGGTTGATCCCGTAGGTCATGCTATACCACCCATGCCCCTTTGTGGGCACTCTCTCACCATGTGCCCTGGCACACTGCAAAAATAGCAAACATTCATTCCAACCCGGCATTTACCTAAATGAGACTTGCCACAGTGCTGACACGATTTACGAGAAAATCCCACTGTCTGTGAACCTCGAACCACACTGCTCTGCCCCAAAATGGCTGCCTCTAAACCCTCGAAATTAGGATAAAATACCTGTTGTAGGGGAAAAAATGATGGTCTAGGCGGTCAATTAAAAATTTGAGTCCTAGACTCTCCTTCGGATGCCATGACCTATCCCATAGATCTAGCCCTCTTCGATGGCTGATGCTCCATGGTTACATGGAACGTTCGATGTTTAAAATAAGGAAAATATGCAATAACTTGGGTGTATTTTGTTGGTATGATGTGGTTTCTGTCCTACTTTGTAGAAAAACAGGTTTTAAAGGAAAAATGATTAAAAAGGAAGAATCAAGCCCAAGAACGAAGTGTCATAAGAAGAAAGAACAATAATCTGCACCAGAGATGGACTCACGACACAACTCACGTGGCGTGACTGCCACTCACCTGACGTGAGTGGCAGGAGTGAGTCCAAATCAGAGATCAAACAGGGTCTGATTTCCACCAGTAGTCACGTGATGTGGAAGAATGCCGTGACTAAACTTTTGAAGATGTCTAATTGATCCTGATTCCCACGACACCAACCTACGTGGCGTGACTTGGTTCTACGACACCAAGTCACGATACTGTGTAAGTTGTCGACTCTGTTCTCCTATTTTTTTTTGGATAGGATTAGCTTTGTATCTATAAATACCCCTGTATAGTCCTAGGTGCGACAATTATTCATTACATTGTTTTGAGAGCTATTTCATGTTGTTTTGAGATAATAAACATATTATTGGTTTGGTAATAAAAAACCCTAATTCGAGTTTTATTGAAAATTGAGATTTCCGTTTTTCTTCATTATTGTGAGTGTGCAATTATGTTTTTATCTCTGAATTCTTCTTGTATTTTTACAATTATGAGTAGCTAAACTCATCAACTAGTGTTGTGTGAACCATGAGGAATTAACGAAACCGGTTAAGTGCAAAGTAATTCTGTACCGCTGTAAATGCATGTATTGTTATTTTCTTCGTTGTGAATGCTCTTCTAACGGTTGCAAACTTTATAAACTCGCCTGTATTCTAGACTTGCTCGAGAGAGAGAGGTAGAGATTGGTAAAAGGAGATAACAACAGATATTTGAAGCTATCAACCATCATCTCATAACTTGAGCCTTAGCGGGAATGGTTATCTGAAATCCAGGACAAGGGTTAGTAGTGCGACACTCGGAGACCGAGAGGAGAAGAGTGAAATTCATCTAACCAAGGTTGAGAGACGTTTAGATGAACATATCTTTTCAGATTTTGCATGCCACATAGCGGGAAGGTTTTGTTAGCACAAGCAATTGGTGGAGTTAAGGAATCATTGGGGATCAAAGTCCTAGTGTATTTCTCCCATTGTCTACAAACTCGATATAACCAGCAATTGTTACTGTCACTTTTTGTTCACAAAACCCCCCAAGTTTTACGTACGTTCCAATTATTCAATCTAGTAATCTAAGTAAACTTTGACCTATTCCCTGTGGGATCGACCCCAACCTTGGTTGGGTTCTATATTTGATACAGCGATCGCATTATAATTTTTCGGAGGTATATTTTGGGCGACATCAAATTTTGGCGCCGTTGCTGGGGAATACGATTATGGAGTTGATTATTACTGGTTGGAGTTGATTGGTTTTTTTTATTTTACATACTTTTGAGGGCATACGCCGGTGTATGCCAAATACTAGGAGTCAAGGAAATCCCCTGATTCCACTTGATCTTTAAATTGAAAGAACTCTGAGAGATAATTGAAGAATGGTGAATACCAATGGAGTTCAGGATCCCACAACTGCGGGAGATATTCGACACCAACCAATTCAGCCAGTTGGTCATGACACAGCGGATCAAACTACTGCTTGATTGACACGGGAAGAGCAAGCTACGCAAGCTGCTCTTAGGTAAGCAGAAAGATATAGTCGAGCTATGCAAGAAGCAGCACAACATTTGGCTGATGCTGAAGAGCGATAAAGACGACTGAGAGAACAATCGAGACCATATGTACCTGTTTATGATGATCCTGAAGAAGAAGATTTAGCCTACTTCGAGCCAATAAAGACTGGTTCCATCATTCCACCAGAGTTACCTCCGGGCACTAAGTTTGACATTACTAGTGCCATGATCCATTTGCTAAAGTTGAAGGGTATGTTCGCCGGTCCTCCTACTGATGACCCAAACATGCACGTGATGAATTTTGTGGGGGTCTGCATGTCATACAATCTGCCTGGAGTTGACCAAGAGGCTATTCGGTTGAGGTTGTTTCCATTCTCTCTAATAGGAGAAGCTACTTTGTGGTTGGCCTAGTTGCCACGAGGTTCCATCACTACTTGGCAAGAATTGAGAAATTAATTTTTGAAAAGATTTTTCCCACCTTCCAAGATATTATAGTTGAAGGACTAGATTTACAATTTCAAACAGCTTCATTCTGAAGCACTCTATGAGACATGGCTGAGGTTCAAAAAGAAGCTATAGAATTTGCCAAATCACAGGATGAGTGGTAGGATTTTACTTGAAATCTTCTACAGGGCTTTGAATGTCAACACAAAGGCGGTAGCAGATACTATCAGGTGGAGAATTCATGAGTTTGAGATGGGAATGAGCTTTAAAGATATTAGATCGTGTCACTAAGACCAATCGAGGATGGCATACTCGAGAGGTACAAACGCCTGCTGGCACATATGCTATTGGAGCTTCAGCAGCTCAAACATCTTTGGACGAATATGTGGCTCAAGAGGTTGCTCAGTTGAGGACAAAAATTGGTCTTCTGGCTAAACAGATAGCGGCCAGAGATGCTGAAAAATTGCATGTTGTAGGTGCACAAGGTAAATTGTCTAGACATTATGAAAGTGAGTCTGATGAAGAGGCTAAGTACCTAGATCAAGAAGTGGCGGGTTTTCGAGACAAGGGCCAAGGGTCTAATCAAGACTCTTAGAACTCGAGGCAAGGGAATCAAGGTCAGAACTATTATTGAGACAATTACAACAAGTCGGTAAACATAGATCAAGAACGAGACCGTGATGGTGATTGGAGATGGAAGGATAACTATAGAGAGAAGAATGGTCTTTACGTACCACCAGGTAGACGCGATGCTGAGGCTGGAAATTCAAGGATTGAAAACCTTCTGAATAAACTGTTTATGAGGTCAGAAAGCCAAGAAAACTGTCTTAAAGAGATTAGGACAGACGTTTCGGGAATAAGTCAGAAAGTAGATTCCCATTCGACTGTCATTAAATAGTTAAAGCAACAGTTCAAGCAGATATCTATGGCATTGAACCAACGTCAGCCAGGTACACTTCCAAGAAATACCGTTCAGAATCCAAAAAATGATGTTCATTTTATGGATATCACAACAAGAAGTGGAATGACTCTCATTGAGGCACCCAATCAAGTTGAGGGTGTTCATGCACCACTGGAAGAGCAGACTAAGGACACAAAAAAAGTAGAGGAAGCTCTACAGAAGTATGTTCCATTTCTAAGACCTCCTCCACCTTTCCCTCAACGTCTCAAGAAAAAGGTGGATGAAAATAAAATTGTTAGTGGGGAGATCATGAAAGAGGTGGACAAGCCTTAAACTGATGAAAACAAGGTAAATGCTAAAACTGATAAAGAGAAGAAAGCCCCACAAGGGCTAACCCCCAATCCTAGGCCGCCACCTCCATTCCCTTAGCGATTGAAGAAGAAGAAGGAGGATGGAAAATTTCAAAAGTTCATGTCCATATTGAAGCAACTTTGTATAAACATCCCATTGGTGGAGGCGTTGGAGCAGATGCCAGGTTATGCAAAGTTCATGAAGGACTTGATCACAAAGAAGAGAACTGTTAGTTATGAGTATGTTGATAATTTGCACCATTGTAGTGCAATTGCATCCCGTTCTCTTGTGCAAAAGAAAGATGATCCTGGTGCCTTCACAGTCCCATGCACAATTGGGTCAGTTAACTTTGCCAGAGCTTTGTGTGACCTAGGTGCTAGCATTAACTTGATATCGCTGGCAGTATTTGAGAAATTAGGTTTGGGAGCCAACATAGATGTGGTTATTGATGGCGGATCGTATGATCAAGAAGCCTGTGGGCATAGTATGTGACGTTTTGGTCAAGGTTGAAAAATTCATCTTTCCTGCTGACTTTGTGGTCTTGGATTGTGAGGTCGATTTTGAGATGCCCATAATTTTGGGAAGACCATTTTTAGCCACCGGCAGAGCATTAGTAAATATGGAGCGGGGTGAGCTGAAATTCAGGCTGGATAATAAGGAAGTCACATTCAATGTTTACAGAACTATGAAGCAGCCAAAGAACATGAGGGTGGTTTCAGAAATAAATATTTTTGATGACCCTGAAGGACAACCCAGTGGGGATCTTGATGATGTCTGAGTAATCAAGATACCCCCGTTGTGCCGCGACGTTAAAGCAAACGTTGCTTGGGAGGCAACCCAAGGTGTCTTACTATTCCTATATTTGCTTTGATTTTTGATTTTAATCGACATCAGACCCATGCACCTAGGGTGCCATAGGTATGTTCCTAACTCCGTTGTTTTATTTTATCTATTGCATTGGGGATAGTGCATGATTATAAGTTGAGGGTGTTGTGAGGTACTTGTGGGTTTATATGTCCTCTTGGGGTTTTTTGTTGTCGTGTTTCTTTTCCCTCAAGTGCTATCATAGTAGAACCGACATGTTTAGGATGTTATGTTTATGTGTTTCTTGCTAAATTAGGAGAAAAATAAGGGAACTGTAGTGTAGTCCAATTTAGAAAAATTTTATGCTTTTTGAATGTTAAGGATACCCCTCCTGAAAATTTTTTATAAGTATGTGTGTGTAGCATGTTTATGTGTGACAACTGTTGGATCTTCTTATGGCACTAGGATTATAGGCAAATAACTGTAGCTAGAATTGCATAAACCAGCTAGGTAGTAGTTGATAATACAACCCTGTGCTATGTGTGTGTGAGGTCACTACTTAGTTAACTCTGTGTGTATGATCTAGAACTTGCCCGGTTAGTCTTGCCTAAGATTTGAGTATAGGGGATTAGGAAAGGATCATAGGCCATTTTTGAATAAGTCCACCTTTTAGCCTAAATGCCAAACCAAATGAATAAGTATCCCTTGATCCCGACTTTGAGCCGTAATTGACCTATTTCTTTCATTAAGCATATTCACCTTCCCATTTTAATTACAATGAACCTGTCTTGGCCCTGGTCCCTCTTTAGACACTATGTACCTCAACTCAGGCAAATCGCCTAAGTTGAGGGTGGCTATTATAGGGGTGCGTAGATTGAGTTGGATTTGAAGAAGAGGTAAATAAAAGAAAAAGGGAAAACAGGTTTGGATGTGAAGAAAAAAATAAAGTGAAAAGAAGAGAAATTGCAAAGAAAAAGAAAAAAAAAAGAGTTGTGTTGTGAAGCTTAAGAAAAATCACACCCAAAATCTGTAAATAAAAGAAAAGAGAATAAGGGAGAGTAAAAATGAGAAAGTTGAAAGTTGGAACAGAAAATAGTGTAGTGTCAAGGAGGGTTGATTCACCATATCCATATATACCATACCCGTCCCCAAACCTACATTACAAGCCAAGTAAAGTCTTATAGTGATCCTTGTCCAACTATTCGAAAACTAAGGCGTAGAAAATAAGGGCAAGCCTATGTTATTTCATGCACACTGTTTTAACTTCTTTGTGAGAGTGAGTGTTTTGACCTCGTCCCTACTTTGATATTCATTAGTATACTGTGAGTGTAAGGGACTTCTTTGATTGTGAGAGTACATGGGTTACATTACTAGCTGCTAGTTGTTCGAAAAATGTTGTTTGCATATATGCTTAGTTGGTTGTGCATAATCTGGTGCCATCACTTGATCCCTTCTGTGTCATGATACTATGCTGCCTGTATACACACTTTGGTCCATGTCCTTTGCTCCATTTTTGGGCCTCACTTGAGCCCAATGGCACAAGATTAATTTAACCCAACAAAACTAATGCATGATCCCCCAAGCATCTCATGTTTAAATAATTCCATAAATGTTACGGTAATCAACTAGGTTCGGAAATGTACGGGGTGTTACATTAAAACTCTTAAGTTAAGCCATTTAAAACTCCTAAATGAGTGGGGGAGGTAGCCTATGAATTGTCTTGCCTCTAAGTTCATCGTGGGTTCACCCAGTATTTTATATGTCCATGTTAAAGAAATATAATGGTGATGGAAATTATATTATTTGTTGGGATTTGGTCCAGCTTTAGGAGAATATGTCATATGAAGAAGAACATGTGGCTATCTTAGATAGAGAGGTCCGTAAGTTACGATCGAAGGAGATTGCGTTTGTGAAGGTCTAGTGGAAGAATCGTCCTGTTGAGGAGGACACTTGGGAGACCGAATCAGACATGCATATAAGGTTTTCCCAGCTTTTTACTAAGTCATGTAATCTTTCTTTATTTCCTTTCGTGTTCATTCAGGGACAAACGATTGTTAATTTGGTATCTGATGTAATAACCCTTTTAGTTGTTATAAAGTGATTAGGGCCTAAGAACTCTGTTAGAGTTACCTTAGTGAATTGAGCTAATAGTTCTCAAGATGGGGTGGTTTAAAATTGAAAACTTGTGTTGCATTTATTTATGATGAAATATGATTCACAGTGTTGTGTTTTGTTGCGTTATGTTATGTTAGGGGTAACCTAATGATCTAGAACTCTGTAGGAAATTCTGAGACTACGAGTGAATTTGTAGCTTATGGTTTTTTGAGGTTGCCGCATTTAGATTGCTTCATATTATCTAAAGTATAAAATTGGTCTTGTGAAATGGACCTAGAGTTCATTTTTCCCTAGCTACTAGTCAAGGACTGCTGCAATGGTGGAATTCCCGCTACAGCAAAAAAGTCGTAGTGGTTGGAGTCCCGCCATAGATGATCTGGGAAAATTGTCAGGGTACACCATAGTGGTCCTATTTTTCCATATCGGATCCATCACAATGAGAAACGATTTGTTGCAATGGATGACATGAGACAAAATGCCTATTTAAGTCACTTCTATTATGTTTGATATCATAAACTCTAAAATCGCATTCCAGAGCTCTAGAGAGGAAATTTTCCCATGGCTAGGGTGGGTTTTTTTGTTGAGCTAAGTCCATCAATCTCTTGTCCTAGTAATCCGTTAACATCATAGATTTGTTAGGGATATTGTAATACTAGAATTATAGGTTAGAACCCTAGGTTAATGAAAAGTATGGGTAAACCTATGGGTAGTTATGATAATCATCTAGAAAGCTTCTAAATTGTAAACTAACACTTAATGATATATATATTTTATCCTCCTTAATATAGATGGTGGTTATTAAATGTAAATGGTGGTGATTAGGAACCTCGAGTTCAATAAAAATGGGATCTTTAGCATAAAAACTACTTTAAAGGGGGTAAGCGAAATAGAAACTCCATGAATTGAGATAATGTGAGTATTGGGGAACTAGTTGATGGTTGATTGACCCTTAGGTAATGTTATTGTCTTTGAATAAGGGTAAAATTAGTGAGTTTGATTTCCCAAAGCATATATTTGAATAGTAGATGATTAGTTACTCTTATAACTATTTGTTTTAGAACTTGAACGTTCTGAGGCATTAAGGGAAGAAAAAGCTTCAATGGTTTGGCTTGGTTGATTTGGGTTTTCGATTGAGGTAGGTTATAGTTTATATAGAGTTAGACTAAATTTTGTCTCTTGTATGTGTTTGAATTGATAAGCATGTTAGTTTGTCTTCGGACATAAATTGTGGCTGATTATTTGTTTGTCATGATAATGTTTTTTTGACTAAGCTTATAATTGTTGAAGCTTATCCTTAAATGACTTGTGAGAATGATGTACACTTATTAATCTTATTATGAATTTGCTTGTAATATCCTGAGAGATAACTGAATATGAGAACATACTGAGATATATAGAAAGAGGTTGAGAATATACATACTATTCTATTGTTCAGTGGCTTGAGTCCTATGTGATCTTATTAATGAGCAGTTTTGTTATGGAGCAGGTACCATGCCTGTACGATATATAAGCCCTAGGATGTTCCCTGTAGGTCATGACTAGTTGGGCAGAAATAATACCCTTTAGCATGTATGTATAGATAAGTGATTTTTGTGAGTTCTAATATAGTACAAAGCGAGATTGATGAGCTACCGAAACTATACAATTGTAAGATCAATATGGACACGAATATATGCTTGTGAGGTGACTGTATTATATTTATAGTGTTTGTAATGACTTATTATATCTATTGGGAGACTTCTATTTCCTTTATTTGTTGTTATTCTTGTGTCTGGATTTGGGGTGATTTAACTAGTTGATGTAACCACTTGATTATGTGTTAAGATACTTGTCTACTTGTCTTATTTTATTCATGATATATACTTGCTACTATTTTTAGTAGGCCTATGATACCTACCCATACATAGTGTTTTTACTGATACTACTCCTGTACTTGTTTTTTTGATTGCAAACTGTGTTCTAGAGACTTCAACATGACCTTGTATCTAGCGAGGTTCAGTTGATCGATACGAGGGTGAGCTACTCCAATTCAAGCTACCATGGATCTTCTTAGAAACATATATATCTATCTTCTTGGCAATTTTGGAAAACTCTTAGACACTATTTTTTTAAGCATCCTTTTTCCGATGACTTTGGGATCTTGGGGATGTAGTAGTTAGAATTTCCGCACGTTATTCATTTATTTTTGAGATTATTATTTTTATTATTATTATTGTTATTATTATTATTATTATTATTATTATTAATATTATTATTATGTCTTGTAAATTTTCTATTTCGCTAAATGAATTTGTTAAGGCTTGGGTTATCTGGAACTATATGGTTCACCCATCAAAGGGTTCGTGTGGGTGCCCCTCACAACCATTTGGGTTGTGACACTTAGATTACTAGGATTCTTTTGTGTGCAGGTGTTTTGTTTCTTGCTATTTATATTTTATAATGTCTTCTAAGCTCAGTCGACCTTTGATGCCTACTAAGTACCCCATTTTTTGGTATTCATGCTATATTTTTGCATCTTTTCCTGATGTAGATCCTAGCTTGAGTGATTATCGTTCATTCATAATCTTCTGGTGGTTTGTCTGATTGGATTCCTGGAGAGCTCTTGGCATCCGAAGACTTAGCCTTATCCTTTATGTACCTACTATCTATATTTTGTATATTTTGTATTATTATAGTGCTACATTGTACTGTAGCAACTCTTGTATGAGTGACACCAAGTTCTGGGGTGGGATTTTTGTATATTTTGTGTTTCCAAGTTTCTCGTGGGCTTATTTTGGTACAATTTGTACTTGTCAGTGTATATAATGGACTTATTCTCTTTATCTTGTTTCATTTACTAATTCATTAGCTTATTGCTTTGTTTCTGGCTATGTGGTTAGGCTTACCTACTAGATGGTTAGAGTAGATGCCATCATGGCTTGATTTTGGTCGTGACATTGGAAACCTTATGGAACAGGTTGAGTGTGGCTGTTTTGAGTTGGAAATGGAGGGTGTGGCGATACATTGAGTTTTAAGTTGTTGTGCTGGCATACTGTCCAGTTGGTTGTGGTGGACTATTTTTTTGGTCCTATATTGTTGTTATAGGCAAGAAATATTTTTATTATTCATTCAACTTTTGGCAATAAATGGATAAATAAAGTAGAAAGAGGCATATCTATAAAAAGGGTCCGACGAGCAAGTCCCTCACCTAATAGGCGACACGTTGCTGATATGGCTTGATTAGGTTAATGATATTTTTATAATGATTGTACCACTTAATTTGATTAGAGTGCCTACTTTAAGGAAGTAGAACAATACACCATAATTTCACGGGACCCAAAATCGAGGTATGCAGAATTAAAACCTCCTTCACCATAAGGCACAACCCTATGTCATTCATTTTATTAGAAGAGACAATATGGTTTACCTTGAAGTCCAATCTTGAAGTCCATTTCTATTACCTTGCAGTCTGCATACTCTTTCTATCCACTTTGAGTAGCCAACAACTTGGTTTGAATGAACCTTACCTTTTCTTGAACCTGCTTTACCAAGTCTGTGCCCAAAGGCTTGACATCTCCCGCCTCAAACCACCCAATAGGTGACCTACACTTCATTTCATAAAGTTCCTTAAATGTTGACATATAAACGCTAGAGTGATAACTATTTTTGTATGAAAACTCACATAATGGAAGAAACTGGTCCAAATGACCACTAAAATCAATCAATAGCCCTCAACATGTCCTCTAGTACCTGAATCGTCCTCTCCGACTGACCATCAACTTGAGGATGAAAGGTTGTGCTAAATGTGAGCCTGGTGCCCAAATCCTCATGTAACCTATCCCAAAATTTGGAAGTGTACTTCGCATCCCTATCAGAAATGATAGTAAGTGGCACCCCATAAAGTCTGACAATTTCTTTGAGATAGATTTTAGCTAACTGCTGAGAGTTGTAGTCTACCCTAATCGGCAAGAAGTGAGCTGACTTCGTCAACCGATCTACTATCACCCAAATGGAGTCATACTTACCTAAGGTCTTAAGTAGACCTACCACAAAATCCATGGCAATATTCTCCCATTTCTACATGGGTATAGGCATCCTTTGAAGTAAACCCGCAGGCCTTTGTTGTTCACACTTTACCTACTAACAATTGTGATACTTGGACATATAATCCACTTTATCCTTCTTCATCCCTTGCCACCAATAAAGCTGCCTCAAGTCACAATACATCTTGGTCATACACAGCTAAATAGAATAATGTGAACCATAAACCTCTGAAAGTACATCACGAATAAAATCACTAACCCGAGGAACACATAATCTTCCTTTAAACCACAACACTCCACCCGCATCGAGAGTGGCATCTGCCACCTCTTCATGCACCACCTTCTTCCAAAGTGCATTCAACTTCTTATCCTCTAATTGTTTGGCCTTGATCTGTTCCCCTAATATCGACTTTACCTCAACACTAGCCAATATACCATCCATGTATGAGACCTCAAATTGCATGCTCAAGAATGCTAGAGTTTGAAACTCTCTAGCTAACGGTCGCTTGGACACTCTCAAGAATGACAAACTACCTATACTCACAACTTTTTGGCTCAATGCGTCTGCCACCACATTAGCCTTACCCAGATGATACTGAATGGTCACGTCATAGTCCTTCAATAATTCCATCTACCTCTTCTATTTCAGATTCAAATCGCTTTGGGTAAATACATACTGCAGGCTATGGTGGTCTGTGAAGACCTCATACTTGACACCATAAAGATAATGTCTCCAAATCTTTAATGCAAATACTACCGCTGCCAACTCTAAGTCATGGGTAGGGTAATTTCTCTCATGAGTCTTTAACTACCTCAAATCATAAGCAATGACACTCCTATCCTGCATCAACACAGCACCCAAGCCCAAAAGTGAGGCATCACAAAACACAATAAAGTCCTTACCTTCATCTAGCAATGAAAGAATAGGCATTGTAGTCAAGAGTGTCTTGAGATTTTGGAAGCTCGCCTCACATTAGTATAACCAAACAAATGACACTTCCTTCTAAGTCAACCCTTTCAAGTGCATTTCAATGGAGGTAAAGTTCTTGACAAACCTGCGGTAATAACTGGAAAAACCCACAAAACTCCTTACCTCGATCACTGAACTAGGCCGAGTCTAATTCTTTACTGCCTCAATCTTATGGGGATCCATCATCACCCCTTTTTCAGAAACAATATGCCCTATGAAGGCAACTGAAGACAAACAGAATTCACACTTTGAGAACTTAGCAAATAACTGCTTCTCCCTTAGAATTCCTAAAACTATGCCAAGATGGCCTGCATGTTCTTCCTTACTCTTAGAATAGACAAGAATATCATCAATAAACACAACAACAAAAGAGTCCAAAATTAACTTTAAGATCCCATTCGTCAAACTCATAAAAGTTGTTGGTGCATTAGTCAACCCGAAAGACATCACTAGAAACTCATAATGGCCCTACCGAGTTCAAAAAACTACTTTTGGTATATCCTCTGGTCTTATCTTCAATTAATGATAACCCGACTGTAAATCAATCTTTGAAAATACTGACTCACCCTGTAACTGATCAAACAAGTCATCTATGAGAGGTAAGGGAGATTTATTCCTGATAGTAACCTTATTCAGCTGCCTTTAATCAATGCACATGCTCATGCTACCATTCTTCTTCTTAAGAAAAAAGACCAGAGCACCCAAGGTAAAGCACTTAGATGAATAAAATCCTTTTCAAGTAATTCTTACAACTGACTTTTCAATTCCCTCATCTCTTCTGGAGCTATTCAATAAGGTGGAATGGATATAGGGCCAGTGCTCGGCTCTAAATAAATGCAAAAGTCAATATCCCTATCTGGAGGCATAACCGGTAAATCTGAAAGAAACTCTTCCTTAAACTCGAAAACTACCAAAATTGACTCAATAAAAAGGGAACCCACATCTACATCCCGAAGATGGACTAGGAACGTAAAACACCCCATCCATACTAATCTTTTGTACCAAACAAATGTAAAATTTTTACTAGCTTTGCCTTATACACTCCCTCCCACTCTAGTTTATCAAATCCTAGCATTGCTAGAGTCACTAACTTAGCATTACAGTTTAAAACAGCGTGATATGAAGATTACCAAGTCATACCCAGAATTACATCAAAGTCCAACATATCCAGAATAATCAAGTCTACCCAAGTCTGAAAACCCATAAATAACACCGAACAAGCACAAAAAACAAGGGTTACTACCATAGACTCACCAACTAGAGTAGACACATAAACAAGGTGATCAAGTATATCATAAAGCAGAGTCAGAACCATAGCAAACTTAATAGATACATAAGATTAAGTAGACCCCAGATCAAATAAGATAGAATCCATCAGGTCACAAATAAAAATAGTACTTGTGATCAACGCATCATAAGTCTCGGCATAAGTCTTTCCCAAAATTGCATAACAGTGAGCTCGGTCATCAATATGAGCTAACTCTTCTCCCAACTTCTCTCCTCCCTCGATGCCACCATTTCCTCGTCTACCCCGACCACTTGCCTAATTTCCCTGGCCACCCTGTGGATGACCCCGACTATTACCTTCTCTACCTCTATCTACTGGAACTGTAGCTCGAGTCTGCAGCTGTGCCTGGACATTTCCCTTCCTCAAGGGACACTCTCTTTTAAAATGACCAACAACACCACAATAATAATATCCATGCTCAAGAGAAGGATAACTGGAAGAAGAGTAAGAAGCCCCTTGGCCCCTAGCAACCTGTGTCTTAGAAGAAACCTTAGCAGGAACCACAATAGAAGATGGCAAGGCTGACTGAATCGGATAGGCCGAATAGTCCTACTGTCCATGGCCTTTATCCACTGAAATTCCCAACATTGCGGGACTTCTTGGCTAACATCTTTGCCTGACCCACTAGTGTAACCCCCTCCAACTTCTTCACATAATCTGTAACTTCATTGAACCCTTTCTTTGTAGAAGTCATATGAACAGTCAAATCCTGAAGATCATAGTTCAACCCCTTGACATACAGTCGAATCCTCTTCTCCTCAGAAGTCAACAATTGAGTAGTATAGCGAGACAATGTATGGAACTTAGCCTCATTGGCTGCAACTAACATGTCACCCTACTCCAATGCCAAAAACTTATCCTTCTTATGATCACAGAGGGCCCGTGGCACATATTTATCTAAGAACAAGGCATGAAATTTCTCCTAAGTCAATGGAGGTAAAACTGATAACCGACATTCAACATATACCCTCCACCATTGCTTAGCATTCTTCTCCAATAGAAATGTCACAAACTCACACCCATGATACTGAACAATAACCATTTTGTGCAACCACTCATAGCAATGAATGATAAACTCAAAAGCATTTTTAGTCTTAGTACCCTAGAAGGTAGGTGGTTTCATTTTTAGAAACTTAGTCAGGAAATCATGCTCCGTAACTGTCATCACAGAACCCAACACCGGATGAGAAAAAACATTAGTCCCTGATGCCTCATCTATCCTTGGAGCCATAGCAACAGTAGGGTGAACAATTGGAGCCTGGAAAGCTGGTATAGTCGGAGTGGCTCCAGTCCCTGACAACCCACTCAGAAATGCTAACACCTATTAAAAACCTTAGCATACATATGAGGTTAGGCCACAACCCCAGATGGTGCCACCATCTCGGGCTCCACTTTCTGCTCCTCTATTATTTCTCTCTCCTTAAAATGATCCTGAGGTAGGGTAGGGGATACTGACCTTCCATTAGCATGGCCATCAGCTTCTTGAGCTCCACCTCTGGAGGGTGTGTCTCATCCCCTTCCTCTCCTTTCTCTCCCCCTCACTCATTCTCTTTCCCTCATGGCTATCTTCTCTGCTGGAGTGGCCGGTCCTGGAGGTGATGCTCTGGTTCTGTTTGACCTAGTATTCACCATCTGTGGACAAAAAAGTGAAAGATCATATACCAATTTGGATGGACAGATACTAATTGAAATCAAGTTATAGCATGAAAGAAGCAAGAAAGACAGATTTCCTAAAGTCCTATAGCCTTCCCAAAAAAAGTACTGATGTCTCTATACCATTCCGCGAGACTTTACTATACCTATTTTGGTACAACAAGATCTATGAACCTAGGATCTGATGCCAACTTTGTTGCGATCCTAACCCGTCGTGTGTGGCACCCACGCTACTCATCCGGTGGGAGAACCAACTACCCCGAAGACCATCCCATAATCAACACTTAAAATAATTAAGCATAACTAAACCATGAATAGAATAATATCCATTCTAAAGTGGAAGAGTACATAACAAAACATCCCTAGGACCCGAAAGTCGTCTATACAAAAATATCGATGAATTTCAAGAAAGGGGATGCAACTCCAAAACTAAGATAAAATGTCCATAAATAGAGAACTATGCCAAGAGAGAGATTCCATGGTAGCCGAATAACCTGCTCACCCTGAAATCTGGAATTAATGGCTTGAATCACAAGTGAGGTCTTATATGAGCCGTTGAAATATGTAATGCACTCACAAAAGTAAATGCAAGTGTAGTATCAGCACACAAGAATAGCAGTGTACTGATAGGGTCATTTGGCCAACCTAGGATGAAAATATGAAAACTTAACTAAATAATAGTACAACAAGTTAATCCATACTCAAAACATCTATACACTTAGCACAAAACACCAAATAACAATTTAAGATTTTAAACAACCGTCAAGTTCAGTCAAGCCAAGTCAACCAGTCTAGACAACTTAAGCAACTATCAAGCATAGATAAATATATTCCTCGGTTCACTCATGGAACCGTTAAACTCACCTGAACCTTGTACATGCACACTATGGGTAATACATCCACCCTCTAGCCATGACCTATAGAGGACAAAAATTTTCCATGTACTAAACCCCAGACTTAAGTGTCTACCAACTTTATTCACTAATAACACGTGAGAACGTCCCAAATATCAAAAATTCGACATTTTATAAATAAGGAAGGTCAAATAAACAAGCAACAAAAATCATTGCAATGACCACACCAAACAACATACACTAACAAGCCATACTACAAACTAGTTAACATGCACATATAATACAAGTTCAATTAACTTACTATACCATCACCTACCTTGAATCAAGCTTGCACAACCCTTTAAGCTAGAGCTTTGCCTTTTCATGCAATTCCTACTTGCTCATGGTCTAGAACATGTAGATAAATACATAATTAAAGAAATGACCTTAACATATCAAGATTTACAACTCACACCCAACCCCTAAGGTTAAGTTCATATTCATTCCCTTCTCGTTCTAGGTCTTTTCTACCATAATTCATCTAAATCTAAAACTACCAATTCCATGGATAAATTAGGGAGTTAATGAGATGCAAGGGTAAATTAACCATTAATAAACAAAACCCATTACCTTATTCCTTAATTTTCCCCCTTGCACTAGCAATTAACCAAACTCTGGGAATAAATAATTCTAAGACTTAATAATTAAATATAAGTTAATAGGTGATGTGATCCAAATATCTTTGAGACCATTCAAAAGGAGCCAAACTCTAGAACTTCAAGGAATGCAAGCATTATTCATAAAGAGTGAAGTGTTGGAGTCTATGTTGACCCCATCAAGAGGGTTTTATAAGTTGAGGGTCGTATTAAGAGCTTCAAGTGAAGGATTTGGATGCTTTCTCATGGTGACAAGAGGAGCGACGGTCCGCCAAGTGTGTGACGGTCCCATGGTCCACCATGTTAAGGACAACCAAATGAGCTACTACCTTGAGGCAACGGCAAGGGTGACATTCTTCCAGCTCAGTGACGGTCAGTCAAAGTGGTCGTCACCACCAAAACAGTCCACCTAGAGTCGCCTTTAAATGCTTAAAGGTCACTTTTGGGCCTCCTTTGTAATGACACTATAAATAGTTCAAGTAGGGTTTCATTTTACTTAGCTATCTTTGAATATTAATGAATACTTCTCTTATAAGAAAGTGTGGTGAAGCTTGTGTTGAATCATGGCTTAGAAATGGGGGTTTTGAGGGAGTTTAGGCACCCTCTTAGTTCACGTATAGATTAGGTGCTTTGGATAGTAGATTTAGGGATTTTGAATTCATATATTCAATAGTTCCTATCTATTTTTCTATCTCTTTGTGTCTATCTCATTATCTTCTATCTTTATTTTGCTTGTTATCTTAATTTTGTAGCTAAATCTTCTTTATCGTATTTTGGTTCATATCATCTGGTATCAGAGCCCAGCTTAGAATCGTTCCTACGATTCTAGTCTTGGGCTTGTTAACTAGAAAATCACAAAAAAAGGAGAAGGATTCACGTTTTGGGTGTTTTAAGAATTTTGAGCTTTTGATTTAGAGTCTTGTTGGTGTTTCCAATATTAGAATCGTGTTCTCTAGTATCTAGTGAGTTGTTATCTAAATTTGAGATAATTCCAAACTATATTGAGTGATCTACCATTGTTGGAGTTCAAGGTGTGACAAAACTGAAATGGGTTCACAATTTTGAAAAATTTGAGAGCTTTTTAAGCAAAAATATCACTGGGGTTGTGTTCGTGGGGTAAAATGAGCTTGGGTTTCAAATTTTGAGTTTATTTTATTAAGGGTCAATTTTTGGAAGTTCTTTGTGTTCTTCAAAATATTCAAGTCTTGTTGAAGAAGAAGGTTCAAATCAAGGTATTTGATCCAAAAGATCCAAAGAAAAAGGAAGTGTACTTGTTTGAGCCAAAGAATATTCCATTTAAAAGTACAAGGGCCCACAAACTTACTGTCCGAGGGCCTTGATGACAAGTGTGTCAGTCATCAACCAAGGTGTCGATCTGCCAACATCACCTCCACCAACAGCCCAAATCAACAACCTACTGGTTAAGCCTTGACGGCATTATTGTCGGACCTCCAACTCCGTGAAGGTCCGTCAATAACTCCTCTAACCGGAAAACAAAAAAAAAAAGCTCTATAAGCTCATTTTAGATTCCTAGTTTCATTTCTTTGATTCTTAATCATATTTTACTTGATTCTAACACAAATTAACAACTCGTAATCAACCTACTTAGTTGTGAATTAGTTCTTGAGTTTATTTCTTTCTTCGTCCCACTTCTTTAAGTCCTTTTCTCTTTTCATTTTTGTCAAAACTTCTTGGCTCAAGTCCGTACGTGATTTCTTTGAGTCTTACAAAAAAAAATCCATCCCAAAAAAGAGTTGTGATCTACACCTCAACAACCATCGGAGTATAAGCTATCATTCAACATTTGTCGATCTAAGTGTGAGGCTTACAAAGGTGTGTAGAGTTGTGAGGTTATTTCTCAACACTAACTAGTTTGTTGTTTGTGTTTAGTGACTCTAAATAGGTACAATGGACCCAGAAGAAGAAACACCACCATCCATGGATGTCAATACTTTGAATAAGATCTTGGCCATAATTGAATCTTTGGGTCATAGATTGGAATCCATGGAAAGTCACATAACCATGCTCCAAGGAAGTGTATCAACTATGCGTGGAAAGATAGTGAATATGGAAGGTCATCTAAACTCCACCCAATCCACTCCCCAAAAATACCATGCCTCATCGACTGGGCATGCTCAAGACACATCTGCTACTATCTCTCTGGGAAACATCCACTAAATGTTTAGCCCACCAACTCAAACACAAGACCCCATTGCGTAAACAACCACTTACCCACACAACCGTAATCCCGTTCATCCACTCCAACCCCAATTCAACCAATTCAACCAAGAAGAACCACAAAACTAAATTCCCCAAGCCCAAGGCCAACCTCAACCTCCACTAAACTAAAATCCACCACTCCACCACCCACATAACCAAAATCAACCCATCCAAGTAAAAGGAGTAGAAGGAGAGGAACTTCCAGTTGAGTTTGAGGAACAAGATCAAGAGGTCATGTTTGCTGAATACATGAGAAATAGTCCAATGATAAAAATAGGAGGATATAGAGGTCGAGGCAGAAGATTTGGTCCGATACCTTATAGGAGAGGCAACTTTAGAAATCATCCCCAAGATGAAGGTCCATGGAACCACAATGATAATCAAGGTGGTAATAGAGGTCGAGTTGTAGGGATCAATTCTATCAATACTAGTCTTCCAACTTTTAAGGGAGAGAGTGATCCCGAGGCTTATCTTACATGGGAGTCCACTTGTGAAAGAATCTTTCAAGTCAATGATCACACCGAGGTAAAGAAAAGTTGTTATGCCATAACCCAATTTTAGAGGTTTGCCATTACGTGGTAGGAATATGCCAAGAGATTTCAACAAGTTTTAAATGAAGGACAACCCCCACCATGGAATGCTTTGAAGGGCCTCATGAGATAAAAGTTTGTACCGGAAAGGTATAGGCATGAGTTACTTGCCAAGTTGTACAATCTAAGGCAAGGGAATAAGAGTGTCTTGACATATTATGATGAGTTACAACAATTGGTTTTGAAGCTTGAGCATCATGAGAATATGGAACATGCCGTCATTTGTTTCAAGGTTGGTTTGAACAAGGAGATTTCCTCCTCATTGACTTGTCATAGGTTCGCTACTATCAAAGACATCTTTCAAGAGGCCTTGGATTTTGAGAGGGATCTCAAAGAAAGGTCATCATTCAAGCACAAAGGGTACTCAACCACTAACCCTTGGAGTAAGAACAAAGAAGTAGCTCAACCATCTTCGGGGTTGAACAAGAACAAGGAAGTTGCCAAGCCTTTTGAAAGAAATTCCATAAGGAAGACCACTCCCATGTACCCGCCAAGGAATGAAGGTAACAAGTATCCAACTCCTAATCCTAAGGGTTTTTAATGTTTCAAATGTCAAGGTTGGGGACACAAGGCAAATGAATGTCCCAATAGGAGAAATGTGATCCTTAGGGAAGGAAGATTGTATTACCTTGGAGATGAGGTGGGTCTCGAAAAAGACAATAAAGGTGAAGTTCAAGAAAGAGAGAGGGTTGACGAAGATGACCAAGTAGAGGAAGGTAAGAAGGATGCTTGGCCTCAATATGGAGAGTTCGAGGTCCCAATCTTTGTGGTAAGACAAGTCATGATTAGAAATATATTTGATGATCTGAGTCAAAGAGAAAATCTATTTCATACCAAGTGTCTTATCAAGGAGAATGTATGCTCATTGGTCATTGATAGTGGGAGTTGTGTTAATGTTGCTAGTGCCACGATGGTTAATTTCTTGAAGTTTCCCACAACCAAGCATGCCACACCTTATAAGCTATAATGGTTAAATAAGTGTGGAGAATTAAAGGTAAATCCACAAGTTGTGATCCGATTCAAGATTGGGAACTACCATGATAGAGTTCTTTGTGATGTAATCCCCATGCAAGCTTGTCACACCTTGCTTGGAAGATCATGGCAATATGATCGTTCAACCAAACATAATGGGAGGACCAATTGATATTTTCTTGAATTGAATGGTAATAAATTCACCTTCCATCCTCTTTCACCATCACAAGTGAATAAGATGCATCAAAGGATGAGAGAGTTAAAGAAGAAAGGAGAAAATAAAGGGAAGGAAGGGGAGAAAGGATCCCATGAGAGGGAGAATTATGAAGAATAAGAAAGGAGGAGGCTGAAAGGAAAGAGTCAAATGGTGATGTTGGCTAGAAACAAGGATCTTTTCAAGGAACATGATGAGGAAAAGCCTATGTTACTCCTAGCACATGCTATTCACACTAACCATTCTACTTCTTTTATTCCCTATTCTATTTCTCTTAGTTTGTAGGGTTATGAATATGTGTAACCAAGGGAACTTCCAAAGGGGTTACCCCCGCTTCGGGGAATTGAGCAATTAATAGACTTCATGCTAGGCTCACAATTGCCAAACAAGCCAGCCTATCGAAGCAACCTAATACACACAAAGGAGCTTAAAAACCAACTTGAGGAACTCCTCAACAAAGGATACATCAAGGAAAGCATAAGCCCATGTGCGGTTCTGATATTGTTGGTACCAAAGAAAGATGGGACTTGTTGCATGTGTGTGGATGGACGAGCAATCAACAAGATAATGGTAAAGTATCGCCATCCTAACCCTAGATTAGATGGCATGCTGGATGAGTTGAATGGGTCATGTGTGTTCTCAAAAATTGATCTTAGGAGTGGGTATCACCAAATTCAGATAAACTCAGGAGATGAGTGCAAAACCACCTTCAAGACTAAATTTGGTCTCTATGAATGGTTGGTTATGCCATTCGGACTCACCAATGCTCGTAGTACCTTCATGAGGCTAATGAATCATGTGATGAACCCATTCATACGAAAGTTTTTTGTGGTATACTTTGATGATATCCTTGTCTATATTAATTCCCTATATAACCAAGTGATGCATTTGAAATGTGTGTTTGATGTGCTTAGAAAAGAACAATTGTATTCTAATCTTTAGAAATGTTCTTTTTGAGTTAATGAGGTCATCTTTTTCCAATTTGTTGTGAGTTCTCGGGGTGTTGAAGTGGATGAATCCAAGATAGACACTATACAAAATTAGCCATCTCCACAATCCATTGGTGATTTTCTATAAAAGGTTTATCAAAGGTTTAAGCACCATAGCCACCCTGTTGACCGAGGTAATTCAAAAGGATCAACCTTTTAAGTAAGGAGAAGAGCAAACAAAGGCGTTTGAAACTTTGAAAACAATGCTTAGCTCTGCTCCGTTGTTATAATTGCCCAATTTTTAGAAGATGTTTGAAATTGAATGTGATGCTAGTAAGATAGGCATTGGAGCCATCTTAATGCAAGACCAAAGGCCCATTGCATACTTTAGTGAAAAGCTCGAAGGAGAAACCTTGAATGACTCCACGTATGATATTGAGTTGTATGCCTTGATTAGAGCTTAAGGCAATTGGCAACACTATCTTCGGCCTAAGGAATTTGTGATTCGAACCGACCATGAATCTTTGAAACACCTTAGAGGCCAAGATAAATTTAAGAAAAGGCATGCCAAGTGGATTGAATTCTTGAAGACTTTTCCTTATGTAATTCAATACAAAAAGGGGAAGGAGAATTTCGTGGCCGATGCCTTATTAAGAAAACATATTTTGCTTGATACCTTGTCTTTTAAATTAATTGGATTTGAATTCTTAAAGACAGTGTATCCCGAGGACCCCAAGTTCACTCCAATCTTCAAAGATTGTGAAGAATGGGAAAGGGAATGGTGGGTTAGGGATAGAAATTCTATACCCTATTCAAAGTTTGATGGTTTCCTATTCAAAGAAAGGAGATTGTGTGTGCCCTCTAGTTCTTGGAGAGATTTTTTTGTGAGGGAGGCACATAATGGTGGTATGATGGGTTACTTTGGACTTATCAAGACCCTTGGAATCCTAGAGGAGCAATTCTATTGGCCCAAGATGCGTCTTGATGTTGCTCGAATTTATGGCCAATGTATGGATTGTAAAAATGAAAAATATCGTACTCTTCCTCAAGGATTATACACCCCACTTCCTACTCCCCATCACATATGGCTTGATATTTCTATGGACTTTGTTTTGGGTTTTCCTAGGACAAAGAGGGGAAAGGATAGCATCTTTGTTGTAGTTGATCGGTTTTAAAAAATGGAACATTTCATCCCATGTTACAAGAGTGATAATGCTCCTAGTGTGGCTTATTTGCTTATTAATTATGTTGTTATGATCCACGAAATTCCCAAGACTATTGTGACTGATAGGGACTCTAAGTTTCTTAGTCACTTTTGGAGGTCCTTGTGGGGTAGGCTTGGAACCAAATTGCTTTTCTCCACGTCTTGCCACCTATAAACCTATGGTCAAACCGAAGTTGTGAATAGGAACTTGGGTACTATGTTACGCACCTTGGTTAAGGGAAAATTAACTTCTAGGGAGGATCACTTACCTTTAGTCAAATTTTCTTACAATAGAGTTATTCACACGACTATTGGTATGACTCCATTTGAGTATGTTTATGGTTTTAACCCCCTCACCCCTTTAGATCTCACTCCCTTTTCTAGTGATGCTGTGATGAGTTTAGATGGAAATAAGAGGGCGGAATCAATGAAGAAGATGCATGAGAAGGTGAGACTTCACCTTGTGAAAAAGAATCAAAATGTAGCAAAGAAGGTGAACAAAGAAAGAAAAAGACGCGTGCTTAAATCGGGGGATTGGGTGTGGGTACATCTTAGAAAGGACCAATTCCCAAACCAAAGGAAAGCAAAGTTGTTGTCACAAGGTGATGGACCCTTCCAAGTGCTTGAGAAGATAAATGACAATGCATACAAGATTTACCTTCCACCGGAATATAAAGTGCACAACACTTTCAACATGTGTGATCTCTCTCTCATTGAGGCTGAAGATGATGATGAAGTCATGAATTTGAGGACAAATTTCTCTCAAGATGGAGAGGATGATATGATCCAAATCTCCTCAAGACCATTCACAAGGAGCTAAGCTCGAGAACTTCAAGGAACGCAAGAATTATTCATGAAGACTAAAGTGTTGGAGTCTATGTTGACCCCATCAAGAGGGTTCTATGAGTTGAGGGTCAGATTTGGGAGTTTCAAGTGAAGGATTTAGATGCAGCCTCATGGTGACGAGAGGAGAGACGGTCCGCTAACTGTGCGACGGACTTTCCCATGGTCCACTAAGTAAAGGCCAGCCAAATGAGCTACTACCTTGAGGTGACAGCAAGGGTGACGGTCAGTCACGATGGATTTCACCACCAAAACAGTCCACCTGGACTCACCTTTAAATGCTTAAAGGTCACTTCTGGGCCTCCTTTATAATGACACTATAAATAGTTCAAGTAGAGTTTCATTTTGCTCAGCTAGGTTTGAATATTGATGAATACTTCTCTTATGAGAAAATGTGGTGAAGCTTGTGTTGAATCATTGCTTAGAAACGGGGGTTTTGAGGGAGTTTAGACACCCTCTTAGTTCATGTATAGATTAGGTGATTTGGATAGTAGATTTAGGGGTTTTGAATTCATATATTCAATAGTTCCTATCTCTTTTTCTATCTCTTTGTGTCTATATCATTATCTTCTCTCTTTATTTCACTTGTTTTCTCAATTTCGTAGTTAAATCTTCTTTATCATATTTTGGTTCATATCATCAGGGATGAATTCCTTTCCTTAACAAAGCCAAACGATGGATTTTTGGTGTATTTCACCCTAAATTGCCCTTTCCTTGCCCAAATATAAGTGTTAGAAAAATAAACTACTTTGAGGAAATAATTTAATAAATTTGTAGTTTTCACCACTATAGGGGTACCTAGCCGCTATACCAGTGTCGACCGTTATACCGGTGTCGACTGTTATAGCGATCATTGACCACTGTGGGAATTCACCACTATAGCGGTATGCCAACAACTATAGTGGCATCGACGGGACATAATATCCATCTTCTCACAAAAATTCCACTTTTTGCAACACACCTTGAAGCTGGAATATTCCAAACAATGCTTTTTACACTAAGATCAATTTCGTGAGTTCTACCTACCCAAATTTGATTTTGTAAATTCCTATGGGTTCCTTATCATCTTAGCTAATAATAAATCAATACAATTGCCACCAACACAGTATAAATCATTCCCAAATTTCCCTAGACCATACCTCTCTCCGAATTCGATTGAAACTAGCCTAGCCTGAATTTTGTAACTTCAAACTGTAAAAAATTTGGACATGAAATTTTAAAAATAGGACTCATGCATAACGATGAAGAGTTCCATTACAGTAGCATAGTTTGTTTGCATTCATGAGATTCCAAATAAATCCTGAGGGCTCGATTGGAATATTTGTAACTTGGCAAAAGTTATTGGTGCATTAGAACCTGGTGCAAGCCTAGGTCCTTCATCACTATCGCAATGAGGACCCCTGCAATCAAGAGGGTTTATGACCTTGGTCATTGCGATTGCAAGGCTTGAGGGCTCATGATCACGATGAAAGTGGTCATTGGACCGGGCACGCTTAGTCATCGTGACCGTGAGGCTAGGCCACTATGATCACGATGGTCCTGTTAGTGGGGTGTCACGACTGTGACTAGGGATCCTTGCAACTGCGATAAGGAAGCCCTTGGCTTTATATAAATTGTTCCCTTCGTTTCCAGTTTAATTTTCCAAGTGTTAAACACCATTGTACATATATTAGGAGCTTAAAAATATCGTGTTTATCCACAATTGAAGATGGTTTTAGCTTGGGGAAGTGGTTGTGATCATTCCCTCGATATTATCCCCATAAGTTTTCGCTTAATTACCCATTTAACTCTTCGTATAATTCTAAATTTTAGGATATTGGTGGGGCTTTTTGGTACTGAATTGAGCTCAGATTTTTGGCCAATTTTGGGGCAAAAAGATTCTTGAGATGAGAGGGACGTTATGAAGATTTTAATTTTATGATTTTACAAATGGGCCCCACGTGGGATTTTTAGTCCAATTTCTAACCCGAAGCTTAAATATGCAATAGGGGTATCGATATTCTCATCTTGACACATAGATCATTGTTTTGATAGTGCGACAGCAATCGCAGGCTTTTCAAAAAGAAAAAGCGATCGGCGCCATCCAGGTTGGCTAGGCTTACCTTTCTTCTAGACTGTGCTTAATTATGGCATTAGTGTAGTATTGTGCTAGCTATGGAGGGGTATTTATGACTCAATTGTCGTTTTAGCATTTCGCGCCTTATTTAGCTGGTTAAGGGCCCTTTTTTGGTAGAATTTGGGCTTGTTTCCCCTTAGGTTAATATACTATCATCCTTTAGGATTAGACTTAGTGCCTTGGGTTGGGATTAAGAAGCCTTAGCCTAGATTTTTGATACCGGAAAAAATACGAGAAGAGAAATAAAGTATGGAAATCATGAAAAGAAACTAAGATAACAAGGCAAGAAAGTAAAGATAGATTGAATGATACAAAGATAGGAAAATCAAAGAAACCAAAGGGTATTTTAAACCCTAAAACCTCTATTGAATTTATCCTACAAGCACCAATTCACATACGTAAACCACGAGGGAATCAAACTCCACGTAACCAACGTTTCAAAACGATAATTCAAAATAAGCTAATCCTAGCTCTCACACTCTCAAGTGTATATCTCATCTTAATTCATCAAAAGCTTTCTAAAAATGAAGAAGAACTAGTATTTATAGGCTTGGGCCTTTTATTACATTTCATAGGCCCAAAAGTGACCCATTTCAGCAAATTGGGCATCCGCCCACACAGATGGGGCACCTGCTGGCACATGTCAGGGCGCAGGTGCCACTGGATGGGCCAAAATGGCCACCTGCTGGAGCAGGTCAGGGCGCAGGTGGCCCCAGGTCATTGTTTAGCTCCTTTTAGCTCTCTGATGACCTCTCCAATGGTTCCCTTGACTCCAAGCTATCTTCCATATGCAATATTGATGTTCTTGAAGTGCAAAATAGACCCTCTTCCCACATCCTTGTGGCCTTAAGCTCTTCGGGGCTTGGATCCATTGTTGTTTTCCTTGAAATACAAGCCAAGAAAGGTTGACGCCGATTTGGCTTGTATCGTCCTCCCCTTCTTGAAAAGGATTCGACCTCGAATTCAAACCTTGCAAAACCATAGGGAAAAACAAACAACAACAATTTCGTCATGGCATGAGGGTTAGTGTTAGAAAAATCAATCATAGCATCATGCCAAGGTTGAACACACTTAAGATATAGCCAAGAATCCCTTGTGTTTGACATGAAAATCCCATTAAGAAGGATCCTACCTCTAGATAAAATAATTCCACGGCTAGCATGGACATTGTCATAAGCAAAGAGGTAGTATAGAAAGGAATTAAGTGTAGAAATCTCATCCATGGCATTACCATCTACAAGAATACCGCATGGCTCAAGAGATTTAGCAACTAATGCACTCAAGGATGGATGCAATTCATTTTGGCACATGATATTTTTCCTTTCTAAGCAATTCATGCCCACATAAGATGTTGATTCAACATGGTTATGATTAACGTCATATGCAAAAAGGTAATAAAGAAAGGTGCTAAGGACACTATTCTCTTCCAAGGTACGCTCATAGGTAGGCACATATAAGGAGAGAAAGAGACATTTCATGCACATAGAACCTCTCTTCTTTAAGTAACTTCCAAGAGTCCCACTTGACGCTTCAAATTGTCTAACCCTATAAAGGTGACAAGAAGTATTTAACAACCATGGTCTCTCCCATAAACAAGTAATCAACTTAGCATCCACAAGTTGTGGTCTACACAACTTAAGCACAAGTGTGTCAAATAAGGATGCAAGTACATAAGCAACACCCAAAAGAGGCAATGACACATTTGCCCTAAGGTTCTCAAGAAAGATACCACCTTTGAGAAAGGGATCATCAATTGTAAACACGTAATAAAGAAAGGTATCATCTGAATGGAATTCATCCAAAGTTTTTTCAAGGAAAGACTCACTCTTTGACCTAAGAGTCATAAAACTTTGGTCAAGAATGGAAACACACAATGGTGAATTCTCTTGGACAATTTCATTACTCCCCTTCTTTAAACAACTCTCAACTTTGTTGGAAATACCTCTCATGCATAACTTGGGTCTATCAAGTGGAATGTGAGTCCCCAAGAAAGACCTTCCATCGTTGGGAAGGATTCCAACATCCTCAATCAAACTTCACTTGTCATCTTGACCAAGCATCGGGTTGGGTGTATAAAAACCACTACATTCCAAGAGGTCACCAGGGTCAAATGGATAGAGCGGCCATAGACACGGGTCTAGAGAACACTCTTTTTCCCTGAAGGTGTCATCAATACAAAAATTTATGCTCTCCACACTAGCATTAGCATCATCAAAGGCAAATAGAAAGTAAATAAAGGTGTCACAGAAAGTGATTTCCTCTAAGGTGTCCTCAAGAACATGTTCACTATTATGCCTAAGAACATTATCAAGGGTATGCTCAAGAATTGGAACACTCAAAGAAGAAGAAATACTTGGGACACAAACAGCACCTTCCACTTCTTCACATTCCTTCCCCATAAGAGTACTCTCATCTTCCAAGAAGTGATTTCCACCTTTAGGAGGAATGTTGTCACACCATAGTGGGTTGTTAAATAGAGTATAGCCCTCAAGAATAGCTACATCATTAACATGATTTACACCACTAGGTAGTTTACTAGGAGTGATTTCATCCTCTTCAAATAAGACATTATACTTAAAGAGAGAAGGGTCAATCTAAGAAGGAGGATTAGAACATGTAAGTTCGCTCTCAAAAAGACAATCATCAAGTTTTGAAGAAGTTTCCAACATAAGATCACCTCTATGAGCAAAGCAAGTAATAGGATATTCATCAAAAGACATGCTCAAAGAGTCACTCCTATTCAAATGATCAACATTAACAACATCATCACTAACTTGAGGTTCACTAATCACATCACAAACACCCTCAAATAGTGGACTAGATTCACACACAAGTTGATCAACACCATTTTCACAAGACAACGTACTAGAATTCAACATAAAGGCTTCAACACTAGGTGGACTCAAATTGATCTTACAAAAAGAGTCAATTCAGTCATAAATAGGATCAACTAGTGTATCCGTACTCTCAACATGTACATTATCATCACGAGGTAAAGAATCATTAGGCTCACATATGAATAAGCTATCAATCACACTCAATTGGCTACTAGCCACACAATAATCTTTCATATTTATTTAAGTGCAAGAGTTAGCTTTGTTACCATGAAGCTCATGAGAAAATTCTTTTTTACCTTGGGGTAAGGCTCTTACTTTCGAGAGGTAGGAAGTTATCTTGTCCATCACATCCGTAGATGTTGACTCCTTGTTGGAAACTTGTGTTTCTTTATTCTTCACGATTGTACCTACACAAATGTCCTCACTAAGAGAAGGACAAAATAAAAGGTTAGATTGAATTTGTGGTAACCCCCTCACTTCACTCCTCACAACCTCTCCTTTTTCTGCTCTTGGGTTACCACTTTGCACTCCCTTACTCCTCTCAATCTTTTGTCTCTCTTTATCAGGGGACTTGGAGTAAGTGGTCATATACCCTTGAGGCTTGGGAGGGGTAGGTGGAAAGAGATGATTTCCCCATTGATCCACTACAATCTTAGGCCAATTTTTCTCATTCAAAACTCTATGTTTCACAAACCAATTAGCACCCAAGCATAAGGGTCCAAAATCCAAGGGAAATATATCACACCACACCTCCTCATAGTACGCATTTCAGTTGATGGAAACCTTCACACTTCGGAAACCCTATATCCCTCCAAGAAATATGGATAGTGATTGGACATTCGAGGTATCCCTAAATAATCAACCATAGAGGGAGTGATGTAGTTTACATAGAACCAATCATTGAGAACAAGAATGAATCCCGAAACCCCACAAATACTCACCCTTCTAAGGTCAACTTTTCTTCTTGGATCAACATTGTAGAGCTTCGAGTATCCTTTTGGCACAAAGTTGGACTTTATGAATCCCTTCAAGGTACTCCATGTTTGATTAGGCCCTTTTGCAAGTTCCCACCATCTCAATGCCGGACCTTGAATGAACTTAAGGGCATATGTGGCTTGTTCAACTTCGCTCATATCATAGTCCTTGAAAAACCTTTCACATTGCCATTCCCAATCAAGATAAACCTCGGGATCACATCCTCCTTTGAAGATAGGAATAGGGGTTCTAGTGAAATCATAACTCTTACTATATCCCTCATATCTACCTTGGCTCTGACTTCTCAATGTTTGAGCACCAGAACAAGAATGATAGGATGTAGTTTCCTTTGACCTTGGAGGTTCACACTCTCTTCTTCTTGTTGGATGACTCCTACTATAGGTAGTATAGCCACTCGTAATATGATAAGAAGTACCACAAGAAGAGGAAGAGAAATCTTCGTAATCCTCATGTGCATTCCCACCATGACTCTTATAAGGTGCATAGGAGAAAGGATTATACCTCACAACTTTCTCATGCTCGGAGCGGGAAGTGGAAGGCTCCTCATATGCCCCTTCATACTCATAAGAACCATCACAAGGCTCTTCATACTCTCCATACTCTCCATACTCTTGATCATGGCTATATTCATAGACTCCATAATCTCCAGCATCGTCATAGTCATAGCCTTTTTCACCACAATCATAATCTCCTATGTCGTAGTCACAAGTATCCGAGGTTACCGAAGACATACTTCCCTATAACTCTATGTACCTACAAAAATGAGAAAACAAGGTTAGTAGTAAAAGATCCTCACCACACTCATGAGATTCTCACCTTTGTATGTCTCACTATAGGAGTCGCTAGCGTTGAAAGATCATTTCTACTCCAATGGAAGACGTGGTGTCAATTGCTACTCGTGGTTAGAGTTGATTCTTGTTTAAAGAAATATGAATGACTCGATTATAAAAAAAAAAGTACTTGAATCAAGAAGTTAACTACAAAATAAAACTAGAAAAGTACAAAAAGAAAATGGACTAAGAAAGAAATAGGACTCAAGAACTAATCAACAACTAAGTAGGATAATTACAAGTTGAAAATTAGTTTAGGAATCAAAGAAAGTGAACAGGAATCAAGGAAATGAAACTAAGATGTTAGAACCTGAGCAAAATGAGTTTTGGGATCATTGTGGTGTGTTCAAGTGACCCGCCCCCGCAGGTTGTGACCTGTCTTCGCAGGTGAGGGTGCAGGTGAAAACAGAGTGACCAGCTTTGGTCACCTGCCCACGCAAGTGGTCACCTGACCACGCAGGTGAGGGAGCAGGTGGCCATACAGCACACCTGGAAACTTCGATTTTTCACCTTTTTATGGGCCCATTTGGTTTCTCTTTCCTAGTACCTTCCCCTTTTGGAATATTCTTTGGTACTAACACTTTTTGCTTGATTCTCTTGGCCCTCTTTTGGATCTAACAACACTTTTTGAGGATTTTTATTCTTGAAGATTTGAATATCCTCAAGAACACCAAGAACTTTTATGAAGATTCAAAACCCATAACTCTCTCATTTTAGCTTAGAATTCGACGAAGTTTTAAACCCAAGCTCCTTTCAACCTTCCGAACACAACCCAAGTGATTTTAAGTCTCAAATCCCAACCAAATTCTTCAGATATAAGAATCCATTAGCAATTTTCTTCATGTTATGAAAACTCCATGAACTTGAAGAACACCCAAATCAAAACCCTAATGGATTCCTTCTTCCTTTAAGCTCAACTTTTAGATTTGAACTCCAAATGTGAAGGATAAAAAACCCCAATACTCAAGAGTCTCCAATTTCACCTAGATCTACAAACCCACTATAAGAGTTTTAAAGTTCTTCACCTCCACCAGTGGTGGATCCTTCCAATCAAACCCAAACAAGCTCAAATCTCAGATCTAGACTCTATTTATGCAAGAGAACACTAATCTAGCATAAGAAACTCAAGAAGACACAAAAATCAAAAATTAGTTTTTTGGGAAATTTTCAAAAATGAAAATTTCAATTTTTTCTCCCTTTTTTTTTGTTGATTTTCTAGATAACAAGAACCCAAGATTGAATTCGTGGGAATGAACTCAATCTCGGCTTTGATACCAAATGATACCGGACAAAATATGAGAAGAGAAATAAAGTATGGAAATCATGAAAACAAACTAAGATAACAAGGCAAGAAAGTAAAGATAGATTGAATGACACAAAGATAGGAAAATCAAAGAAACCAAAGGGTATTTTAAACCCTAAAACCTCTATTGAATTAATCCTACAAGCACCAATTCACATACGTAAACCACGAGGGAATCAAACTCCCACGTAACCAACGTTTCAAAATGATAATTCAAAATAAGCTAATCCTAGCTCTCACACTCTCAAGTGTATATCTCATCTTAATTCATCAAAAGCTTTCTAAAAATGAAGAAGAACTAGTATTTATAGGCTTGGGCCTTTTATTACATTTAATGGGCCCAAAAGTGACCCATTTCAGCAAATTGGGCATCCGCCTAGGCAAATGGGGCACCTGCTGGTGCATGTCAGAGCGCAGGTGCCACTAAAAGGGCCAAAATGGCCACCTGAGGCTGAAGGTCAGGGCGCAGGTGACCCCAGGTCATTGTTTAGCTCCTTTTAGCTCTCCGACGACCTCTCTAATGGTCCTCTTGACTTCAAGCTATCTTCCATACGCAATATTGCTGTTCTTGAAGTGCAAAATGGACCCTCCTCCCACATCCATGTGGCCTTAAGATCTTCAGGCCTTGGATCCATTGTTGTTGTCCTTGAAATACAAGCCAATAAAGGTTGACGCCGATTTGGCTTGTATCAATTTGGGTAGTGCTTTGGGTTTTAGTAGTGGGCCTTACTGTCCTTAATAGATAAAATGCTTTGAATGTCTTACCTTTTGGCTTAGATGAGCTTATGAGCACTTCTTTAGGCTATTCCTTGGGTCTAGGTTGACTTAGACTTGATTTCATTTCTTTTTAGCTTCATTACCCCAAGGTAGGATCGTAGCCGATCCTTAATCGCGTCTTTTGATCTAGTAATCGTAACTCGGCTGGCCTTAGCAGATTTGACCACCCGAGATTGAATTCTATGAATAAAATTGATTGGAAATAGGTTAAACCCTTAGATTACCACTAGTTATTTCATACTTATTGAGTTCGGTGATTACCATATTATTATTATATATCAATTTTGGTTTGATTTTGGCATATACTTTATTTATATCATTATGAGTTTCAGTTTGAGTTTGACATCTATTATGGTTATGTCTTACTATTTATGAGTTATGGTTTGTGTCCAACATCGATTTCTGGTTATGGCTTATTGTTTATGAGTTTCGGTTCGAGTCCGACATATGGCCTTTTGTTATAATCCATTATTCCCATTTTGAATTTAGTACCTGGCCTCTGTTAGTATCTATTGGGTCCGATTCATGTCCGACACATCTTATTGTTATGGATCTGGGATTGGAAATCTCTTGGAAACTAGTAAGGTTTACTGTTACAGCTAGGAGATGAGTATTGGATACGTATGTCATCCACCATAGTTTATTTCATGTTTAATACTGGGACTTATGGTTCTTACCTTAGTTTTATACTTGTTTGCACCCACCATGCTTATGGGAGCTGGGTTGGGTTATTTTTTTTTGTGTGTGTGTCTTCTGGACTTATGGGGGCCCAGTTAGGTTATAGCTAGGCTTTTACTTTCATTCTGAAATTATTATTTCTCATTTATCGCATTTGCTTAGTATAGCCTGTTATTTCTATTCTTGTCCCTTATTATTGACTTTGTTTTACCTTCTCGCACTTTATTTATACTTTTACTGTATTTTAGCTCAGTCGGCTGATGATGCCTATTGAGTATCGATTGTTTTGGTACTCATACTACACTTATGCATCTTTTCCTTGATACAGATCCAATGCCTATTGAGTACCGATTGTTTTTGTACTCATACTGCACTTCTGCATCCTTTCCTTGATGTGGATCCAAGTATGAGTCAATACCTCTAACGTTATTCTTGGGCTTTGCTACTGATTTGAAGACATGGTAAGCTTTCTAGAGTTCGGAGTTGATCCTCCTCTTTCTGCTTTAGTGATAGTTTTTTGTATATTCTAAGACTACTAGGTACATGTATATTTTTTATACTGTCTAGTAGTCTCTATTTTTGTTATAGTGGCTCTTGTATTGACATTACCAGGTCTTGGGAGGGATACCTTTGTATATTTTGTCCTCTTCCCTCTCTTATACAGTATGTTATATATGTATTTCTTATTTGCTTCCTCTTATTATTTATTATTGTTGATTTCATTCTTATTTCCCTTTATCTTTTTCCTGTTAACCCGTTACTTGTCATTCAATGCTATGGCTTGGCTTACCTACTGGTGGGTTAAAGTAGATGCCATCATGACTTGATAAATTGGGTTGTGACACATGGATTAAATTGTTTGTTCAAAATTAAATAAACCATAGTATAACAACAACAACAACAACATATCCATTGTAGTCCTACAACTTGGGATCTGAGAACGTAGAGTGTACACAAATCTTATCCCTACTTATGTTGCTCCGACCCTTAAAAAATGGCAACAAGTGCGCTGAGTTATGAGGAATCTTCACTCTGGGATCTGGCTATAGAACCTATTGCAAAATTTCTATAGGCGTTGCTAGATATTTATCTATGGGAACAATTATTTTAGTGTATTGGGATGGTTTAAATTATGTTTCTAGATCTCTTTTTCTATCTAGCAACGATTGTAAAACTATTGATAAATTCAATTGATAAATTTTGTTGCCATAGATAGATATCTAGCAACGGTTTTAGAACTGTTGCAATAGGTTCTATAGCCAGAACCCAAAGTGAAGAGTCCTTGCAACTTAGCGCACTTGTTGACATTTTTTAAGGGTCTGAGCAACATAAGTAGGGATAAGATTTGTGTTTCACTCTACGTTCTCCAGATCCCAATTTATAGGACTACACTAGATATGTTGTTGTTATTGTTATACTATGGTTTATTTAATTTTGAACAAACAATTTAATCCCTGACCCAAAAAAAATGAGCTGCAAAACATAAAAAGAGTAAAACTGATAATGGAGTGATCAGGCACATATAATGCCAACAAACATAGTTGTCACAAAATCTGAATATAAAACAGACACAGACCAATTCAGCAACCCTAAATCATGCCAAATCAAGATAAATCTAGTGAAGTAAAACACTTGATGATCTTTAAGTATGGAAAATCACAAAACATATTGTGCATGTTGCTTACAATTGATTTGAAGAACTTTGTTGGTTGAAGGAGTTCTCAGAGCAACTCTAAGCTTCAGTTGGATGACTTTAGAATGCATAATAGCGAACAGTTCCACTTCAGGCCTGCTAAAGATGAAAAATAAAAATGCATTCCAGTGACTGTTAATCATTACCTTCATATGTAGAGAATAAAATAATATGGTTATCATATTATCACATTTTTCCCACATCAATACTGTAATATAACGCCACTACACTAGTTGTAATGATAACATGAGAAATACTCACCTGCATCATTTGGAATGAGCAAAAATAACAAAATGAGGTGAGAAACTAGCAAAAGCTTTAAAGGCAAAGATATCTTCAAGGACAAATTTGAAGTTAACAGACCTGCAATAAATCAGAGAATTACGATAAACTATTATTTACAAGTGATAGCAGGAAATAATGAAATGAGCATAATGGTGCTATTATACAAATGATAGAAAAAGAGTTCTCGATGAATCAGATTAGTCTAAAAGGCATGCCAAATGAAACTCAAATCCAAAAGGATCTGACAAAAAATAGTTTGAAGATCAAGGTAGGATTGGAGGGGGGGGGGAGTGGATATTTAAGGGAAATGAGGAAAAAATACTTTTGTTGTCTACTTGATAACGATCTCAATCGAGTGACTAAAATTGATATCAGAAATTCAGAATTAAACTACACAAATTAAAGGATAGATAAGAAATCAAATGAGAATAGAAGAAATGGAGATGAGAAATAGAAGAAAGAATGGCTAATTGAATACACAATTAACCTAGGAAGATAGAGACTTGAATTCAATGAAAGAGAAACCCAATTGAAATCTACAATTTTAAGGCAATTTTCTCCAATTTTGAAGCATTTTCAAGATTTTCTCATGGATTTCAACCATCTTTTGAAACTTCTTCCTCAACAAGATATGAAATTCATGAAGAACATCATGAACATTGATAAACTTCAAAAACTCATAACTCACTCAATTTAACTCCAATTTTAATGAAATTAAAAATACTAGCTCCTTTCAATACCAAGAACAAACTTCAATAATTTTTAGCTCTCAATTCCAAGTTGAAAATAAACTCATTTTAGGGCTCCCCTTGCAAAGGAGAACAAACCCTGATGCTTTTCAAGCTCCAATTTAGCCTCAAATAACAAAACCACTTCACCTTCTTCAAATTTTTTTAAGCTCAACAATTGTGAAATTTTAGAACACCTCTAAATCAACCTAAATTTCAGATCTAGACCCCTAAAAACTAGAGAAATGCAAATCAAGTGTTGGAAACTCAAACAAAACAAGAATTGAACAATTTTTTAAAAATTTTTGAATTTTTGACACAAATTTTTTCTTTTGATACAACTTTCAAATTTATGAAGCTAGGATTAAGAATTGTAGGAACAACTCTTAAGCCTAAGCTCTGATAAAATAACATCTAAGGAAAAGGCCAGATAAATCACTACTTGTTTAATCTTATTCGAGAACTGATTATGATTCGAATGACAAAATTACCTGCCCTCGTCTCCTACCACCGTTGTGTTAAACCATAATGCAGATGTTATACTGAGAAAAGTTATTGTTTTTATATCTTTATTTGCATTAATGCTTTGTTTTGTTGGATTGTATACAAAATCAAAGAGTTTGTTACAACCACCTTAGATTCTAAAGTGGATGATAACATGACCAAGTGTATTCTAAATTGCTAAGTAATGATTTTGTTGCTGAGTAGTTTCTTTTGTGATTTATACAAATTTCAGTATTATATTTTATTATACATGTAAAATTTATATATTAAACTATTGCAATAGATTCTAAAATCTATTGTAATAGGTCAAAAAAGTGTTGCAATAGACTCAACAAACTATTGCAATATGCTAGAAACCATTGCAATAGATCCTAGTTAATGTTACAAAATGTTTTGCCAAAAAAATTTTAACCGTCCCAATAGAATAAATAATTGTTGCCTTAGATAAATATCTAACAACGGTTGTAGAATTGTTTCAATAGGTTCTATAGCAATAGTTTCACAATTGTGGCACAAAACCATGGCTATAGATCTATGGTAACGCGACCTGGTGGGGCAGTCCCTCAAACCGTTACAATAGGTCTATGGCAACAGTTTTTCTATATATGGAAACTATTTTGAACAATTACAATAGATAATTTTTATACTAGTGCCAAAAGTGTAAGCCACACCAAACCATTCATCACTTAATCATCTCACAAGAGTAGTATAATGCTACCTCGATTCACTACAACACTTAGTGCATACAAATAAACCATGAAATGACTCAAGATATGTATAATGCATCACAACCTCCTCTCAAATCTTTATACATACTAAGGGGACTTATCTACCCAATAGTCATGACCTGCAGGGGTCCAGCTTCATCCATGTACCATACCAGCGTGGTATTTGACCCTTCGAAATATCAATAGATAAGTAACATGTATTAGTGTGGTACCCGACTCTCTCAATATCACAATATCAATCACAATCATCACAATATATACTCACATATGTAAATACATACTTAGCGGACTTATCTTCCCAATAGTCATGATCTGTAGGGAACCAGCTTTGTCCATGTACCGCATCGGGTCATGGTACCCGATCCAACATAAACAATCACATGAATATCTATGTTCGTACTGGCTCGTGGCACTCGATCCTCAACAACCACATCAATAACCAAATCCATAGCGGCTTGTGGCACCCTATCCTCAACAATCACATTATATGTATTTTGTGAATTAAACAATCTCTCAGGATTCATCACAGTGTACTACATTTACTACCACACCTTATAATCACAAATCAAACCATATTCCTCAATTACAAGTATGTCTGAAGACCAATCAACAACTTATTCATATAAGCATTATCAACCAAATCGAGTCTATACTCTAATTAAACATATATAAGTTCATTCACTAACTCAATCCTCTTTTATTCACATTGAGACCATTGAATTTCGTTAATAAATAATAACCCTTACTTTCAAGTCATAACTAGATTCAAAATACTATTTCATTAGCCAATTATTCAACCATTCAACTCTATTCAACTTACAATTCTTGCATTAATTAGGCACCTTTACACCTATTATTTTACCTCTTTTTGGCTTGAGAGGGTGGAAAATGATTTTTGACTTGTTTGAATTCAAAAACTTGAGAAAATTTCCAAATTCAATAAAATAGAGTCGCCACTTAATTTATTTAGGAAAATTAAGAAAACATTTAAAAAATATTAAAAAGACTAAAACAGATTAAAAAAATTGATTTTTTTAGAGATCCGAGTAAGAATTCACATTAATACCTTTAGAAGATTTTTCAGGCACCCAAAGGTATCGGCTAACACGCAGTTGTCAGGTTATTTCCAAACTTCATTTAGTTTGGATAACTTGAAAAAGGTGGGAATATTTGATCAAGGCAAAAAAATTATTGTTTGAAAGAAATTCATTTATGAAAATAGTTTAAGTGATTAAACACAATTTGAGAAGGTTAACTCATGAAGAAACCAAGTAACCCATTTTAGAATTAAATTAATCAAAACTTGTTAAATTAAAACAAAGGTAAATCATGGTAATCCGGAAGGGAACTAACTAAATAAAATGGAAGAGTTTTTTTACAAATAATCCTAAAATAATAAATGAAAAAATTCAAATAGAGGGAAGAAGGTGGATTTAGGCACTTGGACAAATGGTCTATTTCTCTTTAGGATTTAGGCATGTATAAACTTCTTGAAGTTTGAATGAGGTTTGACTCGAATATGGTGTTGAGTTTGGCCTAAGAATATATCAAGAATGTTGGGATCAAGAGTCCAGTTAGACTCGTTGATGTTTCAAAATAGACAACAAAGCAAAGGATTAGGAAGTGAACAAATTAAATCCTAAAAGCATGAATTTTAAAATTAACAATTCACAAAAGGATGGGGACAGTTGCAGTATTAAGGGGATCTATTCTTCAGATAGCATACCAAAATATTATCCAAGTAAACAATTTAGCTAACTAGTCAGATTAACATAAGGATTCAGTAACAAAAGGCATTAGAGCCATACTTCAAATTTCCAAAATGATGCAGTGCAAGATATAGTAGTCAAGCACCAAAGAGAATGAAAATTAAACAACCAACTTCTGGCACATTCAAAAAAGTACATGTAATCAATGTTTCGTGGGCAGTTTCTATAGGAATTAAAATAAAGCAAATAGGCAGAACCACTGGTTAAAAAGATGGAACTTCAAACTTCATCACAAGGCTTCTTAAGCATGTATCTCAAATAGATTTTGACAATAGTCTTAAGACATAGAAATCCATAAGCAGGCTATAATGATAGCATTACTCACACTTCAGGGGTCGAAGGTAAAAATGAGCTATGGTAAAAGCTCATTTCACCTCCCCTTCCCTCATATCACAGAGAAATCAAATATCTAAGTAAGAGAGGGCTGATATAGCCATTTTTGAGATCCCATGCTGATATGGGAAATAAACAGGGGTCTCTAAGTATAATTGAATAAACTCTCACCTATCCTTTTTAGCATTATAAGCTAAAAGGATAAATCAAAGAGTTTTAAAGATTCTTGATATTCACTTTTAATTCGAAAAGAACAATGAAGACCCAATATTCACCTCGAACCTTGACCTTAAGGACCTCGAAAGATTAAAACATGTCATGAAAGATATATGCTTCATCCTTAGTCCTGAATTCTAAAATAAACCACATAAAGAAAAGTTTCATTCACAAGATTTTAGTCCATTGATCTTGTTATGATATCTTGGACCAAAGAAACTCAATGAACATTAAATTCAACCAAAAAAACTGGTTGAATAGCGAATTATCATAAGCAACTGAAGCAAAATGGTACTCATTGCGATCTTACAAATAGTAACCAATATTCATGTCAAACAATGAGAAGGAAACATTGCTAAACGCAATTAATTGACACAGGTAGAAGCTTCACATGTCCCTCTCATGCCAAATAAGAAAGAAAAATCATGAGCAAAGGCTATATATATTTCAAAAAAAAAATTCTTCCTTGCTTTAACTAAAGCACTACTTTTAAATTTAAGTAAGACTCTAAGGGCTCTAACTTAGAATGAGTTAGATTTCCTGTGTTAACAAGAAGGAATGGCGAGATGCTAAAGAGATAGCTTTAAGACTAATGCAATCAGGTATGATTGATAATCAAACAAGACCATCCCATACCAAATTTTTAACAAAACTAATAATACACGAGAAACATATTTATCCGAGAAAGAAAAAATCTAAAAAAAGAACAAAATAATGGGAAGTTTACTTTTTGTGGTACAACATTGGGACTCGAGCTTTGCTGGAACCTAGTTAAGAAAAAACACTTGGATTTCATAGCCCAAAAACTCAAACTCAAAATGAGTATGGTAGAATTCTAGACACTGAAATCCTTTCAGATTGCAAAAATTCCACATTTCTTAGGGTTCCTTGCTTATCCATGCTTTGAAAATCTTTAAACTTAGCAAGATCCTTCTTTCAATTTGGGATCCTGCTTTTTCAACCTCTACCCTCACTAATGAATAGTGAGGGGTTTATATAGGAGTGAAAGAAGGATTGGTTTGTAAGGATTTTTTATATGGGATGAATAGAAAATCCCCAAATCGTGTGGCTATCTAGGAATTGATTAAATGGACGAAGAGCAACGCATCTCCATCTTTTTTTGTATGATGAGCAAATGAGAGGTGAGGGAGTGGCTGATTTCTAGAAGCTTTGAGGGTTTTTGAGGATTTCTTTTTCAATTTGAAGTTGGATAAAGTTTTCTAGCTATATTTCATACTATTTTGGTATGAATTCTCGAGGATTTAAAAATGGGTTCTCAGATTTTTTAGGGGAATTAGCATTCTAGGGTCTTCTTGAAAGCTTCCATAGTACAAAAAATGCATGGTAGGCACGTAAAACATACAAATTTATGAGTGGGAGGTGGATTTGAAGGCAGTAAATGGGATTTGGGAATTTAGATTTTCTAGTATTATTGTTTACTGGATTTAGGAATTTGGATTCGCTGGTATTGTTGCTTATTGTTGCTACTAGTCTTTGTTGTTGAGTTGTTCTGTTGTTAGGTTAAATAAAGAAGAAAAGGAAAGAGGGAAGTGTGTTGGAGTGGGTGGATATTATGTTTTGGGCTAGGTCAGGGTTTAAGAAGTGGACTTAGGATTTAAAAGAGGGGTTGAGAATTTGCGGCCCATTGCATTGCAAATATGGCCAAAATAGATTGCAATTGTGGACACATTGGTGCAATTGTCTGATTTAACCAAAATTAAGAGGAATTTGACATCTATTTGATTATGAGATTCTTATTTCAACATAAGCCGAAATAAATCAATTCCAAAACTTGATTTATTTCAAAGACAAAACCAATTCAAACCTTTTAACCTCTAATTTAATTGGTTTCATAGGTAAACTTCAATCAAAATCATTTTTCAAATAACAAAATCATATAATTCCACATATTTAAATATGTTAACACATAATTATGACAAAATCAGACTAAAATTGACTTTGAAATTCTTTAATTTCATAAAACTAATTATTTCAAATTCATTTAAGAATAAAGAAGCTCAAAATTAATTTAAATTGTGAAGGGAAAAAATTAGGTGTCAACAACTGCCCCTCCTTTTGGGTAGGGTGGATGCAAGTAACCCTGGGTAAAGGAAATTTAACATTCCTAATTTTGTCCGAACATAAATTCATCTCTCAAAAGTGGTTGGTTTTCACACGAATTTCAGGAAATTATGGTTGGACCTCAGTATCAGGTTTCCTACATATCTCAGGTTACCTGAGAATTCAGGCCTCTTGTAATTCATAATGCTTGATATTAAGCATGATTTTCAAAGAATTCAAAAGCTATCCCAATTTTAAATTTTAAAGAGGTTGGAAAGCTCGTGAATGGGGAGATTGGGGGAAGTTTGGAATGCCATTGAGTTTTCAATATAGAGCCCATATTATATATCCCCTAGACTCAGGAAATCAGACTACTTGTAGTTTGACCCAATTGGTGGAAAGAATAGTTTTTTATGCTAAGATGACTTTTGGCTCGGGATGGGTGACGAATAAAGTGAGATATGGAAAAGAGGCTTGTAACCACTTAACATGAATGTGATATACTTCACATCCATAGGTAAGATTTTACCTAGACATAGTTTTCGAAGCTCTAGGTGTATTGTCTCAGATTTGAAGGAAAGAGAAAGGTTGCTTCCAGTGTGAGTTTAGAAATACTCTGGATGCAAAACTAAAACCGAAAATATCTCAAATACCCACATGGAACCAATGGTTTAGAGTGACTCATGGAACCAATGGTTCAAAAAATTCCCTAGTGAACTATGAGCCAAACCATAATCCATGCTATTAGACTATGAGTCATGGAGTGACTCATGGGTCACTGTTTCCAGAAAATTTTAAGTTGATTAATTAGGGGTAATTCTACCTTTCCCTTATTTCCTAAGCCGACACTACAATTTCTTAGTCTCTTTTAAGGGAGTATATCAGATTAATAAGTCTGATCTCTTCTATTTTATACTCTTTACTCCTAAAACATCAGAGCAAACGCTCAAAGAGAAGAACAGACCTAGGGTTCATAATTTAAACCTTTAATCCATGTTCCTAGGTCCAAAAACTCGTCTCTCTCTCAGGTATGTAAGGCTTCAATGAGGGTCTCCTTCCACCCTCATGTCGAAGTTGTTTTTCAGAACGTAGTACATAATCTTTGATGATTCAAGTTAGGGCTTTTACTCAAAACTATGGAAATTCCTCATATTTGTTAGTTCTTGATATTTTCTTAGGTTTTATTGCATATTGAAATATTTAGCATGATCATTACAGTTTTGTTTAACTTTGATGATTTCAAGCATGGATTTAGAAAGAAAATGGTGAATTCAAAGATAAATTTGAGCCAAGTCTCATACCTTACTCTTAGACAGATAGAAAATGTAACACCCCGTACATTCCCAACCCTAATTTGATTGATTGGTGATCTAGGGTGTAGTTATAAACCTTATCTTCGAGAGCACTAAGTACGTATGTTGTAGCAGTTTTGGATGGAACATTTTTTATTGTACTAATCAATGTGTTTAGACTCTTGTATGAGGAGTTGGAAACTTTTTGGAACATTTTAGGAGCAATAAATGAAGCTTGAATGACTCCTAAATAAAGGTTCTTAAAGACAAGAGGCGCCCGGGGCCATGCTAGGCCATTTTTTGCCGAATTTCTTCTCCAACCACGAGCCTATAAATGTGATTCTTGGGTTATTATATAATTATTCCATCTTGCTAGGACTATGCTTGGACGATGTTGGCATCCAAATTACGTTTTTACCCTTTTATGTTCAATTAAGCCATAAGTGGCTAGAATTTTTTATTTGGAGATTGAGGCTACGAATGTGAGTCTCGTGAGTTGAATATTGTCGTGACACTTGTGAAATTATTTAAACAAGATATGTATGATGGATTACACTTTGAATTTGGTGGGCTAAGTTGACATGTGTTATTGGGCTCAATTTGAGGCCCAAAAAGAAGCCAAGACATGGCCCTATGGGTCAAATGACCCATTCTTGCCATTAACCAAGTAAACATGTTATTATTGGACCAAGTGTGGCTAAGGATGACTTGAGGTCTATATAAAGGCCCCAAAAATCAGATTTTATTCATAAGAAGGCACATGTATTTCAAGACTTTTCTAAGAAAGCAAAAAGAGATATTTTCTCTCAAACCCTAAGTCATCTCCTTGGGCAAGATCATCATTCTACAAGCTTGGGTAAGTATTTATTATTATGATTTAATATATTATATGCATGAGAGATTATGTATATCATGGTGGTTATGTTGGAAAGGTGTTGAATAGTGTACTTTTGCTTTTTTCTAAAAGATGTGCATCCTTGTGAATTACACTTGAAAAAGGACTTGAGGTTTTGATGAAAGTGCATGGTATGGAGGAAATATCAACATGTATGGTGTGGTTATGTCCTTAACTTGTTATTTTTCTATCTGTGTAAATTATGGAATTTTGGTTATGAAATGTATTGGGATGACTTGATGGATTAATTATGACGTGGTGTTAATGAAGAAGCGTAAAGGGTGAACTTGATGTGAAATGCTATTGGTTTGTGATGTTGTGGTCAATGTGTGGAATATTGTGGTATTGGTGGTGTGAAAAAGCTGTGAATTGTGTTGTAAAGGGTGAAATGACATTTTAGGGCAATCATGTAACTCGTTGACGTCTTATGCACTTGTAAGGTAGCTAATTGTTAACGTGAGCTCCGTTATGTACTTGTGATGTAGAGTGAAACGTAAGGAAGGAGCTGAATTATTGTAATCACATATTGGATTGTATGTTCATATTGGGAAGATAAGGTATGTAAGGTTACTCTTTCCGTATCCTTCTGCAGCACATGTTGTTCACATTGACATTGTACCTGTTTCATTCCGAAATGTCCCAAGGTAGCTCATTTCAAGTTGTCATATCATATTACCTGTAGGGCCAATGGTGATTCACATGTTCTTTATTCGTGGACTAGTTGTTAGTCATAAGTCTCTTAATCATGGACTAATGTTCCAAAGTTCCAAAAAAGGTTATTACTATCAACTTATCAATCTCTTGAAAGTAAAGAAATGAAGTAATGCATATATGTGTGTTTCCAATAATGTCATGATCCTCAATGTAGCAATCTCTCACAAGTAAAAGTATCAATCTCTCATAAATAAGGAATGAAGAAATGTGTGTATATATATATATATATTTTTGCCCCACCGATAAGGTGGATGAGCGGTATTATATATATTTTTTCCCCACCGATAAGGTGTATAAGCGGTATTATATTTATTATGCCCCACCGATAAGGTGGATGAGCGGTAATATATTATGCCCCACTTATAAAGTGGATGATCGGTATTATATTATGACCCCTGATAGAGTGGATGACTAATAATAATAATGATGATGAGCGTAAAAGCAAAGAAAGAATCTCTTGAATAGAAGAATCTCTTGAATAAAGACAAATCTCTTGGTGGAAAGTCTCTTGAGTGAAGGTAATTCTCTTGAATGAAGGTGTATATGAAAGATATTATATGGATGATAAGGATATGAATGAATGATCTAAAATAACAATAACAGAAGCAATGTACATGTTTCCACATATAAAATGATGGTTTATCCGCATGGGCTATTCTCTCATATTTTATTCCATTGACATTCTTATGTATGATGTAGTTTCTTATAGCCTTACATACTCAGTACATTCTTTGTACTGACCCCCCCCCCCCCCCCGGGAGACTTACCTTACATGCTGCAGGCACAGGTGCTAGTAGACCTCCACAGTAGGTTGCGGATCATCTGCTAGTCATTGGTGAGCTCCAGTTGGTTCGGGGCTTCCTAAGTCTCATGTGTATTTTGGTTTTGGTTTCGGCATGGTAAATGCTGTATAAAGCGGGGACTTGTCCCGACTGTAGGTTGGTTATGTACATGTATCTGTTAGAGGCTTTGTCGACTTATGTGGGGGAATAATTGTAAGAATTTTATGTCCATTTTGACTTGATGGCCCTAACGACTAAGTTTCATATATATATAGCATATGTTTCCATGACTTCCGTATAGTTGCATGATATATAATGATGTTCATATACAGACATGTGTATGAGTGTATATGAGTAAAGATTGGTTCTCTCGGGCCTGAAAGGCTTTGGGTTCCAGTTCGTCCCGTTGGAATTTAGGGCGTGACAGAAAATTTGTTAATTTATGAGCAATAACTATACAAACTTATTTTGGGAGGATTACTTAGCACCGAGAGAACACGGTTTTAGAAAACTCAAGTCCCATAACTACATGCCACCATAGGATTTGAGCATACCTCTAGCTAGCCGGTCAGCTCCTTTAGCCCAATAGGCTCAATAGTCGATTCACATTAGACAGACAAGTTCTACACCCTGGCAAGGTATAAAGCATCCCTTCCAACTGGGATTATAGATTAGACATCTTGAGCTCATGTGAGGTATGTTGGTTGTAATAAACTCCCCACTTATATATTTACATTACTTTACAATTGAAATTATAGTAGACTATTTTAGAATTTGCAGCTTTAGAAATGTTTTCAGTTCATAGCCTTAGAAACAGATATACATTTTTAGATTTTGACAGTTGACTCTCACATGATCCTTATATACTGATTTTAAGATTGTCCTTCTATCCATTTCATTTACTCATGATTTATGAACATTATTAGTTTTTCTAAGCATGTGATTATCAGATATTTTTTTGGGTCTTACCAATTCATTCAAAGTATATTTCCACTTATCGATCACATACTTTTATCTACGCTGCATCTTATTATTGATGTAGATTCAGGAACTCACTCTCAGACTCATGGCTAGACTGATTATTGCACTTCTAATCAGCAGTTGGTGAGTCCTCCTTCTTCGATGACCTAGTATAGTTTGTCTTAGTAGTTTCTTTTAGTTCATACTTTGTTTTGTTTTATGGGAAGGGCTAACATGTTTTGTTTGATTCATAATTCAGTTTTGATTTTTAATTTATAGCTTCCACTTCAGTTTTCTTTTATACTATTCTATAGTAGCATGCCAGTACCAATGGTCCATTTGGGATCACTTGTGGTCCTAAGTGTTGATTACACCTAGGGTGTAGACTCGAATCGTGACACCATGAGCATTAAGGTTAAAAGATTTATTCTAATCATCTCCTATATCCTTCACTTTATACTTAGGATCATCTTTTAACTTCCTCTTCAAGTAGTGTTCCTCTTCAAGTAGTGTGCAATGGTAGTATACTTAACCCTATTATTATTAAACTTATCAACACAAGTGTTTGTAGTGTTTAGTGTCTTCACCCAACAACCAATCATTCCCTTGTCACTGGAAATTAGACAAATAAATGGACAACCCTCTTCACACTTATATCTCAGTATTCTCTTATCACTCTTCACAAGCTCTAAATCCTTCTTATCAACCAATGCATAGATGTTCATGAACTTCTAAGCCTCAGCTATATTCTTGAAAGACATACCAGATTGTATCTCCTTGTATTGAATAAGGTGTTCAGAAATTTATTATTTCCTTTGCGCCAGAAAGCAATTGATCTATTCAGATTCATAATCCAACTCATTTGGTTCAACATAATCCTCACTATTCCTTTTCATCTTCAGTACTACTACCATCGGTAGCAGCTGAATCTACATCAGGATATGCCTCAGTGTGATGGGAAATGTTGGGGACAGCTACATGAAGCTCATAATCTTCAACAACATAAATGTTGATGGCATTAAACTTATCACTAGCAAGGCACAACAGATGCCTGATTCCTACATCATCTTTAATTTCATAATAGTTCCCAAGATGGACCAATAATTATAAATTGTTGAACCCCTATAGAACCTAATTTGTCTATGTATTCATTAATTAAATCCGTATATGACAGCAGGTCTAAGTCATAACCTCTTCAAATATGAACATCCTTATTTAAGTACTGAACATGTGGCTTGGTTATCCAGTCACCACTATAATTGAAAACTAAGTCCACAAGAACTAGTTCAGACAATACCAAACACATGAGCCATGTAGTTACACAAAGAAAACAGAAGTAATATAAAACAAATAAAAATGGCCCATTTAATAAAGAATACAACAACAAATGAATAAAGAAGATAGCTAATGACCCATACTAACTAAAGTTAATATAAAGTTACAATATTTAAGTCTCAACAACCACTTTCCAACACACAAATAGTCACATGCTATCAATTCAAAACCAGAAATGTTACAAAATAGGTCGATAACCTAAAATGCTAAACCAACAAAGACTTCAACTTTCAACCAAAAAAGCCTAATAAATGCAAAATAACATACAAAAAGGCAAAATATAAAGTCATTTGATCTCCCTAAACTCCAAAAAATAAAAAATATATAAAATGAAACCCTTGTAGATTCCAAAAATTGAAGGGACCACAAAAAATGAAAACATGCATGTCAATACGATAATAAATTGACAAAATAAACAACTGACATCGAATAGAGTAACAGAAATAACAATGAAATCACATTGGGGTAAGAAAACATACAAAACCTAGAAAGAGAAATTGCAGTACGACAAGAAATCTACCCTCTAAAATAAGAAAATTTGTTAATAACATTACTTTGACTGATGATTCTTAACTTTCAAACCGTTAATTCCACAAAAACATTTTTTTGTCACCGATTTTATGAGAAGTTTGCCCAGTTGTTTATGACCTTTCGTTGGAAGAGAGGAGAGATTTATTTATTTTGATCGGGTACTTTGATTAGGTTTAGAAGGTTTTATTTGGGCTTGAGTTTTTGGTGGGTCGTGAGTTAAACCTGGTCAAACAGGTATAAGTAGGGTCGGGCATTGGTCATTGGCGTGGCCAGTCCGTCATGTGAGGGGCATATATGAAACTTTGGGTAACGTCAGGGTTCATATAGCTAAATAGCATGATGGAGGGTAGAATTCAACAATAGTCAAAAGTAGAGGGATATATTTGGCCCTTTTCCGTAGTTTTATATAGCTTTTGAATAATTTATTTTAATATAGAGATTGAATAAATCGACTTGTAGTTAAGAAAATTGTCAGCAAGACCTTTAGCAGAAGTAGTAATTTCAACTATAATATCGCATGGATAACAAGAAGAAAACATTATTTTGGTAAAATATTTGAACACTTTTGCTTACTATTGTCGATAGGAGTGCACATGATTTGATTTGAATAGATTTCTATTTAAAAGATAATTAAATCATATTTTAGTAAAAAAACCAAGAAAGTATATATGAAATATATAATTGTTTTCATGATTACTAAGATGAAAAATATCACACACTTACTGATAAGTGTTATAAAATAGGACAAGTATTAAAACTAAAAGCTAATGGAAAATAAGTAAAGTACAATGAGAGAGAATGGAGTAATGTTACTTTCCTTTCACTGTTTCATTTGTATATCAATACAAAGAGGAGAAGGGCATTAAGTACCCGCCAAGGAGCACCAAGTTAGTCAACATTTTTGGCTACTTGGGAACAAAGAGACGTGGACAACCAATTACATAACAATCCCCCTTAGATGTCCATATAAAAGAAAATCTACTGAATACGTATTTGAGTGCTACCTCATTAAAAACATTACCAAGAAAATTAATTGGAATTAAACCTTGGTTAAACAAAAAAGAGTACATCGCGTACTCTTACTCCCCCTGATGAAGACCACGATTCAGATGGTTCAGTCTTCATATTCCAGTCTTGTGTACCATCTTCGCAAGAGTTGAAGTTGGTAATGATTTAGTGAACAATTCGGCTGGATTGTCACGTGAACGGATTTGTTGTACCTCAATATCACCATTCTTCTAGTGATCATGCGTGAAAAATAACTTTCGCAAGATGTGCTTTGTTTCATCTCCTTTTATAAAGCCTCCCTTTAATTGGGCTATGCATGATCATTGTCTTCAAATAGGATTGTGGGTACCTTGATATCACACTTTAGGCGACATTTTTTTTTGATGAAATGTATCACCGATCTCAACCGTAGACATTCTCTACTTAATTCATTAATAGCTATTATCTCAGCATGATTTGAAAAAGTAGCAACAATAGACAATTTTGGGGGTGTGGGTCCTTCTAGATTAATTGTATTAATTGTGTCCATTTTATCTAAATGCTGCTTCAAAATATCTGTTACGTAGCGGAATTAATATTAGCATATGTGTTATATTTTCTAGTATTCTTTGTAAGTATGTCGTATCTTGGGTTCTATTGTATAGGTCTAGGTTGTATTGTATTAGGGTAGCTGTTTCTCTTATCTCATCTACAGTTTTTCTCCAATTTTCAAACTGTTCTTGGTTCATTTTAATCAATATCTGGGTAATCTAGATAATCATCTTCTAGATAAGCATTATCATTATCTGATATAATAAATTCTATCCAATTATTTTGCATTAATTCTATAACTTCATAGGTCATTAGTAAGTCATAAATCTTTCTAGTGCTATCTGTATCTAATCTTCTAAGTATATATAGAAGTAGTATCTTATAATTTTCATCTTCATTTATTAAGTAATTATTTGTTCCTAGTTGATAATTGTCCATAATTTCTATTTGTGTGTTTAAATCATTATTCCTTCTAATCTCTATTGTATTATTATATTTATCATCCAGCAATACAGTATGCTTAACAAGCTTGTTATGTCACTACTATGGGTTTCGGCCTTAATCAGTTACCCTAACAATGCCTCAACATTAGTCTACTACCCTCTTTACGCCTTTCTTTGGTTTCAACTCTTAGGATGGCTTAGTCTGGGCTTACTTACTCGCGGCTTACCTAACCATAGCAAACTTACTTAAGCAGTTTAGCATAATCATACTACTATATGATAAACATTAATAATAATCTAGAGACTATCAGGAATATTAGATTTAGTTACACATAGGTGGACATGAGTGTACCTTAGCTGTTATGTTTTCTGTGGTATGTGACACTGAGGTGTGTATATCCTGATTATCTGAGTTTTCCATGAGAATACCTGTTAAAATATTTTAGCTATTGATATCTAAGAAATGCTCAACACATGAGCGGGGGGAGAAAGAAGAGTTTGCTTTGGGGGTGTGGGTCCTTCTAGATTAATTGTATTAATTGTGTCCATTTTATCTAAATGCTGCTTCAAAATATTTGTTACGTAGCGGAATTAATATTAGCATATGTGTTATATTTTCTAGTATTCTTTGTAAGTATGTCGTATCTTGGGTTCTATTGTATAGGTCTAGGTTGTATTGTATTAGGGTAGCTGTTTCTCTTATCTCATCTATAGTTTGTCTCCAATTTTCAAAATTTTCTTGGTTCATTTTAATCAATATCTGGGTAATTTAGATAATCATCTTCTAGATAAGCATTATCATTATCTGATATAATAAATTCTATCCAATTATTTTGCAATAATTCTATAACTTCATAGGTCATTAGTAAGTCATAAATCTTTCTAGTGCTATCTGTATCTAATCTTCTAATTATATATAGAAGTAGTATCTTATAATTTTCATCTTCATTTATTAAGTAATTATTTGTTCCTAGTTGATAATTGTCCATAATTTCTATTTGTGTGTTTAAATCATTATTCCTTCTAATCTCTATTGTATTATTATATTTATCATCCAGCAATACAGTATGCTTAACAAGCTTGTTATGTCACAACTATGGGTTTCGGCCTTAATCAGTTACCCTAACAATGCCTCAACATTAGTCTACTACCCTCTTTACGGCTTTCTTCGCCTTTCTTTGGTTTCGACTCTTAGGATGGCTTAGTCTAGGCTTACTTACTCACGGCTTACCTAACCATAGCAAACTTACTTAAGCAGTTTAGCATAATCATACTACTATATGATAAACATTAATAATAATTTAGAGACTATCAGGAATATCAGATTTAGTTACACATAGGTGGACATGAGTGTACCTTAGCTGTTATGTTTTCTGTGGTATGTGACACTGAGGTGTGTATATCCTGATTATCTGAGTTTTCCATGAGAATACCTGTTAAAACATTTTAGTTATTGATATTTAAGAAATGCTCAGCACATGAGCGGGGGGAGAAAGAAGAGTTTACTAAGAGAGGATTTCTCAAAGCCTTCTCCTCTTATGAGTGTTGCACACATATATATATACATAAGGATTGGCTGTCGGCTAATCCGAAAAGCCAATTACTATTCTACGATAAAGACTTTTGCCCTTTCAAAAAAGTAAGAGGTGCACAGTAAAGTTACTGTACACTTTTTGACTTATTTACTTAAAAAAAAACAAAAAAGAAAAGTAATATAATAATTACATCATTTTCTTTTCTTATCTCTTTCTTTGTCGGTCTTCTGTCGGTAGCTTGTCTGCTGACTGAGTCTTCGCTTTATTCTAACTGAACATCTGGAATATGTACTGTATCTCCTCCGTTACATTTTGAACATTGATGATCTGTGTACTTTGGTCCTATTATCTGGCAGTATCTTGTTAGTAGTTCTTCTAAAATAAAGTCCTTTTTCAAGGCTCTTGTCATAGTTAGTTCCTCTGGTCGTAGTAATGAAAGAATCCATTGACGGACTTCCTCCATATCTGCTGATCTTAGTTCTCTTGAGTGTGAATATATCATAACTTGATTTCTAGCTGAATATTTCCATCTTGCATTTCCATTAGTGTAGTTGTGCATTAGCTCCTGGATAATAGTATTTATTCCTATTAACCTTTTATTTGCATAGAAACTGGGTATGTCTTCTCTTTTTATCTCTGGTTGGGGACTAATTTCTTCTGGTATTATCATTTCTCTAGTTAATCCCATTTTTACAACTTGTATAATTGGTTTGATTCCTGTGTACAGTATTTCTGCTGGGGCTGTATAACATTTAACATAAAAGAATGTTCCTCTGGTAATTCGCTGGTAGGTAGTGAATGCTGAATATAACTCGGGTATTTTTTGCATTTCGTTTCCTGTAGCTGTGTAGACTGTGTTTAGCAGTCTAAAATCGTAGCATGTCTTGACTAAATTGCCGTTTGTGCCAGGTTGTGCAATTAACTTGTTATATCCTTATAGCTTTTGGGTGATATAATCAGTTTCTGGATTTGTGGTAGTGGTAGATCTTGGTTTAAGATTTAGGTATGTTTGGATTTGGTGTAAATTTTTGATATATGAGCTGGAAATATGGTCGTATATTTGTTTATCTTTGTTTAGACTGGCTGTGTATGATTCGGTTTGTAGGGTTGGTATATTTATTTGTGGTATTTTTTGGACAAATGGTTTGTTGAACAAACTGTTTAAATTGTTGTTAGCTGGTCTTTTACTAGATGCTTTGCTTGGTCCTGCACCGCTTGTTCCTGCAACTGCATCAACTGAATTGTTATGAGTTTTTAGGAGTGTCTCAACGTCTCCTTCTAGTTCTGGATTTTTACCGTCTTTCGATCGATGTACCTCAGCATTTTTAGATTCATGCAGCTGACTTATAGTAGCTTTAGGTTTCAGTATAACTTCATTAACCTTTAGCTGTTGTATTTCTATGTCCATACTATCCACTTTTTGACAAAGTGTAGTAATGGCTTTTAGCATATCTTCCATTATATTATCTGGCTTTGTCTGTGTAGCTTTGTCTTGATAGGTGATCTGCAACAATATTTTTGTCAGTCCGAATTACTTCAATATTAAATGTGAAGTTTTGTATGTTTAATACAAGTCTTCGTATTTCCTTTATTGTAACTGAGTCCTGTATTTTTCTTGTTAGCCACCATTTTACTTGTGTATTATTTGTTCTCACAATAAATTTGTTATAAACAATATATGGTTCGAAAGCTAATAAACATTTATATAAAGCAAATAGTTCTTTTCGATTTATCTCCCATTTTGCCTGTGGTTCTGTATACGATGCTGAATAATACCTGCAGTGATGTTCTGTTGTTTCATTCACGTATTTATATTTGAATACTCCGCCATAGCTATGTTCACTTGAATCTGTTTCCACTATGTATGTGAATTCTCTTTTTTCGTCCGGGAAGTATAGCTTTGGTAGTTTTTTGCACAATGTTTTGATATGTTGTATATGGGTTTTATCTTGTTCGTCGAAATGGTACTCTACATCCTTTTTTAATTTTTTCTGTAAAGGTTTTAAATGTGTTTCTAATTTAGGTATGTAATCACGTACTTTATTAACTAATCCTAAAAAGGATTGTAATTTCTTTTTTGTATCTAATAATTCTTCTGAAGTAAGTATTTTTTGTACTATATGTGTTTGCATTTTTATTCCATCTCTATCTATTTGTATTCCTAGGAATTCTATTTGGTTTTTCATTATTTCTGCTTTTTGCTTGCTTAAACTGATTCCTGTTGTTTCGACAATATTTGCAAATTTGTGTAGTAATTGAATATGTTCATCTTTTGTTCTTGAATATAATAGTATGTCATCTATATATATAATGCAATTTTCTAATTGGTTAAAATATTTATCCATAAAATGTTGATATCTTCCTGGAGCGTTTTTATATCCAAATGGTAAAACGTTCCATTCATAAAATCCTTGTGGTACTGTGAATGCGGTTAGTTTTTTCGATTTGTCGTCTAACTTAAGGTGGCAAAAGCCTGATTTGCAATCAAACTTACTAAAATAGTTAAATCCTTGTATCTGTCGTATTTTTAATATTTTATTAGGGATTGGGTAATTATAGGTCTTTGTTTTTTGCATTTAAATTTCTGTAATCTATAACCATCCTACTTTTCCCTCGTTTTTGTTCACTATGTTTGTTAACAATAAAAGCTGGACTAGTATGTTTACTATTGCTTGGTTGTATATAGTTGTTTTCTAGTAGTTCGTTGATATGTATTTTAAATTCCGTAAGATCTGCAAAGTTGTATTTTAAAGGTTTTTGGGTAATTATACTATCAGGGTTTATTAGTTCGATTGTTACTAATGTTTTATGTTTATGCCATCCTTGGAGAGGATTTTCATTATATAATGTTTCAATTTATCTTGTATAGGTTTTAAGATGTTAATAGAAAATTTTATAATTTCTACTGATGTATCTTTTGTATGAGTATTTTCTAATTTTTGTGTTATCTTTTCACTTCCTTTTATCCATGGGGTTGTTTTTCTAGTTTTATTGTATACTCTTTTAGCTCCTAATTTTATTTTACATGGTGTAGTAAACCACCAATGTGTTTTAGTTAATATATGTGGGTATAGGTTATCTAGGAAGGGCATTCCTAATAGCATATCTCTAGTTGTGAATTCATAATTGTACATTAATTTTATTGTCAGTATTTTATTCCAAATTTGTATCTTAACGTTTTTAGCTATATATGTAATCATGCTTCCTTCATTATTAAATCCTGTTATTACTATGGGGTATCGTACTTTTTCCCATTTACTTTCTGGTAGACAATTGTATCTACATAAATTAGCTTCTGCTCCTGTATCTATCATAGGTGTGTAATATCTGCTATTATATCCATCTACTATTATCTTAGCAAGTATATATACTTTTGACATTACATTATTATTCTAGGTTCTACTGATGATAACTTTTTTGTTATTATAATAAATAACTAGTTGTCTGTCTTCTAGGTTATAGGGTTTAACTTGTTCTAACCATGTTAGTCCTAAGACAATATTTTCATTTGTTTGTTCTTGTGTTATTATAAATTGTATGTTAATTGGTATACCTCCTATAATTAATTCTTGGTTTGTTATTTCCTGTGTTTGCCGTAATTCTCTAGGTAGGTCTAAACATAGTTGTTCTTGGTGTTTAATTTCATCTTCTGGTACTAGTTCTCTTGTAATATAGTTTTCTTGTTCTCCAGTGTCTATTAATATTAAGTATTTTCTCTGGTTTAATATTCCTGTTATTGTCACGACCCGAACTAACTGGAGCTCACCAAAGATCTGCAACACTGACAATCTACTGTGGAGGCCTGCTAGTGCCTGCACCTGCAACATGTAAGGTAAGTCCCAAGAGGGGTCAGTACGAAGAATGTACTGAGTATGTAAGGCCAAAAAAACTGCATTAATACCCGAGAATTTCAATGGAAATAATTATAAGAAAAACTCTATGTGCGGATTTATGTACCTTTCTTTCTTTATGACTATCTCCAAGGATTCGTGCATAATAACAACAACCATGAAATCAATATAAGAGAAATAGCAATGTGAATAAACTTTTTTTCTATATGTGGGAAACCATGTACATTACGTTCTTTACTCCTCTTGTCTTCATCTTTTATTCACCTTTATTGTTCTACCCATGCTAGGCTATTCTGTCGCCCCTGGGATGAGATTAACCCATGCTAGGTACTGTGACCCCTGGGATGTTATGTGAACCCATGCTAGGCTTTCGTATCGCCCCTGGGATGTCATTAACCCATGCTAGGCTTATCGCCCCTGGGATGTTATATTAACCCATGCTAGGCTTTCGTGTCGCCCCTGGGATGTACCATCATAACCCATGCTAGGCTTTTATATCGCCCCTGGGATGTATCGGGATCGAGTCGAGCTAGGCTTATGCCCCTAGACTTTCCACCCATGCTTGATCATTGACCACATTTGCATTACTTTGTTCCTTACTTTGAGATTGATATCATTACTTGTGAAAGATTGATACATTCATTTGACATAGCATTTGTGGAAACTTTGGAACCATAACCAAAATCAAAGACATGTGAATAAATATCAATGAGAAATATAATATAACTAGCACCATGATACCATTGGAACCATTGGACAATCATCCATGAACAAGAGACACAAGTATAGGCACTATTGGAATCTTGGAACATAGCCTTCTTTGAACTTTCGGAACATTAACCATGAATATGAGAAGTGATATTCACAATGGATCAATGAGTAGGAAATATATGACAATGACTAGTGATAAACGGATATCGGATACCTTAGCGCATTTCGGGATAGAACTAGTGACCTGTCAATATGGACACTATTTTCCGCAGAAAGATACGGACAAAGTAACCTTACATACCTTGGATTCGCAATACGAATATACAACCTTCGATGCGTAGACAATAATCCCTTTCCTACTTTATGTGTCACTCTACAACATAAATACATAACGAAATTCACATTAACCACCAATTACTTAACAAATGCATACAATGTCCATGAGTTACATGTTTGCCTTTAAACATGTCATTTCCCCTCGACAAAACCATTGAGCATACTATTATTCCAAAAATTCCATAATATTCCCAACATTGACCAATACATGATAATTGATACATTTTACCACAACACTTCTCCTTTACACTTTCTTATCCATCACACATCACAAATAACCCATCAAATGACCTTAATACAACTCATAACACATATCGGCCAAAATCCCACAATTTTCACTTATAGACAAGAACAAGTTTAATACCAAAAATAACACCATACATGTTCATATTTTTTCCATACCATGCTTTTTCATCAAAGGCACAAGGCCTAATTCAAGTTCAAATTACCAAGATGACACATCTTTCACCAAAGGCAAAATACACTATTCATCATCTTGCCAACACAACTAGCATAATATACATAATCTCCCATGCATATAATATGTTAATCCATGAAAATAAACACTTACCAAAGCTTGGAATAGGATGATCTTTGCCAAAGAGTCCAAAGGAATATTTGCTTTAGGGTTTGGAAGAGTAAAGAAATGTTTTTGAAAAATATCCAAAAGGTGTGAGAGCCTTGTATGTTTAAAAATCTGATTTTGGTGGCTTTTATGGACTTCAAGTCATCCTTATCCACACTTGGCACTAAATGATATGTTCACTTGGTCAAATATTGGAAGAATGGGTCATTTTTGCCTTTGGGCTTTATCTTTTGTTCCATTTTGGGCCCAATTGCACATGTAGCTTAGCCCATAAAATTTCATGTAAAATTCACCATATATCACATGTTTACATAATTCCATAATGTCACGACAACATTCTCTTAAACAATCCTCATTCGTCCTTTCGATCGCAAAACTAGACATTCTAGTCGCCTTTGGTTTCACTGGACCTTGTGGATCACTATTCACATTTCATGATTTGATCATGTAGGAGTATGTAGGAGTATATTGAAGTGTTTGAATCTTTAACAATGCTCAAATAACTCCAAAGAACCAAAAGAAACCATCCAAGAAGCATCGTCGAAGTGCGTTACAAAACGGGTCCGGAAAGGCCTAATATTTGTTCCTTGCGCCACACACCCTGAAAAAGGGTAGTGGCGCAGGAAATGAAGCCCCTCTGAATCAGGTGGCTTGCGCCACACCCCCTGAAACAGGGTAGTGGCGCAAGTTTTGATGCTTTGCTGAATTTTGAGGCCATTTTTCCAACACTTGCGTATCGTCCAATACCTTATCAAAACACTATAAAATACTTACTTAGTGACCATAACCATCAAGTAAACATGACTCCAAGTCACCAAATGAGGTTAGAATGTGTACGGGGTATTACACAAATGCTCCACGGAAGCACAAAACACTTTCTACAAACACTCGTCATATGTACAAGGCCAAATTTCAATTTTTCTCATCTTTAACATTTCCAAATACATCCTTATAACTCTCGACACTTAAGTCATTCTTATTCACTATCATCAAGTAGGGTTGGGAAGGTACGGGGTGTTACAGTTATATAATATTGGTATGCCTGTATTTCCATTGGTATTTTTTCTATTCTTCTAGATGTACTCATTCTAGATGATGTTGATGGGGTGTCCATTAGTCTTTTAGAAGAGGTTTTTATCCTATATTGGACTATTTCTAAATCGGATGCGATATCTAATTCTTTGTAACTATAATCATTATTATCGATGGCTGTTACGATGTTATCAAATGGATTTTCTATCTTAATTTTTTCTATTTTATTTACTGCTTTTACAGTATGTTGTGTAGTTAATATGTATAATTTTTTACATCTTGCTGTAAATATTTTACTTCCTGGTGCTAGTTCTATTCCTGTCATTTTCCAATACAATACTAATGATTTATCTATGTTTTTATCGTGTATTGCTACTGAGTAGTTAGGGCTTACTATAAACGAAAATTTTTGGTATATTAGATTTCCTTTTACTGCACTGATTATACTTTTTTCTATTGGGTATATTATTCTATCATCTGCTAAATAAAGTTCTATTGGTGTATCTATTCCTTCTCTAAAACATGCTTTTATTAATATTTCTATTGCTCCTAAGTGAACATATGTTATATTACTTTTAGTTTTCAGTTTTTGTATTTCTTTATTTAGTTCTTTTTTGTTTATTATGGGTACCATAGCTTTTCCTTTAGCGTATTTACAATCGATTGTGTGTTCTTTTTGCCTTATGACATAGTATTCTTCTTTTTCTTTTTTAAACCAATTTTTTTACCGTGGGTACCTCTAATGTTTTATCTATTCTTAATGGTATTTCTTGTTTCTTGATCTGGTCAAATATATTTGTATCAAATATTATTTTCTGACTAGTAGATTCTTCATCTTGGTGATCTTCTCGACTAATTAGTCTTATATTATTTTCAATCATAGTTACTTAAATTTTCTAAATTTGTTTCTAGATTTTCTTCTTCAGAACTATATTCGTTTTCGTTTTCTAATTCCAAATTGTATATACTATCATCACTTTCTATTTCATAACTTATGAAAGGTAATTCTGTATATAAATCTTCTTGTATTTGTATTTCAGTTACTTGTTTTTTCTTAGGGTCTTTGGGTATAGTACAATTTTTTGCTAGGTGTCCTAGTTTTCCACAATTATAGCATTTACATTCTGCTATTTTCTTATTAGGTCTATATGGTTTTTTCTGTTTATAATTTTTTATATAATACCTTTTTCTGGGTTGTTTATATTTATACCTGGATTTATGAGTTTTGTACATTTTTGGTCGTTTCTTATATCTATATTTATTTGATATTTTACATCCAAATTGAGGTGCTGTTTTATTTGTACAACAAGTCATATTTCTATTTAATATTTTATCTAGTTTTTGTGTCTCTTTATATTTATCACATAGTTCTGTAAACCAATTTTGTAAGAATTTTATTCTAGATCCTAATGTATCTGTTAAGCTAGCATTGTCCCAATTTTCAGTTATTTTTGTACTAAATGGTTCTGGTAGTTTTGTAAAATATAATTTTCTAATTTCTGTACTTTCTTCACTGTTATATAATCCCTTATAATAGTATTCTTTAAATGCACATGTATATTCATCTATATAACACATATTACATATAGATAGTTTATTTATTAATTGCCTATTTAGATTTTTATATTTGTTTTGTTCTTCTATTTCTGTGGTCATACTTCCAAATTCATTCCTTATTCCTAATTCATACTTATACAGTATATCTATATTTGATGTGGTTATTGTCCCTTCTGAATTTTTATTATTTCTTAGTGTAGCTAAGCTTTCTGTTGTTAGATTATGTAACCATAGCTTTGTTGTTCCTATTAATGTTCTTTCTATATATCCTGGTGTTTCTGCTATTGATATCTTATTGTCAACCAACTGTTTTGCAATATTTCCTAACCATAATTGTATTACCTTATTTATATCTTTAACACAATCTAAGTCTAAGAAACTAGATTGTTCTGGTGTTTTATTTGGAGTCCATCTTGTATAATATCTTGTTCCCATTGTATAGCTCGGTTTGAAGTTTGAAGTTCTTGAATTAGTATGTTTTTTATCATTTGATGTTGATGATGTACTAGGTTCGTATTTCATATTTGTATTTACTTCTTTTGGTTTAGCATTTGTTGTATTTATTTTTGGTATAGTGTCTGTTTGTGTTGTTTGGTTAACTTGGTCTAGTATTTCTGTATACGTTTCACTATCTTGATCTTCCATTATTGTTTCGTCTGTATCTTCATTGATGTCATCTATGCTAATGTTGGTAAATTCTTCATTTAAGAAAAGGGTATTTTCTTCATTCTGTATTTTTTCTACTTCTTCTGCTAATTGTTTTTCTTTGTTGATCTTTTGACGTTCTTCTTTTTCTTGTAATTTTTTCGCATATATTTGTTTTAAAAGTTCTAATTCTTTTTCTAATTCTTTAATTCTTAATGAGCTGGTAGGCGATTCTAGTAGTGGATTTTCATTTTCAGGTTTTTCGATTTCTTCTGGTTGCTTTATGTGTGTAATTTTTAATTGTTCGATTTCTTTTTTGGCTTGATCGCGGATTTTCTCTATTTCTAATTTTTGATCTATCTATTTATTTTCTCTTGTTAATCTTATCATTGCTGTTAAACTATCCTCTAGCTTTGCCGAATTTTGGTCTGGCATTAAGTGCAAAATATTACCTAGTTTTTTATATCTTCGTCCTAGATTTGAGTGAATTATTGTTATCGTTATACCTTCTGATCCTATAAATGTTTTTTCTTCTACAGGGTATTCTTCCTTATTCATTTCAAGTCGTATTTGTATTTTAAATTTAAATGTTGTTCTTTCAATTCTAAGTCTAGTATTGTCTGTTTTTGTGCTAATATAGACTTGGAACTAACTCCTGCAAATATATTAGTTTGCAATCTATCTCTTCTATGATGTAATTCTTCTCTTAGATTCATAAGTTGTTTAAGTAATTCTATCTGATTTTTTGATACCTTTTTGTCGCATATACTGGTTTCTGTATCGTTATTCATACTTTCTTTTTAAGATATTGTATATATTTGTATTCTGTTTCTGATATTATAATTATTAACTAGGATAATCTGTTAAGATTTGATTTATTATTTGTTAGTTTTTTATATTCTGGGTATAATTTTGCTAATTTCTTTTTCATTCTTTGTATATTTTTATCATTTCGTGCCGTTTTTAGAAGTTGTTTATACTGGTAACTATTAGGTGATATTTCTTCTCCATATTCTAATTTTTTAGAAGTACATTTTTTATTCCTATAATTATTTGCACACATATATAACGATAACAATAATTCACTCAAATCTAGGACGAAGATATAAAAAACTAGGTAATATTTTGCACTTAATGCTAGACCAAAATTCGGCAAAGCTAGAGGATAGTTTAACAGCAATGATAAGATTAACAAGAGAAAATAAAGAGATAAATCAAAAATTAGAAATAGAGAAAATCCACGATCAAGCCAAAAAAGAAATCGAACAATTAAAAATTACACACATAAAGCAACCAGAAGAAATCGAAAAACCTGAAAATGAAAATCCACTACCAGAATCGCCTACCAGCTCATTAAGAATTAAAGAATTAGAAAAAGAATTAGAACTTTTAAAACAAATATTTGCGAAAAAATTACAAGAAAAAGAAGAACGTCAAAAGATCAACAAAGAAAAACAATTAGCAGAAGAAGTAGAAAAAATAAAATAAAAAATACAGAATGAAGAAAATACCCTTTTCTTAAATGAAGAATTTACCAACATTAGCATAGATGACATAAATGAAGATACAGACGAAACAATAATGGAAGATCAAGATAGTGAAACGTATACAGAAATACTAGACCAAGTCAACCAAACAACACAAACAGACACTATACCAAAAATAAATACAACAAATGCTAAACCAAAAGAAGTAAATACAAATATGAAATACGAACCTAGTACATCATCAACATCAAATGATAAAAAACATACTAATCCAAGAACTTCAAACTTCACACCGAGCTATACAATGGGAACAAGATATTATACAAGATGGACTCCAAATAAAACACCAGAACAATCTAGTTTCTTAGACTTAGATTGTGTTAAAGATATAAATAAGGTAATACAATTATGGTTAGGAAATATTGCAAAACAGTTGGTTGACAATAAGGTATCAATAGCAGAAACACCAGGATATATAGAAAGAACATTAATAGGAACAACAAAGCTATGGTTACATAATCTAACAACAGAAAGCTTAGCTACACTAAGAAATAATAAAAATTCAGAAGGGACAATAACCACATCAAATATAGATATACTGTATAAGTATGAATTAGGAATAAGGAATGAATTTGGAAGTATGACCACAGAAATAGAAGAACAAAACAAATATAAAAATCTAAATAGGCAATTAATAAATAAACTATCTATATGTAATATGTGTTATATAGATGAATATACATGTGCATTTAAAGAATACTATTATAAGGGATTGTATAACAGTGATGAAAGTACAGAAATTAGAAAATTATATTTTACAAAACTACCAAAACCATTTAGTACAAAAATAACTGAAAATTGGGACAATGCTAGCTTAACAGATACATTAGGATCTAGAATAAAATTCTTACAAAATTGGTTTACAGAACTATGTGATAAATATAAAGAGACACAAAAACTAGATAAAATATTAAATAGAAATATGACTTGTTGTACAAATAAAACAGCACCTCAATTTGGATGTAAAATATCAAATAAATATAGATATAAGAAACGACCAAAAATGTACAAATCATAAATCCAGGTATAAATATAAACAACCCAGAAAAAGGTATTAGATAAAAAATTATAAACAGAAAAAACCATATAGACCTAATAAGAAAATAGCAGAATGTAAATGCTATAATTGTGGAAAACTAGGACACCTAGCAAAGAATTGTACTATACCCAAAGACCCTAAGAAAAAACAAGTAACTGAAATATAAATACAAGAAGATTTATATACAGAATTACCTTTCATAAGTTATGAAATAGAAAGTGATGATAGTATATACAATTTGGAATTAGAAAACGAAAACGAATATAGTTCTGAAGAAGAAAATCTAGAAACAAATTTAGAAAATTTAAGTAACTATGACTGAAAATAATATAAGAATAATTAGTCAAGAAGATCACCAAGATGAAGAATCTACTAGCCAGAAAATAATATTTGATACAAATATATTTGACCAGATCAAGAAACAAGAAACACCATTAAGAATAGATAAAATATTAGAGGTACCCACGGTAAAAAAAAAAGAAAAAAAAAAAGAAGAATACTCTGTCATAAGTCAAAAAGAACACACAATCGATTGTAAATACGCTAAAGGAAAAGCTATGGTACCCATAATAAACAAAAAAGAACTAGAAGGAGACGTTGAGACACTCCTAAAAACTCATAACAATTCAGTTAATGCCGTTGCAGGAACAAGCGGTGCAGGACCAAGCAAAGCAGCTAGTAAAAGACCAGCTAACAACAATTTAAACAGTTTGTTCAACAAACCATTTGTCCAAAAAATACCACAAATAAATATACCAACCCCCCAAACCGCATCATACGCAGCCAGTCTAAACCAAGATAAACAAATATACGACCATATTTCCAGCTCATATATCAAAAATTTACACCAAATCCAAACATACCTAAATCTTAAACCAAGATCTACCACTACCACAAATCCAAAAACTGATTATATCACCCAAAAGCTACAAGGATATAACAAGTTAATTGCACAACCTGGCACAAACGGCAATTTAGTCAAGACATGCTACAATTTTAGACTGCTAAACACAGTCTACACAGCTACAGGAAATGAAATACAAAAAATACCCGAGTTATATTCAGCATTCACTACCTACCAGCGAATTACCAGAGGAACATTCTTTTATGTTAAATGTTATACAGCCCCAGCAGAAATACTGTACACAGGAATCAAACCAATTATACAAGTTGTAAAAATGGGATTAACTAGAGAAATGATAATACCAGAAGAAATTAGTCCCTAACCAGAGATAAAAAGAGAAGACATACCCAGTTTCTATGCAAATAAAAGGTTAATAGGAATAAATACTATTATCCAGGAGCTAATGCACAACTACACTAATGGCAATGCAATATGGAAATATTCAGCTAGAAATCAAGTTATGATATATTCACACTCAAGAGAACTAAGATCAGCAGATATGGAGGAAGTCCATCAATGGATTCTTTCATTACTACGACCAGAGGAACTACCTATGACAAGAGCCTTGAAAAAGGACTTTATTTCAGAAGAACTACTAACAAGATACTGCTAGATAATAGGACCAAAGTACACAGATCATCAATGTTCAAAATGTAACGGAGGAGATACAGTACATATTCCAGTTCAGTTAGAATAAAGCGAAGACTCAGTCAGCAGACAAGCTACCGACAGAAGACCGACAAAGAAAGAGATAAGAAAAGAAAACGATGTAATTATTATATTACTTTTCTTCTTTTTTTTTTTAGTAAATAAGTCAAAAAGTGTTCAGTAACTTTACTGTGCACCTCTTACTTTTTTGAGAGGGCAAAAGTCCCTATCGTAGAATAGTAATTGGCTTTTCGGATTAGATGGTACCCATAATAAACAAAAAAAAACTAAATAAAGAAATACAAAAACTGAAAACTAAAAGTAATATAACATATGTTCACTTAGGAGCAATAGAAATATTAATAAAAGCATGTTTTAGAGAAGGAAGAGATACACTAATAGAACTTTATTTAGCAGATGACACAATAATACACCCAATAGAAAAAAGTATAATCAGTGCAGTAAAAGGAAATCTAATATACCAAAAATTTTCGTTTATAGTAAGGCCTAACTACTCAGTAGCAATACACGATAAAAACATAGATAAATCATTAGTATTATATTGAAAAATGACAGGAATAGAACTAGCACCAGGAAGTAAAATATTTACAACAAAATGTAAAAACTTATACATATTAACTACACAACATACTGTAAAAGCAGTAAATAAAATAGAAAAAATTAAGATAGAAAACCCATTTGATAACATCGTAACAGCCATCGATAATAAATATTATAGTTACAAAGAATTAGATATCGCATCCGATTTAGAAATAGTCCAAGATAGGATAAAAACCTCTTCTAAAAGACTAATGGACACCCCATCAACATCATCTAGAATGAGTACATCTAGAAGAATAGAAAAAATACCAATGGAAATACAGGTATACCAATATTATATAACAGGAATATTAAACCAGAGAAAATACTTAATATTAATAGACACTGGAGAACAAGAAAACTATATTACAAGAGAACTAGTACCAGAAGATGAAATTAAACACCAAGAACAACTATGTTTAGACCTACCTAGAGAATTACGAAAAACACAGGAAATAACAAACCAAGAATTAATTATAGGAGGTATACCAATTAACATACAATTTATAATAACACAAGAACAAACAAATGAAAATATTGTCTTAGGACTAACATGGTCAGAAAAAGTTAAACCCTATAACCTAGAAGACAGACAACTAGTTATTTATTATAATAACAAAAAAGTTATCATCAGTAGAACCTAGAATAATAATGTAATGTCAAAAGTATATATACTTGCTAAGATAATAGTAGATGGATATAATAGCAGATATTACACACCTATGATAGATACAGGAGCAGAAGCTAATTTATGTAGATACAATTGTCTACCAGAAAGTAAATGGGAAAAAGTACGATACCCCATAGTAATAACAGGATTTAATAATGAAGGAAGCATGATTACATATATAGCTAAAAACGTTAAGATACAAATTTGGAATAAAATACTGACAATAAAATTAATGTACAATTATGAATTCACAACTAGAGATATGCTATTAGGAATGCCCTTCCTAGATAACCTATACCCACATATATTAACTAAAACACATTGGTGGTTTACTACACCATGTAAAATAAAATTAGGAGCTAAAAGAGTATACAATAAAACTAGAAAAACAACCCCATGGATAAAAGGAAGTGAAAAGATAACACAAAAATTAGAAAATACTCGTACAAAAGATACATCAGTAGAAATTATAAAATTTTCTATTAACATCTTAAAACCTATACAAGATAAAATTGAAACATTATATAATGAAAATCCTCTCCAAGGATGGCATAAACATAAAACATTAGTAACAATCGAACTAATAAACCCTGATAGTATAATTACCCAAAAACCTTTAAAATACAACTTTGCAGATCTTACGGAATTTAAAATACATATCAACGAACTACTAGAAAACAACTATATACAACCAAGAAATAGTAAACATACTAGTCCAGCTTTTATTGTTAACAAACATAGTGAACAAAAACGAGGGAAAAGTAGGATGGTTATAGATTACAGAAATTTAAATGCAAAAAACAAAGACCTATAATTACCCAATCCCTAATAAAATATTAAAAATACGACAGATACAAGGATTTAACTATTTTAGTAAGTTTGATTGCAAATCAGGCTTTTACCACCTTAAGTTAGACGATGAATCGAAAAAACTAACCGCATTCACAGTACCACAAGGATTTTATGAATGGAACGTTTTACCATTTGGATATAAAAACGCTCCAGGAAGATATCAACATTTTATGGATAAATATTTTAACCAATTAGAAAATTGCATTATATATATATAGATGATATACTATTATATTCAAGAACAAAAGATGAACATATTCAATTACTACACAAATTTGTAAATATTGTCGAAACAACAGGAATCAGTTTAAGCAAGCAAAAAGCAGAAATAATGAAAAACCAAATAGAATTCCTAGGAATACAAATAGATAGAGATGGAATAAAAATGCAAACACATATAGTACAAAAAATACTTACTTCAGAAGAATTATTAGATACAAAAAAGAAATTACAATCCTTTTTAGGATTAGTTAATCAAGTACGTGATTACATACCTAAATTAGCAACACATTTAAAACCTTTACAGAAAAAATTAAAAAAGGATGTAGAGTACCATTTCGACGAACAAGATAAAACCCATATACAACATATCAAAACATTGTGCAAAAAACTACCAAAGTTATACTTCCCGGACGAAAAAAGAGAATTCACATACATAGTGGAAACAGATTCAAGTGAACATAGCAATGGCGGAGTATTAAAATATAAATACGTGAATGAAACAATAGAACATCACTGCAGGTATTATTCAGGATCGTATACAGAACCACAGGCAAAATGGGAGATAAATCGAAAAGAACTATTTGCTTTATATAAATGTTATTAGCTTTCGAACCATATATTGTTTATAACAAATTTATTGTGAGAACAGATAATACACAAGTAAAATGGTGGCTAACAAGAAAAATACAGGACTCAGTTACAACAAAGGAAATACGAAGACTTGTATTAAACATACAAAACTTCACATTTAATATTGAAGTAATTCGGACTGACAAAAATATTGTTGCAGATCACCTATCAAGACAAAGCCAGATAATATAATGGAAGATATGCTAAAAGCCATTACTACACTTTGTCAAAAAGTGGATAGTATGGACATAGAAATACAACAGCTAAAGGTTAATGAAGTTATACTGAAACCTAAAGCTACTATAAGTCAGCTGCATGACTCTAAAAATGCTGAGCTACGTCGATCGGAAGACGGTAAAAATCCAGAACTAGAAGGAGATGTTGAGACACTCCTAAAAAGTCATAACAATTCAGTTAATGCAGTTGCAGGAACAAGCGGTGCAGGACCAAGAAAAGCAGCTAGTAAAAGACCAGCTAACAACAATTTAAACAGTTTGTTCAACAAACCATTTGTCCAAAAAAAACCACAAATAAATATACCAACCCCCCAAACCGCATTATACGCAGCCAGTCTAAACAAAGATAAACAAATATACGACCATATTTCCAGCTCATATATCAAAAATTTACACCAAATCCAAACATACCTAAATCTTAAACCAAGATCTACCACTACCACAAATCCAAAAACTGATTATATCACCCAAAAGCTACAAGGATATAACAAGTTAATTGCACAACCAGGCACAAACGACAATTTAGTCAAGACATGCTATGATTTTGGACTGCTAAACACAGTCTACACAACTACAGGAAACGAAATACAAAAAATACCCGAGTTATATTCAGCATTCACTACCTACCAGCGAATTACTAGAGGAACATTCTTTTATGTTAAATGTTATACAGCCCCAGCAGAAATACTGTACACAGGAATCAAACCAGTTATACAAGTTGTAAAAATGGGATTAACTAGAGAAATGATAATTCCAGAAGAAATTAGTCCCCAACCAGAGATAAAAAGAGAAGACATACCCAGTTTCTATGCAAATAAAAGGTTAATAGGAATAAATACTATTATCCAGGAGCTAATGCACAACTACACTACTGGCAATGCAATATGGAAATATTCAGCTAGAAATCAAGTTATGATATATTCACACTCAAGAGAACTAAGATCAGCAGATAAGAGGAAGTCCGTCAATGGATTCCTTCATTACTACGACCAGAGGAACTACCTATGACAAGAGCCTTGAAAAAGGACTTTATTTCAGAAGAACTACTAACAAGATACTGCCAGATAATAGGACCAAAGTACACAGATCATCAATGTTTATAATGTAATGGAGGAGATACAGTACATATTCCAGATGTTCAGTTAGAATAAAGCGAAGACTCAGTCAGCAGACAAGCTACCGACAGAAGACCGACAAAGAAAGAGATAAGAAAAGAAAACGATGTAATTATTATATTACTTTTCTTTTTTGTTTTTTTTTAGTAAATAAGTCAAAAAGTGTACAGTAACTTTACTGTGCACCTCTTACTTTTTTGAAAGGGCAAAAGTCCCTATCGTAGAATAGTAATTGGCTTTTCGGATTAGCCGACAGCCAATCCTTATGTATATATATATGTGTGCAACTCTCATAAGAGGAGCAGGCTTTGAGAAATCCTCTCTTAGTAAACTCTTCTTTCTCCCCCCGCTCATGTGCTGAGCATTTCTTAGATATCAATAACTAAAATATTTTAACAGGTATTCTCATGGAAAACTCAGATAATCAGGATATACACACCTCAATGTCACATACCACAGAAAACATAACAGCTAAGGTACACTCATGTCCACCTATGTGTAACTAAATCTGATATTCCTGATAGTCTCTAGATTATTATTAATGTTTATCATATAGTAGTATGATTATGCTAAACTGCTTAAGTAAGTTTGCTATGGTTAGGTAAGCCGCGAGTAAGTAAGCCCAGACTAAGCCATCCTAAGAGTCGAAACCAAAGAAAGGCGAAGAAAGCTGTAAAGAGGGTAGTAGACTAATGTTGAGGCATTGTTAGGGTAACTGATTAAGGCCGAAACCCATAGTAGTGACATAACAAGCTTGTTAAGCATACTGTATTGCTGGATGATAAATATAATAATACAATAGAGATTAGAAGGAATAATGATTTAAACACACAAATAGAAATTATGGACAATTATCAACTAGGAACAAATAATTACTTAATAAATGAAGATGAAAATTATAAGATACTACTTCTATATATACTTAGAAGATTAAATACAGACAGCACTAGAAAGATTTATGACTTACTAATGACCTATGAAGTTATAGAATTAATGCAAAATAATTGGATAGAATTTATTATATCAGATAATGATAATGCTTATCTAGAAGATGATTATCTAGATTACCCAGATATTGATTAAAATGAACCAAGAACAGTTTGAAAATTGGAGATAAACTGTAGATGAGATAAGAGAAACAGCTACCCTAATACAATACAACCTAGACCTATACAATAGAACCCAAGATACGACATACTTACAAAGAATACTAGAAAATATAACACATATGCTAATATTAATTCTGCTACGTAACAGATATTTTGAAGCAGCATTTAGATAAAATGGACACAATTAATACAATTAATCTAGACGGACCCACACCCACAATTAATACAATTAGCAAACTCTTCTTTCTCCCCCAGCTCATGTGCTGAGCATTTCTTAGATATCAATAAAAAAAATATTTTAACAGGTATTCTGATGGAAAACTCAGATAATCAGGATATACACACCTTAGTGTCACATACCACAGAAAACATAACAGCTAAGGTATACTCATGTCCACCTATGTGTAACTAAATCTGATATTCCTGATAGTCTCTAGATTATTATTAATGTTTATCATATAGTAGTATGATTATGCTAAACTGCTTAAGTAAGTTTGCTATGGTTAGGTAAGCTGAGATCGAGCTTTATATAGGTCAGATAAATAACTTGCATCTGCATGACCAATAAGATCTGCACTATCTTTGTTAGTATAAAATAGACTCATATTGATAGTCCCTTTTAGACATCACAATATATGCTTAACTCCATTCTAATGTCTACGTGTAAGAGAAGAACTATACCTGGCTAGCAAATTAATCGAAAAGGTTATATCAGTCCTTGTGGCATTAGCAAGATACATAAGTGCTCCAATAGTACTGAGATATGGTACTTCAGGACCAAAAATCCCTTCATTCTCTTCTGGAGGTTGGAATGGATCTTTACTCACTTTAAGCGATCGAACAATCATTGGAGTACTTAATGGATGTGTTTTGTCCATGTAAAATCATTTCAAAATCTTCTCAGTATAGGCAGATTGATGGATGAAGATCCCGTCCGCGAAATGTTAATTTACAAACCAAGACAAAGTTTTGTCTTTCCAAGATCTTTCATCTCAAATTTTTTCTTTAGATATTAAATTGTCTTTTGGACCTCTTCTGGAGTTCCAATGAGATTTATTCATCAACATAAACAACATGTATAACAAACTCTGGTGTTGTTCTTTTAATTAAAATGCAAGGAAAAATGACATCATTTATGTAACCTTCATTTATCAAGTACTTATTAAGGTGATTATACCACATACGTCCTGATTGTTTTAGACAGTATAATGATCCTTGTAATCTAATTGAATACATTTTATGAAATTTTGAACTATATGCTTCAGGCATATTTAATCCTTATGGATTTTCTATTTATTTCATTATCAAGTGACAACATTTAATATTAAATACGTGACATCTTCTAGTGTCTAGACTGCAGATCAAATAAACATTATGCTTACCAAGAAGCATATTTCACTTGATAATTATTTCTACGCCAGTATGCTTAAATAAACATAGAATTCAGATCCTCATAATCTCGTACAATATTGTGCGTTATATTTTACTAAAAATATTGTCGACAACATATTTAAATCGGTTCATAATGCGACATAACTTACTGAAATCTTACCACTTCATTATTTTTCTTAGGTACCTAAACCGCTCATGAAGATTCATGAAGTATTATGTTGTAGGCTCTTCAAGAGCACGTTGCCTCCTTATTATGATCATTTGCTCCATTTCTTTTTCAAGAATTATTTTATTTGAAACTGATTGGTCTACCATACTTCTTGCATGTTGTAGACTCTGTCCTTCGGGTAACACATAGTAGGAGCATCTGCAGCTAAATATGAAATTAATTTTGGGTCACCAAATGCTTCTAGCATTTGATTTGAATTATTTTTTAAATGAGAATCGTTCTAATGATAGTTCACAATATATTTCTTAGTTGCTTATTATCTCTCCCTTATGTTAGGAAAATTAACATATACTCCAATCTACTTTGGAGAATCCATCTTTGTGCATCATGATATATTTATTAACTACATAGTGCACATCAAAAAGCTATTAGATAGAATATTTGATTTCCAACCCTGACCCAATTGAGAGGGAGGAATTGATCATAATTTATTGGTCTGATGCATACAAATGTTATTATATGCAATATATCATATTTCAGATCAATAAATGAAGTCTTGTTCTCATAAGCAATGGTTTAACTATTTAAAGAAGGCATTCAATGTCAAACCAGCTTGAATATAACTTGCATTATCAAAATCAATTGTCTTGATTACACAATTTGGAAATTATGTTCTAACTCAATTAATTGAGCAAGCTACTTTATAAATGTCAAACTGCTGGTTGACAATAAACATACGTGTGACCACCTTATGGATGCATCATTTCACATGATAGGTGAACAAACCCTTATTCACCTTTTATACTTTTCAAAATTTAGGGAATTCAGTCGCAACATTGGTTGGTCCAATCAACTTATCATGAGAACAAGAAATAATTCTTGAAGAATCTTCTAGTTCATTATTATATGTCTAATACTCATTATGCTCATCTTCGGGAAGAAAAAATTATTCATGCCAACAGATAAAATTAGCTGAACTAGTAAGCTTCAAGTTTACCATGGCATGAGTTATTTACTCGAGTAAATTTCAAGGTTCTACTACTTTGAGAGTAGTTTGCAAGATTTTACTATTGCACAATCTTACTACTTCGGGAGTAAATTTCAGAGCATTTATTAGTTTCGAGTAAATTTCATATTTACTACTTCAGGAGTAAATTTCAAATTTACAAGTTCAGAACTGCAATCAATTACACAAATATCCTCACGATTGATCATTGATCCAAAAAAAATTTAAGGAGTATTCATATATTCTTTAAGATGAAAATATAAACAAAGTAAACATTATAGTATTATTAGCAAACAACGTATTACACAAAACTTTATTTATTTACAAGACTAGAAAAACACAACTAACAGGAACATAAACTAATATAACCAACAGAAAAGTAAAATACTTAGACTATTACAGATTCGTCACTGACAAGATGATCTATATTTTCTTCGGAGAGTTCAAAGAAATCTGTAATATCTAAATGCATAGGCTCAAAATTATCTTCAGAGATAAAGTTTTCTTCTGTATTATTATCCATCTCCTTCAGGGATGCTTGGTAGAGATCAACCAGGTGCCTTGGCGTACAACAGGTACGTGACCAGTGCCATTTTCCTCCACATCGATAGCATCTATTTTCTAAATGATTCCTTTGCACCGCTTCAGGTTTTTCACCCTTTTTCTTACACTACTGGTGAGGAAGGTTATTATTTGGTGCAAGACGATCATCATGATTAGAATTTATTCCTCAACCACGGCCACGATCATGACTGGGGTCAGGACCTTTATCACGCTTGGATTGGTGAAAATTTGCAGAATTCACTTTAGGGAATGAAGCAGTACCAGTAAGTCAACTTTCATAATTTTTCATCAAAAGATCATTATGTTGTTCAACAACAAAATGATGCAAAATTAATTTAGAATACTTTTTAAATCCTATTTCTCGATATTGCTGCTGCAGGAGCATACTCGATGCAGGAAAGGTGGAGAATGTTTTCTCTAGCATATCATGATCCGTGATATTTTATCCGCATAAATTAACTGTGAAATAATTCTAAATATGACAGAATTATATGCAGCTATATCATTAAAATCTTGTAATCTCAAATGGGTCCATTCATAACGTGCCTGTAGAAAAATGACCATATTCAGATGGTCATATCTATCCTTTAGATTATTCCACAGTATAAGAGGATCCCTAACAATGAGATACTCCATTTTAAATCCCTCATCAAAGTGATGACGGAGAAATATCATAGCAATGGCACAGTCTTGATTCGATGCCTGATTTTTAACTTTGATGGTGTCTGCCAGACCCATCACATCCAAATGGATTTTGGCATCAAGTGCCCATGATAAGTAGGATTTGCTTGATATATCCAAGGCAACAAATTCACGTTTAGATAGATTCAACATTATTTTAAGAAAAGTAAGTTCTTATCTTTATTACCTTTATAAATATTTGCTCGAGATAGTAGAGTCTCGTGCTGATAATGTGTTACAAAATAGGACAAGTACTAAACTAAAAGCTAATGGAAAACAAGTAAAGTACAATGAGGGAGAATGAAGTGATGTTACTTTTCTTTCACTGATTCATTCTTATATCAATACAAAGAGGAGAAAGCACATATATAGGCCAAAGTACTTGGCAACCAAGTTGCCGTACTTGGGTATTAAGTAGCCGCCAAGGAACACCAAGTTAGTCAACATTTTTGGCTACTTAAGCACAAAGAGACATGGACAACCAATTACATAACAATAAGATCACATTTCTTATAGTATTGGGAGCTTGAAACAAATTTTTAACCAGCTATATATAAAGCCAATAGAATAATTTTGGGTACTTGTTAAATTAAAAATTTTATTTAAAAAGTAATATTGACCTTACAACTAAATTTAAATAAATATATAAAAATAAATAATTAACAACCAAAAGGTAATTTGTCTGCCTAAATAAACTAATGATGGTTCGAATCACATCTTTCTCTGAGCTAGTCTCTTCAATTTGAAAAAAAATTCAGTGCTAATATTTTCTACTGATCTATTTCGTGGGCATATATTTTTTTAAGTCCATCTACAAACATTGTCAGAAATTTAATTATCTTACAAGATAATTTTCAATTGAAAAAAAAAACTGAAGATAATATTAAATAGAAGAAAGTTAACAACACACAAGATACAATAATTAATTTTATCTATATCTATATCTATACTATATTAAAAGTGTGAAAACCCTTAGAAAAGTTATTCAAACTTTTTATTCTTCATTAAAAAACTCTTTAATAGACAAAATCATTTTTTTACTATTTTCTCAAATAAATATTATTTAATTATTAGTTAATATTTAAGACTTCAAAATTAATCAAAATACTTATTTAATTTAGGTAAAAAATCATAATATTTAACAACTCTAAATTATTTAAAACTTTACCAAACAAGGACGGTTGGCTAAATATGCCACTCTTGGCCGACATAATTTGTGAAACATACACATATGGCACAAACTTTGGGATTTTGTTCTATATGTTGACACCAGATATGTAAGCCCGGGCACAATATATGTTACTTTTTTGTAACAATTTATGGGGCAGTAATGATATTTTGAAAAGTCAACAAAAATTTTTATATGTTTTTTTAAATATTTTTAGTTGATAATTATTGTGATTTATAGTACTTAATTGAGTAATTTTTAATTATATAAATTATAGAAAAGTCTTTTTTAATTATTGTTAATGTCTTTTTAATAACCTAATATAATAAATAATAAAGTAATTTATTTTATTAATTGAAAGCATATTTAATTAATATGATCATAAATGTTACTTCTACTATACTTTACTACTATAAATTGAATTAGATAAATTTAACATTTTAAAATTTAAATTTAAATATTTAAAAATTATATAAAAATATTATTAAATCACAATTCTTTTCATAATAATACGATGAAAAAAATTAGATCAAAAGTTTTGTGCCCCTAATTCAACAAAATGTACCCAATTATGTTGTATTCTTGTCCAACCATAACCATAAATGTGATGCCATTTTACCTTAGAGGAATTAAATATGAAATTCCAAAAAATACCCCTATGTATACTCCTTCTGTTTCATATTAGGTCTGCTTCATATTACTTGATACCTATTGAGCTGGCACACCCTGTAAAAAAGTTATAATTAGAGGTGTATGATGTCGCTCAAAATATACATCCAGAAAAGTATAATGCGATCGATGTATCAAATATAGAACCCAATTAGGTTGGGGTCGATTCCACAAGGAATAGGACAAAATTATGGAGTGCTTGTCCGAGTAATTGGCAAGTAAGTAAAAATGGTGGGGGGGGGGGGTTGTAAGCAAATAGTAATAGTAACGATTGTTGATTTTCGGATTTTTAATCAATATGAGAAATACACACTAGGACTGTGATCCCAAATGATTCCTTAACTCCACCGGTTACTTATGCTGGCAAAACTGTCCCGCTGCGTTGCATGCAAAATCTAACAAGTTAGGTTCATCTAAACGTCTCTCGACCTTGGTTAGACGAATTTCACTCTTCTCCTCTCGGTCTCTGAGTGTCGCACTACCAACCCTTGTCCTGGATCTCAGATAACTATCCCTGTTACGGCTCAAGTTATTAGATGAAGGTTGACAGCTTCAAATCTCTGTTGTTATTCCCTTTTTCCAATCTCTACCTCTCTCTCAAGCAAGTCTAGAATATAGGAGAGTTTCTAACATTTGCAACCGTTAGAAGATCAATTATAATGAAGGTAATAACAATACATGCATTCACAACGGTTCAAAATTGCTTTGCACTTAACCCGTTTCGTTAATTCCTCATGGCTCACACAACCCTAGTTGATGGGTTTAGCTACTCATAATTGCAAGATCACAAGAAGAATTCAATGAAGAAAACATAATTGTAAATTCACAATAAGAAGAAAACTCTGAAATCTCAATATCAATAAAACCCTAGAATTGGTGTTCCGAGATTACAAAATCAATAATGTAATTATGAACTCAAAATAATGAAAATATAGCTCAAAACAATGTAATGAACAACCCCTAAATATAGGACAATATAGGGGTATTTATAGATACAAAGTGAATTCTATCCTAACTAAAATAGGAAAACAAAGTCGGCACTTTTCCACGGTACCGTGACTTGGTGTCATGGAACCAAGTCATGCCATGTGGGTCCTGCCGTGGAAATCAGGCCACTTCACAAACTTGCAGGAGTCGACCCATGGCACCGACCTACGTCATGTAGGTCGACTCACGTGATGTGGGTCCTGCCGTGAGTCACTCCACTGGTATGGACTCGGCTCTTTCGTCTTCAAATACTACATTCTCATGCATGATTCTTCCTTTTTGTCTATTTTGCCTCCAAAAACCTATTCTCCTGCAATATAGAACAAAAAGCACATCATGCCAACCAAACATACCCAAGTTATTGCATACTTTCTTTGTTTTAAGCATCGAAAGTGCCATGAAATCATGGCACATCAACACCCTCAACTTAGAACATTTGCATGTCCTCAAGTAGATAAAATAAAATAAGGACAATCGATGTTTAACTATGAGAAACCTAAGAAACTTACGGCTGTCGACTCAATGCTTTTGGCACCAAAACTTTTCCTACCCCTCCTATTTGCAAATCAAAACAACGGTGTGTAGAAATACAGCATATCATCATGACACAGAAGAGATTAAGTGATGGCATCAGATTATGAACAAACAACTAAGCATATATGCAAATGATATTATCCGAACAAATGGCATCTAACAATGCAACCCATGTACTCTGACAACAAAGAAATCCCATACACTCACAGTATACTAATAAATATCAAAGTAGGGACTGGGTCAAAACACTCTCTCTCACAAAGAAATTCAAACAACGTGCGTGAAATACTATAGGCTTGCCCTTATTTTCTATGTCTTAGTTTTTCGGACAGTTGGACTAGGATCACTATAGGACTTTCATCGGCTTGTAATATAGGCTTGAGGACGGAGTGGTACATATGGATATGGTGAGTCAACCCTCCGTGAACTACACTATTTTTGGCTCCACTTTCTAACCATTCTTATTTTATTCTCCCTTATTCTCCTTCATTTATTTTCAGATTTTGGGTGTGATTTTCTTCATACTTTCAAAACACACTTTTTTTTTCTTTTTCTTTTTCTCTTTTTCAATTTCTATTTATTTCACTTATTCTTTTTCTTCACACCCAAATTTGTTCTCTTTTTCTTTTACTAACCCCTTCTTCATACTCAAGTTAAACTACGCACCCCTATAACCTTCAACTTAGGCAATTTGCCTGAGTTAAGGTACACAATGTCCAAGGAGGGACCAGGGTCAAGACAGGTTCATTCTAAGTCAAACTAGGAAGGTGAATAGTCTAATGAAAGAAATAGGTCAACTAAGGCTCAAAATCGAGATCAAGGGATACTTATTTTATTTGGTCGGGCATTTAGGCTAAAAGCGGATTTATTTAAAAACGGCCTATGATCCTTTCCTAACCACTATCCTATAACCTATGCAATACTAACCGGGCAAGTTCTCGATCGTACACACAAAGTGAACTAGGTAATGACCTCACACAAACATAACACACGGTTACACTATCAACTACTACCTATCCAGTTCATACATTGCTAGCTACCATTATGTTGCCTATAATACTAATGCCATAACAAGATCCAACAGCTATTAAAAATTAACATGCTACACACACACTCCAAAACAAATTTCTTCAGGAGGGGTGTCCTTTAAACAATCAAAAAGTATCATTATCAAAAAGTTGTTCAAAACTTGTTCACGACTGGACTACACTAAGGTTCCCCTATTTTTCTCCTAATTAAACACGAAAACACATAAATAATCTAACTAACAGCCTAAACATGCTGGTTCTACTATGATAGCACACTTGGAGGAAAAGAAAACACGACAACAAAAACCCTCAAGTGGTGGTATACCCCCACCCCTAACTAAATAATGGTGCACTGCCCTTAGTGCACAACTATCAATATGATAAGTGTACGGGAGTGAATACATACCTGTGGCATGCTAGGTGTCGGATGTGGGCCTATCCATAGCTGGATCATCTATATGCTCTCTGGGCTCCACGCTAGGTGCTTCTGGTGGAGGGGGTGGCTAACTAGAGGATGCACCCCGTACCCTCTGCTTATGGGCAATCTAACTGATATGGTACTCTACCCTGGAGTCCTTAGTTACCCTCCGTAGATCACTCTCAAACTCATCTCCACTATCAGTCTGACCCTCAGGACTCTATGGCCGCTTGCCTCTAGAAATAGGAGGCTCCTTGTTTGCAAACAAATCCACCTCAAAAATCGGTGTTGAAGGTACTGGTGTAGATATGGGTGGAATGATAGGAGTATGTCTAACTACTAAATCTCGAACCTCTGCCTCAATGCAGCCACCTCCTTGGTCAACCCCATCAAATTCGAGATATGGGCCTCTCTCAATCGGCTACCCATCTAGTGATCAAAATTGTCAATCCACCCATGCAGCTCACTCATAAACTTCTCCAAAGAAGATGTCATGCGAGCCCCAACTCTGGTCTTAGAAGCCTCTATCGACGTCCTAATCCATGGCTTAAGTTGAGATACCAACTTATCCACCTGGGCCTTTGTATAAGCTTATCGCTCAATAACCTGCGTCTGTCTATCCACTAACTGTTGCAAAACCTCTCGTGAAACTGTAACCATGCCAGACGAGGGTGGTGGTGTAGTAGTGCTTACTGCTCCCTCATTAGTCAAGGGGCCTGTTCCCTCGGTAGGAAACCTCTAGCTTTGGGGTCACTAATTGGTGTTGAAGTGCTTACCGGTTTCTCATAATCCTTTTGCCCTTCAAAAAGGGCGGCGCCTGACGAAGTAGAGGGCTGAGACTCCCTTTGGGAAACCGAAATAGCACCTCCCTGCTGCATCAATCCTACATCAGCTATGCGGGTCACCTCAGTGGCGTGATCTTCTGCAGGCATCGTAACCATACTATCACTATTACATAGGCCCTGAATTAGACAGGGGAAAGGGACGCTGGTAAAGACTCTAAAGGCGTGCTCATGAATCTCCCTACTAATAAGCGGACGATGTTGATATCATATCCGAAGATGATGCTCGCTACCAGAACAGCTCGGTCAAGAGTAAGAGCATTATCTATAGCTGTGGGACCGAGACGGTGCCATACAACTGACCACCAAAACCTGCTTGTAAAGTGAAGAAATGACTTATTAATATCCAACTTCTCAGCTATCCATTTTGCATCTACGCCATCCTCAGCGATATACTGTGCAACCTACCGTAGTAGCTCTAAATGCTGATTGACATCCTTCATTTTGTTTCTATTTTTCACCATCTCCATACTATGATCAAAATCAGAAGTACTATATGGAAGTGGACGTTCGGCACCAAACAAAAACCTGTGGATAGTCTGCTTAGAGATGTCTACTCTGGTCTCACGAACCAAAGTGTGAGTTAATGGTGGTTAGTCCCGATATCGCTGTTCATTTGGTGTGATTAATTCAATGGAAGTAGCATATGAAGCATGAAACTTATAAACTAACTCTGGGCTATAGCTACCCAAAGGCTTCGACATCCACCCGAATCCATAGCGATCAAACACTTCCTTAATCTCAGGTAATGCCTTTAACTCATCTAAATGATACCAGGTCTCCTCAGTGATACTCCGTCTACATACACCCCGCTCAGTTGGATCTGTATCCCTATCATAAATGGCCTTCATACCCTGAACACACCACCTCTTGTTTTCCCATCGTACTGCAGCTGCGGTCCGCTGTGCAAACACCTGTCTCTGTGAGAAAGTCATAGAATCCTGAACACAAGTGCCTGAAATAGAAGTTGTTTCATCAGCGTCACCACTACCAGTGGACTCAAAATCACCTGTACCCTCAATAATCTCATCGGTCCCAGGTGCTTCAGCCTCATCTTCAGTATCACCGATTGCGGAAGCGTCCACCCCCTCTTCAAATTGGGGGGAAGAATCAGATAACTGAATAGGAGTCACTAATAAAGGCTGAGTCGTGGCTTAGGCTGTAGCCTGTGCCCTAGTTTGTTATTTTATGGCGTGATGTACAAGATCAGAATCATCCCTAGCTATCTTATAAACCTCTTCGAACGCATTTTTCTTCGGCTCCAAAACGCTCATCTCCCAGCCTTGTTGTGACTTCTGGGTTCTTGGTGCGGATTCGCGAAGAGGAACCCATATCTCTATATTTGGGGTTTTCTTTAGGCGGCATTGTTTGAAATGGTGGGGTTTAGTCGGGTTAGGTATGGGTTTTGAATTAGGGTTCGGTGGTGTATGGTCGAGTCGGGTTTGGGAAATTTGGTATGATAAGACTTGAAATTTATTGCAATCGAAGTGGTAGGGGTATAAATTTGAGTGTTTGGTACTTGGGAATTTTAGAGACTATAGGATTGGAGGTGTTAATTTAGATGAATTTAGGGAAAGAAATTGGGTATTTGGAAGCATGGAAAATTGGGTTTAGGGTTTTTGAATGGGTAGTGTAGGGTTTTATTGAGAGTAGGCTGAAATTCGGGTTAGGTGGATCGAATTTCAAGTTTCATGATTGGTCTGATTTTCACGGTACCGACCCATGTCACGTGGGTTGACCTACGTCACGTAGGTCCCTGTCATAGGTCAGATTCTGCAACCAAAAAATACCCTCTAATTCTCACGATACCAACCGACATCACGTGGGTTGATCTACGTCACGTAGGTTCCCTGTCTTGGGTTGTATTCCACAATCGAAAATTGTCCTTTGATTCTCACGATACCAACCTACGTCACGTAGATTGACCTACTTCACGTGGGTCACCACCGTGGCTTAAGCCGTACACTTATCAGTTCACGGCTGGTAACAATCCTTGGGTTGCCTCCCAAGCAATGCTTGATTTAGCATCGCGGCACGACATAACTAGGTTGGTTACTCATATTTCACAAACTAGCCCATGGGTTGTCTCCTATTAAGCACCTGATTTAACATTGCGAAATGACCCAACTTACTTGACTACTCAGACTTCATCAAGACTAAACTCCTTACATGTCCTTATTTCTTCCGTGGTTCCCACGTAGTGTTTTACACGCTGCCCATTGGCCTTGAATAGAACATTGTCATCACCTTTTAGCTCAATTGCTCCATGCGGGAATACCCTAACCACTGTGAATGGTCCGGACTATTTGGACCTTAACTTTCCAGGAAACAAGCGAAGCCTGGAGTTATAAAGCAGTACCAAATCTCTCGGGTGAAACTCTCATCGTTCAATCTTCCGATCATGATATAATTTTATCTTCTCTTTATACAGTGCTGAACTTTTGTAAGGCTAGAGAGGAAATTCATCCATCTCATTCATCTGCTCTAGTCTCAATTTAGCCGCATCACTCCATTCCAGATTCAACCTCTTCAATGCCCATAATGCCTTATGTTCAATTTTGACAGGCAAATGGCATGATTTACCAAACACCAGATGATATAGAGATGCACCAATCGGTGTATTGAATGCTGTACGATACGCCCATAATGCATCATCCAATCTTCTTGCCCAATCAGTCCTATTGGCATTCATCGTCATCGCCAAAAAAGACCTAATCTCATGATTTGACACCTTAACTTGCCCGCTCGTCTGAGGATGGTAAGGTGTTGCCACCTTATGTTTGACACCATATTTTTAAAGCAGGGCTTTGAACATCCGATAACAGAAATAGAATCCTTCATCACTAATGATAACTCAGGGTGTACCGAATTGTGAAAAAATGTTCTTTTCAAGATGTCGTGACACTTCTTCCTTTATTAGTGAGAAGCGATATTGCCTCCACCCACTTAGAAACATAGTCAACAGCTACCAAAATGTATTTCATCCTATGTGAGCTTACAAATAGGCCCATAAAATCAATTCCCCATACATCAAATAATTTAAGCTCAAGAATAGTTGTCAAAGGAAGTTCATGTCTATGCGAGATGTTCTCTTGTCTTTGACATTGGTCACAAGCCTGAGCATAGTCATGAGCATCTTTATAGATGGTGGTCCAGTAATACCCATATTGTAAGATCTTATGAGCAGTCCGCGCACCTCCATGATGACCCCCAATTGGAGATGAATGACATGCTTCCAAAATATTCATCATCTCGACTTTTGGAATACACCTTAGAATTATGCCATCCGTACACACCCTAAATAAATAAGGCTTATCCCAGAAGAACTTTCTCACTTCATGCATAAATCTCTTCCTCTGCTGATACGACATATCTTCTGGGACTAGATCACTTGCCAAAAAATTGGCAAAATCTACAAACCAAGGGATTAATTCTTGTGATGCTGTTAACACTTGTTCGTCTGGAAAAGTATCCTAAATATCAAGCTCATCCCTCAATCTAAGCATTGCCTCCCCCTCAAGGCTTGATATATGGTCTGCAACCTGATTCTCAATCCCCTTTCGATCCTTGACCTCAAAATTAAATTCTTGCAATAGAAGTAGCCACTGTATCAGTCTTGGCTTGGCATACTTCTTTGACACAAGACATCTAAGTACTGCATGGTCTGTATACACAATCACTTTCATACCAATAAAGTAAGATCAAAATTTCTCGAAAGTAAAGACCACTGCCAACGATTCTTGCTCAGTTACAGTATAATTTTTTTGAGCTAGATTAAGTGCTTTACTAGTGTAATAAATCAAATGTAGAATCTTCTCACGTCTTTGGCCAAGGACTGCACCCAAGGCCACATCACTAGCATCACACATAACCTCTAATGGCATCGTTCAATCTGGTGAAACAATGATAGGGGATGAAATCAACTTCTCTTTCAGACACTCAAACGCTTTTTGACATACCTCATTAAACACAAACTTCACCTCCTTCTCTAAAAACTTGCATAATGGATGTGCAATCTTAGAGAAATCCTTGATGAATCTTCTATAGAAACCTACATGTCCCAAGAAACTTTGAATTCTTTTAATCAAAATAGGTGGTGGTAACTTTTCAATCACCTCTATCTTGGCTTTGTCAACTTCAATACCTTTCTTTGAGATTTGATGATCCAATACGATACCCTCATTAACCATAAAGTGACATTTTTCCCAATTTAGCACTAAGTTGCACTCCTCGCATCTTTGCAACACATTAGCAAGGTGGGACAAGCAATCATCAAATGAGTCTCCCACAATAAAGAAATCATCCATTAAAACCTCAATATGTCTTCCACCATGTCGGGGAAAATGGACATCATGTAACGCTGGAAAGTGGCCGGTGCATTACATAAACCGAAGGGCATCCTTTTGAATGCGAACTTCCCATATGGACAAGTGAAAGTGGTCTTCTCTTGATCCTCAGGAGCAATGAAAATCTGGTTATACCCTAAATAAATGCCAAGAAAACAATACCATCCACTACCAGCAAGACGGTCTAACATCTGATCCATGAAGGGCATAGGAAAGTGACCTTTTTTGGTCCAAGAATTCAGCTTTTGATAATCCATGCAAACTATCCATCCAGTAACCGGCCTCATTGGTATTAACTCATTTTTGTCGTTTGGAACCAAAGTGATCCCTCCCTTCTTTGGCACACACTGAACTGGAATCATCCACTTGCTATCAGAAATGGGGTAAACCACACTAACATCTAACCACTTAATGATTTCTTTCTTCAAAACCTCTTGCATAGGTGGGTTCAGACGACGTTGGTGCACGATACTTGGTATGCACTTAGGATTAAGCTGGAATTTATGAGTGCAAATACCGGGTGGAATCCCGATAATGTTAGCAATGGACCAACCAATGGCCCTCTTAAACCTTTTTAACATTGAAACAAGAGCCTCTACTTGCCACTCCACCAACTTAGCAGAGATAATCACGGGTAAGGTGTTGTTGGCTCCCAAGAATGCATAGATAAGGTGAGATGGGAGAGCCTTAAGCTCCAAAACTAGAGGCTCCTTAATAGAAGGTCGAGCTGGTGGGGTCACCCTATTTTTTAAATCAAGATCCAATTTCTTAGGAGCATAAGTGTATAATCCCCTACCAACGAGTACACCAACTATCTCATCGTATTCCTCAATACCATCGCTATCAAAATTCATAATCACGGTCAGAAGTGCTTCTACCCCCAACCTTTATTCAATAGGAACGACAATACCACTCTCTCAACTATATCTATTACAGAAATCACCCGCATATCTTTTGGTTGCTTCATGGAGCGACAAACATTGAAAGTGACATATTCATCAATCAACCTGAATTTCATCTACCCAGTTTCCATGTCAACTAATGCATGACCAGTCGCAAGGGATGGTCTTCCCAAGATGATGGGAACCTCGAAATCAACTTCACAATCTAGAATCACAAAGTCATCCTAGAAGATGAAAGATGCAACCTTCACTAAAACATCATACAAAATTCCCACCGACTTTTTCACAGTTCTATCCGCTATAAGAAGTCTCATAGAAGTCTGTTTTGGTTCTCTTAAGTTAATGCTAGCACCCAAATCACACAGAGCTTTTGAAAAATTATAGGACCCAATAGTACAAGGAATTGTGAAGGCTCCCGGATCTTTCTTTTTCTCGATAAGTGACCAAGAAGCAATTGTACTACAATGGTGTAAGTTATCTGCTGGCTCAAAACTAACAGTTCTCTTCTTCGTTACCAAATCTTTCATGAATTTTACATAGCCTGGCATCTATTCTAAAGCCTCAACAAGTGGAATATTTATCGATAAGTCCTTTAATATTGAGATAAATTTATGATATTTATGCTCTTCAGCTTTCTTTTTCAACCTTTGAGGAAAGAGAGGGGGAGGTTGAGGAATTTGTTTGTACACTTGAGGGACCTTCTTTTCCTTCCCGTTATCAAATTTTGCATTTTTGTCAGCATCCGGAGGCTTTTGAACTACATCACCCTTCGAATTCTCTGGCTCTCTCTGAGTTTCTACATCAACTATCATCGACTCATTATTCTTACCACTATACACAGGTATGGATTGGTCAGTCATGCACTTCTCGCTTCTAGTAGTAATGGCCAAACAATGACTATCATTCTTCAGATTCTGGATAGTGCTGCTCGAAAGGGTACCTGGTTGACGCTAGTTCAATGCCACCGATATCTGCCCGAACTGTTGCTCCAACTATTTAATGCCAGTCGAATGGGATTCTACTTTCTGACTTATTCCCGAAATGTCTGACCTAATCTTCTTCAAGCAACTCTTTGGACCTTTAACTAGTTTATTGAGAAGGGCTTCCATTCTTGAATTTTCATAGTCAGCTTCGCGGTTCCCTGGTGGAACAAATGCGCCACTCTTCTCTTTATAATCTTTCTTTTGCCTCCAATCACCGTCACGATCTCGCTCTCTGTCTCTATATCCTGGCTTGTTATAATTGTCTCCATGATAGTTCCGACCTTGATTCTGTTTCCTTGAGTTCCAAGAGACTTGATTAGATCCTTGACCCTTGGCTCGGAAACCCACCACCTCTCGATCCAAGTACTTAGCCTCCTCATCAGATTCATAATCGCTATGCGTAGGTATTTTGTCTTATGCACCTACGGCATGCACCTTTTCAGCACATCCAGCCGCAATCTGTTTGTCTATCAAGCCAATTTTTATCCTCAACTATGCGACCTATTGACCTACAGATTCATCCACAGACCATTGTGTTGCTGAGGCTCCAATAGCATACATCCCCGCAGGTATATTTGTCTCCCTAGTATGCCATCCTCGGTTGGTCTTCGTGATATAATCTAAAATCTCTGAAGCTTGTTCCCATCTTAGACTCATAAATGCTCCGCCAATGATAGTATCTGCTACAGCTTTTGTATTGGCGTTCAAATACCTGTAGAAGATTTCAAGTAAACTCCTACCACTCATTCTATGATTTGGAACATTCTGCAGATTCTTCTTAAACCTTAGCCATGCCTCATAAAGTGCTTCAGAATGTAGTTGTATGAAGTTGTAAATCTCATACTTCAATGGTAGCATCTTGGAAGGTGGGAAAAATCTCTCCAGAAATTGATTTCTCAACTCTTTCCAAGTAGTGATGGAACCTCGTGGTAACTCGGCCAAACCACAAAGTCGCTTCTCCTGTTAGAGAGAATGGAAACAATCTCAAACGAATAGCCTCTTGTTCAACTCCAGGAAAATTATATGAAGTGTAGACCCCCACAAAGTTCATCACATGCATGTTCGGATCGTCTGTAGGAAGACCGGCGAACACACTTTTCAAGTTTAGCAAGTGGATCATGGCACTTGTAATGTCAAACTTAGTGCCCTGAGGTAACTCTGGTGGAATAATAGCACCAGTCTCAATTAGCTCAAAATAATCCACATCCTCTTCTTCAGGATCATCATAAACTGGCACATATGGTCTTTGAGGAGGTTGTTGCACCCTCAGTCTTCTTTGTCTCTCTTCAAGTGCAGCGAGACGTTGTACTGCTTCTTGCATTCCTTGATGATCTCTATCTTCTTGTCTAAGAGCTGCTTGCCTCACATTTTCCTCAGCCGTCAATCGAGTAGTGATTTGTTCCACAGTTTGATGACCAACTGGCTGAATTGGCTGGTTATGAATATATCCCGCGGCTGCGGGATTCTGAAGTGGGTCAATATTCACCATTCTTTGATTTTCTCTCAGTGTTCGCTCTATCTCACTATCAAGTGGAATCAAGGGATTTCCTTGACTCCTAGTTTAAGGCATACACTGGCGTGTTCCCTCCAGAAAATTACAGAAAAATAAAACCAATCAACTCCAACAAGCAAACTAATCAACTACGTAATCGTACTCCTCCTCAATGGCGCCAAAATTTTATGACGTCCAAAATATACCTACAAAAAAGTATAATACGATCGATGTATCAAATATAGAACCCAACTAGGTTGGGGTAGATCCCATAGGGAATAGGACGAAATTATGTCGAGTACTTTTTCGAGTAATTGGCAAGTAAGTAAAAAGGGGAGTTTTTTGTAAGCAAATAGTAACAATAATGATTGTTGATTTTCAGATTTGTAATCAATATGAGAAATACATTAGGACTGTGATCCCCAATGATTCCTTAACTCCACCAATTACTTGTGCTGGCAAAACTGTCCTGCTGCGTTGCATGCAAAATCTAACAAGTTAGGTTCATCTAAATGCCTCTCGACCTTGGTTAGACGAATTAACTTTTCTCCTCTTGGTCTTCGAGTGTCGCACTACCAACCCTTGTCCTGGATCTCAGATAACTATCCCTATTACGGCTCAAGTTATTAGATGAAGGTTGATAACTTCAAATCTCTATTATTATTCACTTTTCCCAATTTCTACCTCTCTCTCGAGTAAGTTTAGAATACAGGTGAGTTTCTAACGTTTGCAACCGCTAGAAGATCAATTATAATGAAGGTAATAACAATACATGCATTCACAACAGTTCAAAATTGCTTTGCACTTTACCCGTTTCGTTAATTCCTCATGGTTCACACAACCCTAGTTGATGGGTTTAGTTACTCATGATTGCAAGAACACAAGAAGAATTCAATGAAGAAAACACAATTGTAAACTCACAATAAGAAGAAAACTCTGAAATCTCAATATCAATAAAACCCTAGAATTGGTGTTCCGAGATTACAAAATCAATAATGTAATTATGAAATCAAAATAATAAAAATATATCTCAAAACAATGTAATGACCAACCCCTAAACATAGGACAATATAGGGGTGATTATAGATACAAGGTGAATCCTCCTAATCAAAATAGGAAAACAGAGTCGGCACTTTTCCACGGTACCGCGACTTAGTGTCGTGGAACCAAGTCACTCCATGTGGGTCCTGCCGTGGAAATCAGGCCACTTCACAAACTTGCAGGAGTCGACCCACGGCACCGACCTACGTCACGTAGGTCGACTCACGTGACGTGGGTCCTGCCATGAGTCACTCTACTGGTATGGACTCGTCTCTTTCGTCTTCAAATACTTCATTCTCATGCATGATTCTTCCTTTTTGTCCATTTTGCCTCTTAAAAACCTATTCTCCTGCAATATAGAACAAAAAACACATCATGCCAACCAAACATACCCAAGTTATTGCATATTTTCTTTGTTTTAAGCATCGAAAGTGTCCTGAAACCATGGCACATCAGTGTATTCACAAAAATTATTTGAAACTCTAAATTTAACGACTATTACTTTATGTATTTATTTGATAATAATATAAAGAAAAAGTAATAAAACTTTCTTAATTTGTTAAAGTCAATAAATATAATAAATATTTTTTTGTACTCTTATTAATTTAATATAGGAGCAGGGAGTAATGTTAAAAACAATTTATATAATAAAAACCTGCATTAAAATGGACAAATATCCAACTAATAAAATTCATGATAATTTTTTTTTTTTTTGACAACATGAATAGTAATTTGAAGCAAATTATCTTTTAACTTTCTCTCAACACAACTGTCAAGGCCAAATAGCCAACCTGGCCATCAAAAGAGAAGCAATAAAGAAAAACCTTCTTATATAAATAACTAAAAATTCCACTATACATTTATGAATCTCATCTCTTAAAAACTTACTCCCTCAGTTTCAAAATAGTTGGCCCTTGTAGACTTGATATTCCCCTTAAAAAAATATTTATTAGGAGTTAATTTTACCAAATTAGCCTTATTAATTATGTTTTGAAAATATAAATTTGAGTATATATAATGTATATAGTCATTTAATGATAGGGGTAGTATTGGAAGAACATAATAAAATTCTCTTAATTTCATAAATGGGACAACTAAATTGAAACAAATATTTTTAGCAAGAGGGCCAACTAAAACGAAAGGGAGGGAGTATGTAACTTCATCTATACAGTGTGCATTTATGTTGTATAGCCTTTGTACATATTTCCATGCCCATTTTGCCTTTTTCTTACTTTCTTGTCGGATGGGGCCATTTTGCACCATTTTGTTGAAAAAATTACGGCTCATTGAGGTTCTGGGCCCACAACTAAACAACTGTCGATTTGATTTCTCATATCATAATTACACCTATTTCAACCCATCAGCAGGTAAGCCAAGTCATAGCCCGGAACAGCAAGTAATTGGCTAACGAGCGGAAGAAAAAGGAAATAAGAATGAAACCAATAATAATAATAATATAGGCGGAAGCAGAAAAGATATACATACATAACATACTATACAAGAGAGGGAAGAGGAAAAAATATACAAAATGAATCCCTCCCAAGACCTGGTAAGGCCTGTCGCGCCCCATTTTTCTCGCGAAAAGAGGGATCCGACGTGACAACTCTTTTTCGGATGGTTTAAGGGTGAAGAGTCGCCACCTAACGAATTAAGGTGCATTAGGGCACCATTCTAGACTAATTACGAACTTATTTTAGTAGTCTACGTCAACCAGAAATTTGGGTAAGGGTTCAGGTTACCTCGAAAGGAAAGTGTTAGGCACCTTTCGAGGTCCACATATGTGGGTCACGACCGAACTCATATATTATGTGGGAATTTTACATGATAAACAAAGGTCGATTATTTTATTAACTACGTAATAACTAAGTGTTAAAAATGTAAAATAATTAATAAACTAGACATACATCTCAGTTATTATTTAATTAGCAATTATCTAAGTGATAAAATAATAAAATACGTAAGAACATAAAGTCAGATAAGCGAGGAGACATAAGTGACACAATATATAAACAAAAATAAAAATAAATAAAAAAATGATAAGCCTAAACTACCCCAAATAATCAGAATATAAAAATTATGCAAAAGCTAAATAGAAGGATTTGGCCAAAGGTAAATTTCATCCTATTCAGATCAGTGTCCGACTTATTATCAGATGGCAATGTTGCATATCGCATTGTCGAATTCTACTCGGGTCAAATTTTATCATTTCCGATTGTTCTATCCACCCGCCTAGTTTGGTTATTATGCTTAAGGACGTTCTTGAGAAAACGATAAAACTAACATTCCCTAAAATACCTACCCGTCCCAACTTAATGTCCAAGAGGCGTTGGACTTACTATTTTGGATTTGCTTCTAGACAAAAGGAAAGCCTAGGCTACCTAATTAGACTCGGGGTTCGCGTCACACAAAACACATAAGACTTGAACAAATAGCACGTAATGGTCCAAACAAACCTCTTGATTAATTAAAGTAATTAGGCGATTAACATGCTTAAAAAGACAATTAATCATTTATGTGATTAAGACCTATTAGCATGATTTATAGGCGAGACATATTAATCAAGGTGCCAAAAATTTAATTAATGTGCTAGATATTAAATTATAAATGCTGAAATTTAATTTAAATATGGCGGAAATTAACTTAAATATGCAGAAAGTTGATTTAAATATGCTGGAAATTAATTCAAATATGCAGAAAATTAATTTAAATATGCTGAAAATCAAGTTAAACATGTAGAAAATTTAATTAAATATACAGGAAATTAATTTAATTGTGCAGGAAGTTGCTTTATACATGCAGGAAGTTAATTTAAATATGCAGAAAATTTAATTAAAACATGCAGGAAATTAATTTAATTATGCAGGAAATTGATTTAACTATGCAAGAAGTTCATTTAAAATGTGCAGAAAAGTGATAAGAATATGCAGGAAAATTAATTGAAAGTGTGCAGGAAATTAATTTAAATTACTGGAAATTAGTCAAAGGTGCTGGAAATTGACTAAACATGCTGGAAATTAATTATTATATTCTGGAAATCAGTTTTAACATGCCAAAATTTAATTAAATATGCTTAAATCAAATTAACATATTCAAAATTAATCTAATACGTCCGAAGGTTAGTTAATGATCCTAACGACATGATTTTCTAAGCGATAGAACAAATAATGATCCTAGAATATTTGCCTAAGTGATAAAATAATTTAATTAATACATGAAATTTATTAAATAATCCTAGAGGCATGATATCTAGGTGATAAAATATTAGAATCACCGCCCTCGTAGCAGTCCCCATAACTTTTATTAGACCTTGCGATCGTTTATACAATAAATATTACAAACCAAAATGAATAGAAAAAAGAAAGTAATTAGACTAAAAATGAATGAACTAGGCAGCCCCCCAAATTCGCGGACAACTCTTCAAGCCCCAAGTATTTACCTTCTAACAGAACCTGTTAGACACAACCAAAAAAAAAAAAAAAAGACGAATCCAAATACACCAAAACATACCATGACCAGAGAGGCAAACAAAATGCAAACAAAGCACCATTTCAACATCAATTATGTAAGCATGATCTCTAAGTCACAAGAAGACTATCACATAAATATTATCAATTGCGTCGATAGAGACTTACTGGTTAATGGCAGAACAAGAAGAGACACAAATAATTAATAATAAAGCAAGCAGCAGACAGAAATCCAAAATCTACTTCTTCAAAGCCAAAAGCAAAAGAGAACTATAACGTATATCTTATTTCTTTCTCTCTTTTTTCGTGAGGAGTAGGTGATTGTCCAAAAGTGTAATATAAGAGAGGGGAACTTGTTTATATAGGAGGGAGTTAATTATTAAAAGAAAGGAAGAATATTCGTCCAATCAATTAAAAGAATTCATTTTCCTTAAACAGCAGGGCTAAATTAATACTACAAAAGAATCTTCATTTACTATAAATAATAGGGTAAGAATATATTTTTATTTTTTGAATCAAAAGAGGAGTGAATAAATAAAATATGGATACTGGATGACCAAGACTTGCCCTATGTAATCATATACTCAAGCAATCACAGTTAATTAAAGAAGGAAAATATACTGGAATCAATAGAAATCAAATTTTTACCATAATGGTCAAGCATTGGTTAATATACGTTTTCACAAATCAGTAGCAAAAACCACACTACACCATAATTACTTAAACATCGGAATTATTTTAAAGAAAGCAAGATTGATTGTCAATGACATACAAATACTATAGCTATCCAATTTCAACAAATGAACAAACATTAGCCATGGAATCAAATAATTTATTCACAAGTAAGACAAGTTTATGAATTTGCATAAGTCAGTCCCAACTTACGAATTTAGGATGGAGTTGATAGAATTTGGGGATTTTCACATATGATAATCTAAAAGTGTAAATAAACACGAATTTGAATGAATCGAATCAAAATTCAAAGCAAAACTTCACGAATTTTAAATCTAAGAATCTGATTCGGGTAATTCACAAGCAAAAGAAAACAGAAAAATTGAAATTTAAACCATAAATGAATCGACTTGGGCAATCAATGCATTATTTCGTCAAAATCCCGCCAGTCATCAACTCCGGAAAGGATGTGATGACAAAGAGACAGAGGGAGAGCAGCGAACGTGTGGAGTAGTAGATGTTTCACCGGTCATGGTAACCGGAGTTTTTGGTACAGCGGTTGTAACACCCCGTACCTTCCCGACCCTACTTGACAACCTTTAACCATGTTTACCCTAGGTTCGAGAGCAATAAGTACGTATTTTGCATTGTTAGTGATGGAACATTTGATATTGTGCTAGTAAATTTGATTAGACCTTTGTAGTAGGTGGTGTCTGTGACTTTGTGGAGCATTTGTGGGGTGAAAAGTGAGGTTTAAGGGACATCCAAGCAAAGGATCTTAAAAATAAGAGGCAAGAAAAAGGTAGGAACTTGAAAGATCCAACTAAATCCACAAAGAAAAGTCGAAATCAAAAATTAAGTGTGGGGCGCTGCAGGTGGTGTGCCAGGTCGCCCCTATACACCTTTCAAATACTGAAATTTTCTCTAAGTCTCTAGGGCGCCCGGGAGCGTGCCGGGGTGCTTTTTGCCTGATTTCTTCTACGATTATTAGTCTATAAAAAGGACTCTTGGGTTATGGTATCATTATTCCCTCATAGTAGGACTACTCTCGAGCAAGTTTGGCATCCGAGTTGGGAATAATTCTTCGTCACAAGTGTTTTATCAAATTATGTTAAATTAAGCCATGAGTGGCAAAAATCACATATTCTTGAGGATTGAGGCTACGAACGTAAATCTCGCGAGTTGAATATTATATTGACATTATGGAATTATTTAAACATGAGATAGTGGGAGTATTACACATTGAAATTGGTGGGCTAAGTTAATATGTGTTAATGGGCTCAATTTGAGGCCTAAAATGGAATAAAATGCATGGCCCAAAAGGGCAAATGATCCATTCTTCCACTTTGACCAATGGAAAGTGGCATTTAATGCCAATAAGTGGCTAAGTATGACTTGAGGGGATATATAAGGTGGAAAAAATCAAATTTTATTTCCACAACTCACACATGCCTTTCTAGACATTTCTACAAGATATTTCTTCAAGCTCTCAAACCCTAAGCCATCTTTTTGGAAAAGATCACTCATTTGCAAGTTTGGGTAAGTGATTATTCTTATGGATTAATATATTATATGCATGGGAGAGTATATATATCATGATGGTTAGGTCTAAAAGTGTAAATAATGCATTTTTGCTTTTTGCTAAAAGATGTGTCATCTATGGGATTTAAACTTGAAAAGAGACTTGAGGTTTTGATGAAAGTGAATGGTGTGAATGAAATATCAACATGTATGGTGTGGTTATGTTCCTTGACTTGTTATTTTTTCTATAAGTATAAATTATGGGATAGTTGTCGATATGTGGTTATGAAGTGTATTGAGATGACTTGATAGAGTAATTATGATGTTATGTTGATGGAGAAGTGTAAAGTATGAAGGTGTGACATGCTATTGGTTTATGATATATTGGTCAATGTATGGAATGTTGTGGTATTTTTGGTATGATAATTTCATCAATGGTATTGTCAAGGGCGAAATGACATATTGAGGCAATCATGTAACTCATTGTCGTCATATGCATTTGTAAGGTAGTTGGTGATTAATGTAAACTCCGTTATGTACTTGTGTTGTAGAGTGAAATGTAAGGAAGGAGCTGGACTATTGTATGCACATTTAGGATTGTATATTCATATTGGAAAATAAGGTATGTAAGGTTATTCTAGTCGTATCCTTCTGCAGCACATAGTATTCATATTGACATTGTATTTATTTCATTCTAAAATGTTCTAAGGTATCCTATTTCCGGTTATCAATTGTTATTAATCACATGTTCCTTACTCATTGATCATTTGTGATTCACATGTCTCATGTTTATTGACTAATGTTCCAAAAGTCCAACAATGTTATATTCCAAAGTTCAAAAAATGTTATGACTATCAATGTATCAATCTCAAAAGTAAAGGAAGGAAGTAATGCATATGTAGTTGATGATTGAGTATGGGTGGTAGCTTTAGGGGCGTAAGCCTAGCTCAAGCCGATCCCGAGATTATTGGATCAGGGGGTAGTCTTAGAGGCATGAGCCTAGCTCAGACCGAACCTGACAGGGGGTAGCTCTAGAGGTAAGAACCTAGCTCGAGTCGAACCTGATATATTGGTTTATGGGTGGCAGCTCTAGGGGTAATAACCTAGCTAGAGCCGAGCCCGATGTATTGATTTATGGGTGGTAGCTCTAGAGGCATAAGCCTAGCTCGATCCGATCCCAACATAACGTTATGTTATGTTAAGACCCACAGATCAGTCGGGGCCTGGGTACATAGTGACACAAGTGATGATGAACAAATGTAGAAGTAAAGAAGCGAATAAAGTAATGAAAGCAATACACATGGTTCACAACATACAGAATGGTGACTTATCCATAGTGGTTATTGATTTGTATTTGAGTTTATTGAAGTATTTATGTGTTATACAGTTTCATATGAGCCTTACATACTCAGTACATTCTTTGTACTGACGTCCCTTGGGGGACTTACCTTACTTGCTGCAGGTGCAGGTGCTAGTAGACCTCCATAGTAAGTTGCCGGTCATTTGTAGAACATTGGTGATCTCCAGTTGGTTCGGGGCTTTTCGAGTCACAGTTGTACATTGATTTTGGTATTGTAAATATTGTATAAAGTGGGGAATTGTCCCGACTTTAAGATAGTTATGTGTATGCATCTATTAGAGGCTTTGTAGACGTATATGGGGATATGAATGTAAGCGATGTATGTCCATTTTGACTTGATGGCCCTGACGGCCAAGTTTCATATATGTATATCTCACATGTTTTGATGACTTCTGCTATTGGTATCTTATATCTCTATACGTGATGGTGGTGTTTCGTGAATGACATGCATATGAATAGACATGGATGAAGATTGGTTCTCTCGGGCCTTATCGACTTCGGGTGCCAGTCCACCTCAATGGGATTTGGGGCGTGACAAAAGTGGTATCCGAGCAGGTCGTCCTAAGGGTGTCTACAAAGCCGTGTGTGAGTAGATTCTTTCTTATGGTTGTGTTGTGCACCACATTTTTAAGTAGGAGGCTACAGGGTATTTAGGAGTTATTTCTTTTCTTCACTTCTAGATCGTGCAATAGAGCCAATGTGGTAAGTGGAATCGTATCTAACCATTGGAATTGGTCTTCCTTGTTTATAGTAAAATGCCGATGACAAGAAGAGATAGAGGAAAAGGTAAGCAGGTAGATATGCTTGCCGGTGAAGAAATAAGTAAATCACCACCTGACCAGGCTAGTCTAGGTGGAGCTAACACTGAAATTGCATCGCGGTCTTCTTCTACTTTTCCAGCTCCAGAAGAGCCAAGAGGTAGAGAAGTACCCGAAGAACCACCAATGAATACCACTGACTAGGATTTAAGAAATGTAGTGCACATGTTGACTCAGATAGTTGCTGCACAAAATCAAGGACGAGTTGGTCCAACGACAAATGAGGATGATGCGGCTAGAGTGGCGAGTTGCAGGACACAGGACTTTCTAAAATTAGACCCTCCTATATTCACTGGGTCAGATATGAAAGCATATCCACAGGACTTCGTGGATCAAATCCAGAGGGCTCTAGATGTTATGCACGTGACTGGTGTTGAAGCAGTTGAACTTGCGGCCTATTGATAGAACGGTGAAGCTATATTATGGTATGAAGACTGGAAAAGATCGAGGTGTATTGATGCACTTCCAGCTGGTTGGGAAGAATTTAAAATGGCATTCCTTGATCATTACCGCCCATATGAGATTCGATTTGCACGTGCAGACCAGTTTCTAAATCTAAGTCAAGGAAACATGAGTGTTAGACAATATAGTCTTTAGTTTAATTCCTTGGCTCGATATGCTCCGAATGTAGTGGCTACAATGACGGACAGAGTCCATCGATATGTGGATAGATTAGAGCCATATTTGGTAAGGGACTGCACCATTGCTCCCTTGAACAAAGATATGGACATAGCCAGAATATAGGCCTTCACCCAGAAAATAGAGGATCAAAGACAGAAAAGAAGGGTACATGAATCTGAAAGAGGATAGTCCAAAAGATCTAGACCTATGGGACATTCTATGGCATCCCAAGGAGAATCTAGGCCTCGGATATTTCCTAGACCGCTTAGACCATCATTCTCCTATTCCACAACAGACACTCACTCTCAATTTCGAGGATTTAGAGGCGGTGAAACTGGGCAGAGTAGTGGAATTCACGGATCGCAGGAAGCAGGATTTTCTCGTTAGCAGTGTCAGCACTGTGGGAGTACTCATTCAGGTACATGCCGGTTAGGGATGAAAGCTTGCTTTTGGTGCGGTATGACGGGGCACATGGTGAAATAGTGTCCCTAGGGGAGCATGGGTGGTATAGCACGACCTGCGGGATCAGCTATTACGTCATCATCATCGGTTCCTTCTTTAGGCCGAGGTGTGCAGTCTGTTGGTCGTGGTAGAGGTACCATAGGAGTAGCCAGTACTAGTGGAGTCCAGAACCGTACTTATGCTCTAGTGGACCGGCAAAATTCGGAGGCATCTCCTGATGTCGTCATAGGTACCTTATTCATATTTTTGTATAATATCTATGCATTGATTGATCCAGGTTCTACATTGTCATATGTTACTCTATTGATTGCTGCAAAATTTGAAAGAACATCGAAACTATTAACTAAGCCAATTGAAGTGTCTACACCAGTTGGTGAATTTATTATTGCAAAAAGAGTATATCGTAATTGTGTGGTAACTGTGTGTGGTCATGATACACTGGCCTATCTCATTGAACTAGACATGGTGGATTTTGATGTGATAATGGGCATGGATTGGTTGGCTTCTTGTTATGCCATGGTTGATTGCCGGGCCAAGAAGGTACATTTTCATTTTCCACAAGAAAATGGTCTTGAATGGTAGGGTAATGTGGGGGCACCAAGAGGAAAATTTATTTCTTATCTGAAAGCAAGGAAAATGATTGCCAAGGGGTACATATGTCACTAAGTACGAGTGAAAGATACTCAAGTGGAACCACTAACTCCTCAGTCGGTTCCAGTGGTCAATGAATTTCTTGATGTATTTCCAGAGGATCTTCCCGGTTTGCCTCCAGAACGGGAAGTAGAGTTTGGCATCGAAGTAAATCCAGGCACTCAGCCTATTTCTATTCCCCCATATAGAATGGCCCCAGCAGAATTACGTGAATTGAAGCAACAATTGAAAGACTTGCTAGACAAGGGCTTCATCAGGCCTAGTATGTCCCCATGGGATGCACCAGTATTATTTGTATGGAAGAAATATGGCACATTGAGAATGTGCATTGACTATCGGCAATTGAATAAGGTAACGATCAAAAACAAATATCCCCTCCCTCGAATTGATGATTTATTTGATCAGTTACAGGGTGCCAAGTGTTTTTCAAAGATTGACTTGAGGTTGGGTTACCATTAAGTCAGAGTTAGAGACAAAGATGTACCCAAGACAGCCTTCAGCACACGGTATGGAAATTATGAATTTTTAGTTATGTCATTTGGACTAACAAATGCACCAACTGTGTTCATGGATTTGATGAATAGGGTGTTTAAGACATTTCCAGACGTGTTTGTAACGGTATTCATAGATGACATCCTGGTTTATTCAGAGTCACAAGAGGACCATGCTAAGCACTTACGACAAGTGTTGCAGATTCTTCGTGAGCGTAAGTTGTATGCAAAGTTCTCTAAATGTGAATTTTGGTTAACATCTGTCGCATTCTTGGGTCACATTGTGTCAGATGAAGGAATTCGAGTTGATACATAGAAGATTGAAGCGGTGAAAAATTGGCCAAGGCTTACAACGCCTACGGAAATTCGTAGATTCCTTGGGTTGGCAGGTTATTATCGAAGGTTTGTTGAAGGGTTTTCTTCCATTGCTGCACCTTTAACGAATCTTACACACAAAGCAGTCAAATTTCAGTGGAATGATGCATGTGAGAAAAGTTTCCAAGAGCTGAAGGAGAAATTGACTTCTACGCCAGTGTTAGTACTTCCGAAAGGCACCGAAGGTTATGCAGTATATTGTGATGCTTTCGGAGTTAACCTAGGGTGTGTATTGATGCAGCACGGTAATGTAATAGCATATGCCTCACGACACTTGCGGACACATGAGAGAAACTATCCCACACATGATCTGGAGTTAGCAGCTGTAGTATTTGCTTTAAGGATATAGCGTCATTATTTGTATGGAGTTCATGTTGATATCTATACTGATCACAAAAGTTTGCAATATCTCTTTAAGTAGAAGGAACTCAATTTGAGGCAATGAAGGTGGTTAGAGCTCTTAAAAGACTATGATATTGATATTTTATATCATCCAGGAAAAGAAAATGTGGTAGCGGATGCATTGAGCCGCAAGGAAATATGAGGCACTAGTGGCCAATTGACGAAAAAGCAAGACTTGGTCAAGGATCTACATCAAATAGCCAGCTTGGGGGTTCATCTTCTTGAATCCTCAGATGAAGGGGTTATTGTACAAGATGCGGCAGAATATTTATTAATAGTTGAAGTGAAAGAGAAGCAATTTGCGGATCCTATGTTATTGCAGCTGAAAGGAAATGTACAACAGGGTCTGACTAAGTCCTTTTATCTTACACAAGAAGGGGTATTTCTATGCCAAGGTAGATTATGTGTACCAAATGTAGACAAGCTGAGGAAATGAATTATGACAGAGGCGCATCATTCGCGATATTCTATTCATCCGGGAGCTACCAAAATGTACCATGATTTGAAAGAAATGTATTGGTGGGGAAATATGAAAATGAACCTTCCAGAATTTGTAGCTCAATGCCCAAATTTCCAACAAGTGAAAGTATAGCATCAGAAACCAGGAGGTTACATGCAATGTATCAATCTTCCAGTTTGGAAATGGAATATGATTAACATGGATTTCATCAGAGGTTAGCCTCGTACACTGCGGAAATTTGATTCTATATGGGTCATAGTTGATAGGCTTACCAAATCAGCGCATTTCCTACCAGTCAAGACCACCTATACAGCTGAGGATTATGCAAGATTGTATGTTAAAGAAGTACTAAGATTACATGGAATTTTGGTCTCCATTATACCAGACAGAGGAGCTCAGTTTACTGCGCATTTTTGGAGATCTTTTCAGCAGAGCTTGGGTACACAAGTGAATTTGAGTTCGATTTTCCATCCTCAGACAGATGGACAAGCAGAACGTACTATCCAAACACTTAAAGATATGCTACGAGCGTGCACGTTAGATTTTCAAGGTAGTTGGGCTGACCATTTGCCTCTCATTGAATTTTCTTACAACAATAGCTATCATTCAAGTATTAAAATGGCACCTTATGAAGCTTTATATGGAAGAAAATGTAGATCACCAATTGGATGGTCTAAAGCGGGTGCAACTACTTCTTGGGCCAAATCTTGTTCATCAAGCTATGGAGAAAGTTAAAGTGATCCAACAGCGGCTACAAACGGCCCAAAGTCGACACAAGTCATATGCTGATGTTAGAAGAAGAGGGCTCGAATTCGACATAGTTGATTGGGTATTCTTGAAGGTGTCATCGATGAAAGAGGTAATGCGATATGGGAAGAAAGGGAAGTTGAGTCCCCGATATATAGGGCCATATGAAATTGTCCGAAGATTTGGGCAAGTTGCGTATGAATTGGCACTACCCCAAGAACTCTCCTCAGTCCATACAGTGTTTCATGTTTCGATGCTTCGAAAGTGCATAGGGGATCCATCTCGTATTGTTCCCGTTGAGGATGTCCAAGTTACGGAGGATCTTACTTATGAAGAGATACCCATTGCTATTCTAGATCGACAAGTAAAGAGGTTGAGGAATAAAGACATAGCTTTTGTAAAGGTACTTTGGCGAAATCAACAAGTAGAAGAGATCCATGGGAAGACGAGGAAATGATGAAGTCCAAGTACCCTCATCTTTTTCAAATGGAAGAGAAAGTTCAAACTATGGGATCGAGGCAATAACAAGTAAGTATCTATGAGCATTATGTGTATATGAATATATATGCTAATATAGAGATGCATCTGTTGTAATTTAGAAGATGTTGTTAACATTCGAGGATGAATGTTACTAAGGGGGGAAGAATGTAACATATCGTACCTTCCCGACCCTACTTGACAACCTTGAACCATGTTTACCCTAGGTTCGAGAGCAATAACTACGTATTTTGCATTGTTATTGATGGAACATTTGATATTGTGCTAGTAAATATGATTAGACCTTTGTAGTAGGTGGTGTTTGTGACTTTGTGGAGCATTTGTGGGGTGAAAAGTGAGGTTTAAGGGACATCCAAGCAAAGGATCTTAAAGATAATAGGCAAGCAAAAGGTAGGAACTTGAAAGATCCAACTAAGTCCACAAAGAAAAGTCGAAATCAAAAATTAAGTGTGGGGCGCTGCAGGTGGCGTGCCAGGCTGCTTTGCCCTAAAATTTTTGAGGTACAGGAAGCAAGGGGGCACGCCAGGGGTGTGCCAATCCACCCCTACACACCCTTCAAATGCTGAAATTTTCTCTAACTCTCAAGGGCACCTGGGAGCGTGCCGAGGTGCTTTTTGCCCGATTTCTTCTACGATTATTAGTCTATAAAAAGGAATATTGGGTTATGGTATCATTATTCCCTCATAGTAGGACTACTCTCGAGCAAGTTTGGCATCCGAGTTGGGATTAATTCTTCGTCACAATTGTTTTATCAAATTATGTCAAATTAAGCCATGAGTGGCAAAAATCGCGTATTCTTGAGGATTGAGGCTACGAATGTGAATCTCGCGAGTTGAATATTATATTGAAATTATGGAATTATTTAAACATGAGATAGTGGGAGTATTACACATTGAAATTGGTGGGCTAAGTTAATATGTGTTAATGGGCTCAATTTGAGGCCCAAAATGGAATAAAATGCATGGCCAAAAAGGGCAAATGATCCATTCTTCCACTTTGACCAAGGGAACATGGAATTTAATGCCAATAAGTGGATAAGTATGACTTGAGGAGATATACAAGGTGGAAAAAATCAGATTTTATTTCCACAACTCACACATGCCTTTCTAGACATTTCTACAAGATATTTCTTTAAGCTCTCAAACCCTAAGCCATCTTTTTGGACAAGATCACTCATTTGCAAGTTTGGGTAAGTGATTATTCTTATGGATTAATATATTATATGCATGGGAGAGTATATATATCATGATGGTTAGGTCTAAAAGTGTAAATAATGCATTTTTGCTTTTTGCCAAAAGATGTGTCATCTGTGGGATTTAAACTTGAAAAGAGACTTGAGGTTTTGATGAAAGTGAATGGTGTGAATGAAATATCAACATGTATGATGTGGTTATGTTCCTTGACTTGTTATTTTTTCATTAATTATAAATTGTGGGATTGTTGTCGATATGTGGTTATGAAGTGTATTGAGATGACTTGATGGAGTAATTGTGATGTTGTGTTGATAGAGAAGTGTAAAGTTTGAACTTGGTGTGACATGCTATTGGTGTATGATATATTGGTCAATGTATGGAATGTTGTGGTATCGTTGGTATGATAATTTCATCAATGGTATTGTCAAGGGGGAAATGACATGTTGAGGCAATCATGTAACTCATTGTCGTCATATGCATTTGTAAGGTAGTTGGTGATTAATGTAAACTCCGTTATGTACTTGTGTTGTAGAGTGAAATGTAAGGAAGGAGCTGGACTATTGTATACACATTTAGGATTGTATATTCATATTGAAAAATAAGGTATGTAAGGTTATTCTAGTCGAATCCTTCTGCAGCACATAGTATTCACATTGACATTGTATTTATTTCATTCCAAAATGTTCTAAGGTATCCTATTTCCGGTTATCAATTGTTATTAATCACATGTTCCTTACTCATTGATTATTTGTGCTTCACATGTCTCATGTTTATTGACTAATGTTCCAAAGGTCCAACAATGTTATATTCCAAAGTTCAAATAATGTTATGACTATCAATGTATCAATCTCAAAAGTAAAGCAAGGAAGTAATGCATATGTAGTTGATGATTGAGTATGGGTGGTAAATTTGGGGGCGTAAGCCTAGCTCAAGCCGATCCTGAGATTGTTGGATCAGGGGGTAGTCCTAGAGTCATGAGCCTAGCTCAGACCGAACCTGACAGGGGGTAGCTCTAGAGGTAAGAACCTAGCTCGAGTCGAACCTGATATATTGGTTTATGGGTGGCAGCTCTAGGGGTAATAACCTAGCTCGAGCCGAGCCCGATGTATTGATTTATGGGTGGTAGCTTTAGAGGCATAAGCTTAGCTAGAGCCGATCCCAACATAACGTTATGTTATGTTAAGACTCATTGATCAGTCGGGGCCCAGGTACATAGTGACACAAATGATGATGAACAAACGTAGAAGTAAAGAAGCAAAGAAAGTAATGAAAGCAATTCACATGGTTCCTAACATATAGAATGGTGACTTATCCATATAGGTTATTGATTTGTATTTGAGTTCATTGAAGTATTTCTGTGTTATACAGTTTCATCCGAGCCTTACATACTCAGTACATTCTTCGTACTGACGTCCATTAGGGGACTTACCTTACTTGCTGCAGGTACAGGTACTAGTAAACCTCCACAGTAGGTTGCCGGTCATTTATAGAACATTAGTGATCTCCAGTTGGTTCGGGGCTTTTCGAGTCACAGTTGTACATTGATTTTGGTATTGTAAATGTTGTATAAAGCGAGAACTTGTCCCGACTTTAAGATAGTTATGTGTATACATCTGTTAGAGGCTTTGTATACGTATGTAGGGATATGAATGTAAGCGATGTATGTCCATTTTGACTTGATGGCCCTAACAGCCAAGTTTCACATATGTATATCTCATATGTTTTTATGACTTTCGCTATTGGTATCTTATATCTCTATACATGATGGTGGTGTTTCGTGTATGACATGCATATGAATAGACATGGATAAAGATTGGTTCTCCCGGGCCTTATCGGCTTTGGGTGCCAGTCCGCCTCAATGGGATTTGGGGCGTGACAGCGGTGTGGTGGTAAGTTTGGCGTTCAGGGTTCACCGATGGGAGGTGGAGAAGGGGTGGTGATGACGATGAGAGGGTAAGAAAGTGTTATGCCCCAAATTCCATCGAGACGGATTGGCACTCGTAGCCGACAAGGCCCGAGAGAACCAAGCTTTACTTTTATTCAATCATATGCATGCCATAAGAACCCATAATCATGTAATAGCTTTAGATACCAATAACGGAACTCATGGAACATGATATATATATATATATATATACATATGCAAAACTGGGCCGTTGAGTCCATCAAGTCAAAACGACATGTACATTTTACATTTATACACCCACATTCGTCTACAAAAGCCTCTAACAAATGCATTGACCAAAATGAACTAAAAGTCGGTACAAGTCCCCGCTTTATACAACATGTACAACACCAAAACATATGTACAACTGTGACTCAGAGAAGCCCCGGACTAACTGGAGCTCACCAATGATCTGCAACAACTGACAGCCTACTGTGGAGGCCTACTAGTACCTGCGCCTACAGCAAGTAAGGTAAATCCCCCAAGAGGGGTCAGTACGAAGAATGTACTGAGTATGTAAGGCCATATGAAACTTGTATGATAAGTAAATATGTCAATGAACTCAAATACAAATGAATGATCAATATAGATAAGTCATTATACTGAACTTTGGAAACCATGTATATTGCTTTCATTACTTTCTATGTATCTTTACTTCTATGATTATTCATCTTTGCCTGTGAACTGTGATACCCGGGCCCCGACTGAACAGTGGGTTTTAACATAACATCTCGTTATGTTGGGATCGGCTCGAGCTAGGCTTATTCCCCTAGAGCGGCCACCCATGAATTAATATATATCGGGATCGACTCGAGCTAGGTTATTACCTCTAGAGCTACCACCTATAAACCAATATTTCAGGTTCGTCTTGAGCTAGGTTATTACCCCTAGAGCTTCCCCCTGTCAGGATCGGTCCAAGCTAGGCGTATGCCTCTAGGACTGCCCCCTGATCCAACAAATCTCGGGATAGTCTTGAACTAGGCATTTTCCCCCAAAGCTACCACCCATACTTGATCATTGACCACATATGTGCATTACTTTATTCATTACTTTGAGATTGATACAATGATAGTCATAACTTTATATGAAGCTTTGGATCATTAACCAATGAGTGAGAGACATGTAAATAAACATTGTTGGAAGCATAGCCTTATTGGAAACATAATACCATTGGAACCATTGAACAATAATCAATGAATAAGAGACATGAGTATAATCACTATTGGAACATAACCTTATTGAGATTTTGGAACATTAACCATGAATATGAGACATGTGGTTAACAATTGATCAATGAGTAGAAAATATATGATAATGACCATTGATAACCGGATATAGGATACCTTAGCACATTTCGGGATAGGACAAGCGTAATGTCAATGTGAATACTATTTGCCGCAGAAAGATACGGACAAAGTAACCTTACATACCTTGTATTCTCAACACGAATATACAACCTTAGATGCGTATACAATAGTACCTCTCCTTCTTTATGTTTCACTCTACAACACAAATACATAACGGAATCGACATTAACCACCAACTACCTTACAAATGCATATAACGTCATTGAGTTACATGTTTGTCTTTAAACATGCCATTTCCCCTTGACAAAACCATTGATGAAATTATTATCCCAAAAATCCCACAATATTCTCAACATTGACCAATACATGATAATCAATACATTTCACCATAACACTTCTCCTTTACACTTTCTTATCCACACCATATCGCAATTAATCCATCAACTCACCTTTATACACTTCATAGCACATATCGGCCAAAATCCCATAATTTACACTTATAGAAAAATAAAAAGTTTAATAACAAAATCACACCATACATGTTCATATTTTATCCATACCATGCTCTTTCATCAAAGTCACAAGTCATAATTCAAGCTTGAATCTCATGGATCACATATCTTCTATAAAAACACAAAGTACCATGTTCAACCCTTCCAAGCATAACCAACATGATTTACATACTCTGCCATGCATATAATATATTAATCCATAACAATAATCACTTACCCAATCTTGAAAAATAATGATCTTGCTCCAAAAGTTGGCTTTGAGTTCTTAGGGTTTGAGAGCAAATATCTTATCTTTTGGTCTAAAAAGGCATGAGACTTGTGAAGAACAAAAATCAGATTTATTGACCTTTATATTGTCCCTCAAGTCCATCCTTAGCCACACTTTAGCATTAAATGCTTGGTCAAGAAGGTCAAGGCAAGAATGGGTCATTTGACCCATTTTTGGCCCATGTCTTTTTTTCATTTTTGGGCCTTTTATTGAGCCCAATTCACTTAACCTAATAAAATCAATAATTTCTCATGTTTAAATCATATCATAAGCGTTACAAAAATATTCTCACTCACGATATTCATATCCGTAGCCTCAATCCCAAAAACAAGTGATTCTAGCCATGTATGGCCTATTTTGACCATAAGGGTAAAACCGTCATTTTTATGCCAAATTCGTTCTCGAGTAATTTTATCATACCAATATAATACTTTACTTATTTCATGTATATGCTCATGGTTTTAGAATAAACATGGCAAAAATCGGCTCGATACGTCACCGGGCACCCTTAGGACTTAGAAAATTTCCAACTTTCGAAAAAGTGGCAAAACCTGCCTGGCATGCCCTTGGGCGCACCACCTTGCTTCCTGTGGGCTAAAAATTTTAGCCCAGAGCGGCGTGGCAAGCCCTCTAGCGTGCCCCACACTTAGTTTTTCAAAAAATTCCGTTTTTTGACTTTTCTTTGCGGGTTTGATTAGATACTTCAAGTTCTATTCTTTAGCTTACTTCTTAACCTTAATATCCTTTGTTTAGAGGTCCTCTTAGACTCTTTTTGAACCCCACAAATGCTCCACTAAAATCACCAAACACCTCCTACTAAGGTTTAATCACATATACGAGGGCCAAATTCAATTATCTCATCAATAGCATTACCCAATACATACTTATAGCTCTCGACACCTAAGTAACCATTATTTAATGTCGTAAAGTAGATTGGGAAGGTACGGGGTGTTACATTCTTCCCCCCTTAGGAACATTCGTCCTCAAATGTTAATAGTATCATTCCAATTACGACAAATGCATCTCTATACTAGCATCTATATAAATAAACACTTAAGGCTCATGGATACTTACTTTGTATTGCTCCACTCCCGCGCTTTGAACTTCTTGGTCCATTTGAAATATATAGGGGTACTTGTATTTCATCATTTCCTCAGCTTCCCATGTGATCTCTTCTACATGTTGATTTCGCCATAATACCTTTACGAAAGCTATGTCTTTATTCCTCAATCTCTTTACTTGTCGATCTAGAATAGCAACGGGTACCTCTTCATAAGTAAGATCCTCCATAACTTGGAAATCATCAATTGGAACAATACGAGATGGATCTCCTATGCATTTTAGAAGTATTGAAACATGAAATACTAGGTGGACTGAGGAAAGTTCTTGAGGTAGTGACAACTCATACCCAACTTGCCCAAATGTCACGCCCCGAATCCCATCGGGACGGATTGGCACCCGTAGCCAACAAGGCCCGAGAGAACCAAGCTTTCCCTTTAATCAATCATACACATGCTATAAGAAATCCATAATCACATAAAAACTTTGGATATCAACAATGGAATCATGGAACATGATACATATATTCACATATGCGAAACTTGGTCGTTGAGGCCATCAAGTCAAAAACGACATATACCTTTTACATTTATGCACGCACAACCGTCTACGAAAGCCTCTAACAATGCATTGACCAAAATGAACAAAAAGTTGGGACAAGTCCCTGCTTTATACAACATGTACAACACCAAAACATATGTACAATAGTGACTCGGAGAAGCCCCGAACTAACTGGAGCTCATCAAAGATCTGCAACAACTGGCAACCTACTGTGGAGGCCTACTAGTACCTGCGCCTGCAGCAAGTAAGGTAAATTCCACAAGAGGGGTCAGTACGAAGAATGTACTGAGTATGTAAGGCCATATGAAACTTGTATGATATGTAGATAAGTCAAGGAACTCAGGTTCAAATGCATAAGCAATATAGATAAGTCACAATGTAGATGAGTCACTATTCTGTACTTTGGAAACCATGTATGTTGCTTTTGGTACTTTCTTTGTATTTTTACCTTAATGATTATTCATCTTCGCTTGTGACCTGTGATACCCGGGCCCCGACAGAACAGTGGGTTTCAAACATAACATCATGTTATGTTGCGATCGGCTCGAGCTAGGCTTATGCCCCTAGAGCTGCCACCCTATGAATCAATGCATATATCGGGATTGGCTCGAGCTAGGTTAGTACCTCTAGAGCTACCACCCATACAACATTTCAAGTTCTGCTTGAGCTAGGTTATTACCCCTAGAGCTGCCCCCTGTCAGGATCGGTCCGAGCTAGGCTTATGCCTCTAGGACTGCCCCCTTATTTTGGGATCGACTTGGGCTAGGCATTTCGCCCCCAAAGCTGTCACCCTTACTTGATCATTGACCATATATGCATTACTTTGTTTATTACTTTGAGATTGATACCATGACATTCACAACTTGATATGAAGCTTTGAATCATTTACCAATAAATAAGAAACACATGAATAAACATTGTAGGAAACATATCACCAATGGAACCATTAGACAATAATCAATGAACAAGATATATGAGTATAACCACTATTGGAACTTTGGAACATAACATTGCTGAACTTTTGGAACCTTATTCTTGAATATGAAACATGAGATTCACCAACGATCAATGAGTAGGAAATATATGACAATGACCATGGATAACCGGATATAGGATACCTTAACACATTTTGGGATGGAACAAACGTAATGTCAATATGAATACTATTTGCCGCAGAAAGATACAGACAGAGTAACCTTACATACCTTATAGTCTCAATACAAATAAACAACCTTAGACGTGCACACAATAGTCCCGCTCCTTCTTTATGTGTCACTCTACATCACAAATACATAACGGAATTGACATTAACCACCAACTACTTTACAAATGCATACAATGTCAACGTGTTATATGTTTGCCTTTAAACATGTCATTTCCCCTTGACAAAACCATTGATAAAATTATTATTCCAAAAATCCCCCAATATTCCCAACATTGACCAATACATGATAATCAATACATTTCACCACAACACTTCTCCTATACACTTCCTTATCCACACCGCATCACAAATAGTCCATTAATTCACCTTAATACACTTCATAGCACATATCGGCCAAAATCCCACAATTTACACTTATAGAAATATAACAAGTTTAATAACAAAATAACACCATACACGTTCATATTTTATCCATACCATGATCTTTCATCAAAAGCACAAGTCATAATTCAAGCTTGAATCCCATGGATCACAAATCTTATACAAAAACACCAAGTACCATGTACAACATTTCCAAGCACAACCAAAATGATTTATATACTCTTTCATGCATATAATATATTAATCCATAACAATAATCACTTACCCAAGCTTGAAAAGTGATGATCTTGCTCCAAAATTGCCTTTGAGTTCTTTAGGGTTGAGAGAATTTTGGAGAAAAATATCTAGAAACACATGAGAGTTACAATTGAATAAAATCTGATGTTTAGGTCTATTTATAGTCCTTGGGTCCATTCTTATTCATCCTTGTCATTTAATGCTTCATTGACTTAGTCAATAGAAGATTGGATCATGTGACCCATGTATTTTGCCTTATTTTGGGCTTTTATTGAGCCCAAATCACTTAAACCAATAAAATCAATAATTTCTCATGTTTAAGTCATCTTATATGTATTACAATAATATTCCCACTCATACTACTCATATCCGTAGCCTCAATCCCAAAACAAGTGATTCTAGCCACGTTTGGCTTATTTTGACCTTAAGGGCAAAACTGTCAATTTTGACTCCAAATTTGTTCTCAAGTAATTTTATCATACCAATATAATATTCCATTCATTTCATGTATATACTCGTGGTTGTAGAAGAAACGTGGCAAAAATTGGCTCGGTACGACCCCGGATACCCTTGGGACTTAGAAATTTCCAATTTTCGAAAAAGTGGAAAAACCAGCGTGGCACGCCCTTGGGCGCGCCAAATTGCTTACTATGGACTAAAAATTTTAGCCCAGAGTGGTGTGGTACGGTCCCAAACGCGCCCCACACTTAGTTTTTTTTGAAAAATTCATTGTTTGACTTTTCTTCGCAGGTTTGGTTAGATACTTCAAGTTCTATTATTTAACTTACTTCTTAACCTTAATATACTTTGTTTAAGGGTCCTTTTAGTCTCGTTTTGAACCCCACAAATGTTCCATGAAAATTGTAAAACACTTCCTATGAAGGTTTAATCACATTTGCGAGTCCAAAAGTCAAGTATCTCCTCCATAGCATTACAAAAGTCGTATGTATGGCTCTCGACACCTAAGTAAGCATTGCTCAACATCGTCAAGTAGGGTTAGGAAGGTACGGGGTGTTACATTCTTCCCCCCTTAGGAACATTCGTCCTCGAATGTTAACAATATCATTTCAATTATAACAATTGCATCTCTACATTAGCATGCATATACATAAACAGTTAAAGATCATGGAGACTTACTTGTTATTGCCCCACTTCCTCACTTTGAACTTCTTGGTCCATTTGAAATAGATGGGGATATTTAGATTTCATTATCTCTTCCGCTTCCCATGTGATCTCCTCTACTTGTTGATTTCTCCAAAGGACTTTTACGGAAGCTATGTCTTTATTCCTCAATCTCTTTACTTGTCGATCTAGAATAGCAATGGGTACCTCTTCATAAGTAAGATCCTCCGTAACTTGGACATCTTCAATTGGAATAATACGAGATGGATCTCCTATATATTTTCGAAGCATCGAAACATGAAATACCGGATGGACTGAGGAAAGTTCTTGAGGTAGTGCTAATTCATAATCAACTTGCCCAAATCTTCTAACGATTTCATATGGGCCTATGTAATGTGGACTTAATTTCCCTTTCTTTCCGAACCGCATTACCCCTTTCATCGGTGACACCTTTAAAAACACCTAATCACCTATGACGAATTCAAGCCATCTTCTTCTAACATCGGCATATGACTTATGGCGACTTTGGGCCGTTTGTAACCGTTGTTGGATCACTTTAACTTTCTCCATATCCTGGTGAACAATATCGGGCCCAAGTAAAGCAGTTTCACCCGCTTCAAACCATCCAATTGGTGATCTACATTTCCTTTAGTACAAGGCTTCATAAGGTGCCATTTTAATACTTGAATGATAGCTATTGTTGTAAGCAAATTCAATAAGAGGCAAATGGTCATCCCAACTGCCTTGAAAATCTAACGTACAAGCTTGTAGCATATCTTCAAGTGTCTGAATAGTATGTTCTGCTTGTCCATCAGTCTGAGGATGGAAAGCCGTACTCAAATTCACCCGTGTACCCAAACTCTGCTGGAAAGATCTCCAAAAGTGCACTGTGAACTGTGCTCCTCTGTCTGATATAATGGAAAGTGGAATACCAGGCAATCGTACTATCTCTTTCACATACAACTTCACATAATCCTCAGCTGTATAGGTCATCTTGACCGGTAGAAAATGCACTGACTTGGTAAGCCTGTCCACTATAACCCATATAGAATCAAACTTCCACAATGTACAAGGCAAACCTGTAATGAAATCCATGTTAATCATATCCCATTTCCAGACTGGAAGATTGATACATTGCATGTAACCTCCTGGTTTCTGATGCTCTACTTTCACTTGTTGACAATTCGAACATTGAGCGACAAACTCTGCAATGTTCTTTATCATATTTCCCCACCAGTACACTTCTTTCAAGTCATGGTACATTTTAGTAGCACCTGGATGAATAGAATAGCACGAATGATGCGCCTCTGTCATAATTCGTGTCCTCAGCTCATCTACATCTGGTACACATAACCTTCCTTAACATTGAAGTATCCCTTCCTGTGTAAGATCAAATGCCTTTGTCAAATTCTGCTGTACATTTTCCTTTAGCTGCAATAACATAGAATCCGCAAACTGTTTCTCTTTCACTTCAGTTATTAAGGAGGATTCTGCTGCATTCTGCACAATAACTCCATCCTCTGAGGATTCAATAAGGCGAACTACCAAGCTGGCTAATTGATTTAGATCTTTGATTATCTCTTGCTTTTCAGTCAACTGACCACTAGTGCTTTCCACTGCCTGGCGGCTCAATGCATCAGCTACTACATTTGCTTTGCCTGGGTGATAAAGAATATCAATATCATAGTGTTTTAAAAGCTCTAACCACCTTCGTTGCCTCAAATTGAGTTCCTTATGCTTAAAAAGATATTGCAAACTTTTGTGATCCGTATAGATATCAACATGAACCCCATATAAATAATGACGCCATATCTTTAAAGCAAAGACCACCGTTGCTAATTCAAGACATGTATGGGATAATTTTTCTCATGTGGCCGCAACTGTAGTGAGGCATATGCTATGACATTACCGTGTTGCATCAACATACATCCGAGGCCAACCGCGGAAGCATCACAATACACTACATAACCTTCGGTACCTTCGGTACCTTCGGTACCTTCGGGAAGCACTAGAACTGGTATGGAGGTTAATTTTTCTTTCAACTTTTGGAAGCTGTTCTCACACGCATCATTCCACTGAAATTTCACTGCCTTATGTGTAAGCTTTGTCAACGGTGCAGCAATGGAGGAAAAACCTTCCACAAATCTTCTGTAATAACCTGTCAGTCCAAGAAAACTACGAATTTATGTGGGTGTCGTAGGTCTTGGCCAATTTTTCACTGCTTCAATCTTTTGTGTATCAACCTGTATCCCTTCATCTGACACAATATGACCCAATAATGCAACTGATTTCAACCAAAACTCACACTTAGAGAATTTGGCATACAACTTCCGCTCACGGAGAATCTGTAATACTTTCCACAAGTGATTAGCATGGTCCTCCGGTGACCTTGAATAAACTAGGATGTCATCTATAAATACCATGACGAGCACGTCTAGAAATGGCTTAAACACCCTATTCATCAAATCCATGAACACCACTGGGGCATTTGTTAGGCCAAATGACATAACTAAAAATTCATAATGGCCATACCGTGTTCGGAAAGCTGTCTTGGGTAAATCTTCTTCTCTAACCCTGACTTGATGGTAACCCGACCTCAAGCCAATCTTTGAAAAACACTTGGCACCCTGTAACTGATCAAACAAATCATCAATTCGTGGGAGGGGATATTTGTTCCTGATCGTTACCTTGTTCAATTGCCGATAGTCGATGCATATTCTCAATATGCCATATTTCTTCCGTACAAATAATACCGGCGCACCCCATGGGGACATACTAGGCCTAATAAAGCCTTTGTCCAGCAAATCTTTCAACTGCTCCTTCAAGTCACGCAGTTCTGCTAGAGCCATTCTATAAGGGGGAATTGAAATAGGCTGAGTGCCTGGAATCACATCAATGGCAAATTCTACTTCCCGTTCTGGGGGTAAGCCTGGAAGATCTTCTGGAAATACATCCAAAAATTCATTGACCACTGGAACTGACTGCGGAGTTAGTGGTTCCGCTTCAGTATCTTTCACCCGTACTAAATGACATATATAACCCTTAACAATCTTTTTTCTGGCTTTCAAATAGGAAATAAATCTTCCTCGTGGTGCCCCTACATTACCCTGCCATTCAAGAACATTTTCTTGCGGAAAGCAAAATTTCACATTCTTGGCCCGGCAATTTACCGTGGTATAACAAGAGGCCAACCAATCCATTCCCATGATCACATCAAAATCCACCATGTCTAATTCAATGAGATTGGCTGACGTATCATGACCACACACAGTTACCACACAATTTCAATATACTCTTTTTGCAACAATACTTTCACCAACCAGTGTAGACATTTCAATTGATTTAATTAATAATTCTGGTGCCTTTGCAAATTTTACAGCAACAAATGGAGTAACATAGGAAAATATAGAACCAGGGTCAATAAATGCGTATACATTATGTGAAGATATGAGTAATGTACCTGTGACAACATCAGGGGAAGCCTCTGAATTCTGTCGGTCCACTAAAGCATAAGTGTGAGGCTGGACACCACTAGTACTGGCTGTTCCTATGGCACCTCTACCCCTGCTTACAGACTGAACACCTCAGCCCAAAGAGAGAACCGATGCTGATGATCAACAGTCGATCCTGCCGATTGTGCTACACCTCCCATACTCCTTTGGGGACACTCCCTCATCATGTGTCCTGTCATGCCATACCAGAAACAAGCATTTGTCCCCACTCTTCATGTACCTGCATGAATACGCCCGCATTGTTAACACTGCTGACGAGGAAGACCTGCTGCCTGTGATCCGTGAACTCCGCTACTTTGCCCAGATGGACCACCCCCAGACCCTCAAAACTGTGAGTGAGCACCCCCTGTGGAATAAGAGAATGATGGTCTAGGTGGGCTTGGAAACATACGGGGCCTAGATCCTCCTTAGGACATCATAGGTGGTCCCATAGGTCTAGACCATTTGGACTGTCCCCTGTCAAATTCATGTACCCTTCGTCTCTGTCGTTGATCTTCTATTTTCTGGGCGAAGGCCTGAATTCTCGCTATATCCATGTATTTGTTCAAGGCAGCAATGGTGCAATCCCTTACCAAATATAGCTCTAGTCTGTCCACGTATCTATGGACCCTGTCTGTCATCGTAGCCACAACATTTGGCGCATATCGATCCAAGGAATTAAATTGCAAGCTATATTCCCTGACGCTTAGATTTCCTTGACGGAGATTTAGGAATTGATCTGCACGTGCCTCGCGGATCTCATACGGAATATAATGATCTAGGAAATCCACTTTAAACTCTTCCCAAGTAGGTGGATTTGTACCAATGTCACGGGATTTCTTCCAATCCTCATACCACAATATTGCCTCCCCTTTCAACCTGTACACAGCAAGTTCACCTGTTTCAACCCCTGTCACATGCATAACTTCCAAAGCCCTCTGAATTTGATCCACAAAGTCCTGTGGATCTACTTTTGGATCGGACCCAGTGAATATAGGTGGGTCGAGTTTTAAGAAATCCTTTGTCCTGTGACTCGCCACTCTAGCCGCATCATCATCATGTGCCATTGGACCAGCTCGTCCTTGATTTTGTGTTGTCACTAACTGCGTCAACATATGAACTGCATTTCTAAGATCTTGATTTGTGGTATTCATTTGTGGTTCTATGGGTACTTCTCTACCAATCGGCTCTTCTGGAGCTGGAAAAGTAGACGAAGATCGTGATGAAATTTCCGCATGTGCTCCACCTTGACTAGCTTGGTCAGGTGGTAGCCTACTCATTCCTTCTTTCGCAGGCACATCCACCGGCTTACCTTTACCTCTTCCTCTTCAAGTGATTGGTATTTTGACTATATCAAAGAAAAACAATTACCATGATCAGACTCATTTCAACTAACAACACTGGCTCTATTGCACGATCTAGAAGTGAAGAAAAGAAACAACATCCTAAATGTCCCGTAGCCTCCTACTTATAAATATGGTGCACAACACATCTATATGTAAGAATCTACTCAGACACGGCTTTGTAGACACCCTTAGACCGACCTGCTCTGATACCACTTTTGTCACGCCTCGAATTCCATCGGGACGGATTGGCACCCGTAGCCGACAAGGCCCGAGAGAACCAAGCTTTGCCTCTAATCAATCATACACATGCTATAAGAAATCCATAATCACATAATAACTTTGGATATCAATAATGGAATCATGGAACATGATACATATATTCACATATGCGAAACTTGGCCGTTGAGGCCACCAAGTCAAAAATGACATATACCTTTTACATTTATGCACCCACAACCGTCTACGAAAGCCTCTAACAATGCATTGACCAAAATTAAAAAAAAAATGGAACAAGTCCCTGCTTTATACAACATGTACAACACCAAAACATATGTACAATAGTGACTCGGAGAAGCCCAGAACTAACTGGAGCTCACCAAAGATCTGCAACAACTAGCAACCTACTGTGGAGGCCTACTAATACCTGCGCCTGCAGCAAGTAAGGTAAATTTCACAAGAGGGGTCAGTACGAAGAATGTACTTAGTATGTAAGGCCATATGAAACTTGTATGATATGTAGATAAGTCAAGGAACTCAGTTTCAAATGCATAAGCAATATAGATAAGTCACAATGTAGATGAGTCACTATTCTGTACTTTGGAAACCATGTATGTTGCTTTTGGTACTTTCTTTGTATTTTTAACTTAATGATTATTCATATCCGCTTGTGACCTATGATACCCGGGCCCCGACAGAACAGTGGGTTTCAAACATAACATCATGTTATGTTGCGATCGACTCGAGCTAGGCTTATGCCCCTAGAGCTGCCACCCTATGAATCAATGTATATATCGGGATTGGCTCGAGCTAGGTTAGTAACTCTAGAGCTGCCACCCATATAACATTTCAGGTTTGGCTCGAGCTAGGTTATTACCCCTAGAGCTGCCCCCTGTCAGGATCGGTCCGAGCTAGGCTTATGCCTCTAGGACTGCCCCCTTATTTTGGGATCGACTTGGGCTAGGCATTTCGCCCCCAAAGCTGCCACCCTTACTTGATCATTGACCACATATGCATTAATTTGTTTATTACTTTGAGATTGATACCATGATATTCACAACTTGATATGAAGCTTTGGATCATTAACCAATAAATGAGAAACACATGAATAAACATTGTAGGAAACATATCACCAATGGAGCCATTAGACAATAATCAATGAACAAGATATATGAGTATAACCACTATTGGAACTTTGGAATATAACATTGTTGAGCTTTTGGAACCTTATTCTTGAATATGAAACATGAGATTCACCAATGATCAATGAGTAGGAAATATATGACAATGACCATGGATAACTGGATATGGGATACCTTAACACATTTCGGGATGGAACAAATGTAATGTCAATATGAATACTATTTGCCGCAGAAAGATACGGACAAAGTAACCTTACATACCTTGTAGTCTCAATACGAATAAACAACCTTAGACGTGCACATAGTCCCGCTACTTCTTTATGTGTCACTCTACATCATAAATACATAACGGAATTGACATTAACCACCAACTACTTTACAAATGCATACAATGTCAACATGTTACATGTTTGCCTTTAAACATGTCATTTCTCCTTGACAAAACCATTGATAAAATTATTATTCCAAAAATCCCCCAATATTCCCAACATTGACCAATACATGATAATCAATACATTTCACCACAACAATTCTCCTTTACACTTCCTTATCTACACCACATCTCAAATAGTCCATCAATTCACCTTAATACACTTCATAGCACATATCGGCCAAAATCCCACAATTTACACTTATAGAAATATAACAAGTTTAATAACAAAATAACACCATACACGTTCATATTTTATCCATACATGATCTTTCATCAAAGGCACAAGTCATAATTCAAGCTTGAATCCCATGTATCACAAATCTTATACAAAAACACCAAGTACCATGTACAACATTTCCAAGCACAACCAACATGATTTATATACTCTTTCATGCATATAATATATTAATCCATAACAATAATCACTTACCCAAGCTTGAAAAGTGATGATCTTACTCCAAAATTGCCTTTGAGTTCTTTAGGGTTTGAGAGAATGTTGGAGAAAAATATCTAGAAACACATGAGATTTACAATTGAATAAAATCTGATTTTTAGGTCTATTTATAGTCCTTGGGTCCATCCTTAGTCATCCTTGTCATTTAATGCTTCATTTGACTTAGTCAATAGAAGATTGGATCATGTGACCCATGTATTTTTTCTTATTTTGGGCTTTTATTGAGCCCAAATCACTTAACCCAATAAAATCAATAATTTCTCATGTTTAAGTCATCTTATATGTATTACAATAATATTCCCACTCATGCTACTCATATCCGTAGCCTCAATCCCAAAACAAGTGATTCTAGCCACGTTTGGCTTATTTTGACCTTAAGGGCAAAATTGTCATTTTGACTCCAAATTTGTTCTCAAGTAATTTTATCATACCAATATAATATTCCATTCATTTCATGTATATACTCGTGGTTGTAGAAGAAACGTGGCAAAAATTGGCTCGGTACGACCCCGGATACCCTTGGGACTTAGAAATTTCCAATTTTCGAAAAAGTGGAAAAACCAGCGTGGCACGCCCTTGGGCGCGCCAAATTTCTTACTATGGACTAAAAATTTTAGCCCAAAGTGGTGTGGAATGGTCCCAAACGCGCCCCACACTTAGGTTTTTTTTGAAAAATTCATTTTTTGACTTTTCTTCGCGGGTTTGGTTAGATACTTCAAGTCCTATTCTTTAACTTACTTCTTAACCTTAATATACTTTGTTTAGGGGTCCTCTTAGACTCGTTTTGAACCCCACAAATGTTCCACGAAAATCATAAAACACTTCCTATGAAGGTTTAATCACATTTGCGAGTCCAAAAGTCAAGTATCTCCTCCATAGCATTACAAAAGACGTATGTATGGCTCTCGACACCTAAGTAAGCATTGGTCAACATCGCCAAGTAGGGTTAGGAAGGTACGGGGTATTATACCAAATCTTCTAATAATTTCATATGGGCCTATGTAACGTGGACTCAATTCTCCTTTCTTTCCGAACCGCATTACCCCTTTTATCGGTGACACCTTTAAAAATACCCAATCACCTATGGTGAATTGTAGTCTTCTTCGTCTAACATCACCATATGACTTGTGGCGACTTTGGGCCATTTGTAACATTTGTTGGATCACTTTAATTTTCTCCATATCCTGATGAACGATATCTGGCCCAAGCAAAGCAGTTTCACCTGCTTCAAACCATCCAATTGGTGATCTACATTTCCTTCCATACAAAGCTTCATAAGGTGCCATTTTAATACTTGAATGATAGCTATTGTTGTAATTAAATTCAATAAGAGGCAAATGGTCATCTCAATTGCCTTGAAAATCTAACGTACAAGCTCGTAGCATATCTTCAAGTGTCTGAATAGTACGTTCTGCTTGTCCATCAGTCTGAGGATGGAAAGCCGTACTCAAATTCACTTGTGTACCCAAACTCTGCTGAAAAAATCTCCAAAAGTGCGCTGTGAACTGTGCTCCTCTATCTGATATAATGGAAAGTGGAATACCATGCAACCGCACTATTTCTCTAACATACAATTTTGCATACTCTTCATCTGTATAGGTGGTCTTGACTGGTAGGAAATGTGCTGATTTGGTAAGACTGTCCACTATGACCCATATAGAATCAAACTTCCGCAGTGTGCGAGGCAAACCTGTGATGAAGTCCATATTAATCGTATCCCATTTCCAGACTGGAAGATTGATACATTGCATATAACCTCCTGGTTTCTGATGCTCTACTTTCACTTATTGACAATTCGGGCATTGAGCGAAAAATTCTGCATTGTTCTTCTTCATATTTCCCCACCAATACACTTCCTTTAAATCATGATACATTTTAGTAGCACCCGGATGAATAGAATAGCGCGAATGATACACCTCTGGCATAATTCGTTTCCTCAATTCATCTTCATCTGGTACACATACTCTACCTTGGCATTGAAGTACCCCTTCTTGTGTAAGATCAAATGCCTTTGTCAAATTCTGTTGTACACTTTCCTTTAGCTGCAATAACATAGAATTCGCAAACTGCTTCTCTTTCACTTTAGCTATTAAGGAGGATTCCGCTGCATGTTGCACAATAACTTCATCATCTGAGGATTCAATAAGGCGAACTCCCAAGCTGTCTAATTGATGTATATCTTTGATTATCGCCTGCTTCTCGGTCAACTGGCCACTAGTGCTTTCTACTGCCTTGCGGCTCAATGCATCAGCTACTACATTTGCTTTGCCTGGGTGATAAAGAATATCAATATCATAGTCTTTTAAGAGCTCCAACCACCTTCGTTGTCTCAAATTGAGTTCCTTCTGCTTAAAGAGATATTGTAAACTTTTGTGATCCGTATAGATATCAACATGAACTCCATACAAATAATGACGCCATATCTTTAAAGCAAAGACCACCGCTGCCAATTCAAGATCATGAGTGGGATAATTTTTCTCATATGGCTGCAACTATCCTGAGTCATATGCTATGACATTACCATGTTGCATCAATACACATTCGAGGCTTACCTCGGAAGCATCACAAGACACTGCATAACCTTCAGTACCTTCGGGAAGCACTAAACCTGGTGTGGAGGTTAATTTATCTTTCAACTTCTGGAAGCTTTTCTCACACGCATCATTCCACTAAAATTTAACTGCCTTATGTGTAAGCTTTGTTAACGGTGCAGTAATAGAGGAAAAACCTTCCACAAATCTTTTGTAATAACCTACCAGTCCAAGAAAACTACGAATTTCTGTGGGTGTTGTAGGTCTTGGCCAATTTTTCGCTACTTCATTCTTTTGTGTATCAACCTGTATCCCTTCATCTGACACAATGTGACCCAAGAATGTGAAGACTGAATTTAACCAAAACTCACATTTGGAGAACTTTGTATACAACTTACGCTCACGGAGAATCTGTAGCACCTGTCGTAAGTGATTAGAATGGTCCTCTGGTGATCTTGAATAAGCCAAGATGTCATCTATAAATACTGTGACGAACACGTCCAGGAATGTCTTAAACACCCTATTCATCAAATCCATGAACATAGCTAGTGCATTTGTTAGTCCAAATGACATAACTAACAATTCATAATGGCCATATCGTGTTCGAAAAGCTATCTTGGGTACATCTTCTTCTTTAACCCTAACTTGATGGTAACCCGACCTCAGGTCAATCTTTGAAAAACACTTGGCACCTGTAACTGATCAAACAAATCATCAATTCGAGGGAGGGAATATTTGTTCTTGATCGTTACCTTATTTAACTGTCGATAGTCAATGCACATTCTCAATGTGCCATCTTTCTTCCGTACAAATAATACCGGTGCACCCCACGGGGACATACTAGGCCTAATGAAGCCTTTGTCTAGCAAATCTTTCAATTGCTCCTTCAATTCACGCAGTTCTGCTGGAGCCATTATATATGGGGGAATAGAGATAGGCTGAGTGCCTGGAATCACATCAATGCCAAATTCTACTTCCTGCTCTAGGGGCAAGCCTGGAAGATCTTCTGGAAATACATCTAGAAATTCATTGACCACTGGAACCGACTGAGGAGTTAGTGGTTCCACTTTAGTATCTTTCACCCGTACTAAATGACATATATAACCCTTGGCAATCATTTTTCTGGCTTTCAAATAGGAAATAAATCTTCCTCGTGGTGGCCCTTACATTACCCTGCCATTCAAGAACATTTTCTTACGGAAAGCAAAATTGCACCTTCTTGGCCCGGCAATCTACCGTGGCATAACATGAGGCCAACCAATCCATTCCCATGATCACATCAAAATCCACCATGTCTAATTCAATGAGATCGGCCAATGTATCATGACCACAGACAGTTACCACACAGTCACGATATACTCTTTTTGCAATAATATATTCACCGACCGGTGTAGACACTTCAATTGATTTAATTAATAATTCTGGTGCCTTTGCAAATTTTGCAGCAACCAATGAAGTAACATAGGAAAATATAGAACTGGGGTCAATCAATGCATATACATTATATGAGAATATGGATAATGTACCTGTGACAACATCAGGGAAAGCCTCTGAATTCTGCCGGTCCACTAAAGCATAAGTGCGATTTTGGACCTCACTAGTACTGGCTGCTCCTCTGGCACCCCTACCACGGACAACAGGCTGCACACCTCGGACCAAAGAAGGAACCAATGTTGATGATGCAACGGCCGATTCTGCCGATCGTGCTATACCACCCATGCTCCTTTGGGGAAACTCTTTCATCATGTGTCCCATCATACCACACCAGAAACAAGCATTTGTCCCCACTCTGCATGTACCTACATAAATACATCCGCAGTGCTGACACTGCTGAAGAGGAAAACCTGTTGCCTGTGATCTGTGAACTACGCTACTATGCCCAGATGGACCACCTCTAGATCCTCTAAATTGAGAATGAGCACCCCCTGTGGAATAGGAGAGCGATGGTCTAGGTGGTCTAGGAAACATACGGGGCCTAGATCCTCCTTGGGACATCATAGGTGGTCCCATAGGTTTAGCCCTTTTGGACTGTCCCCTGTCAAATTCATGTACCCTTCGTCTCTGTCTTTGATCTTTCATTTTCTGGGCGAAGGCTTGTATTCTAGATATGTCCATGTCCTTGTTCAAGGCAGCAATGGTGCAATCTCTTACCAAATATGGTTCTAGTCTATCCACGTATCGGTGGACTCTGTCTGTCATAGTAGCCACCACATTTGGGGCATACCGTGCCAAGGAATTAAATTGCAAGCTATATTCTCTAACACTCAAATTTCCTTGACGGAGATTTAGAAACTGATCCGTACGTACCTCACGGATCTCATAGGGCAAGTAATGATCAAGGAAAGCTGTTTTAAATTATTCCCAATTTGGTGGATTTGCACAAATATCACGGGATTTCTTCCAATCCTCGTACCACAATATTGCCTCTCCTTTCAATCTGTATGCATCAAGTTCAACTGTCTCTACCCCCTCCACGTGCATAACTTCCAAGGCCCTCTGAATTTAATCCACGAAGTCCTGTGGATCTGCTTTCGGATCTGACCCAGTGAATATAGGAGGGTCCAGTTTCAAGAAATCCTGTGTTCTGCGACTCGCCACTCTAGCCGCATCATCATCATGTGTAATTGGACCAGCTCTTCCTTAACTTTGGACTGCCACTAACTGTGTCAACATATGAACTGCATTTCTAAGATCCTGAGCTGTGGCATTCATCGGTGGTTCTGCAGGTACTTCTCTACCAACTGGCTCCTTCAGAGCTGGAAAAGCAGATGAAGACCGCGATGAAATTTTAGCATTTGCTCCACCTTGACTAGCTTGGTCAGGTGGTAGTCTACTCATTCCTTCTTCAGCAGGCACATGACCCGACCTCAAGTCGATCTTTGAAAAACACTTGGCACCCTGTAACTGATCAAACAAATCATCAATTCGAGGGAGGGGATATTTGTTCTTGATCATTACCTTATTCAATTGCTGATAGTCAATGCACATTCTCAAAGTTCCATCTTTCTTCCATACAAATAACACCGGTGTACCCCACGGAGACATACTAGGTCTAATGAAGCCTTTGTCCAACAAATATTTCAATTGTTGCTTCAATTCACGCAATTCTGCTGGAGCCATTCTATATGGAGGAATAGAAATAGGCTGAGTGCCTGGAATCACATCAATGACAAATTCTACTTCCCGTTCTGGGGGTAAGCTTGGAAGATCCTCTGGGAACACGTCTAGAAATTCACTGACCACTGGAACCAACTGCGGAGTTAGTGGTTCCACATCATTATCTTTCACCCGTACTAGATGGCATATATAACCCTTAGCAATCATTTTCCTGGCTTTTAAATAGGAAATAAATCTCCCTCGTGGTGCCCCTACCTTACCCTGCCATTCAAGAACATTTTCTTGCGGAAAACAAAATTGCACCTTCTTGGCCCGGCAATCTACCGTAGCATAACAAGAGGCCAACAAATCCATCCCCATGATCACATCAAAATCCACCATGTCTAATTCAATGAGATAGGCCAACGTATCATGACCACACACCGTTACCACATAGTTACGATATACTCTCTTTGCAACAATATATTCACCAACCGGTGTAGACACTTCAATTGATTTAATTAATAATTCCGGTGCCTTTGCAAATTTTGCAGCAACCAATGGGGTAACATAGGAAAATGTAGAACCTGGGTCAATTAGTGAATATACATTATGTGAGAATATGGATAATGTACCTGTGACGACATTAGGGGAAGCCTCTGAATTCTGGTGGTCCACCAAAGCATAAGTGCGATTCTGGACTCCGCTAGTACTGGCTGCTCCTCTGGCACCTCTACCATGGAAAATAGGCTACACCCCTCCGCCCAGTGAAGGAACCGATGCTGATGATGCTACAGCCGACCCAGCCGGTCGTGCTATACCACCCATGCTCCGCTGTGGACAATCTCTCGCTATATGTCCCGGCATACCACACCAAAAGCAGACATTCGTCCCTGACCGACATGTACCTGAATGAATACGCCCGCAGTGCTGACCCTGCTGATGAGAAAAACCTGCTGCCTGTGATCCGTGAACCCCACTACTCTGCCCAGCTGAACCACCTCTAAACCCTCGATACTGAGAATAAGCACCTGCCATGGAATGAGAAAACGACGGTCTAGGTGGTCTGGGGAACATACAAGGCCTAGATCCTCCTTGGGACATCATAGGTGGTCCCATAGGTCTAGCCCTTTTGGATTGTCCCCTGTCAAATTCATGCACTCTTCTCCTCTGTCTTTGATCTTCCATTTTCTGGGCGAAGGCTTGTATTCGAGCAATGTCCATGTCCTTATTCAAGGCCGCAATAGTGCAATCCCTTACCAAATATGGCTCTAGTCTATCCACGTAGCGGTGGACTCTATCCGTCATCGTAGCCACCACATTTGGCGCATATCGAGTAAAGGAATTAAATTGCAAGCTATATTCTCTGACACTCAAATTTCCTTGACGGAGATTTAGAAACTGATCCGCACGTGCCTCACGGATCTCATAGGGCAAGTAATGATCAAGGAAAGCCACTTTAAACTCTTCCCACGTAGGTGGATTTGCACCAATGTCACGGGATTTCTTCCAATCCTCATACCACAATATTGCCTCTCCTTTCAACCTGTACGCAGCAAGTTCAACTGTCTCTACCCCTGTCACATGTATAACTTCCAAGGCCCTCTGAATTTGATCCACGAAGTCCTGTGGATCTGCTTTTGGATCCGACCCTGTGAAGATAGGAGGGTCCAATTTTAGGAAATCCTGTGTTCTACGACTTTCCACTCTAGCCGCATCATCATCATGTGTCATTGGACCAACTCGTCCTTGACTCTAGGCTGCCACTAGCTATGTTAACATATGAATTGCATTTCTAAGATCCTGGTCCGTAGTATTGACTGGTGGTTCTACAGGTACGCTTCTCCTACTCGACTCTTCTGGTACAGAGGGAGTGGAGGAAGCTCGTGACACAAAGTCATGCTCAGTATCGCCTTGATTAACTTGATCAGGTGGTGGTATACTGGTTCCTTCACCAGAAATTCTATCAATCCTATTACTTTTACCGCGACCTCTTCTTGTCATTGGCATTGTTACTATAACAAGAAAAATAAATTTCAATGATCAGATATAATTTTACTTACAACTTTGGCTCTATTGCACGATCTAGAATGAAGAGAAGAAACAACATCCTAAATGTCCCGTAGCCTCCTACTTATAAATGTGGTGCACAACACATCGATAAGTAAGACTCTACTCAGACACGACTTTGTAGACACCCTTAGAACGACCTGCTCTGATACCACTTTTTTCACACCCCGAATACCATCGAGACATGATTGGCACCCGTAGCCGATAAGGCCCGAGAGAACCAACCTTTGCCTATGTCCAATCATATGCATAACATAAGCATCACCACCATTACGTAAAAACTTGAAAGACAAATAACAGAAAACGTGGGACAATATATACATATGAAACTTGGCCGTTGAGGCCATCCAGTCAAAACAACATATGCCTTTTACATTGATACACCCACATCCGTCTACAAAAGCCTCTAACAAGAACATTGACCAAAATTTACTGTAAGTCGGGACAAGTTCCCACTTTATACAACATGTACAACACCAAAACATATGTACAACTGTGACTCAGAGTAGCCCCAAACTAACTGGAGCTCACCAAAGATCTACAACAACTGGCAACCTACTGTGGAGGCCTACTAGTACCTGCGCCTGCAGTAAGTAAGGTAAATTCCCCAAGAGGGGATCAGTACGGAATAAGTACTGAGTATGTAAGGCTCAAATGAAACTATATAACACATGAACATATCAATGAACTCAATACAAATGACTAATCAATGTAAGTAAGTCACCACTCTACATTTTGGAAACCATGTGTATTGCTTTCATTACTTTCATTACTTTCTTTACATTCAACGCTTGCTTGTCAATACATATGTCACAATGTACCCGGGCCTCGACTGATCAGTGGGTCTTTACATAACATATCATCATGTTGGGATCGGGTCGAGCTAGGCTTATGCCCCTAGACCTGCCACCCATAAATCAATGCATCGGGATCGGGTCGAGCTAGGCTTATGCCCCTACACCTGCCACCCATAAATCAACATATCAGGTTCGGCTCGAGCTACGTTTTCACCCCTAAAGCTGCCCCCTGATCCAATAGTCTCGGGATCGGCTTGAGCTAGGCATTTTTCCCCCAAAGCTGCAACCCGTACTCAAACATTAACCACATTTGCATTATTTTATTCATTACTTTGAGATTGATACTAGGATAGTCATAACTTCACTTTGAACTTTAGAACATAACATTGTTGGAAGCTTTGGATCATTAACCAATGAGTGAGAGACATGTGAATAACTTGGCAACATAACATTATTAGAACCATAACACCATGGGAACCATTGGACAATAATCCAGGAACAAGAGACATAAGTATAATCACTATTGGAACATTGGAACATAACCTTATTTGAGTTTTGGGAACATTAACCCTGAATATGCGACATGAAACTCACAATCGATCAATGAGTAGGAAATATATGACAATGACCATGGATAATCGGATATAGAATACCTTAGCACATTTCGGAATAGGACAAGCGTAAAGTCAATATGAATACTATTTGCTGCAGAATGATACGGACAGAGTAATCTTACATACCTTGGATTCGCAATACGAATATATAATCCTAGAGGCGTATACAATAGTCACGCTCCTTCTTTATGTGTCACTCTACAACAAAAATATATAACGGGATTCACATTAACCATCAACTATTCTACAAATGCATATAACATCAATGAGTCACATGTTTGCCCTTAAACATGCCATTTCCCCTTGACAAAACCATTGATAAAATTATTATTCCAAAAATCCCCCAATATTCCATACATTTACCAATACATGATAATCAATACATTTCACCACAACACTTCTCCTTTACACTTTCTTATCCATATCACATCACAAATAATCCATCGAATTACCTTAATACACCTCATAGCACATATCGGCCAAAATCCCACAATTTACACTTTTAGAAAAATAACAAGTTTAATAACAAAATTACACCATACATGTTCATATTTTATCCATACCAGTCTCTTTCATTAAGACATCAAGTCCCCTTTAAAGTTCAAATCACCAAGATAGCACATCTTTCACCAAAAGCAAAAATACACTATTCACCACCTTGCCAACACAACTATCATAATACACATAATATCTCATGCATATAATATGTTAATCCATGATAATAAATACTTACCAAGGCTTGGAATAGGATGATCTTGTCCAAGGAGTCCAAAGGAATTATTTGCCTTAGGGTTTGGAACTAGAGAAATGTTTGATAAATATCCAAAAAGGTATGAGAGTTTGTGTGAATAAAAATCTGATTTTGGGGCCTTTATATAGACCCCAAGTCATACTTAGCCATTCCTTTTGCATTAAATGTGGTCAAAGTGGAAGAATGGGTCATTTTGCCCTTTGGGCCATATCTTTTAATTCCATTTTGGGCCTAAATTTGGGCCCAATAACACATATCCATTTAACCCATCAACTTTCATGTATTATTCACCATATATCTCATGTTTACATAATTCCATAATGTCACGACAATATTCTCTTACGAGATTCTCATTCGTCGTCTCGATCGCAAAAATAGGAATTCTAGTCGCCCATGGCTCCATTAGACATTTTGGATAACTATTTATGTTTCATGATTTGATCATGTAGCAGTATGTAGGAGTGTATTGAAGTGTTTGAAGCTTTAACAATGCTCAAAGAACTCCAAAGAACCAAAAGAAACCATCCAAGAATCGTCGTAGAATTGCGTTACAAAACGAGTCCAGAAAGGCACAATATTTGTGCCTTGCGCTACTGCTACAAAGAAAGGCAGTGGCGCAAGAATTGCACACTCTCTAAATCAGTGGCTTGCTCCACACCCCCTGAAACAGGGTAGTGGCGCAAGTTTCAGCACCTTGCTGATTTTTTCGGCCACTTCTCCAATACTTGCATATCGTCCAATACCTTATCAAAACACTACAAAATAATTACTTAGTGATCTTAATCATCAAGTAAACATGACTCCAAGTCACCAAATGAGGTTAGAATGTGTACGGGGTATTGCCCAAATGCTCCACGAAATAACAAAACACCTCCTACGAAGGTCTAATCTCACATATTAGGTTCGATGTCAAATGTTTCACCAATGACACTATAAAACACATGGCATCTCAACACCTAGGTAGATATGACCCCAAGGTTTCAAGTGAGGTTAAAAACAAATGCAGGGTGTTAGATATCTGATCTATAAAAGGCATCAAAAAATGATCATTTTCTGTCGACTTATTCAACTTCCTATAATCCATGCACACTCACCAACCTCTGACTAGTCTCATTAGAATAAGCTAATTCTTTACACTTGGGACCATAATGATTCCACCTTTTTTTGTCACACATTAAATCGGGCTCAACTATTTGTTGTCTGCAATAGGGTAAACCAAACCTGCATCCAACCACTTGATGATATTCTTCTTGAATACCTCCTATATAGGTGGATTAAGCCTACGTTGATGCTCAATACTAGGAACTCAATCTTGTTTGACTTTGATTTTATAAGTGCAGATTCCAGGCGGAATACTAATAACATCAACAATAGACCAACCAATGACCCTCTTGAACTTCTGCAAAACCAATACTAGGGCTTCAACTCGCCATTTGACCAAATCAACTACTATAATAATTGGAAAAGTTTTGTTGGCTCCCAATAAAATATATCGAATGTGGGAAGGGAGAACTTTGAGCTCCAATGTAGGAGGCTCCTCAACAGAAGGCTTGGTCGGTGGTGTTGCCCAATTCTTCAAATCCTAATCTAACTATTTTGGTGCATAAGAGTAGGAACCCCTACCAATAAGTGCACTCACTATCTCATCATACTCATTAATATCATCACCTTCAAAGTTCATGATCACCCCGCTAGTGCCTCAACACCAAGATTCTCCTCAATAGGAATAATCAAGGACTCATTATTAACTACATTAATAACTAAGACCATACACATGTCATTTGGTTGCTTCATAGATAGGCAAACATTGAAAGTCACTTCTTCATTATTCAACTAAAACATCAACAGACCAGTTTTCGTATCAACCAATGCTATTTTAGTAACAAGGAATGGCCTCCCTAATATGATGGGAACCTCAAAATCAACTTCACAGTCAAGAATGACACAATCATCTAGAAAGATGAAGGAGTCAAACCTCACCAAAACAAACTCCCATGGGCTTCTTTACAGTATGGTCCGCCATAAAAAGTCTCATCAAAGTTGGTATGAGTGAACCCAACCCCAACTATATAAATATTGACAGTGACATCAAATTGATGCTAGAACCCAAGTCACAAAAAACCTTTGCAAAATTGAAAGCCCCAATAGTACATGGAATCATGAATGCTCTATGATTTTTTTTTTTCTACAAAAGAGAATGGGAAGCTATTTCCCTACAATGGTGCCAATTATCAACATGCTCAAAACTAATGGTCCTCTTCTCCATCATAAGATCCTTCATTAACTTGGCATAGCCTGGTATTTTCTCAGGTGCCTCAAATAAATGGATGTTTATGGACCAGTACTTTAGCATCAAAATAAACTTGTGATACTTCTCCCCTTTGGGTCTCTTCTCTAATTTTTATGGAAAATATGGAGGAAGTCATGGAATGGAAGTCAAAACCTATGGTACTCCTTCTCCTTCCCCTTTCTAGACTCAGTTTCTATTTAAGCAATTGGAGATGGCTTTTTAGATGCATTTTCATCAACAACTTGATTTTCTGATTCAGCTACCTTTTTATCATCAACCATCACAGGCTCATCCTCATCATTAATAACTATAGGTATAGGTGGATTGGCAGTCATCTTTCTACTTCTACTGGTTATAGCCATACAATGATTGTCATTCTTTCAATTTTGGATAGTGTTTCTTGGAAGTGTTCCTTTTTATGTTGATTCAGTGCTACAAAGATTTGACCAAACTGCTACTCAAGTTTCTTAATAGTGGTAGAATATGACTCCACCTTTTGATTTATACTAGAAATATTTGCTTGAATCTCTTTAAGGCTTTCATCAATTTTATCTACCCCCTTTAACACTTTAGAGAGCATCTCTTCCACCCTAGAATTACTCGATTCAGCATCATGGCTATTAGGTAGAATATATAAACTATTTATGTCATTCTTGCAATCATCTTTCCTCTTCCAATCAACATCTCTACCTCTACTTATATCCCTATACCAAATTGGTTGTAGTTGTTGCCTTTGTAATAGTTCTAACCTTCATTGTCTTGACCAGAGTGCTAATTGTCTTATTAGACCCTTCTCTTTTGGATCAGAAACCCAACAACCTAATCATCCAGATATTTTGCCTCCTCTTCAGAATTAAGGTCATCATTTTTAGATGCTTTACCTGGAGAACCGACTACATTTACCTTTTCTACACCCATTCTAATGAGCTACTTTCCAATTAGGCTCAAGTTTGTTCTCATCTGGGCTACTTCTTAAGCAATCCCATCATTACCTACTCTTGGATGCACCAATCAAATATATGCCTGCGAGAATATCAGAATCCCGTGCATGCTAATCTTGTTGGTTTTAGTGATTCTATCTAGTATTACTGAAGTTTGCTCCTAAGTTAGACTCATAAGCACACCTCATATTACAGTGTCAGCTATAGCCTTATTGTTAGCATTTAAATATCTGCAGAAGATTACAAGCAAACTGTGATTAGGTATTCTATGATTTGGGACTTTTTTTAGCTTCTTCTTAAACCTCAACCTTGTCTCATGTAGTGCCTCTGAATGTAGTTGCTTGAAGTTGTAAACCTTATCTTTCAACTGCAACATTATGGATGGTGGGGAAAATCTCTCTAAAAATTGTGTCTTCAACTCATGCCGGGTAGTTATTGATGTACTTGGAACCTATGTCAACCATAGTGTAGCTTCACCAGTCAAAGATAAACGAAACAACCATAGTCTGATAGCATTTCAGTTTGCCCCAGGTATTTTGTAGGAATTCCAAATCCCTACAAAGTTTGTTATATGCAAGTTCACATTAGTGGTAGCAAGGACAATGAATATTCCTTTCAAGTTTAACAATTGTATCATAGTCTGGTGATGTCGAAATTAGTTCTAACTGGTAGTGTCGGTGGAACAATAGCACCTACTTCACATGTATCATCTAAGTTGGCGTCATCATATTTATCATCAAACTGTGGGACCCATATTACTTCTTTGCCTTTGTTGTTCCTTTAATGTAACCCGACGAGCTGCCTCATTTTTCCTAGCTGCTTCTTGTATAAGCTATTCCTATCTAGCATCTTCCCCACATAACATTCGAGCTATGCCTTGCTCTAGAGTCCCGTGTTCTCTATCATGGTCTCTGTTATTAACCATTTTTCTCCAATTTCTCAAAGTCTTTTCAATTTCAAGATCAAGTGGAATCAGGGGATTGCCTTGACTTCAAGTATTGGGCATGCACCAAGATGCAACCTAAATCAAAACAAAAATAACAGGAAAAGTAAAACTAGGAAATAAGGACTAACAATTAAATAAACACAATCGAACTAATCCAAAATTGTATTCCCCAGCAATGGTGCAAAAATTTGATGTTGATCAAATTACACCTCCAAAATAAGTATAACATGGTTATTGTCAAATATAGAACCCAATCGAGGTTGGGGTCGATCCTATAGAGAATATGGCTAGGACCTCAGTCGATGTAGTTATTTGAACTATCAGTCAGTATTTCTAAAGGGGGGTTTATGGTAACAAGTAATAATTGCAGGCAATGAGTAACCAAGTAACCAAGTATTAATTTAAATTGTTGTTGAATCAATTAGAGAATAGACTAGGATTATGTTCCCCATGATTTCATAACGCAACAGGCATGTTGTACTAGTGATCTATAATGGTGCTTAGCATGCAGGATCAGTAAGTTAAGTTCACCTAAATGGTTGGTTACCTAGATAGATAAATTTCACTACATAACTTGGTCCGTCTATGGGTTTTACTTTACTAACCATTATCTTTGATCCCAAATTATCTATTCCCAGACAAGGTAAAGTTATTAGATGATGGTTGGTAGCCTCAAATCTCCAGTGTTGCATCCCTTTTCCCATTCATTACACCTTTATTCCAACAAGTAAGAATAAAGTGAGTTTTAATGTTCACGACCTTTACAAACGCAATCAATAAAAAGGGAAGAATAATACATGCATAAACACCATTCAATAATCACTGAGTACTTTACCTATGTTTTTAATTTATCATGGTTCCCACAACCCTAGTTGCGGGATTTAGCTATCATGTTCATAAGGTCACAATAAGAATTATCTTAAGAATTCATAATTATAAACTTACGAATAAAGTAGAAGGAAACCGACCACTTGAATTATGAAATAACAATTAATAACTCAAAATCAATGTATATAATCTCTCAAATCTCATATCAAAACAATAAATGTTGTCTTTAAGACCAAAAAGTTTTTATGAATGCATAAAGAATTAAAAAAACTACTAGGAAAGGTATTTATAGACTTAACAAAACTTATCCTAAATATAATTGGATTGCAGAGTCGACGTCTCAGACGAAGGATAGGACTACTCATTGTATGATGCAATGATCTATCCTTCCTACTCATTGTTGGATGGTTGATCTTTAACCGTTATCTGAAGTCTCCAGGACGATCATCAGAATAAGCTAATCCTATCAAAGGATGGTTCCTTATATGTGGTTGTTGCTACATCCTTAATTTTTCATATTTCAGTATCTTCTCCCACGATCTTCAGAATAAGTTCATTGTTTCCTGGAATGATCATGGGATGTTGTTTTCTGATGCTCTTTATTTTTCTCATCCTTTGATTTATCCAATACCTATATAGGATGACCCATTAGCAGCTCCAATGATTTGTTAGAGGGCTCGTCTGTTATAGCGTGTAACTTATTTTGTTTCTGGTTTTAAGGTTTTAATAACACCCCTCTTAAAAAAATTTAGACTATATTATATGTTTGTTATGAATTATAACTATTGTAGATCTTGTTATGGCATAAGGATTATGGGCATGATAACCATAGCTTAACTATGCATGAACCAGATAGGTAGTAGTTGATAATATAGCCCTAAGCTATATGTTTAGGAGGTACTTGCCTAATTTGGTTTTGTGTGTGCGATCAAGAACTTGTCTGGTTAGTCTTGCCTAGGTTATAGGATAGTTATTTCGAAAAGGATCATAGGTCGTTCATGAACAGTCCACTTTTAGCCTAAATACTCTACCATATGGAATCTCATATCCCTTGATCCTGATTTTGAGCCTAAATAGACCTTTTCCTTGACTAGCTCATTCAACTTCTTGATTCTATTAAATGAACCTTCTTTAGCCCTGGTCCATCCTTGGACACTGTACATCTTAACTTAAGTTAATCGCCTAAGTTGAGGGTAGCAATCATATTGGTGCATAAATGATGTTGGGTATGAAGAAGAAGCTAGTAATCAAAAAAGGATTTAGGTGTGGTATGTGTAAAAAAGGAAGAAAAGGGAAGAGAGTTCAAAAAAAACCCGCACCCGATAGTTGAAAAAACATATAAAGGAAAAAAAGGGAGGAAAAAGAAAAATAATAGGATTGAAAGGTGGAAAAAAATAGTTTAGTGCCAAGGAGGTTGAGTCACTTATCCATATTTACCATACCTATCCCCAAGCCTACATTACACCCCAATAAAGTCCTACAGTGATCCTAATTTGACTGTCTGAAGAAACTAAGGCGTAAAAAATAAAGGCAAGCCTATGGTATTTCACGCATATTTTTTCAACTTCTTTATGAAAGTGAGTGCTTTAATTCAATCCCTATGTTGATATTCAGTATATACTATGAGTACGTGAATTCTTTGTTGTGAGGGCACATGGGTTGTATTGTTAGATGCTATTTGTTTAGGTAATGTCATTGGTACATATGCTTGGTTGTCTATTTATAATGTGATGTCATCTTTTGATTCCTTTGTGTTATGATAAGTAGCTTTGTATACACATAGAGTGGCTTTGCATTTTAACTATATCGGAAGGGGGTTGAAAATGATTAAAGTACATGTATGCTACTCATAGTTGATGATATGACTGTCATTGGTCTCCTAGGTTTCTCTTAGCTAAGCATAGTATGGCTTATTTTTGTTTGGTCTTGTTTCATTTGCCTAGGGAAATGCAAACGTTCTAAGTTGAGGGTGATGATGTGTTGTGGTTTTATGACACTTTTGATGCTTAAAACAAGGGAAATAAGCTAGTTTTAAGGAACGTTTATATGGGTATGATGTGCTTTTATTGTATTTGTAGGTAAACCATGTTTGTGGAGTTAATGTTCAGAAACCCAAGAAAATGGAACCCAAGTACATCTGACGAGCCCTCCAACGAACCATTGGACCTACTAACAGGCCATCCTATGTATGCGCTAGATGAATTAGAGGATGATAAAAATGAAGAGCATCAGACAACAACATCCCACAATTTTTCCAGGAAATAATGAACTCGTTCTGAAGATCTTGGGAGAAGATCCTGAAAAGTGAAAAATCAAGGTTGTAGCAATAACCACATATAACGCACCTCCCCTTGATAGAATGATCTCATTCAAATGATTGTCCCAGAGACTTCAGATAAGAATCAAAGATAAACCATATAATAATGAGTAGGAAGGATGGATCATTGTATCATACAATGAGTCATCCTATCCTTTATTTGAGGCGCCAACTCTGCAATCCAATTATGTTTAGGATAGGTTTCATTTTGTCTATAAATACCTTTCCTAGGTTTTCTTTTTTTCTTTACGCATTCATACAGACTTTTTGGTCTTAGAAACTACATTTATTTTTTTGCTCTAAGATCTAAGAGATTATATAAATTGATTTTGAGGTATTAGTTGTTCTTTCATAATTCAAGTGTTCAGGTTTTCTTCAGCTTTATTCGTAAGTTTATAATAATGAATTCTTATGATAATTCTTATTGTGATCTTATGAACATGATTAGCTAAATCTCCACGACTAAGTTAGTGGGAACCATGATAAATTAATAATGTAGATAAAGTACTCAGTGATTCTTGAATGGTGTTTATGCATGTATTGTTCTTCCCTTTATATTGATTGCCTTTTAACGGTCACGAACATTAAAACATGCCTTATTCTTACTTGCTAGACCAACGAGGTAATGAATGGGAAAAAGGATGTAACAATGGATATTTGAGAATACCAACCCACATCTAATAACTTGACCTTGTTCGGGAATAGTTAATTTGGGATCAAAGCTAAGGGTTAGTAAAGTAAACACCCGTAGATGAACCAAGTTGCATGGTGATAGTCATCTATCTAGGGTATGAACCATTTAGGTGAACTTAACTTACCAATCCGGCATGCTAAGCACCAGGATAGATCACGAGTACGACACACCTACTGTGCTATGAAATTGTGGGAAACACAATCCTAGTCCATTCTCTCATTGATTCAACAACAATTTAAATTAACACTCTGTTACTTGGTTACTCATTTCCTACAATTATTACTTGCTACCACAACCCCTCCCCCCCCTCCCACCATCACAAATAACTAACTAATAGTTTAAATAATCGCATAGACCAAGCTCCAAGTCATATTTCCTATGGGATCAACCCTAACCTCAGTTGGGTTCTATTTTTGACAGCGACCGCATTACACTTCTTTTGGAGGTGTAATTTAAGCGACATCAAGAAATAGCTGACAATCGATTGATAATCCTATTGATTTTATTTCATACCATATTTTCGATGGTATTTGTGTCACGGCCCAAATTCCAACGTGGCGGACTGGCACCCGAAGCCGTTAAGGCCCGAGAGAACCAATCTTCATTCTCATACACTCCTGCGTATGTTACTCAATAAACATCACCACCATAAATAGATATAAGATGCTAATAACGGAATTCATGGAAAACACATGATAACTATGAAACTTGGCCGTTGGGGCCATCAAGTCAAAACATACGCTCCTTACATTTTCTTCATCTGTCCCACAACATCTACAAATCCTCTACAGATGCATAACCATAACCAACCTAGAGTCGGGACAAGACCCCGCTCTATACACATATACAATACCAAAATAAATATATATATACATCTCGAAAAGCCCCGAACGAACTGGAGCTCACCAATATTCTATGGATTTCTCGTAGCCTATTGAGGAGGTCTACTAGCACCAGTGCCTGCAGCAAGTAAGGTAAGCCCCCCTCCCCCAAGGGAGGTCAGTACGAAGATTGTACTGAGTATGTAAGGCCATATGAAACTGTAAGACACATAAATAGTCCAATGAAATCAAATATAAGAGAATAGTCAATATGGATAAACCATCGTTCTGCATATGTGGAACTATGTACCTTATATTTATTATTTTCTTTTGCTTCTAATTTTTATTCATCACCACTTATCTCATATCGTACCCGAGCCCCAACTGATCAGTGGGTCTTAACATAACATAACGTTATGTTGGGATCGGCTTGAGCTAGGCTTATGACTCTAGAGCTACCACACTTAAATAAAGATATCGGGCTCGGCTCGAGCTAGGTTATTCCCTCTAGAGCTGCCACCCATAAACCAATATATCAGGTTCGGCTCGAGCTAGGTTCTTACTTCTAGAGCTACCACCTGTCAGGATTGGCCCTAGATAGGATTATGCCTCTAGGACTACCCCCTATTCCAATAATCTTGGTATCGGCTCGAGCTAGGCTTATGCCTCTAGAGATACCACCCATACTCTTACAACCAACAAATATGCATTACTTTATTTCTTACTTTCGAGAGATTGATATGTTGATAGTCGCAACGTTATTGGAGCTTTGGGACATCGGTCCATGATTAAGAGACTTATGAATAACAACTAATCCTCGAATAAAGAACATGTGGATAACAATACATGACAGCCTGAAATGAAATGCCTTAGAACATTTCGGAATGGAACAAATATAATGACAATGTGAACAATATATGTTGTAGAATGATACGGTAAGAGTAACCTTACATACCTTATCTTCTCAATATGAATACACAGTCCTATATGTGATTAAGATAATCCAGCTCCTTCCTTACGGTTTACTCTATAACACAAGTACATAACGGAACTCATGTTAACAATCAACTACCTTACAAGTGCATTAGATGACAATAAGTTACATGATTGCCCTATAATGTCATTTCACCCTTTACAATTCCATTCACGGCATTATCATACCAACAACACCATGACATTTCATACATTGACCAAGACACCATAAACCAATAGAATTTCACACCCAAAGTTATACTTTACACTTCCCCTTTAACACTACGTTACCTTTTCTCTGTCAAGTCACTCAATCGCTTTCATAATAACACATTAACAACATTACATAATTTATACCATTCAAAATACCTCCGGTATACTCCTTTAAATTCATTCAAAAGGTACCATAAGTTGATAATTGTATCCATAAAGGGTATAGGGGCTTTGGGGGTCAAAGAGATGAAAAAATATGCAAAACAAATTTCTGGGCTGACCTACGAAGGCACTTGAGACCGCAGGTGGTTAAGGTGCATTTTAAGGTGCCTCTTGGAAGTGTCCAGATCCACCTGCGTTGGCACCTGCGCCCGCAGGTGCTCCAGACGCGAGGGCGGATGCCCGGTTCAGCCAAAAAGGGTGTCTTTTAGGTCCTTTTATGTAATAAATGGTCCATGGCAATGAATAAACTTCCCTTTACATAATTTAGGTCAACTTGTATGCCAACAATCAACCATGGTTTCACAACACACATGAACATCACCAAAACCACATTTTCCCTTCAGTACACCACCAAGTCCATGCACAATTTTGCAATAACAAATCCAAACATTATGTACAAGGATAAAACAAATTAAGGATATAATCACATCTCACATGTCAATATTGAATCCATCAAGTTCACTTCCTTCAAGACCACAAGTCCATTTTCAAGTTTACAAGGAAAAACCCTTTTTTCGATTGTAAAAATAGACAGTTTTACACATAGTGAACTGTCCAACACTTTGCCAACATAACCAACATGATTTATGTACCATATTAAGCATATAATATATTAAACCATTAAAGTAAAGACTTACCAAATCTTTCAAAGGAGTGATCTTGTCCATAGAAGTGTAGTTGCCTTAGGGTTTGGAAGAGGAGAGAATATTGTGGAAAATTCTAGACTTTGCACATGTGTGAAATGGTAATAAAAATCTGATTTTTTTCCACCTTATATAGTCCCACAAGGTCATCCTTATCCACTCTTGGTCAAAGATGACATGTTTACTTGGTCCATTTTATTAATGGGTCATTTTTCCTTGTTGGGCCAAGTCTTTTACTTAATTCTTTGGGGCCTCAAATTGAGCCCATGAACACATGTGAATTCAGCCCGACCAATTTAATGTGTAAAACCCCAATAAATCTCATGTTTAAATAATTCCATAAATGTTACGATAATTACATAGGTTCGGAAATATACGGGGTGTTACATCCTTCCCCCCTTAGGAACATTCATCCTCGAATGTTAGTAACATTATCCAATTTACATGGATGGATCATGCTTCATGTTATCATATACACCTAATGCTCATAGATACTCACTTATTATTACTCTAATTCCGCACTTTGAACTTTTTCTTCCATTTGAAACAATTATGGGTACTTTGACTGCATCATTTCTTTGGCTCCCCACGTGATTTCTTTTACTTGTTGATTCCTCTACTGTATTTTTACGGAAGCTACTTCTTTATTCCTTAACCCCTTCACTTGTCAACCCATAATGGCAATAGGTATCTCTTTCACAGGTGATATCCTCCGTAACTTGTACATCTTCAATGGGAGTAAAATGAGATGGATCTCCTATGCACTTTCGAAGCATCGAAACATGAAATACTGGATGAACTGTGGAGAGTTATTGGGGTAGTGCAAAATTATACGCAACTTGCCCAAATCTTCTGATAATTTCATATGGCACGTTATATAGGGACAACTTTTCTTTCCTTCTGAATCGCATTACCCCTTTCATTGATGACACTTTCAAGACTACTCCATCACCTATGGAAATTTCTAGCCCTCTTCTTCTCACATTGACATATGCTTTGTGTTGACTTTGGGCCTTTTGTAGCCGCTGTTGTATCACCTTAACTTTCTCTATATCTTGATGAACAAGATTTGACTCAAGTAAAGTAGTTTCATCTGCTTCCAACCACCCAATTGGTGATCTACGCTTTATTGCATACGAAGCTTCGTAAGGTGTCATTTTGATCATTGAATGATAGCTATTATTGTAGGCAAATTCCATAAAAGGTAAATGACCATCCCAAGTACTTTTAAAGTTTAATGTGCAAGATCGTAACATATCTTCAAGTGTTTAAATGGTACATTCTGTTTGTCTATCTGTCTGATATAATAGAAATTGGAATCCCATGTAATCGTACTATCTCGTTAACATACACCCTTGCAGAATTTCTAGCTGTACAAGTGGTCCTAACAGTTAAGTGTGCTACATGGTAAGTCTGTCAACTATTATCCACATGGAATCAAATTTCCAAAATGTACAAAGCAAACTTGTGATAAAACCCATGTTAATCATATCCCTCTTTTCAAACTGAAAGATTCTTGTATGGCATATAACCTTAAGGTTTCTAATGCTCTACTTTTACCTGTTGACAGTTTGAACATTGAGCTACAAATTCTGTAATGTTCTTCTTCTTTATGTTGCCTCACCAATACATCTCTTCCAAACCATGGTATATTTTGGTAGCTCCCGAATGCATAGAATACTATAAGTGATGTGCCTCTGTCATAATTCGTTTCCTTAATTCATCTATATCCGGTACACACAATTTACTTTGGCACTGATTCACTTTCTCTTGCGTAAGATCAAATGCATTTGTCCAACCTTGCTGTACGTTCTATTTCATCTGAAATACAATAAGATTCGCATATTTCTTTTCCTTCACCTCAACTACAAATGAAGACTCTGCCGCCTTTTGCACTATAATTCTTTCATCTGGAGTTTCAAGAAGATGAACTCCCAAGATGGCTAGTTGATGTAGATCCTTGACTATCCTTGACTATACATTACTTTTTCGTCAACTGACCAGTAGTGGTTCCTATTGTTTTGCGACTTAACGCATCGGCTATCACACTTGCTTTCCCTGATGGGATATCAATATCATGATCTTCAATAGTTCCAGCCACCTTCGTTACCTTAAATTTAGGTCTTTCTGCTTAAAAATATAATACAAACTTTTATGATCGGTATATGTATCAACATGAACCCCATACAAGTAGTGGCGCCATATATATATATATATATTTATTATTATTTTTTTTAAAAAAAATTTCACAACTGCTAATTCAAGATCATGTGTGGGGTAATTTCTCTCATGTGGTCGCAACTGTCATGAGGTATAGGCTATTACATTACCGTGTTACATCAATACACATCCTAAACCGACTCCTGAAGCATCACAAGATAATGCATACCCCTCTGTACCTTCTGGAAGTACCAACACAGGTGTAGAAGTCAATTTATCTTTCAGCTCTTGGAAACTCTTCTCACATGCGTCATTCCACTAAAACTTGATTGCCTTGTGTGTCAGCTTTGTTAAGGGTGCAGAGATAGAAGAAAATACCTCAACAAATCTCCTATAATAACCAGCCAATTCAAGAAAACTATGAATCTCGATAAGCATCGTAGGCCTCAGCCAATTTTTCATCGCTTCTATCTTTTGTGTATCAACCCTTAGTCCTTCATCCTATACAAAGTGACCCAAGAATGCTACGCATTTTAACCGAACTCACATGCAGATAACTTTGCATATATCTTATGGTCACGAAGAATTCGTAGCACCTGTCACAAGAGTAAACCAAAATAGCATATAAAAGCACTGTCACGAAGACGTTTAGAAGTGGCTTGAACACCCTTTTTATCAAACCCATAAAAATAGTTGGTTCATTTGTTAGCCCAAATGACATAACTAGAAATTCATAGTGACCATACTCTATTCGGAATGTTGTCTTGAGTATATCTTTTTCTCTAACCCTTACCTGGTGATATCCTGATCTCAGGTCAATCTTTGAAAAGCATTTGGCACCCTGTAATTGGTTAGGTAACTCATCGATTCTGGGGAGGGGATATCTAGTATTAACTGTTACCTTATTCAGTTGTCGATAATCAATACACATTCTCAGTGTACCATCTCCCTTTTGTACAAATAACACTGGTGCACCCCAAGGGGCATACTAGATCTTATGTATCCCTTGTCCAACAAGTCTGTTAATTACTCTTTTTAATTCCCATAACTCTGCTGGAACCATTCTATATGGAGGAATAGAATGCCTGGAATCACAGCAATACCAAACTCTACTTTCCATTTCAGGAAACACATCCAGGAATTCATTTACTACTGGAATCGATTGAAGAGTTGGTGGCTTCACATCAGTATCCTGCACCATTACTAGGTGGAATATGTATCCCTTTGGATATCATTTTCTTTATCTTAATATAGGAAATGAAGTTTACTCTCGGTGCTCCCACATTGCCCTTCCATGTGGAAAATGAAAAGGAAAATGTAACTTCTTAGCTCGACAATCTACTGTGGCCTTAACAAGAAGCCAACCAATCCATACCCTTATAACATCAAAATCTACCATTTCTAGTTCAACAAGATCAACCAGTGTATCATAACCACAAACAATTACTATACAATTACGATATACTCTTGTAACTACAATAGATTTACCAACTGGTGTAGAGTCTTCAAATGGCTTAACTAGTAATTCTGGTGTTCTTTCAAATTTTTTTTTTTGCCATCAGTGGATTCACATATGATAATGTAGAATAAGGGTCAAGCAATGCGTATACCCCACTGTCTGTGAACCCCGAGTCCCACTACTTTGCCCAACTTGACTGCCTCTAAGCCCTCGAAATTGGGATGCGTACTTGCTATAGGGTAAGAAAATGAGGGTCTCGGTGGTCTATTAAGAACTCGAGACCTAAATTCTCCTTGGGACACTGTGATGAACTATCCCATAGGTCTATCCCTCTTGGATGACCCTCTTTTAAATTTTTGTGCCGTTCTCCTTTGTCTCTAATTCTCCATTTTCTATGTAAAGGCTTGTATCTCGCTATATCCATATCCTTTTTCAAAGAAGCAATAGTAAAATCCCTTACCAAATATGGCTCCAACCTGTCCACATACCGATGGACTCTGTCCTCCATCGTGGCTACTACATTAGGAGCATATCGAGCCAAAGAGTTATACTGGAGACTGTACTCCCTGATGCTCATATTTCATTGACGAAGATTCAAAAACTGATCTGCACGAGCCTGTCGAATCTCATATGGGAGATAATGATCAAGGAATGCCATTTTGAATTCCTCCCAACTAGCTGGAGGTGCACCTTTACCTATAGATCATTTCCAATCTTTGTACCATAATATAGCCTCGCCTTTTAGTCTATATGCTGCAAGTTCCACTGTTTCTATACCAGTCACATGCATAACATCTAGAGCCCTGTTTGAATTGGTCCACGAAGTCCTATGATTCTTCATTCAGATCTGACCTGGTGAACATGGGAGGGTCTAATTTCAAAAAATCCTGTGTCCGTCGACTAGCTGCCCTATCCGAACCATCACTACTTTTCATTGGACCTACCTGTCCTTGATTCAGTGCAGCAACTATACAAGCAACTATATAAGTCACCATTTGCACTGCATTTCTTAGATTCTGCTCAATATCATTAATAGGTGGTTTGGCAGGTTCTTCTCTCCTTCTCAGCTCTTCTGGAGCTGGAAAACTATAAGAAGCCCGCGATGCAAATTCAGTTTCAGCCCCACCCTGACTAGCTTGGTTAGGTGGTGATATACTAGTTCCTTCTCCATCAAACATATCCACCTTCTTACCTTTGTCCCTACCTTGTCTTGTAATCGACATTTTACTATATCAACGAAAACCAATTCCATTGGTCAGATATGATTCCACTTACAACATTGGCACTATTGCACAATCTAGAAAATGAAGAAAAGAAACAACTCCTAAATGTACCGTAGCCTCCTACTTATAAATGTGGCGCTCAACACATCAATAAGCAAGACTCTACTCAGACACGACTTTGTAGACACCCTTCGGATGACCTGCTCTGATACCTCTTTTGTCACGCCCCGAATTCCAATAAGGCGGATTGGCACCCGAAGCCGTTAAGGCCCAAGAGAACCAATCTTCATTCTCATACACTCTTGCGCATGTTACTCAATAAACATCACCACCACAAATAGATATAAGATGCCAATAGCGAAAGTCATGGAAAACACATGATAACTATGAAACTTGGCCGTTGGGGCCATCAAGACAAAACATACGCTCCTTATATTTTCTTCATCTGTCCCACAACATCTACAAAGCCTCTACAAATGCATAACCATAACCAACCTAGAGTCGGGACAATACCCCGCTTTATACACATATACAATACAAAAATAAGTGTACATATACATCTCAGAAAGCCCCGAACCAACTGGAGCTCACCAATATTCTGCAGATTTCTCGTAGCCTACTGAGGAGGTCTACTAGCAGCTGCGCCTGCAGCAAGTAAGGTAAGCCCCCCCAAGGGAGGTCAGTACGAAGAATGTACTAAGTATGTAAGGCCATATGAAATTGTAAGACACATAAATAGTCCAATGAAATCAAATATAAGAGCATAGTCAATATGGATAAACCATCATTCTGCATATGTGGAACCATGTACCTTATATTCATTATTTTCTTTTGTTTCTAATGTTTATTCATCATCACTTATCTCATATCGTACGCGGGCCCAACTGATCAGTGGGTCTTAACATAACATAATGTTATGTTGGGATTGGCTCGAGCTAGGCTTATGCCTCTAGAGATACCACCCTTAAATCAAGATATCGAGCTCGGCTCGAGCTAGGTTATTCCCTCTAGAGTTGCCACCCATAAACCAATATATCAGGTTTGGCTCGAGCTAGGTTTTTAACTCTAGAGCTACCACCTGTCAGGATCGGCCCGAGCTAGGCTTATGCCTCTAGGACTACCCGCTGATCCAATAATCTTGGGATTGGATTGAGCTAGGCTTATGCCTCTAGAGCTACCACCCATACTCTTACAACCAACAAATATGCATTACTTTATTTCTTACTTTCGAGAGATTGATATGTTGATAGTCGCAACGTTATTGGAGCTTTGGAACATCGGTCCATGATTAAAAGACTTATGAATAACAACTAATCCTTGAATAAAGAACATGTGAATAACAATACATGACAGCCTGAAATGAAATGCCTTAGAACATTTCGGAATGGAATAAATATAATGACAATGTGAACAATATATGCTGCAGAATGATATGGTAAGAGTAACCTTACATACCTTATTTTCTCAATATGAATACACAGTCCTATACTTGGTTATGATAATCCATATCCTTCCTTATGGTTTACTCTACAACACAAGTACATAACGGAACTCACGTTAACAATCAACTACCTTATAAGTGCATAAGATGACAATGAGTTACATGATTGCCCTATAACGTCATTTCACCCTTTACAATACCATTCACGGCATTATCATACAAACATTACCATGGCATTTCATACATTGACCAAGACACCATAAACCAATAGCATTTCACACCCAAAGTTATACTTTACACTTCCCCTTCAACACTACATTACCTTTTCTTCGTCAAGTCACTCAATCGCTTTCATAATAACACATTAAAAACAATCCATAATTTATACCATTAAAAATACCTCCGGTATAATCCTTTAAATTCATTCAAAAGGTACCATAAGTGTAATTGCATCCATAAAGGGTATAGGGGCTTTGGGGGGTCAAAGAGATGCAAAAACATGCAAAATGAACTTTTGGGCTGACCTGTGAAGTGACCTGTGAAGCCACTTGCACCTGAAGGTGGTTGAGGTGTGTACTCAGGTGGCTCTTGGTAGTGTCTAGAGCAGCCTGCGTTGGCACCTGCGCCCGCAGGTGCTCCAGACGCGAGGGCGGATGCCCGGTTCGGCCAAAACGGGTCTCTTTTAGGTCCTTTTATGTAATAAATGGTCCATGGCAATGAATAAACTTCCTTTTACATAATTTATGTCAACTTGGATGCCAAAAATCAACCATGGTTTCACAACACATGAACATCACCAAAACCATATTTTCCCTTCAATACACCACCAAGTCCATGCATAATTTTTCAATAACAATTCAAAACATTATGTACAAGGATAAAAAAAGTTAAGTCTATAATCACATATCACAAGTCAATATTGAATCCATAAAGTTCACTTCCTTCAAGACCACATGTCCATTTACAAGTTTACACGACAAACCCCCTTTTTCGATTGTAAAAATAGACAGTTCTACACATAGTAAACTGTCCAACACTTTGCCAACATAACCAACATGATTTATGTACCATATTAAGCATATACTATATTAAACCATGAAATTAAATACTTACCAAATCTTTCAAAGGAGTGATCTTGTCCATAGAAGTGTAGTTACCTTAGGGTTTGGAAGAGTAGAGAATATTGTGGAAAATTCTAGACTTTGCACATGTGCGAAATGCTAATAAAATATAATTTTTTTTCCACCTTATATAGTTCCACAAGGTCATCCTTATCCACTATTGGTCAAATATGACATGTTTACTTGGTCCATTTTATGAGTGGGTCATTTTTTCTTGTTGGGCCAATTCTTTTACTTAATTTTTTTGGGCCTCAAATTGAGCCCATGAACACATGTGAATTCAGCCCAATCAATTTAATGTGTAAACCCCCAACAAATATAATGTTTAAAATAATTCCATAAATGTTACGATAATTACATAGGTTCAGAAATATACGGGGTGTTACAATTTGAGCCCAACTTTTTTGGATTCTATATTTGAACATCGACCATATTATACTTCATTTGGACGTTTATATTGGGCATATCAGGCAATGTATAGGCTATAGTCCTAGCAAGCAGGGCTATGGGTAGGGCGGTACTTTGTTCTCTACAGTCAATGCACTTCAACCATTTAAGAGTTTTTTCATCGTCCAATTTTTAGGTACTCATTATATACATTCTAAAACTCTTTTTGATAGATAAAATTACTTAGAATCTTATTCTCTTTTCCTCTCCTACCTACCCACCTAACATACCATAAAGGTTTCAAGAAAACTATAACACCATGTATCCTACGTGTACTAGTTCTACTTATATGTCACTTTATATGGTATGGGTAATGGACTCGGTTTCCTATATGACAAGAGACTATAAGATGGGTTGGAAGGAACTTCCCGTACATTTTAATGTGACACGACTAAGTTAACGTCGATGCAACTATTTAAACTTAGGACCGTGAGTAGATATTTGAATCTAAAGTTTAAAGTGACCAAGTGTACACAAGCTGTAAGTTAAATTAAAGGGATTAAGAACTGAAAATAAAATTAACTATTGAGGTGCTTGCTTGACTTAATTAAGATTGTAGGTGAATCACCTACTTGAGATATATGGAACAAGTTAATGGACCCAAGGTTAAGGATCAGATTTGGGCCAAGTTAAATATGCCAAAGAGGTGTATTACCTACTTAAGTTAATGGATCAGATTAAGGCCTATACTAATGGACTCTTTTAAGGCCCAAACTAAGTAAAATAAAAGGATAGGAGAATGGGTAGCCCAACACCTAAAATTTGCCTAAAAGCCCAATGAGTTGAAGGTACATTTTAGACATTGATAAAGCAAGTAGGTGTATCACCTACTTTGACCTTTTGAGAAGCTTGAACCCTTAAGTAGGTGCATCACCTACTTGGACCAATTTATGGTTGAAAATGGAGTTAAAATAGGAGGCTCTAGAGGGATCAATATAAGACCAATATAGCTGGTCTTTTTACTCATTTTTAACACAAATTTCATCCTTTAACTTCAGCTTTCTGACTTTTATCTTAAGGATTAAAACAGCAGCCACTATATTCCTGCTAGGGTTCTTGAAGAAACCCTCATCTTTTCTATCTAATGTAAGTGAAAATACTTAAGTATTTAGCTTGATTCTTCTATTGGAAACTAGGAAATCGTGTTGATTATGCTTAATAGTATGGGACTGTCTTTCATCCATGTTAGGTACCCCATGTCCCTTGGTTATTAAGAGGTCTTATTCTCTTGTTGGTTAACTTTGAAAGATAATTCAAGCTCTTGAAAGAAGTGCAAATTTAGTGGATAAATTTCAGAAATTAAGGTAAAGCTACTGCCCATTTTTGCCCTTTTCTATATACATGTCCTAGTAGAGAATTGTGTATATATTGTTGTTAAGAATCCAAGGGATAATGAGTTCAATATTGGGTTGCTATAATAAAGGATTTTAGGACTGTTTTAGGGTCTATTTTATTTCTATATTTGGGGGCAACTTGGTTGATCTAAAAAAGAGATGTGAGTTGTTGGTATTGACATATAAAAGGAGGGTGTAATGATACACCGCTTAATTAGATGTTGTATAAGCTTGTTTCCTATCATACTTTATGGACTATTTTGTACATGTTATGAAGCCAAAGGAGTCTCCGGGATTCTTATATGAATTTGTGTGTTCTACAAATGTAATTAGAGGAGAAGGGGTTGAAAGAACACTCTTGATTTGGTGAATTATGGGTGTGCTTCCCAACTACTGTTTTGAGTGAAGTTGAGTATCCCGATTTTGTTAATTAATTACTAATACTAGTTTTACCACTTACCTCATTGTAGATAAGTAATCTGAAAGGAAGGAGGTTAATTCAAGGTAATACCAGAGTTATACAACAAGGTATATAAGGCTACTTTATTCCATATTCTTTGGCATACAATCCAACACTTGTGTTACAAAGTGAGCTTCCAAAGCTCTCCCATGGCTAATGATACATAGTGGAAGCGTATGATCTCCCATGTAGCTAACGACCTTGCTCCCACTCCCTAATGTGTTAAAATACCTCAATATATGCTTATTACTTAGTCTTCATGTCTATATTAAATAGCAAGCTTCATGAGTTCTCCTTTTAGTCAAATAAGATCCATGTGTTATTTCAGCTCATAGGCATTTTATTTGTGTACGAACTTCTCCCTACCTCATTGTTACTGTATCAAGTGTTTATTCATGTCTTTTACTGGTGAATACTATCCCAAAGCTCAATAATGTCATGACCACCAAAGTAACAATCTCAAAGGTAATAAACTAAGAAATGTAAATCTAGTTATGTATGGGTGGTAGATCAGGGGCCTAAGCCTAGCATGGGCCGATCCCAATTCGTTTATATATAGGTGGCAGCTCAGGGGTGTAAGCCTAGCATGGGTCGATCCCAACTTATGTATTTACCAATGATCAGTTGGTCATTTGTATCACATGGCTTAAAAAGATTATAAAGTAAGAATGGCAAAGTGAAGAAAAGAATATAATATACATGATTCCACTGTTACAGGGAAAGGTGGTCTATTATGGTTTACACTTGTTCTGATTTCAGTTGAGCTCTCACTTTATATATTAGTTACTCTTTACGTTACATATTCAGTACATTCTTTCGTACTCATGTCCCTCATGGGGGAACCTGCATTTCATGCTTCAGGCACAGGTACTTCATCTAGTAGACCCCTCCAGTAGGAACATAGGATATCCAACGGCTATTGGTGAGCTCCAGGTTGATTCGAGGCTTTTCGAGTCTGTTATATATGTTTTGGTATTGTATAGTAGCTAAGTGTAAGGCGGGGACTTGTCCCAACGTTAACTAAGTTTATATCTCTTTTAGAGGCTTTGTAGATGGTAAAGTGAATTGTGGTTGTACCTTGTCTTCCAGTTATTATGGCCCCAACGGCCAAGTCATGTATATATAGTTTTGGGCTTGACTACGCATTTTATTTTCATTAAATCTTAATATCCATATTTGGGAGCATCTTTAAATGTTCATGGCAATGTATGGTAAGTAAAAGGTTATGGGTTGGTGCTCTCGGGCCTTTACGGCTACGGGTGCCTGTCCTCCCTAATAGGATTTGAGGCATGACAAAAGTGGTATCAGAGAAGGTCATCCTAGGGAGTCTACAAAGTCGTGTCTATGTAGAGTCTTGCTTATGGATTTGTTGTGCACCACATCTATAGATAAGAGGCTATGGGACATTTAGGAGTTGACTCTTTTTCTTCATATCTTAGATCGTGCAATAGAGCCAAGGTTGTAGGTGGAGTCATATTTAACCATTGAAATTATTTTTTTGTCATTATAGTAGATATATCGATTATAATAAGGAGTAAGAATAAAAGTAAGCAAGTAGATGTGGCTGTCGAAAAAGGGACCAGCAAGTCACCACCTAGACAAGCTAATCAAAGTGAGGCTCAAGATGAGTTTGCATCATGGACCTCTTCTACTCCTCCATCTGCAGAAGAGCTAAGAAGGAGAGGAGTACCCTCAGAATCACTTATTAATGCTACTGAGCAAGATTTAAGGAATGCGGTGCAATTGTTGACTCATATAGTTGTTGGACAAGGTCAAGGACAAGCTAGTCCAATTACAGGTACTAGTGGTGTAGATAGGGCAACTTTCTTACGAACACATGATTTTATTAAATTGGATCCTCCCATATTTACCGGATCAGATCTTAATGAAGATCCACAAGACTTTATTGATCAAATACAAAGGGTCTTGGATATTATGCATGTATCTGGTAAAGAGACAGTTGAGCTAGCAGCATATAGGTTAAAAAGGGAGGCTATATTATTGTACGAAGACTGGAAATGATCTGTGGGTACAGGTGCACCTTAAACTAGTTGAAAGAGTTCAAAGAGGCATTTCTTGATCATTACCTTCCCTTTGAAATTCATGAGACCCGTGCAGATCAGTTTCTAAATCTTCATCAATGAATTATGAGCGTGAGGTAGTATAGTCTTCGATTCAACTTTTTGGCTAGGTATGCTCCTAATGAAGTAGCTACTATAGATGATAGAGTTCATCGATATGTGGATAGATTGGATCCGTATTTAGTTAGAGATTGTACTATTGCTACTTTGAATAAAGATATGGATATAGCAAGGATACAAGCTTTTGCACAAAAAAAGGAGGATCAAAGGCAAAGGAGAAGAACACAAGATTTGGGAAGAGGGCATACCAAGAGGGCCAGACCTACGGGGTAGTTTGTGTCATCCTAAAGTGAGTTCAAACCTCAGTTTCCTAACAGATCACCTAGTCCATCATCTTTCTACTCTGCAGCAAGTGCTCCACCCCAATTCCAAGGATTTAGGGGCAATCAATTTGGGCAAAGAAGTGAGAGCCAAGGTTCACGGACAGCGGGTTATCAAGATCAAGGGAGTATGAGCCAATCAAGACCTCCTCGAAAGCCATGTAGGCAATGTGGAAAGCTTCATTTAGGTGCATACCAATTTGGGACAGATGTTTGCTTTTGGTGTGGTATGTCGGGGCACATGATGAGAGAGTGCCCACAAAAAGGCATGGGTGGTATGGCATGACCTACTGGATCATCCGTTGCATCTTCATCATCGATGCCTTCTTTGGGTAGGGAGATACAACCTGCAGGTCATGGTAGAGATGTTAAGGGAGCAACTAGTTATAGCGGAGTTCAAAATCGTACATATGCTTTAGCGGGTCGACAAAATTTGGAGGCTTCTCCTGATGTGGTTATAGGTACATTGTCCGTCTTTTCACATAATGTATATGCATTAATTGATCCAGGTTCTACATTATCATATGTCACTCCATTGATTACTGGAAAGTTCAAAAGAACATCGGAATCACTAGCTAACCCATTTGAAGTGTCTACACCAATTGATGAGTTTATTATAGCTAGAAGAGTTTATCATAATTGCATAGTAACCATTTGTGATCATGACACATTGGCCGACCTTGTTGAACTAGAAATGGTAGACTTTGATGTTATAAGGGGTATGGATTGGTTGGCTTCTTGTTATGCCACAGTAGATTGCCGAACTAAGAGGGTGCATTTCCATTTTCCAAAAGAGGTAGTACTTGAATGGAGGGGTAATATTGGGGAGCCAAGAGGTAAATTTATTTCTTATCTTAAGGCAAATAAAATGATGTCTAAAGGGTACATATATCATTTAGTGAGAGTAAAAGATATAGATGCGGAGCCACCAAATCATCAATCGGTTCCAGTGGTAAATAAATTTCCCGATGTATTTCTTAAAGATCTTCTAGGTTTGCCTCCAGAAAGAGAAGTAGAGTTTGGTATTGATGTGATCCTAGATACTCAACCTATCTCTATTCCTCCATATAGAATGGCTCCGGAAGAATTAAGGGAGTTGAAAGAGCAATTGAAAGACTTGCTAGAAAAAGGATTCATAAGGCCTAGTATGTCCCTTTGGGGCGCACCAGTGTTGTTTTTGCATTAGAAAGATGGAACATTAAGAATGTGTATTGACTACTGACAACTAAATAAGGTGACTATTAAGAACAAATATGCCCTTCCAAGAATTGATGATTTATTTGATCAGTTACAAGGTGCTAAGTGTTTCTCAATGATTGATTTGCGGTCGGGTTACCACCATGTGAGGGTCAAAGAGAAAGATATACCCAAGACAGCTTTTTGAATACGATATGGTCATTATGAGTTTTTAGTTATGTCATTTGGGCTAACAAATGCACCAACAGCTTTTATGGATTTGATGAGTAGGGTGTTCAAGCCATTCTTGGATGTGTTTGTAATAGTATTTATTGATGATATTTTGGTGTATTCAAGATCGAAAGAGGACCATGCTAATTATTTTTGGCAGGTGTTACAGGTTCTTTGTGATCGTAAGTTATATGCAAAGTTCTCTAAATATGAGTTTTGGGTAAAATTTGTAGCATTCTTGGGCCATATTGTATCTGATGAAGGAATAAGGGTTGATACTCAAAATATAGAAGTCGTGAAGGACTGGCCAAGACCAATAACACCTACGGAGGTTTGTAGTTTTCTTGGGTTGGCAGGTTATTATAGAAGGTTTGTTGAAGGGTTTTCTTCTATTTCTGCACCTTTAACAAAATTAAAACACAAAGCAGACAAGTTTTAATGGAATGACACATGTGAAAGGAGTTTCCAAGAGCTGAAGAATAAGTTAACTTCTACACTCGTATTGGTACTTCCATAGGGTACAGAAGGGTATGTGGTGTATTGTGATGCTTCAAGAGTTGGATTAGGATGTGTATTGATGTTGCATGGTAAAGTAATAGCTTATACCTTAAGACAATTGCGGCCACATGAGAAAAATTATCCAACACAGGATCTTGAGTTAGCAGCGGTTGTATTTACTTTAAAGATATGGCACCACTACTTGTATGGGGTTCATGTTGACATATATACCGACCATAAGAGTTTGCAATATATCTTTAAGCAGAAGGACCTAAATTTGAGGCAGCGGAGGTGGCTTGAACTATTAAAAGATTATGATATTGATATTTTGTATCATCTGGGGAAAGCAAATTTAGTAGATGATACGTTAAGTCGTAAGGCAATGGTGAGCACTTATGGGCATTCCATGGAAAGAAAAGGGATGACTAAAGATCTACACCAACTAGATAGCTTGGTAGTTCGCCTTCTTAAATCTCCAGACTAAGGAGTTATTGTGCAAAATGCGGCAGAATCTTCATTAGTAGCTGAGGTGAAAGAGAAGCAGTATGCAGACCCTATTTTATTATAGCTTAAGGAGAATGTACGACAAGGTATGACAAAGGCATTTGAGCTTACGCAAGAGGGAGTACTTCGGTGCAAAAATAGATTATGTGTACCTAATGTAGATGGGCTAAGAAAGAGGATTATAAAGGAAGTGCATCATTCAAGGTATTTCATCTATCTGGATCAACTAAAATGTATCATGATTTGAAAGGAGTGTATTGGTGGGGTGATATAAAGAAGAACATTGCAGAATTTGTAGCCCAATTTCCAAGTTGTCAACAAGTTAAAGTAGAGCACCAAAAACTCGAAGGTTATATGCAACGTATGGATCTTCCAATTTGGAAGTAGGACATGATCAACATGGATTTCATCACTGGTTTTCCTTGCACAATTTGGAATTTCGATTCCATATGGGTTATAGTTGATAGACTTACCAAATTAGCACACTTCCTGCCAGTTAAGACCACTTATACAGCTGAAGAGTATGCAAAATTGAATATTAAAGAGATAGTTCGGCTATACAGAGTCCCAATCTCTATTATATCTGATAGGGGAGCTCAATTTACTACAAACTTTTGGAAGTCATTTCAGAAGAGTTTAGGAATGCAAGTGAATTTAAGAACAACTTTTCATCCTCAAACGGACGGACAAGCAGAACATACCATTCAAACACTTGAAGATATGTTGTGAGCTTATGTATTGAACTTCAAAGGTAGTTGGAATAATCATTTACCGCTTATTGAGTTTGCCTACAATAATAGCTATCATTCAAGTATCAAAATGGCGCCTTATAAACCTTTATATGGAAGGAAGTGTAGATCACCAATTGGATTTTTTGAAGCGGGTGAACTTCCTTATTTGGGTCAGATCTTGTTCATCAAGCTATGTAAAAAGTTAAGGTGATACAGCAACGGCTAGAAATAGCTCAAAGTTGACACAAATCATATGCAGATATTAGAAGAAGAGGGCTAGAATTTGTTATAAGAGATTGGGTAGTCTTAAAGGTGTCACCAATGAAAGGGGTAATGAGGTTTGGTAAAAAGGGAAAACAAATTCCACATTATATAGGTCCATATAAGATTATTCCAAGGTTTGTCCAAGTTGCATATGAGTTAGAGCTACCCCAAGAGCTCTCAACAGTTCATCCGGGGTTTCATGTCTCAATGCTACAGTAGTGCATAGGAGATCCTTCTTGTATTACTCCTACTGAAGATGTACAAGTTGTGGAAGATCTCACATATGAAGAATTACCCATTGCTATTCTTGATCGACAAGTTAAGAAGTTAAGAAATAAAGAAGTAGCTTCCATAAAGGTACTTTGGATGAACCAACAAGTAAAAGAGATCACGTGGGAAGTTGAGGAAGCGATGAAATCTAAGTACCCTAATTTATTTAAATCCAAACTGAAGGTACAAGAGGCTGAATTGGAGCAATAATAAGTAAGTATATATATATAAATTTTATGTTGTAATAGGAAGATTAAACTTAGGCTTGAACTTGTTTAGGTTGGATAATCATGCTAATATTTGAGGATGAATGTTCCTAAGGGGAGGAGGATGTAACACCCAGTATCCTACGTGTACTAGTTCTACTTATATGTCACTTGGTATGGTATGGGTAATGAACTCAATTTCCTATATGACTAGCGACGGTAAGATGGGTTGAAAGGAACTACCTGTACATTTTAATGTGACACGACTAAGTTAACATCGATGCAACTATTTAAACTTGGGATCGTGAGTAGGTATTTGAATCTAAATTTTAAAGTGACCAAGTGTACACAAGCTGTAAGTTAAATTAAAGGGATTAAGAACTAAAAATGGAATTAACTATTGAGGCGCTTGCTTGACTTAATTAAGCTAGTAGGTGAATCACCTACATGAGATATATGGAACAAGTTAATGGACCCAAGGTTATGGATCAGATTTAGGCCATGTTAAATGTGCCAAAGAGTTGTATTACCTACTTAAGTTAATGGATCAGATTAAGGCCTATACTAATGGACTCTTTTAAGGCCCAAACTAAGTAAAATAAAAGGAGAGGAGAATGGGCAGCCCAACACCTAAAATCTACAAAAAAGCCTAATGATTTGAAGGTCCATTTTAGACATTGATAAAGCAAGTAGGTATATCACCTACTTTGACCTTTTGAGCAGCTTGAACCCTTAAGTAGGTGCATCACCTAATTGGACCAATTTGTGGCTGAAAATGGATTTAAAATAGGAGGCTCTAGAGGGATCAATATAAGACCAATATAGCTGGTCTTTTTACTCATTTTTAACACAAATTCCAGCCTTTAACTTCAGCTTTCTCACTTTTCTCTCAAGGCTTAAAACAACAGCCCCTATATTCCTCCTAGGGTTCTTGAGGAAACCCTCATCTTTGCTATCTAATGTAAGTGAAAATACTTAAGGATTTAGCTTGATTCTTTTATTGGAAACTAGGAAACCATGTTGATTATGCTTAATAGTATGGTACTGTCTTTCATCCATGTTAGGTACCCCATATCCCTTTGTTATTAAGAGGTCTTATTCTCTTGTTGGTTAACTTTGAAATATAATTCAAGCTCTTGAAAGAAGTGCAAATTTAGTGGAGAAATTTCAGAAATTAAGGTAATGCTACTGCCCATTTTTTCCCTTTTCTATATACATGTCTTGGTGGAGAATTATTTATATATTGTTGTTAAGAATGCAAGGGATAATGAGTTCAATATTGGGTTGCTATAATAAAGGATTTTAGGACTATTTTAGGGGCTATTTGATGTCTATATTTGGGGACAACTTGGTTGATCTGAAAAAGGGATGTGAGTTATTGGTATTGACGTATAAAATGAGGGTGTAATGATACACCACTTAATTAGATATTGTATAAGCTTGCTGCCTATCATACTTTATGGACTGTTTTGTACATGTTATGAAGCCAAAAGAGACTTTGGGAATCTTATATGACTTCGTGTGTTGTACAAATGTAATTAGTGGAGAAGGGGTTGAAAGAACACCTTTGATTTGGTGAATTACGGGCGTGTTGCCGGCTATTATTTTGAGTGAAGTTGAATAGCCCAAATTTGTGAATTAATTACTAGTACTAGTTTTACCACGTACTTCATTGTAGATAAGTAATCTGAAAGGAAGGAGGTTAATTTGGGGTAATACCAGAGTTATACAACAAGGTATGTAAGGATACTCTATTCCATATTCTTTGGCATGAAATCCAACACTTGTGTTACAAAGTGAGCTTCCAAAGCTCTCCCATGGAAAATGATACATAGTGGCAGCGTATGATCTCCTATGTAGCAAACGACCTTGCTCCCACTCCCTAATGTGTTTAAATACCTTAATATATGCTTATTACCTAGTATGCATGTCTACATCCAATATCAAGCTTCATGAGTTCTCTTTTTAGTCAAATAAGATCCATGTGTTATTTCAGCTCTTAGGCATTTCATTTGTGTACAAACTTCTCCCTACCTCGTTGTTACTACATCAAGTGTTTATTCCTGTCTTTTACTAGTGGACTACTGTCCTAAAGTTCAATAATTTCATGACCACCAAAGTAACAATCTCAAAGGTAATAAACTAAGAAACGCAAATCTGGTTATGTATGGGTGGCAGCTCAGGGGCGTAAGCCTAGCATGGGTCGATCCCAACTTATGTATTTACCACTAATCAGTTGGTCATTTGTATCACATTTCTTACAAGTATTATAAAGTAAGAATGCTAAAGGGAAGAAAAGAATGTAATATAATGATTCCACAGATACAGGTAAAGGTGGTCTATTATCTTTTGTTATTCTTACCATTGCGGTTTTCATTTAAGCTCTCACTTTACATATTAGTTACTCTTTGCCTTACATATTCAGTACATTCTTTCGTACTGATGTCCCTCACGGGGGAACTTGTATTTCATGCAGTAGGCATAGGTACTTCAGCTAGTAGACCCATCCAGTAGGAGCACAGGATATCCAGCGGCTATTGGTGAGCTCCAGGTTGATTCTGGGTTTTTCGAGCCTGTTATATATGTTTTGGTATTGTATAGTAGCTAAGTGTAAGGAGGGGACTTGTCCGGACCTTAACTAATTTTATATCTCTTTTAGAGGCTTTGTAGACGATATTGTATAGGCTTTGTAGACGGTATTGTATAGGCTTTGAAGTGTGGTTGTGCCTTGTCTTCCAGTCATTGTGGCCCTAACGGCCAAGTCATGTATATATAGTTTTGGGCTTGACTACGTGGTTTATTGTCATTAAATCTTAATATACATATTTGGCAGCATCCTTAAATGTTCATGGCAATGCATGGTAAGTACAACGTTATGGGTTGGTGCTCTAGGTCCTTTATGGCTACGGGTGCCTGTCCGCCCCAATAGGATTTGAGGCATGACAAAAACTATGATTAAGGCTCAAGAAGAGAAATCTCTTTGGTTTCATCTCAAAATTCAAGCATCTTCTAGTAGCTTATGTATGTAAGGATATATCTCATCTCATCATTCCTCATGAGTGTCATCCAATATCTTTAAACTACTCCCATGAATGAACTAGGATTAGAGTAAAACCCTTATAACTTGAGTTCTCCTTGATTTGTTATGAAATTTCATGAATTCTCTACCCATGTATCATATCCTAATAATAGTTCTTATTCTATGTGATTCCAATGGTTCTTTACAAATTTTTTGAGCATCTATGAAAATGCAATAACCCATTTTTTAAACTCTAAGTTTTTATAATCTATTCTTAACTCTTGATGAAGTTTTGTGAATTCATAGACGTATTAAAACTCAAGAATCTATATATTAATGAACCTATTTCATGATTTATTATCGATTATTTATTATTTTTGTAATGGGTATGAAAGATATATGTTTTGTCTAAAAACCTAAACTAGCATGATTTTCATATAATTTAGAGCGCAAGGCTCAATTGCATGATTTTCATATGATTGTCTGTTCAAGGCTCCATAATATGATTCTCAGTTTATTTTGAAAGATTACACTATGAGTATATATTATGTTTGGAGAGGACTATTGTTAATTGAGAAGATGTTGAGATTAAATAACAGAATACCTGAAACTGCATGTGCTAGCATAGTATAGGATTGTGTCATTGGTTTGGGAGACTCCTCTTTAAGCCCCTGGTAAGAGCTCAGAATGGATCCTCATGTGATGTAAAGCCTTATACCCTTGCAAGGTATAGTACGGCTCCTAATCAGGTAAGAACTGGATATCATGCACGAACATGGTGTATGTCATTTGTGAGAAACTCCCCTACAGAAAACTTATGTATTTTTATAAATATAATCTGGAACAAGGCCACTATTCTGAAATTCTTTACAAAGTCATATAATCAGTTTCCTTACGTATCAAATATTCATCTTACATCATGATTTATTAGATAGATTACCTTATGACTCATATATTAAGACCATCATATGTTTTTATATTTAATATATCTCATGATTTTATTATTCACTCAATTTCATGTTTCAACGATTCAGTTATATAAAAAAATAGTCACACTTATGTCATGTTTTCATTTAGCTATTTTACATATAGTACATTCCATGTACTTATGCCAATTGGTGTTGCATTATTTTTTGATGCAGACTCATGTACTCAGGCTAGCGATCAAGCGCCTCGCTAGGTTTCTCGCTTTCAACTAATTTTTATCTCCTCTACTTCTCGGGGATTTAGACTATGTTAGATTTTGTGATTTTATTACAATGAAGGTATGCAATGGTTTTGTCCTGATTGTCAGTATTCTTAGACATATTAGTGGATTCATAGGCAAAGAGACAGTTAGTCGCATTTTACAGTTTTTACCTTCATGTCATCTTTTCAAGAATTATAATATTTTGATATATGAATGAAGTTTTTTAAATAATATCTATGTTTTCACATTTTTTAAACCATGTTTTTCGCTTATGTTAGTTGTATGTTTATGTTTCATTCTATATTATGGGTACGCTTGGGTTAACAATGACATAGGGTGCCGGCTACACCTAGCGTGTATGCATGGGAGTTACAACATTTCACTCCAAAGAACCACTGATTTTTTTACTATCACTAGTTATACGACTCTAGGAGGACTAAAAGGAATAATTATATGGTCTACCAAAAATGTTCTAATTTGGAGCGATTAGAAAAATGGTGGTTTTTCTTACTAAACATTACCTATAGATCCTCTTGCGGGGTATCAATCGATAAGGGAATTTGAAATGGTGTATTAATGGTATAAGTTAATTAGTTCAAGTTGTGAAGTGTATTTCAAAGATTTAATTGAGGTTCAATAAAAGCAGTTGAGACTAAAATATGTTAATCGATAAGGGAATTTTCAATGGGTAGGCTTACATAATGTTTATGAGCATGTTTGTTGGAATATGCAAGTAGTGATGTATAAGTGTTTTGAACTAGTGCATTGGTGGTTTGAGGTATTATTTTGACAATCAGTTTGGGGAGTAACCAAGGCTGCTAGGTACTTATTATGAGAAGACTTTGTGAAGGGTTGTACTAGCGATGTGATTAATTTGGAAGGGTATTCAGTTTAAAGATTTGAGTAAGGTAGAAAGACACTCAAACACCCAAGATTTGCATTTTATTACTATCTTTATGATTGGCTCATCTTTTATGCAAATACTTGTGTTATTTTAAAGACACTACTTGATTATATTTGAAGGATTTTCAATTTATAACTGTGAAAATGATTGAAAATAGAACATGAAAATTGGCAAAAAATTAGTACAGGGGTATCTATTTTGACGTAGAAGGTTAAGGGTTCATCTTTAGGAAAGGTGACTAAAATTTAGAACAACGTGATTACTTGGTCCTGGTACATATTATGGTGATATTATATTGTACTAATCAAATACGAATTAAACTATTCCCGTATACTTAGAAAAGGAATCCTACATACTTTTTGAGCCAAGTGTTATGTATATCCCATGTTTGTTTTGAGGTTAGTAACTGATGAGGTTTTCATTTCGTATGAAGGACATTATAAGACAGATAGAAAGGTTATTCACAATGTACTAAAAGTGGGTGATTTCATGGTATCCTCTCGAAAATAGGTTAAATTCAATTGGTACAAAAAGTTGTATGCATGTTTTGGGTCATAAATCAGGTTTTCTGTGGTAATGGACAATTTTGGACTGTGGATTTGTTAGATAAAGCAGGATTCAGAATGTTAGTTATGATTTATTAGGAGAGTTTGTGTGTGGCAAGGCACATGAATTGCAGTATTTGTTACTTTTGTGATCAATAAAGGTGTAACTAGGTGTGCACTTAGTGATTTATTAGTCAGAGCATGACATAAGAGGACAGATGCCTTGTGTTGATGAGTTTCATATGGTGAACGATTTAAGGAAAAACACAAGAAGTTTATATATTATAGAGTTTGATATCTTCAAACTTCCATCATGTTCTACTAGATGTGTGTGACAAGTGATAATTCAGTGATTTAAGGATGTAGAATTATAAGGTAGAGATCCTTTGTATTGAGTGAATGAATTGTGTAGATTTCATCTTTTGAGGTCGAACATGACAGTTCATGAATAGAAAGTTGAAATGGGTCAACACAAATTTTTGAAGGGATTAATACTGACTTTATAAAGAATTATGATCTGTCATCTGGGTGTCAATTATATGTTGGTACCTGTTCAGTATACATTAGGTTGGATTCCACATTTATGCCAGGTGGCTTACAAATAAATACTAAAATGACTTATTGTTATACAGGTTTACAGAGAGTTTCAAGTTTAAATTGATACTGCCTTGTTAATGGAAGTAACATAGTTTGGTCAACACATAATTGGTGAAGTTTAAAAGATACATGAATATGATATGGAAAGCCTTTGTGGCGGTTAGTTATTCTTTTACAGATTTGGCTTAGGAATAGAATTTCTAAAATGGATGAACCTTAACATTTGAAGATTTGTATTGAATTAGATATCATTTTCTAACTCAATTACTTTAGTTAGAAGAAATAGAACTATCAGACTTTGAATTAGTTCAATCAGCCTTGGAGAAGGCCAGTTCTATAGAAATACTTCGAATTAGCTCAAACTAAGAAAGGATCCTTTTGTTGCGATAGAAAGTCATGATTCATCTTGTGGTATGTGAAAATGTGTTTTCTAAAGATTCTTGGTACAAAAGAAAGTCCTGGAAGTTGTTAAAGAAAGATTAATAGGATCAAGGTGATCTACTGGTACAAGTTTTGCAATAAATTTTAGCTACAAAATTGGATTGTGCTGACTGCATTGGGTTTTCACCAATTGATTATGATTATGATCAAACTAGGTATTGTGTGCAAACACAATTTAATTATATGAGAATCAACTATTTATAGCAGTTTGGATTATGAATAATAGAGATACGTGATAATGGACTAAAACATAGAAGGATGCGACATATAGAGTGAAAAAGAGGAACTACAAATATTATTATTATTGAACGTTCTTACAAGAGATTTACAATAGGTATATACATTTACTTGACAGTTTCTATAATTTTCTTTACCTATTTAAGAATAAACAAATGTTTAAGTAATGGTGGATGTAATGACCCGCATGGTCATTTTTTCCTTATAAACATATTTCCCAGTTTGACCCTTCCCTAACTTCATTTATATTTTCTGACTTGTGGGTATGGATGGTGCAGTTCCTAAAGTGAGCGGGTGTGTTTTAGGAAATAAATTTTATTTTTGGAATTTCAGAAATGAAAAGTTTGATCAAATTCAGTATTCTAGGTTAATGGGTTCATATTATAGTTTTGATAGCTCCGATAGATAAGGAGGGTGATTTAATACTTGACTGGAGGGTTTGCTTGGGTCTTAAGGTGCTTGTGTCACACCCGGAGCATACACTCTACACATGGCTGGAATGAGATGCCATAGTTGTCCCAAGCTTTCCCATAACACAGTATGAAACATGAGTGTACAATTAAACATAAGAAGAAAGCATTCAAGTGATAAGTCTTATAACGAAATACTTTTCATGAAAACATAGTATTGAAATTCATGAATGATGATGCAGAGGTCAATACTGAAATACATAACTGACTGCCTATTTGTATAGCCTCTAGCATGACTGAGTATTGTACAGTATACCAGGACATGGCCCCCCGACATCTCTTAAGAAAGCGAACATAAAATACAAAAACTGTAGACTAAGCTCTTGTCACGACCTGAGTCTACACCCTTGTCGTGAGCCATAACTAACTTCTCACTAGGGTCCTACAGGACTCTTGGCATATCATATCTATAGAGTAATTTAAATAATGAAACTGAAGGGGAATCATAAATGATGACAATGGCTAAATCTGAAAAGAGACAATCTTTGTTAGCACAAGATTGGAAATAATTAAAGCTTGTCAAGTACAAAATACCTGTTTGTCTAGTGAAGCTTGTACTACTAACATCAGAGTCAACTAGGACAAGGCCCCATACCATTTATTGAATCAGAAGTCTAAGCCAAACTAAGAATAAATCTAAAACCAACTCCACGCCTCCTGGATTATAGAGCTCAACGATAAACTTAATGTCAGGTGCTACAGATCATCTATCAGCAAACCATAAACTTGAGTACCTGAACAAACATCATATGAAAGATATATTGCAAAACATAGTCACTTCAATGGAAAGTATTGGTATGCAAGTTATTTATATATATATATATATATCATAAACTAAATAACTGATCATGAAAATATGTACAAAGTGGCTTAAAATAGTAGATAAGATGTTAAACACAAGTTATGAGAAAGTAAGCAATATGGCTGAAACAACTGACAACCTGAGGTAAAATCCATGATTGATAAAGTCTACATAAAAGTATTTCATGAGTATTTAAATAGAATTTTTTATAAAGTTTATACATATGGAGAGTTTCTTATAACCGACAAATACCATGCGAGCTCATGATGCTCATCGTCATACACCCATACTGAAAAGTTTTTTTGACCGGGTAAGGTATAAAACCATAAACATATGGATCCAAAATCATACCTCATGGGTGAAACTTATGGTGGCAACATAGTTGTAAGACTTGGTTAACTAAACCCTTGTCCTATCGGTGTTAAATAATCCTCCCAAAACATACTAGTGTTCTTATCATATCATGTAACATAGCTAAATCATAGACTGAGACTGTGCTCAACGTATCTTTAAAATAGTACTATTATGTCACGACTTAAAAACTGAGGTCATGATGGCACCTACTTTAACCCGCTAGTAAGTAAGCCAAAATCATAGTTCGGAACAGCGAGTAATAGGCTATCGGGCACAAGGAAGAAAAATAGAGGTAAAAATAATTTAAAGCGACTAAAAGGGAAAAAATATACAAATCATGGCATCAAAAATGAAGGGAAAAGGACGAAATACAAAAAATGTGTCCCCTAATATCTGGTAAAGCTAGCACAAGAGCCATTACACATAAGGAGTACTAGACAGGTACAAAATATACAAAGTTGTCCCTGAGGATACAAAATAAGACAAATACAAAAATAGAAAGAGATGGATTAGCTCTGGATGCTAAAAGTTAACCCTAATCTCCTATCAACAGCTAATTTCGAGGGCATCGTCAATGGCAATGACTCATACAAGGATCTGCATCAAGGAAAAAGATCCAAAAGTGTAGTATGAGTACCAAAACACGCGGTACTCAGTAGGCATCATTGGTCGATTGAGCTCAATTAAGTAAAAACATAATAAAGTGTGAATCCATACTAAGAGGTAATAAAAGAGGGTCGGAATGGAAATAACAAGCTATTTTAAGCAAATGTGAGAATCGTATGCAAATAACTCACAATCGAAAATAAATGTCTAGCTATAACCTAACTGGATCCCCATAAGTCCAGATGGTATACACAATAAAAACAAAACCCAATCGAGCCCCTATAAGCATGGTGGGTGCAAACAAGAATAATACTATACAAAGTCAAGTACAATAGTAAGGAAAGTGAAAACTAGCCAAGATGTGCAATAACCATACCGCATACTCCTCCTTCAACCTTAACCATAACTTGTACCAGTCTTAAACCAAATTTTCAACCAGAAATTAATAAAAATGAATGCCAAACTCGAATCGAAATTAATAGCTAATAAGCAGTAAAACTAGGTACCAGACTCGAAATGAATCTAACTATGCAATACATTGCAACAATCCAGAGTTCAGAATTAAACCCTATTTAACTAGTCCTTTTTCTCATTTTAGAAGACCAAGTTCCTTAAAGATAATCAAAGTTCCATTTATTAAGTTGAAACCCGCGATTTAAGACCAAAATATTAAAATACCAAGGATATAGAAGCTAACAAACACAATAGTGAACATGCCAACAAAATCCCAATAACTAGCCCTTAAAAGAAATCCCATAATCATTTTTATCTAAAGAGGGCGTTATCCCAAAGTAACTAACTTTAGAAGAAGCGATAATGCTAACTACACATCCCGAGAACCCAACCTAAGGCAATAAGCTAACCAAGCCTAGACTAAGGCATCTAAATTAAATACCCAAGGCCCCTAGGTACTCAAAGCTAAGTTCTGGAAAGCATCTACCATGCCTAAAGGAATCCGAGGTAGAAATTTTATTTTAAAGTCCCCTAACCGGCTACAAGGATCGCAGAATACCTAACAGACTATCCTAACCATAGTAACCTACCAATAATTATTAAATCACCATGCCAATACAATAAAAGAGAAAGTCTAAAGGAAGGTAAGCTTAGCCTACCTGGACACCGTCGAAAGCACTCAAAATCCATTAAATTGGAGCTTATCCCTTTTAAGAAGCCTCCAACCATTGCCAATCTATCCAAATGGTAATCTAGTGATCAAGATGAGAATAACGGTACCCATATTGTAAAATTATGGTTCGAGTTAGAAATGGGGCTAAAAATTGCACGTGGGACCTACTTACAGAATTCAAAAATTGAAACCACAACAACATCCCTCGAGGAACAATGAGCTTGTGCTCAAGAAATTGAGCACCAGTAGCTCACTAATTAAGCCTCAAATTAGTGCCAAAGAGAAATGAGAATTTTGAGAATAAACTAGATAATTTAATAGAAATTAGACCGGGAACTTACGGTTAATGACTAGAAAGTGATCACCTTATTGACACCTAACTAGTCACAGCTTCAATTTAAGATTACTACATAATTTTCAAGTTCTCACTATCAACAATGGTGTTTATACATAGGAATTTTGAGCTGAAAAATAAAGGGAGAAATATATATACTGCCAGGTGTCCCTTCTTCACTAATTCGGGACACCTATTGTGAATGCAGGGGAATACTGGGCTAGGACTTCATGAATGTGACTGGTTCACCACAATGCGATGAAGAAACCTGGACCGGCCAGGCCGACTATTTTTTTGTGAATACGATGACCAACTCACAAACGCGAAGGACAAGAATCCTCAACCCTTGTGAATGTAGCCACTAGCTCGCAAACACGAAGAACAGTTTGGTGTTCACTAGGTGATGATGCACCAACAACTTTGGCTAAGTTGAAAAATCTCTGAAGGGGTATTCGGGATTCATTCAGAACCCTATGATTAAAAAAACTATGCTACCCCACCAAAAATGGAATCCCAAACTCAATAGAACCATCATAATTTCTAGCAGAGGTCGTTTTAACAAAAGTGGTTCCCATACACAATGTTCAGTTTTTACTAAATTCAAACCAATAGCCTAAAATAAGCCCAAAAGCCTTGGGACCCGAACCAAAGGTCCCCCTAGACTAAAATCCACATTCTGAAGCTAATGAAACTTTTGAAATTGTCATCCGAGGCTGTTTACCCAAAGTTTTGGTCCAAGACCATTTTCTCAACTTTAAAAACACTAAAATAGGGAAATTAATATAAAAACCAAAGGAACTGCCCGATAATCAAACTATTAGTCCCAGTAAGTCATAAATGACTTAGGGAAGCTATAGGAAAACTCAAAAAGCAGAAAAAAGAAAAGAGAAAAATGACCTAGAGAGTCATTATAACATCCACTACTAAAAGGACTTTCGTCCTCGAAATTCAAGAGTTAGGAAATACCTGAAGGCTTGAACATGTGAGGATACTGAGTCTACATGTCATGATCAGTCTCCTAGTTAGCCTCCTCGACTAGATAGTGTCGCCACTATACCTTTACCACCGAAATCTCCATAGAATGCAACTGTCTGACATCTCTGGCTAGTATAAAAACTGGCTCCTCTACAAAGGTCAACCTATCATTTAACTAAACTGACTCCCACCAATAGATGTGAGACTTATCTGGAATGTAGCATCGAAGCATCGACACATAAAAAATTGGATGAATAAATGAAAAGGATGGACGTAAGGCTAACTCATAAGCAACCTCCCCAACTCTTTAAAGAATCTCAAAGGGCTCGATATACCTGGGACTGAGTTTGGCCCTCTTCCCAAACCTCATCATGCCCTTCATGGGTGACACCTAAAGATAAACCTGATCACCAACTCCAAACCTTAAAGCACGAAGCCTACAGTCAACACAATTATGTTATCTTCTCTGAGTTGTCTGTAGCCTATCCTAAATAACCAGAACTCTATCCAATGAATCTCAAAGAAAATTGGTACTCCATGGCCTAGCCTCTGAAGTCTCAAACCAACCGATAGGAGATCGACACCGCCTACCATATAATGCCTCAAATAGGGTAATCTGAATACTCAAATGGTATCCATTATTATAGTCAAACTCTTTAAAGGCTAGAAACTCCTCCACTGAATGCCAAAGTCCATGACACAAGCTCAAAGCATGTCCTCTAAAACCTGAATAGTCTGATCCAATTGGCCATTAGTTTGGGGATGAAAAGTTGTGCTAAGGTGGACCTGGGTACCCAATTTGTCATGAATAGCTCTCCAAAAGTTGGAGGTGAAATGGGAACCTCTATTAGAAATTATATACATGGTCACCCCATAAAGATAAACCATCTCTTGAACATAGATTCGTGCCAACATATTGGCACTGCAGAAAGACTAAATAGGTAGAAAATGAGCTGTCTTGGTCAATCGATCTACAATGTCCAAATGATATTAGAACTACAAGAAGTGCAAGGTAGACCACTCACAAAATCTACAGTAATCCATTCCCACTTCTACTTGGGAATGGGTAGCTTTTGAAGCAGACCACCTGGTCTCAAATGCTCAAACTTTACCTATTGACAAAATAAACGTTGAGTCACAAAGTCTGCTATATCTCTTCTTATACCACTCCACCAGTAATGCTATCTCAACTCTTTATACATCTTAGTTGTCCCAGGGGGAGTAGAGTATTTGGAGCAATGAGCCTCCTAAAGTATCAATTAAATGAAACCTGTTACCCTCAACACACAAATATGATAATCAAACCTCAACACACCCTTTAAGTCTAGGGCGGCCCTCTTGGACTCTCCCCTTAGCAGATGATCTCGAATGCCTCACAATTGACTATCCTCAAACCATCAATCTTGAATCTGCTAAAAAAAAGTACACCTAGCCTCAACACTAGCAAAAATCCTCCTGGGATCTGAAATATCAACCCGAAACAACCTGTTGGCTAAGAATTTGTATGCAGTATTATATGCCCACAAGGCATCATCAAACATTTGAGCCTAATCAATTCGGTTGGCATTCACTATTTTTGAAAGAATTATCTTTATTTCTTAATTCAGCACTTCCACGTGACAATTGGTTTGTAGATAATAGGGGGTAGCCACCTTGTGTTTCTTGACTCCATACTTTGCTAGCAGAGCATAGAATACTTTGTTACAAAAGTGTAACCCCTTATTACTGATGATCGCCCTTTGAGTACCAAACCTTGAGATGATATTTCTTTTTAGGAACACAGCCACACTCTTGCTCTCATTATTTTGTAGTGCCACAGCTTTCACACATTTATACACGGTATCTACCTCCACCAATATTTATTTTTGATTAAAAGAACTTAGGAAGGGACCCATAAAGTGGATGCCTCATACATCAAGCAATTTGACTTCTAAGACTGGGGTCACGGACAGCTCATGCCTTCTTGAAATAGCTCCATGTCTTTGGCATTGGTCGCATTCCTTAACAAACACTTATGCCTCCTAATGGATTATGGGAAAATAATACCCACGGTATAGTATTTTCTATGCAGGGCATGCACAACCATGATGTCCCCCCCCCCCCAGGGGATGAATGACATGCTTCCAATAGACTCATCATTTCAACTTCTAGGATGCTTCTTATCAAGTTATCGGCATAGATCCTGAATAGATATGACTTATCCAAAAAGTAATTTCTCAGATCATGTAGAAGTTTCTTCCTTTGAAGAAAATTTAGATCTTCAGCATCATATCACTACCAAGATAGCAAAATTAACAAACCAAGGTACAAGATCATGAAAAGCAACTAATACCTGCTCATGTGGAAAGGAGTCATCAATATCTACCTCATCTTCCATTTTCTATTATCTTCAAGTCAAGACAGATAGTTAGTAACTTGGTTCTTAAAACTTTTACATTCTTTGACTTCAAAGTCAAATTCCTAAAGCAAGAGCACCCATTGAATCAATTGTGGTTTTGCATGTTTCTTTTCAAAGAGGTATCTCAAGGTAGAATGATATATGTGCACTACCACCTTTATACCAAGAAAGGCTACCCAAAATTTCTTAAAGGCATATACCACTACAAGCAATTCTTGCTCAGTCATTGTATAACTCTTTTGTGTTCCACTCAAAGCTTTACTTGCATAATAAATTAGGTGAAAGATTTTTTCCCATTTCTGACCCAAAACAGCACCAAGTCCCACCCCACTTGCATCACACATTACTTTGAATAGTTTGGACCAATCTGAAGCAACAATAATAGGAGCAGAAGTAAGCTTTTCCTTAAGTCAATGAAATGACTTCAAACAAGCATCGTTAAGAAGGAACGCAACCTCCTTTTATAATAACTTGCAAGGAGGATTCACAATTTTTGAGAAGTCATTTATGAACCTATGATAAAAACTTGCATGGCAAAGAAAACTCTGCACCCCCTTTACAGAGATTGGTGGAGGTAACTTCTTAGTCACTTTAATTTTTTTTCTGTGAACTTCAATACCTTTTAATAAATCTTGTGTACCAGAACAATTCCATGTTTCACCATGAAGTGCCATTTCTCCAAATTCAGCACCAAATTTTCATCTTCACATTGCTGTAAAACCTTACTAAGATTGGCCAAGTAGTCTTCAAAAGTATCCCTAACTATGGAGAAATCATCCATAAAAACTTCCATGGTATCCTCCACCATATTCGAGAAAATAGAGATCATATATCTTTGGAAGGTGGTGGGTGCATTGCATATGCCAAAAGGAATGCGCTTAAATGCAAATGTACCATAGAGGCATGTGAATGTTGTTTTCTCTTGACCCTTCAGTGTGATAGAAATCTGGTTGTACCCAGAGTAACCATCCAAAAAGCAATACCAACCTCGACCTGCTAATAAATCCAGCATTTGGTCTATGAAACACACTAGACAATAATCTCTAAGTGTCGAAGAGTTAAATTATTGGTAGTCTATGCAAACACGCCAGCCTGTGACTAGCCTAAGTAATGTGCTCACTAGGAACCATCATCTAACCTCATTTATTTGGGACATATTGTACCGGACATACCCATTTGTTGTATGAGATAGGATACACCACCTCTATATCTAACCACTTAATGATCTTTTTCCTTACTACTTCGTGCATAAGTGGTTAAATTATGTACTAATGATCTATGCTTGGGATAAAATCTTCCTCCAACTGAATCTTATAAGTGTAAATCCCTGGAAGGATCCCGATAATGTCCACAATGGTCCACCCAATTTCCCTTTTAAAGTATCTCAGCACTGACACAAGTGCCTCAACCGACTACTCAACCAAATCAGATGCCATAATAATAGGAAGTGTGTTGTTCTCTCCCACGAAAGCATAGCGTAAATGACCAAGCAAAATTTTTAGTTTCAACACTGGTGGCTCTTCAGTCAAATGCTTAGCTAAAGGAGTAGGCCTATTTTTAAGATCTAAGTCTAACTTCTTTGGAGCATAGGAATAGGAACCCATTCCAATCACTACCTTCACTGTCTCATCATAGTCTTTGATATCATCACCATTGAAGTTCATCATTGCTGCAGATAAAGTTTCAACTACAAACCTTTATGTAAAAGGTACTTCAATCACCTCCTCATCTAAACATTAATCAGAGATATGACATTTATTTCTCTTGGTTGTTTCATGTAGTGACATACATTGTATTTGACCTCCTCATCATTCAATCTGAGCTTAAATTCGTTGCCTTTCATGTCAACTAATACTCTGCTAGTTTCTAAGAAGGTCTTCCTAAGATAATGGGAACATCAAAATCAACTTCGCAATCCAAGATCACAAAATCAGCAGGAAATGTGAAACTTTCCACCTTCACTAGTATATAACATAAGATCCTCATAGGCCTCTTGACCGAATGGTCAGCCATCAATAGTCGCATTGTTGTTGGTTTAGGGGCTCCCAAGCCCAACTATTTTTACATAGCAAGCGGCATCAAATTGATGCTTGCACCAAAGTCACACAATGCCTTAGCAAAATCAATGGCATCGATGGTGCAAAGAATGTTAAAAGCACCGGGATCTTCCCTCTTCAAAACCTAAGTATGAAGTAATATTGCACTATAATGGTGTCACGACTCAAATCCCATTGAGACAAACATGTACCCAATGCCCTAAAGTCCCGAGAGAACAAACCTATAACTTGTGTTTACCATGCATGTAACTGTGATAATTATAAGGTTTTAATGAGCATAATAAATATAATCTAAAACACCAACATAGGTAGGCCTAAAATGGGTGTACATGACTCAGCCATTGAAGCCTCAATTACTAAAAGATAAGACACCACTGCACTATACTTTAACATTAGTCTATAAATCCTCTAAAAGGTAGACAACTTAGCTTAGGTCGGTACAGGACCCCGCCATACCCTTAACTTTAATACAATAGCAAAATATATACTAAAGACTCAGTAAAGCCACAAATCAACCTGAAGCTCACCAAAAGTCATTGAGTACCCTGTACTTCTATTGGAGAGATCTACAAGTTGGAGTACCTAAACCTGTGGCATAAAACATAGCATCCCCCATTCGGGACATCAGTGCGAATGAATGTACTGAATATGTAAGGCATAAAGTATCCATATGTAAAACAAAATCTCAAATGGAATTAGGTACAAATGTATAGATAAGGATAAGAGACCATATTTTCTTATACTTGTGGAATCATGTATATTACATTCTTTTCTTTTCTTTATTTTTCTTTGCTTTATAAACTTCGTAAGGCATGTGATATAATGACCAACTGATCAGTGGTAGAAGAGGATGACCCATTCTAGGCATTTTAACCCCTGGGATACGGTCTTCATAAATATACAAATTGGGATCAACCCATGCTAGGTATTATAACCCCTGGGATACCACTCATAAACCCATTCATTAGGCTCGGCCCAAGCTAGGTATTCACCCCTGAGCTGCCACCCATAAATACATCAATTGGGATCAGCCCATGCTAGGCTTTTGCCCCTAAGCTGCCACCCATATATACATCAATTGGGATTTTCCCATGCTAGGCTTTTTCACCTAGACTTACACCCATATATATGTAAATTTTCTTTCGAGATCGGCCCATGCTAGGATCTTGGCCCCTGGGTTACCACCCATGATTATATAGATTCACTTTACCTTGTTCTTTTAATCTTCGAGATTGTTCTTTTTGTTGTCGTAACTCTTTTGAGCTTTGGTACTATGGACCAGTAGTGATGAAATGTGAATAAAATACTTGAGGCAGATACCAATGACATAAGAAGCAAAATCTAACTTCAATGTGATACTTAGGGACTTATATGACTCAATGAACCTCATTGGGGACAAAGCATATTCACAAATGATCCTTGAAGACATGTGACAAGTAAGGACATGATAACATGTAACAAATGAACAATTAAGGTGTATAACTAATGGGAAAGTGATCTTACATAGCATACAATAATTGTGGAAGATTCAAGTGATCATTCATAGAACATAGTAATTGTGACATATTTAAGTGTAGAAATTTAGACATTTCAAATGTGGGCATACGTTCATATTAAGTTGACACATGTAACTCCTCAAATGAAGAGTTAAGGGCTGTGTAATAACTACTTCATAGGCCATGCCAAATGAAAAGATATATGTGAAGCATGTGGCAGATTCAACTCTAGGAAAAATACACATGTCAAGTAGGGACATATAAACTGTATAATTGAACAAGTAAGAGCTCTATGAGATAACATTGTAACCTAACACAATCGAAGTGATATCTAATAAAAAAAGCATGTGAGTGTGTAAACCAATGAAGTATATGACCAAATAGACAATTGGATCAATTTGGCAGTGTATGGGCATATTATGTATCCAATATATGAACACTTTTAACATCTGTAATCTAGGATCTTATTGACTCATATAAGAGAAACATGTAACACTTTGACACATTTTTGAGACCACGGGTAGTAGGGAAAGGAACATTAAATATAGTTGGAATTGTACGCCCTCACTATGTATATTTTACCATAAAAAACATCTAGGAAGATCACTATGTTGCTACACAAGTATAGATTTACAACCAAAGAATATGAATTAGGATAGTATTACATACCTTGCTGTGCAACCAAAATATTACAATGAATTAGCCTTCTTTCCTTTAAGGCATTAATCTACAATATAAGTACATAATGAAACTAATATTAGCAAATAACCACAATGTAATCCTTGTGAAATAGTAGATAAACACATGATGGGCAGTAAGACTATCTAGCCCACTAACACTTTGTGTATCACCACGCCCTCCTTCTATACCTCAATATAACTCCACTTAACCATTCTATAAGGTCACCCACTGCCTCCCAACAATACATATAGACAACTCCTAAACAGTCCCAAAATCCTTAAACACAATAAGAAAATATCGAACTCACAGCTTCCGATCACCATCCCGTGAGTTCTTCACAATAATACTTATAAAATCCTCCATACAGACTTGTAAATAAAGAGGGACAAAATTGGGGCAGTAACCTTACCTTTATTTCTAAAATATAGTTTCTTAAATTGTACTCCATCAAGACTTTAAGCTTCCCTTCCAGTTGAAACAAGTACTATTGAAAATCTCCTAGAAATTAAAGAGAAGTGGACTGCCAAGCATTGAAAAAAGGTGTTGTCCTACACTTCAAACAAAAAGAACTTGATTTCCATTACTTTCCATGGTAGAATTAAGCAAAACATCTAAATTAATTTACTTACCTATGCTTGAGAAAAGAAGAGAACTCCAAGAACCCTAGAGGTAAAGTTAGGGAAATTGTTTTGGAGCTTGAGAGAATAAGAGAGCTTGAGAGAGAACTTGAGAGAATCAGTAATTTTGTGTGAATTATCAAATGAGAAAATACACCAAGAATAATCTTCAGAGGCCCCTTTAGCCGCCTCTCTTTTTCTTTTTTTAATTAGGACCACAAAGGGATTAAGTAGGTGATGTGACTACTTGGATAAATAAGCTGGTCAAAAGTCCTAGTAGGTGATACACCTACTAGACCATTTTAATCACTTCATTGGGCATTGGACAACCAATTCTTCTTATTTACCTTTCTCTTTTCTTTCACTTAATACTGGCCTCAATTGATCCATTTGTCAAAATGCCTACTTGGCCATTTTAACTTGGTCCATATACCTGTAGGTGATACACCTACTCATCATCCACTAGATTAATTAAGTCAAGCAATTACCTCACCTATTTTATTCCATATCCCAATTCTTAATCCCTTTAATTCAACTTAACACTAATATGCAGTTGGCAACTTTACACTTTAACATCAAATACCGCCTTTTACTATCTCAATTTTAAATATTTTCATCAAGTTCACTTAGTCAAATATGTGTTGAAAGGTACGTGGTGTTACATCATCCACCCCTTTGGAACATTTGTCCTCGAATGAGAGGTGTTGCTTAAATCAAGGTCAACTTTGGATACTCTCTAAAAATTTTGCTAGAGTTTTCTTTGTAAATAGAATTATCCAAAATGTGTCAACTAACCAGAAGCATGTATACACAAGTCTCAAAGGGCATTTCAGTGAGTGTAGCACATGAACTAATCAAATGATAAGTAAGGCTCCTCTTGGCTACATATAATCCAGTGAAATAATTCTGTATAGCATAACTTACCTTTCTCTCCTTCTTATACACCGACCTGAGTTGAAACACACGAAATTCGGGAGTCACAAGTATGAACTACACATCTTAATATATGACAAATGAGCAAGACAATAAATTAACTAATGAGCTACAAACCTATGTACAAATGAATAGATGCATATGGGACTAATAATCTTTTAAGAAAATGCATAATATAGGAACCTCTTAAAGGTTCTTCGAACAAATATGGATAGTTAGATTTAATGGGGTCTTCATATTTCTAAGTAGCTTTTTCAATACTCTAACTCCTTCACAATATTCTGATGAAGGCTACATCTAAATAGGTCATTTTACGTAGCCATCTTTCTATGGACAAGGATTGCGCTAAAATTTACTAGGTGCCCAGCATGTCTACTAGAATCCTCACTTCATCATGTTATGATTAAACTTTATCCCAACATGTTTAATACTTAATAAGAACGGAGAGGAATATAAGATATGAACAAATAAGTCACATAAAGTCTATGATACATAGACTACCCAGCGGCGTATAGTTCACCTAATATATGAACAATGAGCCATAAGGAAGTACACTTAGTATATGAACATGTATAAACAAGAGGCATACTACACATAGACATTTGAGCTATATTAAGACATATGATCGATATACAAGTAAGTTGTAATAGACTATAATATATGAGCTTGTGAACTACGTGGCATGTGAGAAAATGAACTATAAGACATGTAGCATGTGTGAAGATGATTTACAAAATTTTAGCACATGAGCAAGTGGACTGTAAAATACGTTGAGCAAATGCACTAGTTGACCACATAACATGTGAGCACTAAATCTAATAAAGCATTTTACATATAAGTAAGTGGACTCGACATGTAGTCACATAATAAAAAAAATATGAAATATGAATCACGTGGGAAGGTGGACTATATCACATGCATAAGTGGACTAACGCATGAATAAGTGTACTTTATCAAATATGAGCAAGTGAGCATATGGTACATGGACACATTAACTATGGGGCATGTAACGCTTAACCAAGTAGTCTATGTAGCATGTGACATATAGGCAAATAGTCTATGAAGGATATAATAGGTAGAGAAGTGATGGGTGGTACACTTAACCCATGAGCAAGTAACTTATAATGCCTATAACATTTAAGCCATTAATCTATGATGTATATAAAATGTGGACATGTGATATGAGGCAAGCAATAGGTGAAATAGGGAAATCCTATGAAACGTATAATAATAAGTTTGAGTTTTATAAAGAAAATAACAGCTATATACAAGTTCTCTATGACATAAATAACATGTGTGATAATATCAATAAAGGGCACATGACCTACAAATAGATGAACTGTAGGACATGTAGCATGTATAAATGTATAAGCAACAGAGCCTTTAGAAACTAGAAACATCTTATTTCCCATTCAATCATATCTTAAGTGCAAGCATGCTACCTCTAGTTCTAACTCACTGGTGGTGTAGTTCTGCTCGTGCTTCTTTATTCAAATCGAATCATATGCAATTGATTTCCCATGCTATTTTTTAGCTCCTAAAGTTTTTTCTAACAAGTATTTCAATCATTAGAATTGAGCATCTTTCTAAGTATATCAAATCATTGGGACAAGGTTAGAAGTGGTTCCCTATAAATCATCTATGGGGGATCGAGGCTGCTATGTGTTTGTTATAGGCCGGCAATACACAATTAAAGTAGATATTCCAATAGGCAAATTAACAAATGAAGTGTATGGGCATCATAACCAATGATCTCTTACACGTTGTTAATTACACATAATTCAAGTGCATAAGAACTCATTTTGTGATTTTGTAGCATATGAGGAATAGCTACTTTAGCTCAACAAATAAGGTTTATCCATGCTAATAGATTTTCCATAACAGTACAACAAGTGAGAATTCTACAACCCCTTCCCATGCAAAGGAACCAGTAGGAACAATTGGCATATAATCTACTGGCCTCTCTTTTAGTCAAGCTATGATTGCTCTACTGTGAGTATATATTAAATGAACCTTATAGTAGCTTTATTTAGTTTAATCCATACATATACATAATGAACCACCTTTATGTCATGTGAAAAATGCATATACAACCTTAAGTACCACATGGGTCAACATATCTTCTATTAAAGTGATCTTTTGATTGCCCTTTTTTCTCTTATAGCTATTAAGATTGGATTTCAGAATTCACATCAATACTAAACTGATTTCTCTATCTAACAAAAGTTCAAAAGGCTATTAATTTATTTCTTATGGTGTGCCTTTACCACTGGTTAAGATTAAGTCATTGATATCTCCTCCTTACAACGCATGCTTAATAAGCACTCTCTATAATAAGGGCACAAATTATGTCACCTCTTCTTCTAATACTTATGTACATCATTTTCTTACATTATTAGGGAAATTTACTCAACTATATCTTTATTCTATGATATTCAAATGTCGTTCTCCTTTATATCTTATGTAACCAAATACTCTCTTGCAAGAGACTCATTAACACTATGCCTTTCTCTACTCTTAATATTCTAACAAACCATAACTTATGTTTAATCCCTCAATATTTCAAACCTTAATATTTAGTCTCATTCTATTCTATAATCAAAACATAGATCATAATAGGGCACTGTCTAAAGTCCAAGTAGGTGATGCACTTACTAGGCCATTTTAATCACTTCATTGGGCTTGGACAAATTAGGCCTTGGACTGCCCATTCTTTAAATTTCCCTTTCCTTTTTCCTTCACTTAATATGGGACTCAATTGATCCATTAGTCAAAATACCTATTTGTCCCTTTTAACTTGGTCGATATACCTTATGTACATGATACACCTACTCGTCACCTACTAGATTAATTAATTCAAGCAAGCACCTCACCTATTTTATTCCATATTCCAAATCTTAATCCCTTTAAATCAACTTAAAACTAATTTTTAGTTGGCCACTTTACACTTTAACATCAAATACCACCTTTTACTATCTTGAGTTTAAATATATTTGTCAAGTTTACTTAGTCGTATATGTTTTGAAAGGTACAGGGTGTTACAAATTATATATGTTATCCACGGGTTGAAAACTAACGGTCCACTTCTTAGTGACAAAGTCCTTTATAAAATTGGTGTAACCTAGTATTTATTTCAATGCCTCCACCAAAGGAATATTTACTGACAACTGCTTCAATGTGGAAATGAATTTGTTTCAATCTTCCACTTTCTTCTTCATCCTTTGAGGAAATGGAGGTGGTGGTCTAGGAATTTGAGACAAAGGCTTTACAACCTTCTCCTTCTCCTTATTCTCAAAATTTCCAATTTTAATATTTGTAGATTTCTCAGCATATACAGTAAAATAATCAATAACCACTGGCTATTTAGAGTTTGCTAGAAATCTGGCATTATAAATTGTAACTCTGGAATATGAAACTACAACTTCGTCCTGCGCATTAACCATGGGTATTAGATTGGGCAACACTCTTCCAGATCTAATAGTAACAGCCATAAATTGGCCATCATTACTCAGGTTTTGGATGATGTCTCTAGCAAGGTCCCACTCTTCTACTGATTCAAAGCTGCAAACATTTGACCCATTTAGTAATCTACATATTTCAATGAAGTGGAATGTGAGTCCACTAGCTGGCTGATGTTAGTAATCTCACCCTTCATTTCTTTGACACCCGAGTTGGTGGATTTGACTCTTTGCAAAACTTAAGCCAACATATCTTCCATCTTAGAATTTCATGAACTATTACTAGTTCGATCATGATTCCTGGGAGGCACAAAAAGACCACTTCTATCATTCTTGCTCTTCTAGTTGCCTTGATCTTATCCTTGTAACCAGCCTTGTTGTAGTAATTATCTTTCTGATAGTTCAGATACTGGTTTCTTTGGGTGTTGGCCCGAAAAACCCCCATCTGATTATTTAGATAATTTGCCTTCTCCATGGAATATGATTCTACTACCTTACCTTGTTAACCTACAGTGTTCACCTTTTTAGCTTCACTTGCCAACAAATATTTTGTTAGCAAGTCCATCCGTGTCTTCATATAAGCTGTGTCTTAATCACATTTCTCCTCTCTATGACATTGTCCAGTAGACATGCCCATTAAATATGTACCACCTACAACCTCATAGTCTCTATTGTGTCAAGCTCTGTTGGTCTTGATGAGCTTGTCTAAGATTACAGTTGCATCTACATAAGTGAGAGCACCCGTGCCATTATTAACAATCAATTTAGTTATCGAATTCAAGGACCTATAAAAAGTCTCCATCAAATGCTTATCTTTCAGCTTATGGTTAGGACATTGATTCAACTTGTAATTAAAACATAGCCACGCTTCATGTAATCCTTCACCAGGCAGTTGCCTGAAATTACTGATTTCATTCCTTAACTGCAACTTCCTGGAGGGTGGAAAGTACCTTTCTAGGAAAGATCCTTTCAACTGGCTCTAGTTAGTAATAGAATCAGGTTGCAGCTATATCAACTATAAGGTTGCATCCCCAGATAAATACATTGGGAACAACCACAATCGAATGGCATTCTAACTAACTCCTGGTAGCTTATAAGACTTGTAAATTCCCACAAGGTTCATCAAATGCAAATTCAGGTCATCACCAGCCATACCTCTGAACAAACCTTTAAGGTTCAACAACTAAATCATAGTGTTGGTAATGTTGAACTTTGCACCAGGAGCTAGTGGTGGAGTGATGATGTCCCTAGTGGCCCCAATCCCATCCAAATCAGCATCACATTCATAATTAATATCAAAAGGCATAGCCTATTATTTTCGTCCTCTTTCCCTTTGTTAATGATGTGGATTAGCTGGGGCAACATTATCAATATTCTCATCATTAATAACATCACCCACAATATCATCTTCCTCATTCGGGGGTGCATTTTGATTGTTAGCCCTGGCCTGAGCCTCAACAAGTTGTTATAGCCTTGTTGTTTCACACTCTTATGCATTCATTGCTCTCTAAATAGTGTTCTCAAGTTCAGGGGTGCAAGGTAATAATGGTTCACCCCAACTTTGGGTATTTTGGAAGCACTGTCGGGGAACCCAACAAGGTTGGGATCGAATCCCACATGGAATAAGTTACAAAATAATCCTTATGATGTTACATTGACTTCTAGTCTATTACTTTCATAAAAATTGGGGTTTGTTAAAAGTGTTTTTTCTTCAATATCCAAACTTGGCTAAGTAACAAGGTCAGAATTTTAGTAACTAAAATCAAGTAATAGAGAGAACTAGGTTTGTGATCAGCATAGCTTCATAATACAATTGGGTCGCTAACTATAATAAATCTCTCTAGTGTTAAGCATGTAAGGATATTGACTCTTTCAATACATATAAACATTTCTCAACCTAATTAGATGGTATTCACTCGAATTTTCTTGAACTACGAGTAATGAAAATGTGAAACTCAATAATTACCCTTATTGGCTAATCTTATTACTGTATTAACCATTAGATGGGAATTGGAAATGCCAAATCCTTTTTACTAAATCTTTTCCTAGTTTTAACCTCTTTCTCAAGAAATCTAGCCCTAAGACATGCTCTAATGTTTGCAACTATTAGAAATCAGTTAAAATGAAAGATTTGACAATGCAAGTGATGGCACTATCCGAATCTACATCAATATTAATCCTACAAATGTAAATTCGCCATGGATCCCACAACCCTAGTTGTGGTGTTTTTAGCCACTCATAGATTTTTAAGAAAATAAAGCAATATAATTCATAGATGTAGAATAACCTTACAAAAATGAATCCAAAAACTCAATTGTCTTCAAATTCCTAGTGCAATTGCTAAAAACCCAAGAAAATATTGTAAGAAAAATATGCGTCTTCTCTCAAAAATGTAAGATACAAAAATAATCCCTAACATTGCTATTTATAGTACAGGGAATTAAAGAACAAATTAAATTAGGAGATAGACCCACCTGTCATCGCACGGTCATGTCGACGGCCCATCGGTTAGGAGACGGTCCTTTCGTTCTTCCGTCATTGCCATCCAGTAAATCTGCTAACATTTACTTAAACTTACGGCATGGGCGACGGTCTGTTCATTTCTCCATCACTTAGAGTCATTGACTTGGCTCATTCTTCTTTAGGCCGACAATCAAGGCGACGTTCCGTAATTGACTCGATGGCCTATTTGAATTCCCGTCTTTTTGGTCTTTTTAGTATAAGTTATCTCTTATATTGCCTTAGCATATTTACCTACAATTAAACCCAAAAAAAAAAATCAAGCCTACCAAAAGTTGCTTAAGAACTTGCATTTATTCATGGTTAAAAGCATCAAATGTGTCGTCAAATGCTGGCATATTAGGTATGCCAAAAATGGCTAAGATAAAGGTCTTGGCAAAGCAATCCAAGACCTAATGATGGGGGGATAAACAATCCATGCCCAAAATCACATCAAAGTCTACTATATCAAGTACAGTATGAACGACCCAAGTGTCGTACTCCCGAATAGTCATAATGCAAGATTTATATACACAATCAACCACTAAAGAATCACCCACGGGAGAAGCTACACACATAGGCAAAGATAATGATTCATAAGACAATCCCAACCGAGAAACATAATAAGCAAAAACATAAGAATAAGTGGATCCTGGATCAAAAAATATAGAATCCAGCTGATGGCACACCAAAATCGTACCTATAATAATAGCATCAAAAGCCTCATCTTCCGTCCTACCAGGAAAAGTATATAAATGACCTCGCCTGCCTCTAGACTGGGTGCCTACCCAACAACCTGCTCTGTCTTCCTGAGTACCTACATGAGAACCCTGGGGAACACCCCTGTGGCTATGTGCACCACCCCTAATTAGGGGAGTCACTGACCTAAAAGACTTTTAACCCTAGGTATAAGGCTTGATCATCCCACGTTTGAGACACTCTCTGGAAAAATCACCCATAACCCCATAATCAAAGCATGCCCCGATTACCCTAACCTGACGAGAAGGTCCTACAAACCAAGAATTGCCACCTTGGCCTGAAGTCCCTAACTGAATACCCTGTGATGGCTAACCACTGCCCTGACCACTAAAATTACTATAACCATGCTGACCCCCATCTAAAATCTATAGTGCTTCATGAATGGGCCTACTGTAACACCCCGTATACTCCCAACCCTATCTGACGACGTTGAACAATGGCTACTTAGGTGTCGAGATGCCATGAGTAAGTAATTTGTAATGTTAGTGATGAGAAAAATTGAAATTTGTCCTCGTACATGTGATTAGCCCTTTGTAGGAAGTATTTTGTGATTTTCGTGGAGCATTTGTGGGGTTAAAAATGAGGCTTAGAGGACCTCCAAACAAGGTATATTAAAGGTAAAAAGTAAGGTAAAGAATAGGACTTGAAGTATCTAACCAAATCCGCGAAGAAAATTCAAAGAAACGAAAATTTGAAAAACATTGGAGTGGGGCATGCCAGGCTGGTTTTGGCCACTTTTTAAAAGTTGGAAATTGTCTAAGTCCCAAGGGTGTCCGGGGATGTACTGAGCCGATTTTTGCGACGTTTATTCTACAACCACGAGCATATACATGAAATGAGTGAAGTATTATATTGGTATGGTTAAATTTCTCGTCAACGAATTTGGCATCAAAATGACGATTTTACCCTTTTGGTAAACATAGGCCATACGTGGCTAGAATTGCTTGTTTTTGGGATTGAGGCCACGAATATAAATCCCGTGAGTGGGAATATCGTCGTAACGCATATGAAATGAGTTAACTATGAGAAATTTTTTATTTTATTGGGTTAAGCGAATTGGGCTCAAAAAGGGCCCAAAATGAGAAAAAGACATGGGCCAAAAATGGGTCAAATGACCCATTCTTGCCTTGACCTTCTACACACAACATTAAATGCCACAAGAGTGGCTAAGGATGGAATTAAAGGCCTATAAAAAGGGGCAAAAATCTGATTTTATTCACTTGGAAACTCTCATGCATTCTAGATATTTCTCAACTTATTTTCTCTCAAACCCTAAGAGTTCAAAGCCAACTTTTGGAGCAAGATCATCATTTTTAAAGCTTGGGTAAGTGATTATTCGTATGGATTAATATATTATATGCATGGGAGAGTATGTAAATCATGTTGGTTATGCTTGGAAGTTTTGAACATGGTACTTTGTGGTTTTGTAAAAGATTTGTTATCCATGGGATTTAAGCTTGAAACATGACTTTTGATTTGGATGAAAGGGCATGTTATGGATGAAATACGAACATGTATGGTGTTATTATGTTATTAAACTTGTTATTTTCATATAAGTGTAAATTATGGTATTTTGGCCGATTTGTTTTTGTGAGGTGTATTGAAGTAATTTGATGGAATAATTGTGATGTTGTGGTGATGAAGAGTGGAAAGTATGAACTTGGTGTGACATGCTAATGGTTTATGATATTTTGGTCAATGTTGGGAATATTGTGGGATTATTGGTATGATGATTTTATCAATGGTATTGTCAAGGGGGAAATGACATGTTAAAGCCAAACATGTAACTTATTGTCATTATATGCCATTGTAAGGTAGTTGGTGGTTAATAGTGGTTCCGTTATGTACTTGTGTTGTAGAGTGAAACATAAGGAAGGAGCGGGACTATTGTATGCACATCTAAGATTGTATATTCGTATTGAGAATACAAGGTATGTAAGATTCCTTTTTTCGTATTCTTCTGAAACATATTGTACACATTAACATTGGGCTTGTTTCAATTCCGAGAGGCTTGAAGTATATCAATTCAGGTTGACGTATATTGTTATTCATATGTATCCTACTCTTAGATGAATGATGATTCACTTATATCTTATGCATCGATCGAAGTTCCAAAGATGTCGTAACGTGGTAATTTCTAAAAGAACTATCTCAAAGAGAGTAATAATGTAAAAGAATCTATTTATTCTTGAAATGCACTTTCCAATCATGTCATGTTCCAAAGTCAAATATTATTATGAGTATCTTTGTACCAATCTCTTATGGGTAATGAAGGGAGTAGTGTGCAAGCAAATATACCAATCCCTAAAAAGAAAGAGATTAAGTTACGTATGTTTGTTGAGTGCAAAAGTGCAGGAAAATCATAAATGTGGGGTGAACACGATTCCAAAGTTCCAATAATATTATAACTCTAAAGTTTCTAGAATGTTATTCTCCAAGTTTCATAATGTTATGACTATCATTATATCAACCTCTTGCAAGTAAAGAAATGAAGTAAGGCGTATATGTATGTTTCCAATACTATCATAATCCTCAATGTATCAATCTATCATAAGTTAATGAATCAATCTCTCCCAAATAAGAAATGAAGAAAGACGTGCATATGCATTAACCCACCGAAGAGTGGATGTAGTTAACCCACCAAGGAGTGGATGTAGTCATTAACCCACCAAAGAGTGGATGTAGTAATTAACCTACCAAAGAGTGGATGTAAATATTAACCCACCAACGAGTGGATGTAGTTATTAACCCACCAAGGAGTGGATGTAGTTATTAAAAGGAATCTATTGCATATAAAGAATCTTTTGAAGGCAAGTCTCTTGAGTAAAAGTAACTCTCTCTTGAATAAGAGGGTATATAAAGGATGGTAAATAGCAATAACAGAAGAAATATTCATGGTTCTACAAAAAAAAGAGTTTATCCACATTTACTATTTCTCTTATATTGACTCTGTTGTTGTTGTTACTATGTATGATAAATTTCTTACGAGCCTTACATACTCAGTAAATTATTCATACTGACCCCCTCGGGGGACTTACCTTACATGTTGCAGGTGCAGGCATTAGTAGACCTCCTCTGTAGACTGGGGATCAATTGCAGAGTTTTGGTGAGCTCCACTTAGTTCGGAGCTTTCTGGGTCATAGTTGTATAGTTGTTTTGATATTGTACATGTTGTATAAAGCGGGGACTTATCCTGACTTTAAGTTGGTCTTGTAGATGTATCTGGTAGAGGCTTTTGTAGACATATGTGGGTATGTGGATGTAAGATATGAATGTCCTATTTAACTTGATGGCCCCAACGGCCAAGCTTCCTAAATATATATATAACATATGTTTCCATATTCATGTCTTCTGCATAGTTGCATGAGGTATATTAAAATTCATACGAGGATATGCATACGAAGGTTCATGAGCAAAGATTGGTTCTCTCGGGCCATATCGGCTTCCGGTGCCAGTCCGGCCCGAATGGGATTTCGGGTTGTGACAAAAGTGGTATAAGAGCGGGTCATTCTAAGGGTGTCTACAAAGCCGTGTCTGAGTAGAGTCTTACTTATTGATGTGGTGTGCACCACATTTATAAGTAGGAGGCTACGGAACATTTAGGATCTTGTTGCCTTTCTTCACTTCTAGATCGTGCAATAGAGCCAGTGTTGTAAGTTGAATTATATCTGACCATTGGTGATTGGTTTTCTTTGATATAGTAAACTGTCGATGACAAGAAGAGGTAAAGACAAAGGTAAGCAGGTGGATATGCCTGCCGATGAAGGAATGAGTAGATTACCACCTGACCAAGTTAGTCAAGGTGGAGCTGACGCTGAAATTACATCGCGGTCTTCTTCTACCTTTCCAGCTACGGAAGAGCCAAGAGGTAGAGAAGTACCCGCATAACCACCAATGAATGCCACAGATCAAGATTTAAGAAATGCAGTACATATGTTGACACAGTTAGTGGCTGCACAAACCCAGGGATGAACTGGTCCAATGGTAAATGAAGATGACGCGACTAGAGCAGCTAGTCGGCATACACAGGACTTTCTAAAATTAGACCCTCCCATATTCAAAGGGTCCGATCCGAAAGCAGATCCACAGGATTTTGTGGACCAACACGTAACAGGTGTAGAAACGCTTGAGCTAGCAGCTTATAGACTGAAGGGCGAGGCTATCTTGTGGTATGAGGACTGGAAAAGATCAAGGGGTATTGATGCACTCTCAGCTGATTGGGAAGAATTTAAAATGGGATTCCTTGATCATTACCTCCCATATGAGATTCGGGAGGCACGTGCAGACCAATTTCTACATTTGAGTCAAGGAAATATGAGTATGAGAGAATACAGTTTGCAGTTTAATTCCTTGGCTAGATATGCTCCAAATGTAGTAGCCACCATGAAAGATAGAGTCCATCGATATATGGACAGATTGGAGCCTTATTTGGTATGAGACTGCACTATTGCTGCCTTAAATCGAGATATGGACATAGCTAGAATACAGGCCTTTGCGCAGAAAATAGAGGATCAAAGGCAAAGAAAGAGGACACAAAAATCTGAGGAAGGGCCATCAAAATGGGTGAGACCTATGGAGCAGTCTATGGTGTCCCCAGGAGAATCTGGATCTCGAATGTTACCGCCTAGACCCTCATTCTCTTACTCTACAGCAGGTGCTCGCTCTCAATTCCGAGGATCTAGAGGTGGTCGATCTGAACAGAGTAGTGGGATTCATGTATCACAGGCAATGAGATTTTCTCGTCAGCTGTGCTCGCGCTGTGGGAGATTTCATGCAGGCGAACCCACTTTGATATGAATGTTTGCTTTGTATATGTAGTAGGCCAGGACACATGATGAGAGAATGCCCACAGAGGCCTACAGGTAGTAGGACATGGCCTATCAGATCAGCCGATGTGGCATCGGCGACTGGTGTATAGTCTACTGGTCGCGGTAGAGGTACCAGAGAAGCAGCCAGTTCCAGTGGAACTCAGAATCGAACCTATGCTTTAGTGGACCGTCCGGATGCGGAGGCATCTCCGGATGGAGCTACAGGTATACTATCCATAGTTGCAAATAATACATATACCCTATCGTATATCACTTCATTGATTACTATAAAAGCTAATGAGACACCGGGGTCATTAGTTAAGTCGATTGAACTATCTCCACCTGTTGGTAAATTTATTAGAGTTAAAGACATATATCGAAATGGCATAGTAGATGTTTGTGATCATAGGTGATTAAGTACTCCTAAAAGTGTCACCAATAAAAAGGGTAAGGCGATTTGGAAAGAAAGGATGTGAAATTTCCCAGGGGTGCATAAGAGTTTCATTTCCTATTGTTCCCATTGAAATACCTATTGTTATTCTAGACCCACAAGTGAAAAGGCAAATAAGTAAAGATGTAAATTTTATAAGAGTTCTTTGGAGAAATCAACACGTCGAAGAGATCGCATGAGAAGTTGAGAAAACAAATATGAGTAAATCGATGTACCCATATTGTTTCAAATGGAAGAAAAAGTTCAAAGTGTGGAAGTAGACCTATAACAAGTAAATATCCATGAGCCTTAAGTGTTTATGCGTACATATGCTAATATAGAGATGCATTTGTTGTAATTGAAGCGACATCGTTAACATTCGAGGATGAATGTTTCTAAGGGGGGGAGAATGTAACACCCCGTATACTCCCAACCCTATGTGACGAAGTTGAAAAATGTCTATTAGGTGTCGAGATGCCATGAGTAAGTAATTTGTAATGTTAGTGGTGAGAAAAATTGAAATTTGTCCTCGTACATGTGATTAGCCCTTTGTAGAAAGTATTTTGTGATTTTTGTGGAGCATTTGTGGGGTTAAAAATGAGGCTAAGAGGACCTCCAAACAAGGTATATTAAAGGTAATAAGTAAGGTAAAGAATAGGACTTGAAGTATCTAACCAAATCCGCGAAGAAAAGTCGAAGAAACGAAAATTTGAAAAACATTGGAGTGGGGCGCGCTAGAGGGCGTGCCAGGACGCTCTGGGCCAAAATTTTTAGCCCAGAGGTAGCAAGCTGGCGCGCCCAAGGGCGTCAGGCTGGTTTTGGCCACTTTTTAAAAGTTGGAAATTGTCTAAGTCCCAAGGGTGCCCGGGGACGTACCGAGCTGATTTTTGCCACATTTATTCTACAACCACGAGCATATACATGAAATGAGTGAAGTATTATATTGGTATGGTAAAATTTCTCGTCAACGAATTTGGCATCAAAATGATGATTTTACCCTTTTGGTCAAAATAGGCCATACGTGGCTAGAATTGCTTGTTTTTGGGATTGAGGCCACGAATATAAATCCCGTGAGTGGGAATATTGTCGTAACGCGTATGAAATGAGTTAAATATGATAAATTGTTGATTTTATTGGGTTAAGTAAATTGGGCTCAAAAAGGGCCCAAAATGAGAAAAAGACATGGGTCAAATGACCCATTCTTGCGTTGACCTTCTAGACACAACATTAAATGCCAAAAGAGTGGATAAGGATGGAATTAAAGGCCAATAAAAAGGGGAAAAAATCTGATTTTATTCACTTGGAAACTCTCATGCTTTCTAGATATTTCTTAACTTATTTTCTCTCAAACCCTAAGAGTTCAAAGCCAACTTTTGGAGCAAGATCATCATTTTTCAAGCTTGGATAAGTGATTATTCTTATGGATTAATATATTATATGCATGGGAGAGTATGTAAATCATGTTGGTTATGCTTGGAAGTGTTGAACATGGTACTTTGTAGTTTTGTAAAAGATTTGTTATCCATGGGATTTAAGCTTGAAACATGACTTTTGATTTGGATGAAAGGGCATGTTATGGATGAAATACGAACATGTATGGTGTGATTATGTTATTAAACTTGTTATTTTCATATAAGTGTAAATTATGGTATTTTGGCCGATTTGTTGTTGTGAGGTGTATTGAAGTAATTTGATGGAATAATTGTGATGTTGTGGTGATGAAGAGTGGAAAGTATGAACTTGGTGTGACATGCTAATGGTTTATGATATTTTGGTCAATGTTGGGAATATTGTGGGATTATTGGTATGATGATTTCATCAATGGTATTGTCAAGGGGGAAATGGCATGTTAAAGCTAAACATGTAACTTATTGTCATTATATGCCATTGTAAGGTAGTTGGTGGTTAATAGTGGTTCCGTTATGTACTTGTGTTGTAGAGTGAAACATAAGAAAGGAGCGGGACTATTGTATGCACATCTAAGATTGTATATTCATATTGAGAATACAAGGTATGTAAGGTTCCTTTTTTTGTATTCTTCTGAAACATATTGTACACATTAACATTGGGCTTGTTTCAATTCCGAGAGGCTTGAAGTATATCAATTCAGGTTGACGTATATTGTTATTCATATGTATCCTACTCTTAGATGAATGATGATTCACTTATATCTTATGCATCGATCGAAGTTCCAAAGATATCATAACGTGGTAATTTCTAAAAGAACTATCTCAAAGAGAGTAATAATGTAAAAGAATCTATTTATTCTTGAAACGCATTTCCAATCATGTCATGTTCCAAAGTCAAATATTATTGTGATTATCTTTGTACCAATCTCTTATGTTTAATGAAGGGAGTAGTGTGCAAGCAAATATACCAATCCCTTAAAAGAAAGAGATTAAGTTACATATGTTTGTTGAGTGCAAAAGTGCAGGAAAATCATAGATGTGGGGTGAACACGATTCCAAAGTTCCAACAATATTATAACTCTAAAGTTTCTAGAATGTTATGCTCCAAGTTTCATAATGTTATGACTATCATTATATCAACCTCTTACAAGTAAAGAAATGAAGTAAGGTGTATATGTATGTTTCCAATACTATCATGATCCTCAATGTATCAATCTTTCATAAGTTAATGAATAAATCTCTCCCAAATAAGAAATGAAGAAAGACGTACATATGCACTAACCCACCGAAGAGTGGATGTAGTTAACCCACCAAAAAGTGGATGTAGTTAACCCACCGAAGAGTGGATGTAGTTAACCCATCGAAGAGTGGATGTAGTTAACCCACCAAGGAGTGGATGTAGTCATTAACCCACCAAAGAGTGGATGTAGTAATTAACCCAACAAAGAGTGGATGTAGTTATTAACCCACCAAAGAGTGGATGTAGTTATTAACCCACCAAGGAGTGGATGTAGTTATTAAAAGGAATCTATCGCATATAAAGAATCTTTTGAAGGCAATTCTCTTGAGTAAAAGTAACTCTCACTTAAATAAGGGGGTATATATAGGATGGTAAATGGCAATAACAGAAGAAATATTCATGGTTCTACAAAAAAAAAAGAGTTTATCCACATTTAATATTTCTCTTATATTGACTCCGTTGTTGTTGTTACTTGTATGATAAATTTCTTATGAGCCTTACATACTCAGTACATTCTTCATACTGACCCCTTAGAGGGACTTACCTTACATGTTGCAGGTGCAGGCATTAGTAGACCTCCTCTGTAGACTGGGGATCATTTGCAGAGTTTTGGTGAGCTCCACTTGGTTCGGAGCTTTTTGGGTCATAGTTGTATATTTATTTTGATATTGTACATATTGTATAAAGCGGGGACTTGTACCAACTTTAAGTTGGTCTTGTAGATGCATCTGGTAGAGGCTTTTGTAGACATATGTGGGTATGGGATGTAAGAGATGAATGTTCGATTTGACTTGATGGCCCCAACGGCCAAGTTTCCTAAATATATATATAACATATGTTTCCATGTCCATGTCTTCCACATAGTTGCATGAGGTATATTAAGATTCATACGAGGATATACATACGAAGGTTCGTGAGTAAAGATTGGTTCTCTCGGTCCATATCGGCTTCGGGTGCCAGTCCATCCCAAATGGGATTTCTGTTCGTGAGACCTACTAGACTGACCATGCTACTTATATAGATACCTACTCTCAAGCCCTCTAACCTAGAATTGTGAACCACTATGGCACCCACTGTAACTGTCCTGATGATGAGGCACCACGAACCTCGCAAGACATATCCTCCATAGTGTAAGCATGATTAGCAATATCTAGAAATTATCTACCTAAAGATACTAGACTCTAAGTAGGCATAAGAAGTAGAAGTCTCAACCCTCTGATAAATCTTCACACTCTCTCATGCTCGGTAAGTAAAATCATGGTGGTATACCTGGCTAATTCATGAAATCTAGCCTCATACTCAGACACTGCCATAAAACCCTGTTGTAACCCTAAGAACTCATCTCTTTGATTATCACGCATGTTGCAAGGCATATACTTCTCAAAGAAGGCCTCAGAGAACTAAACCTTTGTCATAAGAGGAGATCCAGCTGGTCTAGAATCAAGGAATCCCCTCCACCACTACCTCAACGCACTACCAAATATAAATGAGATGTAATACATACCACGCAAATCGACTAAACCCGGATTGTGCAGTCTCTCCTTGCAGCAATGAAGAAACTCAAATGCATCCTCCCCTAGGGCTTCAAAAAATCTCGATTGAGTTAATATAAGAAACTTACCCATCATCTTTTGCTCCATAGATATCATGGTTTGTCGGGTTGCTATTGGTTGTAGAACTAATGGTGATAGTGGAAACTCTATTCGGGGAGCCACAGCTATAGGTTACGCTATTGTACATGGTCTACCTTGTGCTACCCCCTGAGTGGATGTTTGCTCCCCATCCATCGGCTGACCTCCAACCATACTCAATAACTAAACTAGGGCATCTCAGAGGACAGACGTAGATATGAATCTGGTTGGAGCCTGGGCTATTCCCTGGCCCATTGGCTGCTGTGGAGGCATATCCTCTGGCACTACCTCAAGTTCAAACTCTAGCTCTGGATCAATAATCGGCTCTTGTGAAGGCTCCCTGGCCTGGCCTCGAGCTGGTGCTATAACTATATCCCGACTTCAACCTCAGGGTCGACCTCTACTTCTGCCCCTGATTGGAACCCTAGCTGTAGGCTTGGAGGACTCGCTCTTGGCTGTCGTGGCCCTCATCTTAGCCATCTACAAAAGAGAAAAACAAATTAGAACCTAGAAACCAATATAGGCACAACACACGATAACGAATCAAAAAAAGTGGGGTTTTACTAAGAATGTCTTGTAGCCTCCAAAGATAGGTTAAGGACGTCATCGTACCGATTTATGGGACTCTACTAGACACTTCTTCTTGTACCAATGATATTGGTGAACCTAGGCTCTGATACATACTGGCCGCCAGTAGAAAAGCCACAACCATAGCCCGGAATGGCGAGTAATGGGATATCAAGTCGAATGGAGATAAATAGGGGTCAAATAGTAATTTAAAGCAACTACAAGGGAAATAATATACAAAGCATGGCATGCAAAATGAAGGGGAAAGAACAAAATACAAAATATGAGTCCCCCAAGACCTAGTAAGGCCATTACAAGAGGCACTATAAAGAAGGAGTACTAGACAAGAACAAAATATACAAAGTAGTCTCCGAGGATACAAAATAAAACTAATACTAAAATAGAAGGTGATAGATTAGCTTTAGATGTTGAAAGCTCACCCTAATCTCTGATCAACAGCTCAGCTCGAGGGCGTCGTCAATGGCGATGGCTCTTACTAAGATTTTGCATCAGGGAAAAAGATGCAAAAGTGTAGTATAAGTACCAAAACACATGGTACTCAGTAGGCATCATAGGTTGAATGAGCTCAATTAAAGTAAAAGCATAATATAGTGTGAATCCATACTAAGACCAATAAAAGAACAAATAAGTGGAAAAATCGGTGCTTATCAACATCCCAACTTAATGACTTTTCTTGTTCTCAATTAAATCAACATCAAAAACCAAATGAGGTCTATCAATTCAAGATTAAAACTGACATTGTCATTCTCAATTCACATTTTCAAATTAGTCACAAGGGCTATGAGTTTGGTTGATAATAATAATTAGTCAACAACATGTGAGTTTTGCCCAAGCAACTCCCTCAATTCAAAATACAATTTCATGAATGAAATTAATTCTCAAGAATAAGCAAGTGTCAACAAGTAATCCTCAAGAAGTGACTCAAAACCACTAGTCAACCAAATATGCTCATTTGACTATATTTTGGAATTTGTCAACTTCACCAATCTATCCTAGTTCACATGCCCTCACAAGAAAGAAAGTCCCAAACTCACAATATTGATAACAATAAGACAAGGGACAAATGAATACAAACTCTCACACTCAATAAAGAATTTCCAGTGAAAACAAGTTCCATACCATAGGTTTTCCCTTATATTTAATCGCCACTAACTCAAAAGCACTCGGTTGGAGATCTCAAAGGACTTTTTCTAGCTTGAAATGTAGGCTTAGGGAAGGTTAGGATAAACATTTGAAATAAAAGTGACTACACCCTTTTTGAAAACTATAAAACACTTTTCCAATTCAACTTTGATCATGATCCTCTTCATTTTCATACAACATAAAGCACCTTTCCTTTTTATTCTAGTCTACCCACTTATTGAAAACTCTCTTTTTCTTTCTCTTTTTCTTTTTCTCTCTTTGTCTTTTTCTTCCCCTTTTTTCATTCAATCATTGACTTATTCTTATGGAATACACTTAAAAAACTACAATGAATGATCACCTTTTCCAAGTATTTTTCCACCACCCCTAATTTAGGCTTTTAGCCTCATGTGAGATTTTCCAAACTCAAGGAGGGTAAGGTTCATAATAGGGAATGTTTCAATAAAGTTCAAGGCTTGTAATATGATGGCCAAAGAAAGGATATTAAGCTCAAATGGGGTAACTAGTGACATAATTATGCACGGGTAGGCTTTATGGCTAAAGAGGTTTCCAAAAATCACAAAGAAGACCTAAGATCATCTCTCCAACTAAACACAATAAAGACTAGAATTGAAAGACCAACTGGGCAAGTTCTAGATGACACAATTAAACATAAAAATTATTCAATAAAAACTCCCCACACATGGCATGCAAAGTATTCAAGATGGATCAATTTTATTTCCTAAACAAGAACAAAGGAAACCTATTTCATACTTCAAAATGTCACCACCTAAATGAGTAAAGAGTAACAAAAAGAGTCAAAGAATTATCACAAACATAATTCACTTCCATGAAACTTTTTTTCACAAAATTTTGTGAGGGGTGATTAATTTAACATTTTACAATGCAAGATTAACTCTATTATTACCAAAATAAGCCATAATTACATATTTTGACTCTAAAAAGGGCGATAATGCAATGGTTAATCAAACTTCACCATAGATCCAATCAATACCAAATCACATAGGGTACTTAGATTTCCCCAAATGACACTAACACCCAACAAAGCGACAATTTTCCTTAAGAAAGTCATCACCCAATCCATCATCAGGAATAGTCACTCAAAAACTACTACAAAAAGAAAGCTACAAAAGTTAAGCCAAAAGTGAAAAATAAATAAAAATGACTAATCAACACTATATCAATCTCAAAATAAACCCGACAAGGGCACACAATATCTATAGCATCAATAACGATCCCATCTCGACAAGGGCATAATAAAACAATATAAAGCCCGGTGAGGGCACATAATAAAGTATAAGACAATAATTAAGCCCGACAAGGGCACTAGTCAAGAATAAAAATAAGGTGCGACCCCAACTAAAAAATAGTACAGTGTCCTCACTGCATAACATCAAAGCATAAAGAGAGTTTGAGAGGGCTCCTTGAAATGAGTCAATCAGAACTGGAGCTACTGGAACCCTTCAGGAGTAGGTCATCCTCATCCTCATCCTCATCCTCCTCATCATCATCTTCGGTTTCCCAGAACTTTAAAAGTGTGGCCATCATCTTGGTGAGGAACTTGCTCTTGTTTCTCTCATGCTCCTTCCTCTTTATTTATTTATTTTCAATTTTACCTTGCCTATGACTCATTTGCTCCGAACTATTATTCATGGACTTTTGCTCAGAAACTACCTTCACCTAGTGTTGAAGCCTTTGTGTAGAATGATAGTACTTTGTCTTATGAAAATGGTGTTGACCAACTTGTGTATGAATCTAGTCCACTACATAAGGGTGTTTGTGATGTGATCAGTGAACATCAAGTTAGTGATGATGTTGTTAATGTTGATCATTTGAATAGGAGTGACTCTTCGAGCATGTCTTTTGATGAATATCCTATTACTTGCCTTGCTCATAGAGGTGATCTTGTGTTGGAATTTTCTTCAAAACATGATAATTATCTTTTTAAGAATGAACTTACATGTTCTAATCCTCCTTCTTGGATTGACCTTTCTCTCTCTAAGTATAATGTTTTGTTTGAAGAGGATGAAATCACTCTTAGTCCGCTACCTAGTGGTGTAGATCATATTAATGATGTAGCTCTTCTTGAGGGCTATATTCTATATAACAACCCACAATGGTGTGACAACATTCCTCCTAAAAATGGAAATCTCTTCTTGGAAGATGAGAGTACTCTTATGGGAAGGGATTGTGAAAAAATGGAAGGTGGTCTTTGTTTTCCAATTATTTCTTCTTCTTTGCATGTTCCAATTCTTGAGCATACTCTTGAAAATGTTCTTAAGTATAGTAGTGAGCATGCCCTTGAGGATACCTCAGATGAAGTCAAGTTGAGCGACACCTTTCTTTACTCTCTATTTGCTCATGGTGTACTTATGTTTGTGTTAAGAGTATATATACTTGTGATAAAGGAAATTGGTGCTTTGTAGGATTAATTCAATAGAGGTTTTAGGGTTTGAAACACCCTTTGGTTTCTTTGATTTTCCTATCTTTGTGTCTTTCTATCTATCCTTATTTTCTTGCCTTGTTATTTTAGCTTGTTCTTGTGATTTCCGCATTTGTTTCTCTTCTCATATTTTGGCCGGTATCAACTGGTGTAGCTAGACCCCTTTCAAAAATCGTTAGGCGCTTTATCACCCCAGCATCATAACACAATTGAGTGATCAACAATGGGGAAAATAGGCTCATGGACCTTCTATTTGTAGTTTTTTTAATTTAGTAGACAATGTGTTGCCCCATATTCACATCTATATGGTCCATGATCACTGCAATCATCAATGTACTCTTTGGTGTCACATGTATGTTAATAGTAGAGAGTATCACTCTAGCACCTATAATAAAAAGCCATGTCTTGGCTTCAGCAGTGAAGTCATATGAATCATCCCCCTTTTTCAGTGTTAGCCGATTCAGAGTTACCCCATTATACAACTTGTTAACTAACCATTGTTTCCCTTCCATTGTTGCTTTGTCATTATAAACCTAATTCTCTGCATCTAGTAGACCATAGATTCTGTTGATTATCTCTTTGTTGAAGTTGACTTGTACACCCCTGACAGTAGCAACCAAGGACCCGCCAAAGTCAAAAATAAAGCATTGGCATAGAATTTCGTGACCACTAGGTGGTTTGCCATAATTGGTTCGGAGGCAAAGAAAATCCACCTACTCTCTACTAACTTCCTATAGAAATCTTGCATCTTAGTTTCAACTTAATCCATATTAATGCCTTTTTCTTTGACAATTTTTCTAGATAGGAGTTCATCATATTTCCACTCCCAAGATGTGGACAAGAACTTGTCATAATCAAAATATTCTTTTTCTTCATCCTCTTGGGTAATTTCATGCTCATTTTTAATTCCATCAGAAGCCATGGTATGCTCAAAACACCTACAAAACAATCCAACATGATAAAATCTCTAATGGACACTTAAAACAATGTATTAGGAAGTATTTAAGCCAAAGAAATAGGTGAAAAAAGTCCTAGACTAATCTGTGCAAAGTTACTATATTGGGGACTACCAGAATTTAGCCTTCGCATTTGCATCTGGTTGACCGTGTTCGTGAAGCTAAAAGACATTACTCATCGCATTTGCAGTCTAGGGAACCTGTTTGTGAAGACTTAAAAGATTTTATAGAAAAAATTGTTCTTTGCGTTCGTAGTCATAGGACCGCATTAGCAGAGAATGTCTCCTTCTCCTAGTTTAAAATTCACAGAGGCATTATGTCGAACAGGCATGGGGCATCACTTTCTATCCGTTTTTCTCAGTCATTTCCAATCCCAACCAACCCCAAAACATTACACTCATGAAAACTCTCAACACTCAAACAAAGATCTCACCCAGCAACAACAAATTAAGCACACAAAAGCATCACCATTTTCAAAGAAAACACTTGAAAAACTAACTATGAAGGAATAGATCTCCTTCACTATTGTATCACCATTAAAAGAGAGAAAAAGGAGTAAAAGTAACATACCTTTGTGATTGCAGTTGAGCAGAATCTATGAAATTAGAAGAATTTGATTGAATTGAAATTTAGAGTTAGGGATAGAGGCAACCTCGACTTTGTTTATTTTTAGAAAAATATTTTCTCATTTCTGATCTAAATCTTTACTTTACATGGGACCAATTCTATTAACCATGTTCACGGCCAGTCCGATGCATTTGCAAATGGTTATTTAATTTGGACCTTGCATTCACAACTGGTCCATTGTGTTTGCGAAGGTTTATCTTACTTGACCCTCCCATTCAAATATGTTCCACTGCATTTGTGAAGGAGGCCACTTCAGTGAATTTTCAGCCACATCCTGTTGATTTTGGGGATGAGCCTTTCCCTTTTTGCGATTCGCCATTGAGTTTGGAGATCCAAACATTCCCAAAAAGTGATCCAAGTCTCATTTTCAATGTAGTCCATCCCTGAACTTCACTCCAATCAAATTTTTACATCCAAACCTATTCAAATCAATTCCAAAAACTCTGAAATTTTGTGGATTAGGCAAAAATAAAATCCTAAGCTATTCTAAAAATTAAAGTTTCAAAACCTAACTTCAAAAGTTTTGAAAACGATGGGTTGCCTCAATCAAGTGCTTCATATAACATTGTGACAAAACGTAAGCAACCTTACCATTTATTTTTCCACTTTGAGGATTTTAATCTTCAATCCAACTTCACATCAAAATATCGATGAAGCTCACGAGGAAAAGGTAAGGAAGCAGTGTGGCTAACTCAATCTCTCTATTTAGAAGATTTGAATCTCTTACCCAACTTCACATCAAAATTTTACTGAGACTGATTGGACAATGGTAAGAAAATTAATAGGCCACTTCTCGAACATCTCAATTTGCACTTTTTGGCCTTCAAGTGAGGAACATCATTTTGCCTCCTCATTATGATATACTCCAAAATGTATGGACTTTGTTCCTCATATCCTAAATTCTCCAGTTGCTTGATTATTTTAATTTCCATCTCATAAACCAAGCACAATGTCAAAACATGGTTTGAATGAGGTCTAAGCCTCTCCATTTCCGAATTTGCATCTTTCCTGACATTCTCACCCCGAAATGAACTAGAATCCTCAAAAATGATTCGATTGGCTTTTTCTTCCAACTATAGTATCATTTCATCAATTTTGGCATCTTTCATTATTATTGACTTGGTTGGTTGGGAAATCACCATGAATTCTTCAAAATTAATCTTGACCACTTCTTCATTAGAACACAACCTGAAACCATTATCCTTGACCATTTGAAGATGAGCATCACATGCCCCAAGCTTTGCTTTCACATTGGTCTTCAAATCATAAATAAAAAGTTCAAGTTGGATCATTCTTAACATCACTCAAGTTGTAATTTGAAGAATTCATCCTTCATTTGGAAGATTCCCTCACATTGTTACCCATAGGCTTCAAGTTGTTGAGCTTGGTTCAAGAGCTACTCTTGGCTCACAATTTCCATTTTGTCAATTTTTTCTTCATTTTGGGAGGTACCTCCTCACCCATTTTAGACACTCGGTTTAAGTTAGTTTGAAGCATTGCTTGAATACCTTCATGACAGGCTCTTTGTTCCTCCATCTTCATGGTATTGCTCCTATCAAAGTCAAAAGCACTACTAGAAAATTCATTAGAGATTGGAGAGGGGGGAAAATCATTATCACAAGCATCACGATGTCCACCTTGACCACCATATTCAAAATAAGTAGATCCTACATACGATTTATATGGAGCACACACCTCTTTTCCAGGAGCATTTTCACAATTTTGCCAAAATTAGGATCCTCCATAATATGGACATGGTTCATCAACATAAAACTTGCTCCCACCAAACTCATTTTCATCCAACGATGCCATAGTAACAAATATAACAAAACAAAAATCTCACCAACACAAAAATGAAAGAAAATCATAAACACATATTCACAAATTTGAATCAAAGCAAGTAAGCTAAAATTTCAAACTAACTCAATAAGCCAAATTTTTCCCTGACAATGGTACCATTTTTTATAACGCTCAATTATACTCATGAAAGATGTACGCAGTTGTTAGCAATATATTTACCCAACTTTAGAGTCGGAGTCGATCCCACAAGGAACAATGTTATTAGCGATTGAGAAATAAGGAATAAAAGTAACTCACTCAAATCCAAACAATTGATACAAGTATTTTTGGAGGGTTTTCAATATAAAATTAAACAAGGACATAACCAATAGTAATATGAACAATTTGATCAATTGCTTTCACAAATGATGAAAAGCAAAGGGATTGATAATGGGGGATTAATTCTATCAATAATCCATTGTATTTAATAATTACTCACTACAAAATCACATATTTAGGAAATCAGCCTTGGAACCTCAAGCATCTGCTAATGTCTATCAACTAAAAGTGAATATTTCTTATCTAAATTCTCTCAAATTTTAGCCAAGTGCCAAAACAAATAGTTCCAATTTTGTAATTTCCCTTATCTAGTTCAATTTCATTAGACGGGTCATACGTCCCAAATTGTGCTAATTAATCTTTCCCAACCTTGATTAACTCTTTTGAGCTTAATCGAAGTAAATGAGTGAGTCCTCAAGGTAGCTACTCCCTTCAGAAATCAATAAAGTATGAGATTAATTAGATAAGCACAAACCCATTCATAAACTAGTAAGTATTTCATAAATACAAAAGCAAAAGATGTAAATCAAAACCCAAGTTTCAAAACCTAATAAAGTATTATCACTAACTACAATATTAAAGTTTGAAATAAACAACTACACCCAAATATTTAATACAAAGCAAGGAAATAAGGAAAGAATTAAAGAATTTGTCACTATAAGGATTTCAATCTTCTATTACAAGAGTATGGATGGTGTTCCTTAGCCTCCAAGCTTGATAAAATAGCCAAAGATGTTTAACTTTGAGGTTGGAATGAGCTTTTGTATGGATTACGATCGAATTGTGAAATTCTAGAACTACCCTTGATTCCTGACACTTTTATTCATCATTGTTGTAGCATTGACCCACTTGATTATGATGAGTTGACTTCCAATTGACCGTGATCACGAGCCTTTTCATATCAATAGCGATGAGCAATTTTCATCTAGTTCTTTGACTTTCCATTTCAGCTTTATTTTTCCTCGATTTTACTTCATTTCTTTAGAGCTCCTTGTAAACCTCAAATTACCACTATTCAAAAGTACTGGAGCATATCACTTGGCAAAGACTTGGGAAGAATATACCGATACCACCCGCTCATACTTAGAGAAGGGTGCATAGAAGATTAAGAGATTTGTGAATAATAAATCAAGGACTTATCGGTAGATCAGCCAGCTCGCGCTATAGTATTTCATTGATTTTTTTACCCCTCGCTCTATGAGGATACACGCTTATCCAAAATGTGCAAAGTAAAATAGTGGTACATCAACTGCATATAGATCGACACATAGGCTGCTGGCAGAGTGGGAGGCAGAATCACATAGCAAGAAAGCTTCCTGTCAGTCCAAAAATGATAATTAGCCTCATATTATATGATACAAGAAAAAAGACACAGAAGATTAAAAGAACAAAGGAAACAAAGAAACAAGATAAACAAAGATAAAAGAGATAAAGAGGTAGACACAAAAATGGAATCAAAGGCAACCAATTCTATAAAAAGAAAAGACCTCCTTCAAATATCCAAATAAGCACCTAAACCTATGAGAACTATGAGAAAGACCTCAAGGGAATTAGATTCCCAAGCAACCCTCCTTTCTAAACTTGAAACAATCAAAAGCTTCAACAAGCTCTCAAACTCTCAAAAGAGTATTTAATATTCAATATTCATCAAGATAATCTCCCCTAGAATGAATTATTCCCCCTTATTTATAGCCTACACTAATAATTAAAAAAAATACCCTTAATGAAATAAGGGTCTTCTTTATCATGAGGCTTTAATGTTAAGAATAGCCATTTTACGTCTATAGCCTCTTTCTTCCCTTTTCTCCTTTCTTTCTTGTACTTCCACTTTAGCATATTCTCAAGCTTCAACTTTTCATTCCATGATGTTGATGAGGCTCGGCTTGCACCATTCTCCCTTTCTTGAAAAGTATTCGTCCTCGAATCCAAACCTAGCAAAACCATAAGGAAGACAAACAAGAACAAGGGACTCATAGCATAAGGATTAGCACAAGGGTTAATAAATGCACCAACATGCCAAGGATGTACAAACTTGTTATATAACCAAACATCAACTAATCTCATGAAGAATAAATCTTCACATGTAGCACAAACTACTTGGCTAGTCCATGGCTCAATAAATAAGGATATCATCAAGAAACCAATAGGTTTGAAACACCAAATAGGTACGTACACATTGGTTCTATACACAAAGCACAAACGATATTCTATTTCAAGACAAAACCATTTTTGAGATGTATCCATGGCCAACTCCCACACATGCAAAGTGTCACTGGGGTCAAAAGGAAAGATTACCCATGCATCCTGATCAATAAAAAAACCATTTGCCCAAAATAAACTCCTACCAACATACAACGTACCCTTCCCACAAGAGTGAGCATCATCATATATAAATAGATAGCAAAGAAAGGTATCATGCAAAATAACTTCATCTAAGGTATCCTCACGTGTAAGATCACTAGAAGACTCAAGAATATCAAGTATACTATCAAGAATTGGAACACTCAAACAAGAAGTAACAATTGATGAAAACACATCACCTTCCTTCTCAACATTGCATAGTGGGTTATCATACAAAGTATAGCTCTCATGAAGAGCTACATTACAATCACTATTCATACCACTAAGCATCAAACTAGGAGTGATCTCATCATCATCAAACAAGACATTATACTTAAAGTAAGAAGAATCAATGAAAGATGGAGAATTAAAGCATGTAATTTCATTCTCAAAAAGACAAATGTCATCTTTTAAGGCGGTTTCAAGAACATGAGTTCTATGAGCAAAACAAGCAATAGGATCTTCAATAAAAGATATGCTCAAAGAGTCACTCCTACTCAATTGATCAACTTCATCAATATTATCACTAACTTGACGCTCAATAAGAACATCACAAGATCCCTCAAGTAGTGTACTACACGCAAAAGCTAGTTGATCAATACCAATATCACTTGATAATGAACTATCATTCAAAACACATGTATCAACACTAGGTGGACACAAATTGATCTTACTAAAAGAATGAATTCGGTCATCAATAGGATCAACTAGTGTATCCACATTCTCAACAAGCACATTATCAAAACATGGCAAAGAATCACATGACAATGTACAATCATTCAAGTCACAAGTTTCAACACTAGGTGGACACAAATCGATCTCACAAGAAGAATCAATTCGGTCATCAATAGGATCAACTAGTGTATGAACACTCTCAACATAGACATTATCACTATGTGGCAAAGAATTATTAAGTTCACATAAAGACAAGCTATCACTCACACTTTGTTCATTTGAAAATTCGAAAGTGTCAAGTTTAGCTATTTTACCTTGAAGCTCACAAGAAAGGTCTTCTTTACCTTGGGATGAGAATCCCCTCAATGCATTGGGACACTCTTCAAGTCCTTGATGAGGATTAGGGAAAGTTGGTGGAAATATAAGTTGCAATCGATTAATTCGAGTACTCAACCGATCCAACCATCCTTCCATTCTGGTTGAAAGGGTGGTGAACAAGTTTAACAATTCACACAAAGTGGGTTCCCCGATGGGAACTTGGTTTTTCTTTTCATGACCTTCCATTGTTACCTATTTAATACACTCAACCAAAGCAAACAAACATGTTAGGTTAGTTAAAATAAAGCTCGCAATCACTCAAGAAATCACACCTTTGTTTGCCTCACAAATTGTTTCGGCCAATGATTGTATCTTGTTTAGTCCGATGAGTTGCAAGGGTCCAATCTCTACTTGAGGTCAAGAATAGATTTTTGTTGACTCGAGAAAGAAAGTTCAAAATCTAAGGATGAGAACCAAGAAGTTTCAAGGAAAAATAAAGAAGAAAAGCTAAAAGAAAGTAGCACAAAAAAAATCGTACTAAAAAACAAAGTAACAAAAGTAGAAGGAATTAGTTGTTATTACTTAGTATGAAGGATCAAAGAAGAGGATTTGATATTTAAAACTAGTTAATAAGTGATTAAAGATGTTAATTACTTGTTAAATAGTTGAGGAATTGAAAGAGAAAGAGAACAAAAAAAGAATCACGAAATTTGGACACTTAGAGAAAATTTTAGGTCCAAAAAACTTTAGGACCCAAAAAAAAAAACCAAAGTGTCAAAAACCTGCATTTTCAGCTCTCTGAAACTGTCCCACACGCGCTGCTCATGTGGCATGCTGACGTGGCAAATTTTATTTTTTTTTATTTTTTTTTTCCACAAATGGACCTACAAACACTTTGACCAACTTTAACCTCAAAATTTTTGGATCAAAGTGTACTTTTTCTACCTTCTTCTTCAAGAATAATATGAAGATGCTCAAGAACACAAGAAAAAACTTCAATCTTCAAATGCTCATAACTTCTTCATTTTTGCTCCAAATTCAACGAAATTTTCGCCCACGTGTTTCTTTCAATGCCACAAACAAACCGCACTAATTTTTAGCTTTCAAAATCAAGCCAAAAATAAACCCACTTTTCAAAATCCACAAAGTTTCAAAAGCTCGAAACCCTTTAATGGTATCTTCAATTCTACAACTCCAAATTGAACAAAATTTGAGATCTAGACTCACAAGATACTAGTAAATCAAGATCTAGTATCAAAAACAACAAATTAAAACAAAAAAAAAATTGGATTTTTTTTTTTTTTGAAAAAATACCAAACCCCAAGACTTAGGTTTGTAGAAACAAACCCAATCCAAGCTCTGATACCAAATGATGCAAGAAAGAAAAGATGCGGAAGCTAAAATAACAAAGGAAACAAAGAAATAAGATAAACAAAGATAAAAGGGATAAAGAGGTAGACACAAAAGTGGAATCAAAGGCAACCAATTCTATAAAAAGAAAATACCTCCTTCAAATATCCAAATAATCACCTAAACCTATGAGAACTATGAGAAAGACCTCAAGGGAATTAGATTCCCAAGAAACCCTCCTTTCTAAACTTGAAACAATCAAAAGCTTCAACAAGCTCTCAAACTCTCAAACTCTCAAAAGAGTATTTAATATTAAATATTCATCAAGATAATCTATCCTAAAATGAGTTATTCCCCCTTATTTATAGCCTACACTAATAATTACAAAAATACCCTTAATGAAATAAGGGTCTTCTTTATCATGAGGCTTTAATGTTAAGAATAGCCACTTTACGTCTATAGCCTCTTTCTTCCCTTTTCGCCTTTCTTTCTTGTACTTCCACTTTAGAATATTTCTTTATTTCTTTTGTGTCTACCTTTCTATCCCTTTTATCTTTGTTTATCTTGTTTCTTTGTTTTCTTGTTTCTTTAAAGTCTTCCGCATCTTCTTTCTTGTATTATTAATGGTGCAAGCCGAGCCTCATCAATATCATGGAATGAAGAGTTGAAGCTCGAGAATATGCTAAAGTGGAAGTACAAGAAAGAAAGGCGAAAAGGGAAGAAAGAGGCTATTGACATAAAGTGGCTATTCTTGATATTCAAGCCTCATGCTAAAGAAGACCCTTATTTCATTAAGGATATTTTTGTAATTATTAGTGTAGGCTATAAATAAGGGATAATAGCTCATTTTAGGATAGATTATCTTGATTAATATTGAATATTAAATACTCTTTTAAGAGCTTGTTGAAGCTTTTGATTGTTTCACGTTTAGAAAGGAGGGTTGCTTGGGAATCTAATTCCCTTGAGGTCTTTCTCATAGGTTTAGGTGCTTATTTGGATATTTGAAGTAGGTCTTTTCTTTTTATAGAATTGGTTGCCTTTGATTCCACTTTTGTGTATACCTTTCTACCCCTTTTATCTTTGTTTTCTTGTTTCTTTAAAGTCTTTCGCCTCTTCTTTCTTGTATCATTTGGTATCAGATCTTGGATTGAGTTTGTTTCTACAAACTTAAGTCTTGGGTTTTGGTATTTTTCAAAAAAAAAAAAACCAATTTTTTTTTATTTTGATTTGTTGTTTTTGATACTAGATCTTGATTTCCTAGTGTCTTGTGAGTCTAGATCTCAAATTTTGTTAAATTCGGAGTTGTAGAATTGAAGATACCATTAAAGGATTTTGAGCTTTTGAAACTTTGTGGATTTTGAAAAGTTGATTTATTTTTGGCTTAATTTTGAAAGCTAAAAATTAGTGGGGTTCGTTCGTGGCATTGAAAGGAACACGTGGGCAAAAATTTCATTGAATTTGGAGCAAAAATGAAGAAGTTATGAGCATTTGAAGATTGAAGTTTTTTCTTGTGTTCTTGAGCATCTTCATATTGTTCTTGAAGAAGAAAGTAGAAAAAGTACACTTTGATCCAAAAATTTTGAGGTCAAAGTTGGTCAAAGTGTTTGTAGGTCCATTTGTGAAAAAAAAATTTAAAAAAAAATTGTCACGTCAGCAGCGCATGTGGGACAGTTTCAGCGAGCTGAAAATGCAGGTTTTTGACAGACAGTTTTTTTTTGGGGTCCTAAAATTTTTTGGACCTAAAAATATTTCTAAGTGTCCAAATTTCGTGATTCTTTTTTTGTTCTCTTTCTCTTTCGATCCCTCAACTATTTAACAAGTAATTAACATCTTTAATCACTTGTTAACTAGTTTTAAACATCAAATCCTCTTCTTTGACCCCGGTGACACTTTGCATGTGTGGGAGTTGGTCATGGATCCATCTGAAAAATGGTTTTGTCTTGAAATATAAGATCGTTTGTGCTTTGTGTATAGAACCAATGTGTGCATACCTAGTTGGTGTTTCAAACCTATTGGTTCCTTGATGATATCTTTATTTATTGATCCTTGGACTAGCCAAGTACTTTGTGCTACATGTGAAGATTTATTCTTCATGAGACTAGTTGATGTTTGGTTATATAATAAGTTTGTGCATCCTTGGCATGTTCGTGAATTTATTAACCCTTGTGCTAATCCTCATGCTATGAGGACCTTGTTCTTGTTTGTCTTCCTTATGGTTTTGCTAGGTTTGAATTCGAGGACGAATCCTTTTCAAGAAAGGGAGAATGGTGCAAGTCGAGCCTCATCAATATCATGGAATGAAGAGTTGAAGCTCGAGAATATGCTACAGTGGAAGTACAAGAAATAAAGGCGAAAAGGGAAGAAAGAGGCTATAGACGTAAAGTGGCTATTCTTGATATTCAAGTTTCATGCTAAAGAAGACCCTTATTTCATTAAGGGTATTTTTGTAATTATTAGTGTAGGCTATAAATAAGGGGGAATAACTATTTTAGGGTTAGATGATCTTGATGAATGTTGAATATTAAATACTCTTTTGAGAGTTTGTGAGCTTGTTGAAGCTTTTGATTGTTTAAAATTTAGAAAGGAGGGTTGCTTGGGAATCTAATTCCCTTGAGGTCTTTCTCATAGGTTTAGGTGCTTATTTAGATATTTGAAGGAGGTCTTTTCTTTTTATAGAATTGGTTGCCTTTGATTCCACTTTTGTGTCTACCTCTTTATCCCTTTTATCTTTGTTTATCTTGTTTCTTTGTTTCCTTTGTTTTGTTAGCTTCCGCATCTTTTCTTTCTTGTATCATTTGGTATCAGAGCTTGGATTGGGTTTGTTTCTACAAACCTAAGTCTTGGGGTTTGGTATTTTTTCAAAAAAAAAATGATTTTTTTTTGTTTTGATTTGTTGTTTTTGATACTAGATCTTGATTTACTAGTGTCTTGTGAGTCTAGATCTCAAATTTCGTTCAATTCAGAGTTGTGGAATTGAAGATACCATTAAAGGGTTTCGAGCCTTTGATTTCATTTTTGTGTCTACCTCTTTATCTCTTTTATCTTTGTTTATCTTGATTCTTTGTTTCCTTTGTTCTTTTAATCTTCCGCGTCTTTTTTCTTATATCATTTGGTATCAGAGCTTGGATTGAGTTTGTTTCTTTGTTTCCTTTGTTCTTTTAGCTTCCGCATCTTCTTTCTTGTATCATTATAGATTAACGATACAAAAAGAAAGGATTAAAGAATTTGTCACTACAAAGCTTTCAATCTTTAATTCCAAGGGTATTGATGGTGTTTCTTAGCCTCCAAGCTTGAGAAAATAGCCAAATATGTTTATCTTAGATGCTGGAATGAGCTTTTATATGGATTGGGATTGAATTGTGAAAATTCAGAACTACCATTGATTCTTGAGACTTTTCTTCATCATTGTCGCGACACTAACCCTTGTAATCTCTATGAGTTGAATTCTAGTTTTCCATGATCACATCATTTGACCATACAACCACATCGCTTTGACTTTGACCATCTCGTGATTGTGAGCATTCTTTATTGTGATAGCAATGACCAATTCTCATCTGGTTCTTTGACTTTCCATTTCAGCTCCATTTTGCCTCTATTTCACTTCTTTTTATTAGAGCTCTTTGTAAACCACAAATTACCTAAAATCAACACCATTCAAATAATAATTAGCTATTATAGATTAACTACACAAAATCATAAGAATAGAGATACAAATAAGTGGCAAAATTGCCACTTATCAATCCTGAAGGACCCTTGGCATAGAATATAGAGTAATATTAATAATAAAACTAAAGTAGAAATATCATAAATCATTATAATGGCTAAATCCGAAAAGAGACAATCTTTATTAAGACATGACTGGAATTAATGAAAGAATGACAACTTCTAGATAACTGTTTGTCTATTGAAGCCTCCACTATTAATATAAGAGTCAACTGGGACAAGGCCCTCTAACCTTTATTGAATCAAAATTTTAATCCAAACTAAGAAGAGAGATAAAAGCAACTCCACACCTTCCTGGATAATAGAAGCGTTCAACGATCAGTTGAATGTCAGGTTCAAAATATAGTCAATATAATGGAATATATTGGTACGCATGTTTTAAATATATACACACACATATCATAAACTGAATAATTGATCATTAAACCATGTAGAGAATGGCTTAAAATAATAGATAATATGTGAAATAGATGTTATGACAAAGTAAAAAATATAGCCTAAACAACTAAAAACCTGAGGTAAAAACCATGACTGATAAAGTTTGCATAAAAGTATTTCATGAGTATATAAATAGAAATCTTCATAAAGTTTATACATAGGGAGAGTTTCTTATAACCGTCAAACACCATGCGAGCTCATGATGCCTAGCATCATACACCCGCACTAGAAAGGTTGTTCTGATCAGCCAAGGTATAGAAACATGAATATATAGATCCAAAATCTTGACTCTTGGTTGAAACCTACAGTTTCAACATAGTTGTGGGACTTGGGTTATCTAAACTCTTATCCTCTCGGTGCTAAATAATCCTCCCAAAACATACTATTGATCTTGTTATATCATGTAATATAGTTGAATTATGGTTAGACTATGTGCTAAACACATCTGTAAAATTGTATTGTTGTGAGACTATGCTTAATTTCATGTCATGTATCATATGCAGCAAATCGTGTATCTAGAAGTATATCTTTTCAATATAGAGTTCATAGTTTATAAGGTGATCTTACAGCATGAGTTTTGATGCATAAATAAGAAATTTATATAATAGTCATAATATCATGGAAACCCTTTCATAGAGATCTAGTTAAATATTTACATAAATAAATTTTAGTGGTTTTGGCATGAACCCTAGCATTGTAACACATAATTGCATATAAATCTTAAAATTACTTAGATGTGAGGATAAAAGAAATCCATCACTAAAATCTTGCACACCTGATAAAGGCAATAACTTAACAAGAGAAGACTTGACTAGCTTGCTACCAAAGGAATCCTAGTTGTGTGATTTTTCTTTGAACTTGTTCTTGACTTGCTTTTGAGAAAGTAAAAGAAGAATTGACTTAAGGATATGATATTTATACCTTTTGGTATTCAAAACATTGTGGGATAGGGTATTGGGGCATAAAAAGTCAAACATACCCTTTTTAGAATGTTACTGAAAATGCTAGGACAGGGTTCTACGAGTCACTCCATGACTCGTGGACGAGTTTCACAAATCATGGTCCGACTCATGGTTTCTGTAAGATTTTGTTGTTCCTCTAGTTCCATTCTATGATTCCAGTTCATGACTCGTGAACCTATCCACTCTTTATACTCTGATTGATAATTCTTAAGGCATTTGTCATCTCTCAAATATGGTGCCATGAATTATTTCACAGCCTGTGGTGCCAGTCCAAGATTTTTGTTGCATATCCTGGTAACCAGGGAGTCCGAATAGTTGGGGGACTGGTTTACGAGTGGGTTTAGTACTCGTGGTTTGGTTTTATGAGTCATAGACAAATTTCTGGTTCATTGGAAGGACTGGACTTATGTTTCATCAGTCATGAACCTGGTTCACAACTTGTGAACCCATCCATGGAAACTTGGGACATCAGTTTCTAAATTTTTTTCTCTTTGTACTAAAAAGTAAATATTCATAGGCTTGATATCTAAGGTATTACATACATCTTAAAGTAAGGGAGGCTCACCAATTGCTTAGAGAGAAGAGTATATCGTAGTATTATATAATGAGACTGGGTAACTACAGGATTAGACTTAGTTCTTTTAGTGGCTTGGGACAGGATTGAGGGCCTTATTTAGCTAGTTAAAGGCCCTTTTTTGATAGAGTTCAGGATCTTTTCCCTTATGTTAGTAGCTGATTATCCTTTAGGATTAGACTTAGCTCTTTTATTGCCTTAAGATGGGATTGAGGAGCCTTATCGTAGGTTTGGGTAGGTGCTTGCCTTAGGTTGAGTTTTTGGGACTAGTGGAGGACCCCATTGCCCCTTTTTACCTAGTATAGCCTATCATTTCCATTTCCGTCCCTTATTTTTGACTTTAGCTTACATTCTCGCACTTTATTTATTCCTTTAATATATTTGAGCTTAGTCGACTGGTGATGCCTACTGAGTTCCCATGGTTTTTGTACTCATACTACACTTTTGCATGTTTTTCCTAATGCAGATCTGAGTACGAGCCACTGCCACTGACGTTATCCTTGGGTTGTGCTACTGATTTAGAGATACGGTGAGCTTTCTAGGGTTCAAACCTGATCTTCCTCCTTCTGCTTCAATGATAGTCTTATTGTATATATCGAGACTACTATGTGTATTTATATTTTTGTATACTGTCTATTACTCTGTTTTTGTTAGAGTGGTATTGATAGCCAAAAGGCTATGAACACATGAAAATGGTTACTACGATACAAATTTCAGCAACCAAACAAAGAGAAAAACAACACATAGAATGGAGATGAAGAAGAAGAATACTTAAAATTTAAAGATAGATAGAAAGACCCTTACTCTTATTAAGTGATAAGCACTAGAAGATGTTTCAAATCTTCAAACACACTTCACAAACAAGAGTTCAAACCTTCCTCTAAGGTGACCCAAAGGAATCACTCTTCCTCAAGCACACCTTTCTTGCCAAATTATCCAAGACAAGTGAAACCCTAACTTCAAATGTCAAAGACCCAATTTTCGGATTCTAGACTATCAACTACAAGACTAAAGCTACAAATTATGAGTAAGTTTCAATGTCATCAAAATCTAATGAAAAGAGAAGTAAAATGGTCTACTTATACTATTACATGCCAAATGTCAAAACTACCCTTAATGAACTAAAGAGAAGAGGCGCCCCTTGAGTGTTGGTTTTTAAAGTGAAAGTCCATCTTTCCCCTTGTAGAATATAGACTCTTCAAGTCCTTTCTTCACAAATCAAAGCATTCCCTCTCTTTCCCGAATCTACAACACCTTCACAAACATTCAAGTGCATAAACAAAGCTTGAAGTTGTTGAAGTTCCTTGGCTTGGCTCCTTCCAAAAGGTCTTGAGCGATTGATACTTGCATCATCCTCTCCATCTTGAAGAGAGTTTGTCCTCAAACTTGCTGATTCATCAACATCAAGAGTGGCCATGGGTGAAAGGTCACAAACATTGAAAGTATTGTGAACTTGGTAATTCGAAGGTAGATCTATTTGGTATGCATTGTCGTTGATCCGTTTAAGCACTTGTAAGGGTCCATCTCCCTGGGGAATAATCTTAGCTTTCCTTTGATTTGGGAACCGCTCCTTCCTTAAGTTTACCTATACCCAATCTCCGGGTTCAAGCACAAGCCTTCTTCTACCTTTGTTCACCCTTTTTGCAACCTCTTGGTTCTTCTTTTCAATCTTGATCCGCACCTTCTCATGCATTTTTTTCATTGCCTCGGCTCTTTTGAATCCATCTAAGCTTATCATGAGATCACTAGACAAAGGAGTGAGATCTAAAAGGGTAAGGGGATTCATGCCATAAACACACTCAAAGGGCATCATTCCCATACTTGAATGTATTACCCGATTGTATGCAAATTCCACCAAGGGTAGGTGATCTTCCCATGAAGTCATTTTACCTTTAACCATATAACTTAGCATAGACCCTAAGGTTCTATTTACTACCTCCGTTTGGCCATCGGTTTGTGGGTGGCAAGGCGTGGAGAAAAGCAACTTCGTTCCAAGCCTTCCCCACATGGACTTCCAAAAGAGACTTAGGAACTTTGAGCCTATCACTCACAATAGTCCTTGGGATCCCGTGAAGCTTTACAACATGTTCAACAAATAATGAAGCTACACTAGAAGCATCCTCGGTTTTAGCACATGGAATGAAATGAGCCATTTTGGAGAATCTATCAACAACAACAAAAATGCTATCTCGACCCTTTCTAGTCCTTGGCAGCCCCAAAACAAAGTCCATCGAAATATCTAACCAAGGTCTAAGGGGAGTGGGAAGTGGGGTGTACAATCCTGGAGGTAGGAGGCGAGATTTCTCACTCCGTCAATCCATACATTGGCCGCAAACTTTAGCAACATCCTTGCGTATTTTGGGCCAATAGAATTGCTCCTCTAAGATACCGAGGGTCTTGTCAACCCCAAAATGCCCCATGAGGCCACCATCATGTGCCTCTCTCACAAACAATTACCTCCATTAACTAGAAGGAACACACAACCTCCTCTCTTTGAACAAATAGCCATCAAACCGAGAGTAGGAGGAATTGCTATTCTTTTTAAGCCATCGGTCCCTTCCCCACTCTTCACATTCCCTAAAAATAGGAGCAAAGGTAGGATCCTCGGGATAAAACATCCGCAAGCTCTAAAATCCCATCAACTTCAAAGACAAGGTAGCCACAAGCACATGCTTTCTAGACAACGCATCGGCAACAATATTTTCCTTCCCCTTTTTGTAATGAATTACATAAGGGAAAGTCTCAATAAACTCAATCCACTTAGCATGACGCCTATTCAACTTGTCTTGGCTTTTAAGGTGTTTCAACGATTCATGATCCGTCCGTATCACAAACTCCTTAGGCCACAAATAATGTTGCCAATTGCCCAAAGCTCTAACAAGGGCGTACAACTCCAAATCATAAGTCGAGTAATTAAGAGTTGCCCCTTTGATCTTTTCACTAAAATAAGCAACGGGATTGCCTTATTGCATCAAAACATCCCCGATACCAACCTTAATAGCATCACACTCAACTTCAAACATCTTATCAAAATCGGGCAATTGCAACAAAGGCGCCGAGATGAGCGTAGCTTTCAAGGCTTCAAAAGCCTTAACTTGCTCATCACCCCACTTAAAGGGTTGGTCCTTTCTAATAAACTCGGTCAAGGAGGCTCATATGGAGCTAAAACCTTTGACAAACCTCCTATAAAAGATCGCCAACCCATGAAAACTTTGGATTTCTCCAATAGTTTTAGGGGTCGGCCAACTTCATATAGAGTCTATCTTGGATTCGTCCACTTCCAAACCCCTTGAGCTCACGACAAAACCCAAGAAAATCACTTTATAAACACCAAAAGAACACTTCTCCATGTTGGCATACAACTTCTCCTTTCGGATCACATCAAACACACACCTCAAATGCATCACATGATCATCAATAGATTAACTATATACCAACACATCATCAAAGTAAACCACCACAAACTTTCCAATATAAGGCTTAATTACATGATTCATTAGCCTCATAAAGGTTCTAGGAGCATTGGTAAGGCCAAAGGTAATGACCATCCACTCATATAGACCGAATTTGGTCTTGAATGCGGTCTTCCACTCATTACCGGGTTGCATACGAATTTGGTGGTAGCCACTCCTAAGATCCACTTTAGTAAACAAACAAGAACCATGGATCTCATCTAACATATCATCTAGTCTAGGCATTGGATGATGATACCTTATAGTGATTTTGTTGATAGCTCTATAATCGACGCACATGTGCCAAGTTCCGTCTTTCTTTGGTACCAAAAGAACCGGGACAGCACATAGACTCATACTTTATTTGATGTAATCCTTGTTGATAAGCTCCTCAACTTGTCTCTCAATCTCCTTAGTGTCCATGGGATTGCTCCTATAAGCCAGTTTGTTTGGAAGTTGTGAACCCGGCACCAAATCAATTTGGCGCTCAATTCCCTGAATCGGGGGTAGTCCTTGTGGTAATTCTTGTGGGAAAACATCATCAAACTCCTTCAAAAAAAGTGAAATATAAGGGGAAAGAGAAGAAGAAAAAGGAGAAAAACAAGAAGAAGAAGAAGAAGAAGAAGAGAAGTTAGTATTAAGGACATGAGCTAGGAGGAGCATAGGGGTGTCCATGTCTTATTACTTGAACAAATCCTTCCTCCTAGCCAACATAACCATGGGTAATTGACACTTTTGAGCCTTAGAATCAGCAACTTCTCCCTTAGAAGAGGTAGAACCCGAAACCTCCCCTTTTTCCTCTTTTCGGTTTCTTGTCTTTTGCTTCCCTTTTCTTTCAACTCTCTTAACTTTTGATGCATCTCATTCACTTGGGAGGGTGATAGTGGGTGTAATGTGAAATTCTTCCCATCATGCACAAGTGAGTAGGTGTTAAACCTCCCATCATGCTTGGTAGATTTGTCATATTGCCATGGTCTACCAAGTAGCAAATGGCACGCTTGCATTGGAATGACATCACAACAAACTTCATCTCGGTAGTTTCCTACCATGAACTTGATCATGCATTGTCGTGTCACTTTTAACTCACCACATTTATTGAGCCATTTTAGTTTGTAAGGATTAGCATGAGGAGTGGTAGGAAGTTTCAAGAAATCCACCATTGTAGAACTAGCAACGTTTGTGCAACTTCCACTAGCAATCACCATAGTACACACCCCTCCCTTAATCAAGCATTTAGTGTGAATCAAGTTCTCTCTTTGGCTCGTATCTTCAAGTGCTTACTTACCATAGCCATCCTCACCACATAATTAGGAACTAGACACTGTCCATCTTGTGGTATTGGGAAAGGTGGAGGGTAAGGTCTTTGGTCCATGGGATTTGGCATTTGGTAAGTGGTATGTTGTGGGGGTAGTAGGTTCGGATTTGGTGGTGGAGTTTGAGTTACAAGTCCCTCTTGTTGGACTTGGTTCATTTGGTGATGTAATGGTCTTTGTAGGGTCCGGTTAGGAGATGTTTGGGGTTGATTTAGTGGCTGGTTTTGTGGAACTCGTGGAGGGTTAAGCATTTGGTGAAGAGTTTCGAGGGTTATAGTCATGGAAGAGTTATTGGCTTAGACGCTAGAGGATGCATGGTAGGGATTAGGAGTAGAAGGTCGTGAGTGCCTCCTAGTTTCAACACAATCAAGTCTTCCACTAAAAGTGGAAATTTCACCCCTCATAGCATCCACATTACTTCTCAAGGAATCAACATCACTCTTCAATTCTCTCCTCAAAGTATCATTACTATCCTCCATTTTTTGGGAAAAGGCATCAAAGGGAGCCTTCAAGGCTCCCATTATATCATTTCCCAAGGATTGGGATGAAGAACCCTCGGCTTCCATGGTCAATTGTACCTCACACTTGGCTTCACAAGGGTTGGAGAATCGGCAATACTTGGCAAGTTACTTGAGAGGTGAGAAGCTTTGGATCGGAACTAATCTTTGATTGAAATGACTCAAATAAAGTGATGCACGCACTTGAACCAACAAAATACTACGACTTAAAAACGAGAAAAGAACACAAACACCGAAGACACGAAATAAACGAACTCTAGACTAATTACCAACCTAGTAGGTACTTACTAGTTTGCTAATTAGTGATAGAATTAGCTTAAAAGAAACTAGAATCAAAGATTATAAACTAGGAAATCTAAGTTTAGAGGTGAATTTTGGTTGATCACAAGTGATGACGTGGCACTACGTGGTTGGTTGTCACTTTTCAAAGTTTTTCAATTTTCCCAACACCTTTGTCTCGGCCAAACAACACTTTGGGAAGAAGGAATTTCAGATTTGGAGGGGGTAGGAAGCAATTTGGAGCTTTTTCAAGCCTTCAATTGAAATGGAAAAAGAATTGGTCCCCCCCCCCCCTGTACTTGCAAGTGTAATTGTTTGTCCCCTTATCCCCTCCTCCTTTTGGAAAAATGGAATATTCTTTGAATATGTTTTTGGACCAACAACTTTTGCACTCTCTTTATTCCCTTTTTTGGATCAAACAACACCCTTGAACATTCTTCTTCCCTAATATATGAAGGTCATGGATAAACAAGATGAATATTCAAGCGTTGACCAAGATTGACCACCTAGCAAATGAACTCCAAATCTGATTTTTTTTTTTTGAAGATCTAGGTTCCTTAGGCCAAAACAAACCCAACCCACTAAAAATCAGCCACAAATCAAGTCACCAATACTAATCCAAAATGTCACCTTCTCTAAAAAAAAAAACTTCAAACAAGCCACAACAATGGTGGATCTAGCTCAAAATCAACCAAACTTCACTCTAAAAGTAGATCTAGACTCCCTATGTGCTAGAGATAAAGGATCTAGCACTAGAAACCTTCAAAACACAATAAAAACTTGTAGATATAACTTGGAAATTTCGGATCTACAACAAACACACAAGACAACACACAATTTTTTTGGTAATTTCTGATTTTTGACTCTTTTTTGATGAGATTTTCTATATAAGAACACTAAAACCAAGATTTAGGGATGTTGGAACAACCCTAACCAAGGCTCTGATACCAAATGATAGCCAAAAGTCTATGAACACACGAAAATGGTTACTAAGATACAAATTTCAGCAACCAAACAAAGAGAAAAACAACACATAGAATGGAGATGAAGAAGAAGAATACTTGAAATTTAAAGATAGATAGAAAGACCCTTACTCTTATTAAGTGATTAGCATTAGAAGATGTTTCAAATCTTCAAACACACTTCACAAACAAGAGTTCAAACCTTCCTCTAAGGTGACCCAAAGGAATCACTCTTCCTCAAGCACACCTTTCTTGCCAAATTATCCAAGACAAGTGAAACCCTAACTTCAAATGTCAAAGACCCAATTTTCGGATTCTAGACTATCAACTACAAGACTAAAGCTACAAATTATGAGTAAGTTTCAATGTCATCAAAATCTAATGAAAAGAGAAGTAAAATGGTCTACTTATACTATTACATGCCAAATGTCAAAACTACCCTTAATGAACTAAAGAGAAGAGGCGCCCCTTGAGTGTTGGTTTTTAAAGTGAAAGTCCATCTTTCCCCTTGTAGAATATAGACTCTTCAAGTCCTTTCTTCACAAATCAAAGCATTCCCTCTCTTGGCCGAATCTACAACACCTTCACAAACATTCAAATGCGTGAACAAAGCTTGAAGTTGTTGAAGTTCCTTGGCTTGGCTCCTTCCAAAAGTTCTTGAGGGCTTGATACTTGCATCAGGTATTTATACTGACCTTACCAAGTCTGAAAGGTATTCTTTTTTTATATTTTGTCCACTTCCCTCTCTTTTTCAATATATTTATGTATGATATCTATTTTGCTTCTGCTTATTATTTATTATTGTTGACTTCATTCTTGGTTTTTCTTATCTTCCTTCGATTAGCCTGTTACTTGTTATTTTGGGCTATGGCTTGGTTTACCTACTGGTGGGTTAAAGTAGGTACTATCATGACCTAGAAAATTGGGTCGTGATAGCTTAGTATCAGATCCTTCGTTCACTGATATCATTGGTACAAGAACTAGTGTCTAGTAGAGTCTCATGGATCAGTTTAAAGATGTTTTTATCCTATCTTCAGGAGGCTACAAGGCATTCTTAGGAAAATATCATCTTTTTGGATCATTTTCATGTATGGTGTCTATATTGGTTTCTAGATTCTTATTTGTTTCACTCTTTTGCAGATGGGTAGAATGCGGGCTATGGCAGTCAGGGATGGAGACCTTGGGCCTACTGCTAGAGCACCAGTTAGGGGCATAGGTCGACCTTGAGGTTGAGGTCAGTCCAGAGATGCAGCCCTAGTTTTAGGTTAGGCCAGGAAGCCTTCACCTGAGTCGGATATCAATTTAGAGCCAGAGTATACACCTAAGTTAGCACTAGAGGATCTGTCTTCATAGCAGTCGGTGGACCAGGGGGCATCCTAGGCCCCATCTGGATTTATATCTTATTTGGTTCTCCGTAATGCATTAGTAAAACCTTTGGTTTGGTTGGTGGCCCACCGATAGATGGGGCACAGACATCCACTCAGGGGGAAAGTTCAGGGTGGATTTGATATAGAAGTACATCCTATATTTATAGCTCCTAGAGTAGAGGTTACACCAGTAACGGTATTTCCATAGCCAGCAGTAGCCCAGCCAGCCATAACTTTTGAAAAGCAGAAGATGTTGGGCTAATTTTTGAGATTGACTCTACTGAGGTTTATCAGGGCCCTAGGAGAGGATGGATATGAGTTCCTTACCAGCTGTGAGGAGAGGCTACATAATTTAGGGTTGGTTGAGTCATGTGGAGTGGATTACACGACAATACCATCTTAACAGAGCAGTGAGAAAGTGGTAGGGGGTTTATCTTGGTTCCAGGATAGTTAGATATCCTCATATGACTTAGACTCAGTTATTTGAGGCTTTTTTGGAGAAGTACATGCCTCGCAGCAAGCGCAAGCACCAGCACCTGAGGGATGAGTTTACTGGGTTGAGGCAGGGCAATATAATAGTGGCGAGTATGAGGCGAGGTTTTTGAGCTAGCCAGGCATGCCACCATGATTCTTTATATAGTGTATGAGAGGATTTGATGTTTTGTCATAGGGTTAAGACTATTGCTTTGCAGGGCTACTTAGAGTTTGGTTACTTCAGGAAGGTATTTTACTGACATTTTAGATCATGTCTACACTATAGAGGAGATGAATTATGAGGCCTAAGGGGGCAGCAATTAGAGACCCTATTATCAGGGCAGTTACAGTGGGAGCCTGAGTGGTGCTTAGTTATGGAATAGAGTTTTTTAGGGTAGGTACCGATAGCATCAGCCTTATCAGCACTAGGGTCAGTCTAGTAGGCCCGTTCAGGTAGTGCTTTAGATTTTACATGGGGGTCAGCCTAGTTATAGTGGTTTCAGTGGTTAGAGTAGTATTCATCCATCGAGGGGTGTTCAATCAAGGTCATCAGGCTGAGGTTGTCATTTCGTGTTGGCTAGAACTTTTCGTCAGGTTAGAGTATCTAGGTCATGTTATGATTAAGAAGTTGTTGGTTATTTTTCCCGAGAGTATCCCTATCATGGGATGGTTGAGCTTTCTACCCAGAGTGTTCTACCGATCATATCAGTGCCACCCACTTGGGGTTGTGTACAGACCCAGTCCGAAGGCGGACAAAGTCATTTGTATGTTGTTCTTGGTAGGCCAGATGTGGAGGCTTTGGATGCTGTTATTATAGGTATATTTTAGTATGTCATCAGCCTGCTTCTACTTTATTCTATTCGAGCTCCACATATTCATATATTTCTACTTATTATGCACCATGGTTGGGGTTGTCTTAAGAGCCATTATTTGTGTGTTTACACGTAGCTACTTATGTGGGTGATTCTTGTAGCTACTTATGTGGGTGATTCTTTAATAGTGGATTATGTTTATATATCATGTATTATGATCGTTCGAGAGTATGACACTCAGGCTGACCTTATTGTGCTAGACATGGTGGATTTTGATGGGATTTTGGGCATAGGCTAGTTATCCCCCTATCATGCTATCTTGGATTGCTTTGCCAAGACTGTTACCTTAGCCATGCATAGTATACTCCTGGTTGTGTGGTAGGGTTCTTATAGTCGTACACTGATAGGGATTATTTCTTATATTTGGTCTAAGAGACAGGTATCAAGAGGTTGTATGGCTTATTAAGCTTATGTTCATGAAGTCAGTGCTGAGAGTCCTTTACTTAAATCTGTTCCTGTATTTTGTGAGTTTTTTGATGTATTTGCTACCGACCTACCTGGACTTTCTCCTAAACGTAATATAGAGTTTTCTATTGACCTCAAGCCTAGAAGCTGACATATTTCTATGGCACCTTACCATATGGCTCCTGCCGAGCTAAAGGAGCTAAATGTTCAACTCAATATATCCTAGGTAAGGGTTTTATTAGGTTGAGCGTATAACCTTGGGGTTCTTTAGTTATGTTTGTAAAGAAGAAGGATGGTTCTATGCGTATGTGTATCGATTACAAGCAGCTAAATAAGGTGACAGTGAAGAAAAAGTATCCTATACCTCGTATTAATGATTTATTTGACCAGCTTCAAGGTGCAGTCATGTTTTCTAAGTTTTATTTGAGGTCTGGTTACCATCAACTGAGGATTAGGGCTAAAGACATCCCTAAGATGGCCTTCAGGACTCGCTACGGCCATTACGAGCTCCTGGCAATGTCTTTTGTGTTGACTAATGCCCCAACAATGCTCATTGAATTGATGACCCAAGTATTCAGGCCTTATTTAGACTCCTTCATGATCGTTTTTATTGATGACATTCTTGTCTATTCAAGGAGTAGGGAGGAGCATGAGCGTCATTTGAGGACTATGCTCCATACTTTGAGTGATCATTGGCTTTATCCCAAATTCTCAAAGTGCGAGTTTTGGGTTGAGTGAGTAGCTTTCTTGGGGCACGTGGTGTCTAAAGATGGGATTATGGTAGACCCAATAAAGATTGAGGCCATTTGTGACTAGTCTAGGTCCTCATCTCCGATTGAGGTTCGCAATTATATTAGGTTGGCAGGCTACTACAGATGGTTTGTCGAGAGATTTGCCACTATTGTAGCACCTATGACCATATTAACTAGGAAGGAGGTTCCATTTCAGTAGTCTGATCGATATGAGGTGGAGCTTTCTAAAGCTCAAAGACTTGCTCAATTCAGCTCCTATTCTGACTCTTCCTATTGAGGGTGATGGATTTACTGTACATTGTGATTCTTTTGGTGTTGTTTTGGGATATGTTCTGATGTAGTGGAGCCGAGTTATTGCATATACTTTGAGACAGATGAAGGTTCATGAGTGTAACTACCCCACTCATGACTTGGAGTTGGCAGTTGTAGTTTTTGTGCTTAAGATTTGAAGGCATTACTTGTATGGTGTTTGGTGTGAGATATTCATTAATCATCGTAGACTTCAGTATATTATGACTCAGAAGGAGTGCAAGTGGATTGAGTTGCTGAAAGATAATGATCTCTCTATTCTATACTATTCGGGTAAGTAAAATATAGTAGCGGATGCCTTGAGCCAGAAGGCAGTGAGTATGGGGAGCTTGGCCTTTTTTTCAATTTCAAAGTGGTCGTTGGCTTTGGATATCTAGTCCTTAGCCAACATTATAGTTTAACTTAATATTTTAGATCCTAGGAGGATTCTTGCCAGTATTGAGGCTAAGTCTACCTTGTTTTAGCAGATTCGGGGTCGTTAGTTTATGGATAGTGGGTTACATGGCATTCGAGATCAGGTGCTGAGGGGTGAGTCTAAGAGGGCTACCTTAGATTCTAAGGGCATTTTGAGATTCGACAGTTGTATTTGTGTTTCGAGGGTAAAAGGTTTGATACAGTTGATTCTTCAGGAGGCTTTTATCTCCAGATATTCTATTCACCCTAGGAAAACTATGATGTATAGAGATTTGAGGTAGCATTACTAGTGGAGGGATATGAAGAGAGATATAGCATACATCGTGGCTCGATATTTGTGTTGTCAGCAGGTGCAGGCCGAGCACTTGAGACTCGGTGGATTGGTTCGGAGACTACCCATTCCTGAGTGGATGTGGGAGTGGGTTACTATGATTTCGTAAGTGGTTTGCCTCATACTTCTTGTGGTTTTGATAGCATTTGGGTCATTGTAGATCGATTGACCAAGTCTGCCTATTTCATCCCTATTTCGACTTCCTACGGTGTCGAGAGTTTCACTTGAATCTCTATTCGAGAGGTGGTTAGCCTTCACCCATGCCTATTATTTTAGATAGAGGCTCTCAGTTCACTTCTAACTTCTGGAGGGCATTTCAGGAGGAGTTGTGTACTCAAGTTGATCTTAGCTTCACTTTTCATCCTTAGACTGATGAGCAGTCGGAGTAGACTATTCAGGTTTTGGAGGATATGCGCTATGCTTGTGTTTTGGACTTTGAAAGTCAGTGGGAGCAATTTTTAGCCTTAGCAGAGTTTCCCTATAATAACAACTACCATTCGAGTATTTAGATGGGACTATTAGAGGCGTTGTATGGTAGGCGTTGTCGATATTTGGTAGGTTAGTTTGAGAATTTAGAGGTTAGGTGCCACGTGGTACTAATTTACTTCGTGAGTCTTTAAATAGAGTTCAGGTAATTTAGGACAGGCTACGGGCAGCTCAGAGTAGACAGAAGAGTTATGATGACCGTAAGCTTCATACCTTGAGGTTTAGAGTTGTGACCAGGTTTTTCTGCGAGAATCGCCCATGAAGGGCGAACATGATGAGGTTCGGGAAGAGGGGAAAGCTCAGCCCTAGGTATATTGGTCTATTTGAGATCCTTCAAACACTTGGGGAGGTAGCCTATGAGTTTCCATTGCCTCTAGCCTTTTTGGACATTCACCCAGTTTTTTATGTATCGATGTTATGGTGCTATATTTTGAATGATTCTCACGTGCTTCTGTGGGACTTGGTTCACTTGGATGATAGGTTGACCTTTGTGGAGAAACAAGTATCTATTCTAGCCAGAGTTTTTAGACGGTTGCATTCCAGAGATATTCTTGTGGTTAAAGTTTAGTGGAGACACCGTCATGTCAAAGATGCTACCTGGGAGATCGAGCGTGATATGCGGACTCAATATCTTCACATGTTCGATCCTTCAGTTACTTTTTGGAACAAAAGTCCTTTTAGAAGTGGATGTTGTAACGACCCTTCAGGTTACTTTCTGTGTTTTCATGTTTTTTCTATATTTAGAGTGTTCTTATGGCTTTCCCAAGTCATTCATGACTTGTTGGGACTGACAGTTCGGTTATTGGAAAATTCATTTTGTTTTTAGAGCTATTTCCCCATTTTGGAGCTTTCAAAGTTGAAAAATGAGTCTCGAGCCAAAACATCAGTTAAACGACCTTTGATGCCAATTCGTATTATTTCGTTAGCTCTGGAGTGTCAATTTTAGGCTGGGGGGCCATTGGTCAGGGTTCCGAGGCATCCAGACTCATTTTGGGCTATTGGGTGGATTTCGATTAAAATGGAACCTTGGGAATGGGACCCTCATTTCAACAAAATAACCTTAGATGGAAATTTGTATGGTTCCATTGAGTCAGAAATATCAAATTTAGTAGGGTAGCATAGCTTTTTTACATTCACAAGATTCCAAATGAATACCGAGGGCCCTCTCAGAGAATTTGCAACTTTTTAAAGTTGTTGGTGCATCAGCACCTGGTGCAGGCTCAGTTCCTACATCGCTATCATGATAAGGACCCCCACGATTGCGAAGGGCTATGATCATGTTCATTATGACTGCAAGGCTTGGAAATCATGACTGTGATGAAGGAGGTTGTGGGAATGGGCCAACTTGTTCATCGCGACTAGGCCACCTCAATCGCGATGGTCCCGTTAGTCAGATTCCATGATTGCGACCAGTAGACCTCGCGATAATGATAGGAAACCCCTGGCAGTATATAAACCTTCCTCTTAGTTTTTCCATCTAATTTGTTTGAGTATTAGACACCATTAGAGAGTGTGGAAGCTTGGAGAATTGTGGGATTTCGATAATTGGAGTTGGGATTAGCTTGGGGAAGTGATTGTGAGCATTTTATCATCGTTATCTCGTAAGTATTCAACTCATTTTAAAAAAAAAATTAGTAGTTAAAATCCTTGTTTCTCCAAACTTTTTTGGAACTATTTTGGGACTGATTGGGGCTTAGATTATGCTTATTTTTTGGGGTAAATGATTCTTGAGCTGAGAGAGACATTGTGACGGTTTCAATTTTGTGATTCTACAAGTAGGCCCCACCTGGGATTTTTAGTTAGATTTCTAACTTGGAGTGTTAATAGGAAACATGAGTATCAATATTCTAATCTTAATGTGTAGAACCTTATTTTGATAGTATGGCAGTAGGAGGAGGCTTCTTGGCAGGGGTAAGCTCCAGAGTAGAGGATTATATGTGCTTTTGGTGATGTCCAGGTAGTCTAGGCTTACTTTATCCTAGAATGTGCTTTATTATGGTATTAGTGTGATATTGTGCTAGCTATGGGTGGGTATTTATAGCTCGGTTGTTATTTTAGCATTTATTACCTTTTTTAGCCGATTAAAGGCCCTTTTTCGGTAGAGTTCAGGCCCATTTTCCCTTATGTTAGTATCCAATTATCCTTTAGGATTAGACTTAGATCTTTTATTTCCTTGGGATAGTATTGAGGATCCGTAGCCTATTTTTAGGTAGGTGTTTACCTTAGGTCGGGTTTTCAGGACCGATAGTGGGCCTTACTGCCCCTTTCTAGATAAGTTACTTCGAATGATATTCCTTTAGACTTAGATAGACTTGTGACTACTTCCTTAGGTTATTACCTGGATCTGGTTTGACTTAGACATGATTGTACACTTATTTAGCTTCATTACCCCGGGCAGGGTAGTAAGTGACCTTAAACCGTGACTTTTTGACTTATTAATTGGAAACCATTGGCCTTCACAGATTTGACCACCTAAGATTGGATATTATGATTAAATATATTGGAGAAAGGTTAAAACCCAAAAATATCGCTAGTCTTTTAAACTTTTTAAGATTCAATTTGAGTCCGATAATTTCTATACTATTACTATTTATTAGTTTCGGTTCGAGTTTGGCATATGCTATACTGCTATCATCTATGAGTTTCGGTTTAAGTCCAACATCTGTTTATTTCAATTGATTACTATATATGAGTTCAGGTTTGATTTTGGCATCTTTCTATGGCTATTGCTTACTATTTATGAGTTTCGGTTCAAGTTTGGCATCTAGCCTTTTGTTACTATCCATTAGTTCCGATACGAGTCTGGCATATTTTTATCATTATAGATCTAGGGTTCAAAATTCATTAGAAATTTGTAAGATATACGGTTATAGCTAAGAAAGGAGTGTACGGTACACATATCGTCCATTTTACTTTATTTTATGTTTATTTCTGTTATTTATGGTTCTTACTTTAGTTCTACACTTAGTTGTACCCACTATGCTTATAGGGGCTCGGTTGGGTGATTTCTTCTTATGTGTGCCTTCTGGGCTTATGGGGGCTCAGTTAGGTTATAGCTAGGCTTTATTTTTGTTTTTGAGTTACATATTTCTTATTTGTCACATTTGCCTAGTATCACCTATTATTTTCGTTTATGTCCCTTACTTTTGACTTTAGCTTACATTATTGCACTTTATTTATACCTTTACTGTATTTGTGCTCAGTCGGCAGATGATGCCTACTGAGTACCTATGGTTTTGGTACTCATACTACACTTTTGCATCTTTTCCCTGATGCAAATCCGAGTATGAGCCACCGCTGCTGACGTTACCCTCGGGTTGTGCTGCTGATTCAGAGATAGGGTAAGATTTCTAGAGTCCGGAGCTGATCCTCCTCCTTATGCTTCAGTGATAGTCTTATTGTATATTTTGAGACCACTATGTTTATATATATTTTGGATACTATCTAGTACTCTCTTTTTGTTAGAGTGGCTCTTGTACTAACTTTACCAGGTCTTGGGAGGGATTCTTTTTGTATATTTTGTCCTCTTACCTCTTTTGTTCAGTATAGTTATATATGTATATCTCTTTTGCTTCCTCTTATTATTTATTATTGTTGACTTCGTTCTTGTTTTTCCATATCTTTCATCGGTTAGCCCGTTACTTATCATTCTGGGCTATGGCTTGGATTACCTACTAGTGGGTTAAAGTAAGTGCTATCATGGTGTGGGAAATCGAGTGGTGACAATGAGGAACTGTGTATACAGGCTTGCTAAGCTGAGGGTGATGTGACATCCACATGAAGAATCCCTACTTCTTGATGGAATACCATTAAAACTGAGTTGATAGTGGAGCCTCTTGCCAGCCACATCCATAGTTCTCAAGACTTGCCCACTCTATAGTCCTTGCATGATCAACAACCTAAAAGAAAGGAGACCCAGTTGCTACTAAAGTCTATGACACCAAATAGAGCGGTAAGATCAATCCTTTAAAAAGCCACTACACTATCTCATACTCTGTCAGAAGAACCATAGAATTATGTATGGCTCACTAAATAAAGGTTACCTTAAATTTGAAAACTGATATAGAATCCTGTTGAATACTTATGAACTCATCTCTGACTAAACAACACTCAGTGTACCGGGAACTACCCCTGTCTGTGATTTACATCCAAAGAGGCTCGAAATTTCAACCATGGTACCTTGAAGAACTGGCACGGTCACAAATTTGGCTGGAGCCTGGTCTATACCCAAACCCTTTGGAAGATGCTGCAAATCTCAATATCAAACACTGCCCCACTGATTTCTCCCTAACCTGCCCCTGGGCTGCGACTCTTGAAATAGGTACAGGAGTCCCATCCTCACTATCCTATGATCTCGCACGGTCTATTGAGGAAAAGAGAAACTTAAAAAGAATTTTAGTAATTGATAGGAATAACGTGGCACGATGGAGAATCATGAAATGGGATTTTTCCAAAGAATGCCCTATAGCCTCCCGAAGATAGGATACATATGTTATTTTACTGATCCACAAGAATCTACTAGTAACTTGCTCTTGTACCAATGATATCACTAAACCTAGAGCTCTGATACCAAACTTTAACGACCTAAAATCTCAGGTCATGATGGTACCTACTAAAACCACCAATAGGTAAGCCAAACCCTCTACCCAAAACAGCAAGTAAGGGGCCAAAAGGATAAATGAACAAAATATCAAATAGAAGGGCCAAATATAAATATAAACACAGAAAATAGGGCCCATAATCTAGATAGATAAAGAGAGTGAAGAAGCAAACTATCCAAAATACACCCCAAGACCTGGTATTAGTTGGTATAGGAGTTTTTCAAACATAACAGGAGTACTAAGCAAATAAAATATATTTAGAACCGTCTTTAAAATACAAAATAAAGACTAGTCCAGCAAAATAAAGGGAGAAGGAACAACTCCGAGCTATAGGAACTTACCCTAAATCATCGATCTAAGATAGCTCCATACGAAGAACGTGTCAGCAGCGAAAACTCATACTAGGATCTGCATTAGGGGAAAAAGATGCAGAAGTGTAGTATTAGTACCAAAACATACGGTACCCATTAGGCATCATAGGCCGACTGAGATCAATAGATAAATGCAAAGTATAAAGAGCATGTAAGGAGAGAATATACAATATAAGTGATAAGAAAGAGGATACTTACCTATAAAAGCTAACCTAAAAGTCTAACAAGGCTAAGATTAAATCTAGAAAGAGTAATAGAGTAGTATACATAGGATATCTAACTAGTTTGGAATAAAAGCATCCTAATCTAATGGCGGATGAACTATCTTGAACATAACATGCCACTTTGAATGGGGTGACAATCTAACGTGTCTCATAACCAACTGCACTAAATTTATTAGTAGAAAATGTAATATAATGGCAACAATGAATTATGAAAACCTTATTTTAATATGTCATAATGAAGGAGGTGATAATCCAATCATGATAACACATCACTATGAAGGAGGTGACGATCTATAACATGATAAAATGCCACTCTGAAGGAGGTGATGATCCATATTATAATAATATGCCACTCTGAAGGAGGTGACGGTCCATAATATAATAACATGTCATGTTGAGGGAGGTAACGGTCTATAATATAATAACATGTCATGCTGAGGGAGGTGACGATTCATAACAAGTCATGTTAAAGGAGGCAATGGTAAATAATATCATAACATATCATTCTGAAGGAGGTGACTATCCATAATATAATATCATGTCACTATAAAGGAGGTGATGATCCGTAATATAATAATGTGTCACTCTAAAAGAGGTGACGATCCTGAATATAATAATGTGCCACTCTGAAGGAGGTGATGGTCCATAACTTATCAATCTGAAGGAGGTGGCATTCCATAATATAATAACATGTCATGCTGAAGGAGGTGACAATCCATAATATAATAACATACCACTCTGAAGGATATGACGATCCGTAGTGTAATAAAGTTGTCACTCTAAAGGAGATGACGATCTATAATATAATACTATGACACTCTAAATGAGGTAAAGGTCCATAACATGTCACACTAAAGGAGGTGACAATCCAAAATCTAATAACATGTCACAATGAAGGAGGTGACGATCTATAATATAATAACATGCCACGCTAAAAGAGGTGACGATCCATGATAACATATCACTTCAAATAAAGTGACACTCTGATGTGTTTTCTTAAACTGTAAAAACCCAAATATAATATAATATGTCACTTTGAATTAGGTAATAGTATGGTATGTCCACTTGAATAGGCGTATGAACCAAATATAATAAAATATATCACCTTGAACTAGGTTACAGTCCAATATGTCCTCTTGAAAGGGTGAATGTCCCAAATATAATATGATATGACACCTCAAATGAGGTGACATTCCAGTATGACCTCTTGAAAGAGTGGATGGCCTAAATACAATAAGATATGTCACATCAAATAATGTGACAGTCTGATATGTCCTCTTGAATTGGTGGACAAACCTGATACATAGCATTTCCTGCGAGGATGAGCATAGATTCGTTTAGCATAATAGTCCAATCAAATAAAATAGATAGAGAATACTGTCATCCTGGTCGCATCATTGGATGGTCTTGTGACTCGATATCCTTAGTTGTTATTATTGATGATTTTTCATTTCTGCATTCAAAAAAACTATTTAGTTTTGTAAACAAAGAGATCGACATATCAAACTAATAAAATGACTCATAACGATTTGGTAAAAAGCGTATGATCCAAGAAAATTTTTTTGAGAGGGATTCTTATATTAGGTGAAGGCTTTAAAGGCCTATTAGGGATGTCACATAAGGTGTGTCCCTACTTCAATTGGAATCTCTTGTAAAAAGAGGGTTTGTTGATAGAGAAAATATATGAAGCTTTGAAGTTGAACCGAGGTTTTTGAAATCATGAGACCATTTCAAGAAGTTGCCCTTGTTTCCAGTCAGAGGCACTATAATGAAATAGTTTACAAAAGAAGAATTAACTACTTCAAAGACATTGCTGAGTTTCCTCTGACAATTTAGGGTTTGAAATAGTGGGAAAATTGAATCCTTATATAGTATTACCTACGTAACTTGCTAGAACAAGAATCGGGCCAAATATAGTTTGGGCCTGAAACTGATAGATACATCAAAGAACGTAAGATTTGATTAAAAGGATGAAAGATTAGAGACTATACCGTCAAGATACTAATCAATCAATTGAATGGGATCCTTTGAATTGGGAATCCTGAAAGGACTTGTACATGTCCTTTATGTGGTAATCTTCTTGCTTAATTCCTTAGCCTTTGAAGGAATCTAAGAGCATTTGCCCTATAGTTCCACTTGCATTGCTCAAAAGCAATCATTAATAGCAAAATATTTTTGTTAAAATTAAACAAAAAGTTGTAGTAGAAATCAGACTTAGAAATAAAGCCATTTGGCTCATGATGACTTGGAGGTAGTTATCTAGATAAGATCTCCTTATCTTCATCGTTATGCCATGTCCATTTTCCCTTGAAAACTCAGAGAAAGTATTAGAAATCATGATAAAGTAATAGAAATATATAAGGAGGTAAAGTGAACAAAGAAATTGTCTAGATTATTGTGGCAACCCACGGGGGATCTAGGAATGTCCTTTGCCATGCTTGGTGGTCCTAGTGTGGTTATATTTGTGACTTCATTCCCCGTACTCAAAGAAAAACTCTTAGTTTGAGAGACCGATTCGTGTTGATTTTGTCTTGCTCTCCTGATTCTCCTAGTCTAGAATGCAAAACCCTTGAGTTCCTTCTGATGGAATTTTTGAGATCTCCTAAAAGATTTTGCCCCGATTTCAACTTCAACAAAGTCTGGTGCTCAACCTTGTAGCAAACATCAAATTTTATGGAATTATAGACCTTTTAATAAATTATACCCGAGTTGCATACTTCAATTCCACCTCAAATTTTGACTTGCGGGAGAAAAATCTTCTTCTACCAAATTTTTGAGATCCTCTCAAAAAAATTTCCCCAGTTTCCATTATCAAGGAAATGGAAATCTATGTATTCAATTGAGCTAGGAATCAAGTCAAAGGTAGTTCAAAGTAAAAAGCAAAATGATATTAAAGTTTTTCTAATATGCAATCAAAACTGACATAGGCCGCCAACGTATTTCACTAGGGAAATTAAATCAAACGTAGCTCATTAAAACTAAATATATGATTATAAGGAAATCAAACAATAATGTGAAAATTACATGGAAATAAAGCGACAAAGTGTGACTACAAGGAAACAAAGTGATAAAATGCGATTACAAGGAAAGAAAATAATAACTTCAAACTGCAAGGTCGAAAGATGCCAAAACTGCAACTTTGAGAAAACTTCATTCTTTTTCGCAACTGATCATGAAACAGTTACTTTTTATGATGGGGCAATAGATTGTTGTTCATATTTGCTAGAGATTCTATAAGTATTATCACCTTGTTGTTAATTAGGTCCTGCATTTTATTCTTGAGAGTGATACATTTCTTATTTTTGTGTCCAATAACTCCAGAGTGGTAAGCAAATTATTTGTTTAGATCATACCAATTATTAGAACTGTTCACGTGCTTTGCATCCAATGGATGAAGTATCCCTTCTTTTTTCAACATTTCATAAAGTTAAGTAAGTGATTTTTCCAGTGGTGTGAAGACCCTGGGAGGCTTCCTTTCATGGTTGGCACGAGGTACATTTCTTTGGTAGTTTTGTTATGGAGGTTGAGCATGATATGTTACCTGCATATTATAGACTAGATACTAAGCATACTAAGCATTTTACTGGTATCATTGGGATCGTTTTTAGTGTGATGTATATCTTTGAGCCATCACTCCCATAACTTCTTTCTCTTTTTTCTTTCCATTTACAAAAGAGCCAGTCTGGAAGGCCTTATGAGTGGATTACAGTTCTATCAAATTTATAATTCTCCCTATCCTGAGGTCATCCTCAATCATTTTTCCAGTCTTTACAATTTTTAAAAAGGTTTTTTGTAATGACCCAAATCATCGTTAGGATAAAAACTATCCTAGAAAAATATTTCGACCAAGAAATCTTTATTTTGGGCCTTGTAGGAATTATTTGGTAGGAAAAAGTTAAGGCCCAAATTCTCAATTGCAAAAAATTGGGCCAAGCCTACTGACTCATTGCTGCAGCGATAGATTTGTCGCCACAACAATGCCGTTGCAGTGACACTTCCATCGCTACAGCAATAGTCGGGCAGTAAGCTACCTGAGGGTTATTCTAAACCCTCATTTAGCTGAGGCTTCTAATGTCAACTTTTTTCTCCAAAACACCCCAAGTGAACCATATACTTAGAGGCAAATCTCGAAGAGGGCAATTTCTAAAGTATTTTTGTGGAATTTCCAAAGTATTTTGGTGGAATTTCCAGCATTAATGAAGGGAAAGGCACATGTGTGATGACTCTTTGCTCTCCATAGCAGAAGAACTCATCGATGAGGTAGGTTATATTTAATTGTAGTAGACTTGGTCTAGGTTCATGAAATAACGATAGTTATGTTAGGAGATTTCATGTGTTAGGCCTACGAGCATGGAGTTCGGATGGATTGTATGATAATCAAAATTAAAATAATGAATTGATGACGTTTATTGAGGAGTTATTGAATTGTAATTTCTCCTTTGATTTTCAAAAGGTATGAGGCTTGCATGAACTAGAGATAGGTTGATAAATAGGAGTGTTTTATGGGTTAGAAAAAGGGTTAGGTCAACTATGAGAATAATGAGCGTGAAGTAGGGCCTAGATTGTGTATTTCAGTGGGTGCAGAGAGGACTGGTAGAGACCAGGATAAGAGTGGAGGGAGTATTTAACAGATGTCTAGATATTTTTGTGAGTGAGAGGAGTCAAAAAAGGTTGTGTGCAAGGTAACTGTGTTGGGGGTAGTTGCTCATAGTAGAATGGGTATAGATATAGTAGCAAGAAATGGAAGGGAGAGATAGGGTATAGTATCCTGGTTTAGAGTTGTTAGGTGATATAAGTATAGGCAGTGACTGATGGTATGACCGTTAAGTTGGGTAAGTATGAGTAGTCCAAGTGTAATCTAGAATTGATTAGAGTTTGTGCTTATATATATGAATTGAATGTTTTTACTAGCCTTGAGGTACTGCTTGAGATTATTGAATTATCACCATGCATTGAATATTGGACTAAGATAACGTATATTAAGGTGATGTTGTTGGATTGGGTGTCACACCAACACTGTTATTTGGATTGGGTGTCATACCGACACTGTTATTGGATCAAGTACTATGCTAGTAATGGTACATAGATTGAGGAGCTCATCCCTGTAGGTCATAGCTGAGAGTCCCTGCTGACTCTTGTATGTGTGTACACCTTGCATGGTTGCATTCATATCATTACATCATTGTGTTATATATTTTTCAAAGTGTTTGTTGTCTATTTGGATTGTTGGGTATGAGTAGCGGACCACATATGGGTGTAAAGTATGCCTTGGTTTGAGTATATATCTTAACTTCTGTAGCACATAGTATTCACATTGTCATTGTACTTGTTCCATTCCGAAATGTTCTAAGGTATATCATTTTAGGTTGCCATCTATTGTTATTCAAATATCTCGTATTCATTGACTATTGTTCCCAAGTTCAAAAAATGTTACAACGACTAACGTATCACTCTTCCAATAACGTATCACTCTTATAATATAAGAATTGAAGTAATGCATACTTGTTGAGTACGGGTAGCAACCCAAATGGGCAAAAGCCTAGCTAGGGGCAATCCTGAATGAATATTGAGTACGGGTAGCAACCCAAAGGGGCAAAAGCCTACCCAGGGGAAATCCCGAATGAATATTGGGAATGGGTGGCAACTCGAAGGGGTGTAAGCCTAGCTAGAGGCGATCCCGAACGGGTGGCAACTCAAAGGGGCGGAAGCCTAGCTAGAGGCGATCCCGAAAGATTATATGAATGATATTACATGAGCAATATTTCATAAATGATAGTGACAATGATATGAGCGAAAATGAAAGAAATGAATGCAATGTATACGACTCCACACATGTATATTATGATGGCTAATCTATATTTCCAATCCACTGGTACTTGATTTCATTGAAGTCCTTGTATCTTATGCTTGTATCTTATGCAGTTACTATTAGCCTTGCATACTCAGTATATTCTTTGTACTGCGTCCCTTGGGGGACTTACCTTACTTGCTGTAGGCACATGTGCTAGTAGACCTCCACAGTAGGTTGCGGGTCATTTGCAGATCTTTGGTGAACTCCAGTTGGTTTGGGGCTTTTCGAGTCACAGTTGTACACTTGTTTTGGTATTGTAAATGTTGTATAAAGCGGGGACTTGTCCCAACTTTAAGTTGGTTATGTGTATGCATCTATTAGAGGCTTTGTAGACGGATGTGGGAATATGAATGTATGGGATGTACGTCCATTTTGACTTGATGGACCTAACGGCCAACTTTCATATATATATGCATCATATGTTTCCATGACTTCTGCTATTAGCATCTAGTATGTATGCGTGCGTAATGGTGATGTTTCTTGAATGACATGTATATGAATAGACATGGATGAAGATTGGTTCTCTTGGGCCTCATCGTCTTCGGGTGCCAGTCCGCCCCGTTGGAATTCGGGGCATGACAAAAATGGTATAAGAGCAGGTTGTCCTAAGGGAGTCTACAAAGCCGTGTTTGCTTATGGATGTGGTGTGCACCACATTTATAAGTAGGAGGCTACAGGACATTTAGGAGTTGTTTCTTTTCTTGATTTCTAGATCGTGCAATAGAGCCAATGATGTAAGTGGAATCGTATCTAACCATTGGGATTTGGTTTTCCTTGTTATAGTAAGATGCCGATGACAAGATGAGGTAGGGGCAAAGGTAAGCAGGTGGATATGCTTTTCGGAGATGGAACAAGTAAATCACCACCTAACCAAGCTAGTCAAGGTGGGGCTCTGACGCTGAATTTATATCGCGGGCTTCTTCTACTTTTCCAGCTCCAGAAGAGCCGAGAAGGAGAGAAGAACCTGCTGAACCACCTGTGAATGTCACTAACCAGGATTTGAGAAATGCGGTGCATATATTGACTCAGATAGTTGCGGCATAAACTCATTGACGAGATGGTCCAACGACAAGTGAGGATGAAGCGGCTAGAGTAGCTAGCCGGTGGGCGCAGGATTTTCTGAAATTAGACCCTCCCACGTTCACCGGGTCAGATTCAAAGGCAGATCCACAGGATTTCGTGGACCAAATTCAAAGGGCTCTCGATGTTATGGACGTGACTGGTGTAGAAAAAGTTGAGCTTGCAGCCTATAGATTGAAAGGAGAAACTATATTGTGGTATGAAGATTGGAAGAGATCTCGTGGTATTGGTGCAATTCCAGCGAGTTGGGAAGAATTTAAAACGACATTCCTTAATCATTATCTTCCCTATGAGATCCGGGAGGCACGTGCCGACCAGTTTCTAAATCTCCGTCAAGGGAATCTGAGTGTTAGAGAATACAGTCTGCAGTTTAATTCTTTGGCTCGATACGCTCCGAATGTAGTAGCCACAATGACAGACAGAGTCCATCGATATGTGGACATATTGGAGCCATATTTGGTAAGGGATTGCACTATTGCTTCCTTGAACAAAGATATGGATATAGCTAGAATTCAGGCTTTCGCACAGAAGATGGAGGACCAAAGGCAAAGAAGAAGGGTACACGAATTTGAACGAGGGTCGTCAAAGAGGTCTAGACCTATGGGACAGTCTATGGTGTCCCAAGTAGAATCTAGGCCTCGGATTTTTCCTAGACTGCCTATACCATTATTTTCTTCCCCTACAGCAGGTACTTCATCCCAGTTCCGAGAGTTTAGAGGAAACCATTTTGGGCAGAGCAGTATGGTTCGAGGGTCATAAACGGCAGGATTTTCTCGCCAACCGTGTCAGCATTGTGGGAAGTCTCATTTAGGTGAATGCTAGGTTGGCATGAATGTTTGCTATTTTTGCGACACGTCGGGGTACATGGTGAGAGAGTGCCCACAAAGTGGCATGGGTGGTATAGCATGACCTACGGGATCAACCGTTGCATCATCATTATCGATTCCTTCCCTAGGCAAAAGTGTACAGCCTGCGGGTCATGGTAGAGGTGCCAGAGAACCAGCAGTTCCAATGAAACCCAGAATCGCACCTATGCTCTAGTGGACCAGCAGAATTTATAGGCTTCTCCTGATGTTGTCACAGGTACATTATCCATATTTTCGTATAATGTATATGCATTGATTGACCTAGGTTGTACATTGCCATATGTTACTCCGTTGATTGCTGCAAAATTTGAAAGAACACCAGAATTATTAATTAAGTCATTTGAAGTGTCCACGCCTATCGGTGAATCTATTATAGCTACGAGAGTTTATCGTGATTGCTTAATTACTGTTTGTGGTCATGATACACTGGTTGATATTATTGAACTAGAAATGGTGGATTTTGATGTTATAATAAGTATGGATTGGTTGGCTTCTTGTTATGCCACGATGGATTGCCGAGCTAAGAAAGTACATTTTCATTTTCCACAAACGAATGTTCTTGAATGGAAGGGAAATGTAGGGGCACCGAGAGGAAAATTTATTTCCTACCTTAAGGCAAGGAAAATGATAGCCAAGGGGTACCTATGTCACTTAGTGAGAGTGAAAGATACTGATGTGGAACCACTAACTCCTCAATCGGTTCCAGTGGTCAATGAATTCCTCGATGTATTCCCGAACGATCTTCTAGGTTTACCCCCAGAACGGGAAGTAGAGTTTGGTATTGATGTAATACCAGACACTCAGCCTATCTCTATTCCCTCGTATAGAATAGCTCCAGCAGAATTGTGGGAATTGAAGGAGCAATTAAAAGACTTGCTGGACAAGGGCTTCATCACACCTAGTATGTCCCCGTGGGGTGCACCAGTATTATTTGTACAAAAGAAAGATGGCACATTGAGAATGTGCATTGACTATCGGCAATTGAATAAGGTCACGATCAAGAACAAATATCCCCTCCCCAAAATTGACGGTTTGTTTGATCAGTTACAGGGCAGCAAATGTTTTTCAAAGATTGACTTGAGGTCGGGTTACCATCAAGTCAGACTTAAAGAAACAGATATACCCAAGACAGCTTTTCGAACATGGTATGGCCATTATTAATTTTTAGTTATGTCGTTTGGACTAACAAATGCACCAGCTGTTTTCATGGATTTGATTAATAGTGTGTTTAAGCCATTTCTAGACATGTTTGTGACGGTGTTTATAGATGACATCTTGATACACTATCAAATCTACAACACACAAGTAGGCAATAACCAGCCACGAAATCAACAAAACCAACACAAGATCAACAAGTTTTAACAAGTGCTAGTGAATCGAAAGAGCCCCACACGGCTTCAATAGACTTCAAGATTACAAAAACAACATTAACAAGATCACAAAAAGATAGTAACTTGACATAAAAGATTCAAGATTCGAAGAACCCTAACAACAAGAGAGCACCCTAAGACTATTGAATATTAACACCAAGTTCTTACTTGGACCAAGAGGAACTCAATGACCTCAAGATCCTTGTTTCTAGCCAAGATGCAACACAAGTATCCCTCTTCTTGTGGGATGGTTTAGAGAGAGAGAACTTACAAGTGTTATGTTCAAAAAATCTGATGGGAGAGAACTACCCAAATAACCCTAATATGTTCTATTTATATTACAAGGCAAAATGAGGCAAAATGACCAGCTTGTCCTTGTCTAGGGGGCCGGCCTTGGAGTGTAAGTTTATTACACTTCAAGGTCCCTCTTCACACTTAAAAACATTTAGATCCTTAGGTGGTTCAATCACCAACTCACACACGGACATTTGCATGAACTAGGCTTGGAGTTTTTGTAATTCCCAAGCTTGGCTTCGTGTGAAAGGTCGTGTACTTGTTGGACAGCTTGTCCCACCCGTATCATCCTCTCCATCTTGAGAGGAATTTGACCTCAAATTCACCATTTGATCATCTTCAACCGCATCCACGAAAGAGAGATCACAAACGTTGAAAGTGTTGTGCACTTGATATTCCGGTGGAAGGTCAATCTTGTAGGCGTTGTCATTGATTCTATCAAGTACTTGGAATGGACCATCACCCCTAGGCATCAAGTTGGACTTTCTTTGAGATGGAAACCGATCCTTCCGAAGATGCACCCACACCCAATCTCCCGGTTCAAGAATGAATTTCTTTCTCCCCTTGTTGGCCCTCCTTGCCATTTCTTGGTTTTTCTCCTCAAGTTGAAGCCGCACCTTCTCATGTAACTTCTTCATAGAATCTGCCCGCTTGCTTCCATCTAAGGTAATCATGATATCACTTGGCAAAGGTGTTAAATCCAAAGGGGTAAGGGGGTTGAGGCCATATACACACTCAAAGGGAGTCATGCCAGTACTTGAGTGTATTACACGGTTATAGGCAAATTCAATCAATAGTAAGTGCTCTTCCCAAGAATTCATTTTTCCCTTAACCATGGAACGTAGCATAGCACCCAAAGTCCTATTTACTACTTTCATTTGGCCATCGGTTTGTGGGTGGCAGGACATAGAGAACAACAACTTGGTACCAAGCCTACCCCACATGGACTTCCAATAGTGGCTTAGGAACTTAGAGTCCCTATCACTCACAATGGTTCTTGGAACACCATGGAATTTAACAATATTATCAACAAATAAGAGGCCACGCTAGGTGCATCATCACATTTAGAGCAAGGAATAAAGTGCGCCATTTTAGAAAATCGGTCAACTACAACAAAAATACTTTCCCGGCCTCGTCGAGTCCTTGGCAGCCCCAACACAAAATCCATAGATATATCAAGCCATGGACGTAGAGCAGTGGGCAGCGGGGTGTACATCCCGTGAGGTAGGGGCCGAGATTTGGCTCTCTTGAACTCTACACATTGGCCGTAAATCTTAGCCACATCCTTGCTCATTTTGGGCCAATAGAATTGCTCCTCCAATATTCCGAAGGTCTTTTCGACCCCAAAATGACCCATTAGACCGCCATCATGTGCTTCCCTAAAAAACAACTCTCTCCAAGAGATAGAGAGTACACACAATCATCTACCTTTGAATAAGTAACCATCAAACTTGGCATAGGGATTTGAAACCCTAGCCGGATCCCACTTGTCCCTACCCAATTCTTCGTATTCCCTAAAGATAGGAGCAAAGTGAGGGTCCTTGGGATACAATCCTCTTAAGATCTTAAAATCCATCAATTTTGATGACAAAGTGGACACAAGAGCATGTTTTCTAGACAAAGCATCGGCTACCACATTGTCCTTACCCTTTTTGTATTGGATAACATAAGGGAAGGTCTCAAGAAACTCACTCCATTTGGCATGCCGTTTGTTAAGATTGTCTTGGTCCCGAAGATGCTTTAAGGATTCATGGTCCGTTCGGATCACGAACTCCTTAGGCCATAAGTAGTGTTGCCAAGTGGCCAAGGCTCTAATCAAGGCATACAACTCTAAATCATACGTGGAGTAGTTTAAAGTTGCTCCTTTGAGCTTTTCACTAAATTAAGCAATGGGTTTTAAATCTTGCATCAAAACAGCCCCTATGCCTACTTTACTAGCATCGCTCTCGACTTTGAACGTCTTATCAAAGTCAGGCAATTGTAACAAAGACGCGGAGATGAGCATAGCTTTCAATGCTTCAAAAGCCTTAGCTTGCTCGTCACCCCACTTGAAGGGTTGTTCTTTTCGAATGACCTCGGTCAAGGGGGCGGCTATGGTGCTAAATCCTTTGACAAACCTTCTATAACAACTTGTCAACCCGTGGAAGCTTCTTACTTTTCCAACGGTTTGTGGGGTTGGCCAATTTTTGATAGCATTTATCTTGGATTCATCTACTTCGACACCTCTTGAAGTAACAACAAAGCCCAAGAAAACAACTTCATTAACACCAAAGGAGCACTTTTCTAGATTTGCTTACAATTTTTCCTTTCTAAGGACATCAAGCACACATTGTAAATGCATCACATGCTCTTCTAAAGACTTGCTATACACCAAGACATCATCAAAGTAGACAACAACAAACTTTCCAATAAATGGCCTCATCACATGATTCATTAGCCTCATAAAAGTACTTGGAGCGTTTGTTAGGTCGAAGGGCATAACCATCCATTCATAGAGACCAAACTTGGTCTTGAATGTGGTTTTCCATTCATCACCGGGTTGCATTCTTATTTGGTGATAGACACTTCTTAAATCAATCTTGGAAAACAAGCATGCACCATTCAATTCATTTAGCATGTCATCTAACCGAGGAATAGGGTGGCTATACTTTACCGTAATCGTGTTGATGGCTCGGCAGTCCACACACATGCACCACGTTCCATCCTTTTTGGGCACTAGTAGCACCGGAACCACGCACGGACTCATGCTCTCCTTGATATACCCTTTGTTGAGGAGCTCCTCAACTTGATGTTGCAATTCTTTGGTGTCCGTAAGGTTGCTCCTATAAGCCGACTTGTTTGGCAATTGTGATCCCGGCACAAAGTCAATTTGGTGCTCAATTCCCTGAAGTGGGGGCAATCCTTGCGGAAGTTCTTTAGGAAATACATCTTCATAATCCTGTAACACATAAGAAATCAAAGGAGAAATGGAAGAATTAGTGGGGTTAGTATTAAAACAATGAGCCAAAAGTAACATAGGCGTGTCCTCATCATGATCCACGAAGAGTTCCTTCTTCCTAACCAACATCATCATGTTTTCCGCCCCTTTTGATGTTGAGGTAGCCTCGGATGCCCCTACTGCCCCACCTACGGAATTCCCTATTTTTTCTCCCTTTTCAGATTCCTTTCCCTTTTCCTTTAATTCTCTCATCCTTTGATGCCACTCATTTACTTGGGAAGGCGAAAGAGGATGAAGTGTAACCTTTTGGCCATCCTTCTCAAGTGTATATCGATTGGACCTCCCATAGTGTTTGGTAGACCTATCATATTGCCTAGGTCTACCTAGCAACAAGTGACATGCTTGCATTGGTATTACGTCACAAAGCACTTCATCGTGGTAGTTTCCCACCTTAAACCGTATCACACATTGCCTTGTGACCTTTAATTTACCAGATTCATTTAACCATTGTAACTTGTAAGGACTAGTGTGTGGTGTAGTTGGTAACTTCAAGAAATTTACCATATCATTACTAACAACATTTGTACAACTACCACTATCGATTACCAAGGTGCACACACTCCCCTTTACAAGACATTTAGTATGGAATAGATTTTCCCTTTGGCTTGGATCATCAATTACCTTACTAATCATGATGTGCCTAACCACAAAGTTTGGAACCACACACTCCCCTTCTTGCGGATAAACATCTTCACCATCATCATCATGTGGTCCATTATCGGTTTTCTCTCCATCTTAAGGCTCGGCCTCATCCTCTCCCTTTTCAGGGTCCACCTCCTCACAAAGGTAATACAATCTCCTTTCCCGTAGGATCACATTGCATCGATTTGGACATTCATTGGCCTTATGCCCCCAACCTTGGCACTTGAAACATTGTAATCCCTTTGGGTTAGGATACTTGTGAGCTTCCGATTTTGAAGGAATTTTGTGGACTGTTTTGGGCTCGGGCAGCCTTGTAGTGGCAGGTTGGTCCTTGTTTTTGGGCCAGCCCTAGGTGGCTTGTCCCCTTTCCTTGAAAGAAGATCTCTCTTTAAGTTACCTTTCAATCTCAAGAGCCGCTTGGAAAATATCGTAAACGGTATCAAACTTGTGAAGTGTTGAATGAGTGGAGATCTCTTTGTTCAACCCACACTTGAACCGGATGATGTCATGACTGATTTGTTCCCCACGATGATCAAGTTTCAACATGAGTTGCTGAAACTCATCAAAATATGCCATCACACTCTTGTTTCCTTGACGCAAGTTGTACAATCTAGCAAGCAACTCAAGGCAATATCTCTCGGGAAGGTACCGTTGTCTCATTAAGTACCTTAACCAAAACCAAGGTGGTGGCTGCCCATCAACTACTTCATTACCAAACCGCTTGATGTACTCTCACCAAGTATTAGCATAACCCTCAAAATGAGCTATAGCATAGCAACCCTTCTTTTCTTCCGATATATCATTAACTTGGAAAACTTTGTCACAAGCCGATTCCCAAGCTAAGTATGCCTCGGGGTCACTTTCACCTTTAAAGATGGGTAGGCTCAACTTGATGGTGTTGATGCCTACATCTCTCTCTTGGTGTCGGTTTCCCCTTTCTCCATACCCTCGGTATCTCCTTGGATCTCCACGACCCCTTCTCATCTCCTCCTCCCTCATGTAAGCATCATCAAAGGTTCCATATCCTTCATATTCCTCTCTACCATATTCCTCAAAGTGGGCTGGACGGTTTTGGGCATTTTGAACTTGATTTGGAAGAATTGGATTTTTTGGAGGTGGTGGTCTTTGGTTTAATGGAACTTGGAATGGAAGGTTCAGATTTAGCGGAGGTACTTGACGTCCAAATACCTCTTGTGGGACTTGAGGAGTTTGGAAATGCATTGGTCTAGTGGGGTCACGATTTGGAGGGAAAGGAGTGGTTTGGCTTGCGGCATTTAGTGGAGCTTGGGATGTATTTAGCATTTGGTACAATGTTTCGGGAGTGATGGTTGCGGAGTAAGTTCTATCATGCCCATTGGTAGAAACATGTAGAGGAGTAGAAGGCCGAGAGTTCCTTTGACTCTCCACTTGTTCTAATCTCCCACTAATAGTCGACACTTCTCCCTTTATTGCTGCCAAGTCCCCTCGCACAGCCCCAAATTCCATATTCATCCTTTCAAGTGTTCGGGTAATGGCCTCAAGAGTGGCCCTCATAGAGTCAAGAGAAATATTATCCATATTGTGGGACGTGGTCCCTTCCATTGCCAAGGTATTACTCTCTTTGGATCACCTCACGCTTAAGTTCCACAAGTGTTGTAGATTGGCTAGTAACCGTGAATCCTTTAAGGTATGAGTAAGCTCTTATCTGGAATGGATTTTTGTTTGAAGACTCAAATAATTCTCGTCGGACTATAACCAAGAAGTAACAACGTATTCAAAAGATAAAAAAGTACCCAAGTAATCGTTGACACGAACAACGGATTCAAAGGACTAATTGACAACCTAGTAGGAATGTACTAGTTTGTTACTTTGTTCTAGAACCAAGTAAGGAAACCAAGAATAAACCATTAGAAAATAGGAAAGGGTATACAAATTTGAGCTTATTAGTGATGTGGCAGTATGTAATTGGTCTTGGGCCCACACAAAATTTTCTTCTTCTTTTTTTTTTTTTTTTTTACAAATCTGAAATTTCAAGACTCACACAACTTGTTATGAATGACAATGGTTTTGGAGGGAAGGTAAAGTCTTAGACTCTTTTTCAACTTTTCAAACTCAAAAAGGTAAGATTTGACTATACTAATCCCACAAAACAAGGTTCCGTGATTTAAGGAAAAGTGGTTGTCAAGTCTAGGAAGTGATGTGTGCAAGTCTTCTCACCAACAACTTTATAACTTTTGTCTTACAACCTTTTGGATCTATTTTATACTTTGTTGTCTTAAGTTGTAAGAATAGATGAGAACAAGATGAACACCACAACAACCTTCAAGAGCACAACATCAACTTCGGCCATCATTCCCCTATTCTTTTGAAAGGTTCATCCTCGAACCTGCGCATGGTGTAAGTGGGATTCGAACCCGCGACCTCCGCTCTGAGACCAAACCTTAAGAGTGAACCGCTAACCAACTGCACTAAAAGCTATAGCTGATAGTGAAAGTCACAACCCACCCTTTATAGGCCCTGAACTAGGGGGGACGAACCCGACCCACACCCACACCAAGGCCAACCCGAGACACATCCCTCTTTCAAGGGGTGGCCACCCTTTTAGGGGCCATCACATCTTGGTTTATTCACGATCACAAGAGGACCATGCTAATCACTTACGACAGGTGTTACAAATTCTCTATGAGCGTAAGTTGTATGCAAAGTTCTCTAAATGTGAATTTTGGTTAAAATCTGTCGCATTCTTGGGTCACATTGTGTTAGATAAAGGGATACGGGTTGATACACAGAAGATTGAAGCGGTGAAAAATTGGCCAAGGCCTACGACGCCTACAGAAATTTGTAGCTTTCTTGGGTTGGCAGGTTATTATCGAAGGTTTGCTGAAGGTTTTTCTTTCATTGCTGCACCTTTAACAAAGCTTACACAGAAGGCAGTCAAATTTCAGTGGAATGATGCATGTGAGAAAGGTTTTCAAGAGCTGAAAGATAAATTGACCTCTACACCGATTTTGTTACTTTCGGAAGGCACAGAAGGGTATGCTGTATATTGTGATGCTTCCAGAGTTGGCCTAGGGTGTGTATTGATGCATCACGGTAATGTAATAGCGTATGCCTCATGACAGTTGCAACCACATGAGAGAAACTATCCCATACATGATCTTGAGTTAGCAATTGTGGTATTTGTTTTAAAGATATGGCACCATTATTTGTATGGAGTACATGTTGACATCTACAGTGATCACAAGAGTTTGAAATATATCTTTAAGCACAAGGATTTAAATCTGAGGCAATGGGATGCACTAGTGTCCAGTTGATGGAAAAGCAAGACATAGTAAAAGATCTATATCAACTAGCCAGTTTGGGGGTTCGTCTTCTTGAATCCTCAGATGAAGGGGTTATTATACAAAATGCGGCAGAATCTTTATTAATAGCTGAAGTGAAAGAGATACAATTTGCGGATCCTATATTATTACAGCTGAAAAAAATGTACAACAGGGTCTAACAAAGGCATTTGATCTTACGTATGAAGAAGTACTTCAATGCCAAGGTAGATTATGTGTACCGGATGTAGATGAGTTGAGAAGGTGCATTATGACAGAGGCACATCATTCACGATATTCTATTCATCCAGGAGCTACCAAAATCTATCGTGATTTGAAAGAAATGTATTGGTGGGGAAACATGAAGAAGAACATTGCAGAATTTATAGCTCAATGCCCGAATTGTCAACAAATAAAGGTAGAGCATCAGAAACCAGGAGGTTACATGCAATGTATCAATCTTCCAGTCTGGAAATAGGACATGATTAATATGGATTTCATCACAGGTTTGCCTCGTACACTGCAAAAAGTTGATTCTATATGGGTCATAGTTGACAGGCTTACCAAATCAGCGCATTTCCTACCAGTCAAGACCACCTATATAGCTGAAGATTATGCAAGGTTGTATGTTAAAGAGATAGTACGATTGCATGGTATTCCAATTTCCATTATATCAGACAGAGGAGCACAATTTACCGTGCATTTTTGGAGATCTTTTCAGAAGAGCTTGGGTACACAAGTGAATTTGAGTACAGCTTTTCATCCTCAGACAGATGGACAAGCAGAACGTACTATCCAGACACTTGAAGATATGCTAAGAGCTTGCACGTTAGATTTTTAAGGCAGTTGGGATGACCATTTGCCTCTTATTGAATTTGCTTACAACAATAGCTATCATTCAAGTATTAAAATGGCACCTTATGAAGCTTTATACGGAAGGAAGTGTAGATCAACAATCGGATGGTTTGAAATAGGTGAAACTGCTTTACTTGGACCAGATCTTATTTATCAAGCTATGGAGAAATTTAAAGTGATCCAACAGTGGCTACAAACAGCCCAAAGTCGACAAAAGTCCAATTCTGATGTTAGAAGAAGAGGGCTCGAATTCGCTATAGGTGATTGGGTATTTTTTAAGGTGTCACCGATGAAAGGGGTAATGCGATTTGGGAAGAAAGGGAAGCTGATCCCCCGATATATAGGGCCATATGAAATTGTCCGAAGATTTGGGCAAGTTGCATATGAATTGTCACTACCCCAAGAACTCCCCACAGTTCATCCAGTATTTCATGTTTCGATGCTTCGAAAGTGCATAGGAGATCCATCTCGTTTTGCTCCCATTGAAGATGTACAGGTTACGGAGGATCTCACTTATGAGGAGATACCTATTTCTATTCTGGATATACAAGTGAAGAAGTTAAGGAATAAAGACATAGCTTTCGTAAAGGTACTTTGTAGAAATCAGCAAGTAGAAGAGATCACATGGGAAGCTGAAGAAATGATGCAGTTAAAGTACCCTCATTTGTTTCAAAAGGAAGAAAAAGTTCAAGATACGAGATCGGAGTATATATGATAACATGAAGAATGATCCTAGACTTGTAATTGTTTAAATGTCATTAACATTCGAGGATGAATATTTCTAAGGGGGGAAGGATGTAACACCCCATACATTTTCAAACCCATGAGACTACTTTAACATTTATGGAATTTCTTAAACATGAGAGGGTTGGTGAATTATGCATTAATTTGTTGGGCTTAAATGAATCTTGTGCTATTGCGCTCAATTGAGGCCCAAAATTAGACAAAAAGACATGACCCAAGTGGAAATGACCCATTCTTGGCATTGACCAAGTAAGCAAAGCATTTATGATTAATGTATGGCTAAGGATGAGACTAAAAAGGACTACAAAATGGCACAAAAATTAGATTTTTATTCACCAATACATACATGCCATTTCTAGACTTTTCCAAAATATTTCTCATCTCACACAAACCCTAAGTCATCACTCTTTTGGAAAATATCACTCTCTTGTAAGCTTTGGTAAGTATTTATTCTCATGGTTTAGTATATTATATGTTTAATATGGTGTATAAATCATGTTGTTTATGTTGGCAAAGTGTTGGACAGTTCACTATGTGTAAAATTGTCTATTTTTGCAATCGGAAAAGGGTTTTGCCTTGTAAACTTGAAAATGGACTTGTGGTATTGAAGGAAGTGAACTTGATGGATTAAATATCAACACGTAATATGTGATTATATCCTTAACTTGTTTTATCCTTGTATATAGTGTTTGGAATTGTTATTGCAAAATTATGCATGGACTTGGTGGTGTATTGAAAGAAAAATGTGATTTTGGTGATGTTCATGGGTGTGGTGAAACCTTGGTTGTTCGTTGGCATCATAGTTGACCTAAAACATGTAAATATAAGATTATTTGTGGCCATGGACCATTTATTACAAAAGAGGACCCTAAAATGACCCCTGGAGGCTGAAACGGGTATCCGCCCTCACGTCTGGAGCACCTGCGGGCGCAGATACCAACGCAGGTGGATCTGGACAAGGACAGAGGGGCACCTGCGGCCGCATTTCATCCACCTATGGGCACAAGTGGCTCCACATCCCAGTCCAGAATTTCATTTTATATGTTTTTGTCTCTCTTTGATCCCCGAAGGCCCCTATACCCTTTTTAGATGTAATTATCAACTTATGATACCTATTAAATGACTTTAAGGGGTCGTTTGGAAGCATGTTGGATTATATCAATTATGGATTATTGTTAATATGTGGTTACGAAAGGTATTGAGGTGACTTGATGGAATAATTGTGACGTAGTATTAATGAGGAAGCGTAAAGGGTGAACTTGGTGTGAAAAGTTATTGGCTTATGATGTCTTGGTCAATGTGTGGAATGTTATGGTGTTATTGGTATGGTAATGCAGTGGATTGTATTGTAAAGGGTGAAATGACGTTATATGGCTGTCATGTAGCTCATTTTTGTTTTGTGCACTTGTAAGGTAGTTAGTTGTTTACGTGAGCTCAGTTATGAACTTGTGTTGTAGAGTAACACGTAAAGAAGGAGCTGGATTATTTTATTCACACATAGGACTGTGTATTCATATTGGGAAGATAAGGTAGGTAAGGTTACTCTTTCCGTATCCTTCTACAGCACATAGTATTCACATTGTCATTGTACTTGTTCCATTCCGAAATGTTCTAAGGTATATCATTTTAGGTTGCCATCTATTGTTATTCAAATATCTCGTATTCATTGACTATTGTTCCCAAGTTCAAAAAATGTTACAACGACTAACGTATCACTCTTCCAATAACGTATCACTCTTATAATATAAGAATTGAAGTAATGCATACTTGTTGAGTACGGGTAGCAACCCAAAGGGGCAAAAGCCTAGCTAGGGGCAATCCTGAATAAGTATTGAGTACGGGTAGCAACCCAAAGGAGAAAAATCCTACCTAGGGGCAATCCCGAATGAATATTGGGAACGGGTGGAAACTCGAAGGTTCGTAAGCCTAGCTAGAAGCGATCCCGAACAGGTGGCAACTCAAAGGGGCGAAAGCCTAGCTAGAGGCGATCCCGAAAGATTATATGAATGATATTACATGATAAATATTTCATGAATGATTGTGACAATGATATGAGAAAAAATGAAAGAAATGAATGCAATGTATAAGACTCCACACATGTTTATTATGGTGGCTAATCTATATTGCCCATCCACTGGTACTTGATTTCATTGAACTCCTTGTATCGTATGCAGTTACTATTAGACTTGCATACTCAGTACATTCTTTGTACTGACGTCCCGTGGGGGACTTACCTTACTTGTTGCAGGCACAGGTGCTAGTAGACCTCCATAGTTGGTTGCGGGTCATTTGCAGATCTTTGGTGAGCTCCAGTTGGTTTGGGGCTATTCTGAAATGATATAATACTATGTGTATTCATTATGTGGACTATTGTTGTTAGACTATATTATTGCCTTACCTTGAGAGGAACAATATTTCTTAAGTTTAAGTGATGTTCAAGAGTGTCATGAGGTAAGTGGTTTCAATGGGATATCTAAGAATCGTAAAGGATGGGTGTGATTTTGAGGCATATCTTTATTTCTGTGATTTGAGACACGTCATAATTTCCCGTGATTTGAAGTATTCCTTAATTTCCATCTGGGTCCTAACAAAATACTTGGATACCCTTACTTGATAGTCTAAGTTATCATAGTAAGAAGTGTCTTAGGGTGGGTGGTGATTTTAGGACACTAGTTATGTGTAAGTAAGTCGAGGGATTTGAAAAACCATGTGAAAAATAGGTTAGAGTAATGAAATTGAGTGTACTTGATTAAAAACTGCTAAAACATGAGGGAATTGGATTAATAAAGTGTTCGTGGGATAGCATTGCTTTATAAAAGACCTAGGGATGGCTAAGTTTGGGTTTACTAGTTGAGCATCACTACAATGATGGATTTACCACTATAGCAACATGGCCACAGTGACTCCTCACCACTTTCATGGCACCACTGCAACGATACTTTCATCGCTACAACGATGTTGTTGTAGCCGTAATTCCTTCACTGCAGCGATGCCAGGTAGTAAGATGCCAGGGCCTTCCCCTATTTTGTGATTTTTCGTGCTTTGCAAAAATAACCCTGTGTTCACAATATTTATGGATAGAAATAGTTACCTGATAGAAATAGCAAGCTATTAAAATATTTAGTTAAGATTTGATAAAGCTAGATGTCTTAAAAGTACGTAAAGAAAGAGATTGTTTGTTACATGCCCCAAATGAGGGCAACCCAAAAACCAAAAATAGTAATAAACTAGGGGAAAGGGGGGTTAATATAATATGCATTGGGGGAGAGACCTAGCTGGGGGCCTCATCATCTCTGAGGCTCAAGGCGTTAGAGCCCTCCTCCTTCATTTTGTTAAGGAAGAAGAACTCCCCCGTATCTTTCTTCTTCAGCTTTAGAAGCTTCTTATTGGGGGCTTCACATTTGAACATGACCAGCATTGCCTTCCATATCCTATCAAGCATGCCATCCTGGGAGCATTTCACCTTCTTCTCCTTATCTAGCTCCCTTTGGAGCTCTGCATAGGCTCGAGTTGAGTCTGATAGAGCCGTGGAGCTTGTAGGAGCCGAACCTGGGGGAGGCAAATGGGACTGCTCCAAGTAACTCTGTACAGCATCAAGGTTTGCCTCCAAGTGCCCTAGGGATGCAAGAGTCTGTATGGGAGGGGTGCTAGATTCCTCTCCCTTTTTGGCCCTGCTACTCTTACTTTCCTCCCCTTTCTTTATTTTATTCTTACTCCCTCTCTGTGAACCCTTCACCTTTAGTGGGTTGAAGGGCATGTCACACTCCTCCAAGGTATCATAATCCTCCCTTGACACCTCTACTCTTTTGCACAGCTTAGTAATCAAGGATGGCAAGAAGAGATATCTCAAAGACCCTCCTCTAGTGTAGAAATGTTGCCACTCGTTAGTAATCTACATCCCCATATTTATCTCGATCTCCGACAAAGCACAAGCCACCATCATTGCTTGGTGGAAGGTCACATCTATAACATTTCTCGAAGGAAAAATCTCCAGGATGCCAAGTTCAACCACTTCTAAGACTCTACGGTGAAAGGGGTGCTTTTAATTCCCTAACACTAGTCTACTCCCCCTTGTTCTCCTGCCCCTGTGGCACCAAGGTCCTCGCTAACCACTTTAGATTTGACTCATTGACTTTAGACTCAAAAGTAACATTAGAGGAGTTTGGAACTCCTAGAGTGTCATTGATAGTGGCAGCATCTACTGAGACATTCTTCCCTTGAATCTAGATAGTGGGAAGCAATACAAACCAGTCAACGGTCAAGAGTACGACATAGAACTCCCAAATTATTGCCAGATTGCATGTAAGGATAAGCTCTGTCAATATCTCCCATTCTAATGTTTGTAATTGATTAAAGAAGTCAGGCGCTTCTTCAGCCATGTCCTTCATCGTGAATCCTCTCTCCCCGATGAAACCCCTAGTGATTCTCCCCTCCTCGTAACGCTTACGACAACTAGTGTTTGGGAACCTTTGGTATATGTATTGGTTGTGCATTATAGTAGTCCTGCAATAGCACATCATAGCATTTAGAAACCAATTTGGGATGATTTGGAAAAGAAAGGAAAACCAAAATTAGCGTTGAAAACTTTTTGGGAGGCTATTATCGACTGTCGTTGTAGCGATGCTTTTGTCTCTGTAGCAGTGTCATTGCAACGGGAGAAGCCTTACTATAGCAGCGTCACTGAAAAATCTGTCTCGACAGCACTGCTTCTTTCTCCAACCAGTCCTGACCCCTCCCATGTCAAATTTTTTAATTTCTCATCAAATTTTTGAATTTTATGCATAGATCGGGCAGGGTAGAGTACTTGTGAACTCTTTTACACTACAATGGGGTGATTAACATCCAAATTCTACCACAACTCATTCAAAATCATTAAAAAGGGCAATTGTTCATCTCCCACCCATTTCAAGCCCAAAAACTGCCATGAACTTCATGAATCTTACATCTAGAACATTGTAGGAGCATTGGGTATGTAAGATAATCTAGAATTCTATGTAAATTCATGCAAAAGAAGCAACAAAATTTAAATTCCAAATTTAACCAAAAACCAATCTGAAAATCTACTTTATATCCTAATTTCTGCGATTCTACGATGTTAAATATGTAAGTAAAGTAGCAAAGATGAATAATTACCTTAGTAGTGTTTCTAGGGGAAAGTTTACTTGAGGGAATTGAGAGAGCCTGAGAGAATTTGAGAGTTGGAAAGTGGGGGAAATAAAACCCACTTCCAGAGGTTGAAACTCTTGAGCCCCATTATAGCGAATGTTGTTGCAGCGACATTTTGCTGCAGCAATGTTGCTGCAGTGACGAGTTCCATAAATTTTTGTTTTTGTCCCAAATTTTTGTGCATTTTAATATTTTGTTATGTTTCTAGTAGTTTAAATGACTCGTTACATGAAAATTTTAATACAAATCATATTTCTTGAGTTATAGTGATTGTACGTTATGTTAAGGGCTTAGTATTGTACGTTATGTTAAGGGCTTAGTAACTGTGATGCATATACTGGTTGAGTGATGGTGTTAATTAATTTAAGTTGACCATGATTCGGGATGGTGTTATCAAGGAATTAATAGGAAGGGAAGATTGTTTGTTTCTTTCAAAACCATCATGCACATTGGAGTCCGAGAATCATGTTAAAAACCTTTCTTCCTCCCTTCATAACTATTAGAGGATGAACGAAGGGTAAATTGGTATCTAATGTAATGATCCAAATCTTTGTTATGCTAAAAACCATCCCAAAAAAATGTTTCGACTAAGAAATCTTCATTTCGGGCCACGTGGAAATTATTTTATGGGAAAAAATTTGGGCCTAGATTGGAAAAATAGCCTACTTACCCATTGTTGCAATAACAGATTTACAACAATACTCTCATCGCTACAGCGGCAGTCAGGCAATAAGCTGCTCGAGGGTTATTTAAAACCCACATTTAGCTGAGGCTTCTTATGTCATATTCCTCCTCCAAAAACACCCCAAGTGAACCCTCTACTTAGAACAATGAGGATTTAGAGGTCAAGCTCCAAGAGGGTGATTTTTGAAGCTTTTTCGGTGGCATTTCCAGCGTTAGCGATGGGCAAGGCACGTGTGCGATGACTCTTCGCTCTCTGTAGCAGCAGAACTCATCTACGAGGTAGGTTTTGGTTAAGTCGGGAGATTTCAAGTGTTAGGCCTACGGGGACAGAGTTTGGATGGATTGAATGATAACTAGAATTAATATAATGAATTGATGACGTTTCTTGATGAGTTATTGAACTGTAATTGCTCCTTTGATTGTCAAAAGGTATGAGGCTTGCATGAACTAGAGATAGGTTGATAAATAGGAGTGTTTTGCTGGTTATAAAAAGGGTTAGGTTGACTATAAGAATAATGAGCGAGAAGTAGGGACTAGATTATGCATTTTGGTAGGTACAGAAGGGACTGGTAGAATCCAAGCTAAGAGTGGAAGGAGTAGTCAGTAGGTGACTAGATATTTTGGTAAGTGAGAGGAGTTAGAAGAGGTTGTGTGCAAGGGAACTATGTTGGGGGTAGTTGCTCATAGTAGAATGAATATAGATGCAGTAGGAAGGAAGGGAAATTAGAGATAGAGTATAGTATCCTATTTTAGAGTTATTAGGCGGTATAAGTATAGGCGGTGACTGGTGGTATGACCATTATATTGGGTAAGTATGAGTAGTCTGAGTGTAATGTAAAATTGATTAGACTTTGTGCTTATATCTATGAATTGAATGTTGTGGCTAGCCTTCGGGCACAACTTGAAATTATTGAATTATCATCATGCATTGAATATTGGATTGAGATATGTATATTGAGGTGATGTCGTTGGATCGTGTGTCGACACTGTTATTGGATTGGTACCGTGTCGATACTAGTACACAGACTGAGCTCATCACCTTTAGGTCATAGCTGAGAGCCCCTGTTGACTCTACACCTTGCATGCATGCATTCATTTCATTACATCGTTGTGTTATATATTTATCAAAGTGTTTGTTATCTAATTGTCTTATTGGGTATGAGTAGCGGAGAAGGGCATGTGGGTGTAAAGTATGCCTTGGTTTGAGAATATATCTAAACTTCAATATGTAGAGTTTATATATATTAGGTGATCTAGCCTAGTCCATATGGTATCCTAGAGACTCAGACTAATGACCTTATCTATATAATTTAGAGGTGGAATAGTGGGCCATATTTGTGTTGGGTATAAGATCATAGGTGTTGTTAGAGACGGAGGTAAGGCTAGTTAGTGATATGGGTGGGACAAGTTCCACAAGTACACGACCTTTCACACGAAGCCAAGCTCGGGAATTACAAAAACTCCAAGCCAAGCTCGGGAATTACAAAAACTCCAAGCCTTGTTCATGCAAATGGCCATGTGTGAGTTGGTGATTGATCCTCCAAAGGATCTAAATGTTTTTAAGTGTGAAGAAGGACCTTGAAGTGTAATATACTTACACTCCAAGGGGCGGCAGCCTAGACAAAGGGCAAGCTAGTCATTTTGCTTCATTTTGCCTTGTAATATAAATAGAACATATTAGGGTTATTTGGGGTAGTCTTCCATTATTTTTTTTTGAATCACAAGACTTGTAATATTTTGGGTTCTCTCTCTCTCTCAAAACAGACCACAAAGAAGAGACACACTTGTGTTGTATCTTGGCTAGAAACAAGGATCTTGAGGTCATTGAGTTCCTCTTGGTCTAAGTAAGAACTTGGTGTTTATATTCATTAGTCTTAGGGTCCTTTCTTGATGTTAGGGTCCTTAGTCTCTTGAATATTATATGTCAAGTTATCTATCTTTTATTATCTTATTGTTGTTGTGTTTGAGATCTTGAAGTCTAGTTAAGTCGTGTGGGGCTCTTTCGATTCACTAGCATTGTTGTTTAACTTGTTAATCTTGTGTTTGTTGGGTCTTCTTGTTGTTGTTGCTGAAATCTTCATATTGTGGAATCGATCTTGTATCATTTGGTATCAGAGCAAGACCGGTGGTGTTCCAACACTACTCATCTTGGGCTTGCTCTCGGCCAAAACAAAAAAAAGAAAAGAGCAAAATCTGTCCATTGTTGCCTTTGGCCGAGAATATTGTTGTGTGTATAGATCAAGGTGTTTTTTACTTGTTTAGTGTGTTTCTATTGTTGGTTTCTTTCTCACCAATACTAAAGTGTCTAGATCTAAAAGTTGAGCTTAAAAAAAATTTGGCCTTTGTTGTGGTGACTTGAAAGATGGACCGTAGGTTGTGTGTTGTTGATGACAATTGGTGGTTTGGTGTTATGTGCTTGAAGAAGTTGATGTTGTGTTCATGAAGGTATTGGGATTGTTGAGATGTTCATCTTATAAACTTGTTCATCTTGTTGAAAGTTGAGTTCATGTTGTAAGACCAAAAGTCATAAAGTTGTTGGTGAAAGAAGACTTGGACACATCTCTTCCTAGACTTGACAACCACTTTTCCTTAAAACACGAAACCTTGTTTTGTGGGATTAGTATAGTCAAAGCTTACCTTTTTGAGTTTGAAAAGTTGAAAAGGAGTACAAGACTTTACCTTCCCTCCAAAACCATTGTCATCCATTAAAAGTTGTATGAAATCTTGAAATTTCAGATTTGTAACAAAAAACAAATGTGTGGGCCCAAGACCCATTTGCATGATGCCACGTCACTAATAAGCTCAACTTTGGATATTCTTCTAGTTGCTAATTGTTGATTCTTGGTTTCCTTACTTGGTTCTAGAACTAATTTACAAACTAGTACATTCCTACTAGGTTGTCAATTAGTCCTTTGAATCCGTTTGTTCGTGTCAATGATTACTTGAGTGCCTTTTATCTTTTGAATACGTTGCTGATTTTGGTTCTAGTCCGACAAGAATTCTTTCAGTCTTCAAACAAGAATCCACTCCGGATAATAGCTTACTCATACCTTAAAGGATTCACGGTTACTAGCCAATCTACAACACTTGTGGACTCAAGCGTGGGGTGATCCAAAGAGTGTAAGACCTTGACAATGGAAGGGACCACGTCCCATAACATGGATACTAATGCACTTGACTCTATGAGGGTCACTCTTGAGGCCGTTACCCGGACACTTGAAAGGTTGAATACGGAGTTTGGGGCCGTGAGAGGGGACTTGGCAGCGATAAAGGGTGAAGTGTCGACTATTAGTGGGAGATTAGAACAAGTGGAGAGTCAAAGGAACTGTCGTCCTTCTACTCCTCTACATGTTTCTACCAATGGGCATGATAGGACTTCCTCCGCAACCATCACCCCCGAAACAGTCCACCAAATGCTAAATGCACCTCAAGCTCCACTAAATGCCGTAAGCCAAACCACCTTTTTCCCTCCAAACCGTGACCCCACTAGACCAATACATTTCCAAGCTCCTCAAGTTCCACAAGAGGGATTTGAACGTCAAGTTTCTCCACTAAATCCGAACCCTCCATTCCAAGCTCCATTAAACCAAAGGCCACAAAATCCAATTCCTCCAAATCAAGTCTAAAATGCCCAAGACCGGCCAGCCCCCTTTGAAGGATATGGTAGAGAGGAGTATGAAGGATATGGAGCCTTTGATGATGCTTACATGAGGGAGGAGGAGATAAGAGGGGGTCGTGGATATCCAAGGAGATACCGAGGGTATGGATATAGGGGACACCGACACCAAGAGAGAGATGTAGGCATCAACACCATCAAGTTGAACCTACCCATCTTTAAGGGCGAAAGTGATCCCGAGGCCTACTTAGCTTGGGAATCGGCTTGTGACAAAGTTTTCCAAGTTAATGATATCTCGGTAGAAAAGAAGGGTTGCTATGTTATAGCTCATTTCGAGGGTTATGCTAACACTTGGTGGGAGTATGTCAAGCGGTTTGGTAATGAACTCATTGATGGGCAGCCACCACCTTGGTATCGGTTGAGGTATTTGATGAGGCAACGATACCTTCCCGAGAGATATCGCCATGAGTTTCTTGCTAGATTGTACGGCTTGCGTCAAGGTAACAAGAGTGTGATGGCATATTTTGATGAGTTTCAACAACTCATGTTGAAACTTGATCATCGTGGGGAGGAAATAAGTCACGACATCATCCGGTTCATGTGTGGGTTGAACAAAGAGATCTCCACTCATTTAACACTTCACAAGTTTGAAACCGTTGATGGTATTTTCCAAGCGGCTCTTGAGATTGAAAGGGAACTTAAAGAGAGATCATCTTTCAAGGAAAAAAAAACAAGCCCCCTCGGGTTGGCCCAAAAATAAGGACCAGCCCGCCACTACAAGGCTGCCCGAGCCCAAAACAGTCCCCAAAATTCCTCCAAAACCGAAGGCTCACAAGTATCCTAACCCAAAGGGATTCCAATATTTCAAGGTTGGGGGCATAAGGCCAATGAATGTCCAAACCGATGCAATGTGATCCTACGAGAAGGGAGAGTGTATTACCTTGGTGAGGAAGTGGGCCCTGAAAGGAGAGAAGATGAGGCTGAGCCTCAAGATGGAGAGGAAACCGATGATGGACCACATGATGATGATGGTGATGATGGTGAAGATGTTTATCCGCAAGAAGGGGAGTGTGTGGTTCCAAATTTTATGGTTAGGCGCGTCATGATTAGTAAAGGGTAGTGTGTGTACCTTGGTGATCGATAGTGGTAGTTGTACGAATGTTGTAAGTAATGCTATGGTAAATTTCTTGAAGTTACTAACTACCCCGCACACTAGTCCTTACAAGTTACAATGGTTGAATGATTGTGGTGAATTAAGAGTCGCAAGGCAATGTGTTATAAGGTTTAAGGTGGGAAACTACCACGATGAAGTGCTTTGTGACGTGATACCAATGCAATCATGTCACTTGTTTCTAGGTAGGCCTTGTCAATATGATAGGTCTACCAAACACGATGGGAGGTCCAATCGATATACACTTGAGAAGGATGGCCGAAAGGTTACACTTCATCTTCTTTCACCTTCCCAAGTAAATGAGTGGCATCAAAGGATGAGAGAATTGAAGGAAAAGGGAAAGGAATCCGAAAAGGGGGAGAAGGGAGGGAGTTTCGTAGGTGGGGCAGTGGGGTCATCCAAGGCTGCCTCAACGGCAAAGGGGACGGAAAACATGGTGATGTTGGTTAGGAAGAAGGAAATCTTCGTGGATCATGATGAGGACACGCCTATGTTACTCTTGGCTCATTGTTTTAATACTAACCCCACTAATTCTTCCATTTCCCCTTTGATTTCTTGTGTGTTGCATGATTATAAGGATGTATTTCCTAATGAACTTCCGCAAGGATTGCCCCCGCTTCGGGGAATTGAGCACCAAATTGACTTTGTGTCGGGATCACAATTGCCAAACAAGTCGGCTTATAGGAGCAACCCTATGGACACCAAGGAATTGCAACGCCAAGTTGAGGAGCTCCTCAACAAAGGGTATGTCAAGGAGAGCATGAGTCTGTGTGTGGTTTTGGTGCTATTAGTGCCCAAAAAAGACAGAACGTGGCGCATGTGTGTGGACTGCCGAGCCATCAACAAAATTATGGTAAAATATCGCCACCCTATTACTCGGTTAGATGACATGCTAGATGAGTTGAATGGTTCATGTTTGTTTTCCAAGTTTGATTTAAGGAGTGGCTATCACCAAATAAGAATGCAACCTGGTGATGAATGGAAAACCGCCTTCAAGACCAAGTTTGGTCTCTATGAATGGATGGTTATGCCTTTCGGCCTAACAAACGCTCCAAGTACTTTTATGAGGCTAATGAATCATGTGATGAGGCCATTTATTGGAAAGTTTGTTGTTGTCTATTTTGATGATGTCTTGGTGTATAGTAAGTCTTTAGAAGAGCATGTGATGCATTTACAATGTGTGCTTGATGTCCTTAGAAAGGAAAAATTGTATGCAAATCTGGAAAAGTGCTCTTTTGGCGTTAATGAAGTTGTTTTCTTGGGTTTTGTTGTTAGTTCAAGAGGGGTCGAAGTGGATGAATCCAAGATAAATGCTATCAAAAATTAGCCAACCCCACAAACCGTTGGAGAAGTAAGAAGCTTCCACGGGTTGGCTAGTTTTTATAGAAGGTTTGTCAAAGGATTTAGCACCATAGCCGCCCCCTTGAACGAGGTCATTCGGAAAGAACAACCCTTCAAGTGGGGTGTCGAGCAAGCTAAGGCATTTGAAGCCTTGAAAGCTATGCTCATTTACGCACCCTTGTTACAATTGCCCAACTTTGATAAGACCTTCAAAGTCGAGTGCGATGCGAGTAAAGTAGGCATAGGGGCTGTTTTGATGCAAGATTTGAAACCCATTGCTTACTTTAGCGAAAAGCTCAAAGGAGCAACTCTAAACTACTCCACGTATGATTTAGAGTTGTATGCCTTGATTAGAGGCTTGGCCACTTGGCAACACTACTTATGGCCTAAGGAGTTCGTGATCAGAACGGACCAAGAATCCTTAAAGCATCTTCGGTCCCAAGACAAGCTTAACAAATGGCATGCCAAATGGATTGAGTTCCTTGAGACCTTCCTTTATGTAATCCAATACAAAAAGGGTAAGGACAATGTAGTAGCCGATGCTTTGTCTAGAAAACATGCTCTTGTGTCTACTTTGTCAACGAAATTGATGGGTTTTGAGAGTCTAAGAGAGTTGTATCCCAAGGACCCTCACTTTGCTCCTATCTTTAGGGAATGTGAAGACTTGGGTAGGGACAAGTGGAATTCGGCTAGGGGTTCAAATCCCTATGCCAAGTTTGATGGTTACTTATTTAAAGGTAGACGATTGTGTGTGCCCTCTAGCTCTTGGAGAGAATTGTTTGTGAGGGAAGCACACGATGGCGGTCTAATGGGTCATTTCGGGGTCGAAAAGACCTTCGGGATATTGGAGGAGCAAATCTATTGGCCCAAAATGCCCAAGGATGTGGCTAGGATTTGCGGCCAATATGTAGAATGCAAGAGAGCCAAATCTCGGCTCCTACATCACGGGTTGTAAACCCCGCTGCCCACTCTTCTACGTCCTTGGCTTGATATATCTATGGATTTTGTGTTGGGGCTGCCAAGGACTCGACGAAGTCGGGATAGTATTTTTGTTGTAGTCGACCGGTTTTCTAAAATGGCGCACTTTATTCCTTGCTCTAAATGTTATGACGCCCCTAGCGTGGCCTCGTTATTTGTTGATAATGTTGTTAGATTGCATGGTGTCCCGAGGACCATTGTGAGTGATAGGGACTCTAAGTTTCTAAGCCACTTTTGGAAGTCCATGTGGGGTAGGCTTGGTACCAAGTTGTTGTTCTCTACGTCCTACCACCCACAAACCGATGGCCAAACGGAAGTAGTAAATAGGACTTTGGGTGCTATGCTACGTTCCATGGTTAAGGGAAAAATGACTTCTTGGGAAGAGCACTTACCATTGATTGAGTTTGCCTAAAACCGTGTTAGACACTCAAGTACGGGAATGACTCCCTTTGAGTGTGTATACGACCTCAACCCCCTCACCCCTTTGGATTTAACGCCTTTGCCAAGTGATCTCATGATTAGCTTAGATGGAAGCAAGCGGGCAGATTCTATGAAGAAGTTACATGAGAAGGTGTGGATTCAACTTGAGAAGAAAAACCAAGACATGGCAAGGAGGGCCAACAAGGGAAGAAAGAAATTCATTCTTGAACCGGGAGATTAGGTGTGGGTGCATCTTCGGAAGGATCGGTTTCCATCTCAAAGAAATTCCAAATTGATGCCTAGGGGTGATGGTCCCTTCCAAGTACATGAGAGAATCAATGACAACGCCTACAAGATTGACCTTCCACCGGAATATCAAGTACACAACACTTTCAACGTTTGTGATCTCTCTCTCGTGGGTGCGGTTGACGATGACCAAATGCTGAATTTGAGTTCAAATTTCTCTTAAGATGGAGAGGATGATACGGGTGGGACAAGTTCCACAAGTACACGACCTTTCACAAAGCCAAGCTCGGGAATTACAAAAACTCCAAGCCTTGTTCATGCAAATGGCCGTGTGTGAGTTGGTGATGGATCCTCCAAAGGATCTAAATGTTTTTAAGTGTGAAGAAGGACCTTGAAGTGTAATATACTTACACTCCAAGGGGCGGCAGCCTAGACAAAGGGCAAGCTAGTCATTTTGCTTCATTTTGCCTTGTAATATAAATAGAACATATTAGGGTTATTTGGGGTAGTCTTCCATTATTTTTTTTTGAATCACAAGACTTGTAATATTTTGGGTTCTCTCTCTCTCTCAAAACAGCCCACAAAGAAGAGAGACACTTGTGTTGTATCTTGGCTAGAAACAAGTATCTTGAGGTCATTGAGTTCCTTTTGGTCTAAGTAAGAACTTGGTGTTTATATTCATTAGTCTTAGGGTCCTTTCTTGATGTTAGGGTTCTTAGTCTCTTGAATATTATATGTCAAGTTATCTATCTTTTATTATCTTGTTGTTGTTGTGTTTGAGATCTTGAAGTCTAGTGAAGCCGTGTGGGGCTCTTTCGATTCACTAGCATTGTTGTTTAACTTGTTAATCTTGTGTTTGTTGCTGAAATCTTCATATGTTGGACTCGATCTTGTATCAGTTAGGGAACGGATAAAAGGGACTTGGGAGAGGGTTTTTATCCAAAGTATTAATTGTTGCCATGATTTTCTCTCTATTTTCGATTGTTGTTATTTATTTCTAACCCTAATCGGTCGATGATACCTATCAGTACGAGTGGTTGAACTGATACTACACTAACTATATCTCCATTTTGGGATATAGCCATGTTACAAGTCAGTTGGAGTTTTTATAGGCACGATGGTAGTTATTCTTTAGCAGCTCCTGTCATCATACTCTTACATGGATGAACTCGGGTCTCCTTCTTCATTTCTTAGTGCTCTTGTACCGGTTTAGACTAGGTTCTGGTAAATTGTTTTTTATTTTCGTAATGTAGTTATGTAATAAATTTATTTGAATAAGAGATCTTTCTTCATTAAAGGGATTATTCATTTTTCAAAGCCGTTAATACATATTCTGTACGTAATTGAATGGTTAGGTGGTAAGGTTTTTGTTATCTAGGGTAGAGTTGGGTAGGTGCCCGCACGATCCGTGAATTGGATTGTGACACTTTCCCAGCCATCTTCACCATACGATAAAAATATTCTGGATTTAGGGACTGAATGAAGTGAGTGATCATTTCAACTTCCCCTATAGGAGGTTGTACCCTGGTTGCCTCTTCTCTCCATCATATGGCATACTCACGAAAACATTCATTTTATTTCTGCCTTAGCTTTGTAATAGAGATACTGTCAGGGATAATCTCAACATAAAACTTGTAGTGATCCACAAAAGTTTTTGCCAAGTCATCCCAAGTTTGTCATTTGGTCGTCACGTCTTGCTTAGCTTAGAATACCACTCTAAAGTTTTTCCACTCAAACTCTGACTGAATAGCTTTGACCCTTATACCTTTATTTTTACCCATGCCCATCAATTTTTTGCAGTAGTTTTCAAATGGAAGAGGGGATTTTTGGATCCATCAAACTTTTCAAATTTTCGAATTTTGTAACCCGATGGCAACTCAATCTTAAGTGTAACACCCCGTACGTTTCTGAACCCATGAGACTACCTTAACATTTATGGAATTATTTAAAGACATGAGAGGGTTGGTGAATTATGCATTAATTTATTAGGCTTAAATGAATCTTGTGTTGTTGGGCTCAATTGAGGCCCAAAATAAGACAAAAAGACATGGCCCAAATGGAAATGACCCATTCTTTCATGTTGACCAAGTAAACACAATTAATGTTGGCTAAGGATGACTTGAGGGACTATATAAGGCAAGTAAAAAATCATATTTTTATTCATATCCACACACATGCCATTTCTAGTTTTTTCCAAAACATTTCTCATCTCACACAAACCCTAAGTCATCACTCTTTTGGACAAGATCACTCTCTTGAAAGCTTTGGTAAGTAGTTATTCTCATGATTTAGTGTATGGTATATTAATATTATGTATAAATCATGTTGGTTATGTTCGGAAAGTGATGGACAGTTCACAATGTGTAAAACTGCCTATTTTGGCAATAGGAAAAGGGTTTTGCCTTCTAAACTTGAAAAGGGACTTGTGGTCTTGAAGGAAGTGAACTTGATGGATTAAATATCAACATGTAAGATGTGATTATATCCTTAACTTGTTTTATCCTTGTATATAGTGTTTGGAATTGTTATTGCAAAATTGTACATGGACTTGGTGGTGTATTGAAAGAAAAATGTGGTTTTGGTGATGTTCATGGGTGTGGTGAAACCATGGTTGTTTTTTGTCATCCCAGTTGACCTAAAACATGTAAATATAAGCTTATTTGTGTCCATGGACCATTTATTACAAAAAAGGACCCTAAAATGACCCTTGGAGGCTGAAACGGGCATCCGCCCTCGCGTCTGGAGCACCTGCGGGCGCAGATGCCAATGCAGGTGGCTCTGGACAAGGCCATAGGGGCACCTGCGGATGCATGTCATCCACGTATGGGTGCAGGTGGCTCCACAGCCCAGTCCAGAATTTTTTTGTGTGTGTTTTTGTCTCTCTTTCATCCCCGAAGCCTCCTATACCCTTCTTGGATGTAATTATCAACTTATGATACCTATTGAATGACTTTAAGGGGTTTTTTAGAGGCATGTTGGGTTATATCACTTATGGATTGTTGTTAATATGTTGTTATGAAAGGTATTGAGGTGACTTGATGGAATATTTATGACGTAGTGTTAATAAAGAAGCGTAAAGGGTAAACTTGGTGTGACATGCTATTGGCTTATGATGCCTTGGTCAATGTGTGGAATGTTATGGTGTTGTTGGTATGGTAATGCAGTGGATTGTATTGTAAAGGGTGAAATGACGTTATATGGCAGTCATGTAGCTTATTATCGTCTTGTGCACTTGTAAGGTAATTAGTTGTTAACGTGAGCTCCATTATGAACTTGTGTTGTAGAGTAACACGTAAAGTAGGAGCTGGGTTATTGAATTCCCACATAGGACTGTGTATTCATATTGGGAAGATAAGTTATGTAAGGTTACTCTTTCTGTATCCTTCTGTAGCACATAGTGTTCAGATTGTCATTGTACTTGTTCCATTCTGAAATTTCCTAAGGTATCCCATTTCCTGTTATCAATTGTTATTAATCACATGTTCCTTACTCATTGATCAATTGTGATTCACATGTCTCATGTCCATTGACTAACTTTCCATAGTTCCCATTGTTCCAATAATATTATGTTCCAAAGTTCCAAGAATGTACAATCACCAATGTATCAATCTCATAAGAGTAAAGATATGAAGTAATGTATAATAGTTTGGTTGAGTAACATCCCAGGGGAGATATAAAAGCCTGGCATGGGTTTTCACAATAACATCCCATGGGCGACAGAAAAGCCTAGCATGGGTTAATCACATCCCAGGGGTTAAAATACCTAGCATGGGTTAATCTCATCCCAGGGGCAACAGAAAAGCCTAGCATGGGTAGAACGATAAAGATGAATAAATGTAAAGGCAAAAGAAGTAAAGGACGTAATGTACATGGTTCTACATATGCAGACCGGTGGTTTATCTGTACCAACCATTCTCTTATACTTAATTTCATGGAAGTACTTGTATATCATGCAGTTTTATATGAGCCTTACATACTCAGTACATTCTTCGTACTGACGTCCCTTGGGGGACTTACCTTACTTGATGCAGGCGCAGGTGCTAGTAGACCTCCACAGTAGGTTGCCGATCATTTGCAGATCTTTGGTGAGCTCTAGTTGGTTCGGGGCTTTTCGAGTCACAGTTGTACACTTGTTTTGGTATTGTAAATGTAGTATAAAGCAGGGACTTGTCCCGACTTTAAGTTGGTTATGTTTATGCATCTATTAGAGGCTTTGTAGACGTATGTGGGAATATGAATGTAAGGGATGTATGTCCATTTTGACTTGATGGCCCTAACGGCCAAGTTTTTTATATGTATATATTACATGTTTCCATGACTTCCGCTATTAGCATCTTGTATCTATACGTGATGATAATGCTTCTTGAATGACATGCATATGAATGGACATGGACGAAGATTGGTTCTCTCGGGCCTTATCGGCTTCAGGTGCCAGTCCGCCCCGTTGGAATTCGAGGCGTGACAAAAGTGATATCAGAGCAGGTTGCCTAATGGTGTCTACAAAGTCGTGTCTGAGTAGAGTCTTGCTTATGAATGTGTTGTGCACCACATTTATAAGAAGGAGGCTACGGGAAATTTAGTAGTTGTTTCCTTTCTTCATTTCTAGATTGTGCAATAGAGCCAATGTTGTAGGTGGAGAATTATATCTGACCAATGTACTTAGTTTTCTTTGTTATAGTAAAATGTCGATGACAAGATGAGGTAGGGGCAAAGGTAAGCAGGTAGATGTGCATGCCGGAGAAGGCACGAGTAAATCACCACCTGACCAAGCTAGTTAAGGTACAGCTGACACTGAAATTGCATCGCGGTCTTCTTCTACTTTTCCAGCTCCAGAAGAGCCGAGAGGTACAGAAGTACATGCAGAACCGCCTATGAATGCCACTGATCGGGATTTAAGAAATACAGTGCATATGTTGACTCAGATAGTAGCTGCACAAACTCAGGGACGAGCTGGTCCAATGATAGGTGAGGATGACGCAGCTAGAGTAGCTAGTCGACGGACACAGGATTTTTTGAAATTATACCCTCCTATATTCACTGGGTCAGATCCGAAAGCAGATCCACAGGATTTCGTGGACCAAATTCAAAGGGCTCTATATGTTATGCACGTGACTGGTGTAGAAACAGTTGAACTTGCGGCCTATAGATTGAAAGGGGAAGCTATATTATGGTATGAATATCTGAAGAAATCTTGTTGTATTGGTCAAATTCCACCTAATTAGGAAGAATTTAAAGTGGCATTCCTTGATAACTATCATCCCTATAAGATCCGAGAGGCTCGTGCGGATCAGTTCTTAAATCTCCGTCAAGAAAATCTAAGTGTTAGAGAATATAGTCTGCAGTTTAAATCTTTGGCTCGATATGCTCCGAATGTAGTAGCCACAATGATAGACAGAGTCCATCGATATGTGGACAGATTAGAGCCTTATTTGGTAAGGGACTGTACTATTGCTGCCTTGAACAAAGATATGGATATAGCGAGAATTCAGGCTTTTGCACAAAAGATGGAGGACCAAAGGCAAAGAAGAAGGGTACACAAATTTGAACGAGGGTCGGCAAAGAGGGCTAGACCTATGGGACAGTCTATGGTGTCCCAAGAGTAATCTAGGCCTTGGATTTTTCCTAGACCGCCTGGACCGTCATTTTCTTCCCCTACTGCAGGTACTTAATCACAATTCTGGGGATTCAGAGGCAGCCATTTTGGGCAGAGTAGTGGGCTGCAAGGTTCACAGACAACAGGATTTTCTCGTCCTCCGTGTCAGTGCTGTGGAAGGTATCATTTAGGTGAATGTTGTTGGGGACAAATAGGTGTTTTTGGTGTGGTATGACGGGGCACATAATGAGAGAATGCCCACAAAGGGGCATGGGTTGTATAGCACTACCTATGGGATCAACCGTTTCATCATCATTATCGATTCCTTCCCTAGGTAGAGGGGTACAGCCTGCGGGTCGTGGTAGAGATGCCAGAGGATCAGCCAGTTCCAGTGGAACCCAGAATCACACCTATGCTCTCGTGGACCGACAGAATTCGGAGGCTTCTCCTGATGTCGTCACAGGTACACTATCCATCTTTTCGTATAATGTATTTGCATTGATTGATACGGGTTCTACATTGTCATATGTTACTCCATTGATTGTTGCGACATTTGAAAGAACACCGGAATTATTAACTAAGTCAATTGAAGTATCTACACCAGTTGGTGAATATATTTTTGTAAAAAGAGTATATCGTAATTGTGTAGTAACTGTGTGTGGTCATGATACACTAGCTGATCTTATTAAACTAGCAATGGTGGATTTTGATGTCATAATGGGTATGGATTGGTTGGCGTCTTGTTATTCCATGATAGATTGTCGAGCTAAGAAGTTACATTTTTATTTTCCACTAACGAATATTCTTGAATGGAAGGGTGATGTAGGGGCACCTAGAGGGAAATTTATTTCCTATCTTAAAGCAAGAAAAATGAGAGCCAAGGGGTACATATATCACTTAGTAAGAGTGCAAGATACTGATGTAGAACTACTAACTCCTCAGTCAGTCCCAGTGGACAATGAATTCCTTGATGAATTTCCTGAGGATCTTCCCGGTTTGCCTCCAGAACCGAAAGTATAGTTTGGCATTGATGTGATTCTAGCACTCAGTCTATCTCTATTCCCCCGTATAGAATGGCTCTAGCAGAACTGCGTGAACTGAAGGAGCAATTGAAAGACTTGCTGGACAAGGGCTTCATCAGGCCTAGTATGTCCCCGTGGGGTGCACCGGTATTATTTATACGGAAGAAAGATGGAACATTGAGAATGTCCATTGACTATTGACAATTGAATAAAGTAATGATCAAGAACAAATATCCCCTCCCCAGAATTGATGATTTGTTTGATCAGTTACAGGGTGCCAAGTGTTTTTCAAATATTGACTTGAGATCGGGTTATCATCAAGTCCGACTAAGAGAAAAAGACATACCTAAGATAGCTTTTCGAACACGGTATGGCCATTATGAATTTTTAGTTATGTCGTTTGGACTAACAAATTCACTAGTTGTTTTCATTGATTTGATGAATAGGGTGTTTAAGCCATTTCTAGACGTGTTCATGACGGTATTTATAGATTACATCCTGGTTTATTCAAGATCGCAAGAGGACTATGCTATGCACTTACGACAGGTGTTACAGATTCTTCGTGAGCGTAAGTTGTATGCAAAGTTCTCTAAATGTGAATTTTGGTTGAAATCCTTAACATTCTTGGGTCACATTGTGTCAGATAAAGGAATTTAGGTTGATACGCAAAAGATTGAAGCGGTGAAAAATTGGCCAAGGCCTACGACGCCTACGGAAATTCATAGCTTCCTTGGGTTGGCAGGTTATTATCAAAGATTTGTTGAAGGGTTCTCTTCCATTTTTGCACCTTCAACTAAGCTCGCACACAAGGAAATCAGGTTTCAGTGGAATGATGCATGTGAGAAAAGTTTCCAAGAACTGAAAGATAAATTAACGTCCACACTCGTATTAGTACTTTCGGAAGGCACAGAAGGGTATGCAGTCTATTGTGATGCGTCCGGAGTTGGCCTAGGATGTGTATTGATGCAGCACGGTAATGTAATACCATATGCCTCAAGACAGTTGTGGCCATATGAGAGAAACTATCTCACACATGATCTTGAGTTGGCAGCGGTGGCATTTGCTTTAAACATATGGCGTCATTATTTATATGGAGTTCATGTTGACATCTACACTGATCACAAAATTTCACAATATATCTTTAAGCAGAAGGATTTAAATCTGAGGCAGTGGAGGTGGCTTGAGCTATTGAAAGACTATGATATTGATATCCTATATCATCCAGGAAAAGCCAATGTGGTAGCTGATGCGTTGAGCTGCAAGGCAATGGGAGGCACTAGTGGCTAGTTGATGGAAAAGCAAGACTTAGTCAAAGATCTACATCAACTAGCCAGCTTGGGGGTTCGTCTTCTTGAATCCTCAGATAAAGGGGTTATTGTACAAAATACGGTAGAATCTTTATTAATAGCTGAAGTAAAAGAGAAGCAGTTTGCGGATCCTATTTTATTGCAGCTGAAAGAAAATGTACAACAGGTTCTGACAAAGGCATTTGATCTTACGCAAGAAGGAGTACTTCAATGCCAAGGTAGATTATGTGTACCGGATATAGATGAGCTAAGAAGGCGCATTATGACAGAGGCGCATCATTCACGATATTCTATTCATCCGGGAGCTACCAAAATGTACCATGATTTGAAGGAAATGTATTGGTGGGGCAACATGAAGAAGAATGTTGCAGAATTTGTAACTCAATGCCCGAATTGTCAATAAGTAAAAGTAGAACATAAAAAACCAGGAGGTTACATGCAATGTATCAATATTCCAGTCTGGAAATGGGACGTGATTAATATGGATTTCATCACAGGTTTGCCTCATACACTGAAGAAAGTTGATTCTATATGGGTCATAGTTGACAGGCTTACCAAATCAGCGCATTTCCTACCAGTCAAGACCACCTATATAGCTGAAGATTATACAAGGTTGTATGTTAAAGAGATAGTGTGATTGCATGGTATTCCAATTTCCATTATATCAAACAGAGGAGCATAATTTACCGTGCATTTTTGGAGATCTTTTTAGAAGAGCTTGGGTACACAAGTGAATTTGAGTACGGCTTTTCATCCTCAGACAGATGGACAAGCAGAATGTAATATCCAAACACTAGAAGATATGCTACGAGCTTGCACGTTAGATTTTCAAGGCAGTTGGGATGACCATTTTCCTCTTATTGAATTTACTTACAACAATAGCTATCATTCAAGTATTAAAATGGAACCTTATGAAGCTTTATACGGAAGGAAGTGTAGATCACCAATCGGATGGTTTGAAGCAAGTGAAACTGCTTTACTTGGGCCAGATCTTGTTCATCAAGCTATGGAGAAATTTAAAGTGATCCAACAGCGGTTACAAATGGCCCAACGTCGACACAAGTCCTATATTGATGTTAGAAAAAGAGGGCTCGAATTCGCCATAGGTGATTGGGTATTTTTGAAGGTGTCGCCGATGAAAGGGGTAATGCGATTTGGGAAGAAAGGGAAGTTGAGCCCCCGTTATATAGGGCCATATGAAATTATCAGAAGATTTGGGAAAGTTGCATGTGAATTGAAATTACCCCAAGAACTCTCCACAGTCCATCCAGTATTTCATGTTTCGATGCTTCGACAGTGCATAGGAGATCCATCTCATATTGCTCCCACTGAATATGTACAAATTACGGAGCATCTTACCTATGAGGAGATACCTATTTCAATTCTGGATAGACAAGTGAAGAGATTGAGGAATAAATACATATCTTCCGTAAAGGTACTTTACAGAAATCAGCAAATAGAAGAGATCACATGGGAAGCTGAAGAAATGATGAAGTCAAAGTACCCTCATTTGTTTTAAAGGAAAGAAAAATTTCAAGATACGAGGTCGGAGCAATAACCAGTATGTTTTTATAAGCATTGAGTATATATATGATAACATCCTAGAACTGAATTTGTTTAATTTGAATAATGTCACTAAATTCGAGGACGAATGTTTCTAAGAGGGGAAAGATGTAATACCCAGTACGTTTTCGAACCCATGAGACTACCTTAACATTTATGGAATTATTTAAATACATGAGAGGGTTGGTGAATTATGCATTAATTTGTTGGTCTTAAATGAATCTTGTGCTGTTGGGCTCAATTGAGGCCCAAAATAAGACAAAAAGACATGGCCAAATGGAAATGACCCATTCTTTAATGTTGACCAAGTAAACACAATTAATGTTGGCTAAGTATGACTTGAGGGACTATATAAGGCAAGGAAAAAATCATATTTTTATTCATATCCACACACATGCCATTTCTAGATTTTTCCAAAACATTTCTCATCTCACACAAACCCTAAGTCATCACTCTTTTGGACAAGATCACTCTCTTGAAAGCTTTGGTAAGTATTTATTCTCATGGTTTAGTGTATGGTATTCTTAATATTATGTATAAATCATGTTGGTTATGTTCGCAAAGTGATGGACAGTTCACAATGTGTAAAACTGCCTATTTTGGCAATAGGAAAAGGGTTTTGCCTTGTAAACTTGAAAATGGACTTGTGGTCTTGAAGGAAGTGAACTTGATGGATTAAATATCAACATGTAAGATGTGATTATATCCTTAACTTGTTTTATCCTTGTATATAGTGTTTGTAATTGTTATTGCAAAATTGTACATGGACTTGGTGGTGTATTGAAAGAAAAATGTGGTTTTGGTGATGTTCATGGGTGTGGTGAAACCATGGTTGTTTTTTGTCATCCCAGTTGACCTAAAACATGTAAATATAAGCTTATTTGTGTCCATGGACCATTTATTACAAAAAAGGACCCTAAAATGACCCCTGAAGGCTAAAACGGGCATCCGCCCTCTTGTCCGGAGCACCTGCGGGCACAGATGCCAACGCAGGTGGCTCTGGACAAAGCCAGAGGGAAACCTACAGCCTCATGTCATCCACCTGAGGGCGCAGGTGGCTCCATAGACCAGTCAAGAATTTTGTTTTGTGTGTTTTTGTCTCTTTTTGATCCCCGAAGCCTCCTATACCCTTCTTGGATGTAATTATCAACTTATGATACCTATTGAATGACTTTAAGGGGTTGTTTAGAGGCATGTTGGGTTATATCACTTATGTATCGTTGTTAATATGTTTTTATGAAGGGTATTGAGGTGACTTGATGGAATATTTGTGACATAGTGTTAATAAAGAAGCGTAAAGGGTAAACTTGGTGTGACATGCTATTGGTTTATGATGCCTTGGTCAATGTGTGGAATTTTATGGTGTTTTTGGTATGGTATTGTAGTGGATTTTATTGTAAATGGTGAAATGACGTTATATGGCAGTCATGTAGCTCATTGTCGTCTCGTGCACTTGTAAGGTAATTAGTTGTTAACGTGAGCTCCGTTATGAACTTGTGTTGTAGAGTAACACGTAAAGAAGGAGCTGGGTTATTGTATTCCCACATAGGACTGTGTCTTCATATTGGGAAGATAATTTATGTAAGGTTACTCTTTCCGTATCCTTCTGCAGCACATAGTGTTCACATTGTCATTGTACTTGTTCCATTCTGAAATGTCCTAAGGTATCCCATATCCGGTTATCAATTATTATTAATCACATGTTCCTTACTCATTGATCAATTGTGATTCACATGCCTCATGTACATTGACTAATGTTCCAAAGTTCCCATTGTTCCAATAATATTATGTTCCAAAGTTCTAAGAATGTACAATCACCAATGTATCAATCTCATAAGAGTAAAGATATGAAGTAATGTATAATTGTTTGGTTGAGTAACATCCCAGGGGCGATATAAAAGCCTAGCATGGGTTATCATAGTAACATCCCAGGGGAGATATAAAAGCCTAGCATGGGTTATCACAGTAACATCCCAGGGGCGACAGAAAATCCTAGCATGGGTTAATCACATCCCAGGGGTTAAAATACCTAGCATGGGTTAATATCATCCCAAGGGCGACAAAAAAGCCTAGCATGGGTAGAACGATAAAGATGAATAAATGTAAAGGCAAAAGAAGTAAAGGACGTAATGTACATGGTTCCGCATATGCAGACCGGTGGTTTATCTGTACTGACCATTCTCTTATACTTGATTTCATGGAAGTACTTATATATCATGCAGTTTTATATGAGCCTTACATACTCAGTACATTCTTCGTACTGACGTCCCTTGGGGGACTTACCTTACTTGCTGCAGGCGCAGGTGCTAGTAGACCTCCACACTAGGTTGGCGATCATTTGCAGATCTTTGGTGAGCTCCAGTTGGTTCGGGGCTTTCCGAGTCACAGTTGTACACTTATTTTGGTATTGTAAATGTTGTATAAAGCGGGGACTTGTCCCAACTTTAAGTTAGTTATGTGTATGCATTTATTAGAGGCTTTGTTGACGTATGTGGGATTATGAATGTAAGGGATGTATGTCCATTTTGACTTGATGGCCTTAACGGCCAAGTTTCTTATATGTATATATCACATGTTTCCATGACTTCTGCTATTAGCATCTTGTATCTATACGTGATGATAATGCTTCTTGAATGACATGCATATGAATGGACATGGACGAAGATTGGTTCTCTCGGGCCTTATCAGCTTCGGGTGCCAGTCCGCCCCGTTGGAATTCGAGGCGTGACATTAAGAAAGGCACACAATTCTTCATACTTTATGCTTTAACTGTTATCGAGCCCTCTAAGACTTCTCATAGCATATTCCAAGATTTTGAGCTTTCTGTTCACCGCCTCATCATTGACTACCCTTGGATCATTTTCAGTTTTAACATAGTGATCAATGTCTAGGCGATATAGCCCTTGAATTCGTGTTGCTGGTGGGACAGTATCATAAGTGTACACTAACGGAGCATGGTGTAACAATGATATGTTTTGAACCTTTGGAGAAGAAAATGTGTGTACAAGAGGAGCATTTTGAACTTGTTGAGAAGTGGTAAAATGATCTCCCTATCCAAACTCATCTGAGGTTGGAAACATAGGCTTTTTTGATGTACATCATAAGGCAAGGTCATGTTTGGGAGAGTCTGCGAAGGTGTTCTGCTCTGTATCACCATGAGCCTTAGTTTAGCAATTTGTTGTTCTAGACCAGCATGGACTTTCGAGGTTACTTCTCTTCTTGTTGAGGCGCTAAGGTCCATTGCGACACTCAAAGTGGGAACTGATTCAGATGAAGAGTTTGTGATGATCAAACAATGAGTCTTTTTGGTAACCTAAGTGACACCTGATGAGTCTCTAGTTGCTTTCTTAACCTTAGACTGTGTGAAATACTGATGTTTTGCATGAGGTTATTTAAAATTGATTGGCTTTAGTCTTTGTGAAGTGAGCAAGTTTAATTACCAACGCAAATCAACCTCTCTCTAAAAAGAAAGAAAAACAGATGAAAGGTGAAAACGTTAGCTCATGAATCGTAATAATTAACCAAAGTAATATACGGAACAAATAACATTTATTTGGCTCGAAACAAATTAGTTCAAAAATTAAGAAATAGGACACTTTTGGAAAATGACCGAATGATCAAAAATTTTACCATTTGACGGACTTTTAAAGAGAATTTTGAGAAAAGTGAACTAAGAGATTTTGACAAAATCGGGTGCTCATAAGTAAACTTCCTGAAAAGCTTATTTAGAAAGTTCTTTTGAAAATAACGGAATCCTAAGATTAATAAAGTATTTGGTTAACTCTAACTATAATTAAGTGCGACAAAAGCGCTTTGTAAGAGCAATGTAGTTAATGTGAATTGAACAATGACCTAAGTAATTTTTGAATAAAACTTGGGTGAATTGGAAATGATTTTATCGATGGACATTGAAGGGTGTTTTAGGATGAATCGAATTTTGAGTTTTATATGCCTAACAATGCTCTAAGACTTTGGAGCAAAATAATGGACTAATCATGTTCAAAGCAAAACATATGTATTTAAACACATAAACAGGTAAGCACAGACAATATATTGTGTGGCTCTTAGCACATAAACAAAATATAACGCGTCCTAGCCTATATATGACCTTTTAAGTCAAAGGTAGGCCTAATGTTTGAAGGAAGTATATGTCATTTGTAAGACGTTCCGTTGCCCCAAAAAATATATTATACAAATTCGTATGAATAAAATAAATGGGGATACAAAATGAGGGAAAAGGGAAAATAAATAATATCAGTCGCATGTAGGAGAACAATTCTAAACTAAATCCGTCTTGGAGGTCCTCCATTCTCAAACTTCTGAATTCCTTTTGGAGGGAACATGTTCCTTCTATAAAATTAAACTATCGATAATAAATTTGTAACCTCAAGGGACAATGGTTTGTACAATTTCGACATTATATTCTTCAATTAAACACGTAAAAAATGATTGTCTGTTATTGACTCATGGCAAATAGACGCAAGGTGGTCTTCTAATGGGCCCGATACCCCTGGGGTACCAGATCTCTTAGGTAAAAATGCCTATTCAGGGGATTTGGCTTCTCTCTATCCTAGTTGACTAGAGTGATTTTCTTGTGAAAAGAGATTGGGAACCCAAAGGGACAACCACGGGCTGAAATGATAACAAGTGTCAGACGACCCAGAACCAACTAGTTTTTTTTATCATTTTGAGAAATTTGGTTTTTGAGTAGATGAACAAACGCAAAAGATGTATAATTGTTTGTCCTAATACATTATAATAGGGTCATTTGGTGGAACCTGTATGCCATGAATGCAACAATAATATTCAAAATTTAAACACATAATAGGAAAAAAGTAACAATTATTACAAGTAAAGGCTAGCCAAACAAGTAAAATCTTTATGGTTAGAACCTAGATAAATTCCAAGCCGATTCTTCATTCTTTTACGATTGATTTTGAAAATTGGAGTTTCAAAATCTTTCCATAACTTTTGCCAAAAAAATCTATATGATTGAAAAAAATAATTTGGAGTCCCCATTTAATATTTTAGGAAATTAAGAAAACTATTAAAAACAAAGGTAATTTTGAGATATAATCTTTTATTGAAAACTAGAGTCTAGGTAAGGGTTCAAGTTAAATTCAAAAGAAGGTGTTAGGCACTTTTGAAAATCCACAAAGTGTGGTTCCCGACGGATTCAACTTATTTGGCAAAACATTGAAGAATTGGTTTAAGTTACTTGAAAAATCTTAAGGTTATTTTGAAAATCTTGTTTAAAAATAAATAAAATTTATTTAGTACTTTAACATCCCAATTTATTCCAAATAATGAAATAAATTAAACGTCAAATTCTCAAAATAATTCAAACTTTAACAATTTTTATCCGAATCAAGACTTCGTGTTAAATAATTAACCCAACTTCTTAAACATGGATTTCAATCTACTAATAACTATGAAAGGATATAAACAAGTCCGTGAGTTATTTCACAAGCTTAGGTTGTTTGCCTATTTTTTTAAAATCAAATTATGATCAATAATTGTGAGGCAAAGATATTGAAATAATCATAACTAAAACTTGATAAAATAATTTTAAAGTAACTCCAAGGGATTCATCCATGTCTAACAAAATAAGGATTAATAGTCACAATAATGATCAAATAAGCTGTCACGACCAGATTTCTTGAGTCATGATGGCACCTACTTTAACCCACCAGTAGGTAAGCCAACCATAGCCCGGAACAACGAGTAATCGGCTAAATGGCGGAAAGTAAAAGAATACAAAATTTAGACATGCAGTAGAAATACTAAACAACGGAATATATAAATACGATAGTACTGGACAACAGAGGAAAAGGAGAAAAATGAGCAAAAGAGTATCCCATAACCTAGTAAGGTCGGTACATGAGCCATTAAATCAAAAATAAGAGTACTAGATAGTAACAAATATACAGGTAGTGTCGGAATAAGTAAAGACCATCTAAAATAGTAGAAGGAGAGAGGATCAACTCTGACTCTGAAAGCTCACCATATCTCCGAAACCACAGCAAGCCTGAAAGCTACTAGTTTCAAAAATCTATATTAAAGAAAGCACCTACCCAAACCTAGACTAAGGCTTTATAATTCCATTCCAAGGTCTTAAGTTAGCCAAAACTAGTCCTAAGGCATTATTATTACTATTATGAGGGGAAATGGGGTCAAATTTTACCAAAGAGGCCCCCAAACCGGCTAACTTTAACAAATAAAATGCTAAACTACCAATCAATTCATAAACACTCACCCATAACTAGCATAATACTACACTATTAAGATAATAAAGCTTAATCTAGGAGGAAAGTAAGCCTAGCCTACCTGGACACCTGATATGGTGAACCGCTAACCAACTCCACTAAAAGCTATAGCTGGTAGTGGAAGGCGCAACCCACACATATACACCCTGAATAAGGCGGGGAAGAACCCGATCCACACCCTCACCACGGCCAACCCGGGACACACTACTCTCTCCCCTTTGGAAAGGTGCGTCCTCGGACCTGCGCATGGTGCAAATGGGATTCAAACCCGCGACCTCCGCTCTGATACCAAATGATACGGTGAACCGCTAACCAACTCCACTAAAAGCTATAGCTGGTAGTGGAAGGAGCAACCCACATATATACACCCTGAATCAGGCGGGGACGAACCCGATCCACACCCTCACCACGGCCAACCCGGGACACACTACCCTCTCCCCTTTGGAAAGGTGCGTCCTCGGACCTGCGCATGGTGCAAATGGGATTCGAACCCGCGACCTCCGCTCTGATACCAAATGATACGGTGAACCGCTAACCAACTCCACTAAAAGCTATAGCTGGTAGTGGAAGGCGCAACCCACACATATACACCCTGAATCAGGCGGGGACGAATCTGATCCACACCCTCACCACGGCCAACCCGGGACACACTACCCTCTCTCCTTTGGAAAGGTGCGTCCTCGGACCTGCGCATGGTGCAAATGGGATTCGAACCCGGGTTGGCCGTGGTGAGGGTGTGGATCGGGTTCGTCCCCGCCTGATTCAAGGTGTATATGTGTGGGTTGCGCCTTCCACTACCAGCTATAGCTTTTAGTGGAGTTGGTTAGCGGTTCACCGTAACATTAGTAGTGTGTCCCGGGTTGGCCGTGGTGAGGGTGTGGATCGGATTCGTCCCCGCCTGATTCAGGGTGTATATGTGTGGGTTGCGCCTTCCACTACCAGCTATAGCTTTTAGTGGAGTTGGTTAGCGGTTCACCGTATCATTTGGTATCAGAGCAGAGGTCGCGGGTTCGAATCCCATTTGCACCATGTGCAGGTCCGAGGACGCACCTTTCCAAAGGGGAGAGGGTAGTGTGTCCCGGGTTGGCCGTGGTGAGGGTGTGGATTGGGTTCGTCCCCGCCTGATTCAGGGTGTATATGTGTGGGTTGCGCCTTTCACTACCAGCTATAGCTTTTAGTGGAGTTGGTTAGCGGTTCACCGTAACATTGGTAGTGTGTCCCGGGTTGGCCGTGGTGAGGGTGTGGATCGGATTCGTCCCCGCCTGATTCAGGGTGTATATGTGTGGGTTGCGCCTTCCACTACCAGCTATAGCTTTTAGGGGAGTTGGTTAGCGGTTCACCGTATCATTTGGTATCAGAGCAGAGGTCGCGGGTTCGAATCCCATTTGCACCATGCGCAGGTCCGAGGACGCACCTTTCCAAAGGGGAGAGGGTAGTGTGTCCCGGGTTGGCCGTGGTGAGGGTGTGGATTGGGTTCGTCCCCGCCTGATTCAGGGTGTATATGTGTGGGTTGCGCCTTCCACTACCAGCTATAGCTTTTAGTGGAGTTGGTTAGCGGTTCACCGTAACATTGGTAGTGTGTCCCGGGTTGGCCGTGGTGAGGGTGTGGATCGGATTCGTCCCCGCCTGATTCAGGGTGTATATGTGTGGGTTGCGCCTTCCACTACCAGCAATAGCTTTTAGTGGAGTTGGTTAGCGGTTCACCGTATCATTTGGTATCAGAGCGGAGGTCGCGGGTTCGAATCCCATTTGCACCATGTGCAGGTCCGAGGACGCACCTTTCCAAAGGGGAGAGGGTAGTGTGTCCCGGGTTGGCCGTGGTGAGGGTGTGGATCGGGTTCGTCCCCGCCTGATTCAGGGTGTATATGTGTGGGTTGCGCCTTCCACTACCAGCTATAGCTTTTAGTGGAGTTGGTTAGCGGTTCACCGTAACATTGGTAGTGTGTCCCGGGTTGGCCGTGGTGAGGGTGTGGATCGGATTCGTCCCCGCCTGATTCAGGGTGTATATGTGTGGGTTGAGCCTTCCACTACCAGCTATAGCTTTTAGTGGAGTTGGTTAGCGGTTCACCGTATCATTTGGTATCAGAGCGGAGGTCGCGGGTTCGAATCCTATTTACACCATGCGCAGGTCCGAGGACGCACCTTTCCACAGGGGAGAGGGTAGTGTGTCCCGGGTTGGCCGTGGTGAGGGTGTGGATCGTGTTCGTCCCCGCCTGATTCAGGGTGTATATGTGTGGGTTGCGCCTTCCACTACCAGCTATAGCTTTTAGTGGAGTTGGTTAGCGGTTCACGTAACATTGGTAGTGTGTCCCGGGTTGGCCGTGGTGAGGGTGTGGATCGGATTCGTCCCCGCCTGATTCAGGGTGTATATGTGTGGGTTGCGCCTTCCACTACCAGCTATAGCTTTTAGTGGAGTTGGTTAGCAGTTCACCGTATCATTTGGTATCAGAGCGGAGGTCGCGGGTTCGAATCCCATTTGCACCATGCGCAGGTCCGAGGACGCACCTTTCCAAAGGGGAGAGGGTAGTGTGTCCCGGGTTGGCCGTGGTGAGGGTGTCGATCGGGTTCGTCCCCGCCTGATTCAGGGTGTATATGTGTGGGTTGCGCCTTCCACTACCAGCTATAGCTTTTAGTGGAGTTGGTTAGCGGTTCACCGTAACATTGGTAGTGTGTCCCGGGTTGGCCGTGGTGAGGGTGTGGATCGGATTCGTCCCCGCCTGATTCAGGGTGTATATGTGTGGGTTGCGCCTTCCACTACCAGCTATAGCTTTTAGTGGAGTTGGTTAGCGGTTCACCGTATCATTTGGTATCAGAGCGGAGGTCGCGGGTTCGAATCCCATTTGCACCATGCGCAGGTCCGAGGACGCACCTTTCCAAAGGGGAGAGGGTAGTGTGTCCCGGGTTGGCCGTGGTGAGGGTGTGGATCGGGTTTGTCCCCGCCTGATTCAGGGTGTATATGTGTGGGTTGCGCCTTCCACTACCAGCTATAGCTTTTAGTAGACTTGGTTAGCGGTTCACCGTATCAACACCACCGAAGCTCGAGAAAGTCCACTACTCCGGAGCTTTTGCCTTCTGAGAAGCCTCTAAATGACGCCCCACTATAAAAATAATAATCCACTCATTAAGACGAGAATATTGATACCGATATTGCATATAATTACTCCGGGTCAAAAAATAAAACTAAAAATCTCACGTGGGGCCCTCTTGTGGAATCACAAATTTAAAATCGTCAATACGTCCCTCGAAGTTTAAAGGTTATTTACCCTCAAAAATGGGTGGAACCCAAGCATAAATAAGCTCTAAATCAACCCCAGTACTAATCTCGGGATTTAAAGTTAACCAAAGAATTAATCTAGAAATTACACGGAAACTTATGAAAATAACAATGAGAAAATCACCACAACGACTCCTCCAACTCACCCCCGACACCCAATGGTCGATCTCCGTAATTTCTTGGATCCTCTAGGGTTTTATGGAGTTGGGACTTAAAATAAATGAGGTAGAAGTCGAGTTCCATAGCATTAAATACTGTCAGGGGTCCCTTCATCGCGAATGCGGGACCCCCATCGTGAAAGCGACCTTTGACTTGACTAAGCCTTCGTAAACACGGCCCGTTCCACTACGATCACGAAGAAGAATGCCTGGACCGATCGGCAGTTGACTTTTTGCAAATGTGAAGTCCTGCTCGCGAATGCAACGACCAATAATCTTGGCCTTCACGAATGCGGCCAAGGCCTCATAATGGAATGGCCATTTTTGGCCTGCACCAGAAAATGTTGCACCAGCAAACTTGGCTAAGTGCCAAGTTTTCGATCGGACCCTCGAGATTCCTTTGGAATCCAGTGAACAAAAATGAACCATGTTATCCTAACAAATTCAATATTTCAGACTCAACGGTACCATCGAAATTTCCTTCTGAGGTCGTTTCAATAAAAAGTAGGTCCCATACTTAAGGGCTATTTTAACTAAAATCCACCCAATAGCCCAAAATGAGTCTGGAAGCCTCGAGAACCAAACCAAGCGTCCCCCTAGCCTAAAATTGACATTTCGGAGCTAACAAAACTGTGTGAATTGGCATTTGGAACCATTTACCTGAAGTTCAGATTCGATACCTATTTCTTAACAGTGAAAGCTCAAAAATAGGGAATTGGCTCGAAAAACCAAATAAACTGCCCGGCGACCAAACTGTCAGTCCCAACATGTCATAAATGACTTGGTGCAGCAATGGGAAAACTCTAACTGTCGAAAAAGCATGAAAACACAAGAAATGACCCGGAGGGTCATTACATAAGCAAAAGTAATGAAATACGTAAGTTGTGAGAAGTTTACATGGTGTATAGATAGGATTAGAAGAGAGGGGGTTTGAAGAACACCCTTGATTTGATAAACTATGGGCTTACTGCCCGGCTACTATTTTGGAGAGGTCAAGTATCTTTAATTTGTTGATTAGCTACTAATACTAGTTTTACCACCTATTTCATTGTAGATTAATAATATGAAGGAAAGACAGTTAATTTGTGGTAATATCTAAGTTTTACAACAAGGTATTTAAGGCTATTCGATTTCCTATTTCTTTGGCATGAATCCAACACCTGTGCTACAAAGTACGCTTCCTAAGTGCTCATGATAGTAAATAATACATAGTGGCAGTATACGATCACCAATGTAGCTAATGATCTCATTCCCACTCCTTAGTGCGTTAAAGTACTTTAATATGAGTTTATTACTAGATCTATATGCTTATTCTACCAAGTATTAGCATGCAAGGCTTAAACCTGTTTTATCATTAAAACACAAACCCTCATCATATGTTTCACTTACATGAGTCAATAAGATCCTAGATTACACATGGTAAGTATGTTCGTTTGTTGGGTACACAATCAGTCCACCTACTGCCAACTTGCTTCAATTAGTTTGTTTAATCTATACTTCATTTTCTCACATGTTTACATATTTTTTTTATTGGATATCACTCCCATTGTCTTACTCTATAAATTTAGCTCACACAATCCTTATTTGTTCCATTATATAATTTATATGTCCTAACTTGGAACATATACTATCCGTAAGTTGAATTTATGCACGTGCTTTATTAGTTCCCATGTTCATGTAACCCCTTCATCTGATATCATTACTAAGTATTCGGCTATCATATCACTGTATAGAGTCCATATTTCTTGGCTTGATGAGTTAAATGTCTCAACTTGATATGTGCTTCAATTTGACATATGGTTAGTTCACTCCTTACATATTTAGTACATTTCTTCGTACTAACGTCCCTCACGGGGGACCTGATTCGATGTTGTAGGCACAGGTTCTCTATTAGTAGATCTCTCTCATTGAAGCGCATAATACTCAGCGGTTGTCGGCTTGCTCCATATTGATTTAGGGTTGCTTTAGCATATATATTTTGATAGTTGTATAGTCTTGGATCCCATTAGATGCTTTATAGACATTGTAAAGGTGTCATATGTATTTATAGTTTTATTTGCCATTTGTACTGGTTTAGCTAGTTGGCTGATGTAGTATGTATAAGCTCTTCATTAGAAATCCTATTTGTATAGTAATTCTTTAACTCATCATAGGTCATTCGTATAGCATGTGCTCATATGGTGCATGTGGGTGTGGCAGTCAAATCTTGGTGAGGACCCTAAAAATTATTTTAATAAGATTCAAAAGATTCTTTGGTGATGCATGGTACTGGTACTGAGGGGGTTAAACTTTCTTCTTACCAGATTAAAATTTATATGCATCTATGGTGTGATCAGTGAAAGGATGCTCGATATGAAACCACTATACCTGCGGAGTGGGATGACTTTGAGAAACCGTTCTTGGGGTTCTTCTTTCCACGAGAGTTGAGAGAGGCAAAGACTTAGGAGTTCATAAGTATGGAGCAAGGTTCTATGAGCGTGAAGGAGTATGGTCTTAAGTTCACCCAGTTATCTTGCTATGCCTTAGATATGGTGTTCGATATGAGGAATACGGTAAGTATATTCGTATTGGGGCTTTCTAGGTTGTTAATTAAATAGGGCAAGGTAGCAATATTGATTGGAGACATGGACATAGCTAGACTTATGATCCATGTACAGCAGGTTAAGGAGGATAAGTGGAGATAAAGGGAAGAAAATTAGAGTGAGAGGACCATGATGGCCAGCTAGGAGTCTAGTCAGTAGAGGACCGAAAATGGGAATTGGTCATCCTTTTATAAGAAGTCATTTGGATAATCCCCATTTTTAGCTAATGCACCAGCCCCCAGATTCAGGAATGATTAGAAGTTTATAATTTTAGGCTCTCCGTCTTAGGAAAGCATTGCAAAAGGATCTTCATACCCTTATTGCAACAAGTGTGGGAAGTACCATCTAAGAGAACGTCTGTCACGACCCGAATTCCAACGGGGCGGACTGGAACCCAAAGCCGATAAGGCCCAAGAGAACCAATCTTTACTCATTTCCATTCATATGCATGCCATAAGAAACATCACCACCACGTAAGGACATAAAATGCTAATAGCAAAAATCATGGAACATGTGATACATACATATGTGAAACTTGGCCGTTAGGGCCATCAAGTCAAAATGGACATACATCTCTTACATTCATATGCCCACATAAGTCTACAAAAGCCTCTAACAGAAGCACATACATAACTGTCATGACCCGAGCCTAGGCCCTGGAAGTAATAGGCACCCGGAACCATTATTGGCCCGAGAGAACCACTTAGCTTAGATCATAAGCATCCATCCATAACTTAGGAAGAAACGTTTTTAAATCATGAGTAATAGACAGAAGAAAAAAAAATCCATTTGTTACATAAACTGATAAAAGTCTTAAACCATAATTGTGGAAATTTCAAAAGACATAAGAATAAAATTGAACATAACTTAATTTGATATCTACTACTGTCTATGAAGCCTCTAAACACATGAATCAATGTCAATAGGGAACAAGACCTCGACATACTTCAAAACATAGAACTAGTCAATCATAGTATAAACAATGCCTTCCGAAGAGATGGAGGGCTCACCAACAGATGATATGAATGGACCTAGTATTCCACGGATTTACAAATGTATATTTCGAAACCTGCATTATGAAACAATGCAGCTTCCAAGAAAGTCAATACGTGGAATGTATTGGCATGCAAAACCACACAAGAAAGTAATAAAGCATGGAAATACAAGGGTGATAAGTACAATTCAAGACATGATAAGCTGAAAAGGGACAAGAGCATAAGCTGAAATAGTAATTGGTAACGTAAAATAAATTAATCCGTTTAGTTATTTATGGGAGCAAGTGGTGAACCGACATAAACCACCATGTGAGCGCATGGAGTCTGATCTCGGCCCGATCAGCTAAGCCATTCTATACCTTGCCAGGCATAGGACATGACATGACATGATTTGCTAGCAAGGATCCATAAATATCCCTTTTTGGGACTCATGAAAAAAAGTCATCCGACTTGCGGAATGATCTCTATCCTACGTCAGCAAACGTAGTTTCGGACATTTGTCGTTTAGACCTATGCCTTCTCTGTCAGCCAGCTAACTCCCTTAAGCTCATAGTGTTATCTTACTGATTCATGTTTAAATATTAGCCTTATTAGGCTCATGTTCATGGAATTAGCCATTTAGGCTCATAATCATGGTTTAGCCACTTTAGGGCTCATAGTCATGGTTTAGCCATTTTATGTCATTGTTTAGCCACTTTAGGTCTCATGTTTGAGAATTAACTAATTAGGTTCATAAGTCATGAGTTTATCATTCGTTAATATTACTGAGGACTCATGGAAGATAGTATCATAATTCATGTTTCCATGGTTCATAAAAAATATAGATTCTCAAAGGGAGCTTTGGAGTGTTCATGTCTTTTTTTAGCATAACATAGGATTATGAAGATCATATTATAAGGCCATGAAGGCATTCTTAAAGAAATTTCATAGTGTTAGAAGTTACATGGATCATTTGTTAGGTCATAGTTCGTAAGGAAGAGTTTTCTTGACATTTTGGAGGTTATGGAGATTTTTTTGGAAATTCCATTACTTAACAAATTCTCAAGTTGGGGATATTCGAGAATTTCATAGGGTTCATGATAAAATTTAATCCTTTAATCAATATTCCCCAAAGTTCATGAAATTTATAGATTACATAACTTCATATAGTAATAAATCCCTAATTCTTGAATCAAATCATAAGGGGCATAATAATTCACATAATTTGGGGAAATCATGACATAAAAAGTTATTCATAGATATCTCAAACGATTTAGTTAAAGGATTCTATTAATTGACAAGGTTGTATAAATTCATTCAACCTTAAAGGTTTGGAGCATAATCTGAAATCGAAGGAGAATAGAACTTAAAGAAATACATGGAAGAAGTAGTTCAACATACCTTGAAATACTGAAAGGATTATAACTGGAAAAGGAAGAATTAAACTTGATTCTTGAATTAGCCTTCTTGGATTCTTGAGAGTTGAGTTTTGAGAAGAGGAAGAGGATTTTTATCAATACTCCTAAGTAATTGGATGATTGGGGAGTTTTAGATGTAATATAAGCAATTACAAAATGATAAAATGACCATAACGCCCTTTCTAGCACGTTTTCCTTGTGTGCAGTCGCACAATCTGCACAATGCCCAGTAAAATGGGCATAACATTTTGCACAAATGGCAGATTGACGAACATTCAGTGCCGTTGGAAAGAAGACTTAAAAATATTTAATTTGATAGGTAATGGGTCACTTAACTCTACATATTCTAGGAGTAATACTTGTTTGAAGTTGCCCCTTATATGAACCTATACAAAAACTTAATCGTTAAAGGACCTTTCAACTTAACTTCGTACTAAAGATTTATTATACACTTAATTCATATCCCATGCCTCTCCAACACTTAAGATATGACTTTTACACCTAGATACAATCAAATATCCTAGATTCACGTATAACTATACATGTAGCACGGTCTAAAGTTTTAGCCCGAAACTTTAGGGTGTTATAATATCTCTCCCTTGGGTTCATTCATCCTCGAATGATGGTCTTGGCTAGAAGGAAAAAGCATGAGTTGAACTATTTAGTATTGACTGCTACGCGCAACTGTATTCATTGCTATGCTTGAGCTAAGAAAACTTGAAGGGAAGGTAACTAAGTGGAAATATTTCACATTCTTTAAGCAGATGAGACAGTTGTATTGCGTGGGGAAAAAGGAAGTACATTTACTTTGCTTTAAAGATATACTTCTGGTCTTTGAGCCAATTTCAGTTTACAGACAATCTCACCAAGGAGTAGCATACTCCCAATTAACCCCGAATAGTTGATGCAAGAATTGACAGAGATGATGGAATGCCAAGGAGAAATTTTCGAAAAGTTCATTTGGGACAACCACTTGGAACCAGATTGCCATACACAAAGATTCAGGGGTGTGCACAAGCATTGTGGCAAAGTGTAAAGAAAACGGACACCCTAGGAAAATATTACCTTTCCTTTGTAGGGAGGATCAACTTCATTGAACAGTATGTTGGACGATATTCTTACATACTTGGTGTCAAGTTTTACATGAGCAGAAGCAATTTTCTATGGAATAGAAGTCAAGACAGAATAAAATTAACCACAGTGATGACAACTCATACAGATGGTAGTATTGCACATTAAGAACTCTAGATTAAACAATAAAAATCTCTAGTTCAAATGAAATTGAAGATTCAATTTTGGAAAAATATAGATAGCTATGGAAGAGAGTGATCAATTGCCAATATGGAATGATGAACAAATGGTGCACAAAGCCAATTGATAGACCATATGGTGTGACTATTTGGAGACATATCAGTGATCTGCAGGATCAATTTTTATTTTTTATTTTTTTTTTGGGACTGGCTAATATCACCATTTGAAATGGTGAAATCATCAGATTGTAGCTGGATAAATGATGGAAGATGATACATTGATAGACAACTTTATATGTATCTCTTCAATCTAATTAATTGATAAGGAGATTACGGTTGCACCGTGATTGGAATGGATGGATGGAAGATAGGATTTAAAAAAAAAAATTAACGATTGGAAGACTGTTAGAGTTACATCATTCCCGCAACTATTGGATGGAAACAGGAAGGATTCCATATGGTGGATGAAAAAAAAAAAAAAAGGTAGTGAATTTTCTGTCAAATTGTTCTACCACTTACCAACATGGATTTCATTAACATGAGGAGTTCCATAATGGGCAATTAAGGAAACGTATAGGCACGAGTCATGGAATACATGAGATTTAACATAGACATGACAAAGGACATGAGTTTCATAGGACATGATCATAACAATGTAAGACATGAATTAATGAAAACCGTAAGCACTAGTCATGGGGAATATCTTAGATATATAGTTTTCACATAACCTGAGTATCTTAGTCACCTAACCTGGGTTCATAGAGCATGAATGACATGATAAAGACTTGGACATAAGACTCATCCGATCTGAAGTTACAAGATGATATTTGTTTATAACAGAAGTATTTTAATGAATATAGCAGCTACACTGTCAACTTTATGTACTTAACAATAGGATTCACACTTCTGAGCTTCAACACCAACCTTTTTATATCTCGAAGAACTTTCTGAAGGTTAAAACTCATATTACTCCAAGTATGATTTTTTTTCCCGATGCTTCTCAAAATAAGGAATACAATCAGCTGAGAATATGTATGAGGTACCAACACAAACAGCATGTACAATAACTCCAACCATGAATTTTGACCACTAAACATTTTAAGAAAGAAAGGAACATCATCAATAAACACAGATAATTCATAGTTGACCAAGAAAATCCACATTTTTTTCATTTTTTAAAAAAATAAATATACTAAGGACTTGAATATAACTAAATAAGGTTCTAAACTCTTAGCTAGTCAATGTCATATACCATACCAAAGATAAATCCTTCTTTTGAATTATAAACAAGCAAACATGACAACTCCTAATTTAGAACTTGAATAATTAGCCTTATCTAACTTTAACCAAACTCTTATCTAGTCTCTGTAGTTCATATGCTAAAAATTACAGTAAAAAAAAGATAATAATTACTTTTACAAGATATACAAACTAGTAAGTCAGTAATAACCTTTAAATGTAGAAAAAAAAAATATAACTGGCTACTTTCTTCAAAAGTTAAACTAAAACTGGCTTCAAACTTTATCATAATATTAAATCACCATATTTACAGTTAAAATAGGGGAAAGCAAATGACTTGAAAAGAAGATATGCTGGATAGGAGAACTATGAACTACACAAAATATTATTCAGGGGATTCTGGGGCAAAGGAAGTGTGAAACATGACATAGAACCAATGCTAGACCTCACAGATGGTCAAGTTAACTAGTGAAAGGAATATCCAGCCTCTTTTTGTATATATTTTGCACCTAGCAATACATTAATGGTGCTATCATTTTATTTGTTAAATAAATTCACCTCACTTTTCAAGAACAAAGATAATTTTAAACTAGATAGATACACATTTGAAAAAAAAAAAAAACTTATAAAAAAAATACTCATTTAACAAACCATAACAAATCAACCACACACCTTGCACCCTCATTAACAATTTCTTAAATCCTTTTACTCTACGCCTCTATCAAATTATGTCCCCTAATATAGTATGCGGGGACTGAATGTAAACATCACATTAAATAAAGAGGGAGCACGACCAAACTGGGAAACCAATAGATGAAGGGAAACATAGAGTTGTTGCAACCTCACGTGAGTTGGCCAACAAATAGATCAAAAACTAAAACAAGTCAATTCCAGAATCACTTAAATTCATAAACTAAATGGAGATGAAACAACTTTATAAATCTAAAAATGCTATTCAGAATTCTACATAAAATATGTTCACATGATAACCAGCAACCATGGTTTAGAACACAAAAAGAGCAAGAAGATGAAAGAAATGAGGTACTTTTAAATTTAAAAAGGAAACTATACCACTATTACTCACTTATTGAATGCATGACTCTATCATAATACTTCAATAAATCATTATCCTCACTTTTGGTTTCTACACTTCTTACTTCATATTTCTGGCTCTGGAATCATTCTACTTCTTATGGATTACTAGACAATATCCCAAATCACAAAATTCCTTGGGTGGCAATAATACTCAAGGATCTTGATAAATACTCCCCACCCACCCCCTTAAGGGTGTCATTTGAAACAAATTTTTGGAAGGGGTCTGCGAGCATATTTTACTATGGTTCAAAAGCACGATTGATATGAACAAGAGTTTAAGCTTTTCAATTGGTAGACTCAAATACATAAATAGACTCCTCAAAAGCCCTTGTGCAGTCTCTTAGATCTTCGATGGCTCTATCTGAGAGCACCTCATCTATAGGGATTTGAGCTTTACAATTTCTACCACCTCGAAGATGAGGAGGACTCAGAAGAATTTGAGCAATGCATGAATTTGAATGATTTTTAATTTTTTTTACGGTATAGCTCTATTGCATGATCTAGAGTATGAAAAATGGGAAACATATCCTAAATACCCTGTAGCCTCTTGATTATGAGTGTGGTGCACAACACACCCATAAGCAAGACTCTACTAGGCACAGTTTCATAGACACCCTAGGACACTAGAACTCTGTGCTCTGATACCAAGTTTGTCACGACCCGAGCCTAGGCCCTGGAAGTAACAGGCACCCGAAACCATTACTGGCCCGAGAGAACCACTTAGCTTACATCATAAGCATCCATCCATAACTGAGGAAGAAACGTTTTTAAATCATGAGTAATAGACAGAAGAAAAAAAAATCCATTTGTTATATAAACTGATAAAAGTCTTAAACCATAATTGTGGAAATTTCAAAATACATAAGAATAAAATTGAACATAACTTAATTTGATATCTACTACTGTCTATGAAGCCTCTAAACACATGAATCAATGTCAATAGGAAACAACACCTCGACAAACTTCAAAACATAGAACTAGTCAATGATAGTATAAACAATGCCTTCCGAAGAGATGGAGGGCTCACCAACAGATGATATGAATGGACCTAGTATTCCACGGATTTACAAATGTATATTTCGAAACCTGCATTATGAAACAATGCAGCTTCCAAGAAAGTCAATACGTGGAATGTATTGGCATGCAAAACCACACAAGAAAGTAATAAAGCATGGAAATACAAGGGTGATAAGTACAATTCAAGACATGATAAGCTGAAAAGGGACAAGAGCATAAGCTGAAATAGTAATTGGTAACGTAAAATAAATTAATCCGTTTAGTTATTTATGGGAGCAAGTGGTGAACCGACATAAACCACCATGTGAGCGCATGGAGTCTGATCTCGGCCCGATCAGCTAAGCCATTCTATACCTTGCCAGGCATAGGACATGACATGACATGATTTGCTAGCAAGGATCCATAAATATCCCTTTTTGGGACTCATGAAAAAAAGTCATCCGACTTGCGGAATGATCTCTATCCTACGTCAGCAAACGTAGTTTCGGACATTTGTCGTTTAGACCTATGCCTTCTCTGTCAGCCAGCTAACTCCCTTAAGCTCATAGTGTTATCTTACTGATTCATGTTTAAATATTAGCCTTATTAGGCTCATGTTCATGGAATTAGCCATTTAGGCTCATAATCATGGTTTAGCCACTTTAGGGCTCATAGTCATGGTTTAGCCATTTTATGTCATTGTTTAGCCACTTTAGGTCTCATGTTTGAGAATTAACTAATTAGGTTCATAAGTCATGAATTTATCATTCGTTAATATTACTGAGGACTCATGGAAGATAGTATCATAATTCATGTTTCCATGGTTCATAAAAAATATAGATTCTCAAAGGGAGCTTTGGAGTGTTCATGTCTTTTTTTAGCATAACATAGGATTATGAAGATCATATTATAAGGCCATGAAGGCATTCTTGAAGAAATTTCATAGTGTTAGAAGTTACATGGATCATTTGTTAGGTCATAGTTCATAAGGAAGAGTTTTCTTGAGATTTTGGAGGTTATGGAGAATTTTTTGGAAATTCCATTACTTAACAAATTCTGAAGTTGGGGATATTCGAGAATTTCATAGGGTTCATGATAAAATTTAATCCTTTAATCTATATTCCCCAAAGTTCATGAAATTTATAGATTACATAACTTCATATAGTAATAAATCCCTAATTCTTGAATCAAATCATAAGGGGCATAATAATTCACATAATTTGGGGAAATCATGACATAAAAAGTTATTCATAGATATCTCAAATGATTTAGTTAAAGGATTCTATTAATTGACCAGGTTATATAAATTCATTCAACCTTAAAGGTTTGGAGCATAATCTGAAACCGAAGGAGAATAGAACTTAAAGAAATACATGGAAGAAGTAGTTCAACATACCTTGAAATACTGAAAGGATTATAACTGGAAAAGGAAGAATTAAACTTGATTCTTGAATTAGCCTTCTCGGATTCTTGAGAGTTGAGTCTTGAGAAGAGGAAGAGGATTTTTATCAATACTCCTAAGTAATTGGATGATTGGGGCGTTTTAGATGTACTATAAATAGTTACAAAAGGACAAAATGACCATAACGCCCTTTCTAGCATGTTTTCCTTGTGTGCAGTCGCACAATCTGCACAATGCCCAGTAAAATGGGCATAACATTTTGCACAAATGGCAGATTGACGAACATTCAGTGGCGTTGGAAAGAAAACTTAAAAATATTTAATTTGATAGGTAATGGGTCACTTAACTCTACATATTCTAGGAGTAATACTTGTTTGAAGTTGCCATTTATATGAACCTATACAAATACTTAATTGTTAAAGGACCTTTCAACTTAACTTCGTACTAAAGATTTCTTATGCACTTAATTCATATCCCATGCCTCTCCAACACTTAAGATATGACTTTTACACCTAGATACAATCAAATATGCTAGATTCACATATAACTATACATGTAGCACGGTCTAAAGTTTTAGCCCGAAAGTTCAGGGTGTTACAATAACCAACCTAAATTCGGGACAAGTCCCCGCTTTACACAATATTTACAATACCAAAACCAATGTACACATGTGACTCGAAAAGCCCCGAACACACTGGAGCTCACCAAATATCGGCAAATGATCCACAACCTACTGTGGAGGTCTACTAGTACCTGTGCCTGCAGCAAGTAAGGTAAGTCCCACAAGAGACGTCAGTACGAAGAATGTACTGAGTATTCAAGGCCATAAGAAACTATATGATACATAAATACTTCAATGGAATAAAACATAAGTGAATAACCAATATGGATAAGTCACCATTCTGTATGTATAGAAATATGTACATTACGAGGATTACTTTCTTTACTTTTACGCTCATTCATTCGTTCATTCACTACTCATCCTTCCATTCTTACAATGCCCGGGCCCCAAGCTGATTAGTGGGTAATAATCAACAGTTAATCGGGATCGACCCATGCTAGGCTTTTCTTTTGCCCCTGGGATTCCACCCATAGTGGCGGGATCGACCCATGCTAGGTGTTCTTTTCACCCCTGGGATACCACCCGAGATATAGGGATTGACCCATGCTAGGTATTTAACCCTGGTATACCACCCAAGAACACTTAAACAATTATACATTACTTCATTTCTTTAATTTTGATACATTGGTGATTGTACATTATTGGAATCTTGGAACACAACATTATTTGAAACTTGGAAATATTAGTCAATGAACATGAGACATGTGAATCACAATTGATCAATAAATAAGGAACATGTGATTAACAATAATTAATAACCGGATATGGAATACCTTAGGTCGGAATAGAACAAGTACAATGTCAATGTGAACATTATGTGCTGCAGAAAGATACGAAAAGAGTAACTTTACATACCTTATCTTCCCAATACGAATATACAATCCTAAATGTGAATACAATAGTCCATCTCCTTCCTTACGGTTCACTCTACAACACAAGTACATAACGGAACTTACGTTAACAACTAACGACATTACAAGTGCATACGACGATAATGAGTTACATGATTGCCTTAAAATGTCGTTTCCCCCTTGACAGTACCATTTATGAAATTATCATACCACAATATTCCATACATTGAAAAATATATCATAAACCAATAGCATGTCACACCAATTTCATACTTTACGCTTCTCCATCAACACAACATCACAATTACTCCATCAAGTCACCTCAATACACTTCATAACCACATATCGACAACAATACCACATATTGTACTTATAAGAAAATAAAAAGGTAAGGAACATAACCACACCATACATTTTGGTATTTCATCCATACCATGCACTTCCATCACAACCCCAAGTCTCTTTTCAAGTTTAAATCATAAAGATGGCACATCTTTTAGCAAAAAGCAAAAGTGCCCTATTCAACCTTGTCAACATAACCAAAATGAGCTACACAATCTCTCATGTATAGAATATATTAAATCACAAGAATAAATACTTACCCAAGCTTGCAAAGTGATGATCTTGTCCAAAGAAAAATGGTTGCCTTAGAGTTTGGAAAATAGAGAAATATCTTTTAGAGAAATGTCTAGAAAGGCATGTGTGAGTTTTGGAATAAAAATCTGATTTCTTTGCCTTTATATAGTCCTTGTGGTAATCCTTATCCAATTCTTGGCATTTAATGCTATGTTTACTTGGTCAAATTTGAAGAATGGGTCATTTACCCCTTTGGGCCTTGCATTTTGGCTTTATTTTAGGCCTCAAATTGAGCCCATTTACACATGTCAACTTAGCCCACCAAATTCAATGCACGATTCACCATATATATCATGTTTAAATAATTCCATAAATGTCATGACAATATTCAACTCACGAGATTCATGTTCGTAGCCTCAATCCCAAGAACAAGCAATTCTAGCCACTCATGGCTTAATTGAACATAATTTGATAAAATAATTATGACGACGACTTAACCCCAACTCGGATACAAAACTTACTCAAGAGTAGACCTACTATGATGAAATAATGATACCATAACCCAAGAGTCCTCTTTATAGACTAATAATCGTATAAGAAATCAGGCAAAAAGCACCCCGGCACGCTCCCGGGTGCCCCAAAGACTTAGAGAAAATTTCAGCATCTGAAAGGTGTGCAGGGGCGGCCTGGCGCGCCCCCTTACTGCCTGTGCCACAAAAATTTCAGGCCAATGCGGCCTGGCATGCCACCTACAGCGCCCCATACTTAATTTTTGATTTTGACTTTTCTTTGTGGATTTAGTTGGATCTTTCAAGTTCCAACCTTTTGCTTGCCTCTTATCTTTAAGATCCTTTGCTTGGATGTCCCTTAATCCTCACTTTTCACCCCACAAATGCTCCACAAAGTCACAAACACCTACAACAAAGGTCTAATCACATGTACTATCACACTATCAAAAAAAATTTCCATCAATAACAATACAAAATACGTACTTATGGATCTAAAACCTAGGGTAAACATGGTTCAAGTAGGGTCGGGAATGTACGGGGTGTTACATTCTTCCCCCCTTAGAAACATTCATCCTCGAATATTAATAACATCGTCTCATGTACACCAAATACATCTCTATATTAACACAAATTTACATGTACACATAATGCTCATAGATACTTACTTGTTATTGCTCCAATCCGGCATCTTGAATGTTCTCTTCCATTTGAAATAGATGAGGGTACTTGGACTTCATCATTTCCTCGACTTCCCAAGTGATCTCTTCTACTTGTTGATTTCGCCAAAGTACCTTTACAGAAGCTATGTCTTTATTCCTCAACCTCTTTACTTGTCGATCTAGAATCGCAATGGGTATCTCCTCATAAGTGAGATCTTCCGTAACTTGGACATCCTCAATGGGAACAATACGAGATGGATCCCCTATGCATTTCTGAAGCATCAAGACATGAAACACTGGATGGACTGAGGAGAGTTCTTGGGGTAGTGCCAACTCATACGCAACTTGCCCAAATCCCCTAATAATTTCATATGGGCCTATATAACGTGGACTCAATTTTTCTTTCTTTCCGAACCGCATTACCCCTTTCATTGGTGACACCTTCAAAAATACCCAATCACCCATGGTGAATTCGATCCCTCTTCTTCTAACATCAGCATATGACTTATGTCGACTTTGGGCCATTTGTAGCCGCTGTTGGATCACTTTAACTTTCTCCATAGCCTAATGAACAAGATCTGGCCCAAGTAAAGCAGTTTCACCCGCTTCAAACCATCCAATTGGTGATCTACATTTCCTTCCATAAAACACTTCATAAGGTGCCATTTTAATACTTGAATGATAACTATTGTTGTAGGCTAATTCAATGAGAGGAAAATGGTCATCCCAACTGCCTTGAAAATCTAACGTGCACACTCGTAGCATATCTTCAAGTGTTTGGATAGTACGTTCTGCTTGTCCATCTTTCTAAGGATGGAAAGCCGTACACAGATTCACCTGTGTACCCAAACTCTGCTGAAAAGATCTCCAAAAATGCACAGTAAATTGGGCTCCCCTGTCTGATATAATAGAGATCGGAATCCCATGTAACCGCACTATTTCTTTAACATACAACCTTGCATAATAGGTGGTCTTCACTGGTAAGAAATGCGCTGACTTGGTAAGCCTGTCAACTATAACCCATATAGAATCAAATTTCCACAGTGTTCGAGGCAAACCTGTGATGAAATCCATATTAATGATATCCCATTTCCAGACTGGAAGATTGATACATTGCATGTAACCTTCTGGTTTCTGATGTTCTACCTTTACTTGTTGTTAATTTGGGCATTGAGCGACAAATTCTGCAATGTTCTTCTTCATATTTCCCCACCAATACACTTCTTTCAAATCATGGTACATTTTGGTAGCTCCCAGATGAATAGAATATCGTGAAAGATGCGCCTCTGTCATAATTCGTCTCCTCAGCTCATCTACATCCGGTACACATAATATACCTTGGCATTGAAGCACCCCTTCTTGTGTAAGATCAAAGGCCTTAGTCAAACCCTGTTGTACATGTTCTTTTAGCTGGAATAACATAGGATCTGCAAACTGCTTCTCTTTTACCTCAACTATCAATAAAGATTCGAACGCATTTTGTACAATAACCCCTTCATCTGAGGATTCGAGAAGACGAACCCCCAAACTGGCTAATTCATGTAGATCTTTGACTAAATCTTGCTTCTCTGTCAATTGGCCACTAGTGCCTCCTATTGCCTTGCGGTTCAATGTATCAGCTACCGCATTTGCTTTTCCTGGATGATATAGGATATCAATATCATAATCTTTCAATAGCTCAAGCCACCTTCGTTGCCTCAAATTAAGTTCTTTTTGCTTAAAGATATACTGTAAACTTTTGTGATCAGTATAAATGTCAACATGAACTCCATACAAATAATGACGCCATATCTTTAAAGCAAAAACCACTATTGCTAACTCAAGATCATATGTGGGATAGTTTCTCTCGTGTGGCCATAACTGTCATAAAGCATACGCTATGACATTACCGTACTGCACTAATACACACCCTAGGCCAACTCCGAAAGCATCACAATATACTGCATAACTTTCGGTGCCTTTCGGAAGTACCAATACCGGTGTAGAAGTCAATTTATCTTTCAGCTCTTGAAAACTTTTCGCACATGCATCATTCCATTGAAATTTGAATGCCCTGTGTGTAAGCTTCGTTAAAGGTGCAGCAATGGAAGAAAACCCTTTAACAAATCTTCGATAATAACCTGCCAACCCTAGGAAGCTATGAATTTTTGTGGGCATCGTAAGCCTTGGCCAATTTTTCACCGCCTCAATCTTTTGTGTATCAACTCCAATTCCTTTATCTGACACAATGTGACCCAAGAATGCTACGGATTTCAACCAAAATTCACACTTCGAGAACTTCGCATACAACTTACGCTCTCGAAGAATCTGTAACACCTGCCGTAAGTGCTTAGTATGGTCCTCTTGTGACTTTGAATAAACCAGGATGTCATCTATAAATACCATCACGAACACGTCTAGAAATGGATTAAACACCCTATTCATCAAATCCATGAACACAGGTGGGGCATTTGTTAGACCAAATGACATAACTAAAAATTCATAATGGCCATACTGTGTTCGGAAAGCTGTCTTGGGTACATCTTTTTCTCTAACTCTGACTTGATGGTAACCCAACCTCAAGTCAATCTTTGAAAAACACTTGGCTCCTGTAAATGATCAAACAAATCGTCAATTCGAGGGAGAGTATATTTGTTCTTAATCGTTACCTTATTCAATAGTCGTTAGTCAATGCACATTCTTAATGTGCCATCTTTCTTCTGTACAAAAAATACCGGTGCACCCCACGGGGACATACTAGGCCTGATGAAGCCCTTGTCCAGCAAATCTTTCAATTGCTCCTTCAATTCACGCAATTCTGCTAGAGCCATTCTATGTAGGGGAATAGAGATAGGTTGAGTGCCTGGAATCACCTCAATACCAAATTCTATTTCCCGCTCTAGGGGCAAACTTGTAAGATCTTCTGGAAAGACATCAAGATACTCATTGACCACTGGAACTGATTGAGGAGTTGGTGGTTTCGCATCAATATCATGCACTCTCACTAAGTGGCATATATACCCGATATCATTTTCCTAGCCTTAGGATAGGAAATAAATTTGCCTCTTGGTGCCCCTACATCACCCTTCCATTCAAGAACATTCGTTTGTGGAAAATGAAAATGTACTTTCTTAGCTCGGCAATCTATCATGGCATAACAAGAAGCCAACCAATCCATGCCCATTATGACATCAAAATCCACCATGTACAGTTCAATAAGATCGGACAGTGTATCATAACCACACACAGTTACCACACAATTATGATATACTCTTTTTGCAACAATATAGTCACCAACTGGTGTAGATACTTCAATTGACTTAGTTAATAGTTCTGGTGTTCTTTCAAATTTTGCAGCAATCAATGGAGTAACATATGACAATGTAGAACCCGGATCAATTAATGCATATACATTATATGAAAATATGGATAATGTACCTGTGACGACATCAGGAGAAGCCTCCGAATTCTGCTAGTCCACTAGAGCATAAGTACGATTCTGAGTTCCACTGGAACTGGCTGCTCCTCTAGCACCTTTACCACGACCCGCAGGCTGTACACCTCTGCCTTGGGGAGGAATCGATGATGATGATGCAACAGTTGATCCCGAAGGTCGCGCCACATTACCCAAGCCTCTTCGTGGGCAGTCTCTCTTCATATGCCCGGTCATACCGCACCAAAAGCAAACATTTGTCCCATGTCGGCATTCACCTAAATGAAACTGTCCACAGTACTGACATGGCTGATGAGAAAATCCAGCGGTCTGCGAACCTCGAATCCCACTACTCCGCCCAACGTTACTACCTCTAAACCCTCAGAATTGAGCTTGAGTGCCTGCTGTGGAATAAGAGAATGACGGTCTAGGTGGTCTAGGAAACATCCGAGGTCTAGATTCTTCTTGGGACACCATATACTGTCCCATAGGTCTAGCTCTTTTGGACTGTCCTCGTTCAGATTCATGTACTCATCTTTTTTGCCTTTGGTCCTCCCTCTTTTGTGCGAAGGCCTGAATTCTAGCTATATCCATATCTCGATTTAAAGCAGCAACAGTGCAGTCTCTTACCAAATATGGCTCCAATCTGTCCACATATCGATGTACTCTGTCTGTCATTGTGGCCACTACATTCGGAGCATATCGACCCAAAGAATTAAATTGCAGATTGTATTCTCTGACACTCAGATTCCCTTGACGAAGATTCAAGAATTGATCCGTACGAGCCTCTCGAATCTCATAAGAGAGGTAGTGATCAAGGAAAGCCGCTTTAAATTCTTCCAAATTAGGTGGATTTGCACCGACACCACGAAATTTCTTCCAATCTTCATACCATAATAATGCCTCTCCTGTCAATCTATATGCAGTAAGTTCAACTGTTTCTATCCCAGTTACATGAATAACATCTAAGGCCCTTTGAATCTGATCTATAAAGTCTTGCGGATCTTCATTCAGATCTGACCCAGTGAATGTGGGAGGGTCTAATTTCAGAAAATCCTGCGTCCGCCGACTAGCTGTCCTAGCCGCACCATCATCACTTGTTATTGGACTAGCTCTTCCTTAACTTTGTGCAGCAACTATCTGAGTCAACATTTGCACTGCATTTTTGAGATCTTGCTCAGTAGCATTAACAGGTGCTTCTGCAGGTTCTTCTCTCCTTCTCGGCTCTTCTAGAGCTGGAAAAGTAGAAGAAGCCCGCGATGCAACCTCAGCGTCAGCCCCACCTTGACTAGCTTGGTCAGGTGGTGATCTACTGGTTCCTTCTCCAGCAAGTATATCTACTTGCTTACCTTTACCTCTACCTCGTCTTGTAATCGACATTTTACTATACAAAAGAAAACCATGTACAATGGTCAGATAGGATTCCACTTACAACATTGGCTCTATTACACGATCTAGAAATGAAGAAAAGAAACAACTCCTAAATCTCCCGTAGCCTCCTACTTAAAAGTGTGGTGCACAACACATCCATAAGCAAGACTCTACTCAGACACGGCTTGGTAGACACCCTTAGGACAACCTGCTCTGATACCACTTTTGTCACGACTCGAATTTTAATGGGGCGGACTGGCACCTGAAGACGATAAGGCCCAAGAGAACCAATCTTTACTCATGTCCATTCATATGCATGCCATAAGAAACATCACCACCACGTAAGGACATAAAATGCTAATAGCGGAAATCATGGAACACGTGATACATACATACGTGAAACTTTGCCGTTAGGGCCATCAAGTCAAAATGGACATACATCTCTTACATTCATATACCCACATATGTCTACAAAAGCCGATAACAAAATCACATACATAACCAGCCTAAATTCGGGACAAGTCCCCATTTTACACAACATTTACAATACCAAAACCAATGTACACATGTGACTCGAAAAGCCCCGAACCAACTGGAGCTCACCAAAGGTCGGAAAATGATCCGCAACCTACTGTGAAGGTCTACTAGTACCTATGCCTGCAGCAAGTAAGGTAAGTCCCACAAGGAACGTCGATACGAAGAATGTACTGAGTATGTAAGGCCATAAGAAACTATATGATACATAAATACTTCAATGGAATCAAATATAAGTGAATAACCAATATGGATAAGTCACCATTCTGTATGTATGGAAATATGTACATTACGAGGATTACTTTCTTTAATTTTACGCTCATTCATTCGTTCATTCACTACTCATCCTTCCATTCTTACAATGCCGAAGCCCCAAGCTGATCAGTGGGTAATAATCAACAGTTAATCGGGATTGACCCATGTTAGGCTTTTCTTTTGCCCCTGGGATACCACTCGTAGTGGCGGGATCGACCCATGCTAGGTGTTCTTTTCACCCCTGGGATACCACCCGAGATATAGGGATCGACCCATGCTAGGTATTTAACCCCTGGGATACCACCCAAGAACACTCAAACAATTATACATTACTTCATTTCTTTAATTTTGATACATTGGTGATTGTACATTATTGGAATCTTGGAACACAACATTATTTGAAACTTAGAAATATTAGTCAATGAACATGATACATGTGAATCACAATTGATCAATGAATAAGGAATATGTGATTAACAATAATTGATAACCGGATATGGAATACCTTAGAACATTTCGGAATAGAACAAGCACAATGTCAATGTGAACTCTATGTGTTGCAGAAATATACGAAAAGAGTAACCTTACATACCTTATCTTCCCAATACGAATATACAATCCTAAATGTGAATACAATAGTCCAGCTCCTTCTTTACGATTCACTCTACAACACAAGTACATAACGGATCTTGCGTTAACAACCAACTACCTTACAAGTGCATACGACGATTATGAGTTACATGATTGCCTTAAAATGTCGTTTCCCCCTTGACAATACCATTTATGAAATTATCATACCACAACATTCCATACATTGACCAATATATCATAAACCAATAGCATGTCACACCAAGCTCATACTTTACACTTCTCCATCAACACACCATCACAATTACTCCATCAAGCCACCTCAATACACTTCATAACCACATATCGACAACAAACCCACATATTATACTTATAAAAAAATAACAAGGTAAGGAACATAAACACACCATACATGTTGATATTTCATCCATACCATGCACTTCCATCACAACCCCAAGTCTCTTTTCAAGTTTAAATCATAAAGATAAAGATGGCACATCTTTTAGCAAAAAGCAAAAGTGCCCTATTCAACCTTGTCAACATAACCATCATGATCTACACAATCTCTCATGCATAGAATATATTAAATCACAAGCAAAGTGATGATCTTGTCCAAAGTGTCCAAAGAAAAATGGTTTTCTTAGGGTTTGGAAAATAGAGAAATATCTTTTAGAGAAATGTCTAGAAAGGCATGTGTGAGTTTTGGAATAAAAATCTGATTTCTTTGCCTTTATATAGTCCTTGTGGTAATCCTTATCCAATTCTTGGCATTTAATGCTATGTTTACTTGGTCAAATTTGAAGAATGGGTCATTTACCCCTTTGGGCCTTGCATTTTGGCTTCATTTTGGGCCTCAAATTGAGCCCATTTACACATGTCAACTTAGCCCACCAAATTCAATGCATGATTCACCATATATATCTCATGTTTAAATAATTTCATAAATTTCACGACAATATTCAATTCACAAGATTCATGTTCGTAGCCTCAATCCCAAGAACAAGCAATTCTAGCCACTCATGGCTTAATTGAACATAATTTGATAAAATAATTATGACGACGACTTAACCCCAACTCGGATACAAAACCTACTCAAGAGTATCCCTACTATGATGAAATAATGATACCATAACCCAAGAGTCCTCTTTATAGACTAATAATCGTATAAGAAATCGGGCAAAAAGCACCCTGGCATGCTCCCGGGCGCCCCAAAGACTTAGAGAAAATTTTAGCATTTGAAAGGTGTGCAGGGGTGTCCTAGAACGCCCCTGGGCGTGCCCCCTTTCTGCCTGTGCCACAAAAATTTCAGGCCAAAGCGACCTGGCACGCCACCTGCAGCGCCCCACACTTAATTTTTGATTTTAACTTTTCTTTGTGGATTTAGTTGGATCTTTCAAGTTCCAACCTTTTGCTTGCCTCTTATCTTTAAGATCCTTTGCTTGGATGTCCCTTAATCCTCACTTTTTACCCCACAAATTCTCCACAAAGTCACAAACACCTACTACAAAGGTCTAATTACATGTACTAGCACACTATCAAAAAAAATTTCCATCAATAACAATACAAAATACGTACTTATGGCTCTCGAACCTAGGGTAAACATGCTTCAAGTCGGGTCAGGAAGGTACGGGGTGTTACAACGTCTTTATGGTAAGGATGGGTAATACATATGCAGTCAGTCGGTCACATGTTCGAAGATTGCCCCTCTACTAGATAGGGTAATTGGGGAAATAGATTCCATGCTACTTCAGCAGCTCTAGCAGGCTATGTTTCTCAGAAGGGAAATGCTTCAGGTATAGGTAATAGTTAGAACCCCTTCTATGCTTTATCTAGCCGCCAAGATCAAGAAAGTTCCCCCAATGTCATTACTGGTATGTTGAAAGTTTTCACCATCAACATTTATCCTTTGTTAGATCCTGGATCCACCTTGTATTTCATGAACCCATGTGTTGCTACAAAGTTTATAACCAGTCTCAAACAACTTTTAGAGCCTTTCTTTATTTCCACTCCAGTTGGAGAGTCTGTAGAAAAAATAAAAATATAGAAATTGCATTGTGTCTATTCTTCATAGAGATGTTATAGCTGACCTAGTAGAGTTAGACATGGTATATTTTAATGTCATATTAGGCATGGACTAGTTGTACTCATGTTATGCTTTGGTTGATTGAGAACCCAAATTGTGAAATTCTAGTTTCCTCATGAGCCTGTTTTAGAATTGAAGGCTAGTCTAGTCATGCCTAGGGATCATTTCGTCTCTTATCTTAAGGCCAGAAATATGATCTTCAAGGGTTATATCTACCACCTAGTTTGGGTTAAAGATTTTAGTGATGAAACCTCTCCTTTTTAGTCAGTACCTATAGTGAATGAGCTTTTAAAGGTCTTTCGCAATGATCTCCCTGGAGTTCCTCCCGATAGGGAGATAGACTTTGGAATAGACTTTCTTTCTGATACTTAGTCGATCTCTATTCTTCCATACAACATGACTTTTCTTGAGTTGAAAGAGCTTAAGAAATAGGTAAAATACCTTTTAGATAAGGGATTTATCAGACTTAGTATTTCCATGTGGGGAGCCCAAGTTCTTTTTATGCTTAAGAAAGATGGTTCCCTTTGAATATGTATCAATTACCACCACTTAAACAAGGTCACCATCAAGAACAAGTATCCCATTCCTAGAATTGATGACCTGCTTGGCCACCTTCAGGGTGCTACTTGATTCTCTAAGATTGATCTCAGATTTGGTTACCATTAGTTGAAGGTTAAGGAGTATGACATCTCTGAGATAACTTTACATACCCAGTATATCCATCATGAGTTCCTTGTCGTGTCTTTTGGACTAACCAATGCTCATGTAGCCTTTATGAATCTTATGAATAGAGTGTTCAAGTCGTACCATGACATGTTTGTGATTGTGTTCACAAATGATATTTTAGTTTACTCTCGTAGTAAGTAGAAGCATAAATATCACCTTAGAATTGTGCTTCATACCCTCAAATTTTGACAGTTGTATGCAAAGTTTTCAAAGTGTGATTTTTGGTTGAAGTCTGTAGCTTTTCTTAGGCATGTTGTTTCCAGTGAGGGTATGCAGGTTGATTCTTATAAAATTGAGGCAGTTAAGAATTGGCCTAGACCTACATCCTCATAATACATCGGGAGTTTCTTAGGTTTAGTTGATTATTACAAAAGGTTCATAGAGGGTTTTGCAGCTATTACTGCCCCATGACCAGGTTGACTCAGAAAAAGGCAAAGTTTCAGTGGTTCTAGGCTTGTGAGAAGAGTTCTCAAGAGTTGAAAGCTCGATTGACTTCAACTCTAGTTTTGACTTTGCCAGAGGGTATAAATCTATTTATGGTTTATTATGATGCCTCCAGAGTTGGCCTTGGTTGTGTATTGATGCAAAATAGTAAGGTTAATTTTTATGCTTCTAGAGAGCTTAAGACCCATGATAAGAATTACCCTACCCATGACCACGAGTTAGCCATTATTTTGTTTGCTTTAAAGATTTGGCGTCATTACCTCTATGGTGTGCATATAGATGTTTTCATAGATCATAAAAGCCTGTAATATATTTTTAGTTACAACAAATTGAATCTTCGACAGAAAAGACGGCTTGAGCTTCTCAAGGATTATGATATGAGTGCGTTATACCATCCGAGTTAGGTAAATATTGTTGTTGATGCTCTTTGCAGGTTAATGAGAAGTGTTGCTCATGTTGAGAAAGGTAAGAAAGATCTTGCAAAATATGTTCATAGTCTTGCACATTTTTGGTGTGATAGTTCAGAATGGTTTTGAGTCCTCTTTAGTGGTAGAAGTTAGGGAGAAGCAAGATAGAGATCTCATATTACTCCAGTTGAAGGAAGAAGTTCTTAAGCAAAAGGTGTTGGTTTTCTCCCAAGGGGGAGATGGTGTTCTTCAGTATTAAGGCAGACTGTGTGTTCCCGATGTTGATGACTTGAGAAAGCAAATTATAACCGAGTCACGTAGTTTTAGACACTCAATTCATTCGAGTTCCGTGAAGATGTACTGTGATATGAGAAAGGTCTATTGGTGGAATGTTATGAAGAAGGATATTGTAGATTTTGTAGCTAAGTGTCTTAACTTTTAGCAAGTTAAAGTTAAGTATCAAAGGCCTGGTGGATTGGCTCAAGACAAAGCACATTATGGGCAGATATCTGGGCAGGCAGAGCACACTATTTAGACTTTTGAGGATATGTTGAGGGCTTGTTCCATAGACTTCAAAGGTAATTAGGATGATCACTTACCTCTTATCGAGTTTGTTTATACTAACAGTTATCACTCTAGCATTCAGATAACATCATTTGAGGCTCTTTATGGGCGGTGATATAGATCAACTATTAGCTGGTTTGAGGTTGGTGAGGCTGCATTAATAGGTCCATACATAGTTCATGAGGCCAAGAAGAAAGTTAAGATGATTCAAGAGTGGTTGAAGACTGCACAAAGCCATTATAAATCTAATTCATATAGAGTTCAAGATTGATGATTGGGTTTTTTTGAAGGTTTCACCTATGAAAGGAGTTATGTGTTTTGGTAAGAAAGGAAAACTCAGTCCTCGATTTATTGGCCCTTATAAGATTATTAATTGGATGGGGAAGGTGGCTTATGAGTTGAAGTTACCTTCAGAGTTGGCATCCGTGCATCCAGTATTTCACATCTCTTTGTTAAAAAAGTGTATTAGAGATCTGTCACATGTTATCCCTATAGAGAATGTTAGGATTAAGGACAACCTATCCTATGAACAGATTCTGGTTCAAATTTTGGATCATCAGGTTTGGAAGTTGAGGACCTAGGAGGTTATATCAATTAAAGTCTTATGGAGGAATCAAGCAGTTGAGGAAGCTATATGGGAAGCAGAAGATGATATAAAATCTAGATACCCTTATTTTTTCCCTCCTTCCAGTGAAAACATTTCTCAAGCTTCAAAAATGATGAAAAATGAGGTTTTAAAATGAAAGAGGCATATTAAATCTGTCCAGTCATGCTACTCATCGTGATAGAGTGTCTCACCATTGCGATCACGATGGTGAATGTTTACATGACCATAATTGCCTTTCGCGATCACAAGAGGGACCACACGTCGCGAAGCACTGACCCAGCCACTATCATGATCATGGTCCCTCACCCTACAATCATGATGCCCACTTAGACCACCCTTCACAATAGCAATGTGGTGCCTCACGATCGCAAAGAAAAGTTAATGCACCAAATGACAGCATGCACTAGCAGCTGAAATGGTTCAAAATTTTTTTGAACGGACCCTTAAAATGTGTTCGAAACCTCGTAAACACAATTCAATTACGCTACTTGCCTAAATTCAACATTTCGGACTCAACAAAATAGTCAAAATTTCCAATAGATTTTGTTATCATCAAATGTTGATCGAAGTCAACTCTAGGTCAAAATTTTTGACATCATGTCTAAACTCTCAAAATCACACCGAAAGCTCTGAGACTCAAACCAATCACGTTACTAACCTAAAATTGACATTTCAGAGTTGATGGGACTGACGGAATACTCATACGATGGTCGAATCTCCGAATATTGACCAAAGTCAAACATTTCAACTTTAAAGATTTTCAAGCAACAAACTCACTTAAATCTCAACCAAATGCATAGGGAATCATGCCACCCACTTTTACAGCCCATTACTCAAAACCCATAACTCCCGTAATGTTTCGTTCACCCATGTTCACAAAGCATTACCTCTATTACCCAAGCCAAGACACTAAAAATCCAATCCCCATCCCACCTAAGTTTCACATACCCGTTTCTTCATGACATAACTATAGCTACGCAAGCAAAAAGTTTTTCTTACTTAACATTTGTTCCAGGTATGATCAACTTCAATTTACTCTCACTTTAGTTTAAATTTTGTTTCTTATTTCTTCTTTTAGTTGTTGATGCATTAGAGACAACACAACCATCACTATTAGTTCATAAACTCGAAATGGGTTATGTTGTGCTTAAGTTTGAATTTTGGTGAAACCAAGTGGGTGAATTCTGAGTAACCCAAGGGAAATAGTTGTTGTTGCATAGTGGAACATGTGAAATATAAGCAAGCTCGAAAAGAGTAAGCAAGGAATAATGGGTGCAGGCTAAGTGTTCAATAAAATTCCCCAAAGAAGCAAAAAGTCACTGGTTTGCCATGACGGTACACGTGATGGAACGTCACCTTCATGACAGTACACCAAACCATTCGTCACACGATTAAAAATAGCTATGTTTTTTGTTTTGTCCTGAAGGTTATCTGACGATACATCAGACTTATGGTGAATCGTCAGGCAAACTGTCAAGTGTGACTGAGATACTTAAAAATATATGTGATGAACTGTCACCTCCTACCGTCAACTAAAAATACTTTGTAATTTTTAATTTTAAGTTTTTGCTTACGGGCTCAGTTTTATACATTAACTAATTTGTTCCCTCCACATGTACAATGCCTCAAAAGCTTCAAACAATGAGAGGTGGAGCAAGAAAAAGGCAAGCAAGAGATACCTCAACCTCCAGACTGAGAGATGAACCTAATAACAAGATTGAGGAAACTGAGGCCCCAGCCTACAACACTAGACAAAGCGAGAAGAAATATGTTCATGCCTCCCAGTTTAAAGAGGAAGATGAGTCATCAAGTAAGGAATCAAGCAGCAATGGGGAGAGCAGTGATAGTTCAAGCTCGTACCCAAATAAGGAGGGTAATACTGAGGCTGCTAACAGTCCAAAAGAAGAACCCGAGCAAGACCGGTGAGGTAATTCAAAGCAAAGCTCAAGGGGTGCGAGAGTCCATTAGATGGAAGGTTGAAGGGGAAAAAAACATTACTTTTATGGACTTGAACCAACCAAATAAAGAAGCATGAAAAGACCATATGTTGAAGAATACCAGATAGTAACAACTGACCTGCCAGAGTATCAAGATATTGAGCGACGTTTTAATGAGTATGAGTTAGGTTGTCTAAGCACACCGCCTGGGATCTACTACCCTACTATCGTCTGTGAATTTTTCACAAATTACTTAGCCTTCCTTGATAAGATTTACCCGAAGGGGCAAAAGGTAAGTGACATGAGAACATTAACTTGAGTTCCAGTTCGTAGGGTTTCCATAGACATATCGGAGCACAAAATCAACAGGATTCTATTTGGCCAAATTTATACAGATCCAACCATTAGCCCAGAGTTTGATCATCGGATGACAACAGCTTCTACTCAGCCTCCGTGGCTAGTTCGAATACTAACAGAGAGTGGAGAGCCATCATGGTTGACAAATAGGGAACGAATAGCCAAATCATCTTTGAGTTTCATAGAAAAATTTTGGTGGGCTGTTGTTCGGCTACGATTGATACCTATAGGTAGTGATGCTAACCTGGATGTGCGAAGAGCTGTAGTGACTGCAAGTTTGATGGAAGGGTTAAAGATCAACTTTGGCTAAGTTATTGTTGATGAGTTGTTTATGAGGGCTATCAAGACTGTAACTTCGTTGGCATTCCCTTGTCTAATTACAGAACTATGTAAGCAAGCAAAAATTCCAATCATTAGTGGAGTGAATAATGAAGTACGGACCATAAAGAGACAAGACATTGATAAAACATGAGATGATACAAAGTTTGAGTTGTGGGTCCACAAACCGCCATTGTTTGGACCCCAATCTCAACCACACAAGAGGCATCCGCTACTCCCACAGGTATACCATTGCCATTCACTATTGTTAATCTACAAGGTGTTTCTGCTGTATTTGGGGTTGCTGCCACGTCCCCAAATGCTGAGACTGCAGACCACTTCCATGCCACATGCTTATTCAGAATATCGGTTCACCCCTAAAAATTTTGTGAGAGTGGTCAAGAAGCAAAAGAAATTTGAGAAGTAGTTAAGTGCATGGGCTAAACAGTTCAAGCCATTTATGGATGAAGTTGTTGCTGAAGCTCTGAAACCATATGCGAATCTACATGTTGCATGGATGACATGGAGGAGCGGGTGAATAACAGGCTGAAAGAGTTGTCAATCCCAGATTTGGCTAACTAAAGAAGGCTCAAGATGATATTTCCACACTAAAAAATGCCACCCCAAATACAGGATTCCTTGATCCAACGATCATGGAATCGGATGAAGATGACCATATACTTGATTTGATGGGTTGTCCTCTTAACGATAAAGGGAAAGCTCTAAGTGAAGGTGGAGAAATATAAGAAAAGGTCAAAGAAAAGAAAGTATCGATATGAGACGCCAAAAAAAAGAAGCATATAGAAGGCACTGAAGGTCTCCAAGAGAGATGAAAAATTAAGGCAAAAGGGTTAGAATGATCGGCTTACGGGAGTTTCTTCCATCTTGACACCTGGAATTGGGCCTACATCACATGTGTTACTTACTCCCACTCCGGTGATTAAGGATGTGGTTGATGGTGAGAGTACTCCGATTGGCATTGGGGTCACTATTGCAGATGTTGAGGCCACAAAGGCCTCCAAAGACTTTCCAAACTCCGAAGCCTAAGGGCTTCATAGGTATTCCTTCCTCTAAGTTTTTATTTATTTTCTTGATGCATTGGGGACAATGCATGCGTATTTTGATGAGGGTGGGGGTACTTGTGAGTCTGTCACCACCGAGGGTTTTTATTACCGTATTTCTTTTTCTCAGTGTGCTATCCAGTAAAACCAACATGTTTAGGTTATTTGTGTTTATTTGTGTATTTGTGTGTTGTTAGGATAAACTGTTAGAAATCATTTGCTAATTGTAGTTGATTTTATGGTTTTTGGAAATTGGAGACCCCTCCTTATTTTGTTAACACCCATGGTATGAGTCATATTATTGACCATTTTGGATCTCTAAATGTCATTACTACATATGAATAAAACAAATGTGCTTAAGCTGAATTGCATTTTTGACAGTAGGTATTGATGAGTGTTCTTTTGTGACAAGTGTTGTGAGCTTATGTTACATCTCTCTAACTTTGTGCATGCATCTAGAACTTGCCTAGTTTATTCTGTAGAAGTTGTAAGTTAGTTGACTGGGAAAGGATCACAAGCCATGTTTCAGTCTATTCCACTTAGTCTAAAAGAAACTGCCCAAATGATGTGAATAACCCCCTTGATCCCCGTTTTGAGCTTTTAAGGACTTATTTTTCATTCAACAGTTGTTCACCTTCATTTTTTCATGTTTGAACCTCTATTTTGGCCCCGGTCCCTCTTTGGAAATTATGCACCTCAACTCAGGCAAATTGCCTAAGTTGAGAGTGGCTACTGTAGAAGTGCTTGATAACTGAATTAGGGTATGAAAAGAGCAGTTGTGGATAGAGAATAACCTTCGAGTGTGAGCAAAAGATTTTTATATTTATATAAAAGAAAATGACGAATGATGTGAAAACAAAAGAAAAAGAAAGAGTTGTTGCACTCGAGAGTGGAGTTGATTGGTGGAAAAAGAATAAGGGTGGAAGTTTGTGTTAAGTGGAAATAATGTTCGTTAAAGACAAGGAGGGCATAGTCACTAAATCCCAAACGTATCCAACCAGTACCGAAGCTCTATTACAAGCTGAGGAAAGTCCTGTAGTGATCCTGGTCAACTATCTAAAAAACTAAAATAGGATAATAAAGGCAAGCTTATGGTATTGTATGTACATCATTAGAGATTTCTTGTGAGTGTGAACTTTCCCAGTCCCCGGTTAATTTGTGTTATGTGAGTGTGGGACTTCTTTGTAGTGAGGGCACCACAAGGCACTGTTAATTACCAACTATTAGGAGAGCAATTTTGGTGTATGAAAATTGTTCATTGATATCGTAATGACACCCTTAGATCCGTATTGGTTGATATGATAATTGTTAATGTGTGTTTTGTTAGTAAATGATAGGAGTGGGGTGAGTTTTGAAAGAACTGCAAATACCATCTGATATGCATAGTTTAGCTTAGTGACTTTGTGTTACAAAAGCTTTGTTTAGTATAGTTTTGTGTTGTTGCTTAAGGACAAGCGAACGTTCTAAGTTGAGGGTGTTGATGTGCCGGGTAATAACGACACATTTTATGCTTTTACCTATGAATAATTATGAGTTTGTAAGAAACCTTTGGTAGTCTTGATGTCCTTTTATGTTTAATTTCAGAAAAATTACCCAAGGACCAAAAAAGAGTGAATCTGGGATGAAGATGCCAAGTGGCAGTTCCCTTGACAAACCGCCAGGAGAGTGACAGACTGCCACACTAACCGTTAGAGTGAAACAAAACTAGCTGAAGAAGTAGTTGTTGTGACGGCCCAACTGACGGACCACCAAAGGTGTCATACCCCAAATCCCAACGAGGCGTGATTGGCACCCGAAGCTGATAATGCCCGAGAGAACCAAGCTTTGCCTTTATTCCTTCATATACATGTCTTAGGAAACACTACTAGCCCAAAGGAACAGGAAATGCTAAAATCAGAAATCATAGAACATGTGACGTATATACATATGAGAAACTCGGCCGTTGAGGCCATCAAGTCAAAATGTCATATACAATCTTACATTTGTAAACCCACATACGTCTACAAAAGCCTCTAACAGATGCATTGACCAAAACTAACTGAAAGTCGGGCCAAGTCCCCGCTTTATACACCATGTATAATATCAAAACATTTGAACAACTGTGACTCGGAGAAGCCCCGAACTAACTGGAGCTCACCAATGATCTGCAATTACTGTCATCCTATGGTGGAGGTCTACTAGTGCCTGCACCTGCAACATGTAAGGTAAGTTCCCCAAAAGGGGTCAGTACGAAGAATGTACTGAGTATGTAAGGCTCAAATGAAACTATACAACACATGAATAGTTCAATGAACTCAATGGAACTCAAATGCATATGCATAATCCGATGAATAAGTAACCATTTTGCACTTTGGAAACCATGTGTATTATTTTCATTGATTTCATCGCTTTCCTGCTTCTTTACTTCAATGACATTACATATGTCACAATGTACCCGGGCCCCTACTGATCAGTGGGTCTTTACATGACTTATCGTCATGTTGGGATCGGGTCGAGCTAGGCTTGTGCCCCTAGACCTGCCACCCAGGGATCGGGTCGAGCTAGGCTTATGCCCCTAGACCTTCCACCCATAAATCATACATCGGGATCGAGTCGAGCTAGGCTTATGCCCCTAGACTTGCCACCCATAAATCAACACATCGGGATCGAGTCGAGCTAGGCTTATGCCCCTAGACTTGTCACCCATAAATCAACACATCGGGATCGAATCGAGCTAGGCTTATGCCCCTAGACTTGCCACCCATACTTGATCATTGACCACATTTGCATTACTTTGTTCTTTACTTTGAGATTGGTATTTTGATAGTCATAACATCACTTGAAACTTTGGCTCATTAGCCAATGAGTGAGAGACATATGAGATTGGTACATTCACTTGTGAGAGATTGACATATTCATGTGACATAGCATGTTTGGAAACTTGGAACCATAATCAAAAATAGAAGACACGTGAATAAACATTATTGGAAACATGACACCATTGGAACCATTGGACAATCATTCATAACAAGATACATGAGCATAACCACTATTGGAACATGGGACCATAACCTTGTTTGAGCTTTCGGAACATTAACCATGATAATGAGACATGAGACTCACAAATGATCCATGAGTAGGAAAGATATGACACTGAATATTGATAAACGGATATAGGATACCTTAGCACATTTCGGGATAGGACTAGTGAAATAGCAATGTGGATACTATTTGCCGCAGAAAGATACGGACAGAGTAACCTTACATACCTTGTACTCTCAATACAGATATACAATCCTAGATGTGCATACAATAGTCCCGCTCCTTCTTTATGTGTCACTCTACAACACAAATACATAATGGAATTCACATTAACCACAACTACTTCACAAATGCATATAACATCAATAGGGTACATGTTTGCTTTGAAACATGTCATTTCCCCTTGACAAAACCATTGATAAAATTATTATTCCAACAATTCCATAATATTCCCAACATTGACCAATATATGATAATTGACACATTTCACCACAACACTTCTCCTTTCCACTTTCTTATCCATACCACATCACAAATAATCCATCAACTTCCCTTAATACGACTCATAACACATATCGGCCAAACTCCCACAATTTCCACTTATAGACAATAACAAGTTTAATACCAAAAATAACACCATACATGTTCATATTTTATCCATACCATGATCTTTCATCAAAGGCACAATCCATAATTCAAGTTCAAATCTCATGGATGGCACATCTTGTACAAAAACCCAAAGTAATATGTTCAACTCTTTCAAGCATAACCAACAAGATTCACATACTCTCCCATGCATATAATATATTAATCCATGACAATAATCACTTACCTAGGCTTAGAAGATGTTGATCTTGCTCCAAAGGTTAGCTTTGACCTCTTAGGGTTTGGGAGAAAAAAGGGTTGAAAAATATCTACAAAGGCATGTGTTTTCCAAATTAATAAAATCAGAATTTTTTCCCTTTATATAGGCTCTCAAGTCCATGCTTAGCCACTTTTATTCAATGATTGATGTGTGTGACTTAGTCAAATGGAAGAATGGGTCTTGTGACCCATTGGGCCATGTTTTCTTTTCATTTTTGGGTCCTTTTTGGGCCCAATTTACTTAACCCACTAAAATCAATAATTTCTCATATTTTAATCATATCATATGTGTTACAACAATATTCCCACTCACGTTATTCATATCCATAGCCTCAATCCAAAAACCAAGTGATTCTAGCCACGTTTGGCTTATTTTGACCTTAAGGGCAAAACTGTCATTTTGACCCCAATTTCGTTCTCGAGTAATTTTATCATACCAATATAATATGTCATTCATTTCATGTATATTCTCATGGTTGTAGAAGAATCGTGGCAAAAATCGGCTTAATACGTCCTCGGGAACCCTTGGGACTTAAACAAAATTTTCAACTTTTGAAAGGTGCGCAGGGGCGGCGTGGCACGCTGCCTGGCGCGCCCCTTTACTTCCTATGGACTGAAAATTTAAGCCCAGAGAGGCGTGGTACTCTACCCAATGCACCCTTCCCTAAAATTTTTCAAAAATTTCATTTTTCGACTTTTTTTCGCGGGTTTGGTTAGATACTTCAAATCCTATTCTTTAACTTACTTCTTAACCTTAATATCCTTTGTTTAGAGGTTCTCTTAGACTCGTTTTGAACCCGACAAATGCTCCATGAAAATCACAAAACACCTTCTACGAAGGGCTAATCACATGTACAAGGCCAAATTTTAATTTTCTTGTCAATATCATTACAAAATACATTCGTGTGGCTCTCGACACTCAAGTATACATTGTTCATCGTCATCACATTGGGTTAGGAAGGTACGGGGTGTTACATTCTTCCCCCCTTAGGAACATTCGTCCTCGAATGTTTGTAATACTGTCTCATTGCAACACTTAAGTCAAAGTGAATTCTCTATATCATAATATACACACTTAACACTTGTAAAGACTTATAACTCCAAATCTGTATCTTGAAATTTTCCTTCCATGTATCACAAGTACCAGTAATTAGATTTCATTAATGCTTCGATTTCCCTTGTGATTTCTTCGATGTACTAAATTCTCCAATAGTGCCCCTACGGAAGCTACTTCTGCATTTCTTAATTCTTTCACTTCTCGATGTACTTTTTTTACATGTGAGATCCTCGGTAATATGTACATTTCCACTGGCAACAATACTGTATACCCTTCGATACACTTTCGGAGCATCAAATATAGAATACTAAATTGACTGTGAAGAATTCCTGGACTAGTGCTAATAGATACGCAAGTTGCCCAAATCTTTGGACAACTCCTCTTTCTTTCCGAATCTCATTATCTTTTTCCATTGGTGACACTATCAACTTCTAATATCGGCATATGATTTATACCGACTTTGGGCCATTTGTAGCTACTGTTATATCACCTTCACTTTCTCTATAGCTTGATGAACAAAATTTGACCTGGGCAACGCAAAATTTCATCAGCCGTAACCCATCCAATGGATGATCTTATATGTCCTTTTATATAAACCTTCGTAAGGTACCTTTTGATATCTTTATTGTAAGCAATTTTATTAGACGATCGATATTCATCCCCACTACATTTAAAGTCCAACGTACAAACTCGTGACATATCTTCACATGTTCTTATAATACATTCTGTTCGTCCATCCATTTAAGGATGACCAGCCATACTTACATTTATCTGTGTACTCATGCTTTACTGGAAAGACTTATCCACACTGTGCAATAAAGTGAGCCCCCCTATGTGATATAATAGTGAGTGGAGTCTCATGTAATCATACTATCTCTGTAACATACAATTTTTGCGTACCGTTCATCTGTATCGGTGGTCCTAACTTGTAGGAAATATGTTGACTCGGTAAACCAGTTCATGATTACTTATATGGAATCAACCTTCGCAATGTATGAGACAACCCTTTAATTAATGCCATGTTATTCATGTTCCACTTCCCAACTGGGAGGGTAATATATTGCATAAAACATACAGACTTCTGATGCCATACTGTTCGTCAGTGACCGCTTGGACATTGAACTACAAGTTCTACAATGTGCTTCTCATATATTCTTACCAACACATCTCTGCTACACCATGGTGTATTTTGGTTGTTTTCGAACAAACAAACTACCGTGAACGATGTTCTTCTGTCACATTTCCGTGTCTTAACTCATCTATACCCGGTACACACAATCTACATTGGTGCTAAAGTACTTCCCCCTTGTGATAGCTCAAGTACCTTTGTCGAATTTTTTTTTTATTGTACATTCTTTTCCATTTTGAATAAGATAGTCTTTACATACTGTTTCTCCTCTTGGCTGCCCATAAAGATTTTGCCGCCTTTTACACTATCATTCTTTCACCTGGGGTTTCAAGAGAACAAAACCCCACATTGCTTCATTGATATAGATTTCTTGACTATATCTTTCTTTTCTGTGAGCTGGCCATTCATACTTCCTACTGCCTTGCATCTTAATGTATCAACTACCCCATTTGCTTTTCCCAAATGATATAGGATACAAATGTCCTCACCTTTTAAGATTTCAAGCCACATTCTCTACCTCAGATTAAGTCTTTCGGCTTAACAATCTATTACATTGTCTCACATCCAGAATATATATATCAACATGAATCCCTTACAAATAGTGACACCATAACGTTAAAGCAAGTAACACTGCTGCTACTTCAGGGTCATGTGTTTAGTAATAATTTATATTCTCATGTGGCCGCAACTGTCGTGACGCATATGCTATTACCTTATCATGCTACATCAATATACATCCGAGGCCAACCCCGAAAGCATTACCGTACATTGCATAACATTCTTATGCCTTCAGAAGGCACTTACAATGGATGTGGAAGTTACTTTATCTTTCAACTCTTGAAAACTTTTCTCCAAGGCATCATTTTACTGGAACTTGATGGCCTTGTGTATAGGCTTTGTTAAGGGTGTAGGGATAGAAAGAGATCCTTCCACAATTCTCATATAATGATCAATCAACCCAAGAAATCGATGGATCTCTGTAAGCATCGTAGGCCTTAGCCAATTGTTCACCATTTCTATCTTTTGTGTGACAACTTTCATCTCTTCATCCTATACAATGCATAGTCCTCTTGTGATTTTTTGATTTTTTTTTTTTGAATACCATCACCGAATATGGTCACACACACATTTACAAGTGTCCTGAAGGCCCTGTTCATTAATCTATAAAACTACAGGTGCATTCTCTAGCCTAATTGACATACTAAGACTTATAAGCATACCATGTTTGTAATGCAGCCTTGGGTATATCATCATCGTTCATATATATTTTTCTTTTTATTTCATCATCATTTATTTATCCCGTAACTGATCAAACAAATCGTCAACTCTGGGGGGGAAACTATTCTTATCCAGTTGCTAATAGTAAACACACATTCTCAATAGGCCATGCTATTATTTTTTTTGTACTAGTGACACTGATGCACCCCAAGGGCTAATACTAGGCCTTATGAATCCCTTATTTAACACGTCTTTTACTTTCTCCTGTCATTCTCATAACTCGACCAGGCCATGCTATATGATGAAAATAAAAATAGGCCGAGTACCTGACGTCACATTCATACCAACTCATACATCTGGGAATTCATTTACCATCCGGACTAATTAAAGAGGTGGGGGCTTCGCATTAATATCGTTCACTCTTACTAAGTGACATATGTATCCCTTAGAGTATCCTTTTCTTTGCCGTGAGATGGGGAATACATTTTCCTGGCCATTCAAAATATTCCTTTGGGGACAATGACAATATAACTTCTTTCGGCCATCTACTATGGCATAACCCCTTTATAACTCAATAAGACCAACCAGTATTTCACGTCCACAATTAATGACTATGCACTTATGATATACTCTTTTACTTACAATAGGTTCACCAACTGATGTGTAGGCTTTCTGTGACATAACTGGTCATTTTGGTGTTCTTTTAACTTTTCAGCAATTAACAAAATACCATATGCTCTATGGTTCAATCAATACGTGTACGGTACATGTAGCTTCACCAGGAGAAGACTCATTTTGTGACCCTACATATAACACCAATAACAACATTTGGCTCCAACCGACATTTGGTCTCTACCTTCTTTGTTCTTATGTTTGATACCCCATTGCCCATGAATCATGAATCTCACTTCTTTGCCAAACTGACTGTCTCTAAACCCTTGGGATCGAGGTAGAACATTTACTATAGATTAAAGAAATAATGATTTAGGCGGTCTGCCAATCATCCAAGACCTCAATTCTCCTTGGGATGCCATGAACTGTCCCCATAGATCTAGCCATCTTTAACGACCCTTTGTCAAATAGTTGTGTCCTTTTCTGGTGCCTCTGGTCTTTCATTATTGTGTGCAAAATGCCTATATCCATTGTACAATCCATCTGTCTCTATACTGATGCACTCTATCGGTCATAACAGTTATCACGTTTGGAGCATATCTAGTCAAATTATGACACTAAAAACTGCACTTTCTGACACTTATAGTCCTTTGGCAAATTTAACAATTGGTCCACATAAGCTTTTCTGACCTCATTTGGGAGGTACAGTCACAGAATGCCATTTTCCATTCCTCCCAACTATCTGAAAATACATCAGTAGATCAGTCATATGCATAACATCTAGAACCCTTTTTAACTTAGTTCATAAAGTCCTATGGGTCTTCATTCAAATCCAACCCGGTGAACGTAGGAGGGTATGATTTCTGAAAATCCTGTGTTTGAAGACTAGCTACCCTAGCCGCACCATCATTACTCGTCATCAGGCCATCTCGCCCGTGACATTGTGCAACAACTATCTGAGTCAACATATGCACTACATTTCTTAAATCCTGTTTAGTGACATTTATAGATGGTTCTGCAGGTACTCCTCTATCTTTTGGCTACGAGAGACCCGTATAACAATTTCCATATCAGCTCTACCTTGACTCACTTGGTCAAGTGGTAATTTACTCATTTCTACTTCGGCAGGCATATCAACATGCTCACCTTTGTCTTTATCTTGTCTAAGACTCAGCAGTTGACTATACAAAAGAAAACCAATGTCAATATGTACATATGTGTCCACCTACAACTTTGGCTCTACTGCACGATCTAGAAGTGAAGAAAAGAAACAACTCCTAAATGTCCCGTAGCCTCCTGCTTATCAATGTGGCGCGTAACACATCCATAAGCAAGACTCTACTCAGACACGGCTTTGTAGACACCCTTAGAACGTCCCGCTTTGATACCACTTTTGTCACACCCCGAATCCCAATGAGGCGTGATTGGCACCCGAAGCCGATAAGGCCCGAGAGAACCAAGCTTTGCTTTTATTCCTTCATATACATGTCTTAGGAAACACTACTAGCCCATAGGAACAGGAAATACTAAAATCAGAATCATAGAACATGTGACGTATATACATATGAGAAACTCGGCTGTTGAGGCCATCAAGTCAAAATGTCATATACAATCTTACATTTGTATACCCACATACGTCTACAAAAGCCTCTAACAGATGCATTGACCAAAACTAACTGAAAGTCGGGACAAGTCCCCGCTTTATACACCATGTATAATATCAAAACATTTGAATAACTGTGACTCGGAGAAGCCCCAAACTAACTGGAGCTCACCAATGATCTGCAATTACTGTCATCCTATGGTGGAGGTCTACTAGTGCCTGCACCTGCAACATGTAAGGTAAGTTCCCCAAAAGGGGTCAGTACGAAGAATGTACTGAGTATGTAAGGCTCAAATGAAACTATACAACACATGAATAGTTCAATGAACTCAATGGAACTTAAATGCATATGCATAATCCGATGAATAAGTAACCATTTTGCACTTTGTAAACCATGTGTATTATTTTCATTGATTTCATCGCTTTCCTGCTTCTTTACTTCAATGTCATTACATATGTCACAATGTACCCGGGCCCCTACTGATCAGTGGGTCTTTACATGACTTATCGTCATGTTGGGATCGGGTCGAGCTAGGCTTGTGCCCCTAGACCTGCCACCCAGGGATCGGATCGAGCTAGGCTTATGCCCCTAGACCTGCCACCCATAAATCATACATCGAGATCGAGTCGAGCTAGGCTTATGCCCCTAGACTTTCCACCCATAAATCAACACATCGGGATCGAGTCGAGCTAGGATTATGCCCTTAGACTTGCCACCCATAAATCAACACATCGGGATCGAGTCGAGCTAGGCTTATGCCCCTAGACTTGCCACCCATAAATCAACACATCGGGATCGAGTCGAGCTAGGCTTATGCCCCTAGACTTGCCACCCATACTTGATCATTGACCACATTTGCATTACTTTGTTCTTTACTTTGAGATTGGTATTTTGATAGTCATAACATCACTTGAAACTTTGGCTCATTAGCCAATGAGTGAGAGACATATGAGATTGGTACATTCACTTGTGAGAGATTGACATATTCATGTGACATAGCATGTTTGGAAACTTGGAACCATAATCAAAAATAGAAGACACGTGAATAAACATTATTGGAAACATGACACCATTGGAACCATTGGACAATCATTCATAACAAGATACATGAGCATAACCACTATTGGAACATGGGACCATAGCCTTGTTTGAGCTTTCGGAACATTAACCATGATAATGAGACATGAGACTCACAAATGATCCATGAGTAGGAAAGATATGACACTGAATATTGATAAACGGATATAGGATACCTTAGCACATTTTGGGATAGGACTAGTGAAATAGCAATGTGGATACTATTTGCCGCAGAAAGATACGGACAGAGTAACCTTACATACCTTGTACTCTCAATACAGATATACAATCCTAGATGTGCATACAATAGTCCCGCTCCTTATTTATGTGTCACTCTACAACACAAATACATAACGGAATTCACATTAACCACAACTACTTCACAAATGCATATAACATCAATAGGATACATGTTTGCTTTGAAACATGTCATTTTCCCTTGACAAAACCATTGATAAAATTATTATTCCAACAATTCCATAATATTCCCAACATTGACCAATATATGATAATTGACACATTTCACCACAACACTTCTCCTTTCCACTTTCTTATCCATACCACATCACAAATAATCCATCAACTTCCCTTAATACGACTCATAACACATATCGGCCAAACTCCCACAATTTCCACTTATAGACAATAACAAGTTTAATACCAAAAATAACACCATACATGTTCATATTTTATCCATACCATGATCTTTCATCAAAGGCACAATCCATAATTCAAGTTCAAATCTCATGGATGGCACATCTTGTACAAAAACCCAAAGTAATATGTTCAACTCTTTCAAGCATAACCAACAAGATTCACATACTCTCCCATGCATATAATATATTAATCCATGACAATAATCACTTACCTAGGCTTGGAAGATGTTGATCTTGCTCCAAAGGTTAGCTTTGACCTCTTAGGGTTTGGGAGCAAAAAGGGTTGAAAAATATCTACAAAGGCATGTGTTTTCCAAATGAATAAAATCAGAATTTTTTCCCTTTATATAGGCTCTCAAGTCCATGCTTAGCCACTTTTATTCAATGATTGATGTGTGTGACTTAGTCAAATGGAAGAATGGGTCTTGTGACCCATTGGGCCATGTTTTCTTTTCATTTTTGGGTCCTTTTTGGGCCCAATTTACTTAACCCACTAAAATCAATAATTTCTCATGTTTTAATCATATCATATGTGTTACAACAATATTCCCACTCACGTTATTCATATCCATAGCCTCAATCCAAAAACCAAGTGATTCTAGCCACGTTTGGCTTATTTTGACCTTAAGGGCAAAACTGTCATTTTGACCCCAATTTCGTTCTTGAGTAATTTTATCATACCAATATAATATGTCATTCATTTCATGTATATTCTCATGGTTGTAGAAGAATCGTGGCGAAAATTGGCTCAATACGTCCTCGGGAACCCTTGGGACTTAAACAAAATTTTCAACTTTTGAAAGGTGCGCAAGGGCGGCGTGGCACGCTGCCTGGCGCGCCCCTTTACTTCCTATGGACTGAAAATTTAAGCCCAGAGAGGCGTGGTACTCTACCCAATGCACCCTTCCCTAAAATTTTTCAAAAATTTCATTTTTCGACTTTTCTTCGCGGGTTTGGTTAGATACTTCAAATCCTATTCTTTAACTTACTTCTTAACCTTAATATCCTTTGTTTAGAGGTTCTCTTAGACTCGTTTTGAACCCGACAAATGCTCCATGAAAATCACAAAACACCTCTTACGAAGGGCTAATCACATGTACAAGGCCAAATTTTAATTTTCTTGTCAATATCATTACAAAATACATTCGTGTGGCTCTCGACACTCAAGTATACATTGTTCATCATCATCACATTGGGTTAGGAAGGTACGAGGTGTTACAAAAGGGTTGACTAAACGTCACCCAAGTCGCCAGGTGTAAATAGAATGAGGAGTAAACTGAAGTTAGGTGACGGACCAAGTGACGAACCACCAGGAGGCTGGCGAACCGTCAACTCTCCTATTAGTACCAAATAGAGTGAAGGTCAAATTGAAGCTAAGTAACTGTTCATCTGACGAACAGTCACTGTAATGGCGAGCCGTCAGGCAATGCAGTCCGATTTGAATTTTAAATTTCCAAATTCCTGGAGCCTATAAATACCTAGTCTAGGGTTTAGAATAGGTATGTTTGGACACTTAGAATATTTTTAAAATATTATTTTGTCTCTGGAGAAACGTTTGTGGGTCTTGAAACGCTATTTTGTGTCTTTGTCAAGAATCGAAGCTTGGACTCCATCTTTGTAAGATTTCAATTCTTTACAAAGACACAAAATAGAATTTCAAAACCCACAAATGTTTCTCCAGAGACAAAATAATACGTAAAAATATTCTAAGTGTCCAAAGATACCTGTTATAAACCCTACACTAGGTATTTATAGGCTCTAGGAATTTGAGAATTTAAAATTCAAATCGTATTGTCGCCTCTGCCTTGACTAATTGCCTGACGTCTCGCCACAACAGTGGTTGTTCATCAGATGAACCGTCACATAGCTTTAATTTGACCTTCAATTTGTTTGGTACTAACAGGAGAGTTGACGGTTCGTCAGCCTCCCGGTGATTCGTCAGTGGGTCCGTTACCTGACTTCAGTTTACTCCTCATTCTATTTACAACTGGCGACTTGGGTGACGGTTAGTCAACCCTTTGGCGGTCCGTCAGTTGGGCCGTCACAACAACTACTTCTTTAGCTGGTTTTGTTTTACTCTGACGGTTAGTGTGGCGGTCTGTCACTCTCCTGCCAGTTCATCAAAGGAACCGCCACTTGGCATCTTTATCCCAGATTCACTCTTTTTTGGTCCTTGGGTAATTTTCCTGAAATTAAACATAAAGAGACATCAAGACTACCAAAGGTTGCTTAAAAACTCACAATTATTCATAGTTAAAAGCGTAAAATATCCCTTTATTAGTCGGCACATCAGAAGCAGAAGATGATATAAAAGCTAGATACCCTTATATTTTTCCCTCCTTCCAGTGAAAATATTTCTCAAGCTTAATAAATGATAAAGAATGAGGTTTTAAAACGAAAGAGGCATTTTAAATCTGTCCAGCCATGCTACTTATCGTGATAGCGTGTCTGACCATCGTGATCGCGATGGTGAACGTTGACCTGACCATAATTGCCCTTCGCGATCGCTAGAGTGACCAAACGATCTCGAAGCACTAACCCAGCCACTATCGTGATCGTGGTCCCTTACCATACAATCGTGATGCCCACTTAGACCACCCTTCGCAATCGCAATAAGGTGCCTTACGATCTCAAAAAAGAGTTAGTGCACCAGATGACAGCAGTCACTAACAGCTGAAATGGTTCAAAAATTTTCCGAACGGACCCTCGAAATGTGTTCGAAACCCCGTGAACACAATTTGATTATGCTACTTGCCTAAATTCGACATTTCGGACTCAAAGAAATGGTCAAAATTTCCAATAGAGGTTATCATCAAATTTTGATCGAAGTCAACTCTAGGTCAACATTTTCAACATCGTGTCTAAACTCTCAAAATCACACTGAAACCTCCGAGACTCAAACCAATCATGTTACTAACCTAAAATTGACTTTTCAGAGCTGATGGGACTGACGGAATACTCATACGACGCTCGGATCTTTGAATATTGACTAGAGTCAAACATTCCAACTTTAAAGATTTCCAACAACAAACTCACTTAAATCTCAACCAAACACATCGGGAATCATGTCACCCTCTTCCGCAGCCCATAATCACCATGCAAACTTTATAACAAATTTAATTGACTCTCCAAATTCATTTTGCACCACATAAATTGAAACAAAGGGAGAGATATACATTATGTGAAAATTACGTATAAAATATTATAAATCACAATAATTAACAACTTACAATATGATCAAAGAAATAATATTTATATTATGTAAAAACATTATAAATCATAATAATTAATAATTTTAAAATATAAATGATATTTCATTGACTCCAAATTTTATATGTCATTGAAACAAGAGGAGTAACTTATATTGGGCCACACCACACGCACATTACAATCTTTTGCGTTATTACTCAGTATCTAGTGTAAGAATGCAAGTACAAATCCAAGTTATTAAAATTTGTGGCCATTGAGGAATTCTCACACATATCCACACCACACAGACATTACTCTCTCCATTCCCCGTAAGCCATAAGCAATGGCCATCCCATCCGCTAAGCTAGCGACCGGCATTATCCATATCCCATCTCACCCCCACCACCGTAAACCGCCTTCTCTTCTCCCCACCAGCTTCAATTCCAACAATTATAGTTGTAATGGATGTAGCAATATTAAGCTGAACAAAGTAAAATGTAAGGCTACTGAGGTTTCGGCGGCGGAGGGGTCATTGGCGTCCAGCGGAGGGGATGGGAAGTTGAATTGGGTGCCTGTGGTTCCGCTGTCAGCACTGCCAAAAGGAGAGAGACGTGTTATCATACAAGATGGGGAAACTATACTCTTGCTTTGGTATAAAGATGATGTTTTTGCTATTGAAAATCGTTCCCCTGCTGAAGGTGCTTATAGTGAAGGACTTCTTAATGCTAAGCTCACTCAGGTTTTTTCTATTCATTTCCTTTATGGCTTTACTTGGTTGCTTTCTAGCTCTTCTTTTGTATTATTTTCATTGCTGATATGCCATAATTTAGTCCCTTTTTTTCCGGGTGTGTGTGTGTGTGTGTGTGTGTTAATTCAGTTTTGGGTTGATGAAAAGCTAACTGCATAACACATTTAACAATCTTGTTCAAAAATTAGTTCTTGGAGACAAGATTTATGGGATGGAGGGGGGTAGTTATTTTGGGTTATAATTCCATTTGGATTGATCACATTGAGTTGCTATTTCTATTCTAATCAAAGAAACATGGTGTTTAGACAAACTCCACTTCCTAAATGCTCCTCTTTTATTTCTTCTTCCTCTGTGATATCTTGTTATTTTAGCCAATTCAAACACAATACTGCAGATATTGCTAAATATGTAGGTGTAGGGGATTCTTTTTGTGCTACATTCTAATGATGGTGCATGAATGCAAACGCACTTGAGTCTGTGCTAAGGAACTCAAGTTAGTGCGCGACAAAGATTAGCCAATGGCTCTTGCCATTTAGATAGATTGAGCAGCTGTTGATGTTGGTTTCTGTATGTGATGCGATTGAGGAAGTGATGATTTCCTAAATGCCAATGAGGGTAGCTTTCTTAGAAAAATAACTATTGCAAAATAATGTGTAAAAACACACTAAAATTTGGGCTCATTTGAACAATTGTGTGGGAAATACTGTGGAAGCTTTTAGTGTAGACTGTAGTCCTCTTGGACAATTTTTAATTGTCTACTATCCGTTTTTCTTACCCTCTCTAATATTGCAAGGTAGTAATTCATTAGTGATTGACAAACTCAAAACTCTAATCCAATGTGTTCAGAAAAATGTACTTGCCTAACTCAACCTCAAAAGCCAGCTTATAAGTCGAGATTTGTCCTAGACCAGAATACAACCCATACCTTTAACCAATGTGATTCTCTAACACCCCATGCACGCTAGGATGGACACGTGGTACATGGATAATATAACATGAGACCTAACATCAAGGGAGTGGTCTAGCTCAAATATCATGCCAACTAAAATTGTTCTTGGACCTAGTTCAAACTCAAAAGTCATGCCCATGGCATGAAAATTTTCCAAAACCATATAAAGAGACTATAAGATCATACTTCAATTAATGTGAGACTCTTAAGAGAATGCTAATTGGGGGGCTACTATATTACTTGTGGAAGTTATTGATTTTCTCTTCACAAGGTTGGTTGGGCGGCCAAGTATGAGGAGCTGGAAATATTGTTTACTTTGAGGACTTGTTTTTATCTTGATCATTAGAGCCCTCTTCCAGCTAAATTCAGTCACTCAATTAAATCTTCACAGCGACGGGTTCGTGTATTGCATGTGCATTGGTGTGTCTGCTAGGCAAGCTGTAGTAGAGTACCTTTTAACATCTACTGTCATTTCTATCTCCCTAATATGAATTGCAAAAGAAGCCAGGGAGTGAATTTATATTGTTATTAGGCATGTCAGCGGCACATGGGAATCAGTTAAGTAATATGTACATAGTGAGCGTATGAGGCACCTCGGAGCCTGTTAATTTATTTGTAAATAATGCTTTTAGGGGGCACATTGGAATCTGTTAACTGATATGTAAACGATCACATGACTAGTGTAAAGAAATGGATCTTGGGCCTAACTCAACCTCAAAAGCTAGCTCATGAGGGGAGGGTTGCCCAAGTCTATATAAGGAGACAAATTACCCATCCCTTTTCTGGTGTGGGACTCTTAACCAGTGATATCAAAAGCGCGCTTAGCCTTGAAGCGAGGCTCAAAACGTGTTGAGTGCTTCACCGCGCTTTATGTGCGCTTCACTGTCGTCATCAAGTTTTTAAGACATACTTCTCCTTTCCAATGAGTCTCTTCTGAAGAGGCAACACTAAACAATTGATACTTCACTCTATCGTCATTGTTTTTCAATTTCTTTGTTCAGCTATTTGTCATTCATGCTTATAATTATTAGTCTTGAACTAAACATAAATATTCATATTTTTTTCTCCCTTTGCGCCTTTTTCATTGAAGCCCACGCTTTTATATGCACTTTGCGCTTTAAGCCCCAACAGACCTTAGAGCTTTTTTGCGCTTTTCGCTTTTGATAACACTGCTCATAACACTTCCTTGCACGCCCAGACCTAGTTAACTGGAGCATGGACAATATAATATGGGGGCCCAACATCGGTGAAGAAAGATTGGGATGGGCATGGCTCTCATACCATGTAAAGAAATGGATCTTGGGCCTAACTCAACCTCAAAAGCTAGCTCATGAGGGGAGGATTGCCCAAGTCCATATAAGGAGACCAATTATCCATCCCTTTTCCGATGGGGAACTCTTAACGACTAGTTTGATAGGTTGCTAAATGTCTATTTTAACTGCCCTCCAAGCAAATTCGAAGGGGCGGAAACTACTATGGAGCTTTGATTGGACTGTGGAATTAGAATTCAATTTCTCTGTTCTCCCTCAATGCTATTCTCGCTGTCAATTCAAGTAGGTGTAAAGATTTAGTTCCCTCTCCTCAGGAGCATCATATCTGTGAAATTTTTGTTTGAGTTTGAATTACTCACTTCGGACTTCACTTAAAATTACAATTGCTGCGTGAGGGGATAATATTTGCCATTTACTCAGTTAAAAAGGTTAAACTCTAAGGTCTGCTGGTGAAGGAAATAACTTCCGCACTGTGTAAATGCCATGACATGACTAGCATTCTGTTCCGATTGAACTTTGCAGCCTAAATATATATAATGTTCTGAGTTTAGTAGAGGTTTCAAATTCATTACAATGTACACATGTTGCTGAAAATTACAAGAACAAATTGATTAGACAACAGATGAAATAAGGTATGATGTAAAGATGGCAAACCATTAATTCATTTCATTTTTGTAGAGCTAGCTTCTTCTTGAATGATGAAATGCTACATTTTTGCAAGATTATATAACTAGCCAGTAGCCGGGATGTCGGCCTTACCAATTTTTGTTGTTGACTTAACACATGCTACTAAATTAAGGAACTATTGTAAAACAAAGAAAGGTTTGCTTGTTAGAGTGCACTTGCTGCTGCTGCAGCATAAAACTTCCTTTTCATGTTATATTAGAATTCTTGTTATTCAATTATTTGATGTTGTTCTTGATGGCTTTATTACTGACTGCTAGCTATTACTACGATAATTATGTTTCGTGCTTCACATACATTATGCATTTTTCCATGCTGCATGAACATGCTGAGAATATGCATATTCTTTCTGGATTTGATAATGTAGAAGCCCATAAATCTCAATTTCCTACAGGATGGATGTATCGTGTGTCCTACAACTGATAGCACATTTTATCTGCAAAATGGAGCCATCAAAGAATGGTACCCGAATAATCCTGTGCTGAGAGTCCTTACTCCTGCCTTGAGAAATTTGTTTGTTTACCCTGTTAAAACCGACAATGAGAATATCTATATCAGCATGAGAGGTGGAAAAGTTGATGCATCTGCAGAGATTGTTTTCAGTGGAAAGGCTCAACCTGGTGTAACAGCAACCGACGTCAATGTAGACGAGGTAATTGAACTAACTAAATCTTGCGTAGTTACAAACTCGTCCTATGGAGTAAATAACACATTAGGATCTGGTTCTCCTTATATGTATTTAGGTAAGAATGGTTATCGACGAGGGTCAAGAGGCCTTTGGGTTCACTGGAAGGAATGAACTGATAAATGGAAAAGCAGCAGTAATTGGTTTCCTGTTGCTGTTGGATTTTGAACTCTTGACCGGTAAAGGTCTTCTCAAAGGAACAGGGTTCTTGGACTTCATTTACTCAGTTTCAGAGGCTTTCAAATGAAACCATTTCACTAAAGGAAATTTCCTACTAAGTATACATAAATCTTCTTCCCCTTCCCTCTTTTTTTTTTTTTCCTTTTTCCTGTTTTTCTGACAAATTTGCTTTTGTTTACATAAAACCAAAACAAAGAATATTGATCTTTGTATATGTTGTCCAACTTTATTGATTAGTGAATTATATAGACTTTTGACAGGATACTCATCGTTCCAGCTGATCAATGCAGAAATCCTTCTGTTTCTTATGTAGTACTGATATGCAGAGTTTAACCTCTGTACAATGACAATCATAGTGAAGAATTTTTTTACACTATGAGGTAATCAGAAAGACAACTACAGGTAACCATTCATAAAAAGTGAGATTTGTTGTCTTTATCAGAAAAAGAAAAAATGAGATTTGTTACATATAAAATAACAATGGTTTATTTGCAACAATTGATCGATAGTACGCTAATAATGTAATACATTCTAAGTGTTATATATGTACAATCCATATTTGAGTTGGAGCATTCGTTGTTTCTTTATGTGTAATTAGGAGGGGGTAATTACACTGTACAATTTTCAAGCAGGTTGAGAATTGGGTGTAATTGCATAGTTACTTTTAATTTCTTTCCTTTTTGTTTTCATTTTAATTTCTTTTTATTTTATTTTATTTTATTTTATTTTATTTATATTATTTAAAATTATTTTTTATTTTTACTTTTTTATTTGTTTTTATTTTTAAAATGTATTTTTCTTTTTATATTGTTTTATCTTTCATTTGTTTTCTTGAAAGATGGATGTGTGGGCATATTAAAAGCGATAAGATTAGAATGAGGATATTCAGGACAAAGTGGGAGTGACCTCTATGGTGGACAAGATCAGAGAAGGGAGATTAAGGTAGTTTGGACATGTGAAGAGGAGATGTTCAGATGCCTAAGTGAGGTGGTGTGAGAGGTTGGATATAGCGGGGATGAGGAGAGGACCGAGAGGCAGGGGTAGGCCAAGAAAGTATTGGGGAGAGGTGATTAGATTGGATACGGCGCATCTTCAGCTTACCGAGGACATGACCCTTGATAGGAGGGTGTGAAAGTTGCAGATTAGGGTAGAAGATTGATAAGTAATCGAGTGTTGTCTCAGTATTGACCTATTCTTGTAGTCTTTAGTTTGGTGGTAGACTAGCACATGGTTTGTCGTAGTATTAGCATATTCATGTAGTCTTTGCCTTTTGGTATCTGTTATCATCTGTTGTTTACTATGTTTAGGTGGTCGCACCTTGTTGTTTATTTTACGATTTCGCCCTGCTTTCCTATTAGTTGTCTTGTTTTTTCTTAACTGTCGTTTTTTTCTTCCTTTTCATTACTACTGTGATTTCCGTCACTTAAGCTGAGGTCTTTCGAAAACAATCGCTCTACCTCTAAAAGATAGAAGCAAGGTTTGTGTATACTTTACCTCTAACACCTCGTAACTTGAACTATGTATGGGACTTATAAACGTCGATGAATAAATGTGAAATCGAGAGAATAAGATTGCAAATGGATTGAGCATAGCCTCGGTTATAGATTTCTTTTAAAGGATGGTAAAAGAACTTAAAGAGTCATGGATGATATTTTAATTCCATGGTCAGACATTTCTTGGCTTCCTTTGCAGAACGCAACACCTAACTAGTTGTGAGCCATAACTAGTTGCTCACTAGAGGTCCGTTGGGACAATGGCATAACATATCTACAGAGGATATGACGAACAAACTAATGCGGAAACATAGATTATCATAGTAGGCGAGAAGAGAAAGAATAATCCTTTTACTAAGACATAATCAAAATGAATGATAGATCGATAATTGCTAAATGTTGTCTGTCTAGTGAATCTTCGACTACTAACATAAAAGCTGCCCCGTGATGAATCAAAGTCTAACTGAAATAAATGAAGGAAAGCTAAAGATTCTCCAAGCCTCCCGAATGATAGGAGCGCTCACCAATCTGTTGGATATCAGGTGCAATCAAACGTCTAGCAACAAACCTTAAGTTCGAGAACCTGGATCTACATTACATGAAAAACATACTGCAAGACGCAGTCAATACATGATAATGTATTGGTACACAAGTATATGCATATATATAAGAATTGAGCATGAAGAATGTAGAGAGTTGCTTAAACAATTTAAAACTTGGGAAGTGAAATCATGAATGATAAAGCATGTATAAAGTAATTCATGAGCGAATATAAACAGTAGTTTCATAAATCATGCAATTTGGGGAGTTTCTCTTAACCGACAAACACTATATGAGCTCATGATGCCCAACATCTTACACCCACACTGAAAAAGTTGTTTTGACTGGCCAAGGTACAAAATCATATACATGAGGATCCTATAATTATACCTTAAGGGCGAAACCTATGGTGAAAACGTAGCTATGGAACTTGGGTTATTTGAACCCTTATTCTCTCGATGCTAAATAATCCTCCCTAAACATACTAGTGCTCTGTACAATATCATGTGACATAGCTGGATGTCAAAACTGTTCATAAATCATAGTGGACATATCTAGATTTCATATTGTTCATAAATCGTACTGTTGTAAGCCTAAGCTCCATATCATGTCATAAATCATAGGCTGAAAATCATGTATAAAAGCATATCTCTTCAATATAGAGTTCAAAGTTCATAAAGAAACCTTAAAGCATGAATTTTGATGCATAAATCATAGTTTATATAGAAATCATAAGTTCATGTGAAAATGTCACGACCCAATTAACGATCGTGCGGGCACTTACCCATTTCTATCCTAGATAGGAGAACCCTTACCTCCTAACTGTTCATTCAATGCGGAAGTTAAGCCAATTCTTATTTCAAAACAATCTAATTCAGTTGACTCATAAAATAACTCAGGTTCAATACATTTGATAAGTAAATACAATACGAAAGATAACTAAAAGTGAATCCCCAGAACCTAGTCTAGACCGGTACAAGAGAACTAAATAATGGAGAGATAACACCAAGACGCAACATCCATATATGAGTAGAATGACATGAGCTGCCGAAGAATAATTATCGATGTACCTATAGAAACTCCAACTGACCTGCAACATGGCTATATCTACAAATGAAGATATAGTAAGTGTAGTATCAGTACAGCCATACGTACTGGTAAGTACATCGGCCGATCAAAGTAAGAAACATATAACTAGGGGTGGACATTTGGTTTGCTCGGTTCGGTTTTTGAATATCGGTTCGGTTTTTCAGTTTTCAGTTTGACAAAAATGACAACCGAAATCAAACTGAAATAAATTCGGTTCAGTTCGGTTTTTGCATATTCGGTTTGGTTTTTTTCGGTTTATTTTTTCGGTTTTGAAGATCAAAATAGTGTGCCTTTTTTTGTCATGACTGGGCTTTTAAAATTGATAATTTTTTTTAGAAAAATAACTTTTTTCAAACCTAATTTTCATTTGCACTCCCTTGGCCAAATGAAGAATTAGCAAGATAGGCATTTTCTGGTTTTGTTCCATAAAAGTAATGCATAACACTTAACAGTATAAGCATAACTAGCTACTAGGTGCAGCAAAATAGCAACCAGCAGCATAAAGTCACCAAATCAAACCACAAAACATAAAACAAAAAAAATCTCCAACTCTCCAATGGAGTTTTCAGAAGAAATAGATGAAGATACACTACTAGTAACACTAGAGTCTAGACATACACAATGAGTTTAACAATTAGCATAACTACATAGTCTGCATAAGTGCATAAGTTCATAACTAGGTGCAGTAAAACAGCCACCAGCAGCACAAAGTCACCACAAAACAGTTACCAGCACTCCAGCAGCACAAAGTCATGACCAACTTGGAATGATCGAACAAAGTCATGAAAACTGAAAAGAGAATAGAACCAAAGCCAACAAAAACTTAAAACTTAGAAACTAAAGTTTTCATTCAAGAAAACTGATTCAAACCAAGAAAATATAAGAAGAAGAAAACCCAAAAACACACTTACCACAGGTCACCATCAACCACAATCCACATTTGTTCACTAGCAACTACACATCAACAATGCTAGACTTTGTTCCACTACAAGCCATTTCTGAAAAAATATGAGACACTTGTTAGTTGATATGCAATATAAATAAGAAATTATTTTCGATATAATGAATACAAAATCATAAAATTCTTAACAACTTCAAGTTGCTCAAGATACTCTAAATCTTCCTCGATATTAATTGGAATAGGTTCACGTCTAAGCCAATCTTGAAGACAAATAAGAGATTGCACTAGTTTAGGAGTCAATGAACTCCTAAAGGGATCAATAACACGACCTCCCGTGCTAAATGCACATTCGGATGCGACACTGGAAATGGGAATGGCTAACACATCACGAGCCATCTCCACGAGAATGGGAAATCTCGGCTCATCAACTTTCCACCAACCTAATATATTAAAGTTTACCGAATCTGGCTCAATTTCTTTAGCATTTGAACTCGTTGGCTAATCCCTATAAGCTAGAGGGAGACCATGACTGCACGAGCCATATGAACTAGCTCTTCCGTGTCTGTCGAACTTTACGATGGAGGGTGTTCAATTCGAGTATTGAATTTTTCCAACCCGGTGAGCACCCTTAATGTCTCTAGTAGATAGACTCAACAAGGAACCTATTTTCCCAACTCAGATTTACTGCTTGAACCTCCACTAACTTTTTTATGCTTCTCAAATTGTTCTTTTGTTCTCATTGTTTCTCTCCTTTGAAAGTTTCCATAGCCACTTACAGATGAAGAGTTTCCAGAAGAAGAAGAATTAGATGAAGATGAAGAGGTTTTCTATTTCTTAACATAATGATCAAACAAGGCTTTCATGTAGGTCTCCACTGAATCGGATAACTTATCCCCAATTTCTTTTCCAAACATGTCCACAATTGCAAAAGGAACATACTCAAGTTTGTTGCGGGGATCCAATATAGATGAAATAAAGATCATTATGTTCATTTTATCTGGATCACCACAATACTTTCTGAACTTTTCTCTCATATTTGTTGTTATTTTTTTCAAATTAGAATCATCATTTTCTATCATCTCTTTCAAAATCAGATCAAGCTCAGCAATTTCCACAAAGTGTACACTATAAGTAACATATTCTGAACTAGAAAATTTTAAAGTAAGATCATAAAAAGTTTTCAGAAATGTTACCATTGCCCTTACTTTTTCCCAGTCCTCACTTGTAAAGGCACCTGCATTAGTCCCATCTTCACAAGGAGAGGTACGAAGATAATCCAAAAAACCATTATCATAGAAACTATATCTTTCAAATGCAAGCTCAAAATGTTGTGTTGTTTCAAGCATCAAGTATGTAGAGTTCCATCGAGTAGGAACATCTAAACACAATGATTTCTTACAAGTTATCAATTTAGATTCGCAACATTCTTTGAACTTTTTAACTCTCGTAGCAGATTGTTTAACATACTTCACAGCTTGTCTCACTCTCTTGACAGAATTATCAATTTCCTTCAGCCCATCTTGCACAATAAGATTAAGGATATGTGTCATACACCTCGCATGAAGATGTTGACCCTCCATTATGTTAGTTCCCCAATTACTTAACTGTTTAGACATTTTTATCACTGTAACATCGTTGGAACTAGCATTATCAACTGTAATACTAAGAACAGTATCCAAACATCATTCAAGCAAACAGTTAGTAATGGAAGCAGCCATATCAATGCCCTTATGACTAGAAATAGGACAGAAATTTATCACTCTTTTATGCAATTTCCAATTTGTATCTATAAAGTGAGCTGTTAGACAAATGTAGTTAATTTTTTGTATAGACGTCCAAGTATCTGTCGTAAGACAAACTTTTGGACGGGCCTCTTTGAAAACCTTTTTCAAAACTTGTTTTTCTTCATTGTAGAACTGATAAAAATCTCTTGTCAAGGTTCTACGAGAAGGAATATGAAAGTGTGGGGCTGTGACTCTCATGAAATTTTTAAAACCTTCTCAACAAAATTAAATGGCAACTCGTCAACAACTATCATTTGGGTTAAAGCTTTCCTACTTCGTGCTTGATCAAATTTTCAAGTGCCCAAAGCCCCTTCCTTTTCACCCGCAGAAGATGGTAGATAAGCTAACTTTGTTTGACTATCATCAACAACAACATTAGGACGGTTAGGACATAACCTAAGTATATGATTATTCATCGACGAAGTACCATTAATGCTTGTAGCAGATGCATAAAGTTTCCCACAATACTTACATTTTGCTTTATTAACTCTAGTTTTTTCGTCAATGATCTTGTCAAATTACTGCCAACATTTTTCCCTAGTTTTCATGACCTTTCTTTTCTTTAAAGCTTCCAAATGAAGTTGAAATGTTTTCATTTGACGCTCCACCTTCACTTACCCTACTTCCAATTCCTACAATCTGTGAAAGTGAAACGATTTCTTCCATTAGTTCTCAAGCTTTAGCCTTAAACACCAATTTAAATGAAAAATCAAAAAAAAAAATACCGGATCGGCATCGACAGACATCTTTTGAAGTGAGGCGACACCGACGACTAGTGAGTCAATGTTTTTGGAGATCTTGATGAAGACTCATCTCACACAGTCAACGAGTCACTATTTTCAACGAGGGACATGGACAACTGAGTCACTGTTTTCCTTTAGGTTGACTGATCGGCTTTTGCCTTTTTGGTGTGAGACGACGTTAACTCGTTGAGGTTGAGGGACAGATTTGTTAAGGGAGAGAGTGTGAGAGCCGAGAGGAAGAGACTGTTGAGTGCCTTTTTGGTGTGTGAGTTGTGAGGGATTTAGTGAATTAGGGTTGGGGAGTTGGGTTATATATTTTAATTTATAATGGGTTTTGGGCCTGTTGTCTGTTGGGCTTGTTGTTGGGGGATTTGGGTTGAGATTTCAGATTTGAGTATTGAGTATTTGAGTTGGGTTATATAATTTTGGTTTTTCGATTTAACCGAATTATTTTTTTGAAAAACCGAAAACCTAATCGATTAACCGAATTCTTAAATTTTGAAACCAAAACCGATCAAAAAATTGAAAAACCAAAAAGCCAAAATCAAATTTAATTTCGGTTTGGTTTTTCGGTTTTTTCGATTTGAACCAAAATATGCCCAGCCCTACATATAACAACATATAGCAAACAAGAAATATCATGACAAGCACATATGTTAATATCTGAGCAGACTTAACTTACTTCAACTTTCAACTTTCCGTCTTTTATTTATTTGGGAAATATAAATTTATCCTCAAGGCGGGATTAACTAACTATATTCCATGAATTAATTTAACCCACATCTCTTACTCCCTCACCTTGTGATAACAACTCTATACTTCTCTCTCTCTTATTAATCCTCTTTCGTGACAACCTCGCTCCCTATTATACTTCCATTAACCATCAGAATTGCAACAAGCAAGACAATTGATAGCATTAACAACCTTGCAAGAAGTGAAACTACAATATAATCACATATATAAAAATATACATAGGAGAATAATATTTATATATAATTCAGGACCTATCTTATATTCACACTTTGCTACAATGCACAATCACAACCATCAATATAACTGGTCCACTCAAGGAACTTTAGTATCTTATCAAATAACCGGTCCACACAAGGAACCATTATATATCATCAACATAACTCGGTCCACTCAAGGAACCATCAACAACATATAAATATAAATGTACATTCAAATGCATGTGATGAATGTATGCATGCAAGATGTAAGTATCATCTCATTCTCATCTTAACATCATCATGATGATCTCAATATCATCATCAATATCATCCCATCATCATCATCAATATCATTCTCGACATCATGAACATCATAATCTCAATATCGTCATCAATTTCATCAACCCATCATCATCAGTATCATCTCAACACCATGAACATCATGATCTCAGTATCATCATCAATACTATCAATGTAAATGCAAGATGCAGTCAATAATTATAAGTAATGCCTGAAGGTGAATTGCAAAAACACAATAGAAATCAGATGCTTGAAGGTGAATTGCAAAAACCCAATAGAAATTAGATGCAAGCAACAGCGATCGAAACAGAACTTACAATTAATGAAAATCAAGTAAATGCAATCAATAATCACAAGTTCATCATTCCAGATAACAACGAATATCCACTAACACATGAAATCACAAGTATGCCCTAAGGCTAATTAACCACTTATTCAATCAAGCATTATCAAATTCAATCATCAATTACAATAGGTCTGAAGACCAATCAATTAAGTATCCATTTAGGATTTCACCTTCCACTAAGGTTGATATCTACACTCTAAATCATCATCCTATTTCATTCATCAATCTACCTCTCTTCTATTCGTATTGGAATATGTAAAACCCCTTACACTCAAGTCATCACTAAGTTTAAGGCACTGTCCCTTTTAATCTATCATTCAACCAATCGGCTCTATTCAACTTATAATTCTGGCTAGAGTCATACGCCTTTACACATCTTACTTTGTAGCACTTAGCCAAACTTCACTTTAGGTACTTAAGTTATATATCAACACATCCTCTTATCATGATCAATCTTTCTAACTATCTTCTAGCAAGAATATCTCATACTTCAAATATACACACTATCAGGTTCACTCTTTTTAAGGCATTAAAGACTAGTTTTATTGATTACAATGTCACCTAGTCCTTCTATTATCATTCACATTCACATATTAAGCTCTATAAATCATCAATTAAGTTATACAAATACAAACATCCATCAAGGGATCCACACAAACATAATAATACACAATTATATCATTATTACATTATTTCCAACTTTTATCCATCCAAACTTCGTGTCCGTAGGCCTATACATGAAATCTCCGATCAACTACAGTTATTACATGAAACTAATCCAAGTCTACTACACATTAAACTATAACTTGCCTTGACCGAAGATCTTGGAACAAGCTAGCCACACCAAGGTTGCTCTTTCCCTTCCTTTATGCCTCCATTAGCCCAATCATCTAGAAATCAAATTATTATAAGAGTAATTAAGCAATTACTCTTCGAATAACTAATTTAGAAATTCAACCCACTAATTTTATCCTTCTTCATGGTCTAAATCATTATCCAAGGTCAATTAACCCTTAACTAGCTCTATCATATTCAACCCATCTCCATTAATAAAGCTAAAAAATTCATTTTTATTGAGTTCAAGGTTTCCAAGAATCAAATTTCATGTTTTAGAATCACTAATTCATTCTAGGAATCGTTAATTAACAATCTAGAAGTAATTCTAGGTGATATTAATCCAACCCATAGGTTTTCCCCAAAATCTCATTAACTTAGGGTTCAAATTCCCAAGAATTCCACCATTAAGGATCGTTCTAATGATTCTAAGATGTTAAAAGATTGAAATACGAAGAAGATGACAGAAAAACTTACCTCAACAAAGAATTTTCAATCGCCCCCCTAGGGCTTTGGGATGAAGTTTTTGAGTTAAAACTCAAAAGCCCGTAAAAAACAAAGTTATAAGCTGCCCAGTTATCGTTGCAACGGTAAAATTACCGCTGCAGCGGTACCGCTGTGGCGGTTAATTTCTCAATCCAGATAGTGTTCAGTAAAACAACCATAACCTTTTACTTCGAAGGCGAATTAATGAATGGTCGGATGCATTAGAAAGAAGACTCAAAGATTTGGTGGGTATTTGGGCCCATAACTCTTTATATTCTAGGAGATATGCTCATTTGAAGTTGACCCTAGTTTGAACTTAGTTCCAAACTCAATCGGTAAGAACAATTCCAACTTAACTTGGTGTTAGGGGTATTGTATGACCTTAGTACATGTCCAATGCACTCCCATACTAAAGAATTGGTCCTATAACTTATGATGAATAAGGTTCTTATGACTTTACTGCAAATATTTTCATTAACGACGGAATGGATCGTTATTGTAGATACTAAAACCATTTGTCCCCGAACAGTCATTGGTGAAGAGGAGAGTTTTTAGCACGATTCTCGAAATTCAACATACACAATGGTTAGGAACTAATGCAACCTCCCATCAACTTCTAAAATAATTTGATAACACGTACCGAACCGCTATCCTATAATAACGCCAACAAGCTACCCAACTAGCCTACACACAACAGGCCACTAAGCTCTAGGCACAAGCATGATCACTATAACCCAAGGAATACAATTCATAATGAAATTTATATAATGGGTCATCTACAATACCCAAAACACCACACAGTATTACGACACATGAACATTCGGGATAACAACGGAAATAATAGGGAATGAAAAATTGAAACCTGCGGCGATAAAGTTACTGTTGCAGCAGCTTGCAGGCCTATTGAGGTTTCCGCTGCAGCGGTAATTTTACCACTGCAGCGGTCCCGAGGCAGTAACTCGAGACCTTGTCCCAATTTAGTTCACAACACACCTCTTGAAACTCGACATTATGAACTAACTCTTTCACGGTATCGCTATAAATGGAGTTCTACTAATTTTTTTTACGCACTGGAAGTTTCTATGACTTTCTAAACTCGTCCTCTAACACATCAACCACTAAAATCCACCAATCAATACACCATGATCCACCATTAAACACTAATCCACACAACGCCAGATTTTTAACCAAAACCACACTACTCTAAGGTTGTTATTTCTATACTAGGAAAAGTTTAGTGGGGTACTTACACCCTAACCAATGCTATAACTAACACAACAACACCAACACACCACTATGGATTGTCACTATCACATATATTCTCCACCATAACTCATATTTGTTTATTCGACCCTACAACATACCTCAACCACTCAATGGGCAATACCAACCAAGTATTATCATGTATCGATGGAAGGGATATGAATATGTATAAACACATCTAATAACTCTACTCCCTCAGTCGACCCTACAACTAACAGTCATCAACCATAGCCAAGCTAACTTATTTCACCAACCTTATCAACTAAACTACACCACATTCAAGGGATACTATTATCAAATATTTATTCCCATACAATAAGCAGATACGCAATATCAAGTCATAACAAGCCAACTACAAGGTCTGTCTAGTAGCCATGCCTCCTCACTAAGCCTATGAACATTATTATATTATCATTTTATTCACATCCTTAAAATTTAACCCATTATATTCATTCATAACCACCATGGGTTGTGTACAAGCGGTTAGTCTACCTTTAGGTCATCAATGCCTTAACCTTCCTAAAATCATTCAAGTCACTAACCAAATAAGCTACATAATTGTCAATCACACAATTAAGGTTCAACTTACTAATTCTATATACCTAGTCAATTTATCTTGCATTAGTGATATCAACTACACCACTTACCTCACATTCAAGTCACCAAGATTGTGCAAAATAACTAAGTTCATCTCAATTTAACCAATCACTTATTAAGGCATCATTAACAAGTCAACTCATAGACTAGATTATCACCCAAGGATGACCCAATTGCACTTCAGGCCTGGATATAGTCACCAAAGGTCAGACCACACAATGATCCCAACTATAATCATCAAAATTTGGACCACACAATGATCCCAATCATAATCATCAAAGAATGGATCACACAAGGATCCTAATTATAATCATCAAAATTTGGACCACACATGGATCCTGAGTATATTGTCAAGATCAAATAGCAATCAAGATATACCTCAAAATCACAGCCAACCTTGCCTTTATGATTTATGAATATTCTTTTGTAACAACTTATCTCATATCACTCATAATGATTATTTGTACTTAAGTAGTTTGACCATCAAACAACTAGGTAATAGTATGACCAAACAACAATCTTCCATATAAGTAATACACGTCGCATTCTATCATACCACAAAAAAAATATTTAAAGCACAAGTATTTTTCCTCTAAGCATAATCAATCAATTAACGAAAGAGTCACACTTACCAATGGCACTGACAACTACAATACTCACTGCATCAAACAACATAACCACCTAAAAGATGCACGTATCACTTATGCAAAACATAATTCAGAAAATTAGAATACAAGTCTTATGCCTCTTATTGACCTCTACCAGTTAGAATAACACAATTCCAACCTTCCAAACATTATCGAGATACCAATTGTAACCAACTAATCCCAATTGTGATGGTAGAGATACCAATTGGAATCTGATAGATACCAATTGGACTCAACTCGGGGAAACAACACTGAAATAACATGATAGGAGAAAACAAAGTGAGATAGATTCCTAGATGTTTTGTAGCTTCCTACAGATTTAATGTGGATGTCAACACACCAATTCAAAAGACTTTACTCGGCATTTGCTTTTGTACTAGGACATCGATAATCTTGGCTCTGATACCATCTTGTCATGACCCAATTCACGAATCGTGTGGGCACCTACTCATTTTTATTCTAGATAGGAGAACCCTTACCACCCAACCATTCATTCAATGCGGAAGTTAAACCAATTCTTATTTCAAAATAATCTAATTAAGTTCTCATAAAACAACTCATGTTCAATAAATTTGATAACTAAATACAATACGAAAGATAACTAAAAGTGAATCCCCAAAACCTAGTCTAAGCTGGTACAAGAGCACTAAACAATGGAGAGTTGAAACCAAGATGCAATATCCATATAGAAGTTGAATGACATGAGCTACCGAATAATAATCACCGCTGCACCTATAGAAAATCCAACTAACCTGCAGCATGACTATATCCTCAAATGGAGATATAGTAAGTGTAATATCAATACAACCACACGTACTGGTAGGTATCATCGGTCGATCAGGGTTAGAAACATATAACAACATATAGAAAACATGAAATATCATGACAAACATACATGTTAATATCTGAGCACACTTAACTTACTTCAACTTCCAACTTACCGTCTTTCATTTATTTGGCCAATATTAATTTATCCTCAGGGTGTGATTAACTAACTATATTCCATGAATTAATTTAACCCACATCTCTTATACTCTCACCTTATGATAACAACTCTATACTTCTCTCTCTCTTATTAATCCTTTTTCGTGACAGCCCTTGCCCCCTATTATACTACTATTAACCATCAGAATTACAACAACCAAGACAATTAATAGCATTAACAATCTTGCAATAAGAGAAACTACAATATAATCTCATATATAACAATATACATAGGAGAATAATATTTATACATAATCCAGGACGTACCATATATTCACACTTTGCTACAATGCACAATCACAACCATCAATATAACTGGTCCACTCATGGAACTTTGGTATCTCATCAAATAACTAGTCCACACAAGGAACCATGATATATCATCAACATAACTCGGTTCACTCAAGAAACCATCAACAACATATAAATATAAATGTATAGTCAAATGCATGTGATAAATGTATGCATGCAAGATGTACGTATCATCTCATTCTCATCTCAACATCATCATCATTTTTTATTTCATCATGATCTTAATATCATCATCAATATCATTCTCAACATCATGATCTCAATATCATCATCAATACCATCAATGTAAATGTAAGATACAGTCAATAATTATAAGTAATGCCTGAAGGCGAATTGCAAACATCCAATTGAAATCAGATGCTAGCAACAACAATCAAAACAGAACTTACAATTAATGACAACCAAGTATATTTAGTCAATAATCACAAGTTCATCATTCTAGATAACAAAGAATATCTATTAACACATGAAATCACAAGTATGCCCTAGGTTCAATTCACCACTTATTCAATAGAGCATTATCAAACCCAATCATTAATCACAATAGGTCCGAAGACCAATCAATCAAGTATCCATTTAGGAGTTTACCTTCCACCAAGGTTGATATCTACACTCTAAATCATCATTATATTTCATTCACCAATCTACCCCTCATTTATTTGTATTAAAATGTGTAACTTCAGTTACTAACTAGTAACCCTTACACACAAGTCATCACTAAGTTAAAGGCAATGTCCCTTTTAATCGATCATTCGACTAATCAGCTCTATTCAACTTACAATTCTAGCTAGAGTCATACACCTTTACACATCTTACTTTCTAACACTTAGCCAAACTTGACTTTTGGTTCTTTAGTTATATCACTACATCCTCTTATCATGATCAACCCTTCCAACTATTTTCTAGCAAGAATATCTCATACTTCAAACATACACACTATCGGGTTTACTCTTTTTAAGGTATTAAAGACTAGTTCTATAGATTATAAGGTCGCCTAGTTCTTCTATATTATTCACATTCACATATTAAACTCTACAAATTATCAAGTAAATTAAACAAATACCAACACCCATCAAGGGATCCACACAAAATACAACAACACACAATTATATCATTATTACATTATTTCCAAATTTTACCCATCCAAACTTCATGCCCGTATGACATGAAATATCCCTTCAACTATAGTTATTACATGCAACTAATCCAAGTCTACTGCACATTAAACTATAACCTACCTCGACCAAACATCTTGGAACAAGAAAGCCACACCAAGGTTGCTCTTTCCCTTCCTTCATGCCTCCATTAGACCGATCATCTAGAAATCAAATAATTATAAGAGTAATTAAGTAATTACTCTTCGAATCACTAATTTGAAAATTCAACCCACTAATTCTATCCTTATTCATGGTCTAAATCGTTATCCAAGGTCAATTAACCCTTAACTAGCTCTATCATATTCAACCCATCTCCATTAATGGAGTTTCAAGGGTAAAGATTCCATTTTTATTGAATTCAAGGTTCCCAAGAATCAAATTTCATGTTTTAGAATCACTTATTCATGCTAGGAGTAATTTATCAACAATCTATAAGTAATTCTAGGTTATATTAACCCAACCCGTAGTTTTCTTTTCCAAAATCTCATGAACTCAGGGTTCAAATCCCCAAGAATTCTACCATTAAGGATTTTTCTAATGATTCTAAGATGTTAAAGATGAAGAAAAAATTTACCTCAACAAAGAATTTTTACCCAAGAAGTTGGAAAATCGCCCCCCTAGGGCTTTGAGATGAAGTTTTTGAGTTAAAACTCAAAAACCCATCAAAAACAAAGTTATAAACTGCCCAGTTACCACTGCAGTGGTTAAATTACCATTGCTGCAGTATCACTGTGTGGTTAATTTCTCAGTCCAGATAGTGTTCAATAAAACAACCATAACCTTTTACTCCGAAGGTGAATTAATGAATGATCAAATACGTTGGAAAGAAGACTCAAAGATCGTTCATTTGGTGGGTATTTGGTCCCACAACTCTTTATAGTCTAGGAGATATGCTCATTTAAAGTTGAACCTAGTTTGAACTTAACTCGAAACTCAATCGGTAAGAACACTTCCAACTTAACTTGGTGCTAGGGGTATTATATGCCTTAGTATATGTCTAACGCACTCCCATATTAAAGAATCGGTCCTATAACTTATGATGAATGAAGTTCCTGTGCCTTTATTGCAGATATTTTTAGCAATGAAGAAACAGATCATTACAGAAAACCTTGTTCATTAAATCAAGTAAAGCAATGTAAAAAACCAATCTTTAATGAAAACCTTGTTCATGGAAATCAAGTAAAGCAATGTACAGAACCAACTTTAATGAACCGGGCATAAACTCTAGCTTTGAATCATAATAGCATATATCATAAAAGTACTTGGGCATGAGGATGAACAAAATCCATCACTGAACCTTGCGCACCTTAACGAAGACAGGCACTTGATGAACGTAACTTAAAGAATTTGCCTGATTTGGAACCCTAGCTTGCTTGATCTTGTTTAAACTTGTTATGGAGTTGTTCTAGACTTGATCTTGAGAGTTTAAAGTAAGAATAGCCTTTAGGATCTCATCTATTTGCTTTGGTGACCAAAATAACGTGGGAAAGGGTCAAAAGATAAGAAAAAGACAAATTTACCCTTAATGAGACGTTGCTGAATTTTTTGGTGCAGGATGTCACGAGCCAACCTATGACTTGTAGGCTCAAAGTATGATTAGTACTTTGAGTCTTGATGACTTAATGTTTTCAAACTTCTGAATCACTTCTCTGATTTCAATTTTATGACTCGTATGTTTTTTAATATGGTTTGTACTGTGAAAGTACGACCCATACTCAAGCTAGTGGTTTCGAGGAAGTTTTTTCAAGCTTCTGAACCCATTCCATGAGCCAAGGTATGAGTTGTAACTTGTCTCATGAATCGTACTAAGAGTCAGATGATCTGGGACTTTAAGCCGTAAACTTTTAAGTTTTCGTGCAGAACGTTGAGTTTCATGGGTCTGGAATCTGAGGTATTACAATATTTCCCCCTTGGGATCATTCATCCTCAAATAAAGTCTAGGAATAGGATCAAGGGACCAAAGAAGCATTATAAATCAAATTTAACTAAATCGTACTGAGGCAAATGACTCGAATATAGAGTATAAGAGCACAAATACAAATATAAGCACATAGTACATTGATAGATGACATAGGAATTCTAAGAGTCCCTATAAGAATGATGTTACTACCTTAAATTCTCTCATTATAAGGAGTGAATAGATGGGGGTATGTTGTTTTCATATCATCTTCGGTTTCCCACATAGCTTCTTCAACCGACTGACTCCTCCATAAGACTTAAATTGAAGAGACTTTCTTAGTTCTAAACTTACAAACCTAATGATCTAGATTCTGAACCGAAACCTCTTCATAAGACAATTTAACCTTAACCCCAACATTCCCTATAGGCACGACAAGTGAAGGATCACCAATGCACTTCTTCAACTCAGAGATATGGAATATTGGATGCATGAATGCCAACTCTGAAGGTAACTCTATATCATAAACTACTTTTCCTATCCTATTCACAATTCGATAAGGACCAACATATCGGGGACTAAGTTTTTCTTTCTTACCAAAACGCATAACACCCTTCATGGACGAAACCTTCAATAATACCCAATCATCAACCTCAAACTCTAATTATCTTCTCATTACATCCGAATATGATTTATGTCTGCTCTGTGCGATTCTCAACCATTCTTAAATCACTTTAATCTTCTCCATAGCCTCAAGAACTATGTTTGGACCTATCAATTTAGCCTCACCAACCTCAAACCAACCACTAGAAGATCTATATCTCCTACCATAAAGAGCTTCAAATGGAGCCATCTGAATGCTAGAATGATATCTATTATTATATGCAAGCTCAATAAGCGGTAGATGATCATTCCAAATACCCTTAAAATCAATGACACATGCCCTCAACATATCCTCAAGAGTCTGAATAGTATACTCTGCCTGACCTTCGGTCTGCGGATGAAAAGTGATGTTGAGATTAACCTTGTACCCAAACCTTTTCAGAAAGATTGCCAAAAGTGAGCTGTAAATTGTGCACCTGTCACGAACCAAGCCTACACCCTGGACGTAACATTCTGTTCAAAGCCACAATTGACTCTAAGATAACTCATGGCCTGGCATAACACTAATACATTGACTTTACTGATTTACTGATATGGAAGCTAACTGCATTTTAAGCATGATTATCTCCAATAAATATGAGTCTGAGTATAGTACAGAGAGAAATACTAAGTCTGACACAAACCATAAAGCTGAAATGTCTAACTATCTGTCTGAAAGCCTCTACTAACTGATGATTTGCTGGGACAAACACCCAGCTAATTCTAAATGTCTGAAATTAAAAATAATACTAAAAGGGGTAATAAATCATAAACTCTCATCCTCGGATGATGAGGACTCACCACTGTCAGCTGCTGAGATGGCATTGGAGCGTACTAACCACTGGACTGATCCTGAGCATCAAAACCTATATTATAAGATGATACAATGCAAAAAAAGATATGCGATCAATACTTTGAATATACTGAGCATATGAGATATGACATTGTAAAATAAACTGAACATGCTAAAAAAATACTAAAAACCTATACTAAAATGCAATATTGAGTGCAAAAGCTGAACTGTAGTACAATGACCCTATTCAAGACGCATAAATATATATATTGACATGAACTGATAGTCTGAGAAATCATTGTTTAAAGGCAAGTAAAACTAAACTGAGGGTCATGTACAAATATTAAGTCTGGGTCTGTGTGAGAGCCTATTAACCGACATAAACCACACGAGCTAAACGTGGAGTCTGATGTATACTCCCCATCGAGAGGACCTAATATACCTTGCTATGGTATAAAGATATGGCTGGCGTGATCACTAAACTGATATCCAACTGGGAGGGCTAAATAAACTTTTGGTGGCACGTAGTTTTAGGACTTGGGTGCACTGAACCCTAGTCCAACTTGGTGGTAAGTACTATTTCCAAATTGGTTTATACTGATAGCTCTTAAAACTGATGTTCTAAAACTAAATCAGAATATACTTTATCTGAAAGTATCCTGAAGATCTGTATAATTGAAAATACTGATTATGCTTATTAAAACTGAAGCTCTGTTGAAGTTAGAACCTATCTAAACTGAAAATATGTTGTAGGTCTGTAACTAAAACTACTCATGTTTATTCTTGCTAAAAATCAAGAATACTGGGATCGTGTGTTTATAACACACCAAACTTTATGAATGAAAACTACTTCATATGAAAATGTTGTAAAATCAAGCTAATTATTAAGTCATAAATTGTTAGGTTATACATGATACCAAAACCATTTAAAACATGCAATTATCAAATCATAATCATGGGAATACTAAAATAGAAGGAATTTCTTAAACTAGATAAGAACCTTAAAATCATAATATCTGACTTTGATGTTTAACTGAAAGCTTTTCGGGGCACAAGGATGAAAGGGAACCCTTGCTGAAATCCCACATATTTGGAGTGAAGAATTCTTGCTAGGGAACTAGTATCCTTGAAGCTTTTGGCAAGGAACCCCAGTTTCTGACTTGTGGGAATGAAAGCATAAGTTCTCTATTTTTATCTGAGTGATTTAGAATAATGTGGGGAAAAAAGCTCTTAAGCCTCTTTAATCCCCTTCTAAGAAGCCTTAAAATGACAGAGTATGAGATTAGGAAATAAGAAAAGTACAAAAATACCCCTGAGAAACCTTTTTTAAATAATGCAGATCGTGACGGACGAGTCACCCAATGACTCGTTCAATGAACTAATGAGCCATTGGTTTGACTTGTGGTCACTGGGACTTTTTGTTGGAGTTTTGAATCTGTCCCAACGACTACATGGGACAACTCATTGTTTGTCACCACGAGTCATTTTGAGTGAATCATTGGTTCTTGGGCTAAGGTTGCCTAGTGACTACGTCCACATCCAACAACTTGTGGGATCTCCCAACGAGTTGTGGTATCCACTCGTGGCTACTGAGACGAAATGTCAAGTTTTAGGACTTGACCTGGGGTTGCTCAGAATGAGTCATAGAACGACTCGTCCTATCCTACCATGGGTCATTGTTGTAGTCGTTCTAAGAGAAATATTTTGGTTTCTAACTAGTTTTCTGTGCTAAGTTTGGGATATGGTCTTAGGGACTTTTGGGATATTACAGAATCCCTATCTAAAATGATGGTCAACAGAATCCCATAACATCTGACTATCTCTCTGATGTACAACCTAGCATAATCCTTAGTGGTATCCATCATTTTGATGGGCAAAAAGTGGGTTGATTTCATCATGCAATCAATAATCACACAAATCTAATCATACAGACATTGTGTGCATGGAAAACCTAAAATGAAATCCATATTAAGCATCTCCCACTTCCAAGTAGGAATAACGTATGTCTTGAGCTAATCCACCGGGCCATTTATGTTCAACCTTAACCTGCTGACAATTCAGACACTTAGCCACAAAATCTGCAATAAGCATTCCACCAATAAGCCTCTCTCAAATCACGATACATCTTCGTAGAGCCCGGATGTATGGAGTAGCTAGAACTATGTGCCTCAGTCATAACTCGCTCTCTCAAACCATCAATGTCTAGAACACATAACCTACCTTGATACTAAAGAACACCATCTCCCCCTTGGGAGAAAACCAACACACTCTTCTTAAGAACTGCTTCCCTTAATTGAAGAAATGTAGGATCTCTTCATTGCTTCTCTTTCACCTCCATCACTAGGGAAGAATTGGAACCATTTTGAACTAGCACACCACTGTCATCTAAACCTGTGATACGAACTTCCAACCATGCAAGTCTAATTCTTAACTACTTCAATTTTCTGAGAATCAACTAGAATACCCTCACTAGAAAAAACATGCCCAAGGAATGCTACAGACTTCAACCAAAACTCATATTTCAAAAACTTCTCATATAACTATTTATCTTTGAGAGTCTAAAGAACAATTTTGAGGTGATCTGCATGTTCTTTCTCACTATAGGAATAGATAAGAATATCACTGTGAACACGATTACGAATATATCTAGATATGGCTTGAACACCCTATTGATAAGATCCTTAAAGGCCGCTACATCACTGGTTAACCCAAAGGACATGACAAAAACTCATAGCGAAAATACCAAGTACAAAAAGTCAATTTTGGAATGTCATGCTCTCTAACCTTCAACTGGTGGTAACTGGATCTAAGATCAATTTCAGAGAAACAAATGGCACCCTGAAGCTAGTCAAACAAGTCATCAATTCTGGGAATGGGATATTTGTTCTAACTGGTGACCTTGTTCAACTAGCGGTAATCGATGCACATTCTAAGGGAACCATCTTTATTGCACATGAAAAAAACTGGAGCACTCCATGGAGACACACTAGGTCTGATGAAACCCTTATCTAAAAGATTTTTTAGTTGTTCTTTTAACTCTTTTAATACAGCTGGATCCATTCTATATGGAGGAATAGTGATAGACTACATATCAAGAAGAACGTCTCTCCCAAAATCTATCTCCCTATGAGGTGGGGACTCTAGGAAGATAGGCGAAAAAGACCTTGAGACACTCATTAACTATAGGGATCGACTAAAGAAAAAGTGTCTCAATACTGGAATTCTTAACTCAAACTAGATGATAGATACAACTCTTAGAAATCAATTTTCTTGCTTTAAGATGAGAGATGAAACGACCTTTGGGCATAAATGGACTACCCTTCTATTCTAAGACGGGCACATTTGGAAGCTAAAATTTCACAATTCAGATTCTAAAATCAATGAAGCAAATCATGAGTATAACTAGTCCATACATAAAATGACATCAAAATCTACCATATCTAACTCTACTAGATCAGTTGTGGTATCTCTATGAAGAATGGACAAAGTGCAATTTCTATAGGCTTATTTATCTGGAACAGACTCACCAACTGGAATGGAAATAGAGAAAGGCTCTAGGAGTTGTACGGGACTAATTTCAAACTTCATAGCAACACAAGGAATCACAAAAGATAAAATAGCTCCCAGATCTAACAAAACATAAACATCTAAATAGAAAAATTTCCTGGTAATGACATCAGGGGAACTCTCTTGATTATGACGGCAGGATAATACATAGAAACAGTTCTAACCACTACTAGAACCTGAAGCACTACCTTTTTGAGTACCATAACCTGTTGGAGCTGATGGTGCCCCCATTTTCCTGCCTAGCTAAAGAACAATCAATCAGAATATAAGATTGCTACCCGCATTCGAAACAACCATCCCTACCATAGAGACACTCGCCCAGATGGTGCTCGCCACACTTGTTGCAAAATAGATGTGATGGTCCCCATGTAATGTTGCCCTGAGACTGAGGGCCTGAAGCTCTGAACCTCTGATCATTACAGAACTTGGAAGATGGTGTATTACCTAAAGGTGGAGCTTGTATGAAATAATCATTATGGAAGGAAGATCGGTTCCTATTTTTGCCCCGCTACTGACAGTGATCATGATTAGCCATCTTCGACCTCTTACTTTAATACTCTTCCCTCTCCTTAATCTTATCCTGCTCGACCTGTTGAACGTGGATCATAAGTCGACCTATGTCCATGTTTCCAATCAACATCTTCGCCTTACCCTTCTTATTTGAAAGTATAGACAACCTTGAAACAAATAACTCATCGAATTCCTCATATCAGACACCATACCTGCTGCATAGCGAGATAGTTGGGTGAACTTGAGATCATACTTCTTCGCACTTATGGAACCCTATTCTAAGTTCAAGAACTCTCTAACCTTATCCTCTCTTAACTCACAGGGGAAGAAATACCCTAAGAAAGTATTCTCAAACTCAAACCACTATGTCGATACCGTATCCTTACTCCTGACTTCTTGCCATTGCTTATACTATATACCCATAACATCTTTCAACTTATAAGAAACAAGCTCAACCTTTTCTGTGTCTAAAACATGCATAACCTGAAGGATTTCTTAAACCTCATCAATGAAATTTTGTGGATCCTCACCAAACTTTAAACCTGAGAACTCTAGTGGATTCATTCGAAGGAAGTCACGGACCTTAAAAGCAACTTGAGAAACAGTATTGGCTGGGACTAGATGATTATCTTGGTTGGACACTATCTGAGTCAACATCTAAACAACGTTTCTTAAATTGACATTTGGATCAACATTCAGTGGCTGAACAATGAAAGAATCGGAACCTCTCTGTGTAACAAATAGAACAGGTGGAGTCTCGACAGCACCATTCTGAATGGAGGAACGGGCTTCGTTCTGAGTCTGAACAGTACGTTGAGAAGGTGCATGAGTGGACTCAACTCTAGCATTAGTAGAAACTCTCTAACTAGCGATTCTCTTTGGAGGTATGATCTGCAACATGAGTAAAGCACAAGTTAGAAGAGAAACATAGAGCTAAACTCTATAGCACGAAATAGATCATGAAAGAAGGGAAATATTCCTAGATGCACTATAGCTTCCTAGTAATAAATATGGCACGCATTACATCCATAAGTAGGACTCTACTAGACACGGCTTCATAGAAACCCTAGGACACTTGAACCTATTGCTTTGATATCATATTTTTCACAACCCAACTATATACCATAGCCATGAGCCATATCTAGTTACTCACTAATGGTCAATTGGGACCCTTGGCATAACATATCTATAAAAAAATATGATAAACAAACTAATGCAAAAACATAGATAATCATAGTGGGTGAGAAAAGAAAGAATAATCCTTTTATTAAGGCATAATCAAAATGAATGAAAGAACGACAACTGCTAAATACCATATGTCTAGTGAAGCCTTTATACTAACATAAAAGCTTTGGGATAATATCTCGTAACCTTTATTAAATCAAAGTCTAATTGAAATACATGAAGGAAAGCTAAATACTTTCCCAGCATCCTGAACGATAGGGGTGCTCACCAGTCGACTGGATATCAGGTGCTACTGAGCATCTAGCAGCAAACCTTAAGCTCGAGAACCTGGATCTATATCATAAGAAAAATGCAGTATAAAATGCAGTCAATACCTGGGAATGTATTGGTACACAAGTATATACATATATATAATATAAATTAAAGAATTGAGTATGAAAGCATGTAGAGAGTAGCTTAAATAGTTTATAACCCGAGAAGTGAATCTTGAATGATAATGCATGTATAAAGTAGTTTATAAATGTATATAAATAGTAGTTTCATAAATCATGCAATTTGGGGAGTTTCTCTTAAACGACAAACACCATGCGAGCTCATAAAGCCTAGCGTTTTACACCCACACTGGAAAAGTTGTTCTGATGAACCAAGGTACAGAATTATATATATGAGGATCTTATAATCATGCCTCAAGGGAAAAACCTACAATGGCAACGTAGTTATGGAACTTGGGTTATCTAACCCTTTTTCTCTCGATGCTAAATAATCCTCCCAAAATATACTAGTGGGGTTTTGTACAGTATCATGTGACATATTTGGATGTGAAAACTATTCATAAATCATAGTGGACATATCTGGATGTCATATTGTTCATAAATCATACTGTTGTGAGCCTAAGCTCCATATCAAGTTATAAATCATATGTTAAAATTCATGTGTGCAAAGCATGTCTCTTAAATATTGAGTTCATACTTCATAAAGAAACCTTAAAGCATAATCTTGATGCATATATCATAGTTTAGATAGAAATCATAAGTTCATGTGGAAACCTTGTTCATAGAAATCAAGTAAAACAATATAAAGAATCAGTCTTTAATGAATTGGGCTTAAACCCTAGTTTTGAATCATAATAACATCTATCATAAAAGTATTTAGTCATAAGGATGAAAGGAATCCATTACTGAACCCCTCAATGAAGACAAATACTTGATGAACGTAACTTGAAGAATTTTCTTGATTGGAACCCTAACTTACTTGATCTTGTTTAAACTTCTTATGAACTTGTTCTAGACTTGATCTTGAGAGTTTAAAGTAAGAATAGTATTTAGGACCTCATATATAATTGTTTTGGTGACCAAAGTATCATGGGAAAGGGTTAAAAGATAAGGAAAAGACAAATTTACCCTTAATAAGACATTGCTGAATTTTCTGGTGCAGGATGTCATGAGCCAACCTACGATTCGTATGCTATTAGTATGATTCGTACATTGAGTTTTGATGAATGGAAGTTTTCCAACTTATGTATCACTTCTCTGATTTTAATTTTATGACTAGTATGTTTTTCAATACGGTCCTACTTTGAAAGTACGACTAGCACTGAAACTAGTGGTTTTGAAGAAGTTTTGTCAGCTTCTGAACCCATACCATGAGCCACGGTATGAGTTGTACCTTGTCTCACGAATTATTCTAAGCGTCGTATGGTTTGGAATTTCAAGTATCAGACTTTTGAGTTTTCGTGCAGAACATTAAGTATTCGTTGGTTTGGAATCTGAGGTGTTACAATATTGGCCAAGTCCATTGGGAGGAAATAGGAAGTGGGTATTAAGGACATATACATCTCTTTTAAGATAAGTCTAAAACACTTTTGGTTCTTTTTTTTTTTAGGAAAACAACCAATAACCGTAGAGTAACCACCAATTTTTTCTGCTACCAAGGATATTTGAGAAAGGAAACAAAAATCAATGAGTCTGTGGCTGAAGAATGGGAAGATCTGTGTTCAACAACCACAAAAGTGCAAACTATTAGCTCTATTTCAGGAAAGCTCAAGAACTCTTAAATGGAGATTTTCAAGGATGCTCTTAAAAGGTAAGTTTGTGACTTAATCCTTATGTATTGCTTACAAATGAGTATATAGAAAGTGATTTAGTATTGAAATCATGGATTAATTTAGGTATAGGTTGAACCCTAGAAGTGGGTCTTATGACAAACTATGAATGGTGATTAGTGTTAAATGGGTAATTTTTTTAATGATACCAATGAGTTGAAAGTACTATGTATGAGCAATAACTGGAGCTTGAAAATGAGGTAAGGTTTCTTATCCCTCTCTATCTATGTGCTTGTAGGAACATACTATACATATATTAGTAAAGAACTCACGGGATGGCGATTGGAAGCCTAAAGTTCAAAATTATATGTATTTGGTTGGGTATTTAAGGGATCTATATTTTTAAATTGGACAGAGTGAGTAACCTTGAACTTGTGAGAGGTTTGTGTGTTCAGTTGAGAGGTGGAAAATAAGGGTGCATTAATAAACTGCTCGTTTATAGTATTTGCCGAGCTTGATTGCTTGTGAAGAATTATTATATAGCCGGTAAGCTATTATTCTTGGTTAGCTACTTATTTGTCCCCCATATTATTATCCAATATAGATCTTTACCATAGAATGAGAGATGAAATTGGCAAACTATGAAAATTAAAACTCAAGGTATGTAAAGCTAAAACCTCTTTTCCTATTAAGGCACAATCTATAGTCACTTTTTTCTCCTGAAAGGATCAATACAGTCTACTTGATATATGAAAACCAAACTTTCACTTTCTATGTCTGATACATGACTACATGCCCTAATATGCCCACAATATCTACATGCAGTTTCCATTTGAAATTACCTATCTACACACTTCATGCATCTATTTGTTAAAGTAGCAATATTCCTAATACTCTTATCGAGTCAAGAATCTATAGAGTTCTACATGACTGAATATAAAAAGTTTTAAATAGCAACGAAAATTTGTAGCAGAATAATTCAACTATTTGCTACGGAAAATAATTCATAACTAAATACAAAAAAAAAAATAGATATGATTGTTAATGATTACAAGTGATAATTGATAGAAAAAAAGTTCTTCAAAAGAAACAAATTGCATTAATTAAGGAAAGATTTTTTAAAATAAAAGATGACTTTGATCGACTTTCTAAAAATGATTTCATTGATTTTCTTAAATTATAAAACTATAGGAATGAGGTAGGTATCTTAGTAGACGAAGAGCTTAGGGGGCAGGTGGTGGAGGTCAAGCGGGTTAACGATAGGTTGATGTCGATTAAGTTTGTCATTGGTGAGTCAACATGGAATGTTATCAGTGCTTATCCTCCGCAAGTGGGCTTGGATGAGGAAGAGAAGAGGAACTTTTGGGAAAGTCTGGATGAGGTAGTGAGAGGCATTCCGTGCATCGAGAAGCTTTTCATAGGAGGTGATTTCAATGGGCGTATCGGGTCATTATCGAGAGGTTATGACGATGTGCATGGAGGTTGAGGTTTTGGGAAGAGGAATAAGGGAAGAGCCTCATTTTTGGATTTTGCTAGGGCTTTTGGTTTGGTGGTAGCGAATTCGAGTTTCCCCAAGAAGGAGGACCACCTTATTACCTTTCGTAGTTTGGTGGCCAAGACTCAGATAGACTTTTTGCTCCTTAGGAAGGGTGATAGAGTGCTATGTAAAGACTGTAAGGTCATACCTAGCGATAATCTTTTGACCCAACATAAGCTTCTAGTGATGGACTTGGAAATCAAGAAGGGCAAAAAGAATAGGACTGTGGAGGTTCGACCCAGGATTAAGTGGGGTAGTTTGACTTTGGCCAGTGCTTTAGAGATAGGGGAGAAGTTTAGAGTACAGGAGATATGGATAGTATGTGGGAGACGACTGTTGGTTGCATCAGGGAGTCAGCTAAAGAGGTATTGTGTGTCTCGAGAGGCCGATCTGGCAAGTACCCGAGGGACTGGTGGTGGAACGAAGAAGTCAAGAGGAAGGTGGAGACTAAGAAGGCGGCCTATGCGAAGTTGGTGAAAATCAAGGATGACGAGGAAAAGCGGTTGAACAAGGAGGAGTATAAGTTAGCTAGGAAAGAGGCGAAGTTAGCAGTTACGCAGCTAAGACAGCAGCTTTCGAGCACCTGTATGCGGCTTTAGAAGAGAAAGGTGGGGATAAGAAGTTGTATAGGCTTGCCAAGGCTAGGGAGCGAAGGGCCCGTGACCTTGACCAGGTAAAGTACATCAAGGGTGAGGATGGCAGAGTGTTGATGGATGACACCCTCATTAGGAGGAGGTGGCAGTCGTATTTCCATAGACTTTTGAATGACGAGGGAGTCGAAGGTTTAGTGCTGGGGGACTTGGAGAACTCTGAGAGGTGTCATGATTACGGTTATTGCAGGCGTATTAAGGTTGAGGAGGTCAAGGGGGCTATTAGTAGGATGCGTAGGGGCAGGGCGACTGGGCCAGATGAGATTCCGGTGGATTTTTGGAAAAGTACTGGCGGGGCAGGTTTTAAATAGCTGACAAAGTTATTTAACATCATTTTTAGGATGACGAAGATGCCGGAAGCTTGGAGATGGAGTACGATGGTTACTTTATATAAGAACAAGGGGGACATTCAGAGTTACAACAACTATAGGGGTATCAAACTGTTGAGTCATACTATAAAGGTGTAGGAAAGAGTGGTAGAGTTGAGACTGAGGAGGATCGTGACTATTTCTGAGTATCAGTTCGGTTTCATGCCAGGTCGCTCGACTACCGAAGCCATTCATCTTGTGAGGAGATTAGTCGAACAGTATAGGGAGAGGAAGAAGGACTTGCATATGATGTTCATCGATCTTGAGAAGGCGTACGACAAAGTCCCCAGAGAGGTTCTGTGGAGGTGCTTGGAGGTTAGAGGTGTACCTGTGGCGTACACTAGGTCGATTTAGGACATGTACGACGGAGCGAAGAAACGTGTGAGGACGGTAAGAGGAGATTCAAAGCACTTTCCTATTCTGACTGGGTTGCACTAGGGATCGACTCTTAGTCTGTTTTTATATGCATGGAAGATTATGTATATCATGATAGTTATGTTGGCAAGGTGGTGAATAGTGTATTTTTTCTTTTGGTGAAAGATGTGCTATCTTGGTGATTTGAACTTGAAAAGAGACTTGATGTCTTGATGAAAGAGCATGGTATGGATAAACTATGAACATGTATGGTGTGATTTTGTTATTAAACTTGTTATTTTTCTAAAAGTGTAAATTGTGGGATTTTGGCCGATATGTGCTATGAGGTGTCTTAAGGTAATTTGATGGATTATTTGTGATGTGATATGGATAAGAAAGTGTAAAGGAGAAGTGTTGTGGTGACATGTATTGATTTTCATGTATTGGTCAATGTATGGAATATTGGGGGATGTTTGGAATAATAATTTCATCAATGGTTTGTCAAGGGGAAATGGCATGTTTAAAGGAAAACATGTAACTCATTGATGTTATATGCATTTGTAAAGTAGTTGATGGTTAATGTGAATCCCGTTATATATTTGTGTTGTAGAGTGACACATAAAGAAGGAACGGGACTATTGTATGCACCTCTAGGAGTATATATTCGTATTGTGAATACAAGGTATGTAAGGTTACTCTGTCCGTATCTTTCTGCGGCAAATAGTAGTCACATTGACATTACGCTTGTTTCATCCCGAAATGTGCTAAGGTATCCCATATCCGGTTATCCATGGTCATTGTCATATATTTCCTACTCATGGATCATTGGTGAATCTCATATTCATGGTTAATGTTCCAAAAGCTCAAATAAGGTTATGTTCCAATGTTTCAATAGTGATTATACTCATGTCTCTTGTTCATTGATTATGGTTCAATGGTTCCAATAGTGTTATGTTTCCACGAAGGCTATGTTTCCAATAATGTTTATTTGCATGTTTCTCACTCATTGACTATTGATCCAAAGCTTCAAATAAAGTTGTGACTATCATTGTACCGATCTCTCATAAGCAAAAGTATCAATCTCTCACAAGTAAGGGTATCAATCTCAAAAGTAAAGAAGTGAAGTAAGAAAAAGTAATGCATATTGATTATGTTCATTTATCCATGGGGTGCAAACACCTGCATGATGATGATATTCTATCCATGGGGTGCAAGAACACCCGCATGACGATGTTACTTTATCCATGAGGTGCAAAGGACACCCGCATGACGATATGATCTTATCCATGAGGTGAAAAGAATACCTGCATGACGATGACTTGTTATCCATGGGGTGAAAAGAACACCTGCATGATGAGGGCCCAGACAACATATGTAAAGTAATGTAAAGGCAAGAGAAAGAATGAACGTAATGTACATGGTTTCCAAAGTACAGAATAGTGACTCATCTACATTATGACTTTATCTATATTGGTTATGCATTTTAACTTGAGTTCTTGACATATTTTCATATCTTACAGTTTCATTTGAGCCTTACATACTCAGTACATTCTTTGGGAATTTACCTTACTTGCTGCAGGCGCAGGTCCTAGTAGGCCTCCACAGTAGATTGTCAGTGTTGCAGATCTTTGGTGAGCTCCAGTTAGTTCGGGGCTTCTCTGAGTCACTGTTGTACATGTGTTTTGATTTTGTACATATTGTATAAAGCGGGGACCTGTCCCGACTTTTAGTTTATTTTGGTCAATGCATTTGTTAGAGGCTTTTGTAGATAGATGTGGGTGTATAAATGTGAAGGTACATGTCGTTTTGACTTGATGGCTCAAACGGCCAAGTTTTACATATATAGCTATGACATATGTTTCTATGTCTATGACTTCCGCATAGTTGCATAAGGTGTAATAAGATTCATATGAGGTTATGCATGCAAATGTTCATGAGCAAAGATTGGTTCTCTCGATCCTTTTCGGCTTCGGGTGTCAATCACGCCTCGTTGGGATTTGGGGCATGACAGTAGTGGAGCTGGATGATCAGGACATTCGGAAGAGGGATAGTTTCAAGTATCTTGGGTATATGATTCAGGAAAATGGAGAGATTGACGAGGATGTCATGCACCGTATTAGTGCAGGGTGGTTGAAATGGAGGCTCGCTTCGGGAGTCTTGTGTGATAAGAAGGTGCCTCCAAAGCTTAAACGTAAGTTCTACAGAGTGGCAGTCCGATCGGCTATGTTGTATGGATCTGAGTGTTGGCCAATTAAGAACTCCCACATACAAAAGTTGAAGGTGGAGGAGATGAGGATGTTAAGGTAGATGTGTGGATTTACTAAGAGGGATAGGGTTAGAAATAAATTTATTCAAGAGAAGGTAGGATTAGCTTCGGTGGAAGAAAAGATGCGGGAAGTGAGGTTGAGATGGTTTGGGCACGTGATGAGACGGTGCACGGATGCCCCAGTTCGGAGGTGTGAGAGGCTCGCTATGGATGGTTTCAGATGGGGTAGAGGTAGGCTGAAGAAATATTGGAGGGAAGTGATTAGGCATGGCATGGAGCTGTTACAGCTTTCAGAGGATATGACCCTTGATAGGAAAGTGTGGAGAACGCGAATTCGGGTAGAGGGTTAGCGCGTAGGAGTGGGTCCTATCAGCAGGGAGGAGTGCTTTGTTCGTTGATGCATCTGCAGTCATAGTGTTATGCCTGTGTCTTGTAGTTTCTTATTTGTGGTGGTTTTTGGTGATGTGTGTGTTTTCGGATGGACAGTTCATAGCATTATGTCGTTAGAGTTTTGTTTCTTTTGTCTAGTCGTGCGTTACCCCATTTTTGTTGTTTTGTTTTTATGTTCTCTGATTGTTATACTGTGATTTGGTTTGAGCCGGGGGTCTATCGGAAACAGCCTCTCTACTTCATCTGAGGTAGTGGTATGGACTGCGTACACCTAACCCTCCCCAGACCCCACTTTGTGGGATTACACTGAGTATGTTGTATAAAACTAAAAAATGCACCATTGAGAAATGCAATTAAGGTTTGTACCGTGGTAGGATATTAGTCTACCACTAAATTATTGGTGCTTGTCTGTGTAAGGTTTTCATTTTTTTTATTTGATACTTTCTTATCAATAGATAAGGTAGGAAAATATAATTTCTCGAGCTTTGGAGCTAAAAAAATTATCATTTCAAAACAAGATTGAAAAAATTTGTCTCATCCCTATTTTTATAAGGCGCAATTTCGAAACTCAAAAAATAATTAATAAATATTTAAAAAGAATTTAGAATCGCCACCTAATTTTAGGAAAACTAGGAAACCGATTAATTAAAGAAAACTTCTAGTCTGCGAAACCAATTAGATTCTAGGTAAGGGTTCAGGTATTCCAAAGGGAGGGTGTTAGGAACCCTCAGTTTTTCAATTGAGGAGGAGATAAAAAAATCATTTGCAAGTATAAGAAAAATAAAACATGTACAAAATGAAGCATGATAATGAAAACGGCCTAATATTTGCCTATCGTTAAATAAAATGAAGAAATACAATGAGTAATTAAAAATGATCCTCGAATTCAGATTCTAGTATCTTCTTTGGGGAGAAGCTCAATGTACCTGTAAAAACACTTGATAAAAGTGTTAGTAATGGATAAATATGAAACGAAATAAACTAAAGAAATAATAAACAAAAAAAGGAGAATTCCATCTTATATACGTGGGAGGCCTTGGAAATCGATGGAAATTTCTTCATCAGCCAAGTATTGAAACTTGAAATAAAATAATAGAATTTAAAATAAAATTTGTCTTTTGTAATGGGGAGGCTTCGAAAATTCGACGGAGAGATTTTATCATTGGCCAAGTTTGTTTGTTCAACATAAGAAAATATCTAACAAAATAATTAGTCACAACTATAGCAAATGATATGATATTATCAATATAAAAAAGTAAATTCACAAAGTAAGACTAAGGAATAGCAATACAATAGTAGCAGAATGTAATTACTTTAAAATTAATATTAAAATCAGCACAACAATTAAACGAAACACAAACAAATAGAGTGAATAATTCATGGTTACTGGAAAATTCAAAAGATGCATAAAATTAGTTCTAACAAACAACGACACAGAACGAATAGATCCACACTTGAAAAATAACAAAAACATCAGTGAAGTAAGATGGAGATTACCACAACACCAAAAATATTAGAAAACAAACCCAAATCGACCTAACAAACATGTAACTGATTTAGAAACTAGAACATAAATGATGTAATGTTATCAGAGTTCAAACCTCCGATCAGATTTGGTGGGTTCGTCGACGTTGACAGACGAGGGAGCATTAATGGTGTATCGGAGTTCTGGTTCATCGGTGGGTTTGTTCGGAGCTCGTTCTTGTTGTTGTTCACTGGAGCTTCGTCGAAGCAAACCTAAAAGTAGTGATTGTTATTCGTTGGCATTAATACACGTTCCGGCTAGATCTATCATCGCTGGAGCTCGAAACGGTAGAGAAGATGGAGACAGGGAGGTGTTGGGGTTTGTTTGGTCGGAGTGTGGTGGTTGTTTGGTGGTCGGAGTTTGAAGGAAAGGGAGTTGTTGGTTGGATGGTTTCCATCTTTGTTGTGGTGGTGAAAGTCATCGAAAAACATGGAGTGAAGGGTAGTATTGTTGAACAAAGTTTGATCGAATTTCGGTGGGTGGTGGTTGCTCGACGGAGATGGAATCACGGCGGCGTGGTGGAGCAGAGATCCGAATGGGGAAAATAGTGGGATCTTTAGGTTGGTGTTTTGGTGGTGTAATGGTGGTTTGGTGGTATTCCGATGGTGGTAGGTCACTGAAAAAAGGAAGAGGATAATGGCTGGTTTGCTAAAAATAGAAATGAAAAATATCTTTTAGGGTTAATGCTAATTTTGGAAATTTCCACCACCATTAATTATGAAGGGAGAGAATTAGTTTTATCGAAAAAATCAAAACCACTCAAGACCAAAACCGTGTGCTCAATACCGTGGTTTTTTCTATCAAAAACCATAGGTTATTCAAAACCATGACTATTTGATCTTATCCAAAACTATAGATATTTAACTTATCTGTGCAAAAAATATCTTCTCAGTCTTTTATGAATTTACGGACTGTGATAAAAAATAAATTAATAAATGTGTTTAATACCAGATAAGAATATGGTTTGAGTTTAAAATAAAATTGATGATTTAATAAAACTCAAACAATATTTGTTTATAAAAATGAATTTGTAAAAAAAATTAGTGACAGTCAATAGTTAATAATTGTAATAAATTGATAAATATCCTAACATTTTCAAGAAAAAGGACAATTACCAGTAACTTGTGTTAAATTGAACCAAAATATGTAAACATCAAATTTTATGCTCTTTAACAAATAAAAAGCATAAAAGTGTTTATTTTAAAAATGTCAGTCCAAAATTGGGTGTCAACAACTGCCCTTCTTCATTTATAGAGGATGAAAGAGTCTTTGGATGAAGACGTTGACGCGTAGCAAATTTTGGCTAGACGAAAAAGAAAAAGAAAGACATGTGCACAAAACAATGTCAAACGTTGATAAACTTTTTACAATAATCTCCATACGTTGAAAGGGATGGAGTGTCTTTTGATAAAAGGGGAAGGATTGTTTGAAGATAAAATATTCACGTACCTTCAACGTTGCTTCCAAAATTACCTCGCTGGGGATACAAGGCTGTGTACCTGTTTGTACAAGATTGCGGATCAACTTGTCTCATTGAAGGGAGGACGACCCAACTTGAATTTGCTATGCCATTTGAACGGGTGACGACCCAACTTGTCTCATTGAAAGGCGGATAACCCATTTTGAACTTATTGTGCCACTTGAATGGGGTGGTAACCCAACTTGTCTCCTTGAAAGGCGAATGACCCGTCTTGAACTGGATATGTTATTTGAACATGTGACATTCCAACTTGTCTCTTTGAACGGTGGATGACCAACTTGAACATGATATGTCATTTGAACGGGTGGCAGCCCATCTTGTCTCGTTGAAAGGCGGACGACCCATTTTGAATTTGTCATGCCATTTGAATGGGTGACAATCCAACTTATCTCTTCGAATGGTGGATAACCCATTTTGAGCTCGATATGCCACTTTGAATGAGATGGTTACCCAACATGTCTCGTTAAAAGGCGGACGACCCATTTTGAACTTGATGTGTCATTTGAACGGGTGACAACTCAACTTGTCTCGTTGAAAGGCGGACGATCAATTTGAACTTGATTTGAACGGGTGACAACCCAACTTGTCTCATTGAAAGGCGAACGACCTATCATGTTACTTGAACTTAACATGATATGTCATTTAAACGGGTGACGACTCAACTTGTCTCATTGAAAGACGGACGACCTATTTTGAACATGATATGCCATTTGATAGGGTGACAGCCCAACATGTTTTATTGAAAGGCGGACGACCCATCTTGATATTATCATGCCACTTTGAACGGAGTGACTTTCCAACGTGTCTTATTAAAAGAAGGACGACCTATTTTAAACTTGAGATGTCATTTGATCGGTTGATGACCCAACTTATCTCATTGAAAGGCGAACGACCTATTTGAACTTGATGTGCCATTTGAACAGGTAGCAACCCAACTTGTCTCATTGAAAGGCGGACGACCAACCTGACCTTAACATGTGGAGCCACTTTGACCCCAATTCGAGTAAGTGGTCATCACCTTGATGATGGTCTGGATAAATGGTCATCACCTTGATGATGGCTCGAATAAATGGTCATCACCTTGATGACGGCCCGGATAAATGGTCGTCACCTTGACGATCTAAATAAATGGTCATCACTTTGATGACGGTCTGGGAAGTGGAGTCACCTTGACGCCAATGTGAATAAATGGTCATCACCTTGATGATGGTTTAGATAACTGGGATCACCTTGATACCATTCTGAACAAGTGGACATCACTTTGATATCGATCTGGATTAGTTGTCATCACCTTGATGATAGTCTGGATAAATGAAATCACCTTGTTGCTAATTTGAATACCATGTGTCGCCATTCTGAACAAGTGGTCGTCACCTTGACGCCAATTTGAATACCATGTGTCACTTTGAATGAGGTGACTTTCCAACGTATCTCATTGAAAGGCGAACGACCTAACATGCCACTTTGAACGGTGTGACTTTTCAACGTATATTATAATCAGTTGTACTAAACTTATTAGTAGTAGATAAAATATAAGAGAAACTAAGAATTGTGCATATCTAATGCAACATGTCACTTTGAATGGGTGACTTCCTAATGTGTTTTTTAATCACCTGCACTAAACTTATTAGTAGCAAATGCAATATGTCACAACGAATGAGGTGACGATCCAATATGTCACAAAATAGGAGGTGAAAATCCAGCAAAACATGTCACAAATATAGGAGGTGATGATCCAATGAAACATAATGTGTCACTTTGACATAAGGATGACACGAATTAAATAAATGAATACTGTCAATGAAAGGACCAATGAGTTGCTTTAACAGATATTCAAAGATGGGTGCTTTCCCCAGTTTCATTTTTTAACAGAAAAGAGAATCAAGTCTTGACTATAATTGATACCAACAGTTAGCATAGCATAGAAATTTCTCTTTCACTTCTCTTCTAACTGATCGACTTCGAGATGATTCCTATAGCTTCAAGTGGTACGTAAAATGTACCTAAGTGTCGATAAGATTTGTTCATCTTGCTTCAAACAAAGGTTTTGAACTAGACTTATCCCCATGTTTCAAGTGCTCTCACCACAATGAAAGTCCTCACTTGCACACATTTGAAGTATGTTAATTTGAGGACATTTTGAAAAACACTCTCATACTCAGAAGAATGTTCAAAGCATGCGACTGTGATGCCATAGGCTTAGCCTTCGTGTAAGTCTCCATTAATATGAGAATATTTGGGATGAGATCATGTAAGGCTTGCTATCTTCTTGTAATATAGGCTTAGGGACAGGTAGGATATTAATTTGGGATAAGAGTGACTTAATCCCTCCTTGAGCGTCAAGCTGAACTTGTGCTCTTAACATTTGTTATGTCGTTGAAGCTTGATTCTTCTTTATTGTCCCTTCCTTTTGTTTCAACTTCGTTTTGAAATTTTTGCTTGTTGGAGAATTTTGTTGTTTTATTCTCTTTTAAATTTCTCCTCTTTTGTTTGAAGTGTTCTCCCTTCTTTATTTGGGATTTCTCTTTGACTTGACTTGATCTTGTAGGAGAGTTTTTGACTCTCTTCCTTTTCTTTGAAGTCATTTTTGTATCCTTGACATACATGGACTTTGCAATTTTGTCTTTGGCAGCTTCAAATTTGAATCTTCTTCCGAAATTTGCACATGTTCAGTGCATGTAAGCACTCAGAAGGGTAAAAGTTAAGATGTAGTTGTCCAAGGAAGAGGCTTTAGGCTCAAAGGAGGACATACTAGGGATTAATGTTATTTGGTAGGTATTGAAAGGCAGAAACGGGTCAAAGAAGGCCTACGATCCTTTCCCAAATCAAATATTACTCAGGATTTCGCCTCAACAAACATTCAGGCCAAGTTCTAGATCAACAGTGCAAATGCATTTGAATTTAAACGAAAGCTCACCACACAATGCACATGAAACAATGATGTCAGTTTTATTCTAAACCTGGATTCATGCAAGAGACATTTTCAAGTATCACAAAGGTGCAAATAAGAGGTATCAAGAGAATATATAGTTCACCACGAAGTCAATCCTCTCAAAATCTTTTATCCTTGCATATGCACACTTCTAACTGTTTTGGCACCAACCAAGTCAAAGGCATAATTCTAATAAAAAGAAATAATTTTCTTTTGATTTTTTTTTTAATTTTTTAAAATATGGGATACCTAACCCGAGGAGGGATGCTTACGTATCTCAACCCAAGGGGTGAGAATCAGGTGTGCATAGTTCGTACAGGTATAGTATAAAATATATGCACACAAATAATTTAAAGATAAAGACAAACTTGAAGTGATGCTTCGCATTGTACGGTGTCAACTGGCGTCTTTAGGTAAACAACATCTCCTAATTGTTTGCGGGAATGACATATTCTCAACATGGATGCTTTCAAGGATTGTGGAGTTTCCCAACTATCTGTCAAAGTAGCATATTATTATAACCGACCCCGATTGTAGGTGGGGATGATTTTTCTGCAAAGAGATGAGAAAAGAGTGAAAACTAGGAAGTCATGAAAATTATAACAAAATAAAAGAGTGTTATTGAATAGTCAAAGACTCCCCTGATTTATCATTTGGATTGGATACTAGTGCCTCATGGAGTCCGAGGCCACATGTTTGCAAACTCATCCAATCTTGAAGTGCAAGTTTGGTGGAATTTTTTAGGACCTTCCTAAAAAATTATACCCCAGTTTAGAATACAAAAGAACTTTCTTGAACTTTTTGAAGTTGCTTTGAGTGGAATTTTTGAGACCTTCTCAAAAATTCTGCCCTTGTTTTGGCTTCAACAAACTCTTGTGTTGAATCTGTAACTAGTGTATTTTTTTGTAGAATTTTTGAGAAGGTCTCAAAAATTCTTCCCCAATTTCCATTACAAAGGAAGATGGAAAGCTTACCGGGAATATGACCGAGCCGTTGTGGCGCCTACGTATCCCGTTGAGTCGAGAATCAGGTCAAACGTAGTTCAAAACTTTTTGAAATAAAATAAAGGACAAACAATGTTCAGAACAAAGCATATGCGTTAAGCACAAAAATCAAATGAACATGGATGAAACAAATTAGGTAGCATATAATACATAAACAATGTATAACGTGTTCTAATGTACATCTGACCTTTTAAGGCAAAGGTAAGCCTAACGATAGAACGATGTACATGACATTTGTGAAACGTTCAATTCCCCCCCCCCCCCCCGTGCCCTCCCCCAAAACATGTTATATACGAACCAATATGAATAGATCAAATGGGAATACAAAATAAGGGAAAAGGATATATAATAAATAATAAATATCAGTCCCATACAGGGGAACAACACTAGACTAATCCGCCTTGGAAGTCCTTCATTCTCGAAATTCTTAAAATTTTCGAACACCTTTTAGATGAAGACCTTCAAAAGAAACTAATCTAAAAAATAATAAATTCTCAACCCCGAGAGACAATGGTTCGTACAATTCGGCATCACATCCTTCAATTTAAACACAAAAGGGATGATGTCCTTTTAGGCCATGGGCCTTTTGGACACAAGGTGGTCTCTATTAGACCCGATACCTCTTAGTGTCGGGTCAACTTAGGTCAACGCCTATACATGGCTTCGCTCTACCCTAGTTCACTAGAGTGATTTGTTCAATTGACTAGGGATCCGAAATGAACTTATCGGGGTAATACACCAAGTGACTGTTGACCGACTCGAGTCAACTACTTTACTTGGAGGTTCAAAGAAAGATAAGGTGTTATACCGAAGGGCGGGTGCAGATACCGGCATAACCGCCCTTTTTCCTAATGCCTAATGTTTTACCAGGGAGGCGGAAGATACCATGAAAATGCAACAATTAAGATATTATGAAAATTTAACAAAGAATGAGTAAAATACAAAGCAATATAAACAATATACAAGATACAAGTAATCTAAAAATATACAAGGCAATATAAAAATTGCAAAAAGTAAAAACTCCTCAATTGAAAAAATGGAGTCATAATGGTTAGAACCTCATAATCCCCAGTGAAGTCGTCATTCTATCGCACTCCTATTTTTATAAGGCGCAATTTTGGAACTCAAAAAATAATTAATAAATGTTTAAAAAGAATTCAGAGTCGCCACCTAATTTTAGGAAACCGATTAATTAAAGAAAACTTTTAGTCTGCGAAATCAATTAGATTCTAGGTAAGGATTCAGGTTATTCCAAAGGGAAGGTGTTAGACACCCTTCGGAATCCACAAAGGTGGGTTCCGATTGAACTCAATTTTTCAATTGAGGAGGAGATAAAAACAATCATTTGCAAGTATAAGAAAAATAAAACATGTACGAAATAACGCATGATAATGAAAACAGCCTAATATTTATCTATCATTAAATAAAATGAATAAATACAATGAGTAATTAAAAATGATCCTCGAATTCAGATTCGAGTGTCTTCTTCTCGGAGAAGCTCCATGTGCCTGTAAAAACACTTGATAAAAGTGTTAGTAATAGATAAATATGAATCGAAAAAAACTAAAGAAATAATAAACAAAAAAAAAGGTAAATTCCATCTTATATACGTGGGAGGCCTTGAAAATCGATGGAAATTTCTTCATCAGCCAATTATTGAAACTTGAAATAAAATAATAGAACTTAAAATAAAATCCATCTTTTATAATGGGAAGACCTTGAAAATTCGACGGAGAGATTTTATCATTGGCCAAGTGTGTTTGTTCAACATAAGAAAATATCTAACAAAATAATTAGTGACAACTATAACAAACGATATGATATTATCAATATAAAAAAAGTAAAGTCATAAAGTAAGACTAAGGAAAAACAATACAATAGTAGCAGAATGTAATTACTTTAAAATTAATATTAAAATCAGCACAACAATTAAAAAAAAAACACAAACAAATAGAGTGAATAATCCATGGTTAATGGAAAATTCAAAAGATGCATAAAATTAGTTCTAACAAACAACGACACAAGAGCTAACAGATCCACACTTGAAAAATAACAAAAACATTAGTGAAGTAAGATGGAGATTACCACAACACCAAAAATATTAGAAACAAACCCAAATCGACCTAACAAACATGTAACTGATTTAGAAACTAGAATATGAATCATGTAACGTTATCTGAGTTCAAACCTCCGATCAGATCTGGTGGGTTCGTCGACGTTGACAGACGAGAGAGCATTAATAGTGTATCAGAGTTCTAGTTCGTCTGTGGATTTGTTCGGATCTCATTCTTGTTGTTGTTCACCGGAGCTTCGTCGAAGCAAAGCTGAAAGTAGTAATTGTTATTCGTCGGCGTTAATACACATTTCAGCCAGATCTGTCGTCGCTAGAGCTTGAAACGGTAGAGAAGATGGAGACGGGGAAGTGTTGGGGTCTTTTTGGTTGTAGTGTGGTGGTTGTTTGGTGGTCCGTGTTTAAAGGAAAAAGAGTCGTTGGTTGGATGGTTTCCATCGTTGTTGTGGTGGTGAAATTCATCGAAAAACATGGAGTGAAGGGTGGTATTGTTGAACAAAGTTTGATCAAATTTCGGTGGGTGGCGATTGCTCGCCGGAGATAGAATCACGGTGGCATGGTGGAGCGGAGCTCCGAAAGGTGAAAACAGTAGGATCTTTAGGTTGGTGTAATGGTGGTCTGGTGGTGTTCCGATGGTGGGAGGTCACCGGAAAAAGGAAGAGGATAACGGCTAGTTTGCCAAAAATAGAAAGGAAAAATATCTTTTAGGGTTAATGCCAATTTTGGAAATTTCCATCACCATTAATTGTGAAGGGAGTGGATTAGTTTTATAGAAAAAATCAAAACCACTAAAGAGCAAAACCGTGTGCTCAATACCATGGTTTTTTCTATCAAAAACCATGAGTTATCCAAAAATATGACTATTTGATCTTATCCAAAACTATGGATATTTGAATTATCTATGCAAAAAATATCTTCTCCCTCATTTATGAATTAACGGCCTGTGATAAAAAATAAATTAATAAATGTGATTAATACCATATAAGAATATGGTTTGAGTTTAAAATAAAATTGATGATTTAATAAAACTCAAACAACATTTTTTTTAAAAAACGACTGTGTAAAAAAAAATCAGTGACAATCAATAATTAAAAATTATAATAAATTGATAAATATCCTAACATTTTCAAGAAAAAGGATAATTACCAATCACTTGTATTAAATTGAACCAAAATATGTAAAAATCAAATTTTATGCTCTTTAACAAATAAATAGCACAAAAGTGTTTATTTTAAAATTGTCGGTCCAAAATTAGGTGTCAACAACTGCCCTTCTTCTTTTATAGAGGATGAAAGCGTCTTTGGATGAAGACGTTGACGCGTAGCCAATTTTGGCTAGACGAGAAAGAAAAAAAATGACATGTGCACAAAACAATGTCAAACGTTGATAAAACTTTTACAATACTCTTCATCCGTTGAAAGGGATGGATTTTCTTTTGATAAAAGGGGAAGGATTGTTTGAAGATAAAACATTATTGTTTGAAGATAAAACATTCATGCGCCTTCGACATTGCTTCCAAAATTACCTCGCTGGGGATGCAAGGTGTAACACCCCGTAGATTTCCGAACCCATGAGACTACCTTAACGTTTATGGAATTATTTAAACATGAGAGGGCTGGTGAATTATGCATTAATTTGTTGGGCTTAAATAAATCTTGTGCTATTTGGGCTCAATTGAGGCCCCAAAATTAGACAAAAGACATGGCCCAAGTGGGAATGACCCATTCTTGGCATTGACCAAGTAAGCCTAGCATTTATGATTAATGTGTGGCTAAGGATGAGACTAAAAGGGACTATAAAAGGGAACAAAAATCAGATTTTTATTCACAAAGACTCACATGCCATTTCTAGACTTTTCTCAAATATTTCTCATCTCACATAAACCCTAAGCCTTCATTCCTTTGGACAAGATCACTCTCTTGCAAGATTTGGTAAGTTTTTGCTTTCATGGTTTAATATATTACATGCTTAAGATGGTGCATAAACCATGTTGGTTATGTTGGCAAAGTATTGGACATTTCACAATGTGTAAAACTGTCTATTTTTGCAATCGAAAAAAGGATTTTGCCTTATAAACTTGAAAATGGACTTGTTTTCTTGAAGGAAGTGAACTTGATGGATTAAATATAAACATGTAAGATGTTATTATAGCCTTAACTTGTTTTATCCTTGTAGATAATGTTTGGAATTGTTATTGCAAAATTGTGCATGAACTTGGTGGTGTATTGAAAGAAAAATGTGGTTTTAGTGATGTTCATGTGTGTTGTGAAACCATGATGATTCATTGGAATCCAAGTGACTTAAAATATGTAAAGAGAATCTTATTCATGGCCATGGACCATTTATTACACAAAAAGGACCCAAAAGAGACCCTTTTTGGTCGAAACGGGCGCCCGCCCCACAGACAGGGTACCTGCGGGCGCAGATGCCAATGCAGGTGCCCCTGGACAGGGCCAAGGGTCACCTGCGGCCTCATGTCATCCACCTGCGGGCGCAGGTGGCTTCGCAGGTCAACCCAAAATCTAGATTTGCATGTTTTTGTCTCTCTTTGATCCCCGAAGGCCCCTATACCCTTTTTGGATGTAATTATCAACTTATGATACCTTTTGAATGACGTTAAGGGGTTGTTTGGAGGCATGTTGTATTATAACAATTATGTATTGTTGTTAATATGTTGTTATGAAAGGTATTGAGGTGACTTGACGGAATAATTGTGATGTAATGATAATGAGGAAGCGCAAAGGGTAAACTTGATGTGAAATGCTATTGGTTTATGATGTCCTGGTCAATGTGTGGAATGTTATGGTGTTGTTGGTATGGTAATGCAGTGGATTGTATTGTAAAGGGTGAAATGACGCTATATGGCAGTCATGTAGCTCATTGTCTTTTTGTGCACTTGTAAGGTAACTAGTCGTTAACGTGAGCTCCGTTATGAACTTGTGTTGTAGAGTAACACGTAAAGAAGGAGCTGGATTGTTGTATTCATACATAGGACTGTGTATTCATATTGAGAAGATAAGGTATGTAAGGTTACTCTTTTCGTATCCTTCTGCAGCACATAGTATTCACATTGGCATTGTATTTGTTCCATTCCAAATTGTTCTAAGGTATCCCATTTCCGGTTATCAATTATTGTTCATCACATGTTCCTTATGCCTTGATCAATTGTGATTCACATGTCTCATGTATATTGACTAATGTTCCAAAGTACTCATTGTTCCAATAATGTACCACTACCAATGTGTCAATATCATATAAGTAAAGAAATGAAGTAATGTATAATTGTTTGTATATTTTGAGGAACATCCCAGGGGCGACATGAAAGCCTAGCATGGGTTATCAAAGTAACATCCCAGGGGCGACATAAAAGCCTAGCATGGGTTAACCTAACGTCCCAGGGGCGACATGAAAGCCTAGCATGGGTTAATCACATCCCAAGGGTTAAAATACCTAGCATGGGTTAATCTCATCCCAGGGGTGACGGAAAATCCTAGCATGGTTAGCACGATAAAGATGAATAAATGTAAAGGCAAAAGAAGTAAAGGACGTAATGTGCATGGTTCCACATATGCAGACCAGTGTTTTATCTATACTGACTAATCTCTTATATTTGATTTCATGGAAGTACTTGTATATCATACAGTTTCATATGAGCCTTAAATACTCAGTACATTCTCCGTACTGACGTCCCTTGGGGGACTTACCTTACTTGTTGCAGGCGCAGGTGCTAGTAGACCTCCACAGTAGGTTGGCGGTCATTTGCAGATCTTTGCTGAGCTCCAGTTGGTTCGGGGCTTTCGAGTCACAATTGTACATTTATTTTGGTATTGTAAATGTTATATAAAGAGGGGAATTTTCCCTACTTTAAAATGGTTATATGTATGCATCTGTTAGAGGGTTTGTAGATGTATATGGGAATATGGGTGCAAGGGGATGTATGTCCATTTTGACTTGATGGCCCTAACGACCAAGTTTCTTATATGTATATAACACATGTTTCCAAAACTTCCGCTATTAGCATCTAGTATGTATACGTGATGGTGATGTTCCTTGAATGACATGCGTATGAATGGACATGGATGAAGATTGGTTCTCTCGGGCCTTATCGGCTTTGGGTGCCAGTCCGCCCCGTTGGAATTCGAGGCGTGACACAAGGCTGCATAACTGTTTGAACAAGGTAGCAAATCAACTTGTCTCATTGAAAGATGGACGACCCATTTTGAACTTATCGTGCAACTTGAACAGGGTGATAACCCAACTTGTCTCCTTGAAAGGCGGACGACCCATCTTGAACTGGATATGTTATTTGAACGGGTGACAATCCAACTTATCTCTTTGAAAGGTGGATGACCAACTTGAACATAATATGTCATTTGAACGGGTGGCAGCTCATCTTGTTTGTTAAAAGGCAGATGACCCATTTTGAACTTGTCATGCCAATTGAACGAGTGGCAATCCAACTTGTCTCTTTGAATGGTGGATGACCCATTTTGAGCTTGATATGCCACTTTGAATGAGATGGTTACCCAACATGTCTTGTTGAAAGGAGGACGACCCATTTTGAACTTGATGTGTCATTTGAACGGGTGACAACTCAACTTGTCTCGTTGAAAGGCGGACGACCAATTTGAACTTGATGTTGTCATTTGAACGGGTGACAACCCAACTTGTCTCATTGAAAGGTGAACGACCTATCATGTTACTTGAACTTAACATGATATGTCATTTGAACGAGTGACGACTCAACTGTCTCATTGAAAGACGGACGACCTATTTTGAACATGATATGCCATTTGATCGGGTGACAGCCCAACATGTCTTATTGAAAGGCGGACGACCCATCTTGAGCTTATCATGCCACTTTGAACGGAGTGACTTTCCAACGTGTCTCATTGAAAGACAGACGACCTAGTTTAAACTTGAGATGTCATTTGATCGGGTGATGACCCAACTTGTCTCATTGAAAGGCGGTGTCTATTTTCTGTGACACAATTATATTTCGTGCTTAAATACATGAGTTACATAATTTTAGTGACGAAACACAAAATTTCATAGTAAAACTTTTGTCTCCTAACATTTTCTGCCAAAAAAATGAGTTGACGCCATTTATTGAGTAATGTTAGTGATGAATTTTAGGTTATAAGTGACACAAATGTTTATCACTAATAATGTATTCAATTTGTGACAAACTATTGTTTGTCTTAAAATTAGTTAGTTTTTGGACACGAAATTTTTTTTCGCAAAAATACGTTATTCAATAGAGACAAATTATACTTAGCAGTTAAATGTTGTAATCTTTAGTGACAAAATTTTATATTCAATTTGTGACCTTAATTTTCGTCACTAATAATATAAACAATTAGCGGCGATCACTTTATTGTTTTGTTTTTTTTTGCTCTAATCAACTTGTGACTTAGTGACAACAAAAATTTGTCACCGAATATAAAAAGTTTTAAATAGCAACGAAAATTTGTAGCTGAATAATTCAACTATTTGCTACGGAAAACAATTCATAATTAAATACAAAAAAAAAATGAATATGATTGTTAATGATTACAAGTTATAATTGATAGAAAAAAAAGTTCTTCAAAAGAAACAAACTGCATTAATTGGCGAGGGATTTTCTTTTTAAAAAAAATGACTTTAATCAACTTTCTAAAAATGATGAATTTAATCGATTTTCTTAAATTACAAAACTATAAAATGCACCATTGAGAAATGCAATTAAGGTTTGTATCATGGTAGGATATTATTCTACCACTAAATTATTGGTGCTTGTCTGTGTAAGGTTTTCATTTTTTTTATTTGATACTTTCTTATCAATAGATAGTAGGAAAATATAATTTCTCGAGCTTTGGAGCTAAAAAAATTATCATTTGAAAAAAAAAAAATTAAAAATTATTTGCATTTTTTCGTGCACGTCTACTGATTTTGTGGTTGGTATACTTCATCGGTCTATTTGCTTGTGTCAAAAATACCTATTTTTTAGTAGTGATTCCACATAGAACAACTATAAATAACGTCGACTTGCAATTTTAGACTTTGCAAAGGTGCAAAATATTTTATTAACTTTTACCACTAATGTGAAATATTGAAATAAACTAAATAATAAAACACTAATAAAAGAAATTAACCAGCTAGGATTTCAAATACATTATGATAAGACATTATAGTGGTTAAAAATTGTACATGTCCTCAACAAAGGCGTACACACTGTCTTCAAGAATTCAAAGATATAGACTTTGCCTAAAAACAAATGACCCACATAGAACAATCATCATTTATGAGTCAGCCTATGCCTCACTTGCATCTGACCAAATTCAGGCTTCTAACCCAAGGCCATGACCAAATTTAGGCTTCTAGCCCAAAGCCATGCGACACACTACTAGAAAAATTCTAATTAGCTGGAGATTTTACATGGAAATTTTTTCCGTAGTAATTACTTGCGAATTTGCAAAATTCTAAAATTACTAAATTAAAAAAATATTTTACTTGCAGAAAATAATTTCCTAGAAAAATTGCACGTAAATTTGTAATTTGAGAATTTCTACATACTAATTTATATTAAGATTTATATATTATTTTAATTATTTTACCATATTTAGTTGAAATATGCGAGTGACAAATTAATGGTTACTTCCTCCGTCCAAATTTATGTTGTACCTTTCTGATTTTGAGATTCAAACAAGTCTATCTTTAACCGTAATATTTTCATATTTCTTATAAATATTTTAAATTATGAATTTTGATTTATAATACTTTTCATGAAGTTTCTAAATATATAAATTTTATTTCAAAACATTTAAAAAATTCATGCCCAAATTCATAGTCAAATTTAAATTGTTTGACTCTCAAAATTTGAGTTGTGCCATATAAAATTGAGACGGAGGAAGTAGGTAAAATGAAATATGAAAATGGCAAAATTGAAGAACAACAAACATAAAATAAAAAAAGAGAAAAGACACAAGTACCTCCAAACTATACCTGAAATCTCAGTGACACACATAAACTTTACAGTAGTCTTATTACCCCTAAACTCATTTTTTTATGTATTTTTTTTCATAACTGTGGTGTCCGGGTCAGCTTGTGCTCACCTCGACTAATTCCACGGGATACCTGTCATCACCCATCAACAATATGTACCAGGTAACTCTGTCCATCAAGGCTAGAACAGATGGAAAGAAATCACCTAGTGTTTGTCTCTGTTGGGAATTGAACCTGAGACCTCATGGTGCTCAACCCAACTTCATTGACCCATTAGGCCACACCCTTGGGTGCTCATTTTTTATATGCTGACGTGGTTGTCAAGTAGCAGAATATTTTGTGTTGAATTGGCAGTCACGTCAGCTGCCAAGTAAGCACAAAAGGAGTACAAAAATACAGAAAAAAATGTGTTTAGGGGATGGTAGGACCTCCGTAAAATTTAAGTGTGTCACTGAGGTTTTGGGTATACTGAGTATGTTGTTGTTGTACAGAGATTTTAGGTATAGTTTGGGGGTACTTATCCATTATATGGAAAAAAAAAAGACAAAAAAATAAGAGGAAAACAATCAAATTCGTGTTGTTGATATATATATTATTAAGCCACATAAAGTATATTGTAGAATTATTGTCACGCCTCGAATTTCAACGGGGCGGACTGGCACCCGAAGCCGTTAAGGGCCGAGAGAACCAATCTTCATTCATGTACACTCATATGCATGTCACTAAATGAACAACATTCTCTCCCCTGTAATTACAAGATACCAATGACGTAAGTCATGAAGAAACATATGATATATATGAAACTAGGCCGTTAGGGCCATCAAGTCAAAAGCATGCGTTCTTTCATTCATCTTCCCACGTACGTCTACAAAGCCTCTAACAGATACATGTACATAACCATCCTAAAGTCGGGACAAGTCCCCGCTTTATACAACATTTACAATACCGAAACTAATGTACGCATATGACTCGAAAAGCCCCGAACCAACTGGAGCTAACCAATGATCTGCAAATGATCCGCAACCTACTGTGGAGGTCTACTAGCACCTGTGCCTGCAGCAAGTAAGGTAAGTCCCTCAAGGGACGTCAGTACGAAGAATGTACTGAGTATGTAAGGCTATAAGAAACTGCATCATACATAAGGACTTCAATGAAATCAATGTGAATAAACCACCGTAATATATATGTGGAACCATGTACATTACTTTCATTACTTTCTTTGCTTTTATGCTCATTCATCATCATGTGTATCATATCGTACCCGGGCCCTAACTGATCAGTGGGTCTTAACATAACAAAACGTTATGTTGGGATCGCCCCGAGCTAGGCTTATGCCTCTAGAGCTGCCACCCATAAATCAATATATCAGGTTCGGCTCGAGCTAGGCTTCCGCCCCCAGAGCTTCCCCTGATCCAATAATCTCGGGATCGACTCGAGCTAAGCTTATGCCTCTAGAGCTTCCACCCGTACTCACACAATCAACAACCATGCATTACTTCATTTCTTTCCTTTGAGAGATTGATACGTTGATAGTCATAACATTATTGGAACTTTGGAATCGTAACATTATTGGACCTTTGGAACTATGTCCACAATTATGTGACACATGAATAACAATTGATCAATGAATAAGGAACATGTGATTAACAATAGATGACAACCTGAACTGAGATACTTTAGAACATTCGGAATGGAACAAGTACAATGACAATGTGAACACTATGTCCTGCAGAAGGATACAGAAAGAGTAACCTTACATACCTTGTCTTCCCAATATGAATACACAGTCCTATACGTGAATACAATAATCAAGCTCCTTCCTTATGTTTTACTCTACAACACAAGTACATAACGGAGCTCACGTTAACAACTAACTACCTGACAAGTGCACAAGACGATAATGAACTACATGACTGCCATATAACGTCATTTCACCCTTTACAATACAATCCACTGCATTATCATACCAACAACACCATAACATTCCACACATTGACCAAGACATCATAAACCAATAGCATATCATACCAAGTTTATCCTTTACGCTTCCTCATTAACACTACATCACAATTACTCTATCAAGTCACCTCAATACCTTCCATAAAAATATATTAGCAACAGTATATAATTGATATAATCCAACATGCCTCCGAACGACCCCTTAAAGCCATTCAAAAGGTACCATAAGTTGATAATTGCATCCAAAAAGGGTATAGGTGCCTTGGGGGGTCAAAGAGAGACAAAAACATGCAAAACGAAGTTCTGGGATGACCTGCGAAGCCACCTGCGCCCGCAGGTGGTTGAGGTGTGGTCGCAGGTGACCCTTGGCCCTGTCCAGTGCCACCTTCATTGGCATTTGCGCCTGCAGGTGCCCTGTCTGCGAGGGCGGATGCCCATTTCGGCCAAAAAGGGTCTCTTTTGGGTCCTTTTTTGTAATAAATGGTCTAAGGCCATAAGTAAGCTTCTCTTTAAATATTTTAGGTTAACTTGGATGAAAAAAAACAACCATGGTCTCACAACGTACATAAACATCACCAAAACTACATTTTCCTCTTAATACGTCACCAATTCCATGCACAATTTCACAACAACAATTCCAAGTGTTATACACAAAAAGAAAGCAAGTTAAGGACATAACCACATATTACATATTGATATTTAATCCACCAAAATCACTTCCTTCAAGACCACAAGTCCACTTTCAAGTTTAGAAGGCAAAACCCTTCACCGGTTAAGCAAAATAGACTATTTTACACATAGTGAATTGTCCAACACCTTGCCAACATAACCAACATGATTTATACACCATATTAAGAATATCATATACTAAACCATAAGAATAAACACTTACCAAAGCTTGCAAGAGAGTGATTTTGTCCAAAGGATTGATGACTTAGGGTTTGTGTGAGATGAGAAATATCTTTGAAATTTCTAGAAATGGCATGTGTGTTACAATGAATAAAAATATGATTTTTTGTGATTTATATAGTCCTTGTAGTCATCCTTAGCCACATTAAATGTGTGTTTACTTGGTCGATGGTAGAATGGATCTTTTCTCCATTTTGGGCCATGTCTTCCTTACTAATTTTGGGCCTCATTTTAGCCCAATGGCACAAGATTAACTTAGCCCAACAAATTTAATGTGCAATACCTCCACAATCTTATGTTTAAATAATTCCACGAATGTTACGGTAATCAACTAGGTTCAGAAACATACGGGGTGTTACATTCTTCCCTCCTTAGAAACATTCGTCCTCGAATGTTAGTGACAATATCCAGTTTAACAAATTCAAGTCTAGGATTATTCTTCATGTTATCATATATATATATACTTAATGTTTATAAATACTTACTTGTTATTGCTCCGATCCAGTATCTTGAACTTTTTCTTCCATTTGAAACAAATGAGGGTACTTAGACTTCATCATTTCTTCAGCTTCCCATGTGATCTCTTCTACTTGTTGATTCCTCCAAAGTACCTTTACGGAAGCTACTTCTTTATTCCTTAACCTCTTCACTTGTCGATCCAGAATAGCAATAGGTATCTCTTCATAGGTGAGATCCTACATAACCTGTACATCTTCCATGGGAGAAATACGAGATGGATCTCCTATGCACTTTCGAAGCATCGAAACATGAAATACTGGATGAACTGTGGAGATTCTTGGGGTAATGCTAATTCATACGTAACGTGCCCAAATCTTCGGACAATTTCATATGGCCCTATATAACGGGGACTCAACTTCCCTTTCTTTCCAAATCACCTTTTCATCGGTGACACCTTCAAGAATACCCAATCACCTATGGCAAATTCGAGCCCTCTTCTTCTACCATCAGCATATGACTTGTGTCGACTTTGGGCCATTTGTAGCCGCTGTTGGATCACTTTAACTTTCTCCATAGCCGGATGAACAAGATCTGGCCCAAGTAAAGCAGTTTCACCCGCTTCAAACCATCCAATTAGTGATCTACACTTCCTTCCGTATAAAGCTTCAAAGGTGCCATTTTGATACTTGAATGATAGCTATTGTTGTAGGAAAATTCAATAAGAGGTAGGTGGTCATCCCAGCTACCTTGAAAGTCCAACGTGCAACCTCGTAGCATATCTTCAAGTGTTTGGATAGTACGTTCTGCGCTTCCATTTGTCTGAGGATGAAAAGTCGTACTCAGATTCACTTGTGTACCCAAGCTCTTCTAAAAAGATCTCCAAAAATGTGCAGTAAATTGAGCTCCCCTGTCTGATATAATGGAGATCGGAATCCCGAGTAATTGGACTATCTCTTTAACATACAACCTTGCATACTCTTCAGCAGTATAGGTGGTCTTGACTGGTAGGAAATGAGCTGACTTGGTAAGCCTGTCAACTATTACCCATATGGAATCAAATTTCCGCAGTGTACGAGGTAAACCTGTAATGAAATCCATGTTAACCATGTCCAATTTCCATACTGGAAGATTGATACATTGCATGTAACCTCCAGGTTTCTGATGCTCTACTTTTACTTGTTGACAATTTGGGCATTGAGCTACAAATTCTGCAATGTTCTTCTTCATGTTACCCCACCAATACATTTCTTTCAAATCATGATACATTTTGGTAGCCCCCGGATGAATAGAATAACGTGAATGATGCGCCTCTGTCATAATTCGTCTCCTCAGCTCATCTACATTTGGTACACATAATCTACCTTGGCATTGAAGTACTCCTTCTTGCGTAAGATCAAATGCCTTTGTCAAACCCCATTGTACATTCTCTTTCAGCTGCAATAACATAGGATCTGCATGCTGTTTCTCTTTCACTTCAGCTATTAATAAAGATTCTACTGCATTTTGCACAATAACCCCTTCATCTGAAGATTCAAGAAGACGAACTCCCAAGCTGGATAATTGATGTAGATCTTTGACTATACATTGCTTCTTTGTCAACTGACCATTAGTACTTCCTACAGCTTTTTGACTAAATGCATCAGCTACCACATTTGCTTTTCCTGGATGATATAGGATATCAATATCATAATCTTTTAAAAGTTCCAGCCACCTTCGCTGCCTCAGATTTAAGTGTAGATGTCAACATGAACTCCATACAAATAATGGCGCCATATCTTTAAAGTAAATACCACAGCTGCTAACTCAACATCACGTGTGGGATAATTTCTCTCATGTGGCCGCAACTGTCTTGAGGCATACGTTATTACATTACTGTGCTGCATCAATACACACCCTAGGCCAACTCCAGAAGCATCACAATATACTGCATACCGTTCTGTGCCTTCCGGAAGTACCAATACCGGTGTAGAAGTCAATTTATCTTTCAGCTCTTGGAAACTTTTCTCACATGCATCATTCCACTGAAACTTGACTGCCTTGTGTGTAAGCTTCGTTAAAGGTGCAACAATGGAAGAAAACCCTTCAATAAACCTTCGATAATAACTTGCCAACCCAAGGAAGCTACGAATTTCAGTAGGCATCGTAGGCCTTGGCCAATTTTTCACTGCTTCAATCTTTTGTGTATCAACCCTTATTCCTTCATCTGACACAATGTGACCCAAGAATGCTACGGATTTTAACCAAAATTCACATTTAGAGAACTTTGCATACAACTTACGCTCACAAAGAATTTGTAACACCTGTCGTAAGTGATTAGCATGGTCCGTTTGTGATCGTGAATAAACCAGGATGTCATCTATAAACACCGTCACGAACATGTCTAGAAATGGCTGAAACACCTTATTCATCAAATCCACGAAAAAAGCTGGTGCATTTGTTAGTCCAAACGACAAAACTAAAAATTCATAATGGTCATACCATGTTCGAAAATCTGTCTTGGGTATATCTTTTCTCTAACTCTGACTTGATGGTAACCCGATCTCAAGTCAATCTTTGAAAAATATTTGGCACCACCCTGTAATTGATCAAACAAATCGTCAATTTTGGGGAGGGGATATTTGTTCTTGATCGTTACCTTATTCAAATGCCGATAGTCGATACACATTCTCAATGTGCCATCTTTCTTTCATACAAATAATACTGGTGCACCCCACGGGGACATACTAGGCCTTATGAATCCCTTGTCCAGCAAATCTTTTAATTGCTCCTTCAGTTCTCGCAATTCTGCTGGAGCCATTCTATATGGAGGAATAGAGATACGCTGAGTGCCTGGAATCACATCAATACCAAACTCTATTTCCCGTTCTGGAGGTAAACCTGTAAGATTCTCAGGAAATACATCAAGGAATTCATTAACCACTGGAACCGACTGAGGAGTTAGTGGCTCTACATCAGTATCTTTCACTCTTACTAAGTGACATATGTACCCCTTGGCTATCATTTTCCTTGCTTTAAGATAGGAAATAAATTTACCTCTCGGTGCCCCCACACTACCCGTCCATTCAAGTACATTCTTTTATGGAAAATGAAAATGTACCTTCTTAGCCCGACAATCTATCGTGGCATAACAAGAAGCCAACCAATCCATACCCATTTGACATCAAAATCCACCATTTCTAGTTCAATAAGATCAGCCAACGTATCATAATCACACATAGTTACTACATAATTACGATATACTCTTTTTGCAACAATAGATTCATCAACTGGTGTAGATACTTCAATTGACTTATTTAATAATTTCGGTGTTCTTTCAAATTTCGCAGCAATCAATGGAGTAAAATATGACAATGTAGAACCCGGGTCAATCAATGCATATACATTATACGAAAATATGGATAATGTACCTGTAACTACGTCAGGAGAAGCCTCCGAATTCTGTCGGTCCACTAGAGCATAGATGCGATTCTGGGCCCCACTGGAACTGGCTGATCCTCTGGCACCTCTACTATGACCAGCAGGTTGTACACCTCTGCCTAGGGAAGGAACCGATTATGATGATGCAATGATTGATCCCGTAGGTTGTTCTATACCACTCGTGCCTCTTTGTGGACACTCTCTCATCATGTGTCCCGACATACCGCACCAAAAGCAAGCAGTCGTCCCTAACCGGCATGTACCTGAATGAGTTCATCCGCAGTGCTGACACAGATGACGAGAAAATCCTGCTGCCTGTGAACCTTGAAGCCCACTACTCTGCCCAGCTTGACTACCTCTAAACCCTTGGAATTGAGATTGAGTGCCTGCTGTGGAATAAGAGAATGATGGTCTAGGCGGTCTAGGAAAAATCTGAGGCCTAGATTCTCCTTGGGATGCCATAGACTGTCCCATAGGTCTAGCCCTTTTTGACGACCCTCTTTCAAATTCGTGCACCCTCCTTCTTTGCCTCTGGTCCTCCATCTTCTGTGCAAAAGCCTGTATTCTGGTTATATCCATATCTCTGTTCAAAGCAACAATGGTACAGTCCCTCACCAAATATGGCTCTAATCTGTCCACATATCGATGGACTCTGTCTTCCATTGTGGCCACTACATTCGGGGCATATCGAGCCAAAGAATTAAACTGAAGACTATATTCTCTGAGACTCATATTCCCTTGACGGAGATTTAAGAACTGATCTGCATGAGCCTCTCGGATCTCATATGGAAGATAGTTATCAAGGAATGCCGCTTTAAATTCTTCCCAATTAGGTGGATTTGCACCGATACCACGAGATCTCTTCCAATCTTCATACCACAATATAGCTTCTCCTTTCAATCTATAGGCTGCAAGCTCAACTGTTTCTATACCAGTCACGTGCATAACATTTAGAGCCCTTTTGATTTGGTCTACGAAGTCCTGTGGGTCTGCCTTCGGATTTGACCCGGTAAATTGGTAGGGTCTAATTTCAGAAAATCTTGTGTCCGCCGACTAGCTACTCTAGCCGTGCCATCCTCACTTGTCATTAGACCAACTTGTCCCTGAGTTTGTGCAACAACTATCTGAGTCAACATATGCACTGCATTTCTTAAATTCTGTTCAGTGGCATTCATAGGCGGTTCTGCAGGTACTTTTCTACCTCTTGGCTCTTCCAGAAATGGAAGAGTAGAAGAAGACCGCGGTGCAAACTCCTGCTCAGCGCCACCCTGACTAGCTTGGTCAGGTGGTGATTTACTCGTTCCTTCACCGGCAAGCATATCTAGCTGCTTACCTTTGCCTCTACCTCGTCTTGTCATTGGCACTTTACTATAACAAAGAAAACCAATTACAACGGTCAGATACGATTCCACCTACAACATTGGCTCTATTGCACGATCTAGAAATGAAGAAAAGAAACAACTCCTAAATGCCCCATAGCCTCCTGCTAATAAATGTGGTGCACAACACATCCATAAGCAAGACTCTACTCAGACACCCTTAGGACGACCTGCTCTGATACCACTTTTGTCACTCCTCGAATTCCAACGGGGTGGACTGGCACCGGAAGCCGTTAAGGCCCGAGAGAACCAATCTTCATTCATGTACACTCATATGCATGTCACTAAATGAACAACATTCTCTCCCCTATAATTACAAGATTCCAATAGCGGAAGTCATAGAGAAACATATGATATATATGAAACTAGGCCGCTAGGGCCATCAAGTCAAAAGCATGCATTCTTTCATTCATCTTCCCACGTAAGTCTACAAAGCCTCTAACAGATACATGTACATAACCATCCTAAAGTCAGGACAAGTCCCCGCTTTATACAACATTTACAATGCCAAAACTAATATACACATGTGACTCGGAAAGCCTCGAACCAACTAGAGCTCACCAATAATCTGTAAATGATCCGCAACCTACTGTGGAGGTCTACTAGCACCTGTGCCTGTAGCAAGTAAGGTAAGTCCCCCAAGGGACGTCAGTACGAAGAATGTACTAAGTATGTAACGCTATAAGAAACTGCATCATACATAAGAACTTCAGTGAAATCAATGTGAATAAACCACCGTACTATTTATGTGGAACCATGTACATTGCTTTCATTAATTTCTTTGCTTTTACGCTCATTCATCATCATGTGTATCATATCGTACCCGGTCCCCAACTGATCCGTGGGTCTTAGCATAACATAACGTTATGTTGGGATCGGCCTGAGCTAGGCTTATGCCTCTAGAGCTGCCACCCATAAACCAATATATCAGGTTCGGCTCGAGCTAGGTTCTTACCTCCAGAGCTGCCCCCTGTCAGGTTCGGCTAGAGCTAGGCTTTCGCCCCCAGAGCTGCCCCCTGATCCAATAATCTCGGGATCGGCTCGAGCTAGGCTTATGCCTCTAGATCTGCCACTCATACTCACACAATCAACAACCATGCATTACTTCATTTCTTTCCTTTGAGAGATTGATACGTTGATAGTCATAACATTGTTGGAACTTTGGAATCGTAACATTATTGGACCTTTGGAACTATGTCCACAATTATGTGACACATGAATAACAATTGATCAATGAATAAGGAACATGTGATTAACAATAGATGACAACTTGAACTGAGATACTTCAGAACATTCGGAATGGAACAAGTACAATGACAATGTGAGCACTATGTGCTGCAGAAGGATACGGAAAGAGTAACCTTACATACCTTGTCTTCCTAATATGAATACACAGTCCTATATGTGAATACAATAATTCAGCTCCTTCCTTACGTTTTACTCTACAACACAAGTACATAACGGAGCTCACGTTAACAACTAACTACCTTACAAGTGAACAAGACGATAATGAACTACATGACTGCCATATAACGTCATTTCACCCTTTACAATACAATCCACTGCATTACCATACCAACAACACCATAACATTCCACACATTGACCAAGACATCATAAACCAATAGCATATCACACCAAGTTTATCCTTTACGCTTCCTCATTAACACTACATCACAATTACTCCATAAAGTCACCTCAATACCTTCCATAATAACATATTAGCAACAATCTATAATTTATATAATCCAACATGCCTCCGAACGACCCCTTAAAGCCATTCAAAAGGTACCATAAGTTGATAATTGCATCCAAAAAGGGTATAGGGGCCTTGGGGGGTCAAAGAGAGACAAAAACATGCAAAATGAAGTTCTGGGATGACCTGCGAAGCCACCTGCGCCCGCAGATGGTTGAGGTGCTACCCTATCCAGGGCCACCTGCATTGGCATCTGCGCCCTCAGGTGCCCTGTCTGCGAGGGCGGGTGCCCGTTTCGGCCAAAAAGGGTCTCTTTTGGGTCCTTTTTTGTAATAAATGGTCCAAGTCCATAAGTAAGCTTCTCTTTACATATTTTAGGTTAACTTGTATGCCAAAAAACAACCATGGTCTCACAACGCACATGAACATCACCAAAACTACATTTTTCTCTCAATACATCACCAATTCCATGCACAATTTCACAACAACAATTCCAAGTGTTATACACAAAAAGAAAGCAAGTTAAGGACATAACCACATATTACATGTTGATATTTAATCCACCAAATTCACTTCCTTCAAGACCACAAGTCCACTTTCAAGTTTAGAAGGCAAAACCCTTCACCGGTTAAGCAAAATAGACTGTTTTTACACATAGTGAACTGTCCAACACCTTGCCAACATAACCAACATGATTTATACACCATCTTAAGCATATCATATACTAAACCATAAGAATAAACAATTACCAAAGCTTGCAAGAGAGTGATCTTGTCCAAAGGATTGATGACTTAGGGTTTATGTGAGTTGAGAAATATCTTTGAAATTTCTAGAAATGGCATGTGTGTTACAATGAATAAAAATCTAATTTTTTGTGATTTATATAGTCCTTGTAGTCATCCTTATCCACATTAAATGTGCGTTTACTTGGTCAATGGTAGAATGGATCTTTTGTCCATTTTGGGCCATGTCTTCCTTACTAATTTTGGGCTCATTTGAGCCCAATGGCACAAGATTAACTTAGCCCAACAAATTTAATGTTCAATACCTCCACAATCTCATTTTAAATAATTCCATGAATGTTACGGTAATCAACTAGGTCCGGAAACATACAAGGTGTTACAATTATATTAGTAATTGAATATAATTAAATAAAGATTATAATGATTAATAACAAATATATAGTACAGGGACTCATTCTCCGCATCTTTAGTTTTTTTTCCCCTTAACTTTCAATTTTAACTTTTTACAGTGCTAAAAGAAATTTGGGATAATTGTAGTCATGCATTTATGAAATTTGCAATGATTTGATTTAAATAAATATAGACTTTAAAATATAGAAATTACACTTAAATTGTTGCGACCCAATTTCTCAGGTCATGATGGCACCTACTTCAATCCACCGGTAGGTAAGCCAAGCCACAACCCGGAATGGCAAGTACCGGGCTAAAAGGTGGAATATGAACGGAAACAAGAAGGAAAAACAACAGAGACAATAATATAAGCGGACGCGAAGGAATATACATACATAATATACTGGACAAGGGAAGGAAGAGGATAAAATATACAAAACAATCTATCTCAAGACCTGATAAGGTTGATACAAGAGCCACTATAACCAAAAGAAGAGTACTAGACAATATTCAAAATACACATATACATAGTAGTCTCGGAATGCAAAAGACTATAGCTGAAATAAATGGAGGATCAGTCTCGGACTCTAGAAAACTCACCTTGTCTCAGGATCAGTAGCTGGGCTAGAAGATAGCGTCAACGCCGGTGGCTCGTACTCGGATCTGCATCAGGAAAAATATGCAGAAGTGCAGTATGAGTACCACAGCAACGGGTACTCAGTAGACATCATCAGCCGACTGAGCTCAAATATAGTAAAAGCATAAATATAATGCGAGTGTGTAAGCTAAGTAAAAAGTAATAGGGGTAAAGATGTAATATCTACTGGACTGGGCAAGTGCGATAAAGAAAATAGATAAGAGCAATACAGGAGATAAAATAACTATGAAATGAAAGAAAAGCACTAACTACAACCTAACTGGGCCCCATAAGCCCAGAAGGCACACACAAGAAAGCAATTAACCCTACCAAGCCCCCATAAGCCGGTGGGTGCAGACAAAAGGAAAACTAAGGCAGAAAACATAAATATTCCATTGCTTGAACAGATCCTAAGTAACCTCCAAATCCCAATCCATGATGAAATATCCAGATATGTACCGGGCTTGAACTGGAACTAATGGGTAATAACGAGAGGCCAGACACCGGATTCGAACTAAAAATAGTGGATAATAACAAGAGGCCACATGAATCATGGGAAACAAAACTCAGTACCACTGTCAAAACTCCCAGTAACCACCATAAACAATACCAGAACATCCCAACCGTAATCATGAATCGATGCCGGACTCAAACCGAAACTCATAGTATAACCAGAACCAAATGACCTCATAAGTAGTCAATCTCAACAGTAACTGATACAAGATCCATACCGGGGTTCGTACATAGTAACCATTGTCATAACTGTATCTGATGCCTGTATCGTGCCAAAACTCATAATAACAACAACAATAAAACATATACTGGACTCAAACTGGAACTGAAATGCATTTATATAGAAATAAACATAACTAGCTAGCAGGAAGAAATTTAGGGTTTCCAAGCCTATCTCCAGACCATAAGGTCACAAATACCAATCTCAACTGGATAAGTCCACTAAGGCAAGGCGGGTCCCAATTACTAGGTCAAGGAAGGGCGGTCTAGGTCAATTACTAATCTATCCGGAAAGAAAAGGACCTAAAATAGGGCCAGAAGCCAAGTCTAAGTCAATCGATCCCAAAGAGATATCCAAAAATGGTAGTCAAGAGTCTAACTAAGTCTAAAGGGTCTTCGTGCCATAATATACTACCTAAAAGGGCATGGGGCCCACTAAGGGCTCCCAATAACCAAACCTAACCCAAAACACACCCTTATCTAGTCTAGGGCTTCCCACCCCATCCTAATGTACTAAAAGCACTAAGCCTAGACCTAAAGGATGATAACACACTATGCTAGAAAAGGGCGGGCCAGAAATCTACCGAATTGGGCCCCTAACCGGCTAAATAATGCGTAAAATGCCTAAACGGTACTTGGGCTAAAACTGCCTACCCAAAACTAGCACAATAGTACACTAATTCCATAAGTAAGCTCAATATAAAAGTAGGGTAAGCCTAGACTACCTGGACGCCGCCAAACGCTCGTCGAATCCTCTAAACCAGAGCTTTCCCCTTTTAAGAGGCCTTCGAGAGCAGCCACCATATCAAAAGAATAGGCTATGCGTCAAGACAAGAAAAATGATACTCATATTACTAGGGGTCAGAAATTGGGTCAAAATGCCCATGTAGTGCCTGATTGCGGAATCGCGAAATCGAAATCGGCACAGGGTCCCATACAGCTCAAGGATCAAAAGCCACCAAAATGCAGCCCATTCCAAGCTCAAATCAGCCCCGAACCAGTACCAACAACCAACCCCAAATAAACAATTAAAACGGAGAATTAATGGGCAATTTAAGTGGAAACTTATGGGAATTCGAAGATATAGGTCCCACAACCACGTCCCCAAGCTAATCTCCGCTCAATAATACAATTATATCACAGTTTTAGAGCTTAAAGTGCTAACAATGGCGTTTGGGACTTGGAAAATGGGCTGGAAAAATAAAAAAGAAAGTTTATATACTACTTGGGGTCCCTTCTTTGCGAATGCGGGACCACTATCGCGAACGCGGGTGCCGGCCCATACAGACCTTCGTAAATCCAGCTGGTCTGCCACGATCGCAAAGAAGAAGGCTGGACCGGCCTCTTCTTGGCGAATGCGAAGGCTTGCCCATGAACGTGGCCAAGGCCTCGTGAACGCGAAGGCCATTCTTGGCCTGCACCAGGTGTTGATGCACCAGCAACTTTGGCAAGTTGCAAATATCCAACAGGGCCCTTGGGATTCGTTCGGAATCCCATGAATGCAAATGAACTATACTACCCTACCGAATTCGATATTTCGGACTCAACTACTCCATCAAAATTTCCTTATGAGGTCATTTTGATAAAAAATGGGTCCCACACCCCCAAGTTTGAACCAAATTCAACCCAATAGCCCAAATTGAGTCTGAAAGCCTCGAGATCCGGACCAAGGGTCCCTCTAGCCAAAAATCAATGTTTTGGAGCTGATGAGACTGTCAGAAATGGTATCCGAGGCCGCTTACCTGAGATTTAGGCCCAGGACCCATTTCTCAACTTTAGAAGCTCCAAACTAGGGAAATAGCTCTAAAAATCAAACGAACTGCCGGTAACCAAAATGTCTGTCCCAGTAAGTCATAAATGACCTAGGGCAGCTATAGGAAGGATCTAAATACAGAAAAAGCATGAAAATGAGGAAAATGACCTGGTGGGTCATTACAACATCCACTACTAAAAGGACTTTCATCCGCGAAAGTAAAGGATCAAAAAATACCTGAAGGCTCAAACAGGTAGGGATACTGGGTTCGCATATCACACTTGGTCATCTAGGTAGCCTCCTTAACTAGACGGTGATGTCACTGAACTTTAACTATAGGAATGTCCCTGGAGCGCAACCGCCAGACATCTTTGGCCAAAATAGCTACAGGATCCTCTACGAATGTCAGCCTCTCATCCATCTGAACCGAGTCCCACCGAAGCACGTGAGACTTATCTGGGATATACCATCGCAGTATGGATACATGGAAAACTGATAGGTGGCTAAAAAGGCTTGAGGGAAAGCTAACTCATATGCTACCTCCCCAACTGTTCGTAGGATCTTAAAAGGTCCAATATATCTAGGGCTAAGCTTACCCCTCCTCTCGAACCTCATCACGCCTTTCATGGGCGATACTCTCAGAAAGACCAGGTCACCAACTCTAAACCTCGAGGCACGAAGTCTAAGGTGAATATAACTCTTCTGCCTTCTCTGAGCTGCCCGAAGCCTATCCTGAATAACCCGAACCCGGACCAATTACTCACTAAGTAAAACTGTACCATGGGGCCTAACCTTAGAAGTCTCAAAAACAACCAATCGAAATAGATATCGCCTACCATACAACGCCTCGAATTGGGCCATCTGAATACTCAAATGAAAGATATTATTATACGCAAACTCCGCCAAAGCTAAAAGCTGATCCCACTGACCTGGAAAATCCAACACACAAGAGCCATATCCTCCAAAACCTGAATAGTCCACTCTGACTGCCATTAATCTGGGGATGAAAAGCAGTACTAAGGTCAACCTGGGTACCTAACTTCTCCTAAAATATCCTCCAGAAGCTAGAAGTGAACTGAGGACCGCGGTCTGAAATAATGGACACGAGCACCCCGTGAACGCATATAGATACGGGCTAACTTATTGGCACTGAAGAAAGTCTGAATAGGGATGAAACGGGCAGATTTGATCAATCGATCCACGATGACCCAAATGTTATCAATACCACGAGAAGTGCGAGGCAAATCACCTATGAAGTCCATAGTGACCCGCTCCTATTTCACTCAGGAATGGACAGCCTCTGAAGCAATCCATCGGGTCTCTGTTGCTCGGCCTTTACCCGCTGACAATAAAGGCACCGAGCAAAAACTCTGCTACATCTCTCCTCATACCACTCCACTAGTAATACCGCCTCAAATCGCTATACATCTTAGCCGTCCTGGGATGGATAGAATACCTGGAGCTATGAGCCTCTCGAAGAATCAACTGTATCAAATCTCCAACCCTCAGAACGCAGATATGACCGTTAAACCTCAAAATACCCTTCAAATCTAAGGTAGCCCTCCTGGACTCACCTCTCAGCACCTGATCTCGAATGCTACGAAGCCTGCCATACTCAAACTGACGACCCCAAATTTGCTCCAACAAGGTAGATCTAGCCTCAACACTAGCAAGATTCCTCTCGGGGTTAGAAATTTTAAGTCGAACCATCAGGTTAGCTAAGGACTGGATGTCTAAAGCCAACGGACGCTATGAAACTGAAATGAAGGCTAAGCCACCCATACTTACTGCCCCCCGGCTTAAGGCATCCGCTACCACATTCGCCTTGCCCGGATGGTATAGAAAAAAGATATCATAGTCCTTCAGCAACTCAATCCATCTACGCTGCCTCGAATTAAGATCCCTCTGGGTCATAATATGATGAAGACTATGATGGTCAATGAAGATCTCGCAATGAACACCATACAGGTAATGCCTCCAAATCTTAAGCGCGAAATCTATCACAGCCAACTCAAAATCATGAGTGGGGTAGTTTTTCTCATGCACCTTCAGCTGCTTTGATTTATATGCAATAACCCTATCTCGCTACATCAAAACACACCCTAAACCAATACCAGAAGCATTACAGTAGACGGTGGATCCCTCCCCCTCAATTGGAAGAGTCATAATAGGAGTTGAAGTGAGCAAGTCTTTGAGCTTCAGAAAGTTTGCCTCACAACTTGCGGACCACATAAACGGGACCTTCTTCCTAGTCAATCTGGTCATAGGGGCTGCGATGGTAGCAAAACTCTTGATGAACCGCCTGAAATAGCTTGCCAACCAAATGAAACTACGAACCTCAGTAGGAGACATAGGCTAAGTCCAATCATGAATTGCCTCAATCTTTGCTGGGTCCACCATAATACCATCTTTGGACACCACGTGCCCCAAGAAAGTTACAGACTCAAGCCATAACTTGCACTTTGAAAATTTGGCATAAAGCCTATAATGTCTCAAAGTGTGGAGCACCGTCCTCAAATGTTACTCGTGCTCTCCCTACTCCTCGAATACACCAAGTTGTCATTAATGAAAACTATCACGAAGGAATCCAAATACGGCTTAAAACTACGATTCATCAAATCCATAAATATTGTTGGGGCATTGGTCAACCCAAAAGACATCACCAGGAACTCATAGTGGCCCTAACGAGTCCTGAAGGCTGTCTTAGGGATGTCCCCAGCCCTAATCGTCGACTGATGGTAGCAAGACCTCAAATCAATCTTAGAAAACACCACTACACCCTGAAGCTGGTCAAACAAATCGTCGATATGAGGCATAGGATAAGTATTCTTCACTGTCACCTTATTCAACTGCCTGTAGTCAATATACATATGCATAGAGCCATTCTTTTTCTTCACAAACAGGATTGGAGCACACTAAGGAGATACACTCGGTCTGATGAAAACCTTACCCAGAAGATCCTGAAGCTGAATATTTAGCTCCTTTAGCTCAGCAAGAGCCATAGGAATAGGTCAGATGCCCGGCTCGAGGTCAATAGAAAACTTAATGTCTAGCTCAGGGGGAAGGCCAGGTAGGTCGGTAGAAAAAACATTAGGAAAATCACAAACAACAAGAATGGAGTCAAGTAAAGTACTCACATCACTGACATGCCAAACATAAGCAAGGAATGACCCACAACCCCTCGATATTAGTCTCTTATCCCGCACATAAGAAATAATCCCCGACGGCGTATGGCTAAAAGAACCCTGCCACCCAATCGGGGTTATGCTCGTTATGGCTAAGGTAACGGTCTTGGCAAAGCAATCCAAGACCGCATTGTAGGAGGATAACTAGTCCATGCCCAGAATTCAAAATCCACCATCTTTAACATAATGAGATCAACCTGAGTATCATACTCTTGAATAGTCACCAAACAAGATCTATATACCCGATCCACTACCAAAGAATCACCCATGGGAGTAGCTACACGCAATGACACAGAAGACTCCAAAGACAAAACATATGGAAAGGTGGATCCTGGACCAAATAAAGCAGAAGATGCCTGATGGCATACTGAAATTGTACCTATGACCACAGAATCTGATGCCTCAGGCTCTGACCTACCTGGTACAATATACAAATAGCCTTGCCCTCTACCGGACTGGGTGCTTGCCCGACCACCTATCCTACCTCCATGAGGACCACCCCTATGACTCTGTACACTACCCCTAACTGGAGGCGGCATTGATCTGATCGGCTGAGCACTCTGAACTGAAGGCTCAATCATCCCACATCGGGGACACTCTCGAGCAAAGTGACCGACAACCCCACAATCATAACATGCCCCTACCACTCTGCTCTGTCTAGAAGGTCTGACTGATCCAGAATGACCACCACTACCCAACGACCCTGACTGAACACCCCTCTGCGAATGACTACTGCTCTGCCCACCGGTACTACTATAACTGGGCTGACCCCCATCTGATATCTGAAGTATCGCTTGAACGGGCTTACTAGACTGACCCTGGCGCTGATAAGGCTGCTGCTGGGGGTACCTACTCTGAAATCCTCGGCCTCTGAACCATGAGTCGCTGTGGCTCCCATTGTAACTGCCCTAATAACAGGGTATCTTATTGTTGCCTACTTGGGCCTCGCGATCCATCTCCTCAATAGAATATACGAGCTTAACAATATCAGAAAAAGACTTTTACGAAGTCACCAATCTTTGAGTAGCCCTTCAAAGTGGTATTCTCAAACCCCTAACAAAGCATTGAACCCGCTCATACTCTCTAGGCAGAATCATAGTGGCATATCTGGCTAGCTCGTGAAATCTCATCTCATACTCGGCCATATACATAGAACCCTATCTCAAAGCAAAAAACTCATATCTTAGGCGTTCACGCACACTGTGAAGAATATACTTCCCCAAGAAAGCCTTGGCGAACTGAGTCCCAGTCACAGGTGGAGATCCAGCTGACCTGGAATCGAGATAACCTCTCCACCACCTCGTCGCTACTTTGTCTAGCTGATAAGAAATAAAATCCACTCCACGTGACTCAACCAACTCCAAATTACGTAACTTCTCCTCACAACTGGTAAGGAACTCGTAAGCATCCTTTCCTGAGGTCCTGGAAAACTTGGGTGGAGTCAATCTCAGAAATTGGCCCAGCATCTTCTACTCCTCTACAGATATAATTGGCTAGGCTACTGCCGGCTATGGAACTATCGATGCTGGCGGAACCTCTGCTCTGGGAGAAGCAGCTGCAGACTGCAACCCTAAACCAATACCATCCTGTGTTGTTGGTTGAGCTCTATCGATCGGAGGACCGCCAACTAAATCCAATAACTGAACCAATGCATCACGGAGAACTGATGATGATATAAACCCAGATGGGGCCTGGGCTATCCCCTGGCCCATCTGCTGCTGTGACGACGGAATCTCTGGAACTATCTAAGGCTCGAAAGCTATAATAAGGTCTGGCGATGGCTCCCTAGCCTGATCTCAAACTGAGGTTGCAGATCTAGCCTGCCCTCGACCTTGGGGTCGACCTTTGCCCCTAGCTGGAGTTCTAGCAGCTGGCTCGGGGTCCTGATCCCTAGATGTCGTACCCCGCGTCCTAGCCATTTGCGAAAGAGTGAAACAAATAAGGATTTAGAAACCAATATAGACACAACACACAAAAGTGAATAAAAAAGATGAGACTTTCCTAAAAATGTCCCATAGCCTCCCTCAAATAGGATACAGAAGTCTCCGTACCGATCCACAGGACTCTACTAAACATTGACTCGTGTACCAACAATACTGGTGAAACTTAGGCTCTGATACCAAACTGTCACAACCCAATTTTTGAGGTCATGATGGTACCTACTTCAACCCACTAGTAGGTAAGCCAAGCCATAGCCCAGAACGGCAAGTAACAGGCTAATGGACTGAAGATGAACGGAAATAGGAAGGAAAAACAATAGTGACAATAATATAAGCGGAAGCGAAAGAATATACATACCTAATATACCGTACAAGGAGAAGGAAGAGGATAAAATATACAAAATAATCCCTCTCAAGACCTGGTAAGGTCGATACCTACAACAAAAAGAAGAGTACTAGAAAATATAGAAAATATACATATATACAGTAGTCTCAGAATGCAAAAGACTATAACTAAAATAGATAGAGCAGGATCAGTCTCGGACTCTAGAAAGCTCACCCTGTCTCCGGATCAGTAGCTGGGCCTGAGGATAGCATCAACGCCGGTGGCTCGAACTCAGATCTGCATCAAGAAAAAGATGCAAAAGTACAGTTTGAGTACCAAAGTAGTGGGTACTCAGTAGACATCATCGGTTGACTGAGCTCAAATATAGTAAAAGCATAAATAAAATGCGAGTGTGTAAGCTAAGTCAAAAGTAGCAGGGGTAAAGATGTAATATCTACTGGACTGGGCAAGTGCGATAAAGGAAATAGATAAGCACAATACAGGAGATAAAATAACTCAGAAATGAAAGAAAAGCACTAACTACAACCTAACTGGGGCCCCATAACTAGAAGGCACACACAAGAAAGCAATTAACCCTTCTAAGACCTCATAAGCCGGTGGGTGCAGACAATAGAAAACTAAGGCAGAAAAAATAAACATTCTAGTGCCTAAACCGATCCCAAGTAACCTCCAAATCCCAATTCATGACAAAATTTCCAGCTATGTACCGGGCTTGAACAGGAACCAATGGGTAATAACGCGAGGCCATACTCCGGATTCGAATAAAAAATAGTGGATAATAACAAGTGGCCACATGAATCATGTGCAATAGAACTCAGTACCACTGTCAGAACTACCAGTAACCACTATAAACAAACTAGAACATCCCAACCGTAATCATGAACCGATGTCGGACTCGAATCGAAACTCATAGTAACCATACCGTAACCAGAACCAAGTGACCCTATAAGCAGTCAATCTCAACTGTAGCTGATACAAGAACCATACCGGGGCTCGTACATAGTAACCATAACCATAATCGTAACTGATGCCAGTATCGTACTAGAACTCATAATAACAACAACAATAAAGCACATGCCAGACTCGAACCGAAACTGAAATGCATTTATATAGAAATAAGCATAACTAGCTAACATGAAGAAATGTAAGGTTTCAATGCATATCTCCAGACGATAAGGTCACAAATACCAATCTCGGACGGATAAGTCCACTAAGGCAAGGTGAGTCCCAATTACTAGGTCAAGAAAGGGCTGTCCAGGTTAATTACTACTCTATCCAGGAAGAAAAAGAGCTAAAATAGGCCAGAAGCCAAGTCTAAGTCAACCCATCCCAAGGAGATAGCCTAATATGGTAGTCAAGAGTCTAACAGAGCCTAAAAGGTCTTCATGCCATAATATACTACCTAAAAGGGCGGTAGGGCCCACTACGGGGGCTTGATAACCAAACCTAACCTAAAACCTACCCGAGTTTAGTCTAGGGATTTCCACCCCATCCCAAGGTACTAAACGCACTAAGTCTATCCTTAAAGGATAATAACACACTATGCTAGGAAAGAGAGGGCCCAAAATCTACCAAATTGGGGCCCTAACCGACTAAATAAGGCATAAAATGCCGAAATTATACTCAGGCTAAAACTACCTGCCCAAAACTAGCACAATAGTACACTAATACCATATTTAAGCTCAATCTAAAAGTAGGGTAAGCCCAGGCTACCTAGACGCCGCCGAACGCCAGTTGAATCCTTTAAACCAGAGTTTTCCCCTTTCGAGAGGCCTCCGAGAGCTGCAACGCTATCAAAACACAGTCTATCCTTCAAGATGAGAAAAACGATACCCATATTGCGTATAAATGCTCCGGGTCAGAAATTGGGTCAAAATTCCCATGTGGCGCGCGCTTGCGGAATCACGAAATTTAAACCGTCACAACGTCCCATATAGCTCCAAGATCAAAATCTACCAAAATGCAGCCCATTTCGAGCTCAAATCTGCCCTGAACCAGTCCCAATAACCAACCCAAAATAAACAATTAAAATAGAGAATTAATAGGGAAATTAAGTGGAAACTTACGAAAATTCGAAGATATAGGGCCCACAGCAACGTCCCCAAGCTAATGTCAACTCAACAATACAATTATCTCACAATTTCAGAGCTCAAAGTGCTAACAATGGCGTTTGAGACATGGAAAATGGGCTGGAAAAATGAAGAAGAAAGTTTATATACTGCCAGGGGTCCCTTCTTAACGATCGCGGCACCACTGTCGCGAACGCGGATGCCGGCCCAGACAGACCTTGGCGAAAGCAGTCAGTTCACTGCGATCGAGAAGAAAAAGGTTGTACCGGCGCCTCCTCTTTACGAACGCAAAGGCTGGCTCGTGAATGTGAAGGTCCAAAATCTTAGTCCTTGCGAACGCGGCCAAGGCCTCGTGAACGCGGAGGCCATTCTTGGCCTGCACCAGGTGCTGATGCACTAGCAACTTTGGCAAGTTGCAAATATCTCGACCGGGCCCTCGGGATTCGTTCGGAATCCCGTGAATGCAAACAAACTATTTTACCCTATCAAATTCGACCTTTCGGACTCAACGGGGCCATCAAAATTTCCATCCGAGGTCATTTCGATAAAAAGTGGGTCCCACACCCTCCAAGGGTTGTTTTAACCAAATTTCACCAATAGCCCAAAATGAGTCCGGAAGCCTCGGGACCAGGACCAAGGGTCCCCTTATCCTAAAATCAACGTTTCGGAGCTGATGATATTGTTAGAAATGACATCTGAGGCTGTTTACTTGAGGTTTAGGCCTAGGGCCCATTTCTCAACCTTAGAAGCTCTAAAACATTGATATGACTCTAAAACCAAACGAACTGTCCGATAACCAAACTGTCAGTCCCAGCAAGTCATAAATGACCTAAGACAACTATAGAAAGATTCTAAATGTAGAAAAAGCACGAAAATGAGAAAAATGACCTGGTCATTACATAAAATTAATTAAATAAGATAGAAAAAAAATAAAGCACCAAATTTAATTTTGTTCTATCTTAACTTTTTTATCAATTCAGAATGCGGGTATTTTTCCTCTCTGAGTTGGCTCTGAAACCCTAAACCCAAGAACGTTTTCAATTCTAGGGCTTGAGTGTAATCTCCAAGATCTAAGATATCGTCTGCAGTCATAATCGTCAGCTCATTCGAGACAATTCGTAAATCTACAATTTTGGTTTCAAGGTTCGTGTAACTTCTTGCTTCTTCTTCTAGACAATCCATAAATCCCTTTGTCTACAGTTTTACGTGTTTGACAACTTTATCAAAGTTGAGGATCTAGTTTAGGCACTTGTATAAAATTATGGCGATTGCATCTGTAGTCTGTTGTGTAATTGCATTCACCAGGATTCTCTGGTTTCTGAGTGACAATCATTGTTGATATATATGTAAAACCTTCTATTATAGGAAGGCATGTGGGAATGGAAATAATATATTCCTTAATAGATTCTAATGTTAGATGGAATTAAGTAAACGAATGTCTATACTCTTGCAATTGGTAATGAGATTTTGGCACAACATTTGGATGTCGTGAGTTTATGTCTAGGACCACATTAATATTAGTTTGACAATGCAGAAATAATATAGTAGTAAGTTTGAAGAAGACTAGTTGCTGCATATGCAAAAAGAGATCTTCCTCTATACTTGCAGTGACAAATTCTAAATTTAGATCTTGTAGGTTCCGTGTTGATCTGATGATTTTAAATAGAGTATTTGGTCTAGAAGGTTTATGAAGTAGCTACTCAACTCATTGTCAAGGCTGCACTGGAAAGTATAAACAATATGGTAATTGATAGTTGACGTGTAATATCTGTGAACGCTTCAATTTTTTTAGGCTAAAACATGTCTCTAAATATTTAGTTTTACATAATTCAGTTCAAAGGCCATGCTTATAGAAAACTAAAATCCTGTTCCTTTAATTCACATCAGTCCTTTTTCCTTGAGGTGCACCAGAGGAGATGTTTAAGGTGATTAATTCACTATGCAATTTTTCATACTTCACCTACTATTTTAAGGTTCACCTTACTGTTAATCTTGGGCATGAAGATATTTTCATGTATGGCTATCAATGTGACTGTCTAATGGAAGGTATGTAGAGCTTAGTATTTGTGCAGATGATAGTCATTAAGGAGAAAATCCAAATAGGCTTCAAAGGCATACACAATTCAGGTTAGTTTGCCTTTAATTTATTGTCTGAAATTCGGAACTACAGTTGATAGCTTAGTACTGTTGAAGCCCTATTTGCGATTATTGTACTTCAGACTTAGTTCTTTTGGATGCCTTTCTTGTTTTGACCAAAACTTAGGTGATTTTGAAGCCTGATCTAGGAAATTTACAGGACCTGTTCATCTGTAGCTTGTCAACATTAGGTTTGCAGCCAATATCTTTTTCTTTTTTTCCTTTTTCATGTTCCTACATTATGTCTTCCAGAATAATAACCTATGTGGTAACTGCAGCAATCTGGTAAGTATTAAGACTGCAAGACCTACTAATAACAAAAACTTGCAAACTCTTCCCATATTTAAGCTTTGAAACTTGAGAGATAGGACCATGATTTCTAATCTTTTGGTTTTTGTGTTTTGACCAGAATGCTGTGATCACTGGATTTGGATGTGTCTGATCTGCTTACTAAAAGACGTGCATGGAAACTACTTTTTTTTTTTTTAAGAGATAGAGCATAACTAGAGTTAGAACTAGGATTACGACATAATGTAAGTTTCAGGTAAGAACATGATGATGGAAAATGTGACTAGGAAGAATTGCAAGGATGAACTAATAAAGGAAACATGTCCAATATATATGATTGACCATGCTTGCTGGAATATTTATCGTCCTTAGCCAAGGGTCTATCGGAAACAACCTCTCTACTTCATTTGAGGTAGTGGTATGGACTGCGTACATTTTACCCTCCCCGGACCCCACCTTGTGGGAATACACTGGGTATATTGTTGTTGATGTTGCATGCTTGCTGGAATAGTTCAAGGAACGCAGAGTCTCTTTCTGTTCATTAATCACATAATATAACGTTGAATCTGGAGAAAAAGAGAAACATACTTTGCTTTATATGGCGAACTTAATATATTAAAAAGAAATGAGTAAAAGATTCAGTATGCAGATGGCATTACATATGGAGAGATTTTTCTGGAAAATGAGTAAATAAGATAATTCAGACAGAATGCGTTCTCCTTTCTTTTTGTTGATTGCCTTACTATTAGATAGATCATTTTGCTTCATATGCCTTTCGAGAAATGTTGTAATCTGTTATTTCTTAAGGCTCGAACTATCTTTTATATTTATATAGTATCTTTTTCATTTTCTTGTCATTGTGCATAAATATTGCTTTAAGTTTTGATTCTTAACTGTCCAGGAAAATGAAACTTGTAGTTACAATGTATAAAAGGAAAAACAGTAGTTGTAGATGGATAATGCATAGCATATGATAAGAGCCAAAGTCTATAGACCTTTTCTGTCTGACATGTAAGCAACTCAGATTGTTTGCATAGATTTTGCTATTTCTAACTTAATTTGAAAAAAAATTGAATTATCTGTATCATAATAATATTCGGATCACTTATCAGAAAATAACAAATAAAATTAGGAGTATGTGTGCTTGATAAATCTGTCATTTTCGGGAAAGAGATTCGGATTCAAGCTTCTGTTTCAGGAAGGAGATGAATGCGTATTATCTGAAGCATGCTAGTGTTGAACATATACAAAAGTATTTGATCTTTTTGAAATAGAAGCTCGCCGCTTGCTTGATCTAGGCCTTGCAATACCTGCGTATGTAGTTATTTCTTAATACTATTTTTTTTTCACGGAATGGAGATAAGAATAAATCTGTTGTTAACTTCACATCAAGTAACATTGTTCCCTACACTATGCTGCTTGGTATGATCAGCTTTTGAAGACATCTCATGCTTTTAACGTTTTAGAGGCTCTGTTGGGGGTGACAGAACATGCTTGTTAATCTGGGCAATGATTAGGCAAACATTTGTATACTTCTTTTGAGTCCTTTTTTGCCAGAGTTTGTTGGGTTTTCTTTAAGTTCGGTTGATGATTGAGAAGTCTTACTGTTTCAGGCACATATAAAAGTTTGCTCCAACAAGTTCCAAATGCTAGTATTATGCTTAGTACATATTCCATCTGTTTCATTTTATATTACACTTTCTAGTTAGTTTGCTCTATACAGAATTACACCTTTCTATGTTTGGGAACTCTTTAACTGTATACCTCTTATTTATTTCTAATTACTTGCTCTTGGAATCATAGAAAAGATATGTTTAATACCACAAGTTTTAAGGGTACTTTTGATAGGTGCCAAAAGTCTTCCTTTTTTCTCCTTACCTCCATGCCTATTCTAACATTGCCATGTAAAATGGAATGGAGGGAGTAAATCTTTATTACTATAAAGAGAAGTCAGATATATTGGTGCCAAGCCTTTTTACTTCAAAAGAGTTTGTTAAGTCTCAAGTTTGAAATTTTTTGTTTTCATGTCTTTTGACTCCCCCGTGCAGTTTAGCTCGTCAATGCGCACAACTTTGGTTGAAGACAAGGGAGTCTCTTGCCATCCATTAGGTTTTGTTTTTGATCATAGTGATCATCTTCTTGTACAAAGAGAAATATCGGAGGAAGCAAAGGGAAAGGTATGTGTTTTCACTTGAGACTTTGCTTGGAAACTAGAGAAAGCATGAATATTTTAAAAGTTTGGGTTTCTATAAGCATGTCCTTTGAACTGAATTAAAGGAATTAACGTGTAATATAGATGGTTGGATTTTTTTTTGTAGAGAATCATATCGTTGAATTGGTTCTCTACTGTTATAAAAGACTTGTAGTCCATTTACTCTCTCTTACTACTAGTGTTGTATCTTAAGTGACAAATTATGTGTTTTGTTTATTTTATGTTTGTATACAAAGAATAGAGTTGGTAAAATTATTGGAACTATCTTCCTTAAATAACTGGACCTTGGGACAACGAATGAGAATTATAATGTTACATGCACCTAACTAACGGGCATACATTTCAATTGCGAGTTAAATGAGTCGGACAAAAATAATAAGACTTTTGCAAGCATTTAGCTGTTGGTGGCTTCATGATGAAAAGAGCATTTAGCATTTTGGTGGCTTCATTGCTTAGTCACGTGTTTCTTTACAAGAATATCTGGTTATCGTGATTTGCTCAAGATGTGCTTGGCTTTTGTTTTCTAGGACTCTATCCTCTTTTTTCTTTATTAGTGAGATGAATGAATGAGGCTATAAACAATAATTACATGTAGTTTCTCTTTTAATTCACATGATGTTTGATTCTAATGTGAGAAATCCTACACAGGTTGCCCATATTTTAATAATTAATAGTTTTCATGAATATATTGAAGGAGTTTGCGTTGCTAAGAGTAGTTTATGATTATATACTCGCACTTATGTTAAACTTCTAACAATAAAGTTTTCATATATATATATATATATATATATATATATATTTATTTTTTTTAAAAATTAGACGCAGATTCAATTGGAATCAAGAAAAAAAATAATATTAGAGATACAGTTGGTAAACGGAGATATGTTAAGGCAATTGCATCAGCAATCTGTATTCATTCTCTTTTTTGCTAGGATTACTAGAGCAATCTAGGATGTATACATGGGGTAAGGTCTAATCCACCCCATGACTTTTGTGGTCGTCAAAAATAATATACATCCCCAGGTATTGCATCTTGGAATTTATATAAAAAAAAAAAAAATGAAAAAAATTGCATCAGCAAAGCTAGAGTTTGGGAATAACGTCTCAATATTTTATTTCGCTCCAACAATTGAAGGAACTGACAAGATAGGATAAAGGCGCAATATTTAAATTATATTGTATATTATATTTTTCAAGATAATCACATCTGGCCTAGGATATTATTGTCTTAAATTGACTATTTGAGACAACATGTCTTAGAATTGTCTTCTGAACAATAATATAATTCATTGTTTAACTACGAATAAAATTCGTATTTCATTGCAATTGTTATCGTCACTAATAGTGGCAATTTTATTGTGTCAGTAAAACCAATATTTTTGGTGACGACATGATAGATTTTAACTGCAAAATTATAAGCCATTTTTATAAAAGCAAAATTGTCACTAATATATACATTTGGGAACAAAATATCGTTTCGTATATAGAAGATTGTCTTTGGTGACGAAACTGCTTTTGTTTAGCTACTTAACATACATAACTTTAGAAACAATTGATGTCGTCACTAATTAAAGTAAAACTTTAGTGATAAATTAATTTTGTCGGTATTAATAATCTTTTTAATGATGAAAATACACTATCAGCTACAAATTTTTTTACTTTTTTTGACAAATGAGCTAGTCATAAATACTAGGCATTTGGGGACGAAAAATAAATTTTGTAGTCAATACAACTTTATTTGACGATGAAATGCTAAATTGTCTCTGGATACATTTAGTGACCCATGATTTAGGGACGAACAATTGACGAATTTTTTTCGTCACGAAAGAATTTTTGTGACGAAATACGAGTTTTAAGTAACAAAATAATTCGTCACTGATAATCGAATTTGTTGTAGTGAAGGTAACCATTATCAAAGGGATGGTATTCATAGCTTTTACTTGACACATTCGCGCGATGTGATTATGTGCACAGGATTGAGACCAAACCATTATAATGAGCCTGACTATTATGGCGTACACGCCCTTGTGACATTATTTGATTTGGAGTCTACTGGAATATTACATACTGGTCCCCTGACTCGAGCTAATAAATGACACATATGGACTGCGGGCAGACCCTCATAGTGAGCCCATGGACGTCCTGCATCAGACTGCGATTACAGTTATATATATAAAATTAGAGCAATGAATATTTGGCAACATATGCCATATATTTGACACAGACCGCCTTCGATAGGTCATCTTATGATCATTCTTATTTGATATAGGCATATGCTATCACCCAGGTAAATTTATAGGTATCTTATAACTAAGAACAAATTGTATGACATATGTAAGCTAATAAGTGTTAAGATGATGCAAGTTCGGGAAGTACTTATTGCATGGAAGGATTTCAACTTGACATCATGAGCTTGGAGTGTTTCAAGTGAGTATGGAAACCAAGAATCAATACAAGAAAATATTAACAATATGTTTTAGGGTCCTTTTGTGATCATAGTATGATGCACATGTAATTAAGGGCATTTGTGTCTTTTTCTATTTTAGCAAATCCTAGTCCTATAAATAGAATAGGATGAACATAATTAGCTTAGACAATATTTTTAGGTTGCATACTCTTTGGTGAGTTTTGTGGGTTTATCCCTTTGTCTCTACATTGAATCTCTCTTGAATATCTTTTGGTAAGATTATTTATGTTTGAATTCAATTCTCCTCTCCCTTGAATTCAATGATGCAATTGTTTGTTCAAATTAGAGAATTACAAATCTATATTTGTCTCTAATTTACTTTAATTGTGCGATTACTTCTTTCTTCTCTATCTCCCCTCTATTTCTTGATTATCTCTTGTTTCTCTATCTTTTGTATCTTGTTTTACATCATAAGCTAATAAGGTTATTCATAAAGTATGATTCAAGCGGAGTTTCTGATAATCTCTATCCACAGATGCTCATATTTAATATTTAAAGGTATGATATGCTAATAAGACTAGTCTATAGGTCACCGTTTTATATTGTATATCTGTCACTTGTATGCTCATAAGTCCTTCATCTTGATATCCGATTCGCATGAGTATCTATACTTATTTTACTATTATTTTATCTGCTTTACATACTAGTACACATTTTATATGTATTGATGTCCCTACTTTCAGGAGTGTTGTATCTTTATAAATTCAGGATTAGGTATACGGTTAGCAGACTTTCATATTAGGCACTTATTCCGTATTCAGCAAAGCAGCTGGTGAGCTCCTCTCTCATCTGAAGCTGACATATGTCTAGTACACTTTAGTCGTAATTATACTTATGATTTGGGTATGAAGAGGCCCTGTCTCGACCATTTGTCATTGTATAGTTACATATTCTATTAAAGGCTTTATTTATTTTCTTCAGTTACCACTGAAAGTGCAAGAAGGGGGTGAATTGCTATTTTTCTATTTTCTCAGTTGACTATTTAAACCAGGCAGTCGGCTGTTGAGCAGAAGTAAACAATTAAAAATGATTGTAGAAATGAAAGTGCTGAAAGTAAAGTTGACACTAGATATTTTTATACTGGTTGGGATATATAATGGATCTTACTTTAGTCCCCTTGGGTTGCAAGGGATGTCTTTACTGGCATTTTGGTAACTTTGACTTCGTACAAGTTTGGGAGTATAGTTTCTATGTCTACATTCAACTTTTTTCTTTCTTTTTACTCTTGATACAAAGTCTCCCAACTATATTTTTTTCTCTCCTCTCTTTTTCCGTACACACAAAGAGTATCACAATGCTTAATAAAAATAGAGCAAAGAACTTGAGATTGTAGCGAAGTATTGAATGTTTTTCTTCATTCATCAAAGGCTTTTATATAGTTGATTGAAGTATCCATTCGAAAATCTTGGAAAGGGATGAGAATAATCCTTTTTCCAAGAATAAGCTTGAACTAAAAATAGTCCCTTTACTCTGCCGTGACCTCATTTGATATAGCTTCGATGCTTTCATTTGGAGAAGATTTTTGGTACTTGATTGATCATCCTTCTTTCTTGTATATGAACCCTTCTGTAATGCTTTATCCGTTTAATATTTTCCTTTTGTGATTTGTACTTGTTCCTTCTTTGGTAGGTGAGCTAGATTTCCTTAATCATTGATTGATTAAGGTTTTCTTTATTCATCAAACTCCTTGGTGGAATCTTCAATCCTTCTGCATTGGAAATTGTCATTCATTAAAATTAGAACACTATCAACCATAATTGTGTCATTATTCTAATTTTTGAAACTAGACCTCATTCACAAACTTGGCATATAATTAGTGATGTTACAGTTAAATTTTATTATTGAATGTGGTTATTGACTTGTGTTTTTCTTTTTTTCTTTCTTTTGAATTATATTTTACTTAAGCTATGTTGAAACTTATTTTATGATATGTCGGTATTTGGCATTAGATTATTACTATATACCTTTTTTTTTATTTTGAATTTAGATTATATTTATATTTTAATTTATTTTTTAATTCTTTATACAATTCACGTCAAAGGTGGCACTCATTTTATTGATAAACGTTGGGTGAAAATCGTTACACCCCTAACTTTGCTTTAAAAATCAAACAACCCCTAAACTTTGAATAATAATCATTCTCTGCACTTTATCGTAATTGATTTTTTGAAACGCCAAGTTTACCCTTGTATTATCAACCTTTATATCTTTTTTTAAAAAACTTCTTTATAATCACAATCAATGTTATAAAATATATATAACATATTTTCTATGAAAATAAATAAATATTATATTTAGATGAAAAATAAAAAGTGAGAAATTCCTAATTGAGTATATAAGTTTATGACGTCTTATGGTAAAATAAATGAGCAAAATAATAAGTTAATGTTATTAATAATAATCAAAACTCTAATATCTACTAATACAAGTGAAAATAACAGATAATTATAACATTATAAATATATTTCAATCATAAAAATAATAAAGATAGAGGTATATTTATAACAAATTAAATTATTAATGAATTTTAAATTATAATTAGAAAATATTTCATTATTGACAATCAAAACTTGTGTATTTATATAGACATTAGAGAATAAGAGAGAATTTAAACATGCATCATAATTACATATATACCTATAATATAAAAATACCAATCATAAAAATAGCATTATATTTTGTGATTAATTTATTAAAAAAATTATTTTACTAATAATATTAATGAATTTAAATAATAATGGTAAATACATGGTTAGGAAAAATAAATATATATAATTTAAAAAGATATTACATGATAAATGGAAGATTGAAAATGTTAAAAGTAAAGTCGATGTTACATATAATAAGGAAAGGGGGGGGGGGGGCGATTAGTATTTGAAATTTGGCACGATCCAATTTCTCAGGTCATGATGAGACCTACTTCAACCCACCAGTAGGTAAGTCAAGCCATAGCCCGAAATGACAAGTAATGGGCTAACGGGCGGAGGATGGAAAGAAGCAAGAAGGAAAACCAACAACGACAATAATATAAGTGGAAGCGAAGAAAAATATACATACATAATATACCGTACAAGAGAAGGAAGGGGACAAAATATACAAAACAATCCCTCCCAAGACCTGGTAAGGTCGATACAAGAGCCACTACAACCAAAATAAGAGTACTAGATAGTACTCTAGAAAGCTCACCCCGTTTCTGAATCAGTAGCTGCGCTCGAGGATAACGTCAACGCCGGTGGCTTGTACTCGGATCTATATCAGAAAAAAGATGCAGAAGTGCAATATGAGTACCAAAGCAACAGATACTCAGTAGGCATCATCGGACGACTGAACTCAAATATAGTAAAAAGCATAAATATAATGCGAGAGTATAAGCTAAGTCAATAGCAACAAGGGTAGAAATATAAATATCTATAGTACTAAACATATGCAGAAGCGGAAGATAAATAGCTCAAAATAGGAAAGACAAGCTAACTACAACCTAATTAGGGCCCCATAAGCCCATAAGGCACACAGAAGAAGACAATTAACCCTACTGAGCCCCCATAAGACGGCGGGTGCACACAAGCAGTAACTAAAGTAGAAAGCATAAGTAATCCATAGCTGAACTGATCTCAGTAACCATCCGATTCCAAATCCATGATAAAACTATCCAGATGTGCACCAGGCTTGAACCGACTAACGAGAGGCCATACGCTGGGCTCAAGCCAAAAATAGTAGATAATAACGAGAGGTCATATGCCGGATTCAAACCGGAAATAGTGGGTAGTAACGAGAGGCCACATGAATCACGTATAACAGAACTTAGTACCACTGCCAGAACTCCCAGTAATAACCGTGATCAATACCAGAACATCCCAAGCATACTCAAAAATAGATGCCGAACTCGAACCGAAACTCATAGTAACCATACCGTAACCGATGCCATAGCCATGCCAGAACTCATAATAATAGGTAAAAAAAGAGCATATGCCGGATCCCAACTACTAGGTCGAGGGAGAGCGGTCTAGGTCAATTACTACTCTATCCGGGAAAAGGGGCTAAAACATGCCAGAAATCAAGTCTAAGTCAAACCCAAACCAAGGTAATAGCCAAATATCGTAGTCAAGAGTCTAACTAAACCTAAAAGAGCTTAACCCCAAGTAGTCTAGCTAACAAAGAGGTAGTAGGGCCCACTACGGGGTCCTGATAACCAAACCTAGGCCGAAACCTAGCCTAGTCTAGTCTAAGGTTTCTGTCTCAAGATACTAAAAGCACTAAACCTAGCCCTAACAGATGATACTTCGCTATACAAAGGGATAACGGGCCCGAAATCTACCGAACCGGGCCCCTAACCGGCCAAATTAGGCATAAAGTTCTAAAAATGATAGACGGGATAACACTACCTACCCAAAACTAGCCTAATAGTACGCTAATACCATAAATAAGCTCAATCTAAATATAGGGTAAGCCTAGCCAACCTGGACGCCGCCTAATCCTCCAAATCGGAGCTTTCCCCTTTCGAGAGGTCTCGGAGAGCTGCTACACTATCAAAATAATGATCCACGTGTCAAGATGAGAAAATGATATCCATATTGCGTATACTCTCCGGGTCAGAAATTGAACTAAAAATCCCATGAGGGGCCCGCTTGCAAAATCACAAAATTAAAACTGTCACAGCATCCCACACAATTCAAGGATCATTAACCATATGAAATATAGATGAATTCGAGCTTAAATGACCCAAAATCAGTCCTCACAACAACTTAAGAATTTAAGAAAGGAACCGGGAAGAATAAGTTAGAATCGAGCTAAACTTACGGGGATAACGATGTGTAAATGCTCATGATTCTGCCTCGAAGCTAAAACAAGATTCAATTATCAAATTCCCACAAGATTTCGAGCTCACAATGATCACCAATGGAGGTTATACTTAGCTAACAAGGGCTAAAAATAGAAGAAGGAACTTATATATAAAATGCCAGCGATGGTCTTTCTAGAAGCTAAATGACCGCTAAAACAGTCACCGCTAAAGCGCCCTAGGGCCGCTAAAGCGACCCTGCCCCAGCCGACCAGTGCCCCAGTCGACCAGGTCTGCTTAAGCACTCAAGGGCCACTTTAGCGGCTACCGCTTAAGCACCCAAGAGGCCGCTTTAGCCAAGGCTGGCCACCTCCGCTAAAGTGAACATCGTTAAAGCGGTCCCCTGGCCACTTAAGTGGCTGCACCAGATACTTAGCACCAGCCAAGTTAGTTAGTCCCAACGGACTCTAATCCGGTGCTCGGGAATTGTTCGAAATCCTGTGCGCGCAAATAAACTATACTACCCTACCAAATTCAACATTCTAAACTCAACAGCGCCATTGAAATTTCAATCTGGGATCATTTCTATTAAAAGTGGGGCCCACACCTCAAAGAGCCATTTTTGCTAAAATCTACCCCATACCCCAAAATAAGTTCGAAAGCCTCGGGACTCGAACCATGTGTCCCCCTAGAATAAAGTTGACGTTTTGGAGCTATTGAAACTATCAAAAATGGCATCCAAGGCTGTTTACAAGGTTTAGACCCAAGACCCATTTCTTAACTTCAGAAGCTCCTAAATAGGGAAATGGCTCTAAAAACCAAACGAACAGCCCGGTAATCGAACTGTCAGTCCCAGTGAGTCATAAATGACCTGGGAAAGCTATGAAAAAACTCTAAATAAAGAAAATGCAAGAATAGGAAGGAAATGACCTGGAGGGTCATTACAACATCCACTACTAAAAGGACTTTTGTCCGCGAGAGTAAAGAAAAAGGAAGTACCTAAAGGCTCAAACAGGTAGGGATACATGGTCAGCTTATAACGTTGGGTCTCCCAGGTAGCCTACTCGACTGGATGGTGACACCACTAAACCTTAACTATAGAAGTGTCTCTGGAGCGCAACCGCCTGACATCTCTAGCCAAAATGGACACGGGCTCCTCTACAAACGCCAACCTCTCATCCAACTGACTCTAGTCCCACCAAAGCACGTACTCATCCGGGGATATGCTGCCGCAACATAAATACATGAAACACCAGGTGGATAGCTGAAAAGGCCAGAGGTAAAGCTAACTCATATGCAACCTCCCCAACTATCCGAAGGATCTCAAACGGTCCAATATACCTGGGGCTAAACTTGTCCCTCCTCTAAAACCTCATCTCACCCTTCATGGTCGATACTCGTAGAAAGACCCCGGTCACCAACTCTGAACCTCAAAGCATGACGTCTATGGTCACTCTTCTGTCTGCTCTGAGTTGTCCGAAGCCTATTCTGAATCACTCGAACGTGGTCCAATAACTCATGAAGTAAATCTGTACCACGGGGCCTAACCTCAGAAGTATTAAACTACCCAATCGGAGATTGATATCGTCTACCATACAACACTTCGAATGGAGCCATCTGAATACTCGAATAGAAACTGTTATTATACGCAAACTCCGCCAAAGCTAAAAACTGATCCCACTGACCTCCAAAATCCAACACACAACCATGGAGCATATCCTATAGATGCTGAATAGTCTGCTTCGACTGCCCATCATTATGGGGATGAAAAGCGGTGCTAAGGTCAACCTAGGTACCCAACTCCTCCTGAAATGTTCTCCAGAAACTAGAAGTGAACTGAGGCCCTCAGTCTGAAATAATGGACACGGGTACCCCATAAAGATGAACCACCTCTCAAATATAGATACGGGCTAACCTCTCAGCACTGAAGGAAGTCCGAACAGGGATGAAATGGGCAAATTTGGTCAATCGATCCACAATGACCCAAATGCTATTGAAACCACGTAAAGTGCGAGGTAAACCACCTACAAAGTTCATAGTAACTCACTCCCATTTCCACTTGGGAATGGGCAACATCTAAAGCAATCAACTAGGTCTCTGATGCTCGATTTTTACCTACTGACAACAAAGGCATCGAGCCACAAACCCAGCTATATCTCTCCACATACCACTCCACCAGTATTACTGCCTCAAATACCTATACATCTTAGCTTTTCTAGGATTAATAGAATACCCGGAGCTATGAGCCTCACGAAGAGTCAACTGAATCAAATCTCCGACCGTCTAAACACAAATGCGACCATCATATCTCAGAACGCCCTTAGAATATAAGGTAGCCCTCCTGGACTCACCTCTTAACACCTGTCCTCGATTGCTACGATGCCTGCTATACTACAACTGACGACTCCAAATATGCTCCACCAAGGTAGATCTGGCCTCAACACTCGCAATAATCCTCCTGGAAACATCAAGATGAATAATCAAGTTAGATAATGACTGGATATCTATAGCCAACGATCGCTGCCAAAATGAAATAAAGGCCATGCTACCCATACTCACCGCTCTCTGGCTCAAGGCGTTCGCTACAACATTCGCTTTCCCCAGATGGTATAGAATAGAGATATCATTGTCCTTTAGCAAATCTATCCATCTACGCTTCCTCGAATTAAGCTCCCTCTGGGTCATAATATGCTGAAGACTATAATAGTCAGTGAAGATCTTGTAACAAACACCATACAGTTAGTGCCTCCAAATCTTAAGCGCGAAAACTAAGCTGCCAACTCTAAATCATGGGTGGGGTAGTTGCGCTCATGCACCTTCAGCTGCCTCGACACATATGCAATAACACGACCTCACTGCATTAGAACACACCACCCCAAACAGATACCAAAAGCATCACAATAGATGGTGAACCCCTCTCCCTCAACTGGAAGAGTTAGAATACGAGCTGAAGTGTGCAAGTCCGTGAGCTTTAGAAAGCTCACCTCACAACTCGCGGACCACTGAAACATAACCTTCTTTCTAGTCAATCTAGTCATAGGGGCTACAATAGTAGAAAAACTCTTAATGAACCACCTATAGTATCCTACCAACCCAACAAAACTACGAACTTCAGTAGCAGACGTTGTCCTAGCCGAACCTCAAATAGCCTCAATTTTCACTGGGTCCACCATAATACCATCTTTGGACACTATTTTCCCTAAGAAAGCTACAGACTCAAGCCAAAACTTGCACTTCAAGAACTTGGCATAAAGCTTATGATCTCTCAAAGTGTGTAGCACAGTCCTCAAATGCTACTCATACTCCTCCCTACTCCTCGAATAAATCAGAATGTCATCAATGAAAACTATCACGAAGGAGTCCAAATAAGGCCTGAAAATGCGATTCATCAAATCCATAAACACTGCTGGGGTATTAGTCAACCCAAAAGACATCACCAGGAACTCATAATGACTGTAATGAGTCCTAAAGGATGTCTTTGGGATGTCCTCTCCCCTGATCCTCAACTGATGGTAACTAGACCTCAAATTAATCTTAGAAAACACTGCTGTACCCTGAAGCTGGTCAAACAAATCATTGATACGAGGCATAGGACACTTATTCTTCACTGTCACCTTATTCAACTGCCTATAGTCGATACACATACACATAGAACTATCCTTCTTCTTTACAAACAAAACTGAAGCACCCCAAGGCGATACACCCGGTCAAATAAAATCCTTACCTAAAAGATCCTGAAGCTGAATATTTAGCTTTTTTAGATTGGCAGAAGCCATAGAAATAGGTTAGGTGCCCGGCTCGAGGTTAATAGCAAAATCTATGTCACACTCATGAGGAAGGCCAAGTAGGTCGGTAGAAAAAATATTAGGAAAATCACGGACAATAGGAACGCAGTCAAGCATAAGCCTCTCAGTACTAACATCCCAAACATAAGCAAGAAATGACCCACAACCCCTCGATATCAATCTACTAGCCCGAATGTAAGAAATAATCTCCGTCGGCACGCGACTACGTAAACCTTGCCACACAATCGAGGGTATGCCAGGCATGGCTAATGTAACGGTATTGGCGAAGCACTCCAAGACCATAATGTAAGGGGATAACCAGTCTATACCCAGAATCACGTCAAAGTCCAACATATCCTGCACAATGAGATCAACCCAAGTATCATACTCTCGAACAGTCACCAGACATGATCTATATACCCGATCTACTACTAAGAAATCACCCACGGGGGTACCTACATACAATGACACATATAAAGACTCCAAAGACAAACCCAATTGCGGTGCATAATAAGCGTAAACATATGAAAATGTGGATCCGAGATAAAAAAAATAGAAGCTGGCTGATGGTATACGAAAATCATACTTGTAATCACAATATCTAAAGTCTCAGCCTCCGGCCTACCTGGTACAACAAACAAATGGCCATATCCATTTTCGGACTGGGTGCCTGCCTGACCACCTGTCTACCTACCTGAGGACCACCTAGAGAGCCCTGGGGACCACCTCTATGACCTTAAGTACTACCCCTAACTGGTGGCGGCACTGATCTGATCGACTAAGCGCTCTGAACTACATGCTTAATCATCCCACGCGGGGACACTCACGAATAAACTGAACAACAACCCCACAATCATAACATACCCCTGACACTCTGCTCTGTCTAGAAGGTTTGGCTGATCCGGAATGACCGCCTCTTCCGATGGCCCTGACTGAACACCCCTCTCGAGTTTTTGAGCCTATCTTCAAACCATAAGGTCACAAATACCAATCTCAGGTGGGTAAGTCCACTAAGGCAAGGTGGATCCCAAATATTAGGTCGAGGGAGAGTGGTCTGGGTCAATTACTACTCTACCCAAGAAAAAGAGGCTAAAACAGGCCAAAAATCAAGTCTAAGCCAAACCCAACCTAAGGTAATAGCCTAAGATAGTATTCAAAAGTCTAACTAAACCTAAAGGAGCTTAACTGTAACACCCTGTACATTTTCGAACCCATGTGACTACCTTAGTATTTATGGAATTATTTAAACTTGAGATAATAGGTGAATCATCTACTAAAATTCTTGGGTTGAATTAATCTTGTGGTAATGGGCCCAATTGAGGCCCAAAATTACACAACAAGGCATGGCCCAAATGGAAGATGATCCATTCTTAAGTTGACCAAGTAAACACACATCAATGTTTGGATAAAGATGACTACAAGGGACTATATAAGGGTCAAAAATCAGATTTTTATTCAACATAACACACTTGCCAAACTCTAGAATTTTCCACAAGATATTTTCTTCTCTCAAACCCTAAGCAACCACTCCTTTGGACAAGATCATCTCTTTGAAAGCTTTGGTAAGTGTTTAATCTTATGGTTTAATATATTATATGCATGAGAGGGTGTATAAATCATGTTGGTTATGTTGACAAAGTGTTGAGCAGTCCATTATGTGTGAAACAGTCTATTATTGCTTAAGCGGTAAAGGGTTTTGCCTTGTAAACTTGAACGGAGACTTGTGGTCTTGAAGGAAGAGAGTTTGATGGATTAAATGTCAACATTTATGATGTGTTTATGCCCCTAACTTGATTTCTCTTTGTGTATAATATTTGGAATTGTTGTTATGAAATTGTGCATGGAATTGGTGGTGTATTGAAAGGAAAATATAGTTTTGTGATGTTTATGTGCGTTGTGAAACCATGGTTGTTCATTGGCATCCAAGTTAACCTAAAATATGAAAATATAAGCTTAGTCATGTCCATAGACCATTTATTACAAAGATAGACCCAAAAGAGACCCATTTTGGCCTAACTGGGCATCCGCCTTCGCGGATGGGGCACCTACGGGTGCAGATGCCAATGCAAGTGGCCCTGGACAAGGAAAGATGGGCACCTGTGGACGTACCTCACCCACCTGCAGGTGCAGGTGGCTGCGCAGGTCCCTCTAGAATTCCGTTTTGCTTGTTTTTGCATCTCTTTGACCCCCCAAGGCCCCTATACCCTTCTTGGATGCAATTATCAACTCATGGTACCCTTTTAATGATTTTAAAGGAGTAGTACTAAGGTATTTTGGATTGTATCAATTATGTATTTTCTTTAATGTGTTGTGGCGAAAGGTGTTTAGGTGACGTAATGAAGTAAATGCGACGATGCATTGAAAAGGGAGTGTAAAGTGTAAACTTGTCATGTAGTTGACTTCTAATGTAAGTTCCGTTATGTATTCCTATTGTAGAGTAGCGCTTTAAGGAAGAGATGAATTGTTATAGTTATGCATTGAAAAGATAAGGTATGTAAGGTTAATCTTTTCCATATTCTTCGGCAACAGCTATTGTTTACGTCGTTACCGTACTTGTTTCTATTCCAAAATGTTCTAAAGTATTTCATTCTAGGTTGTTACCAATTGTTATTCATATGTCTCATATTTATGGACTATTGTTCTAAAGTTCCAATAATGTTATGACCACCAAATGAACTATCTCAAATATTAAAGAAGTGATGTAAAGAGAGTCTATATTCTTGGGTGGAGTCCCAGGAGTGGAAGGAACACCTAGCATGGGTCGATCCCAATATCACAGGTGGTATCCCAGGGGTAAAAGGAAAGCCTAGCATGGGTCGATCCCGATTGATTATTGTGTATGGGTGGTAGCTCAAAGGGGCATAAGCCTATCTAGAGACGATCCCAATGTTATTTTTCCGATGATCAGTTGGGCCCCAGGCATTATATGAATGATGATGATAATGATGATGAATGTAAAAGCAAAGAAATTAATGAATGTAATGTACATTGTTCCACACATACAGAACGGTGGTTTATCCATAATGTTTTTTTCACTTGTATTTGTTTCCATTTGAAATCCTATGTTTCATGCAGTTTCTTATAGCCTTACATGCTTAGTACATTCTTCGTACTGACGTCCCTTGGGGGACTTACCTTACTTGCTGCAGGCACAGGTGCTAGTAGACCTCCACAGTAGGAAGACTGTTGGTGATCTCTAGGTTGATTCGGGGCTTTTCGAGTCACATGTGTTCATTTATTTTGGCACTGTATAAAGGTTGTATAAAGCGGGGACTTGTCCTGACTTTAGGCTTGGGTCTGTATCTATTAGAGGCTTTGTAGATATTGTGGGACAAATGAAGGAATGTAAGGAATGTGTGCTTTGACGTGATGGCCCTAATGACCAAGTTTCATATCTATATGAATATCTTTCCATAATGTCCGTCTTTGACATCTTGTATCTTTCTGACAGAATGTGGTTCACTTAACAACGTGTGTATTAATAAAGTTTGGTTCTCTTGGGCCTTAACGGCTTCGGGTGCCAGTCTGCCCCAATGAGATTTGAGGCGTGACAAAAGTGGTATCAGAGCAGGTCGTCCTAGGGTGTCTACAAAGCCGTGTCCGAGTAGAGTCTTGCTTATAGATGTGTTGTGCACCATATTTATAAGCAGGAGGCTATAGGGAATTTAGGAGTTGTTTCTTTTCTTCATTTCTTAGATCGTGCATTAGAGCCAATGTTGTAGGTGGAATCATATCTGACCGTTGAAATTGGTTTTCTTTGTTATAGTAAAGTGTCGATTACAAGATGAGGTAGGGGAAAAGGTAAGAAGGTAGACATGCTGGCCGGAGAAGGAACTAGTAAATCACCACCTGACCAAGCTAGTCAAGGTGGGGCTGAAACTGAATTTGCATCGCGGGCATCTTCTCCTCTCCCATTTCCAGAGGGGCCACAAAGAAGAGAAGTATCCCCAGAACCACCTATTGATGCTACTGAACAGGATCTAAGAAATTCGGTGCAAATGTTGACTCGTATAGTTATGACATAAAATCAAGGACAAGTTGGTCCAACGACAAGTAATGACAGTGAGGCTAGGGCAGCTAGTCAGCGAACATAGGATTTCCTGAAATTAGATCCTCCTACGTTCACCGGATCATCTCTTAATGAAGATCCGTAAGACTTTATAGATAAAATCCAAAGGGATTTGGATGTTATGCACGTATCTGGTGTAGAAACAGTTGAGTTTGTAGCCTATAGATTGAAAGGAGAGGCTATACTGTGGTACAAAGATTGGAAACGATAAAGGGGTGTTGGTGCACTTCCAGCTAGTTAGGAGGAATTCAAGGTGGCATTCCTTGATCATTACCTTCCCTATGAGATCCGAGAGGCTCGTTCAGACCAATTTTTGAGTCTTCGTTAAGGGAATATGAGCATCAAAGAGTACAGTCTTCGATTTAACTCTTTGGCTCGGTAGGCTCCTAATGTAGTAGCCACCATGGACGACAGAGTCCATCAGTATGTGGACAGATTGGATTCGTATTTTGTGAGGGGTTATACTATTGCTGCGTTGAATAGAGATATGGATATAGACAGGATACAAGCTTTTGCACGTAAAATTGAGGAGCAGACGCAAAGAAGAAGAGTGCAAGAATTTGAAAGAGGGCCGTCAAAGAGGGCTAGACCTATGGGACAGTTCATGGTGTCCCAAGGAGAATTTAGGCCTCGGGTTTTTAATAGACTGCCTAAACTGTCATTTTTCTATCCTACAACAGGCACTCAATCTCAATTTCGAGGGTTTAGAGACAGTCAAGCTGGGCAAAGTAGTGGGATTCGAGGTTCACAGACAGTAGGGTTTTTTTGTCAGCCATGTCAGCACTGCGTAAGGTTTCATTTAGGTGAATGCCAGTTTGGGACAAATGTTTTCTTTTGGTGTGGTATGACGGGGCACATAATGAGAGAATGCCCACGAAGAGGCTTGAGTGGTATGGCGCGACCTACGGGATCAACGTTGCATCATCATCATCGGTTCCTTCCTTAGGTTGAGGTGTGTAGACTGATGGTCATGGTAGAGGTGCTAGAGGAGCAACCAGTTCTAGTGGAGTACAGAACCGTACCTATGCTCTAGCGGATCGACAGAATTTGAAGGCTTCTCCTGATGTAGTGACAGGTACTTTATCTGTCTTTTCACATAATGTATATGAATTGATTGATCTGGGTTCTACCCTATCATATGTTACTCCATTGATTGCTGAAAAATTTGAAAGAACACCAGAATTACTAGTCAAGCCATTTGAAGTATCTACACCAGTTGGTGAATCTATTGTAGATAAAAGAGTATATCGTAATTGTATAGTGAATGTTTGTGGTTATGATACGTTGGGTGATCTTATTAAGCTAGAAATGGTAGATTTTGATGTTATAATGGGTATGGATTGGTTGGCTTCTTGTTATGCCACGGTAGATTGCCGAGCTAAGAAAGTACATTTTCATTTTCCACAAAAAGATGTCCTTGAATGGAGGGGTAATGTTGGAGCACTAAGAGGTAAATTTATTTCCTATCTAAAGGCAAGGAAAATGATATCCAAGGGGTACATATGCCATCTAGTAAGAGTGCAAGATACCGATGTGAAACTACCAACTCTTCAAATGGTTCCAGTGGTAAATGAATTCCTTGATGTATTTCTTGAAGATCTTCCAGGTTTACCTCCAGAATGGGAAGTAGAATTTGGTATTGATGTAATCCCAGGTACTCAACCTATCTCTATTTTTCCGTATCGTATGGCTCCGATAGAATTACGGGAATTGAAGGAGCAACCAAAAGACTTGCTGGATAAGGGATTCATAAGGCCTAGTATGTCCCCGTGGGGTGTACCAGTGTTATTTGTAAGAAATAAAGATGGCACGTTGAGAATGTGTATTGATTATCGACAACTGAATAAGGTGAAAATCAAGAATAAATAGCCTCTCCCAGAATTGATGATGTGTTTGATCAGTTGCAGGGTGCCAAATGCTTGTCAAAGATTGACCTGAGATTGGGTTATCATCAGGTAAGGGTTAGAGAAAAAGATATACCCAAGACAGCTTTCCAAACACGGTATGGTCATTATGAGTTTTTAGTGATGTCATTTGGGTTAACAAATGCACCCGCAGTTTTTATGAATTTGATGAATAGGGTGTTCAAGCCATTTTTAGATGTGTTTGTGATCGTGTTTATCGATGATATTCTGGTTTATTCAAGACCAAAAGAGGACCATGCTAACCACTTATGGCAGGTGTTACAGATTCTTCGTGATCGTAAGTTATATGTAAACTTCTCTAATTGTGAATTTTGGTTAAGATCTGTAGCATTCTTGGGTCATATTGTGTCGGATGAAGGAATAAGAGTTGATACACAAAAGATAGAAGTTGTGAAGAATTGGTCAAGACCTACGACGCCTACAGAGATTCGTAGTTTCCTTGGGTTGGCAGGTTATTATAGAAGGTTTGTTGAAGGGTTTTCTTCCATTGCGGCACCTTTAACAAAGCTAACCCACAAGGCAACCAAGTTTCAGTGGAATGATGCATGTGAGAATAGTTTCCAAACTCTGAAGGATAGATTGACTTCTACACCCGTATTGGTACTTACGAAAGCTACAAAAGGGTATGCGGTATATTGTGACGCTTCAGGAGTCGGCTTAGGATGTGCGTTGATGTAGCACAGTAATGTAATAGCTTATGCCTCAAGACAATTGTGGCCACATGAGAGAAATTATCCAACACACGAGCTTGAGCTAGCAACTGTGATATTTGCTTTAAAGATATGGCGCCACTACTTGTATGGGGTTCATGTTGACATATATACCAATCATAAGAGCTTGCAGTATATTTTTGAAACAGAAATATCTTAATTTGAGGCAGCGGAGGTGGCTTGAACTACTAAAAGATTATGATATTGATATCTTATACCATCCGGGAAAGGCAAATGTGGTAGCCGATGCATTAAGCCGCAAAGCAATAGGAGACCCTAATGGATAGTTGACGGAAAAGCAAGGTATAGTCAAGGATCTACACCAACTATCCAGGTTGGGAGTTCGCCTTCCTGAATTTCTAGACAAAGGGGTTATTGTGCAAAATGCGGCAGCATCTTCATTAGTAGCTGAAGTGAAGGAAAAACATTATGCGGATCCTATTTTATTGTAGTTAAAAGAGACTGTACAACAAGGTTTGATGAAGGCATTTGATCTTACGCAAGAGGGAGTGCTTCAGTGCCAAAGTAGATTGTGTGTACAGGATGTAGATGAGCTAAGGAGATGGATCATGACAGAGGCACATCATTCACGGTATTCTATTCATCCTGGAGCAACCAAAATGTACCATGATCTAAAAGAAATGTATTGGTGGGGTAACATGAAGAAGAACATTGAAAAATTTGTAGCCTAATGTCCAAATTGTCAACAAGTAAAAGTAGAGCACCAAAAACCTGGAGGTTATATGCAATGTATAAATCTTACAGTATGGAAGTGGGACATGATTAACATGGATTTCATCATAGGTTTGCCTCGTACACTTCAAAAATTTGATTCCATATGGGTAATAGTTGACAAGCTTACTAAGTCTGCACATTTTCTACCGGTCAAGACCACCTACACAGCTGAGGATTATGCAAGGTTGTATATTAAAGAGATAGTTTGATTGCATGGAGTTCCAATCTCTATTATATCGGACAAGGGAGCTCAATTTATTGTAAATTTTTGGAAGTCTTTTTAGAAGAGTTTAGGTACGCAAGTGAATTTAAGTACAACTTTTCATCCTCAGACAGATGGACAAGTAGAATGTACTGTCCAAACAATTGAAGATATGCTACGAGCTTGTACATTGGACTTTAAAGGTAGTTGGGATGATCATCTATTGCTTATTGAATTTTCCTACAATAATAGCTATCATTCAAGTATCAAGATGGCACCTTATGAAGCTTTATACGAAAGAAAGTGTAGATCACCAATTGGATGGTTTGAAGCGGGTGAAACTGCCTTAATTGGGCCAGATCTTGTTCATCAAGCTATGGAGAAAATTAAGGTGATACAACAGTGGCTACAAATGGCCCAAAGTCGACACAAGTCATATGCCGATGTTAGAAGAAGGGGACTAGAACTTGCCATAGGTGATTGGGTATTCTTGAAAGTGTCACCAATGAAAGGGGTAATGAGGTTTGGAAAGAAAGGAAAGCTAATTCCACGTTATATAGGGCCATATAAGATTATCCGAAGATTTGGTCAAGTTGCGTATGAATTATCACTACCCCAAGAACTCTCCACAGTTCATCCAGTGTTTCATGTTTCAATGCTTCAAAAGTGCATAGGAGATCCTTCTCGTATTGCTCCCATTGAAGATGTACAAGTTATGGAGGATCTCACTTATGAAGAAGTACCTATTGCTATTCTGGATCGACAAGTGAAGAAGTTAAGGAATAAAGAAGTAGCTTCGTAAAAGTGCTTTGGAGAAATCAACAAGTAGAATAAATCACATGGGAAGCCAAGGAAATGATGAAGTCTAAGTACACGCATTTATTTCAAATTGAAGAGAAAGTTCAAGATGCGGAATTGGAGCAATAACAAGTAAGTATATATAAGTATTATGTGTATGTGATAATATGAAGAATATACTTAGACTTGGACTTGATTAATTGGATCATGTTACTAACATTCGAGGACGAATGTTCCTAAGGGGGAAAGGATGTAACACCCCATACATTTCCGAACCCATGTGACTACCTTAGTTTTTATGGAATTATTTAAACTTAAGATAGTAGGTGAATCATCTACTAAAATTCTTGGGTTGAATTAATCTTGTGGTAATGGGCTCAATTGAGGCCCAAAATTACACAACAAGGCATGGCCCAAATGGAAAATGATCCATTCTTAAGTTGACCAAGTAAACACACATTAATGTTTGGATAAAGATGACTACAAGGGACTATATAAGGGTCAAAAATCAGATTTTTATTCAACATAACACACTTGCCAAACTCTAGAATTTTCCACAAGATATTTTCTTCTCTCAAACCCTAAGCAACCACTCCTTTGGACAAGATCATCTCTTTGCAAGCTTTGGTAAGTGTTTAATCTTATGGTTTAATAGATTATATGCATGAGAGGGTTTATAAATCATGTTGGTTATGTTGACAAAGTGTTGAGCAGTCCATTATGTGTGAAACAGTCTATTATTGCTTAAGCGGTAAAGGGTTTTGCCTTGTAAACTTGAAAGGAGACTTGTTGTCTTGAAGGAAGTGAGTTTGATGGATTAAATGTCAACATGTATGATGTGGTTATGTCCCTAACTTTCTTTCTCTTTGTTTATAACATTTGGAATTGTTGTTATGAAATTGTGCATGGAATTGGTGGTGTATTGAAAGGAAAATATAGTTTTGTGATGTTTATGTGCGTTGTGAAACCATGGTTGTTCATTGGCATCCAAGTTAACCTAAAATATGAAAATATAAGCTTAATCATGGCCATGTACCATTTATTACAAAGATAGACCCAAAAGAGACCCATTTTGGCCTAACCGGGCATCCGCCTTCGCGGATGGGGCACCTACGGGTGCAGATGCCAATGCAGGTGGCCCTGTACAAGGATAGATGGGCACTTTCGGCCATACCTCACCCACTTGAATGCACAGGTGGCTGCACAGGTCCCTCTAGAATTCCATTTTGCTTGTTTTTGCATCTCTTTGACCCCCCAAGGCCCCTATACCCTTCTTGGATGCAATCATCAACTCATAGTACCCTTTTAATGACTTTAAAGGAGTAGTACAAAGGTATTTTGGATTGTATCAATTATGGATTGTCTTTAATGTTGTTTGGCAAAAGGTGTTTAACTGATGTAATGAAGTAAATGCGATGATGCATTGAAAAGGAAGTGTAAAGTGTAAACTTGTCATGTAGTTGACTTCTAATGTAAGTTCCGTTATGTATTCCTATTGTAGAGTAGTGCTTTAAGGAAGAGCTGAATTGTTATAGTTACGCATTGGAAAGATAAGGTATGTAAGGTTACTCTTTTTCGTATCCTTCGGCAACACCTATTGTTCACGTCGTTACCGTACTTGTTTCTATTCCAAAATGTTCTAAAGTATTTCATTCCAGGTTGTTACCAATTGTTATTCATATGTCTCATATTTATGGACTATTGTTCTAAATTTCCAATAATGTTATGACCACCGAATGAACTATCTCAAAGATTAAAAAAGTGATGTAAAGAGAGTCTATATTCTTGGGTGGCATCCCAGGGGTGGACGGAACACCTATCATGGGTCGATCCCAATATCACGGGTGGTATCCCAGGGTAAAAGGAAAGCCTAGTATGGGTCGATCCCAATTGATTATTGAGTATGGGTGGTAGCTCAATGGGGCATAAGCCTATCTAGAGACGATCCCAATGTTATTTTCCTACTGATCAGTTGGGGCCCGGGCATTATATGAATGATGATGATAATGATGATGAACGTAAAAGCAAAGAAAGTAATGAATGTAATGTACATGGTTCCACACATACAGAACGGTGGTTTATCCATAATGTTTTTTTCACTTGTATTTGATTCCATTTGAGATCCTATATTTCATGCAGTTTCTTATAGCCTTACATACTTAGTACATTCTTCGTACTGACGTCCCTTGGGGTACTTACCTTACTTGCTGTAGGCACAGGTGCTAGTAGACCTCCACAGTAGGAAGACTGTTGGTGAGCTCCAGGTTGATTCGGGGCTTTTCGAGTCACATGTGTTCATTTATTTTGGCACTACATAAAGGTTGTATAAAATGGGGACTTATCCCGACTTTAGGCTTGGGTCTGTATCTGTTAGAGGCTTTGTAGATGTTGTGGGACAAATGAAGGAATGTAAGGAATGTATGAGTTTGACGTGATGGCCCTAACAACCAAGTTTCATATCTATATGAATATCTTTCCAAAACTTTTGTCTTTGACATCTTGTATCTGTTTGACAGAATGTGGTTCATTTAGCGACATGCGTATGAATGAAGATTGGTTCTCTCGGGCCTTAACAGCTTTGGGTGCCATTCCGCCCTAATGGGATTTGAGGTGTGACATTAACGCCAAGTATTCTAGCTAATAAAGGAGTAGTGGGCCCACTCTAGGATCTCGATAACCAAACCTTGGCCAAAAACTTGCCTAGTATATTCCAAGGCTTCCTATTCCCGTGTCAAGATACTAAAATCACTAAACCTAGCCCTAAAGGATGATACTTTGCTATACTAAGGGATAACAGGCCCAAAATCTATCAAAATGGGCCCCTAATAGGCTAAATTAGGCATAAAATACTAAAAACGATAGCCAGGCTAACACTACCTACCTAAAAATAGCATAATAGTATGCTAATGCCATAAATAAGCTCAATCTAAGGATAGGGTAAGCCTAACCTACCTGGACGCCGCCAAACGTTCGCCGAATCATCTAAACCTGAGCTTTCCCCTTTCGAGAGGCCTCTGAGAGCTGCCACGTTATCAAAACAATGATCCACGCTTCAAGATGAGAAAAATGATATCCATATTGCGTATAAACTCTCTGGGTCAGAAATTGGACTAAGAATCCCACACGGGGCGGCTCGCTTACAAAATCGCAAAATTAAAATCATCACAGCATCCCGCGCAGCTCAAGGATCATTAGCCATATGAAATATAGTCGAATTCGAGCTCAAATGACCCAAAATCAGTCCCCACAGTAGCTTAAGAATTTAAGCAAAGAACCGGGGAGAATAAGCTAGAATCGAGCTAAACTTACGGGGATAACGATGTTTAAATGCTCATGATTATGCCCCGAAGCTAAAACCAGCTTCAATTACCAAATTCCCACAAGATTTCGAGCTCACAATGATCACCAATGGAGGTTATACTTAGCTAACATGGGAATAAAATAGAAGAAGGGACTTATATATAAAATGCCAGCGATGGTCTTTTTAGTGGCTTAATGACTGCTAAAGCTGTCACCGCTAAAGTTAGCTTGTCAGGTTAGCTAGTCCTTGTTTAGGAGCTTCTGAAGTTAAGAAATGTGATAAAAGAGTGTGCAACAGGGGGTAAAAAAGTTTATTTCAATTTCTTTTTGTTTTAATACTAATTTGTGTTTTCACATTGCATGTTATTCATTTTTTTTACTTATGATTAATAGTTATTTTTCGTCAAACATTTGAATAATGTTATGAAATTCTATTTATAAATATTAATATTTTTGTCAAACATTCAATCTATGATGTTCTTGCCAAATGTGTGCTTTTAATTTTTATAATTAACTAAATTTTAAAATGCATATCAATTTCTTTTACAATATTAGACTAGTTACAAGTATATGATTATTAATTAGTTTTTTTATTTTATATCAGTAACTAAGATTTTATAAATTCTTTGCACTAAGCCAATAATATAATCATATTAATAATATGATTACTAATTAACTCTCATTTATAATAGCTTATTTTTGTCAAATATTAACTTTTAATTTTTGATAATTAAATTTTATTTTTATATTAATCTAACTATATAATTACATTTGTGTAATCAAACAATTCACTTATATTTGAACTGTAATTATGTTATGACAAACAAACAAGTCATCATAATTACTATATTATGTAATTACTATTCTAGTAATTACCAATTTTATTTATCAAATGACTTTTCAAATTGTCCGTTAATTATTTTGTGGTCATGTTATGAAAGCCAATTCAATTCTCCCATGAATTTCTAAATTTAACTAATAGATTAAATATAATAAACTACATCTTTCTTTTTGCTATGAACGACGGTACGACGTGCTTGGTCTGCTACCTCCTCGTGTCCACTAACGTTGAGGTTGAGAAATCGAATGACATGTTGGAATTACTTGATTAAAAATTTAGGGGGAAATTTTATCATAAAATATAAGAAATGGAAAATGTTGAAGAAATTCTTTCTGTATCGAGTAACTTTGTCCATTAAAACTTAAAAATTAGAATAAGTTACCTTTTTTTTATTGTCTTGTGAAGATTTAAATTCTGATCTCGTAGGTTCACATTTACTTTACTGACGACTAAGGGGTCATTTTGTAGCTAATAAAGAAACAATTTATTCATGTATTAATTGATGTGTCATGGTCTCATGGCACTTTCGATACTCAAAACAAGGAAAATATGCAATAACTTGGGTATGTTTGGTTGGTATGATGTGTTTTCTTTCCTACTTTGCAGAGAAATAGGTTATGGAGGCAAATTGGACAAAAATGGAAGAAGCATGCATTAGAATGGAGCATTTGAGGAAGAAAAGAGCCAAATCAAAGCTGCGGAGTGTCCCACGGCATGGACTCACGTTACGTGAGTGAACCCACATCATGTAGGTGGGTACCACAGGTCAACTCCTGCAGACTGGAAGAAAGCCTGCTTTCCACATCAGGGACTCACGGCACGTGAGTCAACCCATGCCAAGTGGATTGATGCCGTGAGTCAACTCCTGAAGAGTGAAAGGAACCCTGTTTTCTACGGCAGGAACCCACATGACATGACTTGATTCCATGACACCAAGTCACGGTACCGTGGAAAATTGCCGACTCTATTTTTCTGTTTTGTTTAGGATAGGATTCACCTTGTATCTATAAATACCCCTTTATTGTCCTATGTTCAGGAGTTGGTCAGTACATTATTTGAGAGATATTTTCCATTTTTTTGAGTTCAAAAACATATTATTGATTTTGTAATCTTGGAACATCGATTCTAGGATTTTATTGATATTGAAATTTCAGAGTTTTCTCTTTATTGTCAGTTTACAATTATGATTTCATCGTCGAATTCTTCTTGTGTTCTTGCAATCATGAGTAGCTAAACCCATTAACTAGGGTTGTGTGAACCATGAGGAATTAACAAAATGGGTTAAGTACAAAGCAATTCTGAACCATTGGGAATGCATGTATTGTTATTACCTTCATTATATTTGATCTTCTAATGGTTGCAAACGTTAGAAACTCGCCTGTATTCTAGACTTGCTCAAGAGAGAGGTAGAGATTGGGAACAAGGAATAACAATAGAGATTTGAAATGATCAACCTTCATCTAATAACTTTAGCCGTAACAAGGATAGTTATCTGAGATTCAGGACAAGGGTTAGTAGTGTGACAATCGGAGACCGAGAGGAGAAGAGTGAAATTTGTCTAACCAAGGTCGAGAGATGTTTAGATGAACTTAACTTGTTAGATTTTTCATGCAACGCCGCGGGACAGTCTTGCCAACACAAATAACCGATAGAGTTAAGGAATCATTGGGGATCACAGTCCTAGTGTATTTCTCATATTGATTACAAATCCTAAAATCAACAATCGTTACTGTTATTACTTACTCACAACCCCCTTAGTTTTATTTACTTGCCAATTACTCAGACTAGTATTCGACATAATTTCGTCCTAGTCCTTGTGGGATCGACCCCAACCTAGTTGGGTTCTATATTTGATATAGTGACCGCATTATACTTTTATGGAGGTATATTTTGGGCGATATCAAATTTTGGCGCCGTTGCCGGGGACTACGGTTACAGAGTTGAGTATTTTGCTTGTTGTAGTTGATTGGTTTTATTTTACTATACTTTTAAGGGCACACGTCGGTGTATGACCAATACTAGGATTCAAGGCAATCTCCTGATTTCACTTGATCCTGATATAGAAAGAACTCTAAGAGCTAATCGAAGAATGGTAAATACCGACAGAGTTTAGGATCCCGCAGCCGCGGGAGACAGTCATAACCAACCAATTCAGCCAGTTGGTTATGAAATAACAGACCAAACTACCGCTCGATTGACACGGGAAGAGCAAGCTAGGAAATCTCCTCTTAGGCAAGTAGATAGAGATAATCGAGCTATGCAAGAAGCAGCACAACGTATGCTGATGCTGAAGAGAGATAAAGAACACTGAGGGCACACCAAACACCTCAAAGACCATATGTGCTGGTTTTTAATAATCCAGAAGAAGAGGATGTGGCTTATTTCAAGTTGGTAGAGACTGGCGCCATTATACCACCAAAATTACCTCAGGCCACTAAGTTCGACATTACAAGTGCCATGATCTACCTGCTTAACTTGAAAGGCGTATTCTCCAGACTTTCAATGGATGATCCGAACACGTATATGATGAAATTTATGGGGGTCTGTACTTCCTATAATTTGCCTGGAGTGGATCAAGAGGCTATTTGGTTAAGACTATTTTCGTTCTCTTTAACAGGAGAAGCAACTTTGTGGTTGGCCGAATTACCACGAGGCTCCATTACTACTTGGCAAGAGTTGAGAAATTAATTTTTGGAGAGATTTTTTCCACCCTCCAAGATGCTACAGTTGAAGGATGAGATTTAAAACTTCAGACAACTACATTATGAAGCACTTTATCAGACATGGCTAAGGTTTAAGAAGAAGCTGCAAAACATTCCAAATCATAGAATGAGTGGCAGGAATTTACTTGAAATTTTCTACAGGGCTTTAAATACAACTACTAAGGCTGTAGCATATACTATCACTGGCGGAGCATTTATGAGTCTGAGGTGGGAACAAGCTTCACAGATTTTAGATCTTATCACTAAGACCAATCGAGGATGGCGTACTCGGGAGGCAGATACACCTGCTGGTACATACACTATTGGAGCATCAGCAGCACAACGGGCATTGGATGAGTCTGTAGCTCAAGAGGTCACACAGCTATGGATAGAAATTGGTTTGTTAGCTAAACAGATTGCGGCAAGAGATGCTGAGAAGCTGCATGCCGTAGGTCCACAAGGTAAAACACTTAAGCATGACGATTACGAATCTGATGAGGAAGCCAAGTACTTGGATCGAGAAGTGGTGGATTTCTCAACCAAGATCCAAGGGTCTAATCAAGACTCTTATAAATCGAGGCAAGGTAATCAAGGTTGGAACTATTATGGAGACAATTACAATAGGTCAGGATATAGAGATAGAGAACGAGATCGTGATGGAGACTGGAGATGAAAAGAGGATTACAAGGAGAAGAGCGGTGCTTATGTTCCACCAGGGTACCATGATACTGACTATGGAAATTCCCAAATGGAAACCCTTCTTACCAAATTGGTTAAAGGATCAGAAAACCAAGAAAATTGCTTGAAGAAAATTAGGGCGGACATTTCGGGAATAAGTCAGAAAGTTGAATCTCACTCAACTGCCATAAAATAGTTGGAGCAACAGTTCGGGAAAATATCAGTGGCATTGAACCAACATCAACCAGACACTCTTCTACGTAACACCATCCAAAATCCTAAAAATGACTGTCATTATTTAGCCATTACTACAAGAAGCAAAAAGAGCACGGCCAACCCATCTATTCCTGTGGATAATGATAAGAAAGATGAGCCAGTAGTGGGTGATGAAGAGGTTGATATAGAGCCAGAAAATTTAGCAGCGGACAACAATGTAGCTCACAAATGCCACAGTATTAATAAGGAAGTGGAATCTGAAAAAAGGAAGGAGAAGGAGGTTCCACAAATGTTAAAAACTATCCCATGACCTCCTCATACTTTTTCTCAAAGGTTTAAAAGAAAGGATGAGGAAGGTAAATACTAGAAGTTTGTTACAATTCTGAAAGAGCTATCAGTAAATATCCCTCTTGTTGAGGCATTGGAGCAGATACCCGATTACGTGATGTTCATGAAAGACTTGGTGATGAAGAAGAGAACTGTCAGTTTTGAGTCGACAGATAACTTACATCATTGTAGTGCAGTTGCTTCACATTCCATCGTAGAAAAGAAGGAGGATCCATGAGCTTTCATAATTCCTTATACTATTGGGTCGTACAACTTTGCAAAGGCACTGTGTGATTTGGGTGCTAGCATTAACTTAATGCCGCTAGTTGTTTTTAAGCAGTTGGGGTTGGGAGCACCAAAATTGACTTCTATGAATCTTCTTATGGTAGATAGAGCTGTGAAAAAGCCGATGGACATTCTGTATGATGTTTTGGTGAAAGTTGCATCTTTCATCTTTCCAGCTGACTTTGTGATTCTAGATTGTGAACTTGATTTCTAGGTTCCTATCATTCTGGGGAGACTATTTCTTACCACTGGCCGTGCGTTGGTTGACATGGAAAGTGGGTAGATGAAATTCAGGTTAAATGATGAACATGTTACTTTCAATGTTTGTCGTTCCATGAAGCAACCGAAAGATGTGCAGGTGATTTCTATAATTGATATGCTTGATGAGAGTGCCATAGTTGTTCTAATTGAAGAAAGGTTGGGTATAGAAGCTCTTGCGGCTGTGTTATGAATTTTTACAGTGATGGTATTGAAGAATAAGATGAGATGGTTGGAGTGCTTACTGGTAGGGGATCATACACTTATACTCTAAAGAAACTTGATCTCGATTTGAAAAATAGGGTGACCCCACCAGGTCGCCCTTCTGTTGAGGAGCCTCCAGTCTTAGAGTTTAAGGCTTTTCCTTCTCACCTTCGCTATGTATTTTGGGAGCCAATAACACCTTGCTCGCAATCATTTCTGTTGAGTTAGCAGGATGGCAGGTAGAAGCTCTGGCTTTGATATTGAAGAATTTTAATAGGGCCATTGGTTGGTCCATTGCTGATATTATAGGGATTCCACCCGATATTTGCACTCATAAAATTCAGCTTGTTCCTGAGTGTATACCGAGTATTGAGCACCAACATCATTTGAACCCACCTATGCAGGAAGTTGTGAAGAAAGAAATCATTAAGTGGTTAGATATAGGCAGCGTAGTTTACCCCATTGCTGATAGCAAGTGGGTAAGCCTAGTGCAGTGTGTGCCAAAGAAGGGAGGAATCACTGTGGTTCCAAATGACAAGAATGAGTTAATCCCAATGAGGCCAGTCACAAGATGGAGAGTTTGTAGGGACTATCGAAAGCTAAATTCTTGGACCGAAAAGGATCACTTTCCTATGCCTTTCATGGACCAAATATTGGACCATCTTACTGGAAGGGGGTGGTACCGCTTTCTTGACGGTTATTCGAGATATAATCAGATTTTCATTGCTCCCAAGAACCAAGAGAAGACCACGTTCACCTTCCCATATGGGACATTCGTGTTCAAAAGGATGTCGTTCGGGTTATGCAATGCACCAACCACTTTTCAATATTGCATGATGTTTATTTTCTCTGACATAGTGGAAGACACTATTGAGGTATTTATGGATGATTTTTCTGTAGTGGGAGATTCTTTTGATGACTATCTGGCCCACCTTGCTAATGTGTTACAAGATGTGAAGATTGCAACTTAGTGCTAAATTAGGAAAAATGTCACTTCATGGTTAGATAAGGTATTGTATTGGGATATCAAATCTCAAAAAAAAAAGGTATCGAAGTAGACAAAACAAAGATTGAGGTAATTGAAAAATTACCCCTATCGATTTCTATGAAAGGGATTCGAAGTTTTTTATATCATGCTGGCTTTTATAGAAGATTCATCAAGGATTTCTCTAAGATTGCACATCCGTTTTGGAGAAAAAGGTGAAGTTCATGTTCGATGGAGAGTGGCTAAAAGCATTTGAATGTCTGAAAGAGAAGTTGATTTCAACTCCTATCATTGTCACACAAGAATGGAAGATGCCATTCGAGGTTATGTGTGATGCTAGTGGAGTAGTTTTGGGTGCAGTCCTTGGCCAAAGATATGAAAAGATTCTACATCCTATTTACTACGCTAGCAAGGCACTTAATCCGGCCCAGAAGAATTACACTGTGATTGAGCAAGAGCTGTTGGCTGTGGTTTTTGCTTTTGAAAAATTTTGATCTTACTTGATTGGTACGAAGGTGATTGTACATACAGACCACACCGCACTTAGATATCTTATGTCAAAGAAGGAAGCCAAGCCAAGGCTGATTCGGTGGGTACTTCTACTACAAGAATTTGATTTTGAGGTCAAGGAATGAAAGGGGACTAAGAATTAGGTTGCAGACTACCTATCATTCCTTGAGAAGGAAGCCATGCTCAAATTAAGGGATGATCTCGATATTGATGATACTTTTCTAGATGAGCAAGTGTTAGCAGCATCACAAGAATTAATCCCATGGTTTGCAGATTTTGCCAACTTTCTGGCAACTGATGTAGTCTCGAAAGATATGTCGTACCAGCAATGGAGGAGATTCATGCATGAGGTGAGAAAATTCTTTTGTGATGAGCCTTACCTATTTAAGGTATGTGCAGATGGTATGATTCGAAGGTGTATCCCATAGGTTTAAATGATAAGCATTTTGGAAGCATGTCATTCATCTCCAGTTGGGGGTCATCATGGCAATATGTGGACTGCGCACAAGATCTTACAATGTGGGAATTATTGGCCCACCATCTATAAAAATGCTCATGACTATGCTCGAGCCTGTGACCAATGTCAAAGACAAGGGAATATCTCATGCAGACACGAACTTTCTATGACAACTATAATTGAGCTCGAATTGTTTGATGTACGGGGAATTGATTTTATGGGCCCCTTTGTAAGCTCACATGGGATAAAATACATTTTGGTAGCTGCTGACTATGTTTCTAAGTGGGTGGAGGCGATTACGCTTCCCAATAATGAAGGCAAAAGTGTCACAACAATCTTAAAAAGGAACATATTTTCACGATTTGGTACACCCCGAGTTATCATTAGTGATGGAGGATTCCATTTCTATAATCGGCTATTCAAACCCTTACTTGAAAAAAATGTTGTCAAACATAAGGTTACAACACCTTACCATCCTTAGACTAGTAGGCAAGTTGAAGTGTCAAATTGTGAGATTAAGTCTATTTTGGGAAAGACAGTGAATGCCAATAGGACTGATTGGGCAAGAAGATTGGATGATGCACTATAGGCATACCAAACTGCATTCAAGACACCAATTGGTGTATCTCCATATCAGCTGGTATTTTGTAAATTGTGCCATTTGTCTGTTGAACTTGAACATAAAGCATTATGGGCATTGAAGAGGCTGAATCTGGAATGGAGTGATGCGGCTAAATTGATACTGGAGTAGATGAATGAGATGGATGAATTTCATATCCAGGCTTATGAAAGTTTAGCACTGTATAAAGAGAAGATGAAACTATATCATGATTAGAGGATTAGACGAGGAGAGTTTCACCCGAGAAATTTAGTGCTGCTCTATAACTCCAGGCTTCGCCTTTTTCCTGGAAAACTGCATTCTAAATGGTCTGGACCATTCACTATTTTTAGGGTGTTCCTGCATAGAGCAATCAAAATAAAAGGTGGTGATAATATTCTATTCAATGTAAATAGGCAGCGTGTAAAGCACTATATGAGAATCACGGATGAAATTAGGACATGTGAAGAGCTGAGGCTTGATGAAGTCTAATTAGTCAAGTTAGCCATGTTATGCCGCGACGTTAAATCAGGCGCTGCTTGGGAGGCAACCCAGGGTCTGAGTTGGTTGTGATCTAACTATTGGAGGATGCGAAGGATAAGTTAGCTGGAATTTAAAATATTTAACTGAAAATGTCAGTACAACCCACGACAGTTATTCATGTGTAACTTCATCCACGTTATATGGGTTTGTACCATGGAAGTCAGAGAAAATTGTTCACATGCAGAACCCGACCCACGCCAGGGACCTACCTGACGTAGGTCAAACCACGAGGCGTGGGTCAGTATCATGGGAATCAAAGATTATTTATGGCTGCAGAACCCAACCCACGATAGGGACCCACATAATGTGGGTCAACCCACGTGGAGTGGGTCGGTATCGTTAAAAGCAGACCCAAAATTAATTATCAAGATCCAACCGACCCAACCCTAATTTTGGCCTACCCTTATAAAATTTGATACTACCCGATTACAAACTCCAAGAAACCTGATCCTCCAAGCCTCCACATGCTAGATTTTTTTCCCTAATGCATCCAAATTAACACTTTCTATCCTATAATCACTATAAATCCCAAGTACCAACCATTCCAATTCATACCACCACTACTCTAATTGCAAGAAAGTTCGAAAATCATCCATCCCATAACCCTAAAAGTTTTGAAACCCTAAAACCCCAAACCCGACCTAACTTCAACCTAAATCTACCCCAAACTCGACCTATTTGATTTAAAATGCCATCAAAATTTAACCCCAAATGTGGAGATATAAGTTCATCTTCGAGAATCTGCACTAAAACCCCCGAATGTATGACTAGGTTACGCGATGAACCTTCGAGGTCAAATAAAAGTGGATCCGAGGAGGTGTTTGAGATTTCTCATGATTCTGCACTTGTAACTTGCACAACGAGGTTATAAATTAGGGCACAACCTGCTGCTCGGGCTGTACTTCAGCCTATTCCACAGCCTCTGCAACCTGCTAAATCGACTGCTCCTGATCAGTCTTTTGAATCCTCCTCCCAGTCTGATTAGGGGACGGATGCTTGTGCAACCAGTGATGATCACGAGGATGATGTATCTGGGTCAAAGAAGCATGCTGAGGGTATAGATGAGTCTGCATCCGATGAGAGTAGTGCAGCTGCGGGGACAACTTTTGTTTTTGATACTGGTGGCCAGGGTTCGACTAACCCCTCCAAAAGAGCTTTGAATGCACGTCAGGATGCAGCTTTGGTCCAAAGGGATAATAGGAGGTAGTGTGTTTAGGGGATGAAAGACATTTATGATAGGGATGCCGAACCAACTGAGTGGGTTATTTGGCAAAGAAATATCATGGAGGAGGCTCGATATCGGATAGATGAGGTGAATGCACTGCCTAAGATTAAGCCATTGTTTGGTCGCTATGGATTTGGGTGGATCGTGGAGCCTTTGGGCAGCTATAACCATGAGTTGGTCCGCGAGTTTTATGCTTCGTATGCTTCGTTGTTAGCGTTGACTACATCTAATGAGAAGAGATATCAGGACCAACCACCACGGACTCATATTTTGGTTCGTGGCACAAGAGTTGACATATCCAAGCGGACGATCCACAGGTTCTTGTTTGGAGCAGAAAGGGAGATTTCCACCACGACTGCTATGTTTGATCACCGCATGGAGACGGTGAGAAATAGGACTAAGATGAGAGAGACTGATCAGCGATTAGAGTTACTGCAGTGGATTACAGGTTATATAATGGAGGATGGTGTAGATGCTAGTTGGGTTGCTAGGAAGCTGGACATTAAAAAGTCCTCGCTTTACTTTGCAGGATGATTTTGGTGGTTGGTTGTCAGGCACCATTTGGGTCCTACTAATGCTGATAATTCACTTACACTTGATCGGGCAGTGTTGGTAGCAAGCATTCTGGTAGGTTATGATATTAACTTTGCTCGCTACATCATTGAGAAGATCCACGAGCGTGCTTTCCGCGACTTCACCAGCATTCCTTTTCCATCTTTAATCCAGGGCTTATGTAATACTGCTGGTGTGGCCTCAATACCTACAGTTAATCATGATGTTTACATAACCCAAATTGTTGATAGAGGATTGATGCAGCAGTGGGGGGTTAACCTAATTTTTTTGAGGAGGTCTCAGCCTTCCACGTCATCTGGCATGGCCCTTTTTGAAGGGCTTGGAGATAGAGAAGAGCCGATTAGTACTCCAACACTGGTGAGTGTGCCTGAGTCAATGCGTGTACCTGCTGAGGGTACATGACCGGTGAGTGATGAGGTTGCAGGCACTACAGCACCACCGCCCTCATCTAGTATGGTCTCAGTTGCGAGGGACTTTCTACAACAGTTGGTTGAGAGGCAGACGCAGATGTTTGAGAGGCAGGCGCACACAGAGGCCCACATGGCTAAGTTAGTATCCCAACTTAAGCCATGGGTCAGGTCCATGGTAGAGGCTTCATAGGCAAGATTTGAGGCCCACATGACTGCAGCCATGGATAGATTTATGGTAGAGCTGCATGGGAGGATTGTTTTGAGACACGGATGGCAAATCAGATGAGTTAGGCATAGATTCCTGATATGGTAGGGTTGACACAGGAGGTGGCTGCATTGAGGGAGAAGGTTAGAGCTATGGCACCAAGCAACATCCCTGTCATTTCACCTATGCCCGTGCCAGCTCCGATGAGGTCAGCTTTCAAGGTAGATTTGTTTGCAGATGAGGAGCTACCGATTGAGAGGGCCAAGCAGCAACGTAGACCGAAGGTTCAACAGTCGAGTGGCGATGATTTTGACAGGGACCTAAGGAGGGCTATGAAAGCCTCTCGAGTTGAATATTACCTCAGTCAGATCAAAGATGAGCAGAGAAACTTGGGAGCATCTTCTAGTCAGCCATTTCCTCAGTTGTCAACCCCTAGCATCTAGCCCAGCAAACATGCATAGGATCCTACTGTGGATGGGCCCATATTTGGTACCTAGGGTACCGCAGGTATGTCTTCACTCCCTTACACTTATTCTATTGATAGCTGTGCACTAGGGGCAGTGCACCATTATTTAGTTAGGGGTGGGGGTATACCACCACTTGAGGGTTTTTGTTGTCGTGTTTTCTTTTCCCCCAAGTGTGCTATCATAGTAGAACCGGCATGTTTAGGTAATTATTTATAGTATTTAAGTGTTTTCATGATTAATTAGGAGAAAAATAGGGGAACCTTAGTGCAATCAAATTCTGAAAGTATTTTGAATGATAATGATGCTTTTTGATTGTTAAAAGACACCCCTCTGGAGAGTTTTGTTTTGAAATGTGTGTGTAGTATATTAGTTTGTGAAAGTTGTTGGATCTTGTTATGGCATTAGTACTGTAGGAAGAATGACTGTAGCTAGCAATACATGAACTGGATAGGTAGTAGTTGATAATGTAACCCTGTGCTATGTGTGTGTGAGGCCATTACCTAGTTCACTTTGTGTGTGCGATCCAGAACTTTCTTGGTTAGTCTTGCCTAGGTTATAGGATAGTGGTTAGGAAAGGATCATAGGCCGTTTTTGAATAAGTCCACTTTTAGCCTAAATGCCCGACCAAATGAAATAAACATCCCTTGATCCCGACTTTGAGCTGTAATTGACCTATTTATTTCATTAGCCTATTCACCTTGCCATTTGGACTTACAATGAACCTGTCTTGGCCCTGGTCACTCCTTGGACATTGTGTACCTCAACTCAGGCAAATCGCCTAAGTTGAGGGTGGCTATTATAGGGGTACGTAGTTTAGCTTGGGTATGAAGAAGGGGTTAGAAAAAAAAACAACAAATTTCGGTGTAAAGTTAAAAAAGAAGAAAAAAGAGTGAAATAAATAAAAAAAAAGAAAAAAAAGGGGTATGTTTTGAAGGTATGAAGAAAATCACACCCAAAATCTGAAAATGAATGAAGGAGAATAAAATAAGAATGGTTGGAAAATGGAGCCAAAAATAGTGTAGTGTCAAGGAGGGTTGAGTCACTATATCCATATGTACCACACCCATCCTCAAGCCTACATTACAAGTCGATGAAAGTCCTATAGTGATTCTAGTCCAATTGTCCGAAAAACTAAGGCACAGAAAATAAGGGCAAGCCTATGGTATTTCACGCACACTGTTTAAATTTCCTTGTGAGAGAGAGTGTTTTGACCCAGTCCCTACTTTGATATTCATTAGTATACTGTGAGGGACTTCTGTGTTGTGAGGGTACATGGGTTGCATTATTAGCTGCTGTTTGTTCGGATTATGTCATTTGAAGATATGTTTAGTTGTTTGTTCATAATCTGATGCCATCGTTTGATCCCTTCTGTATCATGAAAATATGTTGTATGTATACACACTATGGTTTTGATTTGCAAGTTGGAGGGGTCAAAAAAGTTTTGATGCCAAAAGCAATGAGTCAACTACCATAGGTCTCTTAGGTTTCTCTTAGTTAAGCATCGTACGTTTTTATTTAGTTTTGTTCGCCTGAGGACATGCAAATGTTCTAAGTTGAGAGTGTTGATGTGTCATGGTCTCATGGCACTTTCTATGCTCAAAAAAAGGAAAATATGCAATAATTTGGGTATGTTTGGTTGGTATGATGTGTTTTCGATCCTACTTTGCAAGGAAATAGGTTATGGAGGCAAACTGGAGAAAAAGGGAAGAAGCATGCATTAGAATGGAGTATTTGAGAAAGAAAAGAGCCAAATCAAAGTTGGGGAGTGTCCCACGGCATGGACTCACGTTACTTGAGCCATAACAGGGATAGTTATCTGAGATCCAGGACAAGGGTTAGTAGTGCAACACTCGGAGACCGAGAAGAGAGGAGTGAAATTTGTCTAACCAAGGTCGAGAGACGTTTAGATGAACTTAACTTGTTAGATATTGCATGCAACGCAGCAGGACAGTCTTGCCAGCACAAATAACCTATAGAGTTAAGGAATCATTGGGGATCACAATCCTAGTGTATTTCTCATATTGATTACAAATCCAAAAATCAACAATCGTTACTGTTATTACTTACTCACAAACCCCCCACCCCCCAGTTTTATTAACTTGCCAATTACTCAGACTAGTATTCGACATAATTTCATCCTAGTCCCTGTGGGATCGACCCCAACCTAGTTGGGTTCTATATTTGATACAACGACCGTATTATACTCTTCTGGAGGTATATTTTGGGCGATATCATTAATTTTTATATAAATTATACAATGATTGACAGCTATTTAGAACTTAAGTAAAATAGTAATTTGAACTAGCATCATTCTTATTTTCAAACATATAGTTTATTTATTATGAGAAAATAGTATTAAAGTTTTGGAAGGATTATTTAGCACCAAGCAGATACGGGATCCAGATAACCTAAGTCCTAGAACTATATGCCAGAGTAGGATATACTTTTAACCCTTTGGGCTCAGTAAGTGGATCCACAATTAGATAGGTTCTATACTGATGGAAAGGTATAGAGAAACCCTTTTCGACTGGGTCAGATGTTGGACTCCATCTTACTCACATGGTTTATGTCGATTATAAGAAACTCTTCAGAAAATAGATCTAAACTTTAATAAGTGTACATGACTCACAATTTTTAGACCAGCTATATAAATTTAAGACTTTCAGATTTGATTCATTTTCTAGCTTCATATTTATGCATTTGAGTAATTGTGCTACCATTTTGACATGCATATACAGTTTTGACTATTGCACTTTTATTCAATTTAAAGCATGTTGCAAATGTTTATTTATGACTTAACATATCTCACATGCTTAGTACATTCAAACATACTAACCACATACCTTTGTCTTGTGCTATATCCTATTATGATAAAGATTCAGGCACCTATTCTTATACTAACAGTTAGATTCGCATCCCAGCTTACCAGCCAACAGACTTGGTGAATCCTCATTATCCGGGGATATCTTGTAGTTTTAGTTCTTCATTTTAGACATTTACTTTATTTCTTGTATTTTGGAGTTAGTTGGAGGTTTTGTCCCAATAACTCATCTTATTCAGCAGTAGAGGCTTTATCAAATATAGACACTTTAACATATTGGGTATTTAAGATATTTCTTTATTTTTCGACAGTCAGTTGGCTATTATTGCCTATCTCACTTATGATTATGTTTCTGCTCAGATTTTAAGTGTATGATCTTAGTAATATGCTATTACTAAGGATTTTCTTGGGAACACTTATGGTTCTAAGTACAGCGTCACATTCAGGGTATAGACTTGGGTCGTGACAAACTTGGTATTAGAACATTAGGTTTAAAGAGCCCTAGGATGTATGAAAAGACTCTTTGAGTAGAGTCTTTTTCATGGATATGAAGTTCGCCACACATATGAAGGAGAGGCTACGAGACTTTAGGAAACATTTCCTTCTTTCATGTTCTTTAACGTGCAATAGAGTTAACTTTATTTACCCTTCTAACTCATGCTTTACGCATTTTAGATCATACCTCCATGAAGGAATGCTAAATGTAGGAACGGTCAGATTGTTAATCCACCTGCACTATATCTGCCTCCAAACAATGATATTACTAATTCCAAATTTCGCAACACCATTCAGATATTGGCTCAAGCTATGAAAGCCCAGGTGAATCAATAGGTAGCAGTCCCTGCTAACCCAAATAGTAGGCCAGCTGCTGCCTGAGTTAGAGACTTTGTCTATATGAATCCGCCATAGTTCTTTGGGTTAAAGGTTGAAACGACCCATAAAACTTAATTTATGAGATAAAGAAGATTCTTTAAGTTATGCAGGTGTCTGAAGTTGAGAGTGTTGAGCTGACATCCTATTAGCTGAAGGATGTGGTTCATTTATGGTTTACTCAATGGAAGGAAAACCGTGGCAGAAATACTGCTCCCACAATTTGGGATGATTTTGTAAAGTTTTTCTTGATCTATTATTTATAAGAGAGTTGAGGGAGGCAAAGAATAGGGAATTTATAAACTTGAAGAAAGGATCTATGTCAGTCAAAGAGTAGGGTTGAAGTTCACTCAACTATCCAGGTATGCTCCGGAGATGGTAGCTAAGCCGAGGGCTAGGATGAACAAGTTTATTTCTGGAGTTTCAGACTTAGTGAAAAAGGATTGCAAGACAACTATTTTGATTAAGGATATGGATATCTCCATTTAGATGACTCATGATCAGCAGATAGAGGAGGATAAACTGAAGGAGAGGGAAAGAGAGAATAAGAAGGCCAGAACAAGTAATTTTTAGTTCAACCAGTAGAAAATCAATGGGAAGAGCCAGTTTTCTTTCCTGTTGAGGTCATCAGGACTAGTGCCATCATCATCCATTACTCTATCTCCAGCACTCAAGCCCAAATATTGGCTCCACTTTGGACCTCTTCAAGATTGACTTTTGGACCCCAATATTCCTCCTCTTGGAATTCAACTTGGGCCACAAAATAGTTGTATTATTTAGACAATTCATCTCCCTTGGGCTTGAGCTCTTCTTCCTTAACTAAACACCTTTGGATTTGTGATTGAAGCCCATTGACCTTGTCATTGAACTCCTTGGTTTGAAATATGGTCATGGACCTCCTTGGAGCCTCTAAAGCTTCATACTTGTACTTTAATGGAGTAGATATTACATGGATTCTATCATTCTCCTCTTTTTAAAGATAATTCATCCTGAATTCAAGTCTGCATCTAATAGGAAAAGATCAGAAACATTAAATGTTGTACTAACTTGTAACTCACCTGGAAGATCAAGATTTTAAGCATTGTCTCCAATCCTTTTAAGGACTTTATACGGCCCAATTCCTCTAGGATCCAACTTAGTCTTTCTTTTGGAAGGAAATCTTTCCTTTCTCATATGTACCCAAACGAAGCCTCTATGATTAAAAACAATATATTTTCGTCCCTTATTTTTTTTACAAGGCAACTTCCTTATTCTTCTTTTCAATTGCAAGTCTTGTTTGTTCATGAATCTTCTTCATCATATCAGCCTTCTTCTTACCATCAAGATTAGCAAAATTATTAATAGGCAAAGGTAGTAAATCAAGGGGAGTAAGGGGGTTGAATCTATAAATAACTTTAAAAGGAGTCTTACCAGTAGAAGAATGGAAAGTTCAATTATAAGCAATTTCCACTATAGGTAAGTAATCTTCCCAAGAAGTCAACTTTTCTTTCAAAACAGCCCTCAACATATTCCCTAAAGTTTTACTAACCACTTTCATTTGCCCATCAGTTTGTGGGTGACAAGATGTGAAAAACAAAAATTTAGTCCCCAATTTCCCCCAAAGAATTCTTCAAAAGTGACTTAAGAATTTGGCATCCCTATCCCTAACAATAGTTCTAGGTATGCCATACAATTTAACCACTTCTTTTACAAACAAGTTATCTACATTAGATGGATCATTAATATTTTTACATAGAATAAAATGAGCCATTTTTGAAAATCTATCTACTACCATAAATATATTATTCTTACCAAATTTACTCCTTGGTAACCCTGGAATAAAATTCATGGAAATATCAATCCAAGGGAAATTAGAAATAGGTAAAAGAGTATAACGACCATGTGGTAATGTTCTAGACTTAGGTTGTTTATATTCAAGAATATGAGAACACACACTTTCAACATCTTTTCTTATGCTAGGCCAATAAAAATGTTCAGAAAGTATTTCCAGCATTTTGGGTACACTAAAATGTTCCATTAGCCCTCGACAATGTGCTTCCCTAACAAATAGTTCACGCAAAGAGCAGTTAGGAACACACAACTTATTTCCTTAAATAGAAATTCATCTTTAAGATTGAACTTCTCAAAGGGACTCAATCTGCATTCTGCAAAAATCTTACCAAAATCAGAATCATTAGCATAGAGTAACTTGATTTGATCAAACCCTAACAACTTTGAAGTAAGAGTAGAGACCAAGACATACCTTCTTGAGAGTGCATCAGCAACCACATTCTCCTTTCCTTGTTTGTAGGAAATTACATAAGGAAATGTTTCAATAAATTCCACCCATTTAGCATGCCTACGACGAAGCTTACCTTAATTTTTCAAGTACTTTAATGACTCATGATCAATTTTGACCACAAATTCTTGAGGCCATAAGTATTACTGTCATGTAGCTAACACACGTACCAAGGAATATACATCTTTATCATAAGTTGAGTAGTTCAATGTTTCTCTATTTAGCTTTTCACTAAAGTAAGCAATTGGCTTGGAGTCTTGCATCAAAAAAACACCTATGCCCTTACCAGAGGCATCACACTCAACTTCAAAAGACTTTGAAAAATCAGGTAATTGCAAAACAGGAGAAGAACATAATTTATCCTTTAGCAAGTTAAATGCATCATCTTGTTCTTTTCCCCATGTAAAAACCTTATCTTTCTTAATAACTTTAGTTAAGGGAGCAACAATGGTGCTAAAATTTTGTACAATCCTCCTATAAAAACTAGCAAGTCCATGGAAACTCCTAACTTCAGTTACACTATTAGGTTTAGGCCATTCTTTTATTGCCTTGATTTTCTCCTTATCTACTTCAACTCCCTTAGAAATGACCACAAAACCTAAGAAAATCACATGATCTACATAGAAAGTACACATTTTGAATTAGCAAACAAGAATTGGTTTCTAAGAATTTCAAAAACTTGTTTAGGTGTTCTAGGTGCTCATCTGGATTTTGAAAAAGGATCAAGATGTCATCAAAATACACCATCAAATTTTCCATGAAAATCTTTAAAAACTTGATTTATTGGTCTCATAAAAGTGCTTAGTGCGTTAGTTAAGCCAAAGGGCATAAATAACCACTCATAAAGTCCATATTTTATCTTAAAAGCAGTTTTCCATTCATCTCCAAGATTCATACGAATCTGATGGTAACCACATTTTAGATCAATTTTAGAAAAGATTTTGTATCACGCCCCGAATCCCATCGGAACGGATTGGCACTCGTAGCCAACAAGGCCCAAGAGAACCAAGCTTTGTCTCTATTCAATCATAAGCATGCCATAAGAAACCCCATAATCACGTAATAGCTATAGATGTCAATGATGGAATTCATGGAACATGATATATATATATATATACATATGCGAAACTTGGCCATTGAGGCCACCAAGTCAAGAACGACATATCCTTTTTACATTTATACACCCACACCCGTCTACAAAAGCCTCTAACAAGTGCATTGACCAAAATGAACCAAAAGTCGGGACAAGTCCCCGCTTTATACAACATGTAAAACACCAAAACATATGTGCAACTGTGACTCAGAGTAGCCCCAAACTAACTGGAGCTCACCAAAGATCTTTAACACTGGCAACCTACTGTGGAGGTCTACTAGTACCTGCGCCTGCAGCAAGTAAGGTAAATTCCCCAAGAGGGGTCAGCACGAAGAATGTACTGAGTATGTAAGGCCATATGAAACTTGTAAGATATGTAAGTATGTCAAAGAACTCAAGTTCAAATGCATAACCAATATAGATAAGTCACAATGTAGATGAGTCACTATTCTGTACTATGGAAACCATGTATGTTGCTTTCATTACATTCTTTGTATCTGTAATTCCATGATTATTCACCTTTGCCTTTGACCTGTGATACCCGGGCGCCCGACTGAATAGTGGGTTTTAACATAACATATCGTTATGTTGGGATCGGCTCGAGCTAGGCTTATGCCCCTAGAGCTGCCACCCTATGAATCAATGTATATATTGGGATCGACTCGAGCTAGGTTAGTACCTCTAGAGTTACCACCCATACAACATTTCAGGTTCGGCTCGAGCTGGGTTATTACCCCTAGAGCTGCCCCCTGTCAGGATCGGTCCGAGCTAGGCTTATGCCCCCAGGACTGCCCCCTGATCCAGCAACCTCAGGATCGGCTTGAGCTAGGCATTTTTTGCCCCCAAAACTGCCACCCATACTTGATCATTGACCACATATGCATTACTTTATTTATTACTTTGAGATTGATACATGCTAGTCATAACTTTACTTTAAGCTTTGGATCATTAACCAATGAGTGAGGGACATGTGAATAAACATTGTGAGAAACATAACATTATTAGAACCATAACGCCATTGGAACCATTGGACAATATTCCATGAACAAAAGATATAAGTATAATCACTATTGGAACATTGGAACATAACCTTATTTGAGCTTTTGGAACATTAACCATGAATATGAGACATGAGATTCACCAATGATCAATGAGTAGGAAATATATGACAATGACCATGGATAACTGGATATGGGATACCTTAGCAAACTTCGGGATGGAACAAGCATAATGTCAATATGAATACTATTTGCCATAGAAAGATACGGACAGAGTAACCTTACATACCTTGTACTCTCAATACGGATATACAATCTTATATGTGCATACAAAAGTCCCTCTCCTTCTTTATGTGTCACTCTACAACACAAATACATAATGGGATTTACATTAACCACCAACTACTTTACAAATGCATATAACATCAATGAGTCACATGTTTGCCTTTAAACATGCCATTTCCCCTTGACAAAACCATTGATAAGATTATTATTCCAAAATCCTCCCAATATTCCCAACATTGACCAACACATGATAATCAATACATTTCACATATTCTTCTCTAACTCTGACTTGATGGTAACCCGACCTCAAGTCGATCTTTGGAAAACACTTGGCACCCTGTAACTGATCAAACAAAGCATCAATTCGAGGGAGGGGATATTTGTTCTTGATCGTTACCTTATTCAATTGCCGATAGTCGATGCACATTCTCAATGTACCATCTTTATTTTGCACAAATAATATCGGTGCACCCCATGGGGACATACTAGGCCTAATGAAGCCTTTGTCCAGCAAATCTTTCAACTGCTCCTTCAATTCACGCAGTTCTGCTGGAGCCATTCTATATGGGGGAATAGAAATAGGCTAAGTGCCTAGAATCACATCAATGCCAAATTCTACTTCCCGTTCTGGGGGTAAGCCTGGAAGATCCTCTGGGAACACGTCTAGAAATTCATTGACCACTGGAACCAACTGCGGAGTTAGTGGTTCCACATCATTATCTTTCACCCGTACTAGATGGCATATATAACCCTTAGCAATCATTTTCCTGGCTTTCAAATAGGAAATAAATCTCTCTCGTGGTGCCCCTACATTACCCTGCCATTCAAGAACATTTTCTTATAGAAAACAAAATTGCACCTTCTTGGCCCGGCAATCTACCGTAGCATAACAAGAGGCCAACCAATCCATTCCCATGATCACATCAAAATCCACCATGTCTAATTCAATGAGATCAGCCAATGTATCATGACCACACAGTAACCACACAGTTACGATATACTCTCTTTGCAATAATATATTCACCAACCGGTGTAGACACTTCAATTGATTTAATTAATAATTTTGGTGCCTTTGCAAATTTCGCAGCAACCAATGGAGTAACATAGGAAAATGTAGAACCGGGGTCAATCAATGCATATACATTATATGAGAATATGGATAACATACCTGTGACAACATCGGGGGAAGCCTCTGAATTCTGTCGGTCTACTAAAGCATACGTGCGATTCTGGACCCCACTAGTACTGGCTGCTCCTCTGGCACCTCTACCCCTGCCAACAGACTGAACACCTCGGCCCAAAGAAGGGACCGATGCTGATGACGCAATGGGCCAATCCTGCCGGTCGTGCTACACCACCCATACTCCTGTGGTGACACTCTCTCATCATGTGTCCTTTCATGCCGCACCAGAAACAAGCATTTGCCCCCACTCTGCATTTACCTGCATGAATACGCCCGCAGTGCTGACACTGCTATCGGGGAAAACCTGCTGCCTGTGATCCGTGAACTCCACTACTCTGCCCAGATGGAACACCCCTAGACCCTCGGAACTGTGAGTGAGCACCCCCTGTGGAATAAGAGAACGACGATCTAGGTGGTCTAGGAAATATGCGGGGCCTAGATCCTCCTTGGGACATCATAGGTGGTCCCATAGGTCTAGCCTTTTTGGACTGTCCCCTGTCAAATTCATGTACCCTTCGTCTCTGCCTTTGATCTTCCATTTTCTGGGAGAAGGCCTGAATTCTCGCTATGTCCATGTACTTATTCAAGGCAGCAATTGTGCAATCCCTTACCAAATATGGTTCTAGTCTGTCCACGTATCTATGGACTCTATCTGTCATCGTAGCCACCACATTTGGCGCATATCGAGCCAAGGAATTAAATTGCAAGCTATATTCTCTGACACTCAAATTTCCTTGACGGAGATTTAGAAACTGATCCGCACGTGCCTCATGGATCTCATAGGGCAAGTAATGATCAAGGAAAGCCACTTTAAACTCTTCCCACGTAGGTGGATTTGCACCAATATCACGAGATTTCTTCCAATCCTCGTACCACAATATTGCCTCGCCTTTCAATCTGTACGCAGCAAGTTCAACTGTTTCTACCCCGTCACGTGCATAACTTCCAAGGCTCTCTAAATTTGATCCACGAAGTCCTGTGGATCTGCTTCTAAGTCTGACCCAGTGAATATAGGAGGATCCAGTTTTAGAAAATCCTGTGTTCTGCGACTTGCCACTCTAGCCCCATCATCATCATGTGTCATTGGACCAGCTCATCCTTGACTCTGGGCTGCCACTAACTGTGTTAACATATGAACTGCATTTCTAAGATCCTGGTCCGTAGTATTGACTGGTGGTTCTATAGGTACGCTTCTCCTACTCGACTCTTCTGGTACAGAGGGAGTGGAGGAAGCTCGTGATACAAATTCATGCTCAGTATCGCCTTGATTAACTTGATCAGGTGGTGGTATATTGGTTCCTTCACCAACAATTCTATCTATTCTCTTACTTTTTCCTCGACCTCTTCTTGTCATCGGCATTTTCTATATCAAAGAAAAACCAATCACCATGGTCAGATATGATTTAACTTACAGCACTGGCTCTATTGCACGATCTAGAAGTGAAGAAAAGAAACAACATCCTAAATTTCCCGTAGCCTCCTACTTATAAATGTGGTTCATAACACATTGATAAGTAAGAATCTACTCAGACACGGCTTTGTAGACACCCTTAGAACGACCTACTCTGATACCACTTTTGTCACTCCCCGAATCCCATCGGAACGGATTGGCACTCGTAGCCGACAAGGCTCGAGAGAACCAAGCTTTGTCTCTATTCAATCATAAGCATGCCATAAGAAACCCCAAAATCACGTAATAGCTATAGATGTCAACAATGGAATTCATGGAACATGATATATATATATATATACATATGCAAAACTTGGCCGTTGAGGCCACCAAGTCAAGAACGACATATCCTTTTTACGTTTATACACCCACACTCATCTACAAAAGCCTCTAACAAGTGCATTGACCAAAATGAACCAAAAGTCGGGACAAGTCCCCGCTTTATAAAACATGTACAACACCAAAACATATGTGCAACTGTGACTCAGAGTAGCCTCGAACTAACTGGAGCTCACCAAAGATCTGCAACACTGGCAACCTACTGTGGATGTCTACTAGTACCTGCGCCTGCAGCAAGTAAGGTAAATTCCCCAAGAGGGGTCAGTACGAAGAATGTACTGAGTATGTAAGGCCATATAAAACTTGTAAGATATGTAAATATGTCAAAGAACTCAAGTTCAAATGCATAACCAATATAAATAAGTCACAATGTAGATGTGTCACTATTCTGTACTTTGGAAACCATGTATGTTGCTTTCATTACATTTTTTGTATCTGTACTTCCATGATTATTCACCTTTGCCTTTGACCTGTGATACCCGGGCCCCGTCTGAACAGTGGGTTTTAACATAACATATCGTTATGTTGGGATCGGCTCGAGCTAGGCTTATGCCCCTAGAGCTGCCACCCTATGAATCAATGTATATATCGGGATCGGCTCGAGCTAGGTTAGTACCTCTAGAGCTGCCACCCATACAATATTTCTGGTTCGGCTCGAGCTGGGTTATTACCCCTAGAGCTGCCCCCTTTCAGGATCGGTCCGAGCTAGGCTTATGCCTCTAGGAATGGTCCCAGATCCAGCAACCTCGGGATCGGCTTGAGCTAGGCATTTTTTGCGCCCAAAGCTGCCACCCATACTTGATCATTGACCACATATGCATTACTTTATTTATTACTTTGAGATTGATACATGCTAGTCATAACTTTACTTTAAGCTTTGGATCATTAACCAATGAGTGAGGGACATGTGAATAAACATTGTGAGAAACATAACATTATTAGAACCATAACACCATTGGAACCATTGGACAATATTCCATGAACAAGAGACATAAGTATAATCACTATTGGAACATTGGAACATAACCTTATTTGAGCGTTTGGAACATTAACCATGAATATGAGACATGAGATTCACCAACGATCAATGAGTAGGAAATATATGACAATGACCATGGATAACCGGATATGGGATACCTTAGCACACTTCGGGATGGAACAAGCGTAATGTCACTATGAATACTATTTGCCGCAGAAAGATATGGACAGAGTAACCTTACATACCTTGTACTCTCAATATGGATATACAATCTTAGATGTGCATACAATAGTCCCGCTCCTTCTTTATGTGTCACTCTACAACACAAATACATAATGGGATTTACATTAACCACCAACTACTTTACAAATGCATATAACATCAATGAGTCACATGTTTGCCTTTAAACATGCCATTTCCCCTTGACAAACCATTGATAAGATTATTATTCCAAAATCCTCCCAATATTCCCAACATTGACCAACACATGATAATCAATACATTTCACCACAACACTTCTCCTTTACACTTTCTTATCCATATCACATCACAAACAATCCATCAAATTACCTTAATACACCTCATAGCACATATCGGCCAAAATCCCACAATTTACACTTATAGAAAAATAACAAGTTTAATAACAAAATAACACCATACACGTTCATATTTTATCCATACCATGATCTTTCATCAAAGGCACAAGTCCTAATTCAAGCTTGAATTCCATGGATCACAAATCTTATACAAAAACACAAAGTACCATGTCCAACATTTCCAAGCACAACCAACATGATTTACATACTCTTTCATGCATATAATATATTAATCCATAACAATAATCACTTACCCAAGCTTGAAAAGTGATGATCTTGCTCCAAGAATTGACTTTGAGTTCTTTAGGGTTTGAGAGAAATGTTAAGAAAATATCTAAAAAGCATGAGGGTTCCCAAATGAATAAAATCTGATTTTTGGGTCTATATATAGTCCTTGGGGTCATCCTTAGCCATTTGTGGCATTTAATGCTATATTTGACTTAGTCAATAGAAGATTGGGTCATGTGACCCATGTCTTTTCCCTCATTTTGGGCTTTTATTGAGCCCAAATCACTTAACCCAATGAAATCAATAATTTCTCGTGTTTAAGTCATCTTATACATGTTACAACAATATTCCCACTCACGCTATTCATATCCATAGCCTCAATCCCAAAAACTAGTGATTCTAGCCACGTTTGGCTTATTTTGACCATAAGGGCAAAACTATCATTTTGACTCCAAATTTGTTCTCGAGTAATTTTATCATACCAATATAATACTTTACTCATTTCATGTATATACTCGTGGTTGTAGAATAAACGTGGCAAAAATAGGCTCAATACGTCCCTGGGTACTCTTGGGACTTAAGAAAATTTCCAACTTTGAAAAAGTGGAAAAACCAGTGTGGAACGCCCTTGGGCGCGCCAACTTGCTGCCTCTGGACTAAAAATTTTAGCCCAGAGCGGCATGGTACGCCCCCCAGTGCGCCCCTTACTCAGTTTTTTTGAAAAAATCATTTTTCGACTTTTCTTCGCGGGTTTGGTTAGATACTTCAAGTCCTATTCTTTAACTTACTTTTTAACCTTAATATACTTTGTTTATAGTTCCTCTTAGCCTCATTTTGAACCCCACAAATGTTCCACGAAAATCACGAAACACCTCCTATGAAGGTTTAATCACATATACGAGGGCAAAAGTCAATTATCTCATCAATAGCATTACAAAATACATATGTATGGCTCTCGACACCCAAGTAAGCATTGTTCAACGTCGTCAAGTAGGTTTAGGAAGGTACGGGGTGTTACATTTTGGAACCATGAAGTTGGTCTAACATATCATCAAGACGAGGGATAGGATGGCGATACTTTATTATTATCTTATTGATAGCTCTATAATCTACGCACATGTTCTATGTTATATCCTTTTTGGGAACCAATAGGATGGGAACAGAGTAAGGAATCATGCTCTCTCGTACAAAACCATTTTTGAGCAGTTTTTCAACTTGACTTTGTAATTTTTGGGTCTCTTCAGGATTACTCCTATAGGCAGGCCTATTAGGAATTTAAGAACCAGACACAAAGTCTATTTGGTGTTCAATCCCTCTCAAAGGTGGCAACCCATTTGGATTATCATTAGGAGAAACATCTTTAAAACTCTACAAAAGAGAAGAAATACTACTAGGTAAAGAAGGAGTTATTTTTTCAAAATTAATTAACACTTCTTTGTAAGTAAGCAGTATTACGGGCAGCCCCTCTTTTCTAGCATTTAAACACTCTTTGACTTTTATATAAAGACTCTTTTTTTTATTTTCCTTATCCTCTTTCCACTCACCAAAACTTTTCATTTTTTCACTCAAACCCTCTATTACCTCTTTACCTATATTGCTTCCCTCTTCTTTTTTTTTCTCTCAGCCATCTCTTTTTTTTCTATCTCTTGGCCCTTTTCTTTTCCTTCAAGCTCACTTTTTATCTCTCTCCTTTGTTTTCCCATTGTTTCCCTCAATCTTTTTTTATCTTCAAACAATTGAGAAGGAGAAAATGGTGTAAGAGTAAACTTTCTACCATTGCAGTAGGCTATACCTATTTTTTCTCCTATGATGAATAGTATACCTATCATATTTCCAAGGTCAGCCAAGTAAAACATAACGTGCTTGCCTAGGAACTACATCACAAAGAGTTTCAACTTCATACCTACAGACATTGAATGAAATTATTCATTGTTTGTTTACTTTTACTTCTCTAGTATTATTTAACAATTGGAACCTATAGAGCATTTCATGCACGTGATTCCTAATTTTTCTATCAAGTATGACCTCACCACATTTATACAACTTTCCCCATCAATAATCATAGAATAAGTCTTCTCTTTTATCCCACACCTAGTATAGAACAAATTCTCCCTTTTCCCTTCAACAATAATACCCAAAAGGATAGTCATAATTCTCCTAACCACCCTAATTATACAATCATTAGGTAGTTTTATATCATCTTCCTCACTTACAACTCCCTCTCCTTCTTCCCCATCACTTTTTTCACTTTCATATTCTCAATTATCCCTATGTATGATGTTTCTTCTACTTAGACATTCATGCATCGTATATCCCTTTCCATGCCACTTGTGAGATTGAATAGGACTATAAGGTTTAGAATATTTAGGATTAAAGGTTTTACCTCCCTCCTCAACTTTACCTCTATCTTCTTGAGGTTTAGAAAGAGCTCTCATCTCTTGATTTGATGTAATGACCCTTGAGATCATTAATTGAGTTTTAATACTTTTTATACATTTAAAGCTTTCTTATACTGACCAAAGTCATTTATGACTTGCTGGTACTGATATTTTGATTACAGGATAGTTCGTTTGGTTTTTAGAGCCATTTTCCTATTTTGGAGCTTTTGAAGTTGAGAAATGGGTCTCAGGACAAAAGTTTAGGTAAACGGCCTTGGACTCCAATTTTTAAAGTTTCATCAGCTCCATAATGTTGATTTTAGGCTAGGAGGACCTTGGTCTGGGTTCCGAGGCTTCTGGACTCATTTTGGGCTATTGGGTAGATTTTTGTGAAAACTAGAACCTTAGGTGTGGGACCTATATTTTATTGAAAAGGCCTTAAATGGAAATTTTGATGGTTTTTTTGAGTCTATAATTCCAAATTTGGTAGGGTATCATAGTTCGTTTATATGCACGGGGTCCAAATGAATCCCGAACACTCGATCGAAGTCCGTTGGGACTTAGAAATTGTTGGTGCCTAAGTTGCTGGTGTGGCAGATTTAGAGGCCAATGGAAGATTTAGTGGTGGTGGGTTTAGTTTTCGATGGAAGGTTTAGAAGTCAATTGCAGATTTAGCAATGGCAGATTTAGCTACCAATGGTGGATTTAGCGGTGACCCCTTTAATGGTAATTTAGCCGCTATATCGACCATCACTGGTATGTTATAAATATTTCTTTCTTCTCTTTTCCATCATTTATTCTAAGTGCTTAGCACCATTGTAGACTAGTGTGAGCTCAAAATCTTATGGGAAATCGATAATTGAAGCTGGTTTTAGCTCGGGGAAGTGATTGTGAGCGTATTAGCATCGTTACCTCGTAAGTAATCGCTTCAATTTTTACTCAATTTATTAATTTAATTTCTTGTTTCTATAAATTCTATTTGGATAGCATTAGGATTGAATTAGAGTCGGATTTCACTCATTTTTTTGGGGCAAATGGTCCTTAAGCTAAGAGGGATTCTGTGATAGTTTCAATTTCGTGATTCCATAAGTGGGCCCCATATGGGTTTTTAGTCCTATTTCTGACCCAAGGAGTTTATATGCAATATGTGTGTCATTATTCTTATCTTAATGCATTGATATTTATCTTGATAGTATGGCAGCAATCAAAGGCTTCTAGAAAGGAAAAAGCTCTGGTGTAGAGGAATTAATGAGCTTTCGGTGGCGTATAGGTAGGCTAGGATTACCTTTCTTCTAGACTATACTTAATTATGGTATTAGTGTATTATTTTTCTAGCTATGGGTGAGTATTTATGGTTCGATTGTTGTTTCAACATTTTTGTGCCTTATTCAGCCAGTTAGGGGCCCTTTATGGTAGAATTCGAGCCCGTGTTCCCTGACATAAATAATATGCTGAAAACCAAACTATCTGTCTGAAAGCCTCTACAACTGTTTGAAACTAAACAATATAGAAAATAAATACTAATGATTGGCCCTTGAATGATGAGGACTCACCAACACTGTTGCTGATATGGTATGTAATCGTACTAAGCATGGTCCAGATGTTGAACATCTGCACCTAAGAAAATATAACACAAAAGAAGGTATGCAATCAGTACTTTAAATGTACTGAGTATATGAGATGGGAAAATACTGATATAGGCTAAACATGATATATGTGACATGGTAAACTGATGCAAGACCGAGTAATAAACATATACTGTATGATAAGTAGAACAACTGAATACAAGGTCATGCAAGTATCTGAATCTGAAATATGAACTGTGGACTGTGGGAGCTACTATTAATCGACATACCCTAATCTGAACTAACTAGGGTCCAGCCTATAACCCCAGTTGTAAGGGTGTTCAGTACCTTGCTAAGGGTATGAACACTGACTGACGTGGATCCACTAATTGATGTTCAAAAGGACTAAGGTGTCAAGCCTGGTCTGACTGGTGACCCTTTAGAACCTACGGTGGTGCCATAGTTTTGGGACTTAGGGACTTCTACTAAAGGACTCAGCCTAACTGATGGGTGAGCCTTCATCTCTGCGTCCACTCGGTGCTAAGTACTATTCCAACCTAAATGACATTGATAACTAAAATGCTCAATAATAGTAATATTCTGAAGACTGAAAATAAATGCATTATATGAAAGCATTCAAACATATAATCTGGAGAATATAATACCTATAAATATTGTATAAAATCATAGGTTATCAGGTGTTCGTAACCCGCCATATCTGAAGAATACAACTATCATGATGATTTCTACAAACTGAATGAAGTAAAGAATTTCATGGCTCAAGTTCAAAATTCATGGATTTAACAATATAATTAGGGTTCAAAATTTTGGACATGTACTAGTACTAAAATTCACGGTAAAAATTGGATTACAACTCATTATTACCAAGGGAATAGGATATCAGGGAATTTACAACCTTCATGAACCCTAAGCTCTGAAGGAGGAATAAAACTGAGGAATTGAGCTAACTTTGGAAATCAATGGGTGTAAGGATGCCCATTGATGAAATCCCACATACCTGGAGATGAAACCTTGACGAAATCCTTGAAATTGAAAGCTTGAAGTTGAAAACCCTAACTTTACCTCAGGGAAGGAAAATCGCCTCTTTTCTCTTGTTAAAGCTAAGTGTCGATTTTTTTTTTGAGTAATGAGGGATTAGAGTAGTATTAACCTTAGTGATCATCTTTTTAAAGGCTTAAATAACATAGTTTTGATGTTAAAAGAGTGGGAAAAGACTGAGGTTCCCTTATAAAAACGTACTGGAAAACTGTTGGGAGGAACCCATGAGACCTTCCCACGATTGTGTGTTGTGATCATGGTATGGGCTAGACTTTTGAGTTCTCTGAACATGATCATACGAGCCATGGTACTATCATTGGACCCACTCACGATCGTTCCTTGGTCCGTAGGTTTTAGGTCTTAACCGAATCATCTTTAGAAGTCAATATCGTACCTAAGATCGCGGTTTCTAACTACGGTTGTGGTAACCTTTCACGGTTGGAAGGTATAAAAGTCAACTTGTGGGTTTTCGGGGCTGTTTTGATAAGATGGGAGAATGGTACGATCGTACGTTGTAACCACGATTGTACCTTTGCTCGTAGGTTCTCAGTGTTGTACAGTGCTTCACTAAAATGGCCATAACTCTTATATCCGACATTGGATTAAGGTCAATCTAGATGAGTTGGAAAGATAATTCAAATATATATCATTTGGTGTGTTTGGAGATCAAATATATGTAACACCCCATACTTTTTCTAACCTCATTTGATACCTTGGGGTCATATCTACCTAGGTGTTGAGATTCCATGGGTATGTGTTTTATAGTGTCATTGGTGAAACATTTGATATAGGGCCTAATGTGTGCGATTAGACCTTCGTAGGAGGTGTTTTGTGATTTTGTGGAACATTTGTGTAATACCCCGTACACATTCTAACCTCATTTGGTGACTTGGAATCATGTTTACTTGATGATTAAGATCACTAAGTAAGTATTTTGTAGTGTTTTGATAAGGTATTGGATGATATGCAAGTATTGGAGAAGTGGCCAAAAAATTCAGCAAGGTGCTGAAACTTGCGCTACTCCCTGTTTCAGGGGGTGTGGCGCAATCCACCTGATTCAGAGAGGGTGCATTTTTGGCGCCACTGCCTTGCTTTGCAGCAGTGGCGCAAGGCACAAAGATTTTGCCTTCCCGGGCTCATTTCGCAACGCAATTCTACAGCGATTCTTAGATGGTTTCTTTTGGTTCTTTGGAGTTCTTTGAGTATTGTTAAAGCTTCAAATACTTCAATACACTTCTACATATCCCTACATGATCAAATCATGAAACACAAGTAGGTATCAAAAATGTTCAAGGAAGCCATGGACGACTAGAATTTCTATTTTTGCGATTGAGACGACGAATGAGAATCTCGTAAGAGAATATTGTCCTGACATTATGGAATTAATTAAACATGAGATATATGGTGAATTACATATTCAAGTTGGTGGGTTAAGCTAACATATGCAATTGGGCCCAAATTTAGGCCCAAAATGGGATAAAATACATGGCCCAAAGGGGCAATTGACCCATTCTTCCACTTTGACCACATTTAATGTCAAGGAATGGCTAAGTATGAATTGGGGTCTATATAAAGGCCCCAAAATCAGATTTTATTCATATAACACTCTCATGCATTTTAAGATATTTCTCAAATATTTCTCTAGTTTCCAAACCCTAAGGCAACTATTTCCTTTGGACTCTTTGGTAAAGATCATCACTTTACAAGCCTTGGTAAGTGCCTACTCTCATGGATTAATATCTTATATGCTTAAGACGGTATGTATATCATGATAGTTATGTTGGCAAGGTGGTGAATAGTATATTTTTGTTTTTGGTGAAAGTTGTGCCATCTTTGTGATTTGAACTTGAAAAGAGACTTGATGTCTTAATGAAAGAGCATGGTATGGATAAAATATGAACATGTATGGTGTGATTTTGTTATTAAACTTGTTATTTTTCTAAAAGTGTAAATTGTGGGATGTTGGCCAATATGTGCTATGAGGTGTATTAAGGTAATTTGATGGATTATTTATGATGTGATATGGATAAGAAAGTGTAAAGGAGAAGTGTTGTGGTGAAATGTATTGATTCTCATGTTTTGGTCAATGTATGGAATATTGGGGGATTTTTGGAATAATAATTTCATCAATGGTTTTGTCAAGGGGAAATGGCATGTTTAAAGGCAAACATGTAACTCATTGATGTTATATGCATTTGTAAAGTAGTTGATGGTTAATGTGAATCCCGTTATATATTTGTGTTGTAGAGTGACATATAAAGAAGGAGCGGGACTATTGTATGCACATCTAGGATTGTATATCCGTATTGAGAGTACAAGGTATGTAAGGTTACTTTGTTCGTATCTTTCTGCGGCAAATAGTATTCACATTGACATTTCACTAGTCCTATCCCGAAATGTGCTAAGGTATCCCATATTCGGTTATTAATGGTCATTATCATATGTTTCCTACTCATTGATCATTTGTGAATCTCATGTCTCATATTCATGAATAATGTTCCAAAAGCCCAACAAGGTTGTGTTCCAAAGTGCCAATAGAGATTATTATTCATGTGTCTTGTTCATTGTTTATTGTCTAATGGTTCCAATGGTGTTATGTTTCCAATTAGGCTATGTTTCCAACAATGTTTATTCATATGTCTTTTACTCAGTGGTTAATGATCCAAAGCTTCAAGTAAAGTTATAACTATCATTGTATCAATCTCAAAAGTAAAGAAATGAAGTAAGAATAAAGTAATGCATATTGATTGTGTTCATGGGTGTTATCCATGGGGTACAAATACCCGCATGATGATGTTAGTTTATCCATGGGGTGCAAACACCCGCATGATGATGTTCATTTATCCATGGGGTGCAAGAACACCCGCATGATGATATGATCTTATCCATGAGGTGAAAAGAACACCTGCATGATGAGGGCCCAGACAGTATATGAGTGATGTAAAAGTAAAGTAAAGTAAAGGCAAGAGAAAGAAAGAACGTAATGTACATGGTTCCCAAAGTGCAGAACGTTGACTTATTCATCTTGATTATTCATTTGCATTTGAGTTCATTGAAATATTTATGTATTATACAGTTTCATTTGAGCCTTACATACTCAGTACATTCTTCGTACTGACCCCTCTTGGGGAACTTATTTTAAATGCTGCAGGTGCAGGCACTAGTAGACCTCCGCAATAGGTTGACAGTAATTGCAGACTTTTGGTGAGCCCCAGTTGGTTTGGGACTTTCCAAGTCACAGTTGTACATTTGTTTTGATGTTGTAAATGTTGTATAAAGCGGGGACTTGTCCCGAATTTAAGTTGGTCTTGTATAAGCATTTGTTAGAGGCTTTTGTAGACGTATGTGGGTATATGGATGCAAGAGATGTATGTTCACTCAACTTAATGGCCCTAACGGCCAAGTTTCACATATTGTACATGTTTTCCATGACTTCCGTCATAAGCATTTTATATATTATCAATTACATGAGTTAGTATGATGTTCATATGAGGCTATGCATACGAATGTACATGAGCAAAGATTGGTTCTCTCAGGCCATATTGGCTTTGGGTGCCAGTCCGGCCCGAATGGTATTTCGGGGCGTGACAAAAGTGATATCAGAGCAGGTCGTTCTAAGGGTGTCTACAAAGTCGTGTCTGAGTAGAGTCTTACTTATCAATGTATTGTGCACCACATTTATATGTAGGAGGCTACGGTACATTTAGGATGTTGTATCTTTTCTTCACTTCTAGATCGTGCAATAGAGCCAGTGTTATAAGTTGAATTGTGTCTGACCATGGTAAATGTTTCTCTTTGATATAGTAACAATGCTGAACACTAGAAGAGGAAGAGGTAAAGGTAAGCAGGTTGATATACCTTCTGGAGAAGGAATGAGCAGATTACCACCTGACCAAGCTAGTCAAGCTGGAGCAAATGCTAAAATTTCATCGCGGTCTTCGTCTACCTTCCCACCTCCGAAAGAGCCAATCGGTAGAGAAGTACCCGCAGAACCACCAATGAATTCCACATATCAAGATCTTAGGAATCCAGTACATATGTTGACACAGTTAGTGGCAGCACAAAGTCAAGGACGAGTTGGTCCGACGACAAATGAGGATGATGCGGCTAGAGTGGCGAGTCGCAGAACACAAGACTTTCTAAAATTGGACCCTCCTATATTCACTGGGTCAGACTTGGAAGCAGATCCACAGGACTTAGTGGATCAAATCCAGAGGGCTATAGAAGTTATGCACGTGACTGGGGTTAAAACGGTGGAACTTGCGGCCTATAGACTGAAAGGCGAAGCAATATTGTGGTATGAGGACTGGAGAAGATCAAGGGGTATTGATGCACTCCCAGATGGTTGGGAAGAATTTAAAACAGCATTCCTTGATCGTTACCTCCCCTATGAAATTCAAGAGGCACATGCAGATCAGTTTCTGAATTTACGCCAAGGGAACATGAGTGTTCGAGAATACAGTTTGCAATTTAATTCCTTGGCTCGATATGCCCCGAATGTGGTGGCTACGATGACGGATAGGGTCCATCGATACATGGATAGATTAGAACCATATTTGGTAAGAGACTGCACCATTGCTGCTTTAAATAAAGATATAGATATAGCGAGAATTCAGGCCTTCGCCCAGAAAATGGAAGATCAAAGACAGAGAAGAGGGACACAGGAATATGAGGAAGGGCCATCAAAAAGGTCAAGATCCATGGGGCAGTCTATAGTGTCCCCAGGAGGATCTGGAGCTCGAATGTTACCGCCTAGACCCTCATTCTCTTATTCCACAACAGGCGCTCCATCTCACTCCCGAGGATTCAGGGGCAGTCATATTAGGCAGAGTGATAGGATGCCAGATTCATAGACAGCAGGGTCTTCTCACCCACTGTGCCAGTTTTGCAGGCGATTTCATGTAGGTGAATGTCAGAGGGGGACGAATGCTTGTTATTGGTGTGGTATGCCGGGTCACATAATGAGAGACTATCCACGATGAGGCTTGGGTAGTATGGCACGACCTTCGGGGTCCATTGTGGCATCATCAGCATAGGTTCCTTCTTTAGACCGAGGTGTGTAGTCTGTTGGTCATGGCAGAGGTACCGGAGGAGCAACCAGTACTAGTGGGGTCCAGAATCGCACTTATGCTTTAGTGGACCGACAGAATAAGGGAACATCTCCTGATGACGATACAGGTATTTAGGTATATTACCATATTGTTACATAATGTATATGTATTGACTGATCTGACCTCTACCCTCTACTCTATCGTATGTTATTCCATCGGCTACTATAATCCGAATATAATGGGCACTGGAGTTATTAGTTAAATAAAAGGAAATGTCTCCACCTGTCGGTGAATATAGTGATATAGTAGATGTTGTGATCTTAGATGATTAAGTACTCTTAAAAGCGTCACTCATGAAAGGTATAACGGAATTCAGAAAGAATGGAAAAGTGACTCTATACAACATGCCATGTGAAATTGTTGAAAGTGTAAAATGGTAAGCTAGAAAAAAAAAATGATGAAATCAACGTACCCATATTTGTTTCAAATGGAAGAAAAGGTTCAAAATGTGGAAGTGTGCCAATAACAAGTAAGTAGTTATGAGCTTCACGTGTCTATATAGGTATAGGCGAATATAGAGATGCATGTGTTGTAATTTACACGACATCCTTAACATTCGAGGACGAATGTTTCCAAAGGGGGGAGAATGTAACACCCCGTACTTTTTCTAAACTCATTTGATACCTTGGGGTCATATATACCTAGGTGTTGAGATTCCATGGGTATGTGTTTTATAGTGTCATTGGTGAAACATTTGATATCGGGCCTAATGTGTGCGATTAGACCTTCGTAGGAAGTATTTTGTGATTTCGTGGAGCATTTCTGTAATACCCCGTACACATTCTAACCTCATTTGGTGACTTGGAGTCATGTTTACTTGATGATTAAGATCACTAAGTAAGTATTTTGTAGTGTTTTGATAAGGTATTGGATGATATGCAAGTATTGGAGAAGTGGCCAAAAAGTTCAGCAAGGTGCTGAAACTTGAGCCACTCCCTGTTTCAGGGTGTGTGGCTCAAGCCACCTGATTCATAGGGGGTACATTTCTTGCGCCACTGCCTTGCTTTGCAGCAGTGGCACAAGGCACAAAGATTTTGCCTTCCCGGGCTCGTTTCGCAACGCAATTCTACGGCGATTCTTAGATGGTTTATTTTGGTTCTTTGGAGTTCTTTGAGTATTGTTAAAGCTTCAAATACTTCAATACACTTCTACATACCCCTACATGATCAAATCATGAAACACAAGTAGGTATCAAAAATGTTCAAGGAAGCCATGGACGACTAGAATTTCTATTTTTGCGATTGAGACGACGAATGAGAATCTTGTAAGAGAATATTGTCGTGACATTATGAAATTAATTAAACATGAGATATATGGTGAATTACACATTCAAGTTCTTGGGTTAAGCTAACATATGCAATTGGGCCCAAATTTAGGCCCAAAATGGGATAAAATACATGGCCCAAAGGGGCAATTGACCCATTCTTCCACTTTGACCACATTTAATGTTAAGGAATGGCTAAGTATGAATTGGGGTCTATATAAGTCCCCCAAATCATATTTTATTCATATAACACTCTCATGCCTTTTAAGATATTTCTCAAACATTTTTCTAGTTTCCAAATCCTAAGGCAACTATTTCCTTTGGACTCTTTGGTAAAGATCATCACTTTGCAAGACTTGGTAAGTGACTACTCTCATGGATTAATATCTTATATGCTTAAGACGGTATGTATATCATGATAGTTATGTTGGCAAGGTGGTGAATAGTGTATTTTTACTTTTGGTGAAAGTTGTGCCATCTTTGTGATTTGAACTTGAAAAGAGACTTGATGTCTTAATGAAAGAGCATGGTATGGATAAAATATGAACATGTATGGTGTGATTTTGTTATTAAACTTGTTATTTTTCTAAAAGTGTAAATTGTGGGATTTTGGCCGATATGTGCTATGAGGTGTATTAAGGTAATTTGATGGATTATTTGTGATGTGATATGGATAAGAAAATGTAAAGGAGAAGTGTTGTGGTGAACTGTATTGATTCTCATGTACTGGTCAATGTATGGAATATTGGGGGATTTTTGGAATAATAATTTCATCAATGGTTTTGTCAAGGGGAAATGGCATGTTTAAAGGCAAACATGTAACTCATTGATGTTATATGCATTTGTAAAGTAGTTGATGGTTAATGTGAATCCCGTTATATATTTGTGTTGTAGAGTGACACATAAAGAAGGAGCGGGACTATTGTATGCACATCTAAGATTATATATCCGTATTGAGAGTACAAGGTATATAAGGTTACTTTGTTCGTATCTTTCTGCGGTAAATAGTATTCACATTAACATTTCACTAGTCCTATCCCGAAATGTGCTAAGGTATCCCATATTCGGTTATCAATGGTCATTATCATATGTTTCCTACTCATTGATCATTTGTGAATCTCATGTCTCATATTCATGAATAATGTTCCAAAAGCCCAACAAGGTTGTGTTCCAAAGTGCCAATAGAGATTATTATTCATGTGTCTTGTTCATTGTTTATTGTCTAATGGTTCCAATGGTGTTATGTTTCCAATCAGGCTATGTTTCCAACAATGTTTATTCATATGTCTTTCACTCAGTGGTTAATGATCCAAAGCTTCAAGTAAAGTTATAACTATCATTGTATCAATCTCAAAAGTAAAGAAATGAAGTAAGAATAAAGTAATGCATATTGATTGTGTTCATGGGTGTTATCCATGGGGTACAAATACCCGCATGATGATGTTAGTTTATCCATGGGGTGCAAACACCCGCATGATGATGGTCATTTATCCATGGGGTGCAAGAACACCCGCATGATGATATGATCTTATCCATGAGGTGAAAAGAACACCTACATGATGAGGGCCCAGATAGTATATGAGTGATGTAAAAGTAAAGTAAAGTAAAGGCAAGAGAAAGAAAGAACATAATGTACATGGTTCCCAAAGTGCAGAACGTTGACTTATTCATCTTGATTATTCATTTGCATTTGAGTTCATTGAAATATTTATGTATTATACAGTTTCATTTGAGCCTTACATACTCAGTATATTCTTCGTACTAACCCCTCTTGAGGAACTTACTTTAAATGCTGCAGGTGCAGGCACCAGTAGACCTCCGCAATAGGTTGACAGTAATTGCAGACTTTTGGTGAGCCCCAGTTGGTTCGGGACTTCCCAAGTCATAGTTGTACATTTGTTTTGATGTTGTAAATGTTGTATAAAGCGGGGACTTGTCCCGAATTTAAGTTGGTCTTGTATAGGCATCTGTTAGAGGCTTTTGTAGACGTATGTGGGTATATGGATGCAAGAGATGTATGTTCACTCAACTTAATGGCCCTGACGGCCAAGTTTCACATATTGTACATTTTTTCCATGACTTCCTTCATAAGCATTTTATATATTATCAATTACATGAGATTGTATGATGTTCATATGAGGCTATGCATATGAATGTACATGAGCAAAGATTGGTTCTCTCGGGCCATATCGGCTTCGAGTGCCAGTCCGGCCTGAATGGGATTTCGGGGCGTGACAAAATACCCCAAAACCTAGGATTTATACTCATTTGAAGTTGACTATAGCAAGATTCTTCACATGGAAATCACCTGTAAGGAAGGTTTCAACTTGGCTATGAGCTAAGAGTTACTTGTGGCCTTAATACATGTATAAATATCTTATAATACAACTGAAACATGTAGTTTAATTTTACATGTACTTGAAATATGGTTCTAATCTTAGCTTGGGATATTTGGGGTGTTACAGTAATCCATAGGCTATTTTTTAGTCTGTGAGAAAATAAGTGTGGGAGTAATATTATAGTGAGTTGTGTGAAATAAAAGAGTGTTATTTCTTTTAAAAGAGTAGTAGTCTATTGACACTACCAAGTTGTAATCAATGTTATTGTATTACTCTATTCGGGTATTATATTTACCCCGTTATAATATTTGGTGTCGTTGTTGCTCTCTTGTTATTGCTACATAGTGTGGTCATTATCCTGGGCGGGATTATTATTATTTTCAACAACCTTGCAATCCTTTGATACACTATAAATATGAAATATCCATGTAAATGAAATCATGACCATCCATATCAAAACTAAAGTAACCGAGAAACATTCTTATACTTTACTAAGGGAAAAAATAGTTCATTCTCGTACCTCTTAATATAAGTCATCCGCAGTTTACTTATCAGACAAAACCATGCATCTGAATGGTCATATGACATTATATTACTCCGTGGTGCACTCGTATCAGCAAATCCATCTCATGTAGTAACATATAAATAAAACAACTTACTATTTAAAATCACTTATCATTAAGAAAAACCACAACAGAAAAATTATATTCCAACTAAATGGGTAAAAAATCTTCAGAAATGTCCAAATAACAAAAAGCGATTCAATTTAGTCAAAATCTCAGTAGAAACAAATAATACAGTAATAATTTTGAGGAGGGAAAAGAAACCCAGTTCAAAATTACCGCAAGGATAAAAGTGAAATTTGTACACAAACAAAGCAAGCAATATTATTGGCATGTATGTAGAAAATCCCAGAAGAAGTATCCAAAAATTAGAAGATAGCCCTAAATGTTTTGATTAAAATAGATGAAAGAAAAGACTTCCATTGTAGTGATAAAATCTAAGTATTACCGAAGAAATTCACCCAAAACAGAGCAACAATGAAGAGGATGAAGAATAACTGAACCATAAATTACTGGAGAAGAAGGTGAAAGAAGGCAAATATGAAAGAAAAACTGAGAGAGATGAGTGAGAAGGTTGAGAGCAAATTGGGGGCAGGGCTAAAACAAAGTAGTACGTGTATAACACGTGTCAGCTAATTAGGGTGTTTTAGTGTTGTGTTGGAGAAAAAGTATGTATTACGTGAATGGCTTGGGGCCGTCTGATGAAAGACTATAGACAGCTGAGATGTCTTTTGTCGTTCAAACGACCCACACTTATTTAAAAGTATATGTTCTAGTAGAAACAAATCCCAAAAAATTAAACCAACAATAATCTATCATAAATGGCAGATGCAAATTACATAAATTACATATCTGTAAAAAAAGACCCTCGCAAAATCTATGCAAAGGAAAAACTAAAGCTTGCCAAATAAAGAAGTCACCAGATACATCACAAATGAGTAATACTTAAATTTATTTATTTTTTCTAAAACTTCGACAGTTTAAAAATAATCGCTAGATAGAAGGAACAAGAAGGGAGCAATACTCGTGAAGGAAGACGGAATGAGAGGGGAAGAGGATTAAAACAGAAACTCAATTTACATTATTTGGAAAGAAAGGGAATCAATTCTCGTGTAAAGAAAACACGAGAATTGGATAGACGAGCGAGGAAAAATGCTTTTATATTTTTATTTTTATTTTGTAATAAATAATTTATTAATGGATGTAATCTGAGAAAATTGAAAGAAAGGTATTGCTTAAGTATTGAATAAAGTAAAGGTGACATTGACCAAGGCTAAGGGTCAAAAGGGACTTAAAAAATTGATTAAGTTAATCATGAATCAAATTAACAGTTTTAAAACTTGTTAAACTTTTTTTAAAATACAAAAAAAAACCACATCTTATTTAATTTTCAATAAAAAAAAAACCCCAATCATATTCTCAAATCAACAACAAACAACAACAACATACCCAGTATATTCCCACCACGTGGGGTCTGGGGGGGGGGTAAGTGTACGCAGTCCATACCACTACCTAAGAAGTGAGGCAGAGAGGCTATTTTCGAAAGACCCCCGGCTCAAGAAACACAAGTGTAGAAAATGAATAGTAAGGAATAAGGTACGAAATATGAAACCACACCCAATAGTAATATATAAACAGGACCCACCAAGCAATCCAACAAAATAAGAACATACTATGAAGTAATACAAATACTCTAGCTACAACCACTACTAAAGCAACAAAATTCTCCTATCTCCTAACACTGATGCCCCTTTTCTACTAACCTTCTACCCTAATCCGCCTCCTTCACACCTTCCTATCTAGGGTCATGTCTTCGGTAAGCTGCAGCTGCTCCATATCATGTCTAATCACCTCCTTCCAATACTTTTTCGGTCTACCCCTCCCTCGCCTGAATCCATCCCTAGCCAACATTTCACACCTCCGCACTGGGGCCTCCGTGCCCCTCCTCAACACATGCCCAAACCATCTCAACCTCACTTCCCGCATCTTGTCTTCCACCGACGCTACTCCCACTTTATCTCGTATAACCTCATTCCTAATCCTATCCTTTCTAGTACACCCACACATCCACCTTAACATCCTCATCTACGTCACCTTCATCTTTTGGATGTGAGCTTTCTTGACTGGCCAACACTCCGCTCCATATAACATAGCCGGTCTAACCACTACTCTGTAGAACTTGCCTTTGAGTTTAGGCGGCACCTTCTTATCACATAAGATTCCAGATGCGAGCCTCCATTTCAACCATCCTACCCCAATCCGGTGAGTGACATCCTCATCAATCTCTCCACTCCTGATATGGGTGGTACAAGATCCACAAGTGCACGACCTTTCACACGAAGCCAAGCTCGGGAGTTACAAAAACTCCAAGCCTTGTTCATGCAAATGGCCGTGTGTGAGTTGGTGAGCCAGCCACCTAAGGACCTTAATTTTTGTAAGTGTGAAGTGGGACCTTTAAGTGTAATAAGCTTACACTCCAAGGGGGCGGCTGCCAAGGGCTAAAATTGTCATTTTAGCTTTCATTTTGGCTTGTAATATAAATAGACAAGCTTATGGTCATTTTGCTTAGTTTTCTCATTGTAATTTCAAGACAAAGACTTGTAATATTTCTCTCTCTCTCTCTCTCTTCCATTGGGAGGCAGAATCTGCCAAGGTTCACAAGAGTGAAGTTTGTGTTGTGTTTTGGCTAGAAACTAGGGTCTTGAGGTCCTTTGAGTTCCTATTGGTCCAAGTAAGAACTTGGTGTTCATATTCAATAGTCTTAGGGTACTCTCTTGTTGTTAGGGTTCTTAGCCTTTTGAATATCATATGTCAAGTTAACTATCTTTTTATTTATCTTGTTGTTGTTGTGTTTGTGACCTTGAAGTCTAGTGAAGCCGTGTGGGGCTCTTTCGATTCACTAGCATTGGTGTTCATCTTGTTGTTCTTGATTATTGTTGCTGAACTCTTGTGTTGTGGACTTGATCTTGTATCATTTGGTATCAAAGCAAGACCAGTTGTGTTCCAACACAACCCATCTTGGGCTTGTTCTCGGATTAAACAAAAAAAATAAATAAAAAAAAAATTCTGAAATCTGTCCATTGAAGACAAAACCGAGAATGTTGTTGTATGTTTAGATCTAGGTGTTATTTTGCTTGTTTAGTGTGTTTCTAGTGTTGGTTTCTTTCTCACCAACACTAAAGTGTCTAGATCTAAAAGTTGAGCTTGAAAACTTGACCATTGTTGTGGTGACTTGAAGTGGCTGAAAGTTGTATGTTGTTGATGACAAAATTGGTGGGTTTTGTGTGATGTGCTTGAAGAAGTTGAAGATTGTTGAGATGTTCTTCTTATAAACTTTTTCATCTTGTTGAAGGTTGAGTTCATGTTGTAAGACAAAAGTCATAAAGTTGTGGTGAAATAAGACTTGCACACATCTCTTCCAAGACTTGACAACCCCTTTTCCTTAAAACACGGAACCTTGTTTTGTGGGATTAGCCTAGTCAAATCTTGCCTTTTTGAGTTTGAAAAGTTGAAAGACTACAAGACTTTTACTTTCCCTCCAAATACATGAACTTCTATAACAAGAGTGTGAGTATTGAAACTTTTCAGATTTGAGACAAAAAAAAAAAAAAAAAAAAAAAAAACAGAAAAACGTGTGGGACCACATTACATGCTGCCACGTCACTAATAAGCTCAACTTTGGATATTCTTCTAGTTGCTAATTGTTGATTCTTGGTTTCCTTACTTGGTTCTAGAACTAATTAACAAACTAGTACATTCCTACTAGGTTGTCAATTAGTCCCTTGAATCCGTTTGTTCGTGTCAACGATTATTTGAGTGCCCTTTTTATCGTTTGAATACGTTGCTGTTTTGTGGTTCTAGTCCGACAAGAATTCTTTGAGTTTTCAAACAAGAATCCACTCCGGATAAGAGCTTACTCAAACCTTAAAGAATTCACGGGTTACTAGCCAATCTACAACACTTGTGGAACTCAATTGTGAGGTGAACTAAGGAGTGTAATACCCTGGCAATGGAAGGGACCACGTCTCAAAATATGGATACTAATGCTCTTGACTCTATGAGGGTCACTCTTGAGGCCGTTACCCGAACACTTGAAAGGATGAATGCGGAGTTTGGGGCCGTGAGAGGGGAATTGGCAGCAATCAAGGGAGAAGTGTCGACTATTAGTGGGAGGTTAGAACAAGTGGAGAGCCAAAGGAACTCTCGTCCTTCTACTCCTTTGCATGTATCTACCAATGGGCATGATAGAACTTCCTCCGCAACTATCACCCCCCACACATTGCACCAAATGCTGAATGTACCTCAAGCTTCCTTAAATGCCTCAAGCCAAACCTCCTTTTTTCCCCCAAACCGTGACCCCACTAGACCAATACATTTCCAAACTCCTCAAGTTCCACAAGAGGGATTTGGACGTCAAGTACCCCCACAAAATCCGAACCCTCCATTCCAAGCTCCATTAAACCAAAGGCCACAAAATCCACTTCCTCCAAATCAAGCCCAAAACCCCCAAAACCGGCCAGCCCCCTTTGATGGATACGGTAGAGAGGAGTATGAAGGGTATGGAGCCTTTGATGATGCTTACATGAGGGAGGAGGAGATAAGAGGGGGTCATGGAGATCCAAGGAGATACCGAGGGTATGGGGATAGGGGAAACCGACACCAAGAGAGAGATGTAGGCATCAACTCCATCAAGTTGAACCTACCCATCTTTAAAGGTTAAAGTGACCGCTAACACTTGGTGGGAGTATGTCAAGCGGTTTGGTAATGAACTAATTGATGGGCAGCCACCACCTTGGTATCGGTTGAGGTACTTGATGAGGCAACGATACCTCCCCGAGAGATATCGCCATGAGTTGCTAGCTAGATTGTATGGCTTGCATCAAGGTAACAAGAGTGTGATGGCCTACTTTGATGAGTTTCAACAACTCATGTTGAAGCTTGATCATCGTGGGGAGCAAATCAGCCACGACATTATCCGGTTCAAGTGTGGGTTGAATAAAGAGATATCCACTCATTTAACCCTTCACAAGTTTGAAATCGTTGATGGTATTTTCCAAGCGGCTCTTGAAATTGAGAGTGAACTTAAAGAGAGATCATCTTTCAAGGTTAGGGGACAAGCCCCCTCGGGTTGGCCCAAAAACAAGGACCAACCCGCCACTACAAGGCTGCCCGAGTCCAAAACAGTCCCCAAATTTCCTCCAAAACCGGAGGCTCACAAATATCCTAACCCAAAGGGATTCTAATGTTTCAAGTGCCAAGGTTGGGGGCATAAGGCCAATGAATGTCCAAACCGACGCAATGTGATCCTAAGGGAAGGGAGAGTGTATTACCTTGGAGAGGAGGTGGGTCCCAAAAGGGGAGAAGATGAGGCCGAGCCTCAAGATGGAGAGGAAACCGATGATGGACCACACGATGATGATGGTGATGATGGTGAAGATGTTTATCCTCAAGAAGGGGAGTGTGTGGTTCCAAACTTTGTGGTTAGGCGCGTCATGATTAGTACGGCAGTAGATGACCCAAGCCAAAGGGAAAATCTATTCCACACTAAATGTCTTATAAAGGGGAGTGTGTGCACCTTGGTGATCGATGGTGGAAGTTGTACAAATGTCGCAAGTCATGCTTTGGTAAATTTCTTGAAGTTACCAACTACACCACACTCTAGTCCTTACAAGTTACAATGGCTGAATGATTGTGGTGAATTGAAGGTCACAAGGCAATGTGTGATACGGTTTAAGGTGGGAAACTACCAAGATGAAGTACTTTGTGACGTGATACCAATGCAAGCATGTCACTTGTTGTTAGGTAGGCCTTGGCAATATGATAGGTCTACCAAACACGATGGGAGGTCCAATCGATATACACTTGAGAAGGATGGCCGAAAGGTCACACTTCATCCTCTTTCACCTTCCCAAGTAAATGAGTGGCATCAAAGGATGAGAGAATTGAAGAAAAAGGGAAAGGAACCCTAAAGGGGAGAAAAGAGAGGGAGTTCCGTAGGTGGGGCAGTAGGGACATCGGAGGCTGCCCCAACAGCAACGGGGGAGGGACTATGGTGATGTTGGCTAGGAAGAAGGAACTTTTCATAGATCATGATGAGGGCACGCCTATGTTACTCTTGGCTCATTGTTTTAATACTAACCCCACTAATCCTTCCATGTCTCCTTTGATTTCTTGTGTATTGCAGGATTATGAAGACGTATTTCCTCAAGAACTTTCACAAGGATTGCCCCCACTTCGGGGAATTGAGCACCAAATTGATTTGGTGTCGGGTTCACAACTTCCAAACAAACCGGCCTATAGGAGCAATCCCATGGACACTAAGGAGCTTGAGAGACAAGTTGAGGAGCTTCTCCACAAGGGATACATCAAGGAAAGTATGAGTCCGTGTGCTGTCCCGATGCTTTTGGTACCAAAGAAAGACGGAACTTGGCGCATGTGCATCGATTGTAGAGCCATCAACAAAATCACTATAAGGTATCGTCATCCAATCCCTAGACTAGATGATATGTTATATGAGCTCCATGGTTCTTGTTTGTTTTCTAAAGTGGATCTTAGGAGTGGCTACCACCAAATTCGCATGCAACCCGGTGATGAGTGGAAGACCGCATTCAAGACCAAATTTGGTCTATATGAGTGGCTGGTCATGCCCTTTGGCCTTACCAATGCTCCTAGCACCTTTATGAGGCTAATGAATCATGTAATGAAGCCTTATATTGGAAAGTTTGTGGTGGTGTATTTTGATGATGTGTTGGTATATAGTAAATCTATTGATGATCATGTGATGCATTTGAGGTGTGTGTTTGATGTGCTCCCAAAGGAGAAGTTGTATGCCAACGTAGAGAAGTGTTCTTTTGGTGTTGATAAAGTGATTTTCTTGGGTTTTGTCGTGAGCTCAAGGGGTGTGAAAGTGGACGAATCCAAGATAGACGCTATACGAAGTTGGCCTACCCCTAAAACTATTGGAGAAATCCGAAGTTTCCATGGGTTGGCGAGCTTTTATAGGAGGTTTGTCAAAGGTTTCAGCTCCATAGCAGCACCCTTGATCGAGGTTATTAGAAAGGACCAACCCTTTAAGTGGGGGGGGAGAGCAAGCTAAGGATTTTGAAGCCTTGAAAGCTATGCTCATCTCGGCGCCTTTGTTGCAATTGCCCAATTTTGATAAGATGTTTGAAGTAGAGTGTGATGCTAGTAAGGTTGGCCTCGGGGCTGTTTTAATGCAAGAAGGCAAGCCCGTTGATTATTTTAGTGAAAATCTCAAAGGGGCAACTCTTAATTACTCGACTTATGATTTGGAGTTGTACGCCCTTGTTAGAGCTTTGGGCAATTGGCAACATTATTTGTGGCCTAAGGAGTTTGTGATACGAACGGACCACGAATCGTTGAAACACCTTAAGAGCCAAGACAAGTTGAATAGGCGTCATGCCAAGTGTATTGAGTTTATTGAGACCTTCCCTTATGTAATTCATTACAAAAGGGGGAAAGAAAATGTTGTGGCTGATGCGTTGTCTAGAAAGCATGTGCTTGTTGCTACCTTGTCTTCGAAGTTGATGGGATTTGAAAGCTTGTGGATGTTGTATCTCGAGGATCCTACCTTTGCTCCTATTTTTAGGGAATGTGAAGAGTGGGGAAGGGACCGATGGCTTAAGGAGAATAGCAATTCCTCCTACTCTCGATTTGATGGCTATTTGTTCAAAGGGAGGAGGTTGTGTGTTCCTTATAGTTCATGGAGGGAATTGTTTGTGAGAGAGGCACATGATGGTGGCCTCATGGGGCATTTTGGGGTTGACAAGACCCTCAGTATCTTAGAGGAACAATTCTATTGGCCCAAAATGCGCAAGGATGTTGCTAGAATTTGCGGCCAATGTGTGGATTGCCGGTGTGCAAAATCCCGCCTCCGACCTCATGGATTGTACACCCCACATCCCACTCCCCTTAGCCCTTGGTTAGATATTTCGATGGACTTTGTTTTGGGGCTGCCAAGGACTAGAAAGGGTCGAGATAGCATTTTTGTTGTTGTTGATAGATTCTCCAAAATGGCTCATTTCATTCCATGTGCTAAAACTGAAGATGCTCCTAGTGTAGCTTCATTATTTGTTGAACATGTTGTAAAGCTTCACGGAGTCCCAAGGACTATTGTGAGTGATAGGGACTCAAAGTTCCTAAGTCTCTTTTGGAAGTCCATGTGGGGTAGGCTTGGAACGAAGTTGCTTTTCTCCATGTCTTGCCACCCACAAACCGATGGCCAAACGGAGGTAGTAAATAGAACCTTAGGGTCTATGCTACGTTCTATGGTTAAAGGTAAACTGACTTCATGGGAGGATCACCTACCCTTGGTGGAATTTGCATACAATCGGGTAGTACATTCAAGTACGGGAATGACTCCCTTTGAGTGTGTTTATGGCTTGAATCCCCTTACCCCTTTAGATCTCACTCCTTTGTCTAGTGATCTCATGACAAGTTTAGATGGATGCAAAAGAGCCGAGGAAATGAAAAAGGTGCATGAGAAGGTGCGGATCAAGCTTGAGAGGAAGAACCAAGAGGTTGCAAAAAGGGTAAACAAAGGACGAAGAAGGCTTGTGCTTGAACCCGGAGATTGGGTGTGGGTGCATCTTCGAAAGGATCGATTTCCATCTCAAAGAAAGTCCAAATTGCTGCCTAGGGGTGATGGTCCATTCCAAGTACTTGAGAGAATCAATGACAACGCCTACAAGATTGACCTTCCACCGGAATATCAAGTGCACCACACTTTCAATGTTGGTGACCTCTCTCTCGTGGATGCGGTTGAAGATGACCCAATGCTGAATTTGAGGTCAAATTCCTCTCAAGATGGAGAGGATGATACGGGTGGTACAAGATCCACAAGTGCACGGCCTTTCACACGAAGCCAAGCTCGGGAGTTACAAAAACTCCAAGCCTTGTTCATGCAAATGGTCGTGTGTGAGTTGGTGAGCCAGCCACCTAAGGACCTAAATGTTTTTAAGTGTGACGTGGGACCTTGAAGTGTAATAAGCTTACACTCCAAGGGGGCGGCTGCCAAGGGCTAAAATTGTCATTTTAGCTTTCATTTTGGCTTGTAATATAAATAGACAAGCTTATGGTCATTTTGCTTAGTTTTCTCATTGTAATTTCAAGACAAAGACTTGTAATATTTCTCTCTCTCTCTCTCTCTTCCATTGGGAGGCAGAATCTGCCAAGGTTCACAAGAGTGAAGCTTGTGTTGTGTTTTGGCTAGAAACTAGGGTCTTTAGGTCCTTTGAGTTCCTCTTGGTCCAAGTAAGAACTTGGTGTTCATATTCAATAGTCTTAGGGTCCTCTCTTGTTGTTAGGGTTCTTAGCCTTTGATCTTGTATCAACTCCCCTGAATCATAGACCTAAGATACAGGAAACTATCTCTCTTCCGAAAGACCTGATTATCAAGCTTTATAACCACCTCGGGCTCATGTGCCACCTCGCTGAACTTACACTCCAAGTATTCCGTCTTGGACCTACTCAACCTAAATTCCTTAGACTCGAGTGTCTTCCTCCAAACCTCCAACCTATCATTAACTCCACTACGGGTCTCATCAATCAAAACTACATCATCCGTAAAAAGCATACACCAAGGCAGCTCACCTTGAATTTGCAAAGTCACAACATCCATCACCAAAGAAAATAAAAATGGGCTAAGAGTCGATCCTTGATGCAACCCCATCAAGACAGGAAAGTGCTCAGAGTCCCCTCCCACCATTCTAACCCGAGTCTTAGCTCCGTCATACATATCCTTAATCGCCCTAGCATACACCATAGGAACACCTCTAGCCTCCAAGCACCTCCATAAAACCTCCTAGGGGAATTTATCATAAGCCTTCTCCAAGTCGATGAACACCATGTGCAAGTCCTTCTTTCTCTCCCTATATTGCTCCACTAGTCCCCTTATGAGGTGGATGGCCTCAGTAGTCGAGCGTCCCGGCAGAAATCCGAACTGATTCTCAGAAATAGGCACAATCTTACATAATCTCAACTCAACCACCCTCTCCCAAACCTTCATAGTGTGGCTCAGAAACTTGATACCCCTGTAATTGTTGCAGTCTTGAATGTCACCCTTATTTTATACAAAGGAATCATCGTACTCCATCTCCAAGCTTCCGGCATCCTTGTCGGAATCAATTTTCTCAAATCAATTTTCAAAAATCTATTCTCACTCAAACGTTTCCTCACTCTCTCTCTCAACAGTTTTCCCCAACAGGTTCCTTTGTTTACACAACAGATCGATGCCGCCGCCATCTCCGGCGACTTTCAACCTCCGAAGATCCCACATTCGACTTCTTCATCGTTCCTTCTTCCCTTGTAGCTATCAATTTCTCTCTCTTCGTGGGTAAAGACTTCTCTTTTTTTAGTTTTCAAAAAATTAGGATTTTTTAGTTAAAGAAGAACTTGATTTATATTCTCTTCAAGTATTGGTTAATAATTTTGGGATTTAATGCTTAAAAAAGAAAGAGAAACTCGAGAAAACCCTAATTTATTATATTTGTTCTCTTAATATGGTGGTTGATGTAAATGTGGTATCTTTTCTTAGTGAAATATGATTTTCTTTGTTGTTCTTGCTTTTGTTCTCCAACATTATTGTAAAAATAGTGAAACTTGAATTTTAAATTTTTTTCGGAGACATCTGTTGTGACCAAATCCAACAACTATTGAGATTGTACAATAGATTATATTTAAGTGAACACTTACTTGTGATTATATTTTATATTATTAAAAGGGTTTAAAAAGTTAGGATTTCAACTGAATATTATTTGTTTGTTCTTAAATAATTGTTGGTTTTGTTGGTGTTTGTTGTGTTTGTCGATGTTTATTGGTGTTTGTTTATGTTGTTGGTATGTGTTGGTGTTGTTGGTGTTGTTGGTATTGTTGGTTTTGTTTGTGTTGTTGTATTTGTAAATATTGGTAAATATTGATGTTGTTGGTGTTGTTAGTGTTAGTGTATTGGTAAATATTGGTGTTCTTGGTGTTTGTTGGTGTTGTAGGTGTGTGTTGGTGTTATTATTATAGTTGGTGTGTGTTGGTGTTGTTGGTATTGTTGGTTTTGTTTGTGTTGTTAGTGGAAGGAATCAAAATAGGTTTGCAACTGTTTTGATTTCTTCCAACAGATGACCCATCTGTTGGGTCATTTGTTGGAAAATATTATTGTACTGTGTTGTATTTTTTAAATTCACTGCTACTCTTTTTTTAATGATACACAAATCAATTGTAATCTTTTTTGTTTTTCTCTTATTTGTAGATAAAATGGCTCCCAAAAGAAAAGAAAGAGAATCAAATTCTGATAAACTAAGTAAAATAGCTAAAGTACAAACAGCATTAGAAGAACTTGCTGAAAAAGGCCTTTCACAAATAGATGAAGTTTTACCATTTGTAAATATACATAAAGAGAATGAAGTTGTGGAATTAGATAATGAAGAAGATACTGAAGGAGAATCAATTGGAAGATCTAGAGATGATGTAGAAAAGAAAGAAAAGAGAGATGAGGAAGAAGTTGTAGAGGAGTAAGATGAAAATAAAATTGAGGAAGAAGATAAAGTAAATAGTAAGGATGGAGCTAATGAAGAAAGTGATAAAGAAGATGAGGAGGAAGGTGAGAATGAAAATGAAAAAGAAAGTGATAAAGGAGATGGGGAAGAAGGTGAGGAAGAAGGTGACGAAGAAGATGAAAAGAAAAGTGAGAAAGGAGAAGATGTCGAAGAGGAAAATTAAAGAGATGATGATAATGTTAATGATGATGTAGAGGTATCAATGATTGATCGTGAGCGTAGATCAAAATCCCAACATGATGTTGTCAAAACTTTTAGTATTGACAAGTTCTAGGTAGAGATGCCTATATATAACTAGATTTGACAGGTGATTTTGTTGTTAAATCAGTCATGGGCATCAAATTTGATGGTTTTAGGAAGACATTGAGGGATGAAAAATTGGAGGATTACTTTAAGTCCAGCTATTTGGGACACTTTCTTGATCTGTCGGAGGATAACAATGTACGCTTTCAAATAACTAACTTGTTGCAACAGATAAGTCATCTGTTGTAACTTATCTCTACATATTACCCATCTACTATAACTTATGCAATAGATGGGTAATCTATTGCAATTGATGAGTAACTTGTTGCAACAAATAGATAACCTGTTGCAATAGATTACCCATCTATTGCATAAGTTCTCTAAACTTGTTAACAGATTACCTAATCTACTAAAAATTAATGCAATAGATGGATAATCTGTTATAACAGATATCTTATCTGTTGCAATAGATCATTCATTTATCTAAACAGATTATCAATCTATTGCAAGTTATAGGTTGATTTTAATATATCTACTTTTATTTATAGGTTGTGCATCCCTGGCTTGTTCCTATAGAGCAAGAGTTGGAAATGTCATTCTTTTTTACTCTAGGGATTGTAGACACAAAACTAGACCCTAAGGTGGACTTGCTAAAAAAGGAATTAACTGGAGCAACAACCATCAAAAGAGAAGCACCTATGTATGGTTAGCTTGTTCTTGCTGACCCTGTTGTTAAGTTTTTTGGTGATGCTGGAGATGTTGCAATAGATTTGGGTGTTGGTGTTAAAGTTGGTGTTGGTGTTGGTGCTGCTGGTGTAAGAGGTGGTGATAAGCATGTTGATGATACTCATGAAAAAAAAATTAAAAAAAGAGTTGACTATGATGATGGTCATACTAGTGGTGGATATGGTGGATTCACCCCTTTCAGTGGGCATACTACCTCTTCTGGTCCCTCTTCTAGCTCATATTCTGCATGTAAATGCAAAGAATGCAAGGACAAACATAAGAACGTGATAAGGTCTCTTGATGCTCTGATTGTTGCTATTAAGGAATTGACATCCAAGAGGGGTGTCATTCCATCAAGGAATATTATAGAGCCACTCACTCCATTGGAGGTTAATAGGAGGAAAAAACAATTTCTAAGGTATTATAAAATATTAAATCAAGAAAAATAGCAACTCCTCTTCCTTGCACTGTTGAGAAATTTCCAAATGCCATAGGAGAGTGGAGAGAGATGAAGAAGGTGAATATTTACAAGTTGGCGAATGCCATAAAGAAGGCTAAGCTGAACACACTAATGCAATCAAAAAAGGCCCCAGAATTCTACTTCATGAATAAATTTGGTGCAAAAGACTTCAAGAACATGACTAGTATAGAGCAATGGTATATGGACTGGGTTAGTTACTGTTTCTAACCTTCTATTTATTTAATTTCATTGGTATGTTTATTTAGATGATCCATCTGTCGCAACAGATTACCCATCTGTTGTATAAGATGGGTGATCTATTAACAGATTTGGAGATCTGTTATAACAGATTTCCCATTTGTTTCAACAGATGTCATTTTTTTACAACAGATTACCCATCTGTTGCATAAGTTGCAATAGATGGACAATCTGTTAAAAATTCATAGATATGTTATAGTCGATAACTCATCTATTGCAACATATTTCTCATCTGTTTTAACAGATAAGTTATTTGTTGGCACAGATTACCCATCAGTTGCATAAGTTGTAGTAGGTGGTTGTCTGCTAAGAACAACTCAAGATTGAATCTCTTTGATCTCTTTAACCCTCCTGATGATGCAGTAAGTCTTTTTTTAACAGAATAATTTTACTCAAGTTAGCACATTACAACAGATGTCTTATTTGTTGCAACAGGTAGCTTATATGTTGCAACAGATAACTATCTTGTTGTAATAGATAAATTATTTGTTGTAACTTATCACTGCAGATTACCCATCTATTATAACTTATGCAATAGATGGGTAATTTGTTGCAATAGATGAGTAACTTGTTGCAATTAATGGATAACCTGTTTCAACAAATTACTCATCTGTTGCATAAGTTATCTGAACCTGTTAATTGATTACCCAATCTACTATAAATTAATGCAACAGATGGGTAATCTATTGCAGCAGATGTCTTATCTGCTGCAACAGATCATTTATCTGTTTCAATAGGTTACCCATCTGTTTCAGTTACAGGTTGATTTTAGTATAGCTACTTTTGTTTATACGTTGTGTATTCCTGGCTTGTCCCTACAGAGCAAGAGTTGGAAATTCCATTCTTTCTTACTATAGGGATTGTAGACACAAAACCATACCCTAAGGTGGACTTGATAAATAAGGAATTAGCTTGAGCAACAGCCATTAAAAGAGAAGCACCTAGGGATGGTCAGCTTGTTCTTGCTGAGCCTGTTATTGAGTTTTATTTTGATGCTGCAACAGATTTAGGTGTTGGTGTTAATGTTGGTGTTGGTGTTAATATTGGTGTTGGTGCTGCTGGTGTTAGAGGTAGTGATGAGCATGTTGATGATTCTCATGAAAAAATATTTGAAAAAAAATTAACCATGATGATGGTCATACTAGTGGTGGATATGGTGGATTCACCCCTTTCAGTAGGCATACCACCTCTTTTGGTCCCTTTTCTAGCTCATATTTTATATGTAAATTCCAAGAATGCAAGGACAAACATGAGAACTTGATTATGTCTCTTGATACTCTGATTGTTGCTAATAAGGAATTGACATCTAAGATAGATGTCATTCCATCAAGGAATATTACAGAGCCATTCACTCCATAGGAGGTTAAGAGGAGGAAAAAAGTAATTTCTAAGGTACCATCAGATATTAAATCAAGAAAAATTATAACTCCTCTTCCTTGCACTGTTGAACAATTTCCAAGGGCCATAGGAGAGTAGGGAGAGCTAAAGAAGGTGAATGTTTACATGTTGGTGAATTCCATAAAGAAGCCTAAGCTAAACACAGTGATGAAATCAAAAAAGGCCCCAGAAGTCTACCCCATGCAAAAACTTTGGTGCAAAAGACTTTAAGAACATGACTAGTACAGAGCATTGGTATGTGGATTAGGTAAGTTATTTTTTCTAACCTACTATTTATTTAATTTCATTGGAATATTTATTTATATGATCTATCTGTTGCTATAGATTATCCATCTGTTGCATAAGATGGAAAATCTATTAACAGATTTAGAGATTTGTTGCAATAGATTTCCCATCTGTTGCAATAGATAAGTCATTTGTTACAACATATTACCCATATGTTGTATAAGTTGCAGTAGATGGACAATCTGTTAAAAGATTTAGAGATATGTTGCAACAGATAACTCATCTATTGCAACAAATTTCCTATCTATTGCAATAAAAAAGTTATTTGTTGCAATAAATTACCCATTGGTTGCATAGTTGCAGTAGATGGATGTCTGCTAAGAACAACTCAAGAGTTAATCTTTTTGATCTTTTTAACCCTCCTAATGATGCAGTAAGTCTTCTTTTACATAGAATAAATTTACTCAAGTTAACAAGTTAATGCATTGCAACAGATATCTTATTTGTTGCAATAGGTATCTCATATGTTGCAACAGATAAGTCATCAATTGCAACTTATCTTTGAAGATTACCCATCTACTGCAACTTATGCAACAGATGGGTAATTTGTTGCAATAGATGAGTAACATGTTGCAATAAATGGATAACCTGTGACAACAGATTACCCATCTATTGCATAAGTTCTCTGAACTTGCTAACAGATTAACTAATCTACTAAAAATTAATGCAATAGATGGGTAATCTGTTGTAGCAGATGTCTTATCTGTTTTAATAGATCATTTATCTGTTGCAACATGTTATCCATCTATTGTAAGTTATAGGTTAATTTTAATATATCTACTTTTATTTGTAGGTTGTGCATGCCTGGCTTGTCCCTACAGGGCAAGAGTTTAAAACGTCATTCTTTCTTACTCTAGGGATTGTAGACACAAAAATAGACCCTAAGGTGGACTTGATAAAAAATAAATTAGCTGGAGCAACAACCATCAAAAGAGAAGCACCTAGGGATGGCCAGCTTGTTCTTGCTGAGCCTGTTGTTAAGTTTTTTTGCGATGCTGGTGACGCTACAATAGATTTTGGTGTTTGTGTTGGTGCTACTGGTGTTAGAGATGGTGATGAGCATGTTGATGATGCTCATGAAATTTTTTTGAAAAAAGAGTCGACTAAGATAATGGTCATACTAGTGGTGGATATGGTGGATTCACCCCTTTCAGTGGGCACACCACCACTTTTGGTCCCTCTTCTAGCTCATGTTCTGCATGTAAATGCCAAGAATGCAAGGACAAACATGAGAGCTTGATAATGTATCTTAATGCTCTGATTGTTGCTGTTAAGAAATTGACATCTAAGAGGGGTGTTACTCCATCAAGGAAGATTACAGGGCCATACACTCCATTGGAGGTTAAATGGAGGAAAAAGCAATTTATAAGGTACTATCAGATATTAAATCAAGGAAAATTCAAATCCTCTTCCTTGCATTATTAAGCAATTTCCAAGGGACACTGGAAAGCAAAGAGAGATAAAAAAGGGTAAATGTTTACAAGTTGCCACAAAAAAAGCTAAACTGAACACACTGGTGAAATCAAAAAAGGCCCCATAAGTCTACTCCATGCATAAATTTAGTGCAAAAGTCTTCAAGAACATGACTAGTATGGAACATTGGTATGTGGACTGGGTAAGTTTCTTTTTCTAACCTTCTATTTATTTAATTTCATTGGTATGTTTATTTAGATGATCTATCTGTTGTAATAGATTACACATCTATTGCATAAGATGGGTAATCTATTAAAAGATTTAGAGATCTATTGCAACAGATTTCCCATCTGTTGTAACAGATAAATCATTTGTTGCAATAAATTATCCATGTGTTGCATAAGTTGCAGTAGATGGACAATCTGTCAAAAGATTCAGAGATATTGTAACACCCTGTACCTTCCCAACCCTACTTGACGACATTAAATAATGTTTACCTAGGTGTCGAGAGCCATACGTATGTATTTTATAATGCTATTGATGAGATAATTGAATTTGGCCCTCGTATATGTGATTAAACCTTCGTAGAAGGTGTTTTGTGATGTTCGTGGAGCATTTTTGGGGTTCAAAACGAGGCTAAGAGGACCTCTAAACAAAGGATATTAAAGTTAAGAAGTAAGTTAAAGAATAGGACTTAAAGTATCTAACCAAACCCGTGAAGAAAAGTCGAAAAATGGAATTTTTTGAAAAACTAAGTGTGGGGCGTGCCACGCCGCTTTGGGCCAAATTTTTATGCCCATAGGCAGTAAGATGGTGCTCCCAAGGGCGTGCCACGCTAGTTTTTCCATTTTTTAAAAGTTGGAAATTTTCTAAGTCCAAAGGGTACCCGGGGTCGTACTGAGCCAATTTTTGCCACGTTTATTCTACAACCACGAGTATATACATGAAATGAATTAACTATTATATTGGTATGATAAAATTACTCGTGAACAAATTTGGCATCAAAATGACGATTTTACCCTTTTGGTCAAAATAGTCAATACGTGGCTAGAATCACTTGTTTTTGGGGTTGAGGCTACGGATATGAATAGCGTGAGTGGGAATATTGTTGTAACACATATGAGATGATTTAAACACGAGAAATTATTGATTTTATGGGGTTAAGTGAAGTGGGCCCAAAAAGGACCCAAAAATGAAAAGAAAACATGGCCGAAAAATGGGTCAAAAGACCCATTCTTACCTTGACCTTCTAGAACACCATATTAAATGCTAAAGAGTGGATAAGGATGGACTTGAGGTCATATATAAAGGGCAATAAAATCTGATTTTTATTCTACACAAGTCTCATGCCTTTTTAGACCAAAAGAAGATATTTGCTCTCAAACCCTAAAGAACTCAAAGTCAATTTTGGAGCAAGATCATCACTTTTCAAGCTTGGGTAAGTGATTCTTGTTATGGATTAATATATTATATGCATGGAAGAGTATGTAAATCATGTTGGTTATGCTTGGAAATGTTGGACATGGTACTTTGTGTTTTTATATAAGATTTGTGATCCATGAGGTTCAAGCTTGAATTATGACTTGTGCCTTTAATGAAAGAGCATGGTATGTATAAAATATGGACATGTATGGTTTGATCTTGTTATTTAAATTTTTATTTTTCTATAAGTGTCAATTGTGGGATTTTGGCCGATATGTGCTATGAGGTGTATTAAGGTAAGTTGATGGATTATTTGTGATGTGGTGTGGATAAGAAAGTGTAAAGGAGAAGTGTTGTAGTGAAATGTATTGATTATCATGTATTGGTCAATGTTGAGAATATTGTGGGATTTTTGGAATAATAATTTCATCAATGGTTTTGTCAAGGGGAAATGACATGTTTAAAGGCAAACATGTAACCCGTTGATGTTATATGCATTTGTACATTTGTAAAGTAATTGATGGTTAATGTGAATCCCGTTATATATTTGTGTTGTAGAGTGACACATAAAGAAGGAGCGGGACTATTTTATGCACATCTAGGATTGTATATTCGTATTGGGAATACAAGGTATGTAAGGTTACTTTGTCCGTATCATTTTGCGGCAAATAGTATTCACATTGACTTTACGCTTGTCCTATTCCGAAATGTGCTAAGGTATTCTATAACCGGTTATCAATGGTTATTATCATATGTTTCCTACTCATTGATCAATTGTGAATCTCATGTCTCATATTCATGGTTAATGTTCCAAAAGATCAATAAGGTTATGTTCCAATGTTCCAATAGTGATTATACTCATGTCTCTTGTTCAAGGAATATTATCCAATGGTTCCAATGGTGTTATGGTTCTTCTAATGTTATGTTTCTCACAATGTTTATTTACATGTCTCTCACTCATTGGTTAATGATCCAAAGCTTCAAGTAAAGTTGTGACTATCATGGTACCAATCTCAAAGTAATAAACAAAGTAATGCATATGTGGTCAATGATCAAGTATGGGTGACAGCTTTGGGGGTAAAATGCCTAGCTCAAGCCGATCCCAAATCAGGGGGAAGTCCTAGGGGCATAAGCATAGCTCGGACCGATCCTGACAGGGGGCAGCTCTAGGGGTAATAACCTAGCTCGAGCCGAACCTGAAATGTTGTATGGGTGGCAGCCCTAGAGGTACTAACCTAGCTCGAGCCGATCCCGATATATACATTGATTCATAGGGTGGCGTCTCTAGGGGCATAAGCCTAGCTCGAGACGATCCCAACATAACGCTAAGTTATGTTTAAAACCCACTGTTCAGTCGGGGCCCGGGTATCATAGGTCACAAGCAAAGATGAATAATCATTGAATTAAAGATACAAAGAAAGTAACGAAAGCAATATACATGGTTTCCAAAGTACAGAATAGTGACTCATCTACATTGTGACTTATCTATATTGGTGATGCATTTGAACTTGAGTTCTTTGACATATTTACATATCTTATAAGTTTCATATGGCCTTACATACTCAGTACATTCTTCGTACTGACCCCTCTTGAGTAATTTACCTTACTTGCTGCAGGCGCAGGTACTAGTAGGCCTCCTTAGTAGGTTGCCAGTTGTTGCAGATCTTTGGTGAGCTTTATTTAGTTCGGGGCTTCTCCGAGTCACTGTAGTACATATGTTTTGGTGTTGTACATGTTGTATAAAGCGGGGACTTGTCCCTACTTTTAGTTCATTTTGGTCAATGCATTTGTTAGAGGATTTTGTAGACGGATGTGGGTGTATAAATGTAAAAGGTATATGTCGTTTTTGACTTGGTGGCCTCAACGGCCAAGTTTCGCATATGTATATATATATATCACATGTTCCATGAATTCCATTGTTGGTATCTAAAGCTATTATGTGATTATGGGTTTCTTATGGAATGCATATGATTGAATAGAGGCAAATCTTGGTTCTCTCAGGCCTTGTCGGCTACGAGTGCTAATCTGTCCCGATGGGATTCGGGGCGTGACAAAAGTGGTATCAGAGTAGGTCGTTCTAAGGGTGTCTACAAAGCCGTGTCTGAGTAGAGTCTTACTTATCGATGTGTTGTGCACCACATTTATAAGTAGGAGGCTACGGGACATTTAGGATGTTGTTTCTTTTCTTCACTTCTAGATCATGCAATAGAGCCAGTGTCGTAAGTTGAAATGAATCTGATCATGGTAATTGTTTTTCTTTGGTATAGTCAAAATGCCAATTACGAGAAGAGGTAGAGGTAAAGGAAAGCAGGTAGATGTGTCTGCTGAAGAAGGAATGAGTAGACTACCACCTGACCAAGCTAGTCAAGGTGGAGCAAATGCTGAAATTTCATCGCGGTCTTCGTCTACTTTTCCAGCTCCAGAGGAGCCAATTGGTAGAGAAGTACCCACAGACCCACCAATGAATGCCACAGATCAGGATCTTAGAAATGCAGTTCATATGTTGACACAATTAGTGGCAGCCCAGAGTCAAGGACGAGTTGGTCCAATGACACATGATGATGATGCGGCTAGGGTGGCAAGTCGCAGAACACAGGATTTCTTGAAATTGGACCCTCCTATATTCACTGGGTCAGATTCGAAAGTAGATCCACAGGACTTTGTGGATGAAATTCAGAGGGCTTTGGAGTTATGCACGTGACGGGGGTAGATACATTTGAACTTGCTGCATACAGATTGAAAGGAGAGGCGATATTGTGGTACGAGGATTGGAAGAAATTCCGTGATATTGGTGCAAATCCACCTACATGGGAAGAGTTTAAAGAGGCCTTCCTTGATCATTACCTACACTATGAGATCCGTGAGGCACGTGCGGATCAGTTCCTAAATCTCCGTCAGGGAAATCTGAGTGTCAGGGAATACAGTTTGCAAATTAATTCCTTGGCTCGATATGCGCCAAATGTTGTGGCTACGATGACAGACAGAGTCCATAGATACGTGGACAGACTAGAGCCATATTTGGTAAGGGATTGCACCATTGCTTCCTTGAACAAAGACATGGACATAGCTAGAATACAAGCCTTTGCCCAGAAAATGGAAGATCAAATACAGAGACGAAAGGTACATGAATTTGACAGAGGACAGTCCAAAAGGGCTAGACCTATGGGATCATCTGCGATGTCTCAAGGAGGACCTAGGCCTCGTATGTTTCTGAGACCACCTAGACCCTCATTTTCTCATTCCACAGCAGGTGTTCATTCTCAGTTTTGAGGTTTTAGGGGTGGTCCAGCAGGGCAGAGTAGTACAGGTCACGGATCACAGGCAGTAGGTTTTCCTCGTCAGCAGTGTTAGCACTGCGGGCGTATTCATGCAGGTACATGCAGAGTGGGGACAAATGCTTATTTCTGGTGTGGCATGACAGGACACATGATGAGAGAGTGTCCCTAGAGGAGTATGGGGTCCAGAACCGCACCTATGCTTTAGTGGACCGAAAGAATTCAGAGGCTTCCCCTGATGTCGTCACAGGTACATTATCCATAGTCTCATATAATGTATATGCATTGATTGACCCTTGTTCTACATTTTCCTATGTTACTCCATTGATTGCTGCGAAATTTGCAAAGGCACCAGAATTATTAATTAAATCAATTGAGGTGTCTACACCGGCTGGTGAATATATTATTGCAAAAAGAGTATATCAAAATTGTGTGGTAAATGTGTGTGGTCATGATACGTTGGCCGATCTCATTGAATTAGAGATGGTGGATTTTGATGTGATCATGGGAATGGATTGGTTGGCCTCTTGTTATGCCACAGTAGATTGCCGGGCCAAAAAGGTGCAATTTTGTTTTCCGCAAGAAAGTGTTCTTGAATGGCAGGGTAATGTAGGGGCACCACGAGGGAGATTTATTTCCTATTTGAAAGCCAGAAAAATGACTGCTAAGGGTTATATATGTCATTTAGTACGGGTGAAAGATACTGAAGTGGAACCACTAACTCCGCAGTCAGTTCCAGTGGTCAATGAATTTCTAGATGTGTTCCCAGAGGATCTTCCAAGCTTACCCCCAGCACGGGAAGTAGAATTTGGCATTGATGTGATTCCAGGCACTCAGCCTATTTCTATTCCTCCATATAGCATGGCTCCAGTAGAATTACGTGAATTGAAAGAGCAATTGAAAGATTTGTTGGACAAGGGCTTCATTAGGCCTAGTATGTCCCCATAAGGTGCACCGATATTATTTGTGCAAAAGAAAGATGGCACCTTGAGAATGTGCATTGACTATCGGCAATTGAATAAGGTAACGATCAAGAACAAATATCCCCTCCCTCGCATTGATGATTTGTTTGATCAGTTACAGGGTGCTAAGTGTTTTTCAAAGATTGACTTGAGGTCGGGTTACCATCAAGTCAGAGTTAGAAAAGAAGATGTACCCAAAACAGCTTTTCGAACACGGTATGGCCATTATGAATTTTTAGTTATGTCATTTGGACTAACAAATACTCCAGCTGTGTTCATGGATTTGATGAATAGGGTGTTTAAGCTATTTCTGGACGTGTTCGTCAAGGTATTTATAGATGACATCCTAGTTTATTCAAGATCACCGGAGGACCATGCTAATCACTTACGGAAAGTGTTACAGATTCTCCGTGAGCGTAAGTTGTATGCCAAGTTCTCCAAATGTGAGTTTTGGTTAAACTTAGTTGCATTCTTAGGTCACATTGTGTCAGATGAAGGGATATAGGTTGATACACAGAAGCTTGACGTAGTGAAAAATTGGCCAAGACCTATGACACCCACAGAAATCCATAGTTTTCTTGGATTAGCAGGTTATTACAGAAGATTTGTGGAAGGTTTTTCCTCCATTGCTGCACCGTTAACGAAGCTTACACATAAGGCAGTGAAATTTTAGTGGAATGATGCGTGTGAGAAAAGCTTCCAAAAGTTGAAAGATAAATTAACCTCCACACCAGTTTTAGTGCTTCCCGAAGGTACTGAAGGTTATGCAGTGTATTGTGATGCTTCCGGGGTTGGCCTCGGATGTGTATTGATGCAACACGGTAATGTCATAGCATATGCCTCACAACAGTTGCGGCCACATGAGAAAAATTATCCCACACATGATCTTGAATTGGCAGTGGTAGTTTTTTCTTTAAAGATATGGCGTCATTAGTTATATGGAGTCCATGTTGATATCTACATGGATCACAAAAGTTTGAAATATCTTTTTAAGCAGAAGGAACTCAATTTGAGGCAACGAAGGTGGTTAGAGATCTTGAAAGACTATGATATTGATATTCTTTATCATCCGGGCAAAGCAAATGTAGTAGCTGATGCATTGAGCCGCAAGGCCGTGGAAAGCACTAGTGGTCAGTTGACTGAAAAGCAAGACATAATCAAAGATTTATATTAGCTAGCTAGCTTGGGAGTTCGCCTTATAGAATCTCCAAGTGAAGGGGTTATTGTGCAAAATACAGCGAAATCCTCCTTAATAACTGAAGTGAAAGAGAAATGGTTTGCGGATTCTATGTTATTACAGCTAAAGGAAAATGTACAGTAGAATTTGACAAAGGCATTTGATCTGACACAGGAAGGGGTACTTCAATGTCAAGGGAGATTATGTGTACCGGATGTAGATGAGCTGAGGACACGAATTACGACAGAGGCGCATAATTCGCGCTATTCTATTCATCAGGGTGCTACTAAAATGTACCACGACTTGAAAGAAGTGTATTGGTGGGGAAATATGAAAAAGAACATTGCAGAATTTGTCGCGCAATGCCTGAATTGTCAACAAGTGAAGGTAGAACATCATAAACCGGGAGGTTATATGCAATGTATCAATCTTCCAGTCTGGAAGTGGGATATGATTAATATGGACTTCATTACAGGTTTGCCTCGTACATTACAAAATCTTATTCTATTTGGGTTATAGTGGATAGGCTTACCAAATCAGCGCATTTTCTACCAGTCAAGTCCACCTATACAGCAGAAGAGTATGCAAAATTGTATGTTAGAGAAATAGTGCGGTTGCATGGTATTCCACTTTCCATTATATCAGACAGAGGAGCACAGCTCACAGCGCATTTTTGGCGATCTTTTCAGCAGAGTTTGGGCACACAGGTAAATTTGAGTACGACTTTTCATCCTCAAACTGATGGACAAGCAGAACATACTATTCAGACACTTGAAGATATGCTACGTACGTTAGATTTTCAAGGCAGTTGGGATGACCATTTGCCTCTTATTGAATTTGCTTATAACAATAGCTATCATTCAAGTATTAAGATGGCACCTTATGAAGCTTTGTATGGAAGGAAATGTAGATCACCAATTGGATGGTTTGAAGAGGGTGAAACTGCTTTACTTGGGCCAGATATTGTTCATCAGGCTATGGAGAAGGTTAAAGTGATTCAACAGCGATTACAAATGGCCCAGAGTCTCCACAAGTCATATACCGATGTTAGAAGAAGAGGGCTTGAATTCGCCATAGGTGATTGGGTATTTTTAAAGGTGTCACCGATGAAAGGGGTAATGTGGTTCGGAAAGAAAGGAAAATTTAGTCCACGTTACATAGGACCATATGAAGTTATTAGAAGATTTGGGCAAGTTGCTTATGAATTAGCACTACCTCAAGAACTTTCCTCAGTCCATCCGATATTTCATGTTTCGATGCTTCAAAAATGCATAGGAGATCCATCTCGTATTGTTCCAATTGAAGATGTCCAAGTTATGGAGGATCTTAATTATGAATAGGTACCCGTTGCTATTCTAGATCGACAAGTAAAGAGATTGAGGAATAAATACATAGCTTTCGTAAAGGTATTATGGCGAAATCAACAAGTAGAGGAAATCACATCGGAAGCTGAGGAAATGATGAAATCCAAATACCCCTATCTATTTCAAATGTACCAAGAAGTTCAAAGCGCGGGAGTGGAGCAATAAAAATTAAGTATCCATGAGCCTTAAGTGTTTATGTATATGTATGCTAGTATAGAGATGCATTCATCGTAATTGAAGCGATACTATTAACATTCGAGGACGAATGTTCCTAAGGGGGGAAGAATGTAACACCCCGTACCTTCCCAACCCTACTTGATGACATTAAATAATGTTTACCTAGGTGTTGAGAGCCATACGTATGTATTTTGTAATGCTATTGATGAGATAATTGAATTTGGCCCTCGTATATGTGATTAAACCTTCGTAGGAGGTGTTTTGTGATTTTCGTGGAGAATTTGTGGGGTTTAAAACGAGGCTAAGAGGACCTCTAAACAAAGTATATTAAAGTTAAGAAGTAAGTTAAAGAATAGGACTTGAAGTATCTAACCAAACCCGCGAAGAAAAGTCGAAAAATGGAATTTTTTGAAAAACTAAGTGTGGGACGTGCCAGAGGGCGTACCATGCCGCTTTGGGCCAAATTATTTTGCCCATAGGCAGTAGGATGGTGCGTCCAAGGGCGTACCACGCTGGTTTTTCCATTTTTTGAAAGTTGAAAATTTTCTAAGTCCCAAGGGTACCCGGGGTTCTACCGAGCCGATTTTTGCCACGTTTCTTCTACAACCATGAGTATATACATGAAATAAATGAAATATTATATTGGTATGATAAAATTACTCGTGAACAAATTTAGCATCAAAATGACGATTTTACCCTTTTGGTCAAAATAGGCCATACGTGGCTAGAATCACTTGTTTTTGGGGTTGAGGCTACGGATATGAATAGCGTGAGTGGGAATATTGTTGTAACACTTATGATATGATTTAAACATGAGATATTATTGATTTTATGGGGTTAAGTGAAGTGGGCCCAAAAAGGACCCAAAAATGAAAAGAAAACATGGCCGAAAAATGGGTCAAAAGACCCATTCTTGCCTTGACCTTCTAGAACACCATATTAAATGCTAAAGAGTGGATAAGGATGGACTTGAGGTCATATATAAAGGGCAATAAAATCTGATTTTTATTCTACACAAGTCTCATGCCTTTTTAGACCAAAAGAAGATATTTGCTCTCAAACCCTAAAGAACTCAAAGTCAATTTTGGAGCAAGATCATCACTTTTCAAGCTTGGGTAAGTGATTCTTGTTATGGATTAATATATTATATGCATGGGAGAGTATGTAAATCATGTTAGTTATGCTTGGAAATGTTGGACATGGTACTTTGTGTTTTTATATAAGATTTGTGATCCATGAGGTTCAAGCTTGAATTATGACTTGTGCCTTTAATGAAAGAGCATGGTATGTATAAAATATGGACATGTATGGTTTGATCTTGTTATTTAAATTTTTATTTTTCTATAAGTGTCAATTGTGGGATTTTGGCCGATATGTGCTATGAGGTGTATTAAGGTAAGTTGATGGATTATTTGTGATGTGGTGTGGATAAGAAAGTGTAAAGGAGAAGTGTTGTAGTGAAATGTATTGATTATCATGTATTGGTCAATGTTGAGAATATTGTGGGATTTTTGGAATAATAATTTCATCAATGGTTTTGTCAAGGGGAAATGACATGTTTAAAGGCAAACATGTAACCCGTTGATGTTATATGCATTTGTACATTTGTAAAGTAATTGATGGTTAATGTGAATCCCGTTATATATTTGTGTTGTAGAGTGAAACATAAAGAAGGAGCGGGACTATTTTATGCACATCTAGGATTGTATATTCGTATTGGGAATACAAGGTATGTAAGGTTACTCTGTCCGTATCATTCTGCGGTAAATAGTATTCACATTGACTTTACGCTTGTCCTATTCCGAAATGTGCTAAAGTATTCTATATCCGGTTATCAATGGTCATTATCATATATTTCCTACTCATTGATCAATTGTGAATCTCATGTCTCATATTCATGGTTAATGTTCCAAAAGATCAATAAGGTTATGTTCCAATGTTCCAATAGTGATTATACTCATGTCTCTTGTTCAAGGAATATTATCCAATGGTTCCAATGGTGTTATGGTTCTTCTAATGTTATGTTTCTCACAATGTTTATTTACATGTCTCTCACTCATTGGTTAATGATCCAAAGCTTCAAGTAAAGTTGTGACTATCATGGTACCAATCTCAAAGTAATAAACAAAGTAATGCATATGTGGTCAATGATTAAGTATGGGTGGCAGCTTTGGGGGCAAAATGCCTAGCTCAAGCCGATCCCAAATCAAGGGGCAGTCCTAGGGGCATAAGCCTAGCTCGGACCAATTCTGGCAGGGGGCAGCTCTAGGGGTAATAACCTAGCTCGAACCGAACCTGAAATGTTGTATGGGTGGCATCCCTAGAGGTACTAACCTAGCTCGAGCCAATCCCGATATATACATTGATTCATAGGGTGGCAGCTCTAGGGGCATAATCCTAGCTCGAGCCGATCCCAACATAACGCTATGTTATGTTTAAAACCCACTGTTCAGTCGGGGCCCGAGTATCATAGGTCACAAGCAAAGATGAATAATCATTGAATTAAAGATACAAAGAAAGTAACAAAAGAAATAGACATGGTTTCCAAAGTACAGAATAGTGACTCATGTACATTGTGACTTATCTATATTGGTGATGCATTTGAACTTGAGTTCTTTGACATATTTACATATCTTATAAGTTTCATATGGCCTTACATACTCAGTACATTCTTCGTACTGACCACTCTTGCGGAATTTACCTTACTTGCTGCAGGCGCAGGTACTAGTAGGCCTCCTTAGTAGGTTGCCAGTTGTTGCAGATCTTTAGTGAGCTCCAGTTAGTTCGGGGCTTCTCCGAGTCACTGTAGTACATATGTTTTTGTGTTGTACATGTTGTATAATGCGGGGACTTGTCCCGACTTTTAGTTCATTTTGGTCAATGCATTTGTTAGAGGCTTTTGTGGACGGATGTGGGTGTATAAATGTAAAAGGTATATGTCGTTTTTGACTTGGTGGCCTCAACGGCCAAGTTTCGGATTTGTATATATATATCACATATTCCATGAATTCCATTGTTGGTATCTAAAGCTATTATGTGATTATGGGTTTCTTATGGCATGCATGTGATTGAATAGAGGCAAAGCTTGGTTCTCTCGGGCTTTGTCGGCTACGAGTGCCAATCCATACCGATGGGATTCGTGGCGTGACAGATATGTTGCAATAGATAATGCATCTATTACAACAGATAAGTTATCTATTGCAATAGATTTTCTATTTGTTGCATAAGTTGCAATAGGTGGTTGTCTGCCAAGAACAACTCAAGAGTGAATCTCCTTAATCTCTTTAACCCTACTGATGATGTAGTAAGTCATCTTTCAAATAGAATAATTTTACTCAAGTTAACAAGTTAACACATTGCAACAGATGTCTTATTTGTTGCAATATGTATCTCATATGTTGCAATAGATAACTAACCTATTGCAATAGATAAGTCATCTATTAAAACTTATCTCTACAAATTACCCATCTACTGCAACCTATGCAGTAGAAGGATAATTTATTGCAATAGATGAGTAACTTGTTACAACAGATGGATAACATGTTACAACAGATTACCTATTTGTTGCATAAGTTTTTTGAACCTGTTAATAGATTACCCAATCTACTATAAATTAATGCAATAGATGGGTAATCTGTTGTAGCATATGTCTTATCTATTGCAACAGATCATTGATCTGTTGCATCAGTTTACCCATCTGCTGCAAGTTATAGGTTGATTTTAATATATCTACTTTTGTTTATACGTTATGCATCCTTGGCTTGTCCCTATAAAGCAAGAGTTGGAAATATTATTCTTTATTACTCTAGGGATTGTAGACACAAAACTAAACCCTAAGGTGTACTTGATAAAAAAAAATTAGTTGGAGCAACAGCCATAAAAAGAGAAGCACCAAGGGATGGTCAGCTTGTTCTTGCTGAGTTTGTTGTTGAGTTTTTTGGTAATACTGGTGATGCTATAATAGATTTGGGTATTGGTGTTAATGATGGTGTTGGTGTTGGTGCTGCTGGTGTCAGAGGTGGTGTTGAGCATGTTGATGATGCACATTAATTTTTTTTTAAAAAAAGTGTTGACCATGATAATGGTCATACTAGTGGTGGATATGGTGGATTCACCCCTTTAAGTGGGCATACCACCTCTTTTGGTCCCTTTTCTAGCTCATATTCTGCGTGTAAATGCCAAGAATGCAAGGAAAAACATGAGAACTTGATTAGGTCTCTTGATGCTCTGATTGTTACTGTTAAGGAATTGACATCGAAGATGGGTGTCATTCCATCAAGAAAGATTACAGAGCCATTCACTCTATTAGAGGTTAAGATGAGGAAAAAAGCAATTTCCAAGGTACAATCAAATATTAAATCAAGAAAAATTGCAACTCCTCTTCCTTGCTCCGTTGAGCAATTTCCAAGGGCCATAGGAGAGTAGGGAGAGCTGAGAAAGGTGAATGTTTACAAGTTGGTGAATGCTACAATAAAGGATAAGCTGAACACGCTGATGAAATCAAAAAAGACCTCAGAAGTCTACTCCATGCATAAATTTGGTGCAAAAGATTTCAAGAAATGACTAGTATGGAGCATTGGTATGTGGACTAGGTAAGTTCCTTTTTCTAACCTTCTATTTATTTAATTTCATTGGTATGTTTATTTAGATGATCTATTTGTTTGGAATAGATTACCCATCTGTTGCATAAGCTGGGTAATCTGTTAATAGGTTCAGAGATCTGTTACAATGGATTTCCCATATGTTGCAACAGATTACCCATCTATTGCATAAGTTGCAGTAGATAGGTAATTTATTAATAAATTTAGAAATATATTGCAACAAATACCCATCAGTTACAACAGATAAGTTATATGTTACAACAGATTATCCATTTATTGCATAAGTTGCAGTAGATGGGTAATTTGTTAATAAATTTAGAGATATGTTGCAACAGATGACTCATTTGTTGTAATAGATTTCCCATCTGTTACAACAGATAACAGATAAGTTATCTATTGTAATAGATTACCCATATGTTGTATCTTTTCAATTGTTATTATAAGTTACTAACTTATATAAATTGTATTTTCATTTTAGTATGTTGATGAAATTCTTTACCTCATGTAGGAGAGGCATCATAAATTCAATCAATACTATGATCTCGGGGATAGAATCATAGACCTCAACTTCTATGGTAACTTCTTAAGTAGGTACAAGAAACTCAGCGACGTAGCAACAACTCCTGGTGGTGGAAAAATTAAGCAGTTACTTGTTGAGTTTCAATGGGATGAGGACATGATTGACTACTGGAGAGGGAAAAGACCATATTAGGGTGCCATGGATTGGACAGGGGCAAAGAGAATTATAGCAGTCATGAACTTGGAAAAAATATTTTGTGACTGTTGTGATCATCATGAATGTTTATGACTGCAACATATCAGTTTTTGAAGATTGGGAATTTTTTATTTTCATAGAGTCTTTGTTAGAGTTGTTCCCAAAATTGTTGAAGCAAAGTGGTATAATGAATCACTTGCCAGAAAAGTTGCTCAATGAATGATGGGCTTTTGAAGGTTGAAAATAAAACCTTCCCAAGAATGAGACTGGTGCCGCTTGCGGGTCATACTCGCTTGTATTTATTAATCATTTGATAACAGGTACTTGTATGACAACTCCCAAGACTCTATTGAATGATAACGCAGTTTCAAGGATGCAAGAGGTTTGGGCTGCTGGGGTAGCATTTAAGAGTTTGGAGCCCTGATGTGGGTTGTAATTTGTTTGACTTATTTGTGTAATTGATAATTTCTAGAAAACATAACAATTTTTTTTTTTTTGGTATCTTTAGTTAATTATATTATGTAATTGGTGATGACAATATTTTATGTTTAATAGATGTCCGTTTATTTTTTCATGAATTCTATTTTATCCCTGGATTTGGAAAATATTGGATTATTACTAAAAATGGATTATTAAGTTCAAATGTTGAAACAGATGCATTATCTATTGCAGCAGATGACTCATTTGTTGGAACTAATCAAACATATATAGTCATCTATTGCAATAGATATAGAAATCCATTGCAACAGATATAAAAATCTGTTGCAGCAGATGTCTAATATGTTTGATCATTTCCAACAAACTCTACATATGTTGCAACGGATGCATTATCTGTTGCAAAAGATGACTCATCTGTTGAAAATAATCAAACAGATATACACATCTATTGCAATAGATATATACATCTATTACAACAGATATCTACTATATTTGATTATTTCCAATAGACTCTACATATGTTACAACTAATGACTAATCTGTTGGAAATAATCAAACAGATATAGAAATCTATTGCAACAGGTGAGTTATCTACTCATCTGTTGCAATAAGTGAGTCATCTACTCATCTGTTGAAAATAATCAAACAAATATACACATTTGTTGCAACAGATGACTAACTTGTTGTAATAGAAGACTCATCTGATGCAAATAATCAAACATATATAGAAATCTATTGCAACAGATGACTCATCTGTTGGAAATAATCAAACATATATAGACATCAGGTGTAGAAGGTTATAATCTGTTGAAATAGGTTATATACTTATTTGATCATGTAATTACTATGTAATTCATTGAGATTGTAATTGAACTTATTAATTGAAAGCCAATTATTGTTAAATAACTTTGTTTATTACTAATCGTGGTTTAATGAAGCATTTCACATTAAATTAGTCAGTTGATCACTCTATTTTGAACGAATGCACTTAGTTGCTCAAGTAATTACTATGCAATTAATTGAGATTGTAATTGAACTTATTAATTGAAAGCTAATTATAGTTAAAGAACTTTGTTTATTACTAATAATGGTTTAATGAAGCATTTCACAACAAATTAGTCAATTAATCACTCTATTTAGGACGAATACACTTAGTTGATCATGTAATTACTATGTAATTCATTGAGATTGTAATTGAACTTATTAATTGAATGTTAACTATAGTTAAATAACTCTATTTATTACTAATCATGGGTTTATGAAGCATTTCACATCAAACATATATAGAGTATGTTAGAAATAATCAAACATATCATTCATTTGCTGCAACAGATGTGTATATCTGTTTTATTATTTTCAACAGATGAGTCATCTGTTGCAATAGATAATGCATCTGTTGCAATAGATAATGCATCTGTTGCAACATATGTAGAGTCTATTGAAAATAATCAAATATATTAGACACCTGTTATAATAGATTTCTATATTTGTTGCAATAGATGAGTGTATTTGTTTGATTATTTCCAACAGATGAGTCTTCTATTGCAACATATGTAGAGTTTGTTGAAAATGATCAAACCTATTAGACATCTACTACAACAGATTTCTATATCTGTTGCAACAGATGAGTATATCTATTTGATTATTTCCAACAGATGAGTTATCTGCTGCAATAAATAATGCATCTATTGCAACATATGTAGATTTTGTTGGAAATAATCAAACATATTAGACATCTGCAACAGATGTATATATCTATTTGATTATTTTAAAAAGATTGAATAATCTGTTGCAATATAATAATCATCTGCTGTAATATAATTCATTATTCTAACTAATTTTATATCTGTTGCACCAGATATAACATATGTTGCAACAGAAGTTGTTCCCACGCATAGAACAGTTGTTGGACCATAAAGAAAAATATATTTTATATAATAAATAACATACATCACCAACTAAAATGAGTTAAAATTATCAAGTTCATAACTAAACCAACAACAAGACTATTTACTATTACAATAATTATGGAGCATTCAATCCGGGCATGTAGTTCTTTTGTGGCCAACCGTCTTACATATGGAGCACTTATTTTTTCTTGTTGAAAATGATTCTCTAACTTCACGCCTCCTCTTCATTTGCCTACTTCCAAGTTTGCTTGGGTTAACATATGGAAGAGGCATTTCTCTAGCCAAAATCTTCAAAGGAACAATCCAAGAATCTTCAAGCGGCACCGGATTACTTTCCTCACAATATGCAATTATGTATTTTTCCACCAAATAATATGGTGATGAGTACTCATAAATATGGTTTCCAAATTGTGCACCATATTGGGCTCGAAGCGCTACCATAGCATATGGACAAGATATTTTATCCAAGTCAAAATCTCTACATGTACAAGTTCTTCTTTGAAGATCAACCATGGCAACATCACCATGACCATTGATACTGAACTTGTAATTGGCTATTTGATGGGCCAATAACTTGTTCCCAGAATTAATGCACTTTGATATTTGTTTTTTCCATTGAAAGAACAAATCTGTTTGATGAGTTGACCAACTCCATATGCCTCTCGTGAAATAATTTTACAAACCCCATGTTTATTTCATCAAATAAAGTGACAATGGAAAATTCTCTTTCAACGTCAAACATTGCATTCACCGACTCAGCAATGTTTGAGTCATAATATTGTACCTATACAAAAAAAAACCACTTAGTAAGACATAGAATTATAATAAACTAAAACAAGATACTAAATTTATAATATTGTAACTATTTCCTAGACAAAATGCACTGCTTTATCTGTGGAATCAAACACGTTCGAGATGTTCGGCTGCCTTGGGTACCATATCTCTTATTTGATTGAAATGGTCATAGAAATCAACTCTATTGTACTCTTTCACTGCTTTATAAAAATGAGATACAACCTTTGAATTTTGAAAGTTATTTTGAATATTTTTCCCAAGGTGCCTCATGCAACAACCATAATGAGCTGAAGGGTAGACAATTGAAACCATTTTTTGGATACTTGGATGCCTATCAGAAATTATACACAACTCATTAGTATCATTGACATAGCTTCTCATTTGTTCAAAAAAATATTGGTATGAGGCATCACATTCCTTGTCCACTATACAAAAAGCCATTGGAAAGATATGATTCTCCACATCCTGTGCCACTACCGATAGCAAAACTCCTTCATACTTGATCCTCAAGAATGCCCCGTCAGTGGTTATGACTTTTCTCATTTGTTGAAAACCATGAATCCAAGATGCATAGGCTACAAAAAAGCACTTGAACTTTCCATTTTCATCAACCTGCATTGCCGTCTTACTTCTTGGATTCGCGGACTCAAGCATATAACGGTACGCATCAAGCACTACATTCCTGTGCTCATGTGTTCCCCTAACCAAAGACTTTATAATATCCATGCCCTTGTAAATCTTCCAATAACTCACCTTACAACCCAATTCTGTATGGAATTGATTGGCCATATCTCTTGTAGACGGGTCTTTGCTATTGGGGAAGCTATTTTTGAAGTATTTACCAATGACCTTTGTCGTGGCTTATGGATTATGGATTGTAATATGCTCCGAACCACATGTGTGATACTTTTCATAAGTTCTAATACAGAATCTATCAGAACTTATGAATTTCACAACCCTCAACCACCATTTGCACTCCGGATGTGCACATCTAAAATAATACACACTATGCGAATTAATCACCTTCTTGAGTCTAAAATCTTTTTTCAAGCAAGCAATATGCAATGAAGCGACTAGTTCTTCCTTATTCTTGAATGTCATTCCCTTGTAAAAATCTGTTTCATAATCTATTACTCGATTGTGTTGATTGAGAATTGCCCACTGTATTGCTCGCAACAACGGGTGTAGGTGTTTGGCCCTCCTCTACTTCATCTCCATTCTCATCATCTGGAATATTCAAGTCCACACTATCAAATTCATCATTTAACATATCTTGTTAGTCTTGTTCTATATTCTGATTCTCTACCAATTTTTCAACCACGTACACCCTTAAAATGGGCATAGTTGCATCACTCAAATAAGCACTCAAATGAGCCTGATAGCTTATCTTAAAAGGTAGGACCCTCTGATTTTCAAAAGATTTGTGCATAGAACTGATGACAAGATCTTTCGATTGGCAATTTAGTCTACAACAACTGATGATTAAGTTCACAAAATCATCATACAAAACATCTCTTTGGACTGTCATCGCTATCGTCTCTAACATGTCACCGCCCTTCCAACGCCAAATAAATCGATTGTTCTTCTCGATCCATTCACCATGACAATCAAACCCTATTGTTATTGATTCCTCCATTAATGGTACCTAAAGAAATTTGTTAAAAAATTAATAAATATAGTATAGTAAAATTGAGTGGCTATATACAACAACAAAATTATATGCACTATAATTGTACCAACAAGTAAGTCATTTGTTGCAACAAATTACTATTATGTTGCAACAGATTACTAATCTGTTGGATTCAGCTTCTGGTTCTATCCCAGTATTATCACCTACTGTAACATGAATCCAACAGGTAAGTCATTTGTTGCAACAGATGACTCATGTGTTGCAACAGATGACTCGCCTGTTGGATACATATTCAGAAACAGAAGATGAATCCAATAGGTAAGTCATCTGTTATAAGAGATGAGTCATCTGTTACAACAGATAAATCATCTGTTGCAGCAATGACTTATCTATTAGATTAAGCTTCTGTTTATAAACCATCTTTGCTAACTGATGTAAAATGAATACAATAGGTAGGTTATCTGCTGTAACAGATGAGTCATCTATTGCAACAGATGTCTCATCTGCTGCTACAGATGACCTACCTATTGGATTCATATTTAGAACCAATAGCTTAATCCAACAGGTAAGTCTTCTGCTACAATAGATGACTCATCTGTTGGATTAAGCTTCTTTTTTTTTTTTCTAAACTAGCTTTGCTAGCTGATGTAAGATGAATCCAATAGGTAGGTCATTTGTTGACACAAATGACTCATCTGCTGGAACAGATGACCTACCTGTTGGATTCATGTTCAGAACTAGTAGCTTAATCTAACAGGTAAGTCATGTACTGCAATGGATAACTCATTTGTTGCGACAGATGACTTAGCTTTTGGATTCAGCTAATGTAACATAAATCCAACAAGTAGGTCAGCTGTTGAAACAGATGATTCATTTGTTGCTGCAGATGACTTACCTGTTGGAACTACTTTAGCAGTAATGGAAACTATCCAACAACTATTGAAAATGAATTCAACGGTTGTTGGATACACTACTGAAAATTATTGAAAAATAGCAGATATACCCAGATGAGAAATTGAACTGAAAATTATTATTTTACTTACCAAAATCACCTATGAAGTAATGCCCAGTGGATATACAAATAAAATTTGGTCTAAATTTTTGGTCTAGTAGTAGCAGTAGCGGTAGCAACAACAACAACAATGTCACAAAAAGTTGAAAAACAAGAAGATAAAGAAGAAGAAGACGAATAAGAAAAGCAGTAGCAGTAGCAGCGAACAACAATGGAAGAAAAGCAAAGAGAGAAAAGGAGCCAAGAAGTCGCGGTTTCCCCCTCCTATTTTAGTTATTAGGGTTTTATATAAGATGGGCCAAAGTATAAAATAAAAAACTTAGGGATGTGAAATTCATTCCTTTAATCCTTAATCTAAAAGTTGTCATCCCTACTCAATAATTAAAACTTGAGTCACCTGCACTTAATTTTAAAACTTTTTTACTACCCTTAATTCATTGTCCCATGTTACGTGATGGGCCCTACTTTACTACTCTAGCAATATGACTATTCCAAGTCATATATGCTATAAAAGAGGCTTGTATGTGCAATGAAAAACTTATCAATAATGGAGAAAAGTTACTACTCCTCCTACTTTTTGTTTCTTCCTTTTCTCTTTCTCTGCCCTTGTTAATTTTAAGAGTTAATGGTTCAAAACATACCTAAAATATATCAGCTTTTTGAGTTTCATACCTGAAATATCATGTGTGTGAGTTTCCTACCTGAAGTATCACCAACTAGTTAACCAAACACGCTGAAACTATTAATTGTTTGAGTTTCATACCTGAACTTTCAGGTAGGAAAAGTAAATCATTAATAGTTTAGGTGTGTTTTGCTAACTAGTTGGGGATAGTTCTGGTAGAAAACTCACACATTTGATAATTTAGGTATGAAAATCAAAAAACTGAAATACGTTGGGTGTGTCTTCCACTTTTCACTCTAATTTAAATACACTATTTTTATTTAATAACAAATTTATTATTTTAGACTAACTCATATTTCTTAAAACATGGAGACCAATTCAGTTTTTCTAAAAATTTGAAGGCTGATTTAGAACTTTGAATATAGAATGTCAGTGAAAGTCATCACTAATACTTGAAAAGGGTGATACAACAAAGAATTAAAACTCTGAGGTCTTAGACCCCGATTGAGTCTTGATCTACAGGTTCTTAATTAAAAAGCTCCCTAATCTCTCTTAAGAGGCAAAGACTAAGGCTGTCTACTTTTTGATACTTAAAAGAATGCTCTATATTCCACCATATTATCAATTCAATACTAATAAGAGGTCGATACGTAGAAGGTATTTTTGAATTTTCAATATTGAACACCTTTTGACAACATTTATATTACATATCGAGGATATTATTATATTTGAAATTTCAAAAGTTAAAAACCTTTGAACGACATGTTTATTTCATATCGAGGATATTATTAAAATTTCAATGCCTATTCTTTAAAGTGTTTTAAAGATGCTTTTACGCTAATAAATTGGTCCCACATCAATAAAAGATTTTTTATCAAACAAGTGTAACCCAATATGAACAAAATATTAATAACATCATTAAACATTTATCGAATAAAGAAATATATATTAGATTAAAAAATATATGACTTTTTTCAAAATGAAAAAGTATATATATATCACAAAAATTGGACAGAAAAGTACGTAAGGAGATCCACCAATTTTAGTATAATTTGTTGAATCCATGCTAGCACGGGACATCACATCTAGTATATAATTAAGGGACCACGCTAAGTAGGCGTTTGGACATGTGATTTCATGTCTGTGATATGAAATCATGAGATAAAATTAGCGTTTGTTCATGCGATTTTATCCGATGATTTCATATCATGACATGAAATCCAAAATTCTCCAAAAAGTATGATTTGGAAATTTCAAATCATGATTTGAGATTTTTCAAATACAAAAATTAATCCACAAGTTTATATTTTGTAAAAAGAACCCCACCATTTATATTTACCAACAATTTATTTCATATTTAAATAAAATTTATAGTTCATATAATTTTTATCAATCTTTAAACTATTTATATCTCATTTAACCATTACTCTCACCAACATATAGCCCCATTTGGTCGTGAGATATATTCCCTTTTTTTTTCGAAATCTTTTCATTTTATTAAAAAATGATGTTTGGCCATAAAAACAATTGAAGTTCTATTTGAAAATGTGAAAACAAGTCTCAACTTGTTTTCACTTTTTTCTAATTTCAACTTCACTTTTATAGTTAAAAAATCTCTCCAAAAAGATATTACCAAACACAACTCCGACTCCAATTTCAACTCCAATTTTTTTTAATTTTCATGGTCAAACGCCTACAAAATTTATTATTACATTAAATCAACTCCTACTTTATCATTTATTATCCACCAAATTTATCATTTGATCAATAAATATTATATTTTTTTTTAGAATAGCTTTGTGATAGTGTATTATACTTTTTTTATGAACTTTTGCTTATTTCGTAAGATTATATAAAGAATTAGGGCAATTTTGATAGTTTTCACAACTTATAGAGTTTTTTATTTTATAAGAAAAAAATACAACTTAAATTCTAAATTGCATGTCTAAATAAAACTTCAACTTTATCTCATATGATTTTATATCCTGATTTTAAATCATGATTCATCTCACATGGCCAAATGAATCTTTTCCACATAAATAGGACTCATATTCAATAATTTGCACCCTTATTAGCTGATGGGAAATATAAAGTTAAAATCCAAATAGAAAGTGGACCATTGAAAAGGAAGAGTAAACAAGCAAAGTCGTCATCGGTTCAGTTCCCATTCTAATTTCTAAGTAGGTGGATGGCGAAGTGTTGGTGGAAGATGACCTCATTAAGAGGAGGTGGCAGTCTTATTTTCATAAACTTTTGAACGACGAGGGGGACAAAAGTGTCGTGCTGGGGGACTTGGAGCACTCAGAGAGGTGTCACGACTATGGTTATTGTAGGCGTATCAAGGTGGAAGAGGTCAAGGGTGCTATTCATAGGATGCGTAGGGGTAGGGCGACTGGGCCGACGAAATTCCAGTGGATTTTTGGAAATACACTGGCGGGCTAGGGTTGGAGTGGCTAACAAGGTTGTTTAACACCATTTTTGGGGCGGCAAAGATGCCTGATTCTTGGAGATGGAGTATGATGATTCCATTATATAAGAACAAGGGGGACATTCAAAGTTGCGACAACTATAGGGGTATCAAGTTGTTGAGCCATACTATAAAGGTTTGGGAAAGGGTGGTAGAGTGGAGGCTGAGGAGGATCGTGATTATTTTCGAGAATCAGTTTGGTTTTATGCCAGGTCGCTCGACTACTGAGGCCATTCACCTAGTGAGGATATTAGTGGAGCAGTTTAGGGAGAGGAAGAAGAATTTGCACATGGTGTTCATCGATCTCGAGAAGGCATACGACAAAGTACCAAGGGAGATCCTGTGGAGGTGCTTGGAGGCTAAAGGTGTGCCCGTAGCATATACTAGATCGATTCAGGATATATACGACGGTGCGAAGACGCGTGTGAGGACGGTAGGAGAGGATTCAGAGCATTTTTCTGTTTTGACAGGATTGCACCAAGGATCGACTCTTAGTCCATTTTTATTTGCCTTGGTGATGGATGTTTTGACGCGGCGTATCCAAGGGGAGGTGACTTGGTTTATGCTATATGCTGATGATGTGGTACTAATTGAAGAGACCCGGGGAGGAGTTAATGATAAGTTGGAGGTTTGGAGACAGACCCTTGAGTCTAAGGGGTTTAGGTTGAGCAGGACTAAAATGGAGTACTTGGAATGTAAGTTTAGCGATTCGACGCACGAGGCAGAGGGGGTAGTGAAGCTGGATTCTCAGGCTATTCAGAGGAGGGGAAGTTTCAAGTATCTAGGGTCTATGATTCAGGGGAATGGCAACATTGACGAGGATGTCTCTCTCCGTATTGGTGCAGGGTGGTTGAAATGGAGGCTCGCTTCGGGAGTTCTGTGTGATAAGAAGGTGCCTCTGAAGCTCAAAGGTAAGTTCTATAGAGGGGTCGTCCGTCCGGCCATGTTATATGGGGCGGAGTGTTGGCCAATTAAAAACACCCACATCCAAAAGTTGAAGGTATCGGAGATGAGGATGTTGCGATGGATGTGTGGACTTACCAAGAAGGATAGGGTTAGAAACGAGATTATTCAAGAAAAGTTGGGAGTGGCTTCGGTGGAGGATAAGATGCGGGAGGTGAGGTTGCGTTGGTTCGGGCATGTGACGAGGAGGTTCACGGATGCTCCAGTACGGAGGTGTGAAAGGTTGGTTGTGGAAAGTTTTAGGCGGGGAAGAGGTAGGTCGAAGAAATATTGGATAGAGGTAATTAGGCATGACATGGCGCAGTTACAACTTACAGAGGACATGACCCTTGATAGGAAGATGTGGAGGTCGCGTATTAGGGTAGAGGGTTAGTGGGTAGGAAGGAGTCCGTATTGTGTAGAAAGGAATGTTTATGTGTATCAGTGCCGGTTGTTTCTTGGGCATATTCTTGTTAGTGTTGTTTTGAAGATGTTTGTAACCCTGAATAAATAGTCTATAGTGCTACTTTGTGGGTGTCTTACCTATTTCCGTATATAGTGATGTGTTATCTCTTCTTCTTGTTTGTTTCTATGACTTTTGTTTGATTGTTATCTGTTCTAAGTCGGGGTTCTATCGGAAACAGCCTCTCTACTTCATCTAAGGTAGTGGTATGGACTGCGTACACTTTACCCTCCCCAGACCCCACCTGGTGGGAATACACTAGGTATGTTGTTGTTGTTGTTGTGTTTGGCCATTAAGAGACTGTTTAGAAAGCCACATGCTAATTGGAATTGATGTAATTACTAGGGTAGTAATTGCACAGCCTAATAATTACGATAATCTATTTATTTGTCACAATATAATTACAGTATAATTACAAGTGCACTGTCTGGTTGCACAAGTGTAATTACATGGTTATATTCAATTTTTAAAATAAAAATTAATTATCAAAAACTAGAAATTTATATATATATATATATATATATATATATATATATATATATATAGAGAGAGAGAGAGAGAGAGAGAGAGAGAGTCTCTTGGAATATATTAATTAATAAACATATCTTCTTATAAAAAATAATTGATTTATATTTTTCAAACTAGTATATTTTAATTAAATTAATCATAAAAATATAAAGTACATGATTTTTAAGAATATCATGAAATGCATGTTTGACAAAAAGATTAATACTATAAATATATGTCATGAAATTATTAAAACATTTGACAAAAAGATAATCTATCAATTGTAACTAAAAATTGAATAGCTTGCAATGTAAAATATCATATCAATACTAGTAAAACAAATAAATTAAAACTGAAAATATAACATAAGTTCAAAATTCAAATAAATAAATAATACTCTTGTGTTAAATTTCAACATAATGTAAATATGATTCAAAAGAAAAGGAAAACCTAAGTCCATAACTTTATTCAACAATGAATTCTACTTAAGTTAAAAATTAGAATACTAACTAAATTATGCTAAATAAAAAAAATAAACATAAAATAAATAATAAAATAGATAATATGAAAAATTACATGGAATCACAAGAAGTAAAGGTTGGGAAATGAGAAGGAAATGAAATATAAATAATATAAAATAAAATATATTTTTTAATAAATATTAGAATAATACAAAATAGAAAGAATTTAAAATAATAGAAATTTAAAATAAATTAAAACAAAAAAAATAATAATAGAAATAAAAAGAAGAAATTAAAAAGTAATCAGCTTGTAATTACACCATGTAATTACCAACAATTCACAGCTCTCCCTGTGAATTGGAGAGTGTAATTACCCCCTGCCAATTACACCCAATTACCTGCTGACCAAGTAATTACCTGGCCAACCAAACATGCCAGACAGTGTAATTACACCCAATTACACTAAATCCATTACCAAGGTGGCTTCCAAACAAGCCCTAAATCAACATTTTTTGGAGTTGAATTTGAATTTGAAGTTGGAGTTGTGTTTAGTCATGAATATAAATTGAAGTTGTTTTTTACTTTTTGTGAGATAAGTGAAAGTGAAAAAGTGAAAACAAATGAAACTTGTTTTCACTTTTTCAAACAATTTAAAATTTTTATGGCCAAACACTACAATTTTCACTAAAAAAATAAAAAATTCTTATGGCTAAACACCGCCTAAATTTGTTGTCTACAACAAGCAAAGGTAAGAAACAATATAGACTAGCTGATCAATCACCATGTATTAATACTTGAGGAAAATGACAGCATCAGAGCACTTCAGCTGGTGGCATCGAGTAGCTGAGTAAGGTGAACAAGATGGTGACTAAGAGCCATAAGCGTCAGCACATTAAGAAAAGATGAATATGAGTTCAACTTCTTAAGCTTGTGGCTCAATTTCACCAATTGGGGCTTCACTACCTCTGAGGATTGCTCTGGAAACTTTTCTGCCGGTTTAGTTGTTGTTGTCTGAGTGGTTTTCTTTTCTTTGTCCCTGTAGGATCTAATACAGACTCCACTCCTCTACTGCTTTGTTCACTGTTGAATATGTGTCTACCCCTGCCTTCTTCTTCTCCAACTTAAATCTCTAAAACATAACCTGCATATTCCAATAGCAAATTATTAAAAAGAACTACAAATCCAAAAACAGGATCAGTATTTAGAAGTTACTGCCAATGTAGAAATACGAGGATTAGAACACACAATTTTGTTGTCACTGAATCTTTTAAAATAAAATTTATATATTCTTGAAGACAGCCGATTTGGAAGGTACAGGATTGAGATATGTTTTCCATTCAGGGTTTTGTGGGTTTTTTTTTCCAAAATTCTTTTATCTATCCCAACTTATATAACACTTTCTGTTTTTCGAGTTTCAAACTTTCTGTTTTCGAGTTTCAAACTATTTCCTCCGTTCTTTTTTCTTTTTTGAGATCCAAACTACTCCTTCCTTTTCAAATTTTCTGTAATACTTTTCCTTTTCGAGATTCAACCTACTCCCTCCGTTTCAAATTTTGCCCGTTTTAAATTTTGTGTAATACTTTCCGTTTTTCTAGATTCAAACATTCCCCTGTTTCAATGTGTGCTTCACTTTTTGTTTTTGATTTTCAAACTACTCTCTTAACACTCCCCTGTTTCAGTGTGTGCGTCACTTTTTGTTTTTTGATTTTCAAACTACTCTCTTTTTACTCATCTTTAAAGCTAAATTGAACCAGATCAACTAAATATTTTAAACTAAAATATTTAAAAACTAAACTAAAAGTACTAGTCTCTCTGTTTCAATTTGTTTGTCCAACTTTTCTTTTTAATCTGTTTCAAAAAAAAATGATCCTTTTCTTTTTTTTAGTAACTCTTTAATTTAAACTTTTCACGTTGACGTGTTTAAGACCCCGCATTAAAACTACACGATTAAAGGACATTTTAACACATTTGACATATTTTTAATTTAAAAACACAAAATTCAAAAGTCCTCTTTACTTATTGAACTCCATCCTAAGTAAAAATATGTCAATCAAATTGAAATTGAAACGGATGGAGTATTAAGTTATATTATGAAAAAATGGCCAAAATTCACATAATTTAAACCTTAAAAAAACCCTTAAGTTGGGACCAAGGGAGTATCAGTATAATTTATGCCACATTTTAAAATGTATGAAGAATCGCAAATTATTTAATCCACTTTAGCTTCAAAAATTATTCAATGGGACAGAGGATTAATAGCTTGTGTGCTCTAGTATTTAAGGCCAATACTTGGATCATAAGCCTGGTTGTACTTTTAGTTTCAGCTTGGTGATGAAATAATTAGTAATGTTAACACTTGTGGGCAGTGGCATATATTCACCCAGCCCAAGTACTATAAATATAGTTCAAAAAAGCTGAATAAGATCCTAACTAAAGCAAAAACTCGAGTTGAATAAGATCCTAATCAAAGCAATAACTGTTCTGACCCTCCAAGCTTCAATAGGCGTTTGACTCCCCAAAGAGAGAGTGCTGATAATTGATGGATCAAAAAGATGAATTACCTTTGTGGCTCGAGGCTCCAAGTACAGCAAATTGATAAAAAGCATGAAGATGGAAGCTAGAAGATTGAAACCTTGAACCGCTTCAGTCGAGTTGGCATAAGGTTGACGTTTTTGGCTTAGAAAATGGGTGAGGAATGCTGGGTCAACGCAATAAGCCATGGCCTTGAAGTAGACAGGGTAAATCTTGCTTTGAACAACTAGAAATTGTTGTCTTGGCAGAGCTCTAGCCAACACATAACTTGAAACAAATGTTACCCAAATACACATCCCATAAGCCACCGCAAATCCCAGAAAATGTGCCAAACACATCACAGGACGCAAATGCTCCAGCGAGAAGATATATGCAAATACATCATGGAAGAATTCACGTCCTCGCTCGAGAATATCTTTCAAGTCCTTTTTTCCTTCTTCTTGAACCTTTCTTGCACCTTCTTTCACTTGTTCTGCTTTCTCAGAGATTTCCCTTTTCACGTGCTCTATTTTTCGTTCCACTTGAGCCTTTTTTCTCTTTTTCGTGTCAACAACATCCTTGGCTTTTTCTTTAGCTTCCTCAACTTTCTCCTTCACCTTATCTGAGGCTTCGGTAATGGCATCTTTCACTTCCTCAGTAGTCCCTTTAACACCTCCTTCAACTTGATCAACAGCCTCGTGGGCTTTTTCTGAAACCTTGTCCAGGGGCGTCTCAACCATATCGTGGGCCTAAGGCAAAATTCTAATAAGGGGCCTTATCTTAAATTCCTAAATTATTATTGAAAAAATTATGCAGAATGTTAGCCCACTATAATTATTTACAAGTAAAATAACTCAACTTTGCAAAAATTATCAAAATGGCCCATGTTGTATATTTTCTGTAATAAAACACATTTATTATCAATTATGTTTTCCACACTACTTCATTTCTCTATAAGCTTTCTTTTTTTTTTTCCCCAACATTTCACTGTACCATTATTTGCTAAATTATATCTTTCAACATTACATTTAAACATTGAATATAAATGATAACCTATTTTTTTATCTTTTTCTTTTCTACACTATTTTAAAAAAAACTTTTTAATTATTTTTTTTTGCTGTGCTATTTAAAAGAAAAATATTCGTTGTTTAAATTTTTTTTGTTTCTCTTTTTTAATTTTTTTTTTAATTGTTTCACTTCTTTTGTGGAAAAAATAAATATTTATGTTGTTTTATTATTTTTTGTTTATACTTTTATTTTGTTAAGGTGGGAACGCATGATAGTCAAATAAATATCGACATCGATAGATAACATTACATAATTGTTTATATAATATTAATACACAATTATACATCATTTATTCAATGTTAATACATTATATACCTATTTACACAATATCAATACACGTTTACATATACGCACTATATACTATTTATACAATATTGATACACGCTTATACACCATTTATACAATGTCGATACATTACATAACTATTTATACAATATCGATACATGTTTATGCACATTTATGCAATATCGATATATTACATATACACTACATAACTATTTGTACATCATATATGCATATTTATACAATATAGATACACATTTATACATTATTTATACAGTATTGATACATTAAATATATACTACATAACTATTTGTATATCCTATATACATATTTTACATCATTTATACAATATTGATACATGAAAAAATTGCATGGAGACATTTTGAAAAAAAAAAGGGAAAAGGTTTTTTTTTTATAAAAAAAAACGCAGCAAAAAAAAAAACAGCAATTTTTTTTTTTTAAAAAAATTAACGCTGAACAAAAAAGAAAGCGAAAATGGCCTAATGACATTGGGCTGAATTGAGCTCTGTTGAGCCCATGACCCTTTTTGGCTATTTTTTCTATAAATAAAAAGTTGATTACTTTTTTTGTAAATATTTTACTTTTCTATATATAATTGAAATTTTCCCATTATTATTATCTAACTCAATTACTAAAGTACTAACTTGTTCATCTAATGAACATTCTCCAAATTTTCCAATTCAATATTTTTGTTGTTCACTAGGAATTTATTAAGGGCCTCTTTTTGTGATTGTATTAAAGTTTCTACTTCTCTCTCTCTCTCTCTCTGTTTTTTTTTAAGTTTTAAATAATTAGATTCATATTTTCTATTTGACATAACTAAATTCTAAAAGAATTTATAGTCACTTTACATGTATGAATTATTAATATAAAAAAGTATGAAAAACTAATAAAAGATAAAGAGAGAGAACTTGTTCAAGAGATGAATTACTTGATTGTAAAATAACTTCAGCTGTTTCAAAATTCATGATTCTTAAAAACATGAAAAAGAAATTTTTTTTAAAAATATATCTTGTATAGTATGTTTTGACTCTTTTTCTCCGACCCCTTAAAATATTCTTTGCTCAATTGATTTTGAGCCTATGAAGAATGAAAATAAAATATCAAAGAAAAACAAAGAAATACATTAATATGAGAATGTCTTTTTTTTTTTTTCTTTTTCTTTTGCATGTGGTAAATAATGAGTGTTGAGGAAAAGCTAGAAAGGTAAACATAAAGTAAAGAATAAATGTAATAGCTAGTATATTTTTAGTATATGATCTCCCAAAAGTTGAAGTCTCCACTCTTTTCACAACTAATTCTTCTATTTCTCATAACTAATAAAAGATAAAGAGAGAGAACTTGTTCAAGAGATGAATTACTTGATTGTAAAATAACTTCAGCTGTTTCAAAATTCATGATTCTTAAAAACATGAAAAAGAAATTTAGAAAAAAATAATATATTTTGTATAATATATTTTGACTCTTTTTCTCCGATCCCTTAAAATATTATTTGATCAATTAATTTTGAGCCTATGAAGAATGAAAATAAAATATCAAAGAAAAACAAAGAAATACATTAATATGAGAATGTCTTTTTTTTTTTTTTTGCATGTGGTAAATAATGAGTGTTGAGGAAAAGCTAGAAACGTAAACATAAAGTAAAGAATAAATATAATAGCTAGTATATTTTTGGTATATGATCTCCCAAAAGTTGAAGTCTCCACTCTTTTCTCAACTAATTCTTCTATTTCTCATGCCCCAAACAGTCACAATATCATATTAATAATGAGTTGTTCCCTTTTTTTTTTTATGATTAAAAAAAATTCCATGTAAAACTCTATTTATATATATTTTTTTCAAAAAATATGAGTTGTTTTTCTTTTTTATGCTAATAAAAAATATCAATAATATATATATATATATATATATTGTATATATATAGATAGATAGATAGAGAGAGAGAGAGTAAATATAACTATTTTTATATGAAAATATGGGGCCTCCATAATTGTGGACCCTAGGCGATCTTCTAAGTGGCCTAATGGACGAGACACCCCTGACCTTGACTTTGATTTTCCCCAGAGCAATAGCAATTTTTTCTTTGCACTTGCCAAAGACATCAAAACAACCTCTCTAGCACTTGTCTTAGTATGAAATTCACCATTCTCTTCATCTTGACGACTCACATAGGGACTGGAGACCCCTTGACCGATATTTGGAAGAACGGAGGATGCTTCCTCTACTTTTTCATATAACTTGTCTTTGAGATCAGAAACATACCCTAATTTTGATTTTCCCTTTGAAATTTCAGATTCTTGCGGAGAGATTAAGACCTTGGTGCCATCATCTTTATCAAATTCAACTACTAAAACAACATCTTCTTTCTTATTCTTCGGACTGAGAAATCCTGCTGTAACAAGTGTGGACAATACCAGAGAAATAGCCAAAATATTCATCATCTTTTTTTTAAAAAAAAATTCTTATTATGTGGAAGCAAAAGACAAAGCGTTGTATAAGGAATGGAAGCTAGTGCGAGGAAATAGGAGGAATAGTTCATTTTTTAAGGAAAGTTTGAATGTTTCCCACGTCGGGATGTTGAACATATACGTGTTACATTGCATGCGGTTTGGGAAGCTACGTGTCCGCTTCAAACATCTGCGCTTAACTATATAACTTTTTAAGAAAGCACTAATACAGTAATCCGTGCATGTTATTAAATTAAATTTGATTGTGATTTTATTTTCCGTCATATTCTTGCAATTTTTTTGTTGTCATTTGATTTCAATTCAACTATACATAAAAGACTCGAGTTGTATGAAATTTTTTTGGTTGTGGAAAATTCATTTCTTCTCAAATCTGTTCATAATTTGATAGTCCAACAAACACATCAATTTTTTGTATTCAAAATTATAAAACCAAGAATATATATATATATATTATTTATTATTTATTATCGATTTTGGGACAGTTAAATTTGTAAATGGATCAAGAACACGCTTTATGATTTTAGCTTCGAGTTAGTAGCGAGAGTTTGCAAGAGAATAAATAATCAAAATAAATAATGCTAATAATAAATAAAATAGATATTGCGAACAAATCTGAATGATAGCGTGGTTTGTATCACTTTAGCTACAAGTGATCAATGAGCATAATGGCAAGTAAATAGTAATAAACAACCGAGACAATAATGGAGAAAGCTTAGGAATGAAGCGAAAAGATTTTATTGCTTGAGAATAGAGAGGAGCGAAGGTCAGATCCCTTTAAAATGGGGGAGGGGGTGACTATTTATAGGGTACAAAGACTTTCCCTGACCAATAGGAGAGTGCCATCTTAAACCTACAGTACAACAACCAATGACCGAGAGCCACTTGTCGTTGAGCCATTAGAGGATGCCAGCACAATATCACGTGTCTGTCGCGGTTCAGCCGAGGGTTGCATGTGCACTTGAGAACCCTGACACACTCCTTTTGTTTGTCCTTTGGTGCATGGTCGTTATCGCTGTTAGTCTTAGGCTATTCAATTTTTGTTCGAGAGGATGTCCCCTTATCTTGGTTTCGTCCCCAAGACAATGCATATTACAGGTTAGCAATCTTACTCGACTTGAGTTGACCCAATCTCTATAAAAGCTTGTTTTCCCCATAGAGATAGTCAATCTTTCGAGCGCAGTACCATTACGATCGGAGACAAAAAAGAAAACTAAGAGAACTCTTTATTGGACCAGCCATTGGCATACTTACTCTAATCGGAGCGTCACTTTATTCTGTTGTGTCATTATTTTGAGGAAGTCAACTATCGAACTCCCCAGGTGATCTCTGCCCTGGCTACAGGTCAACAACTCCGAGGTCGTGCTTTTGGTACCACGACTTTGTCTCAATTTTTTCTTCTTCTAACATGGAAATCGAATAGACGCCTCTCTCTCCCTCAATAATTTCTACTTTCTCTTTGCTTATTCATTGGCTATGGAAGTAGAGGAACAATCTCCCTTGTTATCTAAAATACTGCCTTTGGAAACGACAGAAAGGCTCTTGACATTTCGGCTTAAGCATCTTTTCACATCCCATGCAGATTATCGTCCACGTGTTTGTTATCTAGAGTCCTTCCCTTTTTTTACTCAAGGATTCCTGGCCTAAAATTCTAGGCTTTCGCAACTCTTTCTCTGACAAATTTTCTCACTTCAAACCATTTTATATCAGAAAAAGAAATGATGAGTTTTCCCGATGCCAATGCTTTTGCCCTTAGTTTTCATTATAGTCCTTGCCTCATCTTGTCTTTGACCCCGATGAACTATTCATAGTGCCCACTTTCAGTTTTGTAACGAGAGTGAGTAAGAACTATAGGAAAAATTCGATATGAAGATGGTAGGTAATGCTCCGACCAACCAACCTTCTCTGCAGCGATTTTGGCTTCTTTCTTTGATACAGAGACTCCGCCACTGGGGCTTCCAGGTGTGCTGGAATCTTATCCCTGGAGGCTTTCCTGGTGCCTCTCAGTGGGCTCCTTTATCTAGTATATGAGTTACATCGAAGGTACCTGACCATTGTGAGGGACTTCATGCTTTGAGGGACTCTTACTAGCCTTCGATGAGAGAACCTAAGGCAAGAAGAAAATTTGCCACTCTCTCCCCTGTTGATATGGATACATTGCTGCAGGGAACCTCACCCTGAGTATCCACTCCCTTCAGCAGCTTCGATCCTTATCGAGCGTGTCACAATATGAGTCACAACCATTATTAGAAGGAGTGGATAAATATTGCTCCCATAGATTTCTCACCTAGGACACATGCTTCTTTCGAGGGGTATGGAGGCTGTTCGGGCTCTATGATCTGAGGTACGCCATCTGCTTCCAAGGAAAGGGCACAAAGTGGAAAGACTTCTCGAGCCAGGCTTATTTCGATCACCTTGTGGCCGCTCTTTCCTCTGGCCCGACCTTTTTGCTTTGTTGTATAAAAGATTCTAAAATTTTTGAATCATGTAATCCTTTGCCCTATTTTAGGGGCTGCATTACAATAATAAATAAAGTTTTTATTCCCTTGATTCTTTGTTGAACCCTTTTGAGTTTGCTTATTGCCTTTGTGAATAATCTTTTGAGATGGTAACACTATTTTCACACAAGTGACCATGCCCAAGCCATAGCTTCAGGCCAATGATCTTACTTTTTGTCGTGCGATTGCTACACCCCCTGTCCTTTAGGTATTTCCTTTGAAACATTCGACATTCAATATATGAAATGCTAGAATCATCTCGTAGTCCCAATCTTAAACCGATCTTGTGGGCCGACTAACCCTTTCTTCGCCTTGATCGCCTCAATCATTGAAAACCTTGAGGAAGGGCAAACGGTTTCATTGGTCCAACCCGACATGATCTTTACATTCACTTTCAGCTATGTGCCCGACATCTTAAGGGTGAGTTCCTATGTAAAGTTTTACGTCCATTATTTAGACTTGCTTGTCCTCCCACCTCTTTGATATTTGGTTAAAATGGAGAGTACGTAAGGACTCCTTTTATCTCAAGATCTGTACCGTCAAATCTTGAAATGGGACGATTTTGATGACTCAATTCCTGAACGTCATTGCTGTGAGTTTCACCCCAATTTATTGAACCAACTATGTGGCAGTCAACCACGACCCTTTGCCTTCTACAGATTTAATAAGGTTTTGGCTATAAATGGATGCCTTTTGGATCTGATACCATTTATTTTCCATAAATTCCATCCTTGTTGGAGAGAAAGAAAATAATTAGAAGAGATTTGATCCCTCCTCTCTCTTCTCTTTTTATGGGACCCCTTTTCAGTCTCTTTAAATGTCTTGATTTTGATCCAGGTTTCTTCCACATATATTGCCCTATCCTTGTTTCTTATCCCAAAGTTCATCCTTGGGAAACTTCACTAAGGTTGTTTACGAGGGTAAGGTAAGAACTGTGGGCAAGACTTGGGCTAGAGAGGTTTGTAGTCGGTTCCCTCACTTTCGTCCTTCTTAATTTCCTTGAGGTGGTGGCCCGAAGCCTCTATATCCCTATGCTCTTCCTCTGATTCTAGAGATTTCAAATATGGTTGGCTCAGTGGGCTATACAGATTCACTTTGCAAGTGTCTCTCTATGAGTTGTGGTCTGCCTCAGTACTCGCGGGATTTTCTTTGAGGGAGCTTGTTAGATGAAACCCCTCAAATCTGCTTAGATCTGGCTTTTTTGGTATAGGAGAGCACTGCCCTTGACCTTGGCTATGGAAGATAACTTGTTTAAAGCCAGGGTTTACAGGTCACTATCAGGAAAAAGAGCGATCTGACTCAAGCTTGCTTGCTTTATAGTGGATCATAATTCGAATACAGGCCTGACCTGAGCTTGTCGATGAGGTGAACTCGGGCAACCTCCCAATGTTAGAGAAGGAAATCACATAGTACCCTTAACGCTGGGCATTGGTGCCTCTACTATAATTTTGGGCTTATTTGCCAGTTACTTGTTTGAAAACTTTGTCCTGATTTCCTTTCTGTAATAAACTCAGTACTTATTAACTAAAAAGCATGTTTTTTGCACACACACACACACACCTATATATATATATATAGTTTTTTATTGTTCTTTTTGTTGAAGCCGTCTTATCGTGGCGATAATTGACTTTGTTGTGATTGCCTCTATGGGGTTGTATCCTCACTACGGACCGTGTGATCAATGTTGAGTCAGTAAGTGCCGAGTTGTTTGGATCGACAATTGAAGACATTCGCTAAAAGGTTTTTCATTTTGCGTGCTTCTTGCGTCATTTAAGTCAGTTTTAGTCCGACTTTAGGCTTTTTGGCCTTTTGAACCTCAATATTTCGAGGAGGATCCTTATTAATTTTGATTTTGTTGTGCATTTAAGTCTGGATATCTCCTAGGCACTTTAGCTCGTAGCATGAGGGCGATTATTCTCTTTGTTTAGTCGAAGTTGACTTTAATAGAATAGTCTCGTGGCTTTAAGATAATTTTTTTTGGATAAGAATTTGATTCTGCCTCTCGCTCGAGCATCCTCAATCCATTCATGCAATGGTCTTAAGTTTTTTGCTATTGGATAATTAGTCTATGCGATTTCCTTGACTTAACTCTTTCTAGGGAAATCGTGAATCGAGCGCTTACGTATGTGGAAGTGAGTCTCGAGTCCACATATTGGGTTGTGTAAACTCCTCTTTTATCCCTTTATGTGGACTTTGAAGTTGTGGACTCAATCCCTTTATAGGGTTTATGGAGGTCTCCCTTAGCCTCCTCTCCTTTTGTCTCTTAAAAAGCAAAAATTCCCGACCTAGGAGGCCCTGCACTCTTCCAGTTAGTCTGTGATCCGAATAAGGGACTTGCTTTAGCAATCGAGATGAAATTCCATACAATATGCATGAACATACACCGTTAGTTTTTACAAAATTTTCCATTCATTTCATCAACCGTTATCGTTCATTGTCTTTTACAATGGAAGAGCAAACAAAGGTTTGTCCTAATTTTTCCCTCGGAAGACTCCACTACTACCTCATTAAAAACCTTTCCAGAAAAATCCTTTGCGGGATAAAAATTGGTCGAAGGAAAAAAAGTGTAGATTTTTCTTTCGGGCCTTTAGTTGTTGTGTTTGAACTCTACCTGAAACATTCCTACAAAAGATCTCATGAAAGAAATAATTAGCTAAAAAAACCATTAAGGAAGGGAAGCCCACCTGTCTTGCTGAGGTTGTTGATTAGTTTATTGTTTTTTAGGGAGCTCCTTGATCGGTGAGTGCCCGGTTGCCTTTGGCTCCTTTCCTATAGTTACCTTTCACCCTGTTGCTCAGGAACTCCTTAAGGTTTCCATCCTTTAGTAGTTCTTGAACCGCTTATTAGAAGTGGCGATAGTCTCTAGTGCCGTGCTTGTGTGTCCCATGGAATTTGCACCAGGAGCTCTTGTCCTTTGCATTTGGGTTTGATCGGAGAGGCTATGGGAACTTCTCTCCCTTGATGTCTTAAATTTTTGAGACCAGTCGCTCGAGACTGACGTTAAAGTAATATTTTAAGAGCATGGGCGCATTGTCAATGATGTATACCATGGGCTTCACCGTCTCTCGGGCTTGTAAATCTTTCCCCAAGGTCCTTGGGGTTTTTGTAACAATCTCAGTTGTAGATTTTATCTTTTTATGTGTTTTTGACTATTTTTCCCTTCACCATAGTTGTTATACACTATTTATAAGATGTGGGGATGGTTGGCACAGTCCTCGATGCATTCGAGAGTGATTTGGGAGAATTTGAGACTCTTAGAGGCTTTAAAAGCCATGACTTTGACTTCGGTAAATATTTTGTGTTTCGAGCGCCGGATAGTGATTTGGACACTTTCATTAAATCTGAAATGTTGATTTTGGTCTAGGATCATAGTTAGTTTGGGTCTTGAGCCTTTATTTTTCATTTTGATCCTTCTTTCAGAAAACTAGTTAAAATAAGCTTTTAAGGATCTCGAGAGATAATTTGTTTTTAACGATCTTTTTTCAAAAATCCAAAGATTCCATTCAGTTCGAAACGTTGAAAATGTCCTAGGAGCATATCTGATTTAATTCGTAGGGTCCCAAATGAATTTTGAGAGTCCGTTCGGAGGTTTCTGAAAAATACATTCTCAGTTACTTTGATGGTTCTGGTGCAGCCTCTATAGCAGTCACTTAGTTTCCTTAGGGCGGCTTAGCGATCACCTGCGTGGCAAGTGACTACCACCTAGGCGATGTCTCTGAGGCGATGATCATACCGCCTAGGCGACATCGTCGGTATAAAATCCTAATTTTCACCCTTTTTCCTTCATTCTTCCATTTCCAAGTGTTGGAGCCTTGGTTTTTGATGATTTTGAAGGGGTTTCTTCATCATTCGTGTTTAGATAATCTCTAAACTCTTATTTCCATTAATTCCTATTGATTATATCTTGAAAAAAACCTTTTAATCTTGTTTTCAAACTAGAATTTGGTTTTTTTTGGTAAACTCTTAAAATGATTTTTCGTCGATTTGAGCATCGATTTCAACTCATTTTCACATGGGTTTTCAGCTGTAGACTCCTATATATATGGAGAACATATTTCTAAAATAAAATCTTAGTTTTACCCTTTTCTATTTTGAACCTACTTTTCAAACTCATTTTTGGACCCATTTTAAATATAGTCGATATAGGTATCGTTAACTTTCTTTTGATGAGTAGATTATATTTTTGATACATTTAGCTCGCTCTGAGACCATTCATGAGGGAAAGGCTCTATATTGAAGGTTCTAGCCTTGGATTTCGGCACTTCAAGGTATGTTATGGCTTAACTTCTTTCAGATTGGGCTGGGTAGTTAACGATCATGTAAAGCATACTATGGGTTAGGAAATTTAGTCATAGAGTAGTATTTTGGAATTATTATTTTTATCGTGTGCCTATGTGGGGGCTTATCTGCATATTGATATTGACTTGAGAGATCATACTTGATGTGATGCCCCGTGTGGGAGATTTATTTGACAATTGTAAGCCTTATTTGTGCATTAAATGTCATCATTATTGTTCTGTTGCTTGTGCGGGGGCATGAATAGATATTATAGGCCTTTTTGAATATTATTTGTCTCTATCATGATAATAATACCCAAGATGGGGGTTTTTGAAATGATATTTTGATGTCTCACATGACTATTTATCTTGGTGGTGCCTAGGGAGGGATTATATTTGGGCTTATTTATACTTGTATTGAATTGATCATTATCTTCATACTGATTGATTGTGAGCATTTCATCCTCATTTCATATATAAACTTCATGAGATATTGGTACCACTGAGAAAACACTGATTTTGAAAGAAAATTAGACACATTATAAAATCCTTGATCCATGAACATTGTCTGGAAATTGAGATATGGGATTGAGGCTTGAAAAGTGTATACAAAAATTTATGCGATGGATTACATCCATCATTATCACATCATCATTGCATTACATTGTTGAATTTCCCCTTATCTGTGTTGTTGCATAGTTTGTTTCCTTAGTTACGTTTTGTGTGTAGTTTCCTTTATTGTCTTTATATCTTAGAACTGTTAGTGGAGACGGTGTGAGCTATCGTTTGGGAACTTTTTTGTTTGCAGGTGACGTGCTCATAGTATCTTTTACTTATTTTTTTTCTACTTTGCTCAATCGGCCTATGATACCTACTGAGTACAAGTGAACTGTACTCACTCCTACTGTGCCCTTTCAGTGCAGATCTCTGTGTGAGAGTACCTGGTGAGCTCCCCGTTCGGAGCCTTATTCTAGTCTCCATCTATCTTATCCTATCTTGATAATACAAGACAAATCGGCGTCAATCTTTCTTGGCTTGTATTTCAAGGGCAATAACAAGGGATCCAAGCCACAAAGAGCTTAAGGACACAAGGACGTGGGTGTAGGGTCCATTTTGCACTTCAAGTAGAGCAATATCGCGTATGAAAGATAGCTTGGTGTCAAGGGAGCCATTGGAGAGGTCATTGGAGATTCAAGAGGAGCTCGACGATGTCCTGGAGCGATCTGCACCCTCACTTGTACCCGCAGGTGGGTGATCTACGCCCATAGATGCCATCTGTGCCTACCATCTGCGTGGGTATGTGGGCCAAAGCGGCCAACTTGCTCTATTTTATTGAATTGAGTCACTTTTGGGCCCATATATGTAATAAATAGCCCTGGCTATAAATAGTAGTTGGCTTATTCATTTTCCTTAGATTTTTGATGATATTGATATTGTGAGACTCCTTATGGAGCTTGAGTATAGCTTGGAAAAGCTTAGTTTGATCTTTGCCTAGAAACAGTGGTTGCGAGGGCGTTATTATTCCCTCGTGGTCGTTCGTAAGAGTTATGTGTCTTCTTTGGATTAATCTTTCAAGGGTATTGGATTTAATATATCCTTTAGTTTTGTTTGATTTCCTTGTTTGTGTCTATCTTTATATCTTTATCTATCTATCCTTTACTTTTCGTATTTCAATTCTATCAATTTTCTTATTTTCGTACTTTATCCCTGTTTTTGTATTTTGGGTATTATCATTTGATATCAGAGCCGAGCTTAGATTCGTTCTTACGATTCTAAATCTTGGGTTTGTTATCTAGAAAATTGAAAATAAAAAAAATTGAAAATTCATTTTTGAGAAATCCCCAAAAATATTTTTGTATTTTTGAGTTTTTCTTGTAGTTTCAACACTAGATTTGTTTCCTCTAGTGTTATTAGAGTTGGAATCTTGAGTTTTGGGTATGATTTGAGTAGATTTGAAGGGAAACTCCAATGTTGAGCTTGAGTTCTTGAGAAAAGAAAATGGGTTTCTAGATCTTGTGATTTTGGTGTGGATTTGAGGGTTGAAATAGTTGGAAAGTATTTTCCATATCAAAAGGACCCTAGATCTTAAATTTGGTGTTATTTAGGGAAGTTTTGAAAAATCCACCATTTTTGGGTTTGAAGCTTGAAGAAATATGCAAATGGGTTTAAAAATCTGAAAATTTTGGAGTGGATTTGAGACTTAAAATTTCTTAGGTTGTGTTCGAGAGGTTGAAAGGAGTTCGGGTTTAAAATTTCGTCGAATTCCGAGCTAAAACGAAGAAGTTATGAATTTTTGAAGTTCATCCATGCTCTTGGTGTTCTTCATGAATTTCATGTCTTTTTGAAGAAGAATCTTTAGAAAAGGTGTTTTGATACAAAAAGAATAGGTTAAAAGAGGGAGCACTTTTTTATTCTAAAGGAATATTCCAAAAGAGGAAAAATCCAAAGGAAAAAAGTACAAAAAGGGCCCACAAAAGCTTAAAATTCGGAGGTTACATCTGGCTGTTTGGCCACCTGTACCCCCATCTGCGTGGGCAGGTGTCCAAGGCAGGTCATTCTGTTTTGACATGTGACCCTCACCTGCGAGGGCAGGTCATCCAGAGGCACCTTAACAATGCCAAAACTCATTTTGCTCAAGTTCCAATTTCTTAGTATCAATTTTTGATTCCTAATTTCATTTCTTGATTCCTAAACTAATTAACAACTAGTAATTCATCTACTTAGTTGGTTGATTAGTCTTATAGTTCTTTTTTCTTTCTTAGTCTGTTTTCTTTGTGTGCTGTTCTAGTTTTATTTCGTAGTTAACTTCTTGATTCTAGTCCTTTTATTTATAATTGAGTCATCAATTCTTTCTATAAACGAGAATCCACTCTGGCCCAAAGTAGCAATTGATACCTTGTGTACCATCGAAGGATAAGCAATCTTCAACACTAGCTGATCCAATTATGAGGCAATCAAAGGTGTGTAAACACGAGTGATTGTGAGCTTTTATTTTACTAACGCTAATGTTGTTTGTTATCTTTAGTGTGTATCTTTTGTAGGTACAAGTAAGCATGTCAAATACTTTTTTCCCATCAAGGAATACCATATCCTATTCATCTCATTCTAATGAACAAATGACGAGATATGGATAAACAGAGCTTTATAATGTGGACCTGAGAAGACTTGGTCTAAAAATGAAGGTTGATATTTGTGAAACTTCAGGGTTTGATCTTGCCTTAGAAGATTAGCGTTATAAGAACTACATCACCCCATCTACGGTGGACTACTTGAGGATACCTCGAGTAGCAAAGCAATATCTATATGCCATGGAAGGATGTTAAGTTAGGGAGATGGTAAAGGTATCTTTCACACGTCATGGGTACTATGAAGAGGTTTGGTATGATGTGATACCCATGGACTTTTGTCACCTACGTTTGGGAGCCAATTCATTTCTAAGGCATGGGGTTTCAAAGGAGCAAAGATGGCCCAAACATGTATTGGACCATTGGGGAAATCATCTCTTTCCAACTACTTTCCCCATTTATTATCAAGAAAATTTGGGTACTTATTCCAAGTCCCATGAGATTGAGAGACAAAAGATTGAGAGAAGTAAGGGAGCGTAAAGTGACAACCTAAGAGTCGAAAAAGGAGAGGTTCTGTGGAGTGATTTGAGTGGGTTGTCACAACTTTATCCTAACTCATGTAACTTTTCTTCTCTCTCTAGTTGTCTTAACACTTGTGTAGGTATTGTTGGAAGACAACTTAATGAAGATCTCCAAAGTGTAAAGAACCAGGAGGTGCTTTATGGGTGCCTAAATGAGGAGTTGACTCAAGGGAGTAGAATTGACAAACTCCCATGTGATGATCACTTCCCAAAAGAGCAAATGAGCTCCCATATTAAACACTAAGGTGAAGACCATACTTTGTATGAGCTATAAGGTAACAATGCTAACCCTTGCATTTCTCTAAACTTGAAATGTCTTGATATGGCTAGTAGCCAAGTAAGTGTAATTGGTGGCTTGTCCAATGTAGAGTTTCATGAGTCTTCCCTTTGTGATACTCTTGGTAGTGCTAAGTTGCATGATGATCAAGTTCTTATTGTGAGTTTGCAAACACTATTCGATCCTATAGATGACTGAATTGACTCTTCTAGTAAGATCGATTTGTTTCCACCTAGTGCTAGCACTTGTAACTGGAATGAGGTCCTATTATCATGTGATAAGAGATTCACACACTAGTTAACCCTTGTGAAAATCAAGGTGAGTCTAAGTTGGCATATGAATTACCAATAACTAGTAAAGGTGTATGTATTGATCAACTTACTTGTGAATGTAATCCACTGCTTGAGCATATGTGTGGTGTGTTTGATGAGTCTCAAGTTAGTGATGATATTGATAGAGTTGATCATGTGAATAGAAATAATTCTTTGAGCATATCATGTGATGAAGATCCTATTATTAGTTTTTCTCTTAGATATCATGTGAATGAAGCTGATGTGAAAGATGACATGTATCTTTTTTGAGAGTGAAACATGCTTCAACTCCTTACCTTGGGTTGTTGAACCTCTCTCAAAGAAAGATGTCTCGTTTGAAAATAGTGAGATCACTTCTTGTTTGACACCTAGTGATGTGCATTTTGGTGTGCTTAAAGCAAGGGTGGTATGCTTCAGATTCACATGTTATCCTATTTCTTAAAATCCATTAAGAATATAGGATTGAGTGAAGATTGTGCTAACTATCCAATTCTTGATAGTGATCTCTCACTTGTGAAAAAAATGATCAATTGGGTGATGCTAAATTTGATTTGCTTGAATATTTAAGAAACCCAACTAGTGATTGTTCTTGTGAAAATGATTTTGGTTGTGATCCTTTGTATGACACCCCACCATTGTTTGATAAATGAGAGGATGACTTGTGTGATTCTTCTAAGGACTTGAGTCATGACCTCCTTGATATTGTTTATGGTTTGTGTCTACTTGAGGATTCTTCCCTTGAAAAAGAAGGTGTTATTTTTTTAGAAATTGCTTTTAATTCTTCTTTGTGTGCTTCCTTTATCGAGGATACTCATGGTGATGATATTGAATCTAATAATGAGTACATCCATGAGGACACCTTTGTTGAAGTTAACTTACGCGACACCTTTCTCTACCCTCTCTTTGCTTATGGTATTGTCAATGGTACTATAAAGGCTATGTCTATTTGTGAGGGTGGCATCTTTGGGGAAAATGGGTATTGCCTTGACCCTTGTTCTTGGATACTTCTCCCATTTTACCCCGTTAACCTCTTGGAGTGTGGTGGTTGTTATACACCCAACTTGGTGCTTAGTCAAGATGACAAATGGAATTTGAATGAGGTTGTTGGTATCCTTCCCTACGATGGAAAGTCTTTTCTCGAGGATTTACAATCCAATTGGTAGCCTCAAGTTGTGCATGGGAGACATTTCCAACAAAGATGAGTATTCTTTAAAGAAGGGGAGTAATGAATTGGCCCAAGAGAATTCACCATTGTGTGTTCCCATTCATGGCCAAAGTTTCATTACTTGTAGGTCAAAGAGTGAGTCTTCTCTTGAAAACACTTTGGATGAATTTCCTTTATGTGATACCTTTCTTTATTACTTGTTTGCATATGATGATATTCATGACCATGCTGAATTTACATCTTATGTAAGCATGACTCCATTGGTGACCTCACTTCCCTTGAGCATTTCCTTAAAGAAAAGAGGTTATAAGAGCTTAAATGTATTAGTTTTACCCATTTGTGCAGGGGATACCTTTGTATTTGACCCCAGAGATGATTTGGGAGTAATCCCACCGTTGAAAATAGCTAGTACATTGAGTGGAGTTTTAACTCGGGACTACCTTGTTTATGATCTTTCACTTAGCTATGAAAGCTATCATATGACTCTTGACTTAATGGTGGGTTTGTGCTTGTTGAACCATAGAACCAATGTGAGCTTACATGTGTGGTTGGCTAATTATCGTGGTTCTTTTGGTCTACCCTTTTGTCAAGATCCTTTGAGTAACCAAGTAGTTCTTACTTTGTGGGGTTACAAACCCTTGATTGATTATTTTGATACTTGGTTATATGTTAAGTGTGTGCCTCCTTGGCATGGTGATGGAATTGTTATTGCTAGCGCTAACCCTCATGCCATAAGGAAATTATTGTTGTTTGTTTTCCCTATGATTTTTCAAGGTTTTGATTCGAGGTCGAATCCTTCTCAAGAAGGGGAGGATGATACAAGCCAAATCGGCGTCAACCTTTCTTGTCTTGTATTTCAAGGGAAACAACAAGGGATCCAAGCCACAAAGAGCTTGAAGCAACAAGGACGTGGGTGGAGGGTCCATTTTGCACTTCAAGTAGAGCAATATCGCGTATAGAAGATAGCTTGGAGTCAAGGGAGCCATTAGAGAGGTCGTTGGAGAGTCAAGAGGAGCTCGACAACAACCTAGAGCGGTCTGCACCCTCACCTGCGCCCATAGATGCCATCTGCACCCACCATCTGAGTGGGCATGTGGGCCAAAGCGGCCAGCTTGCTCTATTTTATTGAATTGGGTCACTTTTGGGCCCATATATGTAATAAATAGCCCATGGCTATAAATAGTAGTTGGCTTCGTCATTTTCCTTAGATTTTTTATGATATTGATATTGTGAGACTCCTTATGGAGCTTGAGTGTAGCTTGGAAAAGCTTAGGTTAATCTTGCCTAGATACGGTGGTTGCGAGGGCGTTACGATTCCCTCGTGGTCGTTCGTAAGAGTTAGGTGCCTTCTTTGGATTAATCTTTTGAGGATATTGGATTTAATATAGCCTTTAGTTTCATTTGATTTCCTTGTTTGTCTTTATCTTTTTATCTCTATCTATCTATCCTTTACTTTTCGTATTTCAATTCTATCAATTTTCTTGTTTTCGTACTTTATCCCTCTTTTCGTATTTTAGGGGTTGCATTTTATTATTATTTGGAAACAGACATTTGTATTTTCTGTTTCCAGACTATGTATTTAGATGCTCTTTCTACTTATGACACTATTTTTTGGGATTTGTGTATTTTGTTCAAACTTCCGCTATATTATATATTATGGCCTGACTTCATTCTAGAAGTCTCATTTTTATTTGTTTCATCTACAATTCGATTTTCCTTTCCTTTTTGAGTACTTGGCTTATCTACCAAGACTGGGTTGTAGTAGGTGCCATCATGGTCTCAACTTTTGGTTCGTGAAAGTTCTCTTTCTACCCTTAGATCATGTTAAGTCTGGTCTAAAGCTCAAAACCCACTGGCCCTATTGGCCTTTTCTTCTACCGAGTAAGAGGTGTAGCACCTTTGGGTCGATCCGTTCGAGTCGTTCCAGTGTGAGGGGTACTGAACTGACCTATATATTAATCCTACACATCAAAATATAATATTAGGTACAATTCATAAAATTAATGCTCAAAAAGAACAAATAAAAATACTAAATGTAAGGCAAATAATGACTAAAAGTATATATTTTTGGCCTCACATCACCACACTACACTTAGACTCTTGCTTGTCCTCGAGCAAGCATTAAAACTCATCTCAATAAATTAAGCTAGGAACACCACCACTTTGGTTGATTCAAACAATTAGGCCATATAGAAATTCAAAATATCAAGTACACTTCCCAATCATTATGCATGAAATACAAACAAACAACAAACCTCTAACCTCCCAACCTCAAAGATGAACTCTAACTCATCAAATGTAAGCTCGCTTACCTGCTCTTGTCAAAGAAAGCTAATAACATCACCTATCTATGATGAAATAAGTACCCTCACAAGAATAAATAGTCGACACACTCAAATCAATAAATTAAATATAATTTAAGGACTTAGAATCAAATAGCAGCTTTTGCACTCACAAAGAATTCACATGTGTGCAAAAAGAACCATAAGCTTGCCCATTATGTACATCTCTACTAATTAAGCATGCTCGAATAGAATCAAATAAGACTTTAACGAGTTGTAATGTAGGCTAGGGGATGGGTAGGAAAACTATATAATAGTGACTTACACGTTCCTAAGTACTTTGCACTTTATTAGACTTCATCACCCATTATTTTATTCACTATTATTTCCTTTTTAGTCCCCTCTCTTCAATTATTTCACAAGTAATTCTCATCTTATCAAGAACGTTTTACTTTTTTTCTCAAGCATTTTTCTCCCTTCTTTCTATGTCACGTTCTTTCAAAGAGATCTTTTTCATCACTTTGCAGCTATTATTGGTCACCTTTTATACTTAACCATCCCTTACTTCAGATTTAACAATTATATCATAGTCTATGCTACAGTACCCAATGAAGCAGGGTGCAAAAACTAGGGATTCAATAATCGGAGGAAGGAAAAAATACGGCTATCAAATAAAAGGCTACAGGCTCAAAGGGGCTAACTAGTGATACAATAGCTAAAAAGGCTAAAATTCATAAGACAAATCAAAGAAAGCCTATTATCATCTTCTAAATAAAACAACACTTTTATTTCACTTCAATAACATGTAAGGAAAGTGCTAGACGAAGATGCAAAATATGGAATATGCAAATCCTCACCACACATGGCACAAGTATTAATCAAGATGGATCTATTCCACTTCTAAGATAGACAGGGTCATAGTGAAGTATAAAATAATAATAAGCTATATACAAAGTCACAACCATGAGCCTAGGTGTCAAAAAGTCTGCTATTTTATTTACGCTCATGCATTCACTAGAAAGAACTACTCAAGATCAGGCCTAAATTTTTATTATCACGCAAGTCAAATAAGTCTTTTTTTCCCTCCAATAAAATAAAAAGTAAAATTTAATCCTAAAAAAAATAAAAGATACTTAGTTCAAAGGGAACCCTCAAAAAAGAATTGAAAAGAAAAATCAAGGGGTGGACGAAGTATGCTCTAATAAAAACTAAAAAGCTAAAAACCAACAAAAATTAATCTAATCTAAAGAATCTTTTTGTTTTTTTAAAATTTTTCATCTAAAGCAATAAATTTAAGAAATAAACAAATACTATAGCATACTTCACCTTAAATAAATATTGGAAGCTATCCCACGCCACACTTAAAATCAGGCTTTGTCCCCAAAGTAATAGACAAAGTAAAACGAGGGTTAGAGATACTCCCTGAGGCCCTTTAGGGCCTAGCTAATAGCATGTTTCTTCAATTTCATCAAGGGTCGTACGAATCCCACACTTAAGCTCCAACATACTCCTTAGCATCAAATTTGGGAACTCAGACTTTCTGTAAATCTGCAAAAATAGAAACAACCCAAAAAAAATATGACACTATAAAAATAAGAAGCTACAATACTAATTGGGTTGCCTCCCAACAAGAGCCTAATTTAAAATCGCAGAATGACGCCATCAACTTCACCACTTTTCCCTCCATTTTGAGGGTATGAATTGCACTCCTAACTTTACATCAATTTTTCTGCTCCGCTTAAGGGGCGGTGGTATAAATATAAAGGAACCAAATAATAGATGTTGCATTTTACACTTCTTGGCCCTTAATTGAGGAATGTAATTCTCTGAGTTTGGCACAATAAATTCAAGAATATAAGTACATTGTTCCTTCTCCTTACACTGTTTCATAGGCTCAGATGGCTCGATTAATATCTCACTATCTAAGCACAGTGTGGAAAAATGATAGGAATGAGGTCCATTATGTCCTAATCATGAATTGTATTACTATTTACATCCTCATATATTGTCACGACCCAAATCATGGATCATGCGGGTACTTACCCAACTTTACCATAGATAGAAGAACCCATACCACCCAACCTTTAATCACTGGAGGAACATTGTCAACCTTAAGCATTCGTAAATGATAAACCTTTTATTTTAAATAAAACTTATTGAAAAATACATTGCAGGATTTAATTACACAACTCCCTAGAACCTAGTCTAAAAAGGTACAAGAGCACTAAACAAATGAAGGATGACTCAAGACACAACATCCATGTAAGAGTAGAACGACATGAGATGCTAAAGAATAATCATCGCTGCACTATAGAAACTCCAGCTAACCTGCAACATGGCTATATCCCCAAAAGGAGATATAGTAAGTGTAGTATCAGTACAACCACACGTACTAGTAGGTATCATCGCCGAACTGGGGTTAGAAATATATAAAAACATATAGCAAATAAGAAGAGATCATGATAATCATACAGGTAGAATAACTGAACATACTTACCTTACTTCAACTTCAAACCTTACCGCCTTTTCTTTATTATAGAATTATTAATTTAACCTCAGAGCATGACTAACTGATACAATCCCATGAATCAACCTAACTCACATCTCTTACACACTCACCTTGTTACAATAACTCTACAACACACTCTCTCTCTCTCACACTCATTAATCCTCTTTCGTGACAATCCTCGCTCCCTATTCTATAACCATTAACCATCGAGATTGCAACATCCAAGACAATTAATAAAACATCAACAACTTCACAAGAAAGGACACTACAATACACATCACGTATATAACTATACACACAGGAGAATAATATTTATGCATAATCTAGGACATATCTTATATTCACACTTTGCTATAATGCACAATCACAACTATTAATATAACCGGTTCACACAAGGAACCATAATATATCATAAACATAACTTGGTCCACTCAAAGAATCGTCAAACACTCTAAATTATGATGTACACACATACTAGGGTCAGTAGGGACCCTCAGTTATGACCTGCATGAGATGAACTTAGGGACCCTCAGTTATGACCTGCATGAGATGAACTTAGTTCATGTACTACTACTGGCATGGTACTCTATCCAAATATCAGTGTTGGTGTGGCGCCCGATCTAAGACAACTAGTGCCTTTCACCCTTATCCTAAACCAAGTGTTATACCACCCTTATTCAAACATATCCACCCTTATCCTCTCTAAAATGCACCAATTTCGTGATGATCAACCTTTACCAGTTCATCTCATAACAACAAATAACATCACAAGCAGTATAATCACATAATGAGATAAATCAACCACACTGGTGTATCAAACAAGGTCCATTTTATCAACCTTATTATAGGTTATCAATTTTCAAACTTTCAATCAATAATCAACAAGTTCATCATTCCAAGTAAACAACAAATATCCACTAACATATGGAATCACAAGTATGCCTGAAGGCCAATTCACCACTTACTCAAATAAGCATTATCAAACTCAATCATCAATCACAAACTTGTACGAAGACCAATCAATCAAGTATCCATTTTAAGAGTGCACATTTCATCAGGATTGATATCTACACTCGAATTCATCATCCTATTTCATTCACCAATCTAACTCTCTTTTATTTCTATTAAAATCGGTAAATCCAGTTACTAAATAGTAATTCTTTCACTCAAGTTATCACTAATTTTAAGACACTATACCCTTTAGATGATTATTCAACCATTCGGCTCTATTCAACTTACCATTCTAACTAAAGTTATCCACCTTTACATATCTTACTTTCTAGCACATAGCCAAACTTGACTTTAGGTTTTTAAGTTATGTCATCACATCCTCTTATCACAATCAATCCTCCTAACTATCTTCTAGCAAGAATATCTCATACTCAAACATACACAATATCAGATTAACCCTTTCTAGGGTATTAAAGACTAGCTCTATAGATTAGAAGGTCACCTAATTTTTCTATTATTATTCACATTCACATATTAAACTATATAAATCATCAAGTAAGTCATACAAATACAAACACCATCAAAGGATCCACACAAAATACAATAACACACAATTATATCATTATTACATTATTTCCATATTTTATCCATTCAAACTCCATGCCCGTAGGCCTAGACATGAAATCTCCCGTCAACTACAGTTGTTACATGCAACTAGTCCAAGTCTACTACATATTAAACCATAATCTACCTCGATCGAAGATCTTGGAACAAGTAAGCCACACCAAGGTTGCTCTTTCCTTTCCTTCATACCTCCATTAGCCCAATCATATATAAATCAAACAATTATAAGAGTAATTAAGTAATTACTTTTTGTATAACTAATTTGAGAATTCAACCCACTAATTCTATCCTTATTCATGCTCTAAAACATTACCCAAGGGTCAATTACCCATTAACAAGCTCTATCATATTCAACCCATCTCCATTAATAGAGTTTCAAGGCTAACGGTTCTATTTTTAAAGAATTCAAGGTTCTCAAGAATAAAATTTCATGTTTTAGAATCACTAATTCATGCTAAGAATCGTTAATTAACAATCTAGAAGTAATTCTAGGTGATATTAATTCAACCCATAGGTTTTCCCCAAAATATCATGAACTTAGGGTTCAAATCCCCAAGAATTCCACCATTAAAGATCATTCTAATAATTCTAAGATGTTAAAGGATTGAAACATTAAGAAGATAATGGAAGAACGTACCTTATTGAAGAATTTTCACCCAAGAAGTTGGAAAATCGCCCCCTAGAGCTTTGGGATGAAGTTTTGGAGTTAAAACCCAAAAACCCATCAAACACAAGGTTATAAACTGCCTAGTTACCACTGCAGTGGTAAAATTACCCGTTGAAACAATTAACTTCTCAGCCCGGATAATTTTTAGTAAAATGGCCATAACCTTTTTCTCCATAGGTGGATTAATGAACGGTCAGATGCTTTGGAAAGAAGACTCAAAGATTTTTCATTTGGTATGTATTTGGCCCTATAAACCTTTATATTCTTGGAGATATGCTCATTTCAAGTTGAACTTAGTTTAAACTTAGTTCAAAACTCAATTGGTAAGAACACTTCCAACTTAACTTTGTGCTAGGGGTATTGTATGACCTTAGTATATGTCCTATAACTTATGATTAAAGAGGTTATTATACTTTTACCGCATATATTTTTAGTAACGATGGAACGGTCCATTACAACAAAGAAAGACTAGAAAGTTGCTCTTCTAAAGATTCCACTAAAACCTCCCTCCTCTCTCTCCTATCTCTTATCAGATGGGGTTAATGGGACTGAGCTTCCAACTAAAACTTGAAATGGAGGAATCCCCAATAACAATCAATCTGCAAGACCCATCCTACCTAGACCTTTTGATACCGAAAGGACTGAATCAAGGTCTATTGAACTTTGGTCAAAACCTATGGATGACCATATTATGGAGAGTACTGAGGCTTCAAAACTAGGAAAGCTTAACTCTAGCCATTGTCTTAGACAATATGGACCAAGTCTCTTTATCCATCCCTTTCTTCCGAGTAATGGTGCCAAACCAAACTCTAATGAGCCTAACCTTTGTAAGGTGGATCGATCTATCAGTCCAAGCAATCTCTTCGACCACTTCACACAACTCTTCTCCCCAAAGCTCTCAGGAAGCCAATACCTCTATACTAGACAAATCTCTAAAGGAAAAAAAACTATAAAGGCACTAAGAG